>CM050509.1:113734916-116509916 GCA_027563665.1 Antrozous pallidus
TCTTTCAATGTACCTTTTTTATAACTACTTTTTGGCCAAACTAAATTAAAAACTTATACCAATAAATCTTACATTTAATACTGTTGTGAAGAAATAATGTAAAATGCCACCATGTTTTAAAACATCAGGATAGCTTTCAGTGCAACAATTAGCTGGTAACATATGCAACTGATGCTTAGTCCCTTAAACATTAATGTAACATTTCTGCTTCTGTCATAATAAGGTAGCCATCTGTGTTTGTATCTGTTAGGAAAATGTGGTTATGTTTGCAGAGGAGAAGAGAAAAAGAAAGGGAAATAGGTAGGAAATTCAGGTTTATAGAGGTGGCATCTAAAGTCAAATCTTCATTTTATCTATCTATCTATCTATCTATCTATTTATTTATTATTGAATTTATTATGGTGACATTGGTTAATAAAGTGATATAGGTTTCAGGTGTACAATTCTATAGCACATCATCTGCATATTGTATCCTGTGTTCACCAGTATCATATGATCCCACCATATCTGGAAAAAAATAAACTAAAAAAATAGAAATAGACTCAGAAATACAAAGAACAGCTTGACAGCTTTCAGAAAGGGTAAGTGGGTGAAAATGGTGAAGAAATTAAGCAAAAGGAAAAAAAAGACCCTCATAGACATACAACAGTAGGATGATTACCAGAGGGAAAGGGGGTGAGAGGATTAGAAGAGGATAAATGGAGGGTAAACAGTGATAGAAGTATCCTTGACTTGAGGTGATGAATACACATTAAAGTTAAAATCTTTTAAAAACAATTGCAGCAACTGTTTTTAAATTTTTACATAAATAAGTACTCTGCATCAAAGAGCTTTTCTTCATCTAGTTCTAAAGAGTAAAAATAATGTGATTTAGTTCAGAAACATTTGTCAACATTTCATAAAACAAGGTTTGGCATGCTTGATTATCACTACTTTTCATATATTGAAGAAGGTATTGTGGGTATTTCAAAAGCTGCTAGCCCTATCTGGGCTGGTTCAGTGGACAGAGTATTGGCCTGTGGACTGAAGGGTCCCAGGTTTGATTCCAGCTAAGGGCATATGCATGGATTGCTTGCAGGCTCACTCCCTAGTAGGGTTTGTGCAGGAGGCAGCCAATCAATGATTATCACTCATTGTTGATGTTTCTCTCTCTCTCTCTCTCTCTCACTCTTTCTCTCTCTCTCTCTCTCTCTCTCTCTCTCTCTCTCTCTCTCTCTCTCTCTCTCTCTCTCTCTCCCCTCCCTCCCTCCCTGCCTCCCTCCTTCTCCCTTCTTCTCTGAAATAAATAGAAATATATATATATATATAAAAGCTGCTAAAATTCAATGCAATTGTACCCCATTTTTGGAGACTTCTTAGAAAAGGCAGTCATCGAAAATACAGGAAAAAAAAGTGTTAACTAACATTTAAAAATGGTTTTTAGTTACAAGTGGTTCCTTGAGCCCTAGGATTCTGAAATGGTCATTTTTGGATTGTTAGTGACTTGTTTCACTGCAGTGTGGGACAAAAGTAGGTTTACAGTTGTTTGTGGGGAAAATAATACAATAAATAAGAAATAATAACACAAGAGTAAATCAGGTGCTTTGCATACCCAAAACTATAAAACTACCTTTGTCCACGTTGTATAATTCATTTGGAAACTTCTTATATTTAACCTGAATTTATTTTACTTTAATAACATTCTGTGTGCTATATGAAAAGAAATATTATACAGAGTTTCAAAGTCACAGTACTTAAATTCTAGGCTTTAGCTTCTCTACTATATGAAAACATAAAATAATGTAATTACCTTGATCTATTTCTACATTCCTTTTTTTTAGTTACACTACAATATTAATAGAATTTGAACAGTGTTTAAAAAATAGGGTAGGAGACGCCTCAGCTTCTTTGTAAGAAGGATTTTTTGTTTGTTTCTTTTTTTTTTCAATTGCTTTTTAGTGTTGAAAGTATTACAGATGTCCCATCCCCCCCCATTGATCCACTCCACCTCACTCCCTCCCACTCACCAGGCTTTCAACACACTATTGTCTGTGTCCATGGTTTATGCATATATGTGTATAAGATATTTGGTTAATCTCTTCCAACCCTCCTCTCCCACTGTCCTCTGGGAGTCCTCAGTCTGCTGCATACTTCCATGTTTCTGGGTTTATTTTGTTCAGCAAATTCGACAAATAAGTGAGATCATGTGATACTTGTATTTCTCTGACTGGCTTATTTTGCTTGGTATAATACTTTCCAGGTCTTCCATGCTGTCTCAAAGGATAAGAGATACTTCTTATTTTTTTTATGTTTTCTTTTCTTTTTTATGCTCTGGTTGGGTGCTTACTGTTATTTTGTCCTTAAATCACTGATGCGATTTTCTCTTAATTTCACTTGTAGTTTATTCCTTCTAGTGTATTCTCCTATTCATATATTGGTTTATTTATTTCTGAATCATTATTTTTTATGGTTTCTATGTACTTTTAATGCTTACTATCTATGTTTAAGTTCTCACTGATATCATCCATTTTTGCCCTAAGGTCCTTGAGCATTTTTATAAGCAATGTTTAAACTCTGCATCTGGTATCTTGATTGCTTCCACTTTATTAATTTATTTCTGGGGATTTCTCTTGTTCTTTCATTTGGGGCATAGTTCTTTGTCTGCCTAGTTTGTCTCTGTATATTAGGTAGATCTTCTATGGCTCCCAAACTTTTTATGATGGCTTAATGATGTAGGTTTATTCTTGGGCTTAGTAATACACTCTTCCAGATCACCTGAGCTTGGTGCTCCAGGAATATTTATTGTGAGTTATTTGCACCTGCCTGTTGTAGTTAGGGATATATCTATAAATGTTCTGTGACTTCCTAAGTTCTGACTCTGCCTTGAATGCTGTTGGCTTTTTTGTGTGTGGTGTTAACGCTTTAGGCTGGTTGATTGTAAGGATAAACTTTGATCAATGTGCATGTGTTGCTATGGAGGGGCTGACCTTTGAGTCAGAGTTTGTTTTGAATACCAGGGTCTTTTGCCAGCTGGAATCCCCCTTTGGGTGTGCCATATGTATGGCTACTTGTGTCAAGCTCTAATGTGCTATGAAGCCCACCACTGGTATTATTGGAACTGAGTCCAATTAGGTGGGGTTCAAATACATTTTCAATATGGAATGTGCGGCCCTATCCTGTTTTGCTCAGTGGATAGAGCATTGGCCTGTGGACTATAGAGTCCTGGGTTTGATTCCAGTCAAGATCATGTACCTTGGTTGTAGGCTCCTCCCCAGCCCAGGCCCAGGTCTAGGGTGCATAGAGATGGGAACCAATTGATATATTTCTCTCACATCACTATTTCTCTCTGTCTTTCTCCCTTCCATTCTCTCAAAAATTAATGGAGAAATATACTCAGGTGTAACCGATCATTTGTCTACTTGGCTGGAGCTGCCATACTATTTACTGTTTGTGGCTGCAACTACTGGCCATGGGTGTTAGTGAGAGTTGCTGTTCTGTGTACAAGGGTTGGCTCCCTCCAGCTTAGAGCTAGGGGTGGATTTATAAAAGTTCTGTGGCTTCTTATGTTTTACCTCTGCCTGTTAGCTACTTCATCTCCCCTAAAAGCCACCTTTTATTCCTCAAGAGTCTTCTGAAGAAAAACTGTGGAGTGGGCCCAGACTGCCCACAATGCACAGATCCATTAAAGACAGGTAACAAACTTAGTATTGTGGGTTGATCGGGCTCAGGGTAAATAGGGGTAGTGAGTTTAGTACTTGGGAGTCACATGATAAGGCACTCAATGAGAAGAAAATGGCTCTTACTATATAGCCGAACCACTCAGTCTCTTTCATTGTCTTCAATTCTAGCTCCCCAGGAGGAGCACTGCAGGTTCAAATTGGTTTGAATTTGTCTGATCTTCAAAAGCAAGTTCAATAAGGCTGTGTCACAGGTTCTTGAGAGGACAGGTCAAAGGAGTCTCAGTTGGGTGTGGTGCTGGCTGAGCCTGCAGAAGTGGGCCAAGGACTTTATCCTGGTCCCAAACAATAGCCTCTGAGGGAGACACTAGAAATCTCCTAGCTTCAATCAGCACATAATCCCCAGAGTATTGAGCTCAACTGGGCAGGGCCACTGAGACTTGGGAGGGCTTATCCAAAGTGTTTCTCATTGCAGGTGTTGCTGGCAAGCCTGTAAGCAGGGGGCGGGGCGGGCATTTTTTACTCTTCCCAGGACAGTGCAATCTGAGATCACAGGGAAGATAGGAGTGACTCACCTGCAATGTAGCCACACAACCCAGCACCTGCGTGTTTGATTCCTGGACAACAGTCTCCCTATATACACTCCAAGAGTCCTAGCTGCATAGCACTCTGATCCTCCTGCAATACTGAGCTCAGAATGGCAATCCTACAGAGTGGCAGGGCAAACCAGTGATTCAACAGGTGGGGATAGGACTGAGGACTGTGTGATCAAGGTGGAGAATAATTTTCCTCTTCCAGGTTTTTTTAAATTCCCACTCAATAATATTTCCATTGATTTTTTTAGAGTGGAAGGGAGGGATGGAGGGAGACAGAGGAAGAGGAGAGAGAGAGAGAGAGAGAGAGAGAGAGAGAGAGAGAGAGAGAGAGAGAGAGAGAGAGAGGGAGAGAGAGAGAGAGAGAGAGAGAGAGATCAGCACAAATTTGTTGCCTTCTGAATGATCTCCAATTTCCTCATCCCAGGGCCAGAAATCAAACCTTTGACAAAGGTGCATGCCCTTGACTGGAATCAAACCTGCTACCCTCAGGTCCACAAACCAATGCTCTAACCACTGGTAAAAGCTAGGCAGGGCAAAGCTACTCAATTTAATCACTGTCTGAATTTCTGCCAATAGTTTCTCCAGGAAAGGAGCACCAAAAATGTTCCTGCTGGGTGCTGCCAGCAGACCCTTTCAAAGGACCTGAGCTTGGCACAGTGGTGTTGCCAGTCATTGGAGGACTATGTAGTGCACTTCACAGGCTGGTGCCTTAACAATAAGATTGCTTAACCCTGGGAAGGTAGTATCTGATCTTTTTCGGGTTTCCTTTTCTCCCATGTGGAGCTAATCCCCACTGATTTTCACAACCAGATGCTATGCAGGCTTGTCTTCCTGTCTCTGTTTCTCAGGGTTGGAGATCCCTGCGAGGAATTGAGACACCTCACTGCTGGGGGAAGGTTGATTTGCAGCTGAGATATGCCTTCAAGTTTCTCAGCCACCCTACATGGGAGTTGGGCGCAGGACTTTCCAAGTCTCTGTCCTTACCAGTCTGTATGTGGCTTCCTTTGTAAATCCTTGGTTATAATGTCTCAGCAGAGCATGACTTCAGTTGGTTATTCAGATTGATTGGTCTGTAATTTACCTGCAAATCTGGTTTGATACCAGGGGCAAGTGAATGTTTCTTCCACCTACCCTGATATCATCTGGGACTCCTTAAGACCACATTACTTTTTAACCTGAATCACTTTTAACTTTAAATATCTCAGAAGGCTGTAGGATTACCAGATGTTATAATATAGCAAAATGTGGAATTACACATTAAGTTTAGATTTAAAATTGAGCCCTGTGCTGAAAGAGGAAGAATTACTTTACTTTTGTCATGAGAATTCAATAATTTGAACTTGACTTATCTTTTCTTTTAAGCTCTGCATAGCTGTCAAAAGAAGGCATTCTAATCTATACACATTGATTTTTCTTGCTCTCCATAGTACTCTGTGGCATTGGAATAGTCTTGCACTCAATGAACACTATTCCAGTTGAATTTGGATGATAGCTGCAATATCACTATGTACTATAGTTTTCCATATTTTATATCTCCATACAGAATGGTATTTTCAGAATCTTTATCTATCCTGCAGTCAGTCATTCATGCCTCAGTTAACTGTTTCCTCTGAGTGTTTGTTGCCTATAATCAACTTCTGGTACCTTCATACTTACAAATCATGTATTTTATTTTAGACCATAAAAATAAAATATGGCTCACTTAATTTAAGCATAAAATTGATTAAATTAAATAGAAGAATAATTGAGATCTCGCATAATTTTGGGAGATTTTAGAACTAAGTTTAGAAAATTGGCATACAAAAAATGAGGCAAGATTCAAGAAACATAATCATGTTGGTGTTGTTAGCACAGTGCTGCAATTGTTGGATACTGATGCTCTGGATGTACAAATTTTCTGCCAATTAAATCTTAAGTTTATTTATGCCACAATGAGTACTTTATTAATTGATCCTTACTTGGCATCACTTGAAAACCATACACCCTATATGACAATATCTAGTAATTAGCTGAGCCTAGAAGCTGTGACCATATGCTAGTCAAAAGTGATTAGGTAACCCAACTTCTATCTTGAGAAGTGGGACTTGCCTTAAACTAAGGTCCATAGAATAAGTTGGTCCCCAAATTTAAAAGCAGATTTGAATCCTGATTTCAAAAAAATAAAATTATAATAAATGTCCATCCCAAGCAATCTAAGCCAATCAAACTGCATTAAAATGAATATTAATTTGTTGCTATAATAATATTTTTCTGTATTCAAACTTCAATTTTTTCAGTTGAATGTCATCATAAATTTTTGTACTTTTTCAAATAATTTTACAATGAAAAGAATGTTTCTTAACTTAAGGTCAAGGGAAATATTATTCTTATTAATATAAAATAGTTCAGTTGGTCAGTGTCATTAAATTGCTTATTTAAAAACTAGTGGCCCAATACATGAATTTTGTGCATGGGGTGGGGGGGTCCTCTCAGCCCAGCCTGCACCCTCTCCAATCTGGGATCCTTCAGTTTGGGCCTAAACCGGCAATCAGACATCCCTCTCACAATCTTGGACTGCTGGCTCCTAATCGTTCACCTGCCTGCCTGTCTGGTCATCCCCAACTGCCTCCTCTGCTGGCCTGATCACCCCTTACTTACCCCCACCTGCTGGTCTGGTTGCCCCCAACTGCCCCCCGCCCCGGCCAGCCTGGTCACCCCCAAGTGTCCCTATTGTTGGCCTGATCATCCCTCACAGCCCCCCTACCAGCCTGGTCACCCCACGCAGCCTGATCGTTCAGACATTTGGTTGTCCCCCACTAACTCCCTGCCAAACCTAGTCATAGGCAGCCATCTAGTGAGGGCATGGGGTTAATTTGCATATTACCTCTTTATTATATATGATTAACTTAATTATAATATTCAATGAAATACATGCTATTGTATTTCATTGGCATGTATTGTATGTCATTAAACTTACTGAATTTTTCATAGTGTCTGGAAACCAAAAGCAGGGAGGAATGCCAGATATATCATATGGTGACTATGGCTGACAGTGAAACATCTGTTTATTTCCAGAAATATTACAAAAATGTGGGGCAGGAAATTTATCTAGAGCTGTAAATGGACAGATAGAGATAGTAATATGACATTAATGGTTTTACAGTTAATATACTTTTTCCCTGTATGTGATAGTGTGTTGAGGGTGTGTGTGTGTGTGTGTGTGTGTGTGTGTGTGTGTGTGTGTGTGTTCATGCGCAGTCACATGCAGCTTGGGTAGTAGGGAAAATATATTTACATATAAAAAAGCATATAGGTGTGAAAATGCCAATTCTTATAAATGTCACTAGATTTTATTGAGACTTTGTCTTTTTTGGAGAAAAAACAGAATTTTCAAACTTTTTCGCTAAATTTATCTTTAAAACTGATAAACTAAGGCCTATATCTCATATCAAAGCTAAAATATTATAGTTTTTATCTAAAGAAATTGGAAATAATGGTGTTATATGGATAATTTAATGACATTCTTTGGATCCTGAATAGCTTTTCATTTACGTGGGTACAGTCCCAATTCACAAGATTCATAGGTCCTTCCTCTTACTTTTCTATTGTGGAGTTCTGGCCTAATTGGCTTATATTATTTTGTAAAAAGTATAAAATATTTCTGAAAAATTAAAGCAAGGAAACTACCTCCATAGTTATAAAACAACACAATAGACTATTATGGCAAAGGCATTAAATGTATTGAAGGAAAACATTAACACATTGTAAAAAGTTTAAGTTAAATTACAGGTGAAACAGCTTATTGATAGGAAGTTGCTGTACCTGTCATAAAAAGGGCTCGTTTCTGTAGTACAAATTTTTCAAATGACAGTTACATTGAAGTAAATGCATTATTTCTAGGAATAAATATATACAATATAGAAAATAACATCAATTATTTGAACTATAAACATGTTTGCTCATGGTTTCATATAATTGTATTGCTTTTAATATTTGAACTTATATGTACTATATCATTTCTAAAATAGAAATATTTTAAATATAGCTCTAATTGTATTTAAATTTCAACTATCAGAAGTAACATCTACTCAAACAATGACAGAATATGGAATCACTCAACTTATGAATATATATTTCATTAGTTTAAAAAATACTAATTGATCTCTATTTTAATATTGCCATGTATCATTTTCCTATTGTCACCATAGGATAATGCTTCATATTAAATTATAGATTAAGGACATTTTACCAAAAATATAAAGTTTTAGAATTGTGTGTTCCACTATAAGATGCAAGATTATGTCTAGACAATGTTTAAAATAGCAGAAGTCCTAATACCCTTTTCTTCCCACCAGAACCCAGGGAGTTTGCAGCTTCTTGTATGCTTGGAGTAGTAACTTGACATCTGAAACTTCCTCTATTTATAATTTTTAGGTAATATTTTATAATTAATTAAAATAAAATCAAACTTTAGGGAAATGATGTTTATGAATTCCAATTTATTGTCTAATATTGGAAAATAGTTATTTTTCAGTCTCTGCTTAAACATATTCATCTACAAAAGCTAGTCATCTATTTGTTTTGGAATAGAGGAAATACTGGCCTTCTTATAAATTATAACCTGATTTTACTTGCTGGAAAATAAATTTAGTCTCTCATCAATATGATACCTAACCATATATTTGAAGAAAGATTTATTTCACCCCTGAAAAAATTACTCTAGTTTATTTCATTGTTCCAATATAGCATGGTTTCCAGACCTCTCAGAATTCTAATTATTATTTTCTAGATATTCTCCAAAGTAGCAATGTCTACATTAAAATGTTGAGTGTAGAACTTTATGCAATTCTACAGATATCATTTTGATGGAAAAACAAATTTCCATTTGTATCCTCATAGGTATCATTTGGAATTAGTCTGAAGCAAAAGTTAAAATTTTAGTAGATATATATTACTGTTAGAGGTAGGACATTTTACTAATCTGCCATCACATATTAAAGAAGTAAAAATGCACAGAAGGTCTACTCTACTAAATAATAATGACAATAATAATAAAGTAATAAAACCAGAATTATTGATTATTATATGCTAACTAGAGGCCCCATGTACGAAATTCAAGCATGAGTAGGGTCCCTAGGCTTGGCCAGCAATCAGGGCCAATCTGCAGGAGAACTGGCGGGGTGATCAGAATGTCCCTGCTGGCACCTGCCTTGGCTGGCCTGGTGCCTCATGCTCATTGACCCCGACTACTGCCACCACTGCCAGTAGCCTCCCTCTGTGGTACAAATGGTAGGGTGATCAGAGGACCCCTGCTGGCACCTGTCTTGGCTGTCCTGGGGCCTGTGAGCTGGGGGCAGCTCCTGCATTGAGTGCTTGCCCCATGGTAGTCAGTGAAACCAGTCATTTTTCTGGTCATTCTGCTGTTCGATCAATTTGCATATTAGGTTTTTATTATATAGGACTAGAAGCCCAGTCCATTAAATTCATGCATGGGGGGAATGTCCCTCAGCCCAGCCTGCACCCTTTTCAGCCTGGGACCACTCAGGGGATGTCTGACTGCCTCTTACAATCTGGGACCGCTTCCTCCTAACCACTTAGCTGCCTGCCTGCCTGATTGCCCCTAACTGCTCTCCTATTGGCCTGATGCTCCTAACTGTTTCCCTGCAGGCCTGATTGCCCCTAATCCCTCTACCTCGCCCCACACCTGGAACCCAGGTTTCCCTACTCTGGCTGATTGCAGGCACCCAGGACCTGGGCTTCCCTCCCTTTGGCTGGCCACAGGCACCCAGAAGCCAGGCCTGCTTCACCTACAGGGATTGGGCCTAAACCGCCAGTCAGATATCCATATCAAAATCTGAGACCTCTGGCTCCTAACTGCTGGCCTGCCTGCCTGATTGCCACTAACCACCTCTGACCTCTGGCCTGATTGCCCTCTAACTGCCCTCCCCTGAAGGCCTGATCACCCCCTAACTTCCCTCCCCTGCCATCCTGATTGTCCCCTAACTACTCTCCCCTGCAAGCCTGATTGCCCGTAACCACCTCTGTCTTGGCCCCCACCACCATGGCTTTTTCCAGAAGGACATCCAGAAGATGTTTGGTCTAATTAGCATATTACCCTTTTATTAGTATAGATACCTCTGGGGGCTTTTTGTATAATGAGACATTAGTCGCCCCCAAAACTACTTAAGGATATTATCACTGCCACTTTTTCAGATGAGGAAATTAAAATTCAGGTTAAATAATTTTCTCAAGGTTATGGATGTGAAATAAATGTCACTCCAAAGTATATGCTCTTAAAATGTTACCTGTATTTGTAACAGGTAACTATATAAGTAAGCTTAGTTTTTGTACAATTTAAAAGTGCTATACAAGGATAAAATAAAAGAGAAGATGTGATATCAGATAGGCTGTACAGAAGCGGCAAAACTTGAGTTGTATTTTGAAGAATAAATAGAATAGGAAGATAGAAGAAAGCATTTCATATGGTGTTATGCATAATTATTATGGTATTTATTTGCTTTGTTTGACTTTATGACACAGCTTTTTTTAAATCCCCTTAGTGTTTCTAGCCAGACAGTTCACACATCTTGCTGAAGTTGTTCCTTAGCCTGCTCAAACTGTAAATGAAATATACTATACAGAGTTTTATTTACTTTTAAAAAATCTTTATTGTTCAGTTTATTCATTACATTGTTCCCCCTTTTTTATCCCCCTATAGCTCCCCTCCACCCTGTACCCATCCCACCCTCCCCCCTCCCCTCCCCCTCCCCACTGTCCTCTCCCATAGTTGCATGATTTTAGTCCAATCTCTTGCTGTACTTCCCACACCCCTCTTCTCCTCAAGAATTGTCAGCCCATTCCCTCTCTATGTCCATGATTCTGTTATATTCACCAGTTTATCCTGTTCATCAGCCTATCAATTCACTTGATTTTTAGATTCATTTGTTGATAGATGTGTATTTGTTGTTCATAATTTATATTTTTACCATTTTCTTCTTCCTCTTCTTAAAGAATATTTTTCAGCATTTCATATAATATTGGTTTGGTGGTGATGAACTCCTCTAGCTTTTTCTTATCTGCGAAGCACTTTATCTGATCTTCAATTCTGAATGATAGCTTTGCTGGATAGAGTAATCTTGGTTGTAGATTCTTGCTATTCATCACTTTGAATATTTCTTGCCACTCCCGTCTGGCCCGCATTGTTTCTGTTGAGAAATCCGCTGACAATCGTATGGGTGCTCCCCTGTAGGTAACCATCTGTTTTTCTCTTGCTGCTTTTAATATTCTCTCTTTATTTTTTGCTCTTGGTATTTTAATTATGATATGTCTTTGTGCGTTCCTCTTTAGATTCCTATATTTTGAGGTTCTGTGTACTTCTTGGGCTTTTAAGTCAGTTTCTTTCACTAGGTGGGGGAAATTTTCAGTCACTATTTCTTCAAGTAGGTTTTCATTACCTTACTCTCTCTCCTTTTCTGGCATCCCAATAATTCGGATGTTGGCATGCTTGAAGTTGTCCCAGAGGCCCCTTACACTATCTTCAATTATCTGGATTCTTTTTGTTTCTTGCTTTTCCAACCGAGTGGATTTTGCTTCTTTGTATTTCATATCTTTGACTTGGTTCTTGTGGCCCTCTGGACTGCTTTTAGGACTTTGTAATATTTTTTTTATTTCAGTCAGTGTATGCTTGATTTCTAGTTGGTTCTTTTTCATATCCATGAGGGTCTCATCCATATCCTCAGAGGTCTTGTTAATTTCCTTGAGGGTCTCATTCATTTCCTTGTAAGTCTCATTCATTTCCTGGTTGGTCTTGTTTATTTCCTCGTAATTCTCATTAATTTCATTGGCCTTTTCTAGGAGCCTCTTGAAAAGCCTTATAACTGTGGTTTTGAACTCTATGTCTTGTCGTCTTTTCTCCTCCATTTCTTTCACACCTCATTTCTTTCCATATCTCTGCATGGTGGCTGCTTTATGTGGTAGATATCCTCTAAGGGTCAGTGGCACAGCCTCCCCAGTTACTTCAGATGGGTACTCTTACTGCAATCCTTTATGGGTTGTACAGTATTTTTGAATTTAAACCCAGCTTGTTGTTGTTAGCCCTAGGAGGGTTTGACCTCCAGGCCAATTGGCTGTGAAGGGAGCCTGTGTTCAGGTTGGATGGGCGGAGTCTCTGAGCTGCGCAGGCAGCCTCAGTGTCAGCTACGTCCTATGTGGCGCTCGCTCGAGCACGCGGGTCTCTGTTGGATGGGGATGGCTACAGGCACCTCCAAGAGAAAGCAGCTAGTCTCTTCCCCTTGCCAGACAACTCTGCCTCTCCCCAAATGAGTCTGCATACCCAAAGTCTAGCCCAGGGTTGTAAAATATATGGTTTCCAGGACCAGGAAACAAGTTTACAGGGAGCAAGTCGTGGGTTTGTGCGACACTTGCGCGCAAACTTCTTTTTCCAGCAACCGGGTTTTTCTGCAGACTAGGAGACCTCTGCCATGCCCCACTTCCAGGGTGCATCCCCCGGACCTCGGACCTCGCCTGGCGCTGGGGAATCCATGTAATGGGACGTCTCCGCCCTCTCTGTTGGCGAATTCCAGCTGGGGTGGCTGCTCCAGCCCTACAGCCCACGGGAGCGTGACCAGGATGGCTCCTAACCTGTTTCTGTCTTCAAGGCTGCACTCCCGCCACTCCTCTGAGTCTCATTGTCCCACCTTTACTCTTATTTGTGGAGTTTTCACTCAGCCAGCTTTCTGGCGATTCTGGGTGATGTGTGTTTTGTTGTTATGTTGTAGTTTTTGAATCGTTGCACGGGGCAGAACAATAGGTGTTTACCTATGCCGCCATATTGGTTCTCTTCTGTATAATGTTTTTATTTCAGTCAGTGTATGCTTAATTTCTAGTTGGTCCTTTTTCATATTCTCGAGGGTCTCATTAAATTTATCAGCCTTTTCTAGGAAATTCTTGAAAAACCTTATAACCATGGTTTTGAACTCTATGTCCAGTCATTTCTTTTCCTCCATTTCTTTTCATTGTGATCTGTTTCCTTGTCTCCACATTTTCGCTGCTTCCCTGAGTTGGTTGATTATCTTTGTGGGTAGGTGTCCTCTTGGGGACAGTGGCTCATCCTCTCCTGCTAGCTGAAGTGGACAGTCTTGGTGTACCCCTTTATGGGCTGTATGCTTAGCCTTGTTGTAGTTAAGTCTTTATTGTTGTTGGTATCCCTGGGAGAGGTTGACCTCCAGGCCAATTGGCTGTGAGGATCAGCTGTGTCTATGCTGGGAGAGCCTCTGTGCTCAGCTTCGATGGGACAGAGTCTCAGGGCTAAACAATCAGCCTTGGTTTCCTGTCAGCCCTGCCCTAAGCGGCACCTAGTTCTCCATGTCCTGCAGCAATAGCTGTACTCACCTCTGAGAGAAAGCTGCCCTTGACTTTTACCTGCCACCAGACAGTCCAGTTTCTCCTCAAATGATTCTGGATACCCAAAATCTCACCCAGAACTGGGATACAGTGCAATCTGGAGGTTTTGTTTTCCTCTCAAATGAGAGAGCCAGTCATGTGCCCTCTCTTCAAGCTTGCATGCCTCTGCAGCTACCAAGTCTTGGTGTGCTTCCTCCTGACAGTCCAGTTTCATCTCTTACGAGTCTAGGTTCTCTGAGACTCTTCTGGAACTGAGGTTCAGCACAGTGGTAAGCCTTTGTCTCCCTCCCCTTTTGAGAAAACCAGCCGGGTATTCAGCCACCCACCCTTTCCACTGGTGCGCGTCTCCATGTCTCTGCACCTCTGTGTCCATGTCTCAGCACTTCTGCTGTCCGCACCTCTGAATCTCAGTCTCCTTTTATCTTTCCTTCTAGTTGTAGAATTTCCACTCAGCAAGCTTTCTGGTGGTTGTGAATGATGTCCATTTTGTCTTTTAGTTGTAATTTTGAAATTGTGCGAGGCAGCACTATAGGTATTTACCTATGCCACCATCTTGGTTCCTCTCCCTTTAAGTCTTATTTTAAATGTCATTTTTTTTCTGATAGACGTTCCATGGCAACAAATCTAATTTTGGTGCCATCAAATATTCTCTATATTGTCTTATGCTTTACCTTCTTGAAACAGATACATTTGTAAAGTATAAAAGTGTTTGTGTATTGTTTTTTATTGTTGTCACATTGGACTGTCAGCCTTGATTTTGTGCACCTTTTTGTACTAGTGCTTAGTGCAATGTTTGTCTCATAGTTGTAATCTAATAAGTATTCACTGAATGAATATTTGATTAAGGAATTATATTTTATTATTTTATTTTTAGCAACAGAACATCTGGATTTCATCTCAGCTTATTAAATTATTTCCCCCTTTTAAAAAAGTTATATTTATTTTTGAAGGCATTACAGATGTCTCCTTTGTTTGTCTTTTTTCTCATTGGCTGTCTCCACCCTTCATCCCTTCATCAGTACCACCCAGGCCTATACCACTCTATTGTCTGTGCATATCCTATCCCATACAATAAAAGACTAATATGCAAATCAACTGAATAGCAGAACAACCAGTTGCTATGATGCACACTAACCACCAGGGGAAAAACACTCAATGCAGGAGCTTCCCCCTGGTGGTCAGTGTGCTCCCACAGGGGGAGCGCTGTTCAGCCAGAAACTGGGCTCACAGCTGACAAGGACAGCAGCAGTGGCAAGAGTCTCTCCTACCTCCACAGTAGCACAAAATATGTCCAACGGACAGCTTAGGCATACTCCTGAGGTTTCCCAGACTGCAAGAGGGTGCAAGACAGGCTGAGCGACCCCCCTGAATGTCATGAACCAGTCCTCTAGTATGCAGATAAGTTTCATCCTTACCCACTCCCATTCCCACCTTTCCTCTGAGATTCCACAGTCTGTTGCATTCTTCTATGTCTCAGGATCTATTTTGTTCATCAGATTGTTTTGTTCATTTGATTCCACATAGGAGTGAAATCATGAGATACTTGTCTTTCTCTGACTGCCTTGTTTTACTTGACATGATACTCTTCAGGTATTCCATGTTGTCTCAAAGGGTAAGAGGTACTTCTTTTTACAGTCATGCAGAATACCATTGTATGAATATATCACTGCTTTTTTATCCACAGATCTACTGATTGGTAAGTGCACTGTTTCCAGATCTTAGCTATTGTAAATAGCTCTGCTATGAATATAGGGGTGCATATATTTTTTTCTGATTAGTGTCTCAGGATACTTAAGGTATATTCCTAGTAGTGGGATCACTGGGTCAAATTGGAGTTCCATTTTTAATTATTTGAGGAACCTCTGCAGTGTTTTACATAGAGGCTGCACCAGTATGCACTCCCATCAGCAGTGTACTAGGATTCTCTATTGCCCACATCCTCACTAATACTTGTCAATTGTTGATTTGTTGATGGTAGCCATTTTGGCATATTAGAGCTGATACCTCATTGTCCTCATTGCATCTCTCTATTTGTTACTGACTTTCAACATTTTTTCATCTGTCTCTTTGCCATCTGTATATCCTCTTTTGAGAAGTGTGTATTTTGGTCCTTTGATTGTTTTTTAAATTGCATTGTCTTCATTTTGTTAAGTTGTATGAGTTCTATATATATATTTTGGAAATTAACCCCCTACTCGAAGTATCGTTGGTAAAGATGTTCTCCCATGCAGTGGGCTCTCTTTTCATTAAGTTGTCAATTTTTGTTGTAGATTATTTTTGTTTTGATGTCATCCCATTTGTTTATGCTTCCCTTGTCCTGTGAGATAAAACTGGAAACATATTGCTAAGAGAGATGTTTGGGATTTTGTTGCCTATGGTGTCTTCTAGGATTTTTATGGTTTCACAACTTACATTTAAGTCTTTTATTCATTACTAGAGGCCTGGTGCACAAAATTTGTGCACAAGGCTATGTGTCCCTCAACTGGCCTGCACCCTCTTCAATCTGGGATCCCTTAGGGGATGTCTGGCTGCCACTTTGGGCCCAATACTGATTGGTCCTAAATGGGCAGTTGGGCATCCCTCTCACAATCTGGGACCACTGGCTCCTAATTGCTCACCTGCCTGCCTGCCTGATTGCCCTAACCACTTCTGCCTGCCAGCCTGACTGCCCCCTAACCACTTCCCTGCCAGTCTGATCACCCCCAACTGCTCTCCCCTGCTGTGATCCCACTTCCTCTGTCAGGACCCGCCTCCTCTGTACAAGGCCATAGAGACACTGGGACCAGCCTCTGAAGTGCCATGCAGAGCAATGGGACCCCCAGACCTTACCGTACAGAGTAGCCACTGGGCTCCGCCTGTGCTGTGCACATGGCCAATTTGTGACAACCATCTTGTGATGACTTGAAGGTGTGGTGCAACCTAGGCTAATATTAGTATTGATTATTGTGTATAGTGTAAGTTGGTGGTCTAGTTTTTTTTCTTTTCCTGTACCTGTGAAATTTTCCCAAAACCATTTATTGAAAAAAGAAACTGTTTTTACTCCCTTATATGTACTTGACTCTTTTGCAAATATTAATTGAGCATAAAAGATTGTGTCAATTTGTGGGTTCTCTGTTCTGTTCCATTGATCTATATGCATGATCTTGTGCCAGTACCAGCATGCTTTGATTACAATGGCTTTGTAGTATAATTTGATATTGGTATTGTGATCCCTTTAGATTGGTTCTTTCTTATGATTGCTGGGGCTTTTCAGGGTTTACTGTGGTTCCATATGATTTTTGGCATATTTTTTCCAGATCTGTGAAATATGTTGTTGGTATTTTAATAGGAATTGTGTTGAATTTATAGCTTTCTTTGGGTAGTATGGACATTTTAATGATGCTAATTTTACCAATCCATAAACATGGTATAAT
Organism: Antrozous pallidus; assembly: GCA_027563665.1. NCBI lineage: Eukaryota > Metazoa > Chordata > Mammalia > Chiroptera > Vespertilionidae > Antrozous > Antrozous pallidus. The sequence continues at coordinate 113,751,963 of CM050509.1, forward strand.
CTACCATTTGTTCATAGTTTACTCTATTTTTCATTCAGTGTCCTGTCTTTTTCCTAGTATAAGATTTTTACTTCCTTATGTATCTTAAGCTTTTGTTGTTGCAATGGTATTTGAGATAATTTTTTTTAGTTTCTCTTTCTGAGAGTTCATCACTGGTATATAAATATACCATTGAGTTTTCGGTGTTAATCTTGCATCCTGATAATTTTCCAATTCATTTATTAAATCTAGTAGTTTCTGGTGGAGTATTTAGGGTTGTCTATATACAATATCATGTCATCTGCAAATAATGACAGTTTTACTTCCTCCTTTCCAATTTATTTGATTGCTTTGGCTAGGACTCTCAGTATTATGTGGAATAAGAGTGGTGAAAAGGGACATCCTTGCCCTGTTCTTAAGGAAAACATTTTTAGATTATGCCCATTTAGTTTGATGTTCTCTGTAGGTTTCTCATATATGATTTTATTAAGTTGAGTTATGATCCCTCTCTTCCCACTTTGCTCAGAATTTTTATCAAAGTGAGTGCTGGATTTTGTTAAATTATTTTTCTGTACCTATTAATATGATCATGTGATTTTTATCCTTCAGTTAGTTTATGTAGTGTCTCACATTTTTTTATTTGCAAATATTGTTTCAGCCTTTTATCCTTGGGAAAATGGCAATTTTCATGTTGAAAAATTATTTTGATATATTGCTGGATTTGATTTGCTAATATTTTGTTGAGGATTTTTATTATCTAGGTTCATTAGGAATATTGTCCTGTATTATCTTTTGTTTGTATTCTCTTTATCTGATTTTGGAATTAGGATAATGTTGGCCTCATAAAAAGAGTGTGAAATTCCTTCCTTTTTGTTGATTTCTTTTTGCAATAGTTTTAGGAGAATAGGTATTAATAGTTTTTTGTTTTTTTCAAAATTCTGTACAAGTCCCTTGTGTAGTTGTATAATCCAGTACTTTTATTTTTGGTAGTTTGTTGATAGCAACTTTAATTTCTTTAGATGCTGTTGGTCTATTCAGATTTTGTGATTCTTCCTGATTCAGTTTTGAAAGATTATATGTTTCTATAATTTTTTCCATTTTGTCCAAGTTGTTGGCATTAGTTGTTTGTAAAAGTTTCTTACAATCCTCTCCCCTCCCCCTACCCAGCGTGGTGTCAGTTGTTACCTCAACTCTTTCATTTCTGTTTTCTTTTTTAAAAATTTGGTCCATTTATATTTTTTAGTTGATGAATCTGTTTAAGGGTTTATCAATCTTGTTCATCTTTTCAAAGAACCAACTCTTGATTTCACTGATCTTTTGAATTTTTTTAGTCTCTATGTCGTTTATTTTCAATTTTATTGTTATTTCATTCCTTCTACTTAGTCTGGGCTTTTCATGTTGTTTTATTTTTAATCCTTAAGTTGTAGGTTTAGGTAGTTTACTAGAGAGTGTTATTGTTTCTTGAGGTAGGCCTGTAGTGCTTAGAAATTCCCTATCAGGACTGTTTTTGTTGTGTCCATCAATTTAGGGTTGTTTTATGTTCACTTTCACTTGTTTTCATGAAGCTTTTAATTTCTTGCTTGATCTCATTGGTAACCTATTCCTCATTCAATAACATGCTACTTAGCCTCCATATATTTGAATGTTTTTTAGTGTTGTTTTTTTTTATGTTTTGTGAATTCTAGTTTAATGTCATTGTGGTCTTAAAAGATGCTTGATATGATTTCAACCTTCTTGAACTTGTTGAGACTTATTGTGTCCTAACATGTAGTTTATATTTGAGAATGTCCCTTGTGCACTTGAGAGTGTATATTTTGCATCTCTGGGTTGGAATGTTTTGTAAATGTCAAATCTATCTGATCTAGAATTCCATTGAAAATCATTGTTTCCTTGTTTATTTTTTGTCTGGAAAATTGTTCCAGTGAAGTCATTGGGTTATTAAAGTGTCCTAATTTGACTGTATTGCTGTCAATCTCTCCTTTATAGTCCTTCAGGCCTCCTTTTTAATACATTTAGATGCTCCTCTATTAGGTGTTTACAGGTTACAAGAGTTATATCCTCTTATTAGATCTATCTTTTTAGTATCACGTGGACACCTTCTTTACTCTTGCTATTGTCTTTGCTTTGCATTCTCTTTTGTCAGCTGTAAGTATTCCATTTTTTTATTTCCATGCCAATGGAAATTTTTTCCATCCCTTCACTTTTATTCTGTGAGCTAGTTGATATCTCCCTATGATTATACTGGTTTGTGCTGAGGTGGGTCTCTTGTAGACAAAATATAGGTGGGTCATGTTTTCTCATTAATTCATCTACCATGTGCCTTTTGTTGGGGAATTTAATCCATTTATATTTAAGATGATTATTTATAGGTTCTTATTTATTGCCATTTTTATTCTTGATGAGGGGGAGAGAGAGAGAGAGAGAGAGAGAGAGAGAGAGAGAGAGAGAGAGAGAGAGAGAGAGAGAGAGAGAGAGAGTATTAGAGGCCCGGTGCACAAAATTCATGCCTGGACCAGGGGAGCAGGCATTCCCTCAGCCCTGCCTGTACCCTCTGCAATTTGGGACCCATACTCCTTTTTATTACCTAGCTAAACTCTTCACATTTAAAAAATTAACTGAAATATCCCTTACTCTAGGAAATCCTCTTTGAACAAATGTCTTTACAATCTGTATTAAGTATTTTTATAATATACCATTCTTTTTCTTTAACAGCTACTTAGAGTGGATGCAATGTGGTTTACATTCTTGCATCTGAATTTTTTCTTCTTGCTCTTGTAATAGCAAAGCTTATCCAATTTACATTTGCCCTTGAAGGGCTTATATTTGGTTCATTTTCTAGTTGGCTCCCTGCTTTTTTTTAAGCAATAAATTTGGGTTGTGATAGTAAGCCTCACTTGTAATCAATCCTGTAGGTCTCTCTATCTAAATATTTCTATAATACTTATCACTTTAGCATACCAGAAATTGTGTTCATTTATAGCAAATAACAATAAATGTCACCTGATAATTTCATCTTCTAGTAATATTTCATTGCAAGATGCATTATTCTAGTAATTTAACTATTACAAAACTGATGCATACAAAAATAAATTACATTGAGTATTAAAGAATGACTCAAATATCAAAGCATAGTACACATAGGGCCTCCCTTGTCCTGTACCTCAGATAGCATAGCATAGCACATAATTCACATGGAACTGAGCTTCCTTTAAAATGGGAAGGGATGCCATACTCATGAAGCAGCTACTTCCACACATATTTTTAATTTAATTCATAGCACATACTCTCTGTACTAATTATTGGAAAATTATCCTAGCAATTGACTCTGTTCCTTTCTGTATTGTTGCCTTCCATTTTGATGTTATTACTGCACTTTTATCATCCACTCGCTCAATAATATTGTGAAGTTTTTAAGGGCAGAGATCATGACTTGAGCTTGTGATTCTCTGTAATGGTTCCTAGATAAATAGTCAAAGGTCATCCAGTCCAAATGACTGATGAGAGAGGCCCACCTTTCCTGGAGACCTCTGATTTCTATTTGAGGGCCTCACTTGCTCTGTGTCTTTATAGAGGGATGAGTAGGGGCTGAGGGAATTTGAGGAAACCCAGACAGAATTCTCTCTCCTAAAATAAGTTGCTAAGCTGGCCACCAGGCCGCTGCACATTTGTTTAATTAAAACCCTGACACTCAACAATAACAAAGACACTGGTGTCCTATTGCTAATGCCTGGGGATCAAACCCCAGCCTGCAGGAACTCACCCCTGCAGTCAGGACCAGGCCACTGCGTAGACCTGGGTTGGTGCTCCTAACTCAGGGGAAAGGGAGAATTCCCATGGCTGCAGGCTAGAGGCTCTGGACTCCGCACCACAAGCCCAAAAGAGCTCCCTCGCCCAGATTAGTCAACAGAGCACCTTCTTTGCCTGGGATTACAGGGAGCAGCTTGGCCTGGTCTTTTTGCCCTGAGATGGCGGGGCACAGCTCGGCCTGGCCTGTGGCCTCTTTGCTTGGTGATTGGGGGGGGCAGCTAGGACTGGCCTCTTAATGCTGAGATTGCTGGGCATGGCTCAGCCTGGCCGGTGGCCTCTTTGCACTGTGATCCGAGGTGGAGCTCAGCGTGACCTGTGGCCTCTTTGCCCCATGATTGTGGGGCATGGCTTGGCCTGGCCTATGGCCTCTTTGCCCTGTGATCCCGGGGCATGGCTATGGCCTCTTCGCCCCGAGATGGCAGGGCATGGCTTGACCTGGCCTATGACTTCTTCGCCTAGTGATCAGGGAGGCAGCTAGAACTGGCTTCTTCACCCCGAATTCCAGGCGGTGGCTTAGCCTGGCCTGTGGCCTTCTCGCCTGTGATCCCTGGCTCACCATGGTCATGGGGCAGCTTGGACCAGACAGGCAGCTTAAGGTGCTGTCCCCTGCCACCCCGCAGCCTGCATATGCAAATGTACCTGCCATCTTTGCTGGGTTATTTTGCATATAACTCCTGATTGGCTGTGGGCATAGCAGAGGTACAGTCAATTAAAATTTTTCTCTTCCATTAGTGTAGATGTAGATATACACACACATATATATATATATATATATATATATATATATATATATATTAAGGGCCCAGTGCACAAATTAGTGCACCTTGAAAGGAACTGTGAGATACAAGGCTGTGTTGGGCACAGGGGTTGGTCTCTACCCAATCTCCGCACCCCCTCCTGGCCCTTCCTCTGTGGCCCTATTCTCCTGTATGCCTACAGCCCTGCTCCCACTAACATTTCTCCCATGTGCTGATGGCATACGACTTGCGTGCACCTGCTGATGACGCCAAGTGATCAAACCCACAAAGGATGTAAGCAGAGGATGCAAGCAGGGCTGGTGCTGGTAGCAGGTGCAAGCATGATCAGGATCATGGTGCATGGGAGCAAAAAATTTTCAGTAACCACCAGAGGTTTGCCTTGATGAGAGCAACTGACATCCTGCCTTTGTCTGGCACCCCCACTCACCAGCTCCATCATCCCATTGTGGCCAGTGCCTGTCATGATCCACACTCTGCCACCTGCTCCTAATGCCCACAGTGTTTCATGTATGCGCCCCCCCCTTCTTATCACAGCAGTCCCTTTAACATTTCTTCCAATGCTGATGTGGTGGTATTACACTCCTTTAGCCTTTTTGTTAGTTTGTTTGGCAAATTCTTTACTTCACCATCTATTTTGAATGGTAGACTTGCTAAATAGAGCAATCTTGGTTTCAGATCCTAATTTTTCATTACCTTGAATAATTCATGTCATTTTCCTCAGGCCTGTAGATTTTGTCTGTTGAGAAATTAACTGACAGACTTAAGGTAGTTTCTTTGTTGATAACAAATTGCTTTTTTATAGCTGTCTTTAAGATTCTCTCTTTGTCTTTAACTTTTGACATTCTAATTATGATTTGTCTGGTGGGGCTTTTTTATTTTTTTCTTGCTTGAGACTCTCTGTGCTTCCTGAACTTTTGTGAATTTTTCCTTTACCAGATTAGGGGAATTTTCTGCCATTATTTCTTCCAACAGATTCTCTAGCCATTGCTCACTTTCTTCACCTTATGAGACACCTAAGTTGTGGACATTGTTATATTTCATGTTGTCCAATAGCTCCCAGAAATTGCCCTTTTATTTTTCAATTGTTTTGCTTTTTGATTCTCTGATTCAGTAATTTTTTCTAGTCTTTTAATTCACTGCTCTGATTATTGGCTTCCTCTAATCTGCTGTTTATTTCTTTCACGAGAGGCCTGGTGCATGAATTTCGTGCACTGGGGGCTGGGGTGTCCTTCAGCTCAGCCTGCACACTCTCCAATCTGGGACCCCTTAAGAGATGTCAGACTGCCCGTTTAGGCCCAATCCCAGTAGGATAAGGCCTAAATGGGAAATCTGACATCTTTCTCACCATCCAGGATTGCTGGCTCCAACTTGCTCGCCTGTCTGCCTCCCTGATTGCCTCTAACCACTTCTGCCTGCCAGCCTGATCACCCCAACCACTATCCTGCCAGCCTAATTGATGTCTAACTGCTCCCCTGCCAGCCTTTTTGCCCCCAACTTCCCTCCCCTGCCAGCCTAGTCACCATAACTGCCCTCCCCTGCTGGCCATCTTGTGGTAGCCATCTTTTGTCCACATTGGGTCAGGATCTTTGACCACATGGGGGCAGCCCTCTTGTGTGTTGGATTGGTGGTCAATTTGTGTATTACTCTTTTATTAGATAGGATAGAGACCTGGTGCATGGGTGGGGGCCAGCTGGTTTGCCCTGAAGAGTGTCCCAGATCAAGGTGGGGGTTCCCTTGAAGCATGATGCAGTCTGAGTGAGGGGCCTATGGCGGTTTATGGGCTAGCCATGCCCCTCAGTGATCCAAGCAGAGGCCTTTGGATCTGATATTAATTTATGTTCTACAATTGAAACTTTGTAGCCTATAGCAGAGCCAAGCTTTCTGCTCACTCCCTTGCAACAGCCATTTCTGTTTGGGTTTATTTAAATTCTAAAATTGAAACTTTGTAGCCTAGAGTGGAGGCGAGGGCTGCAGAAACTTGGCTTCCTCCATCTCCTAGGCAACCCTAGTCTCTGCTCTCTTCAGTTCTGTGGCTGCTGCCATTTCTGTTGGGATGTATGTATCTTATATAATTGAAACTTTGTAGCATTGAGTGGAGGACTAGGCTGGCATGGGCAGGTGGAAAGCTTGGCTTCCTCCATTACTGGGGAAACCCAAGCCTCTCTCCTGCTCTTAGTGGCTGCAGCCATCTTGGTTGGGGTTTATTTGCTCTTGATTGGCTTGTGGGCATGGCTTGTGGGCATGGCTTGAAGGGTGTATTGACAGTACAGTCAATTTACATATTACTCTTTTATTGGATAGGATTGTATTCTTCACTTATGCTATGTCCTTCTTCACTTCCAAATTATTAATTTTTATATTTTCTATATCTTTCTTTAAACTGTTGAGCCTCCTTGTAATAATTATTCTGAACTCTGTATCTTTGCCTTCTCATTCTGTCTATTTGTTTGTTTCTTTTTCTATGTATCAAGTTGATCTGCTACAACTTCCAGTATTGGTAGCTTGGTCTCATGTGGTTGATGATCTGTGGTACCCAGCAGTACAGTCTCCTTGATCACCAGACCTGGGTGCTCTAATAATTTCCCTTGTGCCTATTGTGTGATCCTTCCTATTGTAATTGAGTACTGATTGCTGTAGGTTTGATCATGCATGATATGGACCTTCAAGCTGGCTGATAGTGAGTCTTAATCCCCAACACACTGGACATGCTGCTGTGTGGGATTCACCTCAGCAGATTTTGGAACTTGTCACTCTTTCCATGTGGATATACTGGTTATGAAGCTTTTTGGATCCTGCTCTGTTTTTGTCTGATGCTGGCCATTCAGTTTATTGGTTTTGAGCCTCTTCAGAGAGTCTGTGGTGCAGACCAATACCAGAGACTGTTTTGGACTAAGTACTATTTTATAATATTTATAAATACTAACTAATTTAAGCATAACGCAACCCTGTGGAGAGTGGGAAACTATTAGTATTTACATCTTATAGAGCAGGGGAGTTGACACAGAGAGAGATTAATAATTTGTTTATAGTTGCACAGCTGTGAAATGGTAATGGAATGATTTGAACTCAGTGCTGAAATAGAGTTAGAACTTAAGTAATACACTATATAGGAAAGATAGATGAATGACTATGACAAAATTAGCCTGTTATTACTAAAGCAAGTGTCAATGCAAAATGAATAAGAATACATTTTATCTATTCTATTATATATTTATCTACTCTATTATGTAACTATTCTCTAACTAGAATAGAAAAGAGCATTAAAATTATTCAGTCAATTATTGGGCAAAAATCATGCAACAGTTTTTAGAATGCCAGGAACTGCTTGGTTCACAGAAGATTCTTGTCTCTACTTTTGGCTTTCATACATTTTTATGTAGCTATTTTTCTGAAGTCAATATTTTTAACATTCCAACTTAACGTTTTATTTTATATTACTTAAGATTTATACCACATTCATATATTCAGTTTCAACCAAGAATTCTTTGTCTCTCCTTCACTGTAAATAATGGTGGGTAAATATCACAAAACCTTTTTAAAAACCAAGTAGCCTTCCAGGATTCAATGTACATTTGAGTCTATTAGATAAGTTCTTAATTAAAATCTATTGTTTTCTACAGGTGTGTATGTTTATCTCAACAATCCTTTCCTTGTTGTAGAATGGTGCCAAGAAAATTAAGTTAGAAAATAATCTCATCCAAACTGGTTTCCGTAATTATTATCAATCAGAAACAGGAAATGCAACAACAGCAGATTTATTATTTTACAAGACAAAGACACTGAATGAGAATTTTAATATGGCTTCCTGAATACTTCCTATCATCACACTTCCTGTGCCCAACACACACAGACACCAACTAACTCTATTCATTTATGTCTATTTGTTTATGTTTACAGTCATATAGTGTTTAGAGAGGATTTCTTTCATTTCCTTAGATAAAAATATTTTGTCGTCCAGATATGCTTTTTATATTTTAAAATTTCCAAATTAAAGCAGCTGGAAAACAGAAAGCAAGAATGGAGTAGTCCTGAAACTTTCAATTTGGAAGAATTCCATAGACTTAGAATATGGAAAATGGCAGCTGCTTAACAGTACACTTATATCGCAATGGAAAATTAAAAAAAAAGAAGACTCCATTCAATTTGTACTGGAGAGGAAAATTAGTTTCAGATTAATCACTGAAGTTATAATATGTTTAATTTAATGTTTCTGTTATTTTAAATTTTATTATAGTTGATATATAATACTATATTGCTTATGATAATGTCAGGTGTAAACTATAATGACTAGACATTTTAATACCTTACAATGTGATCATCCCACTAAATTCTAGAAATCACTTGTTACCTTGCAAACCTATCACAATACTGTTGATTATATTTCTCTTCATTTTTTTTTACCCATCCTTCCATCCACCCCCCTCTTGGTCTCCAGGTCTATGAGTCTGTTTTTGCTTTATAATGTATTTTTTAATCCAAATATAAGGTAAACCATGTGGCATTTGTATTTCTATGCCTGACTTATTTCATTTATCACTAATAATAAAAGAGTAACATGCAAATGTGACTATACTTTGGCTCCTGATTGGCTATGCGACCACCAGCCAATCAGGAGCGGGGGACAGGGCCAAGCGGCATGAGCATCTGGCCCTGGGGGCGGAGACAAAGCTGAGGCTGTGGTGGCAGGGAGCACCTGGCCCCTGGGCTCAGAGACAAGGCAGAAGTTGTGGAGAGCGCCTGCCCTTGGGGGCGGAGAAGAAGCAGCAGCAGCGTGGCACTCCAGCCACAGCAGAGAAGACTGAAGGCTCAGGCTGGAGTGAAGCCTCCAACCGGCCAGAGCAAAAATGGAAGGCAACAGCCAGAGAGAAGGCCTGGGTCCCAGGTTCCAGAGGAAAACTGGTCCTGGCAGCCAGGGGAAGGAAAGCCTAGCGCATGAATCTTCATGCAATGGGCCTCTAGTTTATCATAATACCCTCTAGATCAGTGATGGGCAAACTTTTGACTTTGGTGTGACAAAATTCACCGAAAAACCGAGCATAACTCGGGTGGTGTGTCACTTCAAGAAAAACAACAACACAATTTTACAATATTTATAGTTTAAATAAAAAAATGTATAATTGTAATATATAAGTGTATTTAATAAACCAAAAACTAATTATTTAACTTACCTGCTTAGTGAATTCCTTGTTCATCTGTCAGTCAGTTTCTTTTGTTGGTCTTGATATTATTTAACTTGTGTGGGGTGCTGTGAACTAAGTGACGGGGAGGGGGAATTCTTTAATTAACCTGCCTATTAGTGACTTTTTTGTTGCTGAATTTCATTGGTTAAACCTTCATTTGAAGGTTGATATTTTGTACACTGAAAGTCCAAGCAAGCGCTATTAACTTCATCTGTCAATCTGTTTCTTTTGTTGGTTTTTATATTATTTAACGCTGAGAATAATGTCTCACAAAAGTATGTGGAGGAAAAAATTTTGAGTAAAGCCATTGCTATATTTTTCAGGGTGCTGAAAGTGTCTGGTAATCAGTTCCAGGCACTGGAAATCACCTGTTCATAGTGGCACTCCTCTTGATTCTCCAAGCAGCACCTTTCCAGATTCTCAAGCTTTGACCTCAAATCGACAAACACCTGAGCCCAGATGTTGCCTTGAAATTCTGCAAGTTGCATCTCCAAATCATCAATTTGCATCCATTGGAAACCATTTAATTCCAAACTACTGTTGATTACTACATCAGGATACTTAATTATATTATGATCTGTTTTAGGCTTCTAAATTGAATAATTCTATCACTGAACTGGTCAAGTAAGAATCTAAAACATCCTGGTACTTCATATGCAAGTGTTCCATTTCATTTGGTACAGCTGCACTGGCCTTCTCAAAACACTTTGATACTCGAGGAAAACACTTATAAGTTTTAGTTTCTACACCTCACTTGAAAATTTTAAGTTTACTTTCAAAAGCGTTTATGTATACAAATATAACATCAATACTTTTGCCAAAACCTTGTAACTTGAAGTTCAGTCATTAATATGAACAGAGAGATTTGTAAAAAATATCAGGTTGTTGACCCACTTATCATCCTGTAGCTAAGAAAATTTTCCTAGATCCCTATCCTCAAGAAATACCTTAATTTCTTCCAAGAACTCCACAGAGTGCTCAAGAGCTTTGCCTGGCCTCAGCCATTTTACATTATTGTACATCAGCAGTCCACTGTAGGTGGAATCAACCTCCAGTAAAAGTGCAGAAAATTATCACTTGTGAAGGGGGCGAGCAGCTATTAAATTAACTATTTTTGTAACAACTGACATTAAGTTGTTTACGTCGGTGAATCCTGCCTTAGCACATAAAATCTCCTGATGGATAATACAATGGAAAGGCACAATCAGATGTCCAATAGCTTGCATAAACAAATTGACATATCTGACTTTTCCCCGACCATGTTTGATGCCCCATTTGTCATCACTGACACAACTTCAGAGATATCAATGCTTAGGTCACAGAATGTTTGTATAACTACCTTACATATTTCACTTCCTGATGTACTTGGGCACTGATACCAACTTTATCAACTCTTCTCTCATTGTGAGACCATCAGAATATTGACCAATAATGGCCAACTGAGCATGTGATATGACATCAGTAGTTTCATCAAGAGAGAATTAAAAATATTTACAATTACTTATGTCTCTTCTTAATTGATGTTGCACGTTTGTGTTCAGTCTCATTATTTGGTCTTTTTTTCACAATTTCTATATTGATTAAGGTATTGCATATGTGTCCTTAGCCCTCTATTTACCCCGCCCCCAGCCCTCCCTCTATTCATGCCCTCACCTTCCTGGTGTTCACGTCCATTGGTTAGGCTTATATTCATGCATCCAAGTCATTTGGTTGATCTGTCCTCCTTCCCCCCTCCCTCCCGTACATTCCCACTGAGGACCAGCATTTTGGTCAATGCTTCTCTGCCTCTGGGTCTGTCCCTGTTCATCAGTTTATGTTGTTCATTATACTCCACAAATGAGTGAGATCATGTGCTAATTGTCTTTCTGTAACTGGCTTATTTCACTTAGCATAATGCTTTCCAGTTCCATCCATGCTGTCGCAAATGGTAAGAATGCCTTCTTTTTTTTACTGCAGCATAGTATTCCATTGTGTAGATATACCACGGTTTTTTAATCCAATCATCTGCTGATGGGCACTTAGTCTGTTTCCAAATCTTAGCTATGGTGTATTGTGCTGCAATAAACATAGGGGTGCATAAATCCTTTCTGATTCATGCTTCTAGTTTCTTGGGATATATTCCTAAAAGTGGGATCACTGGGTCAAATGGGAGTTCCATTTTTAGTTTTTTGAGGAAACTCCATACTGTTCTCCACAGTGGCTGCATCAGTCTGCATTCCCACTAGCAGTGCAAGAGTTCCTTTTTCTCCTAATCTTCGCTAACACTTGTCGTTCATTGATTTGTTGATGATTGCCATTCTGACAGGAGTGAGATAATACCTCATTGTTGTTTTGATTTGCATATCTCTGATAATTAGTGACTGAGTATGTTTTCATATGTCTCTTAGCCTTCCTTCTTTCCTTCTTTGAAAAGTTTTTATTTAGGTCTGTTGCCCATTTTTTGATTGGATTATTTATCTTCCTTTTGTTAAGTTGTACGAGTTCCCTGTAAATGTTGGAAATTAAACCCTTGTCTGTGGTGACATTGGCTAATATGTTCTCCCATGCAGTGGCATTTCTTGTTGTTTTGTTGATGGTTTCTTTTGTTGTGCAAAATATTTTTATTTTGATGTAGTCCCATTTGTTTATTTTCTCTTTGGTTTCCATTGCTCTAGGAGACGTATCATTGAAGATGTTCCTGCAGCATATGTCTGAGATTTTTCTGCCTGTGGATTTCTCTAGTATTTTTATGATTTCCCTTCTTATGTTTAAGTCTTTGATCCATTTTGAGTTTATTTTTGTGTATGGTGTAATTTGATGGTCTAGTTTCATTTTTTTTGCATGTATCTGACCAATTTTCCCAACACCATTTGTTGAAGAGATTATCTTGACTCCATTTTATGTTCATGCCTCCTTTGTAAAAAATTAATTGGGCATAGTGGTTTGGGTTGAATTCTGGTTTTTCTATTCTATTCCATTGATCTATATGTCTGTTCTTGTGCCAGTACCAGGCTGTTTTAAGAACAGTGGCTTTGTAATACAGCTTGAAATCTGATATTGAGAACCCACCTACTTTTTCTTCTTTCTCAGGATTGCTGCCGCTCTTCGGGGTCTTTTTTTTTGTTTCAGATGAATTTTTGGAAAATTTTTGTAGGTCAGTGAAATAAGCCATTGGTATTTTAATGGGGATTGCATTCAATCTGTAGATTGGTTTGGGTAGTATGGACATTTTAATTATGTTGTTTCTACCAATCCATGAACTCAGTATGTTCTTCCATCAATGTCTTCCTCTATCTCTTTTTTTCAGTGTCCTGCCTGTAGTTTTTTTGCATACAGGTCATTTACCTCCTTAGTTAAGTTTATTCCTAGGTATCTTCATTTTTTTGTGTGTGATGGTAAATGGGATTGCTTTTTCAGTTTATCTTTCTATAATTTCACTATTGGTGTAAAGGAATGCCAGATATTTCTTGCTATTAATTTGTATCCTGCTACATTCCTGAATTCATTTATTAAGTCTAATAATTTTTGATGGAGTATTTAGGGTTTTCTATGTACAATATCATGTCATATGCAAATAAGCACAGTTTTACTTCTTCTTTCCAATTTGAATGCTTTTTATTTCTTCTTCTTGTCTGATTGCATTGGCTAATACTTCCAGTACTATGTTGAACAGGAGTGGTGAGAGTAGGCATCCCTGTCTTGTTCCTGTTCTTAGGGGAAGTGGTTTCAGTTTTTGTCCATTGAGTATGATATTGGTTGATGTTTTTTCATACATAGCTTTTATTATGTTGAGGTATGATCCTTCTATTCCCATCTTGTTGAGCGTTTTGATCAAGAAGGGGTGTTGGATTTTGTCAAGTGCTTTTTCTGCATCAATTGATATGACTGTGATTTTTATCTCTCAATTTGTTTATGTGATGTATCACATTTATTGATGTGTAGATATTGAACCATCCTTGCATCCCTGGGATAAATCCTACTTGGTCATCCTATCTAATAAAAGAATAACATGCAAATTGACTGTACCTCTGCTGTGCTACCAGCCAATCGGTTCAGGAGGCGGGGCAGGGGGCAGGGCAGGGGCAGGGCAGAGCAGAGCAGGGGGCGTGGTGGTTGGGGCAGGGGCATGGCCAGCACACAGGGAGCGAGGCTGGCAGGAGAGCGGCCACAGTGCAGTGCACTGAAAACAACCACCACCCTATAAGGGCGGCCCACAAGGGACTTAAGGGCCAGCCCTCCTTACACTTATGGTGCCTGAAGCACATGCAAATGAGCACCCGGGGTCTTGGCATGCCCCCCAGCCCAGCACCCATGATGGGATTGGGGTGGCTGCTGCCATTCTCCGGGGTGTGCAGCGACCCCAGTGGTCACCACCAGCTGGAGAAAATTCACAGTGCCCTTGGTTCGTCCAGGGTATTGGGAGCACCAAGAATTCTAGGAAATGTAGTTCTGTTGACAGACCCACTGTAGGAGTGAGTTTGAAGTACTGAGCAGGGGAACGTGAAGCGGCTGGGGGTGGGGGGGTGGCAAGGGAGCGCCGGGGACCCTGCCCAGGCTCTGTGAACGGAAGTGGCAGTGAGTGCCCAGTCCCTGGCCGGGTGGTCACAGGCAGCTATGCTGAGCTGAGCAGGGAGACCTTGGGCCTGCGGGGGGGCTTGGCAGGTGGGGTGCAGTGAATGCAGGGCGTTGTGAGAAAGGGTAACAAACTTGCTGGGAGGCTGGCACCCAAGAGGCCCTGGATCAGAGACACAAACCCACAGGGGGCCAGTTCCCAGCACCCACAAATTATGCCACCCAGGTGCTGGAGCTGCAAAGGCCGAATCAAAGACATAAATCTGCATGGAGGCCAGCACCCAGCAGCTCCCAGATTGGAGATACAAACCAGCAGGGAGGCTGGCACCCAGCAGCTGCAAACACCATCAAGGGTGCGCTGGGGCTGCAAGGGGTTGGATCTGAGACACAAACCAGCATGGAGGCCAGCACTCAGCAGCCCCAAGTCCCACCACCACAGACCTGGGGCTGGGGGGCGGGAGAGGGGTGGACTGGAGATACAAACTCCAGGCTTGGCATCCAGCAGCCCCAAGGCCCAATGCATAGGCGCTGGGGCTGCTGGGGGCAGGTGCGGTGGGTGGGGGAAGCTGAAACACAAATCCCCATGAAACCTGTGGAAAGGGAGATATCTCCCTTTCCTCAAGATGAGAAAACTGTCCCTGGATTATTTAGTGATGTGGCCCACACCTTTCTACACACACACAGATTATGCTATGAACACTCCCAGAATGCCATTTCCAGGAAATAAGCTACTGTGGCAAATCATCTGAGAGAGGAAACAAGCTTTTGTTGGGTTTATTCTGAAGGTCAGAGAACATGCCACCCCCCAACATATGCTTTATTGTTATATTGATGATCTTGAGCTGCAGATTCTTGAAAAATTGCAAGTGCATGCAGAAGATTTCACTGAAGTCTCCTGATCTGTCTAAAATTGGACCCCCCCTAAAGGAGCTCAAATGACATAGGTCCCCTTGATGGGACAAGTGTCATTAGGCAGAGAAGACTGACTCCTGTCACAGGACATAACACCCAAACTTTGTTACAAACTATTTCTCTCCACCCCCATTCATCTTTCCTAAAAATCATTTACTCTCCTCTAGGAGGTCTACATCTCCTGTTCCCTTTCCTTGGGAAGAAGGTATTTAAATCTGCATTCTAAGCCAGCTTGGGGAGTTATTCATTTTCCCCTGAGATCTCCCACATATACATGAGGTACACATGTTAATGAACTTTTGTTTTTCTCTTGGCGATCTGTCTTTCATTACAAGGGCCTCCACTAAGAACTCAGAAAGGTTGAGGAAAACTATTTTTCTTCCTCCATAATTCTATCTTGGGAAATCAAGTCCCCAGCTGAACAATGAGGTTGGCTCAAGTACCAAGCAATCTTGCTTACAGGAGGGAAGCTTCTAGGGAGAAATCAATGATATTGGCATCAAAGTGGGATGGAGGGCACACACATGGTTGATGGTGGGAGTTGAAAGTGGATTGACATTTTGGGAGGATGACTTGGCAAATTTGATAGAAATGTTCAAGGTATATCTAAGAGTGTGCTTCTAGGAATCACATCTGCTAAGATAAAGCACAAGCACTTAAGCCCTTGTCAGAACCCAGGATGCCACTGCGGGCTCCCCTTCCATGATAGGAAAACCTTGAAACAACCTGCATTTTTAGGACAAGGTATCATCTATGCTAATAAAAGGGTAATATGCTAATTAGATTGAACATCTTCCTGGCTATCTTCAAGATGTCCTTCCAGACATCCTTCCCAAAAAAGCCATGTTGGCGGGGCCAAGGCAGAGGAGGTTAGAGGAAATCAGGGAAGCAGGGGAGAGAAGTTAGGAGGACCAGGCCAGCAGAGGAGAGCAGTTAGGGAAAATAGGCTGTCAGGGGAGAGCAGTTAGGGGGATCAGGCTGGCAGGCAGGTGAATGGTTAGGAGCTAGAAGCCTGAGGGGTCCCAAATTGGAGAGGGTGCAGGCTGGGTTGAGGGAATCTTCTCCATCCCCCCGCCCATGCATGAATTTCATGCACCAGGCCACTAGTGTTGTATAATATTTCTGATGTACTGCTGGATCCGATTTGCTAGAATTTTGTTGAGGTTTTTGGCATCTGTTCATGAGGGATATTGGCCTATAATTCTCTTTCATTGTGTTGTCTTTATCTAGTTTTGGTATTAGGGTGATGCTAGCTTCATAGAATGAGCTAAGGAGTGTTCCTTCCTTTTGAATTTTTTGGAATAGTCTGAGGAGGATAATTTTTATTCCTTGAATGTTTGGTAAAACTCTCCAGTGAAGCTGTATGGCCCCAGGCTTTTGTTTGCTGGGAGCTTTTTGATGACTGCTTCAATTTCTTCCACAGTTATCTGCCTATTGAGACTTTTAGAATCTTCCCTATCAAGTTTTGGAATTTTGTATTTTTCTAGGAATATGTCCATTTCTTCTAGGTTGTCTAGTTTGTTTGAGTAGAGTTGTTCATAGTATTTTTAAACAATCCTTTGTATTTCTGTGGGGTCTGTTCTTATTTCTCCTCTCTCATTTCAGATTTTGTTTATCTGATTCCTCTCTCTTTGCTTCTTGGTGAGCCTGGCTAGAGGTTCATTAATCTTATTTATGCTTTCAAAAAACCAGTTCTTGGTGTCATTGATCTTTCGTATTGTGTGTTTTTTTTGTCTCTATGTCATTTATTTCTGCTCTGATCTTTATTATCTCCTTCTTTCTGCTCACTGTGGGCTTCTCTTGTTGCTCTCTTTCTAATTATTTGAGTTGTATAGTTCATTTATTTACTACCATTTTTCTCCCCTGATTTTTGAGGTAGGCTTGTAGAGCTATAAATTTCCCTCTTAATACTGCTTTAATTGTGTCCCATAGATTTTGGATTGTTGTGTTTTTGTTATCATTAGTTTCTAGGATGCTTTTAATTTCTTCTTTGATCTCATTGATAGCCCAATTATTGTTTAATAGCATGCTATTCAGTTTCAAGTGTTTGAGATTTTTGGATTGTTTTTATTGTAATTTATTTCTAATTTTATGGCATTGTGGTCTGAGAAGATGCTTAGTGTGATTTCAATCTTCTTGAATTTTGGGAGACTTTGTTTGTGAGCCAACATGTGTTCTATTTTTGAATATGTCCCATGTGCACTTGAGAAGAACGTATATTCCATGGCTTTTGGGTGAAATGTTCTGAAGATGTCAGTTAAGTCCATCTGTTCTAGTGAATCATTTAGGATTGCTGTGTCTTTGCTGATTTTTTGTCTAGAGGATTTATCCAGTGATATCAGTGCTGTATTAAAGTCCCCTAGGATGATTGTATTTTTGTTGATCTTTCCCTTGATATCTTCTAAGAGTTTTGTTATATATTTGGGTGCTCCTGCATTGGGTGCATATATGTTTATCAGGGTTATATCATCTTGTTGTATCAATCCCTTTAGTATTATAAAGTGGCCTTCCTTATCTCTTGTTATGGCATTTACTTTAAGGTCTATTTTGTCAGATATAATTATTGCTACCCCAGCTTTATTTTCATCTCCGTTTTCCTGAAAGATATTTTTCCATCCCTTCACTTTCAATCTGTGTGAGTCTCTTGTTCTGAGGTGGGTCTTTTGTAGACAGCATATATATGGGTTGTGTTTTTTTATCCATTCAGCTACACGGTATCTTTTGATTGGGGCATTTAGTCCATTTACATTTAAAGTTATTACTGAAAGGTATTTGTTTGTAGTCATATCTATTTTTGTGTCTGCATTTCTTCTTACCTGTTTATTTCTACTTTTTACATTATTCCCTTTAGCATTTCTTGCATTGCTGGTTTGGTAGTGATAAACTCCCTTAGCCTCTTTTTGTCTGTGAAGCTCCTGATTTACCCTTCAATTGTGATTGCTGGTCTTGCTGGATAGAGTATTAATGGATTCAGTCCTTTGCTTTGCAACACTTTATATACCTCCTTCCAATCCATTCTAGCCTGATGTGTTTCTTTTAAGAAATCATTTGATAATCTAATGGGGCTTTCTTTGTAGGTAACTCTCTGTCTCTCTCTTGCTGCCTTTAAGATTCTCTCTTTGTTGTTGATATTTGCCATTGAAACTATGACATGTCTTGATGTGGGTCTTTTGGAGTTGATCCTGCTTGGGACTCTCTGTACTTGTGTAACCTTTTTCTTCCCCATATCTGGGAACTTTTCTGTCATTGTTTCTTCAAATAGATTTTCTAATCCTTGGTGCCACTCTTGTCCTTCTGGCAGCCCTATTATACGTATGTTACTTTGTTTCATGTTGTCTGACAGCTCCCTTAGGCTTTCCTTCTGTTTTTTAATTTTTTTCTCCAATTGCTGTTCAGTTTGAGCTTGTTTCTGTACCTGATCCCCTAACTACTCATTAATTCGGTCATCTGCTTCTTCTAATCTACTGTTGAAACTTTCCATGCTGTTTTTGATTGTAGCTATATCATTTTTCATTTCTTCCTGATTCTTACATAGGTTGTTGATTTTCTCATCCATCTAATGTATAAATTCCACGACCATTACTCTGAATTCTTTTTCCGTCATGGTGCAAGCTTCAGTTTCACTAATTTCCTTTCTTTGCAGCTCCTTATTTTCTTTCTTCTGGGTATTGTGTCATCTCCCCATTCTTACTATCACCAGAAGGTTCAAACTTTGAGTTGCGTGGACTGGGGCTGTGTGCTGTGGGAACTTCGTACCACCTGAGTATCACTGAAGTGCTCCGACACTAGGGCATGTGGGTGCTGTGGGTTATTGAGAACCAAGCTTTCCCAGGGTCAGTGTTCCCAGCATTCTGTGTGGTTTTGTGTGCACACCTAAAATCAGGGACCCTGCCTGCACCACGCTCTTGGGGTGTGTTGAAAATGGTACCAGGAGTCCAAGTTTCCCTGTGTCTGCACCAAGAATCGAGTATCAGAGTCTGTTGCCTCGTGAGTTTTCTCGTTGAGGGTCAGGGTCCCCGTGTGTGCATGCACCAAGAATTGGAGTCACTGGCTCTTAGTATGGATGTGCTGTGAGTCAGGGATTCCAGGCACATAAGGTAAGACACAGAGTCAAGTCAGTGGTGTTCAGTGCTGCTTCATGCTGGGAGAATTTGGGTCTTGATCACCATGGGGGACTGGGTTGCACAATAGCTCTGTGGTGTGCCTGCACTGTGGAAGACTGACTTCTGTGAGTATTTGCCCTGTAACCAGGTCAGGTGGCACTGATGCCCTGTGGGTTTGATCACCAGGTTGCAATTGTGTTGCAGGAGGCTACCTCCAGTCTCTCAAATTCCCTTAGCAGTATTGAGGGCCCTGGTCGAGCTCTCAGAATCCATGGCCCTATTTCCTGTCTGGGAGTTTCGGCCTCAGGCATGCACACGAGCGTAGAGCATGTTCCCAAGCCCAAGGATAGCTAGGAAAGTGAGTTTTCAAGTTCTGAGTTCCAATTACTGTCTGAGCGCTTCGGCTACAGGTGTGTGCACATGCATGCAGCTTTCTCCCAAGTCCAAGTTCCCCTGGGGTACCTGGGAAAGCAAGTTTTTAAACCAAGCTTGCATTTCCCAGTAGGGGTTAGGGGAGTTGTGGCTGAAGCGGGGGCAGGAGTCTATTGGTTACTATGGAGCTATCCGCAATCCAGCAGGGAGGGCGACAGGCTCCTTGACCCACAGAAATCTGCTGCGGGGAAGTCTGGACTCCTGTTATCTGTTGGTCTGAAGCTGTGGCTGTAATTCTCTGTCCCTAGTGGCTGCAGGTCCCTGGCTTGCATCTGAGATTTGATCTATTGAGGGCAGGGTCCCAGTCCAGGCAGTTCTGCTTCTCAAGATGGCTTGGTATTCACCGCCTTGCCAGCTCTCATTATTCGGTCTTTTATGATATTTCTACTGAGTGGTAACTCAGTTCTTTTCTTAATAATTGCATCTTTATTCTGCATATCATGAAATAGAACTGGTGCACATCTTAGGAGTGTTGCTCACTGAGTGCCTTTCCATGCTGAGCTATGGACTGAGCAATGCGCAAACTTGCAGATGTTAAATTTGTAGAGCCTTTTATAAATTTAAGGATGGAATTAGATAGGCTCTTATAAAGGTGTAGCTGCCTGGAAATGTATTCCTTCCTTTCATCCTCACTTTTTTCCAAGAGCTGGAAATGATTAGTTTCAAAATGTCAGTTTATATTCCATGTTCTGCTTACTACCATTTCAGTACATAGAACACAAAATGATCTGCCATTTTGTTCTATAATGCCATTCATCTCAGTCCATATCTCTTGAAATGGCTGGCTACTGCTACTACCACTTCCTTTATGTAACCTTGTTTTTATTTTTTTGGGTTCTCAACCAAGGGGCGCAGTGAAAGAAGATAGAATTATAGATAGCAAGTTAGCCCTGCAGGCAATTAGGGTTCAGGCAATTATGGGTTAACTAGCCTAACTGACACAAGATGGCACATGTAACTGTCTTTTAGGAAAGGGCAGGGTTAATAAGCATAAATAGGGGTTAATAAGGATGCACAACAATAATAGCGGTGAAATGGAGTCTGCACTATGCTGCAAAATGATGGTTTTTATATAAATTAAGATGTCTGCCTCTATTTCTACTGGTGGGAAGCAGCACCAATAGTACAGTCCCTCGCCTCTCCCAGCCTCTCTCTCACTTATTTAGTAATGATGGTCAATTAGAAATCCAGGACACCCCAGAACAGTAGATTGGATGATGGTTGCTGTGGTTATGTGGTTGCTGGTAAGGGCGATCACAGGGCCCCCAGAGATGCATCCTCCACTGTATGTCACTGCTCTTTGCTCTGCTGGCCATAAGTGAGGTCAAAGATCCCCTAATGGCCTAACTGGAAGTCCCAGGACTAGGTGCTCTGTGTTGGAGTTCTGTTGTTTTGCCTTTCAGACCTCCAGCACAGAGTGTGTACACTACACTACAGCAAATGTTTCATCCTCGGCTATTGCTCCTGGCTGTGCAGTAGCAGAGGATGAAACATCCGTCTCAGCATGCTGCCCCATACTTCTCTGTGTGTGACCACATGCGGCCGCATGTCATCGAAAATGGCTATGCGTGTCAGTGCTGACACACGTGTCATAGTTCACCATCATGGCTCTAGATCCATCCATATTTTCAGAAATGACAATATATCATTATTTTTATCACTGCATAATATTCTATTGTGTGTGTATTCCATATTTCTGTATCTATTAGTCTATAAATGGTGGCTTTTCAAAAAACTCTAAATAGATATACTATATTACCCAGCAATTCTACTTTTGGGTATTTACACAAAGAAAATGAAAACACTGATGTTCATTGTAGCATTACTTTCAATAGCCAAGGTATAGAAGCAACCTAGGTGTCCATTGATAGATGAATGGTTAAAGAAGATGTAGAAAATATATATGGTATAAAAAACATACACCACAAAAAGAAATATCATGCAGCAATATAAAATAACTAGAGGCCCGGTGCACTAGATTCATGCACAGGGGACGGGAGGTCTCCCTTAGCCCAGCGTGCACCCTCTCTAATCTGGGATTCCTCTCATAATCCAGGATTGCTGGTTCCCACCTTCTTTCTTGCTTGCCTTCCTAACTGCCCCAACCTCTTCTGCCTGCCAGCATGATCACCCCTAACCACTCCCCTGGCAGCCTTATTGATGCCTAACTGCCCTCCACTGTAGGCTTAGTCACACCGAACTGCCCTCCCCTATAGGCCTGGTCCCTCTCCAACTGCTCTCTCCTGCAGGCCTGGGTGCCACACAATTGCCCTTCCCTACAGGACCAATTGCCCCCAACTTCCCTCCTCTGCCAGCCTGACCACCCCTAACTGCCCTCCCCTGCAGGCTTGATCACCCCCACCTGCCCTCCCTTGTAAGCCTGGTCCCTCCCAACTGCAGGATTTTTGACCACATGGGGGCTGCCATCGTGTGTGTTAGAGTGATGGTCAATCTGCATATAAATATTTTATTAGATAGGATAGAGGCCTGGTGCATGGGTGGTGGCCAGCTGGTTTGCCCTGAAGAGTGTCCCAGATCAGGTTGGGTATTCCCTTGGGGTGTGGGGTAGCATCAGCAAGGGGTGTGTGGTATTTTTCAGGCCAGTCATGCCCGCCCCCCCCCCCCCGCAGCAACACAAGCAGAGGCCCTGGTATTTGGAATTTATTTATCTTCAATTGAAACTTTGTAGCCTGGAGTGGTGCCAAGCCTCCTGCTCGCTCTGTGGCCACAGCCATTTCTGTTGGGTTTATTTATCTTCTATAATTGAAACTTTGTAGCCTTAAGCAGAGACCAAGGCAGGCCAAGGTTGCAGAAAAATTGGCTTCCTCAATTGCCAGGGGCAACCCAAGGCTCCCATTCTCTCCACTGATTGGCTGGTGGGCGTGGATGGTGGGCATGGCTGGTGGGTGTAGCAGAAGTATGGTCAATTTGCATATTACTGTTTTATTAGATAGGATGTTTCTATTCTTTAAAAAGATTACCTCAAGATTGTAAAGTGAAATCAATTTAACTTTTAGCTCCCCAACTTTTCTAAAAGTGACATCAGAAAACTTTATGCCAGAAAATTAACTTTTTTAGTAGTTCTCAGTACTCCTGGAAAAGAAAGAAGAACTCAAGTAGTTCAATGCTATTCTAGTTCCTCTTATATTCTGAAACAATCTGCAAAGATTTTGAACTTCAGAACTAAGTTTTATTTATCTTTCTATCCCTCAGCATATGATAGGGCCTGCAAATAGTAGTTACTCAATAAATACTCAAATGAATAAAATTATAAAAAAGGAAATATGATTATTTCCTCTAAGTGGTTTCTCAAGAGTTATACAATTGTTATATAATAATTAGGAAACTCATAGTACTGTTGCAAAAACTCAATTACTCTTTGTTTTCAAATGACAGATTTTTTTTTTTACCAACAGTCTGGATTTCCAACTTTCTGGTACCTTAAATTAGGTAATTTTAAATATATTTTTATTTATTTCAGAGTGGAAAAGAAAGGGAGAGAGAAATAGAAACATCAGTGATGAGAATCATTGATCAACTGCCTCCTGCATGCCCCACATTTCAGATTGAACTCACAACCCTGTCATGTGCCCTAACCTGGAATTGAACCACTGAGCAACACCAGCATAGCTAGGTATTTTTACTGATTGTTTTTTTATGGATTATAAATAAAAGATTTGAAGAGGGACCTTTCCTACCCTATCCTATTTTTTTTTCATAGAAGAGATGAAAATTTTTCTTTGTTCTAAAAGAGGGATCAGTATTGGAGTGAAAATTTTCAGTCTTTTCCTCCCTCACTTATTTTTCCTTATGGTAGCAGAAGAATTGTGTGCAGTATGGAACAGAAACATAGATTAGGCTATACTGCCGAGGAAACAGAATCACTCTTTTGAAGTCAATGTATTTGGTCTTATACTATCTTGTCTTACTTTGTTATAATAGTGACTAGCCTTGTCTAGTCACTATTAGGTGAGTGATCTTTCATAAAACTGATCTGCAGATTCTAACCTCTTTAGAAAGTTGTGAGAATCCCCAGTTGTTCTCAAGCCTAAAGATACCTCCCAACACTTTTCCTCAGAAAAATAAGTGTGATATGTCAATCCTCATCTGGCTTCCTCTGTCCTTCTCAAATGACTAGAATTGTTGAAAGGGGTTGAACAGGCAATTGATTGGTTACACAAATTCCCAATAGTACTAAGAATATTTAAACTTTGAACCTTAGAAATCACTAAAGAATCATGATTAATAACATTTTCTCACATTAATTAGGTATTTGAGATTGATAATTTTCTAGTCAGAAATATGACAGCTGTCAAAGGAGAAGGGCTTGAGGGATTGGATGGAAGAAGGTGAAGAGATTAACTAAAAAACATATATACATAGCACACAGACACAGACAACAGTATAGTAATAGCCAGAGGGAAAGGGAGTGGGCATAAGTGGGAAATGAAGTTAAAAAAATAGATTTTGCTTAGGGTGATTGGATCATTATACAGTGTGCAGATGATGGGGCAAAGCAGTATTACCCCAATAAATTCAATAAAAGTTAAAAGAAATTCTAACAAAATACTTTTGAGTATTCATTCATGGTGCAAAAGGCCCTTCAGGGGGTGATGCCACTGAAAGCAATAGAGTAAGGAATTGTTCAAATTATCTTCAATAAATTCAATGAGAAAATTGGCAAAAAAATCAGAATTAAGTTTTTTAGAGCACACTAAATGAACCAAGATATTGGAGTATTCTGGAAAACACGTATTTGAGAAAATAATGTTAACACACCAAATAACTTATATACATAACACAGGGACACAGACAATAGAACTGTGAAGGCTTGGGGAGTGGGTGGGAGTGGGAACAGTGAGTCAAGTGGGTAAAAAAGGGGGGGAACTGTAATACTTTTAACAATAAATAGAAAAAATAAAAAAATAATCTTAATAAGAACAGCAGCCTATGTGGTCTTTATTTTGTTCTATATTCATTGTCTTTTTTTTCTAGCTCTATCATGGCCTTGAAGATCAACAACCCACATCCTTGCCAGTACTTGTTGTTTGTAGACTAATTTAGGATAGCCATTCTTATAGGTATGAGATGATATCTCCTTATGGTTTTAATTTGCATCCAACATTTTTTTCATATGTCTATTGGACATCAGTATGTCCTCCTTGAATAAGTTTCTATTCAGGTATTTTAGCCATTTGTAATTTTTAATTATTTATTTTATTTTTTATTGAATTTATTGTGACATTGGTTAATTAAGTTATTTAGCTTTAAGATATACAATTCTATGATGCATCATTTGTATATTGTATTGTGTGTTTACCACACAAGGTCAAGTCTCTTTTCATTATCATTTATCCCCCTTTACCTTCTTCTACTTTTCCCCCACCCTTATTTCCTTTGGCAATCACCATAGTGTTGTCTGTGCTGCTCATTTTCAAATTGGATTGCTTGTCTTCCTATTGCTTATTTTTATACATTCTTTATATATTTTGGAAATTAAAGCCTTATCAGATGTATCATTGGCAAATATACTCTTCCATTCAATTAGTTCCCTTTTACTTTTCTTGATGGTTTCTTTTGCTGTGCAAAAGTTTTCAGTTTGATATAGTCTAACTTTATCCTTTGTATACCTTGCCAGAGGAGATATATTAGCAAAAAAATTGCTATGAGATATATCTGAGATTTTACTGCCTATGTTTTTTTCCAGAATTTTTATGGTTCTGTGATGTACATTTAAGTATTTTATTCATTTTATTTTTTTCTTTCTTTTTTTATCTTTCTTGTTCATTTTATTAATTACATTGTTCCCTTTTTTCCCCCTATAGCTCCCCTCCACCTGGTACCCATCCCACCCTTCGCCCCCACCCCCTCCACTGTCCTCTCCCATAGCTGCATGATTTTTTTCCAGTCTCTTGCTGCACTTCCCACACACCCTTTCTCCCCCAAAATTGTCAGTCCATTCCCTCTCTATGTCCATGCTTCTGTTACATTCACCAGTTTATCCTGTTCATCAGCTTATCAATTCACTTGATTTTTAGATTCATTTGTTGATAGATGTGTATTTGTTGTTCATAATTTACACTTTTATCTTTTTCTTCTCCTTCGTCTTAAAGAATATCTTTCAGCATTTCATATAATATTGGTTTGGTGGTGGTGAAGTCCTTTAGCTTTTTCTTATCTGTGAAGCACTTTATCTGACCTTTAATTCTGAATGATAGCTTTGCTGGACAGAATAATCTTGGTTGTAGATTCTTGCTATTCTTCACTTTGAATATTACTTGCCACTCCCTTCTGGTCTGCATAGTTTCTGTTGAGAAATCCACTGACAGTCGCATGGCTGCTCCCTTATAAGTAACTAACTATTTTTCTCTTGCTGCTTTTAATATTCTCTCTTTGTCTTTTGCTCTTGGCATTTTAATTATGATGTGCCTTGGTGTGGTCCTCTTAGGGTTCCTATATATTGGAGTTCGGTGTGCTTCTTGGACTCCTAAGTCAATTTCTTTCACCAGGTGTGGGAAGTTTTTGGTCGCTATTTCTTCAAATAGGTTTTCATTGTCTTGCTCTCTCTCTTTTTCTGGTACCCCTATAATTCGGATGTTGGTATGCTTGAGGTTGTCCCAGAGGCCCCTTACACTCTCTTCAATTTTTTGGATTCTTTTGGTTTCTTGCTTTTTCAGCTGAGTGGATTTTACCTCTTTCTATTTCAAATATTTAACTTGGTTCTTGGGGTGCTCCAGAGCACTTTTAGGTCTTTGTATAGTATTTCTTATTTCAGTCAGTGTATGCTTAATTTCTGGTTGGTCCTTTTTCATATCCTTGAGAGTCTCCTTTATATCCTTGAGGGTCTCCTTCATTTCCTTGTAGGACTCATTCATTTCCACGTTGGTCTTGATCATATCCTTGCAGGTCTCATTCATATCCTTGAGGGTCTCATTCATTTCCTTGTAGGACTCATTCATTTCCTTGTCAGTCTTGCTTATTTCCTTATAGGTCTCGACCTTTTGTAGGAGCCTCTTTTTTTTTTGTTTTTTTTTAATCTTTATTGTTCAGTTTATTAATTACATTGTTTCCCCTTTTTATCCCCCTATAGCTCCCCTCCACCCTGTACCTATCCAACCCTCCACCCTCACCTCACCTCCCCACTGTCCTCTCCCATTGTTGCTAGATTTTTGTCCAGTCTCTTGCTGCACTTCCCCACAACCCTTTTCTCCCCAAGAATTGTCAGTCCATTCCCTCTCTATGTCCATGTCTCTGTTATATTCACCAGTCTATTCTGTTCAACAGCCTATCAATTCACTTGATTTTTATGTTCATTTGTTGATAGATGTGTATTTGTTGTTCATAATTTTCATCTTTACCTTTTTCTTCTTCCTCTTCTTAAAGAATATCTTTCAGCATTTCATATAATGTTGGTTTGGTGGTGATGAACTCCTTCAGCTTTTTCTTATCTGCGAAGCACTGCATCTGACCTTCAATTCTGAATGATATCTTTGCTGGATAGAGTAATCTTGGTTGTAGATTCTTGCTGTTCATCACTTTGAATATTTCTTGCCACTCCCGTCTGGCCTGCATCGTTTCTGTTGAGAAATCCGCTGACAGTCGTATGGGTGCTCCCTTATAGGTAACCAACTGTTTCTCTCTTGCTGCTTTTAATATTCTCTCTTTATCTTTTGCTCTTGGCATTTTAATTATGATGTGCCTTGGTGTGGTCCTCTTAGGGTTCCTATATATTGGGGTTCGGTGCACTTCTTGGACTCCTAAGTCAATTTCTTTCACCAGGTGTGGGAAGTTTTCAGTCAGTATTTCTTCAAACAGGTTTTCATTGTCTTGGCCTCTCGCTTTTTCTGGCACCCCTATAATTCGGATGTTGGTATGCTTGAGGTTGTCCCAGAGGCCCCTTACACTATCTTCAATTTTTTGGATTCTTTTGGTTTCTTGCTTTTTCAACTGAGTGGATTTTACCTCTTTGTATTTCAAATCTTTAGCTTGGTTCTTGGGGTGCTCCAGGGCACTTTCAGGTTTTTGTATAATATTTTTTGTTTCAGTCAGTGTATGCTTAATTTCTGGTTGGTCCTTTTTCATATTCTTGAGAGTCTGCTTTATATCCTTGAGGGTTTCTTTCATTTCCTTGTGGGACTCATTCATTTCCATGCTGGTCTTGATCATTTCCACGTTGGTCTTGATCATTTCTTTGCAGCTCTCGTTTATATCATTGAGGGTGTTGTTCATTTTCTTGTAGGACTCATTCATTTCCTTTGTGGTCTTGCTTATTTCCTTATAGGCCTCGATCTTTTGTTGGAGCCTCTTAAAAAACCCTATAACCGTGGTCCTGAATTCCATGTCCAGTCGTTTTTTTTCCTCCATTTCTTTCACATCTGATTTCTTTCCATGTTGCTGCATGGTGGCTGCTTCCCTGAGTTGGTCAATTAGCTTTGTGTGGTAGACTTCCTACTAGGGATAGTGGCTCAGCCTCCCCGGTTACCTGAGGTGGATATGGGTTGCACAGTCTTGCTGAAGTTAAGCTCAGTTAATCGTTGTTAGCACTTGGAGGGTTGACCTCCAGGCCAATTGTCTGTGAAGCTCAGCTGTGCTCAGGTTGGGTGGGTGGAGTCTCCGGGCCAAGCAGACAGCGTTAGCTCCGCCCTATGTGGCCCCAGGGATTCTGTTCCGGGGACAATGGCCGCCAGCACCTCTGAGAGAGAGCTGCTGCGGAGCTCCACCAGCTGCTGGTTGCCGGGGAATTCAGACTTTCCCAAAATGAGTCTGCATGCGCAATGTCTCACCCAGGGTCGTAAAACAAAGCAGTCTGACGGTTTTCCGAATGAGAGGCAAGTCGCGGTCATGCAGCCGAGCTGTTCGTGCAAGCTGCCTTCTCCACAAGCCGGGAGATCCGGCAGCACCCAGCTTCGGCGTGCCCTCCCACTGTCCAGTTTTCACCCCGTGTGATAGTGGGTTCTCTGGACTTCGCCCAGAGCTAGAGAATCAGTCAGTGGGATGCCTTTGTCTCCCCGTTCGAGAAAACTGGCCGGTTTTCAGCCGCCCACCCTCTCCGCGGCTCGCACTCCAAACCTCTCTCCACGCGAATCTTTCAGCGCTGTTCGCCGCCGCTCCTCCAAGTCACAGTGTCTTATCTTCACTTTTCTTTGTGGAATTTTCACTCGGCGAGCTTTCCGGTGATTCTGGAAGGTGTTTGTTCCTTCGTTAAGTTGTAGTATTAAAATTGCTGATTATGACGGCAAGATAGGTGTTTTGCCTTTGCCGCCATCTTAGTTCTCCCTTCTTTAGGAGCCTCTTGAGAATCCTATAACCGTGGTTTTGAATTCCATGTCCAGTCGTTTTTTTTCCCTCCATTTCTTTCACATCTGATTTCTTTCCATGTCTCTGCATGGTGGCTGCTTCCCTGAGTTGGTCAATTAGCTTTTTGTGGTAGATGTCCTACAAGGGACAGTGACTCAGCCTCCCCAGTTACCTGAGTTGGATATGGGTTGCACAGTCTTGCTGAAGTTAAGCTCTGGTTAATCGTTGTTAGCACTTGGAGGGGTTGACCTCCAGGACAATTGTCTGTGAAGCTCAGCTGTGCTCAGGTTGGATGGGCAGAGTCTCCGGGCCAAGGAGACAGTGTTGGCTCTGCCCTGTGAGGCCCCAGGGACTCTGTGCTTGGGGCAATGGCCACCAGCACCTCTGAGAGAGAGCTGCTGTGGAGCTCCACCGGCTGCCTAGGAATTCAGACTCTCCCCAAATGAGTCTGCACTCCCAATGTCTGACCCAGGGTCGTAAAACAAAGCAGTCTGACGGTTTTCCGAATGAGAGAGCAAGTTGCGAGCACTCTCTACTAGGTCATGCAGCTGCAATGTTCCCAAATTCATTCGCAAGCTTGCCTTCTCCACAAGCCGGGAGACCCCTGCAGCACCTGAGCTTCTGCGTGCCCTCCCACTGTCCAGTTTTTACCCCGTGTGATAGTGGGTTCCCTGGACTTCGCCCAGAGCTGGAGAATCAGTCCAGTAGGACGTCTTTGTCTCCCCTGTTCGAGAAAACTGGCCAGTTTTCAGCCGCCCGCCCTATCTGCTGCCACGCGCTCCAAACCTCTCTCTGCGCAAATCTTCAACACTGTCTGCCACTGCTCCTTGGAGTCACAGTGTCTTATCTTCACGTTTATTTGTGGAATTTTCACTCGGACAGCTTTCTGGTGATTCTGGACTGTGTTTGTTCTTTCGTTAAGTTGTAGTTTTATAATTGCTGTGTATGATGGCAAGATAGGTATTTTACCTATGCTGCCATCTTGGTTCCTCCTATTTTATTCATTTTAAATGTATTCTTGTGTATGGTATAGGTTGTTGCTCTCATTTCGATTTTTTTCCATGTACCTGTCCAATTTTCCCAACACCATTTATTGAAGAGACTTCTTGACTGTATATTCTTGACTCCTTTGTCAAATATGAATTTCCCAAAGAGGTGTGGGTTTATTTTGGGGTATCTATCATGTTCCTTGATCTATATGCTTGTTCTTGTGCTAGCAAGGATGTGGAGAAAAGGGAAACCTCATGCACTGTTAGTAGGAATGGAGACTGGTGCAGCCATTATGGAAAACCTTATGTAGTTTCCTCAAAAAATTAAACATGGAACTGCTTTTTGACCCAGTGATTCCACTTCTGGTAATATATCCTAAGAATCCTGAAACATTGAGTTGAAAAAAATATATATGCACCTTTATGTTCATTGCAGCATTATTTACAATAGCTAAGATCTGGAAATAACTCAAGTTCTGATGAGTAGATGAGTGGGTAAAAAGGTCTTGGTACACTTATAGAATGGATTACAACACAGCTGTAAAAATGAAGGAAATCTTATCTTTTGCAACAACATAGACCTGGAGATTATTATGGTAAGTGAAATAAGCCAAATGGAGAAATTCAAATACCATGTGATCTTACTTATATGAGGACCCTAAGGAACAAAATAAACTGATGAGCAAAATCAAAACAGAAACATGGAGGATTTAGGGAAAAATGGCGGCGGA
The DNA here is from genome assembly GCA_027563665.1 of Antrozous pallidus. Lineage (NCBI taxonomy): Eukaryota > Metazoa > Chordata > Mammalia > Chiroptera > Vespertilionidae > Antrozous > Antrozous pallidus. The sequence continues at coordinate 113,782,702 of CM050509.1, forward strand.
ACAGAGGGATGTGATCTGAATCTGGTCCCATGGCAGAAGGAGGGAGCAGCTGAGGGTCAGGCAGGGAGTGTTTGTTGGCGAATAGGGGGACAGCTATGCTCTGGGAGAAGATAGGGGACCACCAGACTGGCCTCCCTTGACCGAGCAGTCCCAGTGCTTCTGGGTTCTCTCGCGGAGCCACCAGCGTGGAGGCAGACCACTCCATCTTGAAGGGGAAGGGCCTGAAAATACACAGCTGCAGTATCCACTGGATGGCTGAGACCCCCAGAACACCAGTGTACAGTTGGTGTGGACACACAGAGTCTAAAGAGCTATGTGCTCCAGCACGGAAATGTCAGATTTCCCCTGGGGTTACTTTGGGTGCAAGACCGAGGGAGCTGGCAGAGCCAGAAGATCTGCACCTTGGAAGTTAGAACAGGGAGATCTGCACCTGAAATAAAATCTGTGGCTGTTGGAGCTGGTAAACATGGAAGAGGACACCCAGAGCTGGTGGCAAAGGAATCCCTAGAAAGCTACTAATTTAGACCAGACAGAGGAGGGAAACCCCCAAAATTTTGGGAGGGTCCTGGTGGCTAAACCAGCAGTCACCTTTAAAGAGGCAGCTCTGGAGCAGCCCACCCCCACAAATCAGTATTGATTACCACAGAGACAGCGCTATTTTAGTTCAGGCTAGAGAGGACCAATAGACCCAGAGGTCAATCTAGAAACACTGCCACCCAGGGGCTGAATCACAAATTGACTCCTGTGTAACAGAAGGAATTGATTTTATTTTCTCTTTATTCCACTTTGGGGTTAGCGTTCTATAGTCTATTTTCATCTACCCTTTAGTATCTTTTACTCTACCTCAACTTCACCTTTATGCCACCACTCTCTTGCTAACCTGTCCCTATTTAGTGCCTTGTTTCCCTCATACTTTTTCCACTTTAGATTTATCTTAATTCTTTCTTTTTATTCCCTGTTAAAATTTCACCCCACTTATATATCCAATCTCCAACCACCTACTCCAAATTCATATATACCTCTTGCTTCTCTGACTTCACTATCCTAAATTGTTTTTCTCTCTGTCCTTTTGATGTTTACTTTACTGTTGACTATATCGACATTTTTTTATGCAGGTTTGTGAGATTGGTTTGCTTATTCTTTTATTTTGGTTTGTTTTGTGGGGTTTTTTTTGGTGTTGTATCTTGTTTCGCTGTCTTCATTTGCATTATTTTTTAGATAGATTTTTGCTTCTGCGTTCCCTCACCTCCCTTGATATTAGTAGTTGTATGTAGTTTGTATCAATCTCCAGGCACTTGTTGCTGCTTTTGTTCCGATTATTGGCTGTTCTATAGGAGTATTCACCCCACATTTATAGTTCATTCCCCTTTTCTTTTCTTTTTAAAAAATTTCCCACTAATCCCAATATCATTTTGGCATTCCTGTCTTTCTTTTTGTGTGTGTGTGTGTGGGGGGGTTCACTTTCTTTGTGTGTGTGTGTGGGAATGTGAGTGTCTGTCTGTGTGTGTGTGGGGATTCTCTTTCTTTTCTCTCACCTATCCCCGAATTTGCCTTTCTCTGGTGATCACCTTTATTTGGAGTTACCAATACGTGACTACATTCCTGTTCAGTGCCTGGCGCATTGCACCTGGTTGAGTTGTATTTTTTTCCTTTAAATCAAGGCAGGAGAGTGAGAAATACATAACCTGATACACAGAGAAGAGAGACCATAGGGAGACAAAAAAACAGCCCACATATGAAACAAAAACAAGCCTTACCAGAAAAGAAGGTAAATGAAATGGAAGTTAGCAACCTGGCAAAGAAAGAATTCACATAAATGGTCATAAGGTGGCTGAAGAGAATGGAAGACAAAATTGACAATATGAGTAAGAACCAAGAGGAATTGAAGAAGAACCAATAGGAAATGGGGAAGACCCAGGGATAAATGAAGAAGAGGCAAGAAGAAATGAAAAGTCACATTACTGAAGTAAAGAACTCAATAGAAAATATTAAGAGTAGACTAGAAGAAGCAGAGGACTGCATCAGTGAGCTAGAAGACAAGGTAGGAAAAAATAACCAAGTAGAGCAGCTTCTAGAAAAAAAAAATTAAAAAGGAGGAGAGCTTAAGGGAACTTTGGGACAACATGAAACAAAACAATATCTGTATAATTGGGTTTCCAGAAGGACAGGAAACTTAGCAAGGAATAGAAAACCTGTTGGAAGAAATAATGACACAAAACTTCCCTGATATAGGAAAGAGAAAACCTACACAAATCCAAGAAGCTCACAGAGTCCCAAGCAAAATGAACCCCAACAGACCTATGCCAAGGCACATTATAATTACATTGGCAAACACCAATGACAAAGTAAGAATCTTAAAAGCTGCCAGAGAGAGACAGAAAGTCACCTACAAAGGAACCCCCATCAGACTAATAAGTGATCTCTCAACAAAACCGTATCAGGCTAGAAGGCAATGGAATGAAATATACAAAGTCATGCAAAGGAAGGGTCTGAAACCTAGAATACTGTACCCAGCAAGGCTATCAAGCAAAATTGAAGGTCAAATCAGGAACTTCCCAGACAAAAAAGGACTAAGGGAATTCATTACCACTAAACCAGCAATACAAGAAATGCTAAAGGGTCTGCTGTAAAAAGAAATAGAAAGGGAAGAAGGAACACAGGGGTAAAGAACAAAAAATGGCAACATATAAGTACCTATCAATAATAACTTTAAATTTAAATGGATTAAATGTTCCAATCAAAGACATAGGGAAGCTGAATGGATAAAAAAAACATGACCCATGTATGTGCTGTCTACAAGAAACCCACCTCCAAAAAAAAGATGCACACAGACTGAGGATGAAAGGTTGGAAAAAAAGTTATTCAGGCCAATGGAAATGAAAACAAAAGCTGGGGTAGCAATACTTATATCTGAAAAATTAGATCTCAAAGTGAAGGACATAACAAGAGATAAAGAAGGCCACTTCATAATACTAAAGGGAGCAATCCAACAAGAAGAAATAACTCTGGTAAACATATACGCAACCAATACAGGAGCACCCAAATACATAAAAAAACTCCTGAAGGATATCAAGGGAGAGATAGAGAGCAATATAATCATAGTGGGATACTTTAATACCCCACTGTCACCATTGGACAAATCCTCTAAACAAAAAATCAGTAAAGAAACATCAATCCTCAATAACCCCCTAGACTAGATGGAATTAATTGACATCTTCAGATCATTTCACCTCAAAGTCACAGAATACACATTCTTTTAAAGTGCCCATGGGTCATTCTCAAAGATAGACCATGTGTTGGGTCATAGGCAAAGTCTCTCCAAATTCAAGAAGATAGAAATCATATCAAGCATATTCTCAGATCACAGTGGCTTAAAGCTGGAAATCAACTACTATGTGATGTATCACATTTATTGATTTATGGATATTGTACCATCCTTGCATTCCTGGGGTAAATCCTACTTTGTCATGGTGTATGAACTTTCTGGTGTACTGCTGGATCCGAGAAATTGAAACCCTATACTCTGCAGTTGACGTGTAAAATAGTATAGCTGATCTGTAAAATTTCTGACACCTCCTCAAATGGTTAAACGTAACATTACCATGAGATCCAGTAATTTCCCTCTGTGGTCTAAACCCTCAAGAAATAAAAACATATGTCCACACAAATACATGACATGAATGTTCAAAATAGCCAAAAAGTGGAAACAATTCAAATGTCCATTAATGAATAATGAATAAATAAAATGTTTATATCAATACGTATAATAATATGCAGCAATACAAATAAATTAATGAGCCAAGGTACAATATGTATGATCCTTGAGATCATTATGCTAACTAAAGAAGACATTCACAAAGAATCACATAGTGTATGATTTTTTATTTGTATGAATTATCCAAACTGTAAAATATGTACAGATAGAAAATAGATTATTAGTTGTTAAGGACTGAAGTGGGAGATATGGAAAAACAGATGAGTGATAGGTAAGGGGTTTGGAGTTTCTTTTGGTGATAATTAAAAGGTTTTAAAATTGATTATGTCAATGGATGTATAATTCTGTGAATATACTAAAACCCATTAAGTTTATAGTTAAATGGGTAAATTTTTATGGCATGTAATTAGATCTCAATAAACATATGTGCATACACACTCACACTAGACCCTAAGTGTAAGATTTAAACAAAGGTGTATATTTACTTGATAAATTCTTAACATATTTTAGAAATTATTTTCTAAGGTATACTAAAGTTTCACAAGTTTTTGAAAATCCTATTGGATCTAGGTATGGCCTCTGCTGATAATGAATATAGTGAAAAGCAGGCTTGATTGTGTTCAAGATGGAGTTTCAGAGCTAGGAAGGAAGATTATCAAGCTAAAGAACTTGTAAAACAGCAACATAGAGAGCATTTCTCATTCATTTTTAGATTCTCAAGACCTAGATTTAACAACTTTTATAGAGAATAATAAAATTAGAGGACCGATATTACTTGAATTCAAAATGTATAAAGCTACATTAATTGTCATGGTGTGCTAATGGTTTTATGATAGATACATAGATCAATGGAATATAGTACAGCATTCAGAAATAGTGTCACAATATATAATCATTTTTTGTCAAATGTATACAGACAAGTCAGTGGAGAGTACATAATCTTTATAACAAATGTTGCCAAAAACAATTGGACATTTACATATTTAAAAATTAAATTCAATATATGTTTCACACTATATAAACATTAAAACAGGTCAAACACTGAGTGGCCAGATTATTGTGATCTCTGAAACCATAGTACTCTGGCCACTCAGTATATATCCTATATAATTTAAGTCTAATATGCAAATTCTCCCCTCCACCAGGAGTTTGACCAGCAGGCAGGCCAGTTAACCACCCATGTCCCCTCCCCCTGGCCAGGCTGACTGGACTCCACCCATGCACGAATTCATGAACTGGGCCTCTAATATATGTAGGTACACACACACACACACACACACACACACACACACACACTGAGTGGCCAGATTATTATGCGTTCAAAGATCATAATAATCTGGCCACTCAGTGTAGATTTTAATATAGGACATCAAATTATAAAGCTCTTACAAGAAAACAAAGGAAAAAGTTTTAGATACCTTTAATTTGGAAAATATTTGTTAGATACATTTACAAAAGTATGATGCAAAATGTCAAAATTAATAAACTATTGCTCATAAAAGTTAAGAACTCTGATTGTCAAAAAGTAATGTTAAAGGGATGAGAGTACAAACCAGAAAATATTTGCAAATCACATAGCCTATAATAGTTTGAGGAGGATAGATGTTAGTTCTTCTTTGAGTGTTTGGTAATACTCCCCTGTGAAGCCATTGAACCAGGGCTTTTGTTTGCTGCGAGTTTTTGTTTGTTTCTTTCTTTCTTTCTGTTTTTCCCCTGCTTCAATTTTATCAGTCGTCTGGTTTATTCAGCTTTCTCGATTCTTCCTGATTTATTTTTAGAAGATTATGCTTTTCTAAATTTTTTTTCCATTTCATTTGTTGTCTGCCTGTTGGCATATACTTTTAAAAATATTTTTATTGATTTCAGAGAAGAAGGGAGAGGAAGAGAGAGAGACAGAAAAATCATGATATAAGAGAATCACTGATCGGCTGCCTCCTGCATGCCCCCTGCTGGGGATGCAGCCTTCAACCCAGGCATGTGTCCTTGACAAGAATCAAATCCAGGACCCTTAGCCCTCAGGCTAACGCTCTATCCACTGAGCCAAACAGCCAGGGCTGGTATATACTTTTTAATAGTATTGTTTTCAATCCTTTGTTACTTCCCCACTTTCAATTCTGACTTTTTGTTTGGGTCCTCTCTTTTAGTTTGTTGATGGGTCTGGATAAAATTTCATCAATTTTATTTATTTTTCAAAGAACCAGCTCTTGATTTCTTTGATCTTTTGTATTTTTTTTTTTTTTTTGGTCTCTAAGTCATTTATTTTCAGTCTGATCTTTATTATGCTCTTCTTTCTACTTATTCTGTGCTTTTCATGTTCTCTTCCTAATTCTTTAAGTTGTAGGGTTATGGTTTATGAATATTTTTCGTGTGTGTGTGTGTTTGTTTTTGTTTTTGTTTTAGTTTTTCTGAGGTATCTATCTATCTATCTATCTATCTATCTATCTATCTATCTCATTGGTAACCCATTAGTGAAATGAGCATCCTTTTCAGGACTGCTTTCACTATGTCCCATGTATTTTGGCTGATGTGTGTTTATTTTCAATTGTTTAGAGAAAGATTTTCATTTACTTACTAGAGGCCCGATGCACAAAATTCGCACAAGAGTACACCTTCCTTTCCCCAGCTGCTGGCACTGGCTTCTCTCTGGCACCTGGGACATGGGCTTCCCTTGCAGCCCAGGCTTCATCCAGAAGGATGCCTGGTCTAATTAGCATATTATGCTTTTATTATTATAGTCTAGGGGCCCAGCATGCGAGATCGCATGAGGAGATGCCCTGCCTCCCACCACTGTGAGGATGCACCCCGCTTCCTGCTGCTGCAAAGAGGCACTTCACCTCCTGCCTCTCACTGCTGCAAGAAGGTGCCCCACCATCTGCCCACTGCCAGTGAGAAAAGGCACCCTACCTCCCACCTCCCACCGCTACAAAGAGGGGCCCCGTTCCCACCTTCTGCCATGCACCTGCATAGCACTTCCTGGTGACTGGTCATTTGATCGTTTTGGTTGTGATGCCTGTTGGCCTTTTATTATTATGATTGATCTTATTTGGTAACCTATTCATTGTTTAATGGCATGTTAGTTATAATCCATCTGTTTGAATGTTTTGAGTTTTGTTTGTTTTTACTGCAGTTAATTTCTACTTTCGTGTCATTTTGATCTGTACTCTCCACTGACTTGCCTTTACACATTTGTCATTGTGTCATTTTTTGTTGTTTCCATTTGCATGAAAAATGTTTTTTCCATCTCTTCATTCTCATCCTGTGTGAGTCTTTTGTTCTGAGGCGTGTCTTTTGTAGACATTATTTATGGGTCATATTTTAATATCCACTTAGGTACCCTATGTCTTGTGACTGGAGCTTTTAATACATTTACATTTAAGGTTATTATTGTTAAGTATTTATTTATTGTCATTTTAATGCGTTATGCCTATGTTTCCTTCTTTCTCTATTCTTATTACAGCAGTCTCTTCAGCATTTCTTTCAGTGCTGTTTTGGTGTTGATAATCTCTTTTAGCCTTTTTTTTGTCTTGGAATCTCTTTATTTTACCATCTATTCTGAATGATAATTTTGCTGACTATAGTAATCTTGATTTCAGAACCTTGCCTTTCATTATCTTGAATACTTCATGCAATTCTCTTCTGGCCTGGAGAGTTTATGATGAGAAATCATCTAACAGTCTTACAGGAGCTACTGTGTAAGATAATACATTGCTTTTATCTAGCTGCTTTTATATTCTCTCTTTGGCTTTGACTTTTGGCATTTTAATTATGTTGTGTCTGGCTGTGAGCCTCTTTGGGTTCTTCTTGCTTGAGACTCTCTATGCCTTCTGAACTTGTGTGACTTTTTCCTTTGCCAGGATAGGGGAGTTTTCTGCCATTATTTCTTCAAACACATTCTCTATCCCTTGCTTGCTTTTTTTTTCTTTTTCTGGCACACCTCTTCTGCAAATATTTTTATGTTTCATGTTGTCCCACAGTTCCCTTAAGCTATTTTCCTGTTTTTAGTGTTTTGGGGTTTTTTTTGTTGTTTGTTTGTTTTTTTGGTTTTCTGCTTGAATGATTTTTTTCTGTCCTGCTTTGTACTAGTAATTCCCTGATCTGATCCTCAGCTTCCCATAATCCACTGTATATTCCTTAGAATGTGTTCTTTATCAGTGCCATGCTATACTTAATTTCCAACTGTTCATTTTTCATAGTTCCAATATCTATTCTCATGTTTTTGAGCATTCTTTTAAACATTATTATGAACTCTATATCTGATACATTTCATTTAGCCATTTTATATAAAACTAGAGGCCCGCTGCACAAAATTCTTGCATGGGGTGGGGGAGTGGGGGATGTCCCTTAGCCCAGCCTGTACCCTCTCTAATCTGGGACACCTCGAGGGATGTCTGACTGCCCGTTTAGGCCCGATCCTACTAGGCAGTCGGACATCCTCACAATCCAGGACTGCTGGCTCCAAACTGCTCACCTGCCTGCCTCCCTAATTACCCCTAACCCCTTCTGCCTGCCAGCCTGATCACCCCCTAACCACTACCCTGCCAGCCTAATTGATGTCTAACTGCTCCCCTGCCAGCCTGTTTACCACCAACTTCCCTCCTCTACCGGCCTGGTCACCCCCAACTGCCCTCCCTTGCAGGGCCTGGAGCCTCCCAATAACCCTCTTCTGCTGGCCATCTTGTGGTGGCCATCTTGTGTCCACATGAGGGCAGGATCTTTGACCACATGTGGGCAGCCCTCTTGTGTGTTGGAGTAATGGTCAATCTGCAAATTATTCTTTTATTAGATAAGATAGAGGCCTGGTGCATGGGTGGGGCCAGCTAGTTTGCCCTGAAGAGTGTCCCAGATCAGGGTGAGGGTTCCCTTGGGTTGAGGGGCAGCCTGGGCGAAGGGCCTGTGGAGGTTTGCAGGCTGGCTATGCCCCCCAGCAACCCAAGCAGAAGCCCTGGTATCTGGGATTAATCCATGTTTACAATTGAAACTTTGTAGCCTGGAGCGGAGCCAAGCTTTCTGCTTGCTCAGGGGCGGCAGCCACTTCTGTTTGAAACTTTGTAGCCTAGGCCTTGGCAGGCTGAAAGCTTGGCTTCCTCCATTACCAGGGAAACCCAAGCCTCTGTTCTCTTCAGCTCAGTGACTGCCACCAATCCTGTATCTTTTATAATTGAAACTTTGTAACATTGATTGGAGGCTTAGGCAGGCAACAGCAGGTGGAAAGCTTGGCTTCCTCTGTTCCCGGGAAAACCCAAGCCTTCCTCCTGCTCTCAGTGGCGGCAACCATCTTGGTTGGGGTTTATTTGAATAATATGCTCCTGATTGGCTGGTGGCTGTGGCTGTAGGCGTGGCTTGGGGGTGTGGCAAAAGGTATGGTCAGATTTTCATATTACTCTTTTATTAGATAGGATTATCTTGTTATTTCATTTGGGACTTTTTTTTTCTTTCTCTTCATTTTGGCTGCCTATTTGTATTTGTTTCTGTGTATTAGGTTGATCTGCTACAACTTCCTGTCTCCGTTGCAAGACAATGTCAGGTGCTATTTGTGATTGGTCCTGAGGACCCTTTGGTGCTATCAGTAATCTATAGCTTGTGGCTCCCTCTACTGGGGCTGTGTGTGTTTGGAAAGGACCAAGTTATGTATCAAGACATGATTTCCCCAGCCCCCAGGGCCAGAAGCAGATCCAGCAAGAATTCAAAGTCTCCAGAGATCTGCCTCTGTCTGTAGTCTGTTATTCTCAGTCTTAATGAATCTCAGGCTATCAACCACAGTAAGGCTAAACTCTACAGTGTGAGGTGAAATGTTTTACAACAGGTAGGGTGGTTGATTTTCCCCAGGCAAAAGCTTCCTGGATGTAAAAGATTTGCCTAAGAAAGATGTCTTCTGCAGTATTATGGAATGGCTCTGCATAGGAAATTGGGTCCACTGCCTATCAAGTTCTAATCCCAGAACCCCCAACTCTGGATTCTGCTCACACAGCTCTAGTCTACTCTGCCCTCCCTCTGCCAGAGCCTAATGTGAGTCGCTGCACAAGAAACATTTTGTGCATTGGCACTTTAATAGGGTGCCTGCATTTCCACCCATCTCTCCCTGACAGACAGCAACCCTGCTGCTTTTCTCAACCAAATATTATGTTGGCACATTTCTCAGTTCTGTTGCTCTGGGTTGGGGAGCCTGGTTGGGGTTTAGACCCCAGAATTTACAGTGGGAACCCTGCAATACTGAAATATCCTTATGGAATTTCCACTGCTCCTTGTGGTATCCAGGCCAGCTCTCTTGTGCCTCCAAACTTCTTACTAGACTCTATGTGGTCTCCACTTTCTATCCTTGGTTATCAGGGTTTTCTCCAGCTAGTTTTCAGGATGACTTTTTAAAAACATTTTTTAATTGTAATTCCGGTTTGGTCCTGGGAGAATGTCAGTGTAACTTACACTTATTCCACTGCCATTTTGCAATTTGTATGATTTTAAGATTTAGAAATTTAAGATTTAGGGGAGAGGCCAGGCCCATGGGGTAAAGATCCTGAGAACTTTAAGGCTATATTGTATTATAGAAATTTATACGTGAAACCTATACAATCTTATTAATCAATGTCACCACAATAAATTCAGAAAATTAAAACAATGTCATATCAACTCTAATTCAGTATATGTCTCAAAAGTTTATAAAAATTAAACTACAATTCTTTCTAATGAAAAAAAGTACTTTTCAAAAATAATAGTCTATTCTAGGGATTTACTCATTGTTGCTAAACTAAAAGAGGAAATGTGCAGGTGAGATTTTGCGATTTTATAGTGAGATTTTATATATTGCATTGAAAATGAGGGTGCAATTCACAAATTAGCAAATATTTATTAAACATTTTATGTCTCCCAGATAATGTATAAGGCTAAGGAGGCAGAAATATAGCTATTATTTCAACATACCTCTCTGATTTTGTTTTGAACTACCTGTAATCTGGGTCAAAAATTTTTATTTAATATAGGAAAAGGTTCACTTTTTATTTCATATGATTATAAATTAAATTTTCATATTAACTGCTAAAATTAATAAAAATATAAATAATAACTACCAATTCCATTAAGTAACTTTGCCATTAAAAGACTGGTGATCAAATAACTTGCCAATATTCAGAAATTCTTTTCTTATCATGCAGTTTATGCAATAGAATTTAATCATTATATACTTATCACATTCACATTTCTTTAAAACTTTAGTAAACATAATTAACTTTGCTAGGTAAAGACTCTTAACTTTCCCCCAAAACTAATTTTATTGTTTTTACTTCTTTTCTGAATTAACAGGTATATATAATTATTTTTGGTGTATTTTTAAATCCAAATTAATTGAGTTTTTATATCTGATAGTTAATTCAGGAGCCATTTGTGACATACAAAAATGTATTCATTGAAGGTGATTTTATTTTGTTTAAACATAGCATTTCCTCTCATGGGGGAAATTGAATAATTTTATGGACAACTACTCAAAATATTTTTAAACTTCTGCAAACATAAGATTGTCAAAATCTAACATATGTTATGTGATAGTTAATCTTCCAGAGGAAGTAAAGAAACAAAACATGTCTGCTAAAGTAATTAATATGATGAAATAGAGACAACAAGAACCTTTATTTATCAGGATGAGTCATATCCCTCTGCCAGTCACATCCAACATATATCATTTAAAACTTTTTAGTACATAGGAATTACAATTAAATTAGAGTTTTCTAGTTAGTTGTGCATTTTTGAAGTTGTGATTTTTTTGGAACCCATTACAAGTGAAAAAAGAACTGTTTCATTGCATTAATATTTCCTATATAAAATGTGCAGTTGAAGTCAAATAATCATATACATTTTAAGTCCTCAAAAAGAGGAATTCCCATTTAATACGCAAAATCAGTCACATTTGTTATACATTGAATAATTTGATGGCAAAAAAAACATTAAAATATAAGTATATTTTTATAGATTAGTAAGAAAGAGACAAACATGTTCCTGAAAATGTCCTCTGGCAGAACCTTGTATGGCAGTTTATAGTAACAACGAAGGCCAGTGTTGCTGAGCAAGGTAAGGAATGTGCCTCACAGAAGAAGATAAAATTAGGGAAAGCATCTTTAAGTCACTGTAAGACTCTGGTATTTATTCTGTATGTAATAGGAAGATACTAGAGGATCCTCAGCAGAGAATAGACATAGTTTGTGTTATGTATTTTGAAAGATCACATTACTTAACATGCAGAGTATAAACTGAAGGGAGTAAGGAAGGAAACAGGTAGACTGTTTAGACTATTTCAGATAGTGGTAAGTTAGCCAATGAAACTAGTAGAGGAAGTGGGGAAAAGTAAGTAGATTCTAAATATCTTTTAAAGGTATAGCCAATATTTGCCAATAGAGTAAATACATTGTGTGAGATAAAAGAAAGATTATTGCGAACATAACCAATGGATACAAGACACTGGGAGGGGGCAGGTGGGGACATGTACTGGGGGGAAGGGGAGGCTGGGAGGAGGTCAATTGGGGTAAAGGAGTCATATGTACTACTATTTGTAATACTTTAAACAATAAAAAATTTAATTATAAAAAATGCTGGCCTTAGCAACTAGAAAGATATTGGGAAACTATAGATATATCAGTTTAAGGGTAAAATAAAAAATTGGATTTAGTAAAAATACTTTAGAGACATTTATTGTATATCCAAGATATTTATTATCTGAGATATTTATTATATATCCAAGTAAAGGCATTGTGCATGCAGTTGAATAGCTGAGGTCAAATGGACATAATTTTTTTCATAAGTATACTAGTATAATGAAGTTCCAAGCCATGATATTAAATAAATTCTCCAGAAAGTAAAAATAGAGAATTAGTTCAAAGGTTAAACATTAGGGACCCAAAGAGCAGTTGGAAAGATGAGTAGGAATCACATTTATTTAGATCAACTTTTCTTTTGACATAATATGATTAACAAAAGAAACACTGATATCCACAAGGGTATCAGGAAAAAAAGCCTGTTTATACCCTGATGGTATAAATGTGTACATTACTTATCTATTGTTGTAAAAAGCTCATTTCCTCAAACTTTAGAAGATTAAAATAACACACATTTATCATCTCAGTTTCTCTGGGTTAGGAATTCATGATGTCGCAATGAAGACATTGTCTAGGGCTTCTGATAGATCCACTTCCAAAATGGGTCACTCACATGGCTGTTTAACAGAAAGTCTCAGGTCCTAGCTGGATATTGGCAGGAGGCCTCATTGTCTCACAACATGGACCTTTCCATAGATGTTCTTAAACATTCTCATAACCTGGCAGCTGACTTCTCCAGAAATAGTGATATGAGAGGAGGAAAAACCCCAAATGCCTTTTATTATATAGACTCAGAATTCAACATTATCACCTTTCTACATTCTATTTATTATAATGAGGTATTCAGTATAGCTCACACTAAAAGAAACAAAAATTAGGTTCTTTCATTTTGAAGGGAGGATTAGCAAATAATTTGTAGGTGTATTTTAAAATCTTCATAATGTAGATTTGAAAAGCATTCTTTTTAGGAATATAGCAGTACTTATAAAACAGTAAAATGCACATGACACTTTATCTAATAATTGCACTTCTAGAAATATATCCTACTGCACAGATGCATAAGAAATACACACACACTGTACACACACACACACACACACACACACACACACACACTAGAGGCTAGTTACATAAAATTCGTGCTCAGGGCTGGTGGGGGACAGGGTGGTGGTGTCCCTCAGCCAGGCCTGTACCCTCTCATACTCTGGAATCCCTCAGCAGATGTCTGACTGCCAGTTTAGGCCCAATCCCACAGGGATTCCAGCAGGATTGGGCCTAAACTGGCAGTCAGGCATCCCTCTTGCAATTCAGGACCACTGGCTCCTAACTGCTCACCTGCCTGCCTGCCTGATCGCCCCTAACCCCTCTGCCTGCCTGTCTGATCGCCCCTAACCACTTTGCCTGCCTCCCTGATCGCCCCTAACTTCTCTCCTGCCTGCCTGATCATCCCTAACCACCTCTGCCTTAGCCTCCACTGCTGCAGCTTTGTCTGGAATGATGGTCAGCTGTCTGATGTAATTAGCATATTATGCTTTTATTATTATAGTTTAGAGGTCTGGTGCATGAAATTCATGCACTGGGAGGGTGATCTCTCAGTCTTGTCTGCTCTCTCTCACAGTCCAGGACCCCTTGGGGGATGTCTGCCTGCTGACTTAGGTCCATTCCCCACAGAGAACGGGCCTAAGCCAATAGTTGGAAATCCTTCTTGCAGTCCAGGACCCCTCACTCCTTACTGCTTGCCTACTCACTGCTCCTCACCACTCCGCTTGATGCCCCTTAGGGCTGCCATGGAGGCAGAAGAGGCTCACAACATGCCACTCTGCTCACCAGCTGTGAGCCCTATCTTTCTGTGTAGTTGTCTGTGGGCCAACTGCTCTCTTTCTTCTCACTTAGGGCAAGCAGCATGTGAGGGCAGAGTGCACTGTCGTGGCATATAGAGGGCTGCTCAGAGCTGAGGGGAGTGGCCGGGCCCATAAGGTAAGAGGTGGAAACAGAGGACTTTATCTCACCTAATTGTGGGGCAAGTTGGCCAGCCTTCATATGTCTGACTCCACCCATGGAGGGACCGAGCAGGGTGTCCACCTCTCCATTCTGCATCCTTCCATCTGTGACACCTGTCACCCTTTCCAGGCCTCCCCAAAGTGAGGTCAGCTCAATCCCTGAATGTAAAAGGACATGTGGAATGGAGCTCCACTCCAGTGGCCCTTGATTCCCAGTGATAGGACCTGGTGGACAGAACCTGATCTCAAGATGGTGACCACAGCTGCAGAACATAGATCAGTTTCAAGAAAATTTTGGAACGCAGACTTTTGTATGAGCCCTTATTCCAAAAGCTGGTAGTTTATTCACATTGTGGCAAAGACACTTTCAAGAGTAACATAAGTGGGTAAAGTCAGGACCAAACTGGGCCATTTCCTCATCTAATCTCTCTAAGGCGCGTAGACAGAATCAAGTCTCATCTCTTCACAGGACACTTCCAGGGTTTTTTTTTAAGCCTAAAGGACTATAGTCTATCTCCATTCTTGTTCTTTGAGATTTTTTTCATCATTTGATAAAAGGATATGTACATCGGGGCAATTCTCTCATGATAAAATATTCCAGTTGCACCCATGTGAGGACAACAGTGCCCCTCAGAGGAAGGGAGCCAACAGATGGGGAACAGGGAATTCTGAAAACCAAAGCAATGACAGACATACTAAGCCTTTTCTTCATGCATCTGACACCCCTCTTCAGGCAGCCTGCAGGCCGGGCGTCTGCTGGACCTTTACCACTTGATGTACTGGCAGGCTTCCCTGGGCCCTGCTAGGCAGTGTGCAGGGCCAGCTGGACCAGGGGGAGTTGTCCTCCGCCCCAGCCACTCCTAGTTCAGCTCCTGCACATTGGTGCTGGTCTCTTGGGGCCACACTGAATGGTAGTGTAGATGACTTCCATCATGCCCTGTCTGCATGCTCATTGTTCACCTGGGCCTGGCCCAGTGCAGGCCAGGACCTTCATGAAGTGCAGGGGAACTTGCCCATCTACAGCTTCAGGACCACTTTTGGATGTCCCAAAAGCCGTAAACAGCCTCAAAGCATAGCAGAACCTCTCCGTCCCTTTCAAGGGTGACCTCCTGGAAGTTTTTGTTTCTTAGGGTGTGGTAGATGAGCACCCCCACGTTCTCATTGAACAGCTCCTTAGCCATGTGCTTGAAAATGTGTGCCAGGTACCCGTCTGAGCTGATACCCTCATGGAACCTCACCTCCTCCTCCTTCACGTCTCCAAACAGAGTGTCCACAGCGGTGTTATTCGAGGCAAGGTCACTTTGCTCCATTATCTGGACAATTTATTTCATCTGAGGTTAACACGCAGTCAGCACCCCAGGAACTATGTAAAGCTGTGGGGACATCTCAAAGGGTCTCCAGTTTCTTGTCATAACACGGGACCACAGTGATGTGGAAAATCTTGTCTGGGGACAGGTTCTGCTGTCTGGTGAAGTAATCCTTCACCAGAGAGCCCATGATCTGCTGGGGAGATTTGGCCATGCAGAGATGGTGGTGATGGAGTGACCCAGCACATGCTCTGCATATCAGACCCAGCCAGAGCAGGCGGAGGTCAGCATGGGTAGCCGGGGCTCTTTTTCATGGCGGTGGCAGTACAGACACACAGAGTCCTTCTGACTCTCCAGGATGCTGAAGTCTGAAGTTATCTTTATGTCAAAGACAGTGCACCCCAAGGCTTTTGAGAAAGTCGCAGAGCCTTCTGGATGCATCAGTGACACTGAGGCTGAATTTAGCAGCAAAATAAGGCAAGACTAAAGACACACAGACACTGCCAGCACCTTGTGCTGTGAGGTATCACATTTCTTATCAAGATTCAGAACATAGAAGAAGTCCTAGGTGTTCTGTTGAGAAACCTGGACTTCTTCCTGTGTGGTCACACAACTGTCACACGTCAGGCAGTTGTCACTCAGAAATATCTTGACATTGGCCAGTTTATGGAATTCTCCCTTCTCTCCATTCTCCTGAGCTGGACTCGGGACATTGGTTGTGGTATTCTCTTGGTCATCTGTTTGTTTGTTTTCACTACATTCCTTTTGTGTGCAGTGATCACACTTCATCTGGAGTGGGGTTGATGGGGGGAAGTCTGAGTGACCTGGAGAAAGCACAGGAGAGCAGTCAGTCATCGCTGGTCACCTCTCATGCTGCTGGCGGTATCCTTTCATCCTTGTGGAGCATCTAGGGAGGGAAAGCAGCCACAGTGCCCAAGACTGAGTTCCAGGAGGCCAGCAGCTCAGTATATATATACTGAATGGCCCAATTATTGTGATCTCTGAACGCATAATCATCTGGCCACTCAATGTGTGTGTGTGTGTGTGTGTGTGTGTGTGTGTGTGTGTGTGTGTATTCTAGTGCATGAATTCGTGCATGGGTGGTGTCCAGCCAGCCTGGTCA
Source organism: Antrozous pallidus (assembly GCA_027563665.1). Lineage (NCBI taxonomy): Eukaryota > Metazoa > Chordata > Mammalia > Chiroptera > Vespertilionidae > Antrozous > Antrozous pallidus. Next base: position 113,799,423 of record CM050509.1, read on the forward strand.
GGGGGAGGGGACATGGGTGGTTGGTCGGCCTGCCTGCTGGTTGAACTCCTGGTTGAGGGGACAATTTTGCATATTAGTCTTTTATTATATAGGATATACACTGAGTGGCCCGATTATCATGAGTGCAGAGATCATAATCTGGCCACTCAGTGTATATCCACACATTTGTAGTGGTGTGTGTGTGTGTGTGTGTGTGTGTGTGTTTGAGAGAGAGAGGGGGAGAGAGAGAGAATCTTATATGTTTACAGCAGCATTTGTAGTCATAAAGAATCAGATATAACTTTAATATCCACCATTAAAAGAGCAGTGAAATTAATTACAGTGCAGCTATACCATGGGGTAATAGCAACTAAAAGAATGAGGTAGAGCTGTATGTGCTGAAATGAAAAGAGAAATGAGATGTCCATTTTCTATTTTTAAGATAAATAAAGCAAGTGGCAAAACATTTTATATAGTGCTTTTTTGTAAGAATAAACAACAGTATATATAGATGTAAGTGATATATTGAAGAAACATGACTGATGGGATGTAATCATAAAGTAATTTTATTTTTATGAACCTTGTCCTTTTGTATTTTATTCAGTTGGTCAGAAAAATTCAAGCCAGCAACATCTTTTTTTGATAATTCTTCAATTATAGAAGAGCTTTTAACAATAATTAAAATATACAGTCCCATTTAATAGCAAAATGGTGGGTCTGCTGAAAGCTTAACATTTACAGTTGGGCTGAAGATATTCATGATGGCTACTTTTATCTTTGCATGGTATTTGTAGTCCTTCTCACCTAGTGGCTATTATTGTTTCTTTACCTTCCAGCCCCAAACCTAGAGAGGGAGGAAACCAAAGAAATGTCATGAGTAGCAAAGTTCTTACCTGACTCAGTGTTATCATCTATTTTCATGTATTTTCTGTACCTGGAAGACATTTAATGAATGGTTACTTTCCTGTGAACTTTTAGTTCTTCAAAATCATGTTTTCCACCTCCATTACTGGGAATCTCATATGTAATTATCTTGACATGAATAAATGCTGTCTTATTCTGTTTAGTTACTTATAACTCCTTCCAGAGGCATCTGACAATGCAATTCCAGCTTACTTAACAAGGATTCCTTTGCCCTCCTAGTTATTCTTTTGAAAATGATATCTAAACCATTTTTCTATCAAATTGCTTATGCTTTCCCCACATACAATTTATGGGAAACACTCATTTATCTTTCCCCCAAGAGATCGTGGCAGTGTGGCTGTTTTTCAATTGCCCTTGATAGTGTCAATTCTCCAGCACTTCCAAGTTGACTGGAGGTTAGACAGAGCATGGAAGCTCAGTAGAGTAGTTGGAAGACACAGGTGCTTGCAGCTAGCTGGCCATGTGCATAGGACTTATCAACATGAATAAGTAAACTAGTGGGTGGACTGAGGCACATAAGACCGGGAATCAACCAGCTCTTCTGTATGTCCCAAACAGCACTCTGTATTTCCCCAAAACCTATTTTTTCTTCTTTTTGCCCAATCTCAATGATTGGAAAGAGAACCAATGTCCATGGGTTTGATTAAGCCTCAAATCTGATAGTCATAGATGATTTCTCCTTTTACCTCTAAATCTATTTGTGAGCAATAATGGAGCTATACTAGTTCTACTTCAAAAGTATGCTGAATCCATTAATGTCTTTCCAACTACACTAGAGTCCCCTGGTCTAGGCCATTATATTTCGCTTAGATTATTGCAATCAAACTGAAGTATGTATCTCTCATTTTGTGCCCTTACCTTATGATTTGTGATCCACATTACAGCTCAAGTCATCTTCCTGAAATGTAAATTTAATTATATAAGTTCTAAGCTTAAAAATCCTTCTCTGATTTTCATTACCCAAGCCTATATAATTTGTCCTCTATTTCTTTCTTCAGCCTCATGGTTAAAAGTGTGGATCCAACTGAATATATAGAAACAGAGAAGAGAACAGTGAGTATCAAGGGTGGAGATGTGAGGGAAATGGGGAGATGTTGGTCAGAGTACAAAGCTACAGTTATGTTACTTAAGTTAAAGATCTACACCATAATCACTATAGCTAATGACATTGTAATGAACATCTGAAATTTCTTAAGAGAGGATATTTCAGGTGCTCTCATCATATATGCACACACACACACATACACAAAATAAAAACACCACAGTAACCTTTGAGAATATGTGTTCATTAGTTTAACTAGTAATAATTTCACTGTGTATATGTATATCAAATCATCATACTGTATGTCTTAAATATATACAAACTTTCTTTTAAAAGCATGAATTTTGCAACTGAAAATTTAATGTTTCTGGAGAGAGTGTAATTTGAAACAACCACTTTGTGAGAATATTTGGCAGTGTCAACTAAAGCTTAACATATACATATCCATATCCATGACCTAGAAAGTCTGCTCTCAGGTTATATACACCCAGGGAAAATGAAACCTTATATCTCCCAAAAGACTCATACAAATATATTCATGCTAGCTTAATTCTCAATATCACCCAGTTGCAGAAATCCCAAATGTTCAACAATAGAAGGAGTAAATTGTGTAGTACATTCATGCATTGGAATATTCAAAACAACAAAATAAAAAATAGTAGTGATACATGCAACAGCATGGATTAATATAAAATGTTGTTTTGCAGTGGAAGCTATAAAAAGAGTATGTGCTGTATTATTTTACTTACATGAGCTTTAAGAACAGGTAAAGGCATTTGGTACATCACTATCAGTCATCACTGAGGTGGTTATCTCTGAAGGAAGTATTACATGTGAGGGTCCACAGGGAGAGCTACTGAAGTTCGGGAATTATTCTATATCTTGACCTGTATTATGGTTTCATAGATCATTTAATCATGCTAGTCACTTAAGATTATGATATTTTATTGTGTAAATATATCTGAAAAATTAAAACACAACTACATACAATCATACACAAAAACAGATAATGTGTGACTAATTCTTTTAGAATAAATTTTCTAGTGTAAATGTGTGATACAGGACAAGTTACTTAACTTCATTGAACCTGTTTCATAACAATATCTATCTCATAGGCTTATTTAGGAGAATGAGCAACATAGCATATATAAAGCACTTATAACACTGTCTGATCTAGTAATATTTTACTCTTTAGTCTCAAATTCCAATCAATGAAGAGTTACAGTGTACTTGAAATTTTTTATTTTTTAAAATATATTTTATTGATTTTTTACAGAGAGGAAGGGAGAGGGATAGAAAGTCAGAAACATCGATGAGAGAGAAACATCAATCAGCTGCCATCTGTACGCCCCCAAGGTACATGCCCTTGACCAGAATCGAACCTGGGACCCTTCAGTCTGTAGGCCGATGCTCTAACCAGTGAGTCAAAGCAGCCAGGGCAAATTTTTTAAAATGACAGTTTGAATTTATCCCAAATTGTTATTTACTTGCAGTTTTTAAGGCTGCTGAAGAAATACTAACATATTAGGTAATCTAATAACTTTAAAATTTCCAATATTTGAAATATTAATGAAACATATATGGATTAATCCAAACATAAAATAATTTGTTTCCCTTTATTCCTGAAGAATATTTTCTTACATTCTTATTTTCTAGTGAATGTAGACATTTTATTAGCTCCATGTTGCTGATGTAACAACGTGCTAAAAAGTTGTGAAAAACAGCATATATTTATTATCTTACAGTTGTGGGTAATAGAAAGCCTAGGGATCAAGATGTTCACAGAGCTGTGCTCCTTCTAAAGGTCTAGGGAAGAATCCCTTTTCTTGCCTTTTTTAAAAAAATCTTTTTGAAGTTATCTGCATTTCTTGGCTCACTCGTGGATCCTTTTTCCATCTTCACAGCCAGCAGAATTACAGCATTGCGTCTTCAAATCTCTCTCTCTCTCTCTCTCTCTCTCTCTCTCTCTCTCTCTCTCTCTCAACTTCCATCTTCAAGTCACTTTACCTCCCTCTACTTCTACTTCAATTAGCACATCTCATTATTTGACTCTGCCACTTCTGCCTTTCTTTCAAAAGAACTTTTGGGCCCAACTGTATAATCCAGGGTATTCCCTATTTTTTAATGTAAGATATTTAACTTAATCACAAATGCAAAGACCTATTGTCCATGTAAGATAAGATTTTCACAGGCTTTAAGGATTTGGATGTGGACAACTTTTGGGTAGCAGTATTCAGTCTACCACACATATGTAGCTATAGCTACTAATTGTTTTGCTATTAGCTGAAGCTATACTCACTGAAATTAAGCAGTGAAAAGAAGTTCATTGTCCACATTCTGAACTTACCAAAAAAAATTTTTTTTTGTATTTTTCTGAAGAGGCAGAGCAATAGTAAAATCTGCTAAATCCAAATATTCTTTGAGGTCTTTTCATAAACTCGGAAGCCTTAGTCACAAAGCTAGGATTATGCTAGAATTATACTATATTATATTCATAGCAGGTATATACCTAAACTAGTGGCCTGATGCACAAAATTTGTGTGTGGGAGGATTCCCTCAGCCCAGCCTGCATGCTCTCCAATCTGGGACCCCTTGAGGGATGTCCAACTGCCCAATAAGGCCCAATCCCAGAAGGATCGGGCCTAAAGGGGCAGTCGGACATCTTTCTCACAATACAGGACTGCTGGTTCCAAACTGCTCACCTGCCTGCCTCCCTGATTGCCCCTAACCGATTCTGCCTGCTATCCTGATCAACCCCTAACCACTACCCTGCCATCCTAATTGATGTCTAAATGCTCCCCTGCCAGCCTGCTTGCCCCCAACTTCCCTCCTCTGCTAGCCTGGTCACCCCTAAATGCCTTCCCCTGATATTCCCCAACTGCCCATCTTTGCAGGCCTGGAACCTTCCAACTGCCCTCCCCTGCTGGCCATCTTGTAATGGTCATCTTGTGTCCACATGAGGACAGAATCTTTGACCACATGGTGGCAGCCCTCTTGTGTATTATAGTGATGGTCAATCTGCGAATTACTCTTTTATTAGATAGGATTCCAATTTTACTGGTGATAAAGTTTTATTGGGACACAGCCATCCCATTCCTTTGGGCTTTGCATGCTAAGTCTGCAGAAGTTGAGTATTTGAGACCATGTGTAACCCACAAAAATTGAGCCACACTCTGGCTCCTTACAGCAATGGCATTTGGCCCCTGCCCTAGATAAATTCTTGGGTATTATTATGTGAAATGTGCATACTGTAAAACATAGGCTTATAAAATGAGAACATTTTACTTCAGTGTTCATAGTCATTTATTTCATTCTTTTTATTTTTATTTTTTGTTTTTATTTTTTTATTTACAATATAACTTATATTTAATATTAGTACATGTTTTCCTCCCCCCCCAATATCCTACCCCTAGCCTCCCTTACCCCCCAAAACATGTCCCCACCTGCCCCCCTCCCCGCCCCAGTGTCTTTCATTCATTGGTTATGCTCATATGTATGCATACAAGTCCTTCGGTTGATCTCCCCCAGCATCTGCCACCCATCCACTCCAGTCTTCCCCCAGTAGCTTGACAGCCTGTTCGAGGCGACCCTGCCTCTATATCAATCACTCCCACCTGTTCCTTTTCTTCAAAAATATCTTGCCTCTGCATACTGAAAACAAACGTATAAGAGCAAAAAAAGTTTGAGTGTCAGTTTCAATGTCCAACTGTTCTGAGTCCCAGTTTCAATGTCAAATAGGATCTTCATGTGTACATGTCAGCAATGGTATCCAGATGGTGGACACATCGTGGCAATGCAAGATCCATCCTCTCTGGTATGGTCCTGGGCCGCCTGCAGCCACGCTCAGTGGCGACTGCTAGCATGGCAAGGTGTCATCAGCGTCCACCATCTCTGGACCGTCCTCGTGGCTGGAACAGACCCATCAGTTCCCCCCGTAGCAGGAACTCACATGGTCTTGGAGTTGTTCTCTGCAAACACACAAACACATTCTCGACCAAAGGTTAACAAAGGGATCCTCTCTGCAAAATAGACTTGGGATTCTTTTTATTTTTGCCTAAATGATTTTACTTTGGCTTATTTTGACACCATGAGTGTTTTTTCATGGGTGTCCTGAAGTTGGTTTTACAAATGGAATTTTCTTTTCTGGAGTAAGAATTTTCTACATGTATTTTACTTATAGGATATTTTTCCTTACATGATATTACCTCATTGTCCCCCAACCCCCTTTTTTTGGTTAATAGGGGCTTTTGGAAATTTTATCTTGCAGTCTTGGTAATTTTAAATTTCAATTTTTGCACACAAATATTACTGCTTTAGGTTCTTTGGATGTTAGGCAATTTTGCAGTGAGATCAACTACTAATAGATATTTTAGTTAATGTTTTAGGGAAAGCTTTTTGTCCAGTATAGTTAGATTTTCTTGAGTATTCACTTATTTCACTTGTCCAATTTAAATTAATCTGAAAACTTGATTACTATTTTACTGTCAATTTTAATACTCAAGCAGAAATCTTAGTTCACCCAGTAAATACTTGTGGAAAGGAATATTTGCATTTTTGAGTAGGTCCTCAGCATTCCTGGTAATAAACTAAATTTAGATATAGGACAGCTATTGCTGGCCGAGTCTCTGTCTACCACCTGGGTCCCGGTGTGAGTTGTGGGTGGGAGGCATAGCAGCTTTGGGGGTAGGAGACCTTCCTCAGGAGGGGTGAGAATTCAAGTCCCTGCAAGGTTTGTGGATGAGGGTCTGTGCCCCACCTCTGTTGATCTTTAAGTTCTCTCCTGTTGGCCCCTCTGCGACTGTGCCTGTCTTAGGTTCTTCCCTCCCTGAGGAATCTTACCCGTCTCTGGCTAACCAGCCGTCCTCTGAGGCCAAACAGGGTGATGTAAGGTTCAGTTCTGTCATCTTTGTAGTCTATGCCCCTGTGGCGTCCACGTCCAGCACCTGCCTTGGGGTCCCCTCGCCTGCTGGCAGGGACCCGGTACTGATCACATATCTCGGGGTACCCAGGTTTCTTCTCCAGAGAGAGCCCAGCTCACGCCAATGGTCGAGAGATAGATCCATGGTGCCAGCTGCCCAGAGGCTTCAGCCACAGCTGGAACTGAAAGTTCATGCATCACCTGTGTGTATTTGGATAATAAGAAGAGGGTCCCTCTTGGCAAAAGGGCCAGAGGGGCCAATATAGAATGCTCAGATGCCTTCCCAGTGCCTTAATCCCTTCTGAAAGGGATTCCTTTCCTATCCTTTTTTTAAAGATGCTGCCCAACATTCAAAGAATTAGTTTGTAAGTTTATTTGGGATAATTGTATAATATGCTGTTGTCAAATATCAAATATTATAATGACATTATAGAATAATATCATGTAAGGGTATTGTGGTATCAAGGGAGGTTAAGGAGGGCCTAGCCTAAGGACTGGTGTCCATAAGAGATGACATGCTCTAGGCCATGTTAATTCAATCTCAAACTAGCTGCCAATTTTTTTATAACTTTATATAAACTTTGTCAGGGATGTAAAGACACAAATCACTTAATTAGTTCAAGCATTCAAATATATTGACTTTCCCACTTACTCCCACCACCTGCCACTTACCCTGAGGTTTGACATTCTGATGGACTTTTCTCAGTCTCTGGATCCATTCTTGTTCATCAGTATACGTCATTCATTATATTCCTCAAATGAGTGAGATCATGTGATATTTGTCTTTCTCTGCCTGGCTAATTTCACTTAGCATAATGCTCTCTAATTCCATCCATGTTGTTACAAATGGTAGGAGCTCTTTCTTTTTTACCGCAGCGTAGTATTCCATTGTGTAGATGTACCACAGTTTTTTAATCCACTCATCTGCTGATGGGCACTTAGGCTGTTTCCAAATATTAGCTATGATAAATTGTGCTTCTTTGAACATAGGGGTACATATATCCTTTCTAATTCGCATTTCTAGTTTCTTGGGGTATATTCCTAGAAGTGGGATCACTGGGTCGAATGGGAGCTCCATTTTTAGTTTTTTGAGGAAACTTCATACTGTTCTCCACAGTGACTGCACTAGTCTACAATCCCACCAACAGTGCAGGAGAGTTCCTTTTTCTCCGCATCCTTGCCAGCACTCGTCATTTGTTGATTTGTTGATGTAAGCCATTCTGACAGGTGTGAGATGGTACTGCATAGTCGTTTTGATTTGCATCTCTCAGATAATTAGTGACTTTGATCAAGTTTTCATATGTCTCTGGGCCTTCCTTTTGTCTTCTTTAGAAAAGGTTCTATTTAGGTCTGTTGCCCATTTTTTTATTGGATCATTTGTCTTCCTTTTATTGAGTTGTGTGAGTTGCCTGTAGATGCTTGAAATTAAACCTTTATCACTGATATCATTTGCAAATATGTTCTCCCATACAGTGGGTTTTCTTGTTGTTTTGTTGATGGTTTCTTTAGCTGTGCAAAAGCTTTTGATTTTGATGTAGTCCCATTTGTTTATTCTGTCTTTAGTTTCCATTGCCCTAGGAGCAGTATCATCGAAGAAGTTCTTTTGGCATATGTCTGAGATTTTTCTTCCTGTAGATTCCTCTAATGTTTTTATGGTTTCCCATCTTATGTTTAAGTCCTGTATCCATTTTGAGTTTATTTTTCTGTATGGTGTGAGTTGGTGGTCTAGTTTCATTTTTTTGCATGTATCTGTCCAATTTTCCCAACACCATTTATTGAAGAGACTATCTTGATGCCATTTTATGCTCATACCTCTTTTGTCAAATATTAATTGAGCATAGTGGTTTGGGTTGATATCTGGATTCTCTATTCTATTCCATTGATCTATATGTCTGTTCTTGTGCCAGTACCAGGCTGTTTTGAGAACAGTAGCTTTGTAATACAGCTTGAAATCTGGTATTGAAATCCCACCGACTTTGTGCTTCTTTCTCAGGATTGCTGTGGCTATCCGGGGCCTTTTTTTTTTTTTATTACCGATGAATTTTTGGAGAGTTCTTTCTAGGTCTGTGAAGTATGCCATTGGTATTTTAATGGGGAGCGCATTAAATTTATAGATTGCTTTGGGTAGTATGGACATTTTATTTATGTTGATTCTCCCAATCCACGAACATGGTATGTTCTTCCATCTGTTCACATCTTCCTCTATCTCTTTTTTTTAGTGTCTTGTAGTTTTCCGTGAATAGGTCTTTTACCTCCTTAGTTACGTTTATTCCTAGGTATCTTAATTTTTTTGGTGTGATGGTAAATGGGATTGCTTTTTTAGTCTCTCTTTCTTTAAGTTCACTATTGGTGTATAGAAATGCCATTGATTTCTTGGCATTGATTTTGTAACCTGCTACATTGCTGAACTAATTTATTAAGGCCATTAGCTTTTTTATGGAGTCTTTCGGGTTTTTATGTACAATATCATGTCATCTGCAAATAAGGATAGCTTTACTTCTTCTTTTCCACTTTGGATGCCTTTTATTTCTTCTTCTTGTCTAATTGCAATGGCTAATACTTCCAGTACTATGTTGAACGGGAGTGGTGAGAGTGGGCAACCCTCTCTTGTTCCTGTTCTTAGGGGAAATGGTTGTAGTTTTTGCCCATTGAGTATGATGTTTGCTGTGGGTTTCTCATATATGGCTTTTATTTTGTTAAGGTATGATCCTTCTATTCCTACCTTCCTGAGGGATTTATCAAGAAAGGGTGCTGGATTTTGTCAAATGCTTTTTCTGCATCAATTGATATGACTATGTGATTTTTTATCTCTCAATTTGTTTATGTGATGTATCACGTTTATTGATTTGCGGATATTGTACCATCCTCGCATTCCTGGGATAAATCCTACTTGGTCATGGTGTATGATCTTTCTGTTGTACTGCTGGATCCGATTTGCTATAATTTTATTGAGGATTTTGGCATCTATATTCATGAGGGATATTGGCCTGTAATTCTCTTTCATTGTGTCATCTTTATCTGCTTTAGGTATTAGGGTGATGTTAGCTTCATAGAAGGAGTTTGGAAGTGTTCCATCCTCTTGAATTTTCCAGGAATAGTCTGAGGAGTATAGGTTTTAGTTCTTCCTTGAATTTTTGGTAAAACTTCCCTGTGAAGCCGTCTGGTTCTGGGCTTTTTTGTGCTGGAAGCTTTTTGATTACTGCTTCAATTTCTTCCACAGTTATTGGTCTGTTGAGTTGTTTAGATTCTTCCTGATTGAGTTTTGGGAGGTTATATTTTTCTAGAAATATATCCATTTCCTCCTAGTTGTCCAGTTTGTTGGAGTAGAGTTGTTCATAGTTTTTTTTAACAATCCTTTGTATTTCAATGGGGTCTGTTGTTATTTCACCTCTTTCATTTCTGATTTTATTTATTAGGGTCCTCTCTCTTTGCTTCTTGGTGAGTCTGGCTAGAGGTTCATCAATCTTGTTTAATCTTTCAAAGAACCAGCTTTTGGTTTTGTTGATCTTCTCTATTGTTTCTTTGGTGTCTATGTCGTTTATCTCTGCTCTGATCTTTACTATTTCCTTCCTTCTGCTTACACTAGGCTTTTCTTGTTGCTTTCTTTCTAACTCTTTGAGTTGTTGGGTTAGATAATTCATTGCTGCTGTTTCTTGTTTTTTGCAGTAGGATTATAGAGCTATGAACTTCCCTCTCAGAACTGCTTTCACTGTGTCCCATAGATTTTGAATTGTTGTGCTGTCGTTGTCATTTGTTTCCATGATGTTTTCTATCTCTTCCTTGATCTCTCTCGTAACCGAGTCATAGGTTAATTGCATGCTGTTTAGTCTCCATGTGTTTGATTTCTTTGGATTGTTTCTATTGTAGTTGATTTCCAGCTTTATGCCATTGTGATCTGAGAATATGCTTGATATGATTTCTACCTTCTTGAATTTGGAGAGACTTTGCCTATGACCCAACACATCGTCTATCTTTGAGAATGACCCATGGGCACTTGAAAAGAATGTATATTCTGTTGCTTTGGGGTGAAATGATCTGAAGATGTCAATTAATTCCTTCTGGTCTAGTGATTCATTGAGGATTGATGTTTCTTTACTGATTTTTTGTTTAGAGGATTTGTCCAATGGTGATAGTGGGCTATTAAAGTCTCCTACTATGATTGTATTGCTGTCTATCTCTTCCTTGATATCCTCTAGGAGTTTTAGTATGTATTTGGGTGCTCCTGTATTGGGTGCGTATATGTTTACCAGAGTTATTTCTTCTTGTTGGATTGATCCCTTTAGTATTATATAGTGGCCTTCTTTATCTCTTGTTACATCCTTCACTTTGAGATCTAATTTGTCGGATATAAGTATTGCTACCCCAACTTTTTTTCCATTTCCATTCGCCTGAAGAACCTTTTTCCATCCTTTCACCCTTAGTGTGTGTGCGTCTTTTTTTTGGAGGTGGGTTTCTTGTAGACAGCAGATATATGGGTCGTGTTTTCTTATACAGTCTATTACCCTATGTCTTTTGATTGGAGCATTTAAACAATTTTCATTTAAATTTATTATTGATAGTTATTTGTAACCATTTTTGTTCTTTGTCCCTATGTTCTCTCATGGCTTCCTATTGTTTTTCACAGCAGACCCTTTAGCATTTCTTGCATTGCTGGTTTGGTGGTAATGTATTCCCTTAGACCTTTTTTGTCTGTGAAGCTCTTGATTTGACCTTCAATTTTGATTGATAGCCTTGCTGGGTACAGTATTCTAGGATTCAGACCCTTTCTTTGCATAACTTTGTATATTTCATTCCAATCCCTTCTGGCCTGATAAGTTTCTGTTGAGAAATCACTTGCTAATCTGATGGGGGTTCCCTTGTAGGTGACTTTCTGTCTCTCTCTGGAAGTTTTTAGGATTCACACTTTGTCGTTGATGTTTGCCAATTTAATTATAACATGCCTTGGTGTAGGTCTTTTGGGGTTTAATTTGCTTGGAACTCTGTGAGCTTCTTGGATTTGTGTGGGTTTTTTCTTTCTTATATCAGGGAAGTTTTCTGTCATTATTTCTTCCAACAGGTTTTCTATTCCTTGCTCAGTTTCCTGACCCTCTGGAAACCCTATTATGCGGATGTTGTTCTGTTTCATTTTGTCCCAAAGTTCCCTTAGACTCTCCTCCTGCTTTTTAATTTTTTTTCTACAAGCTGCTCTACCTGGGTGTTTTTTCCTACCTTGTCTTCCAGCTCACTGATGTGGTCCACTGCTTCATCTAGTCTACTCCTGATACTTTCTATGGAGTTCTTTACCTCAGCAATGTCACTTTTCATTTCTTCATAGTTCTTCTTCATTTCTTCCTGGCTCTTCTTTATTTCCTCTTGATTCCTCCTCAATTCCTCATGGTTCTTACTCATATTGGCTTCTGTTCTCTTCATCCACCCTATGACCATTTCTCTGAACTCTCTCTCTCTGACAGGTTGCTTGCTTCCATTTCAGTTACCTCTTTTTCTGGTGAGGCTTGTTTTTCTTTCATTGGTGGGCTATTTCTTTGTCTCCTCATGGTCTTTCTTCTTTGTGTGTCTTGTTATGTAGTTCTCACTCTCCTGTGTTGATTTAAAGGCTCAGACTACAACACAACCAGATGCAGCACACCAGGCACTGAAGAAGAATGTATTCACAGTATTGGTAACTTCAAATTGAAAGTGATTGCCAGAGGAAGGTAACTTAGGTGATAGGTGGGATAAAAGAGAGTAAGAGAAAACACACTCACACAGACAAAAGAATGAAAGAAAGGAAGAAAGAAAGAAAGAAAGATTAAAAAAAAGGGAATGCCAAAATAAAATTGGGAAAAGGGGAAGGAGTAAAAAGAAAGGAAAAGGGAGTAAACTATAAATATGGGTTGGAAACCCAGAGGACCGCCACTAATCCCAGCACAAGCCAGCAACGAGTACCTGGAGATTGATACAAACTACATACAACAACTAATATCAAGGGAGGTTAGGGAACACAGAAGCTTAAATCTATCAAAAAACAATGTCAACATCACCAAAACACAAAACAATGCCAAACCCCGCCCCAAAAAACAAATTAAAAGAAAAGAATAACCAAACCAATCTCACAAATATGCATAAAATATAAACAACATCAGCAGGACCGAGAGAAAAACATTTTAGGATAGTGAAGTCGGAGAAACATTAGATATGTATGGACTTGGAGCAGGTGGTTGGAAATTGGATATAAAAGTGGGGTGAAATTTTAACAGGGGATAAAAAGAGAGAATAAGGAAAATCTAAACCAGAAAAACTGTAAGGGGAATAAGACACTAACTAAGGAAAGGCATAAGGGGGAAGTTGAAGTAAGTTAAAGAGATACTAAAGGGTAGATGAAAAAGGACTGTATAACACTATTCTCAATAAAATGGCACTTATAAAAATTTAAACAGTAGTAGAAATAAAATTGATTCCTTAATTTGTTACACAAGAGACAATTTGTGATTCCCTAGGTGGCAGTGTTTCTGAATTGACCTCCGGGTCTATTGGTCCTCTCTAGCCTGTTCTAAAATCCTGCTATGTCTATGGTATTTACTATTGATTTGTGAAAATAGGCTACCCCAGAGCTGCCTCTCTAATTGTGAGGACCTGTTCTGATCCCCAGCATCAGAAAAACAGCTCACTCCTGTGGTCTCCCCGGTTAACCCCCACCAGGGGATCCCCCATTCCTCGTTCAGCGCTGAGAAATTTGGATTTAGAGAGGACAAACGCAGGTGTGCGAACTCACGTCCTGCTCGTATGTTGCGCGAAACCCTTTCTCCCCTTGGGTTTGGCAACCCGCTCCCTCCCAAAACTGCCAGGCTGGCCTTCTCCCTCAGATCCAAATGGGTTGCCCTCTATGTATCCCCCCCCCCCCCCCCCCCCCCCCCCCCCCCCCCCGCCGTCACCAGCTCCGAGGACCCTCTTCTACGTTTGCTGGCTCCAACAGCCACGGACTTTTCCTCTTCCCCCCCCCCCCCCCCAGGCGAAAAACTCCCTGTGTTACCAGCTCCCTTAACCCCTGGAGAAACCTGACCTTTCTGTGGCGGAGCACAAGTTTCCTCAGAGTCCGCTTCTTCACCAACTAGGAACCGATGTTGCGGGGGGAAGTAGGGGTCTCAGAAGGCCAATGGGTACTGCAACTGTAAAATCTTCAGGCTCTTCCCCTTTAAGATGGCGCAGCCGCCTCTGAGCCAGGCTCCGGGAGAGAACGCAGCCACACAGAGCTGCTCCTTTGAGGGAGGCTAATCTACGTAGTCGCCCTCCTTCTCCCAAAGCCCTGCTGTCCCCCCACCCACCAACAAACACTCCCCCCGCGACCCTCAGCTGCTCCCTCCATCTACCCTGGTACACAAATGATTACGCGTCCTTCTGTCCCGCCGCCATCTTTTTTCCTCCTCCCAGTGTTCATAGTCATTTTAAAGGGCACTTTGATTTGTAGTCCCCTTCCTTCCCTGCCCCCCATCCTCCTTCCTGCTGCCTCTGCCTTTCCTCCAGAGGCCCGGCCCGCCCACCTGGCACACCCACCTTGCAGAGAAGCCATGAGGCTGGTGGGTCCTGGACCAAACTCACGGGGTGCGGGGTTTGGTGGTCCCTGTGCCCTCTTCCCCACCTGCATTCAGCGCACCGGGATCCGGAGCAACTGGTGCTGATTCTGCAGTGACAGGGAAAGAGGTGCTGACGGCAGCCAGGGGGAAGAGGCGTTGGCAGTTCCTAAGGGAGCAGCGCCCCACAGATTGGACTGCAGCTTGGCTCACAGCCCCATCTTGCACTTGGCTCCCATTACCCAAGGTGCCCTTGGTGCTCATTTGCATGTCCCAAGCGACAGGTAAACCCCACACTTCAGTCACAGCCTAACAGAGCAACCTACGTGCGAGCTTCATGATGGGATATCATGGCATCAAATTCCCCTAATGGTCCCAAGGTCACTGTGAAAGGTCGCGACTCAGTCAACAGTAAGTGTAATGAGAGAGGGATCTCACCAGCCCTTAAGTACCATGTGGGCAGCTTAAAGCATGGTGCTTACTTACTCACCACTGTGGTCACACCCCTGTCTGCTGGTCATGCCTACTGGCCATGTCCTTTGTCTATTGGCCACACCTGCTGGCCATGTCCCCTGCTCCTGATTGGCTGATAGCATAGCAGAGGTAAGGTCAATTTGCATGTTACTCTTTTATTAGATAGGATTGTTTTTTTATCTCTGTGTTAAAATAATTTGGTTCATTATTAAGGCATTTTTATTGTGTTGTGACACTCTAATATCATTACCATAGAAGTTGTCTATCCGATAAAAAAGATGTCTTTATTTTGGTGTCACTAAAATTTGCACCCTACTACTAACCATGAGGGCTAATAAAAATCTTTGAAGTTCTAACATACATTAGTGCCTATAACTGAAGTTGCTGTCAAATACAAAAACAAAAAACAAAAAAAAACAAAACATACAAAATTAAGTTTTTGAAACAATCCCCTTTGCTATTTATAGCAAAAGTGCCAATTTACAGAAGACAGAGTGACTTTTTTCCTACTTCGAGAGAGTCCCATAAAATTGTGACATGGTTGTAATTACCTACTTACAAGATTAGTTTCAAATTCCAGGGCAAAAATAATCTTACCAGAAATTGTATAAGAAGAATCAACATGGTATAGTGAAAAAAAAATAAAACAGCCTGAAATGCAGACAAGTAGCATTTTTAAAAAATCTTCATTGTGATCTTAATTATGTGTCTATGGGAAAATTATTTAATTTGTTTGTCCTCAGTTTCTTTATAGTAAGGAAGCTATACTGGTTACATATATTTCAAATGTTCCTATTATAATACATAGAAGGGTAAACCGAGAGTGTGGTCTGAAATAAATTTAAGCCTAATTAGGCTGCCCCTCTGTGTTTGCAGTGCATCTTAGATTGTTTCTACATTCATGAATGGCATTCAGCCAGCTGGTCTCTTAATAGCTGTGTAAGGCAGTCTCTTCATACTTCTATAATGCAATCCACTAATCTCCTGATCATCACAGCAACATTTTTCAACATCATTCCCAATGCCTGTTATTTCATAAACATTCAAAAAGTTTAGAAAATTACTGAAACTTACAAAGAAAATAGTGTATAAAACTTGAATCTCTGCAATTTATTCATTAAACACAGCATAAGGGAAGAAATGCAATCAAACATATAAAAGTAATGTTTTAAATTACTATAGGCCTATTTACAAATGATATTGTAGAATACATATCACTTTACATGGCTTTTAGTTATACTTGATTTATCCTATCAGAGACACATGAACTTTATTTTTAAAAGCACTGAATTAGATGATTTAAAATGTTTTCAATTCCAAAATTTTGTTAATCTCTAATTTTCACAAATCTTAAATAATGCTAATTCCACAGCTGTTAAAGTGTAAACCGTTATTATTACAGTTGTTAATTTTATTATAATAATTGAATTCTCCATGGATTCACTGTTTAAAACCCACAATCTCATGTTACAGCCATAGAAAATCATAACTTGATACATAGCTCAAGATTCAAGGCTTTTTAAAACTAGACAGAATTTGGATTATATCATTTATACAAGGAGTCAAAGAGCCTTGACGGACAGAACTTGTGATTATTAAAATTGACAGAACAGAGTCCTACCATATGTTTTTCTATTGCACATTAAACTTATGCTACATTCACCTAATCATACAAAAATAAAGAGTAAAGAATGAAGACTCGCCTGGCCATTGTGGCTCAGAGGGTGAGCACCACCCTATGAACCAGAAGGTCATGGTTTGATTCCTGGCCAGGATACATGCCTGGATTGCAGGCTTGATCCCCAGTGGGAGACTTGCAGGAGGCAGCTGATCACTGATTCTCTCTCATCATTGATGTTTCTCTCCCCCCCTTCTCTCTCCCTCTCTCTCCCCCCCCCCTCTCTCTCTCTCTCTCTCTCTCTCTCTCTCCCTCCCTCCCTCCCTCCCTCTCCCTTCATCTTTGAAATGTGGCCTTAATAACCAAGAATATTAACATACAATTTTGAGAGAAAAATATATTAGACTTAATTTTTCTGTTTTGTACAATAAAAACTAAAAATGCCTAGTAATTGTGTCCAGAGCATTACTCTGAATTGTTGGCTTTATAAGTCAATATAAGTTAAATGGAAATACTTGCTTGGAATATTGGTTTTGAAATTTAACTTAGATAATGCAGTATTTATTTTTCTCCATTTATGTACTCTTCAGTAAGATACAAAAGGAACTCACTTAACAAATGCTCTTTGTGGAATGTGGCTTAAAATCTTATGAAAAACTTTTGCAACAGCATGGATGGACCTGGAGAGTATTATGCTAACTGAAATAAATTAAATAAAAATACGTACTTTTTAAAACAAAAATATAGTTAGGATATTTTGAGATCAAAATATACAGTGAGTCTTATGCATTAGAGACAAGCTACTATTCCTCAATGTCTAGAGTTTACAATAGCCAGCATAATGTTAGTATTTTGTGAAAGCCTTTTTATTTCATTTTTATTCAACCAGTCTATAAATTATATTAAAAGTTTATTGATGTATGATTGGCATACAGAAAGCTGTACATATTTAATATATACAACTTGATGAGTTTGGAAACAGCTACACATCAATGTAACCATAACCATGATCAATGTCATAAACATATCCAACCATCCATCCACAAGTTTCCTCTTCTCTCTTGTGTACATGTGTATATGATAAAAACGCAACATATGCTTTATTAAGATACCTTCTTAGTAAATGTTTAAATATACAAATAGATATTGTTAACCAAAGGCACTATGCTATACAGTAGGTCTCTAAGACATGTTCATATAGCACAACTGAAATTTGTCATGCTTTGAGCAACATAACATGGGTTCCCTTTCTTCCTAATCCCTGATAACACCATTTACTTTCTACTTCTATTAGATTGGTATTTTAGATTCCTCACATAAGTGAAATCATGTAGTATTGGGCTTATTTTACTTAACATAATGTCCTTCAGATTCATTTGTGCTGTCACAAATGACAGGATTTCATTTTTTTCTAGGGATGAATAATATTCCAGTACATGTAAATCTCACATTTTTTTTACCCACACTTTAAAAAATGTTCTTCAATAGTGACAGAGTAGATATAACTGTGCCACTTAAAAAGTCTTCTTTTAAATAACAAAAATAATTCTCCAAAATATATAAAGAACTCATACAACTCAACAAAAGGAAAACAAACAATCCCATTAAAAAAATGGCCAAAGGACCTGAATAGACACTTCTCTAAAACCTGCTCTCTCTGATGCAGTAGAGAATGCTCATATTGAGAGGCACACAAAATAAATGATAAAATTTACATACATATTTAATACTTATCAGGAAATGTCCTAAATGTTTTATTTTTCCTTATATTTATATTATAGAAGATATTTAAAATTATATTAGTTTCAAGTGTAAAACATTTGTATAACTTATAAAGTGATCCCTCTAACAAGACTAGCATCTGCCTGACACAATACATAATTATTACATTACTAGAGGCCTGGTGCACAAAATTTGGTCACTGGAGGGGATCCTTCAGCCTGGCCTGTACCCTCTCACAGTCAGGTACTTCTTGGGGGATGTCCACCTGCCGGCTTAGGCATGAGCCGGCTTCTGGCTGAGTGGTGCACCTATGAGAACACAGTGACCACCAGGGGACAGCTCCTGTGTTGAGCATCTTCCCCCTGGTGGTCAGTGCTCAATATAGTGACTGGTCGTTCCACCATTCAGTCAATTTGCATATCAGGGTTTTATTATATAGTATAATTTAAATACAATACTTTATTACTTTTAGGTATAAAACATAATTCTTTAATATTTGTACATATTGAAAAATAATCACTATAAGAAGTCTAGTTAGTATCTGTCACCATATATAGGTACAACTTTTTTATATGATGAGAACCTTTAAATTAATTTTCTTAGCAACTTTCAAATATGAAATATAATATTATTAATTACAAGAGGCCCAATGCATGAAATTCATGTAAGAGTAGGCCTTCTTTTCCCCAGCTGCCAGAACTGGCTTCTCTCAGGCCCTTGGAAGACACTGGGGACCTGTGCTTCCCTTATAGCTCCAGCTTCGTCCAGAAGGTCATCCAGAATGATGTCCAGAGGACAACCAGTCTAATTAGCATAATATGCTTTTATTATTATAGATTATTGACTATATTCCCTATGCTATACTTTACATCCCCATGACTATTTTGTAACTGACAATTTGTACTTCTTAATCCCCTCATCTTTTTAAACCAGCCTCCAAATGTCCCTTTTCCCCCCAACTTATCAACCATCAGTTTGTTTGCTGTTATGAAAATTTGTTTCTGCAAAATGCTTTAAATGTAGTTTCATCTAATAGTATCAACATACTAAGATTAGAGTAACATTATTATCAGGGAAAGATTAACTGACTTGTTCAAGTTTATGGAGAGAGTAAAATCATAAAGCCAAACTTCAAACACAGATAATTTGATTCCAGAGCCTATGTGATTAATCATTTTGCTTTACTATTTTCCACTAATTAAAACAGACCCTTGACTTTAAGAAAGTTTAAGAATGTAGCAGATAAGTTAATGAATTAAAATGAAATTTCAATATAAACTTAGGCTTATTCACTCAACAAATATGATCTAAATATCTTTATTTACCTAACACCATGTTTGTCATTAAAGATGGGAATATGCCAAATCATGAATTCCTTTTAAGAACCTTATATTATAGTTGAGAGGAAGAAAACAAATCTTACCTGTGTGCTGTGGGGATCCAATGGCTGCCTAGGAGGTGAAGCTTTTGACACTTACCTAATAATAGAGAAACATATAAATTGACCATACCTCCATTACACCCACAGCCAATCAGAGTGATTATGCAAATTAACCCAACAAAGATGGTGGTTAATTTGCATATATACCTGGGTCCTGGGAACCTGCTAGGCACCCAAGTCACTCCAAGCCAACCATCGGAGGGGTAGGGTGGGGGGTGCTTCCCAAGCCTAAATCCTGGGGCTTGGGAAGGGATGAGCCTGCAACCAAATGCAGACCATCTGAAAGTCAGTACTGGGTTACCCAGCTTCAACCTGGCGACCCAACACTGACTACTCAGGTGGCTGAGACCCAGAAAATGAGTCAGGGTCTGACCTGCAGCCTCAGTGGAAGCTGTTGAACATATACTTACCTCTTTCTCTCCCTCTTTCTTTCTGACCTTTGCCATTAACCAGGCTTCTCTTTCTCTCCCAGCCTCTGAGGGGGCTGTTGTTAAGCCTTGCCTCTTTGATCAGGCCCAGAGATAGACCTGGAGATGCTGAATGGCATAGGAACCAACCAATCAGAACCAAAGGTGGGTGCTGTGGGGAGCAAACGGCTGCATAGGAGGTGGAGTTTTTGATACTGACTGGCATAGGAACCAACCAATGAGAATCAAAGGTGGGTACTGTGGGGAGTCAATGGCTGTCTAAGTGGTAGAGCTTTTGACACTTACTGGAATAGAATTGATCAATCAGGACCAAAGGTGGGTGCAGTGGGGAACCATTGGCTGTCTAGGAAGTGGAGCTTCTGACACTGACTGGCATAGAAACTGACCAATGAGAACCAAATCTGGGTGCTGTGAGGAGCCAATGGCTGCCTAGGAGGTGGAGCTTTTGATGCTGACTGGCATTGAAACTGACCAATGAGAGCCAAATCTGGGTGCTGTGCAGAACCAATGGCTGCCTAGGAGGTGAAGCTTTTGAAGCTGGCATATGAACCAACCAATCAGAACCAAATTGGCCAGCAGAGGAGGGCAGTTGGGGGTGACATCAAGCCTGCAGGAGAGGGCAGTTAGGGGCAATCAGGCAGGCAGGCAGGTGAGCAGTTAGGAGCCAGTAGTCCCAGATGGTGAGAGGAATGTCTGACTGCTGGTTTAGGCCCAATCCCTGGGATCAGGCCTAAAATGGCAGTTGGACATTCCACAAGGGGTCTCCAATTGGAGAAGGTGCAGGTGCAGGCTGAGTTGAGGGAATTCCCCCTCTGTGCACAAATTTCATGCACCAGGCCTCTACTACTACTACTACTACTACTAATAATAATAATAATAATATGTTCAAATTGTTTGAACATGGTAAGCACCATGACAAGGGAAGAGTGAACTGCCAGGGTGAAAGTGGAAAACATAACTTTAAATTGGATGGTAATGGTTACTCTCATTGAAAAGTTGATATTTGAGCAAACACTTAAGGAAGTGAAGGAGTTCATCATGTTAATATTTGAGGGAAATATTTTTCATGCTAAAAGAAAAAGACATGCAACGTCATTGAGGTGGGAGTTCCTTTGTTTCAATAAATGAAATAATATGGCTAGGCTAGAATAGAGTAAACTGGGGATAAGGAAGCAAGGCATGGAGCCTTGTAAGGCAGTGTATACCATTTATTGATTTTGCCTTTTATTTTTAGTAAGGTGAGAAAAATGTGGAAGTTTTTTTTCCAAATATACATGTATTGATTTCAGAGAGGAAGAGACAGGTAGAGATAGAAACATCAATGAGATAATCATCAATAGGCTACCTCCTGCACACACTCTGTACCTTGACTAGGGATTGAGCCACAGCGTAAGCATGTGCCTTGACCAGGAATTGAACCATTACCTCTTGGTTCATAATTCAATGCTCAACCCTGAGTCACATTGGCTGGGCAGAATTTTGAAAGTTTTAATTATGGCTATGAAATGATATCATGTAGGGTTTAAAAGGATCATTTTGGATATTATGTTAGAATTTATTATTTTATTCATAATAAAGGATAAAGATTTAGGGATCAGTTATGTGATCACTGAAGTAATCTAGCTTAAAGATTATGATGGCTTGGACTAAAGCAATATCACAAAGAAGCTAAGAAGTGGTCACATTCTACATATATTTAGTAGGTAGACCAAAAATAATTAATAAATAGATTGGAGATGGGTTAGAAGAAAAATGATACTTTTTTTTTAATTTATGGAGTCAAAATCTATTTCTTTGAAAAGATAAATAAAATTGATAAACCTCTAGCTAGATTAAGATGAAAAGAGTAAAGTTATAAATTGTTAACGTCAGAAATAATAGAGAGGATATCACCACAAATTATATAGATATGAAACATAATAAAACAGTATAGAAAATTATATACAAATAAATTCAATAACTTATGTGAAATAAACAAATTTCCTTCAAAGATAAAATGCCCAACGATGCAAGAAAAGATAAAAATTTAATTAGCCCTATATCAATAAAATGCATTGAACTCAAAATTTAAAAACTTTCCAGAATGAAAACTATAGACCCAGGTGCCTTCATTAGTAAATTTTATTAAACATACTGCATATAAGACAAGTCATGACAAATTATCTTAGAAAATTAGAAAAGTTGGTGGCTCTTTTTAATGACTTTTGCCTTTCCTAGGATACTTTGAGGGATCTTGCCCATAAGACAACAGTCACTAATTATAAAAATGACAGATTCCAGTTTCAAAAAACAGATTATTCCAACATTTTATTACAGGCAGAGAAAACCATAAGACTTTTTATTCTCAAGTACCATAGCACTTAGTGCATCACTTTATTACAATTAGATCGACCTTCTCCAAAACAAGCACAAACCTGGAGACTTCAGCCCAGAGTAAAGTATAGAATTCTCTTCCATTCCTAGACATAGAGATGGAAGAGAACTGGCCCAAGAGTTGCCAACTATGGAACCAAGGATGACTGGAGAGACAGAATTCTGTGGAGAGCAGAGAAAGTAAGATCATGTAAAGAATTATTGAATCTAAACAATTAGGTTTAGAAAATGAAATAAATTGGAAACAGAAAAGGTGTAACAGGTTTACTGGATTAAAAAGCAGATCTTGAGTGGTAGGGACTGGGGAAATTTCTAAAGCAAGAACTTAGTTTAAATGTTTTGGGGGGCTAGAGGAGGAAACAGGGGTAATTGGCTCAAGAGATTGCAGTCAGACATCCCTTGAGGGGTCCCAGATTGGAGAGGGTGCAAGCTGGGCTAAGGGACATCCCCCACCCCCCGTGCATGAATTTTGTGCACTGGGCCTCTAGTATCTTTATAATTCTGCATTTTAAGCCACACTAGAGGCCTGGTGCACAAAATTTCTGCGTGGGGGCAGGGGATGTCCCTTAGCCCAGCCTGCACCCTCTCCAATCTGGGATCCCTTGAGGGATGTCCGACTGCTCATTTAGGCCCGATCCCGATAGGATTGGGCCTAAATGGGCAGTCGGACATCCTTCTCACAATCCAGGACTGTTGGCTCCAAACTGCTCACCTGCCTGCCTCCCTGATTGTCCCTAACCACTTCTGCCTGCCAGCCTGGTCACCCCTAACTGCCCTCCCCTGCAGGCTTGATTGCCCCTAACTGCCCTCCCATGCAGGCCTGGTCCCTCCTAACTGTCCTCCCCTGCTGGTCTGATTGCCCACAACTGCCCTCCCTTGCAGGGACTGGAACCTCCCAATGGCCCTCCCCTGCTGGCCATCTTGTGGTGGCCATTTTGTGTCTGCATGGGGGCAGGATCTTTGACCACATGGGGGCAGCCCTCTTGTGTGTTGGAGTGATGGTTAATCTGCAAATTACTCTTTTATTAGATAGGATATTTACATGTTACTTTTCCATCTAGGCTAAGATATTTGAAGAAGGGGCCTTTTGATAATTCTTATGCATGTAAGTAAGATCTAGAGTTGTGTTTGGCAAAATGTAAGTCATCATTTCAATAAATGCGTGCATGCATGGATGAATGCATTATGACAACATATAAAATTATCTTACATCATTTTTTCTACCATATTTACTAGTATACAATTTCATCAGAGGCATACTTACTCATTTAATAGAATCATTAGGAAGAATTATAAAAGTATAAAAATAAACATTTACAAAAATACTTTTTAAAACACTTAAAAATTAGTGTTGATATTGTAACTAAATGCTTGTGGCTTGTGTTTTTTATTCTTTTAAACAACCTTGATGTACTTAGCTGCCAGTTATTTATTTGTTGCACATTATACATACCAGACTATGTCAGTCACTGACAACACTGTGATTTTCTTCCTTGATACTTATACAATTCATGGTAAAAAGTGCCAGTAGTAAAGAAGCCTATAAATAATATCCTCTTTAAAAGGCAAAATGACTTAGTCCCTCTTGAGCATTTTTACTAGAAAAATAAATTACTCATAACTATTTATCAATTGACTACAGAGATGGCTGTGTAAAAGTCTCTCAACAGGGATACTTCCATTTTACAAAAATAAGCTATTTATTAAACAAACATACCATTCTGTTTACACATCACAAGCCTCAGAGGAAGTAAACAGATGATTGACCTTTGGTCTTTTAAACTTGAAATGCTAGTTGCATGTAGAGCTTAAAATAGCACATCATTAACCTATCAAACATTGGGAACATTTTGTTTCTGATACTGTAGTGGGGTGACCCGCAAGAGATGACCACCAGGGACAGAGATAAAAATTTATGAGCCTTTATTAAGCTGGCCAGCGACTACAGTTGCGGTACTTCATCATGGTAAAGGCCGAACTGCATTGCAGACCACAAGTGTTACAGCAAATTTATACTTAGAAACCACAAGAGAGAGTCAGAATAGTTATGACAATTCAAAGTTTAGAAAAGCTATTTCAGCCATTTCCACGAAACTCAGGGTACAAGTGTATCGCCTGGGCACGCTTGGCCTGAGCGTGAACCACCTCCTCCTTCCAAACTCCAACGGACCCATTGTTCAGTGAGCTACTCCATCTCTTCCTGTCCTAGGACATCCTCCCTCTCCTACCTCCAGGCAACAGAAGAGCTGTGCTATGTTTGCAGCCCAGAACAATACCAACAGCCAACCATTCATTCCCTACTATATATTTGTTATATTATATGCTATGTAAATATTAACTACAATTACCTTTTAAATGTGACTATTAGTTTTTCAAGTGTCAGTATCTAATTGGTACTGCCCAAATCACTATTTATACTGTGAATAGAAAAAAAAGTGTTGAAGCACTTCTTTCCACTTTGTTTTTCATTAAATAACAAAATACATTAACTAGCATTAAGCTAAGTGAAGTAAGCCAGTCAGGGAAAGATAAATATCACATGATCTCACTCATTTGTGGAATATAATGAACAACATAAATGGATGAACAAAATCAGAACCAGAGACAGAGAAACATTGATCAAACTGTCAAACCTCAGAGGGAAAGTAGGGGAGGGTAAAGGAAAGGGGAAGCGATCAACCAAAGTACTTGTATGCATGCATATAAGCCTAACCAATGGACACAGGCACCAGAGGGGTTAGGGCAAGAGTGGGGGTGTGGGCAGCAATGGAGAAGATAAGGACATATATGTAATACCTTAATCAATAAAAAAACAGAATAAAATAAAAGTCATTTCAGCAAAATTTTAATGTGAAAATATTCATTTGTAACATTACTATATTGTTTGTTTATTTTGCTTTGCTTGCTTCAACAAGTTAGGTTGTAAGTTTTACACCCATGATAAATAATTACTGAGTTGGAAACTTCAAATCAATATGTGCCTTTGCAATTGATGAAGAAATTAAATTTTTAGATGGCCATTTTTCAAGGTAGGTTTTCTCAAAAGTATATCTTCAAACAAATATTTGATAGAAAGTAGCTCATTTAGGAGAAAATCACAAAAATCACTGAAAGAAAGGGAAATCAGATGGGGAAGGAAGGAAAGTCAGTGGTAAATTACCATCGTGGATATCTGGCATTCAATTTCACTGCAGACCAGCTGATAGACTGTGTAGAACATGCCTCAGAGTTACCACACTGAATAGTGAGAAAATTGGGATGTCTATACACTTACTTTTATCCATCATTGGGTTGAGTTACTTACAGTTTTAGCCCTGAGTACTTTTAGGCAAGCCTAGGCCAATCATGCTTTTATTGTTAAAGAGTTCTATAAAGTAGATGTTATAGATATCTTTATCTTGCTCATAAGAATACTGAGGTATGGATAAGTTAACTGATGTATTTATTATTACATAAATGGTAAATATGAGATCTAGGAATTACATTTAGATACTTGTCTAAAGGTATATGTTCTTAAACACTAAAGCATTTAAAATAGTTTGGCACAAGTGCATGAATGGACAGATGGCTCAATAGGGCAAAATAAAGTCCAAAAGTAGTTTCATAAATCTTCAAAACTTGTCATAAATATGACAATTATGATGTTAAAAATTATAGACAGCTAAAAATAAAATAATATTGGTTTCCTGCTTGCTTCACCTTCAAAGCAATTATAATTGGACTAAAATGTTTAAAAGCCTGAATCCATAAAATTACTAAAAGTAAGGAGATAAACTTATAGTTTCTAATTCAGAGTAGAAAATATAAACTTTCTAAGCTACATCCAAAGTAACTAACTAAATAAATGTTTAAAAGTAAAGCTCTAACAGGTTTGGCTCAGTGGATAGAGCATCAGCCTGCGGACTCAAAGGTCCCAGGTTCGATTCCAGTCAAAAGCATGCACCTTGGTTGCGGGCAAATCTCCAGTAGGGGGTGTACAGGAGGCAACTGATTGATGTTTCTCTCTCATCAATATTTCTAACTCTCTATCCTTCGCCTTTCCTCTCTGAAAAAAATCAATAAAATATATTAAAAATAAAAATAAATAAAAGTATATACATATATGTACATACATTGTACGGAACAACAAAAGACCCCACATAGCCAAAGCAATCCTGAGAAGAAGAACATAGAGGTATTATGTCCCTGATTACAAACTATACTACAAACCTATAGTAATTAAATCAACATGGTACTGGCAAAACTCACACACACAGACACACACACACACACACACAAAACCACACACACAAATTAACAGAACTGAATCAAGTGTTCAGAAATAAACACTTGCATTATGAACAGAACACCCAATGCTCAAAGGATAGTTTATTTGAAAAATGATGTTAGGCCTGGCCAGCATGACTCAGTGGGCTAAGCATCATCCAGTGCATTGAAAGGTTGCCTCTTAAATTCCATTCAGGGCACATGCCTGGGTTACCACTTTATCCCCAGGTGGGGGGCATGCAAAAGGAAGCTGGTCAATGTTTACCTCTCATATCAATGTTTCTCTCTCTCATTCTTTCCTGTCCTCTGTCTCTTAAAATAAAAATATACTCAAAATAAATTTTTAATGATATTGGGAAAACTGGATAACCATATGTAAAGGAATGAAACTGGACTCCTACCTTACATCACTTACAAAAATTAATTTGCAATGTATTAAAAACTTTAACATAAGACCCATTATCATAAAACTACTAGAAGAAAACATAGGGGGGAAACTTCTTGACATTGGTTTCGGCTATGATTTCTTGATAATGACCCCAAAAGCACAAGCAACAAAAGCAAAAAATAAAATAAAAATAAATAACTAGGACATCAACCTAAAAAGCTTCTGTATAACAAAAGAAATAATCAATAAAATGGAAAGGCAACCATATGAATGATTGATATTCAGATAAAATTTTTGCGGTATCCCTGGATTCATAAAAGGTCCTTTGGATATTTGTGAACTCCAAGAAAATTAATGAAGTTTTTAATTTTTCTTGAAGATGGTCTTTCTCATCAGGTTTCAAAGGAGTTGAAAGTGGTATTTTCATCGACCTTTTGTAGTATTTTTGGATTCTTCATAATTAACTGAAATGATTGTCCTATTCAAAACAGATGTTGACCCAAAAAGAGTGTGTAAAAATTCCCTTTGAGGTATCTTACTGTATACCTAGATGCAATTAGAACAATCTCTGATTTTCAGTGCAAAGCTAGTTGATTTAAATTTAGATTTTCTATTCACTGGCTGAAGCCTGAAAGGAATTGGGAGAATAGTAGAACCATGAACAGGATCAACTTTAACTTTAAATATTTTCTTCTCTAGTAGACTTTCTCATATTCAAGCACATTCTAAAAGTATCAACCATATGTCTTTTTAAATTTACTTATTGCTGTTTAAGACAGCAAATATCAAGACCAATTATTAAATACTGCCCAATTTCCTTCCATCCAAAGTTGACAATGAGTTGTAACTTCCAATTGTATGCCAAGTTGGAGATTTCCTTTTCCCCACTGTCCTTCAAGCCACTACTGCATAGGACTCTAGTGGCATAGCAATGTACTCTCCACTGTTTGAAATCTATTGTTCATTGTCATTTATAAACCGGGATATAATGGTTGCCTTTGTATTCAGTTAGCCATTAGGAACACTCCATTAGGCTATTGAAGTGTGTGGAATGTATGGTGACAATCCAGTACAATTAAGTGCATTGGGAAATTCTTATATACTGGTATTTTCAAAAAGAACTTGAGTTTAATCAGATATATACTACTCCCATTTGGAGTTTCTTAGGGTCACTTGATGTTCTATATCTAGGCATTCAGTCTGGGTCAGGGCATTATAGCAAGACAAGAACTGATTCTCAAAAAAGAAAATAGTTACATGTTACATAGAGTATGCCCCCCTAAAACTCTGGGTTCTTGAGCTGTAATTTTTTAGGGTATTCCACATGCTTCATACAGCATTTTTATCTGCCACAGAAACATTATTTCAAGTGCATCTATTGAGCCATAAAGATTGGGTGAAGTGCTAGCTCTCCTCACAAATGGACTACTTTAGAGTGGCATAATGTAGTGGTTCAGAGTGCATTAACAGACTACCTGAATTTGAATATTAAATCTGTAACTTTACAGATGTGCTAATTTGTACAATTTTCTTACTCTCTTTATATCTTAACTCTTTAGACTTTTATGTAATATAATCATGACAAATATTTTTCTACAGCATAAACATTATATGGATCTGAGGAAATAACCTTAGGATCATTTTGAAGTTGCATTAGGTATAATGTGAGTGATTCTGATCAGAACTCTACATATCCCGTGAAACCCGTCAGGAGAGTTTTGTATCCCAAATAATTTTAATAATTTTATAAAGGATAGTTGGTATACAATATTATCTTACTTTCAGTGTTACAACATAGTGCTTCAACATTTATATACCTTACGATATGATGACAACAAATCCAGTAACCATGTATAAGCATGCAAAATTATTACAATATTATTGACTATATTTAATGTTTTGCTGTACACATCCCTGTGGCTTATTTATTTTACAAATGGAAGCTTGTACTTTTTGTTCCCCTCAGTTTTCATCTACCACCCAGCCCATTCCCTTTGGTAAATATCAGTTTATTCTTTGTACTTATGAGTTTCTTTTGGTTTTATTTTATTTTTTAGATTCCACTTATAAATCATGGTATTTGACTTTTTCTATTTGACTTATTTCACTTACATAATACCCACTAGGTCTATCTATGTTGTGCACAGATTTAACACTTAGTATTGCTGACTAGTATCTTCCTTTGGTCTAGTCTTATGTTTTTTGTTTGTTTGTCTTGTTTTTGCATGTATCTGTCCAGTTTTTCTAACACCACCTATTTAAGAGACAGCAATTTCCACATTGTATGTTCCTGCATCCTTTGTTGTAGATTAATTGATCATATTAAGTGAGAGCTTATATTTAGACTCTCTATTCTATTCCATTTATCTATGTGTCTGTTTCTGTGCCAGTACAAACTATTTTATTATATCTTTGTAGTATGGGTGGAAATCAGGGAATGTGATACCTCCAACATTATTTTTATGAAGATTCCTTATGCTACCCAGGATCTTTTGTAATTCCATATAAATTTTAGAATTATTTGTTCTATTCCTGAAAAACATATCACTGATATTTCAAGAGGAATTGCATTGAATCTGCATATTTCTTTGTATAATATAGATATTTTAGTGACATTAAATTTTTCAATCCATAAGCATGGTATATCCTTCCATATTTATGTCATCTTCAATTTCCTTCTTTAATGTCATAGTTTTATGAGTACAGGTCCTTCAATTCCTTGGTTAACATTATTCCTAGGTATATACTTTAATGCAATTATAAGTGGTATTTTTTCTTACTATTTCCTCTGTTCATTCTGTATTTGTGTATAATAATGAAACAGATTTATGCGTATTAATTTTATGTATTGGAACTTTATTGAATTCATTTATTATTTCTAATATATTTTTTGTGGAGTATTTAAGGCTTTCTATGTATACTATCATATTATGTACAAATAGTGGTGATTTTATTCTTCCTTTACAAGTTGAATGTGTTTTATTTCTTTTTCTTCCATAATTTCTGTGGCTAGGACTTCCAATACTATCTTATCTAATAAAAGAGTAACATGCAAATGTGACCATACCTTGGCTCCTGACTGGCTATGCTACCAGCCATTTGGAGCAAGGGGTGGGGTCGAGAGGCGTGAGCGCCAGGCCCCAGGAGCGGAGATAAAGTGGTGAAGGCATCAAGTGCCCGGCCCGGGAGCGGAGACCAAGTGGAGGCAGCGAAGGCGGCCAGAACTCACCACAGCTGAGTCAACTGAGGCCCCGGGGTGCGGAGAATGAGGCGACAGCAGTAGCAGCAGTGAGAATTCACCACATCTGCATCTGAGGCCCCTGCATTACTAATGTTTTACGTGTAGCTTCAGTTGTATGCCAGCAAAAACGGAAGGCAACCGCCAGAGGGAAGGCCCCGAGTCCCAGCTTCAGCATCCCAGCTGAAACTGACAACAGGTAGGAGGAAGTCCCACTTCCACAGAATCTGTCCAAATCAGCCGTTGGTCACACTGCTGAAAGGCCTATCATTCTCCTCTATCTCAGAACGTAGCAATAGAGAGGTGGGGCTATGTCCAAAGAAAAACTGTTGATACAATGGAGCTGTATAGCAGAAAGATGCTGATGTTATCAACAGAAAATGTCTGAAGAGCAACGTGTGTCTGATCTTGAAAGAAGGCAATGCCTGCGACAGAATGTACCTGAAGAGCAGCTATTGGAAAAATGTTACTCTGAAGCCAAAAAACACCGGCATCTTTGACAGGAAATGTCTAAAGAACAACGTGCCTTTGAAGTTGAAAGAAGGTGGTGTCGAACACAGAATATGTCTAAAGAACAGTCATCAACAAGTACTACCAATAGTGGCAGGAACTGCCTTCTCAGCAAA
This sequence comes from Antrozous pallidus, assembly GCA_027563665.1. Taxonomy (NCBI): domain Eukaryota; kingdom Metazoa; phylum Chordata; class Mammalia; order Chiroptera; family Vespertilionidae; genus Antrozous; species Antrozous pallidus. Next base: position 113,830,407 of record CM050509.1, read on the forward strand.
AATGGAGTATGTGAGGATGCAATTCTCAAACATAGTTGTGGTGAAATGACTGTTAGATGTGAATTTTGCCTATCACTAAATTTCTCTGATGAAAAACCATCTGATGGAAAATTTACTCGATGTTGTAGCAAGGGGAAAGTCTGTCCAAATGATATACATTTTCCAGATTACCCACCATATTTTAAAAGATTAATGACAAACGAAGATTCTGACAGTAAAAATTTCATGGAAATTGTTCCATCTATAAATAGTTCTTTTGCTTTTGCTTCCATGGGTGCAAATGTTGCATTGCTATCAGGGTATGGGCCATACTGTTTTAGAATACATGGACAAGTTTATCATCGTACTGGAACTTTATATCCTTCTGATGGTGTTTCTCGGAAGTTTGCTCAACTCTATATTTTGGATACAGCCGAAGCTACACATAAAAGATTAGCAATCTCAGCAAACCAGGACTGCTCAGAAAGACTCATAATCAACAACCTCATGCATGAAATAAATGAATTAATAAAATCATACAAGATGCTACGTGAGGTAGAAAAGGAAGCCCAATCTGAAGCAGCAGCAAAAGGTATAGCTCCCACAGAAGTAAATATGGCAATTAAATATGATTGTAATAGTGACCCAGGTAGATATAATTTTCCCCGTGTAACTGACGTTGCTGTCATATTCAGAAATGAAGATGGAGAACCTCCTTTTGAAAGCGACTTGCTCATTCATTGTAAACCAGATCCCAATAATTCAAATGGCACTAAAGTGAAACGAATCAGTATCCTGTTTCCTACATTAGATGCAATGACATATCCTATTCTTTTTCCACATGGTGAAAAAGGTTGGTGAACAGATATTGCATTAAGACTCAGAGACAACAGTGTACTCAACAATAATACTAGACAAAATGTAAGAACACGAGTCACCCAAATCTAGTATTATGGATTTCATCTCTCTGTGAGGGACACGTTCAATTCTATTTTAAATGCAGGAAAGTTACCTCAACAGTTTATTATGGATTCGTATTAAAAAATGGAGGCCAATTGGATAAATTTTATTAAAGCAAACCAATCTAAGTTGAGAGTTGAAAAATATAGCAGTTTGATGGATTATCTCAAATCTAGATCTGAAAATGACAATGTACCTATTGGTAAAATGGCCCTGGGGCTGCAGCATCTCCAGTTTCTCAGCTCATGCCCTCTTTCCAGGAGACTGGGGAGAACATATATGGTAAAGTTCTTTACGCCATGGCAGTCATAGTAGTGGGACTCAGCCAGGCAGGCACATAGAAGGGCTGGGGCCCTTTCCGGCCCTGGGGTTAGGCAGCATGCTGTGTGGTCCTGGGTGCCTGTGGGTGCCTGTGGCTGTGGACGGCCTGAGTGAAGTTGGCTCAGGCCCTGGGTGCCTATAGCTGGCCAGAGGGAGGGAAGCCTGTGTCCCAGGTGTGGGGCAAGGCAGAGACAGTTAGGAGCAATCAGGCCAGCAGGGGAGCACTTAGGGATGATCAGGTAGGTAGGCAGAGGTGGTTAGGGGTCACACATCCCCAAAGGGGTTCCTGATTGGAACGGGTGCAGGCTGTGCTCAGGGAACCCCCCTCCATGCATGAATTTCATGCACCGGGCCACTGGTGTTGAATAAAAGCAGTGAGAGTATGCATTCTTGTTTTGTTCCTTGGTTATAATTCTTGATTTTGTTGATGTGGTATATCATAATAACTGATTTGAAGATATTAAACTACTAGAGGCTTGGTGCATGAAATTCATGCATGGGGTGGGGATGGGAGTGTCCCTCACCCCAGCCTATACCCTCTCCAATCTGGAAGCCTCGAGAGATGGGCCTAAATGGGCAGTCAGACATCCCTCTCACAATCCAGGACTGCTGGCTCTCAACTGCCTGTCTTCCTGATTGCCTCTAACTGCTTCTGCCTACCAGCCTGATCACCCCCTAACCACTCCCCTGTCAGCCTGATTGATGTCTAACTGCTCCCCTGCCAGCCTGTTTACCCCCAACTTCCCTCCTCTGCTGGCCTGTTCACCCTTAACTGCCCTCCCCTGCAGGCTTAATCATCCCCAACTGCCTTCAGGCCTGGTCTCTCCCAACTGCCCTCCCCTGCTGGCCATCTTGTGGCAGCCATTTTGTGTCCACATGGGGGCAGAATCTTTTATCACATGGGGCAGCTGTCTTGTGTGTTTGTGTGATGCTCAATCTGCATATTACTCTTTTGTTAGATAGTATACTTGCATCCCTGGAATAAAACTTACGTTATCACAGTAAAAAATCTTTCTGCCATAAAGTTGAATTAAGTTCTGTGATATTTTGTTGAGAATTGTTGATACTCTCTTTATCATGGATATTAGCTTCTTACTTTATTTTTTTTGTAATATATTTGTCTAGTTTTGTTATCACGATTATGCTAGCCTTTCTCAATGAGTTTGAAGCCTGCCTACCTCTGCAATTTTTTAGAATAGTTTAAGAAGAATAAATATTAATTATTCCTTTAATGTTTGGTAGAATTCACTAGGGAAGCAATCTGGTCATTGACTTTTATTTTGGGGGAGTTGTTTGATTATTGCTTCAGTTTCATTTCTTGTAGTTGGTATGTTCACATTTCCTGTTTCAGTCTATTAAAATCTAAAAATTTTTTGTTGCTAAAAATCTATTCTTTTTTTTTCTAGGTTGTCCAATTTTTGCATATAATGTTTGAAGGCATTTTTGAGTTAGACTATGAGTTTCCTTCTTAGCACTACTTTTACTGAATCCCATATATAGTTAAGTTGTGTTTTTTTATTTTCAGTTGTCTCAAGGTAGTTTTTTTTAAATTTTATGTTGATTTTTTTCTTTGGTCCATTGGTTTTTTAAAATCATATTGTTTAGATTCCACAGCCTGGCGTTTTTTTTCCAGTTTTTTTTTCCTGTAGTTGGTTTGTAGTTTCATATCTTTGTGGCTGGAAAATATGTTTGATGTGATTTTAATCTTGAGTTTTCTGAGACATTTTTCTTGGTCTAATGTGATTTATCCTGGAGATTGTTCTGTCTGCACTTGGAAAAAAAGTTATATTGTTCAGGTTTTGAATGAAATGGTCTGTAAATACCCATTAAGTGAATCAGATCTCATGTGATGTTTAAAGCCATTGTTTACTTATTGGCTATATTGTCTGCATGGTCTATCCATTGAAGTAAGCAATGTATTAAAGTCCACTGCTATGATTATAATATTGTTAATGTCTAACTTTGTGTCTGTTAACAATTGCTTTATACATTTATGTGTTTCTATATTATTTTATTTTCTTCCTGGATGGACCCCTTTATCATTATGAAAGGCCTTAGTTTTTCTATTGATACAGTATTTGATTTAAAGTCTACTTTGTCTTATGTAAGTATTGTAATCCCTGCTTTTCTTTGTTTATATTTGCAAAAGAAATTTATATGCCTTGAATATCAGTCATGGCGTGTCCTTTCATTTGAAGTGAGTTTTTTGTAGGCAGCATATCAAAGGGTCTTGCATTATTATCCACTCAGTCATCCTACATTTTTAATTGGGGCATTTCATCCATTTACATTTAAATAAATTTTATTGATACATACTTATTGTTTATTTTGTTGATGTTTGATTGTTTTATAGTTCTTTGTTTCTTTTTCTCTTAAAATTTTTCTCTTGTGATTTTCTAGTTTTCCTTAATATTTTATTTGTGATTCTTTCAACTTTTGTGTATCTTTTGTATGTTTTTGGCTTTACGGTTACTATGAGATTCACTCTATATCTACAGCAGTATACTTTAAGTTGAAAGGTTAAGTTTGAATGCATTTTAAAAGAATTACAATTTTACTCTCCCACACTTGATATTTTGATATCTTAGTTTAGAAATATTTGTTTTCTGTAACCCCTAAATACTTACTGTAGATATAGTTAATTTTGCCATGCCTATGTTTTAACTTTACTACTAACTTTTTAATTAAATGTAATAGAGGCCCAGTGCAGGAAAATTCATGCACGGGGGGGGGGGGGTTTCCTCAGCCTGGCCAGCCCCCTCTCACAGTCCAGAAGCCCTCAGGGGCGGGAGGTGACCTGGCAATCAAGGGAAGGTGATGCCCCCATTACATCTCTGCTGCTGCCACTGCCAGCAGCTCAAGCCTTGGCCGACTCTAGTTATGTGAGCCTTGGGCGGCCCTGGGAAGCTGGGCAGCCACCATCCAAGGCTTGCCTACACCTCAGGCCGTCCCTGAGGGGCTGGACAGTTGCCATCCAAGGCTTGCCTATGCCTTGGGCTTCGGTTGGGCAGCTGTTATCCTAGGCTTGACTGTGCCTTGGGCTAGCCCTGGCCAGCTGGGGGTTGAGGGGACTGGGGGACTCTGGAGGCAGGTGTGCAGAGTGACCAGCTGTGCTGTGTGCCTGCCACCCCGACGGGGCTGAAGGGACTGGGTGCCACCATCTTATAGCTGCATATTAAATTATGGATTAAGAATACTTTGTTATATCAAATAATCTAAATTTTTAGAATTGTGTGATCCACTTAGGATGCAAGATTAGGTCTAGACAATGTTTACTAGTAAATTATGAGAAGTCCTTGTCCCCTTTTTCCCCCACCAGAACCCTGGGAGTGTGCAGTTTCTTGTATGCATCGAGTAGTAACTTGACATTTGAAACTTACTTTGTTTATAATGTTTAGGTAATATATTATAATTAATTAAAATAAAATTGGACTTTAAGAAAATTATATTTATGGATTCCAATTTATTGTCTGATATTGACAAATAGTCATTAGTCTCTACTTAAACACCTTCATCTACAAAAACTAGTTATGCATTTGTTTTTGGGGGGACTAGAAGGTTTTATATCAAAGTGAGGAAAATTATTTTCCTGGTTTTACTTGCAGGAAAATATATTGTCTCTCATCAAAATGATACCTAACCATGTAATTGAAGAGAGTTTATATCTACCGTAAGAAAATTACCCCAACTTATTTCATTGTTCCTATATAGCATTGTTTCCACACCCCTCAGCATTCTAATTATTCTTTTCTGGGTAGTCTCTAAAATAGCAATGTCTACATTAAATTTTTGAGTGTAGAACTTGATGCAATTCTATAGATATCCTTTTGATGGAGAAACAAATTTCAGATGAGTTCCTCACTAATCTGCTATCAAATATTATTAAACAGAAAGTCTATTCTGTTTAACATTACTAAATAATAATAATAACAATAATAGTAATAATAATAAATTAATAAAAACATATACTTATTGATTCTTTTATACTAATACCACTGAGGGGGGTTTGTATAGTGAGAAACTAGTCCCCCCAAAAAACCTTATCACTGTCACTTTTTCACAAGAGGTAATTAACATTCATAAGGTTAAAGAATTTACTCAAGGTTGTGGATGTGAATTAAAATGTCACATATAATTAATTCTAGTTTGTACAAAAAGTGCTATACCAGGAGAAAATAAAAGAGAAGATGTGATGTCAGTTAGGCTGTGTAGAAGTTTCAAAACTCGAGTGGAATTTTGAAGAATAAATAGAATAAGAATAAAGCATTTCATATAATGAGAATTAATACTTCCATGGTGCTATGCATAATTATTCTGGAACTTATTTGCTTTTTTTTTTTTTTTACTTTATGATATAGTTTCTTTTCTCTCTTTAGTGTCTCTAGCCAGACAGTTCACACCTATTGCTGAAATTGTTCCTTAGCCTGCTCAAACTAGAACTAAAATATACTACACATAGTTGTAAATAGTCTTTAAATTTCAAGGTGACAAAAATGGTCTCTGAGTAAATGGTTGCTTTGTCACTAATAAAAGTCAAAGTGTAGATGTTCTCTAATACTGCAATTATATCTAAGAAGTTTAAGAACTTTGATGAAGTAAGAATTTTCTAGATGTAATTTACTTACAGGATATTTTTTCTTACATGATATTACCCCACTATCCTCCTTTTTTTATTAATGGAGGCTTTTGGAAATTTTATATTGCAGTCTTGGTAACCTTAAATTTTAGTTTTTGCATAAAAATATGACTGCTTTAGGTTCTTTGCATGGTAGGCAATTTTACAATAAGATGAACTACTAATAGAAATTTTAGTGCAAGATTTTTTTAAAGAAAAGAAACGGGGGCGGGAATAGATACAGAGGTAAAGAAGCATTGAACAGACTGTCAAACTACAGTGGGAAGGCAGGCGAAGGTGGGGGGTGGGGGTTGTAAGAGATAAACCAAAGGACTTGTATGCATGCATATAAGCATAACCAATGGATACAAGGCACTGGGGGGGGGTCAAGTGGGGGCATCTGCTGGGGGACAGGGGAGGGAGGGAGGTCCATGGAGGGGGAAAGGAAACATATGTACTACTATTCATAATACTTTAAACAATAAAAAATTAAAAATAAAATAAAAATCATGTAAAAAAAGAGTAAGGTGGAGGAGAGCCTATTCTATGTTTGTTACTTCAAAGACTCTGAAGAGAAGGACATGGAATCATACCACCTTCAGGCATGTTAAAATATCAGTTAGCTGTTTTTGATGGAAATACAGGAATGTATGATTCTCCTATATCTACTAAAAAACTATTTACTAAAATTGTTATCCCCCCTTTTCCAGTTCCCAGTAATCCTTCCAAAAGGCCTTCTGTGAAGTGCTGAAACAGTTAGGGTTTGTGTGATTCATTCAGTTTTCTGTGAATATAATTTCCAAACCTGAAAATGACTGTGAAATACAGAGCAGGCAAATCATCACCTTCAGAAGTTCTATTTCTGCCTTGCCATGTTTTGAAATTAAATAATTGGTATAGCATAGGCAATTGAAAAAAAAGAACTTTGGTGAGAATAAAATATTATTATTAACTTTATAATAAATGCTATAATATAAAAATTAATTTATACTTGTAGAAAAAAGATCATTCATCTTTATAAATGTACTAACTGCCCAGTTCACAGATTCATGCCCAGGTGGGATCCCTCGGCCTGGTCTTTGGGTATCAAGTCAAATCAGGCTCTCCAGCATTTCCCAAGGGGTCCTGGATTGTGAGATGGCGATTCTCAGGTGACATACCTTGGAATTAGGTTTCCTTCTCTCTGGTTCTGGGTGTGTCAGCTGAGAACTATAGCTGCCAATTCACCTAAGCTTGGAAGTTCCTGTGTTGAGTGCCTGCTCCCTGGTGGTCAGTGTGTCATAGCTACCCATAGGATGGTCGAATGTTTGGTCAATTGGCCAGTCACTAGGCTTTTATATATATAAACTAGGGACCTGGTGCATGAAATTCATGCACATTAAAATGGAATTAATTAGAGGAAATATTTTAATAGTACTATTTGACCCTTTCTCTATAATAGTATTTTCAGAGATGAAATAAAATTAGTAAAATGTATATGAAAACCTTCCTCCTGTCAGAGTCTGGGGCATGCCATGGGAACCAGAGTAAATTCCCTACCCACCCATGTGCACCTCAAAATTGTGCAAGATCCAGACCTGGCTGGTCCCACTCCCATTGGGATAGATCCAGACAAGCCAATCCCAACCCCACTCAAGCCCTACCAGGTTGGGGGTGAGGCCTCAGGTCACCTGGCCCTGCACTGGGGTGGAGGGAATGGCCTGAGGTCCCCCAGTCTAGATCAGGGATTGTGCCATGAGCTACCCTGGACCAGGCCAAGGATGAGGCCAGAGTTCCCCCATCAAGCCTCACCAGGTGAGGGGAACAGTGTCAAGTCTCCCAGCTTGGCACCAAGGTGGAGTGTGTGGCTTGAGGTCTCCATCAAGCACCACAAGCTGGGGGTGCAGCCTCAGGTTCCCTGACTTGGCCCAGCACCACACAGCCTAGGTCCCTGCTGATTGCTCATTAAGGCTCATTACGGGAACTCAGCCTCCACTGTGGGCACAGCCATCTTGTGTTACAGGATCCTGGCCTCTGCTGTGGGTACAGCTATCTTGTGTTATGGAGTCCCTGCCTCCACTGTGAGCATAGTGTGATGGTCAATTTGCATAATCCTTCTTCATTAGATAGGATAACTTCTACATCAGAATTAACCATAATGAATCCCAGTGCTATTATCTAAATTAAGTTTTGGGTTGGTTGTTTTGGTAGATATAAAACTAAAAAAACTTTAAGTAACATTTTTATTTTTTTATTTTATTTATTTTTTAAAAAATATATTTTATTGATTTTTTACAGAGCGGAAGGGAGAGGGATAGAAAGTCAGAAACATCGATGAGAGAGACATCGATCAGCTGCCTCCTGCACGCCCCCTACTGGTGATGTGCCCGCAGCCAAGGTACATGCCCTTGCCGGAATCGAACCGGGGACCCTTCAGTCTGCAGTCCGACGCTCTATCCACTGAGCCAAACCGGTCTCGCCAAGTAACATTTTCAGTATGTTGAACATAATAGTGACAATAAATGTTGCTTTGATTATGATTTTCTACTTTATTTTTTAATCTTTATTGTTAAGTTTATTAATTACATTGTTCCCTTTTTTTTTCACCCTATAGTTCCCCTCCACCTGGTACCCATTCCACCCTCCTCCCTCACCCCCTTCCACTGATCTCTCCCATAGTTGCATGATTTTTGTCCACTCTCTTGCTGCACTTCCCACACCCCTTTTCTCCCCAAGAGTTGTCAGTCCATTCCCTCTCTATGTCCGTGATTCTGTTACATTCAACAGTTTATCCTGTTCATCAGATTATTAATTCATTTGATTTTTAGATTCATTTGTTGATAGATGTGTATTTGTTGTTCCTAATTTACACTTTTATCTTTTTCTTCTTCCTCTTCTTAAAGAATATCTTCCAGCATTTCATATAGGATTGGTTTGGTGGTGATGAACTCCTTTAGCTTTTTCTTATCTGCGAAGCACTTTATCTGACCTTCAATTCTGAATGATAGCTTTGCTGGATAGAGTAATCTTGGTTGTAGATTCTTGCTGCTCATCACTTTGAATAGTTCTTGCCACTACCGTCTGGCCTGCATCTTTCTGTTGAGAAATCCATTGACAATCCTATGGCTGCTATAGGTAACCATCTGTTTTTCTCTTGCTGCTTTTAATATTCTCTCTTTGTCTTTTGCTCTTGGCATTTTAATTATTATGTGCCTTGGTGTGGTCCTCTTAGGGTTCCTACATATTGGGGTTCAGTGCGCTTCTTGGACTCCTAAGTCAATTTCTTTCACCAAGTGTGGGAAGTTTTCAGTCACTATTTCTTCAAATAGGTGTTCATTGTCTCACTCTCTCTCTTTTTCTGGCACCCCTATAATCTGGATGTTGGTATGCTTGAGGTTGTCCCAGAGGCCCCTTACACTATCTTCAATTTTTTGGATTCTTTTGGTTTCTTGCTTTTTCAGCTGAGTGGATTTTACCTCTTTCTATTTCAAATCTTTAACTTGGTTCTTGGGGTGCTCCAGAGCACTTTTAGGTCTTTGTATACTATTTTTTATTTCAGTCAGTGTATGCTTAATTTCTGGTTGGTCCTTTTTCATATCCTTGAGAGTCTCCTTTATATCATTGAGGGTCTCCTTCATTTCCTTGTAGGACTCATTCATTTCCACGTTGGTCTTGATCATTTCCTTGCAGGTCTCGTTCATATCCTTGAGGGTCTCGTTCATTTCCTTTTTGGTCTTGCTTATTTCCTTATAGGTCTCGACCTTTTGTAGGAGCCTCTTGAGAAGCCCTATAACCGTGGTTTTGAATTCCATGTCCAGTCGTTTTTTTTTCCTCCATTTCTTTCACATCTGATTTCTTTCCATGTCTCTGCATGGTGGCTGCTTCCCTGAGTTGGTCAATTAGCTTTGTGTGGTAGACTTCCTGCAAGGGACAGTGGGTCAGCCTCCCCAGTTACCTGAGGTGGATATGGGTTGTACAGTCTTGCTGAAGTTAAGCTCAGGTTAATCATTGTTAGCACTTGGAGGGGTTGACCTCCAGGCCAATTGTCTGTGAAGTTCAGCTGTGCTCAGGTTGGAAGGGCGGAGTCTCGGGGCCAAGCAGACAACGTTAGCTCTGCCCTATGTGGCCCCAACGACTCTGTGTCAGTGGCAATGGCTGCCAGCACCTCTGAGAGAGAGCTGCTGCCAAGCTCCACCAGCTGCCGGGGAACTCAGACTCTCCCCAAATGAGTCTGTACACCCAATGTCTCACCCAGGGTCATGAAACAAAACAGTCTGACGGTTTCTCGAATGAGATAGCAAGTCGCAGAGCACTCTCTATGCGGTCATGCAGCTGAGCTGTTCCCAAGTTCACGTGCGAGCTTGCCTTCTTCACAAGCTGGCAGACCCCTGCAGCACCCGAGCTTCAGCGTGCCCTCCCACTGTCCAGTTTTTACCCCGTATGATAGTGGGTTCCCAGCCCAGAGCTGGAGAATCAGTCCAATGGGATGTCTTTGTCTCCCCGTTGGAGAAACCTGGCCTGTTTTCAGCCGCCCGACCTATCCGTTGGCGTGCGCGCTCCAAACCTCTCTCTGCACCTATCTTTCAACGCTGTCCTCAGCTGCTCCTCCGAGTCACAGTGTCTTATCTTCACTTTTATTTGTGGAATTTTCACTCGGCCAGCTTTCTGGTGATTCTAGAAGGTGTTTGTTCTTTCGTTAAGTTGTAGTTTTAAAATTGTTGTGTATGATGGCAAGATAGGTGTTTTACCTATGCTGCCATCTTGTTTCTCCATGATTTTCTACTTTAAACTTGTGGAAGAATCATTAAACTTGTTACTAGTTAGAATTGGCTAATGATTTTTAAATGATTATAAGTGATCCAATCTATACTAAGAAAAAGGTAATAAGCTAATTAGACTGGGTAGACCAGACATATTCTGGTTGTCAGGTCCCCCTTCTGGACAAAGCCACATGGCAGGGCCCAAGGCACAGGCAGTTAGGGGCAATCCAGCTGTTAAGGGAGCGCAGTTAGGGATGATCAGCCTGGCAGGCAGGCAGATGAGCAATTAGGAGCCAGCAGTCCAGGATTGTGAGGGGTCCAAGATTGGAAAGGGTGCAGGCTGGACTGAGGGCCCCCCATGCATGAATTTTGGGCGGGGCCTCTAGTATGAGATAAAACACTTTTGAATATGAACAACTCACAGTACTGTTTTTATTCATCTTAATACATTATTTTATACACTTACTTTGAAAAGTGAAAAAATACACTTCAAAATTACTTAATATATAGATCTCCTTTAAAGTTTAGCACAAATTCAGGTGCTGGTTTTAAATTGTCAGCATATTCAAATTTAAGAAATGTGTTCTAGAAAAATCATATATATATTTTTTAGTTTCTCAATAGACCAAAAATTAAAAGGATAAACAGAGAAAAAATGTTTTTCCTTTTGACAAGGGAGAAACTTGTCAGGTTTCCAATTCTCTTTGGTGATAAAAAATCAGCTGTTAATGAAACTTTGAAGATAATTTAGTGGAAAAAAAGTGATTTATGTTATTTTAATATGATGCCAAATTTTATTCTTTTTGTTGCTCTTCCATGAAAACATGACTCCTTTGAAAAATCCCCACAGGCAATAGTTATGGAAGTCTGTATTTTTTAGTATGAAAATTAAAAAAAAATAAACCAAGAAAAAGCTTCATTAAGTTGTTGAGCAAGACATTACTCTTGATAACTTAGAAATGCCTAAAACATATAAAACTTAAACACAAATTTCCAAGATAACAGAAGCAAAAAGAGAAGGAAAAAAGTGACGTGGCATTGCTTTCAGCAGCTTTTAGTGTCTTAGGGTAGATCCCTTTGACTCTTACTCTTCTGTTCTGTCTGTCAATTCTGGGCTTCCCATAAGGTACTTAGGTTCTAACCACTGTGAGAAACTGTTCTCCTTTGACTTTCAGAAACCTGCTTGAAGCTCCAAGTGATCCACAGTTTGTGTCTGTCTCCACTGGACTTAACAGCAAGCAGGAGGGGCCAATATGCCCTCCAAAGCAGGTTTATTAGCATCATGGGGCCCAAGGCTGGGTCAGCAAACTTCCCCTGGTTCTCAGGGCTCCACCTCTGCACATCTTTGCCTGCTAGTTAGCTGTTGATCTTAATCATACACAAGCCTGTTTCTGAAAGGGCTTTAGGCAGGAGAGGTGCTATTTAGATTTCAAGGAATATGGTTTGTGTCTTTCCCTGTACCAGAACTACTCCTCCATGAATGGCCCAAAATATTACTCTGCTCTTGCTTGGGCAGAGATCGTTGTATGCAGTCCAGTGGGATCAGCTGGTAACCTGGAGTTTCTGTCAGCTCTCCCACTCGAGGAAGTACCAGTCAGGTTTCCAAGACAGTGGGGTGGGGCAGAAGGCCTGTCGTGCAATCCAATTACTCACACTCTCTGAGTCTGCTCAAACCCATAGGCTTTGGCCTGTGATTTTTCCTCTGTACAGGTCAAAATGCAGAACGTGGCAGCAAATAGATGAGTTTTTTGTTGTTTCAATCAGCATCTCTCTTTTGATTGAATAACTTCGTTTATTTAAAAATGTAGTATATTTGTACACTAGTAGACTACAGTAAATCTTTCAACTACAGTGGTCATTAAAAACTATTGGTTGCTCTGAAGTAAATGAGTGTACCTTAGAAATTGCTTGTCCTTATGTGTAACATACATGTGAACATGAATCTTGAGAGTACAGAATATGGAGACAGAATTATTTTCTATAGGCAAAGGTGTCAGACAAGGGTGTATTTTATACCCTTATTTGTTTAATCTCTAGGCAGAACATATACAAAGAAATTCTGGGTTACACTCAGAGGAAAAGGGAGTTAAAATTGGTGGACGAAATATCAATAATTTAAGACACACAGATGACACTATATTACTATTAGAGAATAGCAAGATTTTAAATGATTCCTAGTGAAAATGACAAAAGATAGCACCAAAGCAGAATTGCATTTGAACATGAGGCGGAAAAAAATCATGACTAGTGAAGAAATGCAAAATTTTAACATAGACAATAAAGACATCAAAATTGCTAAAAATTTTGATTACCTTGTTCTAGGCATCAATTAAAATGAAGGCTGTAGTTGGAAATCAAGATAAGGCTGAGTCTCAGAAGGGCAACAATGGAATAATTAGGAAATATAATCAGAGAAAAAATATATTATTAGAGACCAAGGCTAAAATCATCTATACCCTCATTTTCCCAATTGCCATGTAACGATGTAAAAGTTGAAAAGTGAAGAAGGCTGATAAAATGAAAATTGGTGTTGGAAGAGAGCTCTTTAGATAACCTGGGCCACTATAAAGAAGTGCACATGTGTCCTAGAGGCTATTAAGTCTGAAACATTACTGGCAACAAAAAATAAGAAAACTGAAGTTGTACTACTTTGGGCCCATTTATGAGAAGGCAGGGCTCTTTGGAAAATACAATTGTGCTTGGAAAGATATAGGGCAGCAAGTATAGAGGAGTACTAAATATGAGATGGATTAACTCCATGGAAGAAGCTATAGTCATGAGTCTACAGGAGCTGAGCAGGGTTGTTGAGGACAGGACACTGGATATCACTTATTCATAGGGTTGCTAGAAGTCAATGTCAACTCAATGGCATATAACACACACAGGCAATTATTTTCATTTTGTTAATTGTTTCCTGGCTGATTTTTTAGGTTTTTTTTTTCTGTTCTTATTTTCTTTCTCTCTTCTTTCTTTCCAGGCTTACGTTATATTTATATTTTTTTTCTCATTTTCTTTTGAGTATCTACTATAAGTTTGGCTTTGTATTTTCTGTGAGGTTCACATGTAACATCCTATGTATATAAGTCTATTTTAAGTTGAAAGCAACTTAAATTTAAACACATTCCAAAACTTTACATTTTAACTGTCCTATCATATAGTATGTTTTGGATGTCACAATTTACGTCTTTTATTTTTATTTTATGCATCCCTTAACTAATTATTGTATGTTTAGTTATTTTTATTGTTTTTGTCTTTAACCTTCATATTTTACGGTGTCTAATTCACTACTTTGAATATATATTTACTTTTACAAGTGAGATTTTTACTTTTGTATGTTTTCTTCTTATTAATTAATCAAATTTTCCTCAGCTTAAAAATACTTTTTAAATATTTATTTGAAAGCAGGTTTAATGTTAATAAATTCCTTTAGCTTTTGCCTGTCTAGAAAACACTTAATCTCTCCTTCAATTCTGAATGATAACTTTGCTGGGCAGAGTAGTCAACATTTTGCAGGTCATTGATCCATTATTCTGCTTCATCCACATTGCTATTGAAAACCTCTAATGCATTTTTTTTTCATTTTAATTACTGCATTCTTCAGCTTTGTAACTTCTGTGCGGTGCTGTATCATATTTTTCAATGTTTTTGAAGGCCTAACTGTTTTCACCAATTTTTTCAAGTTCAGTGAGCATCTTTATGACTATTTCTTTTAATTCTTTATCAGTAAATTATTTATCTCTACAATATTAAGGTACATCTTCTCAAGATTTTTTTGGCCTTTTATAATGAAACTTTTTTTTTTATATTTTTGACTCTCTGTTTTTGTTTCTATATATTAGTTATAACAGCTACTGTACTTTTTTTTCATCTTGAAAAACGTGGCCTGGGTAAGTGATGGACCTTATTGTTCAAATGTGCCCTAGCTCTTGGTTTTCTCTAGAATCTTTATGATTCTCTAAGTGGCCCAATTTATTCTTAATTGCTCCCCATTTTTGTGGTTGTTCCAAGAACTAGGGGAGATAGCTTACATTGCACCTTGTTTCAAGATGATTAAAAGCCAGACTCCTTATGTCCTCTGATTCTTCCCTGGCTTGACGCTGGGTGTAACGTCTGTCTTAAGACTGACTGGTCTGGGGTCTATCAACTTTCTAATTTGTTGTGTTCAACAGAACAGAACTAATGATGGGAAATCTAAAAACACAATCACTTGCCACTCCATGATCAAATATTCTGTTTATTAGGGTCCACTATCATGCCATTAACTGTCTTTCAAACAATACATAATTATTTGCTGTAGTTGGCATAGCCTTGCTTCAGTGTTGTGATCCTCACACTGGGGCTTGCCAAAAAATCATGGTATCTCATCAACACTGTAGTGCCTAAGAAATCATATCTCCTAAGTAACAAAGATCCTTGAACTACAGCCCAGATATTGTTCAGGGACCATTCCTGCTATGAGCTCTACTCAAAGATGACAGCCTTTAGTATCACCTAGTTAATGGGCCACAGTACTTATAGGTGAAAATATAGCATTAAAAACTCAAAGAACCTACTAGATTCTGTGATTCCTTTTTTGTAGTAGGAAATGCAAGATGCAGCTATTTGCATTTTACTTTGGAGGAGATAACCATGTTTCTGATTTTTAGATTCCTAAAAATTTCAACAAAGTTGCAAGTTCCTGAACCTACATATATTTTAAATTCAATTCTGTAAACCACATGAATCTTACAAAGGATTCTAGTGGACTTGTCATTTCTTGCTCATCATACTAAATCGGCATAATGCCACTAATGTAAGTTATCAGTATGATGATTTGTGGGATGTCTGGGTTCTTTCTATCTATATTATCTAATAAAAGAACAATATGCAAATTTATTGTATCTTCACTACACCTACAAGCATGCTCAGCTGCCAATCAAGAGCAGAGGGTGGGGCCGAAGTGGCCAGGATGGGGGGGCGGGGCCGAGGCGGGGCTGAGGCCCGTGCTATCCAGGCTCGAGCTGGCTGGGGCGAAGGCCCTGGCTGAGGGAGGGGGTTATGTGGCTGGGACGGAGCCAGCCATCGGCTCCATTGCAGGGTGATGGTTGGTGAGGCTTTAGGCCTTGGGCAGGCTGGGGTGAGTGGTTAGTAGGACATCCCCTGAGGGCTCCCAGTATCTGTGAGGGAGTAGGTTGGGCTGAGGGATCACCCACCCCCAGTGCACAAATTTGTGCACCAGGCCCCTAGTTTGAATATATTATTACAGAAGATGGGAGATTTAACACAGTCCAGAGGAAGATCTTTAAAGAAATATTGTTGTACTTATACAAGAGGCCTGATGCATGAAATCTGTGCAAGAGTAGGCCTGCCTTCCCTTGGCTGCTGCCACCTGGGACCCAGGGCTTCCTTCATAGCCCCAGCTTTATCTTGAAGGTCATCCAGAAGGACATACAGTCTAATTAGCATGTTATACTTTTATTGTTATAGATTTTAATGTAATCTATTTCTGATTATTTCTTGTTGGTATTGAAAATAATGGATTTACCATATCAATGGCTGCATACAATATACCTTTGTACTTACTAATCTGCTTAGCATGATACTATGTTTAGCACACCAGTTGCAATTATACCTTTGTACTTACTAATCTGCTTAGCATGATACTATGTTTAGCACACCAGTTGCAATTGTGAATACTTTTTGGTTAAACTTGTAGTACTCTTCAATCATTTCCCAGGAGCCACACATTTATGCAGGGACTCAATTGGCAAATTAAATGGAGGTATGATAGAGACCACACCATTGGATGTCTTTAGATTTTTTTAAGGTAATAAAACTTACATGACATTGCTGAAAATGGTTTGGCTCAGTGGATAGAGCCTTGGCCTGCAGACTGAAAGGTCCCAGGTTCGATTCCAGTTAAGGGCATGCACCTTGGTTGTAGGCACATCCCCAGTAGGAGGTGTGCAAGAGGCAGCTGGTCGATGTTTCTCTCTTATTGATGTTTCTAACTTTCTATCCCTCTCCCTTCCTCTCTGTAAAAAATCAATAAAATATATTAAAAAATAAAACATACATGACATAAAATGTACCTCTTTTTTTTTGTTCAGTTTATTAATTACATTGTTTCCCCTTTTTTATCCCCCTATATCTTCCCGCCACCCTGTACCTATCCCACCCTCCGCCCTCACCTCCCCCTCCCCAATGTCCTCTCCCATTGTTGCAAGATTTTTGTCCAATCTCTTGCTGCACTTCCCACAACCCTTTTCTCCCCAAGAATTGTCAGTCCATTCCCTCTCTATGTCCATGTTTCTGTTATAGTCACCAGTTTATCTTGTTCATCAGCCTATCAGTTCACTTGATTTTTATGATCATTTGTTGATAGATGTGTATTTGTTGTTCATAATTTATATTTTTACCTTTTTCTTCTTCCTCTTCTTAAAGAATATCTTTCAGCATTTCATATAATACTGGTTTGGTGGTGATGAACTCCTTTAGCTTTTTCTTATCTGCGAAGCACTTTATCTGATCCTCGATTCTGAATGATAGCTTTGCTGGATAGAGTAATCTTGGTTGTAGATTCTTGCTCTTCATTATTTTGAATATTTCTTGCCACTCGCGTCTGGCCTGCATCGTTTCTGTTGAGAAATCCGCTGACAATCGTATGGGTGCTCCCCTGTAGGTAACCAACTGTTTTTTTCTTGCTGCTTTTAATATTCTCTCTTTATCTTTTGCTCTTGGCATTTTAATTATGATATGTCTTGGTGTGGTCCTCTTTAGATTCCTATATTTTGGGGTTCTGTGTACTTCTTGGGCTTTTAAGTCAGTTTCTTTCACCAGGTGGGGAAAGTTTTCAGTCACTATTTCTTCAAGTAGGTTTTCATTAACTTGCTCTCTCTCTTTTTCTGGCACCCCAATAATTCGGATGTTGGCTTGCTTGAGGTTGTCCCAGAGGCCCCTTACGCTATCTTCAATTATCTGAATTCTTTTTGTTTCTTGCTTTTCCAGCTGAGTGGATTTTGGTTCTTTGTATTTCATATCTTTGACTTGGTTCTTGTGGCCCTCTGGACTGCTTTTAGGACTTTGTGTAATATTTTTTATTTCAGTCTGTGTATGCTTGATTTCTAGTTGGTCCTTTTTTTTATCTGTGAGGGTCTGGTTGGTATCCTCAGAGGTCTTGTTCATTTCCCTGAGGGTCTCGTTCATTTGCTTGTAAGTATCATTCATCTCCTTGTAATTCTCATTCATTTCCTGGTTGGTCTTGTTTATTTCCTGGTAATTCTCATTAAGTTGATCGGCCTTTTGTAGGAGCCTCTTGAAAAGCCTTATAACCGTGGTTTTGAACTCTATGTCTTGTCGTCTTTTCTCCTCCATTTCTTTCACACCTGATTTCTTTCCATGTCTCTGCATGGTGGCTGCTTTATGTGGTGGATATCTTCAAAGGGACAGTGGCTCAGCCTCCCCAGTTACCTGAGGTGGGTACTCTTACTGCAATCCTTTATGGGTTGTATTCAGTGTTTTTGAATTTAAACCCAGCTTTTTGTTGTTAGCCCTAGGAGGGTTTGACCTCCAGGCCAATTGGCTGTGAAGGGAGACTGTGTTCAGATTGGATGGGCGGAGTCTCTGGGCTGCGCGCAGCAGCAGCGGTGGCGGCGGCAGCTGGGTCCAATGCGGTGCTCGAGCGCGGGTCTCTGTTGGATGGGGATGGCTGCAGACTCCTCCAAGAAAAAGCCGCTAGTCTCTTCCCCTTGCCAGACAACTCTGCCTTTCCCCAAATGTGCCTGCACACCAAAAGTCCAGCCCAGGGCTGTAAAATAGATGGTTTCCGGAACCAAGTTTCCAGGGGGCAAGTCGCGGGTTTGCGCACCACGCCCCGCTACCAGGGTGCGTCCCCCGGACCTCGGACCACGCCCAGTTCCGGGTAATCTGTGCAGGGGGACCTCTCCTACCCTGGATCTCGGACCTCGCCCGGCTTGGGAAATCTGGGCAGTGAGACGCCTCCGCCCTTCCTCGTGGGCGAAATCCGGCCGGTCCCTGCTCCAGCCCCAGCCCGCGCGCGCGACCAGAGCGGCTCCTAACCTCTTTCCGTCTGAAAGATTGCACTCCCGCCGGTCCTGAGTCTGTGTCCCACCTTTGCTCCTATTAGTGGAGTTTACATTCAGCCAGCTTTCTGGCGATTCTGGGTGCTTGTCTGTTCTGCTGTTATGTTGTAGTTCTTAAATAGTTGCGCGGGGCAGAACAATAGGTGTTTGCTTATGCCGCCATCTTGGTGTTCTCTCAAAATGTACCTCTTTTTTCCAATTAAATGCACCATTAAGTGGCTTTAAATATGGTCACACTGTTGTGAAACCATCAGCACTATCTCCAGAATTATTTCATTATCGTAAACTAAAATTCTCTATAAGAGAACTTCCTATTACTTACTTCTTTAAGCCCCTGGTAAACTTCATGCTAGCTTTAAGTTTCTATTAATTTTACAATTCTAGGAACATCATATAAATAGATTAATAAATTAACAAATTATGTATTATAAATTGTGTATTATAAATTGTGTATTATAAATTATGTATTATAAATTTTAGTCATGACCTGCTCAGGGACACATTCCTGATAGCCTTCACAAATGCTGGGTCTCCTGGGGCCTTCTATGAAGATTATCCTCTTTTGAGTATTCTGATATTACATTATGTATCCAATCCAACATGCTTATTTCCATAAGCACATTTATTTTTTCTTCTGTTGTTTGTTACAGCAGCTTGGTTGTTTACTGTATTACTCAGATTTTACTATTGTTTTCTGCAGGTCTCTAAGGACCATCTAAGATGAGAATTTTCTTAATCACCTAGGAACTTTTCCAAGATGTTAAATTATGTATTCTAAAAAAATGTCTTTCATTGAATAAATTCACACTATATTCAGTTTTATTTATTTATTTACTTTAAGTTTTTTATTGTTTAATATATTACATAAGTCACTTTTTCCCCCATTGACCACTCCCAGATAGCCCCCAACTCCGAACACATGCCCTCACCCCCGACATCGGTGTCCAATGATTATGCTCATATGCATGCATACAAGTCCTTTGGTTTATTTCTTATCCACTCACTCCCCACCTTCCCTGATAGGTTGGACAGCCTATTCAATGCTTTTATGACTCTGGTTCTGTTTTTGGTTTGTTTGTTTTTTATCAGTTTATGTTGTTCATTAAGTTCCACAAATGAGTGAGATCATGTGGTATTTATCTTTCTCCAACTGGCTTATTTCACTTAGCATAATACTCCCCAGTTCCATCCATGCTGTTGCAAATAGCAAGAATTCCATCTTTGTTACAGCAGCACAGTATTCAATTATATAGATGTACCACCATTTTTAATTGACTCAACCACTGATGGACATTTAAGCTGTTTCCAAATCTTAGCAATTATAAATTGTGCTGCTATGAACATAGGGGTGCATATATGTTTTATGATTGGTGTTTCTGTTTTCTTTCTTGAGGTATATTCCTAGAAGTGGAATTACTGGGTTAAATGGAAGTTCCATTTTTAATATTTTGAGGAAACTCCATGCTTTTTTCCACAATGGCTGCACCAGTCTGCATCCCCACCAGCAGTGCAAGTGTTTCTTTTTTCTCCTAATCTTCTCCAACACTTGTCTATTGTTGATTTGTTGGTGATAGCCATTCTGACAGATGTGAGATGGTATCTCATTGTCATTTTGATTTGCAGCTCTCAGGATTTTTTCATATGTCTCTTGGCCTTCTGTATGTCCTCTTTTGAAAGCTGTATATTTAGGTTCTTTCCCATTTTTTGATTCAATTGTTTATGTTCCTTTGTTAAGTTGTATGAGCTCCCTATACATTTTGGCAATTAAACCATTATCAGAAATAACATTGGCAAATATGTTCTCCCATACACTGGGCTTTCTTGTTGTTTTGTTGATGGTTTCTTTTGCTGTGCAGCATATTTTTATTTTGATGTAGTCCCATTTAATTATTTTCTCCATAGTTTTCATTGCCTTAGAAGTTGTGTCAGTAATGTATTGTTAGGACAAATGTCTGCTAGTTTGCTGCCAATGGCTTCTTCCAAGATTTTTATGATTTTCTATCTTATGTTTAAATCCCTTATCCATCTAGAGTTTTTATATATGGTATAAGCTGTTGGTCTAGTTAAATTTCTTTTGCATGTATCTGTCCAATTTTCCTAAAACCATTTATTGAAGCGACTATCTTAAATCCATTGTATGTTCTTGCCTCCTTTGTCAAATACTAATTGAGCATAATGACTTGGGTTGATTTTTGGGTTCTCCACTCTGTTCCATTGGTCTATATCCATGATGCCAAACATGTCATATGCGTGTCAACACTGAAACTCATAACCATTTTCTATGACATGAGCCGCATGCAGTCACATACAGAGAAGTATGGGGCCGCATGCTGAGAAGGACATTTCATCCTTGGCTACTGCATGGCCAAGTGCAGTAGCCAAGGATGAAACATTTGCTGTAGTATAGTGTAGACACTCTGTGCAGGAGGTCTGTAGTCCAAAACAGCAGAAATCAGGCACAGAGCATCTAGCTCTGGGGCATCCAGTTAGGCCAATAGGGGATCTTTGACCTCACTTCTGGCTGGAAGAGCAGGAAGCAGTGGAATGCTGTGGGGGACACATCTGTGGGAGCCCTGTGATTGCAATTACCAGCAACCACATAACCACAGCAACCATCATCCAATCTACTGTTCTGGGGTGTCGTAGATTTCTAATTGACTATCATTATTGAGATAAGTGAGGGGGAGGCTGAGAGAGGCTAGGGCCTGTGCTATGGGTGCAGTTTCCCACCATTACAAATAGTGGCAGCCATCTTAATTTATATAAGGAAGGTAATTTTGCAGCATAGTGCTGACTCCATTTCACCACTATTATTTTTGTGCAGCAATTAACCCCTTAGTAAACCCTATTTCTGCTTATTAACCCTGCCCTTTCCTAAAAGACAGTTACATGTGCCATCTTGTGGTCAGTTAGGCTAGTTAACCCATAATTGCCTGCAGGGTGAACAGGCTATCTATAATTCTATCTTCTGTCACTGCCCCTCTGATGGAGAATCCAAACAATAAAAAAACAAGGTTAAGTAAAGGAAGTGGTAGTAGCAGTAGCTGACCCTTTCAAGAGACCCGCACTGAGATGTATGACAATATAGAAAAAAATAGCAGATCATTTTGCATTCTATGTACTGAAAAGGTTAATAAGAAGAATGTGGAATATAAATAGACATTTTGAAACTAATCATTCCCAGCTCTTGAAAAAAAGTGAGGATGAAAGGAAGGCATATATTTCTAGGCAACTGCACCTTTATAAGAGCCAATCTAATTCCTTCCTTAAATTTATAAAAGGCTCTACAAAATTAACATCTGCAAGTTTGAGCATTGCTCACTCCATAGCTCAACATGGAAAAGCACTCAGTGAGGAAGAATTTATTAAACAAACTCTCCTAAGTTGTGTACCAGTTCAATTTCACAATATGCAGAATAAAGGTGCAATTATTTTTTTATTTTTAAAAAATATATTTTATTGATTTTTTTACAGAGAGGAAGGGAGAGGGCTAGAAAGTCAGAAACATCGATGAGAGAGAAACATCAATCAGCTGCCTCTTGCACACCCCATACTGGGGATGTCTCCACAGCCAAGGTACATGCTCTTGACTGGAATCGAACCCGGGACCCTTCTGCAGGCCGAAGCTCTATCCACTGAGCAAAACTGGTTTTGGCTAAAGGTGCAAATATTAAGAGAATATCTGAGTTACCACTCAGTATAAATAACATAAATGACCAAGTAATGAGACTGAACACAAACTTACATCAATTAAAGAGAGACATAAGTAATTATAAATATTTTCGATCTTTCTTGATGAAACTACAGATGTCACATCACATGCTCAGTTGGCCATTATTGGTCGATATTCTGATGGTCTCATAATGAGAGAAAAGTTGATAAAGTTGGTATCAGTCCAAACAAGTTCATCAGGAAACAAAATATGTAAGGTTGTTATACAAACATTCCGTGACCTAAGCATTGATATCTCCAAAATTGTGTCAGTGACTATAGATAGGGCATCAAACATGGTGGGGGAAAAGTCAGATTTGTCAAATTGTTTACAGAAGCTACTGGATATCCGATTGCACCTTTTCATTGTATTATCCATCAGGAGGTTTTATGTGCCAAGGCAGGATTCACTGACTTAAATGACTTAATGTTAGTTATTACAAAAGTAGTTAATTTAATAGCTGTTTGCACCTTTCACAAGGGAGAATTTTCTGCACTTTTAGGGGAGGTTGATTCCACCTAAGTGGACTGCTGATGTACAATAATGTAAGATGGCTGAGCCGAGGCAAAGTTCTTGAGCGCTTTGTGGAGTGCTTTGAAGAAATTAAGGTATTTCTTGAGGATAAGGATCTGGGAAACTTTTCTCAGCTCAATGATGATAAGTGGGTCAACACCCTGTTATTTTTTACAGATCTCTCTGTTCATATTAATGAACTGAACTTAAAGTTACAAGGTTTTGGCAAAAGTAATGACATTATGTTTGGATACATAAAAGCTTTTGAAAGTAAACTTAAAATTTTCAAGTGAGATGTAGAGACTAAAACTTATAAGTATTTTCCTCGAGTAACAAGGTATTTTGAGAAGGGCAGTGCGGCTATATAAAATTAAATGGAACCCTTGCACATAAAGTGCCAGCATCTTTTAAAATAGTTACTTGATCAGTTCAGTGAAAAATTTAATCAATGTAGAAGTCTAGAACAGACCATAAAAATTAATTATCCTGATGTAATAGTCTACAGTAGTTTGGAATTAAATGGTTTTCCAATGGTTGCAAATTGATGATTTGTAGGTGCAACTTACAGAATTTCAAGACAGCATCTGGGCTCAGGTGTTTTTCAACTTGAGGTCAAAACTTGAGAATCTGGAAAAGTGCCCTTGGAGAATCAAGAGGAATACCACTACCAACAGGATATTTGGAGTGTCTGGAACAGATTACCAGTCACTTTTAGCACTCTGAAAAATATGGCAATGGCTTTATTCACAATTTTTCCCTCTAAGTACTTTTGTGAGACCTCATTTTCAGCGTTAAATAATACCAACAACAACAAAAGAAACAGATTGACAGGTGAAGTTAGTAGCACTAGCTTCAGCCTGAAGTGTACAAAATGCCAACCTTCAAGTGAAGTTCTAGCCAATGAAATTCAGCAACAAAAAAGTCACTAATAGGCAGGTTAGTTAAAGAATTCCCCTTCCCATCACTTTACTTAGTTCATAGCACCCCACACAAGTTAAATAATATCAAGACCAACAAAAGAAGCTGGCTGACATATGAACGAAGAAGTTACTAAGCAGGTAAGTTACATAATTAGTTTTTGGTTTATTAAATACAGTTATATATTACAATTACATATCTTTGTTATTTAAACTATAAATAGCACAAAATTATGTTTTTTTCTCCAAGTGACACACCACCCGAGATATGCTCAATTTTTTGGCGAATTTTGACACACCAAGCTCAAAAGGTTGCCCATCACTGTCCTAGTTCATACGTGAATGCTCAACCACTGAGCCACGTGAGCAAAAACAGAAATTTTGTTCCACAACTGGTACATTTTTTCCTTTAACAACTTGTTTTAGAACCAAATTGTTTGATATTGGAGATATTAGAGAACTCAGGTTTGACTATGACTGTTTCTCTGATGGTTAACTACATGTTACAGTTGTCTGATACCAATATAAGTATTAGTAATAAGGTAAATTGGGTATGGGATATATGGACATTATCTTCACAATTTTTCTATAAATCTAAAACTATTCTAAAATAAATAATCCATTAAAACAACATATAAAGTACTAGGTAATGGTAACATCTGGGGGATAGTGGAATAGTCCAATGAATGGATGGGTGTGTATGAGAAATGACTTAGTGGAAACACTACCTCCCTGCCATATGCTGGATAATAATTGAACTAGAGGAAATGGAAGAAAGGAGGTCAGTTTGCAAAACATATTAGGAGGTACTGAGGAAGCTCCATTTCTCTAACCAGAGCATCTGAGACTTCTGCATCCTCTCCAACCTCCCCCTCCTGGATGGTCAAGCTGAGGCTTTGTGATGTCAAGCCACACCATGGCAACCACTGACTGTTGGCCAATCAGAGCTGAGGGATGTGGCTCCTCATTGTCATAGAGTGTATATACAGAGGCCAGGAGCTCTGGAGTATAGCACAGTTGCTACAACAAAATCAAGGTTACTAAGAAAGTAAGAAATCAAATGCAAAGGTAGACCAAGAATCTACAAATAGTGAAGTGAATAGGAACTGTGTTTGTGAACTCGATGACAAAGAAAAGGATAAAGTCCATACCCTACTGATACGCCTCCTCTTCTTCCCCATTGATTCCCCACTGTAGACTCTGATCCAACCCTTGTCTGGCACAAACACCTTTTCAATCAATCCACTGTCATTCTATTAAAATCCTGCTTCCCATCCATTTCCCAATTTCTTTCCCAAAGCTAATTTCTTTCTGGATTTATCTTGTTTCCCCACTAGATAATGAAGATAATGGGCTGTGTAAATTCAGACCTTCAATCGAATGGAGAAAATGAGAGAAAAAGAAAGGGAGATACTTGAACTTTACTACAGGCAAAAAACCCACAGCAATCCTGCCAGTGGAGGACTATGAGGATGAGGAGGTCTATGAGAGTAAGGATGACAAAGAAGATGACGAGGAAGGAAAAGAGGAAGGAGGAGAAGAAGAGGAGGAGAAGGAGGAAGAAGAAAGAAAAAGAGGAGGAGGAGGAGTAGAAGAGGAAGAAGAGAATGAAGGAAGTGAAGATGATGATGAGGATGAAGGAGGAGAAGAAGGAGAAGTAGAAGAAGAATATGATGAAGAAGACAGTGAAGATGAAGGAGAAGACGATGACGAAGAAGAGAATCACACCACAAGTGATACACAAGGTCCACCTGAAGAAGAAGACCCTGAGAATATGCTGTGTCTTTAGAGATAATTTTTGGGAAGTGGTTATTATGTAGATATCAAAACCTAAATGATCTCCTTGAATAAATAGTAGCATGTGTATAAAAATGTGCTTGTATCTCTGTTTGTTCACTGATTATGGGGAGGGAGTGGAGAAGGGGGCAGGTATGTGAGAAGGAAGGGACATAGAATTCTGCAAGTTTGGGCATCAGACCAGCCATTCCATAGTTAGCCATACACTGAGAATAAGAACAAGGTGAAGACTGAATTTTTTCCTTAACAGTTTATCTTATTGGCAGGAAGAAAAGAAGTTGTTTCTCCTTGTGTTTGGAATTGGGGGTAGGGTATGGTGGTAGTAGGGGTGATGGGGAACAGGTTGTCGTGTGAGGGTTGGCATTGTGTAATAATGAATCTGATTTTTATTTTCTTTTTAAAATATATTTTTTGATTTTTTTACAGAAAGGAAAGGAGAAGGATAGAGAGTGAGAAACATCAATGAGAGAAACACTGATGAGCTGCCTCCTGCATACCTCCTCCTGGAGAGGTGCCTGCAAACAAGGTACATGCCCTTGACCAGAATCAAAACTGAGACCATTCAGTCCAATCCATAGCCAACAATCTATACGCTGAGCCAAACCAGTAGGGCAATCTGA
Source organism: Antrozous pallidus (assembly GCA_027563665.1). Taxonomy (NCBI): domain Eukaryota; kingdom Metazoa; phylum Chordata; class Mammalia; order Chiroptera; family Vespertilionidae; genus Antrozous; species Antrozous pallidus. The sequence continues at coordinate 113,856,661 of CM050509.1, forward strand.
TTTCCATTTTGGATGTTAGACTATTGACAGCTTTAAGACTCACTCCTTTCTCTTCCCTGTCCAGAAGACATTTAAAGAAGCTAATAAAAAAGGAGTTTCTAATAATAAAATAGAAAGGTGCAATTATTAAGAGAATATCTGAGTTATCACTCAGTAGAAACATCATAAAAGACCGAATAATGAGATTGAACCCAAACGTATAACATCAATTAAAGAGAGACATAAGTAATTGTAAATATGTTTCATTCTCTCTTGATGAAACTACTGTTGTCACATCACATGCTCAGTTGGCCATTATTGGTTGATATTCTGATGGTCTCACAATGAGAGAAGAGTTGATAAAGTTGGTATCGGTGTCCAGTACATCAAGAAGCGAAATATGTAAGGTTGTTACACAAACATTCTGTGACCTAAGCATTGATATCTCTAAAGTTGTGTCAGTCAGGACAGAAGGGTTATCAAACATGGTAGGGGAAAAAAGTAAGATTTGTCAAATTGTTTATGGAAGCTATTGGACATCCGATTGTGCCTTTTCATTGTATTATCCATCAGGAGGTTTTATGTGCCAAGGCAGGATTCACTGACTTAAACGTCTTAATGTCAGTTGTTACAAAAATAGTTAATTTAATAGCTGCTCCTCCCCTTCACAAGCGAGAATTTTCTGCACTTTTACTGGAGGTTGATTCCACCTATAATGGACTGCTAATATACAATAATGTAAGATGGCTGAGCCGAGGCAAAGTTCTTGAGCGTTTTGTGGAGTGCTTTGAAGAAATAAAGAAATTTCTTGAGTATGAATATCTGGAAAATTTTTCTCAGCTCAAAGATGATAAGTCGGTCAACACCCTGATATTTTTTACAGATCTCTCTGTTCATATTAATATACTGAACTTAAAGTTACAAGGTTTTGGCAAAAGTATTGACATTATGTTTAGAAACATAAAAGCTTTTGAAAGTAAACTTAAAATTTTCAAGAGAGGTGTAGAAACTAAAACTTATTAGTATTTTCCCCCGAGTAACAAATTAATTTTAGAAGGCCAGTGCAGTTGTATAAAATGAAAGGGAACATGAAATGGAACCCTTGTATATAAAGTATCAGGATGTTTTAGACTCATTACTTGACCAGTTCAGTGTTAGATTTAATAAATTTAGAAGCCTAGAACAGACTATAAAAATAATTAAGTGCCATGATGTAGTAGTCTACAGTAGTTTGGAATTAAATGATTTCCAATGGATGCAAATTAATGATTTGGAGATGCAACTTGCAGAATTTCAAGACAGCATCTGGGCTCATGTGTTTGTCGACTTGAGGTCAAAACTTGAAAATCTGGAAAGGTGCCCCTTGGAGAATCAAGAGTGCCACTAGGAACAGGGAATTTGGAGTACCTGGAACCAATTATTAGACACTTTTAGCACCCTGAAAAATATAGCAATGGCTTTACTCACAATTTTTCCCTGTAAGTACATTTGTGAGACCTTATTCTCAGCATTAAATAATATCAAAACCAGCAAAAGAAACAGATTGATAGATGAAGTTAGTTGCGCTTGCTTGGGCTTGCAGTGTACAAAATACCAACCTTAATATGAAGGTTTAGCCAATGAAATTCAGCAACAAAAAAGTCACTAATATGCAGGTTAGTTAAATAATTTCCCTTCCCCATCACTTATCTTAAGTCAGGGCACCCCACACAAGTTTAATAATATTGAGACCAACAAAAAAATCCGACTGACAGATAAAGAGGTCACTAAGCAGGTAAGATACATAATTAGTTTTTGGTTTATTAGGTACAGTTATATATTACAATTATACATTTTTGTTATTTAAACTATAAATATCGCTAATTTGTGGGGTTTTTTTCTCAAAGTGACACACCATCCTAGTTATGCTAGGTTTTTTGGCAAATTTTGAGACACCAACCTCAAAAGGTTGCCCATCACTGTCCTAGGGCAATGGAAACTAAAGAGAAAATAAACAAATGGTACTACATCAAAATAAAAGCCTTTTGCACAGGAAAAGAAACCATCAAAAAAACAACAAGACAGCCCACTGCATGGGCTGTCATATTTTTAAATGTTATCAGTGATAAAGGTTTAGTCTCTAACATTTACAGGGAACTTATACAACTTAATAAGGAATATAAAAGATCCAATGAAAGAGTGGGCAAAGGACCTAAATAGTAGCTTTTCAAAAGAAGAGAGAAAAAAGGCCTAGAGACATATGAAAACCTATTCAAAGTCACTAATTATCTGAGAGCTGCAAATCAAAACGACAATGGGGTACCATCTCATATCTGTCAGGATGTCAATCATGAACAAATCAACAAAAGGCAAATGCTGGGGAAACAGGTTTGGCTCAGTGGATAGAGTGTCAGCTATGGACTGAAAGGTCTCAGGTTTGATTCTGGTCAAGGGCATGTACCTTGGTTGTGGGCAAATCCCCAGTAAGGGGTGTGCAAGAGGCACCTGATGGATGTTTCTCTCTCATCGATGTTTCTGATTTTATATCCCTCTCCCTCCCTCTTTGTGAAAAATCAATAAATATATATTTTAAAAAGACAAATGCTAGTGAGGATAAAAGGAACCCTTGTGCACTGCTGGTGGGAATGCAGACTGGTGCAGCTACTGTGGAGAACAGCATGGAGTTTCCTCAAAAACTAAAAATGGAATTTCCATTTGACCCAATAATCCCACTTCTAGGAATATATCCCAAGAAACTAGAAACACCAACCAGAAAAGATATATGCACCCCTATATTCATAGCAGCACAATTCACCATAGCTAAGATTTGGAAACAGCCTAAAAAAATGCCCATCACCAGATGAGTGGATTAGAAAACCACGGTACAGCTACACAAAGAAATACTATACTACTATTTTAAAAAAAAGAATTCTTACCATTTGCAGCAACATGAATTGAACTGGAAAGCATTATGCTAAATGAAATAAGCCAGGTAATGAAAGAAAAATACCACATGATCTCACTCATTTATGGAAAATAAAGATCATTATAACATGATGAACAAAAAGATAGAGGCAGAGACAGCAAAGCATCAAACAGACTGTCAAATTATAGCGGGACAGCTAGGGAGCGTTGAGGACAGCAGGAAAGAGATCAACCAAAGGTCTTGTATGCATGCATATAAGCATAACCAATGGACACAAGACACTGCGGGGTGGGGAGGATGCGAGCATGAGACTCAGGGTAGAGGTGACTGGGGAAAGATCAATGGGAGAATAAAAGGATATACATGAACTACTATGTGAAATACTTTAAACAATAAACTAAAATTTAAAAAAGGGTAGTATGCTAATTAAGGCAGACATCTTCTGGAAGACTATCCGGGATGTCCTTCTGCCTGAGGCTCAAGCAAGCTGAAGATGGCAGCTTCCACTCCGAGTGCCACCTGAAGACTCAGGCAGCTGCTCCCTGATGCGAGGCTGAAGGTTCAGGCAGCCATGGTGACCACCAATGGCAACAGCAGTTGGTTGATAAGGGTGGTGCCTTCCCCTTATAGGCCAGGTGGCCTCTGGCAGAGCAAGGCCAGACTGTTGCTTAGGCTGGGGGCCAAAACAGAGACAGAGGTGATCAGGCTGGCAAGGGGGAAAGATAGGGACGATCAGGCTGGCGGTGGACATTTTGGGTCAATGAGGCCAGCAGGCAAACAGAGGCAGTTAGGGGTGATCAGGCAGGCACTCAGGTGAGTGGTTAGGAGCTTTCCCGGGTTGTAAGAGGGATCCCAGATTGGAGAGAGTGCAGACTGGGCTGAGGGACCACCCCCTTCATGCACAAATTTCATGCACTGGGCCTCTAGTGTATTAATAATAAGGAATTTGCCAGATCCATAATGCCATATCAGTTACTAATGCATGTGTTAATTTGCTAAAGCCATTTAACAACATCTAGAACAGCATCTGTGATTGGAGTTACCAACTGTTTAAGTTTTCAACAATCCACTGTCATTTTCCAAGATCTATTTATAATTTTTGTGCAAGCAAAATAAGCAAATGGGCTTGTAATGGGATTGATTACCCTTTCATCCTTCATTCCTTGGTACTGGCAGTAATCACTGCAGTCCTTCCAAAAATGCAACACTGCTTTGGATTTATTATTTTCCTATGTAGGGATAGTTATAATGTATTTCACTTGGCCTTTCTTATCAAAATAGCTCTTACTTTATAGGTCAGGGAACCATGTAGGGGTTATATCAGAGCTGAGTATACTTATTTGAATTATGTAATCTGGAACTGGAGAAAATCAGCATAGGATAATTTCAGTAACTCACTGAACCTACTGGGAGAGGGACTTATAATCATTATCTGTTGATCACCTAAACTCCATAAGCCCCTATTCTGAATAGTGGACCATATTAATATTTTGGGTCTCCTATAATTGCTGTTTGTTCATATTACTCTTCCACTTATATAAATGAATCAATAATTTAGTGGAATGTCAATCTATTTAATTTTTTGAAATACTATGATCAACTAGCCCACACATTAGGTGTCTATGAGTTAGACAATTCTGATTGCTGCTCCATGTCTGCTGTTCATTATATATATATGGCCAGATGCATGAAATTCATGTATGGAGGGAGTCCCTCAGCCTGGCCTGCATCCTCTCCAATCTGGGAGCAGTTGGGGGATTTCTGACTGCTGGTTTAGGCCCAATCCCACAGGAATAGGGCCTAAACTGGCAATCAGACATCCCTCTCACAATCCAGAATGACTGGCTCCTAACCACTGGACTGCCTGCCTGATTGCCCCTAACCCCTCTCCTTACTAGTCTGATAGTCCCCTGCTGGCCTGATCGCTCCTTAACCTCTCTGCCTGACTGCCTGATCACCCACAAATGCCCTTCTCTGCTGGCCTGATCTCACCCCCAACTGCCCTTCCCTGTCAGCCTGATCACCTCTAACTGCCTCAGCCCCCACCACTATGGCTTTGTCCAGAAGGAAGTCAGACATTTGTAAGATAGCTGGTTGACCTGGTTTAATTAGCATATTACTCTTTTATTAGTATAATAGATTATATAGGATAGGATTGCTTAAATGGGGAGAGGGCCTTTTTAGCAGGAGGAGAAGCTCTTGGCAGACAAAAACATAATCCCTATATCTGGACTGATAGCCAGCCATATGCGCTACACTGCCAAACCAGTCATTAAAAAACTGAATCACTTTCTTACACCTTACATCAAACAGCTGCTGCCCTTAAAATTACTCCTCAGCCCCCGCCTTAGGATCTACCTTCACAGTTCACCCAGATTTGGTTATGACTGATCAGTTTCTATGCCAGTCAGCATCAAAAACCCTGCCTTCTAGGCAGCCATTGGCTCCTTACATTCACTCAGATTTTGTTCTGATGGGTCAGTTTCTATGCCAGTTAGTGTCAAAAGCTCCGCCTCCTAGGCAGCTATTAGCTCTTCATAATTCACCTGTATTTTGTTCTGATTGGTCCGTTCCTATGCCAATCAGCACTTCCGTGCCTATCTCTGGGCCTTATAATAGAGGCAGGGCTGATCAGAAGCAGCTCCAGGCTGCTGGAAAGTGGTATGAACTGCTGACCTCTTGGTGAGAGACACTTGGCTGCTGGTGAGGCCTGGAGAGAGAAGCAGGTTCTGACCACCCTGCTTCTCTCTCCATGCCTCACCAGTAGCCATTGCTGCTGATGGTCAGTCCCACATCTCTCTCTCTCTCTCCCCGAGAGGTCAGCAGTTCAACCCGCTCACCTTTTGCACACACAGCTTGGTGTTCGGTAAAGTATTCAGTCATTTTGGATGTTATAGCCCTGGCGCTCTCTCTCTCTCTCTCTCTCTCTCTCTCTCTCTCTCTCTCTCTCTCTCCAGATAGATAGATAGATAGATAGAGATGTAGATATCCTATATAATAAAAGAGTAATATGCAAATTTGACCATAGCTTTGCTATACCCACAAGCCATGCTCACCAGCCAATCAGGAGCAGATTATGCAAATAAACCCCAACCAAGATGGCTGCCACCACTGAGGGCAGGAGGAAGGCTTGGGTTTCCCCAGCAACAGAGGAAACCAAGCTCTTTGCCTATAGTTGCCTCCACTCTAGGCTACAAAGTTTCAAACAGAAATGGCTGTTGCCAAGGATCAAGCAGAAGGCTTGGCTCTGCTCCAGGCTACAAAGTTTTAATTATAGACATAAATTAATCCCAGATCCCAGGGCCTCTGCTTGGGTTGCTGGAGGGCGGGCTGGCCTACAAACCTCCAGAGGCCCCTCACGCAGGCCACCCCTCACCCCAAGGGAACCCCCAACCTGATCTGGGATACTCTTCAGGGCAAAACAGCTGGCCCCCACCCATGCACGAGGCCTCTATCCTATCTAATAAAAGAGTAATTTGCAGATTGACCATGTGGTCAAAGATCCTGCCCCCATGTGGACAGAAGATCGCCACCACAAGATGGCCAGCAGGGGAGGGCTGTTGGGAGGTTCCAGGCCCTGCAATGGATGGTAGTTGTGGGCAATCAGGCCAGCAGGAGAGGGCAGTTAGGAGGGACCAGGCCGGCAGAGGAGGGAAGTTAGGGGCAAACAGGCTGGGAGAGGAGCAGTTAGACATCAACTAGGCTGGCAGGGTAGTGGTTAGCGAGTGATCAGGCTGGCAGGCAGAAGCTGTTGGGGCAATCGGAGAGGCAGGCAGGTGAACAGTTTGGAGCCAGCAGTCCTGGATTGTGAGAAGGATGTCTGACTGCCCGTTTAGGCCCAATCCTACCAGAATCAGGCCTAAATGGGCAGTCAGACATCCCTTGAGGGGTCCCAGATTGGAGAGGGTGCAGGCAGGGTTAAGGGACATCCCCTGCCCCCTGTACATGGATTTCTTGCACTGGGCCTCTAGTATGTATGTGCATGTATGTGTGTGTGTGTGTGTGTGTGTGTGTGTGTGTGTGTGTGTGTATATATAAACTTAGTCCCTTTCCCTTCAGATTCAATTAACCTAATGGCATTTATGTATCTAAATGCAGTAACAACTGTAATTTCTGACCTAAAATAAAGAGCAGCCACAAAACTCTTCATGGATACTTGCCTTCCTCTCACAAATATATTTCTCACAGCTGTGGTAAAAGATATGTCATCTGGACTCTTCCAGAATTAGTGAGCAGGTCTTTAATATTATATCCATTCTAACAGACCAACTACCCTAAGTCTTTGGAAGCCTTCCTTTGTAGTGTACAAAGGAAATCATGGCATTTCAAATTAATTTACTATGGCCACTGTTTGGTGCATGTTTATTTCAACCAGACAAACAATTAGAACATTTTCTAACCTCGAGAGCTAACACATTCAATCCAGAATTTCTGCTTAGTGGACCCATATCAATATATTTAAAATGGTCAGACTCTATATTAGTCCCACCATTATTCCATTACCAGGCATATTATCTGGATTTTTGTCTATATAAGTTGGTAAAATATAATTCTTTTGAAGTGTAGCACACCTCATCATTGAACACACTTTTTAAGTATTTTGTATGCTTTTTTAAATATTTGAATGATTTTTAGAGAAAAGAAGGGAAAAGGGGGGAAACATTGATGTGAGAGTGAGACATTCATCAGCTGCCTCTTGTATACCCCTTATCAAGACTAGAACTTGCAACCTAGGCATGTGCCTTGACCCGGATTCAAATCAGCAACACTTTGATGTATGGGATGACACCCAACCAGATGAGTCACACAGGCTAGACCAGGGATGTATGGGTTTTTTAATTTACTCCAGGGGTTTTAACTGTCTCTTTCCCACACTCTATTATTTCTGATCCTACCACTAGGAACCATCAAATTGGCTAATGTAAGACACTTGGAAGATCTCTCATCCTACCATCTTGCTTAGGGAGTCTCCTTTTTGAAAAGAAAAATCAAAATGGATTGCCTGATCCTGGATGAATCCCACTCTGAGCTGTCTATGGTCCCAACCACCTTATCTTACCCCTTTTTTGGTAGAGAAAAGCAGAAAAACACATATCAAATTCTCCTTTATCTTGTTGGACACAAAGAGGGAAAATCCCACCTTGATGATGATTTACCATCAAGCTATAGCTCTCTCTCCATCCTTGGTTCAAACCCTTCAGGCATAATGCAACATAGAAGCTGATGGTTTTACTCATCTCACTATTTCAAAGCGCCATAATGAAGTCAGATTTTATAGAAGTTAACAGTACTATTCGTATATAGGAGACAACAAGATTTCCTCTGTGGTAGGCACCTAAAATACTATAAAAGCGGGTCTTGGATGGTGTTCTCATCTCCATGCTGCTAGATGAGTTCTCTTTTGCATGACCAGGAATGTTGCTGGCAAGACATCTCAGTGGCTGGGAGGGATTTCTGCCTCCTGAGTGCCTCTATTTTCTGTCTTCTACTTGTGCTCCTTTCTGTTCAGGCTAAAGCCAACAATAACAAACTAATATACAGATTTCTATAGAATTTCCTTTTTCCTTCTCTTTAATCTTTCCTCTGAAAGGTATTGTTACTATTTTGTGTTACTTTTTTGCTGCAATAAACCCTCTTGTTTCAGTCACAGTGAGAAACAAACCAAAACAACAAACAAACAAACAAACAAACAAAAATAAACACAGAAAATCTCTCTACAAAGAGTAGAAAAAAACAGTTTGCCAAAAAAAGGGGGAGGTAGGGAACTTAGTTTTATCTTTAAATAGGCCTAAAGATTAACACTGAAACATCAAGAGATGGTATCTAACCTTTTTTGCAAGATGAAACTCTGGAATACTTCCACCTCTCTGGTTTTTGTTCAAAATTCTTTTTTTTTCTGGGTGCTGATACTTCCCTCCATCCTGAGGTACTTGGTGTTTTGTTGAAACCCTCCAAGGACCCATACACTCATCTATTTGTTCTAGGGCATTGAGAGTTGCTCTCTTATCATTGTTATGGCAGTCTGGGAACAGCTTCCCTGCATGAATGCTGGCCACCTGCAGGACTTCATAGGTGGCTTTGCATTACATGAGCTTCTTGTTGCTGTTGGCCTGGTGGAAAGCACTGCTGATGGAATTCAGTGGCATCAGCTTTTCAACACACAGCTCTATGAACTTGTTGTCTTGAAATCACATGACCCAGAAGGTAGCTTCAGCTACTTGACTCTCACCCTTCGTCCACTAAAACATAATGTAGCATGGCCAACAGGAGAATTCCTGCGATTTCCCCCACACCAGCTCCCCAGTGCCAAAACCCTGGCTGTCTTCATACTCCAGTTCATCATTGGCCTCTTTGGTGGCATTCTTGTCCTCAGTGCCAGCCCCAATGGGCTCAGGTGCTGTAGCCACAGTGAGGTTAGTGGGCTTCTGCATTGCAGGAAGGCTAGCCTCCTCCAACTTCTGAGATTCTCAGACCCCTGGTTTTCTTCCACATCATTAATTACTGCCTTGGATTCCTTCACAGCTTACAAAGCCAGGTGCATCCCCTCTGTGGTTTTGCTCTGAACATACTTTTTACATCAGTTTTTGACCACTAAGGTGACTTGAGTCTGGTTATAATTCTAGTAGCAAAATGTTTTTATTGGGGTGGGTTTTGTTGTGAATTGACAGTATTTTATAAATAAGATACCTTAAAGGATACCCTTACAGAGTCCTCAGGTAAAACAGGGTTAAACTCCTCATATTACATTGGAAGGGCTGATTCTACTGGCAATAAGGACTCAGAAAAATGTAGCTATTTAATGTCTGCAACTTCCTATTTCCAGAATCTCAATCCTTTTAAAAATATTTTATTGATTTTTGAGAGAGGGAAAGAGAGATAGAAATATAGATTATAGAGAAACATCAACATTGATTGGCTGCTTTCTGAAAGCCCCCACTGGGGATTGAGCCTGCAATCCTGGCATGTGCCCTGACCAGCAATGGAACCAGTGACCACCTGGTGCATAGGTCAGTGCTCAACCATTAACCCACACCAGTTGGCCTCAATTTTTCTTAATCAATACTTTTATTTAATAGCACACATTCTATGAAGTTGGAAATTCAATTACTATTTTAATAAAAATTAGAGGCCTGTTGCAGGAAGTTTCCTGCAAGAATAGGGCTTCCTGCTGCCTTGGCTCCACTCCTGTCTCCACTGCCTTGGCTCCATTCCCATTTCTTCTGCCTCGACTCCCTCCCTTCTCCTCTGCTTTGCTCCCTTCTGCAGTGCTTGGCTTCATTCTATGCTGTTTTTACTCTGTGCCTGCATATGCAAATTAACCCCTGCCTTTGTTGGGTTAATTTGCATACTCACTGTGATTGGCTGGTGGGCATAGTGGAGGGACAGTCAATTCACATGTTTCCTTTTTATTAGTATAGATACTCAATAAATGAAACTCCAGATTTTGTTTCCACAAATCTAAGATATTCAACTAAAATACTTTTAGTGGCTAACAAAATTTTTCAATCATTTATGTGGCCTTACTTTTTTTATTTCTTCTTTTTTATTGTATTTATTAGAGTAACACTAGGTAATAAGATCATATAGGTTTCAAGTGTGCATATTTATGATATATGATCTGTATATTGTATTGTGTGTCCATCATCCAAAGTCAAATCATCTTCTGTCCTATATATTTGCCTCTCTTACTTTTTACTACCCTCCTCTAACACCTTCCCTCTGGTAACTACCATACTGTAGTCTGTGTCTATGAGTTTCTATTTTATATACCACATTTGCTTGAAATCATCTGGTTCTTAGGTTTTTGTCTGAATGGCTTAACAGTGGTCAGCAAGCTGTATGTAGCTCAAGAGCCACATGCTGCTCGCGAGCCATGGTTTGCTGCTCAGTTGACTAATGAGTTTGCTGACCAGTGGTATAGGGGCTTAATCCCAAGGGACAACAACAGCCTGTAATTATTAGAATCGAGAGTCAGCATACTATTTTCAAGGTCCATCCATGTTGTTACAAGTGGCATTATTTCACCTTTTCTTATGGCTGAGAAGTATTTCATACTGTATATATACATTGTTTTTATCCAGTCTTCTATTGAAGGACACTTTGATTGTCTCTATGTCTTGGCCACCATGAATAATGCTACAATGAACATAATGGTGCATATATCTTTGTGAATAAATGTTTTCAGTGTTATTCAGATAAATCCCTTGAAGTGGAATAACTGGGTCATGTATGTCCTTATTTGTGCAGAAATTTGAAGCTATGACCCCATCCTTTTGTTTATCCACTTTATCCAATGCCATTAGGAGTAACCAGCCATCTAATTATAGTTATTAGTTTGATAAAAATGTAATGTATCAAGTACATAGGTACCCATAACCTTGCCTTTTATAAATATTTGACCAGGAGTATCCAATGGTAAAAATTTGCATATCTGTGTTGCTACCTCATGATATGGACAATCAGTGTTCTCTTGACTAATGAAAATACAGTAATTCATATCTGTAAATAAAATCAGATTAGAAAACAAATTCCAGAAACCTCAAAACCAATTCCGAAAAAGATTTTGTTGCTCTAGAACATTTTTGAAAAAGTGAATTTCAAAGTCTGTGTTGATACCTATTCAGTCATCTATCTATATAAAAGCCTAAGCAACCATTGCAAACCAGCCTGGCAGTAGAGTTAGTGAGGGACAACCAAACAACTGAGCAGTAGGCTGTGTGGGGCAACTAGGCCAGAAGGGGGGATAATGAGGGACGACCAAACAACTGAATAACAGGCTGCATGGGATAACCAGAACAGCAGGGGTAGGGCAGTTGGGGGCAACCATGCTGGTGGGTGGGGGCAATTGGGGATGACCAGGCTTGCAGGGGGCAGGCATGAGGAATGATCAGGATGGAAGGCAGAGACAGATAGGGGCAATCAGGCAGGCAGGCAGGTAAGCAGTTAGGAGCCAGTGGTCCAGGATTATGAGAGGGATGTCCCGTATTGGAGAGGGTGCAGCCTGGGGAACCTCTCCCCCTGCATGCATTTCATGCACTGGGCCTCTAGTTGTGTGTAAGTTAATGTGCTGTTAAATAAAACCCTTAGATTCTTTCTCTGTGTGGGGGTGGACAGAAGGATAGATAGAAATAAAGATATGGTAATATAGATAGGTATATAGATAGCTAGATACATAAATGATAGATAGACAGATGATAGATAGGTAAGATTCCTATCAAATTACATGTGGATATCTACCCACCTATGAGAGAGAAACACACACACACACACACACACACACACACACACACACACACACACACACACAGAGAGAGAGAGAGAGAGAGAGAGAGAGAGAGAGAGAGAGAGAGATTTAAAAAAATTAATATCACAATTGAAGTGGAGAGACAGTCTACATTTTTATGCCAGGCATAATTATTTCTTTTTTTTTAGACAAACTAGATTTTTGTTTTTAAGGTTTTATTGATTCAATGAGGTTTACCCATATTATGGAAGGTAATATGGTTTGCTTAAAGTCAGCTAATTTTAAATGTCAATTATTATATAAAATTCCTTCAAAAAGAACATATAAACTGGTGTTTGACCAGAGACTGACAGCATTTTCTAGCCATGTTCACATATAAAATTAACTATTCTGCATGGGGTTGTGGCCAGCCTGGGTGAGGTGCTGAGGGCCGTTTTCCGGCTGTCCATGCCCCCGGCCACCCATAGTCCCAGGCCTTTCTTTTTTTCAGCACATCCTTGAGCAGAGGCCGGGGCAGCTGGAAGCAAGTATCTGGGATTTATCTTCTATAATTGAAACTTTGTAGCCTTGAGCAGAGGCTAAGACTGGCCAGGGCAGGTGGGCAGCTTGGCTTCCTCCATTGCTGGGGGCAACCCAAGCTGCCTCCATCTTTGTTGGGTTAATTTGCATACTCACTCTTGATTGGCTGGTGGGCATAGTGGAGGTATGATCATTTTGCATGTTTTTCTTTTATTCGTGTAGATTCACTATGCTGTACTTCTCCCCATGAATATTCTGTAACAACCAATTCTGTACTTCTTAATCCCTACACATTTTTTGTCCACCCTCAGATTCCCCTCCCATCTGGCAGCCATCAAAATGTTCTCTGTATCAATAAGTCTGTTTCTGTTCTGCTTGCTCATTTACTTTGTAGATGCAATTGTGGATTATTATGCATTTATTGCCATTTTACTGTTTATGCTTTTCTTCTTCTTAAATAAGACCCTTTATTTTTTCATACAATGATAGTTTGGTGGTGATTAATACCTTTAGCTTTTTCTTGTCTGGGAAATTATCTGTCCTTCTATTATAAATGATAGCTTTTCAGGATAAGGCAATTTTTGTTGTAGGTCCTTGATTTTCATCATTTTAAATATTTCTTGCCAATTCTTTTAGGCCTACAAAGTTTCTGTTCAGAAATCAGCTGATAGTCTTATGGGAGCTCCCTTGTAGGCAACTAACTGCTTTTCTCTTGCTAATTTTAAGATTCTCTGTTTGTCTTTGACCTTTGTATTCTAATTATAATGTGTCTTGGTGTAGCCCTTTTTAGGTTCATCTTGTTTGGGATTCTTTGTGCTTCCTGAATATGTACTATTTCCTACACCCAGTTAGGGAAGTTTTAAGTCATGATTTGTCCAAATAAATTTTCAGTATCGGCTCTCTCCTCCTTCTGGCCATGATGCAAATGTTGGTGCTTGAAGTTTTCCCAGAAGCTTCTTATACTATTGCTTTTTTCAATTCTTTTTTTTCTTTTTGCTGTTCTGATTGGGTGTTTTTTGCTTTCTTATATTCCAAATGACTGATTTTATTCTCAGCTTCGTCTACTATACCATTGATTTCCTGTAAAACATTAATTTTTATTATCATAGCCTTCATTTCTTACTGGTTCTATTTTTATGCTGTTGTTGTCTACACTAAGTTATTGAGAAACCTTATGACCAGTGTTTTGAACTTTGCACCTAGTAGAGTGTTTATCTCCATTTTCTTTAGTTCTTTTTCTGGAGTTTTGTTAAGTTGCTTCATTTGGACCATGATTTTTTTTTTGTCTCCTCACTCTGGCTGCCTCCCTGTATTTGTTTCTATGTATTAGGTAGAGCTGCTAAATCTCCCAGGCTTGGTAGAACGGCCTAATATAGTAAGTGGCCTATTTAAGTAGGCACAGCCTCCCTGATCACCCCAGCTGGGCACTTGAGATACACCCACCATGTGGGCTGTATACTTTCCTCTTGTAGTTGTCTTGATTGCTATTATCACAGCAAAGAAAGGATTTGTCCAGGCAAATCAGCTGTGAGGACTGGCTATAATCACTGTCCACCAACCTCCAACCACCTTGGAGGGTCAGCTGTGCAGGGACCCTCTTCAAAGAGCAGGGCTTACTTAGTTCATCAGGGATCTGGAACCCACTGAGTCCACCCTTCAGTGTATAACTTATGGAGATAGTTTAGTGATTGTACTTTGACATGGTCTAAAGCTGTCCACTGGGTGCACTGGCATTGGGGCATCCCAGGAAGTGCAAGGCAAGATCACCCACCATCTGTGTTTTTCCCAAGGCCACCAAACATAAACTATAAAGCAATATGCAGATGGCTGCCTTTTGTGCTGGGATCACCAATCTGTAAACTAAGTCTGGCAACTACTAGTGTCAGGCCTGTAACCACTTAGTTAGAGGTATAAGGCTCACTGAAGCCAGATGCTACCTGATTGAGAGAGTTTAGGAAAATCTGAAGCATGAGTCACAGCAGGCCATTCCTATGGTAAGGTCACTGTAAACTCCTTGGGTGGGCCCAAAAGATGGGTGGGTTAGGGTCCCAGGAAATCAATAAGGTGGGACAAACAGTGATACCACGGTTTATGGAGACTCAGATATAGCATCCTTCTGCTAGCTGGAGGAATGGTTCATTCAAGGAATAATGACTTCTGCCAGTACTTCTGTCTGGCAGACAATGGCCCCTCCAGCTCTCCTCTTGATGCCAGACACTTCAGTTCTTCCCCTATGTCTCTGATGCTTTTCAAGCTGCTGTCCCCATACTGGACCTTAGAGGGAGTAAATCAGAGTGAGTCAATGCATGAGCCCTTTAAAAGTAACTGTCTGGGATTCATTCCATCAGCCCTACAACCACCTACAATATGTCATATGTAGAGCACACAGCTCTGGGAAAACTCCATGCTGTGTCCTTGCCACAGTCTCTCAGCTGGTTCAGCAGCAGTTTGCACCACAAGCAACCCCTGCAGGAGTGCCCATTTAGACTCCCCCTTCCTCCTGGAAGAAGGGAGCTCTTACTACCATTGGCTTTCTCTCCTGTCTGGCTCCACCTATAGGGCTGCATCCATGGCCTAAGGAGATTTTCTCTCTTCTCACCTCCTCATTTGTACACATTTGTCAACCTTTAGTTGTTTCAATGTATAGGTCTCTCAGGTGTGCCTCTATATTGAGCAGGGATTCTTGGGGCTCTCTCATGTAGCCATTCCATTGACACAAAAAGTGGCTGATTATTTTTATTTTCAAAATATTTTATATACAGTCATTGCTTAATGGGGAAATGTTTGCTGGGGTAACCGTACATGTTTCTCACAAGCCACACTTTATCATGAAACACTAATAATATAATGTTGTATATGAATTACACTTTTAAAATAAATAAGACCTTATATATTGGATCTTCAAGATATATTTATTAACATTTACAATATGTCATATGTAGAGCACACATACAAGATCTAGAATTCTACCTGGCTCAGAAAGTATCCATTGTTGTAGATGAAAGTAGTGTACATAATAAAGCATATTGTGAATTAAGAAAAAAGATTTTTTATTCCTCCTGCTTGAGTTTTGGAAGGACGTATTTTTCTAGGAATATGTCCATTTTTACAACCTTCCAAAACTCAACCAGGAGGAATAAAAAAAACCTGAATAGGCTGATAACTATAGAGGAAATGAAGCAGTAATTAAAACAAACAAACAAAACAAACAAACAAACAAAGAAAAAAACCTTCCAATGAACAAAAGCCCTAGTCCAGACATCTTCACAGGGGAGTTTTATCAAACATTCAAAGAAGAAATAAAACCTATCCTCCTCAGAGTATTCCAAAAAATTCAAGAGGGAGAAGCACTTCCAAGCTCTTTCTACAAAGACAGAATCATCCTAATCCCAAAACCAGATAAAGACAAGAAAAAGAAAGAGAATTATAGGACAATATCCCTCATGAACATACACACCGAAATCCTCAACAAAATTCTAGCAAACCAGATCCAGAATTATATTAGAAAGATCATACACCATGACCAAAAGATTTGTCCTAGGGATGCAAGGATTGTACAATATCTGTAAATCAATAAATGTGACACACCATATAAACAAACTTAGATATAAAAACCATATAATCATATTCATTGATGCAGAAATAGCATTTGATAAAATCCAACATGCTTTCTTGATAAAAACTCTCAGCAAGGTGGGAATAGAAGGATCATGACTCATCATAATAAAAGCCATTTATGACAAACCCATAGCCAACATCATACTCAGTGGGGGGGGGGGAACTAAAACTATTTCGCCTAAGAACAGGAACAAGACAGGGATACCCACTCTCACCACTCCTGTTCAACATAGTATTGGAAGTACTCGCCATTGAAATCAGCAAGAAGAAGAAATAAAAGGCATCCAAATTACAAAAGAAGAAGTAAAACAGACCTTATTCACAGATGACATGATATTGTACATAGAAAACCCCAAAGACTCCATAAAAAATCTACTAGACTTCAAAATGAATTTGGCGATTGTACCAAGGTACAAACTTTACACCCAGAAGTCTAAGGAACTCACAGAAAAATAAATTTAGAAAGCAATCCCATTTACCATTGCAACAACAACAAAAAATTAGGATACCTAGGAATAAACTTAAACAAGGAGACAAAGAACCTGTACTCAAAAATTTCAAGATGCTGAAAAGAGAGATAGAGGAAGACATGAACAAAAGGAAGAATGTTCATGGATTGGTAGACTCAACATCATTAAAATGTCCATACTACCCAAAGCAATCTATAAATTCAATGCATTACCCATTAAAATAATAATGGTATACTTCAAAGACCTGGAACAAATTCTCCAAAAATTCTTCTGAAATAAAAAAGATCCCAAATAGCTGAAGCAATCTTGAGAAAGAAGAACAACTTTAGAGGGATCACAATAAGAGTTATCAAGCTATATTACAAAGCCACTGTTCTCAAAACTGCCTGGTACTGGCACAAGAATAGACATATAGACCAGTGGAGCAGAATAGAGAACCCAGAAATCAACACAAGGCAATATGCTCAATTAATATTTGACAAAGGAGGCAAGAGCATACAATGGAGACAAGATAGTCTTTTCAATAAATGGTGTTGGGAAAACTGGACAGATACTTGAAAACAAATGAAACTAGACCACCAACTTACACCATACTCAAAAAATAAATTCAAAATGGATAAGGGCCTTAAAAGTAAGATGGGAAACCCTAAAAATCTTAGAAGCCATAGGCACCAAAATAGCAGGCATTTGTTGGGGCAATATCTTTACCAATACAGCTACTAGGGTAATGGAAACTAAAGAGAAAATAAACAAATGGGACCACATCAAAATAAAAAGCTTCTGTACAGCAAAAGAAAGCATCAGTGAAACAACAAGAAAGCCCACTGCATGGGAGAACATATTTGCCAATGTTATCTCCAATAAGCATTTAATGTACAATATTTACAGGGAACTCACACAACTTAACAAAAGGGAAATAAACAATCGAATACAAAAAATGGGCAAAGGAGCTAAATAGATACTTTTCAAAAGAGAACATTCAGCAATCCAAGAAACATATGAAAACATGCTCAAAGTCACTAATCATCTGAGAGATGCAAATCAAGACACCAATGAGGTCCCATTTCACACTTATCAGAATGACTATCATCAACAAACCAACAAATGGCAAGTGCTGGGGAGAATATGGAGAAAAAGGAACTCTCCTCCACTGCTGGTGGGAATGCATACTGGTGCATCCACTTTGGAAAACAGTATGGTGTTTCCTCAAAAACTTAAAAATAGAACTGCCATTTGACCCAGTAATTCCACTTCTAAGAATATATCTCAATAAACCAGAAACACCAATCAGAAAGGATATATGCACCCCTATGTTCATAGCAGCACAATTTACCATAGCTAAGATTTGAAAACAGCCTAAATCCCCATCAGCAGATGAATGGATTAGAAAACTATGGTACATCTGCTGTAACAAAGAAGGAATTCTTACCATTTGCAACAGCATGGATGGACCTGGAAAGAATTCTGCTAAGTAAAATAAGCCAGTTAGTAAAATAAGCCACATGATCTCACTCATTTATGGATAATAAAGAACATTATAAACTGACGAACAATAATAAATTCAGAGGCAGCGAAGCATCAAACAGACTGGGAAGGTTGGCAGGAGGAGGTAAGAGATCAACCAAGGACTTGTATGCATGCATTTAAACATAACCAATAAACACAAGACACTGGGGGGGGGTGTAGACATGTGTCGGGGCTAGAGGAAGGTCAAAGGGGGATAAAAAAGGAGACTTATCTACTACTATTTGTAATACTTTAAACAATAAAATAAAATTTTAAAAAGGAAAAATGAGGCACATGCAACTTTTATTTTGTTTTATTTTATTTTTGGAGGTCTCTTGGGCATGAAATAAGCCTGTGAGCCTGAAGAATAAAATGTTTTGTAAGTCAGATTTCCAAGGTTGCTTTTTGTCATGTCATTGCTTTATTCTTGTCAGAAACTTATTTCCTTGTCTAAAATGTACCATGATGAATCAAAGGAAGCACCATCTGCTAGGTTATTACATAAAATTGAGAGTCATAGCCACTATGAGGTCTGTAAGATAAATACAGTGGTAACCAGCAAAATATCTTCAATGATGAGATGTTATGTAGTAAATTGTGTTTTCCCTAAAATTAGTATGTTGAAATGCCAACCCCCAATGTGACCGATTTTGGTACTGAGAGGTAGGTGCTGCTCTAATAATACTTAAAAAATAGGGACATGTCTTGGAAATACGTAATGGGTAGAAGCTAAAAGAGATTTGAGCAGCATATTGACAAAATCCAAAATTAATTTAAAGAGATTATTAGAAATAGTTCTAAGTATTTTTTGCCGTAAGTTTCTTTACCATAAACATCTTTGCCGCAAGCATTTTTGCCAGTTAACTAATTGGCTGTTAGAAATTTTTGACATAAAAGATGGATTCAAATATTTAAAAAGTGTCTCTAATTATGGAATAATTATTATTTAGCACACTATTTAGGCAACTTGTTCTGTAATATGATATATTTACAAAATTTACCATGTTTCTTGCATAATTCATTGACCCTAACGCCATAAAAGATAAAATAACTAGTTGATAGTGTGTTTTCAAATATAAAGTAGGTTGCTTTAATTATTGATTAATTATTGATTCTTTAACTAATTTAGATATGACAGCTTGTTCTATTCCATAATGCTGACTTTAACAGTTTCTCATGCAGTACAAATTAGAGGGACAAGAAGAATCAGGATTTTCCTACTGTTACTGAACTCAGTGGGTCCACCTCTTGGAGTGTTCTATTTAAGAATTAGATATAGCTATTAGTTGTGTGATTTTATTTACTTGCAGCTCTATCTCCACAAAGGGAGGCTTAGTTAGCCATTGCTTTTTTCTTCCACGGGTCATTTGAATATTTATAACATCATTCAAGGGTATTTAAAATTAGCAACTTAAAAATTAACCTGCTATATTTGGTCATTTAATTAACTCACCCCTAATGTCTTGACAGGGCCAGTCCAAATGATTTCTAGGGGCTTATATGGCCCACAGGCTGGACATTCCCCACCCCTGGCTTATATATACTGGTTAATTACATGTTGGTTTCTTCTGTGCAAATACATTAACTTATCTGGTTGAGTTCCAGTCAAGCTCATCTAGTGATAACTGTGTCTACAAAATACTATGCTATGGCTTAATGTTTAGTTAGTATCAGTAGCATTTAATAAGAATCCTAATAATGAGACCCTTATCCTATCTAACAATTCTCCACTGAGATTTTTCATTCCTCATTCTGTAACTATATCCTGCTAAACATGGATGGAATATGTCTTTGAATGAGAGGAGTAAATTTTCTGGATGCTTAACTGAGGTATATTTTAGGGTCATCAGGGGACGAATCAAATTACTGATATTGTTATACCATCATTTGTAGGGGGAATTTTTCTAGTCTGGAGGAGACAAACCTGACCAAGAGATTGGATATGTATAGACCAAAAATTAGAACTAAGATTCTATCTATGAGGGGTCCCAGGAACGAAAGAAATCAAGTAATGTTGGGGGAGAGCCAGTTTTACAAAGTACCAAATGGCATTTGCAACATTGTCTTTCTGAATTATCAGGCAGCTAATTAGCCTTGTCTAAAAATTTTCTAGTATTTTTTTTTCAACTTAACCACTGCTATTTATATAAGTGAAGCAAGTCATATTAGCAACTGTACAAATTCCACCTTGTATGCACAAAAGTTATAGAATGGTCTAAATAAAAGCTATAAGATGATCTGTCATGAGCTTAGCTAAGGAATTAAAAGAATGGTAAAGCAGATTAAAGTTATCCTTGGTATTGGCCATATTTGTATTATTTTGACAGCACTTTCTTGTGTCATGTTTCTATATTCTATATTGACATTGCTTAGGCACAGTTCAAAGGTCATTTCTCTCTCTTTTAACATTCCAACGTTTGAGCGATAAAATTTGTAAGGTACTTCTGGGTCCATTTGAAAGTGGCTCCATTTATATTATTGTTTATAGTTTTCGTTTTTAATCAAAATATGTACATAAAAGCATTGCTGGTCAATTATCAGAAAGCAACATTAATATGTGATTTAAGACTTCATTGGTCCCTCTATTCTCAGGGGGCTCATTTTGAGTATTTTATTCCATTGTTGGTGCCTCATCAGAAAGAAGGTTCATTTCTAGTATGTCATGTCCCACATAGGAGAGAAAATTGTTTTCTCTTTGCTTAGGAACCTTAGGCCACATTTAAACAAAAAAGTTCCAAAACAGAGGTTTTATTGCCATGTTTTGTTAAAACCAGGTAAATTTCCTCTGTATTTTCTTATGTTGTGGGGCGACTTCCACGACCAGTTGCAAATGACCAGGAGACAGTTAAGTTGGTAATCAGCAAGCAAGAATTTATTGAACTGGCCAGGATGGTCGGAGGGCACCACATGGAGGTCAAACACTCACAGCCATCCCATCCAGGTGTAGGCAGTCCTTTTATAGGGTCTGAACCATACATTTTCATTGTTTTAAATTCCGCAAACAGGCTGCAGGGTCGTATCTGAGATAGGGAAGTGCCAGTAGGCTATGATTAACCCTGTTGCCTGCTTCTTATCTCTTACCATACATCTTGATAGACATGGGAATGTAGTCCTATCTTGCAAAAGTAAATGGTATAGCTGGTGCCATTGGGTGATTCCTTTATGCTCTACAAAGAGATTTATGTAGGCCTCAAGGTCTCAATCTAGAAGTTGAAGTAACTACCCTTTTGTTTTAAGCAAGCAAGCAAGATCAAAATTCAAAAAACAGTTTTATCCAAGATGAATGCTACCATATTTCATTTCCCACTGGTTTTATGTGCATGAGTCAAATAATGGACTCATCCTTATTAGTTAGGTGATTGTACTGCCCCCTAACTTCAAGTAGTTTGACCACATTAATTTTTCTCAATTGTCTCCTTGGAATAATTAGTTTTCTATTTACTTATTCTACTTCTTTAAGGGCATTCTCTGTTCCATTTCTGCTCTCTCATCCCCTAGCACATCTAGCCCTATGTGGTCCTGGACTTTTTCACTGGCTAGTAAAAATGTTCTCACAGTTACTAAGACCCTTAGACCCATGGTCCCCTTTAGTACTGTCCCCACTGAAATCCAGTTTCCTACTGAGGTGTGGAGTCTCCTCTTGGCCTGCTGTGGAGCCCAGGCTAGGAATCTCACAGGTGAGGCTGCTGGTTGTCAGGATTCAGGCCGTTTCCTGGTGCAGGAGCTGGGGGTGGTATAGTCAGGTCTAGATACCATCTATTTAACAGCCGTTAGCATGCTCAGGATAACAGTGTAGCATCCCTTTCAGGTTGGGATGAGTTCTTGGGCAATGAACTTCTTTACCCACACTGCATCCCCAGGCTGGAAGGGATGTAGAGGGTCAGTGGTGGGCACTGGCAGTGCATTTCAAACCAACTTATGGGTGGCTCTCTGGGTATACTGCAGAACCTGTAAGGACTAGAGTAAGGAAGGGTTATGAATTCCAGCTTTAAGTTTCTCCCTGACCCTGGGATAGATGAGGAGAGGTCTACTACACATGATCTCAAAAAGCGGGAAACCCCTCCCAGTAGAGGATTCACCTGGCCCATAAGAGGACAAAGACAGGAGGTTGGTCCAGTTTTCACCAGTTTCTATGAAATATTTAATTAAAATTATGCCTGTCCTGAATTTTGTGGCTGGTATGCACAATTGAGTTTCCAATTTATGCCTAAGAATTGAGCTATACTTTGAGATACTTTGGGTACAAAAGCGGGGTTGTTATCTGATCCTATGACTACCAGCAGCCCAAATCTAGGTATAATCTCCTGGAGTAATTTTTTGACTATTCTATAGGTAGTTTCTGTCCTAGTGGGGTATGCTTCAACCCAACCGAAGGTGTCTATAAGAACTAGCAGGTATTTATTCCCTGATGCTGGTGGTTTAATCTCTGTGAAATCCACCTCTCAGCGTTCTCCTGGAGAATTTACCTGAGGCTTGAATTCCCAGGGAGACCTTCTTACCTTGCTTAGCATTTATCTGTGCACAGATGGTACTTCTAGTGACTGCTTTTAATTATCTTATCTAAGCTTGGTATATAGTACCTGCCTTGTACAAGTTCAGAAGTCTTGGTGACTTCTAGGTGGGTGGCCTGGTGTCTCTGCTGGTGTCACTGGGCAACCTACGTCCAACCTAGAGCCTCTGGGACCAACAACCTGATCTACCAACCATCTGCTGCTTTGATGGCTTGCTTCTGTTCTGCTCATTTCTCCTCTTGTTTGGTGTAGGAGGGGGTTTGTTATAGGTCGGGTCCAGCAGGGTCACTAAGACCTGTAAAGGCCCCACTGGTTTTTAGGTGGCTTCCTTGACAGTTTGGTCTGTGGCTCTATTTCCACTGGTTTTGTTATGGAGTGGATGCCAGTGAAAGACCACTGGAGCCTAGACCAAATTAAAATTTAGGGAGCCTTTATTCATCGGCCCAGGGACTGCTCTGCCATCTTCCATGCAGGGAGACCAGAGAGCAGCCCTAACCCTTTGTGCAATACCACTTTTAAGCACATTAACCACATCCTGTTTTTGCACAAGTAACCCAAAGTAAAACAGTTTTTCCCAAGCAACGTCAGAGTCATGCCATTGAAGTCCATGCCACCCACAGGGTCATCCTGTTCTTCAGAAAGCTGACAGTGTTCTATCTTGCAAGACTTATGTGCTGGGAAGGGGCCATGAGACTGTATCTCAAGGCCTGGTCTGGTGTCAGCACTGACAACTCTGTCTGGGGCATAGTCTACGGCCTCAGGAATGCTCAAAAATTCCAACTCTACAACAGTTTCAATTGTCCCCCCTTTCTGATGTCCTTTGCAGTGCACTATTGCAACTGCTCTTGGGAGCCAGATGACCTCTAATAAGGCTAAAAGCTCTTCCCTATTTTTAATGTCCTTTCTGGCTAAAGTTGGAAACCCTCTTTTACAGGGGATGGCATTGTGTCCCCTTGCTCAGAGACTGTGCCCAAATGGTGTAGTCCAGGGTGACTACCACTGCCCCTGCATATCGGATCCCATCCTGAACATAATTGCTCCCATCCTTGAACAGTACCTTGTCTGGTGATGATGGTGGGACACTGTCAGGTCTGGGTGAGCTGTTCGTACTGCATCTGTTACCTCTATGCAGTCATTAATGGGTTCCTCCGGATCATCATCTCAGAGCAGGCTGGGAGGGTTGATGGCCAGTGTCTTATGGAACCAGATGCATGGCTGGTCCAGGAGAAGGGCTAGGCACTGGGTGATCCTGGTGTTTGAGGTCCATCTCTCCAGGGAACCTCGAAGGAGGCCCTGCACAGTACGGGGTGTTGTCAGGGCTAGTTTCTGGACCAGAGTCAGCTTATCTTCCTCCTTTACCAACAATGCTGTGATGGCCACAGCCCAGAGGCACGCTGGCCACTCTGCTGCCACAGGGCCTAGTCTCTTAGACAGATAGGCAGCAGGTCACTTCCAGGGACCTAGAGTCTGAGTGAGAACCCCTTTGGCAATGCCCCTTAACTCACTCACATAGAGGTGGAAGGGCTTATGTTAGTCCTCTGGCACAGGTTTTTACATTTCCTATAAGAAACAACCTTTAAGAGAGGACAGGTTAAAAGTACAGGGAGGGGAACATGTAACTGGACCTGGGTTCCTTGGATCCATGGTGAGGTGTGCTCTGTCCCCCTCAAAAGATATGGTAACGTCCAAGTTGGGGGTACAGGCATTCTAGCATGACCAAAAATGTACGTGTTACCATGTTCCTTCTGAGGTCCATGGTCCTTTTTGATATCCAAGGAAAATAGGCAATTTGTCCAGGGGCTTCCTAGACTGATGTCTCCTTAGAGGTATGGGTCCCATCGGCTCTGCTGAAACTTGAATAGGCTTCCCCAGTGTCCACCAGGAGACTAAGAGGCCTTCCTCCCACTTGTAAGGTTACCCTGAGCTCCTGGGGATTAAATGGAAAGGATCCCGTCCCTGTTAGTTCTCTTTCCTTAAGTTAAAGACTCTTGGAGTCTGAGTCTCCTTTTGCTTCCCTAACTAACTTGTCAGGACATTCTCTCTTTTAATGTCTCTGCTTTCTACAATAAACATACTGATTCTTTCCTAACTGCTTCCTACGCTTTCTTTCCTTTCTCATCACATATACTAACCTTCACAATTTCAAATTAGCCTTTAAACCTTCTTCCTATGTCCTTCAAAAATACACGAACATGTCTTAAACCTTCCATTAAGTATTTTAAAGGCAGAGGGAGGAGGGAACCTCCAGCTTCTTGAATTCTAAACAGCCACATTTTTCCTAGAGATAAAGATCTCAGTTTCTGATAAGCCTGAAAAGGGAAATGGGGGGGATTTCTAGCTGCCACATTTAAGACCCCTAACAGAACATGGTAAAAAGTGTCCAAGAAGTTGCCATGGGTTCTTGGGTCTTGTTGGAGCACAGGGGGTCACAAGGGAATGTCTCTCCTTGCAGCTGCCATATCTGGCTACTCAAAACAACTCCTGGAGGGGGATGAGCACCAGATGGGTGGAGGCAGGGAGCATAGCTCCGGTTCCAGGTGGCGAATGGAGGTGCTCCCACAGAGGGAGAAGGCTGTAGTCCTTCTCCCTCTGTTACCACTGGAAAAAGTGCTTGCCTCCTGCTAATGAAGGTGGCATGGGGGGAACCAGTGACCCTTACACTGCAATCAGACTCCCTGACCTCTCTGAAAAGCCCCTCTGCTTGAGTGTGTTCCCATTAAAAAGTACTGATTTTAAAACTAATAACTTAAGAGTTGCCACACACAAAAAAGGAACAAGTGGCCTAAAAAATATTTTCCTTTCTATCTAAAGGTTTTTCAATGCATTGCAGTCATTAACCATATTAAACTCAAATGGCCAATTGAGACAAACAGTTCTGACACCGTTCCTCCACCACTGATTAAGACTGTAATCTAATCTACCTGGTGGCAGGTAGCAGAAACAAGATTCATTTACTTTTCTGGGAATGCTTGGTGACTTTGCCAGCTCTGGATTTTTTCTTGTAAGTAGTTAACTTTAGAATTTGGTCCCTGCTTTAAACTTTTTCTGACCACAATTGTTACAACTTTATCAAATTAATAAACATTGACAGAAATTTTGGTGGGCCCATTACTCCTCTGACAGAGAGCAAGCACCTGTGGGAACAAGGAATCCTAGTGGCCACTCAGGGCAGTTTGCTACCGGTCAGAGCAGTCAGCCTTAAATAAACCAAATGTTTTCTTTTTCTTTTTTTCCCCTTCTTCTCACAGAGTTCTACATTTATATGAAAAAAATAATTATCCCTAGGCAGACAAACAAAATATCAAATAAACATACCCATGTTTCAGTAAAACAAAAATGGCATTCATGTTGGACAAAGAAAACAAGATTAATAGGCACAACAAACAGTTAAATGCCTTATCCTACAACTTAGGGAGTTTCTCTGGAGCTCAGTCTGCCTCCCATAACGAGGGCAGGAGCAGGAGGGGTGGCACAGCCAACACCCTGGGGGAAGAGAAGGGCTTACAAATGCCGCTGGTGCTGCTGCCACAATTTGTGAAGGAAAGAAAAAAAAGCTTAAAACCGCTCCCAGAGTCTGCCAAGGACTGTGAGGGGAAAGTTATCCTGCACTCCGGCATTTACCTGGGAAAAAAGAGTGCTTAGTCATGGAGAGGCAGATTACACATACAAGGTTATTTCAAGAGAGGTGAAATCCTGTAAGGAACCTTGATAAAAAGATCAGTAATCCAGTTGCATAGTCAAAGGCCAAACAGGAAGGGAAGAACCACTTTATGTTCTCTAAGGGAATTTCAAAAGCCGACAACAAATTGACAAACCTTTGTCAAATTAAAATCTAACAAATGATACATACTGGGCCCTATTATGATAACACCAAACAAAAAGTCCTGACATAATAACAACAAACACAAGAAAAACAGTCCAGTCACTATCAAGAGCTCCCTGGGAGAGAAGGAAAGCCTCAGGCCTGCCCAGAAAAACAGTCCAGTCACTATCAAGAGCTCCCTGGGAGAGAAGGAAAGCCTCAGGCCTGCCCAGCAGGGGCCCGTCTCTCTTCCTCTGAAGGGAAGGAGAGCCTCTGGCCCACTCAGCGGGAGTCCCTCTCTCCTCTTCCAGGAATCTCACACTCACACATCTGAACCAGTGGAGAAGGACACCATCATGTCCTCCCTACAGAGTACAGAGATTATGCTGCATCCAGCCCTCTGGCACTCTCCCTTGAGATCTCAACCTAGGCACCTTACCTCCTATGAGACTGGTCTTCCCTTTTTCAATAAATCCTTCTGGCTTCCACTTCCAGCTTTGATCCGTGGAAAGGAATGAGAGCCTCCAGCCTGCCAAGCGGGGTCCCTCTCTCTTCCCCTGAAAGGAAGGAAGAGCCTCTAGCCTGCCAAGCAGGGGTCCCTCTCTCTTCCTTGCAAATCTCGCCGGGGCCTCCAAATGTTGTAGGGCAACTTCCACGACCAGTTGTAAATGACCATGGAGGCAGTTAAGTTGGTAATAAGCAAGCAAGGATTTTTGAACTGGCCAGGATGGTCAGAGGGCACCACATGGAGACCAAACACTCACGGCTATGCCATTCCAGGTGTAGGCAGTCCTTTTATAGGGTCTGAACCATAAATTTTCATTGTTTTAAATTCCTCGAACAGGCTGCAGGGTTGTATCTGGGGTATGGAAGTGCCAGTAGACTATGTTTGACCCTGTCACCTACTTCTTATTTCTAACCATACAGTCTGCTGGACATGTGAATGTAGTCCTGTCTCGCAAAAGCAAAAGGTGTAGCATAACTCCTGGCACCATTGGGTGACTCCTTTATGGTCTACAAAGAGATTTATGTAGGCCTCAAGGTCTCAGTCTGGAAGCTGGAGTAACTACCTTTTGTTTTAAGCAAGCAAACAGAATCAACATTCAAACAGCAGTTTTATCCAAGATGAATGCTACCATATTTCACTTATATTTTATAGCCCTTAGTGATCATTTCAAAACAATGAACAACCATTTTCAGTGTGCTATCATTATAACATTGAGCTATGAAAAACAGATGAATAATAGCAAGAATTTCTATAATAATAAACACAATGTTAAATCCAATTTTAATAATAGATCTGATCCAAAAGGCAACACCAGAGGCCAGTTATCTGAAGATATTAAATAACCATGGGGTGTTAGTAGGTACTGTGTTTAATCATTTGACTTGTATCTCGATATTTAGTTCTAACTTTATTTTATCAAAGGTGTTTTATCCAAGTACATCAAAAAGTATTAACAACAAAGCAAACCCTATCTTGCTTAGCCAGAGTGTTTTAAGAACAATTCTATTGTCTAATATTGGTATACTAGATGCCCGTTGCACGAAAATTTGTGCACTGGTGGAAAGGGGTCGCTCAGCCCTACCTGCCCCCTCTCACAGTCTAGGAGCCTTCAGGGGATGTCCTACTGATGACTTAGGCCTGCTCTCCATGGCAGCAGGCCTAAGCCACAGTCTGGCCTCCCTCTACAGGAGGCAATTGGCTGATCAGGGGAAGATGCTGCCCCTATCACCTCACTGCTGTTGCCACTGCCAGCGCAGCAGCTGTAAGGCTCACCACTGCCTGAGCCCTGGGCTTCGCAGCTGCCGAAGCCCACAGCTGCCTGAGTCCAGGGTATCCATGAGCCCCAGGCCTCACGGCCACTGTGGCTTTGTCTGGATGTACATCCAGAAGACTTAGGCCCTAATTAACATATCACCTTCTTATTAGTATAGATAGTCACGGTTGTAATTTTCTAAGCAAAATTTTCTTCTAAATCTGGCATCTTTATTGGGGCTGAAATCACCAGGCATTGAATATCCAAGAGTTAATATCTTTAAATTTAGTCGCACATGCATTACTAACTAAAGTTTTGTTTCTTAGAGTGTCAGAGCTTTCTCCATGAATTTCTCTGAAGATAAAACATCTTTGTAGAAATATGTTTGTAAAAGCATCAGAGTAAAACAATAATTGTCTGTAAATGACAAAAGTCTTTAAATTGGCCACTGTTAAAGTTCAGGTGGATGTTCATATACATACCTATAAATAAGGTAACTGCTAGGTATCTGTTATTTTGACTATATATAAAATTATTTTCTTAAAATTCCTCCTTGAATCTTTTGCAATGTTTACCCACTTTTTACAATATGCAGAGACCTTTTGTAACTTACATATAGGGTGGGGCAAAAGTAGGTTTACAGTTGTGAATATCTGAAATGGAATTTATTCTTGTTATATTATTTATTATTATATCATTTTCCATACAAACAACTGTAAATTTACTTTTTGCTTCAACAACAGTGCATCTCTATTTCCCATATTTTCTTCTACCAAAACTTTAAAACCTATATGTACATATATACATTTTGTTTTATATTAATGTTTTTTTCTTTTTTTATATATTTTTATTGATTTTTACAGAGAGGAAGGGAGAGGGAAAGAGAGCTAGAAACATCGATGACAGAGGAATATTGATCAGCTTCCTCCTGCACACCCCCCACTGGGGATGTGCCTGCAGCCAAGGTACATGCCCTTGACCAGAATTGAACCTGGGACCCTTCAGTCACAGACCAACGCTCTATCCACTGAGTCAAACTAGTCAGAGCTTATTTTATTTATTTTTTATGTTTTAAATTCTTTAGTGTGAAAATTATTACATATGTTTTCTTTTCTCCCCATTGACCTCTCCCCACCATCTCCCACCACCCAGCACAGGCCCTCATCCCTCTACTGTCTGTGTCCATTGGTTATGCTTGTATTCATGCACACAAGACTTTTGGTTGATTTCTTACCACCCCGCCCCCCTCAACCTGCCTTACCTTCCCTCTGTGGTTTGATAGTCAGTTCAATGCTTCTATGTCTTGATCTATTTTTGTTTATCAGATTATGTTGTTCATTATATTCCACAAATGAGTGAGATCATGTGGCACTTATCTTTCTCAGACTTGTTTATTTCACTTACCATAATGCTCCCCAGGTCCATCCATGCTGTTGCAAATGATAATTATTTTTACAGCAGCATAGTATTCCATTGTGTAGATGTACCACATTCATTTACTGATTGGCACTAACTAAGGCTACTTCCAAATATTAGCTATTTTAAATTGTGCTGTTATTAACACAGGGGTACATATATACTTTCTGATTGATGTTTCTTATTTCTTGAGATATATTCCTAGATGTGGGATTACTGGATCAAATGGGAGTTCCATTTTTAATTTTTTTGGGAAACTCCATAGTGTTTTCCACAGTGGCTGCACCAGTTTGCATTCTCACCACAGTACTCAAGGGTGTTGGAAGCTGCTTATTGCCTTCACTATCAGAGAGGTGTGGAAAAGGAGTCCAGAAAGTTGGTCAGCCTTGAGGTACTGGCAGGTCAGAGCCATACATCCACTGTCAAATTAAGACAATGGTAGCTGAAACAACTTCCACCTTTTAGTTTTATGTAAATACTTGCTGATGGGCTATTATCAAGCTATTATTAGAACTGCCTGCCTAAGGGCTATGGGTGTACCCCAGACCTGAATAAAAGGATGGCAAGGCCAGAGCAAAACAGAGTCCTCTCTTGACCTTCTGCCTGGCCCCCAATTCCCAAATTAATATTTTCTTGTCTAGTTTCTTTCATTTGCGTGCAGGCTCCTCCAGAGCCTGAACCCTGAACCATGCAGGATGTATGTGTGTGGGGGGCACTCACACAAGGGTTCCTTTTCTTCCACATCCTCTCAAGGACTTGTCTTTAGTGATTTGTTGATGATAGCCATTCTGACAGATGTGAGGTGGTACCTCATTGTTGTTTTGATTTGGGTCTCAGGTGATTAGTGACTGAGCATTTGTTCATGTCTCTGGGTCTTCTGTATGTCCTCTTTCAAAAAGTGTCTATTTAGGTACTTTGTCCATTTGTTGACTGGATTGCTTATCTTCTTTTTGTTAAGTTGTATGACTTCCCTATAAATTTTGGAGATTAATCCCTTATCAAATGTCACATTGGAAAATATGTTCTCCTAAGCAGTGGGCTATCTTACTGTTTTCTTAATGGTTTCTTTTGCTGTGCAGAAGGTTTTTATTTTGATGTAGTTCAATTTGTTTATTTTCTGCTTAGTTCCTATTGTCCTAGGAGATGTGCTGGTAAAGATATTGCTATAAGGCATGTCTGATATTTTGCTGCCTATGGATTCTTCAAAGATTTTTATGGTTTCCAATCTTATGTTTAAGTATTTTGTCCATTTTGAGTTTATTGTTGTGTATGGTATAGATTGGTGTTCTCTTTTCTTTTTTTTTTTCTTCTTTTTTTGCATGTATCTGTCCAATTTCCCCAACACCACATATTGAAGTGATTGTCTTGACTCCATTGTATGCTTTTGCCTCCTTTGTCCAATATTAATTAAGTATAATGGCTTGGGTCAATTTCTGGAGTCTCTGTTCTGTTCCAGTGATCTATATATCTGTTCTTGTGTCAGTATCTGGAAGTTTTGAGAACAGTAGCTTTGTAGTATAGCTTGATATATGATACTATGATCCCTCCAACTTTGTTCTTTTTTCTCAAAATTGCCACAGCTGTTTTTTTTTTAATTTCAGATTAATTTTTGAAGAGTTTGTTCTAGGTCTTTGAAGTATGCTATTAGTATTTTAATGGGGATTGCATTGAATCACTGAATCAATATATTTTTGGGGGTAGCATGGACATTTTAATGATGTTGATTCTACAAATCCATGAACACAATGTATTCTTCTACTTGTTTATATCTTCCTCTGTCTTTTTTTTTCAGTGTCCTGTAGTTTTCTGAGTACAGGTCTTTTACTACCTCAGTTACATTTATTCCTAGGTATGTTAAATTTTTTGTTGCAATGGTAAATGGGATTTTTGTTTCATTTTTCTTTCTCTAATTTCACTATTGGTGTATTTAAAAAGCCACAGATTTCTGGGTGTTAATTTTGCATCCTGCTACATAGCTGAATTCATTTATTAAATCTAGTAGTTTTTTAATGGAGTCTTTAGGGTTTTCCATGTACAATATCATGTAATCTGCAAATAATTACAGTTTTACTTCTTTTCCAATTTGGATTTCTTTTATTTCTTCTTCTTATCTGATAATTATGGCTTGCACTTGCATTACTATCTTGAACAGGAGTATTGAAAGTGGGCATCCCTGTTTTGTTTCTGTTATCAGGGGAAATGGCTTTAGTATTTTCCCATAGAGTATGATATTGGATATAGCTTTGTTAGATAAGGCTTTTATTATGTTGAGGTATGATACCTCTGAAAGGGCAGAGCGGGACTGCAAAGAACAATTTAGACAGCTACCATTTTGGGCTGTGTGACTTGGCAGCCACTATGTAGGCCGTGTGATATGTAAACTTACCTGGGGGCTGCCATCTTGAAATCACAAAGACCAACCCCTCCCTTTGAGTTAGCCAATAGCACAAGACTGTGTGTTTGAGCTCCAATCAAGAGCAAATGACAGGGCAGGTCACGTGTGTTAGGGATTATTTGTGTCACTAGCCCCAGCCCTCACCCACCCAATTGGAATTGGCCAACTCAGTGGTTCGTGTCTGGCCTCACCTCCCTATAAAAATACCATGCTCAGGATATCTTTCCTCTTTTGTTTCCTGCCCCTGCAGCAGTGGGAGCAGAGAGCCAAGCTCGGGCTTGAATAAAGACTCTTTGCTTTTGCATTGGATGTGGCTCAGTGGTGGTCTCTGGGGATCTTGAAATCTGGGCATAACAACCTCTATTCCCACTTGGCTGAGAGCTTTTATCAAAAAGGGGTATTGGACTTTGATACATGATTTTTCTGCATCAATTGATATAATCATGTGGTTTTTGTCTTTCAATTTGTTTATGTAATATATGTTTATTGATTTACAAATATTGTACCAGCCTTGCATCCCTGGAATAAATCACAATTGGTCATGGCCTATAATCTTTTTATTGTATTCCTGGATGTGATTTGCTAATATTTAATTAAGGATTTTAACATCAATGTTCATCAGTGATATTGACCTGTAATTCTCTTTCTTTATAGTGTCTTTATTTGTAGTGGGATTAGGGTAATGATGGCTTCATAGAAAGAACTTGGAAGTGTTCCTGCCTCTTGAATTTTTGGAAGAATTGGAGAATGATCAGTGTTCTTTTTTGAATGCTTGGTAAAACTCCTGTGAAGCCGACCAGACCAGGGTTTTTGTTTGCTGAATTTTTTTTTATTATTACCTCAATTTAATTGGTAGTTATTGGCCTATTCAGGTTTTCTGATTCTTCCTGATTGAGTTTTGGAAGATTGTATTTTTTAGGAATATGTCCATTTCATCTGTGTTGTCCAGTTTGTTGGAGTAGAGTTGCTCATAATATTTTTGCAATCCTTTTTATTTTTGTGGTTAGGTTGTTACTTCACCTCTTTCATTTCTGATTTTGTTTATTTGGGTTAACTCATTTTGTTTCTTGGTGAGTCTGGCTACAGGTTCATCAATCTTGCTTATCCTTTCAAAGAACCAGCTCTTCATTCTATTGATCTTTTATATTTTTTTAAATCTCTATGTTATTTATTTCTGCTCTGATCTTTATTATTTATTTCCTTCTACTTACTCTGGGATTTTCTTGTTGATCTCTTTCTAATTCCTTATGTTGTAGGATTGGGTAAGTGGTTACCAGTTTTTCTTTTTCCTTTTTTTTTTTTAAATTCAGGCCTGTAAAGCTATGAACTTCCCTCTCAGGATTGCTTTGATTGTGTCCCATAGATTTTGGGTTGGTTTGTTTTCATTATCACTGGTTTCCAGGATATTTTTTATTTCTTTATCTATTTCTTTGGTAATCCACTTATTGTGTAATAGCATGCTATTTAGCTTCCATGTCTTTTCTTGTTTTTCTTGTTTTAACTGTATTTGATTTCTATATTTATGCCATTGTGATCTGAGAAGACCCTTGATATGATATCAATTGTTGAATTTGTTGAGACTTGGCCTGTGTCCCAATATGTGGCCTATCTTTGAAAATGTTCCATGTGCACTCAAGAAGAATGTATATTCTGTAGCTCTGGGATGAAATGTTTTAAAGATGCCAATTATTTCCATTGGATCTAGTTAGTCACTTATGATTGCTGGGTTTTTTTCTGATTTTTTTTTGTTTGTTTGGAGGATTTATCCAGAGGTGTCAATGGGATATTAAGGTCCTCTACTGTGATTATATTGCTGTTGACCTCACCATTTATATCTTCCTGACATTTTTTATGTATTTGGGTGCTCCTGCATTGGGTGCACATATGTTTACCAGAATTTTATCTTCTTATTGAATCAATTCATTTAGTAATATTAAGTGGCCTTTCTTATCTATTATTAGGGTCTTCACTTTGAGGTCAATTTTATCAGATATAAGTATTGCTACACCAGCTTTTTTTCTCATTTCCATTTACTTGAATTTTTTCCATCCCTTCACTTTCCATCTGTGTGACTCTTTTGTTCTGAGGTAGGTCTCTTGTAGACAGCATATGTATGGGTCTTGTGTGTGTGTGTGTGTGTGTGTGTGTGTGTGTGTGTGTGTTTAATTCAGCTGTCCTATGTCTTTTGATTAGAGCATTCAATTTATTTATGTTAAAGGTTATTATGGATAGGTACTTGTTTGTTATTATTTTTATTCCTTATGCCTGTGTTCCTTGTTTTCTTTCTGTTTCTTATTTTTACAGCAGTACCTTTATCATTTCTTACATTGCTAGCTTGGTGGTACAAAAGCCCCTTAGCATTTTTTTCTCTATGAAACTTCTGATTTCCCCTTCAATTATGATTTATAGCCTTACTGGATAGAGTATTCTTGGATTCAGTCCTATGTTTTGCATCATTTTGTATATTTTATTCCATTACCTGCTGGAATGCTTGTTTCTGTTGAGAAATTGGTTGGTAGTCTAATGGGAGATCCTTGTTTCTCTCTGGCAGCTTTTAAGATTCTTCCTTTGTCCCTGATGTTTCCCAATTTAATTATGATGTGTTCTGATTTAGATCTTTTGTGGTTCATCTTGTTTGGACCTCTGTTTCTTGAGATAGTGTGACTTTTTTCTTCCCAAAGTCAAAGTCATGTTTTCTGTCATTATTTCTTCAAATAAGTTTTCTCCTCCTTGCTCAGATTCCTGTACATCTGGCACTCCTATAATGCGAATGTTGTTTAATTTTGTGTTGTCCCAAAGCTTCCTTAGACTCTCCTCTGGCTTTTTAGATTTTTTTTCAGTTGCCGTTCTGCTTGTTATTTGTTTTTCTACTTTGCCTTCGAACTCACTGATTTTATCAGATTTTTATAGTCTACTGTTGAAATTCTCCATTGCATTATTTGTTGCACCTATGTAATTTTTCATTACTTCTGGATTCTTACACATGTTGCTGAATTTCTAATCCAGAAGGTTGAACATCTTTATAACCATTACTCTGAATTGTTTTTCAGGAAAATTGCTTCTCTCCATTTCATTTAGTTCCCTTACTGGCAATTTCTCCTTTTCTTTCCTTTGAAGATATTTTTGTTTGTTTGTTTCCACATTTTTGCTGCCTCTTTGTATTTGTTTATATGTAATGCAAGCTGCTGTCACTTTCAGGCCCTGGACAACCTCTTTTCAGTCTCAGAAGCTGAAGCCCTTAGTGTTCCAAAGGTCCAGGACTCTTTATCCTAGAGGCTGGGTCTGCCTTAAGTCTCATGCCTTTTTCTTTGTTCTGAGTTGTATTTCTTTCCCCTATGGCTCTGTTTCCTCAGTTATCTGCTGCAGTTGCTCAGGATTGATGGCTGCAAGTGCACACTTCAGCACTGGTTCCTGAAGTACAGGATCAGGGTGTGCAGAGGTCCCAATTTTCAGGTTCTGGTTGTGGGAACCAGACACATGGGGTCCAGTCATAAGGGGTTCTGAAGTGCAGGGATCAGTTGCACAGGCCAGGAGGCATAATGCATGAGGCACCAGCCTGCGAGTGCCTATACTGGTAGCAGGGGCTCTGCATCTAGGAGAGCCCAATCTGACAGTCTCTGAGACTCCTGGGAGATGTAACTGTCTCTCACTGACTCCCCCACACACCACACATATCCATAAACTTCCCTCTTAAGTCCTTTACTTACTCAAACTCTCTCTCTCAGTATGGTCCTGTTGGTCTCCATGTTGGGATCATTTTTAGTAGGTTTTTTTTTTTTTTTTACAAACCATGGCACTTTCATAAATCACTTTAAACAAAGTAACTTATACAATAGTTTGCATTTTTAAAGCAATTTTTTTCCCTTTGGTCTCTGTGGGCAATGTTTTGGTTAGTTCTTAAGTTTTTACATTTCAAAGAAAACATTGAGTCACAACTTTAAGAGACAGAGAAAGACTATAATTTTTTTAACAATTTATATTAATAATTTATATCTATGTAAATATAATTAAAAGGTTACCATTATTTATTTGACCACATTTCTTTTGTAATTTAACGCACTAAATAGGCCTAAACAGTTTAATTCCCCCATTTTTTAAAGAGAGTAAACAAATCTATGAAGTGTTTCAAGGATCCTGAAAAATTTCAAAGTTCTTAAAAATCTCAGAGGTAAAAAAAAATGACTCTCCTTCAATTTTGAAACTTGGGAAGTTTGCAAATCATAAAAAAAATTTAAAGTGTTTGTTCAAATAAAAACATAGGTCATTATAAACAATACTTAAAAATTTATGTGCCAGCCAGTGTGGCTCAATGGTAGAACTTGAACCTATGAATCAGGAGGTCACAAGTTGATTTTCAATTAGGGAACTTGCCTGGATTTCAGGCTCAATCCCCAGTAGGGGGCTCACAGGAGGCAGCCATTCAATGATTCTCATCGTTGATGTTTCTATCTCTCTCCCTCTCAATTCCTCACTCTGAAATCAATAAAAACATACTTTTAAAATGTATTTACTAATTAGTAAACAAAATCTTTGCAAGCAAATACAGAACAAAAATAGTTATTGAAACAAAATTTTAATTTTTCTGGTGTTAAGAAAATATAGTATACTTAAGGAATTAAAGTCTTAATGACAAAGAGCATAAGAAATCATTGTAATATATACCTTTGCTTTCTCTTTATAATCTCTTATTAAAAATACACAAATAATGGAGAAATTTGTCATTATTTTTGTAGAGACATAACATTAAATTTTAGATTTATATAAGTACACCATTGATATTAAAGCTTAAATTATTTTTAAAAACAAAATAATATGATTTTAGATAACTTAATGGATGAGGCAAATTTTTCCTTTTCTTTTTTTATGTTTTTTTTAATCCTTATTGTTCAGTTTATTAATTACATTGTTCCCCCACTTCTCAACCTACAGCTCCCCTCCACCTGGTACCCATCCCATCCTCCACCCTTACCTCCCCCACACTGTCATCTCCCATAGGTGCATGAATTCTTTCTAGTCTCTTGCTGCACCTTCCACACCCTTTTTCTCCCCAAGAATTGCCAGTGCATTCCCTTTCTTTGTCCATGAATCTGTTTTATTCACCAGTTTATCCTGTTCATCAGATTATCAACTCACTTGATTTTTAGATTCACTTGTTGATAGATGTGTATTTGTTATTCATAATTTATATTTTTACTTTTTTCTTCTTCTTCTTCTTATAGAATATCTTTCAGCAATTCATATAATATTGGTTTGGTGGTTATGAACTCTATTAGCTTTTCTTATCTGCGAAGCACTTTATCTGACCTTCAATTCTGAATGATAGCTTTGCTGGATAGAGTAATCTTGGTTGTAGATTCTTGCTATTCATCACTTTGAATATTTCTTGCCACTCCCGTCTGGCCTGCATTGTTTCTGTTGAGAAATCTGCAGACAATCGTATGGGTGCTCCCTTACAGGTAACTAATTGTTTTTCTCTTGCTGCTTTCAACATTCTCTCCTTAGCTTTTGCCCTTGGCATTTTAATTATGATGTGTCTTGGTGTGGTCCTCTTTAGATTCCTATAGTTTGGGGTTCTGTGCACTTCTTGGGCTTTTAAGTCAATCTCTTTCACCAGGTGGGGGAAGTTTTCGGTCATTATTTCTTCAAGCAGGTTTTCATTACCTTGCTCTCTCTCTCTTTCTGGCACCCCCACAATTCAGATATTGGTATGCTTGAGGTTGTCCCAGAGGCCCCCTACACCATCTTCATTTTTATTATTTTTATTTTTTTGGCTTCTTGCTTTCCCAGCTGAGTGGATTTTGCTGCTTTGTATGTCAAATCTTTGACTTGGTTCTTGTGGTCCTCTGGACTGCTTTTAGGTCTTTGTACAATATTTTTTATTTCAGTCAGTATATGATTAACTTCTAGTTCGTCCTTTTTCATATCCTCGTAGGTCTTGTTCATTTCCTCACAGGTCCCATTCATTTCCTTGTTGGTCTCAGCCTTTCCTAGGGGCTG
Organism: Antrozous pallidus; assembly: GCA_027563665.1. Classification (NCBI taxonomy): domain Eukaryota; kingdom Metazoa; phylum Chordata; class Mammalia; order Chiroptera; family Vespertilionidae; genus Antrozous; species Antrozous pallidus. The sequence continues at coordinate 113,894,783 of CM050509.1, forward strand.
CTTTAAAAACCCTACAACCATGGTTTTGAACTCTATGTCCAGGCATCCCCTTGCCTCCATTGCTTTCACATCTGATTTATTTCCATTTCTCCGCATTGTGGCTGCTTTCCTGAGATGGTCCATTAGCTTTGTGTGGTAGATGTCCTCTAAGGGACAGTGGCTCAGCCTCCCCAGTTACCTGAGGTGGATACTCTTGCTGCAGCCCTTTATGGGCTGTACAGTATTGTTGAAGTTAAGCCCAGATCATTGTTGTTAGCACTAGGATGGTTTGACTTCCAGGCCAATTGACTGTGAGGGTCAGCTGTATCCAGGCTGGATGAACGGAGTCTCTGTTCTGAGCAGGTAGTGTCAGCTCTGCCCTATGTGGCACCCAGGTCTCTGTGCTGGGTGGCAATCACTGCACGCACCTCTGAGAGAAAGCCGCTGCCGATCTCCACCCTCTGTCAGACAAATGAGTCTGCACCCCCAAAATCTGGCCCAGGGTTGTAACACAATGCAGTCTAGTGGTGTCCCAAATGAGGGAGCAAGTCACGAGTCCTCTCTGTCTGGTCGCGCACTTAAGTTCCCAAGTTTACGCACACTCTCCACAAGCTTGCCCTCTCCACAAGTTTGCAGACCCCCGCCATGCCCTGGCCTCAGTGCACTTTCCCACTGTCCAGCTTCACCCCGCATGCGTGTGGGTTCACTGGACCTCGCCCGGAACTGGGAAATCAGTGCAGTGGGACGCCTTTGCCCTCCCCGTTGGAGAAAACCAGCCGGACTTGCAGCCACCCACCCTCTCCACTGGCGTGCGTGCACGGCTCCAAACCTCTGACTCTGCGAGCATCCTTAACGCGCCCTCCACCACTCCTCTGAGTCACAGTGTCCCATCCTTACCTTTATTCATGGAATTTTCACTCAGCCAGCTTTTCAGTGTTTCTGGATGATGTTTGTTCTGTCGTTAAGTTGTAGCCTCAGAATTGTTGTGTGGGGCAGAAAGATTGGTGTTTACCTATGCCATCATCCTGGTTCCTCCTCCTTTTCTTTTCTATTTACTTTTAAACTTTAATTTTAGTGACAACCAAAAGTAATATATAATAAGATATTTTTAATAAGAGATCCACACAACTTTAGTTCCTTTATTGTAAAAATCCAAAGCAGGCAAACAAATTCATTTATCAATTAATGTTTTAGTATTTCATATTCTTGTGACAGAGATAATTATGAATTAATTTTATGTAAAACTAGATAATTTTTTAAAAACTTCAATCAGTATTTATATTAAATAAATTCCTAGACCATGTGATCTTGAAAAGCACTTGTTACACTTCATAATTTATGTAATCACTTAATCTCTTTAAATAAACAGAACTCTTTTTATGAAAATCAATTTTAATAATTTCATCTGAAGTTAGACAAATATACACATATATAGAAAAGCAAAACAAGAAACCTGAAAGTATCACTTTGAAATTCCTTTAGTCATGAGACTGGTACAGAAAAACAACATTAATTGAAAACAGTTGGAATAAATTAAGTCTATTTGGCAGTCAGCTCTAAATTAAGGCAAAAGAAGCTTGAAGTGTCACCAAAATTATCAAGAGACCTCTCAAAGACTTTTTCTTTAAGACAACCAGAAGGGGAGATGTCCAAAACAAGTAAGCCCTATGAGGACTCTAAACATATATACATCTTTGTTTTTTTTTAAATATTTTAATATTTATTGTTCAGTTTATTAATTACATTGTTCCCCCTTTTTCCCTCTATAGCTCCCCTCTACCCAGTACCCATCCCATCCTCTGCCCTTACCTCCCCCCCACACTGTCCTCTTCCTTCAGTGTATGATTTTTGTCCAGTCTCTTGCTGCACCCCACACCCCTTTTCTCCCCAAGAATTATCAGTCCATTTCCTCTCTATGCCCATGATTCTGTTATATTCACCAGGTTATTCTGTTCATCAAATTATTAATTCACTTGATTTTTAGATTAATTTGTTGATAGATGTGTATTTGTTGTTCATAATTTTCACTTTTACCTTTTTCTTCTTCCTTTTCTTAAAGAATACCTTTCAGCATTTCATATAATATTGGTTTGGTGGTGATGAACTCCTTTAGCTTTTCCTTATCAGCGAAGCACTTTATCTGACCTTCAATTATGAATGATAACTTTGCTGAGTAGAGTAATCTTGATTATAGATTCTTGCTATTCATCACTGAATATTTTTTGCCATTCCCGTCTGGCCTACATTGTTTCTGTTGAGAAATCCGCTGACAATCGTATGGGTGCTCCATTGTATGTAACTAACTGTTTTTCTCTTGCTGCTTTTAATATTCTCTCTTTGTCTTTTGTTCTTGGCATTTTAATTATGATGTGTCTTGGTGTGGTCCTCTTTGGATTCCTATAGTTTGGGGTTCTGTGCACTTCTTGGACTTTTAAGTCAATTTCATTTACCAGGTGGGGGAAGTTTTCAGTACTTATTTCTTCAAATAGGTTTTCATTATCTTGCTCTCTCTCTTTTTCTGGCACCCCTACAATTCGGATGTCAGTATGCTTGAGCTTGTCCCAGACGCTCCTTACAATATCTTCAATTTTTTTGGATTCTTTTTGCTTCTTGCATTTCCAGCTTAGTAGATTTTTCTTCTTTGTATTTCAAATCTTTACTTGGTTCTTGTGGTCCTCTAGACTGCTTTTAGGTTTTTGTATAATATTTTTTATTTCAGTCAGTGTATGCTTAATTTCTAGTTGGTCTTTTTTCATATCCTCAAGGGTCTCCTTCATATCCTCAAAGGTCTCATTAAGTTCATCAGCCTTTTTTAGGAGCCTCTTGAAAAACCTTATAAATGTGGTTTTGAACTCTTTGTCCAGTAGGTTTTTTTTCTCTCCACTTCTTTCACATCTGCTTTCTTTTGATGTATCTGCATTTTGGCTGCTTCCCTGAGTTGGTTGATTAGCTTTGTATGGTAGATGTCCTCTAGGGGACTGTGGCTCAGCCTCCCCAGTTACCTGAGGTCCATACTCTTGGTGCAGCCCTTTATGGGTTGCACAGTCTTGCTGAAATTAAGCTTAGATTATTGTTCTTAGCACTAAGAGGGTTTGACCTCCAGACCAATTAGCTGTGAGGATCAGCTGTGCTCAGGTTGGATGGGTGGAGTCTCTAGGCTGAGCAGGCAGCCTTGATTACCCATCAGCTCCGCCATATGGGGCACCTGATTCTCTGTGCCTGGTGGAAATGGCTGCACACACCTCTGAGAGAAAGCTGGAGCTGAGCTCTACCCGCTGCTGGACAATCCAGGCTCTCCTCAAATGAGTCTGCATTCCCAAAGTCTCACTGAGGGATGTAAAACAATGCAGTCTGGTGGTCTCCCAAATAAGAGAGGAAGTCACGAGTCCTCTCTACATGCTCACACATTTCTGTTGTTCCCAAGTTTACTCGCCATCTCTGCAAGTTCGCAGACCTCTGCAGCACCTGAGTTTCAGTGTGCTTCCTTCTTACTGTCCAGTGTCATCCTGTATGAGTGTAGGTTCCCCAGACCTCGCCTGGAACTGGGGAATCAGAGCAGTGAGATGCCTTTGTCTCCCTCCCCATTCAAGAAAACCAGCTGGGTATCCAGCCACCCACCCTATCGGCTGGCGCATGCATGGCTCCAAACCTCTGACTCTGTGCGTATTCTCATCTCTGCCGTCTGCCGCTCCTGAGTCACAGTGTCCTATCTTTACTTTTATTTTTGGATTTTCCACTCAGCCAGCTTTCCGGTGATTCTGGATGATGTTCATTCTGTCTTTAAGTTGTAGTTTTGAAATTGTGGTGTGGGGCAGCAAGACAGGTTTTTACCTATGCCACCATCTTGGTTCCTTTCCCTAAAAATATATACATCTTTGGAGGCCTTAGTTCAATTCTAGACAATGTACTCCAATGGGTCATATTCTGAGATTGAATTTAAGTTTCTCATAGAAGGAACTATTACATATAAGACATACAAGACAAATACAAACAAACACACAAAAATCCAACTCCTACGGAACAGAAACTAAAGGGTAGGGGACAACATTATCCCATCATTTCCAACCCACCAAAAATACTCAGTTTTGATTAAAGAAAAGTATCCTTCCTCTGCAGATGGGGTGACTAGATTTATCTGTAATTCCTAATTTACTTTTGTTGTTTTTTCCTATTCCCTATATGTATCTCTTAAAGTTAACAAGCCATTGGTGCACCAAAGGAGGGGAGTTTTACAGTGACCCAGGTTTCCCTGATATCCAGACAACCAAACCAGAGATCGTCACCAAGGATATCTTAGATTGACTTGCAGGTGTTCCTCAAACCGAATTAACATCATTAAAATGCTCAAATTACCCAAAGCAATCTATGGATCCAATGCAATTCCTATAAAAATACCAATGGCATATCTCACAGATATAGAACACATATTCAAAACAATATATATGCAACCAAAAAAGACCCTAAATAGCCTCAACAATCTTGAAAAAGAATAACAAATATGGAGGTATCATAATTTCTCATATCAAACAATACCACAAGGCTATTATAATCAAAACAACCTAGTACTGGAAGAAGAACAGTCATATGGATCAATGGAAGAGAACAGAAGGCCCAGAAATAAACTAACTCCTTTATGGTCAATTAATATTTAACAAAGGAGGCAAGAGCATACAATGATGGTAAAAACAGTCTCTTTAATAAATAGTGTCAGGAAAATTGGACAGGTACATACACAAAGAAAACAAAACTTCACCACAAATTTACACCATACACATAAACTCAAAATGGATAAAAGGCCTAAGTATAAGTTGTGAAACCATAAAAATCCTAGAAGAAAAGATAGGCAGTAAAATCTCAGACATCTCTTGTAGCAATCTTTTTGCCTATATATCTCCTGGGGGGGGGGAGAAACAAAGGAAAAGAAAAACAAATGAGACTATGTCATCTAAAAAGCTTCCACACAGTAAAATAAGCAATCAACAAAATGTAAAGGGACCCCACTGAATGGGTGGATATATTCACCAATGATACATCTGATAAAGGGTTAATAATTCAAAATATACTAGTATAAAGAACTTATACAACTAAACACCTGGAAGACAATCAATCCAATTAAAAATTGGACAAAGAACCTGAATAGACACTTCTCCAAATAGGACATACAAATAGCCAACAGACATACGGGAGAAAAAATGTTTGTCATTATTCATCAGGGAGATGGAAATTAAAACCACAATGAGATCTCACCTTACACCTGTCAGAATGGCTATTATCAATAAATTGACAAACAACAAGTGCTGCTAAGAATGTGGAGAAAATAGAACTCTTTGGCACAGTTACTGGGAATGCAGACCGCTGCATCCACTATGGCAAACAGTACATAGGTCCCTCAAAAAATTAAAAATGAAACTGGTTTTTGAACCAGCTATTCCACTTCTGGGTACATCAGAAAGACCAATATGAAGGAATATATGCATCCCCATGTTCATAGCAGCATTAATTACAATAGCTAAGATGTGGAAACATCCCAAGTGTCCATTTTAGATGAGTGGATAAAAATACTGTGGTACTTTTAATCAGTTGAATACTATGTGGACATAAAAACAGAAACATCTTTCCTTTTCTGACAGAATGGCTGGATATGGAGATGGCTCTGATAAGTGAAATAAGCCAGGAAGAGAAAGACTTATATTATATGATCTCAGTTATATCTGGGATCTAATGAGCAAAATAAACTGAAGAACAAAATGGAACCAGAGGCGTGGTTACTTGGAACAAACTGGTGGATGTTAGAGGAGAAGAGGGTGGGAGGGACTAAATAAAATAAGGTAAAGAGATTAGCCAAAGAACATATATACATAATCCATATACACAGACAACAGTGTGGTGAAGGCCAGGGAAAAGAGGGACAGAAGTTTCGTGAAGGTGGGCAAAGAGGGGGAAAATGAGGACGTCTGTAATAGTGTCAACAACAATAATAATGTAATCATGTTTAGTGATGATATATTCTCAAATGATATCATGGTTAATTGAGAAGCAATCCAGTATAGTTAACCATTAGTTTTTCATAGTTTTCTTTTTCACTTATTATTAAAACATTATCAAGTTAACTATGAAAATATCAAAATGAAGAAATTTTAAAATCTATAAATTTTAACAATTTGACATGCATAATTTCCAAATGTTCCTTTTTTGTACTATTTAATAAAATATAATTTTACATACCATACACAGTTTTATAAGCCTCTTTTCCTAAAGCTCAATTTTGTGTAGTATATAGCACATAAATTAAAAAGTTAATCCTAGATATATTAGTCAAAATTATTTATTATAAGTTTTGTTTTAAAATATATTTTATTGCTTTTTCACAGAGAGGAAGGGAGAGGGATAGAAAGTCAGAAACATCGATGAGAGAGAAACATCGATCAGCTGCCTCTTGCACACCCCCCGCTGGGGATGTGCCCGCAGCCACAGTATATGCCCTTGACCGGAATCGAACCTGGGACCTTTCAGTCCACAGGCCAACACTCTATCCACTGAGCCAAACCGGTTTCGGCTATTATAAGTTTTTACATGTAGTTTTGTGCCATTTACTTATCATGAAATCTGTTTAGTATGTAGAAAGCAATATTATACACAGTGGAATAAAAGTAGATACATAGTTATTTTGATAGAAAAGATTACAATTATTAATAAATAATAATAAAATTAAACTGTGTTTCAAGTATGCACAACTGTAAGCTTACGTTTGACCCATCATACACTAAATGAAATACAATGGAATGGATAAAAATGAAGAGAAGTGAAAACATCAATACAGAAGTTTGCTTATTTTATTTTATTTTATTTTTTTACATTTTATTGGTTTTTTGCAATATAACTTATATTTAATAGTAGTAAATGTTTTCCTTTCCCCCCTCCCCATTTTCCTCCCCCAGCCTCCCCTACTCCCAGGACAGGTCCCCACCCACCCCCCTCCCCGCCCCAGTGTCTTTCATTCATTGGATATGCTCATATGCATGCATACAAGTCCTTCGGTTGATCTCCCACAGCATCCTCCTCCCATCCACCCCAGCCTTCCCACTGTAGCTTGACAGCCTGTTCAATGCCTCCCTGCCTCTATATCAATCACTCTCCCCTGTGTCTTTTCTTCAAAAATATCTTGCCTCTGCTTATTAGAAATAAATGTATAAGAACAAAGAATGTTTCAGTCTCAGTTTCAATATCCAACTGTTCTGAGTCCCAGGTTCAATGTCAAATAGTTCTTTATGTGTACATGTCAGCAATGGTATCCAGATGGTGGACACATCGTGGCAATGCAAGATCCATCCTCTCTGGTATGGTCCTGGACTGCCTGCAGCCATGCATAGCTGCCAACTGCTAGCATGGCAAGGTGTTGTCAGTGTCCCCCATCTCTGGACAATCCTCGTGACTGGAACAGATCCGAAAGTTCCTCACAGTCGCAGGAACCCACATGGTCTTGGAGTTGTTCTCTGCAAACACACAAACACATTCTCGACCAAAAGTTAACAAAGGGATCCTCTCTGCACAATAGACTTGTGATTCTTTTTATTTTTGCCTAAATGATTTTCCTTTGGCTTATTTTGACAACATGTGTATTTTTTCATGGGTGTCCTGCAGTTGATTTTACAAATAGAATTTACTTTTCTGGAGTAAGAATTTTCTACATGTATTTTACTTACAGGATATTTTTCCTTACATGATATTACCCCATACCCCCCCCCCTTTTGGATTAATGGGGGATTTTGGAAATTTTAACTTGCAGTCATGGTAATTTTAAATTTTAATTTTTGCAAACAAATATAGATGCTTTAGGTTCTTTGGATGTTAGGCAATTTTACAGTGAGATGAACTACTAATAGATACTTTAGTTAATGTTTTAGGAAAAGCTTTTTGTCCAGTACACTATAGTTTAATTGAGTATTCACTTATTTCACTTGGCCAATTTCAATTAATCTGAAAACTTGATTACTATTTTCCTGTCAATTTTAATACTCAAGCAGAAATCTTAGTTTACCCTCTAAATACTTGTGGAAAGAAATATTTGCATTTTTGAGTAGGTTCTGAGCATTTCTGGTAATAGATTGCATTTAGATATAGGGCAGCTATTGCTGGCCGAGTCTCTGTCTGCCACCTGGGTTCCAGTCTGAGTGTGCGTGTGAGGCGAGGCAGCCGTGGGGGTAGGAGACCTGTCTAGGGAGGGGTGAGAATTCAAGCCCCTGCAAGGTTTGTGGATGAGGGTCTGTGCCCCACCTCTGTTGACCTTTTTTTAGTTCTCTCCTGTTGGCCCCTCTGAGACTGTGCCTGTCTTAGGTTGTTCCTCCCCTGAGGAATCTTACCTGTCTCTGGCTAACCAGCCATCCTGCGGGGCCAAACAGGGTGATGTGAGGTTCAGTCCTGTCTCCTTTGTAGTCTAAGCCCCAGTGGCCTCCACATCCAGCACTTGCCTTGGGTTCCCCTCGCCTGCTGGCAGGGTCCCAGTACTGATCACATATCTCAGGTGACCCAGGTTTCTTCTCCAGAGAGGGCCCAGCTCACACCATTGGTAGAGAGACAGATCCATGGTGCCAGCTGCCCAGAGGCTTCAGCCACAGCTTGAACTGAAAGCTCAAGCATCAGCTGTGTGTATTTGGATAATAAGAAGAGGGACCCTCTTGGCAAAAGGGCAAGAGGGGCCAATATAGAATGCTTGAATGCCTTCCCAGTGCCTTAATTCCTTCTGAAAGGGATTAATACCTTTCCTACCTTTTTTAAAACTGCTACCCAACATTCAAAGAATTAGTTTGTAAGTTTATTTGGGATAATTGTATAATATGCTGCTGTCAAATATCAAAAATTATAATGACATTGTATAATAATATCATGTAAGGTTATTATGTTGTCACGGGAGGTTAAGAGGGCCTAGCCTAAGGACTGGTGTCCATAGGAGATGACAAGCTCCAGAATATGTTAACTCAAGCTCAAACTAGCTGCCAATTTTTTATAACTTTATATAAACTTTGTCAGGGATGTAAAAACACAAATCACTTACCTTAGTTCAAGAATTCAAATATATTGGCTTTCCCCCTTACTCCCACCACCTGCCACTTACCCTGAGGTTTGACATTTTGATGGACTTTTCTCAGTCTCTGGATCCATTCTTGTTCATCAGTCTATGTCATTCATTATATTCCTCAAATGAGTGAGATCATGTGATATTTGTCTTTCTCTGCCTGGCTAATTTCACTTAGCATAATGCTCTCCAATTCCATCCATGTTGTTACAAATGGTAGGAGCTCCTTCTTTTTTACTGCAGCATAGTATTCCATTGTGTAGACATACCATGGTTTTTTAATCCAATCCTCTGCTGATGGGCACTTAGGCTGTTTCCAAATCTTAGCTATGGTAAATTGTGCTGCTATGAACATAGGGGTGCATATATCCTTTCTAATTTGCGTTTCTAGTTTCTTGGGATATATTCCTAGAAGTGGGATCACTGGGTAGAATGGGAGCTCCATTTTTAGTTTTTTGAGGAAACTCCATACTGTGCTCCACAGTGGCTGCAAGTCTACAAACCTACCAGCAGTTCAGGGGAGTTCCTTTTTCTCCGCATCCTCACCAGCACTTTTCGTCTGTTGATTTGTTGATGTAAGCCATTCTGACAGGTGTGAGATGGTACCGCATAGTCATTTTGATTTGCATCTCTCGTATAATTAGTGACTTTGACCAAGTTTTCATATGTCTCTGGGCCTTCCGTTTGTCTTCTTTCAAACAGATTCTATTTAGGTCTGTTGCCCATTTTTCTATTGGATCATTTGTCCTCCTTTTATTGAGTTGGGTGAGTTGCCTGTAGATGCTTGAGATTAAACCTTTATCATTAATAACATTTGCAAATATGTTCTCCCATACAGTGGGTTTTCTTGTTGTTTTGTTGATGGTTTCTTTAGCTGTGCAAAAGCTTTTGATTTTGATGTAGTCCCATTTATTTATTTTCTCTTTAGCTTCCATTGCCCTAGGAGCAGTATCATCGAAGAATTTCTTTCGGCATATGTCTGAGATTTTTCTTCCTGTGGACTCCTCTAATGTTTTTATGATTTCCCATCTTACATTTAAGTCCTGTATCCATTTTGAGTTTATTTTTGTGTATGGAGTAAGTTGGTGGTCTAGATTCATTTTTTTTTTGCATGTATCTGTCCAATTTTCCCAACGCCATTTATTGAAGAAACTGTCTTGACTCCATTTTATGTTCATGCCTCCTTTTTCAAATATTAATTGAGCATAGTGGTTTGGGTTGATATCTGGATTCTCTATTCTCTTCCATTGATCTATGTCTGTTCTTGTGCCAGTACCAGCTGTTTTGAGAACAGTAGCTTTGTAATACAGTTTGAAATCTGGTATTGAAATCCCACCGACTTTGTGCTTCTTTCTCAGGATTGCTGTGGCTATTCCAGATGAATTTTTGGAGAGTTCTTTCTAGGTCTGTGAAATATGCTATTGGTATTTTAATGGGGAGTGTATTAAATTTATAGATCGCTTTGGGTAGTATGGATATTTTAATTATGTTGATTCTCCCAACGCGTGAACATGGTATGTTCTTCCACCTGTTGACATCTTTGAATTAGTGCAACAAAGATTTGATAAGAATTGTACACTTGAAACCTGCATGTTTTACTAACCAGTCACCCCGATACATTATGTTTTTAAAGTTGTTTCACAAAAAAAGCTTTAAAATAAAGGAGTTGTTGAATACAGAACAACTTGCCAAATAATTTTAAAATAGGTTATTATGTTCTAGCAATTCCAATATTTAAAAAAAAAACCCTTCAATTATAACAGTGCACCCAAAAATAAATTATTGTGGGATTATTATAAAAATTGAGACTTTTATTTCCACCTCATAAGAAAAAGTACTGTGGTATATTGATTTTCTTCTCAAAAGAAGCTTCTAGACCTGTGATGGTAAACCTATAACACGCTTGTCAGCACTGACACGCATAGCCATTTTCGATGACACTCGGCCACATGCGGTCACATACAAAGAAGTACAGGGCCACATGCTGAAAAGAACATTTCATCGTTGGCTACTGCACGGCCAGGTACAGTAGCTAGGATGAAACATTTTCTGTAGTGTAGTGTAGACACTCTGTGCCCGAGGTCTGTAGGCCAAAACAACAGAACTCCAGCACAGAGCTTGTAGTTCTGGGACTTCCAGGTAGGCCTTTAGGGGATCTTTGACCTCACTTCCAGCCAATGGAGCAGGGAGCAGCAGAATGCCAAGGGGGACGCATCTGTGGGGGCCCTGTGGTCGCCATTACCAGCAACCACGTAACCACAGCAACCCCCACCCAATCTCCTGTTCTGGAGTGTCCTCGGTTTCTTTTCTTTCTTTCTTTCTTTTTTTATGTGCTTGCTGTTTAATTTTGTGAATTCTTTTCTCCCCCGGGTTATTGAGAAATACTTGACATAATAGAACTATGCAAGTTTAGGGTGTAGCATGAGGATTTGACTTACATATATTGTTACCAGGAAACCCCAGGTTGGGCTTGTGCTGTCTGTCTCTGTGTTCAATAACAAAGGCAGGGTTGAATCATATTAGATGTTTATTGAGAAGGCTAGCCAACCAAGAAGACAGGGTGCTTACAAGAATCAAATCCTGCCTTCTAGCAAGGTGCAGGGGACAGGATTATAGCAGGAAAGGGGCTAGGGTGCTATGTGTAGGCCTGGCGGTCCGCAGCCGTCAGCTCTTGTTCTTTAATCACCAGGCGATGAGATGATGTTTTGAGTCCTGGTGGGTCTTCTGGCCATGCTTATCATTTCTGCTTGCTGGATTCACAACTGAGTCACCTACTCAGTCGCTTCACACAGGTCTTGAAAAGGAAACAAGAAAAAGTTAACCTCCTATTCACATACAAGAAACTTAACCCCCTATTCACATAAATATATGTGTTCTAAGATTTAAAATAATACAATTACTTTTCAGAATAATTCAGGTGCTTTATCTGATAGATTATAAGCCCCCATATCAATATTGTGAAATGATTACCACAATAAATTTAACATCTGTCATCTCATGTAATTTTATACATATACTTGTGATAACAACTCTTAAGATTTATTTTCTTAACAACTATCTTGTATATCATACAGCATACTGTAGCCATTATGTTGTACATTACAACTCTAGTACTTATGTATCTCAAAACTGAATGTTTGTGCTTTTTCACCACATTCCTCCAGTCCCCCTGCCATGTAAATTTTTTTTTTTTTGAGAAAAGTGAGGGGGAGGCTGGGAAAGTAAAGGGCCTGTGCTATGGGTGCTGTTACCCACCATTAGAAATAGCAGCAGTCATCTTAATTTATATAAGGAATTTCATTTCGCAGCACAGCGTAGACTCCATTTCACCACTATTACTACTGTGCATCTTTATTAACCCCCATTTCTGCTTATTGACACTGCTCTTTCCTAAAAGACAGATACAGGTGCCATCTTGTGGTCAGGCTCCTTAACTACTAATTGCCTGCAGGGCTAACAGGCTATCTATAATTCTATCTTTTGTCACTGCTCCCCTGATAGAGAACCCGCCCCCCCCCCCCGCAAAAAAAAAAAAAAAAAAAACAAGGTTAAGTAAAAGAAGTGGTAGTAGCAGTAGCCGACCCTTTCAAGAGACATGGAACAAGATGTATGGCATTATAGAAAAAAATGGCAGCTCATTTTCTGTTCTATGTACTGAAACAGTTGTAAGAAGAATGTGGAATATAAATAGACATTCTGATACTAATCATTCAGAGCTCTTGAAAAAAAGTGAGGATGAAAGGAAGGAATGCATTTCCAGGCAGCTACACCTTTATAACAGTCAATCTAATTCCATCCTTAAATTTATAAAAGACTCTACAAATTTAATATCTGAAAATTTGAACATTGGTCACTCCATAGCTCACCATGGAAAAACACTCAGTGAGGGAGAATTTATTAAAGCAACACTCCTAAGATGTGCACCAGTACTGTTTCACAATATACAGGATAAAGATGCAATTATTAAGAGAATATCTGAGTTAACACTCAGTAGAAATATCAAAGAAGACTAAATAATGAGACTGAACATAAACACACAGCATCAATTAAAAAAAGACATAAGTAATTATAAGTATTTTTCGATCTCTCTTGATGAAACTACTGATGTCACACCACATGCTCAGTTGGTCACTATTGGTCAATATTCTGATGGTCTCAAAATGAGAGAAGAGTTGATAAAGGGGGTATTAGTGCCAACAAGTACATCAGGAAGCAAAATATGTAAGGTTGTTATACAAACATTCTGTGACCTAAGCATTGATATCCATAAAGTTGTGTCAGTGACTACAGATAGGGCACCAAACATGGTTGGGAAAAAGTCAGATTTGTCAATTGTTTATGGAAGCTATTGGATATCCCGTTGTACCTTTTCATTGTATTATCCATCAGGAGGTTTTATGTGCTGAGGCAGGATTCAATTACTTAAACAACTTAATGTCAGTTGTTACAAAAATAGTTGATTTAATAGCTGCTCGCCCGCTTCACAAGTGATAATTTTCTGCACTTTTACTGGAGGTTGATTCCACCTACAGTGGACTGCTGATGTACAATAATGTAAAATGGCTGAGGCCAGGCAAAGCTCTTGAGCACTCTGTGGAGTTCTTGGAAGAAATTAAGGTATTTCTTGAGAATAAGGATCTGGGAAAATTTTCTTAGCTAAAGGATGATAAGTGGGTCAACACCCTGATATTTTTTACAGATCTCTGTGTTCATATTAATGACTGAACTTAAAGTTACAAGGTTTTGGCAAAAGTATTGATGTTATATTTATATATATATATAAAAGCTTTTGAAAGTAAACCTAAAATTTTCAAGTGAGGTGTAGAAACTAAACCTTATAAGTGTTTTCCTCGAGTATCAAAGTGTTTTGAGAAGGCCCGTGCAGCTGTACAAAATGAAATGGAACCCTTGCAAATAAAGTGCCAGCATGTTTTAGACTCATTACTTGATCAGTTCAGTGAAAGGTTTAATCAATTTGGAAGACTAGAACAGACCATAAACATAATTAAGTATTCTGATATAGTAGTCTACAGTAGTTTGGAATTAAATGGTTTCCAATGGATGCTAATTGATGATTTGGAGATGCAACTTGCAGAATTCTAAGACAGCGCCTGGGCTCAGATATTTGTTGACTTGACATCAAAACTTGAGAATCTGGAAAGGTGCCCCTTGGAGAATCAAGAGGAGTGTCACTACAAGCAGGAAGTTTGGAGTGCCTGGAACTGATTACCGGACACTTTTAGCACCCTGACAAATATAGCAATGGCTTGACTCACAATTTGTCCCTCCACGTACTTTTGTGAGACCTTATTCCCAGCTTTAAATAATATCAACACCACCTAAAGAAACAGATTGACAGATGAAGTTAGCGCTTGCTTGGGCTTGAAGTGTACAAAATACCAACCAAATTCAGCAAAAATAAAAGTCATTAATCATCAGGTTAGTTAAAGAATTCCTCCTCCCCTTCACTTATCTTAGTTCATGGCACCCCACACAAATTAAATAATGTCAAGATCAAGAAAAGAAACTGACTGACAGTTGAACAAAGAAGTCACTAAGCAGATAAGTTAAATAATTAGCATTTGGTTTATTAAATAAAGGTATATATTACAATTATACATTTTTGCAATTTATAAATATTCTGAAATTTTGGGTTTTTTTTCTCAAAGTGACACACCACCTGAGTTATGCTCGTTTCTGGTATTTTGTTTGTTTGTTTGTTTTGGCAAATTTTGACACACCAAGTTCAAAAGGTTGCCAAACAATGTCCTAGTTCATAGGACAATGGTCAAGCACTGAGACACGTGAGCAAGAACAGAAATTTTGTTCCACAACTGGTACATTTTTTGCTTGAACAACTTGTTCTAGACCCCAATTGTGTGATATTGGAGATATTAGAGAACTGAGGTTTGACTGTAACTGTTTCACTGATGGTTAACTACATGTTACAGTTGAACCATAACAATATAAGTATTAGTGGTAAGGGAAATTGGGTATGGCATATATGGGTATTATCTTAATAATTTTCTATAAATCTAAAACTATTCTAAAATAAATAATCCATTAAAACAAGGCATAAAGTACTGGGTAATGGTAATATCTGCGGGATAGTGGAACGGACCACTGAATGGACGGGGGTGTATGGGAAATGGCTTAGAGGAAACACCACCTCCCTACCATATGCTAGACAATAATTGAACTAGAAAAAATGGGGAGAGTGAGGTCAGTTTGGAAAACATATTAGGAAGTATTGAGGGAGCTCCCTTTGTCTAACCAGAGCATCCGAGTCTTCTGCATTCTCTCCCACCTCCCTCTCCTGGATGGTCAAGCTGAGGCTTTGTAATGTCAAGCCACACCATGGCAACCACTGACTGTTGGCCAATAAGAACTGAAGGGTGTGGCTTCTCATTGTTCTAGAGAGTATATATGGAGGCCAGGACCCCTGGAGTATGGCACAATTGCTACACAAAAACCAAGATTACTAAGAAAGTAAGGAACGAAGCACAAAAAAGGACCAAGAATCTACAAATAGTGAAGTGAATAGGAACTGTGTTTGTGAACTCGATGACAAAGAAAAGGATAAGGTCAGACTACCCTACTGATACGCCTCCTCTTCTTCCCCATTGATTCCCCACTATAGACTCGGACCCGGCCCTTGTCTGGCACAAACACCTCCTCAATCAATCCACTGTCATTCTATTACAATCCTGCTTCCAGCCCATTTCCCAATTTCTTCCCCAAGCCAGTTTCTTTCTGGGTTTATCTTGTTTATGAAGACAATGGACAGTGTAAATTTAGTCCTTCAATCAAATGGATAAATGAGAGAAAAAGAAAGGGAGATACTTGAATTTTACTACGTGAAGAGCAAGAGACGCACAGTAATCCAGCCAATTGAGGACTATGAGGATGAGAAAAACTACGAGGACTAGGATGATGAAGAAGGTAATGAGGAAGGAGAAGAAGAAGAAGAGTAGGAGGAGGAAGAGGAAGAAGAAAGAAAGAGGAGGAGAAGAAGAAGAGGAAGAAGGGGATGAAGGAGGTGATGATTATGATGAAAAAGATGATGATGAGGATGAAGAGGGAGAAGAAGAAGAAGTAGGAGAAGAAGATGATGAAGAAGACAGTGAAAATGAAGGAGAAGACAATGATGAAGAACAGAATTGTACCCCAAGTGATACACAGGGTCTACCTGAAGATGAAGACTCTGAGAATATGTTGCCTCTTTAGAGATAATGCTTGAGAAATGGTCCTTGAATAAATACTGGTGTGTGTATAAAGAAAATGTGTTTGTTTCTCTAGGTGTTCACTGATGATGGGGAGGGAATGGAGGAGGAGGCAGGTATGTGAGAGGGGAGGGATGTAGATTTCTGCAAGTTTGGCACCAGACAAGCCATTCCATAGTTAGCCATACTCTGAGAATAAGGACAAGGTGAAGACTGAAGATGAATTTGTTTCTTAAGACTTTATCACCCTTGTAGGAAGAAAAGAAGTTGTTTCTGCTTATGTTGGGCATTGGGGGTGAAGTGTGGTGGTGGGAGGGATTAAAGGGAACAGGGTGTCGTGTGAGGGTTGGCAGTGGGTAATAATAAATCTGATTTTTATTTTATTTTTTTTAAATATATTTTATTGATTTTTTTTTATAGAGCAGAAGGGAGAGGGATAGAAAGTCAGAAACATCGATGAGAGAGAGACATCGATCAGCTGCCTCTTGCACGCCCCCTACTGGGGATGTGCCCGCACCCAAGGTACATGCCCTTGCCGGAATCGAACCCGGGACCCTTCAGTCTGAAGTCCGACGCTCTATCCACTGAGCCAAACCGGTCTCGGCTGATTTTTATTTTCTTTTTAAAATATATTTTATTGATATTTTTTCACTGAAAGGAAGGGAGAGGGCTAGAGAGTTAGAAACATCAGTAAGCGAGAAACATCAATCAGCTGCCTCCTGCACACCTCCTACTGGGGAGATGCCTACAACCAAGGTACATGCCCTTGCCAGGAATCAAACCTGGGACCTTTCAGTCCCTAGCCAGTACCCTATCCACTGAGCCAAACCAGTTAGGGCAATCTTATTTCCATTTTGGATGTGAGACTGTTGACAGCTTTAAGACTTATTCCTTTCTCTTCCCTGTCCAGAAAACATTTAAACAAGCTGATAAAAAAGAAGTTTCTAATCATAAAATAGAAACAGATATTTTTAAACATACCCCTTAGAACTATTGTATTGCATCATTTCCCTCAGCCAAAGCACCTATTGTCCTAAAATATTTTCTAGTGTATAATGCCAATCTGAACTAATCAATAGCAAAATAAATCTTTTGCCTTTATAATCAGCTTGAAAATATATTACTCTGTGAACCTTCCTCACTACTTGTCAAATAACACCTTTCACCATTGTTGAAAAACCCGTCTTATATAACAAGTGTCTATCTGTGAAGGACTTGTTTTTTTTTTTTTTACATTCGTTTCAAGATGTAAAAGTAGTAGATGTGGATGACAAAAAATGTCTGAAAGTTCAAAGAAGTGCAGTCAAAAGTCTAAATTCACATCCATTTTTCAACAGTTTTCTTCATCCTGTCCCCCAGAAAGAATCATTTTCTCATTTTCCCATTCCCTCCCTAATACTGGTAAATAGAATGCAAAAAGATATGAGCTCAACAATCCTTGCATTTATGCCTAAAATAATAAATCGCTTTCCTCACAGATTTCTGGGCAAAATTTAAGCATCCTGAGTGTCCATAGTTGTGTTTCACTGAATTTGTGTTTCTGACTATAAATTATATTTCTGACTACAAATTATATTATTATTTTATCATTCAGTTCATTATTAAAAATTTGTCTTTATTGATTTCAGAGAAGAAGTGAGAGTGAGAGAGAGAGAAACATCGATGATGAGAGAGAATCATTGACCAGCTTCCTCCTGCATGCCCCCCAACTGGGGTTTGAGCCTGCAATCCAGGAATGTGGCAGGAATAGGAATTGAACTGTGACCTACTAGTTCTGTGATGGCAAACCTATGACACGCATGTCAGCACTGACACACATAGCCATTTTTGATTACCTGTGGCCATATGCGGTGGCATACAGAGAAGTATGAGGCCCCATGCTGAGAAGGACATTTTATCCTAGGCTACTGTATGGCCAGGTGCAGTAGCTGAGGATGAAACATTTGTTGTAGTGTAGTATACACACTCTGTGCCGGAGATCTGTAGACCAAAACAACAGATCTCTAGCACAAAGCATCTATTTTTGAGACTTCCTTCTGGTTAAGCCTTTAGGGGATCTTTGGCCTCATTTCCAGGCTGCTGATCAGGCAGCAACAAAATGCTGCGGGGGATGCACCTGTGGAGCTCCTGTGATCTCCATTAACAGCAACCACATGACCACAGTAACCATCACCCAATCTCCTGTTCTGGGTTGTGGATTTCTAATTGACCATAGTTACTGAGATAAGTGAGGGAGATGCTGCCAGAGGTGAGGGACTGTGCTACTGGTGCTGTTTCCCACCATTAGAAATAGTGGCAGCCATCTTAACTTATATAAAGAAGGTTATTTTGCAGCATAGTGCAGACTCCATTTCACCAATGTTACTGTTGTGCATCCTTGTTAACCCCTATTTCTGTTTATTAACCCTGTCCTCTCCCAAAAGACAGTTACATGTGCCATCTTTTGGTCATTTCGGCTAGTTAAACCCTAATTGCCTGCAAGGCTAACAGGCTATCTATAATTCAATCTTCTGTCACTGCCCCAATGATGGAGGAACCCCCCCCCAAAAAAAAACAAGGTTAAGTAAAGAAAGAGGTAGTAGCAGTGTCTGACCCTTTCAAGAGACATGGACCGAGATGTATGGCATTATAGAAAAAAATGGCAGATTATTTTGCGTTCTATGTACTGAAATGGTAGTAAGCAGAATGTGGAATATACATAGAAATTTTGAAACTAATCATTCATAGCTCTTGACAAAAAGTGAGGATGAGAGGAAAGAATACATTTCCAGGCATCTACACCTTTAAGGGCCAATCTAATTCCATCCTTAAATTTATAATAGCCTCTACAAATTTAACATCTGCAAGTTTGTGCATTGCTCACTCCATAGCTCAGCATGAAAAAGCACTCAGTGAGGAAGAATTTATTAAAGAAACGTTCCTAAGATGTGCACCAGTTCTATTTCATAATACGCAGAATAAAGATGCAATTACTAAGAGAATATCTGAGTTACCACTCAGTAGAAATATCATAAAAGACCGAATAACAAGACTGAACACAAACATACATCATTAGTTAAAGACAGACCTAAGAAATTGTAAATATTTGTATCTCTCTTGATGAAACTACTGATGTCATATCACATCCTCAGTTGGCCATTGTTGGTCAATATTCTAATGGTGTCACAACGAGAGAAGAGTTGATACAGGTGGTATCAGTGCCAACAAGTACATCAGGAAACCAAATATGTAAGGTTGTTACAGAAACATTCTGTGACCTAAGCATTAATATCTCTAAAGTTGTGTCAGTGAGGAAAGATGAGGCACCAAACATTGTGGGGGAAAAAGTCGGATTTGTCAAAATTTTTTAGGGAAGCTATTGGATATTTGATTGTGCCTTTTCATCAGGAGGTTTTATGTGCCAAGGCAGAATTCATGGAATTAAACAACTTAATATCAGTTGTTACAAAAATAGCTGCTCACCCCCTTCTCAAGTGAGAATTTTCTGCACTTTTACTGGAGGTTCATTCCACTTACAGTGGAAAGCTGATGTACAATAAGGTAAGATGGCTGAGCCAAGGCAAAGTTCTTGAGTGCTTTGTGGAGTGCTTTGAAGAAATTAAGGTAATTCTTCAGGATAAGGATCTGGGAAACTTTGCTCATCTCAATGATGGTTAAGTGGGTCAACACCCTGATATTTTTTACAGATCTCTCTGTTCATATTAATGAACTGAACTTAAAGTTACAAGGTTTTGGCAAAAGTATTGATGTTATGTTTGTATACATAAAAGCTTTTGAAAGTAAACTTAAAATTTTCAAGTGAGATGTAGAGACTAAAACTTATAAGTATTTTCCTCGAGTAACAGTGTTTTGAGAAGGTCAGTGCAGCTGTACAAAATGAAATCAACCCTTGGATATAAAGTACCAGCATGTTTTAGACTCATTACTTGATCAGTTCATTGATATATCTAATCAACTTAGAATCTTAGAATGACTGTTAAAATAATTCAGTATCCTGATGTATTAGTATACAGTAGTTTGGAATTAAATGGTTTCCAATGGAAACAAATTGATTATTTGAAGATGCAATTTGCAGATTTTTTTTAATATTTTAAAAATAACTTTATTATAACTAACGAATATAAAATCTGACAGATGTTTTCAAACATTTTTGCAAAAAAAGTAAAACCCTCCCTTGTTCTGCTCTCCACCCCCAAACCCCCAACAAGATACAGAGTAAGAACTTGGACAAAGTTTTACAGGAAACACTAAACATGAAGTCTTCATTCACTGGTTGGTCCTACAAAGGCTCCAACGTATCATATTCTAAGTAAAGGTCCATCAAAATTAAGAAATCGCCAACCCACTTGACGCTTGTTTCCTACTGTCATTATGATGCTCAATCAAAACACTGAAGGACAAGACCTGGTAACAAAGACTGCGTGTGACAGATATTCAAAGTGTATGGATCTATGAGGGCACAAACATTCGAGATAAGAATACTGGGGGTGGAATTAAACAGCAATTTGCAGAATTTTAAGACAGTATCTGGGCTCAGGTATTTGTCGACTTCATGTCAAAGCTTGAGAATCTGGAACAGTGCCACTTGAAGAATCAAGAGGAGTGCCACTGGAAACAGGAAATTTGGAATGCTGGGAACTGATTACCAGACAGTTTTAGCACCCTGAAAAATATAGCAATGGCTTTACTCCCAATTTTTCCCTCCACATACTTTTGTGAGACCTTATTCTCAGTGTTAAATAATATCAACACCAACAAAAGAAACAGATTGACAGATGAAGTTAGCACTTGCTTGGGCTTGAAGTATACAAAATATCAACCTTCAAATGAAGGTTTAGCCAATGAAATTCAGCCACAAAAAAAGTCACTAATAGGTAGGTTAAAGAAGTTCCCCTCCCCCCACTTATCTTAATTCAGGGCACCCCGCACAAGTTAAATAATACCAAGACCAACAAAAGAAACCAACTGACAGATGAACAAACAAGTCACTAATCAGGTAAGTTAAATAATTAGTTTTTGGTTTATTAAATACAGTTATATATTACAATTATACATTTTTGTTATTTAAACTATAAATATCGTGAAATTATGGTTTTTTTCTCAAAGTGACACACCACTCGAGTTATGCTAGTTTTTTTTTGGCAAATTTTGACACACCAAGCTCAAAAGTTTGCCCATCACTGTGCTATGCATTGCCTGTTCTGGTAGGATAGAGAATAGGTAATCCAAATGACAATGGCAGTTCCTCTATAAGAAAAAGTAAAATAACTTGACAATGTTTAACTGCAGCAATTAGTAAAAACTAATGTCACCCAGCATTTTGATTCCTGATCAACAGTATTTTACCAACAACAAAATAGTTAAATCATACAGCAAATAAACAAAATAGAAACACACTCATAGTTTCAGAGAACAGACTGTTAGCTGCCAGAGTGGAGGGGTTAGTAAGCTTTGTTAAAAAATTAAGGAAAAAGAGTTGTAGACATAGACCACAATATGGTGATTATCCAAAGTAAAGGAAAGTGGGGACATGTAGAAGACGGTAAAGGGGTGGCAAAATGGAGATGAAAGGAGACCTTACTTTGGGTGGTGAACACACAGTACAATATACAGATGATATGTTATAGAATTGTCCCTCTGAATCCTATACAATTTTTGTTAACCAATGTCACTCCAAAAAATTCAATAAAAAATAATAATTTCCAGAAAATAATAAATATAACATTTCTTTCATTTTGCATCTTCCCACATGCTCATCAAGGATTACTGAATGTATTTTACAAGTAATTTGAACAATTCATTATATTTTAAGCTAAACAATTCCTTTCAGAAAAACAATAATAAGTAGCAATAGAAACAACTCTTGTTTTCATAGCCTGTTGGAACCATTATCGATGGACAAGAAGCAGTTGCCGGAAATCCGTGTATGGGTAGGGTCCCTAAGCCTGGCCATTGATCAGGGCTGATTGGGGCCTTCCTTCCTCCATTTGTTGGCTGCCAGTTGGGCCTTCCTTCCCCAGCTGCCAGATGGAGCCTTCCTTCATTCCACACTGCCCCCTGGTTGTCAGTAAATGTCATAGTGAGCAGTGAATTTCTGATTGATCGAATTCCCGAGAGGACAATTTGAATAGTAGCTTTCTATTATATAGGATTATTAGTAGCCTTAGATAACAAGAAATGATTCAGTCATAGATCCATATAATTTAAGAAAAATATTTAATCTATGAAAAGTTTTACAAGTAATTAAAAAAAACTCTTTTGTAATCTATACTAATAATAGACACATATGTAAATTGACTGAACTTCTGCTATGCTCTACAGCCAATCAGGAAAGAATATACAAATTATCGGACCAAAGATGGCAGCAACCACAGAGCCAGCCAAAGTGAGCAGGAGGCTTGGGTCAACCCGGCAATGGAGGAATCCAAGCTTCCTGCACTCCTGGGCTGGCTGCTGAAGGAGGGGCCTATGGCAGTGGCCATGGAAGAAGCCAGAGCGAGCAGGGAGGCTTGGGTCACCAGAGGTGACACAAGCTTCCTGCCCATCCTGGCGGGCCCCTGAAGACAGAACCAGTGGACAGCAGCCATGGAATGGGCCTGAATGCTCAGAAGGTTTGGTCACCTAGGCCAGCTGCCAAGGGAGGGGCCTGAAAACAGCCCTCAGTGCTTCACCCAGGCTAGCCACACCACCATTGGCATGAGGGTCCCTGCTGGAGATGTGGCCAGCTTGAAAATGGCCCTCAGCCCCTTATGCAGCCTATCCATGCCTACAGGGGATGAGCATCCCTGCTAGGGGACATGGCCAGCCTGAAAACAGCCATCAGCCCCTCACTCAAGCTGGCCAAGCCCTCTAGCGGGGATCCCCACCCTGAAGGGGGTGTGGCCAGCTTGAAAGTGGCCCTCAGCCCCTCACTCAGGCTGGCCACACCCCCAGCTGGAACCCTCACTCCATGGGAGTATGGCTAGCCTGCAAACTGTCCCAGCCCCTCACCCAGGCTCACACTGTCCCCAGTGGGGACCTCCACTCCAATGTGGACATGTATGGCCTGAAAACTACCACAGGTCCCTAGCCCAGGCCACTCCACCCCCCAAGAGAACCCCCACCTTGATCCAGAATACCCTTCAGGGCAAACCAGCCAGCCACCTACTATAAACCAGGCCTATATCCATACTAATAAAAGGGTAAAATGCTAATAAGACTGGGAGACTTTCCAAAAGACCTTCTGGACATTCTTCCGGATAAAGCCATCGTGGCAGGGCTGAAGTAGAGGTGGTTAGGGGCCAAGAGAGGAGGGCAGTTGTGGGTGATCAGGTCGGTGGAGGGTAACTGGGGGCAAGCAAGCCATCAGTGGGGGTCAGTTGGGGGCAATCAGGCTGGTGGGGGGTGCAGTTGGGAGTGAGTAGGCCACCAGGGAGAGCTGGTGGGTGTGAGCAGTCCAGCAGAGGGGGCAGTTGGGGGCGAGCAGGCCAGTAGGAGGAGCAGTTGGGAGTAAGCAGCCCAGTAGGAGGGGCAGTTGAAGTGATCCAGCTGGCAGGGGGGCAGTTGGGGGTGAACAGGCCAGTGGGGGTCACAGTTGGGGCTGAGCAGGCTGGCAGGCAGAGTGGTTAGGGGCAATCAGGCAGGCAGGCAGGTGAGCAGTTAGAAGCCAGCAGTCCAGGATTGTGAGAGGGATGGCCGACTACCAGGCCTAAACTGGCAGTCAGACAGACCTCTCACAATGCTGGACCACTGGTTCCTAACAGTTCACCTGCCTACCTGCCTGATCACCCCTAACTGCCTTTGCCTGCCTGCCTGATTGCCCCTAAATGCCCTCTCCTGCTGGCCTCATCTTGCCCCCAACTGCCTCTGCCTGCTTAATTACCCCCAACTGCTCTCCCTTGCTGGCCTGGTTGCCCCCAGCTACCCTCCCCTGCTGGCCTGATCTTGCCCCAAACTTCCCTCCTCTGCTGTCCAATTTGTTTCTGATTGGTTGTTTTTTATTCCAGTCAGTGTCAAAAGCTCCACTCCTTGGCAGCCATTGGTGCCTCACACTTCCCCCAGATTTGGTTCTGATAGGTTGGTTTCTATGCCAGTAAGCTTCCTGGGCCTATCAAAGGGGCCTGATCAGAAAGGTGAGCCTGATCAGCAGCCCTGGTGGAGGCCTGGAGAGAACTGGAGGCACAGCTCTTGGCCAGGCCCAAAGAGAAAGAGAGGCAAGTGCTGATAAACAACTGCAACAGAGGCTACAGGTCAGACCCTGCTTCTCTCTTCAGGCCTCTCTCCAGGCCTGATTTGCAGCCTCTTCAGCAATCAGTGCTGGGTGACCATGCCTACAGCCACAGCAACCAGTGCTGAGTTGCCATGGCAACACAACGCTGACTATGGCCCTGTTGAGCCTCTGGTCCTTGTGGATGTGACAGACCCAGGTTTTTATGTAATAGGATAGTCACACAGGGATAGTGGATAATAACTAAGTTCTATATCTGATTGTGGTCAGTAAATTCAGTTAAAAAGATAAATCTAATAATATTGTACATATATAGAAGGTCTTTAGAAAATGTGGAATATAGATCATATGCCTAAATTAAGTAATTTATTTTTACTGATCATAGCATATTGTCCAACCCCTACCTATTCCCATAAGTTTTTTTGTAGTATATCCTGTACCCAGTATTAGGAAAGAGTATTGAAAAAAATAAACATAAAGTAGGCAGTGATTGAAAAACATTAAAAGTGTATGCTTTGTTATAAGATTGCCAGTATTTAAATTACAGCTCCACGGCTTACTGACTTCTTAACTTTGAGTAAATAATGATTTCTGAGCCTAATTTTCCTCATTTATAAAATGAGGTAAGAATGATCCTCATCTTGTAGCATAGTTCAGAGTACTCAATGAAATAATGAGCATAAGGCCAAGGTCAGGTGAATGCAATAACTATTATACAACATAAACCATATCCAGAGTAATTACTCAATATGTATAAACTATTATTAGTAATATTGTGATGGTGTGTTATATTCATTTGTTTTTTATTGAAATTGATTGCCTTTTGTCTGAGATTTTTTAAATGCAGATGTCTAGGTTTCACCACAATCAAACTGAATCAGAAACTCTTTGTGGGAGATCTGGAAATACATATATGTTAGCAATAAAATATGCCCAGGTAGTTCTGATACACACTCAAGTATGAGAGCCATTGTTTCCACCTTTTCTATTAAGATGATGCTTTTGCCAGTGAGTTCAATATATTCCAACTAATTTTACTCTATTATTTTATACTAGGGGACCATTGCACAAATTCATGCACCTTGAAAGGAACTGTGGGTTGTGAGGCTACAGTGGGCACAGGGGCGGGTCTTGGATCATCCTCTGTGGTCTGGCCCAGCCCTTCCCACTGTGGCCCCCGGTCCCCTGTCTGTTGGCAGCCCCGATCCCACCACCACTGTTCCCACACACTGAGTGCACAAGCCCTGCTTGTACCTGCTGACAGTGCAGAGCAATTGGGGTTGGCATCAGAAGCAGGATCAAGCGAGGCCGGTGCCACTGGTGGGTGTGAACTATGGCTTCTGTCCTAATCACCCCTCAGGAGCAGGGGGAGGTGGAAAAGCCTTGAGGGGCAATCGGGGCTGACAGCCATTGTTTTTAGTTGCTGCTTGCACTCACAGATGGCTCCAAGTGATTGGGGCTGGTGCCAGGCACCAGCTACAGGTGCAAGTGCTGGGTGGGACTGTGGTGCACAGAAGCAAATAATTTTCAGTAAACACCAGAGGCAGCGACCAATGCCCTTTGTCTGGTGCATCTGCTCATCTGGTCCACAATCCTGTTGCTGCTGATACTTGCAATCTTCTGCGCATGCCCCCTGGAGTTCAGCACACATCATAGGGACCAGTTGTTCAGTTGTTCCGCCATTCAGTCTATTTGCATATTAGGGTTTATATATAGAGATTATATTTATACTCTGCTTCTAGGTAATCCACCTGGGGCACATGCCACTTTCCCCCTTTTATTGTAGATAATTATTTCCATGCTTTATATATCCAACTTTATTTTAGTTATTTGATATTATGATTCATATCTAATATCTCTGAATCTGTCTCATACTGCTTTTCCTATAGTACATACTTAATATTAGTTTACTATATCAGTATTATCAGTGATAACACATTATTAATCAATTTATGTACTAACGTAGATATTTACTTTCTTATTAATCCTATAGAAATTTTCAAGAGTGCTTGTAGGTATTACCAATCAACAACAAAATGATCAAAAGAACGTCACTCCAATGTAGTTAGAAAGATGAGCCTAAATACTCAAGAACTAAATAATTAGATATTACCCGTACTGATTGAGATGAAAAAATATTTTAAAAAATGGGTTTAAATGAAAGAATATGCCTTTAATGGGTTTCTAAGGTGCAAATCTCTAGTGTAAACTGCTTTTATAATTATATTAATTTGTTATTCACACACACACAAAACCGGCAAGTGGCAAAAATTAGAAATTGTAGAATATATTTTTTCTGATTTTTAGTTCCAGGATTGTGCCCTTCAAAAATATTTTAAAAAACAAGAAAAATATGTGCTGGATTTATTTACCTGTAAAAAGTTTTTTTGTTTTTTTTGTTTGTTTATTTATTTTTTTTTTTTGTGTGTGTGTGTGTTTTTACAGACATAGAATATGACTGGAATGTGATGTAAGCTAACCACCTACATTCAGTGAGAATTTAAAGACCAGAGCAGAAATAAATGACATAGAGACAAAAAATACAAAAGATCAATAAAAGCAAGAGCTAGTTCTTTGAAAAGATAAACAAAATTGATGAACCTCTAGCCAGACTCATCAAGAAACAAAGATATGGGACCCAAAAAAACAAAATCAGAAATAAAAGGAGTGAAATAAAAACTGACACCACAGAAATGCAAAGGATTGTAAGTGAGTATTATGAACAACTACATGGCAACCAGCTGGACAACCTGAATGAAATGGACATATTCTTAGAAAAATACAATCTTCTAAAACTCTATCAGGAAGAATCAGAAAACTTGAATAGGATGATAACAATGGATAAAATTGAAGCAGTAATTAAAACTCCCAGCAAACAAATGTCCTGGTCCAGACAGCTTCACAGGGGAGTTTTATCAAATATTCAAAGAGGAACTAACACCTATATTCTTCTAATAATTGAAAGAATTTCAAGAGGCACACTTACAAGCTGTTTTTATGAGGCCAGCATTACCCTAATTTCAAACAAGATAAATTACAAATCAAGAGAATTATAGGTCAACTAGGGGCCCAGTGCATGAATCTGTGTACCTTGAAAGGAGCTGTGGGCCACAAGATACAGTATGCACAGGGGCGGATCTTGGCCCATCCTCTGCACCCCCACCCAGTCCCTCCCATCACAGCCCCTGGTTCCCTGTCTGCCTGCAGCCCTGTTCCCACTGCTGCTGCAGCTGCTCCCACACACTGACAGCATAGAGTGATTAGGGCAGTCATCAGTGAGTGCAAGCAGGGACAGCGCTGTCAGTGGGTACAAATGGCAGTTGCTGCCCTAATGGCCCCTCAGGAGCAGGGGGAGGTGGGGAAGCCCTCAAGGATGATCAGGGCTGGCAGCCGCTGTAGCTCACACCTGCTGATGGCACCGAGTGATTGAGATTGGCGCTGGGCACCAGCAGAGGGTGCAAGTGGTGGCTTCTATGTTGGCAGCGGGTGCAAGTGGACCGGTACCAGTCACAGGTATGAGCTCTTGGCAGAACTGCAGCACACGGGAGCAAAGAATTTTCAGTAACCATCAGAGGCTCACCTCAATGACAGTGACTGACACCCTGCCTTGGTCTGGCACCCCCTCTTATCTGCTCCACCATCCCACTGTGGCCAATGCCAACCATGATCCACACACACACACCCTGGTGGTCAGTGCATGTCATAGCAACTAGTTGTTTGGTTGTTCCTATTGTTCTACCTTTTGGTCTGTTTGCATATTAGCCTTTTATTATATAGGATATCCTTAATGACCATAGATGCTAAAATCCTCAACAAAATGTTAGCAAATCACATCCAGCAACACATTAAAAAGATCATACACCATGATCTGGTGGGATTTATTCCAGGGATGCAATGTTGTTACAATATTAAAAAATCCATAAACTTGGTACATCACATGAGCAAATTGAAAGACAAAATCACTTGATATACCAACAGACACAGGAAAAGTATTTGACAAAATCCGACACCTATTTTTGATAAAATCTCTAAGCAAAGTGGGAATAGAAGGGCCATATCTCAATATAATAAAGGCCATCTATGACAAACATCATACTCAATAGGCAATAACTAAAACCATTTCCCCTAAGAACAGAAACAAGACAGGATTGTCTGCTTTTACCATTTTTATTCAACATAGAACTGGAAAGCCTAGTCACTGCAATCAGACAAAAGAAAAAAATAAAAGGCATCCAAATTGGAAAGAGGAAAGTAAAATAGTTATTATTCTCAGATGACATGATATTGTACGTAAAAATGTATGATTAATCTACCAAAAATACTAGATTTAATAAATAAATTTGACAATTTGCAGGATAAAAAATTAACACCTAGAAATTTAGCATTTTTATATAGCAACTAGAGGCCTGATGCATGAAATTCATGCACAGGAGGAGGTGTGTGTCCCTCAGCCCAGCTTGCACCCTTTCCAATCTGGAACCCCTTGAGGGATGCCTGACTGCCCATGTAGGCCTGGTCCTTCTCACAATCCAGAGCTGCTGAGTCCCAAACTCTCACCTGCCTGCCTGCCTAATTACCATAACCACATCTGCCTGCTAGCCTGATCACCCCCTGACTGCTCCCCTGCCAGCCTGATTGATGCCTAACTGCTATCCTGCTGGCCTGGTTGCCTCTAACTGCCCTCCCCTGCCAGCTTGGTCACCCTAACTGCTCTCCACTGTTGGCCTGGTTTCCCCCACCTGCCCTCACCTGCAGGCCTGGTACCTCCAAACTGCCCTCCCCTGCTGGCCATCTTGTGGTGGCCATCTTGTGTCTACATGGAGGCAGCCATTTTGTGTTGGATTAGTGGTCAATTTGCATATTACCTCTTTATAGGATAAATGAACTTTCAGAAAGAGAAACTAAAAATGCAATCCCTTTTACCAAAACAACAAAATAATTAAGATACTTAGGAGGTAAAAATCTATACTCACAAAACTATAGTTTGTTTAAAAAGAAAGACATGGAAGAAGACATAACAAGTGGAAATATATACCATGTTCATGGATTGGTAGAATCAGTATCATTAAAATTTTCCAACTATATTAAGCAATCTATAGATTCAATGTGGTCCTTATTAGAATATCAATGGCATATTTCACTGTTATAAAACAAATATTCCAAAAACTTATATGAAACCATAAAATATTTTGAATAGGCTGCAGCCATCTTGAAAAAGAAGGATGAAGTTGGAGGTATTATAATACCATATATCAAGCTATACTTCAAAGCCACTGTAATCAAAACAACCTGGTACTGGCACAAAAGCAGGAATATCAATCAAAGGAACAGGACAGAAAATCCAGAAATTGACCCAAGCCATTATGGTGAATTAGTACTAGGTGCACCAGTTAATAATGCAGATTTTTTTCAATAGGTAAAGTTACACATATGTTGATATGTATGCAATTTGATATGCATACTATTTTGTTGTATTGACAGCAAGCTTCATAACTTCATATTTCATATATTCTGAAGGTTTTAACATCACAGATATTTTAACACTAAAAAATGTTGAATTTCATGTCAAAAAAAGAGCATTTGTGAGAAGTTCTAATTCATTACTTTATTTTGAAGAAAAAGTTATTGCATTACTTCAGGAAGCTTATCTTGAACATGCTCCATCTCAAGATACTTGTGAATGCTGGTTTAGATGCATTTAAAGGTGATGATTTCAATGTGAAAGACAAAGAATGTCCAGGCCAACTGAAAAAGTTTGACGACCAACAATTACAAGCATTATTAGAAGCAAATGCATGTTATACTCAAAAACAACTTGCAGAAAGCTTAAATGTTGCTCAGCAAACAATTTCTGATCATTTATAAGCAATGGGAAAGATTTTAAAGGAAGGAAAATGGATGTCAAATCAACTGAACAAAAGACAAATGGAAAACCAAAAAGTCATCAGTAAAATGTTGCTTCAATGGCACGAAAGTATGTTTTTGCATCAAATTGTGACTGGCGATGAGAAGTGGCTTTATTTTAAGAATCCCAAATGCACAAAGTCACGGGTTGATCCAGGTCAACCATCAACATGGAATGCAAGGCCAAATCACTTTGGAAAGAAGACAAAGATGTGGTGTATTATGAGCTTCTAAAACCAGGTGAAACCATTAATACTGATCACTGCCGACAATAAATAATCAATTTGAATCATGCTCTGATCGTGAAATGATCAAAATCTTCCAGAGGACACAGCAAAGTAATTTTGCTTCATGATTATGCACCACCACACACTTCAAAACCAGTTAAAGACACGTTAAAAGATCTTGCCTGGGAAGCATTAACCCATCCCCTGTATTCATCAGAACTTGCTCCTTCCGATTACCACTTGTTCAGATTGACGGCATATGCACTTTCTTAGCAGCACTTCAAAACATATGAAGAAGTGGAAAATTGGGTGTCTGAATGGCTTGCCTCAAAACAAGAAAAGTGCTATTGGGATGGTATTGACAAATTACCTGAAAGATGGGGAAAAGTGTAGCTAGTGATGGAAATTACTTTGAATAAAGCACTTTCAATGTTTCTCTTGAAATTATCCTGTTTTCTTTGATTATAAAATCCACGTTATTAACCTGTACACCTAGTATTTTATAAAGGAGACAAGAGCATAAAATGGAGTAAAGACAATCTCTTCAATAAATGGTGTTGCATGTTAGAGGCCTGATGCATGGATAATAGTTTCACAACTTTTACTGTAAAAGACTTCACTGTAAGTTGTGAAACTATAAAAATCCATGAAGAAACATCACTAATAATCAGAGAGATGAAAATTAAACAACAATGATGTACCACCTCACATCTTCCAGAATGGCTTCAATCAATAAATCAACAAACAACTGGTATTGGCAAGGACATGGAGAAAAAGGAACCCTAGTACACTGTTGGTGAGAATGCAGAATGGGACAGCCTCCATGGTAAACAGTGTGGAAGTTTCTTAAAAAACTAAAAGTGGAACTGCTTTTTTGACCCAGTTTTCCAATTTCTAATAACGTATCCTAAGAAACCTGATGCACCAATCAGAAAGAATATATGTGCCCCTATGTTCATAGCAGCACAATTTGCAATAGCTAAGGTTTAGTAACAGCCCAAGTGCCCATCAGAAGATGAGTGGATAAAAAAAGCTGTTGTACATTAACACAATGGAATATTAAACAGATATATATATATAAAAGAGCCCGGCTGGCATGGCTCAGTGGTTGAGCATTGACCTATGAACCGGGAGGTCATGGTTCAATTCCCAGTAAGGGCACATGCTTGGCTTCTGGGTTCGGTACCCAGTGTGGGGTGTGCAGGAGACAGTGGATTGATGATTCTCTCTCATCGTTGATGTTTCTATCTCTCTATTCCTCTCTGAAATTAATAATTTTATATATATATAAAAAGATCTCTTACACCTTGAGACAGCATGGAGAGACCTGAAGAGTATTATTCTAAGTGTAATGAGCTAGTCAAAGAAATACAAGTATAAAATGACCTCATTTATATGTGGAATGTAATGAACATAATGAACTGATGAACAAAATAGATCCAAAGATATGGGTGTATGCAACAGACTGAGGATTCTCTCAGGGAAATTGGAAGGAGGGAATAATTTAACCAAATAATTCTATACATATATACATAACCCATGGACACAGACAATAGTGCTGTGAAGGCCTGGGGAGGGAATGAGAGTGAGGAAGAGGGAGGCCTATGGGGAAAAAAGGGGATATCTCTAACACTTTCAATAATAAAGATAAAATAAAATAGACACAAAAATGCATTAAAAATAATACAACAGGATCAATTTGGGTTCATTCTAGGGCACAAGAATGGTTCAACATATACAAATTGATCAATGTAATATGTCACATTAACAAAAGAAAGAATAAAACAGTAAGGAAAAAATTACATTTATAATTATAATAGAAATAATAAAATATTGATGAATAAGTTTAATCAAGAAGGTTAAATATCTGTATTCTAAAAATTTTAAGAGATTGAAGAAAAAAAACATGACACAAATAAATAGAAGGATACACTGTGCTCAATGTTTGGAAGGATTAATATTTCTAAAATGTCAATGCAATCTATGCAAAAATTGCGATGACATTTTTCACAAAACTAGAACAAATAATCCTGAAATTTGTATGAAATCACAAAAGAGCCGTGATAGCCAAAGCAAACTTGAGAAAGAACAAATTTGGAGGTATAATACTCCCTGACTTCAACAAATATTATAATGCTATATTATAGTATAGCACAAACACAGACACATAGATCAATGTAACAGAATAGTGAAATCAGAAATAAACCTACGTTTATATGGTCAATTAACCTATGATAAAAGAATCAAATGTTCACAATGTGGAAAAGACTGTGTCTTCAATAAATTTTGTTGAGAAAGTGTTTGGCTAAATAAAAAATGAAACTGGACCCCTTTTTACATCATAGACAAAAATAAAACAAGTTATATTTATCCAAAGTTGTATGGAGTGGATCTGCAAAATTTTGAGACAGAGTATGGAAGACAACTCCAGAAATTAGTGATTGTGTATGTGTCTATATCTAATGATATTCAGCCAGGAACTCTATTATTTAAAAATATAATAATAAATAATATTTTGTGTGGAACGACATTGACAAAAAATGAAATGAACTCAAAATGAATTAAATACTTAAATGTAAGACCTTAAACTATAAACCTCTTAAACTAAAACATAAGCAGTAAATCCTTGGCATGGGTCTTAGCAATTTATATTTGAATATTTATTTTCCTGCAAGGGAAACAAAAGCAAAAATGAACAAATAAGAATATAACAAACTGAAAAGCTTTTGCATGATCTCATTTATATGTGAAATCTAATGAACAAAATAAACTAATGAACAAAATAGATCCAGAGACAGAAACATGGAACAGACTGTGGAATCTCAGAGGGAAGGCAGGGGAGGATGGGCAGGTGGGAAGAGATCAACCAATGAATTTGTATGCATATGTGCAAAACCCATGGACACAGACAATAGAGTGGTGAAGACCTGGGGAAGTGCGTGGGGACAGGCTTGGAGAATTCAATGGGGGGAAAAGGAGACATATGTAATACTTACAATAATATTTTTTTTAAAAAAGAGACTAATCTTTTCCCCCATTAAAATAATGTTTATTGCTGTATGCTTGCTATTCAGTAATTCTCAATCAATTTTTTTGTTAAATTCTCAATTTTAATGGGGTAATTTCAAACTTTTTAAAGTCAGGCAAATTAAAAATTTACCATAAAATAATTATCTAAAAAATAATGTTACTCTGTGAAGCAAGATACACATTTTGTTATTAAAAATTAGGTAAATATTTAATTCAGGAGCATAAGGCTTTATATTTAAGCTTCATTTTTACTTACAAAATAGGATCTTATAATGCTAAAAGGGAAAATCCTATGTGGTTATCATGGGCAAAAATTTAAGGGTGAGTGTTCATCTGTAAAATCTAAATGGACCAAGGGGAGCAATTTAACTGATCTTAGAAAACCATGCCTTATGTACATTTTGTGCAGTCTGCCCACTAACAGATGTATCCTATTAAGATATAAAGTAAGGAGGAGAAAAAACCTGCATAATAGTGAGGCTATTAAACTCAAAAGGCAAAAACTTCTAATGTTTAGGCTTAAGCAAAAACAAACATAGTGACATTTAAAGTATTTGAAAGCTCTATTGCAAAGCTATATTGCAGCAAAGGTTTTGCACCTAACTTAGCAAAATGGATCTTAACACAATGAAGCATCTACTTCATGTGAGAAATGAAATAAAAACTATATCCTCCTCTACTGCTGATGGTTCTGAAAAGCAGATACATGAGTGAAAGATGGGAGAGCTTTAACACATTTAAAAAAGTAAAGGACAATTGGTTTCAGAGTTAGACAAATGATTTTAGCCAATTATTTATTTTCATTTTGTGTCTTCATATAACTATATGAGAGGACCAGTGCACAGATTCATGCACCAGTGTTGTCTCCCCACCTGGCCTGCAAGGATCAAGCTGAAACTGGCTCTCTGACATCCCCTGAAGGGTCCCAGATTGTGACAGGGTGGAGGCCAGGCCGAGGGACCCGACTAGTACATGAGTCCATGCACTGGGCCTCTAATATGCATATAAGATCTTTGGTTAATCTCTTCCCACACTCTCCCTCCTTGCTCCCTGGTTTCCTCTGAGATTCATCAGTTTGTTCCATGTTTCCATGTCTGTGGTTTCCAAGCCTGTGTTGGGCATCTGCCCCCTGGTGGTCAGTGCACATCATAGCTACCAGTCGCATATTCAAACAGTTGGCCGATCACTTAGGCTTTTAAATATATAGATAATTTACTAATTATTTTAAAAAGTATATCTAAAATTAAAAGTCTTTGTTAAAATAAACATATTTTTGAATCTGCAGTACTACAATAAACTAATAGAAGAGTTTGTAAAGAACATAATTGAATTAATGAAGAATATAGTGCAGTGATGGCAAACCTATGACACACATGTCAACACTGACACGCATAGCATAGCCATTTTCGATGACATGAGGCCACATGCGGTCGCATACAGAGAAGTATGGGGCTGAATGCAAAGAAGGACGTTTCATCCTCGGCTACTGCACGGCCAGGTGCAGTAGCCAAGGATGAAACATTTGCTGTAGTGTGGTGTACACACTCTGTGCCAGAGGTCTGTAGGCCAAAACAACAGAACTCCAGCACAGACGTCTAGTTCTGGGACTTAAAATTAGGCATTAAGGGGATTTTTGATCTCACTTCCAGCCAGTGAAACAAGGAGCAGTGGAATACCGCAGGGGACCCATCTATGGGGGCCCTGTGATCACCATTACCAGCAACCACATAACCAGAGCAACCATCATCCAATCTACTGTTCTGGGGTGTCATGGATTTATAATTGACGATCATTACTCAGATAATTGAGGGGGAGGCTGGTAGAGGCGAGGGCTTGTGTTATGGGTGTCGTTTCCCACCATTAGAAATAGCAGCAGCCATCTTAATTTATATAAAGAATGTCATTTTGCAGCATAGTGCAGACTCCATTTCACCACTATTACTGTAGTGCATCCTCATTAACCCCTGTTTCTGCTTACCCTGTTTCTCCGAAAATAAGACAGTGTGTTATATTAATTTTTGCTCCCAAAGATGCGCTAGGTCTTCTTTTCAGGGGATGTCTTATTTTTCCATGAAGAAGAATACAGTACACATTTATTGTTGAACAACAACAAAAAAAGAAAATTTATTACCTATATACAGTACAGTAGTGATTGTCGTCACAAACCAGCATAACCAGACAAACTGTGAATCCTATGGTATCAAGAATTTCTTGTTACTACCATTATTTCCATTTACAACAATCTATGATACATTTACTGATACTGATATTTACCAGTATGAACACAAAGTAAGATTTATTCAATGACAGTCATGTCATCATCTTCTGGAACATCATCATAACAACCCAAACCCTAAATTTCCTGGTGAATTTCTTATGACTACATTTCTTTCAGAATCAGTGGGCCAAAACCCTCTTGTTTAGCAATAGCACTGTCCTTAAATGAGTACTTCTTGACAAGGTAGCCTGCTTGTAGTGTATTTGCAATGCAACTGTCAGTGATTTTCTCCCATGAATTCTTCACCCAAGTCACAACCTCTTGCAGTTTACGTTTCACAAAGTTTCCACGATGATTTCTCTCCATTCTATTTTCAATGTAGTCATTAATTTTCAAGCGCAAATTGTCCTTGAATGGCTTCTTTATTGCAATATCAAGAGTCAGGAGATAGGCCTTCATTCCTGCGAAAATCATTATTTGGTCTATTTTTTCTTTCGTGAAGAAAATTCTTCATGTCTTTAGAGCGGTGAGTGCTGGCTGCAACCCAGACTAGCAGAGCTCTTTGGCTCCCTCGCATAACAAGCAGCAGCATTAAATTGACCCACTTCCTTATAATTGCTTGTGTGGCCTAGGTTTTTTCAGTTTCAAGTATAAAAATATTATCTGGGAGGTCTTATTTTTTGCGGGATGCCTTATATTATGGCGAGAGGCAAAACTGGAAATAGGTCTTATTTTACGGGGATGTCTTACTTTTGGGAAAACAGGGTATTAACCCTGACCTTTCTTAAAAGAAAGTTACATGTGCCATCTTGTGGTCAGTTATGCTGTTAACCCCTAATTGCCTGCAGGTTTAACAGGCTATCTATAATTCTATCTTTTGTCACTGCTCCCCTGACGGAGAACATAAAAAAAAACAAAACAAACAAAAAAAAAAAACAAGGTTAAGTAAAGAAAGTGTAGCAGTAGCTGACCCTTTCAAGAGACATGGACTGAGATGTAAGGCAATATAGAAAAAATGGCAGATCATTTTACGTTCTATGTACTGAAACGGTAGTAAGCAGAACGTGGAATATAAGTAGACATTTTGAAACTAATCATTCCCAGCTCTAGAAAAAAAGTGAGGATGAAAGGAAGGAACACATTTCCATGCAGAAAAACCTTTATAAGAACCAATCTAATTCCATCCTTAAATTTATCAAAGGATCTACAAATTTAACATCTGCAAGTTTGAGCATTGCTCACTCCATAGCTCAGCATGGAAAAGCACTGAGTGAGGAAGAATTTATTAAAGAAACTTTCCTAAGAAGTGCACCAGTTCTACTTCACGATATGCATAATAAAGATGCAATTATTAAGAGAATATCTGAGTTACCACTCAGTAGAAATATCATAAAAGACTGAATAATGAGAACTCTTACAGTTGTGTTTAGTCTCATTATTTGAAGGTTGGTGTTTTGTACACTTCAAGCCCAAGCAAATGCTACTAACTTCATCTGTCAATCTGTTTCTTTTGTTGGTGTTGATATTATTTAATGCTGGGAATAAGGTCTCACAAAAGTATGTAGAGGGACAAATTGTGAGTAAAGCCATTGCTATATTTTTCAGGGTTCTAAAAGTGTCTAGTAATTAGTTGCAAGCACTCCAAATTTCCTGTTCCTAGTGGCACTCCTCTTGATTCTCCAAGTGGCACCTTTCCAGATTCTCAAGCTTTGACCTCAAGTCGACAAACACCTGAGCCCAGCTGCTGTCTTGAAATTCTGCACGTTGCATCTTCAAATCATCAATTTGCATCCATTGGAAACCATTTAATCCCAAACTACTCTAGACTACTATGTCAGGATACATAATTATTTTTATGGTGTGTTCTAGGCTTCTAAGTTGATTAAATCTATCATTGAGTCAAGTAACGAGTCTAAAACATGCCGGTACATTGTATGCAAGGGTTCCATTTCATTTTGTACAGCTGCCCTAGCCATCTCAAAACACTTTGTTACTCAAGGAAAATACTTATAAGTTTTAGATTCCAAATCTTGCTTGAAAAATTTAAGTTTCCTCTCAAAAGCTTTTATGTATACAAACATAACATCAATAGTTTTGCTAAAATCTTGCAACTTTAAGTTTAGTTCATTAATTTGAACAGAGAGATCTCTAAAAAATGTCAGGGTGTTGACCCACTTATCATTATTGAGCTGAGAAAAGTTTCCCAGATTCTTATCCCCAAGAAATACCTTAATTTATTCAAAGCACTCCACAAAGCACTCAAGAACTTTGCCTCGGCACAGCCATCTTACATTATTGTACATCAGCAGTCCACTGTAGATGGAATGAATCTCCAATAAAAGTGCAGAAAATTCTCGTTTGTGAAGGGGTCAAGCAGCTATTAAATTATTTTTGTAACAACTGAAGTTAAGTTGGTTAAGTAGCGGAATTCTGCCTTGGCACATAAAACCTCCTGATGAATAATACAATGAAAAGGCACAATCAGATGTCCAATAGCTTCCATAAACAATTTGACAAATCCGACTTTTTCCCCCACCATGTTTGGTGCCCTATCTGTAGTCACTGACACAACTTTAGAGATATCAATGCTTAGGTCAGAGAATGTTTGTATAACAACCTTACATATTTCTCTTCCTGATGTACTTGTTGGCACTGATACCAACTTTGTCAACTTTTCTATCATTGTGAGACCATCAGAATATTGACCAATAATGGCCAACTGAGCATGTGATATGACATCCGTAGTTTCATTAAGAGAGATAGAAAAATATTTACAATTAGTTATGTTTCTCTTTAATTGATGTTGTATGTTTGTGTTCAGTCTCATTATGCAATTTTTCATGAAATTTCTAATGAGTAATAACTCAGATATTATCTTAATAATTACATCTTTTTTCTGCATATCGTGAAATAGAACTGGTGCACTTCTTAGGAGAGTTTCTTTAATAAATTCTTCCTCACTGAGTGCTTTACCATGGTGAGCTATCGAGTGAGCAATGCTCAAACTTGCAGATGTTAAATTTGTAGAGCCTTTGATAAATTTAAGGATGGAATTAGATTGGTTCTTATAAAGGTGTTTCTGCCTAGAAATGTGTTCATTTCTTTCATCCTCATTTTTTTTCAAGAGTTGGGCATGATTATTTTCAAAATGTGTATTTATATTCCACATTCTGCTTACTACCATTTCAGTACATAGAACACAAAGTGATCTGCCATTTTTTTCTATAATGCCATACATCTTCGGCTATGTCTCTTGAAATGGCTGGCT
The DNA here is from genome assembly GCA_027563665.1 of Antrozous pallidus. Classification (NCBI taxonomy): domain Eukaryota; kingdom Metazoa; phylum Chordata; class Mammalia; order Chiroptera; family Vespertilionidae; genus Antrozous; species Antrozous pallidus. Next base: position 113,933,911 of record CM050509.1, read on the forward strand.
ACTGCTTCTACCACTGCCTTTACTTAACCTTAGTTTTTATTTTTATTTTTGGGGTTCTCCAGCAAGTGGGCAGTGATAGAAGATAGAATTAAAGATAGCCTGCTATCCCTGCATGCAATTAGGGGTTAACTTGCCTAACTGGCCACAAGATGGCTCATGTAACTGTCTTTTGGGAAAGGTCAGGTTTAATAAGCAGAAATAGGGGTTAATAAGGATGCACAACAGTAATAGTGGTGAAATGGAGGCTGCATTATGCTGCAAAATGACGTTCCTTACATAAATTAAGATGGTGTTGCTATTTCTAATGGTGGAAAATGGCACCCATAGCAAAGGCCCTCTCCTCTCCCAGCCTCCCCCTCACCTATCTCAGTAATGATGGTCAATTAGAAATCCAGGATATCCCAGAACAATAGATTGGATGATGGTTGCTCTGGTCATGTGGTTGCTGGTTAGTTAAAAAATTCCCCTGCAGTATTCCACTGCTCCCTGCTTTGCAGCCTGGAAGTGAGGTCAAATATTGCCTAATGGCCTAACTGGAAGTCCCAGAACTCAACACTCTTTGCCAGAGTTCTGTTGTTTTGGCCTACAGACCTCTGGCACAGAGTGTCTACACAACACTACAGCAAATGTTGCATACTAGGCTACTTCACCTGGCCATGAAGTAGCTAAAGATGAAATGTCCTTTTGGGCATGCGGCCCCATATTCCCCTGATTGGGCCCCCATGGGGCCCTGAGTCATCCAAAATGGATACGTGTGTCAGTGCTGACACGGGTCTCATAGGTTTGCCATCACAAATCTAGGAGGTCACAGTTCAATTCCTGTTCCTGCCACATTCCTGGATTGCAGGCTCAAACCCCAGTGGGTGGGAGGATGTAGGAGGCAGCTGGTCAATGATTCTCTCTCATCATTAATGTTTCTCTCTCTCTCCCTCTCACTTCATCTCTGAAATCAATAAAGACATAGTTTTAAAAATGAACTGAATGATAAAATAGTAATATAATTTGTAGTCAGAAATATAATTCATAGAAACACAAATTCAGTGAAACATGACTATGGACACTCAGGATGCTTAAATTCTGCCCAGAAATCTGTGAGGAAAGTGATTTATTATTTTAGGCATAAATGTAGAGATTCCTGGGTTCATATCTTTTTACTTTGTATTTCCCAGTATTAGGGAGGGAATGGGACAATGAGAAAGTGATTCTCTCTGGGGGATAGGATGAAGGAAATTGTTGAAAAATGGATGTGAATTTAGACTTTCACTGCACTTCTTTGAACTTTCAGACTTTTTTTTCATCAGCATCTACTACTTTTACATCTCATAATGAATGTAAAGAAAACAGGACCTTTCAGATAGACAATCGTTTTAAAAGACTTGGGTTTTTCAACAATGGTGAAAGGCGTTACTTGATAATTGGGGAGGAAGGTCCACAGAGTAACATTTTTTCAAGCTGATTATCAGGGCAAAGGATTTATTTTGCTATTCATTAGTTCAGATTGTCATTATGCACTAGAAAGTATTTTAGGACAATAGGTGCTTTGGCTATGGGACATGATGCAATGCAATAGTTCTCAGGGCTATGTTTATACATATTTGCTTCTATTTTATAATTAGAAACTCCTTTTTTATCAGCTTGTTTAAATGTTTTCTAGTCAGGGGAGAGAAAGGAGTGAATCTTAAAGCTGTCAACAGTCTAACATCTAAAATGGAAATCAGATTGCCCTAAGTGCTTTGGCTCAGTGGATAGGGTACTGGCTAGGGACTGAAAGGTCCCAGGTTTGATTCCTGGCAAGGGCATGTACCTTGGTTGTAGGCATCTCCCCAGTAGGAGGTGTGCAGGAGGCAGCTGATTGATGTTTCTCTCTTATTGATGTTTCTAACTCTCTAGCCCTCTCCCTTTCTGTGAAAAAAAAATCAATAAAATATATTTTAAAAAGAAAATAAAAATCAGATTTATTATTACCCACTGCTAAACCTCATATCACACCCTGTTCCCCATCTCTCCTACCACCACCAAACGCCATCCCCAATGCAGAACACAAGCAGAAAGAACTTCTTTTCTTCCTGCCAGTATGATAAAGTGTTAAGGAAACAAGTTCATCTTCTGTCTTCACCTTGTTCTTATTCCCAGTGTATGGCTAACTACAGAATGGCTGATATGGTGCCTAAACTTGCAGAATTCTACATCCCTCCCTTCTCACATACCTGCCCCCTCCTCTCCTCTCTGCCCATCATCAGTGAACACCCAGAGATACAAACACATATTCTTTATACACATGCTAGTATTTATTCAAGGAGACTATTTAGGTTTGAGATCTGCATAATGACCATTTCTCAAGCGTTATCTCTAAAGAGGCAACATATTCTCAGAGTCGTCATCTTCAGGTATACCATGTGTATCACTTGTGGTAGAACTCTCTTCATCATCATCTTCTCCTTCACCTTCACTGTCTTCTTCATCATCTTCTACTTCTTCATCCTCATCATCTTTTTCAACATCATCTTCACCTTCTTTATCCTCTTCTTCCTCTTCTTCTTCTCCTCCTTCTCTTTCTTCTGCCTCCTCCTCCTCCACTTCTTCTTCTCCTTCCTCATTACCTTCTTCATCATCCTCTTCCTCATAGTCCTCCTCATCTGCATTGTCCTCAACTGGCTGGATTACTGTGTGTCTCTTGTATCTCCCTCCTTTTTCTCTCATTTTCTCCATTCAACTGAAGGACTGAATTTTCATTGCCCATTATCTTCATTATCTAGTGGAGGAAAAAGTTAAAACCAGAAAGAAATTGGTTTTGGGGTAGAAATTGGGAAATGAGTGGGAAGTGGGATTGTAATAGAATGACAGTGGATTGATTGAGAAGGTGTGTGTGCCAGACAAGAACCAGGTCAGAGTCTATAGTGGGGAATCAATGGGGAAGAAGAGGAGGCATATCAGTAAGGTAGTCTGACCTTATCCTTTTCTTTGTCATGGAGTTTAGAAACCGAGTTCATATCCAATTCACTATTTGTACACTCTTGGTCCATCTTTGAGCTTGGTTCGTTACTTTCTTAGTGAACTTGTTTTTGTTGTAGCAAATGTGTTATACGCCAGGGGTCTTGGCCTCTATATATACTCTCTAGAACAATGAAGAACTACACCCTTCAGCTCTGATTGGCCAACAGTCAGTGGTTGCCATGGTGTGGCTTGACATCACAAAGCCTCAGCTTGACCATCCAGGAGGGGGAGGTGGGAGAGGATGCAGAAGACTCAGATGCTCTGGTTAGAGAAAGGGAGCTTCCTCAGTGCCTCCTAATATGCTTTACAAACTGACTTCTCTCTCCCCCATTTCCTCTAGTTCAATTATTGTCCAGCATATGGCAAGGAGGCAGTGTTTCCTCTAAGCCATTTCCCATACATCACTATCCATTCAATGCCCCATTCCTCTATCCCACAGATATTACTATTACCTTGTACTTTATGTGTTGTTTTAATGGATGATTTATTTTAGAATAGTTTTAGATTTATAGAAAAATTGTGAAGATAATACCCATAAATCCCATACCCAATTTCCCTTATTACTAATACTTATATTGGTATGGTGCAACTGTAACATATAGTTAACCATCAGTGAAACAGTTACAGTTAAACCTCAGTTCTCTAATATCTCCAATATCAAACAATTTGGTTCTATAGCAAGTTGTTCAAGGAAAAAATGTACGAGTTTGGTACAAAATTTCCGTTCTTGCTCACATAGTTCAGTGGTTGATCATTGATCTATGAACTAATATAGCATATAGCACATATTCATAGATACATTTGATTTAGGTGTTGCATAAAAGTAAAAGTGTCAAGGTGATTCATCTACCAACCATTACTGATAGTTGCATAGCACAAAGTAGAGCAAGGATAGTTTGGTCAAAATAATAGGAATGAGAAATCAAACAGGTGGCACTTTCCTAAGTCTACATACAAGTTATGTATAATTACAGCAGTTGAAATATTTAGATAGCATCTTTCACATTTACAGTAAACTGAAGAACTGCATAAAGTAATGAAAATATATTGACAATGTATTGATTATGTGTCAAACTTAAGTTAATTTCACACAACCTTGAAAGTTAGGATAAAATAAAATAAAGATAAGTGAAAAGATGGCAAATGCCCTTCCTCATCCTTCCCTGTACAGATATGTTAAACTAAAATCATTAAAAAAACAAAACACTTGACATTGTAAGATATAGAAATGTTGAATCACTATTTTATACCTGAAATTAATATAAAGTTGTATGCCAACTATACAGTAATAAAAAGGATTGTTAAAAGACCTGTATATATCAAATAAATAATGGTACTTCAATATACCTAAATAAAATATTATATGAATAAATTCCCAAAATTTGCAAAAATAAGACTAAGTATGAAAATATTGAGAGAAACAATATGGCAGCATAGGTAAAAGTCTGTACTTGCTGCCTCCCACAACCACATCAAAATTTCAACTAAAATACAGAACAACTATTATCCAGAACTGTGGGAAACCTGGCTAAGTAGAAGTACTACAACTAGAGAGGTAATTAGGAAAGCACATTGAGATTGGAAGGAGGTGTGGAGGCACCAAATGAGCTGGTCTGGCAGATGGCTGTGCCTTTAAAAAAAATCAGGAGGGAAATTATCCCTGCAGAGGCCACCTGGAGGACCAAGGAGTCCTATCCCCACACCAGACCCCTAGCCCAAGGTTCCAGGGCTGGGGAAAGAAGTTCTTATGGGCAGTAAGAACCACGGACTATAAAAATCAGTGCAGATTGGGGCTGAGTGACACAAAGGCTGTTGGATAACCAGCTGCTCCTCTTAAAAGGCTGGCACCATGAACTGAATTTACAAGCTCCCACTTCCCCTGAGCTCTAGTGCCTGCACTTCCAGACACATATGGGGAGAAACTGGACTGCCTGGCATAAGGGCAGGAATGTGAGGGTGGTTTTCTTCCAAACAGTGGTGCTCACAGAGGTTATTGTTCCTGTGCTGGAACCTCCCCAGTGCAGGGTTGATTGGCAGCCATTTATGTTTGCTCTGCCACTGTGATTCCCTGAGACCTTGCCCCACCCAATTTAGAACCCCACCCAAGCTGTGCACAGGAGCTTTTGCATATCAATGGTCTGTCCTTTATCAGGCTAAAAATCTGTCAAACAAGCTCTGTGAGGGAGCTCCCAACCTGTCAATAAAAGGCCCAAAAACTTGCACCAGCACGAGGGTGCTTGCTTCACAGCTGGGCCTCCTCTGGGCACTTCTAAACCCCCTCTAAAGAGGAGGAATCTTAAGATATCTCTGTAGCTCCTGCTGGATGGCCCCAGACAGTGGATGACTTTGCACCTCCCTGGAGACCCAAGAGCCAGTATATCAATGACCAGCATGAGACCATACCAAATTACAACCCTTCACAACCATAAGTGACACATTCAGTGAGCACCAAAGCCCCACTGAAACAAGCCCTGCCCCATAAGAGTGTCTCCTGCATAGCAGCTCTCACACTGTAGTCACAGCTGTTCCCCAGAGCCAGTGGGCCTGGAGGTCAATTCCTCCCAGTGATACCAACAACAATCAAGGCTCAGCTAAACACAACTGTGCACCACAAAGGGGTACACCAAGAATGTCCACCTCAGGTGACTGGGGAGGCTGAACCACTGGGCCCTATAGGACATCTACTGCACAAAGCTACTCTATCAACTCAAGGAGACCTAGCAGCTACCCAAGACATATAAACAAACTGAAGGAAGCAGCCAAAATGTGGAGACAAAGAAACATGTTACAAATGAAAGAAATGGAAGAAAGCAAACTACTGGATATAGAATTTAAAACCACAGTTATAAGGCTACTCAAAAATCTTCTAGAAACCTCCAAGGATCTCAGAGAGATTTTCAAGGATATTAGTGAGAATGAAAAAAAAAAAAAAAAAGGAAAAAGACCAGTCATAAATTAAGCATATAATGACATAAATAAATAATAGTATACAGGGTCAACAGTAGGCTAGAGGATCCTTGTGGCCAGTTGAATAAACTGGGGTTAGAAATATCTCTTTGTCCAGCTGTGCTAGCTCTCAGGGGAGTTTGTCATAAGGGTCCCAAGTCCATGAGGGACCTTTGTCGTTTACACCTTCGCTAATTGTTAATGATAGAAAAATCTCATTTCACTAGTGCCTGCCTGGTGCCACAAATTAGATTATTTTGGAGGTGTCTCATATCTTGTGGGAGACCAGAGACACCATATTCACCCCACATCCTGACTACCTTTGTAATGAAGGTCTGTTTTTTTTTTTCCCACTAACTTTTTTGGATCTCTGAGGGCTTCATTCATTGCACTCTTTGTAGAAGCCTTTGCTTGCTTGGTTAAGCTATAAAAAAGGCATATTGGTGGAATCACTAAAAAATTCTGTCACAGGCCAGATGGTGGATGTTTTTAATTGGAAAAATTTATAAATTAAAAAAATTAGAGAGCTCCCATATTGGTATAATTGGCCGTTAAGATATCTTTAATAAGATGGAGAAACAGAAATTAGTACAAAAATGAAAGACCACTAATAAACTTTCAGATATTTACAGGTATTGTAAAACAAATAATTATGACACTGGCTATCCAATTGCCCTGCACCAAAAAAACAAAAACAAACAAACAAACAAAAAAACCCACAAAAATATAATTTGTCCTAAGGCTTTTGAATTTGGTATTTAGCTTTTCAGATCTTACAGATACTAATTAGGTTAATTAACAAGAGTTTAAAACAAACACAGAAGGGAAGTTAAAGATTTCCCAACAGGGTGCACATTTTTTAAAGGTTATTGAGATATGTTTATGATAATTGGTATATTTGAACAAGTTTTGAAAGATTTAATAACTGATCAGAAGTTTGAAAAATTGAAAGTTGATTTTGCAAAATCTGATGTGAATATATTAAGACTCTCAACAAGTATTCATGCTGGGTAATCAGAACTATATATGAGGCTAAAGAAATTGGGAAAAAACTGGCACTTGACAACTATCACAAGGAAGGGTATCTGAGGGCTAGATATCAAAGGTGAAGGGATGAAGCAAATAAATAAATAAATAAACAAACAAACAAACAAACAAACAAACAAACTCATTGACACAGGCATCAATATTGAGATTACCAGAGGGAAAGTGTGTATGGGGAATATAAGGGGAGAAAGGGAGATAAATAATGATAAAAGAATACTTTAGGTTGTGAACATACAATACAATATACAGATAATATATTTTAGAATTGTACACCTGAAGCCTAGATAATTTTATCAACTAATGTCACCCCAATAAATTCAATTATAAGTAAAAAAATAAATAAAAACACAGCAGCTGAAGTTGTCAATGCCTATTATCTCCCACTCTCCTCTCTCTTCTTTAAAAATTATAAAGGGCTAGTGAAAAATCTGTGTATTCTTTATAATTATTAGTATTTCTGCTTATGCGTACAATCTGTTTGTGATATCTTTCTTTGTCTGTGTTTATATATAGTGTGTGTTCTGATTCCAGATAATACCACTACATTATAATACTTTACCGGCTTAAAAGATAATGTTTATCTAAATTAAGATATATAAATAATCTCAAATATTTTTGCTGATCATATGATTTTGGAAAGTTGTTGATTTGTGATGAGAAATCCTGAGAGAAAATTTTATATATGGTTAAGCAAAACAATATTGAAATAAAATTAATTAGTCAAATGAATTTAAATATAATGATTAAGCTAATACATAATTAGTTTTATTATTTTCCCTCTGTTAAAAGAACAGTTTTTCTATAGTTACTGTTCTACACCAGAAAAGATGTAACATTTTTTACCTAGAAAACAAAGATTCTGTTTTTTTAAAATGTTTCTGAGACATATTATCTTTTTTTAGTTTTATTTTAAAAAATTTATTTTTGAAAGTATTACATATGTCCTCTTTCCCCCCCATTAAACTCTTCTAGGCTGACCCTGCCCCCCAACCTCAGCCCTTCACCACCCTATTGTTGGTGTCTATATATTATGCATTTACGCATACAAGTTCATTGATTGATCTCTTCAGATCCACCTAACCTCCCCTGTCTTTCCTCTGAGGTTCAAAAGTCTGTTCATGCTTCTATGTCTCTGGGTCTATTTTTGATCATCAATTTACTTTGTTCATTACTATATGGTAGATTTCATATATATGTGAAATTATGTGATGTTTACTTTTCTCTGACTGGGTTATTTGGCTTTATATAATACTCTCCAGGTCCTCCCACGCTGTTTTAAATGGTAAGAGTTCTTTCTTTATACAACTGCATTGTATTCCATTGTGTAAATGTACCACAGCTTTTTTGTCCACACACCTTCTGATGCACACCTGGGCTGTTTCCAAATCTTAGATATTGTAAATTGCACTGCAATGAACATAGGGATGCAAATAGGCTTTCTGATTGGTGTTTCAGATTTCTTAAGATATATTCCCAGTACTGAGATCACTAGGTCAAAGGGAGTTCCATTTTTAATTTTTTGAGGAAATTCCATACTTTTTTCCATGGTGACTGTAATAGTCTGCATTCCCATCAGCAGAAAAGGGTTCCCTTTTCTCCACATGCTTTCCAACACTTGCTATTTGTTGGTTTGTTGATGATAGCCATTCTGACAGATGTGGGGTGATACCCAATTGTCATTTTAGTTTGCATCTCTCAAATGATTGGTGACTTTGAACACTTTTTCATATGCCTCTTGACCTTCTGTGTGTCCACTTTAAAGAAGTGTCTGTTTAGGATTTTGCCCATTTATTTAATTGCACTGTTTGTCTTCCTTTTGTTAAGTTGTATGAGCTCCCTATATTTTGGAGAGTAACCCCTTATTTGATGTATCATTGGCAAACAGTGTCTTAATTAGATCATCTATTTCTCAAGAAAACAATCTTTTCAATTCTAAGAAAGTTTTGCTAACCTGTCTGATACCTTTTATTGTCACTTTGGGTAAATGCATAATTTACTGCTGTTTTATAGTTCTATATGATCTTTTAGTCAAGTATATTTGACAGCCTTCCAGGGTACCAATTTAGGAATATTTCCTAACTTGAAAATGGCTTTGGGATATTACAACATGCTTCTGAAATACTAAAACAATTTGTTTTCTTTCTCCTTACAAAAGAGAAATTTTAAACTAATTAGGTCCATTTGATATGTTTAAAATTGCATGGGAAATTTTGTCAAATAATAATTATATTGTATTTTATGCATATATTACTAAAATATATGTTCTAGAGGTTATATAAAAATCTCTAAAAGTCTACAAAATTCTGACATATTTCTATTGTAATTCTAATTGTTATCTTGCAAAGTTATATGTTTCAGAAAAGCAAAGTTTTTTGTCAATTGCACTTTAATCATATCTATAACCATGTCATTTTAATATCTTGCATAGTTATATGTTTCAGAAAAGCAAAGTTTTTTGTCAATTGCACTTTAATCATATCTATAACCATGTCATTTTAAGTTTCATCATTAACAGTCATTTTTGTGTTCTGATGCTTTCGTAAATATGCTTTATTTTAAAGATCCATGGAAAGAACTCTGAATTATTCTAAATTATAGATTACTGAGAATAAATGTGCAGATAAAACTTGTAAACTGGATGAATATTCATACAACTCTGACGAATAACTGGATTTATGTAAATTCTTTCAAATAATCTGGAAGAACAACCAATGTCACCTAAACAAATTAAATTTTAAAAAAAGAAAGCATAATTGATTAAATAGGATTGAATGAACTGAATATAATAATTTTATAACAATTTGTTTGAAATAGTGCTGATAACTAAAACTTTAAGATATAAGGAAATGTCATTTTATTGAAGTAGTTTGGTAAATTATACCTTTGTAAACAATTTTGAAATTATATATATATATATATATATATATATATATATATATATATTCTGCTTGATCCCTCCAGAAACTCTTGAGTATTATTACTTATATGGCAATAAGATTATTTGCTTAAATTCAATATAAATCTGTTCTCTTGCTGAAACCATTTGGCTAAGTGGATAAAGCATTGGCCTGCAGACTGAAAGGTCCCAGATTTGATTCTGGTCAAGGCCATGTAACTTGGTTGCAGGTAAATCCCCAGTAGGGGGTGTGCAGGAAGCAGCTTATTGATATTTCTCTCTCATTGATGTTTCTAACTCTCTAACCCTCATCCTTCCTCTCTGTGAAAAATAAATAAAATATATTTTTAAAAAATCTGTTCTCTTTATAACAGGACACAGTTGGACACTGGTTTTGTTATTCAAGACTTTGACTGGAATGACATGTTTGAGAGACATGCATAGACTTGGATTCACCAAAAAACTTTAAGGGATTAAGTTTGACATTGGAAGCCAATAAAACTCCCTTGGAAATATAACTTGGTACCTTTCTTGCATACTTTGTTCAGAGCAGTTTTTCGAGGTATAGAACAGAGGTTACTTTCCTAACAAATGGCACAGAAAGAACATCAAGACATTTTAGGGACATCAGGAATCAGGAATTCACCCAGAGATTTATAGGTATTGTAGGCAAAGCCTGATGGCAGCTATGTAGTTTGGATTCTTAGCCTTGGGAGGATGATTAAAGTTCAATCTGGAGATTATTTATAAAATTTCAGCAAGGAAGACTTAAAAGAGCCTATATGATACATTTCTATTTTTGTGTTTCTGTAAATAATCTAGCCAACTTTATTGAAACTAGGCTTATGCAGTAGCAGTTGTAATTCTGTCTAATAAAAGAGTAATATGCAAATTGACCATAACTCTGCTATACCCACAAGCCACACCCGCCAGCCAATCAAGAGCTAACATGCAAATAAACCCCAACCAAGATGGCTACAGCCACTGAGAGCAGGAGGGAGGCTTGAGTTTCCTTGGCAATGGAGAAAGCCAAGCTTTCCGCCTGCCCTTGCCAACCTAAGCCTCCACTCAATGCTACAAAGTTTCAATTATATAAGGTACATAAATTGCAACAGAAATGGTGGTGGCCAGGGAGCTGGAGAGAGAAGACACTAGGGTTGCCCCCGACAATGGAGGAAGCCAAGCTTCCACAGCCCTGACAGGCCTAGGCCTCCACTCTAGGCTACAAAGTTTCAATTGTAGAAGATAAATAAATTCCAGATCTCAAGGCCTCTGCTTGGGTCACTGCTTGCAAACTACCACAGGCTCCTTACACAAGTCACCCCATACCCCAAGGGAATCCCCATATTGATTTGGGACACACTTCAGGGCAAATCAGCTAACCCCCACCCATGCATCAGACCTCTATCTTATCCAAAAGAATAATATGCAGATTGATCATCACTCCAACATACAAGAGGGCTGCCCCTATGTGGACACAAAATTGTCCACCACAAGATGTCCAGCAGGGTAAGGCAGTTGGGAGGGACCCAGTCTGCAAGGGAGGGTGGTGGGGGCAATCAAGCCTTCAGGAGAGGGCAGTTAAGGATGACCAGGCTGGCAGAGGAGGGAAGTTGGGGGTGACCAAGCCTACAGGGAAGGGCAGTTGGGGGGAACCAGGCCTGCAGGGAAGGGCAGTTAGGGGTGACCAGGCCTACAGGGGAGGGTAGTTATAAATGACCAGGCCAGAAGAGGAGGGAAGTTGGGGGTAAACAGGCTGGCAGGGGAGCAGTTAGACATCAATCAGACTGTCAGGGGAGTGGTTAGGAGGTGATCTGGCTGGCAGGCGGAAGCAGTTAGGGCAATCAGGAAGGCAGGCAGGTGAGCTGTTGGGAGCCAGCAGTCCTGGATCGGGCCTAGATTGGCAGTCAGACAACCCTCAACAGGTCCCAAATTGAAGAGGGTTCAGGCTGGGCTGAAGGATACCCCCCCCCATGCACGAATTTCATGCACTGGGCCTCTAGTTTGACTATATTTGAGAAAAAATTAGGGTGATTTTTGGGACAGGAAATTATGTTTCCACAAAATTTGTAATACATAGTTGTGAACATTAGACTCTAGTTCAGTTAATTGTCTCTAAAGTTTTATTTTTCATCTATAAACTGGACTGTATCCTGAATTTTTGTAATGTTGTTAAATATTTGGCTACATATATTTTCTTATATGTTATGTTTTTCTCCTATTCTTTGACTTGGAATTATTGAATAGTAAAATTGCTTGGTTTTTTTTTCCTGACCTTGAAATTGAAAATTGTGCCTTAAACACATGATATCACCTTTACAGAAATCATGACAACATCTCACACCTAAACAATCCAGGGACTTACGCTGTGAAAGCCATGCAGAATTTACCTGAGCACCTCATGACATCACCAGGAGAATCCATCAGATAGTCACTGTCTTCCTTTATCCCAGCAAAAGAAACTGAGCCTTACATCTGAAACTTTTTTTTTAGAAACTGGTTTATAATTTCCTCTGATTATTAACCTTTTTTTCTACTTTGTTTTCATAGACATACCTTTTATTAAATACCTGACTGCTTGCTTACACAATATGGTCCTCACTTTGGGAGCCCATGTGCATTACCACCTCCTGAAATAATAATTTAACTGAACTGACTTATCCTCAGCATTGGATGATTGAATCAAGTCAATTAAATATGGAGCAATCCATAAGCTTAGCTTTTGTAATATGAAGCTTTATTATGTAAAGTTTCAAAGGTGGGACTGAAGGACAAATACTCTGCTGTCCTTTTGAGATATTGACTTTAAGCTGTTTACGAAAAAACAAAATACTCAAAAATATAGTTTGACCCTCTCCCCTCTTCTGCCTCAAAGATTCAGATAGAGAAACTTGCTTCAGGAAGGAGAATGTAGGATGTGGCCTTAGCCTAATTTGAATAAAGTATGTTAACAAGAGGACTTCAAGCAGGTGCTTGTTAGCTAGATAACCCATGCCACATTGTATCTGAATTGCCTACCAAAGAATTGTGTGCCATGTACGTATATTCATCTCTTTCTCAACTTTCTGCAAATCAATTATTCTCACTTCTGAAATCTAATACCCTGATCCATCCCTATTTATCTTTGTCCAAAAATGTCCCATGTACACAATGCTGCCTCACTGTCTTTGGAATTTCCATGGAATTATCATGCTATGTGAATTTCCCATGAGCATAGGTGAAACTTTATTTTTACTGTGTTTTTTTAAAGCAAATATAACCAGCAAACCAGACTATATCATTAATCACTATACAAATTATTTATACCCTAAAATATTGATAGTTTACTTTATAACATTATTGCTGTTTTTAATATCAGTAATATTGCCTATGAATCTAACAAAGATCAGAAAAACCATGTGTTGACTGTCACCTTGATAACTTATCATCAAAACTGGTCTTGCATTCTTAATAGCCTTGCAAGCTTAAGCCTTGATAATTTACTAGTTCTTAAAATGAATCAACATTTACTACTTCTATTATTGTTGGAAGGGTGGTTCTCGGTGTACTGCTGAAAGAAGCATTTCCATAGTTCCCTATAGGGGGGACAAGATATGGTAGAAAACTTTATTTATGTAGAATTACATCCCTGAGTTTCCAAATTCCATTTCCCTCGGTCCAGTCATAGAAGAAGCATAGTTAGGCTTTTAAAAAATATATTTTACTGATTTTTTACAGAGAGGAAGGGAGAGGGATAGAAAGTCAGAAACATCCATGAGAAAGAACCATTAAACAGCTGCCTCTTGCACACCCCCTACTGGGGATGTTCCCAAAGCCAAGGTACATGCTCTTGACCAGAATCGAACCTAGGACCTTTCAGTACTCAGGCTGACACTACATCCACTGAAATAAACCAGTTTCGGCAGTAATTAGGGTTCTATAAAGCTAAAATCAGAGCCATGTCCAGAGCTGCCTTTCTATGTTGGATTGTGCTCTGGTATAGCATCAGGCTAGTTACAGTCCATTAGTACATTGCATGTGGGATCAGCATGGCCAATATAGGCAAATGCAGGGAAGCAGAAGCAAAAGAGTCTCACAGGCTCAGTCACATGAGTACCAAGTGAGAAATCAATCATAAATTATCTAAATTAACTAAACAAATAAGCACATATTCACTATTTTGGAAGGCATTTGAGGGGATATACAAAATATTGATAGTAAGCTTGCTCACAGAACTAACAATATGAGGAAATGTTTAATATTGCATTTTAGTAATTTAGTGTTGACCCCTTTCTATACATGCAACATGACTTCTAGGTACTATATATGTGGTAACTCATTTGATCCACACAACACCTATATGATACAAACACTATTACTTTCCTCTTTTATATATATACTAATGGCCCTGTGCATGAAATTCGTGCACTAAGGGGGGGGGTTCCTTCAGCCCAGCCTGCACCCTCTCCAATCAGGGACCCCTTCGGGGATGTCTGACTGTTGGCAGTTGGACATCCCTCTTGCAATCTAGGAACACTGGCTCCTAAGTACTCACTGGCCTGTCTGACTGATCGCCCCTAACCCCGACTGCCTGCATGATCGCACCTAACCACTTCTGCCTGCCTGATCACCCCTAAGTGCTCCCCTGATGTCCTGATTGCCCCTAACTGCCTCTGCCTTGCCCCACAACTGGGACCCAGGCTTACCTCCCTCTGGCCAGCTATAGGCACTCAGGACCTGGGCCAGCTTCACTCAGGCTGGCCCCAGACACAGGCAGCCTCAGGCACCAAGGACCACAGGGCATGTGGCCTAACCCCAGGGCCATAAAGGACCCCCACCCCTTGAGCTGCTGCCTCGTCCCTTGCGTGCTACCACTCTGCTCCTTGCACCACTGCTGCTTGCTCCACCACCCTGTTCCTTGTGCTGTTGCATCTTGCACCACCCGTTCCATTGTGGAGCAGCCTGGGGAGGAGATGCTGTGTGCCAGCATTCCCGACAGCCCACCCCATGGAGCAGCCTGGGGAGGGGACGCTGGGCGCCAGGAGTCCCGGCCGGACCACGGAGTCGTCTCTGTCCCCTCGTGGGGCCCTGCGGAGTGGCCTGGGGAGCAGATGTCGTGCGCCGGTGGTCCCAGCCAGCCCGCAGCACCCAGTGGGACTGTGGCAGAAGTGTGAGGGGCGGGGCCATGTGGCACATGGCCTGTCCCCCACTCCTGATTGGCTGGTAGCATAGTGAAGGTACGGTCACATTAGCATATTACTCTTTTCTTATATAGGATTACATAGGACTAGAGGCCTGGTGCATGAATTCATGCACAGGTGGGTTTCAGCCAGTCCTCAACTCTGGGCCAGGCAGGCTGTGGAGAAGAGTCGAAGTTGGTTGGCTGGCTGGTCCCAACCCCAATCACGGTAGGGTAGGATGATTGGGTGTGGGGCCAGCCAGGGCAGGGGCTGTGTCAAACTTCTGGTTGATGGGACAATTTACATAATAGCCTTTTATTATATAGGATATTTTATTGATTTTTTACAGAGAGGAAGGGAGAGAAACAGAGAGTTAGAAACATCAATGAGAAAGAAACATCAATCAGCTGCCTCCTGCACACCCCTTACTGGAGATGTGCCCACAACCAAGGTACATGTCCTTGACCAGAATCGAACCCAGGACCCTTGAGTCTGCAGGGCGACACTCTATCCACTGAGCCAAATTGACCAGGGCTACTTTTCTCTTTTGAGAGATGATGACTTTGAAGCAATGAATGATTAGGTCAGATTCATTCAAGTGATAGATTGGGAGTTAGGTGTCAAATACTGACAGTTTGATTCCAGAGCCTTTGCTTTTAACTATTATGTTAGATGTGAGGAAAAATATTTGCTTCAGATAGTGAACACTGTAGAAGATAAGAAAGAAGAGGGAGGATTATTGTGTGATATACCTTGCCGGTTGTCTTCAGAACATTTTCTGTACATTTGAATATAGAATAACAAATAATATACAGAGTAACAATAAGTCAAAGTTTCTCTTGAGGCAAAGATAATCCTCAAAAACTAGTGAATATTTAACATTTATAACAAAGCTTTCCCATAATTTCAAAATAAACACAATCCTATTTTTCAATGTATAATTTTTAACAACTGTGAATTATTAATGTACCATGATATGTCATAACTCTATATCTTTTCTTGCTTTGCCCATGCTTAAAATATCCTTTATACCATTCTTTTTCCCAGCTATTTCTTACATACTTGGCAAAGTACACAATTCGTGTAGTTTACTTCCTATCTGGATATGTTTTTCCTTATAAATATTGTTTCATGTGTCCTCTTCCTCTGTTAAATCACTAAATACTAAAATACACTGGGTAATTATCTTGATTTCCTTATCTAGTCTTTCTACACTTTTCATAGAAAATTGTATTCATTCCTGCCGAAACTGGTGTGGCTCAGTGGATATAGTGTCAGCCTGCGGATCAAAAGGTCCCCGGTTCGATTCTGGTCAAGGGCATATACCTTGGTTGTGGACACATCCCCAGTAAGGGGTGTGCAGGAGGCAGCTGATGGATGTTTCTCTCTCACCGATGTTTCTAACTCTCTATCCCTCTCCCTTCCTCTCTGTAAAAAATCAATAAAACATATATATTTTTTTATTTTTATTTTTTTAAATATATTTTTATTGATTTTTTACAGAGCGGAAGGGAGAGGGATAGAAAGTCAGAAACATGGATGAGAGAGAGACATTGATCAGCTGCCTCTTGCACGCCCCCTACTGGGGATGTGCCCGCAGCCAAGGTACATGCACTTGCTGGAATCGAACCTGGGACCTTTCAGTCCGCAGTCCGACGCTCTATCCACTGAGCCAAACCGGTCTCGGCAATAAAACATATTTTTTAAAAAAAGAAAAGAACATTGTATTCATTCCCATTAGACTCTACATTCCAGTGACTTTTGTATGTATCAACATCTCTGACCTGCCTGCTTGGTAAGTACACTTGAATGTCTAATAAGACACTCAAACTTAATAGGCATTCTCCCAATCCATATTCATCCCCCTCCCACAAATTTCAACAGAAACCTGTCACTAATTTAGTCTTTCTCATGTTAGTGAATACTACTATTATCTCAGGTGCGGAAATATAAGATATAAGGAAAATTCTTATTTGTTCTATCCCTAAAATACTATATCTTGTAATTCATAACTTTTTCCCCACAATACATATCTTGAATCAGACACCATTTTTCTATAATTCACCAACAGATATTTATTACCTAGACTAATACAGCCATCTGTTTTTCCATCTTGCCCTTATAAAGTCATTTTTTTCAAAAGAAAAGATTAATATCTTATTTAATAAAGAAGTAATATGCAAATTGACTCCAAGACACAAGATGGCCGCCCCCATGTGGTCAAAGACCGCTGCCTCCATTTGGACACAAAATGGCCACCACAAGATGGCTTGTTGGGGAGGGTAGCTGTGGCCAGTTAAGGGTGACCAGGCCAGCAGAGGAGGGCAGTTGGGGGATGACCAGGCCAGCAAGGAAGGACAGTTGGGAGGGACCAGGACATCAGGGGAGGGCATTTGGGGGGGAAGGCCTGCAGGGGACGACAGTTAGGGGCGATTAGACTAGCAGGGGAGGGCAGTTAGGGGTGACCAGGCCATCAGGGGAGGGCAGTTAGAGGCAATTGGGCCAGCCGTGGAGCAGTTAGTTGTCGAACAGGCTGGCAGGGGAATTGTTAGGGGTGAGAAGGCTGGTAGGCAGAAGCAGTTAGGGGCAATCAGGCAGAGGCAGGCAAGCAGTTAGGAGCCAGTATTCCTGGATTGTGAAAGGGATGTCCGACCACCTGTTTAGGCCCACACCTGATAGGCAGTTGGATATCCCTCAAGGGGTCCCAGATCGGAGAGGGTGCAGGCTGAAGGACACCCCCCCTCCTTGTGCACAAATTTTGTGCACTGGACCTCTAGTTATAAAATATAAATCTGGTTGCCTTACTCCCCTGCTAACAGATATCCAAAATGAAGGTTTTAGCCATTGTTACCAAGTGTATATATAATCAGATGAACCTGAATGGTCAAACTACTTTAATTGCTTTTCTGTCAATAGTAATTTTAGTCAATATTTATTTTATACTTACATGAAGGAAAATATTTGGAGAATATTTTCATTCATCAGTAAATTGATTCTTTCTATAGCAATTATTCCAATTTTTATTGTATTTTTCTTCCTTTATTTGATTATCTCTCACACTACACTATAGGCTCCACAGGAGACATCTGTTTTATTTATATTAGCCTCTTAAGCAATATGTTTCCATTTAGAGTCAGTCTAGTTGGGCCTTACAAGGTATCAAAGGAAATGAAATGCTACCAATATACAATTAATTTAAAATAATTTTGCCAGATTTTTGAATTTTAGTATTTTATATGGCAAACTCTTTATAAAGTTAATATTTGTAATATTTCTTTTAGGACTATTGTCAAATTTATCTTCAATTCTAGTATTGAAACGAGCTATTATTTTTAATTATTTTAATATATTTTTATTGATTTTTTTTACAGAGAGGAAGGGAGAGGGATAGAAAGTCAGAAACATCGATCAGCTGCCTGCTGTATACTCCTTACGGGGGATGTGCCCACAACCCAGGTACATTCCCTTGACCAGAATCAAACCTGAGACCTTTCAGTCTGCAGGCCGATGCTCTATCCACTGAGCCAAACAGGTTTCAGCGAGCTATTAAGTTTTTTAGTGCATTGAATTTTATTATAGATATTACATAATGCACCACCTACATTTTAATAGATATTTTAATATTAAACTATAGAAGATCAGATGAGCTAAAATGAAATAAATATTCTTTTTCCAATAATCTATTGACAGGACACTTCAGTTATTTCATGCCTTGGCCACTACGAATAATGTTTAAAATAGAACAGTGGTGTGCATATATCTTTTGAAATAGATATTTTCAAATGTTTAGGTAAATTTCCAGAAGATGGGTGAGGAGTAGAAGTAGTAAAAGGTAAAGGGGGGATCACATACACTGAGTGGCCAGATTATTATGATCCATGAACACATAATAATCTGGCCACTCAGTGTATATCCTATATAATAAAAGGCTAATATGCAAATTGACCCCTTGACAAGGAGTTCGACCAGCAGGCAGGCCAGTCAACCATCCATGTTCCCTCCCCCTGGCCAGGCTGGCTGGACCACACCCATTCACGAATTCATGCATCAGGCTTCTAATATATATCACACACACACACACACACACACACACACACACACACACACACACACACACACTGAGTAGCCAGATTTATATACATTCAGAGATGATAATAATCTGGCCACTGAGTGTACAGGGTGACAGAGATATGACTTCAAGTGGTTGGCACACTATGCAATGTGTCAAAAATTATACAAATTAATTCTATATAATTTTATTAACCAATGTTACCTCAATAAATTTAATAGAAATAAATACATACATAAAATATTATGAACAAATTCCTAATTAACTGAAAGAAAATAATAGCTTGTGTTATTATAGCATTTACAATTATATTTATAAATTAATTTTATCAAAAATAAGACTTTAGAAAGATTGCACCAGCTTGAAGGGGAAGAGTGGCTGTGATCAGAAGCCCAGCCTTACCTTCAACCAGGGAGAACTAAGATTCCTACCAGGACCCTACAGCCACAATGCCCCAGGACCAGCTGCTTCATTGGTGAACCCACAAACAGATACAACAGCATCTCCAGCTGTAAGTGCCTAAAACGTTTGTCCAGGGAGAGATAGGATGGCATCTGAATACATGGGTGGGTTCTGCACCTCCTCACAGAGCAGATAGATAGAAGGAACAGCTTAATTCTAATAACATCCACCTGGAATTGGTTAATTAAACAGCTGGTGAGGAAATCCATAGACAGAAAGGTCAGAGATTGCTTGGAGACAGGTGGCATCTGAGCTATGGGCTGGAGGGAGAAACACATGCAGCAGAAACTAGAAATAAAGAATGGCATTGCTGCAATAAAGAACATAATAGAAAACATCACAGAGAGAAACTGTGCTCCACCAAATCCATGGCCCTTGGGGTAAGTGCAGTACTCAGATGGGGAAGGGGGTGCACAGGGCTCCTGGCAGAGGGGGACTCTAAATCTAGGCCCACAGCCATGGGAGACTGTACCCAGAAAGGCAGCCTAATGTTTTATACTGGCCACACAGTGCCAGGGAGAGAAAGATGCAAGGAGGTGCAGTTGCTTGTCTTTTTCAGTTTCTTGCTTTTACTTGCTAAGCTCAGTACATAGGATTTTCCAATTAAAACTACTCATTGAGCCAGCAGAAAATAGTGGTTTTTGTGGAAACTGGGGAGCAGAATAGGAAAAGATGAGCAGGAAATCAGCTCTGGGACAGTACATCCCTCCAATCCAGGCTTTAGTGTAGTAGGAAAAGGAAGAGTCTAAACCAGCGATGGGCAACCTTTTGAGCTTGGTGTGTCAAAATTTGCCAAAAAACCAAGCATAACTCAGGTGGTGTGTCACTTTGAGAGAAAAAAAACAAATATAATTTTGCGATATTTATAGTTTAAATAACAAAAATGTATAATTGTAATACATAACTGTATTTAATAAACCAAAAACTAATTATTTGACTTACCTGCTTAGTGACTTCTTTGTTTACCTGTCAGCCTCTTTCTTTTGTTGGTCTTGATATTATTTCACTTGTGTCGGGTGCCACAAATTAAGATAAGTGAGGCCCGGGGGAATTTTTTAACTAACCTGCCTATTAGTGACTGTTTTTGTGGCTGAATTTCATTGGCTAAACCTTCAATTGAAGGTTGGTATTTTTTACACTTCAAGCCAAAGTAAGCACTACTAACTTCATCTGTCAATCTGTTTCTTTTGTTGTTTTTGATATTATTGAACCCTGAGAATAAGGTCTCACAAAAGTACATAGAGGGAAAAATTGTGAGTAAAGCCATGGCTATGTTTTTCAGGGTGCTAAAACTGTCTGGTAATCGGTTCCAGGCACTCCAAATTTCCTGTTCCTAGTGGCACTCCTCTTGATTCTCCAAGTGGCACCTTTCCAGATTCTCAAACTTTGACCTCAAGTCGACAAACACCTGAGCCCAGATGCTGTCTTGAAATTCTGCAAGTTGCATCTCCAAATAATCAGTTTGCATGTAAATCGATTGGAAATCATTTAATTCCAAACTACTGTAGACTACTACATCAGGATACTTAATTTTTTTATGGTCTGTTCTAAGCTTCTAAGTTGATTAAATCTATCACTGAACTGGTCAAGTAAAGAGTCTAAAACATGCTGGTACTTTATATGCAAGGGTTCCATTTCATTTGGTACAGCTGCACTGGCCTTCTCAAAACACTTTGTTACTTGAGGAAAATACTTATAAGTTTTAGTTTCTACACCTTGCTTGAAAATTTTAAGTTTACTTTCAAAAGCTTTTATGTATCCAAACATAACGTCAATACTGTTGCAAAACCTTGTAACTTTAAGTTCCTTTCATTAATATAAACGGAGAGATCTATAAAAAAACATCAGGGTGTTAAACCACTTATCATTGAGCTGAGAAAAGTTAACCAGATCCTTATCTTCAAGAAATACCTTAATTTCTTCAAAGCACTCCACAAAGCACTCAAGAGCTTTGCCTCGGCTCAGCCATCTTACATTATTGTACATCAGCTTTCCACTGTAGGTGGAATCAACCTCCAGTAAAAGTGCAGAAAATTATCACTTGTGAAGGGGGCGAGCAGCTATTAAATTAACTATTTTTGTAACAACTGACACTAAGTCGTTTAAGTTGGAGAATCCTGCCTTGGCACATAAAACCTCATAATGGATAATACAACGAAAAGGCACAATCAGATGTCCAATAGCTTCTGTAAACAATTTGACAAATCCGATTTTTTTCCCCACCATGTTTGGTGCCCCATCTTTCGTCACTGATACAACTTTAGAGATTCAAATGCAGTAGCCGAGGATGAAACGTCCTTCTCGGCCAGAAGCCCCATACTTCTCATATGTGACCGCATGTAGCCGTGTGTCATCAAAAACGGCAATACATGTCAGTGATGCCACACGTGTCTTAGGTTCGCCATCATGGGTCTAAAAACTGGGTTTAGGGGCCATTTGGTCCCAGAACCTAATACAGAAATACTGCCACCCAAGGGCTGTGTCAGAAATAGAAGTTTGTGTAAATACAATGGCGGACAGGCAGAGAAACAAAGTGAGCAGAGTGATCTCACCTGATTGAAAACAAAGCCTTGGCTTATGACACAGAGGAGCAGTGGATCATGGGGAACATCAACACTGTGTTGACTACCTGACAGGAAACAGACATGCCAGGAAGAACAGTAGAGGGGAGTCTTAAATCAGCCCCCATTGGTCATTGAAATTCCATTGAAGGGAATAGCCTTCACTACTTCACTTTTTTATTTTTTATCTTTTACTTCAGAAACAATTTTTTCCTCACTTTTATTTTTTTACTATTATATTTTTTATTTTTTATTATCATTACTATTATTTAACCTTTTTAAAGTTTAATTTGATTTTTTTATTCTATTATATTTTATTTTTGGATTAGTGTTCTACAGTCAATTTTTATTTTTATTTTAGCATTATTTTATTTTATCTCAATTTTTCCTTTATGCCAATACTTTTTTTCTCACTTTTCACCTTTTTCATATTCTTTCTCTTACCCTATTCCTGGTTTAGTTTTTCTCTATCCTTTCTTTTTACATCCTGTTAAAATTGATCTTACTCATTTATCTAATTTCCTCTCCCCTGCTCCAAGTCCATGAACACTTCTCTTTTCTCTTTCATCACTAGCAACATTGTTTTTTTCCTTCCTTCCTTCCTTCCTTCCTTCCTTCCTTCCTTCCTTCCTTCCTTCCTTCCTTCTTTTCTTTCTTCCTTTCTTTCTTATCGTGTTGTTGTTTTTTTTAAATGTTGGTGTTTTTTTCTAATTGTCTCTTTCTTTCTTTCTTTCTTTCTTTCTTTCTTTCTTTCTTTCTTTCTTTTTGCTTCTATTTTTGCTCTCTTTGCTTATACTTTTCTTCTACTAATAGCTTAATAGTTTTCAATCACCAAGTCAGGCTTATCTACTCTCTATTCTCCTTTTCCAAAAATAGATGAATACATAGCTACATAGAATAAAGAAAGGGAGAATATATATATATATATATATATATATATATATATATATATATATATATATAATTTCTTTTGTTAGTATTTCATTTTTTACTTTTCTTCTTATACATTCATTCTCTTAATACATTCTCTATTCTGAATCATGACTGCTTCCCCATTCGTTCAATTCGTTGACCTTATCATCTGAAAATAAGCTATGCCTCTTCAGATTTAGCTTCCCTCCTTCTTTTCTAGGTGTTTATTGTTTGCATTTTTTGGATTGGTTTCTGTATTTTTGGTGTTTTCTCCCCATATACATATATTTTCCCTTTCTTCTTCTCTTTCTTTTCTCTCCTACATTTTTTCTTTCCTTGGTGTAATATTTGCACCATTTTCTCTCCCCTAATTCTCTCTCTCTCTTTTTTTTTTTTGGTGGTCACCTTTATTTGTATCATGAATACATTTGTGTTTGGTGCCCTCTGTGGTGTGACTTGTCTTATTGTATTTTGTGCCTTTAAGTCAACATGGTAGAGAGAGAGCTGCATAACCAGACATCTTGAGAGGAGTGAACAGGAGGACACAAAGAATCTGCCCCTGTATGAAAGAAAAGGAGGAATCACGAGCAAAGGAAGTAAACAAAATGGCAACAAGCAATTTTTTAGAGAAATAATTCAGAACAATAGTCATAAGGAAGCTGCAAAGAATGGAAGACAAATTCAACAACATGTGTAAGAACCAAGAGGAAATGAAGAAGAAACAAGAAGAAATGAAGAATGGGATTGCTGCAATAAAGAATACAGTAGAAAACATCAACAGTAGACTAGGAGAATTGGAGGACCACATCAGTGAGCTAGAAGACAAGATAGAAAAAATACCCAAGCAGAGCATTAACTGGAGAAAAAACATACAAATCAATCAAACAAACAAACGAAAAATTGAAAAATGGGAGGAGAGCCTCAGGGAACTTTGGGACAACATAAAACAAAAACAACATCCACATAATAGGCATTCAGAAGGAGAGGAAACTGAGAAAGGAATAGAAAACCTGTTTGAAGAAATAATGACAGAAAATTTCCCTGATATTGAGAATAAAAAACCCACACAAGTCCAAAAAGCTCACAGGGTTCTTATCAAGATGAACCCAAAAAGACCCACACCAAGACACATTATAATTAAATTGGCAAAAACGAACAGCAAAGAAAGAATCTTAAAGGCTGCCAGAGAAAGAAAAAATGTTACCTACAAGGATCTCCCATCATATTATTAACTGATTTCTCAACAGAAACATATCAGAAGGGAATGGAATGAAATATACAAAGCTATGCAAAGCAAGGGTCTGAATCCAAGCATGCAATACCCAGCAAGACTATCAATCAAAATTGAAGGTGAAAACAGGAGATTAACTGACAAAAAAGGACTAAAGGAATTTATTACCACCAAACTATCAATGTAAAAAAATGCTAAAGATGCTGCTGTAAAAAGAAGAAATAGGAAGGGAATAAGGAATACAGGCATAAAGAATAAAAATGGTAACAAGCAAGTACCTATCAATAATAACTTTAAATGTAAATGGATTAAATGCCCCAATCAAAAGACATAGGGTAGCTGAATGGATAAGAAAACATGACCCATATATCCGCTGTCTACAGGATACGCACCTCAGAACAAAGGACTCACTCAGACTAATAGTGAAGGGAAGGAAATTTTTTCAAGTGAATGGATATGAAAGAAAGAAAATTTGGGGTACCAATAGTTATTCATGACAAATTAGACCTTAAAGCAAAGGTCATAACAAGCTTTAAGGAAGGCCACTTCATAATATTAAAGTGAGTGATTCAATGAGAAGATATAACTCTGGTAAAAATATATGCATCCAAAACAGGAGCACCCAAATACACAAAATAACTTCTGAAAGATATTAAGGGAGAGATTGAATGCAATACAATCATAGTAGGGGACTTTAATAACCCACTGACACCACTGTATAAATCCTCTAAATAAACAAAATAAACAAAAAAAAATCCAAAATGACTCACTAGATCATATGGAATTAATTAGCATCTTTAGAACATTTCCAACCAAAGCCACAGAATATACATTCTTCTCAAGAGTACCCAGGTCTTTTTCAAATATAAGCCACATAATGGGGCACAGGTAAAGTCTCTTCAAATGGAAGAAGAGAAATCATAACAAGCATCTTCTCAGATTACAATGGCATACCATTAGAATCAACTACAATAAAAGCAATGAAAAAAAGCAAATACCTTGAGGCTTAATAGCATGCTATTAAACAATGATTGGGTTACCAAAGAGATCAAAGAAAAAATAAAAAACGTCCTGGTAACAAAGGATAAAGAAATACTACAATCCAAAAACTATGAGACACAGTGAAAGCAGTCTTGAGAGGGAAGTTCATAGCTCTAAAGGCCTATCTCAAAAAACAACTAAAAATGCTAATAAATTACCTAACCATACAACTCAAAGTATTAGAAAGAGAGCAACAAGAAAAGCCCAGCATAAGCAGAAGGAAGAAAATAAAGATCAGAGCAGAACTAAATGACATGGAGACAAAAAATATATATAAAAATCAACAAAATCAAGAGTTGGTTCGTTAAAAGGATAAGCAAGATTGATGAACCTCTAGCCAGGCTCACCAAGAATAAAAAAGAGAGCACCCAAATAAATAAAGTCAGAAATGAATGAGCTAAAGTAACAATGAATCTGACAGAAATACAAAGGATTATTAAAAATACCATGAACAACTCTAATTACAACAAAATGGACAACTAGATGAAATTGACATATTCTTAGAAAAATACAAGCTCCCAAAACTGAATCAGGATTCATAAAAACAACCTGAATAGGGTGTTTATTACCAAATAACTTGAAGTAGTGATCAAAAATCTTCCAGAAAAAATAGGCCTGGTCTGGGTGGCTTCATATAAGAGTTCTACAAAGTATTCAAGAATAACTAAAACCTATCCTCCTCAGATTAAACCAAAAAAATTAAAGAAGAAGTCACACTTTGAAAACTGGATAAACACACCACGAAGAAAGATAACTACAGGCCAATATCCTTGATGATACTGAGGCTAAAATCCTCAAAAAATTCTAGCAAATTGGATGCAGCATTATGTTTGAAAGATAATACACTATGACCAAGTGGGATTCATCATGTGGATACAATATCCACCTATCAATTATCATGATACATTACATAAAAATTGAGAAACAAAATCACATAATCATATCAATCATTGCAGAAAAAGCATTTGACAAAATCCAACATGCATTTTTTTATACAAACTCTCAGCAAAGTGGGAATAGAGAGATCAGACTTAACATAATAAAAGCCTTATATCAGAAACCTACAGCCAACATCATATTCAATGGGAAAAAAGTAAATTCATTTCCCCTGAGAACAGTAACAAGACAGGTATACCCACTTTCACCATTCCTGTTTCACATATCATTGAAAGGGCTAGCCACAGTGATCAGACAAAAAGGAAAAATAAAAAGCATTCAATATTGAAAAGAAGAAGTAAAACTGTTCTTATTCACAGATGACATGAAACTATACCTCAACAACCCCAAAGATGCCATCAAAAAGCTACTAGACTGAGAGAACCAAGATGGCGGCATAGGTAAAACAACTATCTTGCCGTCATACACAGCAATTTTAAAACTACAACTTAACGAAAGAATAAACACCATTCAGAATCACTGGAAAGCTGGCTGAGTGAAAATTCCACAAATAAAAGTGAAGATAAGTCACTGTGACTCGGAGGAGCGGCTGAGGACAGCGTTGAAGATACGCACAGAGAGAGGTTTGGAGGAGTGTGTGCCAGTGGATAGGGCAGGCGGCTGAAAACCGGCCAGTTTTCTTGAACAGGGGAAACAAAGACGTCCCACTGGACTGATTCTCCAGCTCTGGGCAAAGTCCAGGGAACCCACTATCATACGAGGTAAAAACGTGACAGTGGCAGGACACGCCGAGGCTCGGGTGCTGCAAGGGTCTGCTGGGTTGTGGAGAAGGCAAGCTTGTGCGGAGTGCAGTGCATGTGAACTTGGAAACAGTGCAGCTGCGTGACCGTGCAGAGCACTCATGACTTGCTCTTTCATTCGGGAAACTGTCAGACTGCTTTGTTTTACGACCCTGGGTGAGACGTTGGGTGTGAAGACTCATTTGGGGAGAGTCTGAATTCTCCAGAAGCTGGAGGAGCTAGGCAGCGGCTCTCTCTCAGAGGTTCTGGTGGCCATTGCCCCCAAACAGAGTCCCTGGGGCCACATAGGGCAGAGCTAACGCTGTCTGCTTGGCCTGGAGACTGCGCCCATCCAACCTGAGCACAGCTGAACTTCACAGACAATTGGCCTGGAGGTCAATCCCTCCAAGTGACAACGATTAACCTGAGCTTAACTTCAGCAAGACTGTACAACCCATATCCACCTCAGGTAACTGGGGAGGATGAGCCACTATCCCTTGAGGACGTCTAACACACAAAGCTAATTGACCAACTCAGGGAAGCAGCCACCATGCAGAGACACTGAAAGAAATAAGATTTGAAAGAAATTGAGGGAAAAAACGCGACTTGACATGGAATTCAAAACCACAGTTATAGGGCTTCTCAAGAGGCTCCTAGAAAATGTCAAGACCTATAAGGAAATAAGCAAGACCTACAAGGAAATTAACGAGACCCTCAATGATATGAACGATACCTGCAAGTTAATGATCAAGACCAACGTGGAAACGAATGAGTCCTACAAGGAAATGAACGAGACCTACAAGGATATGAATGAGACTCTCAAGAATATGAAAAAGGACCAACCAGAAATTAAACATACACTGACTGAAATAAAAAAAATATTATACAAAGACCTAAAAGTACTTTAGAGCACCCCAAGAACCAAGTTAAAGATTTGAAATACAAAGAGGTAAAACCCACTCAGCTGAAAAAGCAAGAAACCAAAAGAACCCAAAAAATTGAAGATAATGTAAGGGGTCTCTGGGCCAACCTCAAGCATACCAACATCCGAATTATAGGGGTGCCAGAAGAAGAGAGAGAGAGCAAGACAATGAAAACCTATTTGAAGAAATAGTGACCAAAAACTTCCCACACCTGATGAAAGAAATCGCATTAGGAATCCCAGACGTGCACCGAACCCCAATATATAGGAACTCTAAGAGGACCACACCAAGGCACATCATAATTAAAATGCCAAGAGCAAAAGACAAAGAGAGAATGTTAAAAGCAGCAAGAGAAAAACAGTTAGTTACCTATAAGGGAGCACCCATAAGATTGTCAGCAGATTTCTCAACAGAAACGATGCAGGCCAGACGGGAGTGGCAAGAAATATTCAAAGTGATGAATAGCAAGAATCTACAACCAAGATTACTCTATCCAGCAAAGCTATCATTCAGAATTGAAGGTCAGATAAAGTGCTTCTCAGATAAGAAAAAGCTAAAGGAGTTCATCACCACCAAACCAATATTATATGAAATGCTGAAAGATATTCTTTAAGAAGAGGAAGAAGAAAAAGATAAAAGTGTAAATTATGAACAACAAATTCACATCTATCAACAAATGAATCTAAAAATCAAGTGATTAATAAGCTGGTGAACAGGATAAACTGGTGAATGTAACAGAATCATGGGCATAGAGAGGGAATGGACTGACTATTCTTGGGGAGAAAAAGGGTGTGGGAAGTGCAGCAAGAGACTGGAAAAAATTCATGCAACTATGGGAGAGGACAGTGGAAGGGGTGAGGGCAGAGGGTGGAATGGGTACCAGGTGGAGGGGAGCTATAGGGGGGGAAAAGGAACAATGTAATTAATAAACTGAACAATCAAGATTAATAAAAAGAAAGAAAGAAAGAAAAAAAAAGCTACTAGACTTAATAAATGAATTCGGCAATATACCTGGATGCAAAATTAACACCCAGAAATCTATGACTTTTTACATACCAACAATGAACTCAAAGAAAGATAAAATAAGTAAATCCCATTTACCATTTCACAAAAATTTAAGATACGTAGGAATAAATTTAACTAAGGAGGTAAAAGACTTGTACTCAGAAAACTACAAGACATTAAAAAAAGAGAAAGAGGAAGAGATAAACAAATAGAAGAACATACCATGTTCATGGATTGGATAACTCAACATCATTAAAATGTCCATACTACCCAAAGCAATCTACAGATTCAATGCAATTACATTTAATTACCAATGACATATTTCAAAGATCTAGAACCAATTCTCCAAAAATTCATCTGGAATTATAATTACCTAGAATAGCCACAGCAATCCTGAGAAAGAAGAACAAAGTTGGAGGGATCATAATACCAGATATCAAGCTATATTACCAAGCCATGGTTTTCAAACTGCCTAGTAATGTCACAGGAACAGGTACATAGATCAATGCAACAGAACAGAGAACCCAGAAATTGATCCAAGACATTATGCTGAATTAATATTTGGCAGAGGAGGCAAGAGCATACAATGGCCTTAAGACATTCTCTTCAATAAATGGTGCTGGGAAATTTGGTCAGATAGATGCAAAAAAATTAAACTAGATCACCAACTTATACCATACATAAAAAAAAAACCTCAAAATGGCTGAGACTTAAATGTAAGACAGGAAACCATAAAAATCCTACAAGACTCCATATATCTCTGAACACATAATAATCTGGCCATTTAGTATATATGTACACTAATAAAAGAGAAATATGCAAATTGATCACACCTCCATGACACACATCAGACAATCAGGGGTGGGTATGCAAATTAACTCAACAAAGGTGGCAGGTTAATTCGCATATACAGGTGCAGATCAGCCCTAGGGGTTGGGATGCCTTTTATGAGGGGGAGGGCGGGAAGTGGAGGTAACTACAGGATTGGTACTACAGCCTAGAGCAAAGACTATAGGCTCCTGGGCAGACAGGAACAAAGGAAGGGGAAGGAAGGCTTATTCTTGCACAAATTTTTGTGCAACGGGCCACTAATATATATATAAATGTATTGGAGGCCCAGTGCATGAATTTGTGAATGGGTGGAGTCAGGCCAGCCTGACCAGGGGGAGGGGCATGGGCAGTTGCCTGGCCTGCCTACTGGTCAAACTTCTGGTTTAGGGAACAATTTGCATATTATTAGCCTTTTATTATATAGTATATATACTGAGTGGCCAGATTATTATGTGTTCAGAGATCATAATAACCTGGTCACTCAGTGTATTTTGTAGCAATAACTTTATTGGTACAGCCCCTAGGGCAATGGAAACAAAGGAGGGAATAAACAAATAGAGTATATCAAAATAAAAAGCTTCTCCACAGCAAAATAAATCATCAACCAAACAATAAGAAAGCCCACTGTATGGGAGGACATATTTGCCAATGTTATTTCCTATAAGGGTTTAATCTGCAAAATTTACAGAGAACTTATGCAACTTAACAAAAGGAAGATAAACAAAGCAATAAAAAATGGGCAAAGGACCTAAATAGACATTTTTTGAAAGAGGACATATAGAAGGTTGGGAGACATATGAAAACATGCTCAAAGTCACTAATCATCAGAGATTCAAATCAAAACAACAATGAGATACCATCTCATACCTGTCAGAATGGCTGTCCTCAACAAATCAACAAATGACCGGTGCTAGTGAGGATATGGAGAAAAAGGAACCGTCACGCATTTCTGGTGAGAATGCAGACTGGTGCAGCCACTGTGGAAGGCAGTATGAAGTTTCCTCAAAAAGTTAAAAATGGAACTTGCATTTCACCCAGTAATCCCACTTCTAGAACTATATCCCAAGAAACCAGAAACACCAATCAGAAAGGATATATGCACCCCTGTGTTCATAGCAGCACAATTTACCATAGCTAAGTTTTGGAAACATCCAAACTGCCAAGTCAGTAGATGAGTAGATTAAAAAAACGATTACATCTACACAATGGAATACTAAACCACTATAATAAAGAAGGATTTTTACCACTTGCAACAGCATGTATGGAACTGGAGATCATTATCATAAGTGAAATAAGCCAGTTGAAGATAGATAAATATCACATGATCTCACTCATATGTGGGATATAATATTCAACATAAAGTATACACTATACTGAAATAGTGTACAATCAGAATGAGTTCCTCACTTTCCAGATTTTTTCCTATTGCTCATGTTGTATATCCAGGATATCAATATTAATATCTGCTAATTTACTGGACAAAGGAAGGGGGAAAAAACTGGTTTAAAATGTATTCTCTTTCTGCCTGACTGGTGTGGCTCAGTTGGTTGGGAGTAGTTCTATGCACCAAAAGGTTGATGTTTAATACCAGGTCCGGGCACTTGCTTAGGTTGCAGATTTGATCTCCAGTAGAGGGTGTACAGGTTAATATTTTAATCTCACATCAGTATTTTTCTCTACCTCTCCTTTCTTCTCTCTCTAAAAATCAATAAAACTTATTTTAAAATAAATTAAATGTGTGTCCTTTCTGCTGAAAAATTAAAATTCATCTTAGTTGCCATACTGAGTCCAGGTTTCCCAACAAAATTAAAAAAGCTATCATTCCTTGGCTATGTCATATTCTATAATAATTGTTACATATTATAGGTATATTTTGAGTAAACCATAGCACAACATTGGCGTTCCTATAAGTAGGTTGTAACAGCTTGCTCATTAAAGTCATATATTCATCTCCAAGGATTAAATACATAAAGGCTGATTCACTTTTACCTGAATAAAAGTTCTTGGGGCAGTTTCACCTGTTTCAGGGTCAGTCTTACACTTCCTTGTGGTCTGTACATGGCCAGGACAGATATAGGAATTTCATTATTGGTGTTCATGCTCAATCTCAGCTCCAAAGAAGCCTAGCTATAACTCTCTGTCAACAGTTGAAAACAGGAAAGCCGTCCAGAAAAGAACCTTCCATTTGGATGTTGATTAGAACCCAGACTCATTCTCAGAAGGAAGCTGCCATTTGATCAAAATCATATACTAACTGAAGCATTCTTAGAAGAGTGATAACCAGGGGCTCAGGAGGGGTTGGAGGTAGGGAAATGGGAAGATAGTGATCAAAGTTACAAAGTTTCAGTATAAGATGAATATGTTCTGGAGGTCCAATGGACAGCATGATGACTGTAGTAAATAATAATGAATTGTATGAGTGAAATTGACTAGGAGAATAGAATCAAGTGTTCTCACCACAAAAAGTAATTTTCCAAGGTAATGAATATGTTAGATTGATTGTGGTAATTTTTGAAAAGGTGTACATATATCAAAACATTATGTTGTACACCTTAAATATAGAAAAGTTGAATGTGTCAATTTTATCTTAATAAATCTGAGGAAGGAAAGCCTTGGGAGGAGCACTTGGTTTATAATCATGGATTTCAAAAGTCCCAGATTGGTTGCTGCCTATTCTAAAACAGAAATAATACCTATAATATTGTTGAAATAGTGGTTAAAACAACCATATGGTTTATAAACCTGAGTAGGAATAACAGAGCCTGCTACAATAAGAGTTTAGAAGAAACTGGCATGTTTCAGAATTTTAAATAATTGTGAACAATATTTCACAGCAAGCAAACAAATGATTAGTTTTTATTCACCGTAATTGGCTTTTGACATAATAGCATGTAACATTGGGTTCCAAGAAAATGTGTAAAATACTTATAAGCATTTTTTTAAAAACTTGCATTATTTTCATTGAGAGTAAAAGCTACTATATTTATACTAGTGGCCTAGTGCATGAAATTTCTGTACATTAAAACCGAATTAATTAGAATAAATATTTTAAAATTGCTATTTGCCTTTTCTCTATAGTTGAAGTATCAGTGATGAAAGAAAATTAGTAAAATGTATATGAAAATCTCCCTCCTATAAGAGTCTAGTGTGTGCTGCAAGTCCCAAAGTCAAGTCCCCACCTACCTACAGGCGCCTCAAAATCATGTGAGACCCAGACTCAGCTGGCCTCACCCCCATCAAGTCTCGCAGGGTGGGGGGCACAGTCTCAGGTCCCCTGTCAAACCCCACCAGGCAGGGGTTACAACCTCAGGTCCCTCAGCTCAGCGCTGGGCCGGAGATATGGCCCCAGGTCCCCCACCACAGCCTCAGGTCCATGGCCCCAGCTCCAGGGTTGGGGGTGCAGCCTCAGGTCCCTCAGCCCTGGTGCCAGAGCAGTGGGCACGTCCTCAGGACCCACGGCCTGGCCTCAGGTCCCAGTCCCCTGCATGAAATCATGAGGGTATTATGACCATTTGCATATTAGCTCTTTATTATAGAGGATAATTTTTAAAGAAATAAAGCATACATGTCCCCCAAACATTGCAGGAGGTATTGATTTAGAGATGTTTTATTTCAATAGTGAAATATAATGGACATGAATTTATTAAAGTGCTGTTTATTCTAGTGAAATTGCAATAAGCTAAATTAGGTAAAATAAATAAAATACTTCAAATGACTTTAGTATTAATAACCTTCATTAAGATAAAAGAACAGATAGTTGTTCACAAATATTTTTCTATGGTTACTTAACAATAAAGAAATTGTTTACTAATGATCTGATAATTTTCCATACCATCTTGATGTCGTTAAATTAAAGAATTATTTAATTTAATAAGCATCATGATTAAATTATATACTTACATATCAAAGAATTATGTAAACAAGTTATTCAGAAAAATAAAATGTCCCATAAAGCTTCACAGTTAAAACATGCAACACTCATGAATTCAGATGTTTTTCTTTTTAAAAATTAATTCTCACTATTTAAATTTTTTGTCTGGATTCACTAATTAAGGAGAAATTATCTAAACCCATAAAAGTAACAAGTATGGTAAGATTTGATTGACTTTTTCTTTTCCTTCTTTCATTATTTAGGTTTCCAAATGCTTTGTCTTCAGATGTTCATTATGTGTACAAATCATAGAGATCAGTCACAGCAGGATCATACCAGAATGTTGAATGCCATGACATCCCTTAATGAAATCAAAGGAAAATGCTGCTTCTAGGACTATTAAATAGTCTCCTTTAAAAACAGACACCAAATTTTTCACTGTTGGAGTAAGACACAGATAAGCAAGGGGAAGTGGATAGGACTATCTATGTAGCAATAGATTAGAGTTGAAATATCAGGATTGTTTTATGTTTGGTTAATTATAGATACAGATGGTTACATAGAAAAATATTTATAGATATGTGTATATACCCAGGGTATATTGCCCTATTTCATCAGTTGAGAGGGCATGGAAGCAATAATATCCAACTAGCAATGAACACACCCAGCACCATGATCTTGATTTCTAATATATTTCTGCAATAAAAGGATGAAGAGATCCTTAGAAAATTGTTGATTCTAGGACTGGGGAACAAAACATGGAAGATTATCTCAGAGCATCCTGTAGTGCCAAAGATTAATAAGGTGCTCAACAAATAACTGGTGAATATAAAAAGCACACAAGAGCTAACTAAAAGAGCTTCCACTGGCCAAAGATGGAACAATTTGAGCAACAGAATAATATTGGTTTTTAACCCAAAGTATGAAATAAATACCCTATTATAAACAAACTAGAGGCCTGGTGCACAAAATGTGTGCACAGGGTTGAGGGGGTTGTCCCTCAGCCCAGCCTGTACTCACTCCAACCTGGGACTCCTTGGAGATAGGGCCTAAAAGGGCAGTCTGACATCTTTCTCATAATATAGCACTGCTGGCTCCCAACTGCTTACCTGCCTGCGTTCCTGATTGCCTCTAACTGCTTCAGCCTGCACTCCTGACCACCTCCTAACCGTTCCTCTGTCAGCCTGATTGATGTCTAATTGCTCCCCTGCCAGCCTGTTTGCCCCCAACTTCCCTCCTCTGCCAGCCTGGTCACCCCTAACTGCCCTCCTCTGCAGGCTTGATCGCCAACAACTCCCCTCCCTTGTAGGCCTGGAAACTCCAAATGGCCCTCCCCTGCTGGCCATCTTGTGGTGACCATCTTGTGTCCACATGGGGGCAGGATCTTTGACCACATGGGGACAGCCATCTTGTGTGTTGGAGTGATGGTTAGTCTGCATATTACCCTTTTATTAGATAGGATAGAGGCCCGGTGTATGGGTGGGGGTCAGCTGGTTTGCCCTGAACGGTGTCCCAGGTCAGGGTGGGGGTTCCCTTGGGGAGTGGGACAGCCTGGGTGAGAGGCCTGTGGTGGTTTGCAGGCTGGCCACGCCCCCTATCCACCCAAGTGGAGGCCCTGGTATCTGGGATTTATTTTATGTTCTACAATTGAAATTTTGTAGCCTGGAGCAGAGCCAAGCCTTCTGCTCGCTCCGTGGAAACAGCCATTTCTGTTGGGACCTTCTATAATTGAAACATTTTAGCTTGGAGTGGAGGCCTAGGCTGGCCAGATTTGCAGAAGCTTGGCTCCCTCCATTGCCTGGGCAACCCTAGCCTTTGCTCTCTCCATCTCTGTGACTGCCACCATTTCTGTTGGGATTATATATCTTGTATAATTGAAACTTTGTAGCATTGAGTGGATTCCTAGGTCGGCAACAGCAGGCAGAAAGGTAGGTTTCCTCCAATGCTGGGGAAACCCAAGCTTCCCTCCTCCTCTCAATGGCCACAGCCATCTTGGTTGGAGTTTATTTGCTCCTGATTGGCTTGTGGGCATGGCTTGTGCCCGCTTGATCAGAGTCATGGCCAATTTGCATATTACTCTCTTATTAGATCGGATTATTGAATAAATAAATGAATGGTACACAATAAATAAGTTTTTCATACAGAAGGATTCAAAATTATTTAGATATCCCTCCCTCAAACAGTTGCAGCATAATTCCCATTCCTTAAGTGTGGGATGCATATAGTGACTTCCTTCTAGAGTACAATATAGATGCAGGCTTAAAAAAAAAAAGCATAGTTTTTCAGTAGAGAAACCTGACAAACATTATCTCAAGTCAGGTTATCATGGTCAACCTCAATAGTTAATCATCATATTGATATGATGTGATAAAAATGGCACATTACCTCTGTGGCCTTCCTCTCTAATGCATACGGAAAATACCACACAATTTCTAACCATGTGAAAAATACCACTCAAGTCCCAATTAAAGATCATTCTACAAAATATCTCATCAGTTATCCTCAAAACTGTCATGATTATAAAAATAAGGGAAGTCTAAGAAATTGTTAAAATCAAGAGAGGAGTCTAAGAAAAAAATGACTCATAAATATTACATTTATGATATTTTGGAACAGAAAAATGACTTGTAAAAATTTGAGAGTATATGAATAATGTAAATACTGTACTTTATAAAATTTTATCAGTGTTGGTTCATTAATTGTTCTAAACAATACTAATGTAACATACTGAAATACTGAAAACTAATGTGGTATATGGAAACAACCTTCGCAATAATTTTGTAAATCTAGACTTTTATTTTAAAGGACTTACTAAAAATATAACATTGTAATAAACTTCAAGTAAATAATAGCATGAAAAAGTACATCAGAATGAGGATTCTAAGCAATCAGATAGAAAGCTGTCCTTTTCAAGTACTATTTATATCATAATGGAACATTAACGGTAAGTAAGCACTACTCCATATATTAAAAAAATAACACCTATGATTTAAAGCTCCCCCTTAAATTTATAAAAAGATAATTTATTCTCTTATTCTAGCACCTCTCTGAACAACACAAAATTTGCAAAATAACCTAACAAACGTATTTCAAATAACTCATTTGGAAATTTTTAAAAATAATACTTGACACCTCTCCAACAGAACAAGTTCAGAGGAAAACAACTGAGGAAGAGTAATTGGATAAACTGTACTAAACTTACTACTTATACTTTTATATAACAGAATCATGCCCCACAAAATATCAAGAATAATGCAAAGTGCTCAGTGCGCCTTCGAGCCCTGCCACTTCCCAGCGACCGGATCTGTGGACCAGACAGCAGCATGGCCCCCAAATGCCAGTCTTCGCTCCTGCCTCAGAAGGAACCGAAACTGGCCCCAGTCCCCAAACCGGAGAGGAAGCCGACTCCGACATGCCAAAGGGAGAAAAAGAACAGCAAGAAGCGATTGAACATATTGATGAAGTACAAAATGAATAGACAGACTTAATGAACAAGCCAGTGAGGAGATTTTGAAAGCAGAACAGAAATATAACAAACTCCGCCAACCATTTTTTCAGAAGAGATCAGAATTGATTGCCAAAATCCCAAATTTTTGGGTAATAACATTTGTCAACCATCCACAAGTGTCTGCACTGCTTGGGGAAGAGGATGAAGAGTGCTGCATTATTTAACAAGAGTTGCAGTGACAGAATTTGAAGATATTAAATCAGGTTACAGAATAGATTTTTATTTTTATGAAAATCCTTACTTTGAAAATAAAGTTCTCTCCAAAGAGTTTCATCTGAATGAGAGTGGTGGTCCATCTTCAAAGTCTACTGAAATCAAATGGAAATCTGGAAAGGATTTGATGAAACGTTCAAGTCAAACACAGAATAAAGCCAGCAGGAAGAAACAGCATGAGGAACCAGAAAGCTTCTTGACCTGGTTTACTGACCATTCTGATGCAGGTGCAGATGAGTTAGGAGAAGTCATCAAAGATGACATTTGGCCAAATCCTTTACAGTACTACTTGGTTCCTGACATGGATGATGAAGAAGGGGAAGGAAAGGAAGATGATGATGATGATGATGATGATGATGATGATGATGAAGAAGAAGAAGAAGAAGAAGGAGAAGGAGAAGGAGAAGGAGAAGGAGAAGGAGAAGGAGAAGGAGAAGGAGAAGGAGAAGGAGAAGGAGAAGGAGAAGGAGAAGGAGAAGGAGAAGGAGAAGGAGAAGGAGAAGGAGAAGGAGAAGGAGAAGGAGAAGGAGAAGGAGAAGGAGAAGAAGGAGGGTTGGAAGATATCGATGAAGAAGGGGATGAGGATGAAGGTGAAGAAGATGAAGATGATGATGAGGGGGAAGAAGGAGAGGAAGATGAAGGAGAAGATGACTAATGAACACTGATGGATTCCAACCTTTTCTAAATTTTCTCCAGTCCCTGGGAGAAGTTGCAGTCTTTTTTTTTCCTTTTTCTTCCCCCCCCCCCTTTTGTGCTCAGTCGCCCTGTTTTTGAGGTCTCTTTTTCTCTCCTTTACACCATGGTTCTCACCTTACTTCGGGTGGGGGGGGGGAGTAATACCTTGAGCAGAATATAGTGGGAAAATAATCTTTGCCCCTTTCTGTTCCAAATTCATTTTTATCCCTCCTTGTCTCAAGAAAAACTTAATGGAATCAATACCACCGTGCTCTATTGGAAAAAAGAAAAACCTTCTGCTCCCTTAGCTCTGCTGGGAGCTGGAGGATGCTAGGCCCCTGTGTAGCAGTGCATAGAATTCTAGCTTTTTTCCTCCTTTCTCTATATATTGGGTTCAGAGATTACGCTGTGTCTCTATGTGAATATGAACAGTTAGCATTTACCAACATGTATCTGTCTACTTTCTCTTGTCTAAAAAAAGAAAAAAAAAACTTAAAAAGGGGGGGTTATAAAAGGTGAGCAAAGGGTGGGTTTGAGATGTTTGTGTGTGTTAAGTGGGCATTTTGACAACATGGATTCTCCTTTGGCATATTTAATTGTGATGTTCAACAGACATCCTTGCAGTCTAAGGTGACACTTTTAAAATAAAATTCTCTCCTAACGATGACTTGAGCCCTGCCACTCAATGTGAGAATCAGCAGAACATGTAGGATCTTATTTGGAATTGACAGTTCTCTATTTTAATTTTGTTCTGTTTTATTTTTAAATTGTCTTTTTGTTTCACTGGAAAGAAAAGATTATGCTCAGTTTTAAACGTTAAAATGTACAAGTTGCGTTGTTACAATAAAATTAAATGTGTACACACACACACTCCAAAAAGGAATAATGCAAGTTTTCTGACACACAAGAATTTTTGAAAAACAAGAAAGCAGTTCTAAGAAATTTAATGATGAGTTAAGAATGTTAAATCTCAAAGACTCCATAAAAACTACTATACCTAATAAATGAATTTGGCAATGGAGCAGGATACAAATTAACATCCAGAAATCCATGACCTTTTTATACACCAATAATGAACTCACAGAGAGACAAATGAAAAAAAATCCCATTTACCATTGCACCAAAATAATTAAGATACCTAGAAATAAACTTAACCAAGGACATAAAAGACCTGTCATCAGAAAACTACAGGACATTGAAAAAATAGATATACATAAACAAATGGAAGAAGATACCATGTTCATGGATTGGTATAATCAATATCATTAAAATGTCCATACTACCTAAAACAATCTGTAGATTAAATGCAATAGCTATTAAAATACCAATGGCATAATTCAAAGATCTAGAACAAACTCTACAAATATTCATCTGGAAGACCACACATAGCCATAGCTACCCTGAGAAATAACAAAGTTGGAGGGATCACAATACCAGACATCAAGCTGTATTACCAAGCCACTATTCTCAAAACTGCCTGGTACTGGCACAAGAACAGACATATAGACCAATGGAATAGAACAGAGAGCCCAGAAATGGACCCAAACCATTATACTCAATTAATATTTGACTAAGGAGGAAAGAGCTACAGTGGAGTCAAAACAATCTCTTTAATAAATGGTGCTGGGAAATTTCATCAGATACATAAAAAACATGAAACCAGATAAAACCAACTTGCAGCATACACAAAATAACTCAAAATGGCTAAAGGAATTGAATGTAAGACAGGAAACCATAAAAATCCCACACGACTCAATAGGCAGCAAAATTGCAGACAAATGTCATGGCAATATCTTTACAAGCACAGATCCTAGAGCAGTAATGGGCAAACTTTTGAGCTTGGGGTGTCAAAATTCGCCAAAAAACCGAGCATAACTCGGGTGGTATGTCACTTTGAGAAAAAAAACATAATTTCACGATATTTATAGTTTAAATAGCAAATTGTATAATTGTAATATATAACTATATTTAAAAAACCAAAAACAAATTATTAAACTTACCTGCTTAGTGACTTCTTTGTTCATCTGCCATTCAGTTTCCATTGTTGGTCTTGATATTATTTAACTTGTGTGGGGTGCCGTGAACTAAGAAAAGGGAGGGGGAGGGAGAATTCATTAATTAACCTGCCTATTAGACTTTTTTGTTGCTGAATTTCATTGGCTAAACCTTCACTTGAAGGTTGGTATTTTTTACACCTCAATCCCAAGCAAGCACTCTAACGTCATCTGTCAATATGTTTCTTTTGTTAGTTTTGATATTATTGAATGCTGAGAATAAGGTCTCACAAAAGTACATAGAGGGGAAAATTGTGAGTAAAGCCACTGCTATATTTTTCAGGGTGCTAAAAGTGTCTGGTAATCGGTTCCAGGCACTCCAAATTTCCTGTTCATAGTGGCACTCCTCCTGATTCTCCAAGCAGGACCTTTTCAGATTCTCAAACTTTGACCTCAAGTCGACAAACACCTGAGCCCAGATGCTGTCTTGAAATTCTGCAAGTTGCGTCTCCAAATAATCAGTTTGCATGCAAATCGATTAGAAACCATTTAATTCCAAACTACTGTAGGTTACTACAAGAGGACACTTAATTATTTTTATGGTCTCTTCTAGGCTTCTAAATTGATTGAATCTATCACTGAACTGGTCAAGTAATGAGTCGAAAATATGCTGGTACTTTATATGCAAGGCTTCCATTTCATTTTGTACAGCTGCACTGACCTTCTCAAAATAGTTTGTTACTCGAGGAAAATACTTATAAGTTTTAGTTTTCTACACATCCCTTGAAAATTTTAAGTTCACTTTTAAAAGCTTTTATGTATCCAAACATGATGTCAATACTTTTTTCAAAACCTTGCAATTTTAAGTTCAGTCATTAATATGAACAGAGAGATCTGTAAAAATTATCAGGGTGTTGACCCACTTAACATCATTGAGCTGAGAAAAGTTTCCCAGATCTGTATCCTCAAGAAATATCTTAATTTCTTCAAAGCACTCCACAAAGCACTCAAGAACTTTGCCTTGGCTCAGCCATCTTACATTATTGTATATCAGCAGTCCACTGTAGGTGTGGAATCAATCTCCAGGAAAAGTGCAGGAAATTCTCGCTTGTGAAGCGAGTGAGCAGCTATTAAATTAACTATTTTTGTAACAACTGACATTAAGTCATTTAAGTTGGTGAATCCTGCCTTGGCACATAAAACATCCTGATGGATAATACAATGAAAAGACACAATCAGATGTCCAATAGCTTCTGTAAACAATTGGACAAATACAACTATTTCCCCCATAACAACCTTACATATTTCATTCACTTCTTGATGTACTTGTTGGCACTGATACCAACTTTATCAACTCTTCTCTCAGAAGTAAGATACCTAAACTTTACTTAATAACTTTCTTTGTTTTTTAATTAAAGATACCTACTTGTTACTTTAGAAATTAGCTTTTTAAAATATAATCAAGGTCTCATAAAAATTAAGTTAGATTGAGAAGCCAATGTTTTTATAAGTAATTGAATTTAAGTAAAATCTAAGAAACATTAGAAGCCACCATTTACTGCCTGACCTTGTTCCTGCCTGTAATCTTAATCAAGCTAGAGGCAGGGCAACATTTGTGGCTTGTGAATTTAACATTTAGTAAAATTTGCTTAGCTTTTAAATGGAGATATATACTTTAATTACTTAAATAAATTAGCTTGTTAAATTATAGTTAAGGTTTTCAGCTAAATGAAAAGCCAATATTTTAAAAGGCAAAAAACACACCTACTATCACTACTTGCTCATGGGAAAGGTGTGAAAATGTATCTTAAGACCTTGTCTATACAAAAAGAAATTGACAGCCAGTTTGAAAATTGAGTTGCCATGGCCTTGAGCAAAGAATATCATTACATTATATTATTCTACAATATCATTATAATTTTTGATATTTTAGAGCATCATATTGTATATTTATCCCCCCCAAAAATTTACAAACTAATTCTTTGAATGTTTGGCAGCAATTTAAAAAAGGACATGAAAAGTTTTAATCCCTTTCACTGTGTGGAAGGCCTCTTGTGTAGGCACTTGAGCATTTTATGTTGGCCCTTTTGCCAAGAAGGGACCCTCTTTTCACAATCTAATTGCCCACAGATGTTGCCTGAGTTTTTTGTTCATGCTGAGGTTGAAACCTCGTGGTGGCTGGTACCATGGATCTGTCTCTTGCCCAATGGTGTGAACTGGGCTCTCCCTGGAGAAAAAACCTGGGTTCCCCAAGATATGTCATCAAGTGCCAGAGTCCTGCCAGCAGGTGAGGGAATCCCAAGGCAAGCACTGGGTGTGGAGGCCACCTGTGCATAGGCTACCAAGGACACAGAACTGAACCTCACATCACCCTGCTTGGCCCCGGAGGATGGCTGGTTAACCAGAGACAGGTAAGATTCCTCAAGGGAGGAACAACGTAAGACAGGCATAGTCACAGAGAAGACATCAGGAGAGAAAATGGGGGCCAACAGAGGTGGGGCATAGAACCTCACCACCCCCCCAGCATTGCAGGGGCTTGAACACTCGCCCCCTTCTGAGGGAGGTCTCTACCCCCATGGCTGCTTTGCTTCCCTTGCCCAGCTCAGATTGGGACCCAGGTAACAGACAAAGACTTGGCCCAGCCCAGATCAGGACCGAGGCAACAAACAGAAACTTGGCTAATAGCAGCTAGCACCAGAAATGCTCAGGGCCTACTCAATAAAGGGTAAACTAAGATTGTTGTTGGAGTATTAAATTTGACAGTAAGATAATTTTTCAAATTAATTCAATTTGGCTAAGGTAGGAAATGTAGAGCAGGAGAAGGACACCTTTTCTGGATGGGTAGAGGCATACCCAACCAAGCATGAAACAGCTCAGACAGTGGCCAAGAAACTGCTAGAAGACATCCTACCCAGGTATGGATTTCC
This sequence comes from Antrozous pallidus, assembly GCA_027563665.1. Taxonomy (NCBI): domain Eukaryota; kingdom Metazoa; phylum Chordata; class Mammalia; order Chiroptera; family Vespertilionidae; genus Antrozous; species Antrozous pallidus. Next base: position 113,976,852 of record CM050509.1, read on the forward strand.
TGTTATGATAGGGTCAGACAACAGACCAACTTTTATTTCACAGGTAACACAGGCAGTAGCCAAGGCTATAGGGGCAGATTGGAAATTACATTGTGCTTATAGGCCCCAAAGTTCAGGGCAGGTAGAAAGAATGAATAAAACTCTAAAAGAGACCTTTACCAAATTAACCATGGAGACTGGTGGAGACTAGGTGGCTCTCCTTCCCTATGCCCTTTACTGGGTGAGGAACTGATTGGCTTGTGGGCTTGGCTGTGGGCATGGCTTGATCAGGGGTATGGTTAATTTGACTATTACTATTTTATTAGATAGGATTATCCTTTCTCCATTCTATATTCTTGGCTCCTTTTTCATGCATGGTTCTAGCAGATATGTGTGGGTTTATTTATAAGCTCTGTATTCAGTTTCATTGAGTTATCTGCTTTGAAGTTAATAACATTCCCATTAGATTACCACAATTTTGTAATTTTCTTTGTTCTAACATTTTTGTTTGGTTTTAGTATCAGAGAAATTATGGCCTTATAAAATGAGCTGGAAAGCCTTCCCTCCCCTTCAATGTGTTTGGATAATAGTGTAAAAAATCTAAGTATTATTTTATTAATGTTTGGTGAAATACATCTGTGATGCCATCTGGTTGATGACTTTATTTTTTAGGATTTATTTGATTACTAATTCCATATTGTTAGTAGTTACTGGTCTGTTTATATTATCTGTTTTTTCTTGATTCAGTCTTGGAAGATCTTATGTTTTTTTCTGTTGTTGTTTTTTTTTTTTTTTTTTTTTTTTGAGAATTTATCCATTTCCTTTTAGTTTTCAAGTTGCATATCATTATTCATAGTAGTCTATTATAATATCTGTAATTCTTTTCTGTCAGTTGTTACTTCTCTTTCATTTCTGATTTTATTTATGTAGACCCTCTCTCTTTTTATAGATGAAAGTGGTTAAAGTTTTGTAAATTTTGTGTATATTTTCAAAGAACTAGATTTTATTTTCATTGAACCTATTTACTGGTTTTTTTAGACTCAGCTGACAATCTGTTGGGATTCATACTTGTAATTAATTAATGGTTTTTTTCTTCCTATTTTAAGGTTCTTTCTTTGTCTTTACCATTACCATTTTACTTATGATATGGCTTAGTATAAGCTTCTTTAGTTTGACTTATTTGGGATTCTCTGGGCTTACTGGACTTGTGCATATTTTCCCTTCACCAGATTAAGAATGTTTTTAGTAATTATTTCTTAAAATAGTTACTCAATACCTTGCTCTCTCATCTTTGTGATACTCCAATCATGTGCACATTGGTATGCTTGATGTTGTCCCAGAGATCCCATTAAGTATCTCCATTTTTAAAAATTTTTTTGTTCTATTCTGATTGAGTGTTTTCTGCTACCTTGCCTTCTGAAACACTGACTTAATCCTTTGCATTATCTAATCTGCTGTTGATTCTTTTTTTTAAAATATATTTTATTGATTTTTTACAGAGCAGAAGGGAAAAGGATAGAAAGTCAGAAACATCGATGAGAGAGAAACATCGATCAGCCGCCTCCTGCAAGCCCCCTACTGGGGATGTGCCCACAGCCAAGGTACATGCCCTCGACCGTAATCGAACCCGGGACCCTTCAGTCCACAGTCCGAGGCTCTACCACTGAGCCAAACCAGTCTTGGCTCTGCTGTTGATTCTTTATAGTGTGTTATTTATTTTAGTTATTATATTCTTCATTTCTGACTGGTTCTTCTTATATTTTCTATATTTTGTGTAAGTGAACAATGAGTTTATCTATTCTTCCTCAGTGTTTTGAATTCCATATCTGGTAGATTGCTTGCATCCATTTTTGTTAAGTTCTTTTTCTGGAGTTTTTTCTGGTTCTTTCATTTTGGACTTGTTTCTTAGTCTTCTTTTGGCTGCCTCCCTGTATTTGCATCTATGCATTGCATAGACCTGCTATATTTCCCAGGCTTGGCATAGTGCCCTTACATAATTGGTATCCTATGGGAACTAGTGGCACAGTCTCCCTGATCACCTGAGGTGGCTATTCTAGGGATGTCCCTTGACTAGGTTGTGTTGGTCTTGTTTGAGTTGAGTGTTCATTCCTGTTAGCATATTTTTGTGTAGAACTGGCTCTCATACTGACTGGCTGTGCAAATTGGCTGTGATTACAGTAGATAAGTGGTTGTTCTGGGGCTTACAACATGCAGTGAGATTCATTTTAGGGGAGACCTGGGCCTGCTGAGTTATTTCTTTGGATATGTCATTTGTGGAACTATTTGGGTGGTGCTTTAGTATGATCTGAATTTTTCTAGAAGGTGTCTTTGTTATGGGGGCATTTAAAAGGGGGCTCCAGGGCAGGTCAATGTCAGTTTCTACTTCTTTCTAGACTGGGGCCACCTAGTAGGAACGACAAAGTGATCTTCAGCCAGATTGCTGTCTGTGCTGGGTTTGGAAGAGCCTGAGAGAGACTATGCTGAAAACTGAGGCCTGTCGCATTAATATCTTGCTTGGAGTCACTTACCAAGAGACACAGGGCATTCTGAGGCCACCCATTGCTTGTTTAGGGTTTGTCAACTTTGCGATATTTTAGGAAGTTTCACAGCATGTACTGAGGTTGACAACTTATGTGGAGTAACTGTTGAAAGAAATTCTGGCCAGGCTCCTGAATTGGGTTGGATGGGATCTCAGGGAATCACCAGGGTTGGGTGAATGGTATTAGCCAGGTTAATGGAGACATCTATTTATTACCTGCCTACATCTGCAGATTGTGTGGAAATGGGCTCAACAAAAGAAGAATGGTACCTGCAAGCTCCTTTATTCCAAAGAGAAATACTCCTCCAGCCCATACCCTTAGGCCAGAAAATTCCATGTCTTTCTGTATGTCCCCGGTTTGTATTGAGCTGCTTTCCCTTTGCTGGAGCGTGGCACAGAGCGTTTGTGAGTTAATGAGTCTGTGCTTGGAGCCTTAAAAAGAATGCCTGTGTCTACAGACAGCCCCAGTCTCACCTGGATAGAATCTCCACAGATTTTCACAGACAAATGGTGTGGGGACTCCTCTTTCATGAACTGGTGCTTCAGGATGTGGAGCCTAGTGTCAGGAAGAGACCCCTTGTTACTCAAGGATAAACTTTACATCTGAGATATCCCTCTTTTTTCTTCTTTATTGATTAAGGTATTACATATGTGTCCTTATTTCCCCATTTCCCTCCCAACCTCCTGCTCGTGCCCTCACATCCCAAGTGTCTGTGTCCATTGGTTATGTTTATATGCATGCATACAAGTTCTTTGGTTAATCTCTCCCCATTACCCCTCTTGATTCTACATTTCTACACATGGGCATGGAATCAGCCTGTTTCATTTCTCTACCCTCCCTACCACTCATGTCATGGCTTTTTTTTATATATCTTTAGATATAAAGGATAGTATTCAGGTAATTCTCCAGGGTGGTTGTTCTGTAATTTAGTTTTAATTATTATTTAATTATTATGTAATTTATTATTTTCTTTTGTGTATTTTTATAGGTATTTTCATTTTGGCTAGCATGGGACATAAAACATAGCAATCTATTTTAAGCTGTTAACAATTTAAATTGAATGCATAAACTTCATTCATTTTTTTCTCCAAATATTTATATTATTGATGTCCCAAATTACATATTTTATATTGTTTATTTATTCGTATATTTTTATAATTATTTTTATCTTTTTGTCTTTCAACTTCTAAATGAGAATTAAAAGTGAATTATGTACCAGTGTTACAGAGTTACAGTTTTTTTTGTATCTGTCTATATAATTATTTTTACTGATCAGGTTTGAACTTTTGTATACTTTCAAGTTCCTTTTTTTCAATCAAGTTGAGCTGTGCTGTCCACAGCAACAACCCTTGATGCTCTCCTTTATATCAGTAACTTACAGGCATCCAAATAATGCTTGGTCAGTCATGCATTGAACTAAATGACACAGGACCTAGTCCCTTGGTCAGCCTTTTGAAAAGCCAGTACAGTAGACATGTGTTCAACTACTCTCCTTCACTCCTGTGACTCAGATTGTGCACTCTCTTAATTCATACTAAGCCATTCTGACCACAGCAATCTATCTGAGTGCAAGACACACTGCAGTCCGTCGAGCAACTGTCACCCTTGGAATGGAATATGAGTCTGCCCTATTTTTTTTTTTGGAGAGCTTCCCATTAGACTGGTATTTACCTTGCCTGTGTATGAGTACTAACAAAGAACTGGCATACTCTGAATGCTTGATGGCCACAGAAAATAAGAGAGCACTGGGAAACTCGCACATGTAAAACAAGAAAAATTACAGTGTTAAAGTCAGACCACAGGAAGCAAAATACTAGAAGCTAACAAGTCTATCTAATAAGCAAATTTCATGCACAGGCCCAGCAAATTTATTTCCCATAGGAATCTTTACAGAGGTCCTCAGAATCTTTACCCAGGTTGATGGATGAGATTCTTCCCTTATTCAAAATTAGTCTAAAATTATGTTTTTCCTGGTTGTTCCCATAAAATTATTTTAAAATGTGGCTGTTTTTTAACATATGCAGATGTCAATACAAAGATATGAGACACACAAAGAAACAGGGAAAGACTGCCAAATCAAAGGAAAACAAATATTCAGAAACTGACATTACAGAAACAGAAGCATATCAATTATTAGATAAATGATTTAAAATAAATATCATAAAGAAATTCAATGAGCTCAAGAAAATAATGCATGAACAATAATATTGTATCAACAAAGATATAGAAAATTTTAAAAAGAACCAAATAGATATTTTGGAGCTGAAGAATATAATAACTAAGCTTAAAAATTACTACAGTTTTTTTAAGCAGACAACACTAAGCAGAAATAATCAGTGAACTCAATAGGTCATTTAAAATTATTTAGTCAGAGGAAAAAATAATAAATAATTTTTTAAATGAAGAAATAATGGCAGTATATACATTATGCGTGTCACAGAAAGGGAAGAGAGGACTACAGAATTTATTCAAAGAAATACTGGGTAAAATTTTTAAATCTTTGGAGAGAAATGGGTATACAGATACAAGAAGCCCAAAAGACAAAAAATAAGATAATCCCCAAAAATATAATGCAAGGCAAATTCTAATCAAATTGTTGATATTCAAAGACAAAGAGAATTTTGAAGGTGTCAAGAGAAAAGTATTTTGTCATGTACATGGGACTGCCATAAGTCCAACTAGTTTTCTCTGTAGAAATCTTACAGGCCAAAAGGAAATGGGAACAGTTACTTAAAGTGATAAAAGAGGAAGGAAACTTGCCAACCAAAAATACTATACCAGCAAAATTATCTTTCAAAAAATAAAAGAAAAATAAACACTTCCCCAGATTAAAAAAAAAATAACAACAAACAAAATAAAAAAATACAACAAAATGTTCATCACCAATATAATAGCTTTAGAAATATTAAAGGGAGTCTTCAACCAATAACCCAACCTCACTCCTTGGAGCGTAGGAGGTGGGACTAAAAGTTTCAATCCCCTAATCACATGGTTGACTATACTGGCAACTATCCCCCATCCTCATATGCTTTCCAAAAGTCTTCTGATTAACAAAATAAAGTACATTTTTATTGCCTTCATTACTGAGAAAATCCCACTGGTTTAGGAGCTCTATGTAAAAAATGAGGATGAAGACCTGGTATACATTTCTTACAATAACTCAAAATATGTACAGCACAGCATTTAAGAATGCCTCTGGAGATATAGATGGGCTTAATAAATACACTGCTTCAAAACTTTCCCAACGTTTGATACATTTCAGCTAAAGAGCAGTTAAAGACTATAAAATAAAGATTTCAGTTAAAAATTTTCCTTTCCTCCCAATTCTTAATTATGCATGATATTTTACTGCAGAAAATTAATTACTGAAGCTTGGTCCTTGTCTGCTAGTCAGTATCAGAAAATTATATAACTTTTAAGATGAAAATTATCCCAGAGTCATCTAGTTGCATCCTTCAGTTTACCAAATGCCCAGAGATTCTCCAAGTTAATTGTATCTTGATATAACAGCTAGTTAGTGACAGATATCATGGTATAACCTCACTTTGTTTATTCCTAACACTAGAGGTCCTGGTGTATGAAATTTGTGCACTGGTGGGGGGGGTGTCCCTCAGACCATCCTGCACCCTCTATAATCTGGGACCCCTTGGGGGATGTCCGACTGCCAGGGGATATCCCTGTGGGATCAAGCCTAAACCAGCGCTAGGACATCCCTCTCACAATCCAGGACTGCTGGCTCCTAACTGCTCACCTGCCTGCCTGCTTGCTTGCCCCTAACTACTTCTGCCTGCCAGAGTGATCACATTCTTACCACTCTCCTGCCAGCCAAATTGACATCTAACTGCTCTCCTGCTGGCCATCTTGTGGTGGCCATCTTGTGACCACATTAGGGTGGCCATCTTGTGTGTGAGGGCATGATGGTCAATTTGCATATTACCTTTTTATTATATAGGATGGTGCTCTTTGGACTTTTCATTTTCTTGAAAGAGTCATATATTTGTTTTAACTGAAATATTTAAAACTAAAGTGGCCTGTGTGGCTGAACAACTAGGTCAATTACCACATTTTTCTGCCTATATATTGCAAGCATAGGCAAAAAAAATCTCAAAAATTTTTATTTTAAATTAGAAAACAACAAATTCCACATTTTCTCTAAATCTAAAATTCTTTCTTTTAAATTTATCTCTATATAAAATAAGTACATGATGATTTTATAATTTGACACACTTTACAACTTTGTTAGATATATCCAAATTAGTAAGAGAGTTTAATTTAATTTGTATGTTAATTTGGGACATTAAATGATACTCAGAACTGATTCTGAAATTCATTTATTATTTTATATTCATGAGAATTCATAGCCATGCTCTCATTCTTTAAATAATTTAGTTAGTCAGTAGATATTTATAGAAATCTAACATTTATAGGGGAGTGTAGCATGGTGAAACATAAAATGATGAGTAAAATAGTCTCTTTTTTTTTTCTGCTGTGATATAAAATGATTCCCTGATGCTGTGTTTCAGTGAGCAAGGCTTCCCTAGAACCCACAGACTAACCAACTTCAGGAACTATTAGTTTACCTATATATAATACCTAGGTCACTTCTTAGTAGGTAAATCGCATTTACTTGTGTATTGTTGAAATTATCCTATCTAATAAAAGAGTAATATGCAAAAAAAATAAAATAAATAACTAAAAATAAAAATAAAAATAAAAGAGTAATATGCAAATTTGACCTTACCTTTGCCACACCCACAAAACATGCCCACAGCCACGCCCACCAACCAATCAGAAACAAATTATGTAAAAAAAAAACACCCAAGCAAGATGGCTGCCGCCACTGAGAGCAGGAGCAAGGCTTGGGTTTCCCCAGCAATAGAGGAAGCCAAGCTTTCTGCCTCCCTAGGTCTCCACTCAATGTTACAAAGTTTCAATTATAAAAGATACAAAAATGGTGGCAGCCAGTGAGCTGGAGAGAACAAAGGCTTGGGTTTCCCTGGCAATGGAGGAAGCCAAGCTTCAGTCTGCCCTTGCTGGTCTAGGCCTCCACTCTAAGCTGCAATGTTTCAAACAGAAATGCTCCACTCTAGGCTACAAAGTTTCAATTGTAGACATAGATTAATCCCAGATATCAGGGCCTCCACTTGGGTCACTGGGGATGTGGGCGGCCTGCAAACCTCCACAGGCCTCTCGCCTAGGCTGCCCCTCACCCCAAGGGAACCTTCACCCTGATCTGGGGCACTCTTCAGGGCAAACCAGCTGGCCCCCACCCATGCACCAGGCCTCTATCCTATCTAATAAAAGAGTAATTTTCAGATTGACCATCACTCCAACACACACGAGGGCTGCCCCCATGTGGACACTAGGTGGCCACCACAAGATGGCCAGCAGGGGAGGGCCGTTGGAGGTTCAAGGCCCTGCAGGGGAGGGCAGTTATGGGCAATCAGGCCAGCATGGGGGGGCAGTTGGGAAGGACCAGGTCTGCAAGGGAGGGCAGTTGGGGGCGATCAAGCCTGCAGGGGAGGACAGTTAGGGGTGACCAGTCTGGCAGAGGAGGGAAGTTGGGGGCAAACAGAATGGCAGGGGAACAGTTAAACATCAATTAGGCTGGCAGGGTAGTGGTTAGCAGGGGATCAGGCTGGCATGCAGAAGCGGTTAGGGGCAATCAGGGAGGCAGGCAGGTGAGCAGTTTGGAGCCAGCATGCCTGGATTATGAGAAGGATGTCTGACTGCCTGTCTAGGCCTGATCCTACCTGGATTGGGGCTAGATGGGCAGTTGGACATCCCTCGAGGGGTTCCAGATTGGAGAGGATGCAGGCTGGGCTAAGGGACATCCCCCACCTCCTGTGCATGAATTTCGTGCACTGGGCCTTTAGTTTTAATATAATTAAACTGACTCATTAGCCTATCTACTTTGAGTACTTTGTTAGTGAAAATAGATATGCCAGCCGAACCGGTTTGGCTCAGTGGATAGAGCATCAGCCTGCGGACTGAAAGGTCCTGGGTTCGATTCCGGTCAAGGGCATGTACCTTGGCTGCGGGCACATCCCCAGTTGGAGGTGTGCAAGAGGCAGCTGATCGATGTTTCTCTCCCATCGATGTTTCGGACTTTCTATCCCTCTCCCTTCCTCTCTGTGAAAAATCAATAAAATATATATTTTAAAAAAATAGATATGCCAAAAACTACATAAAAATAAATGTCTAAGCTACTTAGACTTCCTAATAAAGTCATATTTGAAAATCCACTTGTATCACCTGTATTCCTTCTTTCTGGGTTATTTTAGATAGTTTTCAAGGTCATAATAAGCCATATCTCTTTAGTTTCTAATGCTTACATTAGCACTTAAAAACAGAAAGTTTAGCCAAGACCGGTTTGGCTCAGTGGATAGAGTGTCGGACTGCAGACTGAAGGGTCCTGGGTTCGATTCTGGTCAAGGGCATGTACCTTGGCTGCGGGCATGTCCCCAGTAGGGGGCGTGCAAGAGGCAGCTGATCGATGTTTCTCTCTCATCGATGTTTCTGATTTCCTATCCCTCTCCCTTCTGCTCTGTAAAAAATCAATAAAATATATTTTTAAAAAAAACAGAAAGTTTAAAATGATAACAGGCATAATTTAAATGTCATTTGAGTTTATATCAAATAATACAAAAACATGTAACAATACCATATACATACTGTGTGTGTGTATATAATAATAATAATTATTATTATTATTACTAGTGGCTTGGTGCACACAATTTGTGCATGGCGGGGTGGTCCCTCAGCCCAACCTGTCCTCTCTCACATACTGGGAGAAATTAGGGGATGTCCAACTGATGACTCACCCCCAGCCTGCCCAAGGCCTAAAGCCTCTGGCAAAGCTTTAGGCCTTGGGCACTCAGCCATCTCCCAGCTCAGCTCAGCTCCAGCTGCCTGTGACCACCTGGCCCCAGGGGCTAGGCGCTCACCTCGACTCCCGCACCCAGGCCGCTTGCCCTGCCCCCTGGCCACCTCCCACATTCACCTGGCCCCACCCCCTTGGGCACCTCCAAGCTAGGGGAGCCTGGGCGTTGTGGGGCTCACCACGCCCTGCACCCCAGCTGCCTCCAAGCTTGGGCAGCTTGGTCACTCTCATGCTCACCATGCCCCGCGCTCCTGCCACCTCCAAGCTTGGGCGGCCCGGGTGCCATGGTGCTCGCAGCTACTACTGCTTCATCTCCTCCCAGTGGCTCGGGCCCCACCCCTCAGCTCCGCCCCCTGCTACTGACTGGCTGGTAGCATAGCCAATCAGGAGCCAAGATATGGTCACATTTGCATGTTAGTCTTTTATTAGATAGGATTATTATTATTATTATTATTATTATTATTATTATTATTATGACCACCCCATCAGTACTTCGTTGGGCCACCTTTTGCCTTCAATACTGTAGCAATTCTTCTTGGCATTGACTCTATGAATATTGAAAGGTGATGCAAGGAATCTGACACCATGCTTTATGAATAGCACTGTCCAGTTCTCTGAGATTTGATGGTTGTGGAACCAGCTGCCTGATGACTTTTCACTTTGTCCCACAAATGCTCAATTGGATTGAGATCTGGTGATTGTGGGGGCCACCTAAGCAAGGTAAAGTCTCCCTCATGTTCTTGAAACCACTCATGCACAATATGAGCACCGTGGCATGGCGCATTGTTTTGTTGGAAGAAGCCATCTCCATTGGGATACACCATCAACATGATAGGATGAACTTGACCAGCAGTGACACTTAGGTATGTTGTGTTATTCAGACGCTGTTCCACAAGAATTAAAGGGCCCAAATCATGCCAGGAAAACATGCCCCAAACCATAACACTGCCCCTACCAGCTTAAAGAGTTGTACTCATGCATGTGGGGTGCATGCTTTCATGCTGTTTTCACCAAATTCTCACTTTGCCATCTGTATGATGCAACTAGAAACGTGATTCGTCAGACTACGTGACTTTTTTTCCAATGCTTGACCAATCCTTGTGTTCCTGTGTGAATTGGAGATGTTTTATATTGGTAACTGCAGACAGCAAAGGTGTTTGAACAGGCTTTCAGCTTTCATATCTCATACAATGCATTGCATGGCTAATTTGCCTACAAACATCAGGTGGTCATAATCTGGCTACTCAGTGTATAAGTTACTGTATAGATCCTGACATTGAGAAGCATATCCTTGATGCTTCATAACAGGGTTTTTTTTCCTCTCTCAATAATAGTAAATTCAAAAATTTCCCATGATATTTTTCCATAAGAATAGCAATCTATACTTATACAAGATAACTTGTATTCATTGATACTATATTATCTAGCTCCAATGTTTTCTTCCATTGCTCCTTGTATTTGTCTATAAAATGTTGAATGGGTGTTGATAGGTATGAGCACCTGAATATTGTGATTAGTATGTGTAGGGGGGAAGGGGAAATCTCATATTTATGTTATTTTAATTAGTTCTTTCATTATTAGAATCAAAATTCAATTAGTCCTTTTGAGAGTAAAAGCTGTTTCCCATGCTAAGTAATTCACATCAATGAGAATTAATCATTTTATTTCCAAAATGTTGCTGCCATCTAGAATAGTCATTTACCAGATTTAAACAGGAGAATTAGACTTGATCATGTCACTAATATAAATACCTTAAAAAAGAGCTATACCTCCTTGTTTAACTCTAAAATCAACTGCTGAATCGTTTTTTTTTTTTGACAAGCCAGAGGAAACAATATTTACTTCCATTTATGAAAAAAGGAGCTGATAGAGTTTTTATCCTTTCCTCCAGTTCTAAGTTGTTCTCAATATCTACTGTACTTTCCTAAAATATCAAAAGAAATATCACAAGAAAGAAACCACTGATTATTAGCTTTTTGGCAAGGGATTAATTTAAATGAGAATTAAATATTATGCAATTTAACTAATTTTTTAGAAACAGAGTGAAATTAGATTTATTGCAATACATCAGGCAATTCCTTGTCTTCATAGGCACTGTTAATACTTTAGACTTCTAAGTTTAGAAAAAAAAAATCAGTTCCTAGATTTGTAATTTAAAGTATTTCATTGGCCTACTCATCAGATATTTTAAAAGGTAATTTTGGATGTTCACTTATATGTAACTCAATGATTTAGACCACTGATTCCCAAATGTTCTCTTCCTGGTGGGAAAATTAAGTGTAATATCAGCTAATGACTTCACAGAGCCACAATTAATTATAGAATTCAAGTCTATTAACTGCTAAAACTGTTCTTGTTAATTAACTCGGACATTTTCTGAGTAATAGGTGGCTGATAGTTTATCTTCAACAGCCTATATGGATTCTTCAGTCTTTATCAGTGGGAATAACTAAACTATAAAATAACCATGTTGTTGCAAATGGAAATATTTCAGCTTTTCTTATGGCAGACAGAAAAAGTTAAGAACCATATGACTTCACTCATATGTGGAATAGAAAACTGAAAGCAACAACTGAACAAATGAAAAACAAATACACAAAAACTCATAGATGCAGACAACAGTATGGTGGCTATCAAAGGAAAAGGAGAGAGAGTAATAGAAAAGGGGTCAAATATATGGTGACAGCCGAGACCGGTTTGGCTCAGTGGATAGAGCGTCGGACTGAGGACTGAAGGGTCCCGGGTTCGATTCCGGCAAGGGCATGTACCTTGACTGCGGGCACATCCCCAGTAGGGGGTGTGCAAGAGGCAGCTGATCGATGTCTCTCTCTCATCGATGTTTCTGACTTTCTATCCCTCTCCCTTCCGCTCTGTAAAAAAAAAATCAATAAAATATATTTAAAAATATATATATGGTGACAGAAGAAAATTTGACTTTGGGTGGTGGGCACACAATACAATATAGGAGTCATGTATCATAGAAATGTGCACTTGAAACCTTTTATATCATCCTATATTAACTATCACCCCAAAAATAAATTTTAAAAAGCCATGATGCTACTAAGTCTTCTTCATTCCACAGAGTAAGAAAGAAGATGCAGGCAGAAAATAAACTCATGAAAAAATCTGATAAGGAATTCCACAGGAAACAGGAAACAAACACACATACATATATATGTAGTCGCAATGTATTCTCACATTTTCCTTCACCAATGGAAATATTTATTTGAATGCTTATCATATTGAAATTACTGGTCTTGAAATAACATGAGAAAAAACTTATACTGGCAGCTGGGCTTAACTAAGGACATACTGAATCAAAATATATGTTGGTGATACTCACTTATTTATGAAAATTACTGATCTCCAGGGCTTTATCCAAGTACTATGTGCTGAGGTCCCTAGAAGGGTTGTAATAAAAATGCATGAATCCCTGTTAGCTGGAATAAAAGGCAGGTCTGAGCATGGGAAAAATGTAAGCTTTGTTATTCCATGTTTGATGATTTAGAATATATGGAAAAGCATCTGGCATTGAAAACAGGTGGTGAAGTAAAAAAATGAATTTTCCATTAGGGCCATCCTGTGGGCAAGCATTGAGGTGTACTGGTATTCCATGAGATGGGAAAAATATACTAATATACTTTTAGGATGTAGTAAAGTATATCATTGAAAATTGTGATGCTTCATAAGAGATCACACCATTCATGTAATTGTGCTGTTTGATCATTATTTAAGAGGAATTCATTAACCTACTGTGTAATAGATGTATTTATTATCTATTCAATAATCTTAGGTAGGTCAGTATTTTATATAGTCCTTAGAGACCCAATGCATGAAATTACGCAAGAGTAGGCTTTCCTTCCCCTTGGTGTCAGCACTGGTTTCCTTCTGACACGCAGGACTCAGGCTTCCATTGCAGCCTGGCTTAGTCCAGAAGGATATCCAGTCTAATTAGCATATTACATTTTTATTATTATAGATATACATGAATCATATACTTTTGATTTTTGGTATGGTTATATATAAGGCATTTGTACTAAAACTCATTCTATGTGAATCTGGATTTGAAAATAGAAAGTATTACATAAGAAGCATAGTCTTATCCAAATCAAGCAAATAACTTAGAAAACCAAGAAAAAACCACACATATAACTTTTTGTTTCTAGAAAATTAATTAGTAAGCTGTACAAGGCCAAAATATTCATGCCAAATTGCAAAAAGGATATAACATTTAAAAAGGTATATGAAGTTATATATCCACTGTAAATAATATCTCTTTTGAAGTAAAGTGTCATTTGAGTCAGTCTATGATGCAAAACATGTATCGTAGATCTTTATCCTACTACTTAATATGAAAGGCATGGAAACAACCTATGGAACACATAAGGACAAAGATGGTTCTTTTTCAGGCAACCTCTTGATTTGTTTGAAAATGGTAATATTACTTAAAATTTTAACAGCTTTATTGTAGAACAATTTAAAAATTGTGCATATTGATGTACAAAATGTAATGTTTCCCATATGTATATATCTGAAAATCACTACCAAAATCAAGATAGGAAACACATCTATTAAACTCAAAAATGCCCATTTATCCCTTTGTAATTCCACTCTATGGCATTCCTCCCATAATTATAAGACTACTCATATGTTCTCTCACTATAGATTAGTTTGCATTTCCTAAATATTAATGTAAATATAGTCATGTAGTATATACTTGTTTTTGAGTCTGGTTCCTTTCTTTCATACTTATTTTGAAATTTAATGAATATATATATATATATATATATATATATATATATATATATATAGTCATGCATTTTAATTCTAAATAAAATTTCATTGTATAGGGATAGCTCTATTTGTTTATCCATTCACTTGTTTGCTTTTTAATTGAATTTATTGAGGTAACATTGCTTAATAAAATTATACAGGTTTTAGCTATGCAAGTCTATAAGACATTATCTACATATTGTATTGTGTATATACCAAAGCAAGTCAAGTCCTCTTCCATTACCGTTTTCCCCCCTTTACCTTCTTCTAACTCCCCCAACTCCTTTTCCTCTGGAAATCACCATACTGTTGTCTTTGAGTATTATGCTAAGTGAAATAAGCCAGTCAGAGGAAACAAATACCATATGATTTTTAATTACCGTTTCAAGTTTCTTTGGAAAAATTCCCAGAAGTGAAATTGCTGGCTCATTAAGCAATGTGGGTGCCAGTGTCCCCCCACCCCAGTGGGTGACCAGCACTGCCAGCAGGGGACAGGGCCAGAGAGTGGGCAGCACCAGGCAAGCCAAGGTGGGTGCCAGTGGATCCCCCCTGATTGCCCCACTGGTTGTCCCACAGATCTGCCCTGATCACCGACCAGGCCTAGGGACCCTACCCATACATGAATTTTGTGCACTGGGCCTCTAGTAAACTATAAAGTTTTTTAGCTCTTTCATAATTTTCAGTTTTCATACTTATGTTGTCTAACAGTTTGACACATTTCTCATGGTGTTGTGGAGTGGATGCGAGTGAAAGACCACTGGAGCTCAGACCAAATTAAAATTTAGGGAGCCTTTATTAGCTGGCCCAGGGACTGCTCTGCTATCCTGATGCAGGAAAACAAGAGAGCAGCCCCGACACTTTGTGCAAGACCATTTTTAAGCACATTAACCACATCCTGTTTTTGCACAACAAGCAACCCAAGATAAAACAGTTTTTCCCAAGCAATATCAGAGTCATGCCATTGATGACCATGTTATTCACAGGGTCATCCTGTTCTTCAGAAAGCTGACAGTGGTCTATCTTGCAAGGCCTATGTGCTGGGAAGGGGCCATGAGACCGTATCTCAAGGCTTGGCCTGGTGTCAGCACTGTCAACTCTATCTGAGGCATAGTCCACAGCCTCAGTAGTGCTCAAAAATTCCCACTCTACAACATTGGGAGTTTAAAAATATATTCTCTTTATGATATTATACATGGTGGATCTCTCAATGTGTGGAAGAAGGAGGCATAATTTTCAATTTTATGAATATATATTTTATCACATTTTTATTTATTTACTTTATTACTATTTTGACAGTATTAAAGGTGGCAATCACTACACTGTTGTCTGTGTCTGTGAGTTATGCATATATGTTCTTTGGCTAATCTTTTCACCTTCTTTTATCCATTCACTCCATCCCTCCTCCCCTATGACAGCTGTCAGACCATTCCAGGTATCCATGTCTCTGTTTCTACTTTGTTAGTCAGTTCATTTTGCTCATTAGATTCCACATTTATGTACACCAACAGTAAACTTACAGAAAGAGAAATTAAGAAGACATCCCCGTTTACCATCGCACCAAAAAAATTAAAATACCTAGGAATAACTAAGGAGGTAAAATACCTGTATGTGAAAAACTACAGGACAGTGAAAAAAGAGATAGAGGAATACATAAACTGACGGAAGAATATACCATATTCATGGATTGGCAGAATCAACATAATCAAAATGTCCCTACTACACAAAGCAATATAAAGTTCAATGCAATCCCCACTAACATACCAATGGCATATTTCACATACCTATCACAAACTTTCCAAAAATTCATATGGAATAAAAAAAAAGACCCAAAATAGCTGCAGCAATCCTGAGAAAGAAGAACAAAGTAGGTGGGAACTCAATACCAGATATCAAGCTGTATTACAAAGTCACTGTCTACAAAATAGCCTGGTACTGGCACAAGAACAGACATATAGTTCAATGGAATAGAATAGAGAACCCAGAAATCAACCCTAACCATTATGACAAATTCATATTTGACAAAGGAGGCATGAACATACAATGGAGACAAGACAGTCTCTTCAATAAATGGTGTTGGGTAAATTGGGCAGATACATGCAATAAAATGAAACTAGATCATCATCTTATACCATACACAAAAATTAACTCAAAATGGATAAAGGACTTAAATATAAGATGAGAAACAATAAAAATACTAGAGGAATCCATAGGCAGTGAAATCTCAGATATATGTCGAAGCAGTTTCTTCACTGATACTGCTCCTAGTCCAATGGAAACTATAGAGAAAACAAAAAACTGGGCTACCTCAAAATAAAAACCTTTTGCACAGCAAAGGAAACCATCAACAAAACAAGAAAGCCCACTGCATGGGAGAACATATTTGCCAGTGTTATCACGGATAAGTGTTTAATCTCCAACATTTACAGTGAACTCATGCAACTTAATAAAAATAAGATAAAAAACAATAAAAAATGGGCAAAGGACCTAAATAGATACTTTTTGAAAGAAGACAGAAAGAAGTCCAAGAGACCTATGAAAACATTTTTAAAGTCAATAATTATCCAAGAGATGAAAATCAAAATGACAATGTGGTACCATCTCATACCTGTCAGAATGGCTATCATCAACAAATCAACAAAAGACAAGTGCTGGTGAGGATGGGGATTAAAAGGAACCCTCATGCACTGCTGGTGGGAATGCAGACTGGTGCGGACACTGGAAAACATTATGGAGTTCCCTCAAAAAATTAAAAATTGAACTTCCATTTGACCCTGTGATCCCACTACTAGAAATATACCCCAAGAAGCTAGAAACACAAATCATAAAGGATATATGCACCCCTACATTCATAAAAGCACAGTTCACCATAGCTAAGATTTGGAAACAGCCTAAATGCCCATCAGCTGATGAGTGGATTAAAAAACCGTGGTATAGCTACACAATGGAATACTATGCTGCAATATAAAAGAAGGAATTCTTACCATTTGCAACAGCATGGATGAGAATGTAGAGCATTATGCTAAGTGAAATAAGCCAGTCATTGAAAGATAAATATCACATGATCTCACTCATTTATCGATTATAATGAACCACATAAACTGATGAACAAAAATAGATTCAAAGATAGAGAAGAATTGATCAGGTGCTCAATCCTCAGAGGGAAGGTATGGGAGGGTGGAAGTAAGGTGGAGAGATCAACCAAAGGAATTGTATGCATGCATATAAGCCTAACCAACGGACACAGACAACAGTAGGGTGAGGACATGAGTGTGGGGGTTGGGTGGGTAATGGGGGGATGAGGACACATATGTAATCTTAATAAATAAATTTAAGAAAATAAAATGCATTTCGTTTTAAAATTAAACGTGATTGTTTTATGTAGAAATCATTTGCATTACAACTCATTTGAAATTAAAGCATTGAAGATGTCACTACTGTACTCATAATTATGAATAATTTAGAGAGTATTTCTATTCTGTCTTCTCCCTTTTCTGAGTTCTATTTATTGAGTCAAGGAGTGTAATACAATTTTGTAACAACTGATTTAGCATGTAACTTTTCCTTTTCAATGTTTTTGATTGTTCATTTATTTTTGATATATTGCCAGAAATATTTATTCATAATCTTATATGATTAATTTATCTTAATATTCACCAGTTTTTATAGTACTTTTCTTTTACTGGCTTGTTAAGTTTTAATCAGTTTCTCATTCATTTGGAAAACATCTTTGCGTAGTCATGCCTTCTTGTGTAAATTATGCCTCATTCTTCCATTCTTTGACAGATTCACCATGTGCAATTCTATTATAAAAAATCATAGAGGATATATGTTTAAGCTGCCATGAGAAATGTGTCAAACTGTTATACAACAGGTCATTTGAGTGATATTTTCACAAAACATTTGCCCATCTGAGAATGGCTTTCTGTTTTCTTTATGTATGAAATGTGTTTTTTCATTTTTTAAAATATATTTTTATTGATTTCAGAGAGGAAGGGAGAGGGAGAAAGAAATAGAAACATCAACAATGAGAGGAAATAATGAATCTTCTGCCTCCTGCACACCCCCCTACTAGGGATCAAGCCTGCAACCTGGCATGTGCCCTTGATGGGAATCAAACCTGGGACCCTTCAGTCCTCAGGTTGATGCTCTATCCACTGAGCCCAACCAGCTAGGACCAAATGTGTTTTTCTTTATTGCAGAGATATATAAAACTATCTGGCTTTGGTTCTTTTGTAGGTAAACTATTAATTTTCTTTACTACCTATATACATATAGAATTTTAAAATTTTTGTTTTAAAATAAATTTACAGGAATGTGTCTATTGGAGGAATTTGTTTTATTAATTTCCCTTCCAAAATGTAATAATTCCCCTTTTAAGAAATTTCAATGACATTTTTACTTCCATTTGGCTTAGAAAAAACAAGCAAACCATTTGAAATACAGTTGAACTATTGGAGAACAGGGAGACTTTGTTCAGAATGTTTGATAAGACATTGTTTGATTAGCAAGTATCCTATCTAATAAAAGAGTAATATGCAAATTTGAACATACCTTTGCTATGCTACCAGCCAATCAGGTGCGGGGAGGGGGGATAGGGCTGTGCGGCACAAGGCAGGGGATAGGGCCGGGCCAAGCAGTGATGGGGGAACCCCCAATTGATCACAGCAACACAGTGGCCAGCCTACAGCCAGGTCCAGAAAAGACCTCTCTCCTAGGGAGAGGCCTTTTCCAGATCTGGCTGTAGGCTGAGCCAGCCTGGGGGTGTAGCCAGTCAATGTTCAGCCCTGATCTCAGGGCAACTGCTTCCTTGGGTGCCCCAGGCCTGGGGCAAAGAAGCCTCATCAAGCGGCCTATTTGTCCCCAGCCTACAGCAGGCTGGGCCAGGCTGGGGGGCGTGGCCAGGCCGTGATCCCCGCCCCGATCTCAGAGCAATGGCTGGCTGAGGTTCCCTGGCCGAGGTCCCCTGCCAAAGGAGGGATTGCCTGCCAGAGGCTTTTGGCCGTGGGCAAGCCAGGGGTGAGCCGTCATTAAGACATCTCCTGAGGGCTCCCAGTATGTGAGAGGGGGCAGGTTGGCCTGAGGAATCACCCAGTCACAGTGCACAAATTTCATGCACTGGGCCCCTAGTGGTAATTATACATCTTCAGGTGATATGTGCTTTTGTACCATATGGTCCTAAACTATATCCAATTTTAAGGCAAAGAAAGTTCAGGGTACAGGGTAAGATTTTCTATTTCAAAGTTAATATGGTAATCTTTATTTAAGAATACAGCTGAGTGTTTTGATGTTTTAAGTTTGCCTCAAAATATACTAGAGTTGAACAATTGAATCAAGATAACTGCATCAAAATATATCTTCCTTCTTATTAGTTTATTGCCATGGAAACGTCAAAATAATCTCAAAAATTTTTGATATTAGGACAGCAAATCAGAATCCTAATGCAGAAATCAACTCAAGAATGTTTCTTTTATTGATTTATATTTAAAATAATTATTCACTGATTACATTTTAAAATCACATTTCATTAAAAATACCTAGAATTGTTCTGATCTGAATTAAAAATGACTTCAATGAAATATGGATTTAAAAATTAAACTCAACAACTTTAATAAGACTGATATCAACATTCAAATATAGGTTTATTATAATGCACAGCAAAAGATAACTAAAATATCTGTGATAGCAGAAAACAAAGGCAAAGTGAAAGACTCCACTGCAAGAGTAGCTCACTAATACCCTGTAATTAAAATTGTCAAGGCCAATGTAAAGATGTAAATATATTCATGTAGAATATATGAACTGAGAACCATAACATACTTCTGACTATGTAGCTATAGTTTAAAAATCAAGAGATGCTTGCAATTGGGGTGTTAAGGAATTTTTCTTCACTTTTTGTTAATTGTTTTGTTTTATTTATTTGCACAAGAATGCAAGACATGGAACCAAACAACCTGAAGGAGATATATGAAGAATACAGGTTTATATTCAGCTGATAGGTTAAATATAACCAAAAAAGACTCATTTATAAGCATAAGCTATGTTTCCTAAGATCATTAAGCTGAAAAAGAAATTAAGCATATCCTCAATATTTGCAAGGAAACTATCTTTTGTCATCTATCTCATTTTGATAAGGACAGAATTGAGATCCCCCTTTTTTCATTTCTTTTCTGTGTACAGAGCAAAATATAATTATCTTGGAATGTATTTGAGTTTAATTTTACTGTTTTAATATGATTAAATATGCACTGTTTCTACCTGAATTTATTTCTTATTTTTCTTTCTTTTAAAATGTTATATCTCACTGGAATTTTTTGTTTTACTTATTTATTTAAAAATAATTATAAATCCATAAGAAATTCCAAAGGTCATAGAAACTACCTATGTACCAAAATGGTTACATCTTTTATAATTATAGTACAATATAAAAACCAGGAGGTGAATATAAGTACAATATATGTGTTCCGTTTTATGTCCCTTTATTCCATCACAGATGTATGTAGCTGCCAGAACAATCATGTTAGAGAACTTTTCATCACCACAAAGACATATGAGACTATATTCCTTTTTAATCACACCCATCTTTTTCCCCACCCTCAGAACTTGCAAACCTATCTGTTTACCATCTCTATAGTGATGTTATTTCAAAAATTCTCTATACATGATATTATATGCAATGTGTCATTTTGATATTGTCTTATGTTGTAATCTATTTCTGAGTTATGTATTCTGTTTCATCGATTTGTATGTTTATCACTTAAGTAATACCACACAGTTTTGATAACTTTACCTCTATAATAGTTCTTAAAATCCATTATAGTGACTCCTTCCACTTTTTAAAAATATAAGCTTTTAAATTTTATTCTGGGCACATAGCAATATAAACTGTAGAGGATTCAGAAGATGGTGGCTGGCAGGATGACAGTGAAGGGGAGAGTGAGTGAGTGGGGAGAGAAAGGGAAGTGTGTGGATATTTGGTGTGTGTGTGTGTGTGTGTGTGTGTGTGTGTGTGTGTGTGTGTGACAGATCACACAGGACTTTTGGGTACTGGTGGGCAGGGCTTTCCTAGCTGGGCAGCCTCTCCCCCACTGAAACCATTCCAGGGGCAGCTGGATCTGCCAAAAAGACCATGGTATCTTGAAGGGGAGAACTGTCATGACTAGGATTTCGGGTTCTCTTCTATCCAGGGTGCCCAGAGACACCACTCAGGACCCTACAGCCACTCTGACTATGGACCTGTTGCCTCAACTGCAGACCCAAGGCTGCGGAGGTTGGAGTCTCAGTGTCTGTGGGTCTGCAGTTGAGGCAACAGGTCTGCACCTGCTCTCTTCCTGCTGGCAGGACACTTTAGCCCTGGGTGCCACAACCATGCGAGTTGCCACTAATCCCAACACACCAATCCCAGGTGCTGTGGCCATGCAATTGACCTCTAATCCTGTCACTTCAACCCCAGGCCTAATGATTGCGCAAGCATCTCCAAGCCGAACACATCAATCCTGGGTGCCACAACCACATGGTCATCAAGTGATTTTAAATAAAAACACATCAGGCCAGAAATAAATGGAAGGAAGCCTTATGCGAGGCCACTGCCAAGCCCAACCCATCAACTTGAGGAACAGAAAACACACAACCCACCTCTAAACCCTCTGCTTCAATCCTGGACCTGGTGACCATATCACCCACTCCCAAGCCCAAAGCATATATATTAGGCATCATGAGCACACATAACATTGCCAAACATGCAGCTTCAACCCTGAGCCTGGTGACCATGCAGGCTGCTGACAAGCCTGTCCCTTCAACTCCTGGGCTGATGACCGCATAACCCGCCACTAAACTCACTGCTATAGCCACAGGCCCCATGCAATGTGACACCTAGATCCTTCAATGAGAGCAAACATGGAGAGACAAAAAAAAAGGAAAGAAAAAGGAGGAATTGCCGAAGAAGGAACTAAATGAACCAGCAGCATGCAATCTGTCAAAAAAAGAATAAGGTTCATACCGTTAATAAGCTGGGTGGATGAGAAAATCTACAACTTCTGTAAAAATCAAGAGAAAATAAAGAGTGATATAGCTACAATAAAAGAAAAACAACATTATGGAAGGTTTCAACAGAATAGAAGAAGCAGAAGACCAAATTAGTGAATTAAAAGATAGGGCAGTAAAACACACCCAAATTGAACTGCAATTGAAGAAAAAATTTAAAAGGTGGGAGGAGAACCTAAAGGCATTTTAGATAAAAGTAAGACAAAGCAATATATATATATATATATACATTAGGGGAGCCAGGATGACAAGAAGAGGAGGAAGGATTAGAAAATTTATTTGAAGAAATAATATCAGAAAACTTCCCAGGTTTGGGGAATAAAAAAGGCACACAAGCACAGAGAATCCCAAACAAGATAAACCCAAAAAAGAACCATACCAATTATATTACAAACATTAATGACAAAAAGAGTATCTTAAAGATTGTAAGAGAGAGACAGAGAGTTACCTCCAAGGGATCTCCCATTAGATTATCAAGTGATTTTAAATAAAAACACATCAGGCCAGAAATAAATGGAAGGAAGCATACAAAGTGATGCAAAGCTAGGGACTTAATCAAAGAATACTTGATCCAGCAAGGCTATCATTCAAAATTTAGGGAGAAATCAGGAGTTTCACAGACAAAAAAGGCTAAGGGAGTTCATCATTACCAAACCAGCAATGTAAGAAATACTAAAGGGACTGTTGTAAAAAGTAGAAATAAAATTGAAGAAGAAACACAGGCACATGAAAAAAAGGCTACAAACAAGTACCTATTAATAATAACTTTGAATGGAAATAAACTAAATGCTCTAATAAAAAAAAATAGAATATGCTGAAACTGGTTTGCCTCAGTGGATGGAGTGTCGGCCTGCAGACTGAAGGGTCTCATGTTTGATTCTGGTCAAGGGCATGTACCTTGGTTGTGGGCACATCCCCAGTGGGGGGTGTGCAGGATGGAGCTGAACAATATTTCTCTCTCATCGATGTTTCTGACTTTCTATCCCTCTCCCTTCCTCTCTGTAAAAAATAAGTAAAATATATTTAAAAAGGAAACATCAAGTGGATGAATGGATAAGAAAACATGATTAATATATATATATATATATATATATATATATATATATATATACTGTCTACAAGAGACCCAATTCAGAACAAGGGACTCTCACAGACTGAAAGTGAAGGAATGGAAAAATATTTTTTCAGAAAAATGGAAATGAAAAAAAAAAGATGGCATAATATTTATATCTAACAAAATAGACCTCAAAGTGAAGACCATAACAAGAAAAAACAAGAGCATATAACTGATAAAAATATTGCACCCAATGCAAGAGCACCCAATTACATTTATAAAAGATAAACTTTTGAAAGATATCAAGGGAGAGATAAGAAACAATACAATCATAGTAGGGGACTTTAATAACCTGCTGACATCACTGAATACATCCTCTAGACAAAATATCAGCAAAGAAATAGCAATCCTAAGTTACTCACTAGATCATATAGACTTAATTTACATCTTCAGAACATTACATCCCAAACCTATGGAACATACATTCCTCTCAAGTGTGCATGGGACATTTTCAAAGGTTAACCACATTTTGGGTCACAGGCAAAGTGTCTCCAAATTTGAGAAGATTGAAATTATATCAAGCACCTTCTCAAATCACAATGGCATAATATTAGAAATCAACAACACTGAAAACATTAAAACACTTGGAGGCTGAATAGTATGCTATTAAATTACTGGTTTATCAAAATAGATGAAAGAGAAAATTAAAAACATCCTGGAAACAAATGAAAACGAAAATACAACAATTCAAAATGTATGAGACACTGTGAAAGCAGTCCTGAGAGGAAAGTCCATAGCATTTCTAGCCTACCACAAAAAATAAGAAAAACTGGGAATAAATTTTCTAACTATACAACTTAAAGAATGAGAAAAAGAGCAACAAGTAAAGCCCAGAGTGAGCAGTAAGAAGGAAATAATTAAGATCAGAGTATAAATAAATGACAGAAAGACAAAAAAAACTATACAGAAGGTCAATAAAACCAAGAACTGGTTTTTTGAAAGAATAAAAAGATTGACTAATCTCTAATCAGGCTCAACAAGAAGCAAATAGAACACAAATAAAAAAATCAGAAATGAAAGAGGCAAAATAATAACCTATCCCGCTGGAATACAAAGGGTTGTAAAAATACTATGAAGAACTCTATTCCAACAAACTAGACAACCTGGAAAAAATGGGTATAGTTCTAGGAAAATATAACCTTGTAAAACTTAATCAGGAAGAATAAAAACAATTATGAATAAGCCGATAACTACGGAAGAAATTGAAGCAGTCATCAAAAACCTTTCAGCAAACAAAATAGCAGGACCAGCTGGCTTCAGAGGAGAGTTTTATCAAACATTCAAACAAGAAATAAAACCTGTTCTCCTTAGACTATTCCAAAAAATTCAAGAGGAAGGAACATTCCAAGCTCTTTCTATGAAGCCATCATTACCCTAAACACAAAACCAGACAAAGGCTACAAAAAAGAGAATTATAAGCCAATATCTCTGATGATCATAGATGCTAAAATACTCAAAAAATTCTAGCAAATTGGATCCACCATTACATTAGAGATATCATACACCATAACCCACTGAGATTTATTCTGGGATGCAAGGATGGTACAATAACTGCAAATAAATAGATGTGATACATCACATAAACAAACTGAGCAATAAAAATCACAGTCATATTAATTGATGCAGAAAAAGCAGTTGACAAAACCCAACACCTTTCCTTGATATAAACCCTCTGAAAAGTGGGGACAGATGGATCATACCTCAACATAATAAAAGCCTTATATGACAAGTCCCCAGCCAACATCATACTCAATGGGCATAAACTAAAAACATTTTACCTAAGTATAGGAGCAAGACAGGGGTGCCCACTCTCATCACTCCTGTTCAACATAGTACTGGAAATGCTATCCATGAGGATCAGATAAGAAGAAGAAATAAAAGGCATCCAAATTTGAAAAGAAGTAAAACTGCCATTATTTGCAGATGACATGATGCTATACATAGAAAACACTAAAGACTACTCCAAAAATTATTAGAATTAATAAATGAATTTAGAAATGTAGCAGGATACAAAATTAATACCCATAAATCTATAGAATTTTAATACCAATAGTGAACTTACAGAAAAAGAGATTTATAAAAAATCCCATTTACCATTTGCAACAAAACAAGATACCTAGGAATAAAGTTAACTAAGGAGGTAAAAGCCTGTATACAGAACACTACAGGATATTGAAAAAAGATATAGATGGAAATATAAACAAATGGAAGAATATCTTGTGTTCATGGATAGGTAGAATCAACATGATTAAAATGTCACTACTACCCAAAGCAATCTATCAACTCAAAGTACTCCTCATTAAATTATCATCAAGCATGTTTCACAGACCTAGAATAAACTCTCTGAAAATTCATATGGAATAAAAAAAGACCCCAAATATTCACAGTAATTCTGAGAAAGAAGAACAAAGTAGGAGGATTATAAAACCACTGTTCTCAAAACTGCCTGGTAATGGCACAAGAGCAGATCAATAGACCAGTGGAATAGAATAGAGAACCCATTAATCAACCCAAGCTATTATTCTCAATTAATGTTTGACAAAAAAGGAAAAAAAATATACAGTGGAGTCAACACAGTCTCTTCAATAAATGTTGTTGGGAAAATTGAGCAGATACATGCAAAAACAATGAAATTATGCCATCAACTTACACCATACAGAAAACGAAAATGAAAATGGATAAAGGACTTAAATGTAAGAAGGGAATCCATAAAAATCTTAGAGAAATCCACAAGCAGCAAAATATCAGACATATGTTGTAGAAATGTCTTTACCAATGCAGATCCTAGGATATTGGAAAATAAAGAAATGTGACTATATCAAAATAAAAAGCTCTGCACAGCAAAATAAACCATCAATAAAACAACAAGAAAGCCCACTGCATGGGAGGACATATTTGCCAATGTTATTTTTGATAAGGATTTAATCATCAAAATTTAAAGGGAATTCATACAACTTCATAAAAGGAAAATAGGCAATCCAATCAAAAAGTGGGCAAAGGACCTAAATAGGCACCTTTCAAAAGAGGACATAACAGACCAAGATAAATATGTAAAAATGCTCAGAGTCACTAATCATCTGAGTGATGCAAATCAAAACGACAATGAGGTACCATCTTACACCTGTCAAAATGTCTATCATCCACAAATCAACAAATGACAAGTGCTTGTGAGGATGTGGAGAAAAAGGAACCCTCGTCCACTACTGGTGGAAATGCAGACTGGTGCAGCCACTATATAGAACAGTATGGAGTTTCCTCAGAAAACTAAAAATGGAATTTCCATTTGACCCAGTATTCTCACTAGTAGAAATATATCCCAAGAAATCTGAAACACCAATCCAAAAGGATATATGCACCCCTGCGTTCATAGCATCACCATTTACAAAAGCTAAGATTTGGATACAGACTAAGTGCCCATCAGCAGATGAGTGGATTAAAAACTAACTGGTTTGGCTCAGTGGACAGTGTGTTGGCCTGCAGACTAAAGGGTCCCAGGTTCTATTCTGGTCAAGGGCAAGTACCTTGGTTGCAGGCACATCCCTAGGTTGGAATGTGCAGAGTGTGCAGGAGGCAGCTGAATTGATGTTTTTCTCTCATTGATGTTTCTAACTCTCTATCACTCTTCATTCTTCTCTGTAGAAGAATTCAATAAAAATATTTTAAAAATCCTGTGACACATCTAAACAATAGAATACTATGCTGCTGTAATAAAGAAGGAACTCCTACTATTTGTAACAGTATAGATGGACCTGGTAAGCATTATGCTCAAGAAGATGGCAACTGATAGGATGGAGGTGAGGGAGAGGAAGTGAGTGAGTGAGGGTATGAAAGGAGTGTGTGTGGATGTGTGTGGTGTGTGTGTGAGTGAGTAAGGGACAGTTAAAACTCGCAGGAGTAGCAGGGGCTGGCAGACAGTCTCTCTTAGACAAAGAGAGACTATCACCGCTGCAGGCCCTCCCCAGACTGCGGGACTCCAACATGGAGCCCACGCCATCTTGAAGGGGAGAACAGCATTTATTAGGAACTCATCGACAACACCAACCAGACAGGCCTTGGAACTGCCATGTGACCCAGCAGCCACTCTGGCCAAAATCCTCCTGTCCCACCTGCAGACTCTTGGCCCTGGAACTTACACCTCACAAGGTGCACCTCTCAGCAGCAGTAAGTACAATCTCTCCCTCCCCAGCGGCAGTCCTCCAGACAACATTAGGACATTTCCAGAGCACAGGCATCCAGGGCACACCACTCTGTAGGCAGTGCCTGGGAGCCACTAGGTGCCCTTGCGGGTGTAATTTTGTACAGACAAAGGTGCATGGCCCTGCCATAGAAATTCTGAACAACCTCTTCTTGAATAAATGCCCATGGACACACCAGCTATGCAATGTCAGTGCCAGGGCGTCTCAGAGTACATCAAGAGCTCTCCATTGGCAAATGCACCTTCAGTCTGTGCACATGTGAGCACTTTCAAAGGACAGGTATTCTGAGCCCATCTACCCACAAGGCGCTTGTGGAAGCTGCTGTGAGTCCTTGGACAAACAGGAATACACTGCCCCCAGTAGTAGAAAAATTCTGAATTCTCTCATCCTGGACACTTGCACAGACACCCCAGCTGTGCAACATCAGTGCCAGGGCCCCTCAAAGTATATCAGAGCTCTGTGCCAGCAAACTCACTGCCACAGAAATGCACATTTCCAAAAAGCAGGCAGCCTGAGCCCATATATCTACAGGGTCATCTGGGGAGCTGCTTTGAGCCCCTGCTGGGTGTGATTCTGTACAGACAAGGATGCGCTGACTGGACATAGAAATTCTGAAATCCCTCTTCCTGAATAATGGCCTACATTCACCCTACCTGCTCAACCTCAGTACCAGGACCCCTCAGAGTGTTTCACAGCTCTGTGGCAAAAACACCTCCACAGATTCGAATTTCCAACAGGCAGGCACCCTGAGCCCATCTACCCACAGGGCACTAGTGGGAGCCACTGTGAGCTCTCCCTGGATTTGATCTTGGGCAAACAGGAGCACACTCCCCGCAACCCCAGCAGTAGAAATTCTGAATTCACTCATCCTGGAGACCAGCCCACAGGTGCCCCAATTACACAGCTACACTGCCAGAGTCCTTCAGACAACTTCAGTGTGCCACACAGGCAAGCATACTGCAGATGTCCCTGTGAGCTGCCACTAGGAGTGAGTGCCTATCCACCACAGGTTTAGCAGCAAAAGCTGTGTCTGCCTACCCCACAACTAAAAAACTCAGGACACCACAGTCACGCCTTTCCAGAGTGTAGACCCCCTGAACCCCATTACCCCAGCAGACTATTCCTGGGTGCCACTGTGAGTTCCCACTGGGCACACGTTATTTCAACTAAGGGTAAAAGACAGTGAAAATTGGGACACTCCTCTCCACAGATGCTGACTTCTAGACACTGCAGTTGTGCATCTCAAGCTTGCAGGCCTACCTCAAGAGAACCCAAATAGCTCAAGTAGGGAGCTACACCAATAGCACCATCCTCAGAAGAACCTGGGGAGCAAATCAATTGGATCTACAATTTAAATATTACAGAAAGACATGGGAAGATGAAAAAACAATTCCCAAAGGAAAGAAAAAGAGGAATCACCATAAAGGGAGTTAAATGAAATTGAGGCTAGCAGCTTAACAGAGAAAGAATTTAGAGTAATGGTTATAAGGATGTTTAAAGTGCTGGATGACAAATACATGCAGCTCAATGAGAATTATAAGGAGCTGAATGAGAAAGTCGCCAACATGAAAAAGAACCAAGAGGAGTTGAAGAATGACATAGCTGCAATAAAGAACACAATAGGCGGCTTAAGCAGTAGACTAGAAGAGGCTGAGGACCGCATCAGTGAATTAGAAGACAAGATAGGAAAAAACACACAAACAAAGCAGCAATTGTAAAGAAGACTTAAAAAGCAATAAGAGAGCCTAACAGAGCTTTGGGCCTACACAAAACGAAACAACATTTGCTTAATGGGGATACCAGAAGGAGAGGAAGAGAAGCAAGGAATAGAAAACCTATTTGAAGAAAAAAATGACATAAAACTTGCCTGATACTGGCAAAAACAAACAAACAAACATGCAAGTCCAAGAAGCACATAGAGTCCCAAACAAGATGAACCCTAAAAGACTGACAACAAGACACATCATAATTAAACTGGCAAACGCCAACAACAAAGTTAGAATCTTAAAGGCTGCCACAGAGAGACAGAAAGTTACCTACAAGGGTTCTCCTATTAGAATATCAACGGATTTCTCAACAGAAACACACCAGGGTAGAAGAGAATGGAATTAAATTTACAAGTGATGCAGAGCAAGGAATTGAACCCAAGAATACTATACCCAGCCAAGCTATCATTCAAAATCAAAGGTGGAATCAGGAGCTTCACAGCCAAAACTGACTAAGAATTTATCACTACCAAGTTAACAATGCAAAAAAATGCTGAAGGGACTGCTATAAAAAGGAGAGAGAAAGGGAAAAAGAAACACAAACATTAAGGAAAAATATGACCACAAACATGAACTTGTCAATAATAACATTAAATGTAAATGGATTAAATGCATCAATAAAAAGACATAGAGTAGTTATAAGGATAAGAAAACATGACACATATATTTGCTATCTGCAAGAGACCCACCTCAGAACAAAGGATTCACAGAGACTGAGAATGAATGGATGGAAAAACCTTTTTCAGGTAAATGGAAATGAGAAAAAAGGTGGAGTTGTGATACTTACATCTGATGAAATAGACCTCAAAGTAAAGGCCATAACAAGAGATAAGGAAGCCCACTACATAATGCTAAAGGGAGTAATTAAACAAGAAGATATAACTCTGGTAAACATATATGCACACAATACAGGGGCACCCAAATACATAAAGCAACTTCTGGAAGATATCAAGGGAGAGATTGGTAGCAACACAGTCATAGTAGGGGACTTTAATACCCCACTGACACCACTGGAAAAATCAACCAAACAAAAAAATCAGCAAAGAAACAGCAATCCTAAATGAAACACTAGATCAGAAGGACTTAATTGACATCTTGAGAACATTCCACCCTAAAGATAGAGAATATACATCCTTCTCAAGTACACATGAAAAATTTTCAAAGATAGACCACATATTAGGACACAGGCAAAATATCTTCAAATTCAAAAAGATAGAAATCATATGAAGCATCTTCTCAGATCACAATGGCATAAAACTAGAAATCAACTACAATAAAAAGAATCCAAAAAAAATCAAACATTTGGAGACTTCATAGCATTCTATTAAAGAATGACTGGGTTACCAGAGAGATCAAAGAAGAAATAAAAACATCATGGCAATGAATGACAATGCAAACACAATAATCCAAAATCTATGGGACACAGCGAAAACAGTATTGAGAGGGAAGTTCATTGCTCTATAATCCTACCTACTGCAAAACAAAACAAACAAAAAGAAAAAAACAAGAAAGAATAGTAATAAATTATCTAACATTACAACTTAAAGAGTTAAAATGAGAGCAACAAGAAAAGCCCAGTGTAAGCAGAAGGAAGGAAATAATAAAGATCAGAGTGGAGATAAAGAAAGATCAGACATAGATACCAAAGAAACATTACAAAACCAAGAATTGGTTCTTTGAAAGGATAAACAATATTGATGAACCTCTAGCCAAGTTCACCACGAAGCAAAGGGAGAGAACCCAAATAAACAAAATCAGAAATGAAAAAGGAGAAATAACAACAGACCACACAGAAATACAAAGGATTGTAAAAAAATATTATGAACAACTCTATTCCAACAAACTAGACAACCTAGAGGAAATGGACATATTCCTAGAAAAATACAATCTTCCGATTAGATATAGAGAACTAAGATGGCGGCAAAGGTAAAACACCTATCTTGCCGTCATAATCAGCAATTTTAATACTACAACTTAACGAAAGAAGAAACACCTTCCAGAATCACCAGAAAGCTCGCCGAGTGAAAATTCCACAAATAAAAGTGAAAATAAGACACTGTGACTCGGAGGAGCAGCGGCGAACAGCGTTGAAAGATTCGCACTGAGAGAGGTTTGGAGCGCGTGCGCCGTGGAGTGGGTGAGCTGCTGAAAACCGGCCAGTTTTCTCGAACGGGGAGACAAAGACGTCCCACTGGACTGATTCTCCAGCTCTGGGCAAAGTCCAGAGAACCCACTATCATACGGGGTGAAAACTGGACAGTGGGAGGGCACGCCGAAGCTCGGGAGCTGTCGGGTCTGCTGGCTTGTGGAGAAGGCAGCTTGTGCACGAACAGCTTGGCTGCATGATGGTGCAGAGAGCACTCTGCGACTTGTCTCTCATTTGGAAAACTGTCAGACTGCTTTGTTTTATGACCCTGGGTGAGACATTGTGCATGCAAAGTCATTTGGGGAGAGTCTGAATTCCTGGCAGCCGGTGGAGCTGGGCAGCGGCTCTCTCTCAGAGGTGCTGGTGGCCATTGCCCCCAGCGCAGGGTCCCCAGGGCTGCATAGGGCAGAGCTAACGCTGTCTGCTTGGCCCAGAGACTCCGCCCACCAACCTGAGCACAGCTGAGCTTCACAGACAATTGGCCTGGAGGTCAACCCTCCAAGTGCTAACAACGATTAACTAAGCTTAACTTCAGCAAGACTGTGCAGCCCATATCCACCTTAGGTAACCGGGGAGGCTGAGCCACTGTCCCTAGTAGGAAGTCTACCACACAAAGCTATTTGACCAACTCAGGGAAGCAGCCATCATGCAGCAACATGGAAAGAATCAGAAGTGAACGAAATGGAGGAAAAAAAATGACTGGACAAGGAATTCAAAACCACGGTTATAGGGTTTTTCAAGAGGCTCCAACAAAAGGTCGAGGCCTATAAGGAAATAAGCAAGACCACAAAGGAAATGAATGAGTCCTACAAGGAAATGAACAAGACCCTCAAGGATATAAACGAGACCTGCAAGGAAATGATCAAGACCAATGTGGAAATGAATGAGTCCTACAAGGAAATGAAGGAGACACTCAAGGGTATAAAGGAGACACTCAAGGATATGAAAAAGGATCAACCAGAAATTAAGCATACACTGACTGAAACAAAAAATATTATACAAAGACCTAAAAGTGCTCTGGAGCACCCTAAGAACCAAGTTAAAGATTTGAAATACAAAGAGGCAAAATCCACTCAGCTGAAAAAGCAAGAAACCAAAAGAATCAAAAAAATTGAAGATAGTGTAAGGGGCCTCTGGGACAACCTCAAGCATACCAACATCCGAATTATAGGGGTGCCAGAAAAAGAGAGAGAGCAAGACAATGAAAGCCTATTTGAAGAAATAGTGACCGAAAACTTCCCACACCTGGTGAAAGAAATTGACTTAGGAGTCCAAGAAGTGCACTGAATCCCAATATATAGGAACCCTAAGAGGACCACACCAAGGCACATCACAATTAAAATGCCAAGAGCAAAAGACAAAGAGAGAATAATAAAAGCAGCAAGAGAGAAACAGTTGGTTACCTATAAGGGAGCACCCATACGATTGTCAGTGGATTTCTCAACAGAAACGATGCAGGCCAGACGGGTGTGGCAAGAAATATTCAAAGCGATGAACAGCAAGAATCTACAACCAAGATTACTCTATCCAGCAAAGCTATCATTCAGAATTGAAGGTCAGATGAAGTGCTTCGCAGATAAGAAAAAGCTAAAGGAGTTCATCACCACCAAACCAACATTATATGAAATGCTGAAAGATATTCTTTAAGAAGAGGAAGAAGAAAAAGGTAAAGATGAAAATTATGAACAACAAATACACATCTATCAACAAATGAACATAAAAATCAAGTGAATTGATAGGCTGTTGAACAGGATAGACTGGGGAATATAACAGAGACATGGACATAGAAAGGGAATGGACTGACAATTCTTGGGGAGAAAAGGGTTGTGGGAAGTGCAGCAAGAGACTGGACAAAAATCTTGCAACAATGGGAGAGGACAGTGGGGAGGGGGAGGTGAGGGTGGAGGGTGGGATAGGTACAGGGTGGAGGGGAGCTATAGGGGGATAAAAAGGATAAACAATGTAATTAATAAACTGAACAATAAAGATAAAAAAATAAAGAAATAAAAATAAAAAAACAAAGAAAAATACAATCTTCCAAAAATCAATCAGCAAGAATCTAAACATCTCAGGAAGAATCTAATCAATCAGGAACAATCTAGACCAATAACTCTGGAAGAAATCGAAGCAGTCATTAAAAATCTTCCAGCAAATAAAAGCCCAGGGCCAGACAGCTACACAGCGGAGTTTTACCAAAAATTCAAGAAAGAAATAATACCTATCATCCTCAGACAATTTCAAAAAATTCAAGAGGAAGGACTACTTCCAAGCTCATTCTATGAAGCCAGCATCACCCTAATGGCAAAACCAGATAAAGACAACACAATGAAAGATAATTACAAGCCAATATCCCTCATGGATATAGCTGGCAAAATCCTCAGCAAAATTCTAGCAAATTGGATCCACTAATGTATCAGAAAGTTCATACACCATGAATAAATAAAAAACATCATGGCAACAAATGACAATGGCAACATCATGATCAAGTAAGATTTATCCCAGGGATGCAAGAATGGTACAATATCCACAAATCAATAAATGTGATACATCATACAAACACATTGAGAGATGAAAACCACATACACATATCAATTGATGCAGAAAAAGCATTTGACAAAATCCAACACCCATTTTTTATAAAAACTCTCAGTAAGGTCGGTATAGAAGGATCATACTTCAACATAATAAAAGCCATATATGACAAACCCACAGCCAACATCATACTCAGTCAGCAAAATCTACAACAGTAACAAGACAGGGATACCCACTCTCACCATTACTGTTCAGCATAGTTCTGGAAGTATTAGCCATTACGATCAGAGAAGAAGAGATAAAAGACATCCAAATCAGAAAATAAGAAGTAAAACTCTCATTATTCGCAGATGACATGATATTGTACATAAGAAAACTATAAAGACTACATCAAAAACTATTAGACTTAATGAATGAATTCAATAATATAGCACTATACAAAATTAACAGTAAGAAATCTATGGCATTTTCATAAACCAACAGTGAACTTACAGAAAGAGGGACTAAAAAAGCAATCCCATCGCAACAACAACAAAAAAATTAAGATACCTAGGAATAAGCTTAACTAATGTGGTAAAAGAACTCTACTCACAAAACTATAAGACATTGAAAAAAGAGACAGAGGAAGACATAAATATGTGGGAAAACATACTGTGTTCATGGATTGGTAGAATCAACATCATTAAAATGTCCATATTACCCCAAGCAATCTATAGATTCAATGCACTCCCCATTAGAATACCAATGGAATATTTCACAGACTTAGAAAGAACTTTGCAAAAATTCATCTGGAATAAAAAAAAGACCCCAAAGTGCCATAGTAATCCTGAGAAAGAAGAACAAAGTAAGAGGGATCTTAATACCAGATTTCAAGCTGTATTACAAAGCCACTGTTCTCAAAACAGCCTGGTACTAGCAGAAAACGGGCATATAGAACAATGGACTAGAACCCAGATATCGACCCAAACCACTATGCTCAATTAATATTTTACAAAGGAAGCATGAACATACAATGAAGTCAAGAAAGTCTCTTCAATAAATGGTGTTTGAAAAATTGGACAGATACTTGCAAAAAATGAAACTATACCATAAACTTACACCATACACAAAAATAAACTCAAAATGGATACAGGACTTAAACACAAAATGGAAAACCATAAAAATACTAGAGGAAACCACAGGTAGCAAAATCTTAGACATATGCTGAAACAAGTTCTTCACCAATACTGCTCCTAGGGGAATGGAAACTAAAGAGAAAATAAACAACTGGGACTACATCAAAATAAAAAGCTTTTGCATAGAAAAAAAACCCAAAAAACAAAATCATCAACAAAACAACAAGAAAGCCCACTGTAAGGGAGAGCATATTTGCAAATGTTATCACTGATAAAGGTTAATCTCCAACATCTACAGGTAACTTATAAGACTTAATAAAAGAAAAATAAATGATCCAATAAAAAAATGGGTATTGGACCTAAATAAAATCTTTTCAAAAATAGACAGAAGGAAGGCCAAGAGACATATGAAAACATGCTGAAAGTCACTAAACATTAAAAAAATGCAAATAAAAATGACATTACAGTACCATCTCACACCTGTCAGAATGGCTATCATCACCACATCAACAAACAACAAGTGCTGGCAAGGATGTAGAGAAAAAGGAACCCTAGTGCACTGCTAATGGGAATGCAGACTGATGCAGCCACTATATAGAATAGTATGGAGTTTCCTTAAAAAAGTAAAAATAGAACTCCCATTTGACTCAGTAATCCAACTTCTAGGAATATATCCCAAGAAACTAGAAACACCAATCAGAAAGGATATATGCACTCCTATGTTCACAGCAGCACAATTTATAATATTTAAGATTTGGAAACAGTCTAGGTGCCCATCAGCAGATGACTGGATCAGAAAACTATGGTACATCTACAAAATGAAATACTATACTGCCGTAAAAAAGAAGGAATTCTTACCATTTGCAGCGACCTGGATGGAACTGGATAACATAATGCTAAGTGAAATATGTCAGTCAATGAAAGAAAAATACTACTTGATCCCACTCATTTATAGCTGATAAAGAACATTATAAACTGATGAACAAAAAGATAGTTACAGGAGTAAAGCATCAAACAGACTGTCAAATTGCAAAAGGAAGGTTAGGAGAGGTGGGGGAGATAAGAAATCAACCGAAGGACTTTTATGCATGCATATAAGCATAACCAATGGATGCAAGACACTTTGGGGTGAGGGCATGTACGGGAGTGTGGGGGGGCAATGGGAAGGTATATACACATGTAATGCCTTAATTAAAAAATTAAAAATAAAATAAATATTGATAGGAAAAAAAGCATTATGCTAAGCGAAATAAGCCATTTGGAGAAAGTAAATATCACAAGATTTCACTCATTTGTGTAATATAATGAACAACATAAACTGATAAATAAAAATAGATCCAGAGACACAGAAGCATTTAACAGACTGTCAAACCTCAGAAGGAAGGCAGGGAATGGTGTAGAGCGGGGTGGGGGGAGGTTAGAGATGAAGTGAAGGACTTGTATACAGGCATATAAGCATAACAAATGGACATGGACACCAGTGGTGTGAGAGCTTGTGCTGGGGTGGGGTTGGGGGAGTGGTTGGGGAGAGGCCAATGGGAGAAATGTGAGACACATATATATCTTACCTCATAATATACAAACATGTAACTTGGCCATATCTCCTACACCAATAGCCAATCAGAGTGAGTATGCAAATTGCCCACCATACACAGGGGGTAGAAGCACCATGGCCTGCTCCAGTGGATCCAGGTCCATCTAAGGCAGAGGAGGCCAGGTGGGCAGCTCCAGATACCGTCCACAAGATAAAAGTCCATCAGGCGGAGAGGCAGGGTGCTCAGCGCCAGATACCACTGGAGGCGTCTGGGTCCATCAAGGCCCCAGGAGGGGCAGCAATCTGCCTACCCACTCCTGCGGTACCCTGGGGACATCATTGCCCAGGGGAGGTGCAGCCTGGCTGCTCAACCACTCCCGTGGGGTACTGGGAACATCTCCGCCTGGGGAGATGGCTGAGCCCACCTAGCCACTTTCTTAGGACATGGTGACCCCGGAGAGGTGAGGCTGAGCCTGCCTAGCCACTCTTATGGGGCCCTGGGAACATTGCTGCCATGGGGAGGCATGGTCAGGCCACCTAGCCACTCCAGTGGGACTCTGAGAATATCACCATCCTGGGGAGGCATGGCTGGGCCCGCCTAGCCACGCATGTAGGGCTCTGGGAACATCACTGTCCAGGGAGACATGTCTGGACCCTGGAAACATCGCAAGCATTGGGTTGCTGAGACCCAAACAGAGCCTCTGGCCACAGATTCACAGCTTTGTGGAAACCCAGGGCAGGTATCTGGCTCACCTGCAGAGAGAAAGAGGTTCTGCAGTGGTCCCAAGACATGGGTGGGCAGGGCCAGGGATCCAGGGACAAGGAAGGACTCCTGGGCGGAGGTGCAAGGACCCACAGTCCTGAGGTGGGGGTTGGAGGGGTGCCGTACTGCTGGGTACTGGACTGAAAAACGTGATTCAGAGAAGCCCCCAGTGCTAACCAACCTCGCCCAGGCGGTCTTCCCACTTCAGAGGTGGTGACTCCTGCCCCTGCCTTGACCCAAAGCAAGCCCATGCTGCCCTGCCACATGGCAGAGCATGCCTAAGTGGTGAGTGCGAAGCCTTCCACCTGGTCCAGAGAAGCAGGCAAAGTAAAGAATGGGGACAGGGGACCGGGGAGAGGAAAGAATTTGGAGTGTCCGCAGTGAAGAGGTGCTTGAGAAAGAGGCTCAGAAGCCTGATGGGAAAGATTGTTCTGTTTGCTGGGAGGCTGCCCCTTAGGCAGAGAGCCTGGCTCTGAGGGCTCCCTGTGCACTGAGTCAAATTCCACAGCCAACTGGAATTGGCCTCAGTGTCCTGGTCTGTAAAATGGATTAAGTGTGTCCCAGTGCCTTCACTGAGCTTTGATGGCCAAATGAGATGCTATATAAGGAAAATGAGGGAAGAAGTGAGAAAGAAAGAGAAAGGTGAACAACACAAAAGAAACACTGAATGGAACCAGTAAACCCATTGTTACTTAAATAGGGAATATAGTCAATAGTGTTGTAATGATGGTATGATGCCAAGTGGGTACTGGAAATATTGGAGAACATTTTGTAAAGTATATGATTGTCTAACCACTATTCTGTAACTAATTTAAAACCTTAAACCAATATAAATAATATTGAATGTAAGGAAATGATAATTGAAGTGAAAGTTTTATAAATTTCAAAGTTTAAATAAAGGCTGTAAAGGAAGGAAGGGAAGACTAAAAATAGTGTTTTTCATTTTACCACTTCATTATCTTTTCAGTACATG
Source organism: Antrozous pallidus (assembly GCA_027563665.1). Lineage (NCBI taxonomy): Eukaryota > Metazoa > Chordata > Mammalia > Chiroptera > Vespertilionidae > Antrozous > Antrozous pallidus. Next base: position 114,015,206 of record CM050509.1, read on the forward strand.
AAAAAGACAGTTGCCTTTATATAGTGCTTTTATACTTTTCTAAGTCATTATCTCATTTTAATTGCAGGGCAACTTAAAAAACAAGATAATTATTCCCTCTACTATTCAAAGAAAGGAAATTTTGGTGTCTGGTCCTAATGATTCAATTGTCAGACCTTATTGCAAAGCAGGGTTACTAAAATTTTTTGTGAAGGGTCATATGTATACTAATGAAATACTTGGGGGTGATCAGATAGGCAGGTGAGTGGTTAGGAGCCACCGGTCCCGGATTGTGAGAGGGATGTCCGACTGCAGGTTTAGGCCCGATCCCTATGGTCCCAGATTTAAGAGGGTACAGGCTGGGCTGAGGGACACCCTCCCCAGTGCACGAATTTCATGCACCAGGCCTCTAGTATTTTAATAAAAAAATATAAAAATAAATAAATAAACTGTATTAGCATCTTTTTTGGAATACTAGACATGTGTGTTTAAAATTTAAGTATAGGTGGTATAAAATATTATATTAGTTTCAGGTGTTCAGCATAGTGACAACATTTATATACCTTATAATGTCATGCCTACCTAAATCTAGAATTTATTTGTCACTGTGCAAAGGTATAAAATTCTTATTCTCCTTCACCTTTTTCACTCATCCTCCTGACCTTACTCTCAACCATCATTTTGATCTGTTTCTAGGAGTCTACTTTTGTTTTGTTTTACTTATTTTTGTTTGTTTGTTTGTTTGTTTTAAGATTCCACGTGTAAGTGAAACTAAATGGTTATTTCTCTTTTACTGTTTGACTTTTTATGACTCAATAATTCCACCTGTAGATATTTATTTTAAAAAAATGAAAGTACTAATTTGAGGAAAAATGTGACCTTATTTTTATTGCAGCATTATTTACAAGAGCCAGTTTATTCTTCTACTTTGAAACTGGTTTACATATTCTAACTTTTTCTTTTTCAAATACATTTTAGAATTATGTTTATAAAAATCTTGCTTAGGTTTCCATACTGATTGTATCAAACCTTCTTGCAAACTTAAAGTAATTGACATATTTAATATGTTATGCATTTGAATTCATGAATAGAGCATACCTCTCCATTTCAATGTCTTTTTAAAGTTATTTTTATTTTTAAAGAGCTATTCTCCTTTACTTTGTCTTGTTACTTTTTTTTTATTTTCAAGCTATTGAACACCCAAAAAGAAAAATACAATTTTGTAGTTTTTTTTTCTATAAGTTGATACGTGGTTTACAAGATAGAAAGAAGAAAAGAAAAATAAGGTTCTACATCCATGAATCAATAGCTAATTACTTGGGAAAATAGTTTTTGATTTAAAAAATAATTAGCTTTAGTAATAGACAGCTGAAATTAATCTAAGAAAATGATACTATCTATACTAATAAAAGGGTAATATGCTAATTAGACCAGATGTCTTCCAGATGACCATCTGAACATCTTTCCTGACAAAGCCAGCTCGAACAAAGCCACCCGCCCGAGGTCTCAGGCACCAGCGCCTGTGGTTGTAGCCTGGGAGTGGGCAAAGACTCCTGCCTCACGGCCCTGGGCACCAATGCCTGCAGCTGTGACCCTGGAGAGGTAGAAGCCGCTCGCCCTGCAGTCCTGGGCACCTGCAGCTGCAGGCCAGGTGAAGCTGGCCCAGGTCCCGGGTGCCTGTGGCCAGCTGGAGGAGGAAATCCTGCAGGTGTGGAGCTGAGGCAAAGGTATTTAGGGGCAATCAGGACAGCAGGGGAGCAGTTAGGGGTAATCAGGCCAGCAGGGGAGTAGTTAGGGGCAATCAGGCAGGAGGGAAGGTAAGCAGTTAGTAACCAGCAGTCCTGGATTAGAAAAGGCATGCCCGACTGCCAGGGATGGGGCCTAACCAGACGGTTGGACATCCCCCCGAGAGGTCCAACATTCCCCAACCTTTCCCATCCCACCAAGGGATTTTACTCAGGGAGGATATCCCCATTAGCAGTTTAATATTTCTAGCAGGAATCCACACGACTTTGGAAAAGTTCTCTGGAAATATACTGCAACATGGATCAAAGAGAGGAACCAGCCAGATTAATGAGGACCTTGTAACTGGAACCACACCTTGCAGCTACCCCAATCAGCTACCCCAGTCACAAACAGCATCCCCCAGCAATACACTGAAGATAAGGAGTGGAAGAAGAACAAGGAGGATGATAAACAGCCAAGAGATGACTTGAGGAGTGAGATGGTCCACAAAGCTGAACGAATTTGAGAAAAGACCAAAACCCCAAGGAAAGCCTGAAAATATCTTTCTTTCCATGTTGCCAGTAACCAGCTGTGTGGTAATTTCATCAAGGGCTAATGGGGATATCCTCCCTGAGTAAAATCCCTTCGTGGACTGATCCCTCGCCTAGTATAGTAAATATATGGGCAAAGTATAATTACACAGGTGTCCCCACCCAGCTTCCCTGTTTTATATAACACAAGATTCAAACTATTGCTCCTTTGTGTGTAGAATTAAAGCTGGCTAGCAACACACCAAAGGAGGGGGAAGCAAAAACCTAAATACAATTACTATCACTGCTTAATTCTGGGAGAGGCAAAGAGAATTTAACATTACTAAGACCTTCCCCCCCCCCACTAATCCATTATGTAAAAAGTCTTATGAATGGCACCTACCAGCAGCAAACTTATGAATAGTTTTTTTTTCTTTTGTGGATTGAAGCCCCTATGGGTCTGCATATAGTAATAATCAATTAAAATCAGCTGCTGCACTTGCACCAGTAAAATTCTAGTTTAAAATGATAACTTCAATGAAAAATCACCTTCTTGGTGCTTAAAGTAAAAATAACAGCACCCTTGATATTTTTGAATTACAGCAGCATATTGTGTATTTATCCCAGGCAAACTTCCTTAGATGCCTGACAGCAATTTAAAGAAAGAATTTGCTCCTTTGCTTTTGCCTTTTAGAATAACCACTATTGCCTGTCTCATTTTTGTTCTTATTTGTTTAATTTTAGTCTGAAGGTGTGAAATAAAAATCTTAAAAGAATTGAAACTCTGAAAATGGCATATCAATATCTATTTATAATTTAAAGAAAGAGGAAATGCTGGAAACCAAGATCAACAATAATTAATATAAATGTGAGAAGAGAAGGCTGTTTGGACTCCTTTGAAATTCACAAGGTGAATTTCCATTTAATGACCTACTGCTGACTCAATGGTCTAAAGTAAACACCCCCAAAACCTGATAATATTACTGTTTACTATAAACATTACAACTGATATGTCTGTTTGCATTCCTAAAAGGCAATTGTGTATTCTAGTAAATAAAAGCTGCTGGTAAAGGAGACTCAGTGGAACTTGCCTGCCCTAGTAGGGTTCGCCCTGGCCTCCCCCCGTATTAATTAAAATTAATATTGTGCTGTGTGTATCATTTGTATGTCAGCTCTTTCTTCAAGCCTTTGAACCCAAAAGCCATGCTGGCTATGGCCTTTCACAATTATTTATACCTTTTTTTCTGCTTAATTTTCTTTCCCAAATCACTTGAGTCAACATACGTATCACCATCTATTATCACTTACATAATTTTTAGGGTCTGGGGCAAAATGAAAATGCAAGGTCTCATATAAAAATCAAGATTAAAAAAAGTCATTAGAGGTAGTATAATATAATGTCTTTACCTTTCTTTTGTGATCATTCTTTCTTTTCAACAAGTCATTTTTAAAAAAAAAATACCATTTAATACTGTGCTCCCTTACACATGGAGTTACTCAAAGGATTAAAACAAATGCTCACAAAACACTGAAGCTTTGAATAATGTATCTTCACACATGCATGTGCACCTGCTCAGCCCAACTACTGTGTTGCCCCTCCTTCTGGGAGCAAGGCAGATGGGTCCAACTGGGGGCCTGGAATTTGAGCCAGACATCTTTCCATGGCCTATTTCCTCAACCCACAGTGCAGAGGTTAACCTTAAAGATTGCAACCATCTGAGGTGCACTATGATCCTAGATTAAAGGTTGGCCAGAGGCACACCTCTGCTGAATAGCATACCAAATGTGCCATGGAACTGTCCATTAAGGTTAGCTATATCCACTGTCATGCTTTGACTAAAATGTTTCAGAGAGATGATAGCAATGTTTGCTGAACTAAGGCAAGGAAAATTATATTAGGCCAAATCCAGTAAACCAAGTGGCTATTGAAGTAGGATTCTGAGGACCCATAAAGAGGGGCTAAGAGACAACAAGATTAAAATTTGCATATGAACCCTGCCTCTAAGCCCCTGGTTTGGCTGTTGTACCTTTGAACTTCAATTGAAAACAAACACATTAATAATATTATTAAGATTTCATGATAGCTACTAGAGTATCATACCAAGGAGATAGGCTAGGTAGTCATGGGTGGAACCTTGAGAGAGAAAAAAAAATGGGGAAGTCCTGGAATAACAGGACTTTGCAGAGATGGACAGGATGCAAACTTACTGACTGCAGACTTTTCTGAGAAAAACTGCAGATAAAAACAATATGATGTAGAGCTGAACCCATCTGGGTGGAAAAGACAGGTGGGATTTGTTAAAGCAACCAGAAGCAGGAGCTGCCAATACAACCGGGGTGGGCTGAAAGGCCCTCTTGGGAGACATGAGCTTTAAAATGTATGACTGTTGCTTAGTCATAATTCTTTGAAAGGACCAATCAAGAGCTAGCAAGGCATATATCTACCCCTAGACAAAGAAACTTGAGTGGTAACCCACTTGGGTCCTCACCTTGTTAGAGGGACTCTGTATATCTCTCAATAAAACTTTGCTTCCACTTACCTTCTTTATCCATGAACTCATTCTTCGATTTTGTGAGACAACAAACCTGGATCTGATCACAGCACTTCGTTTTCAGTAGAATAAATATGTGGCACTCTGGATACCAGGCTCTGTTGCTACATTGATTTTACCTCTGAAGCTCAACATGTCTCCATTTCTGAATTTTGAATTCCAGGGTTTTATAATAACTATGTACTCAATTTGTAAGTATAATATAGTATAATCTCAAAATTAACATGTCCAAAAGTAAACTCAGAAGTTTCACCTCACACAAAGCCTGTTTTACTCTTCCTTTACTCAATTTCTCAGTACAGAAGCCTAAGGTTAATTTTTGACTCCTTTCTTTGATTCATTCTTCTCCACAATCCTCCCATCAGAAAATTCTGCCAGGAATATCTTCCAAATATATTCAGATTTTTACCACTTTGATCACTTCCATGGCTACCACCCTTGATATGAACCATAATCATTGCTAACTTAGAATATTGCAAAAACCGTATAACAAATCTTACTACTCCACTTTTGCCATGCACATGTCTATCCTTCACAGATTAGTCAACATATGTGTATATGAGTTTTTCATTTCCCAGACCAAAACTTACCAATGGCTTCTAATTACACATAAAATAAATCCCAGATTTTTTTCAGATTTAGATTTGCATTTTACCTTCATTACATACTATTTGGGTGACCATAGGAAAACTTGAATTTTTTTAAACCTCAATTTTTCCTTAAAAATATAGATAATAACTATAGTATCTATGTATTAGCAACATTGTGAAGATTAAAAACATTAATATATGTAAAAAGTTCAGTAGTACTTGCCTTTCAGTAACTGGTTCAAAGATATTTCATTGAAAGAATTGACATCACAATGATTTCGGGAGGAGGGAAGTCCAATGAACAACTGTGTATAGAAAATGTAAAACTATCCACATGCAGTTAGCTGTGCATCAATTGCCTATTGCTATTTAGCAAACAACTTGAAATCTCAGTGTCATACAAGAAGCATTTATTTCACACAGATTTACTAATTGGCTGAGAGTCAGCTGTTCTAAAATTAGCTTGGCTGGGTAGCTCTGCTTCAAGTTGTGTGTCTAATTGGGGTTGGCTCTGTTATGTGTTGAACTCAGGTCTGTTCCATTTACTTAATTCTGAGAGCCATATTGACAAAGTAAAAGTTACCCAGAACCCCAAAAGAAATTGCTATCATAGTAAAATTTGAAGCATGTGAAAATTCTTAAAGTCTAGAGTAGCCTAAGGTTTATCACATTGTCATACCTTTATGAACATGCCATTGTCTACAGCAAGTCACATGCTACATCCCAAAATAAAGGAATAAGCAGCACATGGTGACTTTGGTGGAGAAAGTTCCAAATTGCATGGTAATGAGTGTAGATACAAGGAGAAGTAACATGTAGGATCCAACAGTACCATCTACCACAGCACAAGTAGTAAAGTTTTTTTTTAAAGTATAGTGGAAGTGCTAGAGGCATCTCTCACAAACACCAGAGAGGCGGTGCCAGAAAGCCCCCTAAGTCAGTGTGAGAGGGCTCTTCCCAACTTCAATCTTTGTCTTCTCATATAAACGAATTTATATCAGAGACCCCGAATGTGTCGTGAACAGCAAATTTATCAAAGCAATTAAAACATGTATATTTATTGAAAAAGCAAAGATATACATCTGGCTTATGAAGCACAGACAGGCTTTCAGCAAAGCTGAAGAGTCAATTGTGCAGGGGTCCAAGGCATGGTACCCTCCTGTCTATAGGTTACAAAATTATTTTGTTAAAAATTTTGGTACAGATTAATTATCAAGGTCTTTTTTTTACACTTTGTTGTGGCCTTCCCAGAATTACTGAGAAGCACCTAGCAACTTTATCTTGCCAAGCCTTGAGACTGATGGTTTCTCTGCTTAGGGAGGAAAATTGTCCATTCTCCCTTTTCCCTAGTCCTCCCCCTCCCCCCAGTTTCTGAATTCTCTCCTTAGGGATGCTCTTAACCATTTGCTCTGGGTCCTTGACTAAGGGAGATAATAGCTTATTAGTTGTTAGTTACAAGCCAGCTGCAAATTGCCCACACTCATTGGCCTTGTTTTAACTTTCCTCAGTTCCCTATACCTCCTGCTTGGAATTTTATAAAAGAAGGAGTGATTAAAAAAAAACATTGGGACAAAATATAATCAAAATTAAGATTTTACATCATTGTTCTTGAAATTTATCCCATAAGTTCTATAAATATGTAAACATTTTACTTTCTAAAATCAAGATTCATTGATCAATGTGTCTTTAATATGTAGGGACTACTTCAGTTATTCATCATTTAAATTTTCCTTTTTACTTTTAAAAGACAGTTGTGGTACATTTACACAATGAAATACAACTGTGCTATAAAAAGAAGGAAATCTTACCCTTTGTAACATCATCGATGGACCTGGAGCGCATTATAGTAAGTAAAATAAGCCAGTCAGAGAAAGATAAGCACCATATGATTTCACACATATGTGGAATCTAATGAACAAAATGTACTAATAAGCAAAATAGTGATAGACTCATAGACAGGGACAACAGTGTGTTGATTATTGTGGAGAGGGAATGGAGAATGTAGATATGGGTAGAGAAGGTATAAATTGTGATGTTCAGAGATTTGGCTTTGGGTGGAAAACACACAATACACTGTATAGATGAGATGTTATAGAATTGTGAACCTGAAACCTGTTAATTTTGTTAACTGGTATCACCCCAATAAGTTCAATAAAAAAGAACAAAATCTAAATAAATAAATACATCCTATCTAGTAAAAGAGTAATATGCAAACTGACAGTCACTCCAACACAAGATGGCCATCCCCACTTAAACACAAAATGGCCACCACAAGATGGCCAGCAGGGGAGGGCAGTTGGGAGATTCCAGGCCAGCAGGGGAGGGAAGTTTGGGTTGATCAGGCTGGCAGAGGTTGGCAGTTGGGGGCGATCAGGCGAGCACGGGAGCAGATAATATTAATCAGGCCAGCAAGGGAGAAGTTAGGAGGCAATCAAGTTGGCAGGGGAGGGCAGTTAGGGTTAACCAGGCCAGCAGCACAGGGCAGTTGGGGGCAACCAGGCCAACAGGAGAAGGCAGTTAGGGGTGACCAAGCTGCCAAAGGAGGGAAGTTGGGAGGGGGAACAGGCCTGTAGGGGAGGGCAGTTAGGGAGGATCATGTCAGCAGGGGAGGGCAGTTGGAGGTGACCAGGCCAGCAAGGGAGGGCTGTTAGGGTGACCAGGCTGCCAACGGAGGGCAGTTAGGGGTGAATGGGCCAGCAGGGGAGGGCAGTTAGGGGCAATTGGGCAAGCAGGCGAGTACTTAGGCATTGATCAGGCTGTTAAGGGAGTGGTTAGGGGTTGACCAGGCTGGCAGGCAGGCGAGTGGTTGGGAGATAGCAGTCCTGGATTGTGAGAGGGATGTCCAACAGCCTGTTTAGGCTCAATCCCACCAGTATTGGGCCTAAATGGGCAGTCAGACATCCCTCAAGAGGACCCAGAGAAGAGAGGGTGCAGGCTGGGCTGAGAGACACACACTCCCCATGCACGAATTTCATGCACTGGGCCTCAAATAAATAAATAAATAAATAAATAAATAAATAAATTGCCTTTTTAGCTTAATGGCTACTTTTAATAATGGAATAAATTTTCAACAAGAACAGAATCATCTCTGTTTCTTGTAACATGAAAGAAAATTACAAAAAGAATAGTATGTTTTATCTATTTTTACAAGGCTATTATAAGAAAATTATAGCTTCGAAATAGAAGAATCATAATAAACAATTGTCCTTCATTTAGCAGAATGACAAAGTTTGAGAGTGTATGATAATAATGGACACTGTATATTGTAAGTAAATAAAAATAGTTAATTTAAATCTGCACTAAAATACTTATTTATCATAAGTGAAGGCAGTTTGTGGGTTTCTAGGATTAAAATATTTAGAACGTTCCTAAAGGAATCTTTCATGACTAGTTGTTAAGTAGCTGAACCAAACCTATTAGTTTTGACTTTTTGAGCTCAAAGCATATATGTTGCAGTTTATTACAATGACAGCAAAATCTATCATCCTCTACCTAAAGCTATAGTATGAGAGTACTCAAATCAACAAATCTTTCCTTTAGAGTAACTCAACTGTAAAATGTCCTTGACCAGTTAGACAAGGACAAAAAACAACCTCTCTATTAATCTGCTGAAGATGAACAGTTTACTGGCTTTCATCTTCAGACAGAACATGTTTATGGCAATAATGCTTTTTATGTTACTTTATTTAAGCAATACTATTTCTCTATTGCTCAAAAGCTTAGTGCAATGTTAAGAAATGACAATATACTTTTCTTATTGTCCCATTAATGTGATATATGGGTTTTAACATTAAAAACATTCAGGAGGATGGAGGTGGAAGAGGGTATGGGAGGATAAATGTTGATCTGAAAAATAAATAAAATTAATTAATTAAGCAAATAATTAAAAACATCTATTGATTAAATTAGAAAATGCATACTAAAAATCAAAAACATGTCTTCAAAGAAGGTAAAAACAGCAACAACAGAATCAATGGGAAGACATACTAGTGTGATGTCCAATTTTATAACTCCAATAACTCCAATTCTAATGTATTTTCTATACCAAACACACAGAGATACAGACAGACACACGTACACATAAGGATGTATAATAGGAGAAACTCAGAAGATTAGTAAAAAAAAATTAATAGCTGGCCGAACCGGTTTGGCTCAGTGGATAGAGCGTTGGACTGCGGAGTGAAAGGTCCCAGGTTCGATCCCGGTCAAGGCATGTACCTTGGCTGCGGGCACATCCCCAGTTGGAGGTGTGCAAGAGGCAGCTGATCGATGTTTCTCTCCCATCGATGTTTCTGACTTTCTATCCCTCTCCCTTCTTCTCTGTGAAAAATCAATAAAATATATTTTAAAAAAATCAATAGCTGGACACGTCAAGCAGCTTAGATTACGGAAACAGTCATATGATGGAATTTTTCTTTTCATTTTTAATCAGTATGTTTAAGGCCAATCTTAATTTGCTTACTAACTTACACTTACACAAAAATATTTGCAGAATTTGTTAATGTTTGAAATAAACTTAGTATCATTTTTGTAGGAATTTATATTTTGTAATATTTTCAGTACCATCAAGAAGTCGGGCAGCATTGAATAGGTAACAAAGTAGAACAATGATTGTTGCTTTATTTTAAACCCCAAAGGTTATTTTTCTTTAGTGGAAATGCTGAAATAAAACCATTGTACTTTTCCTTATCACTGAGTGCAAAAATTGTCTGATACCAATGAGCGACAGCCTCTCAATAAGGCTCTGGAAGTAGATCATGAGATGGGCTCCAGATGTGTAGCATTTAGGAAAAACGATTGCAAGAAGTAACACAAACTAAATAGAAGATCTCTAGTTCAAGAGTTTGTTCACATCTGAAATAGAAATACTTGTTTAATTCATACCTTTAATAAATGCTTGCTTGTTTTGATATGGTTTATGGGATGTAAATCCTGTGTAAGAATTTGGGCTACATGTTAGGAGAGACATGTGGGAGATAAAGCAACTTCAGAACTTGTCAGAGTCATATGATATTTTCCAGAACTATTGATTATTTTGTAGAAACTTATTGTCCACCTGCAATCTTCAAGCATCACTTGTGTTTACTATCAGACAAGAATATCTTACAAGTTTAATATTTGATATATGAACCAGGCATGTAGAAGATGTCTTTTAAATGTAATTAAAGTTTTATATTTCTGTTCACTTGCCTTTTCAAAATGTTATTAGCTGATATTATAATAGGTCATGAAACATTTGGTAGCAACAAAATTGCACAGTATTCTTGGGAAAGTTAATAAGAAAAAAAGATTATGGGTTTGTCCCTCTTACCCAATGGTGCATTTAGTACAATGCAGAAACAAGGCTTCTGGCAAGATGTTCAATAGACATAAAGACCTGAATCTCTAAGGCTATATGATAGGAGGAATTCAGAAGATCAGCAAAAAAATTAAATTAGCTGGATATGTTGTCAGTTTGGATTCTGGAAACAGTCATATAATGAACTTTTTTCTTTTCATTTTTCATCAGTATGTTTGAGCCCCATCTTAATTTGCTTACTAACATACACTTTTTGCTGAATTCCTTGTTTTTGCATAAAATAACCACTTATCTTCTGTCTCTCCTCCATCAGAAAGCCTTAAAGCAGTAGTTCTCAACCAAAAACAATTACAAAAACATTCAGGAGGATGGAGGTGGAAGAGGGTATGGGAGGATAAATGTTGATCTGAAAATTTTTTTTTACTAATCTTCTGAGTTTCTCCTATTATACATCCTTATGTGTACTTTGTAATGTCACAACCTTTTAATACAGTTCCTCATGTTGTGGTGACCCCCCAACCATAAAATTATTTTCATTGCTACTTCATAGCTGTAATTTTGCTACTGTTATGAATCATAATTTAAATAAAAGATGAGACAGAGGTCTGAAAAACCAGGACTACAAGCTTTATTAGAGGAGGAGGACATTGCTGGGCTGTCTTTCAAGGTGAGAAGAACAACACGTGCAGAGGTGAACACGCCTTTTGAAGGGAGGAATGGTAAGGGATGGGGCTTAGGATATTTGGAACGCCCTGATTGGTGGTTTCATATAAGACTCATGATTAGGCACTTAGGTACTTAGGAATCAAGGGCTTAGGGTATTTAGCAGGTGCTGATAGGTGGTTTAATGTATAGTTCATATAAGTTGCCTGGCTAGGTGCTCAGGAATGTCCAGGCCACAGGTGCAGGTTATGTCATACTCCTTCCATCAGTTGGGGGAAGGAACTATCATTCCAGGCTTTTGGTAATATTAAAAAATTGAGAGGGCAAGATCAGAGGGTGAAAGTCCGTCTTCTGTAGCTACTTCCTGCTGAGAGGGGACATCATCAGGGGAGTCTCAAGGATTCTTGTGCTAGGTTCTGAATTCAAGGCCAGATAGATCTCTCCAACCTTCTGGTTGGTGAACGCCTGCATTCTGTTCTGCAAGAAAACTAGTGAAACAATGCATGAGACAGGGGTCAAAAGAGAAAAATTAAAGGAATAGACACCAGTGGGTCTAATGATGGGAGGAGCCATGGGGTAAGTGAGCAAAAAACAGGGAGTGTTTTCTGTGCTGGACAAGGAGTTAAGCAGCATGGTTTCCCCAAGGGACTGGTTGGTGAAGTCTGAAGAGCAATCCTGGTGAGTCACTTGGGAGGTAAAAGCTGGTCCTGAGGCTGCCACAGCATCACTTGTCTGGTTTTTCTGCTTCTCTGGGCCTGGAGCTGCAATACAACTGAGATCTAGATGTTATTTTTAGGGGGAAAGAGTAGGGGATCTCAGTTGCCTCACTAGTGATATGAAAGGGGAGAATAGGTTACCCTGGGGGTGAGGTTCTTGCTTTCCTAGTTTTTCTCCTTGCTGAGCATCTACATGTTTCTTGTAGGTCCTGAGACAGGGTTTCAAAATAGGTAAAGCAATGATTAAGCTCCCTGTGGCAGTTCTAACCTCTGCTGTGATGCTGAGGGTTATGAGGAGAGGGATTATCTGGACTCCTCTTTTGTGTCAGATATGATGGGTTATGGGGACAGGTAAAGATTGATTATTGTAGGCTGCGTCTACATTGGGTGAGAGATAAATGAGAGTACAGGTTCTTGTCCAGCTGATGGGGAGACAGATGTATGTGTTTTCTCCACAGAGGAAGAAAAATCCCTGGTCACAGAGACAAGCTGATAGGCATAAGGAGAAGAGGTGGACTAAAGGGTATGATATTCCTTTTTCTAGTTCCACATTCCAACCTGAGAGGGTAGTCACCATGGCACTACCAATAAGGGGTGACAAATGAGTGACTGAGATTGTATTGCAGTGAAAGTGGGAGGGAATATTAGAATGGGCTGTTATCCAAGGAAAAAGAGAAAGGGAAGGAAAGGAACAGAGGAAGCCAGGGACCTGGATGGTTGGATAAAAAGTTAGACAGTGTGAATATTCTGGTTTAGCTTAAAAAGTATCCAGCATCCTTGTCCTGCCAGACTTGGAGACTGGAGCCTCATTTTCTTGCTCAGAGTGAAATGGCCCTTTTACAATTCTTGTTAACAGTTAACTTTAGAACTTCTTTCTTTATTTCAACATTTCTCGTTTCTTTCTCATCACATGCACAACCTTAACAAATTTCACTTTCAAATTAGCCTTCAAGCCTTCTTTCTATGTCCTTCAAAAAGGCATAACCATGCCTCAGACTTTCCATTAAGTATTTCTAAAACTTGTCTAGCAATCAATGTTTCAGTATAGTATGCTATTTAAAAATATTTAGAAAAGATGTGGGGGGAGGGAAGAGAGCAGGTTCTGCAGCCTATTCCCAGGCCTCTAGCTGCTTGAATTTTAAACTACCACATTTTTTTTCTAGAAATAATTATCATAGAGGAGATATGGAGATAAGGTGTTTACAGTCTAATGAATGGATCAACCTTGTGGGGGTGAGAGAGTGAAACTGAGGTAAGTGAATATGGTTTGGGACAACTGGGTTTTATGAGAAGATGGAAGGTAGCCTTGGCCGGGCACCAAGGTAGAATGAGAAAAGAGTGAATGGGGGAATTTAGTAAGATGCAGTGTACAGATGAGGTGGCTAATGGCTGTGAGATTAAGCCGTCAACCACCATAACAGAGAATGAAGAGAGGACAAGGGTCCCAGCGAATTCAGAGGGCAGAATAAGTGGCCTCAGTGTCGATTAAAAAGAAGATTGGCTTACCTGCCACCACAGTAGTTATCTGAGACCTGTCCTGGTGATGTAAGTCTGTGAAGCCCTATCAGAGCCTGGACAGCTTCTTCAGTGGAGGTCTGGGATGTCAAACCGGATCCAAAGGGAGGCCATGCTGCACTGGCTAAGGCCTGAACTGGAGGAGCCAAACTACAGTCTGATTTCCAGTGGCTTTATCTTCCGCATCTTGGGCAGGGCCTAGGCGGGGGTCTTGTATTTGACTAGGATTTGGTTCAGTGTCTTTCCTTGCTGCATTTGAAGCATGGGCCTGGAGGAGGCTTAGCCCCTGCCTTAACCACAGTTGGAGGACTGACAGTTCATTTTGGTTTTGAAAGTAGAGGCTAGGAGCTGGAAGGTCTCCTACTGGGCCTCAGCCTTAGCCTGATCTTGCTTTTGATTTTAGATTTGGTTCTCATTGTCTCTATTATTAAAGACATTAAAGGTCAGGTTAACAAGGTCTTTTTGAGAGGTTTTTGGACCTGCATCTATTTTTTGAAGTTGTGGTATATGTCAGGGAGTAAAGGTGGTCAGGTCAGTGGAAAAAGAAACCTGAGATGGCTCTCAATCTGTGATGCTGGACATGGAGAATGGAAACTGAAGACTATGCCTTCAGTTCCTGCTGCCTCCCACAGGGGTAGAATGGACTTGGGAATAGAAGAGACTATTGAGGAAGGAAGTCTTTGGGTGGCCTGAGAATGAGTGTTAGATTGGAAAGGCTGTTTTGGAGCTCACGTTCTCAGGATTTGGGCTCTCAGGAAGATCAGAAAGTGAGAAGGGAATGGCTACCTGGATGATGCCCACCGCTCCTGTGACCTCACACAAGGGGAACTATCTGGCAGCCTGTGAATTCAATTGCTGGCAGTCATGGGGGGTGGAAATTAGGTGGAGGGCACAAGGGAAAGTCGTTGGTTAGAATTCTCAGAGGTAGAGCGTGGGGTGCGGATTCTGCAGCAGGGTTGTAAGGGGGCGGCGGGAGTGAGACATGTGGAAAGGAATGATCTGCTGGGTCGACAGAGCAATGAGAAAACAGAGAAAGGGGCTGATGATAGGTTTGAGAGGGCAAAGAGTACTTTGCAAGGAGGATCTGATAGATGGAACATGAGGAGTAAAGCGAGGGGTGAGAGTGGGGGTTGGGGGAGAAGCCTGTTCATAGGGATCTCTGAGGCCTCCCTGTCCAGTAGCAAAAATTATCTAGGTCTTGGAGGATATTGGAATCAAAGTGCCATTTTTGGGTCACAGAGAGGGATTGTTGAGTTTATATTGTGGCTAGGTAGAGCTTCTTGGTTTGATGTTCCTCCCCAACTTCCCAGTGGCCCTTTCCTCTGGTCACGGGAACCTCTCAGTCCAGGAGAATAGCAGAGCTTCCTGGCCAGGTACCTAGGCTTTCGTAGAACATAGAACTTGTAGCCGAGTAGACAGGAAAACTCAGGCCCTTCCAGGTCAAGGGAATGATGTGGGGAGAGGGGGTTCCTGGAGCCTACTGGTGAGAAAGTGACGATATCCCCTGGTACTGCAGGGTTTGAGAAGTATTCAGAAGAGGCCAATCAACTCAGAACCATGACACCAAGCAGAGCCAGATCAGGAGTCAGAAGCTCCGCGCCAGGTTCAAGAATCATCTACGCTCCCATGCATCTCTTCCAGACTTCGGCACCAAATGAAAAATGAGACAGAGGGCCGAAAACCAGGACTACAGGCTTTATTAGAACACCCTGTCAGGCTGTTCCGCAAAGGAAGAAGAGCAACACGTGCATAGGTAAACTCGCTTTTTGAGGGGATGAATGGGAAGGAATAGGGCTTAGGGTACTCAGCACGCACTGATTGGTGGTTTCATATAAGGCACATGATTAGGCACTTAGGTACTCAGGTATCAAGCGTTTAGGGTATTTTGCTGATTGTGGTTCAATGTATAGTCCATATAAGGTGCCTGGTAAGGTACTCAGGGATGTCCAGGACGCAGGTGCAGGTTATGTCATATTCCGTCCATTGGTTATGGGAAGGGAGGATCTATCAATAAATATCTGTGTTTTCCGATGGTCTTTGGCGACTCTGCTAGTGGTTCTCAACCTGTCATGACCCACAGGTTGAGAACCACTGCTGTAGAGCCTAAGACCATCAGAAAAAAACATATATTTACATTATGATTCATTAACAGTAGCAAAATTACAGTTATAAAATAGCAACAAAAATAATTTTATGGTTGGGGGTCACCACAACATGAAGAACTATATTAAAGGGTTGAGGCATTAGAAAGGTTGAAAACCACTGCCTTAAAGGGTAAATATGTTGAAAACAAATCACTAGCATCAACAGAACACAGAACAACACACTGAAACCAGAATGTATTTTTTTTACCTTATATTGTCATTAAGTTTATTTCATCCCAATTACATTACATTTAAGCTTTATGCTGAAGTCTCACATGATCTTAAAATTTGCTTAGGCCAATATACAGATCAAAGTCCATATTACCTGAGAAGAAAACCCAGTATATTGAAGTCCCCACATGTAATCAGTGTAGATGGTTGAGCCATTGTCATAAAAATTAAGTTAACTCAGGGTTGTTTAATTTAGTTGTGACCCTATTAAAATATATTTTCCAATTCTCAGCATTATTGGTTCAATTACTGATTTCCAAAGTAGGTCCAAATGGCCTCAGGAGGTTTGTTAAAATAATAGTTATATTCAAAGACAAAATGATTACACTGTTCAATGATCAGACTGGTACTAAAGCTTGTTGTTTTATTTAAATATTGGCTGACACACAGTGCAGCTGATTTTCAGCCCTGCCTCTGAATGTGTGTTATGAAATATGGGCAAGGACAGCAAGAAGAAAGGCCCAGGCCTGTAGATTATTGTTAAAAAATGCACAGAAGTGGAGCAAGGTAACTAATTAAGAGGGTGCTAATGCTTAAATGAAACAATATTGGCTATCATCATACAAATTAACCTTAAGCTGCACATCTTCCCCCCTCTAAGCATCCTTACTAAATAAGCACTTCTTGAAAGTGACCAATAAAAATGCTGACACATCTTATTATGGGACATTACTATTGTTCAAATATCATGTGTCACTTTGCATTACTTTGATATAACAGTATTTTGATGCAGTTTGATGTGACAAGTCACTGAACAATGTCATTGAAAAAATTCAGATTTTAAGCTATTTTTCTTAAACCTATTTTTGCATAAGAATTTAACAATATTGTTTTAAAATAACTGTACTTAGTTCTCATTTATTGGAACATTTAAAATGGCAGAGCAAATGTTCCATGTATCAGGATAGGTGGCTGACAGGGGCATGGATGTAATGCTATATAAATAGGTTACATATACAATCCTTTATAGCTGCTTTATCTCTATTGAGAATATTCAAAGTTTCCTGGGTCAGTGGCTTCTTATTTATTCAAATTTATAGTGACTAGCTTCAGAAATCAAATCTGACAAAATAATTAATTACACTTTATAGCTCATTGGCACGCTGTAGTTTAATAGAATTACCAGAGCTGAAGTTCAACTTTAAATACCATTATATTCTTCATATTAAAAATGTCAAATTATATTTTTCAGTTCTTACAAAATCCAAGATGACTTATTCCAAACTTATAGCAATGACAATGAAAAACTCAACAGGACACCTTTTTAATACACAATTTCCACAGCAATAAGAAAATTTATTCAGTGGATCAAGGAGTATAGAGCTGCATTTTAAATTTCAAATGTTTATGAATTCTCTATGATAGTATCACAAACTTATCTATACAATATATTTATCTTCACCAAATTGGAAAAATTGCAATGCAGTGGTTCAATGTTTAAAATTACATGTCTGACCTTGCAATTTGTCCTAGATATGTCTTAAAAAGTTGTATGTAAAGCAATATATTATATATCATATTATATTCACAATAGCACCTGAGTTAATTTCAGTTATAAATTTCTATAGAAAAGGGGTTTAAACACATAATGAAGTGATTCCTTATATCAGAGAAACAATATTAATTTTATGTATAATCCTATATAATAAAAGAGAAACATGTAAATTGACCATACCTCCACTAAGCTCACCAGCCAATTGGGAGGAGAATGCAGATTAACCTTATCGACTCTGACAGTAGGGAGGCAGTAGCTCCCAACATGGGCTGCTTGGCAGCCTACGGTGTGGAGCAGGCAGGCCCCATAGAGAGCAGAGAACCACAGGGGATGAACCTAAGCCATCAGTAGGACATCCCCTGAGGGCTCCTGGATTAGAGAGGGTGCAGGTCAGGCTAAGGGACACCCCACCACCACCATGCACAAATTTTGTGCACCAAGCCTCTAGTAGCTATATAAAATTAAGCATATTCAAAACTAAACTCTTGATTCTTTATTTTCCTGAGAAGGAACATCAGCTGATAAAAAAATGGAATTTTTTATTATTAAAAGTATTACATATGTCCCCTTTTTCTACCATTGACCCCTTCTAGTCCACCACTGTCCTCAGCCCCAGGCCTTCTCCACCCTATTGTCTCTGTCCATGGGTTATACATATATACATACAATTTATTTGGTAGATCTCTTCCCACCCACCAACCTTTCCATGCCTTTCCTCTGAGGTTCCACAGTTTTTTTCATGCTTCTGTCTCTGGACCTATTTTGTTCATCAGTTTATTTTGTTCATTAGATTCCACATATGAGTGAGACCATGTGATACTTGTCTCTCAGAGTGCCTTTTATTGCTTAGCAGTGAGCTCTCTTGTTATTCTATTGATGGTGCAGAAATTCTTTATTTTGACGTAGTCCCATTTGTTTATTTTTTTCCCTTAGATTCCATTGTCCTAGGAGATGTATCCATAAACTTTGTAATGAGAGATGTCTGAGATTTTACTGCCTATGGTTTCTTCTAGGATTTTTATGTTTCATGACTGACATCGAAGTCTGTTATCCATTTTGAGTTTATTCTTGTGTATGGTGTAAGTTGGTGGTCTAGTTTCATTTTTGTGTGTACCTGTCCAATTTTCCCAACACCATTTATTAAAGAGACTGTGTTGACTTCATTATATGTTCTTGCCTCCTTTGTCAAATATTAATGGATCATAATGACTTGTATTGATTTCTGAGGTCTCTGTTCTGTTCCATTGACCAATATGCCTGTTCTTGTGACAGTACCAGGCTCTTTTGATTATAGTAGCTCCACAGTATAATTTGATATCTGGTATTGTGATCCTTTCCACTTTGTTTTTCTTTATCAAGATCACTGCAGCTATTGGGATCTTTTTGGTTTCATATAAATTTTTGGTATATTTGTGATAGTTCTGGGAAAGATGCCATTGGAATTATAAAAGGGATTACATTGAATATAGATTGCTTTGCATAGTATAGACATTTTAATTATGTAAATTCTATCAATCCATGAACACGGTATATTCTTCCACTTACTTATATTTTCCTCTATCTCTTTTTTCAACATAATATAGTTCTCTGAGTATAAGTTTTTACGTCCTTGGTTAAGTGTATTCCTAAATATCTTAATTTTTTGTCACAATGGTAAATGGGATTGTTTATTTAGTTTCTCTTTCTGACAAATCATTATTGGTGTGTAAAAATGCCATTGATTTCTGGGTGTTAACTCTGTAGTCTGCTGAATTCTTTTATTAAATTTCATAGTTTTTGTCCAGTTTTTAGGGTTTTCTATGTACAATACCATGTCATCCGCTAATAATGAGAGTTTTGCTTCCTCTGTTTCAATTTTGACACCTTTTATTTCTTCTTCTTGTCTATTTGCAGTACTATGTTGAATAAGGGTGTTGAAAGTAGACAACCTCATCTTGTTCCTACCTTAAGGGAAACACTTTTTGTCTCTGGCCATTGAGTATGATGCTGGCTGTAGGTGTGTGGTATATGGCTTTTATTATGTTGAGACATTATCCCTCTATCCCCACTTTGCTGAGAGTTTTTATCAAAAATAGGTGTTGGAGTTTATCAAATTATTTTTGTGTATCTATTGATATGATAATGTGATTTTTGTATTTCAATTTGTTTATATGCTCTATTACATTTATTGATTTGCAAATATTGCACCATCTTTGCCTTCCAAGAATAAATCCCACTTGGTCATGGTATATAAAATTTTTAATATAATGCTGGATCCAATTTGCTAAAATTTTGTTGAGAATTTTATCATCTATGTTCATGTGGGATAGTGACCTGTAATTGTCTTTCATTGTAGTTTCTTTATCTGGTTTTGGAATTAGAGTGATGCTGACCTAATAAAAAAGAGTTGGAAGTATTCCTTCCTCTTGGATTTTTTGGAATAGCTTGAGTAGGTTAGGTGTTAGTTGTTCTTTGAAGGATAATAAAATTCCTCTGTGAATCAATCAGGATCAGGGCTTTTGTTTGCTGGGTGTTTTCTTTTCTTTTTTTAATTACTGCTTTTATTTCATCAGCTGTTATTGGCCTATTCAGGTGTTTTGCTTCTTCTGGATTCAGTTTTGGGAGATTGTATTTATTTAGGAAATTAGTCCATTTCACCCATACTGTCCAGATTGTTGGCATATAGTTGTTCATAGTATTTTATTACAAAATTTTTGTACTGCCATGGTGTTAGTTGTTACTTCATCCCTTTAGTTTCTGATCTTATTTATTTGGGTCCTCTCTCTGTTTCTTAATGAGTCTGGCTAGTAGTACATAAATATTATTTATCTTTTCAAAGAACCAGCTCTTGGTTTTATTGATTTTTGTTCTGTTATCTACCTCTACGTCATTATTTTTTTCATTTATTTCTGATATAATTTTTATTATTTCCTTCCTTCTACTTACTCTGATCTTTTCTTGTTCTTTTTCTAGTTCTTTAAGTTGTATGGTTAAATAGTTTATTATTAAATTTTCTTGTTTCTTTGAGGTAGGCCTATAGTGCTATGCACTTCTTTCTCAGGGCTGTTTTCACTGTGCCCCATTAATTTTTAGGTTGTTGAGTGTTCATTTTTATTTGTTTCTAGGAAGTTTTTTTATTTTTTTCATGTTGTGACACAGATTCCTTAAGCTGTCTTCCTGTTTTTTAATTGTTTTTTTTCTTTTTGTTTCACTAATTGAGTGATTTTTTTCTACCCGGTCATCTAATTCACTGATCTGCAACTCAGCATCCCCTAATCTGCTGCATATTCCTTACATTCTATTCTTTATTAGTGCTATGTAATTCTCCATAATTACTATATATTTTCTCATGCTGTTGGGAATCTTTGCCATCATTATTCTAAACTCTGTGTCTGATAAATTTATTATCTCCATTTCATTAGCTCTCCTTTTGGAGAATTCTCCTGTTCTTTCATTTAAGGCTTGTTTTTTTCTCCCCGTTTTGGTTCCCTGTTTGTGTTTATGTCTGTGTATTAGGCATATCTGCTACAACTCCCAATTTCTAGTGCAGGACAATGTCAGGCACTGATTGTGATTCTCCTTGAGTACTCTGTTTGGAGCTATCAGCAATCCACAACTTGTGGTTCCCTCGGTTTGGGCTGGATGAGTTTGGAAAGGACCAAGTTAAGCACCAGGATCTGCTTTTCCTAGCCCTGCGCTCAGGTTTAGGTCAAGCAAATAAAGCCTACAGAGATTTGTTTTTTTCTGCAGTGCCATTGTCACTCAGGCTTGATTAGCCTCAGGTTATGGGCCACAGGGAACAGCAAAGGTCTTCCAGCAGGGTGGGGCAACTGCCTTCCTCCAAGGCTAAAACCCCATGGAGACCTGAACTCTTAATATTTTTTAACTTCACAATCTACTTCTTCCACAACCCTCCATATCTCACCTTACAGTGAATCTATTTTCCCATTGCTCAGGACATGCACTTTTGAGTTTTCCTTGATTCTTTATTTTCTTTCACATTTATATACATTCCAAGAGATAATCTCATTACCTATATATTGAAAATATATTTTGAATCAAAACATTTTTATCACCTCTGTTTTTTTACCCTGGTCTAAATCGCTACCATCCTTTACCTGTATACCTGTGATAGCCTTCTGATTAATTTTAATGCTTCTATCCATGTTCTATTACACTGTACACCACACAACAGAGTGATCCTGTTAATAAGTTAGATCATGTCATTTTTCTGCTCAAAACCCATTTTACTTAAAGGAACATTCTAAGTCCTTGCAATGGCTAATAATATCTCTCATGATCAGCTCATTCCTACTTATCTCATTCCTATTTGACTCATCTGTTATTATTTTCCTTCTCACTCTGTTTTAGCCACATTACTCAATGGCCCAATCATGTCCTCACCCTAAGACATTTATATGAGATTTTCACTCTGCCTGAAATGCTCTTCCTATAGGTATTAACTTGATAAAATCCAACATTATTTCTTTCTGATGTTGAATATTTGTTTTCCCTGCTAAAATATAAAATCTATGAGTAAGGATCATTGCTCATACTATTCATTGATACATCTCCAACACCAAGAATAGTAATAGCACTCTATAAAGATTTGCCAAGTTGAAAGTATGTGAATATAAAACAAGTTAGTAAGCTCCAATAAAGATGCTTCAGAAGATAAAACCTTGTAATAAATTAAACCTACTAGACTCTGAGTAGTATAGTTTCAAACTCTTTTGTCCCTTGATACTACCTAGATTTGAAGGTTATAGGCATCATTGGGACACTATAATTGAGAACTGCTAAAGTCTATTAAAATGTCATGTTCAGGAACAACTATCCTTATTATTTATAGTTTCTAAACTGTCCTGAAAGGATTTTCCAAATAATTTTAGGTAGTGTTGTGAGCACAAGTCCTCACTGCCAGGAACTGGACCTTCATGGACATGCGTATTAGACAAAGAAAATAATATAAGCAGTCATGGACTTATAACAGAGTATTGTAGACTAAGTAGCCATTGCTAACAAGTAGCCATTAGAGAAAACAGTTATTCAACATAGCCTTACAAAGCAGTCACACAAAGCAGTCCTTGCTAATACAGTAGTAAATACAGGAACCATACCAAGCAGCTGTGCACCAACTAGTCAACAACACATCTTTATACCAACTTAGACAAAAGAGGCTTCTTGCCAAATAGTGCCATCAATATTTAGGTTATAGAAAGGTACACCTGTGCAGGGGATACAGTACAATCGCTGTGTCCTTGCTCAGATTGGCCTTGAATATCCAGCGTATACTGGACAGGGCCCCCACGCTCCTATTGGCCTTGAACATCCAGCGTGCTTTGATTAGGTTTCCCACAGCAGTCTATTAGGTCACACACATGAAGAATACAATTGTAAACTGGTAAAATAGTTACTCTGATGCCATGATTCACACTCTAAACCTTCCTCATTAGCTGGTCATCTCCACTGAGTTATCTGATACTATCTGTATCCATGCCCAGACTCACATAAATAAATATATAGGATACTAGGGGCCAGGTGCATGAAATTTGTGCACTAGGATGGGAGGGGTCCCCTCAGCCCAGCCTGCCCCCTCTCACATACTGGGAGCCCTCATGGGATGTCCTACTGATGGCTTAGCCCATTCCTCAGGGGGAGTGGGCCTAAGCCACTGTCTGGCCTCCCTTTGTAGGAGGCGACTGGGCTGATCAGGGAAAGGCACCAGCCCCATCATCCCACTGCTGCAGCCACTGCCAGTCACCGCAGCCACCAAGGTGTTTTCATCAACCCAGACTCTGGTCCCTTCACTATGAAAAAATGACAACTTTCTTTAGGCTTTTAAGATGTGTCTTTCATAGGATATAACATTTATTTTTCTTTTTTTATCCTCACCTGAGGATATGTTTCCATTGATTTTTAGAGAGTGTGGAAGAGAGAGGGAAAGACAGAGAGAAACATCAAAGTGAGAGGAACACTTTGATTGGTTACCTCCAGCTTGAGCCCTGACCTGAGCCCTAAACAGGGACGAGCCTGCAACCTAGGTACATGCCCTTGATCAGAATATAACCTGGGCCCTGGGGTTGGCAAACCTAGGCATTATCCACTGAGGCAAACTGCCTAGGGAAAGGATATGATATTTCTTAGCCCTCCACCAGCAGACTTTTGTGGTTTTTTTTTCTCCAGGAGTGTGGTGGAAGAACCCTAGATTACTTTTTTGGATTCTTATACCCAAGTTACTAAGACTATTACCAGAGGCATAGAGGGAGCTTAGCCAATGAGCGGTCAGAAAAGGTGTTTCCTCTACAGTTCACATCTATCTCCTCTGACCTCCAGCTCCACCCCTGCCAAGGCCCCAAGCCTCTGGCCAAGTACCCAAGGCTTGAGTCTAGAGCAGGGGACCCCCAGGGCACTTGATCACTCTGCTCCGAAGATGGTGCCCTGGGTGGTTGACCCCCAGCACACGCGATCGCCCTGCTCTGCCCCGGCCAAAGTTCCAAGCCTCTGTTTGAGTCTTAAGCCCTGGGCAGTGAACCCCCAGTGCCTATGATCACCCTGCTCCTGCCTGAGCCAAGGCCGCAAGCCTCTGGCTAATGCTCTGAGGATGGGGCCCTAGGCGGTTGACCTCCAGCAGGTGCGATCACCCTGCTGCCTTTGTTTGAGGCTCAGGCCCTGGGCAGTTGACCTCCAGCACAGGCATCCACGATGTCCTCCCACCCTCCCACATGCTGCCGCCCTGCCCTCCCCTCCAGTGCTGCTCAGCCCCACCTCCTGCTCCTGATTGGCTAGTAGCATAGCGAAGGTATGATAATTTGCATGTTTCTCTTTTATTAGATAGGGTGGATACTGCCATATATCTTTGTCCTAAAAGGGGAGATTATGACTCCATTTCAGTCCCTTTATCCCTGAAAAACACATATTTAAGTGGAGTTATTTTTAATTGTTTGTTATGATGAGAAGTGTCATTCACTTCAAGGCAATCTTCCAGAGCTGTGTTTTCAAGTTTGAAATTAATTCATATTCTTTTGACACAAAAACATAAGAATAAAATGCATTAAAATAGTTTTCCCCCAATCGTCTCATGTTTTCATCATAATTTGAGACTATAACTACAAAGGGAAAACATCAAGTTTCTTTGCTATCAACAAGCCTTTTTGATATTTTATTTGCCTTTATTCCTCTTGAGGGCAGTATGCCTATTTTTTACACTAACCTTTCAAAGCCCCTACAATGGTGCAAAATTCCATGGTATAATAATTGAGAAATTATGCGAAATATTTAAACTTATCAGATGTTCCACTTTGATATTTGGATATCTCTCTTAAAACAGCAGCAATGCTACTATAATAATTCTTGGCCAGAGGCTCTGGCCTGGCCTTACGCAGGTTTGGCCCTCATTGCTCCCGGCTCCAGCTCCACCATGACTCCCAAAGACAGCTCCAAGCAACAGTCCAAGGAGGACCTGCTCCTTCAGGATTTCAGTCACAATCTCTCAACCAAGACCTCTGCACTTTTCTTCAGGAACACCTTCATTGTGTCCATCATCCCCATCTGGTTACATTGGGGAATACGGCATACGGATCTTATTCAGTCTGCTGTTCTGTTAGCAATTATTTGGTAGCCTTTGCCTACAAAAATATGAAATTTATACTCAAGCACAAAGTAACACAGAAGAGGGAAGATACTGTTTACAAAGAAGTGACTCAAAATTTTCTGAAGCTGATAATACAAAGATGTCTCAGAAGGAAACAGATGAAAGAATCTTGTGGAAAAAGAATGAAGTTGATGATTATGAAGTTACAACATTTAATATCTTCTATAACACCACCCTATTCCTTGTCTTGGTCATTGTTGCATTCTTTCTTATATTGAAGAACTTCAATCCCACAGTAAACTATAATCTGTCCATAAGTGCTTCATCAGGTCTCATTGCCCTCCTGTCTACTGGCTCCACATAGACCATGTCAGCCTCATCTTTGGGTTTGCATCTATGGGTGGTTTGTGGTATATGGAAAAGTAGCCAGGTGGTTGGGGTGGGAGGCATATAAAATGTTCTTATAGTCTGAAGCTTGAGGGTTTGAGAGACCCAACAAAATGTAATTCAATATTTGTTTATTGGCTCTTTTTTGACAAACTGTTGAAATCACATGAGTTAAAAGGGAAACTCATAGTACTAGGACATTTATTAAGAAGGCAAATGTGTCTGGCAATGTGCTGTAATCACAAGAGGAGAAAATAACTTGCTTCATGATCTAACAGAGGTCACAGTAACCTGAACTGAACTGTTAGTATTTTTTATAGTAGCAAGAAGTTAATAGCTGGTTCTGTGTGTTCCAAGCACAATATTACAACTTTTTGGGAACCATAAATATCAGAGTGAATTCTCTTTCCTCTCCTTCCCCTTGCCTGGGGAGTGGGATTGAACTGCATGTTTACAAATCTCTGAATATGTGATTTGAAATAACTCAATTAAAGTTGAAAACATGGTTTCTCCAATTTTGGGGAAAAGAAAAAATCCTATATAATAAAGAGTAATATGCAAATTGACCTTCACTCCAACATACAAGATGGCCACCCCCAGGTGGACACAAGATGGCTACCACAATATGGCCGGCAAGGGAGGGAAGTCATGGGCAATCAGGCTAACAAGGAAGGGCAGTTGGGAGTGATAAGGCCTGCAGGGGAGGGCAGTTAGGGGGTGACCAGGCCTGAAGGGGAGGGCAGTTGAGGGTAACCAGGCCTGCAAGGGAGGACAGTTAGGGACAATTAGGATGGCAGGGGAGGACAGCTAGGGGTGACCAGGCTGGCAGGGAAGGGCAGTTATGGGCAATCAGGCTAGTAGGGGAGCAGTTAGGCATCAATCAGGCTGGCAGGAGAGCAGTTAGGGGGTTATCAGGCTGGCATGCAAAGTGGTTAGGGGCAATCAAGCAGTCAGGCAGGTGAGTGGTTAGGAGCCAGCAGTCCCAGATTGTGAGAGGGATGTCTGACTGCTGGTTTAGGCATGATCCCCTGAAGGGTCCCAGGTTGTAGAGGGTGCAGGCTGGGCTGAAGGACACCCCCCAGTGCATGAACTTTATGCACCGGGCCTCTAGTTGAGTTATAAAATGACTTCAGAATTTTGAAGATTAACATTTTTTTCCTTATTGCTTTACAACAATTTTAAATGACACACATTTATTGAATCCTTTCCAAGCTTTAAAAAAGTTTTTATAAAAATAATCCATTCCTTTTCATGCCCATATGTTGTCATTTTGCATAAAAGCCAAATACATTACAAGAATAAGAAGTACAATTTCTATAACAGGGTTTGAGAAAAAATAGAATAGATTCTTGTTAAGCATATAACCCATCTGATGAAAAAGTAAATGGAGGAGCATACTATAATAGAGTATTCTATTTGCTGCACAAATCTGTGTGTAATTATTATTGATATACTTTAAACAGGGAAAGGAGCATGTTATTAAATAGAGTAAGTTAATGCCCTGGCCAGTTTTGCTGAGTGGATAGAGCATCTGCCTGCGGACTCAAAGGTCCCAGGTTTGATTCTGGTCAAGGGCATGTACTTTTGTTGTGGGCACATCCCCAGTGGGGGGGTGTAGGAGGCAGCTGATTGATGTTTCTCTCTCATCAATGTTTCTAACTCTCTCTTCCTCTCCCTTCCTCTCTGTAAAAAATCAATAAAACATATTTAAAAAATACAGTCAGTTAAATAGATGCAGGTAAAAGTACAGAATATATATATTTCTGTATGTCCTCAATCAAGACAAAAGAGGTGATTTCTATACTTTTTTGAAATTTGGTATTTTAAAAAATTACAAGAAAAACAATATAAAGATGCATAAATTTAAAGGCAAATGTCCACCCATTCACCAATTTCATTCTTTTCAGTTTAACAACTCAGTATACATTATTCTATGTGTTTATCCTCATTCATACAAACATATATGTACTTAAATGTTTTGTTTATGCTGAAATAGAAGCAAACTCATTAACAGAAGCACTCTGAAAACTTTTTAAATTCACTTATCTTTCTTCAATCTTCAGGCATGTAGATGAACTATGAGCAGGAACCATATTTTTTATAAGCAATATATATTGCTTATATAACTTGCTGAAAGAGATAATTGCAGTATTAAAATCAGCAGGACCAGAGTGCTCACTTAGATCATGTAATAAAAGAATAAGTACAATTTATTGAGCTCTGATTATGTGGCATAATCTGTGCTAAGTACTTTATGTAAATTATTATTTTATTACTTAAAACAACCTTGTGAAAAAGGAATTATTATTCCCTTTACAAATGAGAAAATTTTGGTTGAAAGAAGAGAAACAATTTAATCAAGGTAGCATAGCTACTAAATATCAGTCATGGCTGCAACCCAGAGAGAAATGTATACATTTAGGTAGATAGTCTAAGAGAGAAAGGATTGATCTATGCCGGATTATTAAATGTGAGGCCAGGTTTTACTGGGCTCAATCCATGTAAATACTGTTGATAAATCTTTGAATCATGTTTAATTTATCCCAGGTGCCAGGTGAAGCACATGACTCTTATATTATGTGAAAATAATAATTTTCCTTGTTTGTTTTTAAATTTGGCAACATACTACCTATCTTTCTCCTTTCAAATTGTAATACAAAAAAAATGAGATTGCTATTATTCTTTTGGAAAGCCTCTCAAAGAATAATATTCACTACAACTGGAACGTTTTCTTTAAATTGTAGCAAGTACACATATTATTTAAAAAAAAAGGTGACACTAACTGTAAGATTTTCTTACATTACTGAATCAGTACCTTAATAACTTTAGTTAAAACTAGTTATCTTAAATTTCAATAAAAATCCTGCAGAATTTATTATGCATGAATTTTATTAAATTAATTTACCCATTTTTTAATGAAATGCACATGAAAAGCTACCATTTTGAATTGTGAAAATAACACTTTTTTAACAGATATCTAAAAGACAAGTATACAAAAGGTGATGCAGCGAGAGGATAATCATATCTCTAGCTCAAAGAAATAGCTTAGATTACTCATAGATTGCAAATTCAAATGATTAAAAGCCAGGCTGGAAAAATAAATAAGTGAAGAGACTGTAAGATTTGAAATGCTATAGGAAGCTGTGTGCTCTTAGGGAACCTGGAGGTCACGGGCTTTTTCTAATGGGGTCTTAGATTTCTCACCTCCCCTTTAATATTGACATAAAGGAATGTTGTCAAAGCCTACTTTTTGAATTTTTATTATCATGAAAAGACAGAAATCTAGATTTGTATGTGAAATTTCCTGATTTTAAATATTTGTCAAAATTTAAATTAAAAAGAAAGCCCATCCTGTTGAAATAAATTCAATTATATGATTGATTTGTACCAATAGTCATAAATTTCTGACTTCTGGATTAGGAACATGAAATTCCATGATTGCTTGATGAAATAAAGCAATGTATCTTTTTGCTACTTTTTACAAAGGGTATGCTTAATAGCTGCCACACACACAGTTATACATACCTCAGAGGATACTCTGTTCTCATAATTATGAATCACCTACCCAAAATCTATATGCTGTGATTTTCCTGATCTCTAGAAAACAATGTCTATTCCCTCACATTTGAGGAACAAGAAGGCAACTTGATAATGTATGCAGAGTTCTTAGTACAGTGTGTCTGTCTTGCTGTAGTTTTTCTATAAACGTTAGTTATTTTTTTCCATTATGGTGTTAAAGAGCACAACTACACTCTATATAAGAGTTCTTATTAAGCAATGAAGCCCATGTTAATTTATTTTTTTCAGCTAGATGATTAAGACTTTTTTTCATTAAGACCAAGACATAGTCAATAATTTAAATACATGCTTATTGAGCTTATAAATTTAAATGTGTGCACTGTCATTCTTATGACTTTGATAGATAGGATATAAATTTGTTGATTACTTTCTCCCATCCAAACTCTTTTAATATTTAAGTCCCATATATCTATAGGAATTAGAGGAAAAGGAACAAAATGGAACGATAGAGGGTCATTATTTCTAATATTGTCCTCTGATCTGCCACATCTTTCACAGAAAGTGAAGATGATAATAGTGGAAAGGTTTTGGTACCATTGTCTAATGAAAAAATAGGTCCAAGTATTAAGGGACCCAGTTTGTAGTTAAACTATGGTTCCTTAAATTACTTGGCTTTTATTTGAATTTCAGTTTCCTCATATATCAAAACTGCTGGCTGTGTCATGGAAATGTTGATAGTAAAAAAAGGTGGTTTAACAAATAGTAAACCATTGCAGAAGTATGATACGTAATAATACAAAAACAGGTAAAATTTTTATAATCTTTGGAGTCTTTATCCCTTCCAAAGCCTCATCAAACTTCCCTTGGGACAGTGTTATAAGCATATGTATAAAAGTGTGTGGCATGCTCAGTTAAAGCATTTTTTTACCCTTGAGTATGGTTGCCTAACACAGACGATTTAAATTGGGTGTGATTTATTCTTCTCTCCTGACCCAGGGAACTTCTGGAAATATCTAGAAACATTTTTGGGTTTTACAACAGGGTTGGGATGTGTAACTGACATATAATGGATAGAGGCCAAAGATGCTGCTAAACATTCTTCAATGAACAAGAGAGTTCTTTACAACAAAAAAGTATGGATTCAAAGGAATGAGGGAGGGTAACAAATTCCGGTCTAAATTTTTAAAGAAGCACAATTTTATTTCTAATTCCTTTAAGTCAATGCCTTTTCAGACATTTTCCAATCCAAACTTCATCAGTATCAATTTAAGCATTGCAAACCTCCTAGAAAATCACCTAGACACTTAAAGCCTACCACCTAGAGAAATTTTTTGCTTTAGAGATTTTGGATAGTGTTTGATACCTTTGATGAAGTCTATATTCATTTATTCACTTATTTATATATTCACTAAGTCACCAAAATTTAATTGGACTTTGTGTATAGTTATTTGACTATTGCTAAAAGTTATAAATATTAGTCAAACATATTCCTTTGTCTTCTAATTAATTCCACTTTAAGGAATACACAAATCAGATGCATAGGATGAATCTTGTCTGCAGACTTGACTTACTTGCCCAACACAGTGTTTTTGTTTGTTTTATTTAAAAAATTAATTTTAGGCAGGTGTATGTGTTTTCTAGTTTGACCACAGTAGCCGCTTACATTACCTGCCCTGTTCTTAAAGATATTTTAGTTTGAAATACCAGGGTTTTAAATCTGGTTGGAGAAGCAAGGTAGATATAAAAATGTTGGTGGGAAAACAATAAAAGAGAAAATCTATCTAATAAAATAGTAACATGCAAATTAACTGTACCTCCAATACACCCACAAGCCAGGCCCAACAGCCAATCATGAGCAAATAAACCCCAACCAAGATGGCTGCGCCCACTGAGAGCAGGAGGGAGGCTTGGGTTTCCCTGGCAATGGAGGAAGCCAAGCTTTCCACCTGCCCTTGCCAGCCTAGGCCTCCACTCAATGCTACGAAGTTTCAATTATAGATACATATATCCCAACAGAAATGGCGGCAGCCACAGAGCTGGATAGAGCAGAGGCTAGGGTTGACCCAGTGACAGAGGAAGCCAAGCTTCTGCAGCCCTAGTGGTAGGCCTCCACTCTAGGCTACAAAGTTTTAATTATAGAATTAAAATAAACCCAAACAGAAATGGCTGTCTCAAAGGAGTGAGCAGAAGGCGTGGCTCCACTCCAGACTACAGAGTTTCAATTGTAGAACATAAATTTATCCCAGGGCCTCTGCTTGGGTCACTGGAGGGTGTGGCCAGCCTTCAAACCACCATAGGCCCCTTGCCCAGGCCGCCCCATTCCCCAAGGAAACCCCCACCCTGATCCTGGACACTCTTCAGGGTAAACTAGCTGGCCCCCACCCATGCACAAGGCCTCTATCCTATCTAATAAAAGAGTAATATGCAGATTGACCATCACTCCAACACACAAGAGGGATGCCCCCATGTGGTCAAAGATCTTGCCCCTATGTGGACACAAGATGGCCAATACAAGATGGCCAGCAGGGGAGGGCCATTGGGAGGTTCCAGGCCTGCAAGGGAGGGCAGTTGTGGGCAATCAGGCCAGCAGGAGAAGGCAGTTTGGAAGCACCAGGCCTGCAAGTGAGGGCAGTTGGGGCAATCAAGCCTGCAGGGGAAGGCAGTTAGGGGTGACAAGGCCAGCGCGTGTGGCTACTGAGTGTGGGTGCCCCCAGGGCTGGGCAGTTGCCACTGGGGCTAAGGCCAGGGCTCAGTGGGTGGGCCAGGGCAGAGCCAACCAACAGTCCCATTCCAGGGTGATGGCTGGGTGCCCAAGGTCTAAAGCTTTGGCCAAGAGTGAGGGGACAGTAGGACATCCCCTAAGAACTCCCAGTATGTGTGAGGGGGCAGGTTGGGCTGAGGGATCACTCACCCCCAGTGCACGAATTTCGTGCACCAGGCCCCTGGTATATAAATAAGTACCAATTTTGATGCCTTAGTTTTTCTATCTGTACAATGAGACTGTTGATTTAGATGAACATTAAGCCTTAATATTTTATAATATTATAATAATCCTAGTAATATGTGCCTCAGGTGTGAAAATTATTATGAGTCAGTTTTCAGAGAAAATTTAAAGGAAGAGTCATGACTTGAGCTTAACCTTGAAAAATGGGTAGTATTTAGAAATGAAAAATTTTGAATGTAGACGTAAAAAAAACATCTTAGAGGAATGATATAAGCAATGTTAACTGTTCAAGGGATGTTTAAGTGATAGTTATTACACTAATGTAGTTTTCTCAGATGTTTTCTATAGCAAGTTAAGAAGTAATCAGACCTTAAATGTAGGAAAGTATTAAATCCTCTCTAAGTTCTATTTCTTTTATGCTTATGTAGAACCCTTCTAAGTTTGTGCTGAGTGAATTGACATAATGCTCTGTAGGGCAGAGATTCTTACCTGTCTTGTTTCCTGCTGTATTCTTAACAGGTATAGAAGTACCAGGCATGTAATAGACTCTTAAAATATCTGTTAAGTAAACAATTGAAGCATTTAATATGCAACATTGGCCAAAATGAGGAGACAAAATGAAATCAAGACCAATTAGAAGGTTATTTCAACCTACATATACAAGATGCTGGTCTTGTTGAAGTTGAGTGGAAAATTGAAACTACTGTCTTGTCACAAATTGTTAATCTGAGAAATGAAGACTTGATGGCTTACGAAATTTAAAACAAAAAAATTCTAGAATGACAGCTATAATTAAAACTAAAGGTTCCCTTCTCAATATACAAACAGGTCTGATAGATCTGGATGTTGAAATATCTGAAGGTGGACAAGTGGTAGCAAACCAAAGAGGTGAGAAAGGAGAAGAACTGATATGGGCCACAGGCACAGCTTTGCAACCCAATGCTCACAGCCTGGATTCATGTTGGGGTTAGCTTAGGGAAAGGAGGAATCTAGTTGCCATTGGCACTCTCTTCAACCAGAGGAGCACAGATATTCAGTGAGTATTCATGCAGGGGTTGGCAGTATGAGCTGCAGCTAAGCCCAGTGACTTGGGGAGAAACTAAGCAGCGAAGAGATGCCATGGTTATCAGGAAATCAGCATTCCTGACAGAGTAACAAAACCACAGAGCCTGACTGCCCCCCCTCGTCCTCCCAGAGTTCTAGCAGGCCACAAAAGAAGCTGTAGCAGTGTCAGTTTGCAGAACCCATTTCTGAAAATCCAAGAACTGGTACTACAGAAATACTTTTCCCATGTGCAACGGGTAGACTCTGAAACTAATCTTAAGGGTATGACGGATACAAAAGGGAGGTTGCAGAGGCCTTCCAATCAACATTCTTGGAGAGCAAAACAACAAAGAGGCCAAATTTCCCCATCTAATCCCAACACCACACATCACAAATAAACTGTCAGCAGCATTTGGCTATAGGAAACAACACTAAGATTTCATAAATTTGGAACTCATTAGCACCACATTACCCCATAATGTTGGTCTCCTGAGACCAAAGTTACTGGAACACAGAGAAGACACCCACTTTCCCAGGGAACAAAGTCCATTTTCCACCACCCCAAAGAATCTGAAAAGGCAGATCAGTGTAAGAGAGCTAATAACCTTGTGATTTAATACTACCTACTGAAAAACAATACAAGGTCTTATCCATCTACCAGAGAATTGTCACTCATTTATAGATGCCTAAACAGAGAAAGAATCCATCAAATACCTTAAATAAACAAGGTAATGAAGCAGCTCAGAAAAAAATTAAAAATCTCCAAAAATAACTTATAAAGATGAAAACATATTATTTAAATTACAGAGAATTTAAGCTTGCAGTTCTGAAAAGACTCAAGGAGGTAAAGAAAACCCAGCAGACAATTTAATGAACTCAGAAATAAAATTAACAAACAAAATGTGAACTTTACCAAAGAGATAAAAAATTTTTTTGAAAAGAACCAAGTAAAAATTCTGGAGATAAAAAACTAAGTGAAATATATAAAGAACAAACTAGTAAGCATAGGATCTATAGTTAACAAGGTGAAGGAAAGAATTCATGATATTGAAGCTAGACATCTGGAAATGATGCAGAGGGAAAAGAGATAAACTTGAGTCCTACTGGCATGGCTAATGATTAAGCATCAATCTATGGACCAGGAGGTATGATTCCTGGGTAAGGACACATACAGGCTCAATCTCCAGGATGGGATGTACAGGAGGTTGATGATCAATGAGTCTCTCTCATCATTATGTTTCTATCCTTCGCTCTCTCCCTTCCTATCTGAAATCAAAAATATATTTAAAATACTACAAAAAATAAAAATAAAACTGAAAGATTCCTGGTTAGTCTAACTAAGGAAAAAAGATAAAAGACCCATATTAAAAAATCAGACATAAAAGTTACCAGAGACATTATAGAAATACAAAGGATAATATTACAATACTATGACAGACTATATGCCATAAAATTCAATAACCTGGAGAAATGGATAAGTTTGTAGAAATATATAACACAAGGATGACACAGAAAATAAAACTACATAACAATATATTTCATGGTGTAGGTGCAAAAATCCTAAACAAAACATTAGCAAATGATACATTAAAAAAAATAACACATCACGATTGCATGGGGTTCATTCCAGGGTCACAATAATGGTTCAACATACTCAAATTGAACAATGTATTACAACACAAACAAAACAAATTATAAAAATCATATGATCTTATCAAGAGATGGAGAAAAAGAATCATCTGAAAAGATACAACATGCATGTATGATTAAAACACTAAATAAAAATAGGTATAGAAAGAAAGTACCTCAGTGTCAGGTAATATACTCAGTGGTGAAAAACTAAAAGCTTTTTCTCTAAGATCAGTAAAAAGACAAGGATTTTCACTTTCATCACTCTTATTCAGCATAGTTCTGGAAGTCATAGAGCAATCAGTTAAGAAAAAGCAATAAAAAGAGTTTGAATTGGGAATGAAGAAATAAAAATGTCGCTTTCTGCAGAAGACATAATTCTTTATAGCGAAAACCCTAAATACTCCATTAAAAATCTTGTAGAAACAATTAGCACACACAGTAAAAGTGCAAGAAAAATATAAATGTTTTTCTATATACAAACAATGAAACTTCATAAAAAGAAATGGAAAAAAAATTCTTTTTGCAATTGCAACAAATCAATAAAATAACTTGGAATAAATTTAACAAAGGAACTGAAGGACCTATACAATGAAAACTATAATGCATTATTAAAACAGATTTAAAAAATACACTAAGAAATAGAAAGATACTTTGTGTTCATGGATTTGAAGAATCAGCATAGTGAAAATGCCCATACAATCTAAAGTAATATACACTGAGTGGCCAGATTATTATGATCGCTGAATGCATAATAATCCGGCCACTCAGTGTATATCCTGTACAATAAAAGACTAATATGCAAATTGTCCCCTTGACCAGGAGTTTGACCAGCAAGCAGCCGGCCAACTGCCCGTGTCCCCTCCCCTTGGCCAGACTGTTTGGATCCCACCCATGCATGAATTTCATGCTTTCAGTTTTTCACCACTGAGTATATTACCTGATGTTGAGGTACTTTCTTTCTATACCTATTTTTATTTAGTGTTTTAATCATACATACATGTATCTTTTCAGATGATTCTTTTTCTCCATATCTTGATAATATCATATGATTTTTATCATTTTTTTTGTTTGTGTTATAATACATTGTTCAATTTGAATATGTTGAACCATAATTGTGTGTCTGGAATGAACTCCATGTAATCGTGATTATGCTATTTTTTAATGTATATTTTATATTTTATACACACACACACACACACACACACACACACACACACACTAGAGGCCCAGTGCACAAAATTTGTACTTAGGGGGTGTTCCTCAGTACAGCCTGCACCCTCTCTAATTGGGACCCCCGAGGGATGTGTGACTGCCCTTTTAGGCCCAATCCCACTGAGATCCAGGACTGCTGACTTCCAACTTCTCTCCTGCCTGCCTGATTGCCCCTAACTGCTTCTGCCTGCCAGCCTGATCACCCCCTATCCACTCTCCTGCCAGCCTGATCGATACTTAACTGCTCCCTTGCTGGCCCAATTGCACATAACTGCCCTCTCCTATAGGCCTGATCGCCACTAACTGCCCTTCCTTGCAGGCCTGGTCCCTCTCAACTGCCCACCCCTGTTGACCTGATTAACCACAGCTGCCCTCCCATGCTGGCCATGTTATGGTAGCCATCTGTTGTCCACATGGGGATGGCCATCTTTGACCACATGGGGTCGGCCATCTTGTGTGTTCAAGTGATGGTCAATTTGCATATTATTCTTATATTAGATAGGGCACACACACATAAACACACACACACACACACACAAACACACACACACACACACACACACACACACACTAGAGGCCCGGTGCATGAAATTCATGCACGGGGGGTGGGGAATGTCCCTTAGCCCACCCTGAATGCTCTCCAATCTGGGACCCCTTGAGGGATGTCTGACTCACAGTCCAGGACTGCTGGCTCCAAACTGCTCACCTGCCTATCTCCCTGATTGCCCCTAACTGCTTTTGCCTGCCAGCCTGATCACCCACTAACCACTACCCTGCCAGCCTAATTGATGTCTAACTGCTCCCCTGCCAGCCTGTTTTCTCCTAAATTCCCTCCTCTGTCAGCCTGGTCAACCCTAACTACCCTCCCCTGCGGGCTTAATCACCCACAACTGCCCTCCCTTGCATGCCTGGTCCCTCCCAACTGCCCTCCCTTGCTGGCCTGATCTCCCACAACTGCCCTCCCTTGCAGGGCCTGGAACCTCCCAATAACCCTCTCCTGCTGGCCATCTTGTGGTGGGCATCTTGTGTCCACATGGGGGCAGGATCTTTGACCACATGGGGACAGCCCTTTTGTATTTTGGAGTGATGGTCAATCTGCAAATTATTCTTTTATTAGATAGGATAGAGGCCTGGTGCATGGGTAAGGGCCAGCTGGTTTGCCCTGAAGGGTGTCCCAGATCAGGGTAGGAGTTCCCTTGGGGTGAGGGGCGGCCTGGGCGAGGGACCTGTGGAGGGTTGCAGGCCGGCCACACACCCCAGAGACCCAAGCAGAGGTCCTGATATCTGGGATTAATCTATGTCCACAAATGAAACTTTGTAGCCTGGAGTGAAGCTAAGCCTTCTGCTGGCTCAGCCATTTCTGTTTGAAACTTTGTAGCCTAGAGTGGAGGTCTAGGCCGGCAATGACAGGTGGAAAGTTTGGCTTCCTCTGTTGCTGGGAAACCCAAGCCTCTGTTCTCTCCAGCTCAGTGGCTACCGCCATTTCTTTATCTTTTATAATTGAAACTTTGTAACATTGAGTGGAGGCCTAGGCAGGCAACGGCAGGCAGAAAGCTTGGCTTCCTCTGTTGCCAGGGAAACCCAAGCCTTCCTCCTGCTCTCAGTGGCTGCAGCCTTCTTGGTTGGGGTTTATTTGCATAATCTGCTCCTGATTGGCTGGTGGGTGTGGCTGTGGGCATGGCTTGTAGTTGTGGGGAAGGTACGGTCAAATTTGCATATTACTCTTTTATTAGATAGGATATTGAGTGGCCAGATTATTATGTGTTCAGAGATCATAATAATCTGGCCACTTGGTGTACAAGTACATATTTAATGCCATCCCTGTCAAAATTCCCATGACATTTTTAAAGAAATAGAACAAAAATCATAAGATTTGTATGGAACCACAGAAAGCCCTTAATAGCCAATGTATACTGAGAAAAAAGAATGAAGCAGGAAGTACCTCATTCTCTGACTTCAAATTATACTGCAAAGCAACTATAATCAAAACAGTGAGGTATTGGCAGAAAGACAGACACACAGACCAATGTAACGACATTGAGAACCTAGAAAGAAAACCACAGGTATATGGGCAAATAATTTTTACAAAAGAGCAAAACACATACAATGGAGAAAAGAAAGCCTCTTCACTAAATAGTACTGGAAAAATTGGAAAGCCACATGCAGAAGAATAAAACTAGACTTCTGTTTGTCCCCATAATAAAAATTAAGATTTCATGAATATGACCTCAAGGTATGGGAAGTAAAGGCAAAAAATAAATAAATAAAACTTCAAACTAAAAGCTTCTGCAAAGCAAAAAAAAATCTACACCAAACCAAAAGGCAACCAACCAAATGGGGTAAAATATTGGCACACAGCATCTCCAACAGGAGGTTATTATGTAAAATATATAAAGAACTCATGCAACTTTATACCAAACAGACAACCCAATAGCACATGGACAGAGACAACAATGTGGTGAAGACCAGGGAAGGTTGGCAGCTGGGTGGAGGATGGGAAGGGAGCTAATTGGGGACATTTGTTATAGTGTCAACAATAAAAAATTTAGCAGAGTACCTGAACCAAAACAAGACATACAAATGGCCAACTGATGTATGCAAAGTGGCTCAACCTCGCTAGCTATTAGGGAAATACAAATCAAAACTACAATGAGGTACCACCTTACACCTTTTAGAAAGTCTATTAACAACAAGGAAAGTAATAACAAGCATTACAGAGGTTGTGAGGAAAACAGAACCCTTATTCACTGCTGGTGTGTATATAAACTGGTACTGTCACTATGGAAAACAGTATGAGGTTCCTCAAAAAATTAAGAATAGATTTACCATATAACCCAGCAACTCCACTTCTGTCTATATACCCCCCCCAATTAAAAATATTCATTTGTAAAGATATGTCCACTACTATGTCCATAGCAGCATTATTAATAGTGAACAAGACATGGAAAAAACACAAATGTCCTTTGATAGAGGATTGGATAAAGAAGATGTGGTACATATATACAATGGAATGCTATTCATCCATAATAAAAGATAAAATATTGCCTTTTGCAACAACATTGATGAACCTTGAGAATATTATGCTAAGCGTAATATCACAGAAAGAAAAAAAAAGAACACATATGATTTCACTTATAATGGTTATCCTATCTAATAAAAGAGTAATATGCAAATTGACCATACCCTAACTAAACCCAATAAGCCATGCTCACAAGCCAATCAGGAGAAATATGCAAATAAACACCCAAACAAGATGGCTGCTGCACATGGCAGGACCATCACTGGGTGCCCAAGGCTGGAAAAAGCCTCGCCAGGAGGCTTTTTCTGGCCTTGGGCAGGCTGGGACTAGGGCGGAGCCAGTCAGTGATCAGCCCCATGGCAGGGTGGTCGCTGGCTGGTGCAAGGCTGGGGCCGGGGCTGGGGTGGAGCCAGTAATCAGCCCCAATTGCAGGGTGATGGATGCCTGGCACAAGACCAGGGCTGGGGCAAGGCTGGGGCTGGGGCAGAGCCAACGATCAGCCCCATTGCAGAGCGATGGCTGGGTGCCCAAGGTCTAAAGCCTTAGCCAGAGTCTTTAGGCCTTGGGCAGGCAGGGGGTGAGAGGTCAGTAGGACATCTCCTGAGGGCTACCAGTATGTGTGAGGGGGCAGGTTGTGCTGAGGGATCACCCACCCTCAGTGCACCGGGCCCCTAGTCTACATAATAAAACAGTAATATGCAAATTACCCATCACATCCTCACACAAGATGGCCACTCCCAAGTGGTCACAAGATGTCCACCACAAGATGGCTGACAGGAGAAGGCAGTTGTGGGTGATCAGGCCAGCAGAGGAGGGTAGTTAGGTGTGACCAGGCCACAGGAGAGGGCAGTTGGGGGCAACCATGCCTTCAGGGGAGGGCAGTTGGGGGTGACTGGGCCTTTAGGGGAGGGAGAGGAGTTAGGGGGACCAGGCCTATAAGGGAAGGCAGTTATAGGCAACCAGGTCATCAGGGGAGGGCAGTTGCGGGGGACAAGGCCTGCAGGGGAGGGTATTAGGTGGCAGCCAGGCTTGCAGAGGAAGGCAGTTAAGGGCAACTGGGCTGGCAGAGGAGGGCAGTTGGGGGCAATCAGGCAGGCAAGCAAACAAGTGGTTGGGATCCAGCAGTCTTGGATTGTGAGAGGGATGTCCAACTGCTGGTTTAGGCATGATCCCTGTGGGACATCCTCTGAGGGGACCCAGGTTTTCATGCATTGGGCCTCTAGTATGAGAATATGAGGGATATAAAACTGTAAACAACAAATGAATAAACAAGAAAAGCAAACTAGCAAAAACTCTTAGACAGAGACAACAGTTGGTATTTACCAGAGAGAAGGAAGTGAGGAAGTAGTAAAGGATTACGAAGGTCAAATACGTGACAGAAGATTATTTGACTTTGGCTGGTGGTAACACAATTCAATATGTAAATCATGTATTATAAAAATATACACTTGAAATTGATGTAAACTTATT
Source organism: Antrozous pallidus (assembly GCA_027563665.1). Lineage (NCBI taxonomy): Eukaryota > Metazoa > Chordata > Mammalia > Chiroptera > Vespertilionidae > Antrozous > Antrozous pallidus. Next base: position 114,055,445 of record CM050509.1, read on the forward strand.
AACCAATTAGAGGCCCGGTGCATAAAATTTGTGCTTGGGGAGGCCCTCAGCCCAGTCTGCAGCCTCTCCAATCTGGGACCCCACAGAGGATATCCAACTGCTGGTTTAAGCCCAATCCCGCTTTAGGACATCCCTCTCACAATCCTGGACTGCTAGCTCCTAAATGCCCACCTGCCTGCCTGCCTGATCACACCTAACCAATTGTGCCTACCTGACTGATTACCCCTTACCGCCTCTGGCTGCCAACCTGATGCTACCAACTGCTCCCCTGCCTGCCTGATTGTCCCTAATTGCCTTTTCCTGCCTGCCTGATTGCTTCTAACCACCTCTGCCTGCCTCCCTGATCGCCCCTAATGCTCCCCTCCCTGCCTGAGAGCCCCTAACTGCCTTTGCCTGCCTGCTGAATGCCCCTAACTGCACTCTCCTATTGACCTAATCACCCCTAACCACCTCTGCCTGCTAGCCTAATTCCTTGCCCCTAACAACCTCTGCCTGCTGGCCGAATCGCCCCTGCTTGTGCCTTGGCCCCTGCCACTGTGGCTTTGTCCAGAAGGATGTCCAAAATGACATCTCGAAGGTTGTTCAGCTGTCTGGTCTAACTAGCATATTATGCTTTTATTAGTATGGATGTCAACCACAATAAATGTAATAAAAATATAAACATCCACCCTGCCAGTTTTGCTCAGTGGATAGAGCATCGGCCTGCGGACTGAAGGGTCCCAGGTTCAATTCTGGTTAAGGGCATGTACCTTGGTTATGGGCACATTCCCAGTAGGAGGTGTGCAGGAGGCAGCTGATTGATGTTTCCCTCTCATCAATGCTTCTAACTCTCTAGCCTTCTCCCTTCCTCACTGTAAAAATCAATAAAATATATAAAAAATAAATAAAACATCTAAAACTGGATAAGAAAATATATTTTATCTTCTTTATTGATAAAATTATGGTTCTAATTAGCCAAATATTTGAAAAAGAAAGAAAAAATTTAATGCTAGGAGGATGTGATGATTGAGTGAACTTTTCTGTGCTTGTGCTTTCTGGTTAAGCCAATTGCTTTGCATAGATAAAGTAGATATGTCAGCACAGCTCTCTTTAATGAACTTCTGGCCCCATTTCTTCCACCTGAAATGAATTCAAATATTCAGATATGCTATAAATATTTCAATTAAATTAGGAATTTTGCCTTGAAAAGGAATATCAGAAAAAGTTAAATTCATGGACATGTATATACAAGCAATACTATATAACAATGTCTAAATCAATAAACATAAGACAAAACATTCTAAAAACCAAAACATTTAACCTGTAGTATTCCCACCAATTACCTGAGGTAAAAAGAGGCATGTATTTGCAACAAACCCCTTTTTTTAAACTTACCTATATGGAACCTTGTGACCTCTAATAACTTAAAATGCTCCAAATTTCTCTTAGCTGTGAGTAAACTGAAGAAAGCCCAGTTGCAATTAGTCAAGGCGCTTAAAAAGTTGTGGACAGCATTAAAGTATATAATAAATGAAGTACTTTAATTAACTCTAAATTATATCAACATTTTTATGTAAAAAATAAATTATCTAATCCGACCCTTATCATTGATATATCAATAACAGTAAGTGTGGCTCAGAAGTGTAGCTGAGTTAAACAGAATTGATCACTGTTTTAAAGTAATTATCAGGAGTCCACTAAAACATATATTTAACCATCTGGGTACCATTGCTGACATGTACACATAAAGAATTATTTGACACTGAAACTGGGACTCAGAACAGTTGGACATTGAAACTGAGACTGAAACAATTTTTGTTCTTATACATTTATTTCTAGTATGCAGAGGCAAGATATTTTTGAAGAAAAGAAACAGGGGAGAATGATTGATATAGAGGCAGGATGGCCTTGAACAGGCTGTCAAGCTACAGGGGAACGCTTGGGTGGATGGGAGGCGGATGCAGGGGGGAGATCAACTGAAGGACTGGTATGCATGCATATGTGCATAACCAATGAATGAAAGACACTGGGGCGGGGAGGGGGGAAGGTGGGTATATGTGCTGGTGGGTAGGGGAGGCTGGGGGGAGGATAATGGGGAGGGGGAAAAGAAAACATGTACTACTATTAATTATAAGTTATACTGCAAAAAAATCAATAAAATATATTAAAAAATAAAAATAAATAAAAAATAACTTTAGTTGATTTCCTTGTATCTCAAAGATTGTGTGCTGATAATCCTATTTAATAAAAGAGTAATATGCAAATTGACTGTCACTCCAGAACACAAGATGGTTGCCCTTATGTAGGCAAAGATCCTGCCCCGTATGGACACAAGATAAATGCCACAAAATGGCCAACAGTGGAGGGACCAGGTCTGCAAGAGATGGCAGTTGTGGGTGATCAGGCCAGCAGGGGAGGGCAGTTGGGAGGGACCAGGCCTGAAAGGGAGGGAAGTGGGGGTGACCAACCCTGCAGGAAATGGCAGTTAGGGGTTACCAGGCCAGCAGAGGTGGAAAGTTGGGGGCGATCAGGCCTGCTGGGAAGGGCACTTCAGGGGGGGGACCCAGGCCTGCATGGGGAGGAATAGGCCTGCAAGGGAGGACAGTTAGGGGTGACCAGGCCTGCAGGGGAAGGCAGTTAGGGGTGACTGGACATGCAGGGGAGGGCACTTAGGGGTAATCAGATTGGCAGGGAAGCAGTTAAGCATCAATCAGGCTGGCATGAGTGTGGTTAGGGGGTGAGCAGGCTGGCAGGCAGAAGTGGTTAGGGGCAATCAGGAAAGCAGGCAGACAAGCAGTTGGGAGCCAGCAGTTCTGGATTGTGAGAAGGATGCCCATTTAGTTTTAATGCTACCAGGATCGGGCCTAAACAGACAGTTGGACATCCCTCAAGGGGTTCGAGATTGGAGAGGGTGTAGGCTGGGATGAGGGACACACAACCCCATGCATGAATTTCATGCACCGGGTCTCTAGTTTATATACATAATTTTGTTTCTAAATTTCATAATATTTGAGGGATCCAAGATGGTGGCTTACAAGATGGCAGTAAAAGAGAGAGTGTGAGTGAGGGACAGTTATATTCTGCAGGCCTGTTGGGGGCTAGTGGACCAGGCTCCCCTAGCTGGACAGCCTCCCCTGCTCCTGAACTCTCTCCCAGGGCAGTCAGCTCTGCTGTAGAGACTGTGCCATCTTGAAGGAGAGAGAAGCTGTGACGGGGAGCCAAGCCTCACTTTCACCCAGGAAAACCTCACACTAGCTGGGACCAGATTCCTTGGCTGTGAACCCACAAACACCAAGACTCCAGCCTCCCCAGCTGTGGGCACCTAAGGAGTTTGTCTAGGGAAACAAAATGGAGGCTGAATAGGCGGATGGGTCAGGCACCTTCTCATAGATCAGATAGAAGAAACAGCTGAATCGAATAACATCTACCCAGAATTGGCAAATTAAACACAGCTGGTGAGGAAATCCATGGCCTGAAAGGTCAGACGACGCCTGGGGCATGGTAAGATGAGGATCTGTGTTGGAGAGAAAGACATGCGCAACTGGGACTAGAAAGTCAGAAGGAAACTGCTCTGTAGCAAGCCCGAGTCCCTCGTGGACATGGGTAACACTCAACTGTGGAAGGGGTTCCACAGGACTGTTGGTGGCAGAGGACTCTAGATCTAAGTCCACTGCCATGGGAGGCTGTGCCCAGAAAGAAAACCTGAAGTTCTGCACTGGCTGTGCAGTTCTGGGGGGAGAAAGAAGCACAGAGGCACAGGTTCTCTGTCTTTATAATTCCCTTGCTTTTACTGACTAAACTCAGTGCACAGGATCTTTCAATTACAAACACTCACTGATGCTGAAGTGTAAGGGGAGGTTATTTTGTGGAAGCTGGGGAGCAAAGCAGGGAGAGGTGACCAGGAAGCCAGCTCTGGGACAGTCTAGTCTCTCCAACCCTGAACAGACATTTTTCTCCTAAAAACCAGGCTCCTCCTCCCAAGCATAGCCACAGCCAGCCTTGAGCTTGGCAGGGAAAGAAAGATTCTGAATAGACCCAGGGATCCCTCAGGTACTGGGTCAAGGGGCCATGATATAGCAATACTGCCATCTAGAGCCCTTGTCAGAAATAAACACTTATATAAATATGACTGAAAGCAGGCAGAACAACAAAGCGGGTACAGTGATCCTGCCTGCCTAAAACCAAAGCTGTGGCATCTGACACAGAAGAAGGAACAGTGGATTGCCTGGAACTTCAAACACAGTTCTGACTACCTAACAGGAAACTGAGACATGCCAGGCAGAACAATAGGGAAGGGGTCTTAAACCAGCCCCCTTAGGACATTAAAACTCAGCTGAACCAAATGAATTTCACTATTTTATTTTTTACTTAAGAAACTAATTCTTCTTCTTCTTCTTCTTCTTCTTCTTCTTATTATTATTATTATTATTATTATTATTATTATTACTTTAACCTTTCATTTTTTGTATTAGCGTTCTAGATTCTATTTTTATTTCTATTTTTAATCATTATTTTATGTTATCTCATTTTTTTCCTTTTTGCCAAGCTTTTCTTCCCCATTTCTCCAATTTTCACCCTGTTATTCCTCTCCTATTCCTGTTTTAGTTTTTTTCTATCCTTCATTTTTACCCCTTGTTAAAATTGATCTTATTTATCTGCTTTATTGACACATTACTATTATAGTAGTCTCTGTTGACTTACTCATATATCTAATTTCCTCTCCCCTGCTCCAAGTCCATTCACCCCTCTCTTTTCTCTTTCTTCACTAGCCATTTTTTCTTCTTGTTTTTCTTGTTTGATTGTTTGTTTGTTTTTGTTTTCATTTTATGCTTTTGTTTTTCCTCTCCTTGCCTGCTCTCTTTGCCTATTAATAGCTGATTTAGTTTCATTAACCAAACTCACGCTAATCTGCTCTCTATTCTTCTTTTCAAAAAATAGATGGATATATAGACAGATTTAAAAAGGGGAAATTTTTTATTTTATCATATATATATATATATAAACTGGAGGCTCAGTACACAAATTTCATGCATGGGTGCAGATCCTAGATGTGGCCAGTGATCAAAGCATGACTGTCTAGCATGGAAGGGCAGGTCCTAATTGACCTCTGGGCTCTGAGCAGCACCTGGGCCCCTGGGCCCCTGTGTTCCCCTTCTTCCTGAGTCCCCACATGGAGATGCAGTGAGCACGGCTGGATGCCATGGGCCAGGGTGCAGTGTAAGCCTTGGGGCTGTCCAGTGGCACTGCACAGAAACCAGGCAGACAGTGCACTCTCTCCCAGTTGGCCTCACAGACAAGCTCCTGCACAAACCCATGGGGAGCCCAACTGGTCACTACAGTAACAGTGGCTCTGACCTGGCCTATCTGGAATAATCTACATGGGTATGGGATGGGCTTCTAATGGGCACTTGTCATCTAAGCATTGCAGCTTCCCTGGCATGCAGGCCCTGGTGTCTGGGGAAGGGTATTAGAGGAGTGAAAATGAGCTTGGTGGACACCCCGCATTCTCAACACACCTCCATCCCCATCATACCCACCCCAAGGTAGCCAGCAAGAGGTTGCAGCCCCTGCCTCAGTGCCAGGGAAGATTAGTCACTGCCACCCACCCCCATTTCACTGTCCCAGCCTGAGGCCAGCTACTGGTCACCGTCTGTGGGGCTATTGGTAGGGCCTAGGACCCTTGCATGGCTCTCTCTGTGCATAGGAGCTGGCCAGTGGCCATTCCTCCCACCGCTGCCACTGGTCACTGTATGAAGGGCAACCAGTGGGGTGATCAGGTCACCACTCACACCAACCTTGGTATGGTGCCACCCGCTCACCAGTTCCACCATCCCACTGTGGTCCTACTCTAGTCAGGGCCCATTGGGTATGGCAGTGCATCCACCACTGTGTTGCTGATGCCTGCCATATTCTGCCCCTGGTGCTCAGCACACATCATAGGAAGTGGTTGAACTCATGGTTGAACTATTTGCATATTAGGCATGTATTATATAGGATATATATTTTAATATATATTTAAATATTATTATTTTTAATTATTATTATTTTTAATTATTTTATTGAGTTTTTTTTTACTTTTTTCTTATACACTCATATTCTTTCTACCTCCTTTATACTGAACTGTGGCCATTCCACCATTCATTCAATTACTTTATCTTATCTTCTGGAAATAAGCTCTGCCTCTTCAGATTCAGCTGCCCCCTCCCCTATTTTTTCTGGGTGTTTGTTTCATTTTTTGGTTTAATTGTTGGTTTTGTGGAGTTTTCTCCACATATAGGTATATCTTTTTTTCCTTCTTCCCTTCCTTCTTTCTGCCTTTCTCTCCCCCCAACTCTCTCCCCTCTCTTTCTTTCTCCTTATTTTTTCTTCTTTTTATTTTCTCTTACCTTTTTTTCTTTTCTCAATATCATTTTTGCACTATTTTTTCTCTCCTAATTCTCTTTTCTCTTGTAGTCACTTTTATTTGGGGTTATAATTGTCATAAATACATTCATGTTTTTTTTAAAATATATTTTATTGATTTTTTTACAGAGCGGAAGGGAGAGGGATAGAAAGTCAGAAACATTGATGAGAGAGAGACATCGATCAGCTGCCTCTTGCACGCCCCCCACCGGGGATGCGCCCGCAGCCAAGGTACATGCCCTTGCCGGAATCGAACCCGGGACCCTTCAGTCCGCAGTCTGATGCTCTAGCCACTGAGCCAAACCGGTCTCGGCTACATTCATGTTTTGTTATTTCTATATCATATCTTGTAAAGTTCTATTTGGTGCGTTTGGGTCAATGTGGTAGAGAGTGAGCCACATAACCAGACACCCTGAGAGGGGCAAAAATGAGGAGACAAAGAAACAGCTCGCATACAAAAGAAAAGGAGAAATCCACAGAAAATGAAGTAACAAAAAATGTAGGTAAGCAATTTGTCAGAGAAAGAATTCAGAATAGTGGTCATAAGGAAGGAAAAAGGATTGAAGACAAATTCAGCAACATGTGTAAAAATAAAAAGGAAATGAAGAAGAACTAAGAAGAAATGAAAAAAGCATAACTGCAATAAAGAACACAACATTAAGCATCAACTGTAGACTGGAAAAAGCTGAGAACCACATCAGCAAGCTAGAATATAATGTATGAAAAAAACACCTAAGCAGAGCAGCAACTGGAAAAAAAACAACTTAAAAGGCAGGAGGGCTAGAGCCTAAGGGAACTCTAGGACAACATAAAATGGAAAAAAAAAACCTGTATAATAGGGATGGCAGGAAGGGAGGAAACTGAGCAAGGAATAGAAAACCTGTTGGAAGATATAATGACAGAAAACTTCACTGATATTGGGAAGAAAAAACTGACACAAGTCCAAGAAGCTCACAGAGTTCCAAACAATATGATCCAAAAAGACCAACACCAAGACACATTATAATTGAATTGGCAAACACAAATGACAAAGAATCTTAAAGGCTGCCAGAGAGAGATATAAAGTTACCTAATAGGGATCTCTTATTAGATTATCAACTGATATCTCAACAGGAATATATCAGGTCAGAAGGGAATGAAGTGAAATATACAAAGTGATGCAAAGGAAGGGACTGAATCCAAGACTACTGTACCCAGCAAGGCTATCATTCAACATTGAAGGTGAAATCAGGAGCTTCACAGACAAAAAAGGGCTAAGGGAGTTCATTACCACCAAGCCACCAATGCAAGAAATGCTAAAGGGACTGCAGTAAAAAGAAGAAACAGGAAGGGAAGAAGGAACACAGGCATAAAGAATAAAAATGGTGACCAACAAATACATTTGTGTTTGACAATTTAATTATGATGTGTCTTGGTATTGGTCTTTTTGGATCATATTGTTTGGAACTCTGTGAGCTTCTTGGACTTGTGTCAGTTTTTTTCTTCCCAATATCAGTGAAGTTTTCTGTCATTATAGCTTCCAACAGGTTTTCTATTCCTTGCTCAGTTTTCTCTCTTTCTGCCATCCTATCTAATAAAAGAGTCAGATGCAAACTGACCATACCTCCGATCAAGCCACACCCACAAGAGACCCATGCTATCTACAAAAGACCCATTTAAGAACAAAAAATTCATGGGAAGGAACCAAGATGGCGGCATAGGTAAACACCTACTGTGCTGCCCCGTGGAACAATTCCAAAACTACAACATAACAACAAAACAAACATCATCCAGAATCACCGGAAAGCTGGCTGAGTGAAAATTCCACAAATAAAAGTAAATATAGGACACTGAGACTCAGAGGAGCAGTGGAGTGCAGCCTTGAAGATATGTCCAGAGAGAGGTTCAGAGCCGTGCTCGTGCGCAAGCTGTTTTGCAGACAGCAGCAATACCAGCTGGATTTCTCTAATGGGGAGGGTCGAGGCGCACCACTGCACTGATTCCCCAGTGCCAGGCAAGGTCGGAGGTCCGGGGTAGGCATGCTAAAAGCCGGGCACGGCAGAGGTCTATGCGTTTGAGGAGAGTGCGCTAAACATGGAACCGCAGTTTGCACGTAAACTTGGGGACAGAACTTCGTGACCACGCAGAGAGGATTCCTGACTTGCTCCCTCATTCGGGAGACCACCGGACTGCTTTGTTTTACAACCCTAGGCAAGACTTTGGATGTTCAGACTCGTTTGGGGAGAGGCAGAGTTGTCTGGCAATGGCTGGGGACTGGCGGCGGCTTTCTCTCAGAGGTGTGGAGGTGTGCAGCTGTTACTGCCCAGCACAGAGACCCATGCACCACATAGGGCAGAGCTGATGCTACATGCTCAGCCCGGAGACTCCGCCCATCCATCCTGAACACAGCTCACCTTCACACCCAATTGACCTGGAGGTCAAACCCTCCTAGTGCTAACAACAATTACCTGGGCTTAACTCCAACAATATTGTACAACCCATAAATGATTACAGTAAGAGTATCCAGCTTAGGTAACTGTGGAGGCTGAGCCACTGTCCCTTAGAGGACATCTACCGCACAAAGCTATTCGACCAACTTAGGAAAGAAACCACAATGCAGAGAAATGGAAAGAAATCAGGTGTGAAAGAAATGGAGGAAAAAAGACAACTAGACATAGAGTTCAAAACCACAGTAATAAGGTTTTTCAAGAGGCTCCTAGAAAAGGCTGATGAACTTGATCAGAACTACAAGGAAAGGAATCAGACCTACGAGGAAATGAACAAGACCTACAAGGATATGAAAAAGGACCAACTAGAAATTAAGCATACACTGAGTGAAATAAAAAAATATTACACAAAGTCTAAAAGCAGTCCAGAGGACCACAAGAACCAAGTCAAAGAATTAAAATACAAAGAAGCAAAATCCACTTGGCTGGAAAAGCAAGAAACAAAAAGAATCCAGATAATTGAAGATAGTTTAAGGGGCCTCCAGGACAATCTCAAGCATGCCAACATCCGAATTATGGGGGTGCCAGAAAAAGAGAGAGAGCAAGGTAATGAAAAGCTACTTGAAGAAATAGTGTCTGAAAACTTCCCCCACCTGGTGAAAAAAATTGACTTAAAAGCCTAAGAAGTGCACAGAACTCCAAAATATAGGAATCTAAAGAGGACCACACCAAGACACATCATAATTAAAATGCCAAGAGCAAAAGATAAAGAGAGAATATTAAAAGCAGCAAGAGAAAAACAGTTAGTTACCTATAAGGGAGCACCCATATGATTGTCAGCGGATTTCTCAACAGAAACTATGCAGGCCAGACGGGAGTGGCAAGAAATATTCAAAGTGATGAATAGCAAGAATCTACAACCAAGATTACTCTATCCAGCAAAGCTATCATGCAGAATTGAAGGTCAGATAAAGTGCTTTGCAGATAAGAAAAAGCTAAAGGAGTTCATCACCACCAAACCAATATTATATGAAACACTGAAAGATATTCTTTAAGAAGAGTAAGAAGAAAAAGGTAAAAATATAAATTATGAACAATAAATACACATCTATCAACAAATGAATCTAAAAATCAAGTGAATTAATAATCTGATGAACAGGATAAACTGGTGAATGTAACAGAATCATGGACATAGAGAGGGAATGGACTGACAATCCTTGGGGAGAAAAGGGGTGTGGGAAGTGCAGCAAGAGACTGGATAAAAATCATGCAACAATGGGAGAGGACAGTGGGGGTGGGAAGGTGAGGGGGGAAGGTGGAATGGGTACCAGGTGGAGGGAAGCTATAGGGGGATAAAACGGGGACAATGTAATTAATAAACTGAACAACAAAGATAAAAAACACCTAAAAAAGAATAATCAATAAACTAGTTTTAAAATAAAATAAAAAAGAACAAAATATTCACACAGACTGACAGTGAAGGGATGCAAAAAATTTTCCAGGAAAATGGAAATGAAAACAATATAGGGATAGAAACAATCTCATCTGAGAAAATACACTTCAAAATGAAGTCCATAACAGAGGACAATTTAGGCCATGTCATAATAACAAATTGATATCCTATCTAATAAAAGAGTAATATGCAAATTGACCTTACCTCCAATCAAGATATGCCCACAAGCCATGCCTACCAGCCAATCAGGAGCAAATAAATCCCACCCAACATGGCTCCATCCACTGAGAGCAGGAGAGAGGCTTGGGTTTCCCCAGCAATGGAAGAAGCCAAGCTTTCTGCCTGCCCTTTGTGGTCTAGGCCTCCACTCAATGCTACAAACTTTCAATTATAGAAGATACATAAATCCAACAGAAATTGTGGCAGCCACAAACCTGGAGAGAGCCAAGGCTAGGGTTGCCTGTGCAATGGAGGAAGCCAAGTTTCCACAGCCCTAACATCTAAGCCTCCAATCTAGGATACAAAGTTTCAATTATAGAATTTAAATAAACCCAAACAACATTTTCAAAAATAGACCATATTTTGAATAACAAACAAAGTCTCCCCAAATTCAAAAAAGATCGAAATCATATCAAGCATTTTCTCAGAACACAAAGGTATAATACTAGAAATAAACTACAATAAAAACACTCTAAAAAATCCAAACACATGGAAGCTGAATAGCATGCTACTAAACAATGATTGGGTTATCAATGAGATCAAAGAAGAAGTTAAAAACATACTGGAGACCAATGATAATAAAAACACAACATTGTAAATCCTATGGGACACAATGAAAGCAGTCCTGAGAGGGAATTTTATAGTTCTACAGGCTAACTCAAAAAAAGAAAAAGAAAAAAGAAAAAAATGGCAACAAATCATCTAACCCAACAACTCGAAGAATTAGAAATAGAGCAACAAGGAAAGCCCACAGTGAGCAGAAGGAAGGAAATAATTAAGATTAGAGAAGAAATGAATGACATAGAGACAAAAAAAAAAAACAGTACAAAAGATAAACAAAACCAAGAGCTCATTCTTCAAAAGGATAAACAAGATTGACTAACCTCTAGCCAGGCTCACCAATAGGGAAAGAGAAAGGACACAAATAAACAAAATCAGAAATAAAAATGGGGAAATAACAACAGACCCCACAGAAATACAAAGGATTGTTCAAAAATACTATGAACAACTCTATTCCAACAAACTGGACAACCTGGAGGAAATGGACATAGTCCTAGAAGAAAATAACCCTCCAAAACTCAATCAGGAAAAATCTAAACATTTCAAAAGGCCAATAACCATGGAAGAAACTGAAGCAGTCATCAAAAAGCTTCCAGCGAATAAAAGCCCAGGGCCAGATGGCTTCAAAGGGGAGTTTTACCAAACACTCGAAGAACTAAAACCTATCCTCCTCAGACTATACCAAAAAGTACAAGAGGAAGAAACACTTCCAAGCTCCTTCTATGAAGCCAGCATCACACTAATACCAAAACCAGATAATGACAACACAATGAAAGAGAATTACAGGCCAATATCCCTCATGAATATAGATGCCAAAATCCTCAACAAAACTCTAGCAAATTGAATCCAGCAGTACATAAGAAAAATCATACACCATGACCAAGTAGGATTTATCCCAGGGATGCAAGGATGGAACAATATTCGGAAATCAATAAACGTGATACATCACATAAACAAATTGAGAGATAAAAACCACATAGTCATATCAATTGATGCAGAAAAAACATCTGACAAAATCCAACACCTTTTCTTGATAAAAACTTTCAGCAAAGTGGGAATAGAAGGATCTTACCTTAACATAATAAAAGCCATATATGACAAACCTACAGCCAATATCATTCAATGGACAAAAACGAAAACTATTTCCCCTAGGAACAGGTAAGACAGGGATGCCCACTCTCACCAGTCCTCTTCAAAACAATGCTGGAAGTACTAGCCATTGTGATCAGATAAGAAAAAAATAAAAGGCATCCAAATTGGAAAAGAAGAAGTAAAACTGTCATTTGCAGATGACATAATAGTGTATGTAGAAAACCCCAAATAACCTATCAAAGAATTATTAGACTTAACAAATGAATCTGGCAATGTAGCAGGATACAAAATCAATGCCAAGAAATCTATGGCATTTCTATTCACCAATAATGAACTTATAGAAAGACTGATTAGAAAAGCGATCCCATTTACCATTGTACCAAAAAAATTAAGATACCTAGGAATAAACTTAACTAAGGAGGTAAAAGACCTATATGTGGAAAACTATAGGACACTGAAAAAAGAGATAGAGGAAGACGTAAACAGATGGAAGAACATAACATTTTCATGGATTGGTAGAATCAATATCATCAAAATATCCATACTACCTAAAGGAGTCTATAAATTCAATGCACTCTCCATTAAATTCCAACAGCATATTTCACAGACTTAGAACAAACATTCCAAAACTTTTTTTATTCATCTGGAATAAAAAAGACCCCAAATAGCTGCAGAAATCCTGAGAAAGAAGAACAAAGAAGGTGGGATCTCAATACCAGATTTCAAGTTGTATTACAAAGCCACTTTTATTAAAACAGCTTGGTACTGGCACAAGAACAGACATGTAGATCAATGGAATAGAATAGAAAACCCAGAAATTGACTCAAACCAATTTGCCCAATTAATATTTTACAAAGGAGACATGAACATAAAATGGAGTCAAGATAGTCTCTTCAACAAATGGTGTTAGGAAAATTGGACATATACATGCAAAAAAAATGAAACTAGACCACCAACTTACACCATACACAAAAAATAAACTCAAAATGGATCAAAGATTTAGCCATAATAAGGGAAACCATAAAAATACTAGAGGAATCCACAGGCAGAAAAATCTCAGACATATGTCGAAGGAACTTCTTCACTGATATTGCTCGTAGGGCAATGTAAACTAAAGAGAAAATAAACAAATGGGACTACATCAAAATAAAAAGTTTTTGCACAGCAAAGGAAACCATTAATAAAACAACAAGAAACCCCAATGTACGGGAGAACATATTTTCCAATGACATAAATGATAAGGGTTTAATCTCCAATATCTACAGGGAACTCATACAACTTAACAAAAAGAAGATAAACAACCCAATCAAAAAAAAAAGGGGGCAATGGATCGAAACAGACAGTTTTCAAAAGAAGACAGAAGGAAGGTCAAGAGACATATAAAAACATGGTCAAAGTCACTAATCATCAGGAAGATGCAAATCAAAACAACCATGCGGTACCATCTCACACCTTTCAGATGGGCTAACATCAACAAATCAACGAAGGACAAGTGTTGGCGAGGATGTGGAGAAAAAGGAACTCTTTTGCACTGCTGGTGGGAAAGCAGACTGATGCAGCCACTGTGGAGAACAGTATGGAGTTTCCTCAAAAAACTAAAAATGGAACTCCCATTTAACCCAGTGATCCCACTTCTAGGAATATATCACAAGAAAGTAGAAAGACGAATAGGAAAGGATATATACACCCCTATGTTCATAGCAGCACAATTTACCATAGCTAAGATTTGGAAACAGCCTAAGTGCCCATCAGATGAGTGGATTAAAAAACTGTGGTACATCTACACAATGGAATACTATGCTGTGGTAGAAAAAGAAGGAGCTCCTACCATTTGAAACAACATGGATGGAGCTGGAGAGCATTATGCTCAGTGAAATTAGGCAGGCAGAAAAAGATAAATATCACATGATCTCACTCATTTGTGGAATATAGTGAACAGCATAGACAGATGAACAAGAACGAATCTAAAGACTGAGAAACAGCCATTGGAATGTCAAACCTCAGTGTAAATGGGGGGTGGCGGGAGTAAGGGGGAAAGTTAATATATTTGACCTTTTGAAATAAGGTAAGTAATTTGTGTTTTTATGTTCCTGACAAGGTTATATAAAGTTATAAAAAATATTGGCAGCTAGTTTGAAATTGAATTGACATGGACTAGAGCAAAGAATATCCTTATATGATATTTTCTACAATATCATAATTTTTAATATTTTACGACAGCATATTGTACAATTATCCCAAAGAAACTTACAAACTAATTCTTTGAATGTTTAGCAGAAATTTTAAAAAGGACAGGAAAGGAATTGATCCTTTTCAGAAGGAATTAAGGCACTGGGAAGGCACTTGAGCATTCTATATTGGCCCCTCTTGCCCTTTTTGCAAAGAGGGACCCTCTTCCCACAATCCAAGTGCACACAGCTGTTGCCTGAGCTTATAGTTCAAGCTGAGGTTGAAGCCTTTGGGTGGCTGGTACCATGGATTTTTCTCTTCCTAAATGGTGTGAGCTGGGCCCTCCTGGGAGACGAAACCTGAGTCCACTGATATATGTAATCCGTCCTGGGACCCTGCCAGCAGGTGAAGGGATCCCAAGGAAGGTGCTGTGCATGAAGGCTGTTGGGGCATAGACTACCAAGGAGACAGAACTGAACCTCACATCACCCTGCTTGGCCCTGGAGGATGGCTGGTTAGCCAGAGACGGGTAAGATTCCTCAGGGAAGGAACAACCTAAGACAGGCACAGTTGCAGAGGGGCCAACAGGAGAGAACTTGAACGTCAACAGAGGTGGGGCACAGACCCTCACCACCCCAACCTTGCAGGGGCCTGAACTCTCACACCTTATGAGGGAGGTCTCCTGCCCCCACGGCTGCTTCGCCTCTCATGCCCAGCTGAGATTGGGACCCAGGATACAGACAGAGACTTGGCCAGCAACAGCTGCCATATATCTAAATCTAGCCTAGCACCAGGAATGCTCAGGGCCCACTCAAGAATGCAAATAATCCTTTTCACTAATATTTACAGGGTAAACTAATATTATTGTTTGAGCATTAAATTTGACAGTAAAATAGTAATCAAGTTTTCAGATTAATTTAAATTGGCCAATTGAAATAAGTGAATATGCAAGAAAATTTAAGTGTACTGGACAAAAAGCTGTTCCTAAAATATTAACTAAAATTTATATTAGTAGTTCATGTCATTGTAAAATTGCTTCACATGGAAAGAACCTAAAGCAGTCATATTTTTGTGCAAAAATTAACATTACTAAGACTGCACTATAAAATTTCCAAAAGTCTCCCATTAATCAAAAAAGGGGGGTATAGTGAGGTAATATCATGTAAGGAAAACTATCCGGTAAGTAAATTACATCTAGAAAATTCTTACTTCAGAAAATTAATTTCCGTTTGTAACGCTAACAGCAGGACACCCATGAAAAACACACATGGTGTCAATATAAGCCAAAGGAAAATCATTTGGGCAAAAATAAAAAGAATCCCAAGTCTAATTTACAGAGAAGATTCCTTTATTAACGTTTGGTCGAGAATATGTTTGAATATTTTCAGAAAACAACTCCAAGACCATATGGATTCCTGCAACAGAGAGGAACTGACAGATCTGTTCCAACCACAAAGACAATCCAGAGACAGAAGACACTGACGACACCTTTCCATGCTAGCAGTCAGCATCTGTGTGTCACTGCAGGTTGTCCAGTACCAAACCAGAGAGTGTGGGACCTGCCTTGCTATCATTTGTCCACCACCCAGATATCATTGCTGACATGTACACATAAGGAACTATTTGACATTGAAACTGGGACTCAGAACTTTTGGACATTGAAACTGGGACTCAAACATTTTTGTTCTTATATGTTTATCTCTAGTATGCAGATGCAAGATTTCTTAAAGAAAATAAATTGGGGAGAAATAGCTACAAAGGTAAAGAAGCATTGAACAAACTGTCAAACTACAGTGGGAAGCCAGGGGAAGGTGGGGGACTGCGGCTGTAAGAGATGAACCAACGGACTTGTATGCATGCATATAAGCATAACCAATGGATACAAGGTGGAGGGGAGGGGCAGGTGAGGGCAGGCTCTAGGGGGTAGGGGAGGCTGGGGAATGTTAATGGGGGGAGGGGAGAAAACATAGGTACTACTATTGGTAATACTTTAAACAATAAAAATAAATAAGTAAGTAAGTAAATAAATAAATAAGCAAACCAAAACAGAAATGGCTGTCTCCACAGAGTGAGCAGAAGGTTTGGCTCCACTCCAGGCTACAATGTTTCAATTGTAGAACATAAATTAATCCCAGATCCCAGGGCCTCTGCTGGGGTTCCTGGAGGGTGTTGCCAGCCTGCAAATCACCATAGGCCTCTCGCCCAGGCTGCCCCATGCCGCAAGGGTACCCCCACCTTTATCCAGGACACCCTTCAGGGCAAATGCGCTGGCCCCCACCCATGCACCAGGCCTCAATCCTATCTAATAAAAGATAAATATACAGATTGACCATCACTTCAACACATGAGGGTTGCCCCTATGTGGTCAAAGATACTGCCCCCATGTGGACACAAGATGGCCACCACAAGATGGCCAGAAGGGGAGGGCTGTTGAAAGGTTCCAGGCCTGCAAGAGAGGGAAATTTGGGTGATCAAGCCTGCAGGGGAGATCAGTTAAGGGTGACCAGGCCAGCACAGTAGTGAAGTTGGGGGAAAACAGGCTGGCAGGGGAGCAGTTAGACATCAATCAGGCTGGCAGGGTTGTCATTAGGGGGTGATAAGTCTGGCAGGCAGAAGCGGCTAGGGGCAATCAGGTAGGCAGGCAGGCGAGCAGTTTGAAGCTCGTAGTCCTGGATTGTGAGAAGGATGTTCAACTGCCTGTTTAGGCCTGCTCCTTGAGGGGTGCCAGATTGGAGAGGGTGCAGGCTGGCTGAGGGACACTCCAGCACCCTGTGCATGAATTTTGTGCATTGGGCATCTAATATATATATAAAATAGAGAATTAGAGGCCCGGTGCACAAAATTCATGCATGGATAGTGTCCCTAGGTAATCAGGGCTGATTGGGACCATCCGGCTGCTGTCCGGGGCCTTCCTTCCACAGCTTCCAGCTGCTGGCTGGGGCCTTCCTTTCCCAGCTGCCCGTTTAGGTCTTCCTTTGTTCTGTGCCACCCCCTGTTGGTCAGCACACATCATAGCAAGTGATCAAACTCCTGGTCTCTCAGTGGAACTCCTTAGGGGACAATTTGCGTGTGCCCCCTGGACACAAGATTCAGCCTCATGGAGGGGCTGACAGGCCCAGACAGTCTAATGGTGGCAGATTCATCCTCACCCCTGGGCTCCTGCAGCCTCTGGCCAGGAAGACAGGCTCCAGCAACGATGGAGCAGTCAGGCTGGATCCACCACTGGAGTGACTGGATCCTTCCTCACCACTTAGCTACTTCTGCCCCAGGCCAGGCAGACAGGCCCAAATACTGCAGCAGTGGAGTGGCAAGGCTGAATCTGCCCCCTTTGGCAGATGATCCAACCTCATCACTTGGCTCCTGCAGCCCCCACTCAGACTGAAAGGCCGAGACACTCCTGCAGTGCCAATTGTTGTTGGGGTAATTTGCATACTTGTTCCTGATTGGATGGTGGGCATAGCAGAGTGATGGTCAATTTGCCTTCTTCTCTTTTATTAGTGTATAATATATATGTACATATAATCTATATATATGCATATATAATATACACTAATAAAAGAGAATCATGCAAATTAACCATCACTCTGCTACACCCACCAGCCAATCAGTAGCCAGTATGCAAATTAACCCAACAAAGATGGTGGCAGCCATGGAGCTGGAGCAACAGGAGGCTTGGGTTTCCCCATTGATGGAGGAAAACAAGCTTCACCACCCCCCCCCCCCCCCCGCCCTTGCTGGCCCTGACCTCCACTCAAGACTACAAAGTTTCAATTGTAGAAGATAAATAAATCCCAGATACCTGCTTCCAGCAGGCCCTGGCCTCTGCTGAAGGAGGCACTGAAAAAGAATACAAGGAGAGGCTGAGATTTTGAGTCTCCAGGGGGTATGGCTAGCCTGAAAATGGCCCTCAGCCCCTCACCCATGCTGGCCAGGTACCCCATGGGTAGAGAGTCCCCACTGGGAAGTTGCCAGCCTGAAAATGGCCCTCACCCCTGCACCCAGGCTGTCCAGGCACCCCAGTGGGACCCCCACTGTGATCCAGGACACACGTCATGGAAAACCAGTTGGCTCCCATTAGTACACTGTGCCTCTATCTATACTAATAAAAGGGTAACATGCTCATTAGACTGGGAGACATTCTAGGAGACCTTCTGGACAAAGCCATGGTGGCGGGGTTGAGGTAGAGGTGGTTAGAGGCCAAGAGGGGAGGGCAGTTACGGGTGATCAGGCCAGGATGGGACAGAAGTTTTGGGTGATCAGACTGGTGGAGGGTGGAGGCTGTTGGGGGTAAGCAGATCAGCAGGGGGGTCAGTTGTGTGTGAGCAGGCTGTCAGTGGGCGTCAGTTGGAGGTTATCAGGACAGGAGGGCAGTTTGGAGTCAGCAGGCCAGTGGGGAGGGAAAAAGGATGCAAGCAGGAGGTTCAGTTAGGGATGAGCACACTGGCATGGATGGCAGTTGGAGTCGAGCACACTGGCATGGGGGGCAGTTGGGTGCAAGCAGGCTCTCAGGCAGAGTGGTTAGGGGCAATAAGGCAGGCAGGTGAGCAGTTAGGAGCAAGAAGTTCCAGATTGCAAGAGGGATGTCCAAATGCTGGTTTACACCAAATCCCTGTAAACCAGCAGTAGGACATCCTTCAAGAGGTCGCAGGTTGGAGAGGGTGCAGGCCAGGATGAGGGACCCTTCCCCACATGCATGAATTTTGTGCACCAGGCCACTAGTTTATATATAACAGCCTAAGTGACCATTCAACCATTTGACAAGTAGGTATGACATGCAATGACCACCAGGGGGCAGATGCTCCATGCACAGGCATGGAAACATGGAACAGACTGGTGAATCTCACAGGGAAGGGGTAGGGGGAAAGGTGGGAAGAGATTAACCAATGATCTTATATGCATACTAGCAGTGTGGTGCATGGATTCATGTACAGGTGGGATCTCTCACCTGGCCAGTGAGGATTGGGCCAACACCAGCATTCTGACATCCCCTAAGGGGTCCCAGGTTGCCAGATGGCATAGACTAGGCTGAGGGACCCCACTGGTGCACAAATCTGTGCACTGGGCCTCTGGTCAATAATAAACTTAAATGTAAATGGACTAAATACTCTAGTCAAAAGAAATCAAGTGATTGAATAGATAAGAAAACGTGACCCATATATATGCTGTCTACAGGAGACCCAACTCAGAACAAGGGACACACACAGACTGATAGTGAAGGGATAGGAAAAAGTTTTCAGGTAAATGGAAATGAAAAAATAAAGGCTTAGGTATCAACACTTATATCTGACAAGTTAGACTTCAAAGTGAAGGCCATAACAAGAAATAAGGAAGGCCACTTCATAATACTAAAAGAGAGAAATTTAACAAAAGGATATAACTCTGGTAAACTTGTATGCACCCAATACAGAAGCACCCAAATACATAAAACAACTTCTGGAAGATATCAAGGGAAAGATTGACTGAAATATAGTCATAGTAGAGGGCTTTAATACCCTACTAACATCACTGGATAGATCCTCTGCACAAAAAATCAGCAAAGAAACATCAATTCTAAATGACTCACTAGATCACACAGAGTTAATTGATATCTTCAGAACATTTCACCTCAAAACAACAAAATATGTCTTCTTCTCAAGTGCACATGGGACATTTTCAAAGGTAGACCACATATTGAGACACAGAAAAATTATCTTCGAATTCAAGAACATACAAACTATAGCAAGCATCTTCTCAGATCACAATGGCATAAAATTAGAAATTAACTATAATATAAACAATGAAAAAAATCAAACACTTGGAGGCTAAATAGCATGCTATCAAACAATGATTGTGTTACCAAAGAGATCAACGAAGAAATAAAAAAATACATCTTGATAACAAATGACAGTGAAAACACAACAATCCAAAATCCATGGGACGTCGTAAAAGCAGTCATGAGAGAAAAGTTCATGGCTCTACAGGCCTACCTCAAAAAACAAGAAAAAATTGTAGCAAATTATCTAACCCTCCAATTCAAAGCATGATAAAGAGAGCAACAAGAAAAGCCCAGAGTAAGCACAAGGAAGGATATAATAAAGATCAAAGTGAAAATAAACAACATAAAGGCAAAAAAGAAAATACAAAAGATCAATAAAACCTGGAACTGGTTTCTTGAAAGGATAAACAAGATTGATGAACTTCTAGCCAAGCTCACCAAAAAGCAAAGAGAGATGATCCAAATAAAGAAAATCAGAAATGAAAGAGGTCAAATAACAACAGACCCACAGAAATACAAAGAATTATGAAAAAATACTATGAACAGCTCTGCTCCAACAAACTGGACAACCTAGAAGAAATGTACATCTTATATAGTAAAAGCCCAGTGATGGCAGAATGACCAGAAACACCATGGCCCTTGGCCCAGCCTGGCCCCACCCTCCAGCAAGTGGTTAGGGGCCATCAGACAGGCAGGTGAGTTTTTAGGGGTGATAAAGCAGGCAGGCAAAGCCCCACAATGGATCATCTCAAAGGTGGAGACCTAGGCCACCCGCTAATGCCTGCGGGAGGGACACTTGGGGGCTGGGATGTGAGGAGCTTGCAGTGGTGGATTGGTGCCAAAGTGACTTCTGAACAGGCATGGCACCTGCAGCCTGGCCCAGGCCCAGGGGGTCCTGCCTCCTTCCCTGGATTCTGCAGGGCTGGACTGCCACTCTTCCTGCAATGATGCCTGGGCAGATCCCAGACCCTTCCACGACTGCATGCTCTCTGTCAGGGCTCTGCCCACTGACCAGACTCTCCAGCTAGGCCCTGACTGAAGAGGAGTTGAAATAAGCTGACATCCACAACATAGGGGCCATAATCTCCCCTTTGCACTTCCTGGAGGTGAAACTGGCAAGAGGCCTCAATCTGTGAAAAGTGAGCTAGACGGAAGAGGAGTGGAGGAAAAAGCACCAGGAAAAGAACAAAATGGGGCAGTCCAATGCCAGAACAAGAAGGAGCAGACGGAGTTTCTGCAGCAGGAATCTGAGTGGCTGGAGCTCATGAATGGGGAGCTGAAAATCCAGATGAAGGAGCTGAAGAAGGAGTGGCAGCACTCATCCTGATGCTCAACTGGCATCTCCCCCCACTACATCGTCAGGACTGACAGCATTAAGCCCCCCGACTCAGAAGGCAACCCATTACTGGAGCAGCTGGAGAAGTGACCATGGACTGGAAGGAGGAAGGAGAGAAGGAGGAGATGAGCAGAGGGAGGAGGAGGAGGACAGTCCCAGGGGGTTATTCCTTGCTTCATGAAAAACTCTTCAATGAGGCTAAGCACAGCCAGCATGGGCCAGGCTTTTTTTGTGAAACTCAGATCAGCCACACCAGGGTAAGAAACCCAGGCTGATGAAACCCAGGACCAAGTGTTGAGACCAAAGTAATCCTGATGGGGCCTTTTTCTTCCTGGGGCCAGGCTTGCAAGAAGCAGGACAGAGGCTCTAGGATGGAGAGATGCCCAACCAGGAAACTGTGGGCACTTCTCCGGCCTCTCCACCAGGGCACTGCCCAAAGGACTTCTGAGCAGCCAGGAAAAGCCATGAGTTACAACCAAAATTAGACTACGTATGGATCTCAGAATGAAACTGAAATCTGCCTTCCCCCAACCCTGATTCTGATCCTGATGCTAGGCTGGAGTAGGGCACAGTGCCAGGCCTTGCTCTACCTACCCACCGTGGTCCTGCCCTGAGTGGCAGCCAAGGTGCACCCTCACAGGCCCTGCTGGAGTTGCTGTGGGCACAAGGCACTAGGATAATTTGACATATTAACTCTATAAAAATACATACTAATAACTATAATTTAAGAGGGAATTTTTAAGGTCTATCACAAACTTGAACATATGCAACTTATTCAATAGATATAATAAATAGATAGTTTCAGATAAATATTTTATTGTACTACCATTATCTTCTCAAATTATTTAAAATGTGAATTGATGCTGAATGTACATTAGTGAATAATTATATTTATGTAAGCTTAATTTTCAGATAGAAAACAATATAAAACATCTAAAGCTGAATCTGAACCATGTTTCAGATTCTGTGGCTTCAATTGAAAGGTCAAGAGCTCAATTGTCTCAACCAAGTTCCAATTATTTTTGCATACATCATCATACTTTTAGTATTATATATTTAGCATTGTATATTTCAGAAAATGAGAAAGCCATCTCTGCATTTTTAAATTTTTATACAAAGAATCATGTTCTGATTTGAATTCCTATCAATTGATAGCCTTATCTTTATTGTTTTGTAAGATGAGGGAAGAAATCATTTATCATATTCTATCATTCTTTCTAGAGAAGAATTATCTTCTTCCTCAGTAATATAGCGGCTTTCAGGCAAATCAATCAACCATAGATTATGTCATAATATTGTCTTCTGATGTTAATAAAGAATTCTGTAATAAAGAATTTTATCTATTTTATTTATAGACAGTGAAAAACTATAATAGTCTGTTTAAAAAGAACTATAATACCTATATTTTCTGATTATATTATAGTTTAAAATTTTTAGTTGTATAGTTTTCTTTGTGAAGAATAAATATTTGAATATACCAATGTGTTTTTTTCCAATTTATTTTAGAAAATTATCTAAGAAAATTTATATTTTGGAAATATGAAGACAATATTATTTTGCTGTATCTTGGACATTTTCTTATAGAATCTATAGATGATACAGTATATTTAGTCATTTGCTTTTTTTCTTGAGCATGCTCATACAGTACTGATATTACTCTTAAGGAAAAATGGAAAATTTACAATAATAAATCATTCCATTTTAGAACTTGCCACATAAAACAATTTATCTTGTAATTTTATAAAACGTGATTATATTACAGTGTAAAAATTTTTGAGAAAAAAATGACATATTAATTTCTTTGATACTACCAAAATTTATACCAAATGGAGACACTTTCTGGTTAGATATTCTGTAACATGAGTAATTTAAAGTATCTATGGATATTTTCAGGCCAACTATAATTCATTACATCTACATGACTAATGATAAGGAAAGAATGACATTTACTATATAATTGAAATATTTAGGAATATGACTGAATAATGACTTATCTTGGCATCATTATATTCACTTTTGTATTTGAATAATGCATGTCTTAAGTAGAAATAGAAACATCAACAATCTTCTATGAAATAAATAATAAAATATTTTTTCTATTGTGTAATAGTTACCCTATGTAATAAAAGAGTAATATGCAAATTAATCATCACTCTGCTATACCCACAAGCCACACCCATAATTCATGCCCACTAGCCAATCAGGATCAAGTATGCAAATTAGCCCCAACCAAGATGGCTGCTGCCATGGAGAGAGCAGGAGGGTGGCTTGGGTTTCCCTGGTGATGGAGGAAGCCAAGCTTTCCATACATCCTGGTGGGCCTAGGCCTCTGCTTAAGGCTACAAAGTTTCAATTATAGAAGATAAATAAATTCCAACAGAAATGGCTGCTGCCATGAAGCAAGGAGAAGGCTTGGCTCCCCTCTAGGCTACAAAGTTTCAATTGTAGAACATAAATAAATCCCAGATACCAGGGCCTCTGCTTGGGTTGCAGGGGGACATGGCTAGCCTGCAAACCACCTCAGGCATCTCACCCAGGCTGCCCCACACTCCAAGGGAATCCCCACCCTGATCCGGGACACCCTTCAGGGCAAACCAGCTGGCCCCCACCCATGTACCAAGCCTCTATCCTATCTAATAAAAGACCAATATGCAGATTGGCCATCACTCCAACACACAAGAGGACTATCCCCATGTGGTCAAAGATCCTGCCCCTCTGTGGACACAAAATGGCCAGCAGGGGAGGAGAGTGGGAAGTTCCAGGCCTGCAAGGAAGGGCAGTTGGAGGTGACCAGGCTGGCAGAGTAGGGAAGTTGGGGGTGACCAGGCCTTCAGGGAAGAGTAGTTGGGGGGACAAGACCTGTAGGGATGGGCAGTTAAGGGTGACCAGGCCTGCAGGGGAGGGCTGTTGGGGGGACCAGACCTGCAAAGGAGGGCAGTTGTGGGCAATCTGGTCAGCAGGGGAAGGCAGTTGGGAGGGACCACGCTTGCAAGGGAGGAAAGTTGGAGGCAAACAGGCTGGCAGGGGAGTGGTTAGAGGTTGACCAGATTGGCAGGCAGAAGCAGTTAGGGGCAATATGAGGGAGGCAGGCAGGCAAGCAGTTGGGAGCCAACAGTCCTGGATTGTAACAGGGATATCCGACTGCTCGTTTAGACTCATAAGGTTCAGGTCTAAATGGGCAGTTGGACATCACTCTAGGGGTCCCATATTGGAGAGGGTGCAGGCTGGGTTGAGGGACACCCCCCAGCCTGCACATGAATTTTGTGCACCGGGTCTCTAGTTTAATTATATGAGTCAAACATTTAATTCTGTGCTGGAATTGGATTTATATGTTTAATTCTATTTAATGTTAAGCTATTTTGATAGTACAAAAAGTGAAAGGTGAACTATTAGGATCCTTACTTCAAAAAATAGTGCAAGGAACTATATTTGCAAAATGTTATTTCATGGAAGTAAAAGACAAGAAAAATGTCTAAAATTACACAGACACACTATGTTTAACACAGTAACATCCATAAATTATATACAATATTGAGATTGAATTTATTTTGTTTTTGCTTATATCTATGGCTTCACAACTAAGGTCAGATGGAAAAACTAACAATTATCTGACTGCATCTCACTTATTAAATAATAATTTAAATGATCAATAAGGGAATTATACCTAATAGCCTAAATATTTTAAAAAACTCACTTATTTTTAAGCTGCAACAAATAGGGCTAACTTGATGTACTGTTTAATACTACTGAATTTATTGCTATTTCTATCATGTATTGTTTATTTATATGCAGTTAACCAGGTTATTTTTCATTTTAGCTTATTTTTCCCTTTGAATACCACAAATAGCATTGTTTTCCTCAGAGAGTCATCCAACAGGACTTAAGGTTTTAAAGACAGTTAGCTTCTTAGATTACCTACCATGATATACTAGTGAGTTATTTCATGTCCTTATGGGACTGAATTAGATTGTAAAGGTTGTACTTTACAATCTATCACTTTTTCAGTATTTTAAGTGCCATTGATATAATCATGGAAATTTCAATCACCACAATGAGGATTGGCTTTGGGAATTATTGATGTCTATAATGTGGTAATATGTCAAGGCAACAATGTCATTTTTGTGTGGTTTCCAGTTTGTGTAGGGATTAAAAGAAATGAAGTGGGAGATAAAGCACTCAAAAGGCTTTGTAAAATCATCCAGGAATAGAAAATATTTAATGATTTTAAAAGGAATATAATTTATTAAATTATCACAAAACAAGGAGAAGATGTCAAATGATATAGCTAAGAAATGAGAGTTAAGCAGATTTATATAAGTACAAATTATTATTCAAATTTATCATATTGGTCAGAGTTGTTTCTCAAAACATCAAGTATTATGTTGTGAGGATCCAAATATTGTAAGTACCATCAACAGTTTTGTTCAATGGGCTGCTCAATAATCACATTTTTTTTCTAATTGAAGCAGAATGGACTTGTAATTAGATTGCATATTATTTTATTTTTCCAACAGTTAAATATGTAATCATGAGCTCATAGAACATTTAACAGAATAAATAGCAGCCATAAACAGTAGAGAGATTATAAATATAATTAATAAATGATATTATTTTACAATAGCTCCCAAAATACTATTGACTTAGAAATGCTAATTATTATTATTTTTTATTTACAATATAACTTATATTTAATAGTAGTACATACGTTTTCTTCCCCCCCGATATCCTCCCCCCAGCCTTCCGTACCCCCCAACACATGTCCCCACCTGCCCCCCTCCCCACCCCAGTGTCTTTCATTCATTGATTATGCTCATATGTATGCATACAAGTCCTTCAGTTGATCTCTCCCAGCATCTGCCTGCGATCCACTCCAGCCTTCCCCCTGTAGTTTGACAGCCTGTTCGAGGCCATCTTGCCTCTATATCAATCACTCCCCCCTGTTTCTTTTCTTCAAAAATATCTTGCTTCTGCATACTAGAAACAAACGTATAAGAGCAAAAAAAAGTTTGAGTCCCAGTTTCAATGTCAAATAGTTCTTCATGTGTACATATCAGCAATGGTATCCAGATGGTGGACATATCGTGGCAATGCAAGATCCATTCTCTCTGGTATGGTCCTGGGCCACCTGCAGCCATGCACAGCTGCCGACTGCTAGCATGGCAAGGTGTCGTCAGCGTCCACAATCTCTGGACCATCCTCGTGGCTGGAACAGACCTGTCAGTTCCTCACTGTCGCAGGAACCCACATGGTCTTGGAGTTGTTCTCTGCAAACACACAAACACATTCTCAAGCAAAAGTTAACAAAGGGATCCTCTCTGCAAAATAGACTTGGGATTCTTTTTATTTTTGCCTAAATGATTTTCCTTTGGCTTATTTTGACACCATGTGTATTTTTTCATGGGTGTCCTGCAGTTGGTTTTACAAATGTAATTTTCTTTTCTGGAGTAAGAATTTTCTACATGTATTTTACTTATAGGATATTTTTCCTTACATGATATTACCCCGACTGAACCCCCCCTTTTTTTGGTTAATAGGGGCTTTCGGAAATTTTATCTTGCAGTCTTGGTAATTTTAAATTTTAATTTTTGCACACAAATATTACTGCTTTAGGTTCTTTGGATGTTAGGCAATTTTACAATGAGATAAACTACTAATAGATTTTTTAGTTAATGTTTTAGGAAAAGCTTTTTGTACATACACTTAGATTTTCTTGAGTATTCACTTATTTCACATGGCCAATTTAAATTAATCTGA
The DNA here is from genome assembly GCA_027563665.1 of Antrozous pallidus. NCBI lineage: Eukaryota > Metazoa > Chordata > Mammalia > Chiroptera > Vespertilionidae > Antrozous > Antrozous pallidus. The sequence goes on from CM050509.1 coordinate 114,082,591, forward strand.
AAACTTGATTACTATTTTACTGTCAATTTTAATACTCAAACAGAAATCTTGGTTTACCCAGTAAATACTTGTGGAAAGGAATATTTGCCTTTTTGAGTAGGTCCTCAGCATTCCTGGTAATAAACTAAATTTAGATATAGGGCAGCTATTGCTGGCTGAGTCTCTGTCTGCCACCTGGGTCCCGGTGTGAGTTGGGCGTGGGAAGCGTAGCAGCTGTGGGGGTAGGAGACCTTCCTCGGGAGGGGTGAGAATTCAAGCCCTGCAAGGTTTGTGGTTGAGGGTCTGTGGCTCACCTCGGTTGACCTTTTAGTTCTCTCCTGTTGGCCCCTCTGCTTCTGTGCCTGTCTTAGATTGTTCCTTCCCTGAGGAATCTTACCCGTCTCTGGCTAACCAGCCATCCTCCGGGGCCAAACAGGGTGATGTGAGGTTGAGTCCTGTCTCCTTTTAGTCTATGCCCTCGTGGCCTCCACGTCCAGCACCTGCCCTGGGGTCCCCTCGCCTGCTGGAGGGGTCCCGGTACTGATCACATAACTTGGGCGACCCAGGTTTCTTCTCCAGAGAGGGTCCAGCTCACACCATTGGTCGAGAGACAGATCCATGGTGCCAGCTGCCCAGAGACTTCAGCCACAGGTAGAACTGAAAGTTCAAACATCAGCTCAGCTGTGTGTATGTTGATAATAAGAAGAGGCTCCCTCTTGGCAAAAGGGCCAGAGGGGCCAATATAGAATATTCGGATGCCTTCCCAGTGCCTTAATCCCCTCTGAAAGGGATTAATTCCTTTCCTATCATTTTTTTAAGTTGCTTCCCAACATTCAAAGAATTAGTTTGTAAGTTTATTTGGGATAATTGTATAATATGCTGTTGTCAAATATCAAATATTATAATGACATTATAGAAAAACATCATGTAAGGGTATTGTGGTGTCACGGGAGGTTAAGGAGGGCCTAGCCTAAGGACTGGTGTCCATAAGAGATGACATGCTCTAGGCCATGTTAATTTAATCTCAAACTAGCTGCCAATTTTTTATAACTTTATATAAACTTTGTCAGGGATGTAAAAACACAAATCACTTACCTTAGTTCAAGCATTCAAATATATTGACTTTCCCCCTTACTCCCACCACCTGCCACTTACCCTGAGGTTTGACATTTTGATGGACTTTTCTCAGTCTCTGGATCCATTCTTGTTCATCAATCTATGTCATTCATTATATTCCTCAAATGAGTGAGATCATGTGGTATTTGTCTTTCTCTGCCTGGCTAATTTCACTTAGCATAATGATCTCTAATTCCATCCATGTTGTTACAAATGGTAGGAGCTCTTTCTTTTTTATCACAGTGTAGTATTCCATTGTGTAGATGTGCCACAGTTTTTTAATCCACTCATCTGCTGATGGGCACTTAGGCTGTTTCCAAATCTTAGCTATGGTGAATTGTGCTGCTATGAACATAGGGGTACATATATCCTTTCAAATTCGCATTTCTAGTTTCTTGGTATGTATTCCTAGAAGTGGGATCGCTGGGTCAAATGGGAGCTCCATTTTTAGTTTTTTGAGGAAACTCCATACTGTTCTCCACAGTGGCTGCACAAGTCTACAACCCCACCAACAGTGCACGAGAGTTCCTTTTTCTCTGAATCCTCACCAGCACTTGTCGTTTGTTGATTTGTTGATGTAAGCCATTCTGACAGGTGTGAGATGGTACCACATAGTCGTTTTGATTTGCATTTCTCGGATAATTAGTGACATTGAGCAAGTTTTCATATGTCTCTGGGCCTTCCTTTTGTCTTCTTTAGAAAAGGTTCTATTTAGGTCTGTTGCCCATTTTTTTATTGGATCATTTGTCTTCTTTTTATTGAGTTGTGTGAGTTGCCTGTAGATGCTTGTGATTAAACCTTTATCACTGATATCATTTGCAAATATGTTCTCCCATACAGTGGGTTTTCTTATTGTTTTGTTGATGGTTTCTTTAGCTGTGCAAAAGCTTTTGATTTGGATGTAGTCCAATTTGTTTATTCTGTCTTTAGCTTCCATTACCCTAGGAGCAGTATCATCGAAGAAGTTCTTTTGGCATAAGTCTGAGATTTTATTTCCTGTAGATTCCTCTAATGTTTTTATGGTTTCCCTTCTTACGTTTAAGTCCTGTATCCATTTTGAGTTTATTTTTCTGTATGGTGTATGTTGGTGGTCTAGTTTCATTTTTTTTGCATGTATCTGTCCAATTTTCCCAACACAATTTATTGAAGAGACTATCTTGACCCCATTTTATGTTCATACCTCCTTTGTCAAATATTAATTGAACATAGTGGTTTGGGTTGATATCTGGATTCTCTATTCTATTCCATTGATCTATTTGTCTGTTCTTGTGCCAGTACCAGGCTGTTTTGAAAACAGTAGCTTTGTAATACAGCTTGAAATCTGGTATTGAAATCCCACCGACTTTTGCTTCTTTCTCAGGATTGCTGTGGCTATTCGGGGCCTTTTTTTATTCCAGATGAATGTTTGGAGAGTTTTTTCTAGGTCTGTGAAGTATGCCATTGGTATTTTAATGGGGAGCGCATTAAATTTATAGATTGCTTTGGGTAGTATGGACATTTTACTTATGTTGATTCTCCCAATCCACGAACATAGTATGTTCTTCCATCTGTTTACCTCTTCCTCTATTTCTTTTTTTTAGTGTCCTGTAGTTTTCCGCAAATAGGTCTTTTACCTCCTTAGTTAAGTTTATTCCTAGGTATCTTAATTTTTTTTGGTGTGATAGTAAATGGGATTGCTTTTTTAGTCTCTCTTTCTGTAAGTTCACAATTGGTGTATAGAAATGCCATAGATTTCTTGTCATTAATTTTGTAGCCGACTACGTTGCTGAACTCATTTATTAAGTCTATTAGCTTTTTTATGGAGTCTTTCGGGTTTTTTATGTACAATATCATGTCATCTGCAAATAAGGATAGCTTTACTTCTTCTTTTCCAATTTGGATGCCTTTTATTTCTTCTTCTTGCCTAATAGCAATGGCTAATACTTCCAGTACTATGTTGAACAGGAGATCGTGAGAGTGGGCAACCCTGTCTTGTTCCTGTTCTTAGGGGAAATGGTTGTGGTTTTTGCCCATTGAGTATGATGCTTGCTGTGGGTTTATCATATATGGCTTTTATTATGTTGAGGTATGATCCTTCTATTCCTACCTTGTTGAGAGTTTTTATCAAGAAAGGGTGTTGGATTTTGTCAAATGCTTTTTCAGCATCAATTGATATGACTATGTGATTTTTATCTCTCAATTTGTTTATGTGATGTATCACATTTATTGATTTGCGGATATTGTACCATCCTTGCATTCCTGGGATAAATCTTACTTGGTCATGGTGTATGATCTTTCTCATGTACTGTTGGATCCGATTTGCTAGAATTTTATTGAGGATCTTGGCATCTATATTCATGAGGGATATTGGCCTACAATTCTCTTTCATTGTGTCATCTTTATCTGCTTTAAGTATTAGGGTGATGTTAGCTTCATAGAAGGAGTTTGGAAGTGTTCCATCCTCTTGAAATTTCTGGAATAGTCTGAGGAGCATAGGTTTTAGTTCTTCCTTGAATGTTTGGTAAAACTCCCCTGTGAAGCCATCTGGCCCTGGGCTTTTGTTTGCTGGATGCTTTATGATGACTGCTTCAATTTCTTCCACAGTTATTGGTCTATTGAGTTGTTTAGATTCTTCCTGATTGAGTTTTGGGAGGTTATATTTTTTAGAAATATATCCATTTCCTCCAGGTTGTCCAGTTTATTGGAGTAGAGTTGTTCATAGTATTTTTTAACAGTCCTTTGTATTTCCATGGGGTCTGTTGTTATTTCACCTGTTTCATTTCTGATTTTATTTATTAGGGTCTTCTCTCTTTGCTTCTTGGTGAGTCTGGCTATAGGTTCATCAATCTTGTTTATCTTTTCAAAGAACCAGCTCTTGGTTTTGTTGATCTTCTGTATTGTTTCTTTGGTCTCTATGTCATTTATTTCTGCTCTGATCTTCACTATTTCCTTCCTTCTGCTTACATTGGGCTTTTCTTATTGCTTTCTTTCTAACTCTTTGAGTTGTTGTGTTAGATAATTTATTTCCACTGTTTCTAGTTTTTTTTGCGGTAGGATTGTAGAGCTATGAACTTCCCTCTCAGAACTGCTTTCACTGTGTCCCATAGATTTTGGATTGTTGTGCTATCATTGTCATTTGTTGCCATGACGTTTTCTATCTCTTCCTTGATCTCTCTAGTAACCCAGTCATAGTTTAATAGCATGCTGTTTAGACTCCATGTGTTTGATTTCTTTGGATTGTTTCTATTGTAGTTGATTTCCAGCTTTATGCCACTGTGATCTGAGAATATGCTTGATATGATTTCTATCTTCTTGAATTTGGAGAGACTTTGCCTATGACCCAACACATGGTCTATCTTTGAGAATGACCCATGGGCACTTGAAAAGAATGTATATTCTGTGGCTTTGGGGTGAAATGATCTGAAGATGTCAATTAATTCCTTCTGGTCTAGTGATTCATTGACGATTGATGTTTCTTTACTGATTTTTTGTTTAGAGGCTTTGTACAATGTTGATAGTGGGGTATTAAAGTCTCCTACTATGATTGTATTGCTGTCTTTCTCTCCCTTGGTATCCTCTAGGAGTTTTAGTATGTGTTTGTGTGCTCCTGTATTGGGTGCGTATATGTTTACCAGAGTTATTTCTTCTTGTTTTATTGCTCCCTTTAGTATTATGTAGTGGCCTTCTTTATCTCTTGTTACATCCTTCACTTTGAGATATAATTTGTCGGATATAAGTATTGCTACCCCAGCTTTTTTTCCATTTCCATTTGCCTGAAGAACCTTTTTCCATCCTTTCACCTTCAGTCTGTGTGCGTCTTTTTTTTTTTTTTTGGAGGTGGGTTTCTTGTAGACACAGATATATGGGTCGTGTTTTCTTATCCAGTCTATTACCTTATGTCTTTTGATTGGAGCATTTAAACCGTTTACATTTAAAGTTATTATTGATAGATAGATATTTGTAGCCATTTTTGTTCTTTGCCCCTATGTTTATTCATGGCTTACTATTGCTTTTCACAGCAGACCCTTTAGCATTTCTTGCATTGCTGGTTTGGTGGTAATGTATTCCCTTAGACCTTTTTTGTCTGTGAAGCTCCTTTTTGACCTTCAATTTTGATTGATAGCCTTGCTGGGTACAGTATTCTAGGATTCAGACCCTTTCTTTGCATAACTTTGTATATTTCATTCCAATCCCTTCTGTTCTGATAAGTTACTGTTGCGAAATCACTTGTTAATCTGATGGGGGTTCCTTTGTAGGTGACTTTCTGTCTCTCTCTGGCAGCTTTTAGGATTCTCACTTTGTCGTTGATGTTTGCCAATTTAATTATAACATGACTTGGTTTAGGTCTTTTGGGGTTTAATTTGCTTGGAACTATGTGAGCTTCTTGGATTTGTGTGGGTTTTTTCTTTCCTATATGAGGGAAGTTTTCTGTCATTATTTCTTCCCACAAGTTTTTTATTCCTTGCTCAGTTTCCTGTCCCTCTGGAAGCCCTATTATGTGGATGTTATTTTGTTTCCTGTTGTCTCAAAGTTCCCTTAGGCTCTCCTCCTGCTGTTTAATTTTTTTTTTCTAGAAGCTGCTCTACTTGGGTGTTTTTTCCTACCTTGTCTTCCAGCTCACTGATGCGGTCCTCTGCTTCATCTAGTCTACTCCTGATACTTTCTATGGAGTTCTTTACCTCAGCAATGTCACTTTTCATGTCTTCTTGGGTCTTCTTCATTTCTTCTTTGATCTTCTTCATTTCCTCTTGATTCCTCTTCAATTCCTCATGGTTCTTACTCATATTGGCTTCTGTTCTCTTCATCCACCCTATGACCATTTCTCTGAACTCTCTCTCTGACAGGTTGCTTGCTTCCATTTCGTTTACCTCTTTTTCTGGTGAGGCTTTTTTTTCTTTCATTGGTGGGCTATTTCTTTGTCTCCCCATGGTCTTTCTTCTATGTGTGTCTTGTTATGTAGTTCTCACTCTCCTGTGTTGATTTAAAGGCTCAGACTACAACACAACCAGGTGCAGCACACCAGGCACTGAAGAAGAATGTATGCACAGTATTGGTAACTCCAAATTAAAAGTGATTGCCAGAGGAAGGTAACTTAGGTGATAGGTGGGATAAAAGAGAGTAAGAGAAAACACACTCACACACACAAAAGAAAGAAAGAAGGAAAGAAAGAAAGAAAGAAAGAAAGAAAGAAAGAAAGAAAGAAAGAAAGAAAGAAAGAAAGGAAAAGGGAATGCCAAAATAAAATTGGGAAAAGGGAAAGAGTAAAAAGAAAGGAAAAGGGAGTAAACTATAAATATGGGTTGGAAACTCCCAGAGGACCGCCACTAATCCCAGCAAAAGCCAGGAACGAGTACCTGAAGATTGATACAAACTACATACAACAAGTAATATCAAGGGAGGTTAGGGAACACAGAAGCTTAAATCTATCAAAAAAACAATGTAAACATCACCAAAACACAAAACAATGCCAAACCCCGCCCCCAAAAACAAATTAAAAGAAAAGAATAACCAAACCAATCTCACAAATATGCATATAATATAAACAACATCAGCAGGACCGAGAGAAAAACATTTTGGGATAGTGAAGTCGAAGAAGCATTAGATGTGTATGGACTTGGAGCAGGTGGTTGGAGATTGGATATAAAAGTGGGATGACATTTTAACAGGGGGTAAAAAGAGAGAATAAGGAAAATCTAAACCAGAAAACATGTAAGGGGAATAAGACACTAACTAGGGAAAGGTTAGCAAGAGAGTGCTGGCATAAGGGTGAAGTTGAAGTAGAGTAAAGAAATACTAAAGGGTAGATGAAAAAAGAATATATAATCCTAATCTCTGAGTAGAAGATGGAATAAAATGGCACTTAAAATTTTAAATAGTAATAGAAATAAAATTGCTTCCTTAATTTGTGTTACACAAGAGATAATTTGTGATTCAGCCCCTAGGTGGCAGTGTTTCTGAATTGATCTCTGGGTCTATAGGTCCTCTCTAGCCTGATCTAAAATCCCACTATGTCTATGGTATTTACTACTGATTTGTGGAAATAGGCTACCCCAGAGCTGCCTCTCTAATGGTGAGGACCTGTTCTGATCCCCAGCGTCAGAAAAACAGCTCGCCCCTGTGGTCTCCCAGGTTATCCCCCACCAGGGGATCCCCCGTTTCTCGTTCAGTGCTGAGAAATTCGGATTTAGAGAGGACAAACGCAGGTGTGCGAACTCACGTCGTGCTAGTATGTTTGCGTGCAACCCCTTATCCCCTTGGGTTTGGCAGCCTGCTCCCTCCCAAAACTGCCAGGTTGGCCTTCTCCTTCAGGTCCAAATGGGTTGCCCTCTATGTATCCCCCCCTGTCACCAGCTCTGAGGACCCTCTTCCATGTTTGCCGGCTCCAACAGCCACGGACTTTTCCTCTTTTTTTCCCCCAGGCGAGAAACTCCCTGTGTTACCAACTCCCTTAACCGCCCGGAGAAACCTGACCTTTCAGTGGTGGAGCACATGTTTCCCCGGAATTCGCTTCTTCACCAACTAGGATCCGATGTTGGGTGGGGGGAGTTGAGGGTCTCAGACGCCCAGTGGGTACCGCAACTGTAAAATCTTCAGGCTCTTCCCCTTTAAGATGGCGCAGCCGCCTCTAAGCCAGGCTCTGGGAGAGAACCCAGCCGCACAGAGCCGCTCTATTGAGGGAGGCTAATCTAAGGAGTCGCCCTCCTTCTCCCAAAGCCCTGCTGTCCCCCCACTCACCAACAAACACTCCCCGAGCCACCCTCAGCTGCTCCCTCTGTCTACCCCGGTACACAAATGCTTATGCGTCCTTCTGTTCTGCCGCCATCTTTTCGCCCTCTATCAGAAATGCTAATTATTTGAACAATGTATACCTACTTACAAACCAACATAATTAAAATATAGCTCTTTTTTTCCTTAGAAATTCTAAAATTACTAGAATGCAGCAAATTTGAAGAATGATTAGACTATTTTTAAAGTCCTGTAATTTACTATTTTCTAAGTAAAACAAAGAATTTGTTTCAACTGTTTGTTCTGGATATACTAGTGGCTGGGGCACTAAATTTGTATGAGGTGGGAGGCTGTCCCCTCAGACCAGCTTGCATCCTCTCCAATCTGGGTCCCCTTTGGGGATGTCTGACTGCTGGTTTAGGCCCGATCCTAAACTGGGCCTAAATTGGCTGTCGGACATCCCTCTCGCAATCTAGGACTGCTTGCTCTTAACTGCTCACCTGACTGCCTGCCTGATCACCCCTAACCACTCTGCCTGCAGACCTGGTCGCCCTTAACTTCCCACCCCCATTGGCCTGCTCATCACCAACTGTCCCACCCTGCCAGCCTGATCGCCCCCAGCTACTATCCCTGCTAGCCTGCTTGCCCCCAATTGCCCCCACCTGCCAGCCTGCTCACAGCCAACTTCCCTCCTGCTGAGCTGCTCGCCCCCAACTTCCCCTTCCAGCCAGCCTGCTTGCCCTCAACTGCATTTCCCTGTCAGCCTGCTCACCCCTAACTGCACCCCCTTCTGACCTACTCAGCCCCAACTGCCCCTCTCTGCTGGCCTTATTAGCCCCACCTGCCCTACCAGCCAGCCAGCTTGCCCCCCACTGACCCCCACCGGCCTCATTGCCCCTAACCGCTTCTTCCTTGGCCTTGCCACCATGGCTTTGTCCAAAGGACATCCAGAAGGTCTCCTGGTTTAATTAGCATATTACCATTTTATTAGTATACTAGGGGTCTGGTGCATGAAATTCGTGCACTGGGGGTGGGTGGTCCCTCAACCCAACCTGCCCCCTCTCACATACTGGGAGCCCTTAGGGGATGTCCAACTGATGGCTCACCCCCAGCCTGCCCAAGGCCTAAATCCTCTAGGCCTTGGGCACCCAGCCACTGCCCTGCTCAGCTCAGACCCAGCTGCCTGCGATCACCTGGCTCCGGGGGCTGGGTGCTCACCACCACTTCTGTTCACAGTGCTTGGGGGCGGGTGCTCCCTGACACTGCCACCACTGCTGCTGCTGCTGCCACTTCCCCTCACAACGCCCGGGGGTTGGGCGTTCTCTGCCACTGCCATTTCATCTCCACTTCTGGGCTCAACGCTCATGCCACTTGGTCCCACCCCCACTTCTGATTGGCTGGTAGCATAGCCAATCAGGTGCAAAGATACAGTCAAATTTGTATGTTTCTCTTTTATTATATAGGATATTACTAGTACGCACACACACACACACACACACACACACACACACACACACACACGTGTGTAGATTCTTGGTCATTTACCACACTTAGGTTTAAGTTTCCTTAATAAAGCTAATAAAATTGCTCTTAGCCTGATTCTCTATTGAGGATGTCAGTAATATTTTTGGTATCACCCATCAAAATCACCACTCTGAAGTCCAAGGTAAGACTTTCCTGGGAAATGAAATAACAGAGCAAATGAGTGGTATGATACAAAGGCTGGAGGAAAGGCAGAGAAACAAAAACATGATAAGAAATTGACATACATATTTTCTTACCAATAATTTGAAAAGATTTCTTGTGTAGAATTTGTCACAAAAATTATTGTGTGAATATCACAAAAATTAGTAATAACTAGTAATTAGTAATATCTATATGCATATCACCTCCAAAGGCAGGTTTACTTTTTATAACTTGTAAGACTCTTTTTCAGCTTCACACTTGTTTTCAATTCCTTGATCTTAAAATTTCCCAAACTAATTTTCCCTCAGATTACCTCTATTTATTATCAGCAGCAAAGCCTGATCTTCCACCTCCACTCTGATCATACCACTGCTGCAGCTGGTGCTAACATTACTACTATAACCCTTTCCTTATGCTTCATCTAGTCTCTATCCTCATTTATTTACCACAAATCAGTGAGATCATGTGGTATTTATCTTTCAATGACTGACTTATTTAGCTTAGCATAATGCTCTCCAGATCCATCCAGGCTTTTGCAAATAGTAGGAGTTTCTTCTTTTATTACAGCAGTGTAGTATTTCATTGTGTAGATGTACCACAGTTTTCTAATCCTTTCATCTCCTGATGAGCGCTTAGGCTGTTTCCAAATCTTAGCTACTATAAATTGTGTTGCTATGAACATAGAGGTGCATATATCCTTTTGGATTGGTGTTTCTGATTTTTTGGGACATATTCCTATAAGTGGGATTACTGAGTCAAATGGCAGTTCCGTTTTTAATTTTTTTTAGGAAACTCCATACTATTCTCCACAGTGGCTCAATGGTCTGGATTCCCACCAGTAGTGCACGATGGTTCATTTTTCTCCACATCCTTGCCAGCATTTGTCATTTGTTGATTTGTTGATAGCCATTCTGACAGGTATGAGATGGGACCTTATTGGCATTTTGCTTTGCATCTCTTGAATGATTAGTGACTTTGAGCATGTTTTTATATGTCTCTTGACCTTCTGTATGTCCTCTTTTGAAAAGTGTTTATTTAGGTCTGCTTCTAATTTTTTATTGGATTGTTTATTTTCCTTCTGTTAAGCTGTATGTGTTCCCTGTATATGTTGGAGATTAAACCCTTACTGTAGATAGCATTGGCAAATATGTCCTCCCAGGGAGTGGGCTTTCTTGCTGTTTTGTTGATGGTTTCTTTTGCTCTGCAGAAGTTTTTATTTTGATGTAGTCCTATTTGTTTATTTTCTCCTTAGTTTTCATTGCCTTAGGAGCTGAATCGGTAAAGATATTGCTATGACATATGTCTGATATTTTTCTGTCTATGAATTGCTCTAAGATTTTCATGGTTTCCCATCTTATGTTTAAGTCCTTTATCCATTATGTGTTCATTTGTTTGAATGGTGTAAGATGGTGGTCTAGTTTCATTTTTTAGCATGTATATGTCCAATTTTCTCAACAGCATTTATTGAAAAGACTGTCTTGACTCCATTGTATGCTCTTGGCTACTTTGCCAAATATTAATTGAGTATAGTGACTTGGATGGATTGCTGGGTTCTCTTTTTTGTTCCATTGGTCTATATGTCTGTACTTGTGCCAGTACCAGGCAATTTTGAAGACAGTGGCTTTGTAATATAGCTTGATATCTGGTATTGTGATCCCTCCTACTTTGTACTTTCTCAGGATTGTTGTGTCTATTCAGGGTCTTTTTTTATGCCATATGAATTTTTGCAGAGTTTGTTCTAAGTCTGTGAAATATGCAATTGGTATTTCAATGGGGATTATATTGAATCCATAGATTTCTTTGGGTAATATGGATATTTTAATGATGTTGATTCTACCAATCCTTGAACATTGTATGCTTTCTATTTGTTTGTCTTCCTCTATGTCTTTTTTCAACATCCTATAGTTTTTCGAGTAGAAGTCTTTAACTCCATAGTTAAGTTTATTCCTAGGTGTCTTAGTTTCTTGTGGTGCAATTGTAAATGGGATTTTTAAAAATCTTTCTGTAAGTTCACTATTGGTGTATAAAAGTGCCATAGGTTTCTGGGAGTTAATTTTGTATCCTGCTACTTTGCCAAATTCATTTATTAAGTATAATAATTTTTGATGGAGTCTTTACGGTTTTCTATGAACAGAATCATGTCATAAAAAGCAGTCAAGTACTAGTGAGGTGAAACTAATTTTTTCTTTTAAGTGTTATTTTATATATATTTTTAATTTTAACATTAAATTTATTGGGGGTAACTTTGTTTAATAACATTAATAGGTTTCACATGTAGAATTATGTAACATATCATCTGCATATTGCATTGTGTTTACCACCCAAAATAAAATCCCCTTCCCTTCCTAAATATTTGAGCCCCTTTACCCTTTGCTATCTTTCCCCAACCCTCTTTCCTATTGGTAATTGCCATATTGTTGTCTGGGTCTATGCGTTCTTGTGTATTTGTCTTATAAATTCATTAGTTACTTTCAGTATTATATCCCACATTGAGTGGTTCTTGACTTTTTACATCTCACTTATTTCACATAGCATGATGTTCTCAAGATCCATCCATGTTATCACAAATAGCAGTATTTCATCTTATTTATGCCTTAATAGTATTCCATTGTATAAATATACCACATTTTCTTTATCTAATCATAGATGGAAGAACACTTTGGTTGTTTCTATATCTTGGATGCCTTGAATCATAGGGGTACATGTATCTTTGCAAATAAAAGTTTTCAAAAATTTCAACTAGAGACCCAGAAGAGGGATTGCTGGCTCATATGGTAACTCTAGTCTTAATTTTTTAGGTAACTCCATACTGTTTTTCATTGTGTCTATGCCCATTTATATTCCCACCATCAATGACTGAGGGTTCTTTTTCCTCCACTACCTATCTAACACTTGTTATTACTTATTTTCTCAATAATAGCAATTTTAGCGGGTATAATCCAAACTAATTTTTATTAAAGACTTGAAAGTTAATTCTGTGTTCAATAATTGGTTTCTCACCTCAATAAATTTCATGTACATTTGAATTTCACTCTAGAAAAGTAACATTTAACCTTACACCATTATTTATTGGGTTCTTACCAGTTTTTCTCTATATTTATATTATTTTTTTGCAAAATAAAATTTTAAAACAAAGAAGAGAACACATTAAAGAAATGGTTATAAAATCATTATGAAACACAGACAACAAGCAAGGCATGGGAATAAAACAGTATATACACTAGATGAAATTCCTGTCCTAAAACTAATATAATGTTATGCCTCAATTATCCTTATAAAAGGAAAGAAAGAAGAAAAAGAAATAAAGAAAAAAAGAAAGAAAGCAGAAAGGAAGGAAGAAAGAAAGACTAAGAAAAAGACATGAAACCATTATAAATGTAAATATTTTCCCTTGTGGGTAGGCCTTGTTAAGGAGCACAGAGAACTTGGAGCATATTTTACCATGATCACTTTTCCCTCCCACTATTGGAAACACAAGGGGATTTTCTCTTGTTTCCATAGTGAAAACCCAGTAGCAGTGCCTTACTGGAAGTAGAAATATCCTTCAAACAAGCAACTCTAAATATATGAACTATCTGTATATAAAAACATGAATTATTTTATGATCATGTTTTGATTTGTTGAATACATTTTAATTTTATGAATAGTTATATAAAGAATATTTTATGTGTTTATATTTTAAATTATGTTTATGTTTAGAAATTGAAAAAAAAACTGGACATTACTAAGGAAGAAATTAAAGTATTTCATAACTTTATCATCTAAGCTTGATTGCGATAAAGATGCTTTATTCAAGTATTATATCTACTAGTGGCCCATTGCATGAAATTCTTCAATGGGGGGGTGTCCCTCAGCCCAACCTGAACCCTTTCCAATCTGGGACCCCTTGAGGGATGTCTGACTGTCCATTTAGACCTGATCCCGGTAGGATTGGGCCTAAACTGGCAGTTGGACATCCCTCTCACAATTCAGGATTTCTGGCTCTCCTGCCTGCCTTCCTGACTTCCCCTAACTGCTGCTGCCTGTCAGACTGATCACCCCATAACCACTCTCCTGCCAGCCTGATTGATGCGTAACTTCACCCCTGCCAGCCTGCTTGCCCCTAACTGTCATCCCCTGCAGGCCTGGTCCGCACCCCCAACTGCTTTCCCCTGCAGGCCTGGGTTCCCCGCCAACTGCCCTCCCCTGCGGGCCTGATCACCCACAACTGCCCTCCCTGGCAGGCCTGGTCCCTCCCAACTGCCCTATCCTACTAGCCATCTTATGGCAGCCATCTTGTGTCCACATGGGGGCAGCTAGCTTGTGTGTTGGAGTGAAAGTCAATTTGCATATTACTATTTTATTAGATAAGATAAAGGCCTGGTGCATTGGTGCGAGCCATCTGGTTTGCCTTGAATGGTGTCCTGGATCAGGGTGGGGGGTTCCCTTGGGGCATGGGGCTGCCTTTAGAGAGGGGCCTATGTTGGTTTGCAGGATGACAACATCTCCTGGTGACCCAAGTGGAGGCCATGGTGTCTGGGGTTTATTTATTTTCTATAATTGAAACTTTGTAGCCTTGAGTGTAGGCCAGGGCCAGCCAGGGCAGGATGTTTGGTTTCCTCCGTTGTTAGGGAAACCCAAGCCTCCTGCTTGCTCCATGGCTGCAGCCAACTTGGTTGGGTTAATTTACATACTCAATCCTGATTGGCTGGTAGGTATGTCTTATGGGCATGGCAGAGGTATGGTCAATTTGCATGTTTCTCTTTTATTAGTGTAGATGACATACATATATGTTTTAACTCTTTTTTTTCAGAAGTAAACAATTCATCAGTTTTATTTTATATATATTTAATTTTCGACAGTATTACAGATGTCTCCCATTCTACCCCACCATCCCTGCTTAATATCCCTCCACCTGGCTCTTCCCCACACACCCAAGTCTTTACCATCCTATTGGCCATGCCTATGGGCTTTGCATATCTATACTAATAAAAGGGTAATATGCTAATTAGACCTAAAATACCAGACATCTTCCCGTCATCTGGTCCTCCTTCAGGACAAAGCCACAGTGGTGTGGGTTGAGGCAGAGGCAGTTAAGGGCAATAAGGCTAGCAGGAGAAGGTGCTTAGGGCAATAAAGTAGGCAGGCAGAGGCAGGTAGGGGCAAACAGGCAAGCAAGAAGTGGTTAGTGGGGGAAAGGGCAGGCAGGCAGAGTGGTTAGGGGCAATGAGGCAGGCAGGTAGGTGAGTGGTTAAGAGCCAGAGGTTTCAGATTGTGAGAGGAATGTCCAATTGCCCACAGGATTGGGCCTAAACTGGTAATTAGACATCACCCAAGGGGTTCCAGATTGGAGAGGGCACAGACTGGGATGAGGGACTCCCCCCATGAATGAATTTTGAGCATTGGGCTTCTAGTAAGTATATAAGTTCTTTGGTTGCTTTATTGTTCCCCACCCCCACAATATTACATTGAGGTTTGTCAGTATGTTGCATACCTCCATGCTTACATTCTTATTTTGTTGGTCAATTCATTTTGTTCATTAGATACCATCAATAAGTAAGATCATGTGATATTTGTTTTTCTCAAAATAGCTTATTTCACATAGCATAAAAATATCCAGGTCCATCAATGCTGTCCCAAAGAGAAATATATCCCTCTTTTGACAGCTGCATAGTATTTCATTGTCTAAATGTCCCATAGCTTTTTTATCAATTAATTTAATGATTGGCATTTGGGTTGTGTCTATATCTTAGCTATCTATATTATAAAATCCCAGTGGCTCTAATACCATAACGACCAAAGACTGGTGCAGGTGGGCAGGGCCAAGCGATTTTGCACTGGGCTTCTAGATATAGAATAAAATGTAAAGGCCTTCTGTGAAGAAACAATTAAGCTTCAGTTAAATGCATTTAATGCTTGGAAAAATTAAGGACGCAAAAGAAAGAACAAATGTTATTTAGTTCCAATGAATATAATAATGAAACTATTTTTTAAAATATTTAATTAATTTAAGTTAAATAGCCAAAAATACTTTGAAAAGTAACAATAAGGAGAGACTAGAGTGCCATTTCTTAAAATGTGATTAAAATTTTTAAAAACGAAACTGTATGGTATTTACAATCAAACACAGTAATTGCCAGCCTTGATTGATTATTCAGCCTATATCAAGCCCTATCTCTAATAATTTGCAAATATTTTTTAATTAAAACCATGTTATACATATTAGCTCATTTAATCCTTCCATAAATCTAAAGGGGAAATGATTTGGAAGAAAACATAGCTGAACAGATATAATTTGGTGGTTTGAAAGACTTTTTATAAATAATCAAGGCAGAATCAATAAGAGCAAAGATTTATCAGCATCCTATCTAATGAAAGAGTAATATGCAAATTTGACTGTACCTTCACCACACCCACAAGCCATGCCCAACAGCCACGCCCAACAGCCAATCAGGAGGAGATTATGCAAATCAACCCCAATCTAGATGGCTGCAGGCACTGAGAGCAGGAGGAAGGCTTGGGTTTCCCTGATAACAGAGGAAGCCAAGCTGTCCACCTGTGTGGGCCTAGGCCTCCACTCAATATTATAACGTTTCAATTATAAAGGATACAGAAATGGTGGCAGCCACTGAGCTGGAGAGAACAGAGGCTTGGGCTTCCCTGGTAACGGAAGATGCCAAGCTTTCAGCCTCCCATTGCTGGCCTCTACTCAAGCCTACAATGTTTCAAACAGAAATGGCTGCCGCCCAGAAGGCTTGATTCTGCTCCAGGCTACGAAGCTCCAATTGTAGACATAGATTAATTCCAGATACCAGGGCCTCCACTTGGGTTGCTGGGGGGCGTGGCTGTCCTGCAAACCTCCATAGGCCCCTCGCCCAGGCTGCCCCTCACCCCAAGGGAACCCCCCCCAAATCTGGGACACTCTTCAGGGCAAACCAGATAGCCCCCACCCATGCACCAGGCCTCTATCCTATCTAATGAAAGAGTAATTTGCATGTTGACCATCACTCCAACACACAAGAGGGCTGCTCCATGTTGTCAAAGATCCTGCCCCCATGTGGACACTAGGTGGCCACCACAAGATGGCCAGCAGGGGAGGGCCATTGGGAGGTTCCAGGCCCTACAAGGAAGGGCAGTTGTGGGCAATCAGGCCAGCAGGGAAGGGCAGTTGGGAGGGACCAGGCCTAGAAGGGAGGGCAGTTGTGGGTGATCAAGCCTGCAGGGGAGGGCAGTTAGGGTTGTCCAGGCTGGTAGAGGAGGGAAGTTGGGGGCAAACAGGCTGGCAGGGGGAACAGTTACACATCAATTAGGCTGGCAGGGTGGTGGTTAGTGGGTGATCAGGCTGGCAGGCTGAAGCAGTTAGGGGCAATCAGGGAGGCAGGCAGGTGAGCAGTTTGGAGCCAGCAGTTCTGGATTGTGAGAAGGATGTCCAATTGCAGTCAGACATCCCTTGAGAGGTCCCAGATTGGAGAGGGTGCGGGCTGGGCTAAGGGACATCCCCCGCCCCTGGTGCATGAATTTCATACACCAGGCCTCTAGTTATTTCATAAACATTTAAAAATACTAAAGGTAAATACAAATAAAGCAAACTCATTAACAAAATCAAAAGAGAAATGACAAAAATACGACATATGTTAAGGAAAGAGAAGAATTCTAATAGAATTAATATAATCAGTGTTCCAATGGGATAATATGAAAGAGAGAAACACTCTAAGAAAAGGATGTAAAAAGACGCAGAGAAAAAAGCAAAGGGCCATAGGCATGTGAAACAGTCAAATGTCAACACAATTATAATATTGATTAAACGTAATTTTCTACAAAATTAGTGTCATTTTTAAAAAGTGTAATTACCACCCTAGCTGGTTTGCCTCAGTGGATAGACTATCAGCCAGTAAACCAAAGGAATCTGAGTTCATTTCTGGTCAAGGGCCATGTACCTTGTTTTCAGACTCCTCCTTAGCATGGGCCCTGGTCAGGGACTGTGCGGGAGGCAACCAATCAATGTGTTTCTCTCACATTGATATTAATCTACTTTTACCTCTTTCTTCTACTCTTCCTAAAAATCAATGGAAAAAATATCCTCTGGTGAAGATTTTTTTAAAAAAGGTAATGACCAATTTTGTTATATTATTTAAAAGCACTATTTTTATATTTATTAACTAGAGGCCCAGTGTACGAAATTCATGCACTGGGGGAGGGGGATGTCCCTTAGCCAAGCCTGCACCCTCTCCAATCTGGGACCCCTTGAGGGATGTCCAACTGCTCGTTTAGAACCGATCCCATCAGGATTGGGCCTAAATGGGCAATCAGACGTCCTCACAATCCAGAACTGCTGGCTCCAAACTGCTCACCTGCCTGCCTCACTAATTGCCCCTAAATGCTTCTTCCTGCCAGCTTGATCTTGCTAACCTCTACCCTGCCAGCCTAATTGATGTCTAACTATTCCCCTGCCAGCCTGTTTGCCCCCAACTTCCCTCCTCTGCCAGCCTGGTCACCTATTAATGCCCTCCCCTGCAGGCTTGATCACGCCCAAACTGACCTCCCTAGCAAGACCTGCATCCTCACAAAGGCCGTCCCCTGCTAGCCATCTTGTGGTGGCCATCTTGTGTCCACATAGGGGCAGGATCTTTGACAACATGGGGGGCAGTTCTCTTGTGTGTTGGAGTGATGGTCAATCTGCCTATTTCTCTTTTATTAGATAGGATAGAGGCCTGGTGCATGGGTGGGGGCTAGCTGGTTTGCCCTAAAGAGTGTCCCAGATCAGGGTGGGGGTTACCTTAGGGTGAGGACAGCCTGGGAGAGGGGCCTGTGGAAGTTTGCAAGCCAGCCATGCCCCTCAATGACCCAAGCGGAGGCCCTGGTATCTGGGATTAATCTATGTCTAGAATTGGAGCTTTGTAGCTTGGAGCAGAGCCAAGCCTTCTGCTCTCTCCATTGGCAACCATTTCTGTTTGAAACTTTGTAGCCTAGAGTGGATGCCTAGGCCAGAAATGGCAGGCTGAGAGCTTGGCTTCCTCCATTGCCAGGGAAACCCAAGTCTCTGTTATCTCCAGCTCAGTGGCTGCTGCAATTTCTGTATCTTTTATAACTGAAACTTTGTAGCATTGAGTGGAGGCCTAGGCAGGCAATGACAGGTGGAAAGCTTGGCTTCCTTTGTTGCCAGGGAAACCCAAGCCTTCCTCCTGTTCTCAGTGGTGGCAGTCATCTTCTTGGGATTTATTTGCATAATCTGCTTCTGATTGGATGGTGGGTATGGTTGTGGGCGTGGCTTGTGGGTGTGGTGAAGGTACAGTCAGATTTGCATATTACTCTTTTATTAGATAGGATTAATCCAGACTTTCTATGAGGCTCTTTTACATATACATCTAGTATCTTATAAGTACCCGTATGAAGCCCTGAGTTTAAAAAGTAAGCTTTATTTATAGGACGAAATACTATGGAAAACATCCAGAATAAAATATATATTTAAAAATATATACTCTCGGAGAGTCTGCTCAAGATGGTGGCATAGATAAGTGTGGTACTTACCACCTGACACAACCACATAAAAATTTACAACTAAAATATAGAACAACCATTATTCCGAACCCCCTGAAATCTAGCAAAACAGAAGTCCTACAACTCTCCAATTAAAGAAGAAGCACATTCAGAAGAATAGGAGGGGTAGAGACACAGGGTGGAATCATGAAACTGGCTGGTCATACAACCACATGTGGTGGTTTAAAATCAGGAGTGATCTTGGCTATGGAGCTTTCCCTGAAGAGTGAGGGGTCCCTGACCCACATCAGACCTTCCAGCCCAGGGTTTTAGTACCAGGAAGAGAAGTACCCACAACCTCTTCATGTAAA
This sequence comes from Antrozous pallidus, assembly GCA_027563665.1. Taxonomy (NCBI): domain Eukaryota; kingdom Metazoa; phylum Chordata; class Mammalia; order Chiroptera; family Vespertilionidae; genus Antrozous; species Antrozous pallidus. The sequence continues at coordinate 114,101,904 of CM050509.1, forward strand.
ATACAGTGGAGATTGTGGCTGAGTGATATGGATGCTGTGGGAGTCCCAGGCAGTTCCTTTTAAAGGGCCATCACATGCACATACATGGACTCACTCCCTCTGAGCTCCAGTGTTGAGGAAGCAACTTGAAAGAAAGTTGGAACATTTTGGGAGGAACAAACTTATCAGGGTGATAGCTAGATGGCAAGCTTTATCCCAGACAGAAGTGTTGGCAGAGGCCATTATTCCTTTGTTGCCCTCCCCATCACAGACCTGACAAGCTATGCCATACATGAATCTCCATCAATATGGGTCACACTTTTTCCCCCCCTCCCTGGTGATTCCCTGGGATGCTGCCCTCCCTGCTTGCAGGCTCATCCAAGCCATTTTGAGTGGCTTTTCCATACAGTGGCTTTTCCTTACTTGCCTAATGTTTCAGAATTTCTTAAAATATTTCTAACAAACTGTAACTGGTATCAGTGTGCCCCATACCTCTCAATAAGTGGCCGAGGCCCAGCACTAGTAGCAGCCTAATATAGTTCACAGATTAACATCTCTTGGGTACTTCTAAACTCAAGACAAGTTGCAGCCATCTGCAGATTGCTTTGTAGCTCACACTGGGTGAGCCCAGGTACATCACAGGCAGAGGATGATTGTAGAGGGGCCTCTGGGAAGGCACATGGGCATTTCTTTAATTATTGTCAGCTGAACTCAAGGTAACAGGCAGAGCCACGCCCTGGGAGCACACTTCACCAAAATGGAGGACGTGTTATCAGCTTGGCTTTCACCTTTTCCCAGGTGCCAATAGTGGGACTTTTTTGATATGTAAATCCAATCAAGCACAAGGAATGCTCGGGGGGCCTACTCAAGAATGCAAATAATCTCCTTTGATCCTAACTTTTGTCGTAACTTCCTGGTATTTGGAAATATAAATAAACACACCTGTGTGGGTTCTGGGTCCCTGTCTCTCTATCAGAGAGAACAGAGATCCACCCAGCACCAGCTTTTTCCTTCCATTTTGTGTCTTGTATTCTTTCTTTCTTTCTTTCATTTATCAATTCCCAGCCACCTCCTCACATAACTGGTTTCTGGAAAAGTGAGACCCCTGCCATATTTGGACCCCTGTGCCACAGCTGATTTTGCACTTCCCTGGAGGCCTCAGAGCTAGTGTACCTGATGGTCCATTTTGACCACACTGAATTATAGCCCTAAACCACCTCCACAAGTGATACACTCAAGGGGCAGACTCAGTGAATACTAAAGCACCACTGAAGAAAGTCCTGTTCCATAGGGATAACTCCTGCAAAGCAGCTCTTAGGCTGCAGTCACTGCCAATCTTGACAAATTATTGGCCTGAGGGTGAATCCTTCTGAGTGTCTCCAACATTTATCAAGGCTCAACTACAATAAGTCAATGGACACAGCCAACACAGGAGTACACATAGATTGTCCAACTTAGGTGACTGGAGAGGCTGAGACAATGGCCCTGCAGGACATCTACTACATAAGGTGACTAAAAATTCCAGAAGACCGAAAATCTACCTTATACATAGAAACAAATATAGGGAAGCATCCAAAGTGTGGATACAAAGAAACATGTTACAAAGGAAAGAATGAGAGAAATTTCCAGAAAAATAACTAAATAAAATTGAAAAAAGAAAACTACCAGATACATATTTCAAAACAATGGTTATAAGGATGCTCAAGAAACTTAGTGGGAACTCCCAGACACTTAGTCAGAACTTCAAGGAACTTAGTAAGATCAGCACCATACAAAAGGGCCAGTCGGAAAGGAAGGAGACACTAACTGAAATAAAGAGTAATTTACAACAGATCAACAGTAGGATAGAGGACACTGAGAATCAAATCAATAATTTGGAATCTAAGGAAGCAAAAAACACAAACACACAATCAGAATATCAAAAAGCAAAAGAACACAAAAACATGAAAATAGTGTAAGGCGTCTCTGTGACAACTATAAGTATATCAATATTCATATCCTGGGGGTGCCAAAAGAAGTAGAAGGAACAAAAAATTGAAACCTATTTGAAGAAATAATGTCAGAAAACGTCCCTTACCTGGCCAAAGAAATAGACTTACAAGTCCAGGAAGTGTAAAGAATCCAAAACAAGATGAACCCAAAGAGGCTTATACCAAGACAAACAATAATTAAAATTCCAAGGAATAAAGAAAAAAAGAGAATATTAAAAGCATCAAGGAAAAAGCAGTTATTTACCCACAAGGAGTCAACTATTTGTTGGCTTTTCAACAGAAACTTTGCAGGTTAGAAGTGAGTGGCAATCAATATTCAAAGTGATGAAAAGCAAGGACCTACAACCAAGATTACTCTACCAGCAATTTATCATTTAGAATTGAAGGTCAAATGAAAAGCTTCCCAGACAAGGGGGAAAAAAAGGAGTTCAACACCAAGACAACAGTATTATATAGCCTGGCCAGCATTTCTCAGTGGTTGAGCATTGGCATATGAACCAGGAGGTCATGGTTTTATTTCTGGTGTGAGCCCATGCCCAAGTTGCAGACTCGATCCCCTGTGTGGGGTGTGCAGGAGGCAAACGATTAATGATTCTCTCTCTTTCCTCTCTGAAATCAAATAAAATATATTAAAAACAAAACAGTATTACATGAAATTACTTAAGAATAAACTTAATCAAACAGGTAAAAGACCTGTACTCAGAAAATACAGGACTATAAAAAGAGCAATAGAAAAAGATAGACAAGTGGGAGAATATACTGTATTCATGGATTAGTACAAGTACCATCATTAAAATGCCCATACCATCCAAAGCAATATATAGATATAAAGAAATCCCTATTAAAATACCAATGGCAACTGGGTTGGTGTGACTCAGTGGTTGAGAGTCAATCTACAACCAGGTGGTGATGGTTTGATTCGGTCAGGGCACATGCCCAGGTTGCAGGCTCCATCATCTGTAGGAGGTGTTCAGGTGGCAGCTAATCAATGATTTTCTCTAATCGTTGATATTTCTATTTCTCCCTCTCACTTCCTCTCTGAAACCAATAAAAATATATTTAAAAAAAACAACAATGTCATATTTCACAAATCAGAACAACCCCCCAAAGATTAGTATGGAAGCAAATAATACCCAAATTAGCTGCATCAATATCGAGAAAGAAGAATCATATTAGAGGGATCACAATACCAGATATAAAATTATACTACAAAGCCACTGTATTCAAAATAGTCTTATACTGGTATAAGATCAGGCGTATAAATCAATGGATCAGACAAGAGAATCCATAAGTCAAACCTAGCCACTACAATCAATTAATATTTGGCATTGAAGGCAATAACATACAATGAAGTACTGATAGTTCTTCAATAAAATGGTGTTGGGAAAACGGATAAGTACATGAAAAAAATGAAACTATACCACGAACTTACACCATACACAAGAATAAATTTAAAATTCATAAAAGACTTAAATGTAACTCATTAAACCATAAAATCCTAAAAAATATAATATCAAAAATATCAGATACCTGTAACATCGCTAGGCAAAGAAACAAGAAAATAAATTGACTAATCAACTACAAATCTTTGCAAGAAACACATCCAAATTTAAAAGTTTCCACTATAATGGGACAATTTGCTAATGATACATCTGAAAAGGGTTATGTTTCCAAAATATATGGAGTACTCATATAACTCAACAAAAAGAAGACAAAAATCCAGTAAAAAAATCAAAACCTAAAAGACTTCTCCAAAGACAATAATACCAATAGCTAGAGACATAATAAAAAATCTCAACTTATTATCTCAAAAGATACGAAATTAAAATACAATTGAGTACCACACAGCATATATCCAAATGCTATCATCAATAAATAAACAAAAAACAAATTCTGGGAGATTAAAAAAAGAACCTTTACATGTTGATCAGATTGCAACTGTCACTGACTCTTAAAATAATGGAACTGTCATTTGATGCAGTGATCCCACTTCTAGAAACATGTTCCAAAAATCCCCAAACAACAATCAGAAAGACAATATGCACCCCTATGTTCATTGCAACATTATAACTAGAGTCCTGGTGCATGAATTCATGCTCCGGGGGTGGGGGATGTCCCTTAGCCCAGCCTGCACCCTCTCCAATTTGGGACCTCTCAAGGGATGTGGGACCCCTCAAGGGATGTCTGACTGCAATTGTACATCCTTCTCACAATCCAGAACTGCTGGCTCCAAACTGCTCACCTGCCTGCCTCCCTGATTGCCCCTAACTGCTTCAGCCTGCCAGCCTGATCACCCACTAACCACCACCCTGCCAGCCTAATTGATGTGTAACTGTTCCCCCTGCCAGCCTGTTTGCCCCCAACTTCCCTCCTCTACCAGCCTGGACAACCCTAACTGCCCTCCCCTGCAGGCTTGATCACCCACAACTGCCCTCCCTTCTAGGCCTGGTCCCTCCCAACTGCCCTTCCCTGCTGGCCTGATTGCCCACAACTGCCCTTCCTTGTAGGGCCTGGAACCTCCCAATGGCCCTCCCCTGCTGGCCATCTTGTGGTGGCCACCTAGTGTCCACATGGGGGCAGGATCTTTGACAACATGGGGCAGCCCTCTTGTGTGTTGGAGTGATTTTCAAACTGCAAGTTAATCTTTCATTAGATAGGATAGAGGCCTGGTGCATGGGTGGGGGCTATCTGGTTTGCCCTGAAGAGTGTCCCAGATCAGGGTGGGGGTTACCTTGGGGTGACGACAGCCTGTGAGAGGGGCCTGTGGAGGTTTGCAGGCCAGCCATGCCCCTCAATGACCCAAGCGGAGGCCCTGGTATCTGAAATTAATCTATGTCTACAATTGGAGCTTTGTAGCCTGCAGCAGAGTCAAGCCTTCTGGGCGGCAGCCATTTCTGTTTGAAACATTGTAGGCTTGAGTAGAGGCCAGCAATGGGAGGCTGAAAGCTTGGCATCTTCTGTTACCAGGGAAACCCAAGCCTCTGTTCTCTCCAGCTCAGTGGCTGCCGCCATTTCTGTATCCTTTATAATTGAAACGTTATAACATTGAGTGGAGGAGGCCTAGGCCCACACAGGTGGACAGCTTGGCTTCCTTTGTTGCTGGGGAAACCCAGCCTTCCTCCTGCTCTCAGTGGCTGCAGCCATTTAGATTGGGGTTTATTTGCATAATCTCCTCCTGATTGGCTGTTGGGCGTGGCTGTTGGGCATGGCTTGTGGGTGTGGTGAAGGTACAGTCAAATTTGCATATTACTCTTTCATTAGAGAGGATGCTGATAAATCTTTGCTCTTAATTGCTTCTGCCTTGATTATTTATAAAAAGTCTTTCAAACCACCAAATTACATCTGTTCAGCTATATTTTCTTCCAAATCATTTCCCCTTTAGATTTATGGAAGGATTAAATGAGCTAATATGTATAACATGGTTTTAATTAAAAAATATTTGCAAATTATTAGAGATAGGGCTTGATATAGGCTGAATAATCAATCAAGGCTGGCAATTACTGTGTTTGATTGTAAATACCATACAGTTTCATTTTTAAAAATTTTAATCACATTTTAAGAAATGGCACTCTAGTCTCTCCTTATTGTTACTTTTCAAAGTATTTTTGGCTATTTAACTTAAATTAATTAAATATTTTAAAAAATAGTTTCATTATTATATTCATTGGAACTAAATAACATTTGTTCTTTCTTTTGCGTCCTTTTATTTTTCAAGCATTAAATGCATTTAACTGAAGCTTAATTGTTTCTTCACAGAAGGCCTTTACATTTTATTCTATATCTAGAAGCCCAGTGCAAAATCGCTTGGCCCTGCCCGCCTGCACCAGTCTTTGGTCGTTATGGTATTAGAACCACTGGGATTTTATAGATTATGTCACTGTGCTGGGTTTTGTAATTTAATTTGTTAGAGGAGTCATATATTTTAACAGTATTTCTTACTTTATTTTTTGAAACAGGCATGAGAAATCAATTCGGGGCTCTGCCAGTTTCTAGCTGTGTATGTAACCTTGTTTTCTCACATGTTAAATAGCAGATACATCAAGATCTAACCCATAGTATTCTTATGAGGATTATTATGTTAATTTCTTCAAGTCATTGTATTTATTTTTCAGTTGACTCTTAAATTTTTTCTGTTGCCTGCCATGAAATTGTTACTCTATTCATATTGTCTGTCATAAAATTGGTACTCTAGGCTCAAGGTTGCACATCTTATTGCTTCTTTTATATGTTTTATGTCAATGCTAGAATTAAAAAATGTTTTAAGTAATAATAATAATGATATACATCTAAGTCTTGTTCTTTCCTTTAATAAGAGCATGTTGAATCATGATTGTGGTTGTTTGAGACAGATGTGCTTTATCATAAAAAATATATGTTTTATTCTTATTTTACTCTGAGTTTTGTCAGAAATTGATAGTTCATTCTTAAATAACATTCTAACATTTAAAGGAAAATCATGTGCATGCGTGTGTTATCTCATTTGACCTATTAAGGAAATCGTCATAATAATATATCTGTTGATTCAAAATCAACTTCACACTTGTGGAATAAATTGTGCTTGATTATGTAACATAGGTCATTAAATATATTCATGGATCTCATTACTTAACATTTGAAATTATTGCATTTACCTCCATAAATCAGCTTGGTTTTTAGATTTCATCATTGAGCATTTTTTGTAAATTTTTGTATCAGGGTAGTTATATTTGCTTCAGAAAATAAAATGGGAATTTTACATCTTTATCCTATGGAAGAAATTAAATGGCATGTGAATTATATGTCCCTTTTGTTTTTGAGGGTACTTACCTAATAAAGTCATCTGGACTAGGTAAATTGTGGAGAAGCATTTTTGATGATTTTACCATATTTTCTGTTGTTACTTCTGCCTATATTAAGGCAATTTGATAACAACATTTCTTCTAAAAATCTACATACTAAAAATGTTAAATTTATTAAGCTATATTTATTCACAGAACTTTAAAAATTGTCCTCTATATCTATGATTATATCCTCTCAACCATTTCTAATATTGCATCCCTAACAGGAGGTGAGTTCTCAGACCTCATTATAGTCTTGGTAGTAGGCTGGGAATTATATGGTCAGTTTAAAATTCAGTGAACATATTAGAATTGAAGATAGCAGAATCTACTTGCAATACATGAGTCTCTCCCCCTCGGCATGAACAAATGTACACAGTCACAAGATCCCCAGTCTTTATTTAAATGTTTGTAAGCTTGAACTAAGGAAAGATAGTTCGGAATCGGAGCTTTGCCTTTTCCCCTGGAATATTACAATTGGGAAAAAGTGTGACAGGAAAGTGAAAGAAATAAATATTTTTCAGTTTTCTCTTCTGTCCTTTTTACATTTAGTGAGTTTCTGAAAGAATTTCCCTTAGGTAAACTAGACATTCTCATAAAGAAGAGTGTGACTATAAAAGGTCATATTTCTTCTCTTATTTCGTGCTTTCAACTCTAAAAATCCTTTGCTCTTTATATGAAAAATATATGTATACTTCTACATGTCACCAATTTTGGGAATGAGACCAAAATATTAGAAATTTGAAATATTTGCCATATTCCATAAAATTTCCTGATTCCAAAAGATTATTGTGATATTTTAACTTTGCATTGGTATAATACTAATGCATTCCCAATGCAATATACTAATTATACTTGATATTTGGTCCCTGCTACCAATTACTAAAATTGGCTTCCTTCGAAAGAATAAATAATATTAAATCTAAAGCTGAATGATAGTTCTTACAATTAACATTTATAATACTGCATAATCTGCATGATACAGATATCACAAATGAGTGAAGAAATCTAAGATACTTAATAAAAATTCATTTGTGTTATTAATTTTTAAAATGTTTTACAACATAAATTGGTTGATAAATGAAGTCTTTTGCTGAGGGCAGTTTATAATAGTATCACTTTTAGAAATTATTTTCTAATCTAAGAAAATGTTTTAGCACACTCTAGTGGCATAATTTGTAATTTACCATAAAATAAAATAAAATCTTGTTGCTCATAATAAATTAGACTAATAATTTTTACATATAAGTAGCTTATATTATAGTAATAATACAGATATATTCTACAATAAATGAAGATTTGCTACATATATTTGTATTTTATAATTTGGTGTTATTTTCTTTTAATTTCTCTGAGGTTTATCTAATATTTAATAACCCACTAAAACTTTTTTTAATTTTAAAATAATATTACTTCATTTGAACTATTTGTTTTCATATATCTGATGTGGAAGTCACCAACAAATGCTAATATTTGTGATATGGATGGACTTTTATGATACTTGTTATCCTTTTATCCCAAGTCAGAAGTGACTATATTGCAGTTTAGCTATATACATTTCTGGAGTTAGCCAAAGGGTACCTTCCTCCAGAGAGCCATGTGCACCAATGGCTTTTGATCCCAACTACAAGCAGAATCTAGTTACAAAGTTAGAAAGAAAAATCCACACAAAACCACCTTCATTTCTGACACTAAATACAAGTTTGGAAGTTTCCACAAACCACTATCAGATTGATAATTCTTTTTTTTTCTCACTTTAAATAATATTATTTATTTTTATTTGTACAAAGATCATTTTCTGCTTTTATCCAATGTTATTATTAAAAAAATTCAAAGAATGTAATATATTTTAATATACTTTATTATTTTGGAAGATATTAGTTTAAATACCATTTGATAAAGTGATTTATTTTATTTTTTATTTTTTATTATTTTTTAATATATTTTATTGATTTTTTACAGAGAGGAAGAGAGAGGGATAGAAAGTCAGAAATATCAATGAGAGAGAAACATCGATCAGCTGCCTCTTGCAAACCCCTTACTGGCGATGTGCCCACAGGCAAGGTACATGCCCTTGAGCAGAATCGAACCCGGGACCCTTCAGTCCAAAGACCGACACTCTACTACTGAGCCAAACCGGTTTCGGCTGATAAAGTGATTTAAAAGTTGGGTTTTGAGTTCAGTTTATTTATTTATTTTTTATTGTTTAAGATATTACATATAGTAGTACATATTTCTCGTCCCGCCCCCTATTGACCACCCCCCGGCCTCCCCTATCCCCCAGCACATGCCCTCACCTGCCCCGCCCCCAGTGTCTTGTATCCATTGGTTATATTTTATGCATGCATACAAGTCCTTTGGTTGATCTCTTGCAGCCCTCCCCAACAACCTCCCCTGCCTTCCCACTGTAGATTGGCAGTCTGTTCAATGCTTAGACTCACAATACTCACTACAACCTACTATTGTTTATTACAATGATTTGGTGTAGGGAATCACTCCCCAAAAGTGACACATAGGGAAGAATCTAATAGGGTTCCTAATGCAAAGCTAACCTTAATTTTAAGATATATTTCCTTTTTTTTTTCAGTCATCTTAGCCTGAAAAAATGCCATAGATTGAATAGCTTACAAACAAACATCCGAATATTTATTCATTATCGGACGCTAAGAAGCCAATCATGTTCATAATTTAGCTCTTGAAAATTTCTTCTAGTTCATAACTGACATATTCTCACTTATAACTTTACATTTGAAAGCCAAAATGCTCTATTACATTATAAATAATTTATCCATCCTGAGACTACACTCCCAAGCCCACTTCCAAACTATCACACTCGAATCAATTCAGCCATATGAAAATATGTGAGACACAAACTTCCATACTATAGTAGTCTCCTGCATAATGTATCAATGCACTAAAATACAAAACCAGGTAGGAATAATTGATTGATTGCTCATGTGGTTGAAGACCTACTCTCTGCAGGTCTGGCTTATATCATTTGGTCCAAGGGCTCTAATATGAGTTATCTCATTGGTATAAACTAATAGGTATAGTCCTCAAGGTCAACAATAAATATTGCACATTCATGTTTTCAGACTATTCCAAGTAGTTAGAGATTACCCCATAGAAGCTGAGGATAAAGGTGAGAATTCTTCTTGGGCAAAACCAATAAGAAATAATAGAGTAAAAAAATGGCCAAAGGAAAGGACTATTTGGTACCTCTACAGCAGAATTTTCCTAGAATGACTTTAACCACTCACACTTTCCAAATATGCCAATTAAAAAAAATGGCTAAAATAGATCTACACATTAAAGTTTTCCTACTGACCACAGCCATATAGACCTAGGACCTTTAATAATGATTTAAGGCCACTAAGTAATATATTTCTTTTCAGATTTTGTCAATTTGCTACCTGTAATCATGCAAAGATATGATCTTCCCTCCCTCCCAGGTCTTCCCTTTTCTGCAGGAATTTGGGATTTTGAGAGAATTGGATTTACGTTCTGATGCTGCCACTTATTGTCTATGTGGCTTTGGACAGTTTAAGCAACCTCCCTGAAGACTCATTTTTTCCTGAAAAACAGAAATAATAAGAGCACACTCAAATTGTTGTACTGCCAATGACAAGGTTATATGTGGTAAATCTTTAAACAATTTCAGTATTTTATGATCACCTACACAGAGATTAAATTAATCCTTCCCAATTGATAAGTCAGATATTTAGACTTAGGACACACAACACACCTTGATAATTCTTAAAAAGTTATTATCCACACAAGAAACTTCTATTTAGAGCAAGGCAGGTACAATCTGGTTGAGAATGACAAAGGCATATCAGAGAGTTGCTTTGCCTTTTGTAATAGCTACAAAATAGGTCTGAAGAAGGGATCCCACTGATAGGCTAAATCTGTTAAGTTACTACAGGATCCAATATCTCAAGAGACAGACAGGTTTCCATATATATTGCACCAGATATATGGTGGTATGGAAAGGAAAGGTTGTAACTTAAATGGTTTCCACACTCAAATATCAAACATATATTCAAACTCTTCATTACTATCAGGAATACCAGACGCTCAATAAATGTGTGCCACTCTTAGTAATTTTCTTAATGACTATTCTGGGTACTGGAAATATCAGGGGGAACATTTTGTAAAGTATATGATTGTCATTAAGAAAATGCCTAACATAAGCATAAAAGTTCTTATTCATGCAGATAGTTGGGCAGACATACTTTTCTCAGTACAGATTTCATGGAGTAAAGTCATAATGTCACCTATAGTGTAAGTTTTGTTGACTTTTTGTTCTCTACTAAAGAGAACAAACGCAGCAGTAAAAATCAACATGAAGCACATTATTATTATATATCATAGTTCTCCCTACCCCCTGTCTCATGCCCTCATCCCACCCTACCCCCCAGTGTCTTGTGTCCATTGTTAATGATCATGGATGGAAGTCTGTTGGTTGATAGAAGAAATATTTTAATATTGCTATTCACCCTTTCTCTATAATAGAAGTGTCAACCAAATTCATGATAGAAACATAGCATCTAGTTTCCAGCAAGAAGATTTATATGTATCGTCTTTGTAGTCAATGATAATACTATAAATTATATATATATATATAAATATATAAGAACTTGCTTAATTAGACATCTTTCTTGATAGCTATAATTTTCCAGCCCATGAAGAAACCGCTTCTCTTCTTAATTGGTCACTAAAACAAGTATAAATCAACATATAACAACATTATTATATAATCATTCAGAAAACAAAGGTAAAATATTTAATATAGCAGTTTTAACTATATCTTCATAAAAACCATCAAGCTTACTTCTTTCATTGGTCAAGTACTAACTTTCTAAATCTCCATTTTCCGCTAATAACAAAAATAATTCCACCAGTCTCTTATCTACCTACCTCCAGCTTCTGTGAGGATCAAATAAGAGCACTGAAAACACTTTCACAAACATTTGGTTAAAATTACAATTTTCCCAACCTCGCTCAAGAAACTGTAAGGAGGCTAGTTGCTAGGGAGAGGAAGCTGGGCATTGCTATGTGACATCATTACCTTGTGCACACAGCTACCATTTCCAGGCTGGGCCGTGGGCTGGATTTTGCACCATGGGGTCTCAGCATCATTAGCTGCAATGTGGTAGGGTATTGTTCCAGGGTGGTAGCAAGGCCTTTGTACCACTTGGGGGAAGCCAAGTGTTGCTTTGCAGGCATCAGGTCTGCAGTGCCATTTCTCTGTAAATGACTAGTGCATGTCATGGCAGCTCCTGCATTGAGTGTCTTCCCCCTGGTGGTCAGTGCATGTCATAGTGACTAGTCAGATGGTCAGACACTTAGCATATTAGCCTTTTATATGTACAGATTCTGGAATGATCATTACCTTAGAGCATGGGTATTTTTTTAAAATAGCAAAAGTGACATAAAATAAATGCCCATATTTAAATTATACAACTTAAGTTTTAACATGTGTATATACCTATGAAATCATAATACAGTAAAGAGAATGGACATTTAATCAACCTCCAAAATCCCTTTGTAAGCCCTCATGCATGCCTATTCCTGAGCAACCCACCCCAGGCAACCACTGATATACTTTCTATCACTGTAGATTAGATTGCATTTTGTATAATCCTATCTAATAAAAGAGCAACATGCAAATTAACCATAACTCCTCTACACCCACAAGTCATGCACACAAGCCACTCCCACTAACCAATCAGGAGTTAGTATGCAAATTAACCTTCCCAAGACAGCTGCAGCCACGGAGAGATCAGAAGGGAGGCTTGGGTTTCCCCAGCGATGGAGGAAGCCAAGCTTTTGGCACACCCTGGCCAGCCCAGGCCTCTGCTTAAGGCCAAAAAGTTTCAATGATAGAAGATACATAAATCCCAACAGAAATGGCTGCTGCCACAGAGGGAGAAGAAGGCTTGCCTCTGCTCTAGGCTACAAAGTTTTAATGGTAGAAGATAAATATATCCCAGATACCAGGGCCACCACTTGAGTCCTCGGAGGTGGGGCATGTCCAGCCTAAAAACAATCATGGGCCCCACATCCAGGCCACCCCACGCCCCAAAGGAACCCCCACCCTGATCTGGGACACTATTCAGAGCAAACCAGCTGGTCCCCATGCACCAGGCCACTATCCTATCTAATAAAAGAGTAACATGCAGATTGACCATCACTCCAACACACAAGATGGCTGCCCCCATGTGGTCAAAGATCCTGCCCCCATGTGAACACAAGATGGCCACTACAAGATGGCCAGCAGGGAGGGCAGTTGGGAGGTTCCAGGCCTGCAAGGAAGGGCAGTTGGTGTGATCAAGCCTACAGGGGAGGGCAGTTAGGGGTGACCAGGCCAGCAGAGGAGGGAAGTTGGGGGCAAACATGCTGGCAGAAGAGCAGTTAGACATCAATCAGGATGCCAGGACAGTGATTAGTGTATGATCACCTGGCAGGCAGAAGCAGTTAGGGGCAATCAGGAAGGCAGGCAGGTGAGCAGTTGGGAACCAGTAGTCTTGGATTGTGACAGGTATGTCCGACTGCCCATTTAGGCCTGATGCCATTCTGCCCAATGGGCAGTTGGGCATTCCTCGAGGTTTCCCCCAATAAAGAAGTGCACTGCTGAGGAATACCCCACCCCACTTGCATAATTTGTGCACCCTCCAGTTTTATATTAAATACGTATATAATATGTACTCTCTTTTGCCTGCCTTCTTTAATTCAGTATAATTATTTTTAGATTTTCCTATGTTTGGGATATATCCAATTTGTCTTTCTATTGTTATTTTGTTAATTTACCAATAAATGTTTACCCATTTGTCTTTAATGTGTGATTATTTCCATTTTTATTATACAGATGAAATTTCATGATCGTCATTTTTCCATATTTTTATATACCTATATTTCATAATTTGTAAAAGCCAAGGAGTAGAATGCTGGGCCACAGGGTATATGAACACTTCCAATAAATACCATTAAATTGCTTTCCTGAGTGATTATGCTATTTTATATCAAAAATTAGGATTTCGATTCTCCACAAAAATCCCTTTTAAGTCCACTACAACTGTAATAGATTAAAATCATTACTTACTTAGAATGTGAATCCCATTGTTGGTTGTGGAATATTCTGAAAGTGTAACTGGATACTGTTGGTCAATGGTCTTCTTCAAGTCTATTATAAGCCTTCAGATTTTATAGTTGGGGTTCTCTCAATTATCAAGAAAGGGGTATTGAAATATTTTACTATAAATATATAATTGTCTTTTTTGTATTTTCATTTATATTATTTTTTCTCCTATAATAAATCATCATAAACATAGATGCTTAAAACGATGTACTTTTTAAAAAAAATCTCAGAGTTCCATTAAGTCAGTCACCCAGTTGAGCTTGGATGGTTTCTATACTACATATTTCACTAAAAAAGCTGTAGTTCAGCGGAAACCGGTTTGGCTTGATGGATAGAGTGTCAGCCTGTGGACTGAAATGTCCCAGGTTCGATTATAGTCAAGGGCATATACCTTGGTTCTGGGCGCATCCCCAGTAGGGGGTGGGCAGGAGGCAGCTGATCAATGTTTCTAACTTTCTTTTTTTCAACCTTTATTGTTCAGTTTATTAATTACATTGCTCCCTTTTTTCCCCTATAGCTCCCCTCCACCAGGTACCCATCCCACCCTCCGCCCTCACCCCCTCCACTGTCCTCTCCCACAGTTGCATTATTTTTGTCCAGTCTCTTGCTGCAATTCCCACACCCTTTTTCTCTCCAAGAATTGTCAGTCCATTCTCTCTCTAAGTCCGTGATTCTGTTACATTCACCAGTTTATCCTGTTCATCAGATTATTTATTCACTTGATTTTTTAGTCATTTGTTGATAGATGTGTATTTGTTGTTCCTAATTTACACTTTTATCTTTTTCTTCTTCCTCTTCTTAAAGAATATCTTTCAGCATTTCATATAATATTGGTTTGGTGGTGATGAATTCCTTTAGCTTTTTCTTATCTGCGAAGCACTTTATCTGACCTTCAATTCTGAATGATAACTTTGCTGGATAGAGTAATCTTGGTTGTAGATTCTTGCTATTCATCACTTTGAATATTTTTTGCCACTCCCGTCTGGCCTGCATTGTTTCTGTTGAGAAATCCACTGACAGTCATATGGGTGCTCCCTTATAGGTAACTAACTGTTTTTCTCTTGCTGCTTTTAATATTCTCTCTTTGTCTTTTGCTCTTGGCATTTTAATTATGATGTGCCTTGTTGTGGTTAGGGTTCCTATATATTGGAGTTCGGTGCACTTCTTGGACTCCTAAGTCAATTTCTTTCACCAGGTGTGGGAAGTTTTTGGTCACTATTTCTTCGAATAGGTTTTCATTGTCTTGCTCTCTCTTTCTGGCACCCCTATAATCTGGATGTTGGTATGCTTGAGGTTGTCCCAGAGGCCCCTTACACTATCTTCAATTGTTTGGATTCTTTTGGTTTCTTGTTTTTTCAGCTTAGTGGATTTTGCCTCTTTGTATTTCAAATCTTTAACTTGGTTCTTGGGGTGCTCTAGAGTAGTTTTAGGTCTTTGTATAATATTTTTTATTTCAGTCAGTGTATGCTTAATTTCTGGTTCATCCTTTTTCATATCCTTGAGGGTCTCGTTCATATCCTCATAGGTCTCATTCATTTCCTTGTAGGTCTCATTCATTTCCTTGCAGGTCTTGTTCATTTCCTTGCAGGTCTTGTTCATTTCCTCGTTGGTCTTGTTTATTTCCTTATAGGTCTCAACCTTTTCTAGGAGCCTCTTGAAAAGCCCTATAACCATGGTTTTGAATTCCATGTCCAGTCCTTTTTTCCCTCCATTTCTTTCACTTCTGATTTCTTTCCATGTCTCGGCATGGTGGCTGCTTCCCTGAGTTGGTCAATTAGCTTTGTGTGGTAGATGTCCTACAAGGGACAGTGGCTCAGCCTCCCCAGTTACCTGAGGTAGATATGGGTTGCACAGTCTTGTTGAAGTTAAGCTCAGGTTAATCTTTGTTAGCACTTGGAGGGGTTGACCTCCAGGCCAATTGTCTATGAAGCTCAGCTGTGCTCAGGTTGGATGGGCGGAGTCTCCAGGCCAAGCAGACAGCGTCAGCTCCTCCCTATGCTGCCCCAGTGTCTCTGAGAGAGAGCTGCTGCTGAGCTCCACCAGCTGATGGAGAATTCAGACTCTCCCCAAATGAGTCTGCACACCCAACGTCTCACCCAGGGTCACAAAACAATGCAGTCTGATGTTTTCCCGAATGAAAGTGCAAGTCACGAATGCTCTCTACATGGTCTCGCAGCTGCACTGTTCCCCAGCTCATGCACACTCCACACAAGCTTGCCTTCTCCACAAGCCTGCAGACCCCTGCAGCACCCGAGCTTTGGTGTGCCCTCCCACTGTCCAGTTTTTGCCCCATATGTTAGTGGGTTCCCTGGACTTTGCCCAGAGCTGGAGAATCAGTCCAGTGGGACATCTTTTTCTCTCCCATTCAAGAAAACTCGCCGGTTTTCAGCCGCCTGCCCTATCCACTGGCGCACACACTCCCCCAAACCTCTGACTCTGTGCTTATCTTCAAAGCTGTCCATCGCCTCTCCTCTGAGTCACAGTGTCTTATCTTCACTTTTATTTGTGGAATTTTTACTCAACCAGCTTTCCAGTGATTCTGGATGGTGTTTGTTCTTTTGTTAATTTGTAGTTTTGAAATTGCTGTGTATGGCATCAAGATAGGTGTTTACCTATGCCACCATCTTGGTTCTCTCCAATGTTTCTAACTTTCTATCCCTCTCTCCTTCCTCTCTGTAAAAAATCAAATATATATATATATATATATATATATATATATATATATATATATATATATTTAAAGCTGTAGTACATTTACACCATGAAAGATTATGCAGTATTAAAAACGAAGGATCTCTTTACCTTTAAGACAGCATGGAAGGACCTGGAGAGTATTATACTAAGCTAAATAAGCCAGTCAGGGAAATACAACTATCCATGATCTCACTCAATGTGGATGAACAAAATACATCCAGAGACATAGAACCTTAAAACAAACTGCCAAATTTTAGAGGATAGATGATGATGGGAGTATGGGGTGGAAGGAGATTAACTGGAGAACTTTTATGCATATTTGCATACAACATGGATACAGATAACTAGAAGCCCCATGCAGGAAGATCCGTGCTAGAATGAGCTTTCCTTTCTCTGACTGCTGGCCCCTCCTTTCCACTCTGGCCCAGCCCCTTTCCCCTCAGGCCCTGGAGTCGCCTCTTTCTACTCCGGCCCCACCTTCCCATGCTGCCCAGAGGCCCTGATAGACCTGGGTGGGGAAGAACACCTGTGCCATCACCATAGTGATGACACAAGCATCCCGCCCCTGTCACTCAGTGCCTGTGTATGCAAATTAACCACCATATTTATTGGGTTAATTTGTATATCAGTCCTGATTGGCTGGTGGCATAGTGGAGGTACGGTCAATTTTCATGTTTGTCTATTATTAGGTAAGATAGCATGGTGAGGGCCTGTAAGGGGCATGCATGGTCAATGGGAATATAAAAGGGTATATCTAGCCCTACCCAGTTTTGCTCAGTGGATGGAGCATCAGACTGTGTACCAAAGGGTCCTGGGTTCAATTCCAAACTAGGGCAAGTACCTTGGTTTCAGGTTTTTCCCTGGTACAGACCATGGTCAGGGCTCATGCAGGAGGCAACCAATCAATGTGTCTCTCTCACATAGATGTTTCTCTCTGTCTTTCCCTCTCTCTTCCACTACCCCTGAAAATCTATGGGAAAATATATCCTCAGGTGAGGATTAACAAAACAAAAAAAGGACAATAACTTTACAGAGTGCCCTCTCGTATTCCAGGATCCCTCAGGGGATGTCATACTGTTGGTTTCAGCCTGATCCACACAGGCCAGGTGGAGGGACCCAGGTGCCACAGGGACCGTGCTCACTCTGCAGATGACTTTTGGGCCCCGGTGCCATCCCAGATGTGGCTGGCTCGGTAAGGACCACAGGAGGTTGGCGCCAGGGGGTGTCCAGCACATCTTGCCCAGTCCCACCCTGCTGGCCACTTCTAATTAATTTCATTTCAATGTGCACAAATCCATGCACTGGACCTCTGGTTAAAAATAAAATAAATGGAAATTAAGATGATAATCTATGATGACTAGGGCGTTACTTTGGAACACAGGAAAACCTTACAGAATTATATAATTTCCACTCAATATCATTTAAAACTTCTTATGCAACCTTGGAGTTTACTACTATGCTAAAATGTGAAAAAAATATAAAGAAGGAAAGTTCCACTTATATCTTATGTCCTTAGCATGCTTCAGGATTCTTCAAGGTACCAAATAAGCCTTTGGTATATAAAGTTTCCTGCTGATTTGTTTTGAAACCAAAACTAATATTTTCATTAAACTGTGTCAATACAATTTCAAGTAAATGCAAACTGGAAGACCAGGTCCAGGAATTCACAGGGAAACAATATTCCAAACAAGAAACACTAGTGATCTTCCACTTCATCCGCACTATTAGTGGCCATGATGGTGCCAGTCAGCCAGTGTTATCCATATTACTGAGTGTTTACCACATTATTGATTTCCAGGATGTTCCAGAAAGTTCCATTTGTTAGAGTCAGTGCACTAACTGCAACTAACAGAGGTTCGACAACAAGTTCTTCCAAAATGTTGGAAATATCATCCTTTTGGACATTAATGCCTATAGTTTTTTTTCCCTTGGGCATGCCGGTTTCTTAGTTCTGTTACTGTAGAAATGGGATTCAGGCCAGCATTTTAAGCAAGTATAGATGGAATTACTTCCATACAATCTGCAAAAGCACAAATGCAATAGGATTCCATACCACTCAATGTCCGTGAATATTCAGTTAACCATAGAGCCAACTCTTTCTGGAGTATCACTTCCTGCAATAAGAGCTCTACTTTTCACTAAACAGAGAATGACACAGGGCATCATGAATGGAGCGCTCAGCTTCTTCAATAACCAATTTGTTAGAACCATGAACAACTGTAACTGTTTTTCCAGGGCTTGTGCAGCCTGTAATCTTGAACAGTTTGCCAGAACCATTTAAATTGATCTCATCAGCTAACTCAGCTATGAACTGTTCAATATGAGCAACTGGCTTGGTTCCATTCATCTTACAAATGAATTCAGTATCTTCTCTTTCAATATCCTTAACCACAATAATCTTCATTTTGCTTAGGAAATGTAATGCCAGATCACTTAGAGCATCTCTTAGAGTAGACTTTTGTATGAGAAGAAAATTGCTTCACTGTTTAGATTATTGGCTTTCTCCTCTCAAAGCAGTTGGTCCATCTGGACATAGTCAGAAACTACTATCTGATTATCCCTATCTGTTTTGGAAGTAGATAAGCAAAACTGAATAGGCCAATTTTAGCCTTTTTGATTCTGGTTATACAAGAATTTGCCAACTTCTGAATGAGAACCAGCCCTTCCACCAACTCACAGTCATGGATTGTCCCACCAAGTTTCTTAACTATTTTAATATCTCCAAGATATACACCAGTAGCTGTGGCTGGGTAAATCACTTTCATAACTGCATTTACACTCATTGAAGAAAGCAGATTTTCATACTGAGAGACAACCTTTGAGTTCAATGAAGTTGCTGCACTATTTAACAAAGTTTTTCTGTCACTCAGTTCCAGTGGTCCAGACATGTCAACCAATACTTCAATACCCTTTTCCAAAGCCTTCTGAAGTGACTCCAAAATGATAGTTGGATGAATCCTTTTCTGAAGAAGCTTAGTACAGGAATCTAAGAGAGGGCCAGCAATGATGACCACAGATGCAGTGCCATCTCTTACTTCTATATCTTGTGCCTTAGACAACTCTACCAGCATTCTAACTGCTGGATGTTACACTTGTATTTGTTTCAGAATGGTGGCACCATCATTTGTAATGGTCACATCGTCTTTTCCATCTTGAATCATTTTATCCATTTCTTTTGGTCCAAGACTTGTTCTAATAGCATCAGCAACAGCTTTGGCCGTGGAGATGTTGCTGAAGCAGATCTGGGCCAGCTTATCCTGGTCCTGATAGGTGCTTTTGTAGCAGCCTCCTACAGCCCTGACAGATGCCCTGCTCCAGGATGCCATGTTACTAAGGCATGATGAGCTGGGCGGGGTCTGCCTGGGGCTGAAAAAGAATGGATGAACCCAGATTATGGTCCTCCTGCTAATTTTTAAGGAAGTATATATTTCCCCAGGTAAATTTTATCCACATAATCTTTATTGCTCTGGAAGGTCAGCAAAGTTGAACTGAATGTTGATTCAGGAACATTTAAAATTTTCAAGCAAATCATGATGATAGATGAAAATAGTCAATTTATGAATCTGCCTTTCTTATACTAGTCAGCATCAAAGAGTAGATATTGAATTCAAGTACTTAATAGTAACCTGGAGTAATGTCATATTAAACAGAGGGATATTTCCTATTTTCAAACACTGATTTACTTTATTTTATTTTATTTTTTGTTTTCAAAAATATGATATGAAGCTCACT
Organism: Antrozous pallidus; assembly: GCA_027563665.1. Lineage (NCBI taxonomy): Eukaryota > Metazoa > Chordata > Mammalia > Chiroptera > Vespertilionidae > Antrozous > Antrozous pallidus. Next base: position 114,122,258 of record CM050509.1, read on the forward strand.
GTATAAAAATAAGCAAACACTCCACTACTACACATTTTCCTGAACTGCTTTCATGGCATCACAAGTAGAATGCCACCAGCGATGTCTGAATACATACATGCAGTAGAAAGGTAAGATCATCAATGAGATCAAAGGGGATTATTTTTCATTTTCATTGAAATCATCAGTTTCTATTTCTCTCTTATCAACTTTGAAAAAATGCATCTATTCTTGCAATTTTAATACTCCCTTTTCATATAAATGACTGATAACTCTCTCATCAGTCTCCAGTGAAACATTTCTACTTACATAAATGACATCTCCACTTAGATGTCTTGATACTTCAACTAAACATCTCTAATAATTTATTTTCTTTCTTTCCCTAAAATTGGAACAAATTTATTTTGTTGTTAGTGTTATTATCACCTTCAGTTAGCCTGAATAGCTAGTTAGGGAATCTGTACAACCCTCATATATAACATTTCTCAAAGTGAAGTTAATGACTCCAACAATGATTTACTTATCCATATTTTCTTTGATATCTTGCTCACCCTTATGATCCAGATAAAATATCAGCTTTTTATTTTACTTTTTATTTTTCTAATTTTATTTTATTGCTTAAAGTATTATAAAGAGTAGTACATATGTCTCCTTTTTTCCCATTGACTTCTACCAGTCTCCCCTAAGACCCAGTATATTGTGTCCATTGGTTATGCTTATATGGATGCATGCAAGTCCTTCAGCTGATTTTTTACCTCCTCACCCAACTTTTCCAAGCCTTCCTGCTATATTTTGACAGTCTGTTCAATGCTGCTCTGCCTCTGTATCTATTATTGTTCAAAAGTTTATAATGGTCTTTATTATCCATGAATGAGTGAGATCATGTGGTATTTTTCCTTCATTGACTGGCTTATTTCACTTAGCATAATGCTCTCCAGTTCCATCCATGTTGTTGCAAATGCTAAGAATTCCTTCTTTTTTACAGCAGCATAGTATTCCATTGTGTAGATGTACCAGTTTTCTAATCCACTCATCTGCTGATGGGTTCTTAGGTTGTTTCCATATCTTAGCTATGGTTAATTGTGTTAATATGAACATAGGGGTGCATATATCCTTTCTGATTCGTGTTTCTAGTTTCTTGGGATATATTCCTAGAAGTGGTATTACTGGATCAAATGGGAGTTCCATTTTTAGTTTTTTGAGGAAAATCCATACTGTTCTCCACAGTGGTTACACTAGTCTGCATACCCACCAGCAGTGCAGGAGGGTTCCTTTTTATCCACATCCTCTCCAACACTTTTTCTTTGTTAATTTGTTGTTGATGGCCATTCTGACAGGTATGAGATGATACCTCACTGTTTTGATTTGCATCTCTTGGATGATTAGTGAATTTGAGCATGTTTTCATATGTCTCATGTCCTTCTTTCTGTCTTCTTTCACATAGTATGTATTTAGGTCCATTGCCCATTTTTTGATTGGATTGTTTATCTTCCTTTTGTTGTTGTATGAATTTCCTGTAAATGTTGGAGATTAAACACTTATTGGAGTTAACATTGGCAAAGATGTTCACCCATGCAGCGGGCATTCTTATTTTGTTGATGGTTTCTTTTGCTGTGCAGAAAATTTATATTTTGATACAGTCCCATTTGTTTATTTTCTCTTTAATTTCCATTACCCTATGAACTTTATCATTAAAAATATGGCTGTGACAAATGTCTGCTATTTTGAAGCCTATGACTTTTAAGATTTTTATGGTTTTCCATCTTACATTTAAGTCCTTTCACCATTTTGAGTTTATTTTTGTGTATAAGTTGGTGTAAATTGATATAAAAAGGCATCCGAATTGGAAAAGAAGAAGTAAAACTGTGCTTATTTGCAGATAATATTTTTTACAAGTATGTGTCCAGTTTTCCCAACACCATTTATTGAAGACACTGTCTTGTTTCCATTGTATGTTCTTGCCCCCTTTTTCAAATATTCATTGAGCACACTGGCTTGGGTTGATTTCTGGGTTCTCTGTTCTGATCCACTGGTCGATATGTCTGCTCTAGTACCAAGATCAGGCAGTTTTTAGAACAGTGTCTTTGTAGTATAGCTTGATATCTGGTATTGTGATCCCTCCAAAATTGTTCTTTTTTCTAAGATTGTTGCAGCTATTCAGGGTCTTTTTATTCCAGATGAATTTTTGGAGAGTTTATTCTAAGTCTTTGAAGTATGTGGTTAGTATTTTATCGGGGATTGTGTTGAATTTTTGATTGCTTTCAGAGGTATGGACATTTTAATGATGTTGATTCTACCCATCCATGAATATGGTATAGTCTTCCATTTGTGCATGTCTTCCTCTATCTCTTTTTGCAATTTCTTATAGTTTCCTAGTACAGGCCTTTTGCATCATTAGTTAACTTTATTCCTAGGTATCTTATTTTTTTGTTGCAAAGCCACATGAGATTTTTTTTGCTTCTCTTTCCGTGAGTTCATTATTAGTGTATAAAAAGGCCATAGATATCTGGATGTTGATTTTGTATCTTCCTAATTTTCCAAATACATTTATTAGACCAGTAGTTTTTTTATGGAATCTTTGGGGTTTTCAGTGTATAGTACATGCCATCTGCAAATAAGGACAGTTTTACTTCTTTTCCAATTTGGATGCATCTATTTCTTCCTCCTTTCTGATTGCTATGGCTAGCACTTCCAGTACTATATCGAACAGGAATGGTGAAAGTGGACATCCCTGTCTTGTTCCTATTCTTAGGCGAAATGAGTTTAGTTTTTGCTCACTGAGCAGGATGCTGGCTGTATCTTTCTTGTATAAGGCTTTTATAATGTTGAGGTATGATCCCTTGAATCCCATATTGCTGAGAGTTTTTATCAAGAAAGGGTATTAGATTTTGTCAAATGCTTTTTCTGCATTGATTGATATGATTATGTGATGTTTGTTTCTCAGTTTATTTATGTGATGTATCACATTTATTGATTTGTGAATATTGTACCATCCTTACATCCCCAGAATAAATCCTACTTGGTCATGGTGTATGATCTTTCTAATGTAATGATGAATTGGATTGACTAGAATTTGGTTGAGGATTTTAGCATCTATGTTCATCAGAGATATTGGCCTGTAGTTTTGTTTTCTTGTGGTGTCTTTATCTGGTTTTAGAATTAGGGTTATTCTGGCTTCATAGAAAGAGTTAGAAAGTGAGTCTTCCTCTGGAATTTTTTTGAAATAGTTTGAGGAGGATAGGTTTCTGTTCTTCTTTGAATAATTGGTAAAACTCCCCTGTAAAGCCATCTGGACCAGGGATTTAGTTTGCTGAAGATGTTTGATCACTGCTTCGATTTCTTTGGTAGTTACTGGCCTATTCGGGTTTTTTTCTTCTTCTTGACTGAGTTTTGAGAGCTTGTATTTTTCTAAGAATATGTCCTTTTTGTGTAGGTTATCTATTTTGTTGGAATAAAATTGTTCATACTTTCATATTCATTTCTATTTCTGTGGGATCAGGTGTTATTTCACCTCTTTCATTTTTGATTTTGTTTATTTAGGTCCTCTCTCTTTATTTTCTTGGTGAGCCTGGCTAGAGGTTCATCAATCTCGTTTATCCTTTCAAGGAACCAGCTCTTGGTTTTATTGATCTTTTGTATTATCTTTCTGGTCTCTGTGTCATTTACCTCCGGTATGATTTTTATTATTTCCATCCTTCTGCTTACACTGGGCTTTTCTTGTTCTAACTCTTTGAGTTGCAGGATTAGATAATTTATTACCATGTTTTCTTTTCTTTTCTTTTTTTTTTTTAGATAGATCTGCAGAGCTATGAACGTCCTTCTCAAGACTGCTTTTGCTGTGTCCCACAGATTTTGGATTGTTGTGTTTTCATTGTCATTTGTTAACATGAGGCTTTTTATTTCTTCTTTGGTAAACCAATAATTGTTTAAAAGTATGGTATTTAGCCTCCAGATGTTTGATATTTTTATTGTAGTCAATTTTTAGTTTTATGCCATTGTGATCTGAGAAGATGCTTGATATCATTTCTATCTTCTTCAATTTGAAGAGACTTTGCCTCTGTCCTAATATGTGGTCTATCTTTGAAAATGATTCATGTGCACTTAAGAAGAATGTATATTCTGTGTCTTTGGGATGGAATGTTTTGAAGATGTCAATTAATTCCATCTGATCTAGTGAGTCATTCAGGATTGATGTTTCTTTGATGATTTTTTTGTTTAGAGGATTTGTCTGGTGGGGGTGAGTGTGGCATTAAAGTCCTGTATTATGACTCTATTGATGTCAATCTCTCCCTTTATATCCTCCAGAATTGTTTTATGTATTTGGGTGCTCCTATAATGGGTGCATATATGTTTACCAGAGTTATATCTTTTTGTTGAATTGCTCCCTTTAATATTATGAAGTGACCTTTTTTATCTCTTGTCATGGCTTTCATGTTGAGCTGTAATTTGTCAGATATAAATATTGCTGCCCTAGCTTTTTTTTTTTTTCATTTCCATTCACCTGAAAAACCTTTTCCATCCCTTCACCATCAGTCTGTGTGTGTCCTTTGTTCTAAGCTTGGTTTCCTGTAGATAGGCAATATGTAGGTCATGTTTTCTTATCCACCCAGCTACGCTATGTCTTTTGATTGGAACATTTAATCTATTTACATTTAAAATTATTTTTTATAAGAACTTGTTTGTTGCCATTTTTATTCTTTATGCCTGTGTTCTTCCTTCCCTTTCTATTTCTTCTTTTTATAGCAGATCCTTTAGCATTTCTTCCATTGCTGGTTTGGTGTTAATAAACTCCCTTAGTCCCTTTTGTGAAGTTCCTGATTTCACCCTCCATTTTGATTGAGATAGCCTTGCTAGGTACAGTATTCTTGGATTCAGACCCTTGCTTTGCATTACTTTGCATATTTCATTCCATACTCTTCTAGCCTGATGTATTTCTGTTGAGAAATCAGTCGATAGTTTGATTGAAGATCCTTTGTAGGTAACTTTCTCTCTCTGGCAGCCTTTAAGATTCTTATTTTGTCATTGCTGTTTGCCAATTTAATTATAATGTGTCTTGGTGTTGATCTTTTGGGGTAAATCTTGTTTGGGACTCTGTGAGCTTCTTAGACTTGTGTGAGTTTTTTCTTCCCAATATCAGGAAAGTTTTCTGTAATTATTTCTTCAAACAGGTTTTCTATTCCTTGCTCAGTTTCCTCTCTTTCTGGTATCCATATTATGCAGATGTTGTTTCATCTTATGTTGCCCTGGGGCTCCCTTAGGTGGTCCTCCTGTTTTTTAAGATTTTTTTTGTAGATGCTGCTCTGTTGAGTATTTTTTCTACCTTGTCTTCTAGCTTACTGATGCAGTCCTCTGTTTTTTCTAGTCTACTTCTGATGCTGTCTATTGAGTTCTTTATTGCTGCCATGTCATTTTTGATTTCTTCTTGGTTCGTCTTCATTTCCTCTTTGTTCTTACACATATCATTGAATTTGTCTTCCATCCTTTTCAGTGACCTTATGACCATTGATTTGAATTTTTCTCTGTCATATTGCTTGCTTCCATTTTATTCACTTCCTTTTCTAGTGATGCCTTATTTTCTTTCATATGTGGGCTGTTTCTTTGTCTCCTCATGATCACTCCTTTCAGGATTTCTGGTTATATAGCTCTCTCTTTCTCTCTCCTGTGAAGACTTTCTTTAGGTGATGCCAGCTGTGTTTAATTTACCAGTTCTGGTTTGGTGCTCTTTTATTCAGTTGTTCCTTCTGCTCTGTGAGAAGGTGCAAGGCCCGTTTGTGAATTCATGAAATTTTTTCACCCTGAGCAGACCTCCCATGTGCCTGTGCCTGGGGAGGTTATAGTTCTGACATTCTTGGATTCACAGCTGAGGTAACTGGTTCCTGGGCATTGTGGTTGTAATGTTCCCAGAGGCATCCAAGATTTCCCTAGTTGAAGGTAAGGCTGGGGTTCCAATCACAGTCAGTCTCTGATTACAGCCATCTCTTCTTCAAGATTGTTTGACCTCTATGGCAGAACCCACTGCTCTGGAAGAGATTTCAGCCACAGGAGTGGCTGCCCAGTCTTGGGTGGTTGGTCTGCCAGTCCCCAACAGTCCATTCAAGTATAACTGTCCCTCACTCACAAATACTGACACTCCCTACATGTCCACACAGTCTCCTTCCATTCTCTGACTCTCACGCTATCTATCAGCCTGTCCCATCAGCAGCCATCGTGGATCCTACTCAGCTTTTTCTTTTAGATGTTGAATCTAATAGAATGGCAAGTGAACTGTACATATCACTCTGACAGAATTTGTGCCTAATAAAAAGGGTAAATAATGTACAGTTTTTAAACAATATCATAGACATGAGTTTCATGGAAAAAAGTAGAGAAATCATATTTATCAGCTATTGGGATATATCTATATATTTATTTGTTTTTATCTCTGAAGTCCTACATTTAAATAATGAATTTATTAACTGTTTTGAGAAAAAAATTAACATTCTTTAGGTGCCGTTTATATACTGGTTTTGACAATATGACACTTGTATGTCGGTTCTTTCAGTACAAAACACCTTTCATGTACTGAGAATCTAAAACTGAGAAATTGTTGTTTTTTTTTTACTGCTGATAATCTTAGCTATGTTACACCCCTATCATGTCTGAAAAGAAGCTTGGAAGACCTTTAATTTTCCTCTAAATGTTGGAAACTCTTAAACTTGTAATGATTTTAATTTAGGATAACTGTTATGATTTTATAAATACTCCACAGGAGTTTTAATGAAGTGGCCATTCTGCCTTTTCCATGAAATTAATTGATAACCCCTCACAGCCTAATCTTGTTTTTATAACATATTCAGATACTAAAGCTATTTAATAAGTCTATTTTATCACACACACTTAAATTTAAAATAACTGGTCAATTTTTCCTCGGAAGAAAATTAACAAAGAAAGATAAGCACTTTTTTAGTAGACTAGCCAAGGCAAAATGCTGTGTACGTAAAAATAAAATGTATATTTTATTGCCACTAAGTTCATTTATCCACAAAATGTTTCTTGTCCTTTCTAAAATCATTTGTAAGGGTTTTGCACTAAATTATAAAACACCTCAGAATTTACCCTACAAATAAAAATTAAAATTTCCTTTCAAATATACACAACATTTTTTAAAGTGTAGGGTAATATATTATTTTTAAATTTATCATTATCATGGAAAGTATTACAGATGTTTGCTTTTTTTCCCAATTGACCCTATCTTCCCCAACCTACTTCTTCCCAATCCTTTGCCACACTACTGCCTGTGTCCATGAGCTCTGCATATCCTATATAATAAAATAATAATATGAAAATTGATCATCACTCCAACATACAAGATGGCTGCCCCCATATGGTCAGAGATGACTGACCCCATGTGGATACAAGATGGTTGCCACAAGATGGCCAGCAGGGGAGGGCAGATGGGAGGGACCAGGCCTGCAAGGGAGGGCAGTTGGGAATGATCAAGCCTAGAGGGGAGGGCAGTTAGGGGTGACCAGGTTGACAGAGGAGGGAAGTCGGGAATGACTGGGCCTGCATAGAAGGGCAGTTGGGGGAGGTCCCTGTCCTGCAGTGAAGATCAGTTGTGGGGGACAGGCCTGCGGGAGAGGGCAGTTAGGGGCAAGCAGGCTGGTAGGGGAGCAGTTAGGCATCAATCAAGCTGGTAGGGGTGTGGTTAGGGGGTGATCAGGCTGGCAGGCAGAAGCAGTTAAGGGCAATCAGGAAGGCAGGTAGGTGAGCAGTTGGGAGCCAGCAGTCCTGGATTGTGAGAGGGATGTCTGACTTGGTCCCGATCAGACCCAAATGGGCAGTTGGATATCCCTTGAGTTGTCCCAGATTGGAGAGGGTGCAGGCTGGGCTGAGGGACACACACACACACACACACACACACACACACACACACACACCCTGTGAACAGATTTCATGCCCCAGAGCTCTAGTATGCATATTAGTTCCCCAGTCAATCTCTACCCCTCACTGCCATCCTCCCTCTGAAATTCATCAGTCTGTTCATAGTTCTGTGTCTCTAGATCTACTTTGTTCATCAGTTTATTTTTTCATTCAATTCCACAATTGAGTGAGATCATGTGATACTTACCTTTCTCTGCCTGGTTTATTTTGTTTAGCACAATATTCTTTAGGTCCATCTATGCTGTTGCAAATGACAAGACTTCCTTCTTTTTTACTGCTGCATAGTATTCCATGGTTTACCAGGTGTATCTGTTAATAATGGGGATTTTATAATCAAAGAAAACATGATAATTTTAAGAGAAACATAAAAAGTGCTTTATTCAAATTAATATCTATCACTAGCTACACATTTCCACCATCTTTTAGATAATTTATAAATACCGTTCCAATAGAACTTTTTTTGTTTGAGGCAAACCATTGAGAGATCAAATTTTCCACTTCTTTGTACACTTTGAAGTGCTGCTCAGAAAGTGTGTGTGTCATTGATCCAAACAAGTGATAATCTGAAGGAGCAAGGTCTGAAGAATATAGTGGGTGGGTTAATACTTCAAAGGCAAGATCATTTAACATGGCTTTAATTGGTTTTGAAGTGTATGATGGTGTGTTATCATGAAGCAAATTTATTTTTCTGTGTCTTCTAGCCCATACTAGTCATTTTACGATTAAAGCGTGGTTCAAATTGATTATTTGTTGTCAGTGGTGATCAGTATTAATGGTTTCACCTGGTAATGAAGCTCATAATACACTGCACCTTCCTGATCCCACCAAATGCAGAGAATTGTCTTCTTTCCAAAGCAATTTGGCCTTGCAGTCTATGTTGATGGTTGACCTGAATCAACCCATGATTTTGTGCATTTGGGATTCTCACAATAAATCCAATTTTTATTACCAGTCACAATTTGATGCAAAAACAGACTTTCTTTCCTGCTGTTGAAGCAACATTTTACTGATGTCTTTATAGTTTTCCATTTGTCTTTCATTCAGTTGATGTGGCACCCATTTTCCTTCCTTTAAAATATTTTCCATTGCTTATAAATGATCAGAAATTTCTTGTGAGCAACATTTAATCTTTCTGCAAGTTGTTTTTCAGTTTGACATGCATCTTCATCCAATAATACTTGTAATTTTTAGTCTTCAAACTTTTTTGGTTGATCTGGATGTTCTTTGTCTTTCATATCAAAATCATCACTTTTAAAGCATTTAAAGCAGCATTCACAAGTATATTGAGATGGAGCATTTTCAAGATAAGCTTCCTGAAGTATACAATAACTTTTTCTTCAAAGGAAAGTAATGAATTAAAACTTCCCACAAATGCTCTTTTTATGGCATGAAATTCAACATTTTTAAGCATAAAAATATCTATGATGTTAACAGATTCAGAAAATTTGACATATGAAATTTTGAAGATTGCTGTCAATACAACAAAATAGCAAACATACCAAATCGCATATATATCAACATATGTGTAACTCCATCTATTGAAAAAAATCCACATTATTAACCAATACCCCTGGTAAATGTTCCACATTTTTGTTTTGTTTTGTTTTATCCACTCATCTGATTTTTGGGTCCTTTGTGATATTTTCTGACTTGCCCCCTAGGCTAGGTGCTGGCAGAACAAGACTTGGGGTATTGGTTGGTCCTTCCAGACACATCAAGTCCCAAGAGAGGCAGCCCAAAACTATGAATAGCTTTGTAGCTCCAAGAAGGTCACCCAGGGTATGTCACAGACAGCATCAGGCATTGACCAGTACCAGAGTCCCTCCCAAACTGTCTCTGAATAGACACATCCAGTGGCCAGCTTCAGACTACAGAGCAGGATCTAATTAGCTCCAATAGTGGCATAGCCAAAGAAAGATCTCAGCAGGCCCTAGAAACTGCCTTGGTTATCAGAACCTGCACAGCAGCTTATACATTGAGGTCTGCATCAATCCTCACAGTCAGCCATCTTGAGGAATGATCCTAGGCATGAAAAAGACAATAGCAATAAATACTCAATTACAAGAGGAGAGTTCACATAACCCACATAAAGCACACAAGGGACATTCCTGGAATACCCAGATCAGGTGATCCAGGAGATTGCACCACTGGGGCGCATAAGAAACCTTCTATATAGTCATTCTACAAAGACTGATAGAATATATATCTTTACATTTACCAGTAAATATACTAGATAAAGAACATGAAGAAAAGCCTAAAGTGAGTGCAAGAAAGGATACAATAAATATCAGAGAGGAACCACGATGGCGGCATAGGTAAACACCTATACTGCTGCCCTGCACAACAATTTCAAAACTACAACTAAAAGACAAAACAGATATCATCCAGAACCACTGGAAAGCTGGCTGAGTGGAAATTCTACAACTAGAAGGAAAGATAAAAGGACACTGAGACTCAGAGGAGGTGTAGAGGGCAGTTTCGGAGATGTGGAGACAGAGGTACAGAGCAGAGATGCAGAGTCATGGAGACATGCGAGAGCAAAAAGGGTGGGTGGCAGAATACCCAGCTGGTTTTCCCAAATGGGGAGGTAGAAAAAGGCTCCCCACTGCACTGATTCCCAGTTCTGGGCGAGTCTCGGGGAACCCAGACTCATACGAGGTGTAATTGAACTGTCAGGAGGAAGCACACTGAAACTCAGGAGCTGCAGAGTTGTGGGAGCTCAGGGAGAGGATGCATGGCTTGCTCTTTCATTCGAGAAGTAAAAAAAAAACAAAACCTCCGGATTACATTGTATTCCAGTACAGGGGTGAGACTTTGGGTATCCAGACTCAATTGGGGAGAAACTGGACTGCCTGGCAATGGGAAAAACTTGAGGGTAGCTTTCTCTCAGAGGTGCATGCAGCCATTGCTGTGGGACATGGAGACCCAGGCACCACTTAGGGCGGTGATGATGGGAAAACAAGGCTGACTGCTCAGCTCTGAGACTCCGCCCCATCCAAGCTGAGCACAGAGTCTATCCTAGCATAGACACAACTGATTCTCACAGCCAATTGGCCTGGAGGTCAAACTCTCCAATTGATAACAACAACAATCTAGGCTTAACTACAACAAGACTGTGCAGCCTATAAAGGGGTGCACCAAGAGTATTCACCTCAGGTAACTGGGGAGGCTGAATCACAGTCCTGTATAGACCACCTACCGCACAAAGCTTCTCGACCAACTCAGGGAAGTAGCCAATATGCAGAGACAAGGAAACAAATAAGATTTGAAAGAAATGGAGGAAAAAAAGGTCTTGACATAGAGTTCAAAACTATTGTTATAATGTTTTTCAAAAGGTTCCTAGAAAAGGCTGATAAATTTAATGAGACCCTCAAGGATATAAAAAAGGGACCAATTAGAAATTAAGCATATGCTGATTGAAATAAAAAAAATATTATACAGAGACCTAAAAGCAGACTAGACCACAAGAATCAAATCAAAGATTTTAAATATAAAGAAGCAAAAACCACTCAGCCAAAAAAGCAAAAAGCAAAAGGAATCCAAAAAACTGAAGATAGTGTAAGGACCCTCAGGGACAACCTCAAGCATACAAACATCTTAACTATGAGGGTGCCAGAAAAAGAGAGAGAGCAAGATACTGAAAACCTATTTGAAGAAATAGTGACCAAAAACTTCCCCCACCTGGTGAAAGAAATAGACTTAAAAGTCCAGGAAGCACACAGAACCCCAAACAAAAGGAATCCAAATAGGATCACACCAAGACACATCATAATTACAAAGCCAAGAGCAAAAGACAAAGAGAGAATATTAAAAGTAGTAAGAGAAAATAGTTACCTACAAGGGAGCACCCATATGATTGTCAGCTGATTTCTTAACAGAAGCTATGCAGGCCAGATGGGAGTGGCAAGATATATGCAAAGTGATGAATAACAAGAACCTGCAACCAAAATTACTCTACCCAGCAAAGCTATCATTCAGAATTGAAGGTGAGATCGAGTGCATCACAGATAAGAAAAAGCTAAAGGAGTTCATCACCACCAAACCAGTATTATATGAAATACTGAAAGGTATTCTTTAAGAAGAAGAAGGAAAAGAAAAAAGTAAAGATAAAAATTATGAACAACAAATACATGTCTATCATCAAGTGAATCTAAAAATCAACTGAATTAAAAATCTGATGGATGCCAAAACCGGTTTGGCTCAGTGGAGAGAGCGTCAGCCTGCAGACTGAAAGGTTCCAGGTTTGATTCCAGTCAAGGGCATGTACCTTGGTTGCAGGCACATCCACAGTGGGGGGAGTGCAAGAGGCAGCTAATTAGTGTTTCTCTTTCATAGATGTTTCTAGCTTTCTGTCCCTCTCCCTTCCTCTCTGTAAAAAATCAATAATATATATATATATTTAAATCTGATGAAAATAATTAACTGGTGAATGTAATAGAATCAGGGGCATAGAAAGGGAATGGACTGACAATTCTTAGGGGGGAAATGGGTGTGGGAGATGCAGAAAGAGACTGGACAAAAATCGTACACCTATGGATGAAGACAGTGTGTGAGGGGAGGTAAAGGCAGAGGGTGGGGTGGGCACCGGGTAGAAGGAAGCTATGGGGGCAAAAAAGAGGAACATTGTAATAATCTGAACAATAAAGATTTATTAAATTACAAAAACAAAAATGAATATCATAGCAGAAAAAAAATGAGAAGAAATTTTTAAAAAATATATAAATGGTCAAAGAAGCCAAGAGCTAGTTCTTTGAAAAAATAAACCAGACTGACACACATTTAACCAGACCCATCAAGAAAAAAAGAAAGGATCCAAATAAATAACAGCAGAGTTAAAAGAAAAGGAGTAACAGCTGACACCACATAAATACATATAATTTAAGAAAATATTACAAACAACTGTGTGCCAACATATTGTACAATCTGCAAAAAATGCATACATTTCTGGGAATATACAATATCCCAAAACAAAATCAGAAAGAATAACACAATCTTAACAAATTACAAGTAATAAAATTGAAACATTAACTTAAAAATTTTTCGACAAACAAAATTTCTGTACTGTATGGGTTCACAAGTTAATTTTGCCAAATAGTCAAAGAACAACTGACACTTAGCCTTCTCAAAGTAGTCCAAAAAATTCAAGAGGAGGGAAGACTTCCAAGGTTATTTTCCAAAGTTAGAATTATCCTAATTCCAAAACCAGATAAAGTATCTACTAGTATAAAGGAAGGATGTCCTTGAACCTTCAGGAACTAGATGGCGAGTGTGTGGAGGCTGAGTGTCCTCTGCGGTGCCAGAGGAAGCTGAGCTCTCTTCCTCCGAACCCCAGTCATCAGACCTGCTCAAATGCTGGCATTTCTCCAGGACCAACCTACCCCAGGATTGTGTGGAATACAAGCACATTCACCTGTCATCCAGCCGCCATTCTTGTTCCAAGGCTGTATCTCTCCATTGGACTGGTGAGAGGGTTGTCAGTGTTTTGATACTGGGCCTACTTCCAACTGCATATTTGAATCCTTCCTCTGAGACGGACTACTGTAGTCCTCTCCTTCCATAGTCACTGGGGCCTTGGACAAGTGGCCACTATGGTCAAAATGATGCATTGCAGAAAGCTTCCAAGGCAGGCCTCTTATCACTCTTGACTTTCACCTTTGCTGGGCTTTGTTATTTCAACTATCATAATATAGACATCTGAAAAACTGTTGCCATGCTATAGAAGCTCTGATCTTCTTAACTTAATACCTTGAAAATTTATTGTAAACTTCTTTGTCTCTGCTCTGTCATCCCGTTCATCTCACAATAAGGAGGAAATAACAGATTAGTCTACTGGTGAGATTAACTTATCCTAATCACCTGGCTAACTGTGGAATTTAATATATGAGGAAAAGGTTTGAGAGGAATTGATTGATCCAAGAAATTGTGAGACAGAGTTCCACATTCTGGCGAGTGAATGAGGTTGTCCTCCAGGTTCTCAGGACTCACAATGTAACTGAACATTATATATGAGCTTTCACATGTTAATTCACCAAACTCTTAAAGGGAATTCAAATGTATCACTATCAATACCTTATCAAACTTCTATATTTGCCCTAAGAGTTATACAGTAAGGAAAAGCTACTAATTCATAAGTAAAGAGAGTAGAAACTTATGCAGCACTTTATGTTTGAAAACTTTACTCCTTTGTTTAGTTGATACAAGTCACTGATGGTTATATGTCTTTGGGAAACTTTAAAGTTAGGAAATGCTGATATTTCACATTACTAATTTCTAAATCCTGGTAAAAAAGAGCCTGGAGAACTTCTGAATATAGAGAAGTTCCATTCAGGGAAGAGGTACCTCTGTAGAGGTATTAAAATAATTACATGTTCCAAATTGAGACTTAGCTCCTCAAGTGTATCTGTTTTGCTTATTCCAAAATAATATCCATAAATATAAAACTTTAAATAATAAATTGTTATTTTCCCCACTGTTATAATCTTTAATGTGAAATGTATTGTATAATACTAAAGTTTTTTTAAATATAAAATTCTGTATAATAAAAAATCTATAAAGGAAAGCAATTATAGGCCAATATCCCTGATGAATATGGATACTAAAATCATCAACAAAAATATTTGCAAATTGAATTCAACAATACATTAAAAACACTATACCACACAATCAAGTGAGATTTGTTCCATGGATAAAAGGTTGGTAAAATATCTGCAGATTACTAAACAGGATGCACCACATTTAAAAAGAAGGGTAAAAATCACATGAACATATCAATAGATGCAGAAATAGCATTTAATAAAATCCAGCAAAGTGAAAATAGAGGAATATTTCTCAACATAATAAAGTCCACATATAACAAACCCAGAACAAATATCATACTGAATGAGCAAAAAATAAAAGCATTCCTCTTTAGATCAGGAAGAAGACAGGGTTGTCACTTTCACCACTTTTATTCAACACTAGGATCCCAGTGCAAGACTTCATGTACCTTGAAAGGAACTGTGGACCACGAGGCTGAAGTGGGCATAGGGGTCGGTTTTGGCCTATCCTCTGCACCCTTACCCAGCCCCTCCCCCCACAGACCTAAGTCCCCTGTTGGCCAGAAAACCCACTCCTGCCACTGCTGCTCACATGCACTGGCGGCACTGGCCCCACTCACACCCGCTGATGGTGTGGAGCAATTGGGGCCAGCATCAGCAGCAGATGCAAACAGGGCAAGCACCTTCAGGGGGTCTGAGTGGCAGCTGCTGCCCTGAACACCCCTGAGGAGCAGGGGGAGGTGGAGAAGCCCACAGAGGTGATTGGGCCTGGCAGCCATCACACACACCAGCTGATGGTGCTGAGCACTCCAGACTGGCACCAGGCGCTGGTAGCAGGTGCAAGTAGCAGCTCTGACACTGGCAGTGGGTATGAGTTGGGCCAACACCAGCAATGAGTTCGAGAGGCAGCTACTGGACCAAATCGCCCCTTAGGAGAAGGGGGAGATTGAGAAGCCCTGAGGTGTGATTGGTGATTGCAGCCACCTCTCAGACCTACTGATGGCACTGAGTGATCAAGGCACTGGCAACCGTTGGGAGTGGCAGCTTCAGAACGAACAACAGGTGCGAGTGCCAGGCGGGAGCGTGGCACACAGGAGCAAGAAATTTGCAATAACCATCAAAGGTTCACCCCAATGACAGTGAGTGGTGCCCTGCCTTGCTCTGGCACCCCTGCTCACCTGCTCCACCATCCCACTGCAGCCAACACCTGCCATGTTCCAAGCACACTCACTGGTGGTCAGCACATGTCATAGAGACCAATTGTTTGGTTGTTCCGTTGTTCACTTGTTTCCCCCATTCGGTCTATTTGCATATTAGGGGATATATATATATATATATATATATATATATAGTACTGAATGTCCAAGCCACAGCAATCAGTTAAGAAGAAGAAATAAAAGGCATCCAATTTTGAAAGGAAGAAGTAAAACACTTATTATTCACAGATGACATGATATTGCATATAGCAAATCTTAAAGTCTCCATCAAAAGCTACATAATTTAATAAAGAAATTTGGCAATGTAGCAGGATAGAAAATTAACCCTCAGAAGACAAAAATCATTCTATAGACCAATAATAAATTGTCAGAAGGAAAACTTAAAAAAAATCCCATTTACCATTGCAACAACAACAAAATTAAGATACATAGGAATAGACTTAACCAAGGAGGTAAATACATGTACTCAGAAAACTATATAGGATGTTGAAAAAAGAGATAGAGTAAGATATAAACAAGTTAAATAATATACCGTCTTCATGAATAGAAAAAAATTATAGCATTAAAATGTACATACTATGCATGTTATCTATAGATTCAATGCAATTCCAATCAAGATACCAATAGAGTATTTCACAGAACTAGAACAAATAATCCAAAAATTTGTATGGACCAAAAAAGATCCTTTGTAGCCACAGATACCTTGAAAAAAAAATAACAAATTTGGAAGAGTCATGCTACATGATGTCAAACTTTAATACAAGAACACAGAAAAAAAAAAACACAGCAAGATACTGGCATAAAAACAGACATATAGATCAGTGAAAAAAAATACAAAGCCCGCCCTTTTTGGTCAGTTAACATTTAACAAAGGAGTCAAGAATATAAAATTGGGGTTTAGAGGAGGAGGCAAGATGGCGGACCGACAGGAAAGTAGGGATGGAGATTATGTGAGAGAGTAAGGGAGTGATAGAAGTGTGTGCGGAAGTATGTGGGTGTGTGTGTGAACGAATAGGGACAGTTAGATTCTGCAGGTCTTCCAAGGGGCTGCCAATCCAGTCAGTCTTTGATGGCAAAACCCCGCTGCCGCCGCAAACACTCCAGGGAGGACACCAGCGGCACAGAGGCCATGCCATCTTGAAGAACAGAACTGCTTAAGACTAGGATCCTAGCCGTGCTACCACCCAGTCTGGTGTCAGAACAAACTGGGACCCTACAGCCATTCTGGTAGAAGACCTGCCACCATAGCTGCAGACCCAGCTACACCAACACTCCAGGCACCTGGCCGCAGATATCTGTGAGTCACAAAGCCAATTCCCCACCCCTGCTGCCCCTCTGGCATGGCATAGGATCTGCCAGACCCTGGCTGCTTTCTGCACACATACAGTAACCAAAGCTCGACCTGAACTTGAGCGTTGGTGTCGGACACAGGAAGTTTGTTTCCTGCAACCAGGCTCTGAGCCTAGGCAGGGAGACTGCTAAATTTGACCCTAAGTGCACATCTTTGGGGAGATTGTTTTGTGCGACTATATCCCTCACCAACCGCGGGCAGGGAGACAGGTCTGGATGTAAGCCTGGATTTATGAACTTGGAGAATTTGTTCCCCACAACTAGGCTCCATGCCCAGGCATGAAGACTGTGCTGAATTTGAGCCTAGCTGCACACCCTTAGGGAGGTTGTTTTCTGTGACCAGATCCTGTGCATATACAGGGCAAGTAAACAGTGAATTTGATCCTGGACTTGTGAACTTGGGGAATTTGTATCCCACAACTAGTTTCCATGCCCAGGCAGGGAGGCAGTCCTGAATATGAGCCTAGCTGAGCATCCCTGGGAAGATCTGTTTTCTGCGACCAGATCCCGCGCCCACACAGAGCAGGAAGACAGCGTTGAATTTGAGCCTGGGAGAGCAAAGCCAGGGAGTTTGTTTCCCATGACCAGACCTTGCCCTAGCAGAGAGGCTGTGCTGAATTTGAACCTGTATGTGCGAACTCAGAGAGTCTGTTTACCTTAGCCAGGTTCAACTCCCAGGCAGGTAGGTTGTGTTGAATTTGAGCTTAGGTACATGACCTTGGGGATATTGTTTTCTGTGACCAAATCCCGTGCCCATTCGGGGAGACAACACCGAATTTGAGGCTGGGGGTGTGAATCCAGGGAGTTTGTTTCCCATGACCAGACCCTGCACCCAAGCAGGGAGACTGCACTGAATTTGAACCTGAACATGTGAACCTGGGAAGTTTGTTCCTTACACCCATACCTCATGCCCACACAGGAGGGCAGCACTGAATTTGAGCCTGGGTTCATGGACACAAGGAGTTTGTTTTCCACAGTGCACACATGTGGGACCAGAACCCATACCCCTACTAAGCATCAGTGCCTCCTGACTTTTATTCAGGGCAAGCGCACACAAAAAGGTTGTTTAGTGCAAGGCAGAAATGAACCTACTGCCAACACAATGTGATTGTGTAACCCTGTCTCCCAAGCAGATTGGGGACCCTGAATCTCCATGCAAGAGGCAGCAATGAGCACCAGTGACTAGACTCTGTTCCTCAGTGTGTGCACATGGGAGTCCTGATTTCAGTACATTCAGACTAAGAGCCAGTGACTCCAATTCATGATGTATGTGCACACAAGGACCCTGAATCTCAGTCTGAGGTAGCACCAAGCACTAGATACTCTGATACTTCATTTTTGGCACAGATACAGGAAGCCTCTGACCACTGACAAACACTAGGGAACATTGATTTTTGGCACATGCCAGTGGGTTCTCTGTTTCAGTGTGGCTCTGGCAGGGTCCCTGATTCTAGGTGGACACTCAAGGCCACACTAAGTGTCTGTGACTCTGACCTGGGGTGAGTGTGGCTCCCACCAACCCTCAGCAGCCACATGCCTTGGTGTCAGAACTCTTCAGTGACACTTGGGGAAGCAAAACTCCCATTACTCATGGCCCCGGCCCCCATCACCTGATATTTGAACCTTTTGATGACAGTCAGAATGGGCAGACAATGAAACAATCCCAAGAGGAAAGAAAAGGAGGACTCACCAAGAAAGGAAAGAAGTGAAATGGAAGCATGCAACATGACAGAAAAAGAATTCAAAGTAATCATCATACAGTTCATACACATGGATGGACGAGAAAATCAACAAATTATGCAAAAATCAGGAAGAAATGAAAAATGATATAGAAAACAATAAAAAAAAACACCATGGAAAGCTTTAACAGTAGATTAGAAGAAATAGCATACAGAAAAAAAAGCCCAATCTGAACAGCAACTAGGGGAAAAAATTAAAAAGCAGGAGGAGAACCTAAGGGATCTTTGGCACAATGCAAAACGAAATAACATACATATAAAGGAATGCCAGAAGGACAAGAAAAGCAGCAAGGATTACAAAAGTTATTTGAACAAATAATGAGAGAAAATTATCCTGATATGGGGAAGAAAAAAGTTACACAAGTAAGGAGAGTACCAAGCAAGATGAATCCCAAAAGACCCAAAGCAAGGCACATAATAATTACAATGACAAAAAGATAATCTTAAAGGCTGCAAGAGAAGGTCAGAGACTTACCTACAAAGAATCCCTCATCAGATTATTAACAGATTTCCCAACAAAGTGGAAGGAGATATACAAAGTGATGCAAAGCAAGGGAATGAATCTAAGAATACTCTATCCAGCAAGACTATCAATCAAAATTTAAGTGGAAATCCAGAGCTTCACAGACAAAAAAAGGCTAAGGGAGTTTATCACTACCAAGCATCAATGCAAGAAATGCTAAAGGGAATGCTATAAAGAGAAGAAAAAAGGTAAGAAGGAACACAGCCTCAAAAAATAAAAATAGCTAAAAAAAAGTACCTTCCTATAATAACTTTAAATGCAAATGGACTAAATGCTCCAATCAAAATACACTAAATGACAGAATGGATAAAAAAAACATGACCAATATATATGCTCTCTACAAGATACCAACCTCAGAACACGAGACAAAAACAGACTGAAATTGAAGGGATGGAAAAATATCTTTCAGGCAAATGGAAATTAAAAAAAAAAAGCTGGGGTAGCAATAATTATATCTGACAAAATAGACCTCAAAGTGAAGAACATAACAACAGATAAGGAAGGCCACTTCATAATACTAAAGGGATCAATACAACAAGAGGATATAACCCTGGTAAACATATATGCACCCCAGACAGGAACACCCAAATACATAAAAAATCTCCTGGAAGATATCAAGAGAGAGAGCAACAACAATACAATCATTGTAGGGAAATTTAATACACTACTGACATCACTGGATATATTCCCTAGACAAAAAAAAAAAAAACCTTTAAAAACAGCAATCCTAAATGACGCACTAAATGTGATAGACTTAATTGACATCTTCAGAACATTTCACCCCAATGGCTCAGAATATATGTTCTTCTCAAATGCACATGGAACATTTTCAAAAATAGACAACATACTGGGTCACAAGCAAAGTCTCCACAAATTCAAAAAGATTAAAATCATACCAAGCATTTTCTCAGAACATGAGACCATAATATTAGAAATAAACTACAAGAAAAACAATCCAAATCATTCAAATACTTGGAAGCTGAATAGCATGTTATTAAATATTAATTGAGTTACCAATGAGATCAAAGGAAAAATTAAAAACATCCTGGAAACTAATGACAATAAAACTACAACAACCGAAAACACGTCGGACACAATGAAAGCAGTCCTGAGAAGGAAGTTTATAACTCTACAGGCCTACCTCAAAAAAGAAAAAAAGAAAAAATGGTAGCAAATCATATAATGCTACAACTCAAAGAATTAGAAAGAAGGAAGGAGATAATAAAGATCAGAGCAAAAATAAATGAATAGAGACAAAAAAGCAATATGAAAGATCAATGAAACCAAGAGTTGGTTCTTTGAAAAGATAAACAAGATTGATGAACCTTGAGCCAGGTTGACCAAGAAGGAAAAAGAGAAGACACAAATAAACACAATCAGAAATGATAGAGATGAAATAACAGAGACCCCACAGAAATACAAATAATGGTTTAAAAATACTATGAATAACTTTATTCCAACAAACTAGACAACCTGGAGGAAATGGACATATTCATATAAAAATAAAATCTTCCAAAACCCAATCAGGAAGATTCTAAAAATCTCAATAGGCTGATAACTATGGAAGAAATTGAAGCACTAATCAAAAAGTTTCCAGCAAACAAAAGCCCAGGGCCAGATGACTTCACGGGAAGTTATACCAAACATTCAAGGAAGAACTGCAACCTGTCCTCTTCAGACTATTCCAGAAAATTCAAAAGGAAGGAACACTTCCAAGCTCCTTCTATGAAGTCAGCATCACCCTAAAATCAAAGCCAGATAAACACAACAAATGAATGAGAATTATAGGCCACAATCCTTCATGAACATAGATGCCCAAATCCTCAAATTCTAGCAAATCTGATACAACTGTACATAAGAAAGATTATGCACAATGACCAAGGAGGATTTATATCAGGGATGAAAGGGTGGTACAATATCCACAAATCAATAAACATGATACATTACATAAATAAATTGAGGGAGAAAAATCACAGTCATATCAATTGATACAGAAAAATATTTGACAAAATCCAACATCCTTTCTTGATAAAAACTCTCAGCAAGTTGGGGAAAGAAAGTTCATACCTCAACATAATAAAAGCCATATATGACAAAACCACAGCCAACGTCACACTCAATGGACAAGAAATAAAACCATTTCCCCTAAGAACAGGAATAAGACAGGGATGCTCATTCTCCCCACTTTTGTTGAACATAGTACTGGAAATGCTATCCATGAGGATCAGACAACAAGAAGAAATAAAATACATCCAAATTGAAAAAGAAAAAGAAGTAAAACCATCCTTATTCACAGATGACATGACACTCACTGTACATAGAAAACCCTAAAGACTCCATAAAAAATATTAGAATTAATAAATAAATTCAGCAAGGTAGGAAGATACAAAATTAATGCCAAGAAATATATGGCATTTCTATACACCTATAGTGAACTTACAGAAAGAGAGACTAAAAAAGCAATGCCATTTACCATTGCACCAAAAAAATTAAGATACCTAGGAATAAACTTAACTAAAGAGGTAAAAAACCTGTATGTGGAAAACTACAGGACACTGAAAAAAGAGATAGAGGAAGACGTAAACAAATCATACTGTGCTCATGGATTAGGAGAATCAACATCATCAAAATATCCATACTACCCAAAGCAATCTATATATTCAATGCAATCCCCATTAAAATACCAACAGCATATTTCACAGACCTAGAAGAACTCTCCAAAAATCCATCTGCAATAAAAAGAAATCTCGAATAGCTGCAGCAATCCTGAGAAAGAACAAAGTAGGTGTGATCTCAATACCAGATAACAAGCAGTGTTACAAAGCCACTGTTTTCAAAACTGTCTGGTACTGGCACAAGAATACATATATCGACCAATGGAATAGAATAGAGAATCCAGATATTGACACAAACCACCATGCCTAATTAATATTTTACATAGGAGGCAGGAACATACAATAGAGTTAAGACAGTCTCTTCAATAAATGGTGTTGGGAAATTGGACAGATACGGGCAAAGAAATGAAACTAGACCACCAACTTACACCATACACAAAAATAAACTCTAGATAAAGAACTAAAACATACGATGGGAAACCATAAAAATACTAAAGGAATCCACAGGCAGAGAAATCTCAGACATATGCCTAAGGAACTTCTTCACTGATACTGCTCCCAGGGCAATGGAAACTAAAGAAAAAATAAACAAATGGGACTACATTAAAATAAAAAGCTTTTGCACAGCAAAAGAAGCCATCAACAAAACAAGAAAAACCACTACATGGGAGAACATATTTGCCAATCATATCACCGATAAGGGTTTAATCTCCAACATTTCCAGGGAACTCATACAACTTAACAAAAGGAAGATAAACATTGCAATAAAAAATGGGCAATGGACCTAAATAGAAACTTTTCCAAAGAAGACAGAAGAAAGGCCAGGAAACATATGAAAACCTGCTCAAAGTCACTAATTATCTGAGAGATACAGATAAAAACTACAATGTGATACCATCTCACACCTGTCAGAATGGCTATAACCAACAAATCAATAAATGACAAGTGCTGGAGAGGATTCAGAGAAAAAGGATCCCTCGTGCACTGCTGGTAGGAATGCAGACTGGTACAGCCACTGTGGAGAACAGTATGGAGTCTCCTCAAAAAACTAAAAATGCATCTCCCATTTGACCCAGTAATCCCACTTCTAGGAATATATTCCAAGAAGCTAGAAACATTTATCAGAAAGGATATATGCACCCCTATGTTCTTATCAGCCCAATTTACCATAGCTAAGATTTGGAAACAGCCTAAGTGCCCATCAGCTGATGCGTGGATTAAAATCTGTGGTACATATACACAATTGAATACTATCCTGCACTAAAAAATATGGAATTGATACCATGTGCAATAACATGGATGGAAATGGAGACCATGATGCTAAGTGAAATAAACCAGTCAGAGAAAGATAAATATCACATTATCTCACTCATCTATGAGAAATAATGAACAACATAAACTGATGAACAAAAGCAGATCCAGAGACAGAGAAACATCAATCAGAATGTCAAACCTCATAGGGAAGGTAGTGGAGGGTGGAGGTAAGGGGGATAGATAAATTAAAGGACTTGTATGCATGTATATAAGCCTAATCAATGGACACAGACATCAGGGGGATGGGGGCATGAATGTGGGGGTGGGAGGTAATGGGAGAATAAAGACACATATGTAATACCTTAATCAATATAGAAATAAAAAAATAAAAAATAAAGTCTAATGCATGTTTTAATATGAATAATATTTAAAAATTTATGCTAAATTAATTAAACTAGAAACAAAATCTATTGCATCATTCAATTTATTTGTGTTACCTGGAGGAGTCAAATTCATAGAGACAGAATCTAGAATACAGACATTTGTCACTTGATGATGGTGATGTGTTTTGAGAACTGTGTCATTAGGTGACTTCACCATTATGTGATCATCATAGACTGTACTAACACAAACCTAGAGAGTATAACCTACTACACACCTGGCCAAATGCTGTAGCTCATGCACACCTAGGTTATATGCTTTATCTCATACACATTTAGGTTATATGCTATAGCTCATTGATCTTAGGCTACAAACCTGTAGAGCATATTACTGCAGTGAATACTGTAAACAATTATAACACAATTGCATGTATTTCTATGTCTAAATATATTTAAACAGAGAAAAGATAAAATACAAAATATGGTATAAAATATAATGTGTGTGTATATGTGTGTACACTTGCATATGAGTTGTGAGATCAGGGAGAGGGCTACGGAGAAAGGCTCCCTTGGAGAGAGAGTAGGTATCAGGAGGTAGGAGGCAATAAAGAAGAGGAAAGGAAGAGAAGGGGAGAGTACAGATCAAAAAAGACCAGCATAGTGAGATAGTAAATCATAAAAAAGAGAGGGAGAATAGAAACTGAAAGAGAGAAAGAGGGAGAGAGGAAAAAAGGGAGAGAGGGAGGGAGAGAGAGAGAGAACTTGAAAGAAAAGAGAGATACAGAAAAATGAAGGGGAAGGAAGTTAGTTTCTGAGCAGGATTGTGTGTGTGTGCGTGTGTGTGTGTGTGTGTGTGTGTGTATGTGTGTGTGTGTGTGTGTGTGTGTGTGTATGGAGAGAGAGAGAGAGAGAGAGAGAGAGAGAGAGAGAGAGAGAGAAGGTAGGTGGACACAGAATGCTGAGCCTCTTAATCTATATAAGCCACAGAGATCTAGGAGTAATGTCAACGTCTTAGTTGAGGCCAACCTTTATTGCAACATCACAAAATAACAATCACATTTTTAATCTTTATTGTTCAGATTATTACAGTTTCCCTCCCCCCATAGCTCACCTCCACCCAGTTTCCATCCAACCCCATACCCTTACCCCCCCCACACACACACACTGTCCTCATCCATAGGTATACGATTTTTTTCCAGTCTCTTCCCAAAACCCCCACATCCCTTTCCTCCTGAGGATTCTAAGTCTACTCCCTTTCTATGCCCCTGATTCTATTATATTCACCAGATTATTTTATTCAACAGATTTTTAATGCACTTAATTTTTAAATTCACTTGTTGATAGATATGTATTTGTAGTACATAATTTTTATTTTTACCTTTTTTTTCTCCCTCTTTTTAAAAAATACCTTTCAGCATTTCATATAATACTGGTTTGGTGGTGATGAACTCCTTTAGCTTTTTCTTATCTGTGAATCTCTTTATCTGAACAACAATTCTGAATGATAGCTTTCCTGGGTAGATTAATCTTGATTGTAGGTTCTTGTTATTCATCACTTTGAATATTTCTTGCCACCCACATCTGTTGAGAAATAAGCTGACAATTGTATGGGTGCTCCCTTGTAGCTAACTAACTCTTTTTCTCTTGCTGCTTTCAATATTCTCTCTTTGTCTTTTGCTCTTAGCATTTTAATTATGTTTCTTGGTGTGGTTCTCTTTGGATTCCTTTTGTTTGGCGTTCTCTGTGCTTCCTGGACTTGTAAGTCTACTTCTTTCACCAGGTGGGGGAAGTTTTCTGTCATTATTTCTTCAAATAGGTTTTTAATATCTTGTTTTCTTCTTCTGGCACCCCCATAATTCTGATGTTGGTACACTTGAAGTTGTCCCAAAGGCTCTTTACACTATCTTCATATTTTTGGATTCTTTCTGCTTTTTTTCAGTTGGGTGTTTTTTGCTTCTTTGTATTTAAAATCTTTGACTTGATTCTTGCAATCCTCTAGTCTGCTGATGGATCTCTGTATATTATTCTTTATTTCAGTCAGTGTATGCTTAATTTCTTGTTGATCTTTTTTCATATCCTCGAGGGTCTAACTAAATGTATTGGCATTTTCTATAAATTCTTGAAAAACATGGTAACCGTGGTTTTGAACTCTATATCCAGTAGCTTGCTTTCCTTCATTTCTTTCCTTTGTGACATGTTTCTTTGTTTCAGCATTTTGGTTGCTTCCCTGAGTTGATAGAGTGGCTTTGTATACTAAATGTTCTATATGGCCCAGTGGCTCAGCCTCCCCAGTTACCTGAGGAGGACACTCTTGCTGCATCCCTTTGTGGGCTGTGTGCATAGTCTTGTTGTAGTTAAGCCTTGATTGTTGTTGGTATCACGGGGAGGAATTGACTTCTAAGCCAATTGACTGTGAGGATCAGCTGTGTCTACAATGGGAGAACTTCTGTGCTGGAGACACCCTTATCAGACAAAACTTGCTTCAGTGGGCCTTTGCTGTTCACTGAGTCTGCCCCCTGAGTGTGTCCCTTATGGATCTGAGGAGGTGTAATCTGGATGGTTCTACTCTAACCCCTGGGTACACTGGCTCTTAGATCTCCAAAGAGCTGCTAATTTAGCCTCTGCCTAAGGTGACCCAGCAGGAGCTATATAGAGATCTACAGATTCCTCTTTGCTTGGGGTTTGGAGGTACCCAGATGAGATCCAGCGGTGAAGCAATGCAAGCTGCTATGAAGCCTTGGGCCTTCTTTTGGATAGTCTGGGTCTCTCTAATTTAGCTGCAGTTTTGTTAGGTAAGTTTAGATTTCAAAGGACCAGGCCATTCATATGCAAAAGCCTCTGCACACAGCTGTGGTAGGGTGAAGTTTCACGATGGAGCAAACAGAAATGGCTTCCCGTCAGCTCTGCCCTAAGAGGCCCCCTGATCTCAGTGTCCCGTGGTAATCACTGCAAACACCTCCGAGAGAAAGTTACCCTTGAGTGCCGCCTGCTGCCAGATCATCCAGTTTCTCCCCATATGTGTCTGGATCCCCAGAGTCTCACCCGGAACTGGAGTTCAGAGTAGTTGGGAGCTTGTTTTTCTCTGCTGATTGAAAAAGACAGCCATGTACTTAGTTGCCAGCCCTCTCCCTGTGCATGCCTCTGTACCCTCTGCACTTTACTTCTACAGCTCTTCTGAATCTCAGTGTGCTTTTCTCTTCTCTTCTAGTTCTAGAATTTCCACTCAGCCAGCCTTCCTGTGGTTCTGGATGATGCTCATTTTCTTTTAGTTATAGTTTTGAAGTGGTTGTGCAAGACAGCAAGTTCAGGTTTTTACCTATGCCACCATCTTGGTTTCTCCTCCCAAACAACAACCTTTTACTTATAATCTATTATGAACTTAGAGAACCATAATTTTATATGAGAGGCTTCATAGAGCAAATGGTCATCATGGAGTTCATAAGTATATTTGTTACCAGGGGCTGGATGGAGGCGGAGATTGGGCTGTGATTATTTTACGAGTATAGAGTTACAATTCTGAAAGATGAAAATGATCTGGAAAAGATTGCATTGATAGTTTTACAATAATATGAATATACTTAATGCCATTGAATTGTACACTTATAATGATTAAATTGGTAAGTTTTGTTATATGTATTTTATTATGATAAAATATTTGATGCTATAGAAAAAAAGCATCATTTAATGTGGAATGGTATAGAAGAAAATGAGGAAAAATAGCAAAGCAAATTGCTTTGGAATAAAGGATATATGTGTAAGAACAGGAGAAAGATAGGTAAAAATTAAAAAATATATATATATTAATTTGTGTGAAGAAAATTAGTGTGAGAGCTTGCATACTATATATAAAATGGAAGTTATCTGGTGAGTACGAGGGGAGCAAAAATAGAACTTAGGTTTGCACATGGACAAAGGATTGCTGTAGGTTATACGTCTTAGGAGAAATTCTCTAATTTGTAGATGTATAGAATACATATTTATGTTTTTTACCTTAGCAAACAACATAAATATACATTAACTTGTGTATAATTTGTTATAAACTAGTAGAAGCATAATAGATAGTTTATTTTTGAAATCTGAACATGACTGTGCAATTATTTTGTTCTTCAATAAATCAGATCTCCTGTAGAGGTGTATCTTGAGTTAAAATTTAACAGCAGAATTGAAATAAAGAAGAAGGAATCTAGTGTCTCCCATTCACCATTCACTATTATATTACAACTAGAGGCTCAGTGCATGAAAATTCATGCAAGAGCAGGCCTTCCTTCCCCAGGCTGCCAGCACCAGCTACCTTCAGGGACCGGCTTCCCTCCAGCACCTGGGATCATGGCTTCCCTCCTCTGACCACCAGCAGGAATCTGGGACCCCAGCCAGCTTCACTCCTCCAGCCACCCACAGGCACCAGGGACCCTGGCCAGCTTCCCTTAGGCCACCCACTGGCACCTGGGACTCAGACTGGCTTCCCTCCAGCACCAGCTTTGTCAGAAAGGACATGCAGAATGATATCTTGAAGATGTCTGGTCTAATTAGCATATTACTCTTTTATTATTATAGATGTTGCAATATTGTATTTCTTATTAATGTAGTTAATATCTCTGACCATTAATGCCTATTTTTTCTAAATATAAGTAGAATTAACACTTGGAACTTACCAACTACATCAGTAAGGTTATTGGCACTTGGATAAAAAATTTTCTTAAATTTTCTATTTATATATAACATATACTATGTCCAATGTTAACCCCCCCTTTTTTCCATTTTATGCAATCTATGCTTTTCCCTTATAAGAATTTTCAAATTTAACAAATAGGAGTGTTTTTAGCATGTTAACTATTTAAAGTTTTGTTCTCAATCTTATCATTCAATTTTATTAGTTTTTAAATTTTAATTGAAAAAATTCTTACCACATAAAGTCAGAGTTTTAAAGTAGAGCTTTCCACAACTGGAGCCAACTGTTGCATTTTTAAAAATATATTTTTATTGATTTTTTTGCAGTATAACTTTAAAAGTAGTACACGTTTTCCTTTCCCCCTCCCCCTTATCCTCCCCCCCCCAGCCTCCCCTACCCCCAGGACATATCCCCACCCTACCCCTCCCTGCCCCAGTGTCTTTCATTCATTGGTTATGCTCATATGCATGCATAGAAGTCCTTCAATTGATCTCCCCCAGCATCCACCTCCCATCCACCCAAGCCTTCCCCCTGTAGCTTGACAGCCTGTTCAAGGCCACCCTGCCTCTATATCAATCACTCTCCCCTGTTTCTTTTCTTCAAAAATATCTTGCCTCTGCATACTAGAAAGAAATGTATAAGAACAAAAAATGTTTGAGTCACAGTTTCAATGTCCAACTGTTCTGAGTCCCAGTTTCAGTGTCAAATAATTCTTTACGTGTACATATTAGCAATGGTATCCAGATGTGGACACATCGTGGCAATGCAAGATCCATCCTCTCTGGTTTGGTCCTGGGCTGCCTGCAGACATGCACAGCTGCCCAATGCTAGCATGGCAAGGTGTCGTCAGTGTCCCCCATCTCTGGACCATCCTCGTGGCTGGAAGAGACCCGCCAGTTCCTCACTGTCGCAGGAACCCACATGGTCTTGGAGTTGTTCTCTGCAAACACACAAACACATTCTCGACCAAAAGTTAACATAGGGATCCTCTCTGCAAAATAGCCTTGGGATTATTTTTAATTTTTGCCTAAATGATTTTTCTTTGGCTTATTTTGACACCATGTGTCTTTTTTCATGGGTGTCCTGCAGTTGGTTTTACAAATGGAATTTACTTTACTGGAGTAAGAATTTTCTAGATGTATTTTACTTACTCGATATTTTTTTCCTTACATGATATTACCCCACTGCCCCCTCGCATTTTTTTGATTAATGGTGCTTTTGGAACTTTTATATTGCAGTCTTGGTAATTTTAAATTTTAATTTTTGCACACAAATATGACTGCTTTAGGTTCTTTGGATGTTAGGCAATTTTACAGTGAGATGAACTACTAATAGATTTTTTAGTTAATGTTTTAGGAAAAGCTTTTTATCCAGTACACTAAAATTTTCTTGAGTATTCACTTACTTCACTTGGCCAATTTAAATTAATCTGAAAACTTGATTACTATTTTCCTGTCAATTTTAATACTCAAGTAGAAATCTTACTTTACCCTGTAAATACCAGTGGAAAGGAATATTTGCAATTTTGAGTAGGCCCTAAGCATTCCTGGTAACAGACTGAATTTAGATATAGTACAGCTATTGCTGGCCGAGTCTCTGTCTGCCATCTGGGTCCTGGTATGAGTTGTGCGTGGGAGGCGAAGCAGCCGTGGGGGTAGGAGACCTCCCTCAGGAGGGGTGAGAATTCAAGCCCCTGCAAGGTTTGTGGGTGAGGTTCTGTTCCCCACCTCTGTTGACCTTTTACCTCTCTCCTGTTGGCCCCTCTGTGACTGTGCTTGTCTTAGGTTGTTCCTTCCCTGAGGAATCTTACCCGTCTCTAGCTAACCAGCCATACTCTGGGACCAAACAGGGTGATGTGAGGTTCAGTTCTGTCTCCTTTGTAGTCTATGCCCCCTTGGCTTCCACGTCCAGTACCTGCCTTGGGGTACCCTCGCCTGTTGGCGGGGTCCCGGTACTGATCACATATCTCGGGGGACCCAGGTTTCTTCTCCAGAGAGGGCCCAGCTCACACCATTGGTCTAGATACAGATCCATGGTGCCAGCTGCCCAGAGGCTTCAGCCACAGCTTGAACTGAAAGCTCAGGCATCAGCTGTGTGTATTTGGATAGTAAGAAGAAGGTCCCTCTTGGCAGAAAGGGCAAGAGGGGCCAATATAGAATGCTCAGATGCCTTCCCAGTGCCTTAATTCCTTCTGAAAGGGATTAATTTCTTTCCTATCCTTTTTTAAGTTGCTGCCCAACATTCAAAGAATTAGTTTGTAAGTTTATTTGGGATAATTGTATAATATGCTATTGTCAAATATAAAAAATATAATGACGTTGTAAAATAATATCATGTAAGGGTATTATGGAGTCACGGGAGGTTAAGGAGGGCTTAGCCTAACGACTGGTGTCCATAGGATATGATAAGCTCTAGGCCATGTCCATTCGATCTCAAAATAGCTGCCATTTTTTTATAACTTCATATAAACTTTGTCAGGGATGTAAAAACACAAATCACTTACCTTAGTTCAAGAATTCTAATATATTGACTTTTCCCCTTACTCCCACCACCTGCCACTTACCCTGAGGTTTGACATTCTGATGGACTTTTCTCAGTCTCTGGATCCATTCTTGTTCATCAGTCTATGTCATTTATTGTATTCCTCAAATGAGTGAGATCATGTGATATTTGTCTTTCTCTGCCTGGCTAATTTCACTTAGCATAATGCTCTCCAAATCCATCCATGTTGTTACAAATGGTAGGAGCTCCTTTTTTTTTCCCGCGGTGTAGTATTCCATTGTGTAAATGTACCATAGTTTTTTAATCCACTCATCTGCTGATGGGCACTTAGGCTGTTTCCAAATCTTAGCTATGGTGAATTGTGCTGCTATGAACATAGGGGTACATATATCCTTTCCAATTCGCATTTCTAGTTTCTTGGGATATATTACTAGAAGTGGGATCACTGGGTTGAATGGGAGCTCCATTTTTAGTTTTTTGAGGAATCTCCATACTGTTCTCCACAGTGGCTGTACTAGTCTACAATCCCACCAGCAGTGCACGAGAGTTCCTTTTTCTCCGCATCCTCGCCAGCACTTGTTGTTTGTTGATTTGTTGTTGTAAGCCATTCTGACAGCTGTGCGATGATATCGCATAGTCGTTTTGATTTGCATCTCTCGGATAATTAGTGACTTTGACCAAGTTTTCGTATGTCTCTGGGCCTTCCTTTTGTCTTCTTTAGAAAAGAATCTATTTAGGTCTGTTGCCCATTTTTTTATTGGATCATTTGTCTTCCTTATATTGAGTTGTGTGAGTTGCCTGTAGATGCTTGAGATTAACCCTTTATCACTGATAACATTTGCAAATATGTTCTCCCATACAGTGGGTTTTCTTGTTGTTTTGTTGATGGTTTCTTTAGCTGTGCAAAAGCTTTTGATTTTGATGTAGTCCCATTTGTTTATTTTGTCTTTAGCTTCCATTGCCCTCGGAGCAGTATCATCAAAGAAGTTCTTTTGGCATATGTCTGAGATTTTTCTTCCTGTAGATTCCTCTAATATTTTTATGGTTTCCTGTCTTACGTTTAAGTACTGTATCAATTTTTAGTTTATTTTTGTGTATAGTGTAAGTTGGTACTCTAGTTTCATTTTTTTTGCATGTAACTGTCCAATTTTCCCAACACCATTTATTGAAGAGACTGTCTTGACTCCATTTTATGTTCATACCTCCTTTGTCAAATATTAATTGAGCATAGTGGTTTGGGTTGATATCTGGATTCTCTATTCTATTCCATTGATCTATATGTCTGTTCTTATGCCATTACCAGGCTGTTTTGAGAACAGTAGCTTTGTAATACAGCTTGAAATCTGGTATGGAAATCCCACCGACTTTGTGCTTCTTTCTCAGGATTGCTGTGGCTATTCGGAGCCTTTTTTTGTTCCAGATGAATTTTTGGAGAGTTCTTTCTAGGTCTGTGAAATATGCCATTGGTATCTTAATGGGGAGTGCGTCAAATTTATAGATTGCTTTGGGTAGTATGGACATTTTAATTATGTTGATTCTCCCAATCCATGAGCATGGTATGTTCTTCCACCTGTTTACATCTTCCTCTATCTCTTTTTTCAGTCTCTTGTAGTTTTCCACGAATAGGTCTTTTACCTCCTTAGTTACGTTTATTCCTAGGTATCTTAATTTTTTTGGTGTGATGGTAATTGGGATTGCTATTTTAGTCTCTCTTTCTGTAAGTTCACTATTAGTGTATAGAAATGCCATATATTTCTTGGCATTAATTTTGTAGCCTGCTACGTTGCTGAACTCATTTATTAAGTCTACTAACTTTTGTATGGAGTCTTTCGGGTTTTTTATGTACAATATTATTTCATCTGCAAATAAGGATAGCTTAACTTCTTCTTTTCCAATTTGGATGCCTTTTATTTCTTCTTCTTGTCTAAGTGCAATGGCTAATACTTCCAGTACTATGTTGAACAGGAGTGGTGTAAGTGGGCACCCCTGTCTTGTTCCTGTTCTTAGGGGAAATGGTTGTAGTTTTTGCCCATTGAGTATGATGTTTGCTGTGGGTTTATCATATATGGCTTTTATTATGTTGAGGTATGATCCCTCTATTCCTACCTTGTTGAGAGTTTTTGTCAAGAAAGGATGTTGGATTTTGTCAAATGCTTTTTCTGCATCAATTGATATGACTATGTGATTTTTATCTCTCAATTTGTTTATGTGATGTATCACATTTATTGATTTGCGGATATTGTACCATCCTTGCATTCCTGGGATAAATACTACTTGGTCATGGTGTATGATCTTTCTGATGTACTGCTGGATCCGATTTGCTAGAATTTTATTGAGGATTTTGGCATCTATATTCATGAGGGTTATTGGCCTGTAATTCTCTTTCATTGTGTCGTCTTTATCTGGCTTTGGTATTAGGGTGATGTTAGCTTCATAGGAGGAGTTTGGACCTGTTCCATCCTCTTGAATTTTCTGGAATAGTCTGAGGAGTATAGGTTTTAGTTCTTCCTTGAATGTTTGGTAAAACTCCCCTGTGAATCCATCTGGCCCTGGGCTTTTGTTTGCTGGAAGCTTTATGATGACTGCTTCAATTGCTTCCACATTTATTGGTTTATTGAGTTGTTTAGATTCTTCTTGATTGAGCTTTGGGAGGTTATATTTTTCTAGAAATATATCCATTTCCTCCAGGTTGTCCATTTTGTTGGAGTAGAGTTGTTCATAGTATTTTTTAACAATCCTTTGTATTTCCATGGGGTCTGTTGTTATTTCACCTCTTTCATTTCTGATTTTATTTATTAGGGTCCTCTCTCTTTGCTTCTTGGTGAGTCTGGCTAGAGGTTCATCAATCTTGTTTATCTTTTCAAAGAACCAGCTCTTCTTTTTGTTGATCTTCTGAATTGTTTCTTTGGTCTCTATGTCATTTATTTCTGTTCTGATCTTTACTATTTCCTTCCTTCTGCTTACACTGGGCTTTTCTTGTTGCTTTCTTGCTAACTCTTTGAGTTGTTGGGTTAGATAATTTATTGCCGCTGCTTCTAGTTTTTTTGCGGTAGGATTGTAGAGCAATGAACTTCCCTCTCAGAACTGCTTTCACTGGGCCCCATAGATTTTGGATTGTTGTGCTATCATTGTCATTTGTTTCCATGATGTTTTCTATGTCTTCCTTGATCTCTCTAGTAACCCAATCATAGTTTAATAGCATGCTGTTTAGTCTCCATTTGTTTGATTTCTTTGGATTGTTTCTATTGTAGTTGATTTCCAGCTTTATGCCACTGTGATCTGAGAATATGTGTGATATGATTTCTATCTTCTTGAATTTGGAGAGACTTTGTGTATGACCCAACACATGGTCTATCTCTGAGAATGACCCATGGGCACTTGAAAAGAATGTCGATTATCTGGTTTTGGGGTGAAATGATCTGAAGATGTCAATTAATTCCATCTGGTCTAGTGATTCATTGAGGATTGATGTTTCTTTACTGATTTTTTGTTTAGAGGATTTGTCCAATGGTGATATTAGGGTATTAAAGTCTCCTACTATGATTGTATCGCTGTCTATCTCTCCCTTGATGTCCTCTAGGAGTTTTTGTATATATTTGGGTGCTCCTGTATTGGGTGCGTATATGTTTACCAGAGTTATTTCTTCTTGTTGGATTGCTCCCTTTAGTATTATGAAGTGGCCTTCTTTATCTCTTGTTATGTCCTTCACTTTGAGTACTAATTTGTCGGATATAAGTATGGCTACCCCAGCTTTTTTTTCATTTCTATTTGCCTGAATAACTTTTTTCCAACCTTTCTTCCTCAGTCTGTGTGCGTCTTTTTTTTCGGAGGTGGGTTTCTTGTAGACAGCAGATACATGGGTTGTGTTTTCTTATCCAGTCTATTACCCTATGTATTTTGATTGGAGCCTTTAAACCATTTACATTTAAAGTTATTGTTGATAGGTAGTTATATGTTGCCATTTTTGTTCTTTATCCCTGTGTTCCTTCTTTGCTTCCTATTTCTTTTTACAGCAGATCCTTTAGCATTTCTTGCATTGCTGGTTTGGTGGTGACAAATTCCCTTAGTCCTTTTTTATCTGTGAAGCTCCTGATTTGACCTTCAATTTTGATTAAGAGCCTTGCCTTTTATAGTATTCTAGGATTCAGACCCTAACTGTTGCATTTTTTAAAAGTAACTTTTTAGCCATTCTTTCCATATATATTATGTGAGAGAATAAACTATAGCAGTTAACCTGCTACAGAGATGTGTTTCTTATAGTAAAATATTTTATACAATAACGAAATTGCAAGATAAAGTCATAAAATTTAATTTTCTGTCTTCTCAGTTTTGGTTTAGACAACGTATATGATAACTAATATTTTCAAATTTGATCATTGATAAACCAATTTTTGGGACTTACTAGTATTTGTTTAACTCAGAAAATATATACTGAAAGGTTATTATGCTTCAGACACCTACATTCTAGGTTCTGAGATACATCTGTTTAAAAACAATAGACTGAACACCCTGCTCTCTTAAAGTTTACATTGTTCTCATACTCTTCAAAGGAATCCAGAATTGTCACTTTCAGGCACTTTTGAATGTGAGTATAAGGGGGATATAATGAAAAAAACACATTTGTTCAGTTTATTTAAGAATCAGAGCAGATCCCTTCTTCCACTATCCATGAGCCTTCCCTGGTTCTCCCCAGTAAGAGACTGGAGGTTTACATTGGAGAGGATAAACAGAGTGTCTTTGAACTAGGATGGTGCACAAGTTGAAATGAAGGTGAGGACAGTGTATTGAAAACAGAGAAATTAGTGGAATCTTACAAACCCACTTTTAGAAAAATGCAACCACACCTATGCCCTTTAAGGAAAGACTAGGAAAAACTTATCTTAGGAATATTATCAGCCCAAGAGAAAAGACCTCAATATACTGATGGCAGTTAATCCTCCAGTTAAATGACCTTCTAAGGAAGCTCAGACTTGAAATACAGTTGAAATAAAGTTGAGTAAATCTCCTAACTACTTGAGAAAAATGACAATGAGGTAACACATATGAGAGCAAACAAGAAAACTAGAAGAAGTCTGTAAAGGTGAACAAGTGAGAAAAAGGAATTCCAGGTAAAAGTAATAAGAAAAAACAATTTTAAGAAAAATTTCCCAGAAGTTAATAAAAAACTTAAATTTTAATATTGAAAAGCTTACTGCAGAACTAATACAATGAATAATAGTTTCACACACACAACACAACATAGTCATAAAATTTCATAACACTGGAGGGAAATATATCTAGAATGGAGAGAGAGAGAGAGAGAAACTAAATTACTCACAAAATTGTAAGAACCAGAATATTAGATTCTAAACTGCATCCCTTTAAAATAGATGACCATGGAGTAATGCCTTAAAATTTTCATTGGAGGAAATTTCTTCTCACATATAATTATATATATACATACATCCTATCTAATAAAAGGCTAATATGCAAATCATCCAAATGGCGGAAAAACTGATCATTATTATGCACACTGACCATCAGGGGGGCAGACACTCAACATAGGATATCCCCTGATGGTCAGCGCACTCCCTCAATATTAATGAAGCAAATGAGTAAAAAAATATGTTTATTTTCATGCACCCATTTTTCCTTGAATATATGCTCTACAAAAACAAGGAAGCATATCAAGAACAAAAACAAACACACAAACATTGGATCTAGAAAGCAAGGGATCTAACAAAAAAGAGGCAAAAGGAAGTCTTAAGATGATGGTGGAGGATTTCAAGTAAGTGCAGTGGGGCAGAAATAGCTATCCAGACTGGAACTATCCAGATGTCTACAAGTAATATCTCCTCTAGAAAAAGAAATAAATTAAATCCAAATGTGGCCAAACACATTAAAAGTATACCTGAGGAATTTTCCATTTGAGAATAAAATTATGATAGAAAACAAAGCAAACTGACAAATAAAAATGCCCACCAGATAATTATACTTTTAAGAACTTTGGTCAGAAAAGTACAGTAAAGTAAAAGGAATCATTGTTTGTTAAAAGACTATTTTTAAATAGGATTATTCATAAAACTATGAACACTGAATAATAATTTAACCAAAATTGATATGAACTGACTCTGGTAGGAGGAAACAGGAAGTGATCTTGTGCAGGTGATATGATTTTGTGTGTTTTCACATATAAAATGAATAGGAATCCTAGCTGGTTTGGCTCAGTGGATGGAGCATCAGCCTGCAGACTCGGGGGTTACCAGGTTCAATTCCAGTCAAGGGCACATGCCCAGGTTGCAGGCTCGATCCCCAGTAGAGGACATGTAGGAGGCAGTCAATCAATGATTTTCTGTCATCATCAATTCTCTCTCTCTCTCTCTCTCTCTCTCTCTCTCTCTCTCTCTCTCTCTCTCTCTTTCTCTCTCTCCCTTCCTCTCTGAAATCAATTAAAAATAAAATAAAATAAAACATCGATAGGAGATAACTAAAACTGAAAAATCAAGAAGACTCAACTATCTATATAGTCATGTATTTAGATTTATAAAAGGAAAATTATATGTCAGTTAAAATAGTTAATAACATTTTTCTATTATTAATGTATTTTATTGATTTTTTTACAGAGAGGAAGGAAGAGGGATAGAGAGTTAGAATCATTGATGAGAGAGAAACATCTATCAGCTGCCTCCTGCACACTCCCTACTGGATATGTGCCCACAACCAAGGTACATGCCCTTGACCGGAATCAAACCTGGTACCCTTGATTCCACAGGCCAATGCTCTATCCACTGAGCCAAACTGGTTAGGGCAATAAAGTTTTTCTTCTGTGAAGCTGAGAGATGTGGGGGACTTGTGAAGTTTCAGGAAAATTCATAAATTTATAGAGGTATATAAAACAAGCTATGTGAAACTATTTAGCTCCATGATCTATGCACATTATATATGTACCACTTTGTTAAAAGTAAAATAATTTTAAAATCATAGGTAATTCAGGCATATAGACATATAATGACCTGGTAAAGATCCATGAATTTGGGTTTTTATAAAGCTTACTAAAGGCCAGGTTCACAAAAATGTGTGCACTTGGGGGTCCGTGAGCCCAGCCTGCACCCTCTCACAATTCAGGACCCCATGGGGGATGTTTACCTGGAGGCTTAGGCCCATTCCTTAGGGGATTGGGCCTAAACTGGCAGTCAGACACCCCTCTGACACCCTGGGAGCACTCGGGGCATGTTTGACTAATAGCTTAGGCAGGGAATTGGCCTAAGCTGTTAGTTGGACATCCTTAACACTGCTGAGGAGGCAGGAGAGGCTCCTGCCACTGCTGCTGCTCTGGCCAACCATGAGCTGGCTTCTGTTTGAGTGGCACTCCCCCTGTGGAAGTGCATTGACCACCAAGGAGCAGCTCCTGCATTGAACGTCTGCTCCCTGGTGGTCAGTGTGTGTCATATCAACTGGTCATTCCACCATTTGGGTCAATTTGCATATCACCCTTTTATTATATAGAATTATTAATGTTTTATGATAATATTCATAAAATCTCTGACAGTAAGTTTTATAAGCTATGTAGAATCTGTCTACAAACTACATCTTCTCCAGAAGAGAAGGAGAACTAAGGGTGCTTGTTTTTCACAATGTCGAAGAAGAGTTGGATACATACCCATTAAATACTATTGATAGAAACTTGGAAATGGAAATGGCCATATACATCATTTAGTTTAAATTCATTTACTTGACAAATATTGTTTGTAAAATGGTGTCAGCATTGTCTAAGATGCTGCAGATTCATAAATGAAATGAGACAAAGTCATGACCTTCACTGAGCTGTCAATGGGGTATTAAAATCCCCTACTATGATTGTATATCTGTAGAACTCTCCCTTTATATCCATCAATATTTTCTTTGTATATTTGAGTGCACTTATGTTGGGTGCATAAATGTTTACAAGGGTTACCCCCTTTTATTGGTTCATTCCCCTTATCATTATGTAGTGTTCTTCTTTTTCTCTTATTATAGTTTTTGTTTTCAAGTTTATTTTGTCTGATATACACACTGTTACCACATCTTTTCCCCCCATTTGTATGGTATATCTTTTCTGTCCCTTTACTTTCAGTCTTTGTGTTTCTTTCCAACTGAAGTGGGTCTTGTGTAGAGCTCCTATGTATGTGTTTTGTTTTCTAATGCATTCAGCTTCCTTATCTCTTTTGATTGGAAAATTTAATCCACTTACATTTAAGGTGATTATTGATATGTGTGTATTTATTGGAATTTTATATTTTTATAACTATGTTCCTTTCCTTTTTAATTTTCTTCCTCTTTGTAAAGAAGACCCTTTAACGTTTCTTTTAATGTGATTTGGTGGTAATAAAGTCCTTCCACATTTTGTTGTCTGGGAAGCTCTTTATTTCACCTTCAATTTTGACTGAGAGCTTAGCTGGGTAGAGTAGTCTTGGTTTTATGTTCCTTACTTTTTATCCCTTTGAATATTTCATGCCAATAGCTTCTGGCCTGAATTGTTTCTGTTGTAAAATAAGCTGATAGTCCTATGGGAGCTCCTTTTTAGGTGACTAATTGTCTTTCCCTTGGAGTTTTTAAAGATTCTCTCCTTGTCTTTTATCATTGCCATTTTAATTATTATGTGACTTGGTGTGAATCCGGTTTCATCTTGATTGGGACTCTCTGTGACTCCTGAACTTGTGTGACTTTTTTCTTCACTAAATTATGGAAGTTTTCTGCCATTATGCCTTCAAATAAGTTCTTATTTCTTGGTCTCTCTTTTATTCTGCTACACCTATGATGTGAATGTTGTTATACTTGCTATTGTCTCAGAGGTCCATTACTATCATAACATTTTTTAAAGTTCTTTTTTCTTTGTCTTGCTCTGGTGGGTTATTTTCTGCTGACTTTGCCTTCCAAGTTGTTGTTTTGCTCCTCTTTCACTTAACCTGCTATTGACTCTGTCTAGTGAATTCTTCAAATATAATATTATATTCTTAATTTCTGACTGATTTTTATGGTTTCTATGTTATTTTTCATGCTGTTGAAGTTATTGCTAAAATCTTTGAGTATCAAAATAATGGAACTCTGTATCTACTAAATTGCTTGTCTCCATTTAATTTAGATGTTTTTCAGTGGATTGCTCCAGTTTTTTTATTTGGGGCATGTGTATTTTCCCCCCATTTTGGCTGCCTCTCTGTATTTGTTTCTGTGTATTAGGTGACTCTGCTATGCTTTGATCTATTGTCTTTATGTATTAAGTGTCTTGTGGGGCTCAGGTATGCTTCTCCTTAATCACCTGAGCTAGGTGGTCCAAGAATGTTCCCTGTGTGGTTTATGTGAACCCTTCTGTTATAGTTAAGTCTTGAGTACTGTTGCCCTACATTGAGGGGAGGGGAGGATTTCCCCTCCACTGACTATGATGGTCAAAACTGAGTCCAATGTATGAGCTGGTGTGCTTGAGCTGGTTCCACAAAGCTGATTTAACCCCAATAGGGTATTTAGCCCCAATCTAGATCTCCCTTTGTGTGTTGCTTGTTGGGTCATTTGGGATCTAGAGGACACAGTACAGGTCTATGTCAAATACTACCAGTTACAGGTCCTGGGCTACCTGTTTGGAGATACAAAACCTTCTCCAGTTTGTGGCTATTCCTACTGGGCCTGAGTATGTATGAAAAAGGCCTATCTGTGCACAAAGGCCAGTTTTCACCAGCCCTGAGTTTGGGGGCAAGTCAACAAAAGGTCCAAGACTCTCCAATATTTGCTTTCACTTGTTAGTTGCCTGTTAGGCTCAGTTGCTGAAAGAGCCTCTGGTAGTACATGAGTTGCCTGAGAGAAACTCTCAGTGAATCACCTGGTAGTAGTGAGTAGTGCTAATAAGATTGATGCATATTCAAACTTGGCTCCAATACTGGGTTTGAGGCCACTCAGGAATAGTCTCAGGATACACCAAGGTCATTTTCTACCTTCTATGAAACTTAGTGGTTGTCCTGGATTTCAGAGATTTATCAGAGTAAGTCTACCAGTGTTCATCAGGCATCAGGCCCACACTGACCAGCGTTTGGCCCATGCAAAGGCAGCATAGGGGTTCTGCAGAAGAACAGTTGGGGGCAGATCTGGAGTACTTAGAAAATATGATGACCCCTCTGAGGAGCCACATGACTCGAGATTTTCCCAGAGTCCCTTCAGAACTCCTGAACTGTCCTCTGCATTGGATAACCTGATTGGCAATACCAACTAACATAAGCTCAGCAGGGTGGGGCCACCAGGATTCAGGAGAATAGATCTAATGTTTTTTTTTCCTGATGGAACAATTGAGCTCTGCTGATAAGCATGTGGGGCAGGTTGTCCGGCCACAGGCAAGGAACTCTGCTGCTGCTGTCACAGGGCATGGGGTGCCCCAGGTGGCAGGTGGCTCTGCTGCTGACTGCAGGCCAGATGCTTAAGGCTGACATATGGTTTTCTTTTTATGGTAAAAGATCTTGACTCTCCCAGCCCTCATTGGGTAGGGACCTAAACTTATTTCTGCCCCAGATCCTCACAATTCTGTCTCTAATTCTCCTTAGATTTGTCCTCAAGATCCCTCCAAGAGAGTCCATACAGAAGGCTCCTCCTCGGGTGTGAAGAACAAGACGTGCACTCCCTTTAGGTGGTGCAGAACAGGGACCCAGCAGAGGGACCCCAATGGCCATTCCTATAGCTAGTCCCCTAGAGTCACACAGCCCAGTCTGATCTTGCAAAAACTCTAGATGCTGCCAACCTGCACTCCTTCTGAAGGATCCCAGGGCAAGTGGCTGTGGAGGATATCCTGTGCACAGAGCCTTTCAAAAGAGCACCTGTGTCTCTAGCAGAGCCCCTCTCTTTCTGGTGGACAGAATCCCTGATGGTGTCCACCACCAATTTTTTTTTGTTAGCACCTCCTTTCAGTTGCTCTGGGCTGGGGATCCCGGCAGGGGTTAGATCCCATTTACCTCACTGGAGAACTTTGCAGCTGAGATATCCCTCTAGGTATTCTGCTGCTGTATGCATGTCTGAGGGCCAGTCTTCCTTGAGTTTCTCCATCCTTCTCACAAGTCTTATGTGGCTTCTATAAATCTATGGCTTTAAGAATTCTGGTAAGCTCATCTTCCTTTGGCTATTCTGGTTGATTTTTCTACAATTTAGTTTTCATTCTAGTTCTGGGCTGGGAGGAAGCCAGTGCAACTTCCACCTACTCTGCCACCATCTTTTAAAACTCCTAGTGTCCATAACCAGGTAACACAGTGTGTTATACCATCATCCCAAAAATCCAAGTTTGTGGATTCAATCCCTAGTCAGGGCACAGTGTTTGTGAAATCAATAAATATCACTAATAGCTACTGAGCATGCTAAGTACATTCACAACCATTAAAATTCATTATATCTCTGAAAAGCAGATATTAGATACATTTTTCCTCAGGTAATTTAATTATCTTATTCAAAATTACAAAGTTACTAAGTACAATTAATATAGGATTATCTGACTATACTTCCAATACTTTTTTTCAAACAGAGCTGTTTCTTTATTCCTATTGACATGAAAACACAGGCCATCAGAGATTTCTCAGCTCAGCACTGAAAAGTCAGTCATAGAATAGAGAAATGACAAGCAGGAAAATCAGGTCTACAGAAGTGATGTGATGAAAATATTCATAACAATTTGGTTAGTGGAATTCTGGAGAGCAAGGAAAATATTCATTGATAGCTTAGAGTTTCATGGGTTTCACAACCATGAAACCCATTGAGCTATTTCCTTGCTCATTCTACCTTATTATGGAAACAGCTACAAAAGTAGAAATTATTTCCAGTTTTGCAATTACTTGATCAAATATTCAGGAGAGTGTGTGTGTGAATAGTTTTTCTTCCTAACCAATGATCATTTGATACAATGAAAACATAAGCATAGAGTTGAAATCTATACTCTCATGAGACAATGGTAAAACAGTTACTTGAGTCACTTGATCAGATACATTTTGTAAGAACCATACAATATCAATGGTTTTCAAAATCAAAGTTTTTTCTTCTTCATGTCATATGTCTATTGCAAGTCAGCTGATGCTCTGCTCTATGTCACCATTCCAAGACCAAGACTTATAGAGCTACCTGAATTGAACATTTTAGGCATTTCAGCAGACAGAAAAGAGAACCTTCAGTATCACTACATTGTTATTGAAACTTTGAGAAATAATAAATATTAAATCTCAAATTTTATTGGCCAATGCAGTTCACACAGTTATACTCAATTTCAATATGATGGGCAGAGATTATGTGTGAATAATACAATGTACCACATTCCTATACTAACATTACATCAAAATTATAGATTAGAGATATGATACTGAGTTAGAGAATGAGAAAAATCTTGGATTTTGGATCAAGTTGAGTAGAGTAATTTACAGATCAAAAGCTAGTGAGAAAGACTTTATAGTATCAGCACTTGTAACTATGTATTGCTCTCATTAATGTTTCTTTGGGTAATCATATTCACTTCATCCTGTATAAGAAAAGGCTAATATGCAAATTGTTCCCTCAACTGGGAGTTTGACCAAGAGTTCAACCAGGAGGCAGGGCCTGCTGGCTAACAGCCAATGGTCCCTCCCACTGGCTGGCCCTGCCTCCTATCACACACCCACAATCTGGGACAGGGCCAGCTGGAAACCTGCCTGTGGCTCCTACCCCCGATTGGCCCTGCTCCTGATTAGCGTCCCCGACCCTGATCAGGGGTGGGGCTGGCCAGCCAACCTCTCTCGTCCCCTCTCCTTGGCCAGCCCTACCCCAATCGTCCCCAATAAGGGTGAACCAGCTGGATCCCACCCATGCACTAATTTGTGTACCAGGTCTCTAGTTTGTTTAATATGATAACACTATAAGCCTGGTGCATGAATTCATACTCGTGTGGGGTCCTTCAGGCTGGCCTGCAGGAATAAGGCAGAAACTTGTTCTCTGATATTTCCTGAATGGTAGTGGATTATAAGAGGCCACAAGCCAGGCCAAGGGACCCCACCAATGCACAATTGGAGCCAAGAAGGGACCACAGGAGGGCTCCAGGGCATGTTCGGCCCATCTCACCCAGTCCCAATTGTCAGGACCACAGCAGCAAGCTAACCTACTATTCAGAGTGCTTGGCCCCTGGTGGTTAGTGCACATGATAGCAACTGGTTGAACAGTTGAACAAACATTGGGACACTTAGCATATTAGACTTTTATTATACTAGAGGCCCAGTGCACGAAATTCATGCATGAGAGGTTGGAATGTCCCTTAACCCAGACTACACTCCGTCAATCTGGAACACCGATTCCTGGTAGAACTGGGCTTAAATGAGCAATCAGACATCCTTCTCATAATCCAGGATTGCTGGCTCCAAACTGCTCACCTGCCTGCCTCCCTGATTGCCCCTAACCACTTCTGCATGCCAGCCTGATCACCCACTAACCACTACCCTGCCAGCCTAATTGATGTCTAACTGCTCCCCTGCCAGCCTGTTTGTCCCCAACTTCCCTCCTCTACTGGCCTGGTCACCCCTAACTGCCCTCCCCTGCAGGCTTGATTGCTCCCAACTGCCCTCCCTTGCAGGGCCTAGAAGC
Organism: Antrozous pallidus; assembly: GCA_027563665.1. Lineage (NCBI taxonomy): Eukaryota > Metazoa > Chordata > Mammalia > Chiroptera > Vespertilionidae > Antrozous > Antrozous pallidus. Next base: position 114,166,523 of record CM050509.1, read on the forward strand.
TCCCAATGGCCCTCCCCTGCTGGCAATCTTGTGGTGGCCATCTTGTGTCCACATGGGGGCAAGATCTTTGACAACATGGAGGCAGCCCTCTTGTGTGTTGGAGTGATGGTCAATCAGCAAATTACTCTTTTATTAGATAGGATAGAGGCCTGGTGCATGGGTGGGGGCCAGCTGGTTTGTCCTGAAGAGTGTCCCAGGTCAGGGTAGGGGTACCCTTGGGGTGAAGGGCGGCCTGGGGGAGGGGCCTGTGGAGGTTTTGAGGCTGGCCACACCTCCCAGTGACCCAATCCAGGCTCTAGTATCTGTGATTAATATATGTCTATAATTGAAACTTTGTAGCCTGGAGCGGAGCCAAGCCTTCTGCTCAAATTGGGGTGGCAACCGTTTCTGTTTGAAACTTTGTAGCCTAGAGTGGAGGCCTAGGTCGGCAATGGCAGGCTGAAAGCTTGGCTTCCTCTGTTGAAAGGGCAACCCAAGCCTCTGTTCTCTCCAGCTCAGTGGTTGCTGCCATTTCTATATCTTCTATAATTGAAACTTTGTAACACTGAGTGGAGGCCTAGGCAGGCAACAGCTGGTGGAAAGCTTGGCTTCCTCTGTTGCCAGGGAAACCCAAGCTTCCCTCCTGCTCTCAGTGGCTGCAGCCATCTTGGTTGGGATTTATTTGCATAATCTTCTCCTGATTGGCTGGAGGGCATGGCTGTGGGCATGGCTTGTGGGTGTGGTGAAGGTACAGTCAAATTTGCATATTACTCTTTTATTAGCTAGGATATTCTGATCCTCCTGCTACTTCCCTAACTATACTTTTTTCTCTTTTATAAACTTACTAGAAGCCTGATGCACAAAGATTCGTGCATGGGGCCAGGGGGAGTAAGGGGTCCCCTCAGTCCAACATGCACCCTCTCCAATTCAGGACCCCTAGGGGAATGTCCAACTGCTGGTTTGTACCCACACTTTTACAAATGTCAGCTCCATTGTTGTTTGTTCCTTTTCATGCTTAAATCCGTTGGAATTAGTAGGTATTCAAAGTGTGTATACATTTTGGGGGGACACCCTGTATATCTCTAGTCAACAGTGAAAGAAACAAATGGCAGATTTGAAACCCCCACAAAGGAAACCTTGCTCACTCCCCACATTTCTCCCCACTCCAATTTCCACCTTTGTGGGTAGCAGAAGAATCAATGTTTTATCTCATTAACTCGGAAAAGCACGTCCTGTCAACTGCTGCCTGGCAGGAGTGCACTAGGCCCCAAGCGAGCAAAGCTCAGTCAGGGCAGCCTTTGCTCATGGACGTCAGCACCCAAAGTGCACATTCCTCCTCTGCAGTTGCCCTGACTATTTCACCATTTCACTGAGAGACCAGAACTCCTTGCCTTCTTTGGGTTCCTGAACTTGGATGCTGACTGAAGGCACCTCAGTGAGGGCCACCTGTGCCCACCAGGTGTGTCTGTCTGCACCAGCTCCCACCTCAGCACCTGCATTAGCCCCATGGAGGTGATCTCATTGCTGAACTGGCCTCCACCGAAACAGAGCATAGCCACTCTGCCCTCTCACTGTAATCTCACAGGTGCCCACCCTCAGCACCCAGAACACCCAGGCACTCTCCAAAGGACGTGAGCATGCTGGAGGGGATGTGCACATATCCTGTGGGGAATGTAAGCATGCTAGAGTTGATGGAAGTGTGGCAGAGGGGTATGGGAGGGGGACTTACACACACCATGGTCCCAAACTATTGCAGGTACGCATGGGTGACAGTGTGCTGGAGGATGTTTGTATGCCAGGTGAGGAGGAGAGGATGTGTTTACCCGAAGCCAGCAGCTTCTCAGATCCCAAAACTCCCATAGTGTGGCCAGGGGGACATCAATCTGGTCTGCCTCAGTGGCTGTTCTTGCGATCGCGCAACTTCTGAGCCAGGAGGCAGGACTTCTGCAGGCACTCGTGCAGGCACTCCTTGGCACTGATGGCCTGCATGTGCTACTTCAGCTCAGTCCGCAGGCTCCTCTTAGCATCCTCACAGCTGCCACTGCTGCCATGTGGGGAGTACAGGCCACCTTTCACTGGCCTGCCTCCCTGCCCTAAAGGCTCTCCACAGGCACTGTCCGCTCTCGTCCCGTGACGTGGCTTCCTCAGTCACTGGAGCGACAAAGGAATCTGAGCCTCTCACCTGCTCCAGCCAGCTCCATGGCTCTGGCTGGTGCTACCATCTTTTTCATGTCAATTTGCATATTCCTTCCTTATTGGCTGTGGACGCCACCATCTTTATTGTGAACTGATGGTCAATTTTCATAATACTCTTTTCTTAGATAGGATATTGTATCCCTCTAAATGTAAATAATTTTTCGTTTTTTATTGTAGTCACTTTCCATTGTATAATTCTCCTTGGGATATCTCATCAACAGGTATGACTCTATGCCGATGACTCAGAAATCTATCTCAATATATTTAAACTTAATTTTAAAGTGTCTACATGACAGTTATCTATCTGCAAGACAGTTGTAGATATTCTACAGGTACCTAAAACTCAACTTTGAAAATTATAAAAATAATTTTCAAGTCTAACTTCTTTTCAGTAATCCTAGGATCTATCCTCATTTAATATCCCTATTGCCATAATTGTGGTACAGGGAACTGTTGGTATGAGCTCCTCAGCCAGGGGCTCTGTGAGAGGAATAAAACAAAACACACATGTACAAGCAGGCAAATGGGACATGCTTTATTCCACAAAAGCAGGCATAGTAGACTGGTCAGTGAGAGATTATATATATTCTTAAACAGGCTTTAGCAAAAGAGGCACTTTGCCATAAGCATTTGCTATAGAAAGGCATGCCTGTGCAATTCAGTTAAGATTCCCTGGTCCAGAGGCTGGTAAAGGTTCTTACGTTCAGTATTTGATAATGATTCTCAGGCTCATGGCAGTCTTGACCAGCTGGTATACTTTAAACTGGGTCCCCACAGAAACCATCTTCTTTTCCATGTTCTTAAATTGTTATACTTTCTTTTAATCTTATTTTATTTTGCAGTGTGTTAAATTTCTAAAACATATTATAGAAGTCATTTTCTATCTTAAAAACATTATTGACTTCCCACTGCTTTTGGTATATGATCTCAAAATTAATATGGCAGCCAAGTTCTATAGGGCATTAAATATCAAATAATTTTAAAAAATATAGTTGACATATAATGTTATGTAAGTTTAAGGTGTACAACATGTTGATTTGATAAATTTGTATATTGCAATAAGATTAATACTATAGCCTTAATGAATACCACAATCATTTCACTTAATGATGCTCTCTTTTAGTTGTAAAAACAAATAAGATCTAGTCCCTTCAAAACTCTGAAATTCATGCACGGGGGAAGCAAGGGTATGCCTCAGCCCAGGCTGCACTCTCTCCAAGCTGGGACCCCTCAAGGGATATCTAACTGCCTGACCCCAGGATTGGGCCTAAACAGGCAGTTGGGTATCCCTATCACAATCCAGAACTGCTGGCTCCCAACAGGTCACCTGCCTGCCTTCCTGATTGCCCCTAACTGCTTCTGTCTCCCAGCCTGATCACCCCCTAAACATTCCTCTGCCAGCCTGATTGATGCCTAAATGCTCCCCTGCCAGCCTGTTTGCCCCTAACTGCTCTCCCCTGCAAGCTTGATCCCCCCCAACTACTCTTCTCTGCAGGCCTGGGTCCCTTCCAACTGCCCTTCCCTGCAGGGCTGGGTGCCCCCAACTTCCCTCCTCTGATGGCCTGGTCACCCCTAACTGCCCTCCCCTGCTGGCCTGATTGCCCATAACTGCCTTGCATTGCAGGCCCGGTCCCTTCCAACTGCTTCCCTCCCTGGCTATCTTGTGGTGGCCATCTTGTGTCCATATGGGGGCAGGATCTTTGACCACATGGGGGCAGCCATCTCGTGTGTTGGAATGATGGTCAATCTGCATATTACTCTTTTATTAGATGATAGAGGCTTCGTACACAGGTGGAGGCCAGCTGGTTTGCCCTGAAGGATGTCTCAGATCAGGGTGTGGGTTCCTGTGGGACTTGGGACAACCTGGGTGAGGGGCCTATGGTAGTTTACAGGCTGGCCACATCCCCTGGAGACCCAAGTGGAGGCCTTGGAATCTGGGATTTATTTATATTCTACAATTGAAACTTTGTAACCTGTAGTGGAGCCAGCCTCTTGCTCGCTCCAAGGAGGCAGCCATTTCTGTTGGGATTTTTATCTTCTATAATTGAAACTTTGTAGCCTTGAGTGGAGGCCTGGAAACACCAGCGTGTGTGGAAAGCTTGGCTTCCTCCATAACCAGGGAAACCCAAGCTTCCCTCCGGCTTGCTTCGTGGCAGCAGCCATCTTTGTTGGGATTTTTCTCTTCTATAATTAAAACTTTGTAGCATTCAGTGGAGTCCTGGGCCGGCCAAGGTGTGCAAGGAAGCTTGGCTTCCTCCATCACCAGGAAACCCAAGTGAAACTTTCCTGCTCTCTCAGTGGCTGCAGCCATCTTGGTCTGGGTTAATTTGCATACTTGCTTTTGATTGGCTGGTGGGTGTGGCTGATGGATGTAGCAGAGGTACTGTCAATTTGCATAATATTGTTTTATTAGATAGGATATTGTTGACTATAATTACTTTGCTGTACATCATCTCTCCAGTACATATTTACTTACTTATTCCCACTCTGTAACCTTAAAAATATTCCCAGTTCCTCAAAATGTAGGTTCTACTAACCAGTATCCTATTATGTTTGTATGTGTTCAGCTTGTTTAAATTCCACATATATAAGTGATATCATGTTTTTATTTATTTGGCTGACTTATCTCACTCAGAATAAAGCCCAAAGGTCCATTCAGAATTCTTTTCTTTCTTATCTCCTATATATGTTGCACATATATGTAGGGTGTCCCAAAAATGTACCCACACACTTTGAGTAATTATTAAGGCAGTGTTTATTAAATTACATTTTATTTTCAAAATTGAGCTACTAACTATTAAAGTGTATATCTGTTGGCCATTTGGATATCTTCTTTGGAAAAAAAATGACTATTAAGTCCACCTATTTTTAATTGGATTTTTTGTTTATTTGTTATTGAGTTGTAAATTTTTAATATATTGTTGGTATTAATCCTATATTAGAAATATTGTTTACAAATATTGTGTCTCATTTTGAAGCTTGTATTTTAATTTTCATATGTGTGAATAAGCTTTTAAAATTTGATGCAATTTCACTTACTATTTTTAATTATTAATTGTTTAAAGTGTTACATATAGTATTCCACATGTCTCCTTTTTCCCCCATTGACTTCTCCCTCGCCACTCCCACCCCCTAGCACTTACCCTCACACCACTAGTGTCCGTGTCCATTGGTTATACTTAAATGCATGCATATAAATACTTTGGTTTATCTCTTAACTACCCACAACCTCCCCTGCCTGCACTCTGAGGTTTGACAGTCTGTTCCATTCATCTCTGTCACTGGATCTATTATTGTTCATCAGTTTATGACGTTTATTATATTCCACAAATGAGTGAGATCATTTCATATTTATCTTTCTCTGACTGGCTTATTTCGCAGAGCGTAATGGACTCTAGGTCCACCATGTTGTTGCGAATAGTAAGAGTTCCTATGTTTTTCAGCAGCAAATTATTCCATTCTACCACAATTTTATAATCCAGTCATCTGATGATGGCCACTTGCACTGTTTCCAAATCTTAGCTATTGTAAACTGTGCTTCTATGAACATAGGAGTGCATATATCCTTTTGGGTTGGTGTTGCTGATTTCTTGCAATATATTCCTAGAGCTGGGTCAAATGGGAGTTCCATTTTTAATTTTTGAGGAAACTCCATACTGTTCTCCACAGTGGCTGCACCAGCAGTCTGCACTCCTAACAGTAGTACACAAGTATTGCATTTTCTCTACATCCTCACCAGCACTTGTCCTTTGCTGAATTGTTGATGACAGCCATTCTGACAGGTGTGAGATGCTATACCTCATTGTCATTTTGATTTGCATTTCTCAGATGATTAGTGGATTTGAGCATGCTTTCATATATCTCTTAGTCTTCTCTATATCCTCTTTCAAAAACTATTTAGATAGTTTTCACATTTTTTGATTGGATTGTTTATCTTCCTTTTCTTAGATTGTATGAGTTCCCTATGAATTTTGGAGATTAAACCCTTATCAGAGATAACATTGGCAAATATGTTCTCCCATGAATGGACTTTATTGTTGTTTTGTTGATGGTTTCTTTTGCAGTACAGAAGCTTTTTATTTTGATATAGTCCCACTTGGTTATTTTCTCCTTAGTTTCCATTGCTCTAGGAGCTGCATCGGTAAAGATGTTGCTATGACATATGTCGCATAGTTTGCTGCCTGTGGATTCCTCTATGATTTTTATGGTTTCTTGTATTATGTTTAAGTCCTTTATCCATTATGAGATTATTTTTGTGTATGGTGTAAATTGGTGGTCTAGTTTCATTTTTTTTGCATGTATCTGTTCAATTTTTCCAACACCATTTATTGAAGAGACTATCTTGACTCTATTTATGTTCTTGCTTATTTTGACAAATATGAATTGAGCATAGTGTATTGGGTCAATTTCTGGGCTCTCTGTTCTTTTCCACTGGTCTATATGTCTGTTCTTGTGCCAGTACCAGAAAATTTTGAGAACAGTGGCTTTGTAATATACCTTAATGTCTGCTATTGTGACCCCTCCTACTTTGTTCTTCCTTCTCAGGATTGCTGCAGCTATTCAGGACCATTTTTTATCCCATATAAATTTTTGGAGAGTTTGTTCTAGTTCTGTGAAATATGCCATTGGTATTTTAATGGGGATTTCATTGAATCTATAGATTGCTTTGAGTTGTATGGAGATTTTGATTATGTTGATTCTAATAATTCATGAACACGGTGTATTCTTTCATTTGTTTATGTATTCCTCTATGTCTTTTTTCAACATCCTGTAGTTTTCTGAGTACAGGTCTTTTACCTCCTCAGTTAAGTTTACCCCTATTTATCTAATTTTTAAGCAATTGTAAATGTGATTAAAAAATCTTTCTGTAAGTTCACTATTGGTGCATAAAAATGCCATAAATTTCTTGGTGTTAATTTTGTATCCTGCTACATTGCCAAATTCATTTATTAAGCCTAGTAATTTTTTGATAGAGTCTTTAGAATTTTCTATGTAAAATATCTTGTCATATGCAAATAATAACAATTTTATTTATTCTTTAACAATGTTGATGACTTTATTTCTTCTTGTCTAATTGATATGGATAGCACTTCCGGTACTATGTTGAACAGCAGTGGTGAAAGTAGGCTTCTCTGTCTTGTTCTTGTTCTTAGGGGAAATGGTTTTATTTTTTACCCATTTGATATGATGTTGGCTGTAGGTTTGTCATATAAAGCTTTTATTATGTTAAGGTATGATCCCTCTATTCCTGCTTTGCTGAGGGTTTTTATTAAAAAAGGGGGTGTTGGGTTTTGTCAAATGCTTTTTCTGCATCAATTGATTTGACTATGTGATTTTAATCTTCCAATTTGATTATGTGATGTGTCACATTTATTGATTTGTGAATATTATACCATCCTTGTATCCTAAGAATAAATCCCACTAGGTCATGGTGTATGGTATTTCTAATGTCGTGCTGAATCTGATTTGCTAGTGTTTTGTTGAGGATTTTAGCATCTATGTTCATTAGGGATATTGATTTGTAATTCTCTTTCTTTGTAGTGTCCTTATCTGGTTTTGGGATTAAGCTAATTCTGGCATCATAGAAAGGCCTTGGAAGTATTCCTTCCTCTTGAACTTTTTGGAATAGTCTATTTCTCATTTGAATGCTTGGTTATAATCCCCTGTAAAACTGCCTGGCCCAGGGCTTTTGTTTGCTGGAAGTTTTTTTGTTTGTTTTGTTTTGTTTGTTTTTTAATCACTGCTACAATTTCCTCCATAGTTATCAACCTCTTTGAATTCTGTTATTCTTCCTGATTTAGTTGTAGAAGGTCCTGTTTTCCTAGATTATGTGCATTTCTTCTAGGTTGTCCAGTTTGTTTGAATAGAGTTTTGATAGTACTTTTTTACAATCCTTTGTATTTCCGAGGGGTCTGTGGTTAGTTCATCTATTTCATTTCTGATTTTCTTTATTTGGGTCCTCACTGTTTGCTTCATGGTGAGCTTAGTTAAAGGTTCATCAATCTTTTTTAAAAATATATTTTATTGATTTTTTACAGAGCGGAAGGGAGAGGGATAGAAAGTCAGAAACATCGATGAAAGAGAGACATCAATCAGTTGCCTCTTGCATGCCCCCTACTGGGGATGTACCCGCAGCCAAGGTACATGCCCTTGCTGGAATCAAACCCGGGACCCTTCAGTTCGCAGTCCAATACTCTATCCCCTGAGCCAAACCGGTCTCGCAAGGTTCATCAATCTTGTTTATCCTTTCAAAAAACCAGCTCTTGGTGTAAAGCCAACAGCAGGACACCCATGAAAAAACACACATGGTGTCAAACTAAGCCAAAGGAAAATCATTTAGGCAAAAATAAAAAGAATCCCAAGTCTGTTTTGCAGAGAGGATCCCTTTGTTAACTTTTGGTCAAGAATGTGTTTGTGTGTTTTCAGAGAACAACTCCAAGACCATGTGGGTTCCTGCGACAGTGAGGAACTGCCGGGTCTGTTCCAGTCACAAGGACGGTCCAGAGATGGGGGACACTGATGACACCTTGCCATGCTAGCAGTCGGCAGCTGTGCGTGGCTGCAGGCGGCCCAGGACCAAACCAGAGAGGATGGATCTTGCATTGCCACGATGTGTCCACATCTGGATACCATTGCTGGCATGTACACATAAAGAACTATTTGACATTGAAATTGGGACTCGGAACAGTTGATCTTTGCAACTGACACTCAAACATTTTTTGTTCTTATACGTTTGTTTCTAGTATGCAGAGGCAAGATATTTTTGAAGAAAAGAAACAGGAGGGAGTGATTGATATAGAGGCAGGGTGGCCTTGAACAGGCTGTCAAGCTACAGGGGGAAGGCTGGGGTGTATGGGAGGCGGATGCTGGGGGACATCAACCGAAGAACTTATATGCATGCATATGAGCATAACCAATGAATGAAACACACTGGGTCAGGGAGGGGGGCAGGTGGGGACATGTGCTGGGGGGTAAGGGAGGCTGGGGGGTAAAGGAGGCAGGGGGAGGATATTGGGGGGGCAAAGAAAAACATATGTACTACTATTAAATATAAGTTATACTGTAAATAAAAGACATTAAAAAACAGCTCTTGGATTCATTGATCTTTGTATTGTTTTTGTCCTATATGTCATTTATTTCTGTTCTGATCTTTATCTCTTCTGCTCTCTGAGCTTTTCTTATTGCTCTCTTTCTGTTTAATTTGTAGAATTAGATAATTTATTACCAATTTTCTTGTTGTTGTTTTTTTTTGAGGTACATCTATAATGCTATGAACTTCTCTCTCAGGACTGCTTTCACTGGGTCCCATAAATTTTGGACTATTTTATTTTTATTGTCATTAATTTCCAAATTGATTTTAATTTCTTTGATCTCTTTGGTAACTCAATCATTGTTTAATAGCATGCTATTCAGCCTACAATAATTTGAATTTTTTTCATTTTAGTTGATTTGTAATATTATGTTATTGTGGTCTGAGAAGATGCTTGATATGATTTCAATCTTCTTGAATTTTTAGAGATCTTGCCTGTAACCCAATATGTGGTCTATCTTTCAAAATGTTCTATGTGCACTTGAGAAGTTTGTATATTCCATAGTTTTGAGGTGAAATGTTCTGAAGATATCAGTTAAGTCCTTCTGATATAGTGAATAATTTAGGATTGCTGTTTCTTTGCTGATTTTTTTTCCTAGAGGATTTATCCAGTGATGTCGGTAAGGCATTAAATTCCCCTACAATAATTTTATTATTGTCCATCTCTCCCTTGATAACTTCCAGAATTTTTTTATATCTTTGGGTGCTTCTGCATTGGGTGCATATATGTTTACCAGAGTTATATCCTCTTATTGTATCAATCCCTTTACTATTATGAAGTGGACTTCCTTTTCGCTTGTTAAGGTCTTCACTTTGAAGTATATTTTGTCAGATATAAGTATTGCTACCTCACCTTTTTTCATTTCCATTTGCCTGAAAGATATTTTATTTTATCCTTTCACTTACATTCTGTGTGAGTCCCTTGTTCTGAGGTGGGTCTCTTGTAGACGACATATATATGGGTCAAGTTTTCTTATTTATTCTGCCATTAGATATATTTTGATTGGAGTATTTAGTTTATTTATGTTTAAGGTTGTTATTGAGAGGTACTTATTTGGAGCCATTTTTCTTCTTTATGCTTGTGTTCCTTTTTCCCTCTCCATTTCTTCTTTTTACAGCAGTCTCTTTAGCATTTCTTGCATCTGTGGCTCTATAGTGATAAACTCCTTTAACCGTTTTTTTGTCTGGGAAGCTCCTGATTTTCCCTTCAATTTTGAATGATAACCTTGCTGGATAGAGTATTTTTGGATTCAGTCCCTTGTTTTGCATCACTTGGTATATTTCTTTCCATTCCTTTCTGTTCTGATGTGTTTCTTTTGAGAAATCATTAGATAATATAATGGGAGATCCCTTGTAGGTAAATCTCTGTCTCTCTCTTACAGTTTTATGATTCTCTTTGTCATTAACATTTGCCATTGTAATTACAATGTGTCTTGGTGTGGGTCTTTATGTGTCCATCTTGCTTGGGACTCTATGTGCTTATGTAATTTTTTTCTTCCCCAAATCAGGGATGTTTTCTGATATTATATCTTCAACCATGCTTTCTAATCCTTGCTCCTCTTCTAGTCATTCTGGCACCCCTAGTATATGTATGTTGCTTCCTTTCATATTGTCCTAATGCTCCCTTAGGCTCTTCTTCTGCTTTTTAATTTTTTCCTTTAATTGCTTTTCCGATTGGGTATTTTTTGATGCCCAGTCTTCTAATTCACTAATTCAGTCCACAGCTTCTTCTAGTCTACTGTTGAATTCTTCCATTTTTTAAATTTTACTATATCACTCTATTTACTCTTATATCTTACATAAGTTGTTTATTTTCTAATCTATCCTATTTAGAAACTGTTTGACCCTCACTCTGAATTATTTTTCTGACATATTACATGCCTACATTTCATTTAGTACCTTTTCAGGTGAATACTACTTTTCCTTCCTTTGGGGGTTGTTTTTTTTTGCCTCACCATTTTTGCTCTTACTGAATTATCTTGGCTTCTATTTGCATGTGGCCTGTTTCTGTGGAGGTGGGCTTGGAGGCAGGTTTGCAAGGTCACAGTGCTCTTGTTTGAAGCAGTTGGCTTGGTGGTGGGTTTTGTAGTCACAATGCTCAGGGCTGAAGCAACAGGTCAGTGGGAGAGGAGCATGCTCCAGAAATCACAGAAGTCCATGACAAAGGAGGCTGGAGTCTAGGTGTTTGCATGCCCCCAGCTGAGGCAGTATGTCCCTGTCCAAAATGGCTGTAAGCTCCCAGGTGGAGCCTGAGGTCACCCTGGGTGGTGATGAGGTTGGGCTCCCAGTCCCATCAGCTCTCCCCTTCAAGATGGTGCAGCCTCTGCATCAGAGCCATCTGCTCTGGGAGTGATTGAAGCAGTAACAGAGGCTGCCCATCTAGATGATCCCAGCCCACTTGCCCTGAATGTTCTGTGGGATATTATGGTCACACACACACCACATGACACCACACTCCCTCTTCTCTTTCTCACTTAAGCTTTCTACCTCACTGATGTTCTTACAGCAGCCATTTTTGTCCTCCTCTACTTACTATTTTTAAAAATATATTTTTATTGATTTCAGAGAGTAGGGGAGCAGGAAAGAGAGATAGAAACATCAGTGATGTGAGGGAATCATTGGTTGGCTGCCTCCTGCACACCCCACACTGTGGATCGAGCCCATAACATGGGAATGTGCTCTAAATGAGAATAGAACCAATGGAATTCTGGTTCATAGGTCTATGTTCAAACACTGAGCCATGCCGGCCAGGCTGGTTTCACTTATTCATTTTGTTCTGATTATTTGACCTTTTGGCATCATATCAAAAAAATCATTGTCTAGTCAAATGTCAAAGAGTTTTTTCCTATGTTTGTTTTCACAGATTTACAGTATCAGTTCTTATGTTTAAGTCTTTAATCCATTTTGAGTTAATTTTTGTGTATTATATAAGATATGGGGTGTAATTTACTTTTATCTGCACTTATTAATTTTTTCTGGCACTATTTTTATAGAGACTATTCTTTCCCCATTGATTGTTCTTAACTCCCATGTCAAATATTGGTTGACAAAAATTTAAACAGAGCCTGCTTAAGTTAAATAAAAATCCAAAACCTATATACCTCAATCACTCCCACTTTCCAGTGAGAAAAGAAATAAGTGATAACAGAGAACTGTACAGTATAAAACACTTGTCATAATAATAGCAATGGAGGAATTATGCAATAACAGAATAACTATAAAATAAAACGTAATCATATTTCTATAAAATGTAAAAACCTCACTAAGATTTTTATAAACTGCAAAATTTTACAAAACATACTATAAGAAATCAGTGCCTGAAAACAATGAAAATTATATTGATAGCATGATGGTAATAAAATTGTATTTCTTAAAAATTAAAAATTCCAACTATCCGTGTTTGAAAGCATAGAACAATTAGTATATTGTTTCCATACACTGACTAAGAGCCAAATTTTGTATAAAATTTAATTAGAGTTCTAAGTTAATCGTGTTAATATGCTGCATTTTAATGTGTTAGTAACTTGCCAAATTACTGGTAAGAACCTTTAGTCACATGTAAAACTGAAAGTCATTAACTTTTAATAATTGAATACATAATTTACATTTTTATTAGTTCTTGGCATAAACAATATGATTTCAAAGGATAAAAATAGATAGTTTTATTAATATGATTCCAGTTTTACTTGTTATGCCCTTGGCTATAAACCACTACATTGTAAACATAGTGGATAACTAATTACTAAATAAGTTATTAATATCTTTTTAAAATATATTTGTTACTGATTTTTTACAGGGAGGAAGGGAGAGAGATAGAAAGCTAGAAACATCTATGAGAGAGAAATATCAATCAGCTGCCTCCTGCGCAGCTCCTACTGGGAATGGGCTCGCAACCAAGGTACAAGCCCTTGACCGGAATCAAACCCGGAACCTTTACATCCACAGGCTGACGCTTTATCCACTGAGCTAAACCGGTTTTGGCAAGTTATTAATATCTTTAATCTTACTTTGTTTTGCCACTGAAGCCTGGAATTTTTTTAAACTTATCTTTACACTTTGAAAAAGTAAAGTGATGATAACATTATTAATGAAACTAATGTAGCAAACTATACATTTAAAAATTCTTAGTTATTTGGATGAATTTTAATGTTTGAAGATTATTTTTATTCAACTTTATTATAATTTGGTTAAAGAAATAAAAACAAAAGCAAATCTAAAATATTAGTCAATTATTTTCACTTTGCTTACATTTAATCATATCCTCTTAGACTGCTAATGGGAAAATAAACTTAGTTGTTTAGGTTTGCACCAGTGAAAGTTACGCTTTTGATCACTGCTGTTATTAGCTAGGGTATACTCATAATAAAGGATTTCATATCAGCAGCTGATTAAATAGTTGTTTGAGAGATGAAATTAAGAGAAGGTGGGATGAAATAGAGGATATCAATTGCTCATAGGGCTGGAATAACAAAGGAAAAAGAGTTTGGTGCATACCCAGGATCTAGGGCTTTCAGGAGCTGGCATCATTTTTGCAGGTATTCATAAGTGGATTTTAAAGTTCATATGTAAATACAATAGGCCCAGAATAACAAAAACCAATCTTGAATAAAAGTAGAGGACTCACAATTCCCAATTTCAAAACTTACTGCATAAGTTCAATAATCAAGAAATTGCAATACTAGCATAGAGTAGAGTAGACATAAATTCATGGAATGAAATTTAGAGTTCAGAAATAAACACATTAATGAGAATTTACAACAAGGGTCTCAATACAATTAAATAGGGGAAAGAAGAGTCTTCAACAAATGGTGCTGAGATAATTGTCTATACACACACAAAATAATGATTTGGACCCTTACCTCACATCATATAAAAATTATCTCGAAATAACTCAAAGATATAAATGTAAGAGCTCAAACTATAAACCTCTTAGAAAAGAACTTAGAAGTAAATCATTATGTTAGATTTGTCCATTGTTTTTTTTAGATATGACATCAGATATTCAAGCAACAAAAGAAAAAATAGGTTGTACTTCATAAAAATTGAAATGTTTTGCATTCAAGGCACACTATCAAGATAGTAAAAAGATAACCCCCAAATCTAAAGGAAATATTTCTGAATTATGTATCTAATTAGAGTCTAATATCTAGAATTTGATTAAAAACTCTTACAATGCAACAATAAAGAGAATACTAAAACATGTATGAAAAATGTGAATAGACATTTATCCAAAATAGACATATTAAAGCCAGATAAGCACATAAAATGTTAACACCATTATCCATCAGAAAAAATGCAAATTAAATCCATAATAACATGCCACGTTACATCAGTTAAGATGGCTACAATAAACAAAGATAAACAAGGGAAAGTAGTAGTAATGGATGTGAAGAAATGGAAGCTTTTTTGTGTTCCTGGTGGTATTGTAAAATGCTGCAGCTTCTTTGAAAAACAATTTGGCATAGAATTATTATGCGATGTGTCAAATATAGTTTTTTGTACATATCCAAGAGAAATGAAAACATATATTAATTTAAAAATGTGTATAACTTGTACACTAATGATTATGGTAGCATCTTTCATATTATCCAAAAGCTAAAAGTATCTAAAATGTCCCTTAATGGAGAAATGGAAAAACAAATGTGTTAAATACAAACAGTGTGATATTATCTAGGAATGAAGTACAAATAGTGTTACAGCATGAAATAAATTTAAAAACATTATGCGAAATCAAAGGAGTCAGATACAAAAGGCCAAAGCTGTAAAATCCCATGCATATGGAATGCTCATAAATAGGTAATTACATAGAGACATACATTAGTAACCATTAGAGGCTGGAGAGTGGGGCAGTTACTGCTAATTGGTCAGATAGTGAAAATGTTCTGGTATTAGATAATGGTAAGGGATGCATGAATCTGTGAGTATATTAAAAACTACTGAACTAAATACTTTATATAGGTAAATTTTATGATATGTGACATATCTCAATAAAAGTATATATATATATATATATATATATATATATATATATATATACTCTGTAAACCATACTCTAACATAAATTCAAAATGGATAAAGGACTTAAACATTAAGATGGGAAACCATAAAAATCTTAGAAAACTCCATAGGCATCAAAATAGCAGACATATGTCGTAGCAATATCTTTACCAATACACTTCCTAGGGCAATGGAAACTAAGGAGAAAATAAACAAATGGGGCTACATCAAAATCAAAAGCTTCTTCACAGCAAAAGAAACCACCAACAAAATAACAAAAAGCCCACTGCATGGGATAATATATTTGCCAATGTTATCACTGATAAGGGTTTAACCTCCAACACTTACAGGGAATTCATACAAATTAACAAAAGGAAGATAAACAAGCCAATAAGAAAAATGGGCAAAACGACCTAAATACACACTTTTCAAAAGAGGACATACAGAAGGCCAAGAGACATATAAAAACATGCTCAAAGTCCCTAATCATCTGAGAGATGCAAATCAAAACAACAATGAGATACCATCTCATACCAGTCAGGACTGCTATCATTAACAAATCAACAAATGACAAGTACTGGAGAGAATGTGGAGAAAAAGAAACCCTGGTGCACTGCTAGTGGGAATGTAGACTTGTGCAGCCACTGTGGAAAACAGTACAGCCCAACATGTTCACCACAGAGCTCAGATTATTGGTCAATTCAGTGAAAATGGGACAGAAAAACTCACTAGGTAACAACAGCTTCCTGAATCTGTTCACTCATATCCTATCTGACCCAGAAATGCAGAAAATTACCCTCAGACACAACACAGGATCAAAGCCTTTGCGTCCAGGAGAAGCTTAAGAGGACACAGACTTTCCCATTTGCTCTGCTCTTCCCTCCACAGGATTATCTTCTGACACAGCGAGTTCAGAGTTCTCTGGTGATTGCAAGGACCTAGGTCCTCATTTCCTCCTCCCCCACCCTTTGCTGCTCCTTGAAATAATTGATCATCCCTCTTTTGGAGGAAAGGAAGGAACACATTAAAGAAGTCTTCTCTAAAGGGATGCTTATGATAAAAAAAAATGTAGAAAGGACTACAAGAGAAGAATGTTTTCTTTAGTAGACAAAGCAGCTCTATTAGGCAATAGGTTTGGGAGCCCTGACAGCCTGAGAACCCACGCTGGCAACCTACAGAGGCGCTTGCACTTCCACCAAGCTTCTCTGCTTTACATTGCAACATGGTCTTCTTGGTGAACACAATCCATAATGAAAAACTCCTGTTTTACAGATTTTTTTTAATTGAGGCTTTAGGCCTTGGGCAGGCTGGGGGTTAGCCATAAGTTGGACATCCCATAAGGGATCCCAGTATGTGAGAGGGAGCAGGTTGGGCTGAGGGACCACCCCTCCCCCGTGCACGAATTTTGTGTACTGGGACACTAGTGTGTGCGTGTGTGTGTGCGTGTGTGTGTGTGTGTGTGTGTGTGTGTGTGTGTGTGTGTAAGAGGCCCAGTGTATGGCATTTGTGCACTTGGAAAGAGGGTAGTTCTTCAGCCTGGCCTATGCCCTCTTGCAGTCTGGGACCCCTTGGGGGATGTCTACCTTGCGGCTTAGGCTCAATCCCTAAGCTTGCAGTCAGACATCCCTCTCATAGTCCAGGGCTCTCGCAGTCCTGAACTCCTGGCTCCTTATCACCTGCCTGCAGAGGAGGCCGGAGAGGCTCCTGCCACCACCACTCCACTTGCCAGCCATGAGCCCACCTTCTGGCTGAGTGGTGCACCCCCTGTGGGAGCACACTGACCACCAGGAGGCAGCTCCCGCATTGAGCTTCTGCCCCTTGGTGGTCAGTATGCATCATACCGACTGGTCGTTCTGCATTTCAGTCTATTTGCATATTAGGCTTTTATTATATAGGATATATATATATATATATATTCCTTATTCTCCTTACTAAGAATTAATTGCTTGACTGCTCTTAACATTTGACATCTATGCTTCCAGATTTTGTTTCTTTGTTTTTACTTTATAAAAATTCTCACATGTAACAAAAGAGTACATTTTCTTTTGAAAACCGTAACATTTCAGATAATGCTTAAGTCCACCTTGATATGTGTCTCCATTATTAAGCTGCTATTATAGATGTAAGTGCTTAAATATGTTTGATATTTTTGGACATTTAATAATTTTTTGGTTTGTTTTTGTTTTGTTGCCATGTACTTGAGCACCATTTGTATTTATGAAATATTTTCATTGTTTAAGTCTTAGTGAAAGGCTGGCAACTATTTCTTTTTTATCTTTTTTACTTACAGTGAAGGTAATTTTTTTTAGTTTAAATTCTTTATTGTTGAAAGTATTACATATTTCTTATTTCCTACCATTTCATTCCCCATGCCCACTGCCGCCCGCCAGCACATGCCCTCACCCCTCTATCTGTGTCCATTGGTTATGCTAATGCATACAAGTTCTTTGATTGATCTCTTCCATTCCTACCCTCCTCTGAGGTTTGTTGATTTCTTTGATGTTACTATGTCTCTGTGTCTATTTTCATTAATCAGTTTATGTTGTTAATTATATTCCACAGATGAGTGAGATCATGTGGTATTTATCTTTCCACAACTGGCTTATTTCTCATAGCATAATGCTCTCCAGGTCCATCCATGGTATTGTGAGTGGTAAGACTTCTTTCTTTTTTACAGCAGCATAGTATTCCCATTGTGCAGATGTACACAGTTTTCCAATCCATTCATCTGCTGATGGGCACTTAGGCTATATCCAGATCTTACCTACTGTGAATTGTGCTGCTATGAACATAGGTTTGCATATATCCTTTCTGATTGCAGAGTCTTTTTTTATTCCATATACATTTTTGAAGACTCTTTTCTAGGTCTGGGAAATATGCCATTGACATTTTAATGGGGACTGTATTGAATATATAGATTGTTTTGGGTAGTATGGTCACTTTAATGATGTAGATACTACTGATACATGAACACGGTCCTATAGTTTTTCAAGTATATATCTTTTACCTCCTTAGTTAAGTTTATTCTTAGGTATCTTAACTTATTTTTTTGTAATGATAAATGTGATTTTTTTCCATTTCTCTTTCTGTGAGGTCATTATTGGTGTATAAAAACAACATAGATTTCTGTATGTTAATTTTGTATCCTCCTACATTGCCAAATTCATTTATTAAATCTAGTAGTTTTTTGATAGAGTCTTTAGCGCTTTCTATCTACAATACCATGTTAGCTGCAATTAATTACATTTTTCTTCTTCTTTTCCTGTTTGGATACCTTTTATTTCTACTTCTCATCTGATCACTATGGCTAGCACTTCTAATACATTGTTGGACAGGAGTAGTGAAAGTGGGCATCCTTGTCTTGTTCCTGATCTTAGGGAAAATGATTTTAGTATTTTCCTATTGAGTGTGATGTTAGCTATATATTTGTCATAAAAGGCTTTTATTATGTTGAGGTAATTTCCCTTTATTCCCTCTTTGCTGAAAGTTTTTATCTGGCAACTATTTCTTACCATATATTTGAAGGGCCAGATATTCCTTTTACTAATCTCTATCAGCCAATCAGACAGATTGGTCAGAATAGAGAATCTTGAACTACATCCAACCAGTAAGATACACCCTCCTGGTATAAAATTTGAAGGGTGATTTAAAAACCACGACCAATTGAGAAATTATCCTATATAATAAAGAAGTAATAGGCAAATTAACCCTCATGCCCTCACTCATGATGGCCGCCTCCATGTGGTAACAAAATGGCCACCACAAAGATGGCCAGCAGAGGACGGTAGTTGCGGGTGACCAGGCCAGCAGGGGAGGACAGTTGTGGGCAACCAGGGCTACAGGAAAGGGCAGTTAAGGGTGACCAGACCCACAGGGAAAGGTGGCTGGGGGCCACCAAACTGGCAGGGGAAGGAAGTTAAGGGCGACCGGGCCAGCAGGGGAGGGGAGTTGTGGGGGGACCAGGCCTGCAGGAGAGGGCAGTTGGAGGTGGCCAGGCTGGCAGGCAGAAGCGGTTAGGGGAAATCTGGCAGGCAGGTCGGTGAGAAGTTGGAAGCCAGCAGTCCCAGATTATTAGAAGGATGTCTTACTACTAGTTTAGACCCAATCCCATCAGGCCTCTAGTATAAATGATAATGTGCTTTACAACTGTAGTATCAGTGGTATCATTATATCCAACTTGTTGTTATAGCATGGCCTTGTCTATTTTCTACTGTTAGCCTTCCCTTGATGGCTGATACCTGTTTTTCAAGACCAATTCTTTAGTTACCTTACCAATTTTTGAGCTAGTCAATAACCTTCTAATGATTTCTGTTAGCTTTGGGTTATTTATGCTTTTTGGTCAATTTAAAAAAATAGGTTTATATGCATATATATATCCATAATATGTATGCAATATTTTCTTGTCTTTCCCAAATTATATAATTGATATTATGCTGTACCTATTTCATTGCAACGACCGTCATTCAATATACTATTTCTGAAATTTATTTAGCATTGACAAATATACAGAAAATTAATTATTTTCAAAAACTTACAGTAGCCATTATATGCATTTGCTATGATTTATTTACCTAAATGCTGTAATAAATAAGGTCATGACAGTTGAATAATTCTAGGAAGCACCATTCATATAGTAAATGTGAATGGGTTCTTATGGAATTGAATAGAGCTCAGCTTACATAGCTTTAGCTGGTGACCTTGGTAACATATGTATATACACATGTTTTCCTGTACTTAAGTAATTTTCTCTAGGTTAGATACATAGAAATGCAATTTCTTATCTTAAGACTTGCATTATGTTAGTTTCTATAGGTACTGTCCTATTTTTTCATTGAGTATATTAATTCATTAAATTTCCCTGATTTTGGAAGATGTTACAGCTTATACCCAATTTCTACTAAGGAACCATAATTTTATTTATTTATTTATTAATACTAAGAAAAACATTATACAGGTTTCTTTTTATCTGAAAGTAGAGAATTCTTATGCAACATTTCCTAAGCTGAAATGGTGTAAAATGAAGAAGTAATTACCAATAATTGATATGGAAATTTTTTTTTAGCATTCTCAGACTTTCTAAAAAACCTACCAAATTATACAAAATATGATTAATTAAGTCCCATTTTATGATAAGCATAACAGTATTAGAAACTCTTAGGCATTTGTGTATGTTAGGGCATGTCTTGCTAACAGATGAACAAAACAAATTGAAATGAAACACAAATGCTCACAGACACAGTTAAACTTATGGGGGTTTGATGCTGAGATGCTGTGAGAAGTTCTCAGGGAAGGCACTTGGTGGTGCTACCCTCACTGCTCTATGTGCTCCTAGCTTCTACATCTCCTTTGCTACAAAACAAGCTATAACTTTCTCCTTACAAACAAATGCTTAAAGCTATTTTTTGCTTTTCAATCTTTTACATAAAAGCAAAAATCCTTTTTGGATTTCTTTCATTTAGCAAAAATAGATACTAATGTAGGTCTTTCATAAAAGTGAAGATGCATAATGTGGACTTTCAAAAAGTGAAGTATCTGTATTCCACTTTTTTGTGATCATCTGTCCCTTTTTCCTTGAAAGTACATTTAGCTCTCACCTATAATAAAAGATTCTCTAATTGGATTTGGAACCATTTTAATAAATCCAAGAATTAGGAAATGATTCAGTGAAGCTCAAATTAAAGAGCAATACTCACTATATAATCACCTTCCTATTTTCTCATTTTTAGTTGCTCTATAAATGTGTTCCTTTAGATAGAGGGGACTTGAGAGATCCAAGAAGTTCTTATAGGGTCACATGTGTGGGAATGATGCCAACTAGGTATAATTCCAGTGTGCCTCAACATAAGTATCACTATTTTATGTTTTCTTGTTTATATTTCTAGTTTTACAGCTAAAAATGATTGGAGTCCCTGTTACTTGAATACATAGTGATTTTATAACCAAAATAGACTACTACCAAGACTATTTATTCATCTACTTTACTTCCAAGAAAATTGAGTCAAATTATTGCTCCAGGATATCTGGCATGTCTTTTCTATTTGATTATTTATTTAGGGCACTAAGTAAATATATATTTCACATTTATGATAGCAAGAATAATAATAATATACTACTACTACTACTACTACTACTACTACTACTACTACTACTACGAAGACTGATAGCATTTACCATTTAATGAACAGTTACTATTTGCCAGAAATTATTCTAAATACATATATTGGCTCATTTTATCCTTACCATACGTCCTTGATACATTGTTTTCTCATTTTATACATGATAAAAATTCATAGAAAACTCAAGTAGATTGGCCAATATCACACAGAAAGTTACTAGTCATGGTTGAGAACATTAACAGAAGAATCCATGCTATGCAAGCCTTTGGTACTTAGGTAACAGCCAAGAGATATTTTTTACTAGTAATTTAGGAAAATATTCTAGTATCTAATTATTTGCATGAAAACCTCTCATGTCCTAGTTATACCTGCAGATGTCTGAGCTGAATGATTTTGGATATCAAGATTTCCAGTTCAGATGATTAAGTAGTTATTGTGGTTACAGCCTGCGAAACAAAATTGCCAAGGTCAAAAAACTAAGAATAGATTTTCAAGGAAGAATAGCTGTTATTCATCAAGATGAAAGTCAATTTTACAGGGCTTTGGCAAGGCTGGAAGTTTAAAATTATGAAGAAAGTGGTAGAGGTAACAAAGATATATATGTTAAAATTAATCATCAACTATAATATGTAATTGACCTAATTACCTGAGCACTTAATTTCTCATTACATGTGCAGCTTTATCTGGAACTTTTACTCCAGATTGTCCAGCCTGATTACATATTTATGTGTTTGTGTGTGTGTGTGTGTGTGTGTGTGTGTGCACGCGCGCGCACGCGCGCACACGAGCATGAGTGTGCATGAAGGATGTAGTTAATAAAGTTTATCAGAGTATGCTGAAGAAAATAATGTTAATAGTAAGGTGTTTTTAAATTGGTATACATTGAAATTTGAAATAGAGATTAATAATCATATTTATGATTATACATATATAAAATATAAAATTTTATTTCAAATATTTATTCTGGATATTTATTCTTCTAAGAGTAAGGATATCCATAATTTACCTATTATTTATATCCTTAAAAGTATGAAGCCCCTCCCAACTGGTCTGGCTCAGTAGAAGAGTGTCGACTCATTAACCTGGATCACAGTTCAATTTCTGGTCAGGGATCAGGCCTAAGTTTCGGGCTCAATCCCCTCTAGGGGGCATGCAGGAGGCAGCTAATGAATGTTTCTCTCTCATTGATGTTTTTCTCTGTATATTCCTCTCTCAAGGATGAAAAATATATATTTTAAAAATATATGAAGTACCTTAGATATTTTAAATTTATAATCAACAAAAAAATCCAATTATAATCTTCTTTAAAACTAACATTCATGCATTATATTAAAGCATATGAAATAAACCTATCAAAATCAAAAGATGACATTTGTATGGATAAATTAAAAAGATTTATACAAAGAAATATTAATTTTCTCTGCCTCCAAAATTATTATAAAAATTTTAAATATAAAAATAAATGTGGAACTATAAATTTATAGTGTTTCAATTTGTTATATAATCACAGTTTTCACAAAGTTTAACAAACAACTGTCATGCAGCAGCAAATCTCTACTTTGGGTGGCATGGTGCCGCTTAAAGAGCCTTCTCTTTACTGCAGGGTCTGGAAGAATAAAAATACAGTGTCCAGCATTGCAAGAAATATTAAATATTAAAGGATCTTCTTCAAGATGGGAGGGTCTTGGGAGATGGTTGAAAAAGGTGAAGTGGTTAAGAAGTACAAATTGGTAGTTACAGAATAGATCTGGAGACATCAAGCACATCAAGCACAAGGTAGGGAATATAGTCAATAATCCTATCTAATAAAAGAATAATATGCAAATTGACTGTTCCTTCACCACACTCACAAACCACACCCACAATCCAATCAGAGCAAGTGTGCAAATTAACCCAACCAAGATGGTGGTTAATTTGCATATCTGCATGCAGAAGATGGCTAGAAGGAAACCAAGCACTGCAGAAGGGAGCTAGGCAGCAGAGAAGGGTGGGAGCTTTTCTCAGGATGCAGGAAGCTCTATTCTTGCAGAAATCTTCCTGCAGCAGGTCTCTAGTATTGTAATAACTATGTATGGGGTCAGGTGGGTACTAGCTTTATCTGGGTAATAACTTAGTAAGTTATATAATGACCAATAACTAGGTAGTACACCTGAAACTAATTTAATATTGTATGTCAACTATTATTGAAAAATTAAAAATTATTTAAAGTAATACGATGAAATGAAATTCAAGTATTAATAGATAAACATTCTGAAATTTTCAAATAAAAGGTATACACTGTATATAGAATATTAATAAGAGAAGCCAGTTTTTCACATTGCATTTTCTTTAAACATCTTTTTCTGACTTTTCAAATAAATTAATACATGCAGTCATGTTTGCAGAAACCATAATGGAAGTACAAATTGAATCTGTATTTTTCAAATTATTCAAAGTATGCACACATTTAATAGAATTTAATTTTGAGAAAAATTTAACAATACACCATACATAATATTTTATATTTCATATCATATATATATTGATAGTACTTTAGAGTTGTTATCAATATGGTGATATGTTATCTTAGAGGCACGGGGCTGTGTGTCCCTAAGCCCAGCCTGCACCCTCTCCAATATGGGACCCCTCAAGGGATGTCCGATTGTCAGATAGGATTGGGCCTAAACAGGCAGTCAGACATCCTTATCACAATCCAGGACTGTTGGCTCCCAACTGCTTGCCTGCTTACCTTCCTAATTGCCCCTAACCGCATCTGCCTGCCAGCCTGATAAACTCCTAACCACTCCCCTTCCAGCCTGGTTGATGCTTAACTGCTCCCCTGCAGGCCTGGTTCCCTTCAACTGCCCTTTTCTGCAGGCCCGGTTGCCCCCAACTTCCCTCCTCTGTTGGTTTCTAAGTGCCCTCCCCTGCAGGCTTGATCCCCCCCAACTGCCCTCCCCCGCTGTCCTGATCACCCACAACTGCCCTCCCTTGCAGACTTGGTCTTTCCCAACTGCCCTCCCTTGCTGGCCATCTTGTGGTGGCCATCTTGTGTCTACATGGGGCAGCCATCTTGTGTGATGGAGTGGTAGTCAATTTGCATGTTACTCTTATTATATAGGATAGAGGCCTGGTATATGGGTCGGGGCCAGGTGTTTTGACCTGAAGTGTGTCCTGGAAAAGTGTGGGGGTTTCCTTGGCACAGTGTGGCCTGGGCAAGGGGCTCATGGTGGTTTGTAGGCTGGACACCCCCCCCCCCAGTGACCCAAGCAAAGGCCCTAGTATCTGGGGTTTATTTATCTTCTATCATTGAAACTTTGTAGCCTTGAGCAGAGCCAAGCCTCCTGTTCACTCTGTGGCCACAGCCATTTTTGTTGGGATTTATTTATTTTCTATAATTGAAACTTTGTAGCATTGAGTGAAGTCCTGGGCCTGTCACGGTGTTTGGAAAGCTAGGCTTCCTTCATTGCCAGGGAAACCCAAGCCACCTGCTGTCTCCATGGCCACAGCCATCCTGGTTGGTTTAATTTCCATATTTGTTTCTGATTGGCTGGTGGGCATGGATTGTGGGTATAGCAGAGGTACATTCAATTTGCATATTACTATTTTATTAGATAGGATAGCTTTTAGAAATTTCTTTCTGAAGACTGTGGAAATAGAAATATTTATTATTTATGAGATCAAATTAAATAATAACACTATATGTGATAGGCATCCATGTAAAACTGATAAGCATAAAAAGGGAAAATATTTTTAAAATACTTATAATTTTTTTAAAGAAAAGAAAACTTCTAAGGTTTAGAATTATATGTTGCCCTACAGTTTAGCTAATCAAGTCCATTTTCTTTTTAATTTAAATTTTATTTACACTCAATATTATTTTGTATTAGTTTCAGATATTCTGCAAAGTGTTCCCTTCCCATATTTCCAGTACCTACCTGGCACCATATATAGTTATTACAATATCAACAACATTCATTTTATAGATGAAAGTAAGGACATTCATTTTAGTAAAAAAATATAATTTCCCAGATCAGTCTTATAAGCCATGAAAAATAAACAAGAAAATATTAAAGTATTTTTACATTTCTCAAATAATTATGTAAAATATCATAAATTTTCCTAATTAAAAGTATTTTAAAGTTCTAGGTACTAACATCTCTTAAAAAATAAAAACAATGGAAATATTTGATGATACTGCAACTTGTTTTAAAAAAATGGAAAGCATAGAACTCAGGAAATAATGATTGGCGTCAGAATGTTTAATGTCAGGTCTGTGGGAAATACAGCGGAAAACATTTTTTAGGAGTTTCCGTGCTGAGAGAAAGGTATTTTGTTTTGTGTTTTTTTTAAGGTAAAATGCAAATATTTATCATAATCAGTTAGGGGGGCACAAAAGAGGAAATGAATTAGGGAGTTCTCTGAAATAAGTCATGTCTCTATACAATAGAACATAATCATCAAATATTTTGTTGTGGGATAACTATGTTTAAAGTAAGAAACTTTTTCTATTTCATTCATCTTTTATCATCACATATATAATTTTAATTGTAAATTCCTGAGGCAACTTACAAGTAAAATAAGTCAATATTTTTGAATTGCCTATCATTTGGAGAATGTTTAATTAAAAAAGTTTTATAAACAATGGAATATAATTTCAATCAGATACACAATAAAATGTTTTTTATAATGATCTTTAAAAACAATGAATAGTAAGTATACTTGGAGTTAGTACTGAGTGTTTTGTAGAAAAAAATAAAATTGCAACAATTGCTTGATTACTGACATTTTAATCTGCAATGAGAATATAAGTATCAAATCAAATCAAGGTTGTGTTTTGTTTTTACTCTGCTGAGTACATTCAATTTAACTATGTATTAAGGAAATTAATAAATGCATTTAGCCATCTGTTATCAAAGTACAAATATCACTATAGCTAAAACTTATAGTACATGATCACTCCAGCATGTAGCATTAAATATAACTTTGCACTTTTAAATATATAAATTAAAAAATGAGAATTATCAAATTTACATAAGTCTATTATAGACAGAAAGTTTACAGCCTTAACTATAATTTAGTAGACATTTTTTGGTCAGTGTAAAATATTCAGTGACCAAACCACAGTTTCAGAAAGTAATTAAAAGATTTTCATGAGTAAATTGTGTTATCAAAGAACTACATTCTATTCTTACCTTTGCTTCCTCCCCAGGAACCCTCACTGAGTTTAAGAACAATCTCATGGCTAGTTGTTGTCATATAACACCAAAGAACTTCTCTAATCGTGTGTACATTAGATATGACCTGAGAAATTTGTGTGGTTGTGAAAACTGGTTTTTAAAAATATATAATAATACTAATAAACATTAAACAGGAAAAATTTTATTTCATGTAGAATTATTCTTAAACTCCTTTTTTTTAGTGACCTGAGTCGTAATAGTGCATGCAAAAAATAGTAAAATAATTTAAAGAAAGTTAATGAAGCTATGATAGTGCACACCATCTTGGAAATTTACAGCTGAAGCACATCTTTTAAGTATTATAACAAGATTCATTGTGGATTTTTTACATGTCAAGGAACATTTTCAAGGAACAAGTCCACTCTCTTATTTATGCTAAACTAATTATTGGCTGAGTATTCATGTTAAAAGCAAGTGACATGTAAAAGTAATCATCACATTCTCCAACTGATCCATATCTGTGGCTACAGAATGTCAGTGCCTTAGAGGGTATGTGTGTCAATTTTATATGTCAACTTGGCTAAGCTACATTGCCCAGTGATTTAATCAAACACTAATCTAGATGTTGCTGTGAAAGTATTTTGTAGACATGGTATCTTTTAAGCCCGTCAGGTGACTGTAATGTGTAGCTAGTATTGAGTACCTTTGCTCTAGAGCTTTGCTATTCAAGGTTTGACCCATGGGCCAGCAATGTTAACATCACCTAGGAGCTTGTTAGATATACAGACTGTCAGGCTTCACCCCAGAGCTACTGAATTGGAATCTGCTTTATAAAATCTCCAGGGGATTAAGAGGCACAGTGAAATTTGAGAAACACAATATGAAAAGTCAACCTTCACCCAAGGAGAGCTGCTGTAACTGACATCTGGCTCCCACTCCATGACTGTAGCTTTGTATACTATTGAGCAATGAAAAAAACCACATACACACACACACACACCAAAAAGATAAAACATTGTCATAGCCATGCAGCACAAAAAAAGTGTTAAATATTCATTCATGAATGCAATGTGTCTAAAAAATGACATCACCTTTAATATTCAAAGTTTATTTCCCTATAGATTAAAGTTTATCAAGCAGTTTTGAATAATAACTATAAAGTATAGAAAATACACTGTAAAATGTATTTATATTTACATGAGTAATAAAATAAATTTGAGAGGTTTGGATAAAAGTGTGAACTCTAGAAAATATAAATAATGGTGAAAATAAGTAGTTTTACTGCTACTTCTCAAAAGTAAATAGTTTATCTGTGTCTGTTAAAGAGAGGAAATCAGAATTGCAATCACTATGTATTAGTCTTATATCAATAAATTATCTTTGTGGTATTGAATATTATTGCCATGTTATTCATTGAATCAAGAGAAAATAATATGCTGAATTAGAAATTAGAGCTACATAATTTTAAGTGGTTATTACTCACCATATCTAATTATATTCAAATATAGATTTCATACTAAAACTAAGACAAGTTTTTCTTGCTAAAAGAACAATATTCTTATTCCTATGTAGTTAGAGAATGTCTTCTTTTCTGCAAAACATTTATATAAATCTATCATAAGATAACTACAATTGGTTTAGAATCTATTGTGAGGAGAAAACTGTGTTAGACATCTCAGTAGAGCATATATTATTTCTGTTTCCCATAGTCATCTTTCAAGATACAGTTTATATCTCCATTTTATAGATGAGAAAACATAGTTTTTGAGATAAGACACTTGTTCAAAGTCTAACATGTATTCTTTAGCTAATGTTGGATCTTCCACATAACACTATATCTTTGTTTCTCAAAAACTTCAATCATCCTGTGTACTATCATCACAATATTTGCTATACTTGCAGAAAAACACATTATTATTTAACATTTTTGGAAAATATTTTATTTCAGGGAGAGGGAAAGAGAGATAGAAACATCAATGTGGCATTACCTTGCATATCTAAGAGAATCCCTGATTGGCTTCCTCCAGCACAACCCACACTGGGATTGAGCCTGAAACCTGGGCATGTGCCTTTGATCAGAATTGAACCCAAGTCCCTTCAGTCCACAGGTTGATGCTCTATGCACTGAGCCAAACAAGCTAGAGCTTAATTAACATTTTAGAATGAACTATGATGCATCTTGCTTGGATGGGGTGAAAGAAATGTAGCTAAGTACTATAGAAGTCAAAAACTGTGGTAAAATCTGTTTGATGGATTAGTTTCACTATTTCCAACACGCAGTCAAATAAATAAATAACTTGCCATGCATGGCCAATGTGGCTCAGTGGTTGGGCATTGTGCAGTGCACAGGGGGTTGATGGTTCAATTTCTGGTCAGGGCACATGCCCAGTTCAGTCCCCAGTCAGGGACATGTGTGGGGCAGCGGATGGATGTTTGCTTCTGGCATCAGTGTTTCTCTCTCTCTTCCCCCTCCCTTCTTTTCTCTCTGGAAATCGATTTTAAAGATCCTGAAAATACATAAATACATACATGCATACATATATACATACATAAATACCTTTTAAAACTGTGCCAGTGTAACACCTAAAATCATCTTGCATAATTCCAAAGATATATTGCCATACTCAGGAAACACATTCCACCACAAATCATGCATTAACAAGACATTCGTATATCAATGCCAGACAAACATTTCAAAATGGGGTGTACACTGAGTGGCCAGATTATTATGATCTCTGACCTCATAATAATCTGGCCACTCAGTATATATCCTATATAATAAAAGGATAAAAGGCTAATATGCAAATTGCCCCCTCGAACAGGAGTTCGACCAGCAGGCAGGCCGGCCAACTGCCCATGTCCCCTCTCCCTGGCCAGGATGGCCAGACCCTACGACCCATGCAAGAATTCATGCACCAGGCCATACACACACACACACACACACACACACACACACACACACACACACACACCGAGAGACCAGAGTATTATGCTTTCACAGATCACAATAATCTGGCCACTCAGTGTATATGCAATTTAGGGTGTATAGTAGAGATTGAAAATTAGAAGTTATCAATAGTTCTAAAATTGATACCATAAGTGCATATGAATGTATGTGATGACTAAGGGACAGTATATAGTGAGATAACTTAGGAAGACTAAGAGTAAACCTTGGCAAATATTTACTTTTAGGGAATACAAAGATAAAAAAATTCTGACTTATACCAAAAAGAATAACATTTTCAATGGAATTATCTGCAGAATTGGCTTTCTGCGGGGGGGGGGGTATATTGAGGAATGCCACAGGATTTAATAATTAGGTGATTGCTCCTAATTTAATTTGCATAATAGTGGTAAAACAAATTATAGGGAATTAAGGTATAAGTAAAGCACCATTGACTCACCCAATAAGAAAATTGAATATACACAAGCAAAATATTCATGGAATAGGTAAATTGAAACATGTTCACAGATTAAGAGCAAGAAGTAAGTGGACAGATATTTAAGATATAAAGGAAAGAAAAATATTGTTGCAGAAAAGCTCCAGAAGCTACAGAATGCAGAAAGTAGTATAAAGGATAAAAGAAGGAGTTTTCATTGAGATAATGATACATTTTGCTTTATTACAGGAAAATTGGGTAAAATGGAAAGTTTTTAATTTAAATTTTAATTAAATTTATTGGAGTGACATCCTATTTAATAAAAGAGTAATATGCAAATTGACTGTACCTCTGATCAAGCCACACCCACAACCACACCCACCAGCCAATCAGAAGCAAATTACACAAATAAACCCCAACCAAGATGGTTACTGCCACTGAGAGCAGAAGGAAGGCTTGGGTTTTCCCAGCCTGCCATTGCTGGTCTAGGCCTCCACTCAATGCTACAAAGTTTCAATTATAAAAGATACATAATCCAAACAGAAATAGTGGCAGCCACAGAGCTGGAGAGAGAAGAGGCTAGGGTTGACAGGGCGATGGAGGAAGCATAGCTTCTGCAGCCATAGCGCCTAGGCCTCCACTCTAGGCTACAAAGTTTCAAACAGAAATAGCTGTCGCTAAGGAGCGTGCAGAAGGCTTGGCTTCACTCTAGGCTACAAAGTTTTAATTGTAGAACATAAATTAATCCCAGATCCCAGGGCCTCCACTTGGGTCGCTGGGGGGCATGACCGGCCTGCAAACCACCATAGGCTCCTTGCCCAGGCCGCCCCACACTCCAAGGAAACCCCCACCCTAATCCAGGACACCTTTCAGGGCAATTGAGCTGGTCCCCACTTATGCATCAGGCCTCTATCCTATCTAATAAAAGAGTAATACATAGATTGACCATCACTCCAACACATAAGAGGACTATCCACATGTGGTCAAAGATCCTGCCCCCATGTAGAAATAAGATGGCCAGCAGGGGAGGAGAGTGGGCTGTTCCAGGCCTGCAAGAGAGGGAAGTTGTGTCAAGATGTGAGGCAATTGAACCTTAGTGGGGATGAGGAAATTTAGATATTAGTTTGGAATGCAAATAAAGACCATTAGAACTTTGGATTTTAAAGAATATATCTCAGTAGAAAATAGGGCCTGTTGGTGGGTGCCCAAAGTGAAGTAGAGCTGACAGTCACTGAAGATAAGAAACTTAACAAATCATGATATGCAATGTCTACTCACTGGTATGTACACCTAAAATTAATATAATAGTGTATGTCAATTGCAATTGAAAAATAAAAATGATTTTAAAAAATTCTCAGAAAAACAAGTCATGATATCTTGAAAAGTCATAATTTTTACTGGAAAAATTACAAAGTTTTAAAATTCTGGTTTGGGTTTTGTCCATGCCTTTAAATATAAAAAAAGTTTTCTATGGAGAGTTAGGGTTTCTCCCCAATATTAAGATAGATATATTATGTATGGTAATTAAAATTCAAACATCTGCCTTTTAGAAATACATAACACTCCCAATGCTATATATCTTTTTTTAATTTTCATTCTTTTTTAATTGTATCTTTACTGTTGAAAGTAGTATAGATGTCTCCTTTGACCCCCTTGATGCCCTCCACCCAACTCCTGCACCTACAATGTGATATATCTTTACTTTAAGATAATAACTATTGTAATCTTATAGAAAATATCCCCTGCCCTCCAAAAATGTAAGATGTTGATAAAACAGATAAAATCAACAATAATATAATCGGCTTTGCTGATAAATTTTATGCTAATAATTTTATGACCCTCAAAACATTTTATATTGTAGACTGTTTAGCAGCTCCTTCACCCTTTTCTCTACAATTCAACCCTTGTTTTATATGTAATGTACATCTTCACATCAAGAGTTTCAGTCGTAACATGATTGTCTGATATATTTTACATGACTGCCAAAATTGATTGCTCTTATAAGTTTCTAAAACTTATATCTAAGAGTTACTTAGATATAAGAGTAAATAGTACTTACTATTTCCAAATTAGGGACCGTGCAAATTTTGAGATAATGAATACAAATTTATTTAAAACAAATAAATATCTACAAATACATAGAAAAATATAATCTGAAAATCTGATAATCAGTTCTGGAATTTCCCAATCCCACATGTATGTTCATTCTATTTTTTTTTATAAAAATATATTTTATTGGCTGCGGGAGCACCTCCACTTGCCACCTGAGGACATGTGCTTCACTCCCTGCCCCTGCCCACTGGCGCCCAGTCCCCGTGCCCTCCTTTAGCTGGGGTTATAATTGCTTCTCACCCGCCTGCCCCCAGGATTTTTTTGGGGGTGGTTGGAGGAGGCAGAGGTGGCTCAGAGGGAAATTTCCTTGTGCCTCCATTCCCGGGAGTGGGGAGTGGCGTCAGAGGCCACCGTTTCCAGCAGCAGCAGCAGCAGCAGCAACTTGTGATTGGTGTTACCAGATATTAATTTCTACATTCCCACATCAATGCACTGTCAATGGATTATATCCTGTGTTGTGACCTCATGGTTTAAGTGAGAATAAAGATGAGTATAAGAAGTGATGTGGTCTTCTTGGTATATAGGTACTTGCAAAAGTCAGGATTTTCTCATTCAGCGTTTACCTTTGTTATAGAAAGCCATATCAGTTAATCAAACGTAAATGGTACCTTTGTCCCACCTGCTGCATTGATTCTGTCATCCAGAAATGTCTATGGTATGGTTGACCAATAGAGTCTCTGTCGCTGATAGATGTTTTAATGCCCAATGTCGTACAAACAAGACAACAAGCTTAGAGAGACAAGTTTGCACAGAAATAAGCAGCAGCTGCAGCAGCTGCTGCACCTGCCAGGAACCAGCAAGGATCTGCATAAAAATGGAGAAAACACACCAAATGGGGAGGAGCATGAGGCACATACTATAGAAAATAATCATACTAATATGATGGATGTTGAAATCCCTCCTCACAAGGCAGTTGTGTTACAGGGTCATGAATCTGAAGTGTTCATCTGTGCCTGGAACCCTGTTAGTGATTTCTTGGCATCAGGGTCAGGAGACTCACAGCAAGAATCTGGAATCCTAGTGAATATAGCACCAGTGGCTCCACAGAGTTAGTACTTCAACACTGTATACAAGGAGGGCAAGATGCCCCCAGCAACAATGACGTGACCCCTCTAGATTGGAGAGGAAGGTAAAGGGATAGAGAGTTAGAAACCTTGATGAAAGAGAAACATCAATCAGCTGCCTCCTGCACACCCTCTACTGTGGATGTGCCCACAACCAAGAGTGAAGGTAGACTTCTAGCAACTGGTTTATAGGATGGGTTTCCCATAATACGGGCTAAAGATGGTAACCTTGCTAGCACCTTAGGGCAGCATACAGGCCCTATATTTGCATTAAAATGGAATAAGAAAGGAAATTCCATCCTAAGTGCCGGAATAGACAAGACAACAATTATTTAGAATGCACACACTGGCGAAGCCAAACAAGTTACCTTTTCATTCAGCACCATCATTGGATGTTGACTGGCAGAGCAACAACACTTTTGCCTCTTGGAATTCAGATATGTGCATTCACGTCTGCAAATTAGGATAAGACAGACCTATTAAAACATTCCATGGACACACAAATGAAGTAAATGCTATCAAATGGGACCCAACAGCGATGTCCTGGCCTCTTGTTCTGATGACATGACTTTGAAGATATGGAGTATGAAACAAGACAACTGTGTCTATGATTTGCAAGCATATAATAAAGAAATTTATACTATTAAGTGGAGTCCAACAGGACCAGGGACAAATAATCCAAATGCCATCCTTATGTTAACAAGTGCATCCTTTGACTCTATTGTTAGATTATGGGATGTAGACTGAGGAACTTCCATCCATACCTTGACAAAACATCAAGAGCCCATGTACAGTGTAGCTTTGAGTCCTGGTGGCAGGTATCTGGCAAGTGGTTCTTTTGACAGATAGGTACTCTAGTTCACAGCTACAAGGGAACAGGTGGAGTTTTTGAAGTATGCTGGAATGCAACAGGAGACAAGGTTGGAGCCAGTGCATCAGATGTTTCAGTTTGAGTATTAGACCTTTGGAAATAGCGCTACTGGTTGGAATCCATGGGCTGACTATGAATGTGTACATAGCCAAAATGACTGTTCCTGACTCATGTACTGCTATCATCCCACTTGAACCATGGCCAGTCCACTATAGCCAAATCTGAAATATATATAGTATATACACAAAATTGCACCCTAAATACAACAGAATTTTGTTACAGCTTGTGAATTCTGTTCACAAAGTGCTGGAATCTAATCTGCTGTTCCCCTAAAATAGCATTAAGAAGTTTGGATATGAAAAACAGAAGAAAGAAATCTATACATATAAAGAGGTAATGTACAAATTTGTCTGGGACACTGTAATGGTCACAACTGAACAAATTTGCATATTACCTATTTATAGGCTGCTCATGCAGTTGGGGGAAGGGAACTGCTGCACAGTGAGGCAAGCCATGGATGGCACAGGGGTGCAGAGAGCAGATAGCAGGACCTGCCAGCACTGTGGTGACAAGCAGGTTCACAGAGATCAGGGCGGAGCAGTGCCCACAGAGAACAGGAAGCAGGGCCTGCCAGTTGCTACAGCAATGATCAGGTCTGCAGTCAGCAGGGCAGATAAGGGCCTGCCTGTGCTGCAGCTACCATCAGGTCCACAGAGAGCAGGGCAGAGCAGAGCCCATAGAGAACAATAACCAGGGCCTTCCAGTGGCCACTGCAATTAGCAGGTCCACAGAGAACAAGACAGAGCAGGCCCACAGAGGGAGTGGGAGCAGAGGGGCAGGGGGGACATGCCCAGGCCGCAGCTACTGGGAGACAGCGCCCCAGCAGGCCCGCCTCTGTGCATAAGCTGCAGAGGAAACACCTTTTATGACAGCTCATTGGCTAAGCTCCCCATACACCACTCTCAGTATTCTTGATAACTTCAATAATAAGAATCCAAGAAGGTGATCTAGGGTTTTTCCACCTAACTCCTGGAGGAAAAAAATGAAGGTCCACTGCTAGAGGGGCTAAGAAATGTCATATCCTGCCCTAGCCAGTTTAGCTTAGTGGATAGAGCCTGAGACTGAAGACCATAGGGTCTGGGTTTGATTCTGATCAAGGGCATGTACCTAGGTTGCAAGTTCCTGCCTGGACAGGGCCCAGGTCATGGCTCATGCAGGAGGCAACCAATTGAAGTGTCCCTCTCAGATTGATGTTTCTCTCTTTCCCTCTCTCTTCCACACTCTCAAAAAATTTAATGGAAAAAAATATCCTCAGGTGAAGATATAAAAGAAATATCATATCCTATGAAAGAGACATCTTGAAAATGCCTAAACATCTTGAAAATGTCATTTTTGTGTGTATGTGGTGAAGGGACTGGAGTTGTGTTGATGAAAACATCTTGGTGGCCAGAAGTGGCAGCAGCAGGGGGATGATGGAGGTGGCATCTTCCCTTGATCAGCCCACAGAGGGAGTTAAGACTGCAGGGAGCAGGCCTAAGCTGTCAGAACACCCCCTGAGGGATACCAGTCTGTGAGAGGAGGCAGGCTGGGCTGAAGGCCTCCACAACAGAGCATGAATTTCTTGTTTCAGGCCTCTAGTCCTAACTAATAAAAGAGTAATTTTGAAAATTGGCCTTACCTTAAATCAAGCACGCCCACCACCATGCCCACCAACCAATCAGGAGCAAATTATGCAAATAAAGCCAACCAAGATGGCTGCCGCCACTGAGAGCAGGAGGAAGGCTTGGGTTTTCCCAGCAACAGAGGAAGCCAAGCTTTCCACCTGCCCTTTCCGTCCTAGGCCTCCACTCAATGCTACAAAGTTTCAATTATAGAAGACACATAATTCCAACAGAAATGACAGCAGCCATGAAGCTGGAGAGAGAAGAGGCTAGGGTTTCCAGAGTGATGGAGAAAGACAAACTTCTGCAGCCTTGGCCTAGGCCTCAACTCTAGACTACAAAGTTTCAATCAGAAATGGCTGTCACCACAGAGAGTGCAGGAGGCTTGGCTCTGCTCTAGGCTACAAAGTTTCAATTGTAGAACATAAATTAATCCCAGATCCCAGGGCCTCCACTTGGATCCCTGGGGGGCGTGGTTGTCCTGAAAACCACCATAGGCCCCTTGCCCAGGCCACTCTACACCCCAAGGGAACCCCCACCCTGATCTAGGACACCCTTCAGGGCAAACCAGCTGGACCCCACCCATTTACCAGGCCTCTATTCTACCTAATAAAAGAGTAATTTGCAGATTGACTATCACTCCAACACACAACAGGGCTGCCCTCATGTGGTCAAAGATACTGCCCCCATGTGGAAACAAGATGGCCACCACAAGATGGCCAGCAGGGGAGAACAGTGGGAGGTTCCAGGCCTGCAATGGAGGGCAGTTGTGGACCATCAGGCCAGCAGTGGAGGGCAGTTGGGAGAGACCAGGCCTGCAGGGGAGGGAAGTTGGGGGCAAACAGGCTGGCAGGAGAGCAGTTAAACATTAATTAGGCTGGCAGTGTAATGGTTAGGGGGTTATCAGGCTGGCAGGCAGAAGCAGTTAGGGGCAATCAGGGAGGTAGGCAGGAGATCAGTTTGGAGCTAGCAGTCCTGGATTGTGAGAAGGATGTCCGACTGCCCATTTAGTCTTGATCCTATTGGGATGGGGCCTAAACGGGCAGTCAGACATCTCTTGAGGGGTCCCAGATTGGAGAGGGTGCAGGCTTGGCTGAGGGACACCCCTCCCAAGGCCCCCATGCATGAATTTCATGCACTGGGCTTCTAGTATGCATTATAAAAGCAGACCATACATGTACCAGTTTTTGGATCCTAATGACAGCCTTGTTTCTCCCTTTTGAATCAGCAGACATCGTGGATTATATTTTATTTTCTTCAATAGTTGAACAGTTTGTATGTACAGAGAAAATGGACTTACAAAAGCTTGCAGCAGTAGCTTGTTCTTGCTTTTAAACTATTGCTTTTGGTTTAGTTTATGGAAGCACGAAGTAAGGGAGTGAATCAGTTTCTTCTTTATATTTTTCACCATTTACAAAAATTATTTAAAAATATTTAATGCATTCTTTTGAAAATATAAATGTCTGGTGCCTTTTATGGCTCCCAGAGCATATATTCAATTGGTAAATGTTGTGGAAGGGGAAATTGGAAATTAGTAAAAATATATTACTTTGGCCACATCAATCTGTAAGACATATCAATAAAGGGGTATTATGCTCTGTTGTTTTTTGTTTGTTTTATTTTATTTTATTTTATTTTATTTTATTTTTTGATGTGACTTAAATGAAGTAGTTTCTATTTTGGGACATATTTCTGCCAATTAAAGACTAGGAAGGCACAGGTTTTTTTTTAAATATAGCATAGAGAAGATGCAAAAAAATCTTCTCAAGTTTTGTAGCCATAACTAAATTATGGTTAAGATGTGCATTATTGTAAAAGGATCAAAGTAGGTTTGGGGTTTTTGTTTGTTTATTTGTTTGTTTTGCTTTGTTTTTTAAGAGATTAAAATGTTTTTTGGATAAGAATTAGCTTCTCAAAAATGTATATTTTATTGATTTTTTAGAAAGACAAGAAGGGAGAGAGATAGATAACTAGAAACATCACCTATCAGCTGCCTCCTGCATGCTCCCCATAGGGGATTGATCCTGAAACCCTGACATGTGCCCTGACTAGGAATCAAACCACTGGCCAAGTATGTTCATTCTTTTTTATGTCTCTTACTTTAAAAAAATTCTTTATTGTTTAAAGTATTACATACGTCTACTTTTTCCCCCATTAACCTCTCCCCAGCCAGCCCCAGCCCCTTGCACATGTACTCACCACCCTAGTGTCTGTGTCCTTTGGTTATGCTTATATGCATTCATACAAGTCCTTCTTTCCCCTCCCATGCTTTCCCTCATAAGTTTGACGGTATTTTTGATGTTTCTCTGTTTCTGGATCTATTTCTGTTCATTCATTTATGTTGTTTATTATATTCCAAAAATAAGTGATATTTATCATTCCCCAACTGGCCATTTCACTTAGCATAATGCTCTCCATGTCCATTCATGTTATTACAAATGGTAAGAGTCTTTTCTTTTTTAGAGCAGCATACTATTAGATTCTGTGGATGTACCATTGTTTCTTAATTCGCTCATCTACTGATGGGCACTTAGGCTATTTCTAAATCTTAGCAAATTTTTAATTGTGCTGTAATGAACATAGAAGTGCATATGTCCTTTCTGATTGGAGTTTCTGATTTATAGGGATATATTCCTAGAAAAAGGATTATTAGGTCAAATGGGAGCTCCATTTTTAATTTTTTGAGGAGATTCTATACTGTTTTTCCACAGTGGATGTCCCAGTTTGCATTCCCACCAGCAGTGCATGAAGGTTCCTTTTTCTCCACATCCTCACCAGCACTTGTCCTTTGTCAATTTGTTGATGATAGCCATTATTATAGGTGTGAGATGGTACCTCATAGCCCTTTTGAATTACATCTCTCAATGATTAGCAACTGAGAATGTTTTCATAGTCTCTTAGCCTTTTGTATGTCCACTTTCAAAAAGTGTCTATTTAAGTCCTCTGCCTATTTTTTATTGGATTTTTTATCTTCATTTTGTTAAGATGTATGAGTTCCCAATAAATTTTAGAGATTAAATCTTATTGGACATAAAATTGGAAAATACATTCTCCCATACAGTGAGCTTTCTTGTTGTTTTGTTGATGGTTTCTTTTGCTGTGCAGAAGATTTTTATTTTAAAGTAGTCTCATTTATTTATTTTCTTCTTAGTTTCCATTACCCTAGTAGATGTATCATTAAATATATTTCTAAAACATGTCTCTGATATTTTGCTGCCTATGTCTTCTAAGATTTTTATGGTTTCCCATCTTACATTTAAGTCCTTTAT
This sequence comes from Antrozous pallidus, assembly GCA_027563665.1. Taxonomy (NCBI): domain Eukaryota; kingdom Metazoa; phylum Chordata; class Mammalia; order Chiroptera; family Vespertilionidae; genus Antrozous; species Antrozous pallidus. Next base: position 114,205,417 of record CM050509.1, read on the forward strand.
CCATTTTGAGTTTATTTTTGAGTATGGAGTAAGTTGGTGGTCTAGTTTCATTTTTTGCTTGTATCTGTCCAACTATCCCAACAGCATTAACTGAAGATACTTGTTGACTACATTATATGTGTTTGCCTCCTTTGTCAAATATCAATTGAGCATAATGGCTTGGATCGATTTCTGGGTTCTCAGTTCTGTTCCATTGGTTTATAGGTCTATTCCTGTGCCTGAACCAGATAGTTTTGAGGACAGCAGCTTTGAAATATATTTTGATATTGTGATCCCTCCAACTTTGTTCTTTCTCAAGAGTGATGCAGCTATTGTTTTTTTTATTCAATATGAATTTGTAGAGTGTTTTTTTCTAGGTCTGTGCAATATGCCATTGGTATATTAATGGGGATTGCATTGAATCTATAGATTATTTTGGGTAGTATGGAAATTTTAATGATGTTGATTCCACCAATCCATCAACATGGTATATTGTTCCATTTGTTTATGTCTTCTGGTATGTCTTTTTACAATGTCCTATTATTTTTCCAAGTACAGGTCTCTTACTTCCCTAGTTATGTTTATTCGTATGTATCTTATTTTTTTGGTACAGTGGTAAATAGGATTGTTTTTGTTTGTTGGTTTATTTTTTTTTTTTTTTGGTGTGTGTGTGTGTGTGTGTGTGTGTGTGTGTTTTGTTTGTGTTTTGTTTTGTTTTTCTATTTCTATTTCTGTGAGTTCATTACTGGTGTATGAAAAGCCATACATTTCTGGGTATTAATTTAGTATCCTGCTATATTATCAAATTCATGTATTATATCTAGTAGTTTTTTGATGGATTTTTTAGGGTTTTCCATGTACAATACCATATGTCAAATGCAAATAATGACAGCTTTACTTGTTTTTAAGTGTAGGTGCCTTTTAGTTCTTTTTCTTGTCTGATTGCTTTGACTAATACTTCCAATATTATGTTGAACAGGAATGGTAAAAGTGGGCATCCCTGTCTTGTTTCCATTCTTAGGGGAAATGGTTTTAGTTTATGTCCATTGAGTATGATGTTGGCTGGGGGTTTGCCAAATAAGACTTTTATTGTGTTGAGGTATGATCTCTCTATTTCTACTCTACTGCAGGTTTTTATCAAGAAAGGATGTTGGATTTTGTGAAATGCTTTTTCTGCATCAATTGATGTGATAATGATATTTTTGTCTCTCAATTTGTTTATGTGATATAACACATTTATTGATTTGCAGCTATTGTACCATCCATGCATTCCTAGAATAAATTCCACTTGGTCATGGTGTATGATTTTTCTAATGTAGTGCTGGATTTGATTTGATTTGATAGTATTGTGTTGAGGAGTTTAGCATCTATGTTTATGAGGGATATTGGCCTGTAATTCTCTTTCTTTGTAATATCTTTATCTGGTTTTGGGATTAGGGTAATACTGGTTTCATTGAAAGAGCTTGGAAGTGTTCCTTCCTCTTGAATTTTTTTGAATAGGCTGAGAAGGATAGGTTTTAGTTCTGCTTTGAATGTTTCATAAAACTTCCCTGGGAAGGCATCTGACCCAGGGCTTTTGTTTGCTGAATTTTTTAAATTGCTGCTTCAATTTCCTCCATAATTATCAGCCTATTCAGATTTTTTTATTCTTCATGATTCAGTTGTAGAGGGTTGTATTTTTCTAGGAAAAGCCTATTTCTTCTATGTTGACCAGGTTGTTGGAATATAGTTGTTCATAGTATTTTCTTTACAATCCTTTGTATTTCATGGGGTCTGTTGTTATTTTGCCTCTTATCCCCATACAAAAGAAAATGAGAAATAACCAGAAAAGGAAAAAAATGAAATGAAAGCAAGCAATTTGTCAGATAAAGAATTCAGAGCAATGGTTATAAAGACACTGAGAAGAATGGAAGACAAATTCAACCTGAGTAAGAATCAAGAGGAAAGGAAGAAGAATCAAGAGGAAATTAAGAATGACATACCTACAATAAGCAAAACAATTGAAAGTATCAACAGTAGACTAATAGAACCTGATGATCACATCAGCAAGCTAGAAGGCAACACAGAATAAAACACCCAAGCAGAGCAGCAAATGGCACAAAACCAAACTTAAAAAGCAGGAGGAGAGCCTAAGAAAGATTTGGGAAGACACAAAGGAAACATCTGCATAATAAGTGTGCCAGAAGGAGAGGAAAATGAGCAAGGAATACAAAACATGTTTGAAGAAATAATGACAAAAACTTCCCTGATATTGGGAAGAAAACACACACAAGTCCAGGAAGCACACAGAATCCCAAACAAGATGTACCCAAGAAAAGCGAAACCAAGACACATCATAATTAAATTAGCAAATACCAATGACCAAGTAACTATCTTAAAGGCTGCCTGAGAGAGACAGAAAGTTACCTATGAGTCATCTCCAATAAGACTATAAACTGATTTCTCAACAGAAACACATCAGGTCAGAAGGGAATGGAATGAAATATATAACATGGTGCAAAGCAAGAGCCTGAATCCAAGAATACTATACCAGCAAAGCTAACATTCAAAAATTGAAGGTGAAATCAGGAGCTTCACAGAAAAAAAATGCTTAAGGACGTTTATTACCACCAAACCAGCAATGCAAGAAATGCTAAAGGGGCTGCTTTAAATAGAAGAAATTGAAAGGGAAGAAGGAGCACAGGCATAAAGAATAAAAATGGCTACAAACAAGTACCTATGAATAACATTAAATGTAAATGGATTAAATGGTCCAATCCTAAATGGATAAGAAACCATGACCCATATATCTGCTGTCTACAGGAGACTCACCTCAGAACAAAGGAATTACACAGATTGATAGTGAAGGGATGGAATTTTTTTCAGGCAAATGGAAATGAAAAAAAGCTAGGGTAGATATACTAATATCTGAAAAAATAGACCTCAATGTGAAAGCTATAACAAGAGATAAGGAAGGCCACTTCATAATACTAAAGAGAGCAATTCAACAAGAAGATATAACTGCACTGGATAAATCTTCTAAAAACCTCAACAAAGAAACATCAATCTTAAATGACTCAGTATATCAGATGGAATTAAATGACATCTTCAGAACATTTCACCCCAAATCCATGGAACATATGTTCTTCTCAAGTGTACATGGGCATTTTCAAAGATAGATGACATATTGGGGCTCAGGAGAAGTCTCTCCAAATTCAAGAAGATAGAAATCATATCAGGTATCTTCTCAGATCTCAATGGCATAAAATTAATAATCAGCTACAATAAAAAATGAAAATAAAATCAAACACCTAGAGGCTAATAGCATGCTATTAAAATGATTGGATTATTAAAGAGATCAAAGAATAAATAAAAAAGCATCATTGCCACAAGTGACTGAAAACACAATGATCCAAAATCTATGAGACACAGTGAAAATAGTCTTGAGAGTAAAATTCATAGCTGTACAGGCCTACCTCAAAAAACAAGAAAGAAAAGAAAAGAAAAATGGTAATGAATTATCTATCCCTACAACTCAAAGAGTTTGAAAGAGTGCAACAGGAAAAGCCCAACATAAGCACAAGGAAGGAAATAATAAAGGTCAGAGGAGAAATGAATTATATAGAGAAAAAAATAACAAAGATCAACAAAACCAAGAGCTGATTATTTGAAAGGATAAAAAACAATTGATGAATCCCCAGCCAGGCTCACCAAGAGAAGAACCAAGTAAACAAAATCAGAAATTAAAAGAGTGAAGTAACAACTGATCCTACATAAATGCAAGTGATTGTGAAAAAATACAATCAACAACTCAATTCGAACAAAATGGAAAACCTAGACAAAATGGACATATTTTTAGAAAAATACAAGCTTGCAAAACTCTATGAGGAAGATTAAAAAACTTGAATAGTCTGAAAACCACTGAAGAAATTGAAGCTGTGATTAAAAAAATCTTCCAGCAAACAAAAGCCCTGGTCCAGATGGCTTTACTGAGGAGTTCTACCAAGCATACAAAGAAGTTGTAAAATGTATCCTCCTCAGACTATATCAAAAAATTCAAGAAGAAGGCACACTTACAAGCTCTTTCTATGAAGGCAGCATTGCCCTAATACAAAACCAGAAAAAGACAGCACAAAAAAAGACAACTATAGGCCAAAATTCTAGTAAATCAGATCCAGCATTACAATAGAAAGATCATACACCATGACCAAGTGGGATTTATTTTGGGGATGCAAGGATGGTATAATATCCACAAATCAATAAATGTGATACATCACATAAACAAATTTAGAGACAAATATCACATAATATCAATCGATGAAGAAAAAGTATTTGACACAATCCAAAACCCTTGATGAAAACTCTCAGCAAAGTAGGAATAGAGAGATCATACCTCAACATATAAAAGCCGTATATGTAAAAACTACAGCCAACATCATATCCTACTGGAAACAATTAAACTTATTTCCCCCTAGGAATGCCCACTTTCACCATGTATGTTTCATGTAGTATTGTAAGTGCTAGCCATAGTGATCAGGCAAGATAGAGGAAGATATAAACAAATGGAAGAACATAATATATTCATGATTGGCAGAGTCAACATCATTAAAATGTCCATATTACCTAAAGCCATCAACAAATTCAATGTAATCCTCATAAAAATACCAATGGCATATTTCAAAAATCCATTACTAATTCTCCAAAAATTCATCTGGAATAAAAAAAGACCCTGAATAGTGAAAGCAATCATTAGAAAGAAGAAAAGTAGGTGAAAATTGTAGATGTTTTTCATAAACATTGAAAAATAAGTAGGTAATATAGTGGGATTTATTTTGGGGATGCAAGGATTGGTATAATATCCACATATACCAGATATCAAGCTATATTACCAAGCCATGGTTCTCAAAACTGCCTAGTACTGGCACAAAGACAGACATGTAGACCAATGGAAGAGAACAGGGAACCCAGAAATTGATCTAAGCCATCATTCTCAATTAATATTTGACAAAGGATACAAAAGCACACAATGGTGTCAAGACAGTCTCTTCAATAAATGGTGCTGATAAATTTGGTCAGATACATTCAAAACATGAAACTAGATCTCCATACACAAAACAAATTCAAAATTGATAAAGGACTTAAATGTAAGATGGGAAACCATAAAAATCCTACAAAACTCCATAGGCAGCAAAATAGCAGACATATGTCATAGTAATATCTTTAACAACACAGCTCCTACAGCAATGAAGACTAAGGAAAAAATAAACAAATGAGACTACATCAAAATAAAAAGCTTCTGCACAGCAAAAGAAACCATCAACAAAACAACAAGGAAGCCCCCTGCATGGGATAACATATTTGTCAATGCTATTTCAGATAAGGGTTTAATCTCCAAAATTCACAGAGAACTCATACAAATGACATGTGCTGGTCAAGATGAGGAGATAAAGGCACCCTTTTGCACTGCTGGTGGGAATGCAAACTGTGCAGCCACTGTGGAAAACAATATGGAGTTTCCTAAAAATATTAAAAGTGAAACTTATATTTGACCCAGTAATAACACTTCTAGGAATATATCCAAAGAAACAACATTCAGAAAGGATATATGCACACTTATGTTCATAGCAGTACAATTTACCATAGCTAAGGATTGGAAACAGCCTAAATGCCCATCATCAAATTAATAGATTAGAAAACTGTGGTATATTTACCCAATGGAGTATTGTGGTGCTGTGAAAAAGAAAGAAATCTTACCATTTGCAACAGCATGGATGGAACTGGAGAGCATTATGCTAAGCAAAATAAGCCAGTCAGAGAAAGATAAATAATACATGATCTTACACATTTGTGGAATTTAAAGTATGTTATAAACTGATGAACAAATATAGATGCAAAGACAAAGAAGCATCAAACTGTCAAACTACAGCAGGAAGGCAAGGGAGTGTGGGGGGCAGTAACAGATTAACTGAAGGCTTTTATGCATGCATATAAGCATAACCAATGGGCACAGACCACAGACACTGTGGGTGGTGAGGTCATGTGCTGAGGGATAGGGGAGGCCAGAGAGAGGTTAATGGGGGAAAGGGAGGCACATGAACTATTATTTGTAACACTTTAAACAATAAAAAAAAAGAAAAGAAAAGAAGCCATGCCCTAGCTGATGCAGCCCAGTACACCTTTAGGCATTAAACTTGGCTAAAATGAAGGACACTTCACTTTTCTTTTCTTTTATATTTTTTCTCACTTTTTCTTTATCTTTTTAAAAAACTTTTTCTCTTTCCTTTCTTTCTCCATCTTTTAAAATGTATCTTCCTTATCTATCTGCTTTATTGATTTACAATTATTTTATTCTGTTTTTTTTGTTCATATATATAATTTTCCTCTTTCCTTTTCCAACTAAATTTTTTTCTGTTGTCTTTTTTTCTGATTTCTCAGTTTTCTTTTTCTTTTTTTTTTTTTTTTTTGAGGACTATCTGCTTTCTCCTCTAGTTCCCTTTTCAAAGTTGTTTTGTCTATTCATTTCCTTTCTCTGTCCTTTATTTTAAATCATTTTCCTCCTCACATTTCTCTAATTCTTTATTCTTATTTTATTTCAGCTTTGCATCTAAATATTCTGTCATTCACTCTTTTGTTGGTGTTGTTTTGTTTGTGGATTGTTTGTTGTTTGTTTTGTTTTCTCCTTGTATTCATTCATTTATTTTTTTTCTACTATTCTTGGTCTCTTTTCTCTTACCTAATGTTTTCCTCTCTTTGGTTCCTTTTGTTGCTGCTGTAAGGTCCTTCTGCTTTTATATTATTTCCTCAGTTTCATGTTTTATTTGGTTGCATTTTGTTTCGTTGATTCAGTATTTCTACAAACGATGACATGATGTGGTAGGGGGTGAGCCATATAGTCAATCAGCCTCAGGATAATTTCATTCGATAATAACTTTCAACACCCAATTACAATAAGAAAAACCAAACAACTCAATAAGAGACTTTCCTAAAGCACCCAGGAGATATAAGAGACTGCACTACTGGATCCCCAATAAACACCTACTACATAAGAGTCTGAGAGACATAGCAGTTTGATCTAATATATAGAAACAAATACAAAGGGATATAAAAAATGGGGAGACAGCTGAAACTGGTTTGGCTCAGTGGATAGAGCATCGGCCTGAGGACTGAAAGGTCCCAGGTTCGATTCCAGTCAAGGGCATGTACCTTGGCTGTGGGCACATCCCCAGTGGAGACTGTGCAAGAGGCAGCTGATCTATGTTTCTCTCTCATTGATGTTTCTGACTTTCTATCCCTCTCCCTTCCTCTCTGTGAAAAATCAATAAAATATATATTTTTAAATGGGGAGACAAAGAAACAACATCCAAATTAAAGAAAAGTATGAATTGCCAGAAAATAAACTAAATGAAATGGAGGCAAACATTTTGTCAGATAAAGAATTCAGAGGAATGGTTATAAGGGTGCTCAAACAATTCAGTAAAAATGACAGAAATTTAATGAAAATATTAAGGAGCTCAATGAGAAGTATTTCAAAATGAAAATAGAGCTGTAAACAATAAATATAAATAAATAGAAAATGAGGAAAGACATAGCTGAAAAAAGAACATGCTGAAAAAGATTCAACAGTAGACTAGAAGAATCTGAGGACTGAATTAGTGAATTAGAAGATAAGTTAGATAAATGCTACACATTCAGATCAGCAATGGGAAAAAATTAAAAAGCAATAGGAGAGTTTAAAGGAGCTTTGGGACAACAATAAACATAACAACCACAAAAAAGGGATCCCAGAAGGAGAGGAATCCAAGCAAAGAGTAGAGAATCTGATGGGGGAAATAATGGCAGAAAATGTACCTTACCTGGTGAAAGAAAGAGCCATTCAAGTTTAAGAAACACAGAGAGTCCCAGCTTAGATGAAGCCCAAAAGATCCACAATTGGACTCATATTAATTAAAATGACAAATGTTAAAAAAAGAAAGAATCTTAAAGGGCTGCAAGAAAAGATAAAAATTACCTACAAGGGAGCTCCCATTAGACTGTCACCTTACTTCTCAATAGAGGCACTTCAGACCAGGTGAACATGACATGAGTTATACAAGGTAATGAAAACCAAAGAACTGTACCCAAACAGCAAGGCTATCATTCAGAGTTGAAGGAAATAAATAGCTTCCCAAACCAAACTAAAAGGCTAAATATATATATTTTTTACCACCAACCAGTACTGGAGGAAATTTAAAGGGATTGCTTAAGCAGAAGAAATAGAAAGAAAAAAGAACACAGGCATAAATATTAAGAATAGCAATAAGTAAGTACTTATCAATAATAACTTTCATGTAAATTGCTTAAATGCACCTATCAAAAGTCGTTGGGTAGCTGAATGGATGAAAAAACATGACCCATACACATGCTGTCTACAAAAGTACAAGAGACCCACCTCAGAGCAAAGAACTGAAGGGATGGGGAAAATTTTCCAGCCCCCCTCGAAGAAAATGCTGGTGTAGTAATAAGCATAGCTGATAAAATAGACTTCAAAGTGAAGGCCATAACAAGAGGTAATTAAGGACACTTCATAATACTAATGGAATCAAAACAACAAGAGGATATGACTTTGGTAAACATATATGCACCCAATGAAGAATCATCCAAATATATAAAAGAACTTTTGGGAGATTTTAAGGAATAGAGTGAAAGCAATGCAATCATAGTAGGGGACTTTAACACCCCATTTACATCACTGGATAGATCTTCTAGATAAAAAAAGCAACAAGGAAACAGTGATGCTAAATGATACACTAGATCAGGTGGGATTGAGATTTTCAGAAAATTTCACTACAGAATATACATTCTTTTCAAGTGCACATGGGACATTTTCAAAGATAGAAAACATGTTAAGACACAAACTAAGTATCTACAAGTTAAAGAAGATTGGAATCATATCAAACATATTCTCAGATCACAATGGCAAGAAATTAGAAATTAGAAAAAACAAACATTCAAAAACATTAACAGAAATGGACGCTAAATAGCATGTTGTTAAATAATGAATATTTTCAACCAAAGAAATGAAAGAAGAGATCAAATACATCCTAGAAACAAATAAAAATTAACACACAACAACCAATATTCTATGTGACACAGTGAAGGTAGTCCTGAGAGGAAAGTTCTTAGCACTACAGGCCTATCTAAATAAATATATATTAAGTTATATAACTCTACAACTTAAATAATTAGAAAGAAAACAACAAGAAAAGCCCAGGGTAAGTAGAAGGATAGAAATAATAAAGATCAGAGTGGAAATAAATGACATATAGAATAAAAACAATACAAAAAATCAATAAAATTAAGAGCTGTTTCTTTGAAAAGATAAATAAGAAAGAGGAAACTCTATCTAGCCAGATTTACCAAGAAACAAAGAGATGATCCAAGTCAACAAAATCAGAAGCAAAATAGGTGAAGTAACAACTGACACCACTGAGATACAAAGGTCTGTAAAAAATACCATGAACAACTATGTTCCAACAATCTTCGCAATCTAATGAAATGGGCATAGTCTTAGAAAAAATGCAATTTTTTTGCCAAAGCTGGTTTGGCTCAGTGAATAGAGCTTCGGCCTGCAGACTGAAAGGTCCCGGGTTCAATTCCAGTCAAGGGCATGTACCTTGGTTGCAGGAACACCTCCAGTGGGGTGTGTGTAGGAGACAGCTGATAGATGTTTCTCTCTCATCTCTTTTTCTAACTATCTCTCTCTCTTCCTCTCTGTAAAAAATAAATAAAATATATCAAAAAAAGAAAAATACAGTCTTTCAAAACTCAATCAGGAAGAGTTAGAATACCTGAATAGGCTGATAACTACTGATGAAATTGAAGCAGTAATTTAAAAAAATCTTTCAGCAAACAATAGTCCTGTCCCCAAAGGCTTCACAGGGGAATTTTGCCAAAAATTCAAAGAAGAACTAACACCTATTCTCCTCAAATTATTTCAAAAAATTCAAGAGGATGGAACACTTCTAAGCTCTTTCTATGAAGCCAGAATTACCCTATTTCTAAAACCAAATAGACACTAAAATGAATTACCTGCCAATAGCTCTGATGAACATAGATGTTAAAATCCTCAACTAAATTTTAGCAATTTATTAAAATATGGTACATCGTGACCAAGTGGGATTTACTCCAGGTATTCAGGTATGTAAAATATATGCAAGTTAATAAAGGTAATACATTATATGAACAGATTGCAAGAAAATATTACACAATCATATCAATTGATGCAGGGGAAAAACATTTGACAAAATTCAACACTCTTTTTGGATAAAAACTCTCAGCAAAGTGGGAAGAAGTGGATCATACCTCAACATAATAAAAGCCATATATGACAAACTGACAGCCAAAATCATACTCCATTCTCCAAAACTAAAACCATTTTTCCTAATAAAAATAATAAGATAGGATGCCAACTTTTGCTACTCTTGTTCAATATAGTACTCTAAGTCTTATCCATAGTGATCAGACGAGAAGAAGTAAAAGGTATCCAAATCAAAAAAGAGGAAGTAAAACTGTCATTAATTGCAGATGGCATGATATGTAAATAGAAAACCCTAAAGACTCCTAAAAAAACTACTAGATTTAATAAATGAATTTGGCAACATAGCAGGATACAATATTAACACCCAGAAATCTGGGGCATTTTTATACAACAAGGAGAGACTTGGTGCCTGAAAATTTGTGCATTCATGAGGGAGGGGGAGGTTTCTCATCCCAGCCTACATGCTCTCACAGTCTGGGATCCCTCTGGGAATGTCCACCTGCCAGCTTAGGTCCACTTCCCAACAGATCAGGCCTAAGCTGGCACTCAGACATCCCTCTGAAGGGATGTTCATAGCACCATAGTCCTATGTGTCACATACATTTCTAATTTATTTTTTTAATTAAATAATCTGCTGCCCCAGAGGCCCTTCAGCCTGGCTTGTAGCTGAGAGGAACTCCCCTTGTGGGAGTGCACTGACCACCAGGGGGCAAATGCTCAACGCTGCCCCCTGGTGGTCAGTGCACATCATAGTGACCAGTCATTCCTGATCATTTTGCCAGTAGGGTCAATTTTCATATTACCCTTTTATTATATAGGATAATGAACTCTCAGAAAAAGAAAATAAAAACACAATCATACTTAACCATTGCAATAAAAAAATGAAGATACTTAGTAATAAACTTAACCAAGGAGGTAAAAGACCTGTACTTCGAACAGTACAGGATGTGGAAAAATGTGATAGAGGAAGATATAAACAAGTGAAAGAATATACCATGTTCATGGACTTGTACGCTCCACATAATTAAAATGTCCATACTACCCAAAGCAATCTATAGATTCAATGCAATCCCTATTAAAATAGCAACTGCATACTTCACAGTCCTAGAAGAAACACTGCAACAATTTATATCGCACTAAAAAAGACCCCAAATATCTGCAGTAATCTTTAGAAAGATGAACAAAGTTGGAGGATTCACAATACCAGATATCAAGTGTTACAACAAATCCACTGTACTCAAAACATTCGTGTATGCGCACAAAAACAGGCATATAGATCAATGGAATAGAATAGAGAACCCAGAAATCCAACCAAGCCACTATGATCAATTAATATTTGATAAAGGAGAAAAGAGGAAACCATAAACAGCAACATCTCAGCCATCTCTCTTAATATGTTTACTGATAAATCACCTTTGGCAAAGGAAACTAAGAAGAAAATAAACAAATGGGACTACATCAAAATAGAAAAGATTCTGCACAACTTTCAACAAAATGGCACGAGCGCCTACTCCATGGAAGAACATGTTTGCAAATGATACATCTGATAAGGGGTTAATTTCCCAAATATATAGGGAACTCATATAACTTTACAAAAGGAAGACAAACCAATTTTAAAAATGGGCAAAAGACTTAAGTAGATGCTTCTCTAAAGTGGACATACAGAATGCCAAGAAAGAAATGAAAAAAAAATGCTCAAAGTAACTAATCATCTGAGATATACAAATCAAAATGAAATGAGGTATCACCTTTCACTTGTCAGAATGGCTATCATTAACAAGTCAACAAACTACAAGTGGTGGTAAAGATGTGTGGAAAAGTGAACCTTAGTACACTGCTAGTGGCAATTCAGAATGACTTAGCCACTATGGAAAACATTATGGAGTTTCTTCAAAAATTAAAAGTGTAACTCCGTTCTGACCCAGTGATCCAAGTTCTATGAATATATCCTAAGAAATCAGAAAGAATACATGCACAACTATATTCGTAGCAGCACAATTTATAATAGCTAAGATTTTGAAACAGCCCAAATGCTCATCAGCAGAAGAGTAAAAAAAAACTGTGTTAAATTTACCCAATGGAGTACTGTGCAGCTGTGAAATAAGTCAGGGGAAAAGAAATATCACATGATCTTACTTATATGTGAAATCTAAAGAAAAATATAAACTGTTGAACAAAGTAAATCCAGAGACATGGAAGCATGTAACAGATTGGAGATCCTCAGAGGGAGGGTGGGGGAGGGTTACTGGGTATGCACATATGACTTGTATGCATATATGCATAAACTATGGACACAGGCAATATGGTGGTGAAGGCTTGGGGAGGGAAGCAGAAGCAGGCTAGAAGGGGTCACTGATGGGGAGGGGACATATGTAATACTTTCAGCAATGAAGATTTTTAAAAAAATAAAAATAAAGAATACACATAGAGACACATAGAGAGTTTGTATCATAGTTGAGAACATAGACTGCAAAATTCCACTGCATACATGTCAAACACTGCAAGCACACTCTTTGGGGGTTTAGGAAGGAAAGATTACATTGTAAACTTAATCCTAATAAATGGTCTGGGTAATGTAAATAAATATAAAGTGGAGCCTGTCTCTTTCTTGGCAGCCCCACTGGAGCCTATGAAGCCCAAATATGACTCTCTTGTAACATTCTTCCTGCAGTTTCAAACACTGTTTTAAAGTCACTCTTTTCCCTATGCACTAAAACTACCATGGAACTAATCTTGTGTAAAACAGGGTATGAATAAAGAGTGTAATTGTACATAATCTTACTGCTTTTTCATTTAACTCTCTGAAAAGTGAGCTCATAAAAAGTGTTTTTCTTAAAATCTCATCCCTGGAAAGTGAGATGTCATTTATATATGTTTCTGCATGACACTGAGAAAGGTATCCAAAAATAAGATAGATTTGCAATATATCCTGAAAATGTACTGTGCAATTGTAAGTATAGATGTGCCACTGATTTGCCAACAAACTGTACAATATGACATAGTGTGTAATCATTTTCTTACCAGTGTGTTACTATTAAAAATACAGAGATAACCAAAGTGGTAGCAAAAAGATGGTATTGCTGCTTTGTGGTTTACATGCCTGGCCAACTAAGTGTATACATAAGCACATTGGAAGTAAAATATTTCATCTGAATCCTAAGTAGTAATAGTATACAATGAGAACCTTTGAAACCCATGCCTCTTATATGCTAGCATTTGAAAATCTGATTAAATATTTTAATTTAGTTCAGATCTGATATGAAGTTAGTTTTATTTCTCAGTACAAAAATATAGCCACGAGAGAAGGGAAACAAGATGGTGGCATAGGTAAAACACCTATCTTGCTGTCATAATCAACAATTTTAATACTACAACTTAACGAAAGAACAAACACCTTCCAGAATCACTAGAAAGCTGGCCAAGTGAAAATTCCACAAAGAAAAGTGAAAATAAGACAATGTGACTCGGTGGAGCGGCGGTGGACAGCATTGAAAGATTCACGCAGAGAGAGGTTTGGAGCGCTCGCAAGTGGAGAGGGCGGGCGGTTGAAAACTGGCCAGTTTTCTCGAACAGAGAGACAAAGACGTCCCACTGGACTGATTCTCCAGCTTTGGGCAAAGTCCAGGGAACCCACTATCATATGGGGTGAAAACTGGACAGTGGGAGAGCACCCCGAAGCTCGGTGCTGCAGGGGTCTCCCTGCTTGTGGAGAAGGCAGCTTATGCGAACAGCTCAGCTGCGTGACCTCGCACAGAGCGCTCTGCGACTTGCCCTCTCATTCAGGAAACCATCAGACTGCTTTGTTTTACGACCCTGGGGGAGACATTGGGCATGCAGACTCATTTGGGGAGAGTCTGAATTCCCCAGCAGCCAGTGGAGCTTGGCAGCGGCTCTCTCTCAGAGGTGCTGGCAGCCATTGCCACCAACACAGAGTCCCTGGGGCCGCATAGGGCGGAGCTAACCCTGTCTGCTTGGCCAGGAGACTCCCCCCATCCAACCTGAGTACAGATGAACTTCAAAGACAATTGGCCTAGAGGTCAATCCCTCCAAGTGCTAACAACGATTAACCTGAGCTTAACTTCAGCAAGACTGTGCAACCCATATCCACCTCAGGTAACTGGGGAGGCTGAGCCACTGTCCCTAGTAGGAAGTCTACCACAAAAAGCTAATTGACCAACTCAGGGAAGCAGCCACCATGCAGAGACATAGAAAGAAATCAGATGTGAAAGAAATGGAGGGAAAAAACGACTGGACAAGGAATTCAAAACCATGGTTATAGGGTTTTTCAAGAGGCTCCAACAAAAGGTCGAGGCCTATAAGGAATTAAGCAAGACCGCAAAGGAAATGAATGAGTCCTACAAGAAAATGGAGGAGACCCTCAAGGATATAAAGGAGACTCTCAAGGATATAAAAAAGGACCAACCAGAAATTAAGCATACACTGACTGAAATAAAAAATATTATACAAAGACCTAAAAGTGCTCTGGAGCACCCCAAGAACCAAGTTCAAGATTTGAAATACAAAGAAGTAAAATCCACTCAGCTGAAAAAGCAAGAAACCAAAAGAATCCAAAAATTGATGATAGTGTAAGGGGTCTCTGAGATAACCTCGAGCATACCAACATCCGAATTATAGGGGTGCCAGAAAAAGAGAGAGAGCAAGACAATGAAAACCTCTTTGAAGAAATAGTGACTGAAAACTTCCCACACCTGGTGAAAGAAATTGCCTTAGGAGTCCAAGAAGCACACTGAACCCCAATATATAGGAACCCTAAGAGGACCACACCAAGGCACATCATAATTAAAATGCCAAGAGCAAAAGACAAAGAGAGAATATTAAAAGCAACAAGAGAGAAACAGTTGGTTACCTATAAGGGAGCACCCATACGATTGTCAGCGGAATTCTCAACAGAAATGTTGCAGGCCAGACGCGAGTGGCAAGAAATATTCAAAGTGATGAACAGCAAGAATCTACAACCAAGATTACTCTATCCAGCAAAGCTATCATTCAGAATTGAAGGTCAGTTAAAGTGCTTCGCAGACAAGAAAAAGCTAAAGGAGTTCATCACCACCAAACCAATATTATATGAAATTCTGAAAGATATTCTTTAAGAAGAGGACGAAGAAAAAGATAAAAGTGTAAATTAGGAACAACAAATACACATCTATCAACAAATGAATCTAAAAATCAAGTGAATTAATAAGCTGATGAACAGGATAAGCTGGTGAATGTAACAGAATCCCGGACATAGAGAGGGAATGGGCTGACAACTCTTGTGGAGAATGGGGGTGTGGGAAGTGCAGCAAGAGACTGGACAAAAATCATGCAACTATGGGAGAGGACTGTGGTGGGGGGTAAGGGCGGAGGGTGGGATGGGTACCAGGTGGAGGGGAACTATAGGGTGAAAAAAAACGGGAACAATGTAATTAATAAACTGAACAATAAAGATTTAAAAAATGCTGTAGAAAAAAATATATAGCCACAATATACACAGGATAAAAAGTGACAACCTTACATAAAATATTAGAAATATTAATATTGCTTTTAAAATATAGGATTCTACCTGGCTAAATAAATGAAACAATCTCTTAATTTGGTGTTAATTATTAAATGTCATGGGTGAATTTTGCCAAACAAATTTTCATTGAAAATAAACATAAATATTAAAGTTTGCAATAGTTATAAATAAATAGTTATATAATAAAGCATAGAAATGGCCAATGTTTCCATTTAAAAGTAACATTTATGTTTTATATCTAAGTATTTTGAAAAATTTACATAGACTTCATGCCTAAATGAGTTTTTATTTTTTAAAATATATTTTTATTCATTTCAGAGAGGGAGAGGGAGATAAAGAAACATCAATGATGAGAGAGAATCTTCAATCGGCTGCCTCCTGCACATCCTCCATTGGGGATCCACCCCATACCCTGGGCATGTGCCCCAACTGGCAATTGAAATGTGACCTCCTTGGTCAACCACTGAGCCCTGCCAGTCAGGCTCTAAATGAGTTTTTTTAAAAGAAGAAATATAACTTTCCTTAACAAGACAGTTAGACATTAAAATATTCACAATAGCCAAAACTGTTTTGTCTCAGTGGATAGAGCATCAGCCTATGCACTGAAAGGTCCCAGGTTCGATTCCAGTCAAGAGCATGTACCTGGGTTATGGGCACATCTCCAGTAGGGGGTGTGCAGGAGGCAGCTGATCAGTGTTTCTAACTTTCTATCCCTCTCCTTTTCTCTCTGTAAAAAATAAATAAAATATATTCAATAAATAAATAATAAAATATTCACAATATATCTATGCTGTAAGGATGCTTGAACCTTAAGTATATAAAAATAACAAATGTAAGTCCAAATTTAAGAAACAATCTGTAAGGAGAATGTAAATCTGTTAACTCCAACAAAGATGAAAGATCATATAATGTATAGTTTTTCATTATTTCAAAAGTAGTAGAACACAGAAATTATCTCTTTATTCTGATAGCAGACTAAGAAGAAAAAATGTTTACTTGTAAATTAGGATAGGCATAAGAAAAAAAATCATGCAACTGTAATTTCTGTTGACACTCAAATAAAATATGTGTGCTCACCAAACATCTAATATTGAATCTGACACTTATGAGTACAGATAGAGTTTTATAAAGTCTAATAAAATACTATGTTTCATTGGGTACTTCTTTTCTTCATGTAGTTCTACTTTATGTGAAAACAGGAAACAGTAAGCACTGACAGAAGACAGTAGTGTACATCAAAACAATGTGGTACAAATATATTACCTCAATCCTCATACCTCCAGTATCAACTTTCCCTCTTTTCCCAGGTTCTAAAGGTAATGTTTGTAAATAAAATAGAATATGTTTCAAATTTATTGTTACCCCAAATGTAAAACTGGCAATGTTTTAGAATAGAGTGGAGTAAGGGAATGGTGCTATGTATTTAAAAAGCTAACATTTTAGCACTAATACTCTCATTTATATTTGAGTCCTATGAAGTTAACATACATAATGAGAAATTCAGGGAGGATCTTATTTTTATCATATTAAACTTTTTTCTTGAAAAGTTGTAGTATGCTGAATATGGTTGACTTTTAGATAATGTAAACTAATATGTGACTATTGAAATCTAACAGCAAGAAAATTTATATAAAATACTACAAAATGTTATCACACAATCAGCAATTGTGTACTTGAAAGATGGAATTAGAGTAAGGTTCCAAATGTAAAAATAACTAAATTTTCCATATGGTTGGCAGAGGAATTTTCTGTGTAATAGCTTTCTCAAATTAATTTTTAGTGGCATAATAAAATTCTATAAGTCTCAAAACAAAATGTTTAGTCTTATATAGTTCACAGAAAACTTATATACTTAATGGCACTATAATACGACCTCCCATGAAACTTGGGTTAGTAAAGGATATAAGGCAATTTTTAAAAATGAAATAATCAGCAGTTTCTGATGTCATCCTGACTACATTTCCAATGTGAAAGGTCATTGTAAACATTAAGAATTGGATAACATATTTAAAGAGCCAAGGGAAAAAATAATTTCAAGCCTATGAATGACATTTTAGACAAAGATTTACTGCCATAGGATATATGTTGGGGAACTAGCCTTTGATTGCCTGTTCCCTGAAATAACAAAGCTGGTTACAAAAGAACAATGGGAGTACATGGAATTGTTGACAGTAGAAACAAAACAGTATCATGAGATTTTCCAGTCTATGGTGTAATGTTATCTAATGATAGAATTTCTCACCATTCCTTCATTGAACCAAACACATCTGTGACAGAAAGCTGATAGTAAATGGATATGCTGAAATAATGATGAGGAGTTTTATTTGGGGATATAACTCCTAGTTGAGAGATTTTATTCTATTTTATAAAAATAAATGGAGCTATGTGTCTATAATAAATTACCAGGAACTCAAATTTTATAACTTAAAGTCTTAAATGGCTTGTGTAACTTTACATAAAAATAAATATGAAAATGATGGATACTTACATTAATTAATTTATTCAACAATATGTAGTGAGTGCCTAGTTTGTACCAAAAGGTGTTCTACAGGTGGGGAGACAGTAATGTAAAAATATAACATATCTTCTCAAAGAGTTCATAACTTAGAACAACTTATACAAATTTTTATATAATCCCAGTAAAAATTTTAACAGCAAATTCTCAGTGATGTAGACTGATGCTTGGTTTTTCCCACTGAGCTATTTTACCACATTGATAATTTAAACATTTAATACAGAATCTTGATTTTGCCATGCCATTGATAACAAATTTTACCTGTAAAGGAGTAATCAATCAAATTCAGTGGACTTCTTGGAGGTGAATCAACCAAGTTCAGTCAGATTTAGAAATTAAATTAGAATGCTAATACATTAATATTATTCATAACATAAAGAGCACTTTTCTTATAGGCAAATCATATTCAGAAATTAGAAAGAAAGGGTAGTTTGTGAACATAGGATCAGAACAAAGGTATCAGATTAAGTTAACCAGATACATTCAATTCCAATGGGGATGATATACCTGCAATATATTTAGTATTCTTGCATTAGAGTAAATACATTTTGACTTTCTGCTTTACAGAAGAGATCCACAAAATAGCGGTTTTAATCACTATCTTTCAAAATGTGGTGATTTCTTCTGTTTATAAATAAATAGGCGGTGGACAAAAATGAGTCTTAGTACACTGATGGTGGGAACGCAGACTGGTAGAGACATTATGGAAAACTGTCTGGAGCTTCCTCAAAAAACAAAATATGGACTGACATTTGACCCAGTGATCCCACTTCTATAAATATATCCTAAGAAGCATGAAACCCCAATCATAGAGAATATATGCACTGCTACATTCAAAACAGTATTATTTACAACTAGAGGCCTGATGCACAAAATTCATGCACTCAAGGGGTCCCTCAACCCAGCCTGTGCCCACTTGTAATCTGGGAGCCCTCAGGGGATATCCAACTGACAGCTTTGGCCTGCTCTCTGCTGCACTCGCCAACTGTGAGCACATCAATTGAGTGTCTGCCCCGTGGTGGACAGTGCATATCATAGCGACTGGTTGTTCCTCCTTTAGGGTCAATTTGCATAACTCTGTTATTGTATAGGATTAGAGGCCCAGTACACAAAATTCATACACAGGGGAGGGTTCCTCAGCCCAGCCTGCACCCTCTCCAATATGGCACCCCACAGGGATCAGTCCTAAACCAGCAGTTAGACATCCCTCTAGCAATCCAGGATGACTGGCTCCTAACCACTCACCTTCCTGCCAGCCTGACCACCCCTAACCCTCTGCCTTCCTATCTAATTGCCTCTAACCCCTCTGCCTGCCTGCCTAATTACCCCTAATTGCCTCTGCCTGCCTGGCTGATCACCCCTAATTGCCCTCCCCTGCAGGCCTGATCTCACCCCAACTGCGCTCCCCTGCCAGTCTGATTGCCCCTAACTGCCTCTGCCTTGGTCCCTACCACCATGTATTTGTTCAGAAGGAAGTAAGATGTCCGGCTGACCCAGTCTAATCATTAGTTCAAATAGATTATATAGAATATGATTGCTTAAATGGAGGTGAAAGCCTTTTTCAGAAGGAGATGATGCTCTTGGCAGACAAAAACACATAATCCCTGTATCTGGACTGATAGCCAGCCATATAGACTATATTGCCAAACAGATCATTAAAAAAATTGAATCACTTTCTTATACCTTACACCAAAGAACTTTTGCCTTAAAACCCCTCCTCAAACCCCAACTTAGGTTCTGTCTTTGGAGTTCACCCAGATTAGGTTCTGATTGGTCGGTTTCTATGCTAGTCAGCATAAAAAATCCGCGTCCTAGGAAGCCATTGTTTTGGTTGTTTTTTTTTTTTGTTTTTTTTTTTGTTTTGTTTTGTTTTGTTTTTGCAATTCATCCATATTTGGTTCTGATTGATTGGTTTCAATTCCAGTCAGCACCTCTGGGCCTATTTCCAGCCCCGAGGATAGAGATGAGGTTGATTAGAAGCCACCCCAGGTTCTTCCTGAGTGGGCAGAACTGCTGACTTCTGCAAGAGAGAGAGAAGCTTAGCTGCTGCTGAGGCCAGGAGAGAGAAGCAGGGTCTGATCACCCTGCTTCTTTCTAGACCTCACCAGCAGCTACTGCTGCTTCTGATTAGCCCCACTTCTCGCTCTCTCCCAGAGATAAGTAGTTCAGCCTGCTCACTTACTGTGTGTGCACCCTGACATTCGGTCAAACCTCCAGTCATTGTGGATGTAATGACCATGGCTCCTTGTATATATAGATGTTTTAGTGAACAAATGATATTTGTTTGGAATAATCTATGCATTTTTTAAATTCCAACAATCTATGTGGGGTTTTTTTTGCATATGAAAGCTAGTACTAACCTACTATCACTAAAGCCATAAGTAGCAGTTGTTTTTTTCCAGTAATGTCTATGATTTTGTGCTATTTTTGTCACAAACATTCACACAGTATTCTTTGTGACAAACGGCATGCATTTGTGAAGTATTTCAAATGAGTAGTATGGTCTGTAGTCATGGTATTAAGCCAAAGTAACTGGACCACACAAGAATTAAGCCAACAATTCTGTTTTTCCAACAGTGTGAGCAACTGAGCACAAATAAGAATACTAAATTAAGATATTTTTCCTTTTGAAAACATATTCCACATTAGGAATTCCAAGCAGGAAAAGATTATTGATCACTTTTATAAATTCACAAAAATGTGAGAATAAATAAAACTACTAAAATGAAACGTTTAGAAGTATAGAATATAATTGTAATACTTTTCATAATTTCTGGAGAAATTCTCAGATAACCATACATAAAAATTAATTCAAAATAGATTGAAAGACTTAAGTATAGAAAAAAAGGAATAGCAACAGTGAGAGAGGTGAAATAAAAATGGAAGAAATAAAAAAGGGAGGAAGGGGAACCAAGATGGCAAATGGCAAGAAGGTAGGAAGACAGTGTTGGTGAGAGAGCGAGGGTGTGATAGAGAAGTGTGTGGATGACTGTGGTGTGGGTGAGTGAGAGCTAGAAACAGATCTGAAAGTCTTCCAAGGGGCTGCCACCACAGGCAGTCTTAGATGGGAAAATCCCGCTGCCACCATAAACATCTGAGGGCAGCCAGCATGGGCACAGAGACCATGCCTTCTTGAAGAACAGAACTGCTTGAAATTAAAATCCTAATCTCGCCACTACCCAAACCAGGACCCTATAGCCACTCATGTAAAAGACCTGCAACCACAGCTGCAGATCCATAGACACCAAGACCTCAGGCACCCTGGCCACAGATTTCTGTGAGTCACAGAGAAAATCCCCTCCCCGCCAGCCCTGCAGCAGTAGCATAGGAATTGCCAGACCCTCTACACTCAAACAAGCCACCTGGCCACACACAGCAGCTGCAACTTTACCTGATTTTGAGCCTGGGTACACAGACACAGGGAGTTTGTTTCCCACAGTGCACACCTGTAGGACAAGACCCCATGTCAACACAGGACGGCAGAGCCACATGACTATGGTTCAGGGCAAGCACACATGGAAGGCTGTTTTCTGCAAAGCAGGAGTTGAACCCCTGCCAACACAGTGCAACTGTGCAATCTGGTCCCCAAGCAGACTGGGGACCCTGTTTCCCATGTGAGAGGCAGCACAAATGACTTGACTTTGTTTCTCATCAGGTGAACCTGGGATCGCTGATTCCCAGTGCATTCACACTAAGAGTCAGTGACTCTAATGCTTTGTGCATGCACACACAGGGACCCTGATTCTCAACATGAGGCCACCTCAAACAACAGAGACTCTGAAACTTGATTCTCTGCAAAGGCACATGGGGGTTGTGATGCATGACACACACCAGTGGAGTCTCTGTTTCAGCGTGATGAAGGTAGGAGCCCTAATTCTATGTGCACACACAAGGACACACTAAGTTCATGTGACTCAGATCCTGGGCAAGCACGGCTCCCACCAACCCACTGCAGCCAGACATCTTGGGGTCAGAGCACTTTGGTGACACTCGGGAGGCACAAAGCTCTCACTGCACATGGTCCAGACCCCCACAACTCAAAATTTCAAAATTTGAACCTTCTGGTGATAGCTTAAATAGGGTGACAACGAAACAGTCCCCAGAGGAAAGAAAATGATTCACTAATAAAGAAATAAGTGAAAAGTAAGCATGCAACATGACAGAAAAAGAATTCAGAGTCATGGTCATAGAGTTCATACAGGAAATAACAACCTATGCAAAAATCAGGAATAAATCAAAAGTGATATAGCTACAATAAAAAAAAACATGGAAGGTTTCAGCAGTAGACTAGAAGAATCAGAGGACCAAATTAGTGAATAAGAAGATAAAGTACAGAAACAAAATGAATCTAGAAAACAACTGGAGAAAAAAGCAGGAGCAGAACCCAAGATAAAGTACAGAAACAAAATGAATCTAGAAAACAACTGGAGAAAAAAGCAGGAGCAGAACCCAAGAGAGCTTTGAAACAACACAAAGTGAAGTAACATAGGTTTAATAGGGCTGCCAGAAGGATAAGAAGTGCAGCAAGGATTAGAAAATATTTTGGAGAAATCATGACAGAAAACTTGCCTGATATGGGGAAGAAAAAAACTTACACAAGACATAGAGTACCAAGCAAGATGAATCCCAAAAGTCCCAAACCAAGACACATCATAACTTCAATGGCAAGGTTAACAACAAAGAGAGAATCTTAAAGGCTGCAAGAGAGAGATAGAGAGTAACCTAAAAAGGATCTCCCTTAATATTATCAAATGATTTCTCAACATAAACACATCAAGCTAGAAGGGAATAGGAGAAGGTATACAAAGTGTTGCAAAGCAAAGGACTGCATCCAGAATATGCTATCCAACAGGACTATCAATCAAAATTTGAAGGGGAAATCAGTAGCTTCCCAGACAAAAAAAAAAAGCTAAGGGAGTTTATCAATACCAAGCCAGAAATGCAAGAAATGGTAAAGGGAATACTATAAAAGAAGAAATAGAAAGGAAGGAAGGAACACATAATTAAAATATGGAAATGGCTACAAACAAGTATCAATTAATAACATTAAACATAAATGTATTATATGCTTCAATCAAAAGACATCCAATGAATGAATGAATAAGAAAACATGACTCATATGTATGCTGTCTACAGGAATGCCACCTCAAACAAGGGACTCACATAGACTGAAAATGAAGGAATAGAAAAATATATTTCAGGCAAATGGAAATGAAAAAATAGCGAGGGTAGCAATACTTATATCTGACAAAATAGACCTCAAAGTGAAGACCTTACCAAGAGACAAGAAAGGCCATGTCATAATTCTAAAGAATCAATACAAGAAGAGGATATAACTTGTAAACATTTATGCACCCATGCAGGAACACCCGAATTCATTAAAAAAAAACATCTGGAAGATATCAGTGATGAGATTGGCAGAAACACAATAATAGTGGGAGATTTTAATATCCCATTAACATCTCCGGATAAATCCTCTACACAAAAAATTAGCAAAGAAACTGCAATCCTAAATGACTCACTAGATCAGATGGACTTAATCAACATCTTTATGACACTCTGCCCCAAAACTACAGAATATACTTTCAAGTACACATGGGATATTTTCAAAGATAGACCTCATATTGGGAAACTGGCAAAGTCTTTCCAAATTCAAGATGATTGAAATCATATCAAACATCTTCTCAGATCACAATGGCATAAAATTAGAAATCAACTACAGTGAAAACAATCACAAAAATTCAAACAATTGGAGGCTTAATAGCATACTATTATAAAATGGGTGGGTTACCAAATAGATCAAAGAAGAAATAAAACACATACTGGAAACAAATGACAGTGAAAACACAACAACCCAAAATCTTTGGGACACAATGAAAGCAGTACTGAGAGATAAGTTCATAGCATTACAAGGCAATCTAAAAAAAGAAAAAAAGAAAAAATGATAGTAAACCATTTAACTCTTCAACTTGAAGAATTGGAAAGAAAGCAATAAGAAAAACCGAGAGTGAGCAAAAGAAAGAAAATAATAAAGACCAGAGCAGAAATAAATGACATAGGTGAACTGCGCCATCTTGAAGGGGAAGGGCCTGAAAATATAAAGCTGCAGTAAGCAATGGACTGCTGAGAGACCTAAAATACCAGTTCCCAGTTGGCGCAGATGAGGATTCAGAGGAGCTCTGTGCTCCGCCATGAAAAGGAGAGTAAGAACTACATAACTAGACACATGGAGAAGAGAGATTTTAGGGAGACAAAGAATCAGTCCACAAATGAAAGAAAAAGAAGCCTCACCATTAAAGGAGGTAAACGAAATGAAAGCAAGCAAACTGTCAGAGAAATAATTCAGAGAAATGGTCATAAGGAGGCTGAAAAGAATGGAAGACAAATTTGACAATATGGGTAAGAACCAAAAGGAATTGCAGAAGAACCAAAAGGAAATTAAGAAGACCGAAGAAGAAATTAAGAAGAGCCAAGAAGAAATGAAAAGTGACATCACTGATGTAAATAACTTAATAGAAAGTATCAAGAGTAGACTAGAGGAAGCAGAGGACTTTATCAGTGACCTAGAAGACAAGGTAAGAAAAAATACACAAGTAGAGCAGCTTCTAGAAAAAAAAAGATTAAAAAGCAGTAGGAGAGCCTAAGGGCACTTTGGGACAGCATGAAACAAAACAATGTCCGCATAATAGGGCTTCTGGAGGGACAGTAAACTGAGTAAGAAATAGTAAACCTGATGATAGAAATAATGATGGAAAAATTCACTGATATAGGAAAGAAAAAAAACCACACGAATCCAAGAAGTTCACAGAGTCCCAAGCAAAATAAACCCCAAAAGACCTAAGCCAAGGCACATTATAATTAAATTGGCAAACACCAACGACAAAGGAAGAATCTAAAAAGCCACCAGAGAGAAATGGAAAGTCACCTACAAAGGAAACCCCATCACACTGGCAACTGATTTCTCAACAGAAACATATCAGGCCAGAAGGGAATGGAATGAAATATACAAAATCATGCAAAGGAAGGGTCTGAATCCTAGAACACTGTACCCAGCAAGGCTATCAATCAAAATTGAAGGTCAAATCAGGAGTTTCACAGGCAAAAAAGACTAAGGGAATTAAATATCACCAAACCAGCAATGCAAGAAATGCTAAAGGGTCTCCTGTGAACAGAAATAGGAAGCAAAGAAGGAACACAGGAGTAAAGAACAAAAATGGCAACAAATAAATACCTATCAATAATAACTTTAAATGTAAATGGATTAAATGCTCCAATCAAAAGACATAGGGTAATGGACTGGATAAGAAAATACGACCCATATATCTTCTGTCTACAAGAAATCCACCTCTGAAAAAAAGATGCTAAAAGACTGAGGGTGAAAGGATGGGAAAAGTTTCTTCAGATAAATGGAAATGGTAAAAAAGCTGGGGTAGAAATACTTATATCCTACAAATAAGATCTCAAACTGAAGGACATAACAAGAGGTAAAGAAGGTCAATTCATAATACTAAAGGGAGCAATCCAACAAGAAGAAATAACTCTGGTAAACATATACACACCCAATACAGGAGCACACAAAAGCATAAAAAAACTCCTGGAAGTTATCAAAAGAGAGAGTGACAGCAATACAATCATAGTAAGAGACTTTAATACCCACTATCACCATTGGACAAATCCTCTAAACAAAAAAATCAGTAAAGAAACATCAATCCTCAATGACTCACTAGACCAGATGGAATTAATTGACATCTTCAGAACATTTCACCCCAAAGCCACAGAATATACATTCTTTTCAAGAACCAATGGGTCATTTTCAAAGATAGAGCATATGTTGGGTCATAGGCAAAGTCTCTCCAAATTCAAGAAGATAGAAATCATATCAAGCATATTCTCAGATCACAGTGGCATAAAGCTGGAAATCAACTACAATAAAAACAATCCAAAGAAATCTGACACATGAAGACTAAACAGCATGCTATTAAACCATGACTGAGTTACCAGAGAGATCAAGGAAGAAATATAAAACATCATGGCAACAAATGACAATGATAGCACAACAATCCAAAATCTATAGTACACAGTGAAAGCAGTTTTGAGAGGGAAGTTCATAGATCTACATTCCTACTGCAAAAAACAAGAGACAACTGTAATAAATTATCTAACCCAACAACTCAAAGAGTTGGAAAGAGATCAACAAGAAAATCCCAGTGTAAGCAGATGGAAGGAAATAGAAAAGATCAGAGCAGAGATAAACAACACAGAGACCAAAGAAACAATACAAAAGATCAACAAAACCAAGAGTCGGTTTTTTGAAAGAATAAACAAGATTGATGAACGTCTAGCCAGGCTCACCAAGAAACAAAGAGAAAGGACCCAAATAAATAAAATCAGAAATGAAAAAAGTGAAATAACAACAGATCCCACTGAAATACAAATGATTGTTAAAAAATACTATGAACAACACTACTCCAGCAAACTGGACAACCTGGGGGAAATGGATATATTCTTAGCAAAGTATAACCTCCCAAAACTCAATCAGGAAGAATCTAAACAACTCAATAGAACAATAACTATGGAAGAAATTGAAGCAGTCATCAAAAAGCTTCCAGAAAACAAAAGCCCAGGGCCAGATGGATTCACAGGGGAGTTTTACCAAACATTCAAGAAAGAAATACAACCTATCCTCCTCAGACTATTCCAGAAAATTCAAGAGGATGGAACACTTCCAAACATCTTCTATGAAGCCAGCATCACCTGAACACCAAAACCAGATAAAGACGACCCAAGGAAAGAGAATTACAGGCCAATATCCCTCATGAATATAGATGCCCAAATCCTCAATAAAATTCTAGCAAATCGGATGCAGCAGTACATCAGAAAGATCATACACCATGACCCAGTAGTATTTATCCCAGGAATGCAAAGATGGTACAATATAAGCAACTCAATGAACGTGATACATCACATAAAGAAATTGAGAGATAAAAATCACATACTCATATCAATTGATGCAGAAAAAGTATTTGACAAAATCCAACACCCTTTATTGATAAAAACTCCATCAGATGGGAATAGAAGAATCATAACTCAACATAATAAAAGCTATATATTATACCCCCACAACCAACATCATACTCAATGGGCAAAAAGTACAACCATTTCCCCTAAGAACAGGAACAAGACCAGGATGCCAAATCTCACCACTCCTGTTTGACATAGTACTGCAACTGTTAGTCATTGCAATTAGACAAGAAGAAGAAATAAAAGGCATAGAAATTGAAAAAGAAGAAGTAACGCTGTCCTTATTTGCAGATGACATGATATTGTACATAAAAAACCTGAAAGATTCCTTAAAAAACTGATAGACTTAATAAATGAGTTCAGCAATATAGCAGGATAGAAAATTAACACCAAGAAATCTATGGCATTTCTATATACCTATAGTGAACTTAAAGAAAAAGAGACTAAAAAAGCAATCCCATTTACCATCGCACCAAAAAACATTAAGATACCTAGGAATAAACTTAACTAAGGAGGTAAAAGACCTATTTGCATAAAACTACAGGACACTGAAAAAAGAGATAGAGGAAGAAGTAAATAGTTGGAAGAACATACAATGTTAATGGATTTGGAGAATCAACATCATTAAAATGTCCATACTATCCAAAGCAATCTATGAATTTAATGCACTCTCCATTAATATGCCAATGGCTTATTTTGCAGACCTAGAAAGAACTCTCCAAAAATTGATCTGAAAAAAAAAAGACCCCGAATATTCACAGCCATCCTGAGAAAAATGAACAAAGTAAGTGGGATCTCAATACCACATTTCAAGCTGTATTCAAAGCCACTGTTCTCAATACACCCTTGTATTGGCACAAGAACAGACTTATAGACCAATGGAATAGAATAGAGAATCCAGATATCAACCCAAACCACTATGCTCAATTAAAGGAGGCATGAACATACAATGGAGTCAAGACAGTCTCTTCGATAAATGTTTTTGGGAAAATTGGACAGATACATGCAAAAAATGAAACTAGACCACCAACATATACCATACACAAAAATAAACTCAAAATGGATACAGGACTTAAACATAAGGCAGAAAACCATAAAAATACTAGAGGAATCCACAGGCAGAGAAATCTCAGATATAGGCCGAAAGAACTTCTTCACTGATACTGATCCTGGGCAATGGAAGCTAAAGTGAAAATAAACAAATGGAAATACATCAAAATAAAATTTTTTTCACAGTAAAAGCAACCACCAACAAAACAAGAAAACCCACTATATGGGAGAACATATTTGCAAATGTTACCACTGCTAAAGTTTTAGTCTCCAACATCTACAGGCAACTTATACAACTTAATAATAAAGGAAGATAAATGATCCAATAAAAATGGCAACTGACCTAAATAGATACCTAGGAATAAACTTCTTTTTAAAAGAAGACAGAAGGAAGGCCAAGAGACACATTAAAATCTTCTCAAAGTCGCTAATTATCGGAGAGATGCAAATCAAAACGACAATACTGTATCATCTCACACCTGTCAGAATGGCTTTCATCAACAAGTCAACAAACAACAAGTGCTTGCAAGGATGTGGAGAAAAGGAGCCCTCCTGCACTGCTGGTGGGAATTCATACTGGTGCAGCCACTGTGGAGAACAGTATGGAGTTTCCTCAAAAAATTAAAAATGCAGCTCTCATTTGACCCAGTGATCCCACTTCTAGGATTATATCCCTAAAAACTAGAAACACGAATCAGAAAGGATATAGGCACCCTTATGTTTATAGCAGCACAATTCACCATAGATATGATTTGGAAACAGCCTAAGTGCCCATCAGCAGATGAGTGGATTAAAAACTGTGGTACATCTACACAATGGAATACTATGCTGCGGTAAAAAGAAGGAGCTCCTACCATTTGAAACAACGTGGATGGAGCTGGAGAGCAGTATGCTAAGTAAAATATGCCAGTCAGAGAAATATAAATATCACATTATCTCACTCATTTGTGTAATATAATAAATGATATAGACTGATGAAAAAGAACAGATCCAGAGACTGAGAAACTTTCAGCAGATTGTTAAACCTCAGAAAAACAACTCCAAGACCATATAGTTTCCTGCAACAGAGAAGAATTGACAGGTCTTCTCCAAATAGGAAGACAAGAAGAGAAACAGTACAGACATGGAAGATGCTGATGGCACTTTGTCATCCTAACAGTAAGCAGCTGTGCGTTGTTGCAGGTTTTGCCCAAGACAAAACCAGAGAGGGTGGGACCTGCATTGCCACAATTTGTCCACCATCCAGATATCATTGCTGACATGTATACATATGGAACTATTTGACATTGAATCTGGGACTCAGAACTGTTGGAAATTGAAATTGAGAGTCTAACATGTTTTTGTTCATATATGTTTATTTCTAGTATGCAGATGCAATATTTTTTAAAGAAAAAATGTGGGGAAATAGATATAGAGGCAAAGAAGGATTGGACAGACTGTCAAACTACAGCAGGAAGGCAGAGGAGGTTGAGGGGCAGAGCTGTAAGAGATCAACCGAAGGACTTGTATGCATGCATATAAGAATAACCAATGGATACAAGATACTGATGGGAGGGCAGATGAGGGCATATGCTGGGGGTAGGGGAGCCTGGGGGGAGGTCAATGGGGAGAAAAAGGAGACATATGTACTACTATATGTAATACTTTAAACAATAAAAAATAAAGAATAAAAGACTTTATTCCTAGATACAAACTATGTAATGTCCAAAAGGACAACAAAGCCATCCTTTAGTATTATCTTATCTACATTACACAAACTTACAATTTAGCACAAAACTTTACAGTGTCTTAAATCTCATGAAATAGAATGTAACAAAAACAGACACAAAAGTATGCTCCTAGGGAATTAAATATCCTTGGATAATCTTGTTAAACATCATTGCAGTATGATACTGAAGGAAATGTTATATTCCATTTATCTTTTTTTCAAGTTTGTGAAAAAAAGTTTTTAATATTGTATGTAAAAAGTAACAAAAATGATATGGAAATAATATTTACCTCAAATTTGACATAACAACAATTACATATTTAAAAATTTTAAAGCAGTACATTAAAAAAACTATAGGTTAAAATAATAAAATAAGAAAAAATTTAGAGAAGAAAAAATTAACATTGAAAATTACTGATAACTGAGGAGTACAATTTAAAAATAACAGAATAGCATTTGAGCTATGAAAATTACATTTAAAATATGATTCTATTTTTAACGTTCTTTATTATATTTTTATTAAAATTTTGTGTTTATATGGGTTAATAACATTTTATCAATTTCAATGTATATTTCTGTTATATGATCCCCACCTTGTGTGCCCACCATCCAAAGCCAAATCATATTCTATTAACATATATTTGACTCCATTAATCTTTTATTACCTTCCAACCTCCTTTCCTCCGGTAACCACCATACTGTTCTCTGTGTCTATGAGGTTTTGTTTGTTTGTTTTTTCTTATATGCTTATTTGTTGACATCACTTTCATACCCCACATATGAGTGCAATCATATGGTCTTAACTTTTTCTTTCCTATTTTTTAAGACTTTACATTTTTTATCTTTATTGTTCAGTTTATAATTACATTGTTCCCCCCCTTTTCCCCCTATAGCTCCCCTCCACCCGGTACCAATCCCACCCTCTGCCTTCACCTCCCCCGCACCACTATCCTCTCCCATAGTTGCATGATTTTTGTCCAGTCTCTTGCTGCACTTCACACACCCCTTTTCTCCCCAAGAATTGTCAGTCCATTCCCTCTCTATGTCCATGATTCTGTTATATTCACCAGTTTATCCTGTTCATCAGATTATTAATTCACTTGATTTTTAGATTCATTTGTTGATAGATGTGTATTTGTTGTTCATAATTTACATTTTTACCTTTTTCTTCTTCCTCTTCTTATAGAATATCCTTCAGCATTTCACATAATATTGGTTTGGCAGTGATGAACTCCTTTAGCTTTTACTTATCTGTGAAGCACTTTATCTAACCTTCAATTATGAAAGATAGCTTTGCTGGATAGAGTAATCTTGGTTGTAGGTTCTTGCTATTGATCACTTTGAATATTTCTTGCCACTCCCGTCTGGCCTGCATCGTTTCTCTTGAGAAATCCGCTGACAATCATATGGGTGCTCCCTTATAGGCAACTAACTGTTTTTCTCTTGCTGCTTTTAATATTCTCTCTTTATCTTTTGCTCTTGGCATTTTAATTATGATGTGTCTTGGTGTGGTCCTCTTTAGATTCCTATATTTTGGGGTTCTGTGCACTTCTTGGGCTTTTAAATCAATTTCTTTCACCAGGTGGGGGAAGTTTTTGGTCACTATTTCTTCAAGTAGGTTTTCATTATCGTGCTCTCTCTCTTTTTATGGCACCCCTATAATTCGGATGTTGGTATGCTTGAGGTTGTCCCAGAGCCTCCTTACAGTATCTTCAATTATTTGGATTCTTTTTGTTTCTTGCTTTTCTGACTGAGTGGATTTTGCTCCTTTGTATTTCAAATCTTTGACTTGGTTCTTATGGCCCTCTGGACTGCTTTTAGGACCTTGTTTAATATTTTTAATTTCAGTCAGTGTATGCTTACTTTCTAGTTGGTTTTTTTCATATCCTCATAGGTCTTGTTCATTTCCTTGTAGTTCTCATTAAGTTCATTGGCCTTTTCTAGGAGCCTCTTGAAAACCTTATTACTGTGGTTTTGAACTCTATGTCTAGAGGTCTTTTTTCCTCCATTTCTTTCACACCTGATTTCTTTCCATTTCTCTGCATTGTGGCTGCTTTCCTGAGTTTGTCCATTAGCTTTGTGTGGTAGATGTCCTCTAAGGAACAGTGGCTCAGCCTCCCCATTTACCTGAGGTCGATACTCTTACTGCAATCCTTTATGGGTTGTACAGTATTATTGAAGTTATACCCAGATTATTATTGTTAGACTAGGACGGTTTGACCTCCAGGTCAATTGACTGTGAGGGCAAGCTGTGTTCAGGTTGGATGGGCGAAGTCTCTGGGCTGAGCAGGCAGCGTCACTTCTGCCCGATGTGGCACGTGGGTCTCTGTGCAGGGTGATAGCAGCTGCATGGACCTCTGAGAGAAAGTTGCTGCCGGTCTCCACCTGCTACCAGACAACTCTGCCTCTCCCCAAATGAGTCTGCACACCCAACGTCTAGTCCAGGGTTGTAAAACAAAGCAGTCCAGTGGTCTCCTGAACAAGGGAGTAAGTCACAAGTCCTCTCTGAGCAGTCGTGCACTTCTGTTCTCAAGTTTACATGCAAACTGCTGTTTTCAAGTTTACTCACACTCTCCACAAGCTCGCCCTCTGCATTGCCTGGGTTTCATCATGCCTTCCCCGGACCTCGCCTGGAACTAGAAAATCAGTGCAGTGGGACGCCTTTGCCTTCCCTGTTGGAGAAAACCAGCTGGGTTTGTAGCAGCCAACCTTTTTCTGCTAGCATGCACACTCCTCCGAACCTCTGACTCCGGGTGTATCTTCTGAGTCACAGTGTCCTATCTTTACTTTTATTTGTGGAATTTTCACTCAACCAGCTTTCTGGTGATTTTGGATGATGTTTGTTCTGTTGTTAAGTTGTAGTTTTGGAATTGCTTTGTGGGGCAGCAAGATAGGTGTTTACCTATGCCGCCATCTTGGTTCCTCCAGGATCTGTTTGTTTGTTTTTAATCCTCACCTGAGGCTATTTTCCCAGAGATTTTTATAGAGAGTGGAAAGTATAGGAAGAGACAGAGAGAAAGACCAATGTGAGAGACATGCCTCCTGCATGCTCTTGACCAGGGCAGAAGCCTGCAACCAAGCATTATACATGCCCTTGACCAGAATTTAACTTGGGACTCTTCAATCTGTGGACCAATGCTCTATGTACTGGGCTAGGCTCCCCATTCTTTTTAAAAAAGATATATATTTTTAATGATTTCAGATAGAGGAAGGGAGAGGGACAATCATATAGAAACATCAATGATGACAGAGATTCACTAATCGGCTGCCTCCTGCACATCTCCTTCTGGGGATTCATCCCTCAACCCAAGCATGTGCTCTGACCAGGAATTGAACTGTGACCTCTTGGTACATGGGTTATAGCCAACCACTGAGCAACACCAGTTGGGCAAATTCTCTTTTTCAGCTGTGCATAGTGAATTCCTTCCTAAGAGTACAATATGAAAATAGGGAGAAAGAATAACTTTACATTAGAGATACTTAAAGAAATAATACCTCTACCAGTTAATACAGGTTAACATTAAAACTGATAAGCAAACTATAAAAGAAGGAATTTATATCAACACTAGAGGCTCGGTGCACAAAATTCATGCAAGGGGTAGGAGGGGTGTCCCTAGCCCAGCCTGCACCTTGTCCAAACTGGGACCCTTCCAGGGATATCCCACTGCCTGTTTAGGCCCAATCCCACAGAGATCAGGCATAACTAGGCAGCCAGACATCCCTCTCACAATCCAGGACTGCTGGCTCCCAATTGCTCGCCTGCCTGGCTTCCTGATTGCCCCTAACCACTTGTGCCTGCCAGCCTGATCACCCTCTAACCAATCCCCTGCCAGACTTATTGATGCCTAACTGATCCCCTGCCAGCCTGCTTGCCTCTAACTGCCCCTCCCCTGCAGGTCTGGTGCCCCTAACTTCCCTTCCCTGCAGGCCCAGTCACCCCCAACTTCCTTCCTCTGCCAGCCTGGTCACCCCTAACTGCCTTCCCCTGCAAGCTTGATCACCCCCAACTGCCCTCCCTTGCTGGCCTGGTCTCTCCCAACTGCCCTCCTCTGCTGGCCTGATCAACCACAACTGCCTTCCATTGAAGGCCTGGTCCTTTCCAACTGCTTTCCTCCCTGGACATCTTGTGTTGGCCATCTTGTGTCCACATGCGGGCAGGATCTTTGACGATATGGGGGCAGCCATATTGTGTGTTGAAGTGATGGTCAGTCTGCATATTACTCTTTTATTAGATAGGAAAAAGGTTTGGTGCATGGGTGGGGGTCAGATGGTTTGCCCTGAAGGGTGTCCCAGATATGGAGGGGGTTCCCTTGGGGCATAGAGTGGCCTGGGCAAGGAGTCTGTGGTGGTTTGCAGGCTGGCCACATCCCCTGGCAACCCAAACAGAAGCCCTGGTATCTGGGATTTATTTATCTTCTACATAAGAAACTTTGTAGCCTAGAGCAGAGCCAAGCCACCTGCTCACTCTGTGGTGGCTGCCATTTCTGTTGTGATTTATTTTTCTTCTATAATTGAAACTTTGTAGCCTTAAACAGAGGTCAAGACAGGCCAAGGCTGCAGAAGCTTGGCTTCCTCCATCAACAGGGGAAACCCTGGACTCCTGCTTACTTACTCAAGCTCTGCGGCTGCTGCAATTTTTGTTGGGAATTACTTACCTTCTATAATTGAAACTTTGTAGCCTTAAGTGGAAGCCTGGGCCTGCCAGGGTGTGTGGAAATCTTGGCTTCCTCCATTGCCAGGGAAACCCAAGCCTCCCTCCTGCTCTCTGTGGCTGCAGCCATCTTGGTTGGGGTTAATTTGCATACTCACTTCTGATTGGCTGGTGGATATAGTGGAGTGATGGTAAATTTGCAAATTATTCTTCTATTAGATAGGATAGCATAGCCCATATATGACAAGCCCACAATGAACAGCATACCCAATGGTAAATGAATTAATGCTTTCCCTCTAAGATCAGGAATGAGACAGAAATGTTCACTTTTCCCACTCCTATTAAACATAATACTCCAAGTTCTCACTAGAGCATTCAAATTGGATTTGAAGAAGAAAACTCTCTCTGATCAAAAGTAAAATGATCTTATGTTTAGAAAGTGGTACATATTCCACAAATCCTCTTGGAACTAAAAACAAATAAATTAAGAAGCAAAGTTGTAGAACACAACAAAAATCGATATTCAAAATTCAATATATTTCCATACATTAACAATGAACAATGCAAAATAAAGAACAATTCATTTACCATAGAATATCCAAAATAATAAAATAATAACTTGGAAAAAATATAACAAAGACAAAAGTCTTATATACTGAAAGCTAAAAAAAAAAGTGTTACTGAAAGAAGACACAAATAAAAGGAAAGATAACCCTTTTGCATCTGTTGGAAAACAATATTGTTAATATATAAGAGCATACTAGCCAAAGTGATTTACAGATACAATACAATGTCTATCAAAATCCCAATTAAGGTTTTTTGCACAAATATAAGAATTCATCCTAAAATTTATGTGCAATCTCAAAGGACCCTAAATAGGCTATACAATCTTGGAAAAGTATGAAAAGTTTTTTTCATTACATTTGTTGGGGTAACATTGGTTAATGAGATTATATAAATTTTAAGTGTTCAATGCTATGATGCATCATCTGTATTGTGTGCCCAACACACTAAGTCAAGTACTTTCCTGTCACCATATATTAGACCCCCTATATATTTTTCTACCCCTAGATCTCCCTTTCCTCTGGTAATCAACATACTGTTGTCTGTGATTATGAGCTTTTGTCTGCTTAGAACAAAGTTAAATAACTTAAATTTAGCATTATGAAAGACCTTGTTTTTTTCAATGAATAGGGAAGTTGAGAGTGACCAGAATTGTTCAAATTCAGTCAATCCATATGTTTGGGAATGAAAACAAGTAAGAACTTATTTGTAGCCCAATTACTGAGTAAATGATTCAATTTATTTAATAGCTATAATCCTTGACTCTACACTACATATTAGTTTTTAATTTATAAAATATAATTACATATAAAACAGCATGTTGACAGAACACTTTATGAGAGATATGGGTGAATATTTATTTTTATAACTGTGTTTATAATTTAAAAATTGGAAGCCTGAACAATATAAAAAATAACAAAGTCAGTAGTTTTAAGTTTCCTGACTTCAAAACATTATGAAACTACAGCTATCAAAACATAATAGCACTGGCATAAAGACAGATTTATAAAACAATAAAATAGAATAGAGAGCCCTGCAAATACATGTGCATGTGCATAGGGAAAAAAGTTCAACTTAATAAATAATAAATTAATGTTAACAGTGGCTATATCTGTAAGATATAATTAAAGTTGACATCTATTTTTTGCACATTATTTTATAAAACTCTAAATGTTCTATAATCAGTATTATTTTTGTGGTAAAAGAAAAACATACAGAATTTAATAGAAAATATTCAGAAGTCTACAGTCCATCTTTATTCTGTGAATTCTTAACTGTATAGTCTGTGAAAGTACTTTGAATTCTCTAAATCAGGTTGCTAATTAAGAAATGACCATGATAATAATTACATTATCTTTGTTCCAAGTGTATAGTAAATATTATATAAATTAATTTGTCATCAAATGCTTCTCTACACTTTCAATTTAGTATTGAAACTGTGACTTGCCTAAGTCACATCATGATAGTAGATAAAATAAATATATCTCTGACCTTTATGACAAGGTAATATGAAATTCAGGGAATTTCTGTATATCTGAAAGAACTGTCATTTTAACCATAATCAAACATTATTGCAATTCATGTTTTTTTACAAATATATTTTTATTGATTTAAGAGGAAGGGAGAGATAAAAAACATTAATGATGAAAGAGAATCATTGGTCTGCTTCCTCCTATATGCCCCACACTGGAAATTGAGCCCACAAACCATGTGCCTGACCTGAAATATAATTGGGAACTCCTGGTTCATAGATTGATGCTCAGCCACTGAGCCATGATTGCCGGGCTCATTCTGTATAATTCTATATAATAAAAGGCTAATATGCAATTCGACCAAATGACGAAACAATCGGTCACTATGATGTGCAATGGCCACCGGGGAACAAATGCTCAACATAGGAGCTACACCCTGGTGGTCAGTGCCCTTCCACAGGAGGAGTGCCACTAAGCCAAAAACTAGGCTCATGGCTGGTGAGCACACTGGCAATGGCAGGAGCCTCTCTCACCTTCTTGGCAGCACTAAGGATGTCTGACATCCCTGAATGCTCTTGGACTGCAAAAAGATGCAGGCTGGGCTGAGGGACCCCCCCCACACACACACCAGTGCACAAATTTTGTGCACTGATCCTCTAGTATTTTGATAATAGAGAGCAGGCCTAAACCGGCAATCAGACATCCCTCTCGCAATCTGGCTCCTAACAGCTCAACTGCCTGGCTGTCTGATCACCCCTAACCACCTCTGCCTGCCAGCCTGATTACCCCTAACCCATGTTCCTGCCCTAACTTCTCTGCCTGATCACCCCTAACTGCCATTGCCTTCCTGATCACTGCTAACTGCCCTCCCTAGCCAGCCTGATCACTCCCCCAATTTCCCTTCTCTGTTGGCCTAATCTTGCCCCCAACTGTTCTCCCCTGCCAGCCTGATTACCCCTAACTGCCTCTGCCTCGGCCCCCACCACCATGGCTTTGTTCAAAAGCAAGTTGGGCGTCCAGGAGATGGTCAGTACACCAGGTCTAATTAGCATATCACCCTTTTATTAGTATAGATAGATTATATAGGATAGGATTGCTTTAATGGGGGGAAGCCTTTTTCAGCAGGAGGAGATGCTCTTGGCAGACAAAAATATATAATCCCTACAGCTGGACTGATAGCCAGCAATATGTGCTATACTGGCTAACTGGTCATTAAAAAATCGAGCCACTTTCTTACACCTTACACCAAATAGCTGTTGCCCTTAAAACCCCTCCTCAGCCCCCACCTTAGGTCTGCCTTTGCAGTTCACCCAGATTAGGTTCTGATTGGTTGGTTTCTATGCCAGTCAAGGTCAAAAGCCCCATCTCCTAGGCAGTCATTGTTTCATCACAATTCACCCAAATTTGGTTCTGATTGGTCAGTTTCTATGCCAGTCAGCATCCCTGGGCCTATCTCTGAGCCTGATCAGAGAGCCAGGGGTGATTAGCAGCCCCGACAGAGGCCTGGAGAGAAAGAGAGGCACAGCTCTTGGCCAAGACTGGAGAGAAAGAGAGAGGCAAAGACTGATCAACAGCTACCATGGAGGCTACGGATCAGACCCTGCTTCTCACTCCAGGACTCTCTCAGTGTCTGATCTGTAGCCCCCTTGGCAGTTAGTGCTGCATTGCTGCACCCACAGTGGCAGCAGTCAGTGCTGGATTGCTATGGCAACCCAGCACTGACTGCAGGACTGACATCTGTCGGCCAAGCCTTCTGTCATTTTGGATGTTATGGGCCCTGTGTTTCTATATATTAAGACTAGAGGCCTGGTACAAGAAATTCGTGCATGGGGGGCAGGGATTGTCACACAGAACAGTCTACCCTCTCCAATCTCGGACCCCTCAAGGGATGTCCAACTGCCCACTTAATGAAGAGTCAGACATCTTTCTCACAATCCAGGACTGCTGGCTCCCAACTACTTGCCTGCCTGCCTTCCTGATTGCCCCTAACCCCTTCTGCCTGCCAGCCCGATCACCACCTAACTACTCCCCTGCCAGCCTGATTGATGTCTAACTGCTCCCCTGCCAGCCTGTTTGCCCCTAACTTCCCTCCTATGCTGGCCTGATAACCCCTAACATACCTCCCTTGCTGACCATCTTGTGGTGGCCATCTTGTGTCCACATGGGGGCAGGATCTTTGACCACATGGGAGCAGCCATCTTCTGTGTTGGAGTTATGGTCAAACTGCATATTATTCTTTCATTAGATAGGATAGAGGCCTGGTGCATGGGTGGGGGCTAGCTGGTTTGCCCTGAAGGGTGCCCAGATCAGGGTAGAGGTTCCTTTGGGGCATGGGGAGGCCTGGCGAGGGGCCTGTGGTGGTTTGCAGGCTGGCCATGCTGCTCAGCAACCCAAGTGGAGGCCCTGGTATCTGGGATTTATTTATGTTCTACAATTGAAACTTTGTAGCCTGGAGCAGAGCCAAGCCTTCTGGCGGCAGCCATTTCTGTTCGGGTTTATTGACCTTCAATAATTGAAACTCTGTAGCTTTAAATGGAGACCTAGGCCTGCCAGGGCTGCATAAGTTTGGCTTGCTCCATCGCCATGGCAACCCTAGCCTCTGCTTTCTCCAGCTCGATGGCTGCTGCCATTTCTGTTGGGATTATGTATCTTCTATAATTATAACATTTTAGCATTGAGTGGAGGAGGCCTAGGCTGGCAAGGACAGGTGGAAAGCTTGGCTTCCTCCATTGCTGGGGAAACCTAAGCCTCCTTCCTGCTCTCAGTGGCTGCAGCCATCTTGGTTGGGGTTTATTTGCATATTTGCTCCTGATTGGTTGATAGGCCTTGGTTGATAGGCATAGCCTTTTGGTGTAGCAGAGGTGAGGTCAATTTGCATATTACTCTTTTATTAGATAGGATACTAGAAGCCTGCTGCACAAAATTATTGCACTTTGTGGGGGGGCCTCAGCCCTTCTGCACCCTCTTGCAGTCCAGGAGCCCTTGGTGGATGTCCAACTGATGACTTATGCCTGCTCCTTATGGACCTAAGCCATCAGTCAAACATGCTTGGTGCTGCAAAGATGGCAGGAGAGGTTCCTGCCACCGCTGCTGTGCTTGCCAGCCATGAGCCCAGCTTCTGGCTGAGCAGAACTCCCCCTGTGGGAGCACAGTGATCACCAGGAGGCAGTTCCTACATTGAGCATCTGCCCCTTGGTGGTCAGTGTACATCATAGTAATCAGTCATTCTGCTATTCCATCAATTTGCATATTAGCCTTTTATTATATAGGATATCTGTGGGAAATATTTTACATAACACCTTTAGAAACAATTAAATCCATTTCTTATGTATGCTTCTCTTAATATGTAATCCTAAAGGTCCAATGCACAAAATTCATGGAAGAGTAGGCCTTCCTTTCCCCGGCTGCCAGCACCAACTTTACTCCAGCACCCGGGCTTCCCTCTGGTCGCTGGCAGGCACCCAGGACCTGGGCTTCCCTCATAGCTCTGGATTCATCTGGAAAGTCATCCAGTCTAATTAGCACATTACATTTTTATTATTATAGACTAGAGGTCTGGTGCACTCGGGAGGGGGTCCCTCAGTTCGGCCTGTGCTCTTTTGCAGTCTGGGAGCCCTTGGGGAATGTCCAACTCTTGGATTATGTCCACTCTCCATGCAATGGACCAAATCTGTCATTCGAATATCCTTAGCATTGCCATGAAAGTGAAAGAGGCTCCTGCCAGTGCCACTGTGCTCACCATCCATGAGCCTGGCTTCTGGTGCACTGACCAGCAAGGGGGAAGCTCTTGCATTGAGCATCTGCCCCTTGGTATTCAGTAGACTGCATAGTGACCAATAATTCTGCATTTGCTCAATTTTCATATTAGCCTTTTATTATATAGGATTATTCTCTACAAATTATAAAATGTTATTTATAAGGGCTGGGAAAGTGCTTTATCTAGATTAAAGAAATAATATTTGACTCTAGCCATAAGTAGTACCAAAAAACAGGATGACTTAGAAATTAATTCTCACAATTCTGGAGGCTAGTTCAGAGTAAAGATCGCAGCAGATCCAAGTCCCTTGTGACATCTGAAGAGAAAGCCTTCCTTGCTTCTTCCTAATGTCTGTTAATTTGCCTATAATCTCAGCTGTTCCTTCATTTGAAGCTGCTTGACTCTAATCTCTGCCTTCCTTGCAGCATGGTGCTCACTCTGTCTTCAGGTAGCCTTCTAATAAAAACTTCAGTGCTACTGGAATTGGTTTGGACCCACCCCACTCCAGTATCACCTCATCTTAAATATTTAAATAAGCAACAACTCTATTTTCAAAATAAGGTGCCATTCTGAAAAATATGGGGTTTGGACTTCAAAATATCTTATTTTTGGTGAGCTTTGTAAGTAAAAATTCAACCCATAATACCAACATATATAATTACTAGAGGTCTGGTGCATGAAGTTGTGTACCAGTGGGGTCCCTTGGCCTGATCTGTGGGACAAGGCTGAAACTGGTTCTCCAACATCCCCTGCAGGGGTCCCAGTTTGCAAGATGGTGCAGGTCAAGCAGAGGAACCTCATTGGTGCACAATCGGGGATGGGGAGTGATGGAGGATGTTGGCCAGCCAGGGAGTGACCACAGGAGTATTCTAGGGAGTACCTGGCTTGTCAAAATAAGTCCTGATGGCTGGACCCCAGCAACAAGCTAATCTACCACTTGGAGTTCTGCCTCCTGGTAGTCAGTGTACATCATAGTGACTGGTTGACTGGTCAACTATCTGCCCGCTGGTGGTCTGTATAAGCCATAGTGAGCAGCTGAGTGGCCTGAGCATATCATTATCATATTATATTTTGATTGTTTTAATGCGTGACTGAACAACCAGACACTTAGATTATTAGGCTTTTATTATATAGGTAACTAGAGACCCAGATCACAAATTCTTGCACAGGTGGGGTCCCTCAGCCTGGCTGGTGACTGGGGCACAGTCTTGATTGGGGCTGATTGGGGCTGGCCAGCTGGCAGGAGGGACTGTGGGGGTTGGCTAGCTACGGGAGGTTGGGTTTCTGCTCTTAGAGGTCAGTGCACATCACATTGACTGGTTGACTGGTTGTTCAGACAACCGTTCTTAATGTTTGTATTTAGGCTTTTATATATATAGATACTGTGTCCATAGGAATTGTCAGAATCAAGTTGCATGATATTTTTAGTTTTTGTGGTAATACCTTGGGTTTAATAAAGTCAAAGTTGTTACAGAAAGTAATAGTCCCATGCCAATTCTATTTTCACATCTTCATAGTTGAATATATATATATATATATATATATATATATATATATATATATATTAATATGTTCATAATCCTGCTTATAGATTTAAATAAATAATCTTATCTGGTTTTATTCCTTCCTTAAATGTCTGTATAGCTCACATTTCTTTCAGTGTTTAATATTAGAAGTGTTTGGAGATTTTCTTGTGTGTGTGACCAGAAATATGACATAAAAACTTAACTCTTGTGTATATCAATTAGCCTATACCAACATTGTGTTGCAGTATCCAAGCACCTATAGATAATATTAAGTGAGGATTTGCTGTAATTTATTAAGAGATTCCCCTCCTTGCCCTGGAAGTCTCCAGGTCACTTTTTTTCATTTGTAGATCTTATCTGCTGGCCACACAAAGATGACTCGGGGAAGGAGCAAAAGGTACTTACTGCTCAATGAGACACACAAGGTAGCTGTAACTGTCTTCCTCAAATTTCATGAACACAGCCTTCAGATTCAGCTCTTCTAGAGTGCTCCACCAGGGTTACCTTGTCATCCTCTTTCTGCTCATACTTATCCTGCAGGATCTGACACTGTTCCATAAAGGGCCATTGCAGACACTAAAACACCAGCCAGCTAGCTGCATTTTTTGTCCCGGATGTCAGTGCCAATCATGTTCATCACACTGGAGTCCCCAGGAGGTCAAGGTAATCATACTGAATCTGAAAGCGCTCTCCCATCTCCACTAGGATCTTCTTGGCATTGGCAGGTAGGTTCCTTCTCCCCATTAATGCCTGCCGTATACATGGTAGCAACTGCAGAAAGGTGAAAGAGTAGAAAGCTGTCTTATATTTGACAATAGATTTGTACATCTTTTTAGTGTATCTGCCAAAATCCACATTGCCCTGAGGGGCTGTGATGAGGTCCAGGATCTGACCAATCTTATTCTGATAAGAATTCTGCAGGAAGGAGTTGATTA
Source organism: Antrozous pallidus (assembly GCA_027563665.1). Classification (NCBI taxonomy): domain Eukaryota; kingdom Metazoa; phylum Chordata; class Mammalia; order Chiroptera; family Vespertilionidae; genus Antrozous; species Antrozous pallidus. Next base: position 114,248,389 of record CM050509.1, read on the forward strand.
GGTTCATGTAATAGGGATGCTCTCAGCACTAGAGCTTCAGCAGATGCTAAATACATGTTTACAGAAGCATAGAATCATTGATTGTATCCAACTTATGTCTAGCTTCTGATACCAGCATATGTGCCCTCATCAGGTGAGGGATGAATCCATAATGTCATTTGACACCAGAAAGAAAGCTTGTCATAGTTCCACACACCAGCCCATAGGCAAGGCCCATTGGAGACTATCAGCATCCTGCTTTCTTGGTTCCCCAAATCCTGGAATGCTATGAGCACTGTCAAACCCCTCTGGTACTTACCTCCAATGACATTGTACTCCAAGACCTCATTGAGCTGGGCAATAGCATCTCCTGTATCTGGGTGTCCCATGTCATTCTCAGTTAGCACCTGACAACCAGGGAGAAGTGCTGTTGTGATCTCTAAGTAGCATTTCCCATTAATGGAGACCAGGGTTTCACAGTGAAGTGGCTAAATATAGACCTGTGGGGGGGGGGGGAAATGTATAAGAGTGATTCTGATATATCTTAATTTTCTATTTTTTGGAATGACATTAAAGACTATTACAATCATGTCAAAATAGCTCCAGAGATAGCTGATAAACTATAAGCCGATTTTCACTTCAATAAAGAAAATAATTGCAATGAATGAAAACATGAAGTGCATTAAAATTCATCAATTCCAAATTATACTTAGAAATGGAAACTCATAGATCACCTTGTGAGGATACTAACAAGCCAACTAATTATTTTCAAAACTGAAATAGAAAAAAAAGATAAGTTACACATTTACACTTCCCATTCTATACAAACTATACTTCAGAATAAGCAGATAATTGACTTGAAAATGTATATACACATTGACAGTATTATAGATATTCCCCATTACCCCCTCTTAGTTGTCCCCCTCTACCCAGTCCCTGCCCCATCCCAGGCCTTCACCACATCATTGTCTGTGCCCATGAGTTATGCATACATGCATATATGTTCTAGTTAATTACAATAGAAGAAATGATATATTTAAAATATCAACATTTTGCATATCAGATTACTATCCAATCAGAATGCTTTTAATTAATTTATTCTCTCAATATCTTTGAGTTATTTTATTTTAATTTATTTTACTATTTTACTTAATCCTTATCTGAGGATATGTTTTTACTGATTTTTTTAAAGAGAGAGGAAGGTGAGGGTGGAGGAAAGAGAAACTTTGATAGTTTGTGTTCTGAATGTGCCATGACCAGGAATTGACCCCTCAACATAGGTAAGTGCCCTGACCTGGAATTTAACTTGCCACCTTTGGATGTATGGGATGATGCTCCAACCAACAAAGCCACTTGGCCAGAGCCTAATCTATCTTTTTATTAAATGTATTAGAATGACATGAATTAGTAAGTTTATGTATATATCAAGTGTATATTTCTATGATATATGATCATAATATTGCATAATGAGCCCAATACCCAAAGTCAAACCATCTTCTGTCATTATATATTTGACTGCCTTTACCCTTTGTTAGAACCTATCCCCTTTCCTTCTGGTAACTACCATACTGTTGTGTATGTCTATAAGTTTCTGTTTGTTTTTCTTGTTTGTTTATTTGTTAGTCTCAATTTTACAATCCCACATATGTGTGCAATCATATAGTACTTAAACTTTTTTTGTATGACATATTTTGCTTAGCATGATATGCTAAAGGATCATCCATGTTGTTGCAAATGGAAATATTTCAACTTTTCTTATGACTGAGTAGTATTCCATTGTATATAGGTATTAAATCTTGTTTATCCAATTATCTATGAGTGCAATTATGCACTACTTGTTTTTCTCTGACCAGCTTATTTCACTTAGCATGATACTCTCCAGATACCTCCATGCTGTCTCAAAGGGTAAGAGAGTCTTCTCTTTTACTGCTTCATAGCATTCCATGGTATGAATGTGCCATAGTGTTTATATCCACTCACCTACTGATGGGCACTTGGACTGTTTACAGATCTAAGCTATTGTAACTTGTGCTGCTATGAATATAGGAATGCATATATTCTTTCTAATTGGTTTTCATGTTTCTTATAATATAGTTTTAAAAATAGGATCACTGCAACAAAACAACCTTGGTACTAGCACAAAAATAGGCATATAGAAAATAACAGAGACTCCAAAATTGACCAAAGCCATTTTGCTCAATTAATATTATCTAATAAAAGAGAAATATGCAAATTGACCATACCTGCTATCAAGCCACACCCACAGCCACACTCACCAGCCAATAAGGAGCAAATTATGCAGATAAACCCCAACCAAGATGGCTGCGGCCACTGAGAGCAGGAGGGAGGCCTGGGTTTTCCCGGCAATGGAGGAAGCCAAGCTTTCCACCTGCCATTGCCAGCTTAGGCCTCCACTCACTGCTACAAAGTTTCAATTATAGAAGATACATAATCCCAAAAAAATGGCGGCAGCCATGAAGTTGGAGAGAGCAGCAATGGAGGAAGCCAAGCTTATGAAGCTCTGGCTGGCATATGCCTCCCCTCCAGGCTACTAAGTTTTAATTATATCCCAGCCATGAAGCCAGCAGAAGGATTGGCAATGCTCAAGGCTACAAAGTTTCAATTATAGAAGATAAATAAATCCCAGATACCAGGGCCTCCACTTGGGTCACCGGGTAGGGGGGGTGGCTGGCCTGAAAACCTCCACAGGCCCCTCACCCAGGCTGCCCCACACCCCAAGGGAACCCCCACCCTGATCTGGGACACCCTTTAGGGCAAACCAGCTGGCCCCACCCATACACCAGGCCTCTATGCAATCTAATAAAAGAGTAATTTGCAGATAGAACATCACTCCAACACACAAGATCCATGTTGTTGCAAATGGAAATATTTCATTTCCATGTGGACACAAGATAGCCACCACAAGATGACCAGCGGAGGAGGGCCATTGGAAGGTTCCAGACCTGCAAGGGAAGGCAGTTGTGGGTGATCAGTCCAACAAGGGAGGGAATTTAGGAGAAACCAGGCCTGCAAGGGAGGGCAGTTGGGGATAACTAAGCCTGCAGTGGAGGGCAGTTAGGGGTGACCAGGCCAGCAGAGGAGGGAAGTTGGGGGCAAACAGGCTGTCAGGGGAGCAGTTAGACATCAATTTGGCTGGCAAGGGAGTAGTTAAGGGGTGATTGGTTGGCAGGCAGAAGCTGTTAGGGGCAATCAGTGAGGCAGCCAAGCGAGCAGTTTGGAGCCAGCAGTCCTGGATTGTGAGAAGGATGTCTGACAGCCCATTTAGGCCTGATCCTACTGGGACTGGGCCTAAACAGGCAGTTGGACATCCCTCAAGGGATCCCATATTGGAGAGGGTGAAGGCTGGGCTGAGGGACACTCCCCACCCCCTGTGCACGAATTTTGTGCAGTGGGCCTCTCATATTTTATAAAGGAGGCAAAAGCATTAAATAAAGACTGTCTCTTCAGTAAATCGTGTTGGCAAAAATAGACAAGTGATAGTACATGCAAAGAAGAAGAAGAAGAAGAAGAAGAAGAAGAAGAAGAAGAAGAAGAAGAAGAAGAAGAAGAAGAAGGAGAAGAAGAAGAAGAAGGAGGAGGAGGAGGAGGAGGAGGAGGAGGAGGAGGAGGAGGAGGAGGAGGAGGAGGAACTCAAATGGATATGCAAGGACTGAACTCATATGATTATAGAAACATACTCATGTTTTCTAATATCTTCTAGATTATTGAATTTGGGGAATATAGGCATTAATAATATTCTAGCATGGTTCTTTATATTTCTATGATGTTTGTGGTAACTCTCTTTCATTTTTTATTTTGTTTACTTGAATATTTCCCTTTTTTTAATGATTCTATCTGGGGGTTATCAACTTATTAATCTGTTTTACCATTGAACCAGCTCTTTGTTTCATTATTTTTAAATATGTTTTTATTGATTTCAGATAGGAAGTAAGATGAAGAGAGAGATAGAAACATCAATAATGATAGAGAATCATTGGTGAGCTACCTCCTGCATACCCACCACTAAGGATTGAGCTTGCAACCCAGGTAAGTGTGCTGGACCAGAATTGAAACCAAGACTCTTTAGTCTACAGGTTACACTCTATCCACTGAGCCAAACTGGCCAGGGCTGTTTGAAATAATTTTTACAGTCTTTTTGGTCTATATTTCATTTAATTCTGCTCAAGTTTTTATTATTAAATTTTTTCTGCTGACTTCTGGATGCTTTTTTGTTCTTTTCAAAGTGTTTTTAAGCTGTAATGTTTGATTATTTGTGTGAATTTTTTCCCTTTTTTTGATAGACCTATAATTATATCAATGTTCCTTAGTACTGCTCATTGCATCGCAAAAGTTTTGATATGTCATATTGTCATTTTCCTTTATAGAGTTTTGATTTCACCTTTTATTTATCTACTGACCTAGACATCTTTTAGAAACATGTTGTCTAATCTCCACATATTTGTGGTATCATTTACCTTTCTTTTTGCATTTGATTTCTAATTTCAAACCTTTATGGTCAGAGAATATACTTGGTATAATTTCAATCTTCTTAAGTTTGTTGAGGCTAGTTTTATTCTAACATATGGTTTAACCTTTAGAATGTTCCATGTGCACTGGAGAAGAAAGTATAATATGATGCTCTTAGATGAAAGGCTCTGTAAATGTAAATAATGTCCGTTTGGTCCACTATGTTGTTTTAAAGGCTATTATTTCTTTATTGAGTTGTTTATTTTTTTAAAAAAACTTTTATTCTAACTAGAATTCTTGAAATAATCAATATGATGTCACAAGTGGCCCATTGCACGAAATTCGTGCACAGAGGGGGTGTTCCCTGACCCCAGCCTGCACCTGCTCTAATCAGGGACCCCTTTGGGGTTGTGTGACCCCTAACCACCTCTGCCTACCTGCCTGATCATCCCTAAGTGCTCCCCTGCTGGCCTGATTGCTCCTAACTGCCTCTGCCTTGCCCCACACCTGGGACCCAGGCTTCCCTCCCTCTGGTCAGCTATAGGCACCCAGGACTTGGGTCAACTTCACACAGGCCGGCCACAGCCACAGGCACTCAGGACCATAGGGCATGCTGCCTAACCCCAGGGCCTGAAAGGGCCTCAGCCCTTCTATGTGCCTGCCTCGCTGAGTCCCACTACTCTGACTGCCGTGGCGTAAAAAACTTTACCATATATGTTCTCCCCAGCCTCCTGGAGAGAGGGCATGAGCTGAGAAACTGGAGATGCTGCAGCCCCAGGGCCATTTTACCAATGGGTACATTGTCATTTTCAGATCTAGATTTGAGATAATCCATCAAACCGCTATATTTTTCAACTCTCAACTTAGATTGGTTTGCTTTAATAAAATTTATCCAATTGGCCTCCAATTTTTAATACGAATCCATAATAAACTGTTGAGTTAACTTTTCTGCATTTAAAATAGGATTGAACGTGTCCCTCACAGAGAGATGAAATACATAATACTACATTTGGGTGACTCGTGTTCTTACATTTTGTCTAGTATTATTGTTGAGTACACTGTTGTCTCTGAGTCTTAATGCAATATCTGTTCCCCAACTTTTTTCACCATGTGGAAAAATAATAGGATGTGTCATTGCATCTAATATGGGAAACAGGATACTGATTCGTTTCACTTTAGTGCCATTTGGATTATTGAGATCTGGTTTACAATGAATCAGCAAGTCCCTTTCAAAAGGAGGTTCTCCAATTCCGTTTCTGAATATGACAGCAACCTCGGTTACATGGGGAGAATTATATCTACCTGGGTCACCATTATGATCATATTTAATTGCCATAGTTACTTCCGTGGGAGCTATACCTTTTGCTGCTGCTTCAGATTGGGCTTCCTTTTCTACCTCACATAGCATCTTGTACGATTTTGTTAATTCATTTATTTCATGCATGAGGTTGTTGATTATGAGTCTTTCTGAGCAGGCCTGGTTTGCTGGGATTGCTAATCTTTTACGTGTAGCTTCGGCTGTATCCAAAATATAGAGTTGAGCAAACTTCAACAGTTTTTCTTTGGACATAGTCCCACCTCTCAATTGCCACGTTCTGAGATAGAGGAGAATGACAGGCCTTTCAGGAGTGTGACCAAAGGCTGATTTGGACAGATTCTGTGGGGGTGGGACTTCCGCCTACCTGTTGTCAGTTTCAGCTGGGATGCTGAAGCTGGGACTTGAGGGCTGGGACTGCAGCTGCCTTCCGTTTTTGCTGAAAAACAGCTGAAGCTACACATAATATTAGCAATGCAGGGGCCTCATTAGACACAGCTGCCGTGAGTTCTCACAGCCACCACTGCTGCCTCCCCCGCCACCAGCCCCCGCCACCAGCCCCCGCCACCAGCCCCCGCCACCAGCCCCCGCCACCAGCCCCCGCCGCCATTCTCCATGCCCCAGGGCCTCAGTTGACTCAGCTGTGGTAAGTTCTGGCCGCTGTAGCTGCCTCCGCTTGGTCTCTGCACCCGGGCCTGGTGCGTGATGGCTTCACCACTTTATCTCCGCTCCTGGGGCCTGGCGCTCATGCTTCTCAACCCCACCCCTTGCTCTGACTGGCTGGTAGCATAGCCAGTCAGGAGCCAAGGTACGGTCACATCTGCATGTTACTCTTTTATTAGATAGGATAGTAAAATAATTTTCTTTCAGCTTCTGTTTCTTCCTGTAATCTTCTATTTCAAGCCTTACTACCTGTAGAGAAACCTGAAATCAATATAGAATCATGAATCAGAGACTAAGAAGAGATTTGGGGGACATTTGGTACACATATCTATGTAGTATTGACTATGACAAAAGAATTATCTGTAATATGTCATTTATTTTTTACAGTTTCCCAACACCATCCTATCTAATAAAAGAGTAATATGCAAATTAACTGTCACTCCACTACAAAAATGGCTGTGCCCATAGACATAGGATGGTGGCGCCCAGTCCTCTCAGGCATGCTGGAATCCCCCAGGCCCAGGGAGGGCTGCTGCTGAGAACAGGTAGCATGCAGCTCGAGCCATTGGCCTGGGAGGCAGAATCGCCCTCCATAGATCTCCCCTCCCAGAAGCAACCTGGGGTGTCAGCCTCCAAAGTGCCTGTGCCCCTATGGAGTGATCCCCCCACACACACCTACAGCCTTGAAATTTCCCTTGCCATCAGCTAAGTGATTGAAGATGGGGGTGTTATATTTGGGTGATGCTGCCCAGCAAACCTTTCCCATTGGGTAGAAACTTATAACCAAGTTAGGGGAGTAAACGGGTTTTGTTTAAAATCTTTAGAAACCAAGGAGAGAGGAACCAAGATGGCAGCATAGGTAAACACCTGTACTGCTGCCCCACACAAGAATTTCAAAACTAAAACTAAAAGACAAAATGGACATCATCCAGAACCATTGGAAAGCTGGTTGAGTGAAAATTCCACAAATAGAAGGAAAGATAAAAGGACACTGTGACTCAGAGGCGCTACGGAGGGCAGTGTTGCAGAGATGTGCGTAGAAAGAGGAGTAGAGCCGCTCGCGAACAGAAAAGGCGAGCAGCTGAATACCCAGCTGGTTTTCTCAAATGGGGAGGGAGACAAAGGCATCCCACTGCACTGATCCCCAGTTCCAAATGAGTCTCAGGGAAACCAGAATCACACAAGGTGAAACTGGACCATAAGGAGGAAACACACTGAGATTTGGGAGCGGCAGAGGTGTGTGAACTCATGGAGGGGACATGTGGCTGGCTCTCTTGTTCGGGAGGGAAAAAAAAACACAAAAAAACAAAACAAAACAAAACAAAAAACACCGGACTGCATTGTTTTCCATTTCTGGGTGAGACTTTGGATGTGCAGAGCTCGGGGGCAGCTTTCTTTCAGAGGTGTGTGCAGCCATTGCCACAGGGTACAGAGACCCAGGCACCACCTAGGGCAGGGCTGAAGGAAAACCAAGGCTGACTGCTTAACCAGGAGACTCTGCCTCATCCAAGAGCAAAGAGGCTCTTCCAGTGTAAACACAGCTGATTCTCACAGCCAATTGGCCTGGAGGTCAAACCCTCCCAATGATAACAACAACAATCTAGGCTTAACTACAATAAGACTGTGCAACCCATAAAGGACTGCAACAAGAGTATATACCTCAGGTAACTAGGGAGGCTGAGCCACTGTCCCCTAAAGGACATTTACCACACAAAGGTACACGACCAACTCAGTGTAGCAGCCAAAATGCAGAGACAAGGAAACAAATCACGGTTGAAAGAAATGGAGGGGAAAAAAACAACATCTGGACATAGAGTTCAAAACCATGGTTATAAGGGTTTTCAAGAGGGTGCTAGAAAGAGACCCATGAGGATACGAATGAGATCCTCGGGATATAAAAAAGGACCAACTAGAAATTAAGCATACACTGACTGAAATTAAAAATATCATCCAGAGACCTAAAAGCAGTCTAGAGGACTGCAAGAATCAAGCAAAAGATTTGAAATACAAAGAAGCAAAATCCACTCAGCTAGAGAAGCAAGAAGCAAAAGAATCCAAAAAATTGAAGATAGTGTAAGGAGCCTCTGGGACAACCTGAAGCATACCAATATCCAAATTATGGTGGTGCCAGAAAAAGAGAGGGAGCAAAATACTGAAAACCTATTTGAAGATATAATGACAAAAAACTTCCCCCACCTGGTGAAAGAAATTGACTTACAAGTCCAGGAAGCACACAGAACCCCAAACAAAGGGAATCCAAAGAGGACCACACCAAGACACATCATAATTAAAATGCCAAGAGCAAAAGACAAAGAGAGAATATTAAAAGCAGCAAGAGAAAAACATTTAATTACCTACAAGGGAGCACCCATATGATTGTCAATGGATTTCTCAACATAAACTATGCAGGCCAGAAGGGAAAGGCAAGAAAAATTCAAAGTGATGAATAACAACAATCTACAAACAAGATTACACTACCCAGTAAAGCTATCATTCAGAATTGAAGGTCAGATAAAGTGCTTCGCAGAGAAGAAAAGGCTAATGGAGTTCATCACCTCCAAACCAGTATTACATGAATTGCTGAAAGATTTTCTTTAAGAAGAGGAAGAAGAAAAATGTAAAGATAAAAATTATGAACAACAAATACACATCTATCAACAAGTGAATCTAAAAATCAAGTGAATTAAAAATCTGATGAACAGAACAAACTAGTGAATATAACAGAATCCGGGGCATAGAAAAGGAATGGACTGACAATTCTTGGGGGGAAAGGGATGTGGGAGATGCAGGAAGAGACTGGACAAAAATTATAAACCTATGGATGAGAACAGTGTGGGGGAGGTAAGGACAGAGGGTGGGGTGTGTACCAGCTGGGAGGGAGCTATGGTGGGGGGAGATGAACACTGTAATTAATAATCTGAACAATAACTATTTATTAAATAAAAAAATCTTTAGAAACTGCAAAGGAAATGTCTGGGGTTGAGTTTCACATTGGAAGTAACTTACAACTAATTTCTGAAGGCAAATGGGGACATTGCAGTAACATTACGGGAGAGTACCCTGAGGTCCGGAGGTTGGTTCTGCAGGGGCAGTGATGGGTGTGCCCCACCCTGGTTCCTCAGCACCTTGGTCAGGGCTTGAGCCCACCCAGGAAGGCCTTTTCCCCTACAGTTTTCACTAAGGCATGGAAGTTTTGTAAATATCCATAAAAAGTGCCCATGCACAAGTCCTGAAAATACCAGGACCATCAGAAATGACAAACAAACTGGAGCAGTTTGTTTAGAAAAGAGCAGAACCAGAAACACAACCTATGCCAACATAGATCATTTTTTTCTTCAGATGATGGTGTATTTCTCTCTTCTTCCTCTTCTGGAAGCAAGACAGATTCAAGTATTGACAATTCTACCAACGGAAAAGTTAAGAGAAGGAGAGGACAGAAAAGGAATTAAAGGAGAAAAGAAAGAAAGGACAAAAGATGAACCATCAAGAAAAAGAATGAAAAAAGAAAAAACCACATTATATCACCTTTCCAAAGTCTCATGAAATTCCTGTTTAAGGAGTTTATTTTATGACATTTTTAGTTTGGGTTTACCTTTTTACTGGTTTGTTAAGACCATGGCAGGTATGCTATCCAATATGTTAAATAAAAAAAAACTATTTAATGAAGAGGGAATATGCAGGGAAGGGCATTTTGGGGTGACCATTTGGGGGTTACCGTGCTGTCAGGGGAGAGCAGTAGGGGATTATTGGGCTGGCAGGGGAACATTTAGGCATTGATAAGGCTAGGAGGGAAGTGGTTAGGGGGTGGTGAGGCTGGCAGGCAGAAGCAGTTACGAGCAATCAGGCAGGCAGGCAGATGAGCAGTTGGGAGCCAGCAGTCCTGGATTGTGAAAGGGGGTGAAACCAAGGAGAGAGGAACCAAGATGGCAGCATAGGTAAACATTGGAGAGGGTGCAGGTTGGGCTGAGGGACACTCCCACTTCGCCCCCAGTGCATGAATTTTGTGCACCGAGCTTCTAGTCCTATATAATAAAAGGTAATATGCAAATTAACTATTATGTCTTCACAAGGTGGCTGCCTATGAACAGGCTGGAAGGGGAGTTAATGAGGGATGACCAAACGACTGAACAGTAGTAGGTTGCGTGGGGTGACCAGGCCAGCAGAGGGGGAAGTTGGGGCAACCAGACTGGCAGAGGAGGGCAGATGGGAGTGACCAGGTCAATAGGGGGACAGTAGGGAAGAGTTAGGGGCAACAAGGCCAGGGAGGTGACAGTAAGGGGTGACCAGGCTAGAGGGGAAGCACTTAGGAACAACCAGGTCAGCAGGGAGGAGGAAGTTGGGGTGACCTGGCCAGCAGCTGGGGTCAATTAGGGGCAACCAGGCCAGCAGGGAGGGTTAGTGTGGGATGACTAAATAACTGAAAAGCAGGCTGCGTGGGATGACCAGGCCATCGAGGGACTGTGAGGGGTTAACAAGCTGTCAGGGTGGGAAGTTTGGGGAGACCAGGCCAGCAGGGGTTCCAGTTAAGAGCAACCAGGTAGGCAGGCAGGCAAATGAGCGATTAGGAGCTGGTGGTCCAGGATTGTGAGAGGGAAGTCCAACTGCTGGATTGGGCCTAAACTGGCAACCAGACATCCCCCAAGGAGTCCCCGATTGGAGACTCCCCCTCCATGAATGAATTTCATGCATGGGGCCACTAGTCTCATTATAATTCAGTGAGTGCAGAAATGTGCCTGGTTAAAATGTTTACTTCCTCAGAATTCATTTCGGCTAAGATAGCACATAGCATAGTACTAAGTCAAGGCATTCTGAGAAATCCCTTAGTCTTCTGACACAGTAATCATACTTCTTAGTTATTACATAGTTTCTTCATTATTGGAATGTAGACATGATCCCTAATGTACATTAGCCACCATATGATCATGAAGAAAAAAGCCATATACTAAAAATAGGCACAAGAGAAAGAGACATAGAGTCTGGATTTCTAAAGACATCAATGATTGTAACAGTGTATTATTCACACCACCCTTTCTGTTTCAATCACTGTGGTAGGGTTTTAGGTCATTTTGTATTAAGTAACACTGTTATGAACATAGAGTTGCATATATTCTTTCTGATTGGTGTTCTGGGATTCTTACAATATAGTCTCAGAAGTGGGATCACTGGGTCAAAAGGCAGTTCCACCTTTAAATTTTTAGGTAATGTTCACACGTGAAGCCCTCAGGTCCAAAGCTTGTATTTTATTGGGAGGGTTTTTTTATGACTGTTTCTATTTCACTAGTTTCAACCTTCTTATTCAGATTACTTGATTCTTCCTTATTTACTTTTGGAAGATTTTATGTTTATAGGAATTTATGCATTTTCCAGATTGTCCAATTTGTTGGCATATAGTTATTTGTAATTTTTCTTACAATCCTTTATATTTCTTTGGTAAAAAGTCTGTTTAAATGTTAGTCAATCCTGTTTATCTTTTCAGAGAACCAGCTCTTGGTTTCATTGAACTTTTGTACTGTGGATTTTTTTAAGACTCTATGTTGTTTATTTCTGCTCTGATTTTATTATTTCCTTCTTTCTACTCACTTTGTGTTTTGTTTATTTTCCAGTTCCTTTAAATGTAATGTTAGATTGTTTCATTGATTTTTTTCTTTTTGTAAATATACTATTAATTTTAACAGAGAGAAAGGGAGAGGGATAGAGAGTTAGAAACATTGATGAGAGAGCAACATCAATCAGCCTCCTCCTGCACACTCCCCACTGGGTACATGCCCTTGACCAGAATCAAACCTGGAAGCCTTGGGTCCACAGGCCAACACTCTATCCACTGAGCCAAACCAGTTAGGGCTGATTTTTTCTTGTTTCCTGATTTAAGCATATAATGCTATGAATTTCCCTCTTAGGATTGTTTTTGATGTGTCCCATAGATTTGGGATTGTGGTATTCTCATTTATATTTATTTCAAGGTAACCTTTGCTTTCTTCCTTGATCTCATTCTTAACACATTCAATGTTTAGTATCATGTTATTTAGCCTCCATGACTTTGTGTTTTTTTTCAGGTTCCTTTCCCATACCCTTCCACACCCACATCATGGATGATTTCTAGTATCATACAATTATGGTCACAGAAGATGCTTGATATTATTTCAATCTTCTTAAATTTATTGAGACTTATTTTGTGTCCTAACATGTGGTCTATCCTAGAAAATGTTCCAAGTGTACTTGAAGTGTATTGGGTGCACAAATGTTTATCAGACTTATATCCTCTTGTTAGTTACTCCTTTTATCATTATATGCACATCTTCTTTATGCCTTACTATAGCCTTTTTAAATTGTGTTTTGTCAAATGTAAATATTGCTACCCCAGCTTTTTAAAATTTTCTTTTGGATTACCTTTTTCCATCTCTTTTAGACTGTGTGTATCTTTTGTTCTGAGGTAGGTCTCTTGTATAATGCATATTTATTGGTCTTTGTTTTTTTATTGAAGCACTTAAACCATTTACAGTTAAAGTGATTATGCATAGGTATATATTTACTGTCATTTTATTCTTTTAACTCTTTTTTCCTTCTACTTTTTAAAAAAATGATTTGAGAGAGAGTAAGGGCTAGAGAGAAAAAGAGGGACACACACACACACACAGAGAGAGAGATGTCAGAGAAAAACATCAACCAGTTGCATTCTACACACACCATGAGCAGTGATTGAACCCACAACTTGGGTATGTACCCCAACCAGGAATTGAACCTGCCACCCTCTGATGTATAGATCACACTCAAAACATCTGAGAAACACAAGCCTGGTCTCTTCTATTTTTTAAAGCAGGCCCTTTAACATTTTTTGTAATACTGATTTAGTGGAAAGAAACTTCTTTAGCTTTTTCTTGCCTAAGAAGCTCTTATTTCTCCTTCAATTATAAACTATAACCTTCCTGGGTAAAATAATCTTGTAGGTTCTTTCTTTTCGTTACTCTGAATATTTTATCTCATTCCTTTATGGACTTAAATGTTTCTGTTATGAGATCAGCTTCCAGTCTTATGGAAACTCTAATGTAGATAATAAAATACTTTTATCTTTTTGCTTTTAAGATTCCTCTTTGGCTTTAAACTTTGACATTTTATTTTAATTTATTTTATTTATATTGTAATCTTTACTGTCAGTATATTAATTACATTGTTCCTCTTTTTCCTCCTATAGCTCCCCTCCACCCAGTACCCTCTGCCCGTACCTCCCCACCACTGTCCTCTCCCATAGGTGTATGATTTTTGTCTAGTCTCTTGCTGCACCTCCCACACCCTTTTTCTCCCCAATAATTGTCAGTCCATTCCCTCTCTATGCCCATGATTCTGTTATATTCACCAGTTCATTCTGTTCATCAGATTTTTAATTCACTTGATTTTTAATTCATTTGTTGATAGATGTGTATTTGTGGTTCATAATTTTCATTTTTACCTTTTTCTTCTTTTTCCTCTTCTTAAAATATACCTTTCAGCATTTTATATAATATTGGTTTGGCGGTGATGAACTCCTTTAGCTTTTTCTTATCTGAGAAGCACTTTATCTGACCTTCAATTCTGAATGATAGCTTTGCTGGATAGAGTAATCTTGGTTGTAGGTTCTTGCTATTCATCACTTTGAATATTTCTTGCCATTCCCTTCTGGCATGCATTGTGTTGAGAAATACGCTGACAATCATATGGGTACTCCCTTATAGGTAACTAACTGTTTTTCTCTTACTGTTTTTAATATTCTCTCTTTGTCTTTTGTTCTTGGCATTTTAATTATGTTGTGTCTTGATGTGGTCCTCTTTGGATTCCTATAGTTTGGGGTTCTGTGTTGTTCTTGGACTTTTAAGTCAATTTCTTTCACCAGGTGGGGGAAGTTTATGGTCACTGTTTCTTCAAATAGGTTTTCATTATCTTGCTCTTTCTCTTTTTCTGGCACCCCTATAATTTGGATGTTGGTATGCTTGAGGTTGTCCCAGAGGCTACTTACACTATCTTCTATTTTTTTGATTCTTTTTGCATCTTGCTTTTCCGGCTGAGTGGATTTTGCTTCTTTATATTTCAAATCTTTGACTTGATTCTTGCTGTCCTCTAGACTGCTTTTAGGTCTTTGTATAATATTTTTATTTCAGTTAGTGTATGCTTAATTTATAGTTGGTCCTTTTTCATATCCTCAAGGGTCTCAGTCATATCCTCGAAAGTCTCATTAAGTTCGTTGGCCTTTTCTAGGAGCCTCTTGAAAAACCTTATAACTGTGGTTTTGAACTCTATGTCCAGTAGTTTTATTTTCCTCCATTTCTTTCAAATCTGATTTCTTTCCATATCTTTGCAATTTGGCTGCTTCCTTAAGTTGGTTGATTAGCTTTGTGTGGTAGATATCCTCTAAGGGACAGTGGTCAGCCTCCCTAGTTACCTGAGGTGAATACTCTTGGTGTAGCCTTTTATGGGTTGCACAGTCTTGTTGAAGTTAAACCTAGATTATTGTTGTTAGCACTGGGAGGGATTGACCACTAGGACAATTGGCTGTGAGGATCAGCTGTGCTTAAGTTGGATGGGTGAAGTCTCTGGGCTGAGCAGGCAGCCTTGATTTCCTTCAGCTCCACCCTATGTACCTGGTGGTAATGGCTGCACGCCACTCTGAGAGAAAGCTGCTGCTGAGTTCTATCCCACTGCTGGAAAAGTCAACCTCTCCCCTAATGAGTCTGCACACCCAAAGTCTCACCCAGAGTCTGGTGGTTTCCCTTTTGTCTTTTTTTTTCCTCTCCAACGAGAGAGCAAGTCAGGAGTCCTCTCTGCATGCTCGTGTGCTTCTGCAGTTCCCAAGTTTATGCACCCTCTCCGCAAGCTCACAGACCTCTGCATCGCCCTAGTTTCAGGGTGCTTCCTTATTGTCCAGTTTCACCCCATATGAGTGTGGGTTCCCCGGACCTTGCCCGGAACTAGAGAATCAGTGCAGTGGGACCCCATTGTCTCCCTTTCTGTTCAAGAAAACCAGCAGGTATCCAACTGCCCACCGAATCAGCTTGTGCATGCTTGGCTCCAAACCTCTGACTCCATGAGTATTCTCTACACTGCAATCCACTGCTCCTCTGAGTCACTAAAGATAGTGTCCTATCTTTACTTTTATTTCGGGAATTTCCATGCAGCCAACTTTCCGGTGATTCTGGATAATGTTCATTCTCTCTTTAAGTTGTAGTTTTGAAATTGTTGTGTGCAGCAGCAAGATAGGTGTTTACCTATGGCACCATCTTGTTTCTTCCCTAACCTTTGACATTTTAATTTTGATGTGTTTTGGTGTGGGTCTTTTATTTATTTATTTTTCTGTTATTTGTACAAAATATCTGTATTTTTATCTTTATTGTTCAGTTTATTATTAATTACATTGTTCCCTCTTTTTTATCCCCCTATAGCTCCCCTCCACCCTGTACCCATCCCACCCTCCACCCTCACCTCCCTCTCCCCACTGTGCTCTCTCATTGTTCAAGATTTTTGTCCAGTCTCTTGCTGCACTTCCCACACCCCTTTTCTCCCCAAGAATTGTCAGTCCATTCCCTCTCTATGTCCATGATTCTGTTATATTGACCAGTTTAACCTGTTCATAACATTATTAATTCACTTGATTTTAGATTCATTTGTTGATACATGTATATTTGTTGTTCAAAATTTATATTTTTACCTTTTTCTTCTTTCTCTTCTTAAAGAATATCTTTCAGGATTTCATATAATATTGGTATGGTGTGGATGAAGTCCTTTAGCTTTTTCTTATCTGAGAAGCACTTTATGTGACCTTCAATTTTGAATGATAGCTTTGCTGGATAGAGTAATCTTGGTTGTAGATTCTTGTTATTCATCACTTTGAATATTTCTTGCCACTCCCGTCTGGCCTGCATCGTTTCTGTTGAGAAATCCATTGACAATCGTATGAGTGCTCCCTTATAGGTAACTAACTGTTTTTCTCTTGCTGTTTTTAATATTCTCTCTTTATATTTTGCTCTTGGCATTTTAATTATGATTTGTCTTGGTGTGGTCTTCTTTAGATTCCTATGTTTTGGGGTTCTGTGTACTTCTTTTAAGTCAGTTCTTTCACCAGGTGGGGGAAGTTTTCAGTCACTATTTCTTCAAGTAGGGTTTCATTACCTTGTTCTCTCTCTTTTTCTAGCACACCCATAATTCAGATATTGGCATGCTTGAGGTTGTCCGAGAGGCCCCTTACACTATCTTCAATTACCTGGATTCTTTTTGTTTCTTGCTTTTCCAATCAAGTGGATTTTGCTTCTTTGTATTTCAAATCTTTGACTTGGTTCTTGTGGCCCTCTGGACTGCTTTTAGGACTTTGTGTAATATTTTTTATTTCAGTCAGTGTATGCTGGATTTCTAGTTGGTCCTTTTTCATATCCGTGAGGGTCTCATTCATATCCTCAGAGGTCTTGTTCATTTCCTTGTAGGTCTCATTCATTTCCTTATAAGTCTAATTCATTTCTTTGTAGGTCTCATTCATTTCCTCGTTGGTCTGGTTTATTTCCTCGTTGGTCTGGTTTATTTCCTCATAGTTCTCATTAAGTTCATTGGCATTTTCTAGAAGCCTCTTGCAAAGCCTTATAACTGTGGTTTTGAACTCTATGTCTAGTTGTCTTTTTTCCTCCATTTCTTTCACACCTGATTTCTTTCCATATCTTTGCATGGTGGCTGCTTTATGTGATAGATGTCCTCTAAGGGTCAGTGGCTCAGCCTCCCCAGTTATCTGAGGTGGGTACTCTTACTGCAATCTTTTATGGGTTGTACAGTATTTTTGAATTTAATCCCAGCTTGTTGTTGTTAGCCCTAGGAGGGTTTGACCTCCAGGCCAATTGGCTGTGCAGGGAAACTGTGTTCAGGTTGGATGGGTGGAGTCTCAGAGCTGAGCAGGCAGCATCAGCATCAGCTACGTCCTATGTGGTGTGCAGGTCTCTGTGTTGGGTGGTAATGGCTGCAGGCACCTCCAAGAGAAAGCTGTCGCTGGTCTCTACCCCTTGCCAGACAACTCTGCCTCTCCCCAAATGAATCTGCACACCCAAAGTCTCACCTAGGGTTTTAAAACAAAGCAGTCCGGTGGTCTCCTGAACCAGGGAGCAAGTCACCAGGGAGCAAGTCATGTGTCAGTGCTGTTGCTCACTTTACACGCGCAAACTGCTGTTCCAAACTACGCAGACTCTCCTCAGACTAGGAGACCTCTGCTGTGCCCAGCTTTTAGGGTGCGTGTCCTGGACCTCGGACTTCGCCTGAAACTGGAGAATCTGTGCAGTGGGACATCTCCGACCTCCCCTTTGGAGAAATCCAGCTGGGATTGCTACTGCCAGCCCTACAGCCCATGCGTGCCCATTGCTCTGAACCTCTCACTCCACACATATCTTCAAGGCTGTGCTCCCCTGCTCCTCTGAGTCTCAGTGTCCCACCTTTACTTTTATTTGTGGAGTTTTCACTCAGCCAGCTTTTTGGTGATTCTGGATGATGTTTGTCTTGTTGTTATGCTGTAGTTTTTGAATTGTTGCATGGGGCAGCACAATAGGTGTTTACCTATGCCGCCATCTTGGTTCCTCCTGGTGTGGGTCTTTTAAAGTTTCTCTTGATTGAGAGACTTTGCACCTCCTTGATTTATGTGCCTTTCCCCTTCATAAGGCTAGGAGGTTTCATATCACTTTCTTCAAATAGGTTCTAGAGCCCCCCCTTCTCTCCCTCTCCTCCTCCTTCTGGTGCCCCTATTATGTAAATGTTGTTAAGCTATATGTTGTCCCAAATTTCCCTTAAATTATCCTGATTCTTTTCAATTATTTTTTCTTTATTGATTAAGGTATTGCATATGTGTCCTTATCCCCCATTGCTCCCCAATACCCCACCCTCATTCATGCCATGGATACAGACACCAGGGTGTGAGGACAATTCTTTTTACTTTTTGCTCTTCTGAGTGGGTGTTTATCTTCCACCTTGTCTTCCAAATCTCTGATTTGCTCTTCTGCTTCATCCAACCTACTTTTTATTCCATTCATTGTATTCCTGTTGTCAGATATGGTATTTTCCACTTCTGTCTGGTTATTTTTCATGGTTTCTATGTCATTTTTCATGCTTCTATGTTCTCACTAAGTTACTTGAGCATCTTAAAAAAATTACTTTGAACTCTATCTGATAAATTTCATATACCTGGTTTTCTGGAGATTCCTCCTATTGTTTCATTTCGGGTCCATTTCTTTGTGTCCACATTTAGGTTATCTCTTTGTATTTGACTTTATGTATTATGTAGACCTGCTATAACTTCTAGTTTTTGTGGGGGAAGCCTTATGTAGTAAATATCTTGTGGTACACAGTGGTGTGGTCACCTTGATATTTTGAGCTGGTTGTTCTGGGATTGTCCTTTGTGTGGGTAATGTGGGCACTACTGGGTAATTCGGGCATGAATGCTGTTGACTTATTTCTGTGTGTTATCAACCCTCAGGCTGGCTGGCTGTTAGGCACAACATTATCTATGACATGTAAGTGATTGTGCAGATGCATTCCAATAAAAATTAAAAGGAAAAAAGAATGAGATAAGTTAAAGCCAAAAAAAGAAAAAGAAGAAAATGCATAAGGAAAGAAAAAAGAAGGAGAAACCAAGATCATGGCATAGTTAAATGCTGGTATTCACCACTAAGCACCTCCCACAACCACAACAAAAGTACAACTAAAATACAGAACAACCATAATTCAGAAATGCCTGAAATCTGGCTGAATGGAAGTCCTACAGCTACAGAATTAAAGAAGGCACATTGAGACTAAGAAGAGAGTGGAGACACAGAACAGGATGATCTAATTGCCAGAAGTACCATGCTTTTAATTGGGAGGGATGTCTGGGCTATGGAGTTGACTCCCTGAGGTGCAAGGTGGCCCAGCCCCCACATTGGATCCCTCAGCCAGGGTTCTAGTGCCAGGAAGAGAAGTCCCTGGAACTTTGTACTGTAAAAACCAGCAGGGATTGTGGCTGAGTGACACAGAGGCTGCTGGAGATACAGGCAATTCTCCTTAAAGGGAGGGCAAAGAGACTCATTTCCTCTGAGTTTCAACATTGGGGCAGCAGCTTGAAAGAATCTCAAGACATATGGGAAGGAACCAAATTGTCTGGCATTAGGGAAAAAACTCAAGAGCAGCTTTCTCCTAGACAAAAGTGCTTACAGAGGTAATTGTTTCTATGCTGAAACCTCTCCTGCCACAGAGCTGACTGTCAGGCACCATAATTGAGTCTCCATCAACCTGGCCCACACCATTTGCCCCACCCTATTGATTCCCTGACATCTTGCCCCACCCAACTTGCAATCCCACCTGATACTTGCAGTGGCTTTTCCATATGAATGCCCTGTCCCTGCACAGGCTGCAGACTTTCTTAAAATCTCTCAAACGAGTAGCAGCTGGACACAGCAGGCCCTATACCTCTTGATAAATGGCCCCAGGCCCAGCATTAGAAGCAACCTGCCTTGGTTCATAACTTGGCACCTCCAAGCCCAAATCACGTAGCAGCCATCTACAGAACCCTCAGCAACTTGCGCCAAGTGGCTCCAGGCAGGGCACAGGCAATGGCTAACTTTGAATTTTTTGGGAGACTCCAGGCCCTGATGGAGAGCTTCAGACCACACCAGATTATAACTCTATCACACTCAACACACTCAAGGAGAGGACTTGAGCACCAAAGCCCCACTGAAGCAAGTTCTGCTCCATAGTGGTATCTTCCGCACAGCAGCTCTTCCACTGTAGGCATAGCTAATTCTCACAGGAAATTGGCCTGAGGGTCAATTCCTCCTACTGATGACTACAGCAATCAAGGCTCAATTACATTAAGACACTGCACACAGACCACACATGAGTTCACCTAGAGTTCGCAGATCAGGTGACTGGGGAGGCTGTGCCACTAGGCCCTACAGGACACCTACTATGCAAGGCAACTCTACCAATTTCAGGAGACATAACAGCAACTGTCCCTCAACATCTCTTCCCAGAGCCACAGATCCCAGACTTTACTCAGGTGACTCCAATCTGTATCACCTTTTCTCTGCTGATGCCCCGAGAGTGGCTGCAAAAACAAAATTTAGCATGTTGGCCCTTTAAGGGGATGTTTGTGTCTCTAGTATATTTGGTCTCTCCTTGGTGGACAGAAACCCTGCTGGTTTTTAACAGCTGGATGCTATATTGGCACCTGTTCCTGGTTCTGGTGCTCTGGGCTAGGGATCCTGGCCTGAGGTTTAGGTCCTAGACCTTGTAGGGTAAACCTCCCATAGCTGAGCACCTCAGCCACTGCCTATGGAAGCAGGGCAAGCCCCTTTTGTTTCTCTGCCTTTTCAGAATTCTCCTCGTGGCTTCCTCTGCAAATCCTTAGTCATAAGATTCCTCTTCATAATGTTCAGTTTCTTATTCAGGGTGATTGTTTCCCAACTTAGTTTTATTTCCAGTTTAATACTGAAAAGAGGTTGAGTGAAAGATCCACCTACTCTAACACCATCTTCAAAGTTTGCTATAAGTACTTCATTTAAAAATTTCATGTGTCCTACATTTGCTTTGTCATCCATTCATATCTTATATCTTACCGATTATATATTCTCAAATAACCTTACTTATAGCAGTATACACACGATTCAGTTTTGTCAAGAATGATCTTGTATTTTTAAATCATCTGCTATTATATTTATCATTTGGTGCAAATTTTTACATAAAAAGGTATAGTCGTATGTTTTTTATTATATTTTACTTCCCACACATGTCAATTATAATTGATAATGGTCCATGTGAGAAAATGCTTACCTGTCCGAATTCAAATAACAGACTTTGAGACAGAAGTATGAGACTGTTAATATGACCTCAGGAGCAGGTGTCCACCCCATTGTAAAGGCTCACCTGAGGTAGTGAACATAGCATATTTATTTAGGCCTTCCTTCAGTTCCTCATTGGCTGAGTACTGTGGAGTCACCTGTTTCCTCATATGCCACATACGTCTTGCTGAGTCCCATTGGGACATTAAAAAAAATTGGGCTGAAGCCTTTCTAGCTGCTTCCACCTACCCTTGTCTAGCTGAGGCAGATGCCTCAGGGGTTTCCACCATGATGCTGGCCCACATGCACAGTTCTTTGTTCCTATATCCCCTTCTTACATTCTGTTTGCCCTGGGGAAATTCAGCAGCTGTTTCCATCTAAAGCCAACCATGATGGAGATGGATCACAAAGGTCCATTTCCTAGAAATTCCCTTCTCTTCTTTTTACACAATTGATCCAATCTCCACTAGCTGTTCTAAAACCCATTGGCTTTCTTAGTGGAAGGGAGAGGGAGTGCGAGTCTACACAGGTTCTTCCATTGCCAACTTCAGAACAGTTGGATGGTGAGAAGCACATCTCAGGGTAACTTCCATTTCTCCTCCAGTTGGCCCATCATCCTTGCTCTGCTTATTTCTGTATATCTGCCTGCCACATCTGCTCAGGGATCTTGGCTCTGAATTCTTTCAGGGAGGAGGGCCATAAGGACAAGCTACTTCCTTGCTGAGGAGGGATGGAGGTTCTCTGTTAGAGCCAAGAGATCCTTGTTATCTGTCAGAGGATGATAGGGCCTGGGCATGGAAGGAGATGTCTAGAGACAGACCAATACCAATGTGCCTGGTATTCCCTGAGTACGAGTAGGGCTTATAACCTGGTGGAAAAAAAATATTAGAAAATTTCAAAAGTTGTAACAGCAAGACTTCTGACAAATGGTCTGATGTGAGGAAAAATAATCTCCATTCTAATTATAATTTGTTATTGAAATATAATTTTTCTCCTTAAAATCACCCTTATTTTCATTAAAGAGACAAATTAAGACCAATTTATCTATTGCATTAAGTCTCATTTCAATTTGGTCTGCTCATTTGCATAAACACAATAAGAATTGACCACTTTTGCTGGAATTTCATGACTGAGCCTCAATATGCCCCTCAGGGCAGAGAAGCCAAGCTATCCAGCTGCCATCAGGCCTGCCTGCAGTATCTACAGGGTTAGGCTAATTTCTCACCAAGAACCATATTTGTAATGGCTCCAACTTGGCCCACACACTACTCCTTATTCACAGTGTAGCATGCTTGAGAGGCTGAGTGAGGAATGGGTGAGTTTTATTGCTCCCATCCCTCTCCCACGATGGCCAGATATGGGCCCAACACTCCAGTGCCATCCATTTTCAGAGCTACCATGTGACCAAGCAAGATACCAGGCTTTACCTAACGCACTGTTATTGGCTTCAAGTCTCCAGAGTCCAGACATGACACTCTTAAACATGAAATTCCAGTTTTATTATTCGGTTAATAAAACCACCACTGGAAGCCAATCTTATTGAATTTATACAAAGAAATGTGTTGCCATGATTCACTCATTAAGAATTACCAAATTTTGTCCTAACCAGTTTGGCTCAGTGGATAAAGCATAAGCCTGTGGATTGAAGGGTCCCAGGTTCAATTCTGATCAAGGGCATGTACCTTGGTTGCGGGCACATCCCCGGTAGGGTGTGTGTACGAGGCAGCTGATCAATGTTTCTCTCTCATCGATGTTTCTAACTCTCTATCCCTCTCACTTCCTCTCTGTAAAAATCAATAAAATATATTTAAAAAAGAATTGCCAAATTTTGTAGGGGTCTTATATACAATGTACCAAATTGGTTTAAATCCTTCTCTTGATTTTCCAGGCCAGTCCTTTCCATGGATCCTTCAGAAGATATAACTTTTTTTAATGCATTATAATAAAACAGTAACTGTCTATAGAATTACATAGTTATGTGTTTGATTATAATGTGAATGACATGCAAA
Organism: Antrozous pallidus; assembly: GCA_027563665.1. NCBI lineage: Eukaryota > Metazoa > Chordata > Mammalia > Chiroptera > Vespertilionidae > Antrozous > Antrozous pallidus. The sequence goes on from CM050509.1 coordinate 114,271,623, forward strand.
TTTGTCCTTTAAGCCGCTTTCCTCTGGCAATAATAAATTATCCATTCTTAAGTGTCTTTGGTTTAGGGAAAACAGGATATACTAGATGACTCCAAATTGTGGTTTATCTATCTCAGTTTCCCTATTCCTGACTTACTGGTCTGTTGTCATTAACATAATTTTATTTTGACATTTTAAAGAGACATTTCAAATAAAATATAAGACTTATTCATTAACAGATTCAAATCCATCCTCTAGATTCTCTATATGAGGCAAACTCAGATTAATTTTTCAGTATCTTATTACTTCAAAATACCTAGATATTTAGTAATTTTTACAATTTAACACAGCAAACTCCAAAGTTTTAAGTTACCAAAGATTTTGGAAAACTATGTTTAGGCATATGTAACTATCTCTGGGAAAAAGCTTTATCATATACCTTCATTTTTGTTATATTTATAACAACTTTGAGACTTTAAAGCTAATTATTATTATAACCCAAGTCACTTCCTTGGCAAATTTTGTAACAAGGATAACTCACCAGGCTCCAGTAGCTTTAATGTGAAAGTACTATTTTATTTTTATTTACAAAACCACTGCTATCTTTACCACTTGCTGTGGAGTACTTCTGAAGACCTGCTCCTCCTAGGATAAAGAGTTGGGGGGGTTAAATATTTTATTTCCCACATTTTTCTTTCTGAGTAGACTGTAACAACATGAAAATTTACATATAAGAAGAGATCTTAAAAACAGAAACAAACAAACTCCTGCAATAAAAATGAGTACTCTCAAAGGGATGGATGGGGATATTAGCCTTAGAATGTTATCTCATACTAACCCACCACGGCAAAATGACCTTTGGTTCTGAGTGGTGCAAAGCGCAAATAGCAGAGACAGAGGATTCTCTATGTTCACAAAATGGCAAAGAGCAAACTAAGTCCCCAAAAGATAGAAAGCAAAAGTTACATTTCAGGCACAAAGACAAGAATTCTCACTGGCTAAGAGTTTCTGGTGGCTGCCATCTTGAGAGGGAAAGCAGGAAGAGTCCCCGAGATTAATAATTAATTAATAATAATTAATTAATCTGCAACTGTTGGGATATTCTTGAAATTTCTGCCATATGTTCAGTCTTGCCACAAATAGCTGGGACCCCCAAAGTGAGACATACTCCATCTTTAAGCAAATTAAGCTAAACAACAAAGAGACACAAAACATCAACAGGAACACTCTTATATAGAACTAAAGGCCCAGCATATGAAATTATGCAGGTAAGGTCCCTAGGGTCTAGCCTCCTGCTATCAGGGCCATCTTCTACCCATTCACCAGTCCCCAGGCCAAATGCCACCTTCACTCCTGGGCTGTCAGACTGTTGAGATCACTAGCTCATCCCTGGCTGCTCAGGGATTCAGGCCTGCAGGAAAGCAGGCACCGGTGGCTTCACTTCCATGCTTGTGTGCTAGGCCGGCCGCTGATGGAATGTACTGCCCTGTTGGGGCTGCCCACGCAGGGGCTGCCGCCACCACCGCTGCCACTGCTGCTGGGGCTTAAGGCACTGAGAGAAGCTGTGGAACACACCCACGACCTACCTGACCTGGCATGAGCAGCCCCAAAAGGGCAGCACATTCCAACAGCCTGGTACATGTGCATGGAAGTGAAGTCACTAGTGCCTGCTGTCCTGCAGGCCCGAGCCCCTAAGCAGCCAGGGATGAGCTGGTGATCCCAACAGCCTGACAGCCAGCCCGGTCTTCACACCACCCACCCTGATTCCCCTGATCACCATCGCTAATTCATCAGAGCCTACGGGCTGGAAACAGAGACCAAGAGAACAGCCGTTCAGCCCAGTCTCTGGTACCCAATCCCACCCTACCCCTCTCGTGGGGCTCGGGGGAGGGACCAAGAGGTGCTCAATGCCCCTCATGGTGACCGGTCATTTGGTCATCACAGTAGCCATGGACACTGGTTTTTTATATATATAAATATTTATGGGAGCACACACAACCCACAGATAAAAGCTTCACACCATGCTCTTTGCCATAGATACTATAGAATGCCCTGCATAAAAAAAAAAAATAAAATAAAAAATAAACACTGAAGTAGTGCAATGTCTCCTGTCCCTAGTTTAGAGACAGTCTCCCAGAACTTCAGCATTCTCCCCAGTGGACTACGTGGGGGAATGTATTCCCTAAGCCTAGGGTTTTGGTTCCCATCCTCAGAAAGTCCCTTGTGACTATTCTGTGTGTTCTATGTGCTCAATTGCCCACACTGGAGATTTCTCACACTGTGCTCAATTCCCCCATGCTGGCGATTTCTTCCACTCCCCAAGATCTGCTTCATTTCTCTCTCTGGCCATTTCTATCATGTGTACCTTCCTTGTGTCACTTTTGCCATCTTCTGAAAATCAATCAATCAATCAATCAATCAATCAATCAATCAGTCTTGGGCCTATTCTATGGTGTCTGTGAAGAGATGGGGCTCAGGCATAGCAGCCACCCAAAATCAGTTGGGATGTGTCTCTCCTTAAACTCGCCCCCCTTTTCCACATGCACAGAGGTTCCAGACACACCCCCAAATTGTGAGAAGATGCTCACCTATATGAATTCAAACAAAGGATTCAGGGACAGAGTATGGCAAAATTAGAGTTTAATACATTCTCAAGAGTGCATGTTCACACCTAGGGCAGTTAACATAATCTATTTATTTAGTCCCTCCTCTAGTTCCTCATTGGCTGAGTACTATGGAGTCACCTGTTTTCTCATATGTCACCTAGGTCTTGCTGACTCCCATTGGGCCATTTAAAAAATTTGGGCTGAGACCTTTATAGCTGCTTCCATCTCCCCCTGTCTAGTTGAGGCAGATGCCTCAGGGGTTTCCACCATGATGCTGGCCCACATGCACAGTTCTTTGTTCCTATATCCTCCTCTTCCCTCCTTCCAACATTCTATTTGCCCAGGGGAAATTCAGCAGCCATTTTCATCTAAAGCTAACCATGCTGAGATATTTTTAAAGAAAAGAAAAAAAAACAGGGGAGAGTGATTGATATAGAGGCAGAGAGGCACTGAACAGGCTTTCAAGCTACAGGAGGAATGCTGGGGAGGATGGGAGGCGGATGTTGGGGGAGATCAACCGAAGGACTTGTATGTATGCATATGAGCATAACCAATGAATGAAAGACACTGGGGCGGGGAGGGGGGCAGGTGGGGACATGTGCTGGGGTGTAAGGAGGCTGGGGGGAGGATAATGGGGGAAAAAAGGAAAACATATGTACTACTATTAATATGTTATACTGCAAAAAATAATAAAAATTTAATTAGAAAAAAAAGAGAGCAGATTGGGTGATATAGGGATAGAATAGAATCAAATCCAATCTTAAAAGTCTGCCTTTCCAATAACATTGCATATTTGTAAGCAAGAAAAAGATAATTGAATAAATCAAGGAATATATGGATGTAAAATAAATAAATAAATAAATAAAGCTAACCATGCTGGAGATGGGTCAAGAGGTCCTTTTCCTACAGTCCACAACAATGAAAAATTAAAATAATTATCAAATATAAAAAATTGTTGATGGTATACTATTAAACCCCTTTTGCAATACTGATTCTTATAAGAAATTTTATTCTGAAAATATGAATACATTTGAACAACTGTACTAAATATTATAAAAGTTTTGTAATAAATAATTAGGGAAGATAAAATTACTTATGTTGCAATTACTTATTACATTTAAATTATTAATACACTAGGGGCCCGGTGCATAAAATTTGTGCACTGGGGGTGGGTGGTCCGTCAACCCAACCCCCCCCCCTTACATACTGGAAGCCCTCAGAGGATGTCCAACTGATGGCTCACCCCCAGCCTGCCCAAGGCCTGACGAGGCTTTAGGCCTTGGGCACCCAGCCATTGCCCTGCTCAGCTCAGCCCTGGCTGCCTGCAACCAACTGGCCCCAGAGGCTGGGCACCTGCTGCCACTTCGGCTCACAGCACCCGGGGGCCGGGCGCTCCCTGCCACCACCACCACCACAGTTGCTGCTGCCACCGTTTCTCCTCACAGCACCCAGGGGCTGGGTGCTCACTGCCACCACCTTTTCATCTGCAGTGCTCCTGCCACTTGGACCCACCCTTGCTCCTGATTGGCTGGTAGTATAGCCAATCAGGAGTGAAGGTACGATCAAATTTGCATGTTTCCCTTTTATTATATAGGACTAGTGGCCCGGTCCATGAAATTCATGCACATTAAAGGGGTATTAATTAGAGGAATATAATTTAATATTGCTATTTGCTCTTTTTCTATAATAGAAGTATCAGAGACTAAAGAAAATTAGTAAAATGTATATGAAAACCTTCCTCCTGTCATAGTCTGGGACACACCACAGGGCCCAGAGTCAAGTCCCCACTCATTCACATGTGCCTCAAAATCACCTGAGACCCAGACCCAGCCGCACCCCCCCACCCCCGCATTGGGGTAGATCCAGACCCCGCCAGTCCCACACTTGTCAAGCCAACCAGGGCAGGGTGTGTACTCAGGTCCCCTGGCCCAGCACCAGGATGGGGGGCGTGGCCTGAGGTCCCACCAGGTGGAAGACACAACCTGAGATCCCATAAAGTCCTGCTGGGTAGGGGGCATAGCCTGAGGTCTCCCATCAAGCCCCACCAGGTAGAGGAGCACAGCCTCAAGTCCTCCAGCCCAGCTCCGGGATGGAGGCACAGCCTCAGGTCCCCAGTCAATCCTCACTGGCACAGGGGCACAGCCTGAGGTCTCCTGTCAAACCCAGCCAGGCAGGAGGGGCACAGTCTCAGGACCCCTAGCCTGGTGCTGGGGCAGAGTGTATGGTCTGAGGTCTCCCAGCCTTGTGCCAGGGTGGGGGTGCGGCTTGAGGTCCCCTGTGAAGCCCTGCCAGGTGGAGACGCAGCCTGAGGTCCCCTGTCAAGCCCTGCCAGGTGGAGAGTACAGTCTGAGGTCCCCTAACCCAGCAACAGGATGGGAAACCCACATTGAGGTCCCCTGTCAAGCCCTGCTGGGTTGGGAGTGTGGCCTGTAGTCCCCTGTCAAGCTGCACCAGGTGGGAGGCACGGCCTGAGGTCCCCCAGCCTGAAGCTGGGGTGGGGGGAGCAGCCTGAGGTACCCTAGACCAGCACCAGGGCAGGAAGCACACCTTGAGGTTCCCTGTCAAGCCCCTCTGGATTGGGGGAGGGTATAGGACTCCCTTCCCTCGTGCTGCAGCCATGCCCATTGCTGGCCTCCCATCCAGCTTCCATGACCATCTCACGCTCTACGTGAGCTGGTATGCATAGGGAAAGCTGGGCCAGGATAATTGGAAGGGGTGATGGGGGACCAGCATCCTGGGTGAGCTGGGCCTCACAGCCTCTCTGCTTTAGCTCCCAGCATCCTGGACCTAAGGAGTAGTGCTTTCATAAAGGCCTGGCAGGCACTGGATATGGCGATGCCTTAAAAACAGAAGAAGCCCCCTTTAACTCTGCCTGGAAGTGCATTGGGAACTTATGGTCAGGAGAAGCAGCCCGACATCAGGGCTGAAATAAGACCTTGGGTAGCCTCCGGAGGGGGAAAACCAAAGGTAAAAGGCATCTTTGAAACAAAGACATTTGAACGTACAGTGGATATTAGGTGATATTAAGGAATTACCTTAACTTTTCAAGGTGTGAAAATGGCTGAATATTTACTTCTTTTTTAAAGCAGCCTGCATTCCCTGCCACCTGCGTTCCCTGCCTGCACAGGTGTGAAGTGAAGTGTTTCCCACAGGTGAAGCACTTGAAGCGTGGGCATGAAGCAAAGCATTCGTGAAGGGAAGTGTTCACTGGCATCCAGGCAAGCCATGGCCACGCCCACAGTAATGGCCCCCACTCCTGATTGGCTGGTAGCATAGCCAATCAGGAGCCAAGGTACAGTCACATTTGCATGTTACTCTTTTATTAGATAGGATAATACACACATAAGAGACAATATGTAGTAAGGTTAAAAGTATGGAGTTTTCAGTTAGATAGTCACGGTTTGAATCTTTTCTATGTTTTCTACTAGCTGTGTGATTTGGGGCAAACAATTAAAACCTTGGTCTGAGTTTCCCAGAACAATAATTATAACTACATTGTAGGTTTAATTTAAAGACAAGATGATTAGGTTAGTGAAATTGATGGCCCAAAATAAATAAAAAACAAATGGAAATCATTATTATTATATAACTAGAGCCCTGGTATATGAAATTCGTGCACTGGGGGTGGTATCCCTCAGCCCAACCTGCACTTTCTCCAATCTGGGACCCCTCAGGGGATGTCCAACTGCCTGTGTAGGCCCAATCCCTATGGCATTGGGCCTAAACAGACAGTCAGACATCCCTTTCACAATCCAGGCCTGCCTGCCTGATTGCCCCTAACCACTTCTGCCTGACAGCCTGATCAATGCCTAACTGCTCCCCTGCCAGCCGAATCGTCCCCAACTGCCTTCCCCTAACAATGCAGTCATCCCCAAATCCCTTCCTATGCATATTCCCTCTTTATTAGATAGGGTTTTTTTCTTTAATATATCAGACAATCCTAACTGATTTGGCTAGGTGGATGGAGCATCAGCCTTCAGACTCAAGGGTCGGTCCCAGGTTCAATTCAATGAAGGAATTGGTTGGGGAAACGTACCCAGTAGGGAGTCTGCAAGAGGAAGCTGATAAATATTTCTCTCTCATAGATGTTTCTAGCTCTCTATCACTTTCCCTTCCTCTCTGTAAAAAATCAATAAGATATATATTTTAAACAAAGAAACATTTAAGATTCCTCCATATCTGCCCTGGTTGGTGTGACTCAGTGGTTGAGATCCCAGGCTGCCATTGCTGGCAGGGGATCATGCTGTGGGGGTGCACTCCCCTGCCAGGCTAAGACCCCAGCCCAGGGTGCTGCTACTGGCAGGGGATTTGGGTGTGGGGAGTGAATTTGTTTCTGTTTTTTTATAAATGGCCAGGAGGGCCTCTGGGAAGCATTCCACCCAGTTGTTTACTCTGCAGGCTCTCAGCGACAGCCCTCCCTGAGACTGGGGGACTCAGGAGGGGCTGAGAGGACTGGGCACCACCATCTGGTGGATATGGGCAGCACCATTTTTGTTGTGGAGTGATGGTTAATTTGCATATTATTCTTTTATTAGATAGGATATTCAATAAAAGCATAGGTGTACAAAAAAGAAACAAAGATATTTTAAATATACAGTTTGTGTTCCTCCAATAAACATTATACATATCTTTAGCTCTCTCTTCCACTTGTGTGTGATTGTAAATAAAACTAAAAGAAACAGAAAACTACATATAAATACCTGTGCTAGTGTGGTAACTTTCACTAACTTACCTATCCTATATAATAAAAGGCTAATATGCAAATTGCCCGAAAGGCAGAATGACCAGTCGCTGTGACATGCACTGACCACCAGGGGGCAGACACTCAATTCAGGAGCTGCCCCTTGGTGGTCAGTGCACTCCCACAGGGGGGAGCACTGCTCAGCCAGAAGCTGGGCTCATGGCTGAGCAGAGCACAGCAGCAATGGCAGGAGCCTCTCCACCTCCACAGCACCACTAAGGATGTCTGATTGATCACTTAGAAGTTCAAAAGACTAAGCCCTCAATTGAACATCTCAGAAGGGCTCCCAGACTGAGAAAGGGCATAGGCCGGGCTGAGAGACCTCTCTCTCTGTGTGTGCATGAATGTTGTGCACTAGGTCTCTAGCAGTGATAAAACTAATCTCCATAAAGCAATCCTTGGTAGATTTATTTAAAGAGAAATCTACCTATTAGTATTGTCATCTCTTTAATATATTCTTGCATGTGCACTGAGAAACTTTTCCACTATCCAGAGAATGTTTCAGGAAACATAATGCTGTGAGATCAGGGTGATAACTTCTGAGAAAATATGGGGGTAGATAAAAGTATGTTTACAGTTCTAAGTACATGAAGCACATTGTAAACCTATTTTTGCCGACCCTGAATTTACTTTCAAAAACATCAAACTTTTCAAAAAGTTGAATGAAATCAGAAGTCCATAGGAAATAAAAATACCCCAAAGAAGAAAGTAGTATATTTTTACTCCATGTAATAACACATTAATATTCAAGAACAGTACAAGGTGGTATTTTCATATTATAGTTGTAGTAATCTACAGATGAAGATGATTAGGCATATTAATGTTTTACTCAATGTTTTGAGGTTTTTATTTTGTACTAGAGGCTGGGTGGACAAAATTCATGCAAGGGTGTAGGATATTTCAGCCCGGCTTGCCCCCTCTCACAATCCAGGACCCCTTGGGAGATGTCAGACTGCTGGGATAGTCCCAATCCCATAGTCGGACATCTCTTTTACACTCTGGGACCACTGGCTCCTAACTGCTTGCCGGCTTTCCTGATCACCCCTAACCACATCTGCCTGCCTACCTAATTGCCCCTAGCCACCTCTGTCTCAGTCCCTGCCTGCTGTGGTGGCCACCTCTGCCTTGACCCCCAACACTGCAGCTTTATCCAGAAGGTCATCCAAAAGGACGTCTGGAATGATGTCAGGAAGGTCATTAGGCTATCTGGTCTAATTAGCATATTAAGGTTTTATTATTATAGATTTTTAAAATATTTATCAAAACTACATATGTATGATATGTATGAAGCACCCACAGTGTGCATATAATTTCATTAGGCAAGTTAATATAGTGCTAATTAAGAAAGCAGTGAAGAATGTTATTAAGTTATTTAAGATGCAATAGAGAATATTTCTCATGCAGTTTCAGTGATATGGATAAAAGACACTACCCATTTTGTTGATGTTTTCTTTTCCTGTACATAAGCTTTTTAGTTTGATGTAGTTCTGTTTGTTTATCTTTTCCTGAGTTTCCCTTGTCTTCTGAGACATATTGGCTAAAAGATTGCTGTGAAAGGTGTCTGAGTTTTACTGTCTATGTTTTCTTCTAGGATTTTTATGGTTTAGCATCTTAAAGAACTCAAACAACTCAACAAAATGAACACAAACAATACAACTAAAATAAATGGGCCAAGAATCTAAATAGATATTTCTCCAAAGAGGACATACATATGGCCAAAAGACATATGAAAAAATGTCCAATGTCACTAATCATAAGAGAAATGCAAATTAAAACCACAAAATATTACTTCACAACTGCCAGAATGGTTACCATCAGTAAATCAGCAAATGAAAGTGCTGGCAAGGATGTGAAGAAAAGGAAATTCTAGTACACTGCTGGTGGGAATGCAAACTGATGCAGCCACTATAGAAAACAGTATGGGATTGAGGTATAGATGTATGGAACAGACTGGCAGATCTCAGAGGGGGGGAGTGTAGGGATAACAGGAGAAGATGAGCCAAAAAACTTATATGCATAACATATGGACCCAGACAATAGTATGGTAAAGGCCTCAGATTTGCTGGAGGCCAGATGGAGGGGGACAAGGGAGGGGAAGGTAGATGGGAGACATCTGCAATACTGTCAATGACAAAAAAAAAAACAAAACTTAAAAACACATCCGGACAATGTGGCTCAGTGGTTGGGCATCAGCCTATGAACCAGGTGGTCAAAGTTCTATTCTTGGTCAGAGCAAATGCCTGGATTGTGGGCTCATCACCAGTAGGGGGCATTCAGTAGGTAGCTGATCAATGATTCTCATCATTGATGTTTCTCTCCCTTTCCCTTTCTCTCTGAAATCAATAAACATATTTTTAAGAACACTATTCAAATGTTGTCTCTTGTGTGGTAGATTATTCTGATTTATAATTTTAAATTGCCTTAGGGAAAGCAGTTTATTTTCAAAATTAAATCACATTATAGAAAACTGAAAAGTAAGTCAGCCTCATCTTTCAATACCAAGTACAAAAGAAATATGACTCAGCATCCACATTTGCCTAGCCAGGGGCAGTTGCTGGCCATACTGTAAAAGCCTTTACAGTAATTCCGAGTTCAGATCTTGTCCTAATAAATCCAAATAGGAGAATTTTTAATTCTCTATGGAGAGAGAGGCTGTTGAATCTCTTGTCATACTGTTACTGGTGTGCACAATAGGTCCTTTTGCGGTGACATGAGGAAAGAATTCCAAACGCACATTCGTGGAAAAGCTTAAAAGTTATGGTAATATCTTATTGTGAATTAAGGGGAATTAATACATCCTTGGAGACCTAGAGGGTGTGCAGGCTCCAGAAGCACTGCCCTGAGGCTTCTGATAATTCTTTATATATTTTTTTGGTTTAGGTAAAGAACAAACAACCATTTAAACTACCCAACCCAAACTTCTGACTTTTCACAGGCTTAGATTGGGCCCTCCTCCTAGTAATTTCTACTGGGGTTCTATTCCCTATATTCAATTCAGTTACCTTTCTGTTCATTCCCATGCTAGGCCCTGCCCTTCTAATTCATCATCCTTACTGCCATTTTGCATGTCTGAAAGTTCCATTATATCATCAAGTTCTTACTGTGCATGCACCAAGGAGAGGAATTTTCTCCTCCCACCTCCTTTACCTGGCTATTAGCATTTCTAAGTAGGTTTTCTGTCCTGTGCTAGGATCAGCTGCCCTCCTAGAGTGTGTTAATAGGTCTGTTTACCAGTAACCTAGATGGAGATTCTGTTCTGTTACATGTTCCCACTTTGCAGTATATAAAAAGCATTTAATTCCCTTTTGCTTTTCCTTATATTAATAACTCTAACTGACAATAGGAAAACTGAACATGCCAGGTTATCAGTTTCTAGCACTAGAAACCAGGTATTAGAATTGTTATTCTTGTTCTTCACAGACTGTAAATAAAGAGCAGGTTGTTTTTACATGAAAAATTATGTTTCAAAGTAGATAGAGATGTTGAGTAAGTTCTATTGAAATTAGAATGTAGGATAAATAATACCTGCTTTTAAGATAAAAGTAGTATATAAAAATAGTGTGGAGAGAACCAAGATGGTGGCATAGGTAAATACCTATCTTGCTGCCATACACAGCAATTTCAAAACTAAAACTTAATGAAAGAACAAACACCATCCAGAATCACTGAAAAGCTGGCTGAGTGAAAATTCCACAAATAAGAGTGAAGATAAGACACTGTGACTCAGAGGAGCAGCAGTGGACAGTGTTGAGGATACTTGTGGAATTAGAGGTTTAGAGCACGCCAGAGGATAGAGCCGGCGGCTGAAAACCAGCCAGTTTTCTTGAATGGGGGAGACAAAGACATCCCACTGGACTGATTTTCCAGCTCTGGGCGAAGTCCAGGGAACCCACTATCATACAGGGTAAAAACTGGACAGTGGGAGGGGACACCAAAGCTCGGGTGCTGCAGGCGTCTGCCGGCTTGTGGAGAAGGCAAGCTTGTGTGGAGTGCGCATGATCTTGGGAACAGCGCAGCTGTGTGACCACACAGAGAGCACTCGTGACTTGCTCTTTCATTCGTGAAACCTTGAGACTGCATTGTTTTGCGACCCTGAGTGAGACATTGGGTGTGCAGACTCATTTGGGGAGAGTCTGAATTCTCTGGCAGCTGGTGGAGCTCGGCAGCGGCTCTCTCTCAGAGACCCTGGGGCTGCATAGGGTGGAGCTGATGCTATCTGCTTGGCCCAGAGATGCCGCCCATCCAAGCTGAGCACAGCTGAATGTCACAGACAATTGGCCTGGAGGTCAACCCCTCCAGTGCTAACAACGATTAACCTGAGCTTAACTTCAGCAAGACTGTGCAACCCATATCCACCTCAGGTAACTGGGGAGGCTGAGCAACTGTCCCTTGTAGGACATCTATCACACAAAGCTAATTGACCAACTCAGGGAAGCAGCCACCATCCAGAGACATGGAAAGAAATCAGATGTGAAAGCAATGGAGGGAAAAAATGACTGGACATGTAATTCAAAACCACAGTTATAGGGCTTTTCAAGAGGCTGCTAGAAAAGATCGAGACCTATAAGGAAATAAATAAGACCTATGAGGAAATGAACAAGACCTACCAGGAATTGAACAAGACCTGCAAGGAAATGAACAAGACCAACGTGGAAATGAATGAGACCTACAAGGAAATGAACGAAACCTACAAGGATATGAACGAGACTCTCAAGGACATGAAAAAGGACCAACCAGAAATTAAGCATACAATGACTGAAATAAAAAATATTAAACAAAGTCCTAAAAGTACTCTAGAGCACCCCAAGAACCAAGTTAAAGATTTGAAATACAAAGAGGTAAAATCCACTCAGCTGAAAAAGCAAAAAACCAAAAGAATCCAAAAAATTGAAGATAGTATAAGGGGCCTCTGGGTCAACATCAAGCATACCGACATCTGAATTATAGGGGTGCCAGAAAAAGAGAGAGAGAGCAAGACAATGAAAACCTATTTGAAGAAATAGTGACTGAAAACTTCCCACACCTAGTGAAAGAAATTGACTAAGGCATCCAAGAAGCACACCAAACCCCAACATATAAGAACCCTAAGAGGACCACACCAAGGCACATCATAATTAAAATGCCAAGAGCAAAAGACAAAGAGAGAATATTAAAAGCAGCAAGAGAAAAACAGTTAGTTACCAATAAGGGAGCACCCATAGGATTGTCAGTGGATTTCTCAACAGAAACGATGCAGGCCAGATGGGAGTGGCAAGAAATATTCAAAGTGATGAACAGCAAGAATCTACAACCAAGATTACTCTATCCAGCAAAGCTATCATTCAGAATTGAAGGCCAGATAAAGTGCTTCTCAGATAAAAAAAGCTAAAGGAGTTCATCACCACCAAACCAATATTATATGAAATACTGAAAGATATTCTTTAAGAAGAGTAAGAAGAAAAAGGTAAAAACATAAATTATGAACAACAAATACACATCTATCAACAAATGAATCTAAAAATCAAGTGAATTAATAATCTGATGAACAGGATAGACTGGTGAATATAACAGAGACATGGACATAGAGAGGGAATGGACTGACAATTCTTGGGAAGAAAAGGGGTGTGTGAAGTGCAGCAAAAGACTGTACAAAATGATGCACCTATGGGAGAGAACAGTGGGGGTGGTGGTGAGGGCGGAAGGTGGGATGAGTACCAGGTGGAGGGGAGCTATAGGGGAAAAAAGGGAACAATGTAATTAATAAACTGAACAATGAAGATAAAAAAATAGTGTGGTATTCAAATCACTTCTCATGGAGGCAGCAATGATTCCATAATTTATTTATAGAAAGGGTGACAATTAGCAAAAAAAGGAAGGATAAAACATTTGTCTTGGAGACACATTTGCATAATAAATGATCTACTTTGATTTAAAATATTTATGTGGACATCTGATGAAGGTGATTGGAGGCTAAGGCACTCAGAAGCTATCCCTTAGTATTGCCCCTATCTTTAAGAGAATAATGCTCTGTAGGCCTGAGGTGGAGCATGAACCAGGTGAAGGGGGCAATGGGGGGAAAAAGGATACACTTGTAATATTCTCAACAATAAATATAAAAAATACAAAGCAAACAAACAAAAAGGATCCATTCCAAGAAGCTATATAATTCGGACTTTATTCTCCTAAATTATGCCCATTATAACCTGTATTTTACATTATTATGTTTTAAAATTTATCCTCCCATTGAGCCCCTCCTCACTAATCCTGTCCCTTCCTCAGACCTTCTCCACATTATTGTCTGTGTACATAGTTATGTATATATGCATATAAATACTTTAGTTAATCTACAATCCCCTCTCCCCCATGCCCTGCATGCTTCCATGTCTCTGGAGCTACTTTGTCAGCTTATTTTTAACCAATTGATTAAATTTTCAGATTGCCAAATTTTTTTATCTGTAAACTGCATAATAGTGAGTATCTTGGAGGTTTTAAATGAAACTTAAACAAGATTGTATCTGTACAAATTTTAGTGCAGTTCTTGGACATAATATATGGCCATTAATTTTTTTCTTATTATGGTAACATATTTTTTCTCTGAATGGTCTTCACAGTGATTTTATATAGCTAATTCTCCCTACCAGGCAGATAAAATATAGGTCAATACTTTCTAATAACATGTGCGCCAACCCCTGACAATTTTTCTTTCTAGTTTTGAAACATGGAAAAAACTGGGTTATTAAATATATCTTGGAAAAACATAAAAGGAAATGTACTTCTTATATTTTAGGTAAACCCATGTATTTTCTATTTGTTTTATAATTACCAAGAATGCTTGAGACCTAAGCATATGTATTTTTCAAAATGCCCATAGTTGACTTGTTTAAAACAAAACTGTACTCCATGTGCATATTCATACATGCATGTGAAAATATATATATTTGCCTGATGCTTTGACATATTGATGGTTTAATGTGGTTTAAGCAGTATTTTCACATACCATTTGTGTAAGCACATGTCTCCAAAGAGTCTGTTTTCCATAAATCTTCTTATACAAGGAACCAACACCAAATTTGATTAAAACAACAATGTTTTTTCTTAAATAAAGTATATTCATGTTCGGATAGACCATTTAGTGTTCTAGCCAGAGAGACTTGAGATGGCAAAAAGATCCTTAGAGAATACAGGGAGAGGTAAGAGACATTTGATAAATTATCAATCCATAAATAACTTCTATTACACTCCAATTCAAATCTCATTCTGTCAGTAGCCTCAAAAAACTAACCAAAGCAAAATCAGAGTTAATATTTTGTTGCAAGTATTTATAGACTTGAAGATTTTACACCTTTGTATTTTTTATATAAACCATATATACTCATTACAGACAACTTAAAGCATAAACAAACATGTCCACACAGAAATGCAAAATTTATCTTTAATCTCATCATCCATAGACAACTTTTAAAAAATGTTACTGTACTAGACATTCGGGCCTCTTTACTACACTTATTTGTACAATTTACAAGATTAACTTTATCCAGTTGTTTCCTATTTTCTTTTACTGATTTGGCATAATATTTAATTTTTATAAGTTATCAAATAGTCTGAAAGGTTAAAGTGGGTGGAAAAGTGGCTGGCTAAATAGCCATTTCAGACAGTGGATAAAGAAAATTGAATTTAAGGAAAGGAGATGGAGGATGGAATATCCAAAGGGAAGGGCTGCACAGCACTGAGCCAAGAGAATATTGGGTGGATGATGACAATACCCAGGAGCTGGAGTTTCATACTTATATGCAGTCACTGGTGGGAAGCTCAGTAGATCTTGGGGCTGAGTTGGTGGGGTTGGGATGCAGATAGAATGAGGATGTGCAGTCAGGTGTTTTTAAGACAGTTTTTTTATTTTTTATGTGGACTGATTCTTTATGTCCAGCAAGTTTTCCTAATTTTGATCTCCTGTGGCAGGAAGCTTAGACAAGTCTTCCTGGTCTTTGTTCTCCTGTTGTGGGAAGCTTGCAAATGGCTGTTAAATATTATATTGCCCTACCATTCTAACATTTCCCCTCTTTCTATTTGTTAGTATTTATTCTTATGTAATTGGGGCAAAATTATCTTCTGTAATTATTTCCTGCTGGTTTGGAAGCATAGAGATGTCCCTAATCCACATTAGTATGTTAGAGAATTGTATAGTAATGGTAGACATATGGTCATGGCTATTTGTTTGTCTGTAATGGTTCATATAAGGTTTTGGAGAAAGGAAAGGAAGACACTGTTGGTGCAAGGTCCAAAGAGAAGGAGGAGAATTATTGAGGTGAATGGACCCAAAATAAGAAGAAACCACTCATATTAGGTAACCAGGAAGAGAGGGATTGCCCAATACCTTGGCTTTGTCATTTATATTTATCCATTTTGCCTGTTCATAGATTTTTCTTGGTTAGTTTCAAGAAAACTGAAATTGTTGATACAGGTACATTAAGTTTTGTTAATAACTGTACAGATACCTCCTTGCTCTGCTAAGAGGAAATTGAGGGCTAAACATTTATCAAGAACATTGTCTAGGGAATCTAGGGACCTAGAGAATCTGGCTAAGCTATCCGCAGTGTGAACAAATATTTATTCTATTGATTTGGTGAATTCTGTTAGAGAATGTTCATGGTGGGCAAACCCTTACCTTGGAGTTACAGCTGTGATTTTCTCAATGACCCCTGCCAGAACTAGGCCAAAGGCCATTTTTGTCCTGGTGTGCAGTTGTGATTTATTGGGTTGTATTGAGAATAGTGATGCCTGTTGGTATAATGACTCTCAGGTCATCAAATAGTCCCAACCCTTCATATTGGGAACCATCAAGGTTTGAGTGAGATGTAACTTCAAAATGTAGCTTAACTCTGAATTGCGAGTTAAGATGTTTAGAGATCTACATAGCCAAAGGAGTCCTGGAGGTACTGGTATATTGTTGAGAAGATGGTAGTTGAGTAGAGAGAGAGAGTTATGAAATGGACCCAGCTTGAAGGTATTGTGTTGTTTCCATGCTGGGGTTTTGAAAACTGGGGTAATGTAGCTTGTAAGGATATTCCTAGCCACCAGCTGCTGCGTTGAGTAGGGTGCAATTGTTATCAAAATTTGGCTGGCAGATGATTTTAGTCCAATTAATGGATTGGAAAACATAGTTGGGAATGAGGAAAGGAAGTTCCCCTTAATTTGTGAAGATCCGAGTAGCTAAAAGGATCTATGCTAATAGCATGGGTATCATTATAGCAGGGAATGCATCCTATTTTATCATTGGAAAGTATAGCAGGGAATGCATCCTATTTTATCATTGGAAAGAAGGGAAGTACTGGCATAGTTGAAAGCATGTAGGGTGATGGGCGTCAGGTAGAAACAAAAGGTAGGGTTTTTCTCCCATCTGACTCAGAGAGAAAAGAAAGGTCTCACAGGAGTGTTTCAATAAAATATTCATCAGCTTTCCAGGTGTGGTCTTTCAGGCCTGTGATCTCCACTGATTGGTCTGTGCCAGGGCATGGGGTCATTAGCCAATGTAACTGGTTCTGAGGCAGCCAATGCATTACTTGTATGGTTTTGCTGCTTTTCCGGGCTTGGAGCTAAAATACAACTGAGGCTTACATGTTATTTTGAAGGAGGAAAAAGTCAGGAAGTCTAAACAGCCTTACCAGTGATATGCTAGGGGAGGATAGGTCAGTTACTCTGGAGGTGAGGTTCTTGTTTTCCCAGTTTTGCCCCTTGCTAGATATCAGGGCTTTCTGCTCTGAGGAGTTTCTGTTCTAGGCCCATTGTTCTTATTCTGCTCATGTATATCTAACATTCCCCCCCTCAAGGATTTTTGGCACTGAATTATTTCAGAGAAAAGGGTAATAGGATCTCTAGACTTTTTTCCTTTTATCAGACCATTTGTAATAATTATTGTCATTCTAGCTTTTGCCCCAATAATATTAAAATTTCTAAAACAGTTTGTCTCCACCAGGTTGCAAGTCCTACTTATACTCAGGAAATACAACCCTTAAACAGTACCAAAAAGTCTCAGTTGTTAATAATTCTAAGTCAAAGGATGAGAGAAAAATAAAACCTTAGTTTGGAGGGTTGTGGTCAAATATTTAAGGGGGTTTGGGTAGATAATGGGGGATGGGGACACATATGTAATAGTTTAATCAATAAAGAAATTTTAAAAAATATCCAGTTTAGTTCACAGGTGAAAAATAAAACTTTGAAGATAATGAACTGAACTAGAGTCTAACATTTACAACTGTGTATATTGAGTCTATTGAAACACACATTTTCCCTCTAAAATTACCCTCATTTTTATCAAAGAGTACTTTATCAACTTTAATTTTAATTTGGACTGATTATCTACATGAACATATGAAGAATAGTAATTGATTATATAGGCTTTTTCATGTCTACTTTGCTGGAATTTCACTTTCAAAGAATATTCAGATTGAACTGAAGTCAACCCTTTAGGGACTAGAAACCAAGTGACACAGTTGTCATCTGTCTTTGCCTGCCAGGGTTTGCGTGGATTCTTCAAATTCTTGAGGTCTCCAAAATGCCGAGGTCCTTTCTACCATCTCCCAGGAAAGCAACTCTCCTTCATTACCTGGAAATACTACCATGAACCAACTAAACAAGCAAGATTCCAGACCATTTCTTGAAAGTAGCTTTTAACGGGCTTCTATCAGTTTTAAGAATGCTTTCTGGTGATGCCCAGAGTCTAGGCACATTTTTTTTCAGACATGACCTTCCAGTAAAAGTCTTGGTTAATAAAATCAAAATTGGGAACTGGTCTTATAAAGAGAATAGGTTCTTATTTGATTTATGCAAATGAATATAGTATTATAAAATTAATACACATAGAGTTGTAAAATTCTGGAAAGATCAGGTAAGGAGAAAAATATAAACGCTTCCATATTGCTTATAAAGGTATAATTTACCAAATTGTTTTAGGGAAATAAAAGCAAACTTTCTCATATCTGAAGGACAGAGAGATTTTCATATAACTATTCTTTTATTTGTCCTGACTATATTTGCCAGAATTTTATGTTTTAATTCATTCTTTAGAATTCTATACATTTTTACTTATTAAAGAGATGACCTGATTAGAAACCTTTAATTTAGAGTAAGTCATAGTCATTATTATTAAACTTTTGAAAGACTTAACTAACATATTTGTAAATGCATCAGAGCTAAACAATGATTGTCTATAAATGACAAACTTAACTGACATGATTATATACTTGACCAATTAACAGAGAACCTTGTGTTTCTGTAAGATATAACATTCCAATATATTTTTTGGTAAATAAGAATTATTATGAAATGACATAAAAAAACAATATGAAGTTTAGATTCAACATAGAATTTTATATATATAAAGAACAAACAATATGCAAGTTTTTC
The DNA here is from genome assembly GCA_027563665.1 of Antrozous pallidus. NCBI lineage: Eukaryota > Metazoa > Chordata > Mammalia > Chiroptera > Vespertilionidae > Antrozous > Antrozous pallidus. Next base: position 114,290,331 of record CM050509.1, read on the forward strand.
AAACACTGCACGTGGATCACTGGAAACAATTCATAAACCTCCAATATGTGGATCACAGACATCTGGAGTACTATTGCCAAATGCCTTCCATAGGAAACTATTATTCTAGGCTTGTCCGGTGTCACTGACAGGATATCTGTTACTTTTGAGAATTTCCTGTTTGAACTCGGCTCTGAATCTTTGCAAGTTCCTTCCTAGAGCAGACTGAAAATTTTAGAATATTTATCTTAATAAAATATATGTATTATTTGTCATTGAAATAGTCATTATTATTATTAATTCTTATTTGGCAAATCTTCTCATGTAAAGTTTCAAGCATATTTAATAGGTCAAATTAAAAACTTAGAAGAGAAGTTGAATCCTTGAGGTATTTCAGGGCCCATTGTAATAACTCAAAGTAATTGCTCTGTTAAAAAAAAGTCTTTTGAAATTTAAACTTTGGGTAGGTGTCAAATACACTTAAACAAAAGATTATATTATAAATATTTAGTAAATCTTAGTAAAACAAATGTATATATTTGGTAATAACTTTAAAGGATATTAATTAAACTTAAACCAGTTTTAATATTAAATATTTTATCTGTACCATAGGATTCTATTTATTTATGTAATTATTCAATCTCTTTAGGCCAATAAAACATACTCTAGTGGTTCCATCCAGAGGCAGAAAACACATTACATAAAACATACAGACAAATACATGAAGACCATGCATATTATTTAAATGATCCCAATGATAACAGAAAAGTAAACAACCAGCACTTCTTAGATTGATATTTCTGAAAATACTTTAAACACACTCTTATTTTCAAGAAACACACCTTCAACAAATCACGAGACATTATATCAACAGTTTTAAATCCACTTTGCAGACTTTCTGTAATATAAGATAAAAACAGGTGAACTTACAACTTGTCTAGCAATCAATGTTTCAGTACTTCATGTTATTTTAAAATAGCTAGATGCTTATCATTTAACCCAGCAATGCTCCAAAGCTTTTAAGTTACCAAAGACTTTGGAAAGTTATGTATGGACATATGAGGCTAGAGAAAAGGAAGAGTGGGGAGCTGCCTGTTCTAGGACTGCAACTCCCAGGCCTATAGCTGCTTTGGATTTAAAACTGCCATATTCTTTCCTTTGAGATAAGTTAAAGTTTGAGTTATAATGAGTTCAGCTTCTGGAAATAGATGGAGACTGTTAAGTAAGTGTTTGCAGTTTTGTAATAAAGAAAGGGTTAAACAGTGGCAGCTTATTCTTTGGTGGGGAGAAGAAGGCAAAATTAAGGGTATCTTATGGTATTAGGGGCCTTGAGGAGGAGGTATAAAGGATGCCACAGGTGAAGCAGAGTTAAGGGAGGTGTTGGAGCTCCAAGAAGACATAAACATAGGAAATCTCAGACTATTTGTCTAGATGGTGGCAGTATAAATCCAATTGAAGAATGGTGTTATAATTAAGAATACCATTCTGGAGCCAAATCTCCTGATTGTCTAATTTATACCATGGCCATACTGTATTGCAATAAAAAATTAGGCGTTTGGGTTTAATTTTATCTCATAAATCAAGGGTCTTAAGATTCTTTAAAAGGCAGGCCAGAGGTAAGTCCTTGGGAAGGGTAGAGATTGAATTGCTCTTGGCATTGCTATGATATTGATGATTGTGGGAAGGGGCGTCAGGAACCTAGTGAGAGGGAGAAAGGAAGGACATCATCAGACCTGGTTGCTACCTCCTTTAGTAAGATGAGACCTAGTTTAAGGAACATCCCTCACTAAAAGATTCATTTTGGAGACTGAGGTCTCCTGGAGGCTAGGGATAAATAAGAGCATCCTCTATATTTATTTCCCAGTAAACTGCTGGTTTGGTCAAACCAGCACTGGGATTCCCAGGGAAACCCTAAGGTGACACGACCAGCCTGTGAGTGAGCTCTGTCACTGAAACCCTAGATTGGCAATGCCTGGATTCACAGTCCCCAAAATAAAATCCTACAGGGTGTTCTGTCTTTTTTACCTTTTAATAATTTGTTTGTACTGTAAATATTCTTAATTTAATGTCTAAAGTTTTACATATGTCTCCCTTTCCCCCAATTGACCCCCCCGCCAACCATTCCCACGCTGGGCAAGCCCCCACAACCCCAGTGTCTGTATCATTGGTTATGATAATATGCATGCATACAAGTCCTTTGATTGCTCTCTAACCTCCCTTCCCCTGCCATTTGTCTCTGGATCTATTCTTGTTCATTAAATCATGTGAATCATTATCAGGGTGTTCTTTTTCATAGTGTGCCTCACTTGCTTGGATATTTGCTTGAGACCTATGGGCTGCCTAGTGCAATCTTGCCTCTTCCAAGATCAGTTTATCCTATCACAGGAGTCTTCTAGAGGCAGTGACCTCCCCACTCCCATGGTTTTTAAGTGGCTGACTTTTGTCCACAAGTGGTGGCCCCATGGGGAGCTAATAGTCTCAGTCCCTAGTGCTCTCCTCTCCAAAATGAAGTGACTCACCCAACAGTAGGAATCAGAAAGTCTGACAATCTGGCACTCCTGCCATTATTCGGGAGTCCAGAAGGCCTTGGTTGGTGTTGGGTCCCAAGACTTAAAAGTCTCTATGGGTCTGGAGGGGGATGGGGGAGAATAGGGGAGCCTTCTCTCCTGGATATCCCTGTATGGACCACCAAAATAAAGTTAAAGTGAGTGGTGTGCAGGTAGGCTAAATAGTCATCTCAGACAGTGGATGAAGAAAAATTGAATTTAAGGAAAGGGATGGGATATCCAAATGGAAGGCTGCAAAGCACAAAGAAAAAGGAATATTGGTGGATGATGGCAGCACCCAACTGCTGAAGTTTCATTCTTATATGTAGTCACTGGTGGGAAGGTCTTGTTGTCAGGGGTCTGGGGCTTAGTTAGTAGGCTTGAGATGCGGATGGAATTAGGATATGTAGTCAGCTGTTTTTAGGACAGTTTTAATTGCTCATATGGTTTGATTCCTGGTGTCCAGCAAGTCCTCCTGGTGTTTGTTCTCCTGTGGCAGGAAGCCTACAAATGGCTGCTAAGGATTATATTACCCTATAGTCCTAACATCTTCAAAACATGATTTTTAAAATAAATACATGATATTTTATAATATGGTTGTACCATAATCCTAATACAAGAGTAATAGGCAAATTGATGGCATATCTGCCACACCCACAAGTCATGCCCACCAGCCACACCCACTAGCCAATCAGGAGGAAATATGCAAATTAAACCCAACCAAGATGGCTGCAGCCACTGAGAGCAGGAGGGAGGCTTGAGTTCCCTCAGCAATGGAGAAAGCCAAGCTTTCTGCCTGCCCTTGCAGGCCTAGGTCTCCACTCAATGCTACAAAGTTTTGATTATGGAAGATACATAAATCCCAAAAGAAATGGTGGCAGCCAAGGAGCTGGAGAGAGCAGAGGCTGGGTTGCCCCAGCGATGGAGGAAGCCAAGCTTCGGCAGCTCTGACTGGTCTAGGCCTCCATTCCAGGCTACAAAGTTTCAAATATAGAAAGTAAATAAACTTAAATAGAAATGGCTGTTGCCACAGAGAGAGCAGAAAGCTTGGCTCCACTCCAAGCTACAAAGTTTCAATTGTAGAAGATAAAGAAATCCCAGATACCAGGGCCTCCACTTGGGTCGCTGGGGGCGTGGCTAGCCTGCAAACATCCACAGTCCCCTGGCCCAGGCCACCTCACACCCCAAGTGAACCCTAACCCTAATCAAGGACACCCTTTAGGGCAAACCAGCTGGCCCCCACCCATGCACCAGGCCTCTATCCTATCTAATAAAAGAGTAATATGCAAATTTACCATCACTCCAACACACAAGAGGGCTGCCCCCATGTGGTCAAAGATGGCTGCCCCCATGTGGACACAAGATGGCCACCACAAGATGGCTAGCAGGGGAGGGCAGTTGGGAGAGACCAGGCCTGAAAGGGAAGTCAGTTGGGGATGATTAAGCCTGCAGGGGATGGCAGTTAGGGGTGACCAGGCCGGCAGAGGAGGGATGTTGGGGGCAAATGGGCTGGCAGGGGAGCAGTTCAACATCAACCAGGCTGGCAGGGGAGTGGTTAGGGGATGATCAGGCTGGCAGGCAGAAGCAGTTGGGGTCAATCAGGGAAGCAGGCAGGTGAGCAGTTTAGAGCCAGCAGTCCTGGATTGTGAGAGGGATGTCCAACTACCTGTTTAGGCCCGATCCTGGTAGATGGAGAGGGTGCAGGCTGGGCCAAGGGACACCCCCTTCTAGTATATTTAATAATTTATCTAATATTGAATAAATAAGTTGCTTTGAAGGTTATTCATTGGAAATCATATGACCTTAAATGTTTTACGCATAACTCCTTGTATTCACCTCTGATATTTTTTTTAGGAAAAAATTATGGAAGTAAAATAACTTGGTCTAAGTCTAGGTGATGTTAAGTCTCCTCAAACATATTTTCAAATTGTTTTTCAACAAGGGATGCCTTCAGCCAATTTATATCTGTCCAGCATATAACTGTCTATTTAAAAAAAATCGCCCTTACTCATGTGGCTCAGTTGGTTTTCGGGTCATCTCATACACTGAAATGTTACAAGTTTGATTCCAGGTCAGGGCATGTACCTAAGCTGTGGGTTCAATCCCTGGTTGGGGTGCATATGGGATGCAACTTATTGATCTTTCTCTCTCACATTGATGTTTCTCTCTGTCTTTTCTTCTCTCTCTAAAATTAATAAAACATATTCTCAGGTGAGGATTTAAAAAGTAACATAATAATAAAAAATAAAAAGATTTTTAACAAACTGATATTTCAAAATTATATACAAAGATTTAAATGTTAATAGTTTTTGCTCACCTAACATGTAGATTTTGCTTTGCAATTTTTAGTCATCTGTACTTTTTTCAAATTTTTATAGTTTAATTTTATACATCTTACTCCTTCACACACATGGACTTTATTTTGCTCTATAATGAAAGTTTGGAATAAAAATAGTTTATTTTGAAAAAAATAGGGTTTTTGTTTTGTTTTGTTTTTTGTTTGTGTGTATTTTATTTATTTATTTATTCATTTAATTATTTATTCATTTATTTATTTATTTTACCAAAGGACTTGTATGTATGCATATAAGCCCAACCAATGAACACAGACAACAGGGGGTGAGGGCATGAGTGGGGGTTGGGGGTTGGGAGATTAATGGGACGATGAGGACACATATGAAATACCTCAATTAGTAAAGAAGTTAAAGATTGAAAAATAGTTTTACATTGTTTCCTGAAATGTATGTTTCCCCTCATCAGTTTAAGATAGTCCCTTTATCAAATATTAAATATTTTTATTATAATGTTTCAAGAATATTAAATTTTATTCACTTAATCAACTGATTATTTTAGTGCCATTCCATTTAATTTTGTTTTTCATCATTAATATTTTATTATTTGATAAGAAAAATTAGGGATATGTGCTTTAAAGTTAAATTAATAACCCATGTCATACCAAGCTATATAGTCTGGGGGGTGGCATTTTAAATATATTTTTGAACACATATAGCCATTACATCATTGCATCTATAGATGGCATAGATACAAACATAAAACATATTTAGTGTATCTAAAGTAGTTTAATAAAATTTATTTATACTGTTAGCATATTCAAATGTCATTTTTGAGTCAATATTATTATTTTTGTTTATTATTTTTCATCATTATTGTTGAGAATATAACAGATGACCCCCTTTATTTCCACCATTGCCCCCTCCACTTGGTTCCTGCCCCAGGTCTTCACCACCCTATTATCTCTGCCCATGGATTATGCATGTATACATATAAATTCTTAGGTTAATCTTTTCCTGCCCTACCCACCCATCTCTTGCTTCTGAGATACAGTAGTCAGATTTATATTTCCATATATCTGGTTCTATTTTATTCATCAATTCATTTTGTTAATTAACTTCCACATATGAGTGAGGTCATGTGATATTTACCTTTCTCTGACTGGCTTATTTCACTTAGTATAACACTTTCCAGGTCCATCCATGTTATCTAAAAGGGTAAGAGATCCTTATTACAGCTGCATAGTATTCCATTGTATAAAGGTACCACAGTTTTCTTATCTACTGATGGGCACTTGAACTGTTTCAAAATCTTAGCTATTATAAATAAAGCTTCTGTGAACAAAAGGGTGAATATATTCTTTCTGGTTGGTTTTTCAGGATTCTTAGACTATATTCCTAGAAGTGGAATCACTGGGTCAAATGGCAGTTATGTATTTAATTTTTTGAGGAAACTGCACATTGTTTTCCATATAGTTTGTACCAGTCTGCAGTTGTACTAAGGTTCCTTTTTATGCACATCCTCCCTAGCATTTGTCATTTACTTATTTACTGATGGTAGCCATTCTGACAAGTGTGAGGTGGTACCTCATTGCCATTTCCTTGTGCATCTCTCAGATAATTATTGACACTGAGCATTTTTTTTCATACCTCTCTTGAACATTTGTATATCTTATTTATAGAAGTATATGTTTAGATCATCTGCCCATTTTTAAGTTGGATTCTTTGTCTTGCTTTTGTTGAGTGTATGAGTACTTTATATATTTTGGAAATAACCCTTTATCAGATGTATCATTGGCAAATATGTTCTCCCATACAGTGAGCTCACTTTTAATTTGATGCTGGTTTCTTTAGTGTGCAGAAGCTTTTTAGTTTGAAATATTACTGTTTGTTAACTTTTTCCTTCATTTATCTTGCCCTAGGCAATGTATCTGTGAAAATTCTGCTACATGTCATGTCTAAGATTTTGCTGCCAACGTTTTCTTCTAAGATTTTTATGGCTTTGTTACTTACATTCAAGTATTTTATCAATTTTGAGTTTATTCTTGTGTATGGTGTAAGTTGGTAGTCTATTTTAAACTTTTTTTGCATGTACCTGTCCAATTTTTCCAACTCCATTTACTGATGAGACTATCTTTACTTTGTATGCTCTTGTCTCCTTCATCTAGTATAAACTGAGCATAATGGCTTGGGTTGATTTCTGGGCTCTCTGTTCTATTCCATTGATCTGTATTCCTGTTCTGGTGACACTACTAGACTGTTCATACTACAATAGCTTTGTAGTATAACTTGATAACTCATTTTGTGATCCCTCCAAAATTTCAGTTATTAAGCACCTTTTTTGGTTTCATATAAGTTTTTGGTGTACAATATTTGTTCTAGATTTGTAAAATACCCAGTTTGTATTTTAATAAGGATTGCATTAATTGAATTGTTGGTAGTAAATAAGTTCTCAACATTTACAAATTATTTATACTTATTTAATGTTTCAAAAGTTGCTCACATAGGAATTTAGTTATAAAATGTATATTAAGGGTCTCCTGAAAAAATAGTACCAATATAATAGATGAATTTCTATGCCTATATCTATATCATCTATCTATATCTATATCTATATCTATATCTATATCTATATCTATATCTATATCTATATCTATCTATATCTATACTGAGTGGCCATATTATTATGATATCTTAACTCATAATAATCTGGCTACTCAGTGTATATCTTATATAATAAAAGGCTAATAACCAAACTGTCCCCTCTACCAGGAGTTTGACCAGCAGGAAGGCTGGCCAACTGCCCATGTCCTCTCACCCTGGAAAGGCTGGCTGGACCCCAACCATACACAAATTCATGCACTGGTCTTCTAATATATATATATACACACACACACACACACACACACACACACACACACACACACACACTGCATGGGCAGATTATTATGCATTCAGAGATCATAATAATCTGGCCACTCAGTATATATCTATATCTATATCTATCTATATATCATTTATCTACATATAGATATTCTATATAATGAAAGGCTAATATGCAAATTGACCTAATGGCAGAACAACTAGTCACTATGATGTACACTGACCACCAGGGGCCAGACGCTCAATTCAGGAGCAGGTGGTCTGTGTACTCCCACAGGCAACCTCTTCTGGCCAGCCAACCTCTCCTGGTCCCTCCCCCCACCCCCGCAGGCCCCATCCAGCAGGCCCTGTCCAGCTGCTGCAGGCCTAATATGGCAGCCAGCAGGACCCCAGGCCCCAGCCAACAGGTCCTGGAAGGCCCTGCTGGGCAGCTGGAAACCCCAGCCAGCCAGGGCCTGATCATAACTGAATGAGATGGCCCCAATAGACCCTGATCACTGGCTAGGCCTAGGGACCCCACCTGTGCAAGAATTTCATGCACCAGGCCTCTATTAATTATATAATTTTAATTAAATATTCATTTTAAAACTTGTTTTATGAAAAGTAAACTGAAAGCTTTCAAAGAGCAATGTTAAGTAGTTTAAAATATCAAATTACATATGGGTGTGCTTATTGTGGAAGCTGTTGCAAGAAAATTCCATTGCTAATTCCATTAAGTTATTTTACTATCTTAAACAAATTGAAATTTGTTATGCTACATTATATTTATATATAGTTTGTGAAGCAAAGGTGGCACATCACTGTAATCAATGGGCCATAGTCAAAGAAAAACATTTGGTCTCATATAATATTGGGAAATGAACGCACATTTATGTTTTAAATTAGAATGAAAGTCTAAGGCATATTTATTACTAGAGGCTAGATGCATGAAATTCGTGCATGGGGGGGCAGGGGAGTGTCCCTCAGCCCAGCCTGCACCCTCTCCAATTTGGGACCCCTTGAGGGATGTCCGACTGCCCATTTAGGCCCAAACAATCCACTTAGGATTGGGCCTAAACGGGCAGTCGGACATCCCTCTCACAATCCAGGACTACTGGCTCCAAACTGCTTGCCTGTCTGCCTCCCTTATTGGCCCTAACTGCTTCTGCCTGCCAGCCAATCACCCCCTAACCACTACCCTGCCAGCCTAATTGATGTCTAACTTCTGCCCTGCCAGCCTGTTTGCCCCCAACTTCCCTCCTCTGCCAGTCTGGTCACCCCTAAATGTCCTTGCCTGCAGACTTGATTGGTCCCAACTGCCTGCCCTTGCAGGCCTGGTCCCTCCCAACAGCCTTCCCCTGCTGGCCATCTTGTGGTGGCCATCTTGTATCCACATGGGAGCAGCTCTCTTTTGTTGGAGTGATGGTCAATCTGTATATTACTCTTTTATTAGATAGGATAGAGGCCTGGTGCATGGGTGGGGGCCAGCTGGTTTGCCCAGAAGGGTGTCCTAGATCAGGCTGGAGATTCCCTTGGGCCATGGGGCAGCCTGAGTGAGGGATCCGTGGTGGTTTTTAGGCTGGCCACACCCCACATCGACCCAAGCAGAAACCCTGGGGTCTGGGATTAATTTATGTTCTACAATTGAAACTTTGTAGCCTGGAGAGGAGCCAAGCCTTCTGCTCACTCCATGGAGATAGAGATTTCTGTTTGGGTTTATTTAAATTCTATAATTGAAACTTAGTAGCCTAGAGTGGAGGCCTAGGTACTAGGGCTGCTGAAGCTTGGCTTCCTCCATCGCTGGGGCATCCATAGCCTCTGGTCTTCAGCTCTATGGTGGCAGCCATTTCTGTTGGGACATTTATTTTCTATAATTGAATCTTTGTAGCCTAGAGTGGAGGCCTAGGCACTAGGGCTACAGAAGCTTGGTTTCCTCCATCGCCCAGGCAACGCTAGCCTCTGCTCTCTCCAGCTCCTTGGCTGTTGCCATATCCTTTGGATTTATGTATCTTCTATAATTGAAACTTTGTAGCATTGAGTGGAGGTCTAGGCTGGCAAGGGCAGACAGAAAGCTTGGCTTCCTCCTTTGCCAAGAATACCCAAGCCTCCCTCCTGTTCTCAGAGGCCACAGCCATCTTGATTGAGGTTTGTTTGCATATTTGCTCCTGATTGGCTGGTGGTTGTGGCTTGTGGACGTGGCTTGATCAAAGATATGGCCAATTTGCATATTACTCTTTTATTAGATAGTATTTTTATGATGCCTTACTTTAATTGTCCTTTTTAGTTAATTGACTAAAGGCAACTTCAATATCATATAAGTAAAATGTTTTATAAACTCAAGTTAATACACAGCTTTTCTTAGGTCCTATCAGCAACTCATGTAACTTTCACCTTCACAACTAATTATACAGATAATCTGGCCTTGAAAATAACTCATTTCATTAGAGGTGTGGAATCAATATTTCAATATAAATGCTGAAGAATGGATGCAATAAAAATATTTTTTCATCATCACTTGAAAACAATACAGCTGATAGTTTTCACATTTTCAAGTGTTAACTTTGGTATTGAAGGAATTAATGCTACAATGGTGTGCTGGCTTCAGCAGCACAAGTACTAAAATACTGCACTGGGAAAGGAAACTCACTGAACAGCAAAATTCAACTCTGTTTTATTGCAAGAAGCAGATCTTAGATATCTAATTCTAGTTTCCTTACAGGGTAAGTATTAAGAAGACTCAATGCAGCAATTTGAAGACTATAAAGGCTACTCTTGACCCACCTCTATTAGAGATATTATCTCTGATAATTCAAAATAATATTTACATGTTATTTGGTATTAAATATTATGTTTATTTGTAAAAGATTTGAGAGATTTAGTAAATTAAATGAATAAGGTAACATCCTATATAATATAATAAAATGCTAATATGCAAATTGACTGAATAGTGAAATGACTAGTTGCTATGACATGCATTGACCACCAGGGGGCAGATGCTTAATGCAGGAGCTGCCCCCTGGTGGTCAGTGTGCTCCCACAGGGGGAGCACTGCTCAGCCAGCAGTGTTAAAGATGTCTGACTACAAACTTAGGCCCACTCCCCGTCAGTTGGACATCCCCTGAGGACTCCCAGACTGTGGGAGGGCATAGGCCTGGCTAAGAGAACTCCAAGTGCACAAATTCCATGCACCAGGGCTCTAGTTGGTTAATAAAGGTATATAGGTTTCAACTCTATAATTCTATAGTACATCCTCTGTATAATTTGTTACATATTTACCACCCAAACGGAAATCACATTCTTTCACCATATTTGTAACTCACTTTTCCCTTTACTATGCCCTCATCCCTTTTCCTTCTGGTAACAACCATACTTTTATCTATAAATTATTTTCCCCCAAGGAAAATAAAAGGTATATTTTTTGCCAATGACACAATTTGTTAGTCTTGTTTATTCATTTGCTGTTTTAAAATTTTTATCCCACATAAGAGTGTAATCATATATATTGTCTTTTTTTACTTTTTCCAACTGATTTATGTTGCCTAGTATGACTTTCTCAAGATCCTTTTTGTTGTCACAAGTGGTAGTATTTCATCTTTTCTTATGGCTGAGTAGTATTCTGTTGCAGACATGTACCACATATTTTTATTATTAGCTCTTGAATGTTGACATTATCAAAAAATTAATTTATAATTCGCTATAATTTGTATATATTTTGATTTATTGTGAAGTGAGAATATATAAGCTAGAAAAATTTTTGAAGTAAATACAATTTTTAAATATAGCCTATGTTTTATCATTTTTATGTTTATAGCTAAACTTATCAGAAAATATAGAGTTCTCATATACCCCCTACCTACACACAGACACTCTCTTTACCATACATGACAAAGTGTTACCTTTGTTACAATCCCTGAATGAACATTGATACCTCATTATAACCCAAACTCCATAGTTTGCATTATTCTTTGTTAGGGTTTATTCTTTATACTGTATCAATACATTTAGAGTTATTAACTAATATTTAATAAATTTCACATTTTATATTTACAATATTTAATTAAATATTTATTATACTTAATCTAATAAATCTGATGGGAATTTCCAACAAATATTTGTTAGCTTTCAAGAATTTTCACAAATCCTTGAAAATCTCATAAACTATCATGACAACAATCACAGTAGCAAACATTCATTTAAGTGTTACTTTATTCATACAACTTAACCTAAGGAAGACTAACAATTCAATAAAAATGGGTAAAGGACTTAAATACACACTTTTGGAAAGAGGACATATAGAAGGCTAAAAGATAAATGAAACATGCTCAAAGACACTAATCATCTGAGAGATACAAATGAAAACAATGAGGTACCATCTCACACCTGTCAGAATGGCTATCACCAACAAATCAACAGGTGCTGCTTTTAGGTTTTACATATATTAAGCTACTTCACAACTTATTGAGATAGCACTATTTTTGTTCTTATTTTACAGATGAGAAACTGAGGTATAAGTAATATACCCAAAATTGTACAACTACTAAGTGGAAAAGCTATGATTAAAATCAAGACAGATTAGATTTTTTAAAATCCATGCTCTTTTTCATTTGGTTGTGTTTCTCTCAGCGTTCTGGCTTTGAGAGCTGATCATAAGAGGACCTTTTGCTAAACCTCCTTACACTTGAGCACTTGGCAATGTAAGTATATGTTTGGTGATAAACCTGTCTCCATTTAAGGAGGATTTTTTAAAACTTCTCATCAATTATTTTTTATACACACACATTTGTAAACACAAATTTACAAATATGTTTATGAATAGCTGAAAACAAAATACCATCCTGAAACTGTTACTTTAGGAATGCTCAGCAAATATACTCTCAGATTGTAATGACACTTGAAATTCCTTAACATTTTAGTCACCTTGCTGAAGTTAACATATGGGCACTGTTACCCCAAATTGTTCTTTGCTTAGTCATAGCAAGAATTCTTCACAAAAGAAGTATCAGAATGTATAATGTCTGGAAGAATCTGTGAAAGCTGCTCTGTCACACCTTCCCAGAAGTTATTTTGCAGCTATAGTGACACTAAGAGATGGTACAGAATACTTGAATGCCAACTTCCCCATTTTTCTTATCAGCAGAATAATTGGCTTCTACCTCTGTTCATATAACCTTTTACTTATTCTATAAAATAAAAGCCTAATACATTAAGTGTCTGATCATCAGGTTGGCCATTCAAATCAAAACGTAACATGCTAACGATATGTTAAGACCACTCAACCACTCACTATGACGTGAACTGACCACCAGGGGACAGACTCTCTGACTGTAGGTTAGCTTGCTGCTGGGTCCAACAGATCAGGACTGAGTGAGATAGGCCGGCCATGCCCTAGAGCCCTCCTGTGGTCCCTCCCTGGCTGGCCAACCTCCCACATCCCTCCCTGGCCCCAATTGTGCACTGGTGATGTCCCTCGGCCTGGCCTGCAACCTCTTGGCAATCTGGGATCTCTTATGGGATGTGGGAGAGTCTGTTTTGGCCCTATCCCACAGGCTAGGCTAAGAGATCCCACTGGTGCATGAATTCGTGAACTGGGCCTCTAATACCTTTATAAAACATATGAAGCTGAATTAACTTTATTTTTGCTTTCCCTGACTACACTGTTATTTTCCCCTATGTATTCATTTGTTTTATTGTTGACATTATTACAGAGAACTCCCATTTTCCTCCCTTTGCACCCCTCTACCCAGCCTGCCCTAAACCCGGCCTTCACCACACTGTTAAAATGGGCTGTGCATTTATGTATGTAAATTATTTAGTTAATCTCTTCCCATTCACTACCCTGTTCCCTCATTGTAAGCTTTGAGATCCTTTCATTTTGTTTTGTTTTAAGACCCCATTTAACAGCAATGATCCCTACATAGTATCTAGCTGATAAAATGCTCTTGGCTAGGTTCAGTGATTTGTTTGTTATAGTATATTTTCCTGCATACTTTCTGCTAAAGAACTGATAATGTATGCACATAAGATTTTTTAAAAATCCATGCTCATTTTCCTTTGCCTGTGTTTCTCTCAGCATTCTGGCTCTGGTAGCTGATCATAAGAGGACCTTTTACTAAACCTCCTCACATTTGAGTGTTTGGCAATGTAAGCATACGTTTGGTAGTAAAACTGTCTCAAATTTATTATAATATCACCTTATATTTATATAGTAGAATATAGATTGTACTATTTGTTCATCTATGTTCTCACTTGATTCTTCCAATAACTAAGAGGTAAAAGGAGAATAATATCTCAATTTTTTTCTGTGGAATTTGTGAGGTTACTTAAGCAGATAAATATCTAAATTTAATATTTTAAGCATAATCACAGTATTTTCAGTAGACTATGCCTCATGACAAATCTACTGTCTAGTGTGTGACACATATAGCAGTATGAATCAACTTGAAGATCTTAAGTCGGTTAAATATTTGAATACATTTTAAAAGATCTATGAAGAGTTTCATAGTTTGTTTTTAGCATAAGGAATATAACTTTTTAGAATACAAATTAACATTTATGTTTTCTGCCACTTGGTGTGCTTTGATTCATTGAAACAGAATAGCACATACAAGTGCATACCAATGAAAGTATGTAAATGTTTAAGTAGTGGCAAACAGTTTGATGTGACTAAAATCCTAAGTGCCATTTGTGGCAAAGATGGGCTTTGAAATTATAGAAAATTAGGCTGAAAAAGAATACTGGAGATTATTTTAAAATTTCTTTATGATCAATTAAATAATTTAGATTTCATTCTATAAGAAAGAGGAAGCATACAAGTTTTCAAGTAAGAGTAATAGCTCCCAGAATTTAGAAATCTAAATCTGACAAGATTGCAAAATTTCAAAACAAGTTGGAATGAAGAGATACAAATGTATTTGATGTCTACCTTTGAAGTAAAAATGGTGGGGCTTGATGAACAATTAAATGTAGAGAATGAGAAGGAGAGAAGATAGAGAGGATCTGAGGATGACTAAAGTTCATAGCTTGGGACACTAAAAGAAAACTATTAACATTAATAGAGAATATAGAAAATGGATTGGAGACATCATGTAAGGCTATAATAGATTTCCATATGTTCAAATGAAAGACTACCCATGCTGTTACTTTCTTAACATCACCATTTTGTTACATCATGAAAGGTATAATTGTGTGCATTATCATAACCCAATTAAGGGTATTTAAATAAACATGTAATATTTTTAATTTATTTTACTACTTGAAATAAGGCTCAAGGTTGTATCATATAAAAACTAAAAATGTATAACCTGAACATTGAGATTATCATGCCTGTACCTCATTAAATTCTTTCAATTAATAGTAAATGTTTCCTCATGTCTTCAAATATTGAAAATCCACTATTATGCAATCTAATGGGTATTTTAGTTTTGATATTTTTCTATTATGTAGTACTAAAAGACTTAGATGTTTAACAGTGGATTAACTAAGTTTTTGTATTATTCAAAATATAAATATCACATAAATGAATAAGAAAAAAACTTTAATTAGTGGAACAAATTAATCATGCATTGTTTATCAACAATATTGTATTAATCAGATAGTAAATCAACAGATATTTACTCTTGCTTAAAGTCAGAAAGTTTGGATAACTATTAAAGAATGATTAGTTAATTAAAATTATTTTACTAGGTTGAACCATATAAAGTTGCAAATGTTTGACTGCTTTTGATCTACAAACATGGCATTTTATAGAGTTTAATCTAATTGTTATCAATGACCTACATAATCCCTTCTGTATTGCATGTAATGTGTGCTTGGATTTTTATGTACCTTTAAAATTAGGTCATCTTGATTACACTTCTAACAGACATTTGTTTTACTACTTACTGATCAGAATGTGTAAGTTCAGATACCTATCAGATTTTTCCAGTGGCCTACTTTATTTTCATCTTGAAGGTATTATACAAACCATCTGCAATCATTCAAAATGCACAGAAGTAAAATGACTGAGCAACTGGCAAAACTACTAATTCCAACAACATATTATACAGCAATTCTAGATGATTTATAAGTTATGAAAACTCGAAAGTGTCATATTTCTATTTTTTATTAAATGTTCAATAATATTTGGTTCTAGAACAAGATGAGGAAGCAACATAGGTTTTCAATTCTTCAGACTAATTCTATGCTTTGTTGTATTTCATTGTTTTACTAAAACATAAAGCATATTCTGATGTTATAGAAAATGCATTAAAACTTCTATTTCTATTTTTACACTAGAAAAAAATGGTAGGGAATAGATGCTAAAAGAGGAAGTGACACCCATCTATTGAACACTGTTGAATGAATCTTGTAGAAAAAACAACTGTTTGGGGCAGAATAATAACTGAAATATATAAGCAAAGCATAGAATTCTTTGTTAATAATGACTTCATTTACTCTAAGAAACTTTCTGTTTTAACATTTATTGTTGACTTTAAAATAACTTTAATGGAAGAAAAAGAACACTATATTCAAAGCATACACATAACGTACATGTTTATTCCAGAATCATTTGAATGTAAAAAAGCATGCATGTAAGAATCAAATATGGTGTTTTTTATGGCTCAGTTGGGAAATTTTTTGACAAGCTCACAGGAGTGAGAACCACCCAATGTATAAGCACCCAATAGAAGATGACATGGAGAAACTATTTTGAAAATGATAGGAAATCCTTTGCTTGGTTTACATTGTAACACTAATACTAGAGAAATACAACATAATTCACTACACACACACACACACACATCATTTCATATTTGACATTGGTATGCTTAACATGTACCTGGAGAAAAAGAAGTTAATCTTATCATGATCTGTCCACATTAGGGAATAATTTTAAAAGGAGTCTTTTAATATGTATAAAGAAATAATTCTATTTTCCAGCCTCCATAAGGACAGAGGCTGTTTATATATCTGGGTCACGATGCCTCACATGGACCAAGTTTATATATTTTTTGTTTATATTACACTAGGAGCTCAGTGCATGAATTTGTGTATATTGAAAGGAACTGTGGGCCCCAAGGGTCTTGGCCCATCCTCCATGCCCCTTCTTGGCCCCTTCTACCATAGCCCCTGGTCCCCTGTCTGCCTGCAGCCCTGCTCCCACTGCCACTCCCATGCACTGACAGCACTGGCCCGCTGGCACTTGCTGACAATGTGTAGCGATTGCAGCTGGCTCCAGCAATGGGTGTGAGTGGTGGCTCTGGCACCAGCTGTGGGTGCAAGTGGTAGCTGCTGGCCCTGATTGCCCTTCAGGAGCAGGAGGTGTTGAAAGAAGCTGTGAAGGGCAACTGGGGCCGGCAGCCACCACTCACACCCACTGAGTGATTGGTGCTGGCGTTGGGCACCAGCAGCAGGGGCAAGCGGCAACTCCAGCACCTGCAACAGGTGTGAGTGGGGCCATTGCCTGCAGCAGGTGCAGGCTCCAGCAGCAGGTGTGTGCACTGGGTGGGACTACGGCGCAGAGGAGCAAAGAATTTTCAGTAACCACCAGAGGTTTTCACTGTAACAGTGACTGGCACCCCACCTTGGTCTGGCATTCCCCACTCACCTGCTCCACCATCCCACCACTGGTGATGCATACCATGTTACACGCGCACCCCCTGGTGGTCAGCGCACATCATAGTGACCAGTTGTTCAGTTGTTCCACTGTTTGGTCTATTTGGATGTTAGAGTTTTATATATATAGATAGTGCCCAAATGAATGGTTAATTTTCTATTACAATATAACATATATTTTGATAGACTTCATTTTAGAGCAGTTTTTGAGTTTACAGAAATTGTGAACTGAAAATACAAAAAATTCCCATAGACTCTGCTCCTTGCACAGATTTTTCACCTACTGTTAATATCTTGTATTACATTGTTAAATTTGATGAAAATTTTAAGAGACTTTACTTTTTAGAATAATTTTAGTGTACAAAAAAATGAGCATAGCGTTCCCATGTACCTCTTGCCTTCACACATACATAGTCTTCCTCATAATTAATATCCCATAACACAGTAGTACATTTGTATCCTGCATTGACATGCCAATATTACTCATTACATACATTACCTTTCATGCTTGGAGGTGTACATTCGCTGAGTTTTGACAAATGTATATTGACATATATCAACCATTATAGAATCATGCAAAATTGTCTTACTTCCCTAAAAATCTTTTCTGCTCTGCTTATACATCCCCTCCTCCTTCCACTATTAGAAACCACTGATATTTTAACTATTACTACAGTTTCACCTGTTCCAGAATGCTATATATTTTAAATAATAGAGTGTGTAGCCTTTTTATAATGGCTTTTTCCACTTAATAATATGAATTTAAATTTCTTTCACATATTTTCATTGTTTGATAATGCATTTATTTTTAGCACTGAATAATGTTCCATTTTCTGGATGTGGCACATTTATTTATCCATCCACCTACTGAAGGACATCTTAGTTGCTTCCAATTTTCAGCATTTATGAATAAAGCTACCATAAACATCTGTATGCAGGTTTTTGTAAGGATATATATCTTTAGTTCATTTAAGTAAATACCAAGCATCATGGATCATGTGGTAAAATATATTTAGTTTGGTAAGAAAATGTAAAATGTCCAAAGTGTCTACCATTTCTCATTTCCACCAACAATGAGAATTACTGTTGCTTCAAGTATTCAACAGCCTATGAATTTCAATGTTGTCAATGTTTTAGAATTTGGCTATCCTAATAGGTATATAGTGATATATTGTTGTTGTTTTAATGATAGTGAAATTTGATACATTATCCTATCTAATAAAAGACTAATATGCAAATTGACCATCACTCCAACACAAGATGGCTGCCCCCATGTGGACACAGATGGCCTGCAACAGGTGTGTGCACTGGGCAGTTGTAGGTGATCAGGCCATCAGTGGAGAACAGTTAGAGGTGACCAGGCCAGCAGGGAAGGGCAGTTGGCGGCAACCAGGCCTGCAGGGGAAGACAGTTAAGGGCAATCAGGCCAGAAAGGGAGGGCAATTAGGGGTGATCAGGCCAGCAGGGGAGGGCAGTTGGGGGGATCAGGATGGCAGGGCAGGACAATTAGGGGCAACCAGGATGGAAAGGAAGGGCAGTTATGGGTTACCAGGCCAGCAGGGGAGGGAAGTTGGGGGCGACCAGGCCTGCAGAGGAGGACAGTTAGGGGTGACCAGGCTGGCAGGGGAGAGCAGTTAGGGGCAATCGGGCAGGCAGGCAGGCAGGTGAATGGTTGGGAGCCAGCAATCCTGGATTTTGAGAGGGATGTCCCAGATTGGAGAGGGTGCAGGCTGGGCTGAGGGACAGACACCCTTGCCCGCCCAGTGCACAAATTTTGTGCACCAAGCCTCTAGTTTTCAATTAAAGTCCATAATTTACATTATAATTCACTCTTTGTGTTATACAGTTCTATAGCTTTTAACAAATGCCTAATGCCATGTATTCAACATAACAGTATTATCCTTTATAATCAAAGCCTAATATGCAAATTGTCCCCTCATCCGGAAGTTTTACCACGGGGCAGGGCTGGCTGGCCAACCACTCTCAGCCCCTCCCCCAGGCCACCTCCATTCTGGCCAGCAGTGGTGGCAGGCAACCTGGGGAAGGTGGCCAGAAGCCACTTAGTGATCTTACCTGTGCACAAATTTTGTGCAGTAGGCCTCTAGTATAAAATAGTTTCACTGCTCTAAAATCCCCATTTGCTCCATTTATGTATCTTTTCCTTTTAATCCCCTATACTATATTTCTAGCTTACTGTAATAAAATATAGACTGGGTGGTTTAAATAAGGTGTTTTTTTTCTCATTTTTCTGGAGAGTAGATATTTAAGATCAAAGTACCAGCAACTTTGGTTGCAATAAGCAAATATTGAATGTATAAATATTTTTAAAATTCTTTTTCAATTATTTTGAATATATACCCAGAAATAATATTGCTGAATTATGAGTTAGTTCTACTTTTAATTTTTTTTAGGAATATCCATACTATTTTCCACAGTGGTGGTATCATTTTACATAAGGGCTACAATTATTATACATCCTTGACAACACTTGTTATTTTCTGTTTGTTTTATTTTTTATATATACATGCCATCTTAATGGATGAGAGGTCATCTCCCATTAGGATTTTCATTTGCATTTTTCTGATAATTAGTAATATTTTTAAATATATATATTTTTATTGATTTCAGAGAGGAAGGGAGAGAGAGATAAAAACATCAATGATAACAGAATCATTGATTGGCTGCCTCCTGCATGCCCCCTACTGGGTATCAAGCCCACAACCCAGACATGTGCCCTGACCAGGAATCTAACAGTGACTTCCTGGTTCATAGGTCGACTTCCAACCACTGAGCCACTGCAGCCAGGTGATTAGTGATATTGATAATCATTTTTTAATTGTTTACATTGATTTAGAGACAGGGGGAGAGAGAGAAGTGTCCTTTTATTTTTCCACTTATTTGTGCATTCATCTGTTGACTCCTGTATGTGCCTTGACCAGTGACTGAATCCACAACTTTGGTGTACCAGGATGATGCGCTAATCAGCTGAGTTATTAAGCCAGTCCCCATCCCTCCATTTTTTTCCAGTGAAGAAATGAAAGTGTTTCCAAGCCAGAAGAACAGTGGGCTAGCACTCAAAATCCTTAAGCTTTTTTTTCCAATTGAATTTTAGAGAGAAAGGAAGGAAGAGGTAGAGAAAAAGGAGAGAGAGAGAGAGAGAGAGAGAGAGAGAGAGAGAGAGAGAGAGAGAGAGAAGAGCAAACATCAATCAGCTGCCTTCCTGCACACCCGATTGGGTATCAAGCCAGAACCCTGGGCATGTGCCTTGAATGAGAATTGAACTAGCAACAGTAAGAGATTAACAACAAAAACTAATAATGAGATAGAACAATTACATCAATTTACTATTATAAAAAAAATATGTGGTGTGTCTTTCTTTCTCTGATAAACGGAAAACTGAGATGGCTATTAAATAACAAACAGGCCAATAGGTTATGCAACATAGATGCACTGGATATAAGAATGTATCACATACCAAGCAGGAAAAGTAGAACAGATAAAAATTGTATTATATTCCTCAGTATATGGGGCAATTTATTTTATTTTAGCATTATTTTTTAAAACTTCTTTTAAAATATGTTTATATTGATTTCAGAGAGAGTAAAGGAGAGTAGTGTGGAATAGAAACATCAATGATGAGAGAGAATCATGAATCAGCTGTCTCTTGAACGCCCCCTACTGGGGACCGAGCCTGATAACCCAGTTAGATGCTCTGACAGAAAATCTAACCATGACCTCCTGGTTGATAGGTTGATGCTCAACCACTGAGCCACATCAGCTGGAAAGAATGGTGGGCAATTTGAAACATATTAGTACAGCTCTGTATAGTTTGCTCATTGGTGGTTAGAGCATCAACCCAAAGAATTAAGGGTCATGGGTTTGATTTTTGGTTAAGGGCATGTATCTTGGCTGAGGCTCAATTCCTGGTCCTAGTGAGGGTAAATGCAAGAGGCAATCAGTGAATGTGTCTCTATCACATCAATGTCTCTCTCTCTCTCTCTCTCTCTCTCTCTTTCTCTCTTCTCTCTCCCCCACTTCTCTCCCCTTCACTCTCTATAAAAAAAAATCAATAGAAAAAATATCCTCAGGTTAGGATAATAAATAAATACAGAAATATATAAATAAGTAAATAAAGCATATACATTGTTTATTTCTGGAATTTTATATTTAATATTTTCAGATCATTGTTGATGGCACATAACTTTGAAACTGTGGAAAGCGAAACTGCAGATAAGTGGAGAGTACATGTACCACAAACATGTCAAACTTGCAGGCAGTGGGTTGTATGCCTCCTTTAAATAAACTTAGCATATAATTGTATATATTTAGAGATTCTTTGACTTTTTAATGGAAAATTTAAAAGCGTAGTGTATATGCCTTTTTCTTTGTATGTCTTCCAAGCACAGTTTTATATATTTCTCCTTTTTTTTATTGACTTTTTAATGGAGAGTGTAGTCTATTTGTAGTCTAAGTAATTACTGATTAGGAAAAGATTTATTATTGACATTTTGTTAATATTTCTCTGTATATCTTCATTATTTTACCACTCTTTTTTCTCTCTTACTGCCTTTCATTATGTTTAATTACCTTTTTTTTTTGTATTGACAAGCTGTGATTATTTTATCACTAGGTGCTTGGTGCACAAAATTTGTGCATTGAGGGTGGGTTTTCCCTCAACCCAATCTGCCCCCTCTCACATACTGGGAGTCCTCAGGGGATGTCCAACTGATGGCTTTCGGCCTTGGGCACCCAGCCATCATCCTGCTCAGCTTATCTCCAGCTGCCTGCGACCACCTGGCCCAGGGACTGGGCACTCACCACCACTTCTGCTCACAGTGCCTGGGGGCCAGGCACTCCCTGTCACCACCACCACCGCTGCTGCTGCCACAGCTTCCCCTCACAGCGCCTGGGAACTGGGCGCTCGCTGCCACCACCATTTTATCTCCACCCCTGGAGCCCAGTGCTAGCGCCACTTGGCCCAGCCCCCGCTCCTGATTGGCTGGTAGCATAGCCAATCAGGAGTGAAGGTATGGTCAAATTTGCATGTTTCTTTTTTATTATATAGGATTTTCTTTTGTGTATTTTCTATAGGTGTTTCTTTTTGGTTATAATGGGACTTATATAAAACATCTTATAGTTATAAAAATATATTTTGATCTGATAATTTAATTTCAATCATATAGAAAAACTCTATATTATTACATTTTGTCACCTCACTTAATTTTATTGATATCATAAATTACATCTTTATATATTGTATATCCATCTACATAGTTTTATAGTTATGTTTACACTTTCACATTTAAATTCACTACCAAACTTAAAATTACTTAATGTCACACCTATAAAATATGATATTCTGTTTTTACATGTATACTTACTTTTACCAGCAAGCTTTATGTTTTCATATGTTTATGTGTTACTATCCAGCATCCTTTCTTTTCTATTTTCAGGATTCTGGTGTTTTTTCTATTGCAGGTATAATAGTGAAGAACTCCCTCAGCTTTTGTTTATCTGAGAAATTATTTCTCCTTTATGTTTTAAGGCAATTTTTCCCCAAATATAGTATACTTGCATGGCAGTATTTTTCCTTCAGCACTTGGATATATCATATGTCATTCCAACCCTTCCTAGCATGTAATGTTTCTGCTGAGAAAGCACTCATGATTTTATGGAAGCCCCCCTGTATGTAACAAGTGACTTCTTTCCAACAACTGGAAGATTGATACATGCTCTACTCTTCTCCCTCAATTTCAAAACATACAGAAACTTAGAGAAAATAATATAACCAATATCTGCATAACCACATCACATATTTAAACAGATTTTGCCATTTTTACTTAAATTTCTCCTTTTAAAAAGTTATAGAGACACATTTAAAGCCTTCCACAAACATTTATTTTGCCCACTTTTTTTTTCTCTTTAATAAAACTAAGATCTTGAGTTTGGTATATGTCATTCTTAGTTATACTTTGGTATATATGTTATATATACTATAAGTAGCTGGTGATACTTTATCATGTTTTAAAGATGATATAAGTTATTTGTATTATATCTATGCCTTTGCATTTTATATAATCATATATATATTTTATATTATGTATAGGAAATATATTACATATCATATCATATACTAGAGGCCTGGTGCATGAAATTCATGCACAGGGGAGGTCCCCTCAGCCCAGGCTGCAATCCAGGACCCCTTGGAGGACAAGCCTCTCACAATCCAGGACCTCTGCCTCCTAACTGCTCACCTCCCTGCCTGCCTGATCACCCTTAACTGGCCTCCCTGCTAGGTTGATTACCCTTAACCGCCTCTGCCTGCCAACCTGATCACCCCTAACTACTCCCTCTGCTGGCCTGATCTCCCACAGCTGCCTCCTCCACCAACCTGGTCACATACAACTGCACCCTTTGCCAGCTTGGTCATCCCTAACTGGCGCCCTGCCAGTATGGTTGTCCCTTACTGTCCCCGTGCTGACCTGGTTGCCCCCAACAACTCCCCTCTTCCAGCCTGGTCACTCCTAACTTCCTCCCTTGCCAGCCTGGTCACCCCTTACTGCCTCCACTGCCAGCCTGGTCACCCCTAACTGTCCTCCCCTGCCAGCCCCTTTGCCCCCAACAGTTTCCCCCCCACTGGCCTGGTCACCTCCAACTGCCCCCTTCCAACATGGTCAGCCATCACTGACCCCCTCTGCCATCCTGGTTGCCTCCAACTGCCCCCTGCCAGCCTGGTGGCCTCCAATTGTCCCCCCTTGCTGACTTGGTCACCACATGCAGCCTGCTGCTCAGTCATTTGGTTGTCCCTCACTAACCCCCATGCCAGCCTGGTTGCCCCATGCAGCCTAGTGTTCAGTTGTTTGGTCATTCCTCACTACTCGCGCCCCCCCACTAAGCTGGTCACCCCATTCAGCCTGTTCAGTCATCCGTTCAGTTGTTTCGGATGCGATGTCATCCCCTGGCTATCTATATCTATATCTATATCTATATCTATATCTATATCTATATCTATATCTATATCATCTACATAGATAGATATAGATATCTGATTCAATACTTACTATTTATATAACTTTGCATAATTTACTTAAATTATGTGACCATTCTCCCAAACGTAGATAAGTTTAGTACTAGTGTTAACTTTACAAAGTTTTAAGAACTAAATCAGTTAATGCATATGATCTTTGGAAAAGTATCTGTAAATGATAGACAATCAATAAATATCAGTGATTATTATTATACAATCAAATTTTCACTCAAATTTTATTTATCTGCATTAACACATGTAGCTATATTTTAATTACTCACCTGAGAGTATGTTTATTAATGAGAGAGAGAGAGAGAGAGAGAGAGATCAATATAAGAGAGAAACATTGATCAATTTCTTCCCCTATATGCCCTGACCAGGAATTGAACTCCCCTTTAAGTGTAAGGGATAATGCATCAACCAACTGAGCCACACAGGCCAGTGCTATGTAGCTATAATTTATTCATTGTAATCTATGTATATAAAAGGCTAAGTGACCATCCAGTTCTCTAACTGGCCAATACCTATGACACACATTGACCATCAGGGGCAGATGTTCAGCACAAAAGCTCCTGAGCTGCGGGGACTTGGCAGCAGCAGTTCTCAGATGATGCACCCCTGGAACCAGAGAGGAGGGAGCCCAATTTCTAGTGGGAGGGAGCCCGATTCCACCTTGGGCCATGGGTTATGTTGTTCCTCGGAAACTGTTGGCCCCAAATCTGCTTACTGCACACTTGGGTTTGCACTCCAGACTCTTTACAACAGCAACTTTGCGGAATGCCCTCTTGCACTATGGGACCCCTTGGGGGATGTCAGAAAGCCATTTTCAGCCCAAGCACCACAGTTCAAGCCAAAAGACCCCCCACCTGCCAGAGGGACCCCACTCATTCTGGAGATACACTTCTAACCACAGCACTGCTCTAGGTGCAGTTGGCCAGGGAGGGACCATGTGAAGTTGGCTCCAGGGTGTGTCTGTCCCAACTTACCAGTCCCACTGTACCAGCCACCACCCAGGACCGCCTGCATTAGTCCCTGTACCAGAGCCAGTTTTGTGAGCCAGAAGACCCAAGTTTGAGTTTTATTTTTTTCTTTTCCTCTCCCAACCCCACTCACTCCACAGATGTCCTTTGAGCCATGATGCTGCCCCATGAATTCTAATGAATTTCCTTTCAATGTACATGAATTTGTGCATTGGGCCACTAGTGTTTGCATATGATTCTACTGCAAAAATAAATAATTGTTTACCCATTCTCCAACTGATGGAGAATTAAACAGGTTCTACTTCTGCATTAATACAAACAGCACATCATGCACACATTTATTCATTTTTTGTGAATATTTGCAAAAGTTCATAGTCTTCAACTGTCACTAAAGAATATAATTTATGGGTGATTTTTAGAAGACATTGTCAAATTATCTTATTTTTAATTTCATTAGCAACAATTAATACTTCTTATTTTCCCACTTCTTCAACAATGCTTGGTATTACCAGACTTTAAATATATCTGTCTGGTGGGTGTGAAGTGTTATATAATTTTTAAATTTTTATTTCCATGACTGTTATATGCATATTGATTATTTTTGTTTTCATATTTCAGTTTCTTCTTTCATAGTATTGTACATTTTTTGACTACTAGGTTGTTTTTTGTCATGAATTTGAAAAACATTTTCATATATTCACTTTATTCATTGTTTGTATTCTTATATGGCTTGAAAGTAGTTTCTTCTACTCTACTAGAGGCTTGGTGGATGAAATTTGCACACTCAGGTGATGAGTCCCTCAGCCTGGCCTGAGCCCCTAGTTAGTTGCCCCCAAAGGGTTAGATCCCAGCCAGGGTTCCACGATGGATTGCCCCCATAAAGGGATGTTCTGTCCACCTGCCACAGCACTGCCAAGGGGAAGCTTGGGCTTCCTTCTTTTGAGCAATCATGGAGCCGCCCCAATAGATTGCCCCACCAGCCAGTGACCTGGGCCTCTCTCTGCAGGGTGATCATGAAGTGGTGGTCATGCCCCCAACCAATCGCATCCCACCCACCTTGGCTGGCCTGGTGCCAAAAATGGTCCTCTGGAAAGTCATTCTGCTATTGGGCCATTTGGTTGATTTGCATATCACACTTTTATTACTATAAATGGTTTAAATATCCCTTGTTTATGGGATTTGGGTTTTTTAATTCCTTAATATTTGATGTAGCTACATTAAGGCATCTTTTAGATTATGGTTTATATTTTCTATAATTTTTTAAAAAATAAATATTTTCCTATTGTAATGACATAGAGGTAGTCAATGACAGATAGATGATTATGATAGACAGATGATAGATCGATAGATGAGAGATAGATAGATAGATAGATAGATAGATAGATAGATAGATGATAGATACAGATAGATATTGCAGTCACATCTGGGTTTATATTTAGAGTGCATGATATAATTTTTATTTTGTATATAAGTGCTAAAATGCTTTAACATTATTTGTTTAAGAGTTTCCTTATTTATAATAGGTATAACTGTATCATTGAAGGTAGGAACACTCAATGTCTGATAACAAAGGGTCTCTCTTCTCTGGAAGTATTTAAAGTCACTACCATCCCTTACGTCTTGCTTGGCACAGTCTTCCTTTAGATGGTGTTAATTATTCAACATGAATACTATTGTGTCTCCTTTCAATAAGTAATTTTCAATCTTTGGCATACATCAGAATTACATGGAGAACTCATTAAAACATCTGGAGGGCACCATCAGACAATTTAATTCACAGTGGATACATAAAAAATTACCTTAAAACTTAGCAACTTAAAAGAGGAAGAATTTATTATCTTATACTAGGAGCCCAGTGCAAGAATTTGTGCACCTTGAAATGAAATGTGGGTTGTGAGGCTGTGGTAGGCACAGAGGCAGGACTTGGCCCATTCTTCATGCCCCAGCCTAGCCCTTCCTGCCATAGCCCCTGGTCCCCTGTCTGCTGGAGGCCCCACTCCTGCTGTCATCCCTTGCACCCACTGACAGCATGGAGCAATTGGGGCTGGTGCCAACAGCAAGTGCAAGTTGGGCTTACTCTGTCAGTGGGTGCAAGTGGTGGCTGCTGTCCCAGTACCCCTCAGGATCACGGGGAGGTGGAGAAGGTCTCAGGGGTCATCAGGGATGGCAGCCACCACTCACATCCACTGATAGTGCCAAGTGATCACAACCAGCACTGGGCACTGGCAGCAGGTGCGAGGGGCTACTCCAGTGCCAGCTGCGAGTGCAAGTGGGGTCAGCACTGGCAGTGGGTGTGAGTGGTGACTTCAGCGCCTACAGCAGGTGCGAGCAGGGTCAACACCAGCAGTAGGTGCAAGTGCAGAGTGGGACCACAGTGCCCTGGAGCAAAGAAATTTTAGTAACCACCAGAGGTTTGCCCCAATGACAGTGGCTGGCACTCTTCCTTGGTCTGGCACCCTTGCTCACCTGCCCCACCATCCCACCATGGCCAATGCCCACCATGTTCCATACACACCCCCTGGTAGTCAGCACACATGATACTGACTGGTCGTTTGGTTGTTCAGTTGCTCTGGTTGTTCCACCATTTGGTCTATTTGCATATTAGCCTTTTATTATATGATTTCTGTAGGTCAGAAATTCAAGAGTAGTTTGAGTGTTTTTTGTCTTTCATGAGGATATAGTCAAGCTGTGAGTTGGGGCTATAGTCATCTTCTTCTCGTTTCTTTTTTCAATTTTTTTTGTCGTTGTTGTTAATCCTCACCCAAGGATACTTTTCCATTGACGCCCCTTTTTTAGAGAGAGAGTGGAAGGTAAAGGGACAGACAGAGAGAGAAAAAAACATCAATATCAGAGAGACATGTGGTTGCCTCCTGCACACCCCCACCCCCAATCAGAGCTGGGAATTGACCCTGCAACTTAGGATGTGCCCTTGACCAGAATTTAACCTGGGACTTTTCAGTCTGTGGGCTGATGCTCTATCCACTGAGAAAAACAAACTAAGGCTATAGTATTCTAAATAGTCCTTGAACTGGAGAACATTCTTACAAGATGTCACTCACTGATTGCTGGAAGAAATTCTCGGTATTTTGCTAAATGGAACTTTCCATTGGTTGTTTAAATCTCCTCATGTTAAGTCAGCTGTTATTCTTTCAAACAAGTAGTCCAAGGGAAAGCAAAAAGGAAATCATGGAACCTCTTTTGACCTGGTCTCTAAAGACACACCATCACTTCTTAATTTTTTAATATTTAATGAGGTTTATTAATGTTGGAAGCAATTCACCAAATTTGCCTGTATATAAAAGTAGGACTAGGATGTGTCAAAGAGTATGTGGACATATTTAAAATCACCATAATGGTTTTGGAATGGATCCTTGAAATTTTTCATTTCTAATAAGCTCCCAAGTGATATTAATGCTGTAGATCCATATCGCAGTTTGAAGAGCAAGGCTTTTGGTTGTTTTGCAATATTTATGATTCAGTTAGCAATATTTAGTTATCTTTCAAAGGGAAATCTATAACCTCTTATTGTTTAGTAGTTCATCTAGTCAGGTTGAAGTCTTTAATGTTTCTTAAATGTACATATCCTCCTCTATTCTCATTACTTCATTGTTATGTTTCTTAAATGACTCCTTTGTCTCTAGTTGCTTCTTCCTTCAATTTTGTGGTCATACTGCCATAAATAATATTCTAAAATATTGTTCTCCCCACTTATACCCCATGACCTAGCTATAATAAATTCAAGGGCAAAAATCATACCTTCTGAGACAACAAAATTATTTCTCTATTTACTATATTATGTGATCTTGTCTAAGACTTAGTGTCCCTATCCCCAAAATGTGAATATCAATGCTGACCTCAAAAGGTTATGTTGAACATTAAATGATATAATGTTTGAAAACTAGCTTTGCACAATGGTTGGTATGTAAGTATTTCCTCTTTCCTTCCTTTTCAATTCAAAGGCAGTGTCTGTTAAATTAATTGAGAAAAACAGAGAAATACAAAACAGAGTGCAAAGTAATGTGAGGTATAAGCACAAAATCTTGCATTATGCTAAACAGTTTGCCCCATTAGCAAAACTATATTTCCAGTTCTAAGACTGTCTTTACAGGGTAATATAAATCTGAAAACAAAACAAAAAAATGGGAAAAACTCCAGATTTATTCATTTGAATGAAGAGAAGGATATGGATTCTGAATAACCCTTTAACAAAAAGGAGAATGACCTTTTGTTTTCAGATTCCATTAATTGGAGAAAAGGTAGAAATGCCTTCAGTTGAGACTTGAGGGGACCTCAGAGATTTATTCAACAGTGAAATAAGGATAAGAAGTAAATATTGATAAAGGATAATTTCCAAATAGTTAAAAAATTAATCTCAATCTCTTACAAATATACTGTGAACATATATCACACTTTTTTTAGCCCATTGATGAAACTGGAGAAGTAGCATAAGGTTAAAAACATTTCATAGGCTATTTAAAAAGGTAGAAATTTATAACTAATACTAAGACAAGATATTTAGGTTAGATAAAAATTGGCTAATGTCCAATAAGTCATAATATAACCTTTTTCATCATATAAAAATTATTTCTAAAGAATAAAAATATATGTTAACATATAACTTTACTGAGTCTGAGAACTTTATTCAATAGTAAACAGGGAATTGAACTAAATATATTCTCTCAGAAATTATCAATTGACCAAAGCCTGTATATGACATTAAAAGACTAT
Source organism: Antrozous pallidus (assembly GCA_027563665.1). Classification (NCBI taxonomy): domain Eukaryota; kingdom Metazoa; phylum Chordata; class Mammalia; order Chiroptera; family Vespertilionidae; genus Antrozous; species Antrozous pallidus. Next base: position 114,320,338 of record CM050509.1, read on the forward strand.
TTTGCCAAGCTTTTTCAACCTAAGTTTTGAAAGATTATTACAATGGTATTTAAAGAATAATCACTCCTAGAAAAATATGAACTTCTCATTTTAGTCTTAATTGTAAGATGTTTTATTATTTACCTTATTAATATATTCATTTAATGTGTCCTGGAGAGATGAGCATTTTATTTAGGATCATTGTTTTAGTTATATTGTTATACTTAATCTAGAAAAGGCATTATGCATTAGTTCAGGAAAGAAGGGACTGTATATAGCACTAATTCATAAGATGCAATTGGTTACATTGTTGTTAAATGGAAACTGTGTCACTCAGTGGTCTTAGCTGGGTAAATATGTTTCTCATACCTAAAATTATAAACCAAAAGTGCTCTTTTTCTAGACATAGAGAAGACCACGTTTATAAAGAAACTTCACGTCCTGTTCCTGAATGGTCCAAATCTATGCGAGTTAGGTGTCTTAATTTGAACATTTTGATTGGTACAAATAGCACTGTCTTGATTGTTTGGAATTGCAAGTTTTGATTGGTCATTAAGGAACTGTTCTGATTGGACAGCAAAGATGTAAATTAGGCTATATCTGTGAAGTTTGAATTTTTTAGGGCAAGTCTCAGGCCATTGGTTGAAAAATAATTCCATAAACTCCTTTATAAATAAAAGTCAACTCAGATGGCAGACCCACAGTGCAGCAGCCTGAAATGCAGTGGGTCATGAAAGGCCCCTGTGAACAATGACTACTGTGCTCTGGTTATGAATTTGAACCCAATTAACCAAAAGGAGCCCTTCTTGGCAAATATATTTCTTCTCAGTGTCCACAGAATTTACTACCTACCAGAACTAGTCTTAATTATTTTCATTTTTAATCAATTCCACGTAGCATCCAAAAAACACTATGAAGTAGATATTATTTCCTTTTAACATATATTTTTATTGATTTCAGAGAGGAAGGGAAAGGGAGAGAGATATAGAAACATCAATGATGATTTTGATTGGCTACCTCCTGCAAGTCCCCTACTGAGGATTGAGCCCTCTACCCAGGCACATGCCCCACCAGGAATCGAATTGTGAGCTCCTGAGCCATGCAGGTTGTATGATTTCTATTTTAAAAGGTCAGAAAACAGACTATTAAAAAAATTAAATACAATATAAGGAACTGTTAGAACTGAAAAGTGCTTTGAATGAACCTTATACTGCTTTATTTAATCTTCTTTTCAAAATTCGAGTAAGATTTAGTATTATCCAAGTGCTACAATTTATTCCTCTATGAACAATGATTCTCAGCAGGAGTGGCATATCATTACCAGTGGAGCTACATAACCTGACAGATTATTTTATCTCAACCCTGACAAAATGAATCAAAATTTCTAGTGTTGCAGTTTTGCAACTATAATTTTTAATTGAATTTATTAGGGTAATATTGGTTAATAGCATTATACAAGTTTCAGGTGTTCAATTTTATAATATCATCTGTATATTGCATTGTTCACTCACCACTCATAGTTTGTCTCCTTCCATCACTGTATATGGCAACTGAATTTTTAAAACTCTGAGAACATTAATCACATTTTAAAGATTCAAAGTAATTAAGACAGGCTTGGTTCAAATTATGCATAGTTCAGGTTGAGAAATCTTTAATACTAATATCTGTGATTATTTATAGTGATTGCATATTATAATCACCTCTGGAACTTTAAAATATAGAAAACATGTAGGTCTAAACCTATTCCAGTTAAATCAAATTGCAGATGGTAGGGTGCTAGCATATGTAATTTCTTCAAAGTTCCCCCAAAGATTTTGAAGTGTAGCCATGATTGGAAACCACTGACCTTCAGCTTCTATCAAACACTCATGCTCAAAATGCTTAATTGCTTTCTGTCACCTTCTGAATTATCATAAATTCTTCAGTTTAACATTTATGCCTTCCACATGAGCCAGTGCACCCTTGATTCTTTTTTAAATTATTTATTGTTTAAAGTATTACATAAGTCTCCTTCCCCCCCATTGACCTCTCCCCAACGACCCATCCCCATCACTTGCCCTCACCCCCTTACTGTCTGTGTCCAGTCCATTGGTTATGCTCATATGCATGCATACAAGATGTTCAAAGATCTGGATGTACAGCTGATTCTTGAACAATATGATCCACTTACACACAGATAATTTTTCAATAAATATACAGTATCTTTGAGTATCCACAAATTTTGGAATCCTCAGGGGGTTCTGGAACTAATCTCCAATATCATAACTTTAGCTAGGTTTTTGAGAGGCAAATGTTATATGCAGACTTTTGACTGACAAGACATCAGCACCTCTACCCCACCTTGTTGTTCAGGGGTCAACTGTACTTTTATACATTTCAACCTATAGTTTTCCTCACCATACACACTTTGCTTTCAAGTCAAATTGACTTGCTAACTTTACCCTAAACACACCTTGAAAAATCTCTACTTCACTATCTTTACTTGTGATGTTTACTCCTCTAGTTGTTGAGACACTATCTATCCTCAAAAGCTCTTCTCATGATTTCTTACCTGTTTTGAAACAGGATTTTTCCTCCTCTTAACCATGATGGACCTTTTTATACACTCTTATGTGCTTACTTTATCCCATATTCTCTTGAACTTGTTTTTCCTTTGCCATGGTGCAAAATATTTTCATTTGGGATATTGGAATCTGTGTATATTTGTGTAGTTTGAAAATATAAGTTCAGTATTAGAACTTTATATGTAAAAATACAAAATACCTGCTCAAACAAATTATAAGCTCCTTAAATGTTTTTAGTGGGTGAAAATGAACATGTGTTTAAACAAAATAAAAAAGGTACTGATGTGCTTGATCTCATTTTTATTCTGGGTCTCTCAACCATCCTAGTTCAATTATGGCTTGTATCTGGCTTCTTCTGTAGGATGTTTCCCAAAATGAACTCTTCTATATGGTGTTAAAAACAAAACAAAACAAAACAGAAAGCAGCATTAGGACAGCCACTCTGAAATAGCTAAGCTTGAGAAAAGCATGATTTAATTTTTAAGATCAGAGTGATTAAAGCAAATCTTTGACTTTTCCAGGTAAAGTCCTGTTCTGATTGTTGAAGAAAAAAGGCTAACTGCTTTCCAGAGGCCATTATGACACAATCACAGAAACTCCAAGTGCTTACTAAAGCTCCATGGCAAATGACATAAAATGTTATTAATTTTCAGAGGTCCAGCCTTGATTCTCCCAGAGTATGTCCTTCTAGTTTTCTATTTATAAAGAGAGAAAATTGTCAAGGCTCAATAAATTCAGTTCATCGAAGTATACAAACATGAATTCGTGATTAATTGTATTTCATAGTGGATCTCACAAAGCTATTCCAAAGTGAATTGCTTACTCTGCTATAGTAATTAAGTCCTGATTTTATCTCTCATACGGTTAAGAAAACTGAACAAGTAATGGACAAAGAGAAAATATTTCAATTATTATTAACAATACATTATTATATTTTTAATTTATCTTAGAAAAGCATATTACTTTTTGTTTGAAATATTTGCTATTCCATAAGAAATAGCTAGTATGAAATCTGTAAAAATGTAGACCATATATTGTGTAATATTGTAATTGACATAGAGCATACTTTTGACCATTAATCCTATACCTTTTAAATATAAACATTGATTGCAATTTAAATTATATAAACTCAAAGACTGATCCTAGACCCAAAGAAAATAATTCTCTTAGTAGGACTACCACTTTCTATAGGCAGAATATTTTTATTTTCTCCCTTCAAGTAGTGTAATAAATTCTATTTGATATGTTATTTATTTTAAACTACAGATAAAACAAATAATGCTATCAAAACCACCATAAACTCATCACAAATTAGACAAGAACTGCAGATAATTTTTGACATATAAGGTTAATACCCAACATTGGAACATAACAACTAGCTACTAGCATCAATGTTTGAAATAGCATTTATGCATCAACCCTATAAAAATTATAGACTGAAGAAGTGTAGTGTATTAAAACCAAATAGGATTTATTTCTTATCTATTACAGTTTGACATGAGGTGACTAAAAGAAAGATCCCATGCAATTTCATTAACTGAAAAAATAGTATTTCATTATTTTAGGTCAGGATTAGTAACCTCATATTTCAAAAATCCTGTGTAGAATCTAATCCTATCTAATGAAAGAGTAATATGCAAATTGACCATCACTCCAACACACAAGATGGCTGCCTCCATGTGGATACAAGATGGCTGCCACAAGATGCCCAGCAGGGAGGGCAATTGGGAGGGACCAGGCCTGAAAGGAAGGGCAGTTGGGGGTGATCAAGACTGCAGAGGAGGGCAGTTTGGGGTGACCAGGGTGGCAGAGGAGAGAAGTTGGGGGCAACTGGTCCTCCAGGAAAGGCCAGTTGTAGGGGAGCCAGGTCTGCAAGGGAGAAAAGTTGGAGTAGGAGGGGACCAGGCCTGCAGAAAAGGGAAATTTGGGGCAAAAATGCTGGCAGGGGAGCAATTAGGCATCCATCAAGCTGGCAGGAGAGTGGTTAAGGGGTGATTAGGCTGGCAGGCAGAAGTGGATGGGGCAATCAGGATGGAAGGGAGGTGAGCAGTTGGAAGCCAGCAGTCCTGGATTGTGAGAGGGTTGTCTAACTGCCCGTTTAGGCCCAATCCAAGAGGATTGGGCCTAAACGGGCAGTTGGACATCCCTGGAGAGGTCCCAGATTGGAGAGGATGCAGGATGGGCTGAGGGACACATTCCCCTGTGCACAAATTTTGTGCACCGGGCCCCTAGTTACCAATAAATGTGAATAGAGCCTGACCTAGGGGGAATAACATTTATAAAATAATTGATTCAATTTGCAACATATTTTTATTTTATAATTATAAAATAAATCTGTGTGTATTTGTGTAGTTTGAAAATATAATTTCAAACTACGTACTGAGCTCCTTTCAGCACGTCTCATAAAAATGTATAGTATAAAACTGGTCCTGAGCTCCTTGTGACTTAAAGTAGTTGTATCAGTAAGTGATTGACCTTAGATCAATGTACATGATAGTTTTATGCTTTAAAAATCAGTGAATTTTGGTGTTGCCAAAGATGGCGGCATAGGTAAAACACCTGTCTTGCCGTCATACTCAAGAATTTTAATACTACAACTTAACGAAAGAACAAACACCTTCCAGAATCACCAAAAAGCTCACTGAGTGAAAATTCCACAAATAAAAGTGAAAATAAGACACTGTGACTCGGAAGAGCAGCGGTGGACAGCATTGAAAGATTCGCGTGAAGAGAGGTTTGGAGCGAGCGCCAGGGGAGAGGGCGGGCGGATGAAAACCGGCCAGTTTTCTTGAACGGGGAGACAAAGACGACCCACTGGACTGATTCTCCAACTTTGGGTGAAGTCCAGGGAACCCACTATCATACAGGGTGAAAACTGGACAGTGGGAGGGCACGCCGAAGATCGGGTGCTGCAGGGGTCTCCCTGCTTGTGGAGAAGGCAGCTTGCGCGAACAGCTTGGCTGCGTGACAGTGCAGAGAGCGCTCTGCGACTCGCTCTCTCATTCAGAAAACCATCAGACTGCTTTGTTTTACGACCCTGGGTGAAACATTGGGCGTGCAGTCATTTGGGGAGAGTCTGAATTCCCTGGCAGATGGTGGAGCTCCACAGCGGCTCTCTCTCAGAGGTGCTGGCAGCCATTGCCCCGGCACAGAGTCCCTGGGGCCGCATAGGGCGGAGCTAACGCTGTCTGCTTGGCCAGGAGACTCTTCCCATTCAACCTGAGCACAGCTGAGCTTCACAGACAATTGGCCTGGAGGTCAACCCCTCCAAGTGCTAACAACAATTAACCTGAGCTTAACTTCAGCAAGACTTTGCAACTCATATCCACCTCAGGTAACTGGGGAGGCTGAGCCACTGTCCCTAGTAGGAAGTCTACCACACAAAGCTAATTGACCAGCTCAGGGAAGCAGTCACCATGCAGAGACATGGAAAGAAACCAGATGTGAAAGAAATGGAGGGAAAAAAACGACTGGACATGGAATTCAAAACCACGGTTATAGGGTTTTTCAAGAGGCTCCGACAAAAGGTCGAGGCCTATAAGGAAATAAGCCAGACCACAAAGGAAATGAATGAGTCCTACAAGGAAATGAATGAGACCCTCAAGGATATGAACGAGACCTGCAAGGAAATGATCAAGACCAACGTGGAAATGAAGGAGACTCTCAAGGATATAAAGGAGACTCTCAAGGATATGAAAAAGGACCAACCAGGAATTAAGCATACACTGATTGAAATAAAAAATATTATACAAAGACCTAAAAGTGCTCTGGAGCACCCCAAGAACCAAGTTAAAGATTTGAAATACAAAGAGGTAAAATCCACTCAGCTAAAAAAGCAAGAAACCAAAAGAATCCAAAAAATTGAAGATAGTGTAAGGGGCCTCTGGGACAACCTCAAGCATACCAACATCCGAATTATAGGGGTGCCAGACAAAGAGAGAGAGCAAGACAATGAAAACCTATTTGAAGAAATAGTGACTGAAAACTTCCCACACCTGGTGAAAGAAATTGACTTAGGAGTCCAAGAAGCACACCGAACCCCAATATATAGGAACCCTAAGAGGACCACACTAAGGCACATCATAATTAAAATGCCAAGAGCAAAAGACAAAGAAAGAATATTAAAAGCAGCAAGTGAGAAACAGTTGGTTACCTATAAGGGAGCACCCATACGATTGTCAGCGGATATCTCAACAGAAATGATGCAGGCCAGATGGGAGTGGCAAGAAATATTCAAAGTGATGAACAGCAAGAATCTACAACCAAGATTACTCTATCTAGCAAAGCTATCATGCAGAATTGAAGGTCAGTTGAAGTGTTTCGCAGATAAGAAAAAGCTAAAGGAGTTCATCACCACCAAACCAATATTATATGAAATGCTGAAAGATATTCTTTAAGAAGAGGAAGAAGAAAAAGATAAAAGTGTAAATTAGGAACAACAATTACACATCTATCAACAAAGGAATCTAAAAATCAAGTGAATTAATAAGCTGATGAACAGGATAAACTGGTGAATGTAACAGAATCACGGACATAGAGAGGGAATGGACTGACAACTCTTGGGGACAAAGGGGGTGTGGGAAGAGCAGCAAGAGACTGGCCAAAAATCATGCAACTATGGGAGAGGACAGGGGAGGGGGGTGAGGGCAGAGGGTGGGATGGGTACCAGGTGGAGGGGTACTATAGGGGGAAAAAAGGGAACAATGTAATTAATATACTGAACAATAAAGATTTAAAAAAATCAGAACGCACTGGGATAATGGAGAAATCAGCCTCAATAGCACATTTCACGTCCGTTGCAGAGCTGTGAGGTAAACACGAAGCTGCTGCTAGGCGTGGGGGTCTTTGAGGGCTCTGCCACCAGCACAGCCGCTCAGGTGGAGGACTGCCTAATGACTGCTTCTCTGTAGGCTTTTGCCAGCAAATTGCACGTCTGCTTGTTTGAAATAAAATCATGAAGTTGTTAAAAAAATAAAAAATTAAAAAAATAAATCAGTGAATTTTTACATAAAGTCTGTTTAATTTTATACATTTTAACTCCTAAGAAAATAAATTACAAAACCAAATCACGTTTATATAGTATTATAAGTTGTGTTTTCTTCATCATTATGGAGAATATTTTATATTTCAAATTGAAGAACTCATTCTTCATTTCTTTGTTTCAACAGTTGTTCTTTTTTATCAACAAAATCCTAAGAATGGGACAAAAATATGTGAGTTTGTGAAACTATCACCATATACTCTAAAGAGATAATTGTAATTTCAAATGTTCAGAAAGAAATATCTATACAAAATTCCATAAGAAATGCAAAATGATGTCAAATAGTCAATAGCAGATGCCAGCCTCCATCCACCCCCAAAGATCAACAATTAGACAGCTATCTATCAACAAAAACAACTCTAGGAGAGCTCTGGAGTCTACTTAAGAAACTTTAGCAATACAGTGGAACAAAAACAAAATGATAATAACTCACAAAAAGGGAAGGAAGAACAGTTTCATTTTGCCTCCCTCATGCCAGCATTGCTCAGCAGCAAGAGGAAACTCCCAAGGTAGCAAGTATTCCTCTCACTGGAAGAGGGAAAGAAGGGTGAATGATCACTTCCCAAGTTATTTTGGACACCACACAAAGGATCCACTTTGAATTCACTCCATCCAGAGACTGGCAAATCTGAGACATATAGAGATGGCTAGAAACAATGGAGAAAAGCAGGATCTATCAGTATCAGCTGCTTCCTGGAGTGAGTGACTGCATTTCCTAGTCACTTGCTTTGCGGACAACCTTGGCAGCTTTCACTACTGAAGAAAACAATGGGCAGCAGAGCTACTGTGGATACATTACAGATTTCATGCTTCTCCCCCACACACAGGTATTTGCATTTGCTGATGAAAGCTACCTGATTCTCTCTCCATTCCTTCCCCACACCTGTAGCAAAGCCCAGAAACTGAACCTGCAGACATTCCAGTTCTCTGCAACTGAGCAAGTGCAAGGCTCCATCCCAGATCCTTGTAGTTATCTTCCATAGCATATGTGCTCTCAGCACTCTCCATCTAGCTGTGCACTTGCATGCCATTGGGCTGACTCCGGACACCAAACTCCATGTGTCACCCGTGGCAATATCTTTCAGCCAAAAAAAGTGTATGTTGATAGTCAAGGCTCCCACTACTGCTTGGGGGCCTGGATTTGAGCTTATCACTGGCTTACACTAATGGGTTTACATGCAATTAACACCTCCCAGCTGTACCTGCATACCTCTATCCCATTCCCCATCACCGGTCTCCACTACTCTATACACAGCTGTGGAGAGACATTGCAGCCACAAGAATACATGCAAACTGCCAGGGCCATGTCGCCCCTTTGAGTCTGACTCCAGCCTTTACATAGGTTCATGGTCTGCACCATTGGGCTTACTTGCATCTAGCCCCTCCACCTATTTAGCTGTATGATCCTGGCCCAAATCCCAACACCAACCTCCACTGAGGCACACACATGTCCAAAGCCATCAGTCACAGTAGTAAAGGTTAACATCCAAGAACTCCACAGCTGCAAGTTCACCCACAGTTGACCCAAGCCATTTCTGTTTGCTCTGGCCCCCACTACTCTGTGTGTGCTTGCAACTGATCCCTGCCAATACACAGGCATTTATAGCTGGCCCTCACAGCCAAGTGCAGGTACATCACATGCTCCAGCCATCACTGCTGGCTGCCCTTCTCCTGGTCACTGAACCTGGAGGTGCACACCTGCATAAACACACAGTTTCACAAACTTTTTATTTCCCATTTGTTTCCTTAGAAACCAATTTGTCATTCCTAAAAAAACCATTTGATCTACCCATAAAATCCCTTTCTGCCTCTTTTTATCCTATTCAATTAGTTACATAAACCATCTTTTTTTAAATTGAGATGCTTCTTTTGTGCACACCTATATGCATATAATGAACTTTGTATTTTCTACTGTTACTCTTTGTTTTGACAGTTTAATACACATGCCCTTAGTGACTAATCATGAGACAGTAGAAGAAAAGTTTTTCACAGAAGTATGGTAAGTTTAGAAATCAGAAAGAGTAAGACCTCTAACTTTGTTATTTTCAATACTGTTTTGTCTACCTGGTGGTCCATTGATATTTCATATAAGTTTCAGGATGACTTTTTCTATTGCTGAAAAATAAAATGCCTCTAGAATTTTGATAGGGATTGCATTGACTCTAGATTTCTTTGGGTAGTATGGACATGGCAACAATATTAAGTCTTTCGATCTATGAATAGTCATGTCTTTCCAATTATTGGTGTCTTGTGTGATTTTTTCAGCAACATTTTATAATATTCAGTGTATAATTCTTTCATTTCTTTGTTTTATCCTTTAATATTTAAAAATATATTACAGGTGACATACAATGTTATATTAGTTTCAGGTGTATAGCATAGGAATTAGCCATTTATGTAACTTAGGAAATGATCACCCCAATAAACCTAATAGTCTATAATAACTATAGAGTTATTAAAATACTATTAACTATATTTTCTGCAATGCACTTTAGGTCCCCATGAATATTGTATAACTATTTATTTGTACTACTCAATCCCTTCACTTTTTTCACCTAGCATCTCAATTACCCACCCCTCTGGCAACCATCAGTTTATTCCCTGTATCTATGAATCTGTTTCTGATATGCGTGTTTATCTGTTGATTTTATAGATTCCGTATATAAATGAAATCATCTGAATTTGTCTTTCTCTGTCTGACTTATTTCACTTAGGATAATATTCTCTAGGTCTATCCCTGTTGTTGTAGATGGCAAGGTTTCATTCTTTTTTATTGCTCACTCGTATTTCATTTGTATATATATACCACTTCTTTATCCATTTATCTATTTATGGGCACTTAAGTTGCTCCATATCATGGCTATTATAAATAATGCTACAAAGAACACATTGTTTTCTTTTCAATTTAGCGTTTTGAGTTTCTTCAGATAAATATCTAGAAATAAAATTCCTAGGTCCTTCTTTTTTTCTTGTTAGTCTTTGTTTTAAAGTTTCTTTGTCTGGTATAAATATTGCTCCCTCCGCTTTCTTTACTGGTTTCCATTTTCATTAAATGTCTTTTTTCATCCATTTGGTTTCTGAGTGTGTCTTTTGATCTGCAGTGAGTCTCTTGTAGGGGAGCATATGTCTTGTTTTGTTATCCATTCAGTCAAACTTCCCCGGGCCCATGCAGCCCCCTATGAGTCTGACTCCAGCATTGGGCTTACCTGCAGCTAGCCCCTCCACCTATTTAGCTGTATGATCATGGCCCAAATTCCAACACCAGCCTCCACTGAGGCAAACACATGTACCAAACCATCAGCCACAGTAGTAAAGGTTAATATCCAGGACGTCCACAGCTGCAAGTTCACCCACAGTTGACCAAAGCCCTTTCTGCTTGCTCTGGCCCCCACTACTCTGTGTGTGCTTGCTACTGGCCCCTGGATAGAGTATGTCTATTATTGTGGCATTAATCCATTTTCATTTAAAATAATCATTGATATATACCTATTTATTGCCATTTTATTTTTTACCATTTTCCTCTTCTTTTTCTTAAAGAAGACCCTTTAACTTTTTTTTTAATACAGTTTTGGTGGTGATAAACTCATTTAGCTTTTCATTATCTGGGAAGCTCTTTATATGTTCTTTGATACTAAATGATAGCTTTGCTAGGAAGAATGATCTTTGGTGTAGGTGCTTCCTTTTCATCACTTTAAATATTTCTTGCTGCTCCCTTCTGGCATGAAAAGTTTCTATTGAGAAATCAGCTGACAGTTTTATGAGAGATCCTTTGTAGATAACTGTCTCATCCTGTTTTAAGATTCTTTACTTTTAACCTTTGTTATTTTATTGTTTATAACTATGTTGTTACTCTTTTTTTTTTCAACAAAATATTTTAAAATTTCTTGTAATAATGGTTTGGTGGTGATGAACTTCTTTAGTTTTTTCTTCTTGTCTTAGAAGCTCTTTTATCTGTCTTTGATTTGAAATGATAGCTTTCCTGGATGGAGTTGTCTTCGTTGTATCATTTTGAATATTTCATGCAAAGTTTCTGTTAAGAAATCAGCTAACACTCCTATGGGAGCTGTTTTTCTCTTGCTGATTTTAAGATTCTCTCTTTGTCTTTAACCTATACCATTTCAATTATAATGTGTCTTGGTATGATGTGTCTTGGTGTGGGTCTCTTTGTGTTCATCTTGTTTGGGACTCTGTAATTTCTGGACTTTTATGTCTATTTCCTTCACCAGATTAGGGAAGTTGCCCATTATTATTTTTTATGTAGGTTTTCATTTTTTAAAATATTTTTATTCATTTTAAAAAGGAAAGGAGATGGAAAGATTTATGAGGAGAGAGAATCATTGATCAGCTGCATTCTTCAAACCCCCTACTGGGGATCAAGCCACAACCTAGGCATGTTCCCTGACCTGGAATCAAACTGTGACCTCCGGTTTCATAGGTTGATGCTCAACCACTGAGCCACAACAGCAGAGCTCATGTAGGTTTTCAGTTCATTGTTCTCTCTCTTCTTATTTATCACACACATGATGCATATGATGCTACTTTTGAAGTTGTTCCAGAAGCTACTTAAACTGTCCTCACTTATTTGGATTATTTATTTGTTTATTTATTGCTGTTCTGATGATATTTTCTGCTTCCTTCTCCTCCAAATTGCTGATTTGATCCTCTGAATAATCTGTTGTATTGTTGCTTCCCTGAAATGTATTCTTCATTTCTGACTGTTCTTTTTTATGTTTTCTATCTCCATTTTTTCCTATCTCTTTGTTGAAGTTCTCATTTAGATAATTGAGCATCTTAATAACCAGTGTTTTGAACTCTGCATCTGGCAGATTGCTTATGTTTATTTCATTTAGTTATCTTTCTGTAGTTTCTTTCTATTCTTTCATTCTGGACTTTTTTTTGTCTCCTTTTACTGGCTGCCTCCCTGTTTTGCTTTCTATGAATCAAATAGAGATGCTACATCTTCCTGTCTCCTCATATTGGTAGAATGGCCTTATGTAGTCAGTGTCCTATAAGGCCCAGTGGCACAGCCTACCAGGTCACCCAATCTGGGAGCTCCAGATAAGTCCCTGTGTGGACCCTCCTGTTTTACTTGAGACTTTATTGCTGTTGGAATGTCAATGGGAAGGATTTACCACAGGATAATTGGCTTAGAGTACTGGCTGCAATCACAATGGAGAAGCTGCTGGGCAAGGGCCTGGCCTCCTAGTGCTCTGACTCTGTGACCCCCCAAGAGGTTCAGGCCAAGATCAACTTTAGCTTATTCCCTGCTTGAGCCACCTGGCATGAGCTACAAAGCAACCTGCAGATACCTTCTACTTGTTCTGGGCTTGAGGATGCCCAGGAGAGGGTAAGCTGCAAACTGAATCTTCCACTAGTGCCAGCCCTGGGGCTATCTATAATGGGTGTATCATGTTTAACATCCCTGAATGGCTTGTATTTAAAAGCCTCAACTAATTGTTGCTAATGTACTTGTTTTGTAAGTCCTCTATGGTGAAGGTAATAATGTGCCTTATAAAATAAAATTTAAAACGATGTATTATATTAAGAGCATATTTCTATATCTCCATTTTTATGTATTTCTTTAAAATAGGGAATTTTTATGGAGTCTATTTTATGGAGACTCGTGGAAACTGGTGGACATTACCAATACACACCAGTTCATTTGAAATATATCCAGCTTGGAAATTTTTCATCAGAGTATAATAGGATGGCTTTGTATATGCCTTAGGTAATAGGATAGCCAGATGATGTCTGATCATAGACTGCAGCTAAACACAAAACTATAAATATCCAGATCTTAAACAAAGTGACCCAAAGGAAAAAGCCATTTTTATAAGATTACCAGCAATATTGATTATAAGACAAGGCTATTGTTAACTTTGTTCACCAGACTAACTGAATATGTATTAATTTCCTTTTAGTTTATTGATATTTTTTGTGGAATATTACTTTAAAAGCAGATTAATTATTTTCCAAAGCATATCACCACCCACAGTAAGATAAAATAAAATATTTACACAATATGGATATAAATAAATAGTAATGTTTATATTTTACTGACTTTTAACTGAATTATTTTCTTATTCAATTGGAGATGAAATAACAAATTGAATAGACTTGGTAGCTTATAGAACAAACACTTATTTTTCATAATTCTTGGAGGCGGGAATGTTGGAGATCAAGAGTGTCAGGCAACTTATTGTCTGGTGAGAACTATTCCTGGTTTGTAGACAGCCTTCTTGCTGTACCTTTAATCATGGAGAGAGAGTGAGTTCTGGTCTCTTCCTCTTATTAAATAAGGTCACTAATTTCATCACAGAGATTCCATCTTCATGAACTAATCAAAACCTGATTACCATCCAAAGGCACACCTCCATATACCATTACCTTGGGAATTAGAAGTTTAAGGGGACATAAACATAGACTCCACAGCAAATATCAACATTATCAATGCATTAAGGAAGATATGAGCCCATCCAGCATGTCTTTGTGGTTGAGCATCAAACAATGAACCAGGAGGTGATGGTCTGATTTCTGGCCAAGGCACATGCCCAGTTTGCAGGCTTGACCTCTAGTACAAGGCATGTAAGAGGCAGCTTATTGGTGATTCTCTGTCATCATTGATTGTTTCTATCTATCTCTTTCTAGTCTTTCCTCTCTGGAAACATAAACCCCTGGGGATTATTTAATTTAAGAGAAGTTTTGACTTTTTTAAAAATTAAGTTATGTCCTATTTTATAAGGATAGAAGTTGATAGAAATATAGAAAATATTTTCTTCTAAGCTATGCAAAAGGTTTACATTCAATAAAAATACATTTGATTACTATGTGGAAGAAAAAATTCCATACATTACCATTTATTGTTTTACTAGAAGACCAGTACATGAAATTTTGCACAGGGAGGTGTGGGGGGAGAGAGTGTCCTTTAGCCCAGCCTGCACCCTCTCCAATCTGGGACTCCTTGAGGGATGTCCAACTGCCCATTTAGGCCCAATCCTACTGGGATCAGGCCTAAACGGGCAATTGGACATCCCTCTGACTATCCAAGACTGCTGGCTCCCAACTGCTTACCTGCCTGCTTTCCTGATTGCCCCTAACCACTTTTACCTGCCAGCCTGATCACTCTCTAACCACTCCCCTGCCAACCTGGTTGATGCCTAATGGCTCCCCTGCCAGCCTGTTTGCCCCTAACTGCTCTCCCCTGCAGGCCTGGGTCCTCCCTCACCCCCCATAACTGCCCTTCCCTGCAGACCCGGTCACTTCCTCCTCTGCCAGACTGGTCACCCATAACTTCCCTCCCCTGCAGACTTGATAACCTCCAACTGCCCTCCCTGGCAGGCCTGGTCCCTCCCAAATGCCCTCCCTTGATAGCCATCTTGTGGTGGCCATCTCATGCTCACATGGGGAAGCCATCTTGTGTGTTGAAGTGATGGTCAATTTGCATATTAGTCTTTTATTAGATAGGATAGAGAACTGGTGCACAGGTGGAGACTGGCTGGTTTGCCCTGAAGAGTGTCCCATATAAGGTTTGGGGTTCCCTTGGGGGCTGGGGTGGCCTGGGTGAGGGGCCTGTTGTTGTTTTCAGGCCAGCCATGCCCTCTGGTGACCCAAGCAGAGGCCCTGGTATTTGGAATTTATTTATATTCTACAATTGAAACTTAGCATGGAGCAGAGCCCAGCCTTCTGCTCACTCAGTGGTGGCAGCCATTTCTGTTGTGTTTTGTGTTTTATTTATCTTTTATAACTTCAACTTTGTAGCCTTTTTTAAAATTTTATTTTATTGTTCAGTTTATTAATTACATTGTTCCCCCTTTTTTATCCCCCTATAGCTCCCCTCCAACCTGAACCAATCCCACCCTCCACCCTCCCCCTCCCCACTGTCCTCTCTCATTGTTGCAAGATTTTTGTCCAGTCTCTTGCTGTACTTCCCACAATCCTTTTCTCCCCAAGAATTGTCAGTCCATTCCCACTCTATGTCCATGATTGTATTATATTCACCAGTTTATTCTGTTCATCAGACTATCAATTCACTTGATTTTTATATTCATTTGTTGATAGATGTGTATTTGTTGTTCATGATTTATATTTTTACCTTTTTCTTCTTCCTCTTATTAAAGAATATCTTTCAGCATTTTATATAATATTGGTTTGGTGGTGATGAACTCCTTTAGCTTTTTCTTATCTGCGAAGCACTTTATCTGACCTTCAATTCTGAATGATAGCTTTGCTGGATAGAGTAATCTTGGTTGTAGATTCTTGCTATTCATTACTTTGAATATTTCTTGCCACTCCCGTCTGGCCTGCACTGTTTCTGTTGAGAAATCCGCTGACAATCGTATGGGTGCTCCCCTATAGGTAACCAACTGTTTTTCTCTTGCTGCTTTTAATATTCTCTCTTTATCTTTTGCTCTTGGCATTTTAATTATGATGTGTCTTGGTGTGGTCCTCTTTAGATTCCTATATTTTGGGGTTCTGTGTACTTCTTAGGCTTTTAAGTCAGTTTCTTTCACCAGGTGTCGGAAGTTTTCAGTCACTATTTCTTCAAGTAGGTTTTCATTACCTTGCTCTCTCTCTTTTTCTAGTACCCCAATAATTTGGATGTTGGCATGCTTAAGGTTGTCCCTGAGGCCCCTTACACTATCTTCAACTATGTGGATTCTTTTTGTTTCTTGCTTTTCCAGCCTAATGGATTTTGCTTCTTTGTATTTCAAATCTTTGACTTGGTTCTTGTGGCCCTCTGGACTGCTTTTAGGACTTTGTGTAATATTTTTTTATTTCAGTCAGTATATGCTTGATTTCTAGTTGGTCCTTTTTCATATCCATGAGGGTCTCGTTCATATCCTCAGAGGTCTTGTTCATTTCCTTGTAGGTCTCATTCATTTCCTCGTTGGTCTGGTTTATTTCCTCGTAGTTCTCATTAAGTTCATCAGCCTTTTCTAGGAGCCTCTTGAAAAGCCTTATAACTGTGGTTTTGAACTCTATGTCTAGTCGTCTTTTTTCCTCCATTTCTTTCACACCTGATTTCTTTCCATATCTCTGCATGGTGGCTGCTTTATGAGCTAGATGTCCTCTAAGGGTCAGTGGCTCAGCCTCCCCAGTTACCTGAGGTGGGTACTCTTACTGCAATCCTTTATGGGTTGTACAGTATTTTTGAATTTAATCCCAGCTTGTTGTTGTTAGCCCTAGGAGGGTTTGACCTCCAGGCCAATTGGATGTGAAGGGAGAGTGTGTTCAGGTTGGATGGGCGGAGTCTCTGAGCTGAGCAGGTAGCCTCAGCTTCAGCTACATCCTATGCAGCTCTCTCGCACGGGTCTCTGTTGAATGGGAATGGTTGCAGACACCTCCAACAGAAAGCCTCTAGTCTCTACCTCTTGCCAGACAACTCTGCCTCTCCCCAAATGAGTCTGCACACCCAAAGTCTCACCCAGGGTTGTAAAACAAAGCAGTCCCATGGTCTCCGTGACCAGGGGGCAAGTCGCACATCTGTGCTGTCACACAGTTTACGTGTGCAACCTGCTTTTCCCAGCAACCCGTTTTCTCCTCAGACTAGGAGACCTCTGCTGCACTCGGCTTTCAGTGTGCGTCCCCCAGACCTCGGACCTTGCCTGGCGCTGGGGAATCCATGCAGTGGGACGTCTCCACCCTCCCCATTGGCGAAATCCAGCTGGGGTTGCTGCTGCCAGCCACAGCCTGCATGTGACCACGACGGCTCCTAACCTCTGTTTCTGGGCGTATCTTCAAGGCTGCGCTCCCGCCGCTCTTCTGAGTCTCAGTGTCCCACCTTTACTTTTATTTGTGGAGTTTTCACTCAGCCAGCTGTCCGGTGATTCTGGGTGATGTTTGTTTTGTTGTTATGTTGTAGTTTTTGAATTGTTGCGCGGGGCAGAACAATAGGTATTTACCTATGCCGCCATCTTGGGTCCTCCTCCTCAACTTTGTAGCCTTAATAAGAGGCCTGAGGTCCCCAACACAGGTGGAAGACTTGGCTTCTTCTATCTCAGGATGCAACTCAAGCCTCCTGCTATCTCCAGCTCTGTGGCTGCCATCATTTTTATTTATCTTCTATCATTGAAACTTTATGGCATTGAGTGGAGGCCTGAGCTATCAAGGGCAGGCAGAAAGCTTGGGTTCCTGCATTGCCGGGGAAGCCCAAGCCTCCCTTCTGCTCTCTGTGGCCCCAGCCATCTTGGTTGGGTTTATTTGCATACTCGCTCCTGATTGGCTGGTGGGCATGGCTGGTGGATGTGATTTGTGGGCATTGCTGGTGGTATAGTGGAGGTACAGTCAATTTGCATATTACTCTTTTATTAGATTGGATAAGATATAACTCATTTTTTATAAGTTAGCAAATTCATTTCAGTTTTTCTACTGAATCTTTGTCTTTTCTTTTTTTTCTTTTTTATTTTTTTAAATTTTATTTACAATATAACTTATATTTAATAGTAGTACATATGTTTTCCTCCCCCCCCCAATATCCTCCCCCCAGCCTCCCCTACCCCCTAGCACATGTCCCCACCTGCCTCTCTCCCCACCCCAGAGTCTTTCATTCATTGGTTATGCTCATATGTATGCATACAAGTCCTTCGGTTGATCTCCCCCAGCATCTGCCTCCCCTCCACTCCAGCCTTCCCCCTGTAGCTTGACAGCCTGTTCGAGGCCACCCTGCCTCTATATCAATCACTCTCCCCTGTTTCTTTTCTTCAAAAATATCTTCTCCTTTGAACCAGTCATAATATAATACTAGCTTTCTCATTAACTAAAGTGTTAAATACAATTTTTGACCCATGCTTATTTTATGTTTGCATGTGACTTATATTTTTTAATTTTTTGAAAATAATACTTTAACAGGTACATTAAACACACTGAGTAATATAGGCCTCATTTAGGCACTATTCTGTATAAGGTACTGCTTAACTGACCTGATTCTTTTTTTTTCCATAAAGATCATCAATATAATTGATAGTTGTGTCATTTTAGTGGTGATATATATTTTAAAATGACTAAAATGTCAATTTCTGGCTTCTTTGTTCTGTTCCATTGGTCTATATGTCTGTTCTTGTGTCAGTACAAGGCTGTTTGGATTACACTGTTTTGTTTTGTTTTATTTTTTAATACAGCTTGGTTTCTGGTATTGTGATCCCTCCAACTTTTTTCTTCTTTCTCAGGATTGCTGAGGCCATTAGGTGTCTTTTCTATTCTGTATAAATTTTTGGAGAGTTTGTTCTAGGTTTGTGAAATATGCCATTGGTATTTTAATGGAATTGCATTGAATCTATAGATTGCTATAGGTAGTATGGACATTTTAATGATGTTCATTCTACCAATCCATGAACACAGTATGTTCTTACATTGGTTATGTCTTCCTCTATCTCTTTTGTAAACATCCTGTAGTTTTATGAGTACAGGTTTTTTGTCTCCTCAGTTAAGTTTATTCATAGATTTCTTAAATTATTTGTTGCAGTGGTAAGTGGGATTGTTTTGTTTTGTGTGTGTATTTTTTGTTTGTTATTTTGTTTTATCTACTTTTTCTGAGACTTAATTATTATTCTATGAAAATGCCATAGACTTCTGGGTATTAATTTTGTATCTTTGTATGTTGCCAGGTTCATTTATTAAATCTAGTAGTTTTTTGGTGGAGTCTTTAGAATTTTCTATGTACAATATCATCTCACCCACAAACAATGACAGTTTCACTTCCTTCTTTACAATTTAGATGCCTTGTTTTCTTGTCTGATAGCTGTGGCTAGGACTTCTAGTACTATGTTGAATAAGATGATGAAAGCAGATATCCCTGTCTTATTTCTGTTCTTAGGGGAGATGTTTTTGTTTATACCCATTGAGCATGATATTGGCTATGGTTTGTCATATATGGTCTTTATTATGCTGAGGTATGATCACTCTATTTCCACTTTTCTGGGAGTTTTTATAAAAAATGTATTTTGGATTTTGTTGAATTTTTTAATGCATCAATTGATATATTCATGACAATATGTTTATATGATGTATCACATTTATTGATTTGCAAATAATGTACCAGGTTTGCATACCTGTAATAAATCCCAATTGGTCATGGTGTATGATCTTTACAATGTACTAGAGGCCCATTGGATGAAATTCGTGCATGGGGGTGCAGAGGGAGTTGTCCTTCAGCCCAGCCTGCACCCTCTCCAATCTAGGACCCTTCAAGGAGTGTCTGACTGCCCGTTTAGGGCCAATCCTACCGGGATTGGGCCTAAATGGACAGGCAGACATCCTTCTCACAATCCAGGACTGCTGACTCAAAACTGCTCATCTGCCTGCCTCCCTGATTGCTCCTAACTGCTTTTGCCTGCCAGCCTAATCAGCCCCTAACCACTACCCTGCCAGCCTAATTGATGTCTGACTGCTCCCCTGACAGCCTGTTTGCCCCCAACTTTCTTCTTCTGCCAGCTGGGTCACCCCTAACTGCCCTCCCCTGCATGCTTGATCACCCCCAACTGCCCTCCTTTGCAGGCGTGGTCCCTTTGAACTGCCCTCCCATGCTGGCCTGATGGCCCACAACTGCCCTCTCTTGGAGGCCTGGAACCTCCCAATGGCCCTCACCTGTTAGCCATCTTGTGGTGGCCATCTTGTGTCCACATGGGGACAGGATCTCTGACCACATGGGGAAAGCCCTCTGGTGTGTTGGAATGATGGTCAATCTGCATATTACTCTTTTATTAGATAGGATAGAGGCCTGGTGCATGGGTGGGGGCCAGCTGGTTTGCCCTGAAGGGTGTCCTGGATTAGGGTGGGGGTTCCCTTAGGGTATGGGGCAGCCAGGGTGAGGGGCCTATGGTGGTTTGCAAGCCAGCCAGGCTTCCCAGCGACCCAAGCGGAGGTCCTGGGATCTGGGATTAATTTATGTTCTACAATTTAAACTTTGTATCCTGGAGTGGAGCCACACTTTCTGTTCACTCAGTGACAACAACAATTTCTGTTTGAAACTTTGTAGCCTAGAGTGGAGGACTAGGCTAGGGCTGCAGAAGTATGGCTTCCTCCAATGCTCTGGCAACCCTAGTCTCTTCTCTCTCCAGCTCCGTGGCTTCCACCATTTCTGTTGGTATATATGTATTTTCTATACTTGAGACTTTGTAGCATTGAGTGGAGGCCTAGGCCACCAATGGCAGGGGGGAAGCTTGGCCAGGGATACCCAAGCCTCTCTCTTGCTCTCAGTGGTGACAGCCATCTTGGTTGGGGTTTATTTGCATAATTTGCTCCTGATTGGCTGGTGTGCGTGACTTGATCAGAGATACAGTCAATTTGCATATTACTCTTTTATTAGATAGGATTTCTATTAATACCTGCCTGCCACATCACTCCTCTGTTCCTTCTGGCACCCAAATAAACACAACTTGATGCCAGGTCTTCATTTAATGTAGCAAATTTGAGAGACAGGTAAGCCTGGACATGTAAGATCCAGTTACTAAGCAATGATTTGTAAGCACTGGGACTGTCCTGGTGATGTTACACACATCACCTTATTTCATCTTCACAGTATCTCTCCAGTAGTGGTGGTATGTTGCCTGTTTACAGATTTGGAACCAGAGGTTTAGAGGGGCTTCAGTAACTCTGCAAGGAAAGTAGTCTCTCCAGGATTGAAACTTAGTTTTTGTCTTACTCCTGAACCATTGTTTTTGCTCCTGTGCAATATCGCTTCCTCTGTAACTTGGCCTATTTAGAAATCAAGTTATCTTGGAATAAGCAGTTTACTCTCCTAGGTGGTATGACCTATTTTTTGTTTTGTAACATCGCTAGGTAAATAATTTAAGACTGTGTGTGCTTTTAATTGTTTGTCTTACATTGTTTCTATTGTTATTTAAAGCAAATAAACAATAACAAAGATCAAATAGCTAGGAAGCCAGCCTGCACATAGAAAAAAAGAAAAAAGAGAAAAAGTAGCTGTGCTAAGTCAGTCATCTCTTCACCTGGTGTCATCTCTCCTCTTGGGCATATACCTTGGAGCATTGGGGCCTCCGGATGCTTTCTATTGCCTTAATTATTGAGCTCAATAACTGTTCCCTTGTACTTTCGTGTAATGTGCATCTCTTTAATAGAAAGGGATGAACACTGTATAGTATTGAGGTCGTGTAATGAAATTCTAATTCAAAAAATCACATGAAAGTCAATATTGACTAGAACTGGTAGATAACCAAATAGTTCTTTCATTATTATTTTTTGTTTTTTTACAAATGTGAAAATTATAGTCTGGACCCCCTGCTGGGCCTGGGGCTGTAGCTATTGGGACCGCAGCTGCCCCAGCCTTGCCAGGGCCGGGCTTTGGGTCTGGTCACTATCTTGCTTGGGGGGTTAATTTGCATATTGCTCGTATTGGCTGGTAGTGTAGCAAAGGTATGGTCAATTTGCATGTTTCTCTTTTATTAAATAGGATAGGATATGATATACTGCCATAACTATAACATATATACCAGTGTTACTCTATGAAAATACATACTTTATGCGGTAGGAAGGCATCTAATACATAATATTGTATATGTTGTAAGTAGTAGGAACTACTGTATTCACAGCAATAATATACACCCTGTGACTTCCCTTCCTGATCTGGAAATGGTTCCCCAGTTCTTTGAATGTTTCCTGGTCCCTAATGTTTTTTTTTTTGTCATTCATTGTAACTTTATTTACTGTTTATTGCACATGATTTAAGGTCTTTAATTTCTAACCACCAAAGATTCAAAGTACTACTTTTTCCATGAAGTTTAACATTAACATCAGTGAATTCATGTTTTCATGTGTTTTTATTGTAAACATCTGAATTATTCACATTGTCATAGATCCTGAACTCATAAGCATGGACCATGCACAGGCTGGCAGCAAGCCAGGAAGCCACTCTG
Source organism: Antrozous pallidus (assembly GCA_027563665.1). NCBI lineage: Eukaryota > Metazoa > Chordata > Mammalia > Chiroptera > Vespertilionidae > Antrozous > Antrozous pallidus. The sequence continues at coordinate 114,342,792 of CM050509.1, forward strand.
AAAGCAAACAGATACTCTACATAAGGAGAAAAGTCATTGCACAACATTTGATGTCTAACCTCAGTCATCTCAGAATATTATATATATTGACTTCTTAATTCATATAGTATCGGGAACTCAACTGCTTGGTTGGTGATGGGGTTGACCTGTTTTCAGTAGGATTACTCCTGAAATAATTAAGGGAAGGAGGGCTTAATCTTTTCTCGGTTGTTTGCTCCTCCCCAGCACCTTCATCTTTCTTCTCACCCTCAGCTTCTTGGGCATCTTCTCCTTCTCCTTCACCTCCTTCTTCTTCCTCCTTTGCATCCTCAAATTCTTCCTTAGCACTTTCTTCCTCTTCCTCTCCTTCCTCTTCATCAGCCACTTCCTCTCCTTCTCCTCCTCTTCAGCTTCTCCTTCAGAGGAGGAGGGGTTTATCCTTAGCTTCCTTGACTTTTTCAGCCTCCATGGTCTCCTCCACCTCAATCTGCTCCTCCTGGACATGGCCATTGTATTAAGAAGGGAAAGAGCCAGTGGACATCAAGTAGAAACTGGTCTGTAAACCACTGTAGGCAGATCGACAAAAGATCTGGGAACTGTGGGAGTAGCCGCTGGCTATGTTTCCCAGGCTAATGAAATTGAGCCAGGTCTCCTCACCTTCCAAGTTTCCTGTAAGCTGCAATGTCAATGTTCAAAGCCACAATGAGGAGGACCTGGTATTCTTTTAAATATCATTCCATTTTCCTCTTTGTAGTTCTTGACTCATTTTCTAATTTGTTGATTGTGTCCTGCATAGCACTAACACCTGAGTTCTGTTTATCCTCCAGCTCTCCCAGCTGCTTTCCCAGAGCTTCGTTCATGTCCTGGAATGCTTCCATCTCCAGGGTCTTGGACTTGAGCAGGCAGTAGCTTTCAGACACCTCCGGACTTGGAGAACATGTCGATCTCCATGGAGATCTAAGCATACTGGATTTGCTCCTGTAGCTCAGTTATATCCTCTTCATGTACCTTCTTGAGAAAGGCGATTTAGTCCATCAGGCTGTCCATGCACTTTTTAAGCTCAGCGCCAGTGAGAGCTACCTCATCTGCACCTTTGTAGGCCTCCATCAGCCAGCCTTCTGCCTCATCATGGTTCAGCACCTCTTCCTGGTAGCATGTCTGCAGGTTGCTCCCAGTCCCTTCCAAGCCCTAGTGCCTGCTAACTCCCCACTGCCCTCTCCTGCGCAGGGACTGGGCTGGGTGGACAGGGGCACAGGCATCCCATTTTTACTAAAATATTCAAACTTGGCCTCTTCCACCAGTTTGCACAGGCAGCCCAGGGGCATACAGTGATCCCCTGCCTACCCAAGTCCCCGATGGCAGCCTGGGCCCCGAGGGCAGAGTCAGGCTTAGCCACCCCACCCTTCCCTGACTGCCCTGTTACTGATTTTGGCCTTGACCCAGTGGGCAGCATGAGGCACAGCCAGCCTGTCCTGCCCAACCTTACAGGCGGAGTCAGGCGCTGCCGTCTGACCCTGGCAGGCCACTCTGACCCTGATGTCAGCCTGGACCCTGTGGGCGGCCTTGGGCGCTGCCTGCCAGGCCTTCCCCATCCCCCATGGTGGACTGGACCCCTGGGAGGCATCAGGCACTGCTGCCCCCCCTCCTCTGCCTGCCCTGTTACTGATCTCAGCCTTGACCCAGTGGGCAACGTCAGGAGCAGCCATTCTGCACTGCCCATCCCCAGTGGTGGCCTGGACTCTGCTGGTGGTGATAGGTGCTGCCCACCAGGCCTTCCGGACCCTGATGGCGACCTGGACCCCGTGGTCGCCGTCAGGTGCTGCTACCACCCCCTCCTCTGACTGCCTGGTTACTGATCATGGCCTCAGCACTGCCCAACTGGCCTGAGAAGTCCTCCATGGTGGGGCTGCCATCCGGACCCCTGCCGCCCACAGCAAAGCACCATCATGGCCTGGTTTCGCTGTGGGCAGCAGGGGGCCAGGTTCCCTGCTGGATCTGGGGCTGCCATCTGGACTCCTGCCACCTGCAGCAAAGAGCCGCCGTGGCTGGGCTTTGGGTGGCAGGGTTCGGGGCCAGCCACCATCTTTGTTGGGATTTGTTTGCTCCTGATTGGCTTGTGGGTGTGGCTTGTAGGCATGGCTTGATTGGAGGTATGGTCAATTTGCATATTACTCTTTTATTAGATAGGATTGCTAGATCTGATTTGCTAATATTTTGTTAAGACTTTTAGTATCTATGTTCATCAAGGACATAATCCCGTAATTCTCCATCTTTGTAGTGTTTTTATCTAGTTTTGGAATTAGGGCAACGCTGGCCTCATAGTGAGAGCTTTAAAGTGTTCCTTCCTCTCAGACTTTTTGAATACTTGAGGAGTATAGGTATTAGTTCTTCTTTAAATATTTGCAAAAAATCCTTTGTGAAGCACCAGGGTTTTTGTTTGCTGGGAGTTTATTTTATATAATATTAATGCTTCAATTTTATCAGTTATTTTTGTTCTATTCATATTTTTTATTCTTTCTGATTGAGTTTTGGAAGAGCGTATTTTTTAGGAATATATCCATTTCATATAGGTTGTCCTGTTTATTGGAATATAGTTGATCATGGTATTTTTTTTTTTTTTACGATCCTTTGTATTTCTGTTGGGTCAGTTGTGACTTTACCTCTTTCATTTCTGATTTTGTTTATTTGGATCCTCTCTGTTTCTTGATGAGTTTGGGTAAAGGTTCATCAATCATGTTTGACTTTTCAAAGAACCAGCTCTTTGTTTTATATATATATATATATATATTTCTCTATGACATTTATTTCCACTCTGATCTTTATTATTTCTTTCCTTCTACTTACTCTGGGATTTTCTTTCTAATTGTTTGTTATATAGTTAGTCTATTAAAAGTTTTTCTTGGTTTTTGACGTAGGTATATATTGTTATGATAGTCCTTCTCAGGACTGCTTTCAGTTTCCTGTAGGTTTTGTATTGTTGGATATTCATTTTAATTTGTTGCCAAGAAATTTTTATTTCTTTCTTGATTTCTTTAATAACCCATTCATTGTCTTCTAACATGCTATTTAGCCTCCATGTGTTTGAAATTTTCTGAGTATTTACATAGTAGTTGATTTCTAATTTAATCCCATTATGATCTGATAAGTTGTTTAATATGATTTTAATCGTCTTAAATTTGTAGAGACTTAGTTTGTGTCCTAACAAGTGGTCTACCATTGAAAATGTCCCATGTGCAGGAGAAATAAAGATGGTGGCACAGGTAAACACTTGAAATTGCTGCCTTTCATAACCACTTCAAAACTACAACTAAAATACAAAACAGACATCATCCAGAACCACTGGAAGGCTGACTGAGTGGAAATTCTACTACAAGAAGGAAAGAGAAAAGCACACTGAGACACAGAGTAGGTGCAGAAGTACAGTGAAGAGGTATGGAGGCAACTGCGTAAAGGGCTGGCAACTGAGTACACTGTTGTCTTTTTCAATCAAGAGGGAGACACAAGATCCTGACTGCTCTGAACTCCAGTTCCGGGCAAGACTCTGGGGACCCAGAATCATTCAGGAAGAAATTGGACTGTCTGGCTTTGGGTGGAACTCGAGGGCGGCTTTCTCTCAGAGGTGCTTGCAGCAACTATCAAGGGACAATGAGACCCAGGGGCCTCTCAGGGAAGGGCTGAGGATCAACCATAGTTATTTGCTCCACCCTGTTGATTCCCTGAGACCCTGCCCTGCCCAAGCTGTGTGCAGAAGATTTTGCATATGAATGGCCTGGCCCTTTGCAATTTAAAATTACCTAACAAACTGCAACTGGGTCAGAGAGCCCAAAAACATCCAAAAGAAGGCCCAAAGCCCCCCACAGAAGCTTGAATTGCTTCACATATGGGCCTCATTTGGGAACCTCCAAACCTCAGGCAAAGAAGAGGAATCTACAGATATCTCCGTAGCTCCTGCTGGGTGGTCTCAGGCAGAGGCTAAATTAGCACCTCTGTGGAGATCCAAGAGCCAGTGTACCTAGTGGTCAGAGTGGAACCATCCAGATTACAACTCCTCTGATCCATAAGGGACACACTCAAGGGGCAGACTCAATGAGCACCAAAGCACTTCATAATAATAAAGTGATGTATAAATTAAGAGAATATAGCTCTGCTTAAAATATATACACCCAATATAGGGACATCCAAATATATATGAAAAAAACAACAACAACACCTTCTTGGGGATTTTAATGTAGAGATGGTCAGAAATTGCAATCATAGTAGGGGATTTTAACAACCCACTGACATAACTATATATCTTCCAGACTAAAAAAAACAACAACATGGAAACAGTGATTCTGAATGACACACTAATTAACCTAGAATTCATTGACATTTTCAGAATAATGCAGCCTATTGATACAAAGTATACATTGTTCTCAACTGCATATGGGACATTTTCTTCTGTTTTTAAATAAATCTTTATTGTTCAGATTATTATAGTTATTCCTCTTTTTTTCCTCCATAGCTCCCCTCCACCCAGTTCCAACAAGACTATCTGCCCTTAACCCTCCCCCGCAACTGTCCTCATCCATAGGTTTATGATTTTTTTCCAATCTCTTACCACACACCCCACATCCCTTTCCCCTGAGAATTATCAGTCCACTCCCTTTCAATGCCCCTGATTCTATTATATTCACCAGTTTATTCTATTCATCAGATTTTTATTCACTTGATTTTTAGATTTACTTGATGATAGACATGTATTTGTTGTTCATGATTTTTATCTTTACCTTTTTCTTCTTCTTCTTCTTCTTAAAGAATACCTTTCAGCATTTCATATAATACTGGTTTGGTGTTGATGAACTCCTTTAGCTTTTTCTTGTCTGTGAAGCTCTTTATCTGACCTTTAATTCTAAATGATAGCTTTTCTGGGTAGAGTAATCTTGGTTGTAGATTCTTGCTATTCATCACTTTGAATATTTCTTGCCACTCCTGTCTGGCCTGCATAGTTTCTGATGAGAAATTAGCTGACAATCGTATGGGTGCTTCCTTGTAGGTAATCAACTTTTTCTCTTGATGCTTTTAATATTCTCTCTTTTGCTCTTAGCATTTTAATTATGATGTGGCTTGGTGTGATCCTCTTTGAATTCTTTTTGTTTGGGGTTTTGTGTGCCTCCTGGCCTTGTACATCTATTTCTTTCACCAGGTGGGAAAAGAACCTATCTCTTCAAATAGGTTTTCAGTCTCTTGCTCTCTCTCTTCTTCTGGCACTCCCATAATTTGGATGTTGGTACACTTGAGGGTGCCACAGAATCTCCTTACACTATCTTCAAATTTTGGGATTCTTTTTTCTTTGTGCTTTTCCAGTTGATTGTTTTTACTTCTTTGTATTTCAGATCTTTGACTTGATTCTTACGGTCCTCTAGTCTCCTGTTAAGTCTCTGTATAATATTTTTTTTTATTTCAGACAGTGTATGCTTAATTTCTAGTTGGTCCTTTTTTTATATCATAGAATGTCTTACTAAATTTATCAGCCTTTTCTAGGAAATTCTTAAAAAACCTTATAACCATGGTTTTGAACTCTATATCCAATATTTTGCTTTCCTCCATTTCTTTCATTTGTGATCTGTTTCTTTGTCTCCACATTTTTGCTGCTTCCCTGAGTTGGTTGAGTAGCTTTGTGTGGTAGATGTTCTATAGGGCCCAGTGTCTCAGCCTCCCCCACTTACCTGAGGTGGACACTTTTGTTGCACCCCTTTGTGGACTGTGTGCACAGCCTTGTTGTAGTTAAGTCTTGATTGTTGTTGGTATCAATGGGAGGAATTGATCTCCAGGCCAATTAGCTGTGAGGATCAACTGTGTCTATGCTGGGAGAACTTCTGTGTTGAAGACACCCTTATGAGACAAGACTTACAACATTACAAAAGCCTCTGTGCTCAGCTTGGATGGGGTGGAGTCTCCGGGTGGAGCAGACAGCCTTGGCTTCCCGTAAGCCCTGCCCTTTGAGGTCCCTGGGTCTCAGTGTCCTTTGGTAATCACTGTAAGCACCTCTGAGAGAAAGCTACCCTCGAGTTTCAACTGCTGCCAAACAGTCTAGTTTCTCCCCAAATGAGTCTGGGTTCCCAGAAACTAGCTAGGGACTGGAGTTGAGAGCAGTTGGGAGCTTCCATCTCCCTTACACTTTAGAAAGTCAGCCCCACTCTCAGCTGCCTGTGCACTCAACTGCCTGTCCTCTCCATGCATGTGCCTCTGGACCTCTGCCTCCGTAGCTCCCCTGAGTTTCAGTGAGTTTTCTCTTTTACTGACAGTCCAGTTTCTCCCCAAATGAATCTGGTTTCCCAGAAACTCACCCAGAACTGGAGTTCAGTGCAGTCAGGAGCTTCCATCTCCCTTCCACTTTAGAAAGCCAGCCACACACTCAGCCACCTTTGCACTCAGCTGCCCATCCTCTGTGCATGCTCGTGCATCTCTATACCTCAGCCTTTTGCAGCTCCTCTAATTCCCAATGTGCTTTTCCTCTCTCATTCTAGTTGTAGAATTTCCACTCAGCCAGCTTTCCTGTGGTTCTGGATGGTGTATGTTTTGTCTTTTATTTGAAGTTTTGATATTGTTGTGTGAGGCAACAGTTTAGGTGTTTACCTATGCTGCCATCTTAGTTTCTCCCCTGGTGCTCTTTATTTCACCTTCAATTTTAGTGATAGGCTTGCTGAACAGAATCGTCTTGGGTTCAGTCCCTTGATTATCATTACTTTGTATACTTTATGTCAATCGCTTCTGGCTTGAAGTGTTTTTATTGAGAATTCAGCTGATAGTCCAATGGGAGCTCCTTTTTAGGTAGCTTTTTGTATCTCTCTTAGAGCCTTTAAGGTTCTTTCTTTGTTTTAATATTTGCCATTTTAATTAATATGTGCCCAGTTATGGGCCTTTTGGGGTTCATCTTGTTTGGGACACTTTGTGTTTCCTTAACTTGAGTGACCTAATGTTGCAGTCTCTTAGATTTTTTTTGAGCTGCATGCTCTAGGAACATATCTAACTTGATTTATTTGGTTTCTTTTCTTGTAGTTGGGTCTTGAATGTTAATTTTCCATTTGTGGATTGTGTCTCCTCTCAGCCTGGCTGACAATATGGCTCACCCTTGACTATATTGTGCAGATAGTTGTGGAGGTGTGACAGAATAGAACAAAATAAAACATAACAAAACACAAGACAAAATTAAAACATACCCAATACTCATACAGCTACAATATAAGCAAATACCAAAGAAAAGAGAATTAAGGAAGAGTAAATAGACCAAGAATTATAGAAGAAAAGAAAGAAAAAATATGAGAAAAAAAAAACACAACTAAACAAAGAAACCCACTCAAACAAAAAAATCTTGGAAAGGGGGTGCAGGAAAGGAATATGTAGGAGCATAAATGAAAAAAAGAAAATAAGAGTAAACAATTAGGGAAATAGAGGAAGGAAAATGATTTAAAATAAAGGAGGAAGAAAAGAAATGTAAAAAATTGAAGAGGAAAATAGAGAAGCAAGTAGATAGACCTAAAATAAGGAAAGTAAAAAAGTGCAATAGCAAGGGAAAAATAATTAAGAGAAAGAAAAAAAAATAGATTCAGTAGGAAAGGAAAAAAGGAAAATTATATATGTGAATGAGACAATAGAGAATACAATAATAACAAATCAATAAAGAAGATAAATTAAAAATGAAAAAGAAATTAAAGAGAAAAAAAGGAAAAAAGAAAAATGACAGAAAAGAAGAAATATTTATTTTTGAAATATAATCCAGCAGTATTTTTTAAAATTATGAATCACCATCCTTTTGAATCCCATATTGTAGAATTTATCTGAAGAAATAAAAGTTATCTTAATAAAAGATTTGAGGTATTTATTTCCATGTTTTCTTGCAATTATAGAACATTAATTACCTTTATAATTTATTAATAGGGACGTGAAGTGATAAATTATGGAATTGTGGTTATCAAATATGATCAATCTACTAAAAAAGGATATGGTAAATTTGTATGTAAATATTTGAAAAATGTCCATGATGTTTTGTTAAGTGAATAATTCCAATACATAATAATATGTTTAGTACAAAACAAAATTAGCATCTATATACATAAATGTTTATATAAGGAAAGGAAAATGTATGAAACAAAGAGGCATTGAATTTCATATAATAATTATTTTTGTGGGAAGAGTGATAGGATGAAAAAAACCTATTGATTTTAATTTGAGCACTGCCAGCTCCATGAAGGCAGGGCCTTATATATCTTACTTACTGCTGTGGATCAAGTGCCCAGAAATAAGTATTTTAAAATGCATAAAAATAAAATCTTGAATCCTCATAAGGGTATAAATAATTTTGTAATAGAAATTTTACCTTAGAGTTTTATAAGTCATTAGGTACTGTAAAAACATGTTATTATTTTATTAGAGTCAGAGCTTTGATGATAACTTAGACCAATTTATGGCTTCTGAGTTTGATCCTACATGTCTTTTCTTTCTAAGGTAGAAAATACTACCTGACAGGCATAGTGCCATATACCTATTTATATTATATAATAAAGGCTAATATGCAAATTGACCAAATGGCAGAATGACTGGTTGCTATGAAAAACACTGAACACCAAAGGGCAGACGCTCATTGCAGTAGCTGCCTCCTGATGGTCAGTGCGTTCCCACAGGGCAAGCACCATTCAGTGAAGCTGGATTCACCAGTGGGCTCATGGCTGGTGAGCAGCAGTTGGACATCCTCCAAGGTGCCCCAGGCTGTGAGAAGGCAGAGGTCGGCCTGAGGGACCCCTATCCAGTGCATGAATGTCATGTACAAGGTCTCTAGTCATCCTATCTAATAAAAGAGTAATATGCAGATTGACCATCACACAAACACACAAGAAGGCTGCCCTCATGTGGACACAAGATGGCCACCACAAGATGGCCAGCAGAGGAGGGCCGTTGGGAGGTTCCAGGCCTGCAAGGGAGGGCAGTTGTGGGAGATCAAGCCTGCAGGGGAGGGCAGTTAGGGGTGACCAGGCCAGCAGAGGAAGAAAGTTGGTAGCAAACAGGGGAGCAGTTAGACAACAATTAGGCTGGCAGGGTAGTGGTTAGGGGATGATCAGGCTGGCAGGCCAAACCAGTTAGGAGCAATCAGGGAGGCAGGCCGGTGAGAAGTTTGGAGTCAGCAGTCCTGGATTGTGAGAAGGATGTCCCAGATTGAAGAGGGTGCCGGCTGGGCTGAGGGACATCCCCCACCCACCCCCCATGCACGAATTTCATGCACTGGGCCTTTAGTATATGATAAAATCCCAGAGACTAAAACAGTGAAATGACCGGAATGACTAGAGACCAGAACACTACAGCCTGGCTGGCCCTGCCCCCCAGGGAATGGTTAGGGGCAATCAGGCAGGCAGGCAGAGGCTGTTAATGGCAATTAGGCAGGCAGGCAAGTGATTAGGGGTGATCAGGCCAGCAGGCAGAGGTAGTTACAGGTGATCTGGCAGGCAGGGTGAGCAGTTAGGGGTGATCAGGAATGCAGGCAAGTGGATAGGGGAGGACAGGCAAGCAGGCAAGAAGTTAGGATCCAGTGGTCATGGATTATAAGAGGGATGTCCGACTGCTGGTGTAGGCCTGATTTGCAGGGAACCATGCAGGATTGGGCCTACACCAGAAGTCAGACATACCACAAAAGGTCCCAGATTGTGAGACAGTGCAGGCCAAGCTGAGGGTTGCCCCCCCATGCATGAATTTTGTGCACTGGGCCTCCATTATATATGTAAAAGGCTAATATGCCAAGTGTCCAATCAGTTGCTATGATGTGCACTGACCACCAAGGAGCAGATGCTCAATGTAGGAGCTGCCGTGAAACCTACTGGCTATTTAGAGAAATGGCATTGTGGAACTGGCACCCACAAAGCAACACTTGACTTCTCCCAAGTGGGACACAGGCCCCACCACCACCTCAGAGTCACATCCCACCAAATTGTAGCTGATACTGCTGAGATCTCATGGCACAAAATGCAGCCCACAGCCTAGCTCAGCCTGGAAACAGTGGCTGTAGGTGTTGAGTAATGACATCACAGAGCAATGCCCAGCTTCCTCTCCTTAGCAGCAGGCCATCTACACTAATAAAAGATAAACATGTAAATTGACCATCATTTTGCAACACCCAGCAGCCAATCAGGAGTGAGTATGCAAATAAACCGGACAAATATGACAGCGGCCCCATCCCCCAGCAACTCTGGGCCTCTGGGTAGCACACATGCAGGCCGGAGCAGCCAGGCAGGGTGGGACACTTGCTATGAAGTGAAGAGCAGGGGGAAGAGGGAGCTACAGGAGCAGCACTCTGACTGGAGCTAAGACTGAAGGCTCCGGCCTGACTGAAGATAGAAGGCAGCAGCCAGAGTGAAGGCCTGGGTCCTGGTGACAGAGGAAAACCAGTGCCAGCAACCAAGTGAAGGAAGGCCTATTGCATGAATCTTCATGCTACGGACCTGTAGTTTAACAATACACAGCAATGTAAACCTGGCACCCACAAAGCAACACTTAGCTACCCCCAAGTGGGACACAGGCCCCACCACCACCCCAGAGCAACACCCCATCAAATCACAGCCAATGCTGCTGAGACCCCATGGTGCAAAATACAGCCCATATCCCAGCCCAGCCCATAAACAGCCCAAACACCAGGTAATGACGTCAAGCAGCAATGCCTGGCTTCCTCTCTCTAGCAACCAGCCTCTTTGCAGTTTCTTCAGCAAGAACACAACTTGCTTTTTAGTCAGGTGGAAACATTTTATCCTTTAATCAAATGTCTATGAAGTGTTTTCCTGTGCCTCATCTTATTTGATCTTCAGAGGAGTCCTGGAGCTGACTGAAAAGAAGTAAGAAATGGTGGACCTTGAAAATTATTTCAGCTTTTCTCACTGCACAGAATATAGTCAAACACTGCTGCAGTTAAATATTTTACCCTTTGTTCTCTCTGTATCTATAATAATAATCTGCTTTGTGTTGATATTTACTGGTGTGTTGCTGACAATTACCTGAAAGAGAAGTTGGGATGCTTCAAGGTTTGGAAAAAGTTTACCTAAATTAGAAAGCAGGTCTAATTAAACAATTTTTTTCTATATATATAAAGCTCTTGCTGGGGCCAATTGTATGCATGTGTTTCGATCTGTCATTGTCAATTGTGAATTTGGTTGACACTTCTATTATAAAGAAAGGACGAATAGTGATATTAAAATATTTCTCCTAATTAATTTCCCTTCAATGTGCATGATTTCTTGCACTGGGCTACTAGTTTTAAATTAGAAGTTTTCTTACATACCCTGGGAAACTAGAGGATACAACAAGGTGGTAAAAAGGTCAGATGTCTTGGTGGGTCCAGTACTCAGAAAAGAAATATACTTTGAGAACAGACCAAGGACAAGACATGCTTTGATTTGTTGCCATGTTAGACTCTGACTCCCTCCGGGAGTTTTCCTCATGAATGCTGACCATTCTCTGGTCCCAGGAAGGGACTGAACTATTTGTAATGTCATAGAAGATTAGCCACCTTGTTATCAGACTTCGAGCTCCTGAAGGCCTCCCCTTTTCATGATACATTTGCAGCTCAAAGCTGCCCGTTGCTATCTTATTCTTAATGTCTATATAATCAGCCAATAGGTGAGGGGAGTCAGAGCAGAATTTACAGGGTGACTGACTGCTCTCCCCATATTGCTGGCATTATTGGAATAAATGCTCATATATGATTCAAATTTGTCTCTGCTTAATTTTGCTCAAGTAGTGACAGGTGACTGCAGACCCATTGTGTCTGGTGTCAATATTAGCATTATGATTCAGTTTACAATGAGCAAAAAGAAAGAAAAGCACAATGAATTGCAAAAATAAATGGTAATATTGCCATGGCTAAGGCAGAGGTCAATATTTTTAGACTCTAAAATTCTTCCCTATTATACAAGTTAGTTAGCAGCTGGATAAAGAACTTGAAAATTTAGTCAGTTCTTACTCACACCTATGAGCACCAAATGATAGGAATCTTATGGAAATTTTTATTTTAATTTTTATTTTATTTTATTTTATCTTATTTTATTTTATTGCTTTTTTTGTTCAATGTCTTTCTGGACTGTATAGCATTTACTTTTCTGAGTAGACTTCATCAGAATCTAACATTTTAGCATGATGAATAAAGCAAAGTAGAAAAAATTCAGATTAATTAGGAAATATCTCAAAGGCTTTAAAACTACTCAAATCACAAGTTTGAAAATAACCACTGAGATTCTTAGAAAGTTCTGTTTAAGTGGTTGTAATATTTTTCAGAGCAAATTTTCAGTGTGTGAATCTGTGTCTGTGTAAACTGTGTTGAGGTAAAGATAAGGATAGTTATCCAGTTGTCTTTCTTGCTTTGTTAGGAATTCAGGAAGAACTATACCTACTTTCTGAAGGAGAGGTGATGGAAGACTGAGATAAACTCAGATATCTGAAGCGCTGAAGAGTTCTATTCCCAACTGGAAGTTTATATCCAGAAGTTATTTCCTGATTGCCTCTCCACTAATTCCATTATCACTTTGATATCTATGTTTCCGGCCTCATTATGGCAACCAGACCTTCATTAGTGCTGTTGATTTAGCAATTAAATCTGATGGGGTTTTTTTTTTGTCTCAGGCAATTTTACTAGAGCAATTAAATAGGTCAGGTTGTTCAGCTATAAGGACCTAAGTCTCTTTTGTTACATTCTATGGGTTATATTATTTAGTCTAACCACTTTTTTATTCTAAAAGCTTAAAAATCATATATATATATATATATTTATTTCCATGTCCATGAGAAGCAAATTAATATGGTGAAATGAGACCAGGGATCATAAATTCTCTGAGTATAGGATTAAGGCATTATTTTTTTTCTGAGATGTTATATAACCTTAGGCAAGAATTACCTATTTCAGGGTCTAACAGAAATAATCATAGCATCCAATTGGAGGCAGTAGAGCATAGCTTTAAAAATTGTGGACTCCAAAGTCAAACTGCCTTTCTTAAAATACAGCCTCTGCATCTTATACAAAAGTATAACTAGAAAACATTACTTCTTTGTCCTTCAGTTTCCTCATCTGTATAATGGAGATATTAGTACAGCATGGGGAACCAGGTCTGTTGTGTTCAAATGCATTGCTTTTCCCATTTTACTATGCTAAGATAACTTAGGTGAAAGCTCATTGTGATAAACAAAGTAATATGAGTTATAAACACCTACAGTATGAGAAAAAATGTAGTGATTAAAAGAATGAATATATAAAAATAAAGCAGCATTCAAAACTTATCACTCCACCTTACTGAGGTAAGCCAGCTATTTCAAGACATCTTTTTAAAAAACATTTTTTAAAACAAAAAAAACAAAAGTGAATATCTGTCAAACCATAGCAGGCAGGAAATGCCAAAGATGTTGACCTTCCCCTGGAAACACGTGACTTCCATTCTTGGCAGTGTAAATCTGGGAACTTTTGTAGGAAGGACATGAGCATATCTTAGTTATCATGAGGCCCCATAAGTATCCAGGTTTAAATCATGTGAGACTCCATTAATTACAATCATGTTGCAGAGATAGTAAGTTAAGTTAAAGAGAAAGTAAACTCCATTTTTAACTCATACCTGATCTACCCACCTACTGAAGCCTAGGTTCTAAGGTAGGTCTAAGCTCAAAAAGTAGCAAACCCTATATGTTTATGTGACTGTATGATATCAAAACCACTGATTGATTCAGCCTAATAAGAAAAAATGTTAATCTGTAAAATTCTTAAACAAAGGGAACTAATTATTTGTGTTGAATTGATGATACTGGTTAAGTGAACCTTCAGTTTTCTTTTGTTTCTGTTTTTTCTTCATTTTTCTTAATATTTTTTCTTACTTGACAAAATCAATCAATGCTTTTACTGTTTAGAATCCAACTCAAGTTAATGGCTGGCTCCTCTGTGGGCATCTCATCCATTCCCCAAATTTGAAATATCTATATGCTCTAAATCTGTTGATCCTGCCCTAACTTAACTGAGCATAATTTGCATGTCCAATTGCCTATCTAGTGAAATGACTCACAGGCATTTCAAATTTGTCCAGAAAGGTACTCTATTTTTTCCTATCCTTCCCTTTCTTTCTCATTACAGTAAATGGTAATACAATGCATAGTGTTGATTGAGACAGAAACCTAGAAGACTTCCTTGATTCTTTTGGTTCCTTCACTCTGCTGACCATAACTACTCCATTATCAATTTTTGTGGGTTTTACCTCTGAAATATGTATCTTAACTCTGCCCACTAGTTTTCATCTTTATTACCACCAACATATTCTGGGCCACTGTCATCTCTATCCTGGACTACCCTACTAGTCTCTTATATGTTCTCCCTGTTTATATGCTTCTACTCCTGACCTTCTCTGATACATTCTCTAAATAATAGCTTTTATTACTTTAATGTAAATAAGACCCAGCTACTTCCCTCCCTACATTTTTTCCCATTATAATTAGAATAAAAACCATGTTCCTGTCTGTGGCCTACAAAGCTTTGCTTGGTGTGGCTCCTATTTCTTTTCATATCACTCCACCTTTTGCTCCCAATGTTCTAGACTTCATTTCCTTGAACACATCAGACTCATTCCTGCTTAGTGTGTTTGATATTGCTGATTCCATATTCTCCTTCTGCAAGTGTTTCACATAGCATATCTGGCTCCTCCTCTTTTGGGTCTTAGTTTATATTTCACTAAAGTGAGGCCTCTCAAAACCAACTCATAGAAAGTAACCCTAGACATTAATTTCTATAACAGCATCCTGTTTGCTTCCTTTACAGCACATACTAAAAACTAATTTTATTTTAAATTAGTTATTTACTATGTATCTTCTTTGGTAAATCTTAAGCTCATGAGGACAGGGACTATGCCTGAATTATTTTCTAATGATTCCCTAGTTTTTAGTACAAAATTTGATAAACAACTAACAATTATTTCTTGACTAAATGTATCATTGTGTTTAAAATCAGGTCTTTTAATTTATACAATTCATCTCCAGCATCCTTGTGGGAGAATACAAATCATCCCAAAGTAACAAAATACTTTGGAGGCTAAAGTTACCTACTTTGAGTTAGAATTGCATGAATTACTTAAGATACATGATTCACCAAGGTCTAAGGACAAGTTATTTTCAGGGATGTTGAATCAGCAGTTACAGTAACATCCTTTGGGATTTATGGGAGTAGATCTTAATCCTCAACTCTCTTTCTCCACTTATTAGATTATAACTACTTGAGGACATCCTTCTCTACAGAATCCCTAGCTCAAATTGTTGTGTATCATAGATGCCCAATAACATTCAATGCCACTTCCTGGAACTTGACATTAAATGCAAAAGGGAAAATGAAAAAAAAAGGACTAGGAAGATTAATATTCTTGCATTAACATTAATAACATATAAAAGTATTATTAAATTGAAAGAAAATCCAAATGAAAGCCTAAATGAACATATCATCCATGCTGAGTACTAATCATAACATTGGCAAACTACTTCAGAAGTTTAATGGCCTTTGTTTAAAAAAAAAACAACACATTCAAAACCAAGATAAAAAGAGACTACAAGGCAATGACTGTTTTCTATTTCCTGTCAGTTATCAAATTCATTCTTGTTTTAGTTAGAAAAATAGGAATCCAGCTAATACAAAATACTTTGTTGCCAGTGCAATTTTTATACGTTCAAATAATTTGGAGTCAAATGTTTTTATAAAGAACTCTAAAAATCACAACCGACTCTGGGGATATGGCGTAGTGCCAGAGCTACTATCCTTCAGAAATCAAGTTAAAGTGATTTAGTATAGTCTGAACAAATGGACCTAGTGAAGATAAGGTGTGTTATGAAATGATTTTAAGTTTCAGAGGCTGAATGCTAGTTTAAAATAATGTTGGTTAAGACACATTCTCCAGCCACTTCCAACTCCCTTTCTTGGCCATTGTTCTGCTAATAGTTTGTTTTCTGTATGTATGAGTCCATTTATGTTTTGTATCTTCATTTATTTTGTCTTTAGATTCACACTTAAGTAAAATCAAATAGTATTTGTCTTTTCCAATCTAGCTTATTTCAATTAGCATAATACACTGTAGGTCCTTGCATATTATTGCAAATGGTAACATTTTGTTTTTTATGGCTACATAATATTCTGAAGTATATATGTACCACAGCTTTTTCACATTTCTCTTTTGGTGTGCACTTCCATCCCTTGATGATTGTAAATAAGGCTGCAATAAATATATTTAATTTTGAATAGTTTAATTTTTAATTATAGTTTTGGGTCTTTTAAAATATATACACAGAAGTGGAATTGCTGGGTTAAAAGGCAGTTCCATTTTTATTTATTTTTTTAAAAACCTCCATACTGTTTTTAATAGTGGGTACAATATGGATTCTCAACAACAGTATACAAGGGTTCCCTTTATGCCACATAATTCCTGTTGAGTATGATAGTGAGATATATTACCTCTGTTCTCACTTTTGCTTACAGTTTGTATGATAAGTGTGTGCTGGACTTTGTCAAATAACTTTTCTCTTTTAAAATTATTGCATACTTTTTTATTTTTTATTTTGTTTATGTGGTGTATCATGTGTACTGATTTGTGAATATCGAACCAACCTTGAATCCCAAAAATAAACGCCACTTGATCATGCTGTATGATATTTTAAAATTATTGCTTAATTCAAAGTGGAAATAGAGGCAACATACCTCAAGGTAATAAAGGCCATGTATGACAAATCCACAGCTAATGGCATACTCAATAGAGAAAAACTAAAGCATTTCCCTCAAGACCAGGAACAGTACAGGAATGAGCATTTCAACCATTCTTATTCAACACTAGTGGCCTGGTGCACAAAATCCATGCACATTAAAAGGAAATTATTTAGAGGAAATATTTTAATATTGCTATTTGTCCTTTCTCTATAAGAGAAGTGTCAGAGATGAAAGAAAATTAATAAAATGTATACGAAAATATTTCTCCTGTCAGAGTCTTGGGTGTGCCGTGGTACCCAGAGTCAAGTCCCCAACCACCCATGTGTGCCTTGAAGTCACAAGAGACCCAGATCTGGCTGGCCTCACCCTCACTGGGCAAGATTCAGACATGGCTACCCCACCTCCGTCAAGCCCCGCTGGGAAAGGGGTGCGGCTTCAGGTCTCTCAGAGCATCTTCATGTCCCCAGCTCAGTGCAGGGCAGGGGACATTGCCTAAGGTCCCCTGGCAAGCCCTGTCAGGCGGAGGATGAAGTTTGAAGTCCCACATAAAGCCCTACTGGCATGGGACATGACCTGAGTTTCCGTTCCCTGGCCCAGTGTTGGGGCAGAGGGTCCCCTGGCCTGCTGCTGGGGTGGGGGGCTTGTCCTGAGGTTCCCTGTAAAGCCCTCCTGGTGGTACAGCCTTAGGTATATAGCCCTGACCTGGCACCATGCAGCCTCAGGTCCCTGCTGATTGCTCATTATGGCTAGCTATCGAAATCCCGTCCAAACTGTGGGTGAATCCATCTTGTGTTATGGAACCCTGCCTCCTCTGTGGATGTAGCCATCATGTGATAGCATGAGGGTCAATTTGCATATTACTTCTTTATTATATAGGATAGCACAGGATTTCCTATCCACAGGCAAGTAAAAGAAATAAAAAGTATACAAATTGGAAAGAAAGAACAAAAACGTCATTATTTTCACATGTCATAATAATATATATGTTCAGAACACTAAATATTCCACCAAAACACTACTCAAACTGATAAACAAATTCAGTAAAGTAACATGAAGCAAAATAAATAAGTCCAGACCAGATGGCTCAGTTGGGTGGATCATCACCTTGATACCCTAAGGTTACTGGTTCAATCCCTGGTCAGGGCACACAGAAGAATCAACCAAAAAATGAAACATAAATAAGTGGCACAACAAATCAGTCTCTCTCTCTCTCTCTCTCTCTCTCTCTCTCTCTCTCTCTCTCAAATCAATAATAAAAATTAAATACATTATATATATATATATATCCTATCTAATAAAAGAGTGATATGCAAATTGACCATACCTCTGCCACACCCACAAGCCACCCCGACCAACCATGCCCACCAGCCAATCAGGAGCTAATATGCAAATAAACCCAACCAAGATGCCTGCTGGCCACAGAGAACAGAAAGGAGGCTTGAGTTTCCCTGGCAATTGAGGAAGCCAAGCTTTCCTCCAGCACTTGCCAGGCTAGGGCTCCACTCAATGCTACAAAGTTTCAATTATAAAAAATACATAAATCTCAACAGAAATGGTGGCAGCCCCAGAGATGAAGAGAGAAGAGGCTAGGGTTGCCCCAGGCAATGGATGAAGCCAAGCTTCTGCAGCCCTAGCCAGCCTAGGCCTCCACTCCAGGCTACAAAGTTTCAATAATAGAAGATAAATAAATCCACGATACCAGGGCATCCTCTTAGGTCACTGGGGGGCATGGCTGGTCTGCAAACCACCATAGGCCCCTCACCCAGGCTGCCCCAAGGAAACCCCCATCCTGATCCTGGAAATCCTTTAGGGCAGACAATCTGGCCCCCACCCACACACCAGGCCTCTATCCTATCTAATAAAATATTAATATGCAGATCGACCATTACTCCAACACACAAAGGCCTATCCCCATGTGGTCAAAGATCCTGCCCCCATGTGGACACAAGATAGCCACACGAGATGGCCAACAGGGGAGGGCAGTTAGGGGCCAACAGGCTGGCAGGAGAGCAATTATACTTCAATCAGGGTAGCAGAGGAGTAGTTAGGAGGAGATCAGGCTGGCAGGCAGAAAGGTTAGGGGCAATAAGGAAGTCAGGCAAGTGAGCAGTTAGGAGCCAGCAGTCCTGGTTTGTGAGAGGGATGTTTGACTGCCTGTTTAGGCCCAATCCTGGTAGGATCAGGCCTAAACAGGCAGTCAGACATCTCTCAAGGGGCCCAGTTTGGAGAGGGTACAAGCTGGGCTGAGGGACACTCCCCCCCACTCCAGTGCACTGGTCCTCTAGTTTATATATCCTCCTATTTAATAAAAGAGTAATATGCAAATTGACCACACCTTCACTATACCCACAAGCAATGCCCACAAGCTTCACCCATCAGCCAATCAGGAGCAAATATGCAAATAAACAGCAACCAAGATGGTCATTTTGAACAGTAGGGAGGTTTGGGTTTCCCTGGCAAAGGAGGCAGCCAAGCTTTCTACCTGACCTTGATGGCTTAGACCTCCATTCAATGCTACAAAGTTTCAATTATAGAAGAAACATATATCCCAACATAAATGGTGGCAGCCATGGAGCTGCAGAGAGCAAAGGATAGGGTTGCCTCAGCGATGGAGGAAGCCAAGCATCTGCAGCCCTGGTGGGCCTAGGCCTTCACTAAAGGCTACAAAGTTTCAATTATTGAAGGTAAATAAACCTCAATGGAAATGGCTGCTGCCACTGAGCAGAGCAGAAGGCTTGGCTCTGCTCCAGGCTATAAAGTTTCAATTATAGAACATAAATAAATCCCAGATACCAGGGCCTCCACTTGGGTCACCAGGATGTGTGGCCGGCCTTCAAACCACCACAGGCCCCTCACCCAGGCTGCCCTGCATCCCAAAGCAACCCCCACCCTGATCTGGGACACCCTTCAGGGCAAACCAGCTGCCCCCCATCCATGCACCAGGCCTCTATCCTATCTAATAAAAGAGTAACATGCAGATTGACCATCACTCCAACACACAAGATGGCTACCCCAATGTGATCAAAGATTCTGCCCCCATGTGGACAAAAGATGGCCACCACAAGATGGCCAGCAGGGGAAGACAGTTGGGAGGGACCAGACCTGCAAGGGAGGGCAGTTGGGGACAGATCAAGCCTGAAGGGGAAGGGAGTTAGGGTTGACCAGGTTGGCAGAGGAGGGAAGTTGGGGCAAACAGGGTAGCAAAGGAACAGTTAGGCATGCTGGCTGGGGAGTGGTTAGGCAGTGATCAGGCTGGCAGGCAGAAGTAGTTAGGGTCAATCAGGAAGGCAGGCAGGTGAGCTTTTAGGAGCCAGCAGTTCTGTATTGTGAGAGGGATCCCAGATTCTAGAGGGTGCAGGCTGGGTTGAGGAACTAGCCCCCCGCCCATGCACAAATTTTTGTGCACCAGGCTTCTAGTGTGTGTGTGTGTGTGTGTGTGTGTGTGTGTGTGTGTGTGTGTATATATATATATATATATATATATATATATATATATATATATATCTCCTATCAACCCAACAGCAGAATGACCAGATCAACCAGTCAATCAGTCTCTGTGATGCATACTGACCATCAGGGGGCATACACTTAATGCAGGAGCTGCCCCCTGGTGGTCAGTGTACTCCCACAGTGGGAGCACCACTCAGCTGACTGGGACAAGTGGTTGCTCCCACAGCAGAAGCAGATGCTCAGAGGGAGGATCCACAACCGCTTGGCTGACCAGCCTTGCCCACCACCAGTGCATGAATCCCCATGCACCAGGCCTCTAGTGCGTGTGTGTGTATATATATATATATATATATATATATATATATATATATATATACAGATATTGATATTATTGGTGTATTTTTATACACCAGAAATAAACTATCAGAACGGGAAACTTAAGAAAACAATCCCATTTAAATTCCATAAAAAAATAAATTTCTCCAAATGAAAATTTAACCGAAGAGGTATAAAACCCATACTCTGAAAACTGTAAGACAATGAAGAAACAAATTGAAAAAGATACAAATATATGGAAGCATATTTCATACTCATGGATAGAATGTATTGCAATCATTAAAATGTGCACACTAAAATGTCCACACTACCCAAAGCAATATATAAATTTAACACATCCCTGTCAAAATACCAAGGGAATATTTACAGAACTAGAACAACTAATCCAACAATGTATATGGAATCACAAAAGTCCCCAAATAAATACAGCCAACTTGAGGAAAGAGAACAAAGTTGGAGGAAACTCAGTACCTGATATCAAGCTATAGTACACTATAAGGCCATAGTCATCAAAACAGCATGGTACTGCAATAGAAATAAGACATATAGATCAATAGAACAGAATAGAGAGCCCTGAAATGAACCCACATCTTTATAGCCAATTAACATTTGACAAAGGGGACAAGAACATACAATGAAGTCAAGACAGGCTTTTGAGTAAACGTTGAAAAATTAGGCAGACTCATGCAAAAAAGAATGAAACTAGACCTCAAACTTACACCATATACAATAATAAACTCAAAATGAATTAAAGATGTAAATGTAAGATTTGAAATAATAACATTCTTAAAAGGAAACAGACAGTAAAATCTCTAACATTTCTCTTAGCAATATTTTCTCTGATATATCTCCTCAGAAAATGGAAACAAACAAAAACATGCAAATGAGACTACGTCAAACTAAAAGATTATTGCAAAGCGAAAGAAATGATTAATAAAATGAAAGGAAAAGCCACTGATTGGGAGAATGTAATGGGCAATGATATATATTTAAAGGGGCTATTACCCAAAATATGTAAAATCTCAAACAACTCAACATCAAATAAACAATACAATTAAAAAATGGGCAGAGGGCCTAAATAGATACTTCCCTAAAGAGGACATACAAATAACTACTGGAAATATGAAAATACTAGAGACCCGTTGCAGGAAGATTCCTGCAAGAATACGGCTTCCTGCAGCTTGAGCAAAGCTCCCTCCCATCTCCGCTGCCTCCCTCCCTTCTTCACTGACTCTCTCTCTCCTGTCTCTGCTGCCTCACTTTCTCCTGTCTCTGCTGCTTTGCTCACTCCCTTCTCCACTGCCTCACTCCCTTCTCCTCTACCTCTCTCTCTCCCATCACCACTGCCTCAATCCCTCCCATCTCCTCTGCCTTGCTCCCTCCCTTCTACCCTGCCCCGCCTGCTTTCCTCCCTTCTCTGCCACCTGTCTGCTTCTCTCCCTCTCTTCTCCCCCTCCCACTTGCTTGCTTCTCCACAGCTTTGGTCCCTTCTGCAGTGCTTGGCTTCCTTCTATGTCCTCTTCTGGGCCAGGGTATGCAAATTAACTGCCATCTTGGTTTGGTTAATTTGCATACTTACTCTGATTGGTTTGTTGGTGTAGCAGAGGTACATTCAATTTGAATATTAGTCTTTTATTAGATAAGATGCTCAAGGTCACTAATCGTGAGAGAGATGTAAATTAAAACCACAATGAGATATTTCCTCGCACCTGATAATTATTATTAACAAAAAGTGAACAAACAAGTAAACCCTAATGCACTGTTGTTGGGACTGCAGATTGGTGTAGCCACTATGGAAAACAGTATGGAGGTTTCTAAAAAAAATAAAAATGGAACTGCCTTTTGAGTCAGCAATTCCATTTCTGGGTATATATCTGAAAAAAGATCAAATGACTATTTGAAAATAATAGATGCATCCCTATGTTCGTTGCAGTATTATTTACTACAGCCAAGTGCCCATTAATAAAAAAGGTTGTTACATGCATATAACGGAACATCACTCAGCTATAAAAAAAAATGAAATCTTATCATTTGCCACATCATGGATGGACCTAGACAAAGACAAATAGAATATGATTTCACTTATATGTGGAACCTAAGGAGCGATATAAACGAACATACAAAACAAAAACAGAGAAAAGACTCATGATTGACAGAGGGGACGGTGATTGGGTAACCTGGTGAAAAAAGTAAATGGATTAAGAAGTACATATTGGTAGTTACAAAATATTCATGGGATGTATATTACAACACAGGAAATATAGTTAATAATGTTATAACTGTGATGTCAGTTTGGAACTAAAAATATTAAGGTGAGCACTTTGTAAAGTATATGATTATTAAATCACTATGGTATACATCTGAAACTAATATAAAATAATATTGTATCTAAACTGTAATTGGAAAAACAAAGTATTGCTGAATTCAGTTTGCTAATATTTTTTTGCGGATTTTTGCATCTATGTTCATCAGACATAATGACCTATAATTTTCTCTTTGTAATGTTTTTGTCTGGTTGTGAAATCAGGGTGTTAGCATTGTAAATAAGCTTAATATCTTTCCTTTGAATTTTTAGAATAGTTAGAGAAGAAATACGTCTTAGTTCTTCTTTGAATACTTAGTAAAACTCCACAATGAAGAGAGAAGGACCTTGATTTGGGGACTAACATGTGGTCCTTCCTAGAAAATGTTCTATATGAAATTGAAAATAATGTATATTCTGTTGCTTTAGAGTGATAGCTTATAAAAATATTAATTAAATCCACCTGGTTTAAGGTATCATTTAAGGCCATTGTTTCCTTGTTGTCTTTCTGTCTGGAAAACCTATATATTGATATTAATTGGGTGTTAAAGTTTTTACTATGACTGCAATACTGTTAATGTCTCACTTTATATTCATTAAGATTTGCTTTATATATTTAGGTGCACTTGTGTTGGGTGAATAAATATTTACAAGGGTTATATCTTCTTTTTGGATTGACCCCTTTATCATTATGTATTGTCCTTCTTTGTCTCTTATTATAACACTAGAGGCCCGATGCATGAAATTCGTGCACTGGGGGTGGATGATCCCTCAACCCAACCTGCCCCCTCTCACATACTGGGAGCCCTCAAAGGATGTCCAACTGATGGCTCACCCCCAGCCTGCCAAAGGCCAAAAGCCTCTGGTGAGGCTTTAGTCCTTGGGCACCCAGCCATCACCCTGCTCAGCTCAGCCCTGGCTGCCTGCGACCACTTGGCCCTGGGGGATGGACGGGTGCTCACCACCACTTCAGCTCACCAAGGTGCTCACCACCACCACGGCTTCATCTCCACCCCTGGGGCCCGGCCCCGCCCCTGCTCCTGATTGGCTGGTAGCATAGCCAATCAGGAGCTAAGGTACGGTCGAATTTGCATGTTTCTCTTTTATTATATAGTATTTTTGAAGCCTATTTTGTCTGCTATAAATATTGCTACCCCAGCTTTTTTTGTTTCCATTTGCATGAAATATATTTTCTATCATTTACTCTCAGTCTATTTGTCTTTCAATCTGAACTGGGTCTTACATTCTCATCAATTCAGCTATACTATGTATTTTGAATGGAACATTTAAGCCTTTTACATTTAAAGTTATTATTGATAGGTACATAGTTGTTGCAATTTTATTATTCATATTTATGTTCTTTTATTCTTCATCCTAAAGAATTATCTTCAACATGTCTTTTAATATTTGGTTGGTGATAAACTCTTGAAGTTTTTTTCTTTTTTGGGGAGTTATTTATTTCTTCTTAAATTTTCAATGATAACCTTACTGAGTAGAGTAATGGTTGTAGATTTTTGCTTTTTTATGATTTTTAAAAGTTCCTGCCAATATTTTCTGGTCTGAAAAGTTTCTGTTGAGAAATCATCTGACAGTCTTATGGGGGATACATAAGTAAACAACTGCCTTTTTCTTATTACTTTTAAGATTTTCTCTTTCACCCTAATAGGTTTGGCTCAGTGGATAGAGCATCAGCCTGTGGACAGAAGGGTCCCAGGTTCCATTCCAGTCAAGGGCATGTACTTTTGTTGCAGGCATATCCCCAGTGGGAGGCATGCAAGAGGCAGCTGATTGATGTTTCTCTCCCATCAATGTTTCTAACTCTATCCCTCTCCCTTCCTCTCTGTAATAGAATCAATAAAACATATTTTAAAGAAGATTTTGTCTTTAATCTTTACCATTTCAATTATCATGTATTTGTGAAGAAATATAGACTGTCCTCTCTGAGAGGGTTCATCCTCTGGGAGAATTTATGCTTTTTGGACATGTATATATTTTTTCCTTCACCAGGTTAAGGAAGTTTGTAGTCATTATTTCTTCAAATATGTGCTCAAACCCTTCTTCTCTCTTTTCTCCTTCTAGTATCCCTGTGATGTAAATGTTGTTATGCTTGATGTTTCCCTAGAGGTCCCTTAAACTATATTTATTTTTATTAAAAAAAACAAAAAAAAATTAAACTAACACCTGTCCTCCTCAAACTATTCCAAAAAAATCCAAGAGTAAGGAACACATCAAAGCTCTTTCTATTAAGCTAACATTAGTCTAATTCCAAAACCATATAAAAACACTACAAAGAGAGAGTTACAAGCCAATATCCCTGACAAACATATATGCTAAAATCCTCAACAAAACATTAGCAAATTAGATCCAGCAATACATTAAAATGATCAAACAACATGACAAAAATTATTTATTCCAGGGATGCAAGCCTGCTACAATATTTGCAAATCAATAAACATGATATATCACATAAATAAATTGAAAGACAAATGTCACATGATCATATAAGCATCAGAAAGCATATGACATGCCAAGACCGGTTTGGCTCAGTGGATAGAGCGTTGGACTGCGGACTGAAGCGTCCTGGGTTCGATTCAGGCAAGGGCATGTACCTTGGCTGCGGGCACATCCCCAGTAGGGGGCGTGCAAGAGGCAGCTGATCGATGTCTCTCTCATCGATGTTTCTGACTTTCTCTCCCTCTCCCTTCCGCTCTGTAAAAAATCAATAAAATATATTTTAAAAAAAAGCATATGACAAAATCCAACATCCATTTTAATAAAAATCACAAGAGCTTTTTTTTCATGTATCTTGGCCATCTGTATGTCCATACTGGAGAATTGTCTATTTAAGTCCTTTACCCATTTTTAAATTGGGTTTTTATCTTCCTTTTGGTAAGTTATATGAATTTTTTATATATTTCTGAAATTGACCTCTTTCAGGATATATCATAGCAACTATGATACAGAGAAATCATATGACAAAATCTAACATCCATTTTAATAAAAACTCTCAGCAAAGTGGGAACAAAGGGATGACACTTTAATGTAATAAAAGCCATATATGAAAAACCTACAGCCAACAGCGTACTCAGTATTCAAAAATTAAAAGCATCCGCCCTAAGAACAGGAACAAGACAGGATGTCTGCTTTAACCACTCTTATTTAACATAGTACTAGAAGTGCTAGCTGTAACAATAAGAAAAGAAGATAACATAAAAGGCATCCAAATTAAAAATAACGAAGTAAACCTGTCATTATTTGTGGGTTACATGATATTGTACATAGAAAACCCTGAGGACTCCACAACCAAACCTATTAGATTTAATAATGGAATTTGGCATTGTAGCAGGATACAAAATTAACACCCAGAATTCAATAGCATATTTATATACCAATAATGAGTTCCCAGAATGAGAAACTAAACAAACAATCAATTTACCATTGCAATAAAAAATCAAGATATCTAGGAATAAATTTAACTAATGAAGTAAAAGTCTTGTACTGAGAAATCTACAGTATATTTTCAAAAGAGATAGAGGAAGATACAAACAAGTAGAAGAATACACTGTGTTCGTGGGTTGGTAGAATTAACATGATTAAAATGTACATATTACCCAAAGTAATCTATAGATTCAATGCAATCCTTATTAAAATCCCAACAGCATATTTCACAGATCTGAAACAAATGTTCCAAAAGTTTATATGGAACCAAAAAGGATACTAAATAACCACAGTCATCTTGATGAAGAAAAACTAAGCTGTAGGGATCACAATATCAGATATCAAGTTATACTATAAAGACACTGTATACAAAAGAGCCTAATACTGGAACAAGAACAGGCATATAGATCAACTGTACGAAACAGAGAAGCCAGAATTGACCTAAGTCATTATACTTAATTAGTGTTTGACAAAGTAGACAGGAGTGTACAATGGAGTCAAGACAGTCTCTTCAATAAATGGTGTTGGAAAAATTGGACAAATACAGACAAAAAAATGAAACTAGACCATCAACTTACACTATACACAAAAATAAACTGGATTAAAATAAATGGATTAAAAAAAACTTAAATGTAATATGTGACACCATAAAAATCTTAGAAGGAACCATAGGCAGCAAAATTTCAGCTATCTCTCATAATAATATGTTTATGGATACACCTCAAAGGGCAAGGGAAACTAAGTAGAAAATAAACAAATGAAACTACATCAACATAAAAAGCTTCTGCACAGCAAAAGAAATCATCAACAAAATGAAGAGAAAGCCCACTGCAAGGAAGAACATAGTTGCCATGATATATCCTATAAGAGGTTAATTTCCAAAATATATAAGGAACTCATACAACTTAACAAATGGAGACACACAACTCAATTTAAAAATGGGCAGAGGACATAAATAGACAATTCTCCAGTGTAGACATACAAATGGCTAAAAGACATAAAAAAATGCTCAAAGTCACAAATAATCAGAAAGATGCAAAGTAAAATGACAATGAGGTACCACCTCACATCTATCAGTATGGCTATCGTCAAAAAAATCAACAAATGACAATTGCTCATGAGCATGTAGAGAAAAGGAAACCCTGGTACACTGCTGGTGGGAATGCAGACTGTTGCAACTTTAAAGGGAAACAGTATGAAGTTTCCTCAAAAAATTAAATAGGTAACTGCCATTTGACCCCCCTGATCTCACTTCTAGGACGATATTCTAAGAGACAGAAAACACCAACCAGAAATAATGTATTCACCCCTATGTTCATAACAGAGCAAGTTACATTAGCTAAGATCTGGAAACAGCCCAAATGCCCATAATTAGAGAAGTAGATAAAAAATGCTGTGATACATTTATTCCATAGAATACTATGTAGCAGTAAAAAAGAATGATTTATTACCCTTTGAAACAGCATGGAGAGAGCTAGAGGGTATTATGTTAAGTAAAATAAGCTGGTCAAAGAAAGACAAGTATCACATAATCTCACTCATATAAGGAATCTAATGAACAAAATAAACTGTTGAAGAAAATTGATTCAGAGACATAGAGTCATGAAGACTGTCAAATCTCAGAGTGAAGGTATGGGTAAGTTTGTGGGTAGAAAGAGATCAACCAAGTATTTGTATGCATATATGCATAACCCATGGACACAGACAATAGGGTGGTGAAGGCCTGGGGTATGGGGCAGTGGTGGGCTGTAAGGGGTCAATGGAAGAACAAAAGAGGGCATATGTAATATTTTCAACAATAAAGATTTAAAAAAATACCTCAAAAACAGTCGACCACATGGATGCTAAATAACAACCTATTTAATAAAAGAGTAATAGGCAAATTGACTGTCACTCCAACACTCAAAATGGCTGCCCCCTGTGTGGTTAAATATGGCTGCCTCCATGTGGATAAAAGATGGCTGCCACAGATGGCCAGCAGGGGAGGGCAGCTGGGAAGAACCAGGCTTGCAAGGGAGGGCAGTTGTGGGTCATTAGGCCAACAGTGAAGGGCAGTTGGGGGTGATCAAGCCTGCAGGGAGGACAGTTGTAGGGGACCCAGGCCTGCAGGGGAGAGCAGTTGGGGGAAACAGACCTGCAGGGGAGGAAAGTTGGGGCAGACCAGGCCTGCAGGGAAGGACAGATAGGGGGGAAACAGACCTGCAGGGAAGGGCAATTGGAAGAGGACCAGGCCTGCAGGG
Source organism: Antrozous pallidus (assembly GCA_027563665.1). Taxonomy (NCBI): domain Eukaryota; kingdom Metazoa; phylum Chordata; class Mammalia; order Chiroptera; family Vespertilionidae; genus Antrozous; species Antrozous pallidus. Next base: position 114,371,263 of record CM050509.1, read on the forward strand.
GAGGGGAATTGGGGGGCAACCAGACTGGCAGGGGAGGGCAGTTAGGGGTGACAAGGATGGCAGGGGAGGGCAGTTAGGGGTAATCAGATTGGCAGGGGAGCAGTTAGGCATCAAACAGGCTGGCAGGGGAGTGGTGAAGGGGTGATCAGGCTGGCAGGCAGAAGCGATTATGGGCAATCAGGAAGGCAGGCAGGCGAGCAGTTGGGAACCAGCAGTCCCAGATTGGAAAGGGTGCAGGCTGGGCTGAGGGATACACCCCCTGTGCACGAATTTTGTGCACTGGGCCTCTAGTCTATAGTATAAAAAGCCCATGGCCATAACACTGCAATGCTGTAATGACCAAACAGTCAGTCACCAGGAGGTGCATGAAGCACTACTCAGGTCCTCCTCCTATACTCCACCCCTATCTCCACCCCCCACCCCCGAGTGCCAGCAGCATTTGCGGAGCATCACGCGGTGCCTGCAGTATGGGCACTGGCAGGATTGGCAGCATCCCTGGAGTGTCATGGGGCACCAGCAGCATCCCGACAGTGTCACGGGGTGCTAGCAGTGTCCGCACTGTCGTGAGGCACTGGCAGCATCTGCGGAGCATACCAGGCATCGCAGGGCAGCAGATATGGCCTTGATGGCAGGCTAGACCTAGGGAACCCTACATGTGCACGATTTAATCATGTGCTGGGCCTCTAGAATTATCATACAATGAATGGGTTAGCAACAAGATCAAGGAAGAAATTAAACAAAACAAAACAAAAAAAAATAAACAATAATCCAAAATTGATGGGAAATAGGAAAAGCAGTCCTAAGAAAGAAATTCACAGCATTGCAGGTCTAAATCAAGTTGCAAGAAAAAAATCAAATAAACAATTTAACACTACACTTAAAAGAACTTCAAAAAGGGCAACAAACAGAGCCCAGCGAAAGTCGAAAAAAGGAAACAGTAAAGATTAGAACAGAAATAAATGACATAGAGACTAAAAAAAAAGATACAAAATATGAATGAAAACAAAAGATGGTTGTTTGTAAAGATAAACAAGACTGACAAAACTTTCCAGACTCATCAAAAATGAGAGATGGAATACAAGTAAATAAAATAAGAAATAAAAGAGGAAATGTAACAACTGTCAGCACAGAAGTACAAAGTAAGAAATGATTATGAACAACCAGATGCCATCAAATTGGATAATCTGGGCTAAAAGGATACATTTCTAGAAACATACAATCTTCTAAAACTGAAACAGGAAGAATCAGAAAATAGAAATCCAAGGGTTAACAACAACAGGAACAAACCAACAACAAAAAAACAAACTCTCAGTAAACCAAAATATTGGACCAGATGGCTTCTCAGCATTGTGGGAATGGAGGAAATATACTTCAATGTATTAATGGCCATATATGATAAACCCACAGCCAAAATCATACTCAAAGAACAAAAACTACAGGTTTTTCCCTTAATATCGAAAACTAGTTAGAAATATTCTCTCTTTTTTTTACTCTTATTCAGTATAATATTGGAATTTCCACCCACAAAAATCAGACAGGAAGAAATAAAAGGCATCCAGTTGGAAAGGAAGAAGTAAAACTGTCATTATTTGCAAAAGACAGGATAACACTAAAGATTCCAGCCAAAAATTACTAACACTTATAAATGTGTTCTGTAAAGTAGCAGAATACAAAATTAATATTCAGAAATCAATGGCATTTTTATACACCAATTATGAGCTATTAGTAAGAGACATTAAGAAAACAATCCCATTTGCTATTGCAAAAACAATAACAAAAAGATAACTAGGAATTAATTAACCCAAGGGTGTTAAAAGTATATGTGGAAAACTAGAGGATACTGAAGAAAAAAATATTAAGAATGATATAAATGAGTGGAAGCATATACTATTTATTGGGTTTTTGATCAGTGAAGCAGGCTGTTAAAGAATTCACAACTGAGTGAAGAGATAGATGCAGAGAGAGGGAGTTTATTTTACTTTCAAAAGGGAGGAAAGGTCCAGGTGCCTTTTATGGCACAAAACACCCAAGATAAAGTGGGCTTTTCTTTCATTACAGTTGTAAGGAGTAAATGGCAGCTGTGGCAAAATGATAAAGAGCGGAGGGGGAATCCGGAAATCTGCCTTGAAGTTTTCCAGATCCGGAGGCTGTCCTGAGGAGTTAGGCTTGTTTGTCCTTCAGCTGCAGATGTCCTAGGGAGTGTCTTTATCAGCATCTTCACAAGTTACAAAGAATTCAAAAGAGGCACATTTTGTTTTTGAAACTAGAAAATTTCTGGCACCTAATTTCCCCCGAGTCATTAAAACCACAGAAGGGGGGAAGTGTACCCTGCTCTCTCAGCCTCTATCTGTCTTGCTGTTTGAATAGAGAGGCAGTTTGAATTAGGAAAGTTAAAATATTCATGTTTAATTGCCAGGTTATACTTATAGTGTATGGAAAGTTACATTAAGAAAAAAAAGGCCTTCTTTTTCATCCTAACACATACCATATTCACGAATAGGAAGAATTAACATCGTTAAATGTTCATATTGGCCAACACAATCTATAGATTCCTTGCAATTCATATCAAGATAGTAATGGCATATATCACAGATGATGAACAAATATTCCAAAGATTTATATGGAACAACAAAGAACCCAAATAGCCACAGAAATCTTGAGAGAAAAGAACAAAGTTGGAGTGATCATAATACCTGTTATCAAACTATACAACAAGGCCCTAGAAATCAAAACAGGTTGGTATTGGCATAAGAACAAACATATAGATTACTGAAACAGAATAGAGAGCCAAGAAATAAACCAACCTCTTTATGGTCAATTAATATAATGGGGTAGTGACAGTCTCTTCAAAAACTGGTGTTGGACCATTGGACAGATACATGCAAAATAATGAAAGACCACCTTCTTACATCATACTTAAGAACAAATTAAAAACTGACTTATAACTTAAATGTAAGTTATGAAACCATAGAAATCCTAAAAGAAAACATAGGCGGTAAAATCTCAGATACTACTCTCAGTACTAATTTTGCAGATATATCTTTGGGCAAGGGAAACAATGGAAAAAATAAACAAATGGGGCTACATCAAGCTAAAAGGCTTCTGCACAGAAAATGAGTCCATCAACAAAATTAAAAAAAAAACTACCCAGTGATTAGGAGATCATATTTTCCAATGATACATCTGATAAGGGGTTAATATCCAAAATGTACAGAGAACTTATACAATTCAACATCAACAGGAAAAATCCAATTTAAAAATGGGCAAATGATCTGAATAGACATACAGATGGCTAATAGACATAGGAAAAAATGCTCAAAGTTACTAATCATCCTAGAGATGCAAATTAAAACAACAATGTGGTATCACTTTACACCTGTCATAATGGTTATCATTAACAAATCAAAACAAACTATCAATATTAATGAGGATGTGGAGAAAAGGGACCCCTAGTATACTACTGGTGGGAATGCAGACTGGTACAGCCAATGTGGAAAACAGTATGTAGTTTCCTAAAAATAAAAAATGGAAGTGCCTATGACCCAGTGATTCCAATTCTGGGAATATATCAGAAGAAACCAAAAATGCTCATTTTAAAGAATATATGCACCCCTATGTTCATTGCTGCATTATCTACCATAGCCAAGAACTGGAAACAGTCTAAGTTCCCATCAGCAGATAAGTGAATAAAAAAGCTGTGGTGCATTTACACAATGAAATACTACTCAGCCATAAGAAAGAAAAACCTTACATTTTGCAACAGCCTGGATGGAACTGAAATGTATTATACTAAATGAAATATACCAGTCACAGAAACACAAATGCCCTGTGATCTCACTTATATGTTGACCCTAATAAAAAAGCCTATATAATAAAATCCTAAAATGCAAATCAACCAAACAGTGGAATGACTGGTCATTATGAACTGACCACTGGGGGGCAGATGCTCAATGCAGGAGCTGCCCCCGTGGTCAGTGCACTCCCAGAGGGGGTGAACCACTCAGTCAGAAGCCAGGCTCATGGCTGGCTAGGAGCCTCCACAGCAGCACTAAGGAGCAGTGAGCTAAGTAGTAGGGAGAAGCAAGCAGGTGGGCAGTAAGGAGTGAGGGGGTCCTGGTTTTTGAGAGTGATGTCCGCCTGTGGGGAGCTGGCCTAAGCTGGTAGGCAGATATCCCCTGAGGGGTCACGGACTGTAAGAAGGCACAGGCCAGGCTGAGGGACTACCCTACCCCCAGTGCACAAATCCCATGCACTGGGCCTCTAGTTATAAATAAAAATAAAAGCATAGATACATAGAACAGACTGATAGCTGTCAGAAGGGAGGGTGTGGAAGTCTGGGTGAAAAGTGGTGACAAGATTAAGCAAAAAATGTATATATACATAAGTACAGACAATAGCATGATGATAGAGGGAAAGTGGGGTGGTGAAAGTGGAAGAGGGAAAAGGGAGGGTAAATTGGGATGGAAAGATAATTCAGTTTAGACAATGCAGTGGGCAGATGATGTTTTGTTGAGTTATACACTTGAAACCTGTATGGCTTTGTTAATCAATGTCACCCCAATAAATTCTATAAATAAAAAGGGGGAAATAAGTAGAATCAAAGCTTAAAATCTAACAAATGATTATAGCCTAAGTCAAAATTAAATATCTTTCATCAGTTTTTATATTGTTTAAAAGTCAGAAATATTATCTACACAAATGTTACATTTAAAAGTTTCTGCCCTAACCAGTGTTGCTCAGTGGATAGAGCATCAGCCTATGGACTGAAAAGTCCCAGGTTCAATTCTGGTCAAGTGCATGTACCTTGGTTGCAGGCACATACCCAGTGGGGAGTGTGCTGGAAGCAGCTGATCAACGTTTTGCTCTCATCAATGAGAGCAAACTTTCTATCCCTCTCCCTTCCTCTCTGTAAAAAATCAATAAAATATATTTTTTAAAGTAAAAAAAGAACATTAAAAAAAGTTTCTTTTCTTTTTATTTTTTTCCACAATTTTCTTTCTCACATCTCCATTTTTAATCCCATTTTTCTCCTTTCCCTGCTTTGTTACCCTTTTTACTTTCTTTTTACCCCTGGTTAAAAATTTATTTTCTTTACCTGCTTTTTTGATGTGTTGTTATTATTGCAGTCTCTGTTGCCATATTTGTATATAAAATTTCCTCTGGACTCTCCCAAGGTTGAGTATAAGGAGCTGGACATCATCCACAAGGCGGAGAAGATCAAAGTGGAAGAGCTGCAACAGAGGTATGAGGCGCTGGTGGAGGAGTTTGCCTATATCCAAGAGGAGTGGAAGATCACCTCCAAGAAGAGGATGGAGGAGGCCAAGCAGGATATTATGTGCATGCTAAGGGTAGTCACACTCATCCAGGGCATGTGGAAGGGCTACCTGGTCTGCTCCCTGCTCAGGTCCAAGAAAAAGAAACAGGGCAAGGGCAAAGTGAATGTCAAGAAGGGCAAGGGAAAAGGCAAGAAATGAGTCCCCTGCCCCAAGCCCTGCTCTGATTCCATGTACTGTCCCCTCCTAGAGAGCCAGACAGGAATCCACTGGGACCAGGAAGCCCAGTGATCATACTTTTTTCAAAATTAAAAACTATTTTAAATCACTTCCTATAAATAAGCCTCATTGTACTCAGGAATAAATAAAATAAAATTTCCTCTCCCCTGCTCCTACTACATTTTTCTTTTTCTTTTCTCTTTCTCCACTATGCAATTTTTCCCTTCTCCTCTCTTGTTCAATTAATCTTCTAATTTTTAAAATAGTTTCACTTCCTAAATTCAGGACTATCTGCTCTATTCTCTATTCTCCTTTTCAAAAATTAAATACATACATAAATAAATAATAATATTTTTACTTTTTATTTTTTAGTCTTATCCACTCATTATCTTTCTCTCTCCTCTCTATTAAACCATGGTCCTTCCCCAATTCACCCAGTTCCTTAACCTTATTTTATGTATTAAGCTCTGCCTCTATAGATTCTGCCTCCCCCCTTTTTCTGGGTGTTTTTGGTTTGTGCTTTTTGTTTGTTTGTTTTACTATGTTTTCTCCTCAAATTATTTTTTCTTTTTATTTTCTTGCTATCTTTTCTAGCTATCATTTTTGTGCTCTTTTCTTTATCCCTAATTATCTTTTCTCTGGTGGTTACTTTTATTGGAATTATAGGTGTCTTGTGCACATTCGTGTTCTGTTCCTTTTGTGTCCTGTCTTGTCAGGTTGTATTTTGTGCTGTTTGATCCCACCTCCACAATGGTTGACACGATGAGATAAAGATTGAGCCGCATAATAGGACATCCTGAGAGGAGACTCCGTCCATAAATGGGACAATAATATTTAAGAACCAATTACACCAAGAGAACCCAAATGTCCAGTATGGGACATCCCTAGAATACCTAGCCCAGAAGATTGCACCACTGGGTACTACAGAACATCTACTGCATAAGACCAATTCAAAAAATCTGGGTTGTATAGCAGTTTGATCTATTACATAGAAACAAACACAAAAGAATAGCAAATATGGGGAGACAAAGTAACAATCCCCGTATGAAAGAAAAGAAGGAATCATCATAAAAGAAAAGAAATGAAATGGAGGCACAGAATTTCTCAGAGAAATAATTCAGAATAATGGTTATAAGGACACTGAAAAGACAGAAGACAAATTCAACATGTGTAAGAATCAAGAGGACATAAATAATGATATAGCAACAATAAATTAATACAATGGGAGGTTTCAACAGTAGACTAGAATAAGCTGAGGACCAAATCAGCTAGTTAGAATACAAGATAGAGAAAAACACTCAAGCAGAGCAGCAATTGGAAAAAGAAAATTAAAAACCAGGAGGAGAGTGTAAGGTAGCTTTGGGACAACACAAAACAAAACATCATCCGCATAATAGGGGAGCCAGAAGAAGTGAAAGCTATTCACAGAATAGAAAATCTGAAGAAAATATGACAGAAAACTTCCCTGATGTTAGGAAGAAAAAGTCAAACAAGTCCAAAAAGCTCACAGAGTCCCAAACAAAATGAAAGCTTAAAGATTGACACCAATGCCCTAACCAATTTTTCTCAGTGGCCAGAGTGTCGACCTGTGGACTCAAGGGTCCCAGGTTCCATTCTGGTCAAGGGCATGAACCTTGGTTGCAGGCACATACTCAGTGGGTAGTGTTCAGGAGGCAGCTGATAAATGTTTCTCTCTCATTGATGTTTCTAACTCTCTATCCCTCTACCTTCCTCTCTGTAAAAATCAATAAAATATATTTTAAAAAACTGACACCAAAACTCATCATAATTAAATAGGTAAATAGGCAAACATCAACAACAAAGTAAGAATATTTTTTTAATTTCTTAAATTTTCTTTATTGATTAAGTATAATTAGGTGTCTTTATCCTTCCATTGCTCCCTCCACCTTCCACTGATGCTCTCAGCCCCCTGTTGTCTGTGTCCATCTGAATAGGCCAATAATTACCAATGAAACTGAAGCAGTAATTTAAATATTCCAGCAAACAAAAGCTATGGTCCAGACGGCTTCACATGGGAGTTTTACCAAACTTTCAAAAAGAACTAACACCTATCCTCTTCAGACTATTCCAAAAAATCCAAGAGGAAGGAACATTTCTAAGCTCTTTCGATGAACCCCACTTCCAAAACCAGATAAAGACACTACAAAGAGAAAAGAAACAGGGGGGAGTGATTGATACAGAGGCAGGGTGGCCTTGAACAGGCTGTCAAGCTACAGGGGGAAGGCTGGGGTGGATGGGAGGCAGATGCTGGGGGAGATCAACCAAAGGGCTTGTATGCATTCATATGAGCATAACCAATGAATGAAAGACAATGGGGCGGGGAGGGGGGCAGGTGGAGACATGTGCTGGGGGGTAAGAGAGGCTGGAGGGAGGATATTGGGGGGAAAAAAGGAAAACATATGTACTACTATTAAATATGTTATATTGTAAATAAATAAAGAGGGAAAAAACAAAACAAAACAAAACAAAAAACAAAACAAACAACAAAAAAAGAATTAGTAACCTTATTCTGAAGGGCCTGTATCTTTAATCATGTTAAGAACTTCACGGTGGGAGGGGGTGGGAACAAAACCTTCAGAGCCTCAAGCACAATTTTGTTTATATGAAAACTGCTAACTATTGTAAGGGCATTGTATATAAAATAAGTGTATTGCATAAATAAAATAAGAATTTAATATAAAATAAAAAATACACTACAAAGAAAGAGCATTGCGGGTCAATATCCCTGATGAACTTAGATGCTAAAATTCTCAATAAAATGTTAGGAAATCACACCCAGCAATAGGTTAAAAAGATCATACACAATGATCAAGTAGAATTTATTCTGAGGACGCAAGGCTGGTACAATATCTGCAAATCAATAAACATGATGCATCACACAAACAAACTGAAATACAAAAAACACATGACCATGTCAATTGATGCAGAAGAAGCATTTGACAAAATCTAATAACCTTTTTGATAAAAACTCTCAGCAAAGTGGAAATATAGGGATCACACCTTAATACAATAAAACCCTTGTATGACAAACCTATAGCCAAAATCATACTCAATGGGCAAATTATAAAACCATTTTCCCTAAGAATGGGAATAAGACAGGGATGCACACTTTCACCACTTCTTTTCCACATAGTGCTGGAAGTGCTAGCCACAATGATCAGACAAGAAGTAATAAAAAGCATCCAAATTGGAAAAGAAGTAAAACTGTCATGATTCATAGATGATATGACATAGAAAACCCTAAAGACTCCATAAAAAAAACTATGAGATTTAATAAATGGATTTGGCAACATAACAGGACACAAAATTAACACCCAGAAATCTATGGCTTTTTTTCCCTATGGCTTTTTTATGAACCAATAGTGAACTTATAGAAAGAGTAATTAAAGAAACAATTGCATTTACCATTGCAACAACAACAAGAACAACAACAAAAACAAAACTAAGATACCTAGGAATAAAATTAGGTAAGGAGGGAAAATATCTGTCCTTAGAAAACTACAGGAAAGTGAAAAAAGAGATAGAGGAAGATGATAACAAATGAAAGAATATACTGTGTTCATGGATTGGCAGAATTAACATCATTAAAATGCCCATAAAACCCAAAGCAATATGTAGATTCAGTGCAATCCTCATTAAAATACCAACTGCATATTTAACAAACCTAGAACAAATATTCCAAAAATCATATGGAATAAAAAAAAGACCCTGAATAGAAGCCACAATCCTGAGAAAGAATAACAAAGCTGGAGGGACAACAAAACCAGATATCAAGCTATATTACAAAGCCACTGGTTTCAAAACTGCCTGGTAGTGGCACAAGAACAGACATATAGACCAATGGAGCAGAATAGAGAACCCAGAAATAGACCCAAGCCCTTATGCTCAATTATTATTTGACAAAGGAGGCAAGAGCATACAATGGAGTAAAGACAATCTCTTCAATAAATGGTGTTGTGAAAATTGAACAGAAACATGCAAAAAAAAATGAAACTAGATCACTAACTTACACCACACAGAAAAAAACTCAAAATGGATAAAAGACTTCAACATAAAAATAATAACCATAAAAATCTTAGGAGAATCCATAAACAGCAAAATATCAGACATATCTCAAAGCAATATCTTTTCTGACACATCTCCTAGGATAATGGAAACTAAAGAGAAAAATAAAGAAATGGGACTACATCAAAATAAAAAGCTTCTGCACATAAAATAAACCATCAACAAAACAATAAGAAAGCCCACTGCATGGAAGAACATATTTTCCATTGAGATATCTGATAAGGGTTTAATCGCCAAAATTTATAGGGAACTCTTACAACTTAACAAAAAGAAGATAAGCAATCCAATAAAAAAAATGGTCAAAGAACCTAAATAGACACTTTTTGAAAGTGGACATACAAAAGCCCAAAAGACACATGAAAAAATGTTTAAAGTCACTAATCATTAGAGAGATGCAAATCAAAATGACAATGAGGTACCATCTCACATCTGTTAGAAGGGCAATCAACAAATCAACAAATGACAAGTGCTGGTGAGGATGTGGAGAAAAAGGAAGCTTCGTGCACTTTTGGTGAGAATGCAGCCACTGTGGAAAACATTGGAATCCCCTATAAAAAAATGGAACTCCTATTTCACCTAGTAATCACATTTCTAGAAAATATATTCCATGAAATCAGAAACATCAACCAGGAGGAATATATGCACACCTACGTTAATAGCAGCACAATTTATAATAGCCAAGATTTGGAAACAGCCTAAGTACCCATCAGCAAATAAGTAAATTAAAAAACATGAGTACATATACCCAATGGAATACTATGCTGCTGAAAAAAGAAGGAACTCTTACTATTTGCAACAGGGTGAATAGACCTGGAGAGCATTATGCTATGTGAAATAAGTCAGTCAGTGGAAGATAAATATCACATGATCTCACTCATTTTTGGAATATAATGAACAACATAAACTGGTGAACAAAAATAGATACAAAAACATAGAAGCATCGAACAGACTATCAAACTTAAGAGAGAAAGTAGGGGAGGGGAGTAGGAGATGAAACAAAGGAGTTGTATGCATGCATATAAGCATAACCAATAGACTCAAGCTTGTATGAGGGTAAGGGCATGTGCTGGGGGCAGGAGTGGGCAGGGAGAGATCAATGAAGGGAGGAGACATATGTAATACTTTCAACAGTACAGAATTTAAAGGAAAAAAAAAGGTTTCTTGAAGAAAAACACCTGAAGTTTTAATAACATTTGTGTAGTGATAGAATAAAAAAGATAAATAAATAAGTAAAGTATACTCTATCACCTCTAGTGCAAGTATTTTATAGCACAGTATTATTAATTCCTCCATTTACATTATTGCTGTCATTCATTTTAATTATCCATTATTTATAAGACAATATGTTATTGTTATGTTTATTTTTAATAGATCTGTCAGACCAATTAAGTGCAAAAAAATAAAATATTTTACCTGTATTTATTATTTTCTAATGCTCTTTCTTTCTTTATGTATATCTGAGTCTCTAGTTTATATTACTTTCCCTCTTCATGAGTAATTAATTTTAATATTATGTTTAAGGCAGGTATACTGGTGACAAGTTCTCCTTCTCTTTTATTTTTGTCTAAAAATATCTATTTTTTTCTTTCATTTGAATGTTATAAAATTCCAGGCTGGTAGTTTCTTTCTTCCAAGACTTCAAATGATTGTCACCACTTTTTTTTCTTTTATGATTTCTGAAGATAGCTCCATTCTAAGGTAACCCCCCCCCCCGCTTCTTTCAACATTTCCTTTTTGTCTTTGATTTTCTCCAGTTTGAATATAATAAGCCTAGATGTTGATATTTTTTATATTTATCTTGCATGGTGTTTTCTGAACATTCTGAATCTGTGGTTTGATATTTATCTTTAATTTTGGAAAATTCTGTCAGTATAACTTCAAATAATTTTTCCTTCCTTGCGTCTTCCTTCCCTCCCTCCTTCCTCCTCGCTCCTCACTCTCGTTCTCGCTCTCGCTCTCTCCTTCCTTCCTGTTTTCTTCATTCTTTTTTCTCTTTGCATTTCCATTTTGGAAGATTTTATTTATGTTTCTTCAAGTTCACTGATTCTATGCTTGGCTCTGTTCAGTCTACTGATGTGCTCCATTGAAAGCATTCATTTCTTTTACAGCACTTTTTATTTCTAACATTTCTTTTAGGTTATTTCTTAGAGTTTCTACCTCTCTGCTTACTTTACACCATCTGTTGTTGAATTTTGTCCATTTTTAAACATTAGCATCTCTAGCAAATTAGTCATGTTTTATATTTCTAGTCTGATAATTCTAAGATATCTGCTGGCGTTGTATATGGTCCTGATGTTTCCTAGGTCACTTAATACATTTTGCTATTTTTTGTTAACTCGTTAGTGTGAGGTCTTATTTTTATCTGACTAGCAGTTGGGCTCTATTTAAAGTTTTTGTAGCTGCAGTTGTGAGAAGGTAAAATATCCTTTGAAGTCTTTTGTTTTTTTTACTAGTGACCTGGTGCATGAAATTTGTGCACATTAAAAGGGGATTAATTAGAGGAGACAATTTAATATTGCTATTTGCCCTTTATAATAGAAGTGTCAGAGATGAAAGAAAATTAGTAAAATGTATATTAAAAACCTTCCTCCTGTAACAGTCTGGGGCTCAACACAGGACCCAGTGTCAAGTCCCCATCCACCCACACGCACCTCAAAATCACATGAGACCCAGACCCAGCTAGCGCCCCCCCCGCCCCCGCTATTGGGCTAGATCCAGACCCTGGCAGGCAGGGGTCATAGCCTCAGGGCTCTCGGCCCAGTGAGATTAGAATTATAACAAAGCCATAAATCAGATAGATAAATTAAAAAAGCAAAAATAAGGAAGGAGTTAAAAATAACAAAGGAAAAGAAAAAAGAGAAGTTGTGTTCTTTTCTGCTTAGTTTAGTGCCCCATGGAAACTCCCTTTGGATCCTATTCTTCTGATGACTGTGGCTGACTGTTTACCAATTCTGGGCTTTCCGTGAGTTATTTAGGTGCTAACCACTATCAGAAACCGGCTTGGAACTCCAACTGATTCACAATTTGTGTTTGTCTCCACAGGACTTTGCTGCCAGCAGGTGGGGCCAATCTGCCCTCTAAAGTAAGTTAGTAGTATGGGGCCCAGGTCTCGGCCAGCAAACTTCCCCTGGTTCTCAGGGCTCTGCCTCTGCCTGCCTTTGCCTGTTAGCCTGCTGTCAATCTTAATCACTCAGAAGTTTGTTTCTGAAAGGCCTTAGGTGGGGGAGGTGCTGTTCAGATTCCAGGGAATGTGATGGGTGTGTTTCCCTGTCACAGAGCTACTCCTCTGCAAGTGACCCAAAATATTACTCTGCCCTCAGTTGGTCAGAGATCTTTTTATGAAATCCAGTGGGATCAGCTGGAAACCTGGAGTTCCTTTTAGCTCTCTTTTACTGGGAATGTGCAGTCAGGTTCATGGGATAATGGGGCAGACCACCCCTCCCCTAATCCAGTCACTAAGGGCTCCTGTGACTATTAAAACCTACAAACTTGGCCTCTGCTTTTGTTTCCCCTGAAAAGGTCAAAATGCATGGTGTGGCAGGCAGTGCTACTGTGAGTGGGGTGGGCTGTATTACCGAGGGCAGGGGATTTTTTTTTCTTTACCTACACTGTGACTACTGGGAGCCAATAGCTCCTCTCAGGAAAAATGGCCTTTTTGGTTTGGGCACCTATGACCAAATGCTCCAGGCTGCTGATTTTCCAAGTCTCCCTGCTATGCTTCCCTCCCCTCTCTCTCCTTAGAAACCTCAATTCCACACATCCCTCCCTACATCAAAGCCTCAAGTGAGTAGCTAAAAATGAAAACTCCTGTGCTCTGGGTTTAGAAAGGAAACACACACACACACACACACACACACACACACACACACACACACACCCCACCACCACCACCACCACCACCACCACCACCACCACCACCACAACAACAACAACAACAACAGTAAAAGAAACTGCAGCTTTCTTTCCAACCAGCACTGGTCTCTTGGCTCCAGATTCTGCCACAACCAAAAGTCCTGCTGCTTTTATGGCTGGATGTTAGTGGGTCTGGGCTCTGGTGCTCAGGGCTATGGATCCCAGCCTGGGTTCCAGGCCTCTATCTTCTGAAGGAGCAGACTGTCACTTAGCCCAGAGCTCCCACCTCACTCTCAGCCTGCAGACTTGCCAGCCCTGGAGCTGGGTCAGCTCCTCTCATGATCTAGCCCTTTTTGCAAATCTGAGGTGTTTTTCTGTCCTTCCTGGATATGTCTCCTCCTCAGCCTGGACCTCAGTTGGTAATTATAGGTGAAAGTTCTCCAATTCAGTCTAGCCCTTAGAGAAGGTGTACAAAAGGTCTGTTTATTGGGCTGCTATTTTTCCTCTCTCTTTCTCTGACTGCTCTGATATTTCATTTCAATCATTTTGGAAAAAAATCTGAAGCTAGTAAATTCCCAGGGTATACTTTCTGTTGTTGTCCTTGCAAATATTAGCCCCAGAATGTTGCAAAGATTAGCTCTGGAACACTGTCTCCCTTTAGATAGGTTCTGTCCTTGATATGCACTTAAAATGTATCTTCTTTTCTGAGTAATGCACTAGTCCAGGCTTCAAGGTTGCCTTATCTTTACAGCCCTCTGATTCTTCCTGCAACTTGTCTTCTAGTTTCCCAGAGTCTGTATGAAAATCATTTTTCTAATACATGTCCCTCCCCTGTCAGTTTCACAAAAATAAAATACATGTAACAAATAAGCAGAAACCTCAAATTAGAAAATAGGCCATCATTAGGCAGCAGAGACCTCTCCAGAATTAAAAAAAATGCTGATGATTAATAGCTAGCACATCTTCACTGAGGAGTTACAATGATCCACACAGTTCTGTGTGTCCATTGTAGGGGTAGAGCAATGCTTGCTAAGAAATTATACATGCATAAAGGTAAACTGAAACTGATTATTTGATGGTATCAAAACCATAAAATCCTGTTTAAAATTTCTGAACACTTTGTTCTACTTTTTGTATAGAGGCAGTCTCAAAAAAAGTATCGGTGTTTACAATTATATGTAGGTTACCAGGTACAGTTCATAGTACCCTTCTCTAACCCCATATAACTCAGTTTAGAGGTTGAATAAAGGTAAAAGAAGGAGGAGGTAACTTTGTCCACTTTACCAAACACATGGTAGTTAATTTGAATATCTGAAAATTTTCCTCCACACTTTTTTTTCTTGAATTAAGACTAATGAAAGGCAAAGAACATCCAGGCCAACCGAAAAAGTTTGAAGACCAACAATTACAAACATTATTGGATGAAGATATGTGTCAAACTCAAAAACAGCTTGCAGCAAGATTAAACCTTGCTCAGCAAACTATTTCCAATCATTTACAAGCAATGGGAAAGATTTTAAAGGAAGGAAAATGGGTGCCACATTAACTGAACAAAAGACAAATTGAAAACCAAATAGTCATCACTAAAATGTTGCTTCATGGCATGAAAGAAAGTCTTTTTTGCATCGAATTGTGACTGGCAATGAAAAGTGGATTTATTTTGAGAACTCCAAGTGCACAAAATCATGGGTTGATCAGGTCAACCATCAACATCAACTGCAAGGCCAAATTGCTTTGGAAAGAAGACATTTGGTGGGATCAGGAAGGAGTGTTGTTTTATAAGCTTCGAAAACCAGGTTCTATTATTAATACTGATTGCTACCAACAACAAATAATCAATTTGAACCACACTTTGATAATAAACAGAATGGACCAGAAGACATGGCAAAGTAGTTTTGCTTCATGATGATGCACCCTCACACACTTCAAAACCAGTCAAAGACAAGTTAAAAGATCTTACCTGGGAAGTATTAACCCACCTGCCGTATTCACCAGACCTTGCTCCTTCAGATTACCACTTGTTCCAATCCATAGCACATGCACTTGCTGAGAAGCACTTCAAAACATACAAAGAAGTGGAAAATTGGGTCATTGAATGGTTTCCCTCAAAATAAGAAAAGTTCTGTTGGGATGGTATCCATAAATTGTCTGAAAGATGAGGGAAATGTGTAGCTAGTGATGGACATTACTTTGAATTAAGCACTTTTGATGTTCCTCTTGAAATTATTGTGTTTTCTTTTATTACAAAATCCGAATTATTAACAAGTACACCTGGTAAATACATAGCCCATGGACAATTAATAATGAGAGGAAGGCCTGGGGATGGTGTGTGAATGGATTGAAGGGGGTCAATGGTGGGGAGGGAAGAAGGGGACATTTGTAATACTTTGAACAATAAAGTTTTTTGTAAAGTAACCTTGAGTATAAAGCCTACTTTTGTCAAGTCTCTAACATATACCTCATGAAAATCAGCAGACCATTTTGGAGATGGTGTAATTTTAACAATATGCTATCTCTTGATTTCCAAACATGGGTACTTTTGCACTTATTTAGATCTTTAATTTCTTTCAACATAGTGTTGTACTTTTGAGAGGACAAGCCACATATTTAATTTGTGAAATGTATTCTTAAGTATTTTACTATTTTAGGTGCAGTTGTAAATGGTAGTGTTTATTGCATTTCGGATTTTCATTGCTTGTGTACTATATAGAAATACAGTTGATATTTGTATATTCAGCTTCTATTTTGTAACACTGAATGTTAACAATTTTTTACTGTATGTAGAATTTTGATATATGAATAGTAATTGTTTCTTTTATACCTTTCTATTTTGTGTGCTTTGTATTTCTTCTCCTTCCTACCAGTCATGCCAGTTCCTGGCAGAGGGTTTCATTTTTTATTCCATTTATGTAATGTATTAGTATATTTTCGGATGTTAAAACAAACTTGCATTACTAAAATAAATCCAACTTGTTTATGATGCATAATACCTTTTATTTATTTTTATTTTTAAAATATGTTTTACTGATTTCAGAGAGGAAGGGAGAGGGAAAGAAAGAGAAACATCAATGATGAGAGAGAATCATTGATTGGCTGCCTCATGCTTGCCCCCCATACCCCTAGGAATCAACCCTGCAACCGAGTACGTGCCCTGACCAATAATTGAAAGGTGACCTCATAGTTAATAGGTTGATGCTCAACCACTGACCCACATTGGCCTTGCCATAACACCTTTTAAATGTGCTGGATTCGATTTGCTACTATGTGGTTGAGGATGTTTATTCATATGTATCTATATAATAAAACCTAAGTGACCCTTACAGTGGACTGACAGGATGACCAGTCACTGTGATGTGCACTGACCACTAGGGGCAGATGCTCAATGCAGAAGCTGCCCCCTGGTGGTCAGTACACTCTCACAGATAGAGTGGTTGCTCAGCCAGAAGCTAGGATCACGCTGTTGAGTGCAATGGCGGTGGCAGGAGCCTCTCCCGCCTCCAAAGTAGTGTTAAGGAGCAGTGAGCTGAGCAGTAAGGAGCAAGCAGGTGGGCAGTGAGGAGCGAGGGGTCCTGGACTGCAAGAGGGATGTCTGACTGCCAGCATCCCTCATGGGAGCACGGACTGCGACAGGGCACAGGTCAGGCTGAGGAACCCCTCCTCAGTGTACGAATTTCATGCAATGGACTCTAGTATGAAATATTTGTCAGTAATTTTCTTTCCTTTAGTTGATTTGGTCTGTTGTATTTGGGAATACTGACTTTTTAGAATAGGTTGGAAAGTGTTTTAATTTTTGTGAGAGATTATGAAAAGTTGGTATTAATTTTCCTATGGTTATTTTGTAGAATTTGTTATTGCATTACTGAAGCCATCTTGTTCTGAGATTTTCTTTGTTAGTAGTTTATTATTATTATCATTATTATTATTATTTAAAATATATTTTATTGATATTTTTACAGAGAGAAAGGAGAGGGATAGAAAGTTAGAAACATTGATGAGAAACATTGATCAGCTGCCTCCTGCATACCCCTTACTGGGGATGTGCCCACAACCAAGGTACATGCCCTTGACCAGAATTGAACCTAGAACCTTTCAGTCCGCAGGCTGATGCTCTATCAACTGAGCCAAACTGGTTTCAGCATTATCATTATTATTAACAATTTACTCTCCATACATGTAACAGGTATATTCTGTTTCTTCTGTCAGTTTCAGTAGTTACTGTCTTTCTAGGAGTTTGTCCTTTGCATCTACTTTATCTAATTGATTGGCATACAGTTATTCATAGTATTCCTTTATATATATTTGTAATTGCTGTAAGGTCAGTAGTAATCTCCTGTATTTCATTTCTTATTCTAATCATTTGAGTCTTCCCTTTTTTTCTTTGTTAGATTAGCTAATGAATTTTTTAATGTGTTGATAATTTTGAAGTCTGCCTTGTGGTTTTATTGATTTTGTTAGTTTTCTATTTCACTTTAATTAAATTATGCTCTAATTTATTATTTTGTCCTTCTCTTGACATGTTTTTTTTTTTTTACTTTTCCACTCCCTTTATTTTTTACAGAAGTTTTAGGTTCACAGCAAAATTTAACAAAAGGTACAGAGACTTCCCATATACTTCCTGTTCCGATACAGTTGTAGCCTTCCCATTATCACTATCTCCGGCCAGAGTGAAACATTTGTTACAATGGATGAACCTACATTGACACATCATAATCAACCAAAGTCCACAGTGTACATTAGGACAATAGGGTTCAATCTTGGTATTACACATTCTGTGGCTTTGGACAAATGTATAATGACATGCATCTAACATTATGGTGTCACAGAATAATTTTACTACCTTAAAAATCAATTGAATTCCACCTATTCATTCCTACCTCCAGCCTAGCCCCTGACAACCACTGATAATTTTACTGTTTCAGCTAGAGGGTTGATGCATGAAATTTGTGCATGGGGAGGAAGGGTCCCTCATCCCAGCTTGCACCCTCTCCAATCCAGAACCTCTTGGGGAATGTCTGACTGGCTCCTAGCCACTCACCTGCCTGCCTGCCTGCCTGATCACCTCTAATTGCCCCCTTGCCAGGCTGATCACCTCTAACTGCCTCTGCCTGCTGGCCTGATCATCCCTCATTCCTCCCCCAATTGCCTGGTCATTCCCAACTGCTCCCCCCCTGCTGGCCTGGTTGTCCCACACAGCGTACTGCTCAGTCATTTGGTCACCCATCACAAACCTCCCTGCTAGCCTGGTTGCCCCATGCAGCCTGTTTGGTCATCTTTTGGTTGTGATGATCACTTAGGTTTTATATAGCTGGATAGTTTTGCTTCTTCTTGTATAATATATTTTATATTTTTACTTTACTTATTTATTCATTACAATGTATGCTCTCTTCCACCTCTTTCCCCCTCCATCTCTCTTCCCCCACTCCGCCTCTCCTCTTGCAATCACTACTGCTGTCCATATCCATGCATTCTCTCCTTTTTTTTTCTTTTTTACTCAATCTCCACACACACACACACACACACACACACACACACACACACACTAAAACCCCTCCTTTATAGATATCTGCCTGCTCTCTTATCTGTGAGTCTATCTCTGTTTTGCTTGGTAGTTTTTTTTTCTTTTTCCAGTCTTTTTTTTAAATATATTTTATTCATTTGTTACTGTGGATTTTAGTTAATATTTGGATTCTCTTTTTATTGGCAAATATTCCTATATTTTGCAGGCCTGAAATACATCTTGTATATATAGATATCGTTTTATATAACTGTTTGAAAATAAGTTTCAGGAATATATACATTTATATTGTTTTTGTACTTACATAATTAGTTATAATTATAATTGTAAATGAAATGGTGCTCTTTCTTTTTTATTTGGATTAGAATTACTGTCTTTGATACATTCTTCTAATAAAATGGTACACACACACACACACGCACGCACATACACACACACACACACACACGCACACACTTATCCACACATAGAGTTTCCTGCATAAGAATTGGTACATTTTTAACCAGTTTAT
This sequence comes from Antrozous pallidus, assembly GCA_027563665.1. Lineage (NCBI taxonomy): Eukaryota > Metazoa > Chordata > Mammalia > Chiroptera > Vespertilionidae > Antrozous > Antrozous pallidus. The sequence continues at coordinate 114,390,719 of CM050509.1, forward strand.
AAGTTTATAAAAATATATTTAGTTTAGCCAAAAAATATGACAAGGGTGCAAAGGGAGCAATGTATTGTGACTAGACAATCAAAAAAAATAAGAGAAATACAGAATGTCCAATAAAAATTTAAATAAGTGCCCAGATTCATGAATGACCATAAAATATTAATAAAACTGAAATGAAAATAGTAATTATATAACCAAATTACCATAATTAAAAGATATTAACATATCATAAATTGGCTAGCATGTGAGCTTATATAACAGAAGTTACATTTAAATAATTAGCAAAATCATTTTGCCAACATTTAATAAAGTTGAAGATGTATATACCCAATACCCCAGGGATTCTGCTTCTAAATATATGACCAAGTGAAACTGTCACACACGTCCATGAGAAGACATGTATCAAAATATTCCTTACAAAATTATTTGCTTGCAATAGAATAAAATTAGAACAAAAACAAGATTCTATTGATGGAACAGAAAAATATTTTTATATACAATTAAACATTACTCAAAAAGGAAACTAAACAAAGTGATAAAAATAATTATAGAGATAAATTTAAAATTATAATAAAAGGAGAATAATGTACTTATTCACAATAAAATGTGTACAAATTTAATGCACTTGGAAGAATTTTTCTTTAAGGTAGCACAGTGACTGGTACACTAGGAGTTTTGAGAGCCAGAGAGGGAGAATAGGACTGGACAGTGAGATATGATGGTTAAAGTTATTAATACTTACTACATAGCTGAATAAAGCAGAAAAAATATATGTGTGTGTCTCATAAACACACACAAAAACAAAGGATTAATGAAATGGTGATAAAGTCTAGCAAAGATTTTTGTAAACATAAACAACCTATATAATAAAAGGCCAGTGACCATAAGCATAATGACTGGAATGACCACTTGACCAGTCACTATGAGGTGCATTGACCATCTCTTGGTCCCTCCTCTCTAGTCTGCAGGCTCTGATCACAGCATGGCAAATGGGGAACCATGGTGAGCTGGAGTGGGTGGCAGCGGGTGGGACTGAGGAATGGCGAGTGGGCAGAAGATGGCCCAGATTGCAGGCTAAGCCTAGGGGACACTACCTGCACATGATTTCATGTGCTGGGCCTCTAGTCCTATCTAATAAAAAGGGAATATGCTAATTGACCCTCACACCATTGCAAATATGGCAGCACACACAACCAATAAGAAAGAAATATGCTAATTGGCTGTCACACCCTCAAAGATGGTGGTACCCACAACCACAAGATGGCAGCACCCAATCCCCTCAGCCCCACTGGGGCAGCGGGTGTGCAGCAGGGCTCAGCCACTCTGCATGCCTGCCTCTGGAGTTCCCCAGTCCCCTCAGCCACCCAGCCACCCAAGGCTGGCCTGAGATGCAGGTAAGCCTCAGATGGCAGCTGCCCAGGGCTGGCCCTAGGCACAGGAAAGCCTCAGAGGGTACCTATCCAGTTGCCCAGGGAAGCCCGAGGTTCAGATAACCAGGGCCAGTCGAAGCTTGGGCTGCTAGCAGTGGCAGCAGCAGAAATGTGATGAGGTGTTGCCTTCCCCTGATTATTGGGTCACCTCCTGAGGGCTCCTGGACTATAAGAGGGGGCAGGCTGGGCTGAGGGACCCTCTTCCAGTGCATGAACTTTTATGTACCAGGCCTCTAGTATTTCTCATAAGATTTGCAAGGAGCCCTAATCAGTTTAGCTCAGTGGATAGAGCATTGGCCTGTGGACTGAAGGGTCCCAGGTTTGATTCCAGTCAAGGCCATGTACCTTGGTTGCAAGCACATCCCCATTAGGAGGTTTGCAGGAGGCAGCTTATCAATGTTTCTCTCTCATCGATGTTTCTAACTCCGTCTCCATTCCTCTCTGTAAAAAATTCAATAAATATCATTAAAAAAATGTGCAAGGAAAGTCACATCCCCTCTAATAGCTTTTATGGACTGAATGTTTACTAGAATGTCTCCCCAGAATCAAGTGTTGAATCCCTCTCCCCCCCTTCCCCCATGTGATTATATTAGGAGGTGAGGCCTTTGTAAAGTAATTAAGTTTAGGTGAGGTCATGAGGAATTTGTACCCTAGAAGCAGAAGAGGTACCAGTGCATCTCTTTCTCCACAATGTGAGGACACAGTGAAAATATTTTCTGTATGCCAGGAAAAGTGTTGTCACCAAAACCTGACTTTGCTGGCAACCTAATCTTAGATTTCCTGGATCGCTGAAATCTGAGAAATAGATGTCTGTTGTTTAAACCACTAATTTTGTAGTATGAGTTTTGTTATACCAGCTGACAGAGATTAATACATAGCTAAAATAATCTTGAAGAAAAATCACACTACCCAACACTAGATAGTTAAGCCTTCTATATAACTATAGCAATCAAGATTTTGTGATATTGGCAGAGAGAGCGAGCTATACATAAATCAGTGAAACAAAATACATCACATAGAAGTAGACACACACACACAAAAATATGCCTGACTGATTATTGACAAAGTTGCACAATTAAATGAGGAAAGGATAATTCTTTCAACAAATAGTGTGAGAGTAACTAGACATTGATAGTTTAAATAAATAAACCTTGTCCTAGATCTCAAATCTCACACCCACTACACAAAGTAACTAAAAATAAATTATGGGCTTAAATATATATTGTAAAACCATAGAAGTTTTAGGAAAAAATAGAATAAAATTTGAGATCTAGTGTTAGATAAAGAATTTTTAGATTTGACACCAAAACACTTGATCCATAAAAGAAAAATTTTATGAACTACACTTGGTAAAAGTTACAAACTTCTGTTCTGAAAGAACCTATTAGGAAGATGGAAGAACAAGCGACAGAGAAAATATTTAAAACCACATATCTGACAAATGATTGGAACCTATATAAATAACGATATATAAAAACATAAAAGCAATTAAAAATAGACAGAAAACATTAACATACATTCCAATAAAATGGACACAAATATGTCAAATAAAATAATGAAAAAGATGTTTAACATCATTAGTCACTGGGAAAATTCAAATTTAAGAGATTTGACTACACATCTATCAAACTGACTAAAATAAGAAATAGTAAAAACTCCAAGAAAACAGATCACTCATATACAGCTTGTGGGAATGTAAAATGGTATGGCCATTCTGGAAAACAATTTGACAGTTTTCTGTAAAATAAAATATATGACTATCATATCAGGCACCAATTGCACTACTGGTCATTTTCCCAGAGAAAATAACCTATTTTCACACAAAACTGTGCACACATATTTAGGAAAGATTTATTTATAATGGTTTAAAACTGAAAACAACCCAGACATATTTTAACTGGTAAATGGTTAAACATACTGTGAAGTATCCATACCGTGAAATTCTACTCAGCAACAAGGTACTGAATTATTGATACACACAACTTAGTTGAATCTCAAGGAAATTGTGGTGAGCATAAAAAGTCACTCCCAAAAGGTTACATAATGCATCATTTTATTTATATAATTTTACTGATAGGAAAAACATTATATAAATGAAAAGATTAGTCTGCACCAGTGGTTAGGGTCAAAAGTGGGGTTGGGTGGTCAATAAAAGGGCATCACGAGGTTCCCATGTATTTATATAACTGTTTTTTATTGTGCTTGTCTCTATATCAACATTCTGGTTGTAATACTGTACCATAGTTTTGCAAGATAGTACCCTAGGGGAAGATTTAGCAAAGGACATACAGAATATATGTATCATTTATAACAACAGCGTGTGAATCTACAAAATAAATAATTTAATTTATGAAATTAATTAGAAAATATTACCATAATACAAAACAACTAGGAAGTTATACACTTAGTAAACACAACTCAATAGTCAAATTCATAGATTCAAAGAGTACTATAATGGTTTTCTGAGGCTGAAGAATGGGAAAATGGGGAATGACTAACCAATGGGCATGAAGTTTCAGGGAAGCAAGATGAATAAACTATAGATACCTTATGTACAACATCGTGCCTATAATCAACAGTAATGTATTATACAGTCAAAATTTATTAAAATGGTGAGTTTTTTGTGATAAAATAAAATGAAATAGAATTTAGAAAAGAAAATACATGCAATTAATTAAGCATTGCAGTAAACATCTCTTTTACAAAGTATCAAACTATTAAACTAAAATATATTGCTGAATTGTACTACCTTGGCATAAGTATGATAAAACAAACTTACATCAAACAAAAAAGCTTCTAAAGAGCAAAATAAACCATCACCAAAATGAAAAAGAAAATCCACTGAATAGGAGAACATATTTACCAATGATACATCTGATAAGGGGCTAATTTCCAAAATATATAAAGAACTCATACAACTTTTTTTAAAAAGGAAGACAAACTTGACCGGCCTGGCTCAGTCATTGAGCATCAACCTGTAAACCAGGAGGTCATGGTTTCATTCTAGGTCAGGACACATACCCAGGTTGCAGTATCCATCCCCAGTGGGCGCTTGCAGGAGGCAACTGATTAATGGTTCTCTCTCATCATTGATGTTTCTGTCTCTCTCTACCATTCCTTTTCTCTCTGAAACCAATCAAAAATATTTTTTTAAAAAGGAAGACAAATAATCCAATCAAAAATGGGCAAAGGACCTAAATATACACTTCTCCAAAGAGGGCATACAGATGATCAATAGAAATTTGAAGAAAATTCTCAGTGTTACTAATCTACAGTAGTGTCAACAACAACAAAAAAAACAGACTTAAAAAAAGAAACTATTTATCAATGCTCATTTAATAAAAAAACATTTTGGACTAAGTATATAGTTTAGTTCTTTGTTACTAGACTATCACCTCACATGTTGGATGAATGGCCTGAATTCAATAGCTAGTCAGACAGAATAATTATTAGAGGATGAGAGCAGGGCCAATATTGATTTTAAATTTAAAAATATTAATAATATGTGCATTTATTGATACCTAATTGTGTACAAGGTTCTTTTCTAAACATTATCTAAGAATTTTATCTTATAATCTATGGAGTAGTTCCACTTCTAATATTAGTAGAATATGTCTTATTGGAGCAACTGTTCTATAAATAATAGCAGTGACTCTAGACAAAACATTTAAAAAATGCTCTCTGGCCCTGGCCTGTGTGGTTCAGTTGGTTTAGTGTCATCCTATGCACAGAAAGTTCACCAGTTCAATTCCTAGTCAGGGCATATGCCCAGGTTCTGAGTTTGTTCCCCATTGGGGTGCATATGGGAGGCAACCAACTGATGTTTCATTGATGTTTCTCTCTCATATTTTCTCTCTAAAAATCAATAAAAACGTGTGTGTGTGTGTGTGTGTGTGTGTGTGTGTGTGTGTGTGTGTAATTATTTTTATTTTTCATGATATTTTACTCTAGTAAGAACACTTAACATGACACTTATCTTTAAAAGTTTTTTATTTATTTTATGGTTTAAAGTGTTATATGTATCTCTTTTTTCCCCAATTGACCCCTCCTCCTGCCACTCCGTCCACCCAGGACAAGCTGTGACCGCCCATGTGTCAATGTCCATTGATTATGCTACTATGTATGCATACAAGTCCTTTGGTTGATCTCTAGGCAACCATCCCCTAGCCTCACCACTTCCCTGCCTTCTCTCTGAGGTTGGATGGTCTGTTCAGTGTTTCTTTGTCTCTGGATCTGTTGTTCATTATTTCCCACATATAAGTGAGATCATGTGATATTTATCTTTCTCCAACTTGATTATTTTGTTTAGTATAATGCTCTCCAGGTCATCCGTGATGTTGTAAATGGTAAAAGTTCTGTACTTTTTATAGCAGCATAGTAATATTCCATTGTGTAGATGTACCACTCTTTTTTAATCCACTTATCTGTTGATGGGCACTTAGGCTGTTTCCAAATATTTTTTAATTTAATAAATCTTTATTGTTCAGATTATTATAGGTGTTCCTCATTTTCTCCCCATAGATCCCCTTCACCCAGTTCCCACCCCACTTTCTGCCCTTACCCCCACACTGTTCTCATCCATAGGTGTAAGATTTTTGTCCAGTCTCTTCCCGCATCCCACACACCCCTTTCCCCTCTAGAGTTGTCAGTCCACTCCCTTTCAATGCCCCTGATTCTATTATATTCACCACTTTATTCTGTTCATCAGATTTTTTATTCACCTGAATTTTAGTTTCACTTATTGATAGACATGTATTTGTTTTTCATAATGTTTATCTTTACTTTTTTCTTCTTTCTCATCTTCTTAAAGAATATCTTTTAACATTTCATTTAATACTGGTTTGGTGGTGATGAAGTCCTTTAGCTTTTTCTTATCTGTGAATCTCTTTATCTGACCTTAAATTATGAATGATAGCTTTGCTGGGTAGAATAATCTTGATTGTAGGTTCTTACTATTCATCACTTTGAATATTTCTTGCCATTCCCATCTGGCCTGCATAGTATATGTTGAGAAATCAGCTGACAATCATATGGGTGCTCCCTTGTAGGAAATTAACTGTTTTTCTCTTCTTGCTTTCAATATTCTCTCTCTGTCTTTTGCTCTTGGCATTTTAATTATGATGTGTCCCAGAATTGGTCCTCTTTGGATTCCTTTCATTTGGGGTTCTCTGCAGGTCCTGGACCTGTAAGTCTATTTCTTTCACTAGTGGGGGAAGTTTTCAGTCATTATTTCTTCAAATAGGTTTTCAGTATCTTGCTCTCTCTCTTCTTCTGGCACCCCCATAATTCAGATGTTGGTATGCTTGAGGTTGTCCCAGAGGCTCCTTACACTATCTTCAACTTTTTGGATTCTTTTTTTCTTTTTGCTCTTCTGGCTGAGTGTTTATTGCTTCTTTGTATTTCAAATATTTGACTTGATTCTTATGGTCCTCTAGTCCACTGTTAGGTCTCTGTATAATATATTTTATTTATGTCAGTGTATGCTTAATTTCTAGTCGGTCTTTTTTCATATCCTCAAGAGTCTCGCTAAATTTATTGGCCTTCTCTAGGAAATTTTTGAAAAACCTTATAATCATGGTTTTGAACTCTATAGCCTGTCATTTGCTTTCCTCCATTTCTTTCATTTGTGATCTGCTTCTTAGTCTCTGCATTTTCACTGTTTCCATGAGTTGGTCAGCTGTGTCTACACTGGGAGAACTGCTGTGGTAGAAACACTCTTATGAGGCAAGACTTGCAAAATTTCAAAAGCCTCTGTGCTCAGGTTGGATGGGACAGAGCCTCAGGTCAGAGCTGGCAGCCTTGGCTTCCCATCAGCCCTGCCCTACGAGGCCCACAGGTCTCAGTGTCTCTTGGTAATCACTGAAATCACCTCTGAGAGAAAGCTGCCCTCAAGTTTCGCCCAATGCAAGGCAGTCCACTTTCTCCCCAGATGATTTGGGGTTCCTGGAAACTTGCCCAGAGCTGGAGTTCAGTGTAGTCAAGAGCTATTTTCTTCCTCTTAATTTAGAAAGCCAGCCGCACACTCAACTTCTCTGTGCACACATGAGCCTCTGGACCAGTGCCTTCTGCAACTCACGAGTCAGTGTGCTTTCTCTTTTACTGACAGTCCAGATCCCCTCCGAATGAGTCTGGTTTCCCAGCATCTCACCCTGGCCTGGAGATCAGTATAGTCTGGAGCCTCTGTCTCTTCCTGCTTTAGAAAGCCAGAAATGTACTAAAACACCTGTGCACATAACCGCCCTTCCTCTCCACATTTGTCTCTGTGCCTCAGACTTCTGCAGCTCTTCTGATTCTCCGTGTGCTTTTTTATTTCCTTCTAGTTGTAGAATTTCTGATCAGCCAGCTTTCCTGTGGTTCTGGATAGCATTCATTTTGTCTTTTAGTTGTAGTTTTAATATTGTTGGACTAGGTAGCAGTTTACATGCTTATCTATGCTGCCAACTTGGTTTCTCTCCCTGTTTCCAAATCTTAGCTATCATAAATTGTGCTGCTTTGAACATAGGGGTGCATATATCCTTTCTGATTGGTGTTTCTGGTTTCTTGGGATATATTCCCAGAATTGGGATTACTGGGTTAAATGGGAGTTTCATTTTTAATTTTCTGAGGATTATCCAAACTCTTTGCCACAGTGGCTGCACCAGTCTGCATTTCCACCAGCAGTCCATGAGGGTCCCTTTTTCTCCAGATCATCTCCAACACTTGTCATTTGTTGAATTGTTCATGATAGCCATTCTTACAGGAGTGAAATGATACCTCATTGTTGTTTTGATTTGTATGACTTTTTTTTAACAATGAAGAAGGATTTATCTCTTTTAAAAAAATATATATTTTATTGATTTTTCACAGAGAGGAAGGGAATGGGATAGAAAGTCAGAAACATCGATGAGAGAGAAACATCGATCAGCTGCCTCTTGCACACCCCCTGCTGGGGATGTGCCCAAAGCCGCGGTACATGCCCTTGACCGGAATCGAACCTGGGACATTTCAGTCCGCAGGCCGCCACTCTATCCACTGAGCCAAACCGGTTTCGGCTGATTTGTATGACTTTGAATATGTTTTCATATGTCTCTCAGCATTGTATATGTCCACTTTTGAAAAGTGTCTATTTAAGTCTTTTGTCCATTTTATAATTAGATTATATAAATTCCTTTTGTTAACTTGTATGAGAGACAAAATGGACACAGTCTTAGAAAAATACAAGCTTCCAAAACTCAATCAAGAAGAATAAAAAAACTTGAATAAGCCGATAACTACCAATGAAATAGAAGCATAATTAAAAACCTTCCAGTAAACCAAAGCCTGGGGGGACACATCACAGAGGAGTTTTACCAAACATTCAAAGAAGAACTAACACCTATCCTCCTCAGACAATTTCAGAAAATTCAAGAGGAAAGCACACTTCTATGCTCTTTCTATGAAGCCAGCATTACCCTAATTCCAAAACCAGATAAAGATACCACAAAAAGAGAGAACTACAGGCTAATATCCCTATCAACATGCTAAAATTCTCCAAAAAAATTATAACAAATTGGATCCAGCATTACATTAGAAAGATCATACACCATGACCAAGTGGGATTTATTCTGGGGATGCAAAGATGGTACAATATCCCCAAGTCAATAACTGTGATACATCACATAAACAAATTGAGAGATATAAATCACATAATCTTACCAATCAATGCAGAAAAAGCATCACCTAACCAGACAGCCTCTGCCACCATTGGAAACAATCCCAGGGAAGCCAGCTCTTCTACAAAGGCTGCACTTTTTTGTAGGGGAGAACAGCTGTGACTGGAAGGCCAGCCTCACCTCCATCCAGGGTGCTCTCATATAACACCCACTACTCTACAACCACCGCCACCAGGGACCTGCTGCATTGGCTGAGGTCACATGATCACTGAGACTCTAGCTACTTCTGGCTCGGGCTCCTGTGAGTTCTGAAACACACACCCCTCTGGCCAGCACAATGCTTTAGCCCAGGGCAATGCAGTATTAAATAATGATAGAGTTATAAGTGAGATCAAAGAAGACATTTTTAATATCCGGGAAAGGAATGACAAGGAAAACACAACAATCCAAAATCTATAGGACACAGTGAAAACAATCCTGAGAGGCAAGTTTACAGCTCTACAGGCCTAATTCAAAACAAATAATAAAAATAAAAAAATGGTAATAAATCATCTAAAATACAACTTAAAGAATTAGAAAGAGAGAAACCAGAATAGTTCAAAGTGAGCAGAAGGAAGGCGATAATACAGAACAGAGCAGAAATAAATGATATAGAGACAAAAAAAACACCATAAAAGATCAATAAAACCAAGAGCTGGTTCTTCGAAAAGATAATCAAGATTGATGAACCTCTAGCCAGGCTCACCAAAAAGCAAAGAGAGAGGACCCAAATAAAGAAAACCAAAAATGAAAGGGGTAAAATAACAACAGACCTCACAGAAATACAAAGGATTGTTATAAAATACTATGAACAACTTGTTTTCAACAAATTTAATAACTAGAGCAGTGGTTGGTAAACTCGGGCTCACAAGCCACATGTGGCTCACAGGCTGTAGTTTGCCGACCACTGACCTAGAGGAAATGGACATATTTCTACAAAAATACAACCTTCCAAAACTCAATCAGGAAGAATCTAAACATCCCAATAGGCCAATAACTATGGAGGAAATTGAAGGAGTCATCAAAAAACTTCCAGCAAACAAAAGCCCAGAGCCAGATGGCTTCACAGGGGAGTTTTACTTATCATTCAAAGAAGAACTAAAACCTATCCTCCTCAGACTATTCTAAAAATTCAAGAGGATGGAACACTCAATAGCTCTTTCTTTGAATACAGCATGACCCTAATACTAAAACCAGTAAAGACAACACAATGAAAGATAATTATAGGATGATATCCCTCATGAACATAGATGCTAAAAATATTTTTAAAAATTCTGACAAATTGGATCCAGCATTACATCAGAATGATCATACACTATGACCAAGTAAGGTGAGGCAAGGATAGTACAATGTCTACAAATCAATAAACGTAACGCATCACATATAAAAACAGAGATACAAATCATATAGTCATAGCAATTGATGCAAAAAAGCATTTAACAAAACATAACACCTTTTCTTGATAAAAACTCCTAGTAAGGTGAGAATAGTGAGATCATACCTCAACATAATAAAAGCATTATGATAAATCTACAGCCAACATCATACTCAATGGTAAAAAACCTAAAACTATCTCCACTAAAAACAGGAACAAGACAGGGTGCCCATTCTCACCACTCCTGTTCAACACAGCACTAGCCATTGATATCAGACAAGAAGAAGATATAAAAGGCATCCATATTGGAAAAGAAGAAGTAAAGCTGTCCTTATTTGCAGATGACATGATATTGTACATAGAAAACCCAAAAGACTGCATCAAAAAACTAATAGACTTAATAAATGAAATCAGCAATGTAGCAGGGTACAAAATCAATGCCAAGAAATCTATGGCATTTCTATACACCAATGGTGAGCTTACAGAAAGAGAGACTAAAAAAGGAATTCCATTTTCCATCACACCAAAAAATTAAGATACCTAGGAATAAACTTAACTAAGGAGGTAAAAGACCTACTGAAAAAAAGAGATAGAGGAAGATGTAAACAGATGGAAGAACATACTGTGTTCATGGATTGTCAGACTCAACATCATTAAAATGTTCATACTACTCAAAGCAATCTATAGATTCAATGAACTGCCATTAAAATACCAATGGTATATTTTACAATCCTAGAAAGAACTTCCCCAAAATTCTTCTGGAATAAAAAAAGGCCCCGAATAGCCACAGCAATCCTGAGAAAGAAGAACAAAGTAGGTTGAATCTCAATACCAGATTTCAAGCTGTACTACAAAGCCAATGTTCTTAAAACAGCCTGGTTCTGGAACAGAAACAAACATACAGGCCAATGGAATAGAATAGAGAATCCAGATATCAACACAAACCACTATGCTCAATTAATATTTGAAAAAGAAGGCATGAATATACAATGGAATCAAGACAGTCTCCTCAATAAATTGTGTAGGGAAAACTGGATAGATACTTGAAAAAAAATTAAATTAGACCAACAACTTATACTATACACAAAAATAAACTCAAAATGGATACAGGACTTAAACATAAGATGGGAAACCATAAAAATACTAGAGGAATCCACAGGCAGAGAGATCTCAGACATATGCTGAAGCAATTTATTCACCAATACCTCTCCTAGGGCAATGGATATTGAAGAGAAAATAAACAAATGAGACTACATCAAAATAAAAGCTTTTGCACAGCAAAGAAGACCATCAAAGAAAGAACAAGAAAGCCCATTGCCTGTGAGAACATATTTGCCAATGATATCAACAATAAGGGTTTAATCTCCAACATTTACAGGGAACTCATACACATTAACAAAAAGAAGATAAATAACCCAATAAAAAATAGGCAACTGATCTAAATATACATTTTTTGAAAGAAGACAGAAGGAAAGCCAAGAGGCCTGTGAAAACTTGCTAAAAATTACTACTCATCAGAGAGATGCAAATCAAAACAATGCAGTACCATCTCACACCTATCAGAATAGCTATTATCAACAAGTCAACAAATGAGAAGTACTGGGGAGAATGCAGAGAAATAGGAACCCTCTTGCACTGCTGGGAGAATGCAGACTGGAGTAGCCACTGTAGAGAACAGTATGGAGTTTCCTCAAAAAACTAAAAATGGAACTCCCATTTGACCCAGTGATCCCACTTCTAGGAATATATCCCAAGAAACTAGAAACACCAATTAGAAAGGATGTATGCATGTCTATGTTCATAGATGCACAATTTACCATAAATAAGATTTGGATACAGCCTAAGTGCCCATCAGCAGATGAGTGGATTAAAAAACTGTGGTACATCTACACAATGGAATACTGTGCTGCAGTAAAAAAGGAGTTCTTACCATTTGCAACAACATGGATGGAGATGGAGAGCATTATGTTATGTGAAATATGCCAGCCAGAGAAAGATAAATATCACATTATCTCACTCATTTGTAGAGTATAATGAAGAACATATACTGATGAGCAAAAATAGATCCAGAGACAGAGAAACATCGATCAGAACGTCAAACCTCAGGGAAGGTATGGGATGGTCGGGGTAAGGGAGAAAGATCAACTAAAGGATTTATATGCATGCATATAAGCCTAATCAATAGTCACACACAACATGGGGTTAGGAGCATGAATGGGAGGTGGGGGGTAATGGTAGAATAAGGATACATATGTAATACCTTAATCAATAAAGAAATAAAATAAAATAAAATTCCAAAAGAATAAAAGAAATTAAGTGGACCAACAAAAAACTTTGAAGAAACAATGCCAAAAATTTCCTAAAATTCATGAAAGATATTGTCACAGATTTAAGATCACAACACCTCAAAAACAAAGATAAATAAAGAGATAACCACATTATAAGCATATCATAATTAAATTTCTGAAAGCAAACAGAAAATCATGACCACTGAGTTCTCATCAGGAAAAAAAAAGTAGAGGCCCAAAGAAAATAGGATACTTAAAATGCTGGAAAAAAGCAACATAGAAGTTTATATTTAGAGAAAATATCCTACCAGAATGAAGGCCAGAAAAATATAGTGTATTGTTGATCCTCTAGTAGAACTGTACTAACAAACAAACAAAAACTAGAGGACATCTCCTGGCTAAAGGAATATGGTATCAGACAAGAGCTGAAATCTTCAGGAGAAATGAAGAATATCAGGAATGGTAAATGTCTGAATTAAATTTAATTGCTCTATGTTACATGTGACTTTCAAAAAAATTCTATCCAACATTCTACTCTGGTATTTATAATGTATGTAGTGGCAAGACATATGACAACTACAATAATGTATGGGATTGGTAAATTAACATATATAGTTCAAGGTCTTTGTATTTTAATTGAAATGTCAAGAGTAACACAAACTAAGTGGTAAAAAGTAAGGATACATATATTACACTACCTAAAGAAACTACTAAAATTATGCCAAAAGTATAACTAAGAATTTAATATAGTAAAATTAATTTCTAAAATATATATATATTATAGATTAATCCCAAACAAGAGAGCAGAGGATCAACAGAAGAATGAAAATCAGTTAGGGGGAAGAAGAAAGATAAAGTGATCTAAATTCAATAATTTAAATAATTACTTTAGAGTAAATGTACTAAATATTCCAATGAAAAATAACTCTATGAGGCTGGTGACATTTTTATTTCTTTACTAGAGTCCCAATGCACGAAATTCATGCATGGGAGTGGGGGTTTCCCTCAGTCTAGCCTGCACACTCTCCAATCTGGGACCCCCTGAGAGATGTTCAACAGCCCATTTAGGACTGGTCATACCTCAAAGGGCAATTGGACATCCGTCTCACAATCCAGGACTGCTGGCTTCCAACTGTTTGCCTGCCTGCCTGCCTGCATGATTGCCCCTAATAGCTTCTGCCTGCCAGCCTGATCAGCCCATGACCACTCCCCTGCCAACCTGATCGATGCCTAACTGCTCCCCTGCCAGTCCAATTTCCCCTAACTGCCCTCCCCTGCAGACCTGGTCCCCTCAACTGCCCTCCATTGCTGGCCAATCACCCCAAACTGCCCTCCCTTGCTGGCCTGGCTGCCCTCAATAGCCTTCCCCTGCAGAACTGGTACCTTCCCAACTGCCCTCCCCTGCAGGCCTGGTAACCCCCAACTGCCCTCTCCTTCAGGCCTGATCACCCACAACTTCCCTCCCCTGCAGGCGGGATTAGCCCCAACTGCCTTCCCCTGCAGGTCTGGTCACCCCCAACTGCCCTCCCCTGAGGGCCTGGTCACCCACAACTGCCCTCCTTGCAGGCTTGGTCCCTCTCAACTTCCCTTCCCTACTGGCCTGATCACCCACAACTGCCTTCCCCTGTCAGCCATCTTGTGGTAGCCATCTTGTGTCCACATGGGGGCAGCCATCTTTGACCACATGGGCGCAGCCATCTTGTGTGTTGGAGTGATGGTCAATTTGCATATTACTCTTTTATTAGGTAGGATTTTCTTTCTTTTTTTTTTTGGAGAAACTAAAGCACAGAGAGAATAATCATTCATAAGTTCATACAAGTGGAAGGGCCAGGATTTAAACCCAATTAGAACCCATGTTCTCTTTAAAAACCTTTTTATTTTTTTAAGAGAGAGAGAGAATCAATTTTGTCTTCCACTTAGTTGTGCATTCATTGGTTGCTTCTTCTATGTGCCCTGACCAAAGATTACAGCCCATGTTCTTAATGTCAAAACAATGAAACGATGTCATTTAAAATTTAAGTGTTAAGTGACATTAACATTTAATGTCCAGCTCTGACCCACTACAAATTAATTTCCAAATAAAAATAGATTTTAGTTGTGAGATAATAATTTGTAATGCAAGGTTAGTGAACTCAGTGCTAAGATAAAAGTTATTGATACAATAGTTACATGAATTGTTAAAAAAAAAAGCAAAAGACAATACAAATATGTATTAAGTACTACAGCACAGCCTAGAGATGGAAAAGAAGAGAGAGACTTCCCTTAAAAAGAGAACTGGGGATTGAAGTTTGGAGATATTAAAGGATAAAAAACTTTCTATACATGAGTGAAGTTATTCCAAGCTATGCAAATGGAATGTTCAATCATACTGGGTTGCAGGTACTGTCTTATGGAATACAATAATGAGATTAGCCTGATTAGTGCTATAATATGCACACTGTTAAATCAATAAAACAGATAAGTATAACTACTTGAGTAACTAGACAAAGAATTAATCTCACAAGGCCTCACTAGAAGAATATTTCTTATGGTGTGGCTAAGAGCTATCTTTTGCTCTAATCTATTTTATAGTTCTCGTGAAAGACTTCATGGGGGAAATCGGTCATCCACATATACAGTGGAATTGAGAAGGCTGTCAAACACATTGTTTGATATATTTAACATGCAAAATTGTGTTCATAGGCTGAAAAATTAGCCGAATCTATCAAGAGGTGATTTAATATATAGTTCAAATTGAGTAAGTACAACATATAATGAGATGTTTAAAAGTTAGTAAGAAAATTACTTCAGGATTTTATAATAAACTTATTCTCTGAGTTCCAGTTACTTCATCTACAAATTGATGTGATTAAATTAAAATATTTCAATGGTTCTATGAAATTCTTGCCCAGCCAGCATGGCTCAGTGGTTGAGCATTGACCTATGAGCCGGAAGATCATGATTCAATTCTTAGAAGGTCATGATTCAATGCCCAAGTTGTGGGCTTAATCCCCAGTATGAGGTGTGCAGAGGGATCCAATCAATAATTTTCTCTCATCATTGATGTTTATATATCTCTCTCCCTTTCCCTTCCTCTCTGAAATCAATAGCAATATATTAAAAACAAAACAAAAAATTTATAGACACAGACAATAGCATGATGATTATAAGAGAGAAAAGGTTTGGGAGAGGTAGAAAAAGATTAAAGGTGGATGAATGATGATGAAAAGAGACTTGACTTGGGGTGGTGAACACACAATATAATATATAGATGATGTATTATAGAATTGTCCACCTGGAAACCTATATACTTTTATTAACTAATGTCACCCCAACGAATTCAATTAAAAATACTTATTTAATGTAATAAATCTTCTACTTAATAAAATTAACTTTTTCCCATTTATTGAAAAAATAAACTACATTTTTATTTCAGTTTCCTTATGAAAAATATTTTTGCTTAAAATATATTGATTGATCATAATTTCTGTAAAAATGCATATATAACTTGAATTTTGTGTTTAAATATTTTTGTGATTATTTTCAATTAAGAATCATTATAATTATTAGTATAGTAATTAAACAAAATTATAGTCACATTTTTTTATTTGTAAAATATGTTAAACAAATATTAACATGTTATTGGGAATTAGTTATTAGTAGAGTCACATGGGACTGTTTTTGTACTAAGTTCATATATCTACAATGAATATTACTTTTCGCTAGAATTAGATAGGAGTCAGCATCATTTATTTTTTTCCACTTGTTTTTGCAGATGTGAGCAATGAAAAAAATCTGTTCACATAAATAAATGGATGCAAATGGAAGGAGTTTGGTTAAAACACTGTCATTCAATTATTTGATTTCCTTTGGTAGGAACCAAAAACTTACCAAAAGTTTTTGCCAAAATGGAGACAAACTCATAGATAGAGAGCTGGTAGACAGCTCTGGCAGTGAGTGGGGAGTGGTCAGTGGTATTGAGTGGGTGGAGGGATTGAGCAAAAAAAAAAAAAAGAAAAGTAAATAAAACTTACTGAGACTATGAATCAATGTTAATGTTTTTTTAACCTCCTTTATTTGGTAGTGATTTGGGGTGTAGTTACTTTGGACAAGGGTTGGTTTAAAGTAATCTATTCAGTAGCCAAAAATCTCTAAATAAAATACAGCCATACCTCGTTTTATTTTGTTTTGCTTTATTGTGCTTTATAGATATTATGGATTTCACAAATTTAAGGCCTGTGGAAAGTCTGCATTGAGCAAATCTGCCTGTGGCCCTTTTCCAGCAGCGTTTTCTCACTTTGTGAATCTATGTCACATTTTGGCAATTCTCAAAATTTTCAAACTTTTTCATTATTGTTATGCTTGTCATGGTGATCTGTGATCAGTGATCTCAGATGTTATTATGTAATTGTTTCTGGTTGCCAACAACTATGTTCATATGACAGCATATTTAATCAATATATGTTATGTGTGTTCTGACTGCTCTACTGAAGGCCCATCTCCCAATCTCTCTCACTCTCCTTGGGCTTCACTATTCCCTGAGATAAAACAATATTAAAATGAGACCCTATAATGGCCTCTAAATATTCAGTTGAAAGGAAGGGTTGCATGTCTCTGAATTTAAATCAAAAGCTATAATTGATGTAGTGTGAAAGGCATCTCAAAAAAAAGCTGAGATAGGCCCAAAGCTAGGCTTCTTGTGTCAGTTAGCCACATTGTGACTGCGAAAGAAAGTTCTTGAAGGACATGAAAAGTGCTACTTCAGTGAACACACAAATGATAAGAAAATGAAACAGACATTGCTGATGTGGAAAAAGTTTTAGTGAATTGGATAAAAGATCAAACTCGCCACAATATTACCATAAACCAATGTCCAATCCAGAGCCAGATCCCTAAATCTCTTCAATCCTCTGAAGGCTCAGAACGGGAAGGAAGCTGCAAGAGAAAGCTTAAAGCTAGCAGAGGTTAGTTTTTGAGGTTTTAGGAAAGAAGTTGTCTTCAGAACATAATAAAAATCCAACGTGAAGCACCAAGTGCTGATATAGAAGCTGCAGCAAGTTATTGCGAAGAACACAATCCACAATATCTCTGAGGTATGCCTGCACTGCTTTTTAAAATAATAATAATAATAATAATTTTAGTGCTGCCCAGTGTGGCTTATGCCAAGTGCCTAGTTCCATTTCCAGACTATGATAAGTTATTGATGTGGCAGCTTTTAATACACAGATGTCTATGACTGCATTATTTTTCTTTAAGTCATGTAATCAGATAATGATGGGGGAAAATATTTCTAGGTACATTTGAATAATGTTAAATTTTAAGGTGCCCCAGTATTGACTAATTTTCTGATCAGCATTTTACTCCAAATACATCAAGAGAGCACATGGATGCTAAGTTGCCATGATTTTTCAACTGGTTTATAGGTTTGTTTCCCAATTGTATAATCATTAATTATCTAGAAGGGCATTTTAGCCCATAACAATTTTGTAGTTTCATTTAAAAATAGAAACAGACTCATAGATACAGAGAACAAATTAATGTTTACTGAATAATAGGATAGTGGGAGGATGGGTGAAAAAAGTAAAGGGGAATAAAAGGTACACTTTCACACAACGTATGAAAAAGGTCAATAATATCATAATAACTTTGTATGGTGACAGATGGTTGGTTACTAGACTTATTGTGGTTATATTATAGTAAGTTATACAAATGTCAAATCATTATGTTGTACACCTGAAACTAATATACTTTTATGTCCACTATACTTTAATTGTAAAAAAAAATCTAAAAAAATTCTAGCACATATTGAGACAATAAATTTATGTGACAATAAATTCTTTTAGAATTTGTTATTCATTAATGCTACATATAGTAGTTACTTGATTTCAAGTAGATAATAAGGCAAAGGAAAATAAAAGATAAATAAGATATTGTTCTACCCTCATATTGTCTTTATTTCTGTTTGAATATGTTTGAATCTTTCTTTCATAGACAGAAATTTAAGAGAAACCCTAATGCTTCATAAAATATTATTTCTCTTCAATAATTTTCTAGATCTATAATTCTGGGTCCAAGATCCAGTAAAATGTCCACAATCTGCATATGTTTTGTATTTTTAAAAGATTTTTATTGACTTCAAAGAGAAAGGGAGAGGGAAAGAGAAATAGAAACATCAATGGTGAGAGAATCATTGCTTGGCTGCCTCTTGCACGCCCCCTACTGGGAACTGAGCCCACAACCCTGATCTCCTGGTTCATAGGTCGAAGCTCAACCACTGAGCCACGCTGGCTGGATCATAATCTGCATACTTTTGAAAAGCTCATTCTAGATAGAATCAGATAGAGTACTGTTCTATCAATGTTTAGATTTTGACAAGTGTCAGTTACCATTCTTCTTACTGTAAAAGGTACAAAGGGAAATATGCAATTTTATGTTAATCATAACAATCTCAAGGGAAATGTAATAGAAAAATAATGCAGACTCTTGGTGGCCCAGAAGATATTATTTTGAACTACTTACATGGCCAATTTAGTTATTATTCTTGTGCCCAGAACACATTATTTTAAAATCTATTATAACATTGTATTTATTCTGACTGCTTTCTACAGTTTGCTTAATCAATGTCCAACATTGTGTTTTGGGCACAGTGTGGAACACAAAGTTCTAAAATACAGATTTTAACTTCAAGGAGTTTACTTGGAATTTCCCCTCCCCAGATAATAAAAAGTCAATTGACATTTTGTTACCAGGACTCATTGATATGCCTGAGGCTCATCGGAAGAACTATTTGAAATCCTTTCCAATTATCAACATGCTAAATACTACAAAGGGACAACACACTCACCAAGAAGTGATGATAGTAGATGCTAACAATAAGGCTTAAGAAACATGTTGGTGCTCTAGCTGGTTTGGCTCTGTGGATAGAGGGTCGGCCTGAGGACTGAAGGGTTGCTGGTTCAATTCCAGCTAAGGCACATGCTTGGGTTGTGGGCTTGATCCCCAGAAGGGGTGTGCAAGAGGCAGCTTATCAATGATTTTCAACATTTGTTTCCTTTTCTCTAACCCTCTCCCTTCCTCATTAAAATCAATAAAAATATTTTATTTTCAAAAAAGAAACATGTTGGTAAATAGGTTGGAAAGTTGGCGACAACAATAAATTGTTTGCAGGTGGTATAAAAATCAACTATATATTTATCAACTTTTATTAATTTTTAGTACTAGAAAAAAGCCTACTGTATCAGTGAGGGTCAACAGGGAAACAGAAACAACAGAATGTGTGTGCAGTACAGAGAAAGAGAGGAAAAAGAATGTTTTGTTATAATGAATTGGATCACATAATTATGGAGGCACACAAGTCTCAAAATCTGCTGTCAGCAAGTTGAAGACCTAGAAGAGCTGATGGTATAATTCAACCCCAAAAGCCAGGAGGCTTGAAACCCAGGAAGAACCAATATTTCAATTTTAGTCTGAAGTTAGGGGAAAAAAAAGAGATGATGTCTCAGATTGAAGGTAGTTAGGCAGGAAGAATTCCCTCTTATTTAGAGAAGGGAACAGCCTTCTGTTTATTCAGGCCTTCAATTGCTTGGCTAAGGCCCACCCACAGCAGGGAGGACTATCTATTTTACTCAGTCTATTTATTAAAATATTAAACACATCCAAAAACACTCACAAAGAAATAACCAAAATAATGTTTGATCAAATATCTGAGCACCCCGTAGCCCAATTTTGTTGGTTGATATATTAATGTTCCATTACACCTACAAAATGAGTGGGGATATAAAAGAAAGCTAAAATTGCATTTATAGAAATCTGCATGTAAAACACCCAGCAAAACAGAGAAAGATACTCATTTTATTCTCTATTTCCAAGTTTTAAAAATCCATGGCAAGTTAAAACTTTGGAAATCTATTCAGGCTCATTATATTATGTATGAAGGAACTGTGATGCAATGAAGCAAGTGACTTGGCCAAGATTATACATCTCATTAACTCTAAAGCCAGAATTAAAACCAAAACCTTGTAGTTTCAATATTCTTTCTAAGGATGCATGGACGTAATTGCCCTCTTATCACCAGCATGCAAGACATGAAATCTGGGTAAAATTCAAACTAAATTTCAAGATGGGATTGGTAGATGCATTTCATGTTGTAAAACATCTACCTCTGCGCTACTAGTAATTCTGATTCCGATCTCAAAGTGCTTTGTGTACAGCTATTACTGAATTATGTGTCAATTTGGAGTTAATTCAAAACATGTTTTGCACCATCTCATAAGAACTTTTAAAAAATAGACCTTTAACACCACCTATGAAAATGAAGACCATTATAGAGATGTTTATTCAGGCATAGAATCATAATGGACTAGTTATTTGCAGGCTTTGGTCACTAAGAGAAGACATCTCTTCTAAGCTAACAAGATTAGAAAACACTTTCTTATATTTTTAAAACTGTTCAGGTTTTCAATAAAATATTTATGTAAAGACATTCACATTTTCAGATGTATTGTAAAAATAATGGCAAACCTGAATGAGGGACTGATGACAAGATCCTTCCCCTTAATAAACCACCTTCAAAATTTCTGTAAGATCCCCAAAATAGATCATAATGAATTCACTGTTACAAATTCTCCCAGGACAAAGTGGCACAGTTTTAGAAGTGAGCTACTGGGAAAAGAATCTGGCAGGGGGTGGGGTGAGTGAAGGGAATCTAGAAGGAAGTGAGTTTAAACACTTTGCTTTTGCTCACATGCTTGGTTTCAAGCCTCAGCTACTGTAACTCGGGAAGGAAGAAGCTGGGTTCAATATTTGCAAGTCCAGGAGGAAAGACTGTGAGTGAGCGTGCACATTAGCAGCTGGAGTGTGTTGTGGTAGCTGCTTTCCTGTGCTAAGCTGATTTACTTGTTTAAGGTCTGACCTCATCATCCTGTCAGTATGGGTTCCCACCTACACTGTTAGCTGCAGCTTCGCAGCTAGAAAGCTAGAAGTATTCTCTGTGTAGCACAGGCAGCAGGCAGCGGGGGAGGGGGGAAACAAGAAAAGGCTGCTCTAGGCACTTGTGCTTTTGTTAGTTCAACAGAAGAGGCAGAGAAACCAGAGATAACAAAGGCTCCGTTTCCTTTCTGTGAGAGAAGGCTTTTGTCTTTCCTCCTGCAACAATGTCAATGTCTGGCAAGAAAGAGTTTGATGTGAAACAGATCCTAAGGCTACGCTGGAGGTGGTTTAGTCATCCTTCTCAAGGTTCTTCCAACCCTGGAAACTGCCTTCAGCAGGAAGGATATGAGCATAGAGGGACCCAGGTTCAGGGCAGGTTGAAGAACCACTCTCGGGACAGAAACGGACTGAAGAAAAGCAATAGTCCTGTCCACCACAACATATTGCCACCAGTGCCAGGACTGGCCCCTGCCCATCAAAGAGTGCTTCAGAATTGGCACCCACAGAACCTGATAGAACATCTTCGAGCAAATGAAGATACTCCTAAAGCAGTTCCAGAGGAGAATTTGTTCAAAAGAGCTTGTGAGAAACATTCACAAGATTTGGAGATGATGGCTGATGAAAGTACAGGAGAGTCTACTGCCAGGTAGGAGTTTTCATTAGCATAATCGAAAGTCCTAGCCTAGGTTATCTTATCCTCTAAAACTCTCATTTAGTGTTTCAATAAAAGGGCTATAATAATCTCTGATTAATATATCATGAATCAAGATCTCCAAAAAACATCCCCCCTTCTAAGTCTATGAAGAAAACAGGAATAACACATTTTCATAATTTATAGTAAATATATTTGGGGGTTGTGATTTTGCTTTTCCTGTATCATTCTGATTTCATTAAGAATTCTGTTTCGGTTCTAAAAGATGATTACTACAAGCACTAATTTTTTGAAAATATCTTTTGTAGCTTGGATGTTCAATAGTTGTGATTATTTACAAAAGTGTAATGAATCACATAGAACTCTTTTTGCGAGTTAAACCAACTCTGACAAAATAAAAGCTCATACTGCTCAGCACATTCTTATCGGCTCCGCAATACATAGTTGCTATATTGACGATTTATAAATGTTATCTATGTGAGAACACGGGACAGCTTTCTTTGGCATTTGAGATTTATCTCAAGTTGTATTAGTTTTATAGCTAGTTTGTAATCATAAAAAATTTACATAAAGCAGGTAATAAAATGTTGCTCATAGCAGAGAGATGTTAAAGTAGGACATGTAATTATGTCAATTATTTCAGGACATTGAATGGAACAGAAAATTATTTTAAAAAGTATAATTTCAGGATAGTTTATAAAATATTTAATGTTACCTTTATTGTTTGAGTGGGAGAAAATTGTTCCCTCCTCTAATATTGCCCAATATAACTTAACCTAGTATATCTTTATTTTTAAGATTTTTTTTTATTGTGAGATTTTATTTCCCTAGCATGCTATAGACCCAATTGATGATCTTGGCAACATTATGAAATTGTAAAAGAGCTTTAGAAAAATAAGTATTTAGGGTATGTTTTAAAAATGTATAGCAGTTTGTCATGAAACTATATTTGGAAATCTGGATATTTGATAACTTTGTCTCTATGTAAGGATAGAAGAGAAGAACTGGAATATTTGCTTCTAGATATAATTTTTCCCAATATATCGGCCTGATAGTTTATTTCTTTTATAAATTCAAAGCATAATACCAATAGAAAAAGCAACATTACAATATATGACAAAGGACAAACCAAGTAAGTTAAATGATGCTTTTATAAGAACTCAGTATTCTTGTTGAAATGTAAACATGCAAATGACAAAGTGTGAAATGACAAAGTGTGTATTAACTAATTGTCCTAAATATTTTTGTGATTACCTCCCAAAATGCTATATGATTGTTGGGATTGCAGGTTGCATTTAGTACAACCAATTGGACTTTCAAAGTAATATATAATCCACATTTTTAGATTCAGCATATCTTTAAATTATCTCCCCTGACCATAAATATCCATTTTAAAAACTGCAGAATTTGGAGGTTAATATTTAATACATTTGACTCTTGTAGAAAATTTAAATTATTCACTCTGGCCTAAGAAAATTTTTTGAGGATCTCTAATTTTATTTTCCAGCATGAAAATATATTTATCATAAATTAGTTGTTAAAATTAAATGCTTGATAAAATATCAAATATAAAATGTTGCCAAATAATATTTTTAAAAACATTTCTCTATTTTATTTCTGATAGTTTCCATGTTCTAAATAAATGTCTGTTAATTTCCCTATGGTTAAAGTGGAAAGTTATTATTTTCTTAAAATAAACAGGAAGTGCTTTTACTGATGTGCCAGGGATATTTTAAGCAAAAGAGAATGGTGGATTGAGTATCTTATTAACTGAAATATAATGGGTTATTAATTTATTATTGACCATTCTGAATTATGTCTTGGTTAAGGAGGGTTTGGAAAGGAGCTTTCTTATGTCCAACTTTTCTAAGGCCTGTTTTCAACAAGATAAGACACAGGAGGAAAGGATCCTGTTTAGTTGGCAACAGCCTTCCATCCCCAAAATACAACTCTTGTAGAAGTTAAAAACAAACAAACAAAAATGGCAGTCAGCGTCAGTTACCACACTGGTACAATATGGGCTCTGACACTCAGGGCAAAGTGATGGTCTTTAAGTTATCTTGCTTTCTACAAATATTGCATCAAATAGAGAATGGACTGAATTTCTAAGATGTAATATAACAGGATAATCTGCAGTTATTCCTATAATAGATATTAAAGCTAAGTTATTACAGATATATTAATATACAAATTTGGAGATTTCAAAACCCAAATACATTCTTATATAATTGAATTATAAGTACATGTACTTCATTTAAGGACATCTCTCTATCATGATCTCACATTGTGAGTATGCATATATCTATATCCCTAGTATTAGAGACCTTAAACTTAATTGTCATTTTCTTCGTGTCTTTCTCATCTACTAATTTCATTTTTGCTTCCACCTAACTACCTTATTCAGTGTCCTTTATTTTTTTTGCTATATACGTACTTTATGTATTAATGTGTTTTACTCAGGACTCTTTAAATACCATTTCATATTACTCTGTTGTGTACGTATATATTTTATTTTTAGCATTCCAAAACTTTCCCAAAATTTTACAACTATTCATTTTTTATAAAAGAGAAAGCCTTAATTATATGACATAAAATTCAACAATTTTCACTTTAATTTTATTGTTTCTTTGCAAAAAACGTACATTAATTTTATACAGTTTGTGATATAGAAGTAACAATATGCAAAACAGTAGAACAGTTTGTGCTGCTTGCCCATAACCTGGATATGCCCACTTCTGTCCTTCAAAGGGTGGAAAAAACAGGTCTCCCCACCTGACTTAGTGACAGGCTCTTGGGTTGGGCCAAGACTTTAGAAATTAAGTCATATATGTATATTGTTTAAAGTATTACATACTATATAGTATGTAATACTTTAAACAATAAGGAATTTAAAAAAGAAAAAGTAAAAAAATAAATAAAGTCTAGCCACAGTGACACATAAAAAAAGTCAAGTCTTATGCATGGAGAATGAGGGGGGCAATTCAACATAGTGTATTTCTATTCTAAATAAGATTCTAGAGCTTTTAATATGGGAATTTAGTTGAAGAAATTATTTCTCCCTAGTAGGTCATAAAGGTATCTTGCTATATTATATGCTACCAACTTTTAGTATTAATTTTTGTATTCAGAACTTTATTCCCTTGTGAATGAACTTTTGCTCTTTTTAAAAAATGTTTTAGATATGTAAAAAATTATGTAATATTTTTTAAAGCTTACTAATTTTCTCCAGAAATCCACCTGAATTTCATTAGAAATATACGGAAGTTATAGAATAATTGAAAGAGACGTGTTTTTATAACTCCTCTCATAAAATCCAACTAATAAAATACCTTTTGTAATTTTTAATCGTTTTTGGAATTACTCTGTAGAATTCTTATATATTCTTTCTTTTGCTAATTTTTAGTGATGTTATAGATTTGTTGCTATTACAAATAGTATTTTTTATTAAGTTTGTTTCTTATATTAAAAAGGGTCTAAGTTGGATGGGTGTACATTAAAAGGTTGCCAGTTTGATACCCTACCAGGGAACATGGCCAGGTTGTATGCTTGATCCCCAGGGGGAGGAATGCAGAAGGCAGCCATCTATGTTTCATTCTCAGGTAGATGTTTCTCTCTCTCTCTCTCTCTCTCTCTCTCTCTCTCTCTCTCTCTCTCTCTCAACTAGCTCAGATTAAAGGAAAAAAGTGTTGTTGACTTTGGTTGCAGATTCTATCCCAGATCAGGTCAGGGCACATATCTAGGTTGTGGGTTTGATCCCCCTTTGTGGTTCATATGGGAGGCAACTGGTCCAAGTTTCTCTCATATTGATGTATCTCTCTCTCTCTCTTCCTTCCTTTTATGTCTAAAAATCAATGAACATTTCCTTGGTTGAGGACTAAGTAAAATAAATTTTAAAAAATCCAAGATATTACAGTTAAGTAGTAGTAGGAAGAAAAAAAGACACAGAAGAGAGTTAAGAAGGGATGCTTCTTAAGATAGGGAAGGTCTTTCTGATGAGATAACATTTGAGCACGGATGGAAACAAAGGGGAAAGACATAAGAATGTCTGAATCAAGAATTCTAAGCAAGTGAGAAGTTGATACTGCTGTGCCAAAAAGGCCTGTCATCACCATCCATTTTTTCTTTGCAAATCAATGCCACATGCCCCCATACAATCCATTTATTAATGTCTAAAACATCCTAAACTGATGAACTAAAAAATATGCCATTATAGTGATTTTAAGATCACATGCAGGTTCATGGCCATTCAGTGACTATGGTACCATTTTGTCCTTTGAAGATCTGGCGACTCATCAAAGAGATCATATGCCTCAGGTACAGAAGCCTGTGCCTTTTTTGAAAACAGACACATGATGATGTATTCACTGTCTTAACAAAACTATTTAGACTGGGCCAAATCTATTGTGCTTCTTTATTCTCCACACAAATCTATCTATGATATGGAATATGATTGAGAAATAGTTATGTGCAAGGGAAATCCTGGATTTTAACCAGTGCAACTTATTGTAAGCATTCTTTCTCACAGAATAGGAAGTAAGCTGAGTGGATATTTATAGGGAGAGGTTTCCAGAAGGACACAACAGCAATTTCAAGGTTCCTGAAATAGGAGGGTGTTTGATATTTTCAAATACAAAGCCAATGCAGCTGATGTAGAGTTCTCAAGGGAAGAGAGGTGGGAGATGATTTTAGAAAGGTAGTAATACCCTATTTCCCCGAAAGTAAGACATTGCCCTAAAATAAGACCTACTCACTGTAATATAAGGCACCCCCCCCCGAAAATAAGATCTAGCGCATCTTTTTGAGCAAAAATTAATATAAGACACTGTCTTATTTTCGGGGAAACAGGGTAATAAAACAATAATAATACAACAGTGAATATATTCCTAGAAGTGAGATCACTGGGTCAAATGGTAGTTCCATTTTTAATTTTTTGAGGAATCTCTAAACTGTTTTTCACAGAGGTTGCACTAGTTTGCATTCCCACCAGCAGTGTACCAGGGTTCCCTTTGCTCTACATCCTCGCCAGCACTTGTTTGTTGATTTGTTGATAGCCATTCTAACAGGTATGAGGTGGTACCTCACTGTCCTTTTGATTTGCATCTCCCTGATGATTAGTGACTGACCATTTTTCCATATGCCTTACTGTCTTTGGCATGTCCATTTTGGAGAAGTGTCTATTTAGGTCCTTTGCCCATTTTAAAATTGGATTGTTTATCTTCCTTTTGTTAAGTTGTATGAATTCCTTGTAGATTTTGGAGGTTAATCCCCAAGTGGATGTGTCATTGGCAAATATGTTCTCCCATGGAGTGGGCTTGCTTGTTATTTTATTGATGGTTTCTTTTGCTGTGCAGAAGCTCTTTATTTTGATGGAGTCCCATTTGTTTATTTTCTCCTTAATTTCCATTATCCTAGGAGATGTATCTATAAATATATTGCTACAAGAGATGTTTGAGATTTTTCTGCCAATGGTTTCTTCTAAGATTTTTATGGTTTCATTTAAGACTTTACCCATTTTGAGTTTATTTTTGTGTATGGTGTAAGTTGGTGGTCTAATTTCATTTTTTTTGCATGTATCTGTCCTATTTTCCCAACACTATTTGTTGAAGAGACTGTCTGGATTCCACTACATACTCTTGCCTCCTTTGTGAAATATTAATTGAGCATAATGGCTTGGATCAATTTCTGGGTTCTCTGTATTGTCCTATTGATGTATGTCTATTCTATTGCCAGTATCAGGTTGTTCTGAAAACAGTGGCTTGTAGTATAGCTTGATACCTGGTACTGTGATCCCTCCAACTTTGTTCTTCTTCTGAAGATTGCTGCAGCTATTCAGGGTCTTTTTTTAATCCAGGTGAATTTTTTGTAAAGTTTGTTATAGATTTTTGAAATAAACCATTGGTATTTTAATAGGCATTGCATTGAGCCTCTCAATTGATTTGGGCAGTATGACCATTTTAATGATGTTGATTCTACCAATCCATAAACACCATCTATTCTTCCATTTGCTTATATCTTCCTCTATCTCTTTTTTCAGTGTCCTGTAACTTTCTAAGTAGTGATCCTTCTGTGAATATATTCCAAGAATTCAGGAACACCCATTAGAAGAAATATATGCACCCCTAAATTCATAGCGATACAATTTACAATTGCTAAGATTTTGAAACAGCCTGAGTGCCCATCAACAGATAAATAAATTTAAAAACTGTGGTACATCTATACAATGGAATACTGTGCAGCGGTAGAAAAGAAAGAACTCTGACCATTTGCAAGAGCATGGATGGACCTGGGGAGCATTATGCTAAGCAAAATAACCAGTCAGAGAATGAGAAGTATCTCATGTGTGGAATCTAATGAACAACATAAACTGATGAACAAAAATAGACCACATGGAATAGACCATCATACCTCAGAGGGAAGGCAAGGAAGGGGGTGGAGATCAACCAATGAACTTACATGCATATATGCATATCTCATAGACACAGACAATAGACTGGTGAAGGCTGGGGGGTAAGAGAGAAGAAGGCAATGGGTGGAAAGGGGGCTATATGTAATACTTTCAACAATAAAGATCTATTAAATATATAACAATGGAAAATAATGTTTCTTTTGCAGACACTATGTGCTTATTACATGTTTTGTCATATTTGGAAGAAAATATTTTAATTTGAATATAGTGTTCACATCTATAAATTATATTTTTCTGGGTATTATTTTATAGGATTTCTGTTGTTGCTTATCTTCATACAGGGCAAAAATAATGTGCTTTTCTCATGTTTATTGCTGGACCAGCTTTATTTCATTTTATACTGCATTATTCAGTAGAAACTATTAGTTTAAAGGAAAGAATAAAGAAGAATCTACAATTATATTGTTGTTTACAGAAGTTTAAGGTTGAATTTCTTTGCCTATTACTTTAAAATAAACTATACAAAAACACATAGGTTATTCAACTGCTTTACTAAGTTTAGAGCATTGAACAAATAATTTAATCTTAATACAATGATTCCTTTTTATTTTTCTATATTATATGTTTTATTGAATTTATTTGGATGCTATTGGTTAATAAAATTATATAGGTTTCAGGTGTACAATTTTATAGTATATTTTTATATTGCATTGTGTGTTCACCTTCCCAAGTAATTTGTCCCTCTTTTACTCTCTTCTACCTCCCCCAATTCCCCTTTCCCTCTAGTAATCACCATCCTATTTTTATTGGTGTCTATGAGTTTTGATTTTTTTTGTTTGATCCCTTCATCTTTTTCATCCAGCCCCTCAACTCCCTTTCCTTCTGACAGTTATCAGTATGTTCTCTGAATTTATAAGTCTGTTTTTATTTTATTTGCTAGTCTATTTTGTTCATTAGAGTCCATGTATAAGTTAAATCACATGCTACTTATCTTTCTATGACTGGATTATTCCATTTAACATAATACTCTCCAGGTCCATCCATGCTGTCACAAAAGGTAAGATGTAGCAGTATAAAAGATTAACACCCAGAAATTGATGGCATTTTTATACACCGATAAAGAACTCTCAGAAAGAGAAACTAAAAAAATCCCATTTAGCACTGCAACAAAAAATTAAGATACTTAGGAATAAAATTAACCAAGTAGGTAAAAGACCTGTACTTGGAAATCTAAAGGGCATTGAAAAAGAAAGGAAAATATAAACCAGTGGTTATGGATTGCTAGAATCAACATTATCAAAAGGTTTATACTACCCAAAGAAATCTATAGGTTCAATGCAATCCCCATTAAAATACCAAATGGCATATTTCACAGATCTAGAACAAATACTCCAAAAATTATTATGGGACCAAAAAAAAGACCCCAAATAGCTATAATAATCTTCAGAAAAAAAGAACAAAGTTGGAGGAATCACAATACCAGATCTCAAGTTATACTACAAAGCCGCTGTAGTCCAAACAGCCTGGTACTGGCACAAGAATAGGAATATAGATCAATGGAACAGAACAGAGAGTCCAGAAATCAATCCAAGACATTATACTCTATTAATACTTGACACCAATGGTATCAAGACAGTCTCTTCAATAAATGGTGTTGGGAAAATTTGACAGATAGGTGCAAAATATGAAACTACACTACACATTTACACCATACACAAGAATAAATTCAAAATGGATAAAATACTTAAACGTAAATCATGAAACCATAACATCTTAGCAGAAACCATAAGCAACAAAATCTCTGACATCTCTCATAGTGATATGTCTGCAGATATATCTGTCCTAGGACAAGATAAACAAAAAAGAAAATAAACAAATCAGACTATATCAAAATAAAAGCCTCTACACAAAAAAATAAACCATCAATTAAAAGAAAAGGGATCCCATTATATAGGAGAATATATTTGCCAATGGTACCTTTGATAAAAGATTAATATCCAAAATACATAATGAACTCATACAACTTAAGAAAAGAAAGACAGACAACCCAAATTAAAAATGAACAAAGGACCTAAATACTAGTTCACACTTCTCCAAAGGGGACATACATATGGCCAAGAGACATATGAAAAAAGGCTCAAAGTCACTGGTCATCCAAGAGATGTAAATTAAAATGACAATGAGGTATCACCTCACACCTGTCAGAATGGCTACTGGAAAGGATGTGGAGAAAAGGGAACCCATGTACACAGCTAGTGGGAATGCAGACTGGTGCAGGTACTGTGGAAAACAGTATGGAGTTTCCTCAAAAATTTAAAAATGGAACTGCCATTTGAACCTGTAATACCACTTCTAAGAATATATCCCAAGAAGCTAGAAACACCAATCAGAAAGGATATATGCACTCCTATGTTTATAGCAGTACAATTTGCAATAACTAAGATATGGAAATAGCCCAAATGCCCATCAGTAGATGAGTGGATAAAAGCTGTGGTATATTTATAGCATGGAATACTATCCTGCAGTGAAAAAAGAAGTCTCTTATCCTGTGAGAAAGCACTAAGGGACCCGGACAGTATTATAAAGTGAAACAAGCTAGTCAGAGGGAGACAAATATTTCATTATTTCACTCATGTGTGGTATCTAATGTAGAATAAATTGGTGAACAAAATAGACCCAGAGATATAAAGGCATTGAACAGACTATTGAATCTCAGAGGAAAAGTAAGGGTGAGTAGGTGGGTGGGAAGAGATCAACCAAAGAACTTATATGCATAATCCATGAACACAGGCAATAGTATGCTGAAGGCCTGGGGCAGGAAGCAGAGATGGGATCAAAGGGGGGGAAGTATTATTGTTAAATAATACTTTTAACAATAAAGACTTTTTAAATAAAATAAAAATATGATATTTTCATCAAGATCTAGATGAATTGGATTATAAGACTCTGGACTATTTAAATTAATAATATTTAATTTAAAATATTTCAGCTTTCATTATATTTTTTATTGTGGTGAGAGAATTAACATCACATCTAATCAATCAACAAAATATTAAGTGCACAAAAGAATATTTTAACTACAGTCTCAAATCTTCAGAACTTATTCATCTCATGTAACTATATACCACTTAAACAGAAAATCCCCATTTCTTACTAGTTATAGCCCCTGGAAACTACCCATCTACTCCTATTTTTATGAGTTTGATTATTTTATGTAGCTCACATAAGTGAAATAATGAGTTTTTGTCCTTTGGAAACTGGCTTATATCACTTAGCATGATAGCCTCCAAGTCTTATCTGTGTTGCTGCATATGGCAATATTTTTCTCTTTTTAAAAACTGAATAATAATTATATTTTCTATATATGTCATGTTGTCTTTACCTATTAATGTGTTGATAGGGTATTTTCATGTCTTGGCTATTATGAATAATGATGCAATGAACATGAGAGTGCAGATATCTTTTCATGATATTGATTTCAATTCATTTAAATTTCAATCTCAGAAGTGAGATTTCTGAATCATATGGAAGTTCTATTTTTAATTTGAGGGGGTTGGATCTCCAAACTGTTTGCTATATATAGAAGCTGCACCAATCTGCATTACCACCAACATTGTACAAGTGTTCAATGTTTCCACACTCTCACCAACACTTACCTTCCTATCTAATAAAAGAGTAGTATGCAAATTGACCATGCCACCACTATACCCACAAGCCAAGCCCACCAGGCAATCAGGAGCGAATATACAACTAAATCCAACCAAGATGGCTGTGGTCACTGAGAGCAGGAGGGAGGCTTGGATTTCCAATGCAATGGAGGAAGCCAAGATTTCTGCCTCCCTTTGCTGGCCTAGGCCTCCACTCAATACTACAAAGTTTCAATGATTGAAGATTAAATAAATCCAAGCAAAAATGTCCCCAACTATGGAGCTGGAGAGAGCAGCAGGCTAAGGTTGCCCCCGGCGATGGAGGAAGCCAAGCTTCTGCAGCCCTGTCCAGCCTAGGCCTCCACTCCAGGCTACAAAGTTTCAATTATAAAAGGTAAATAAATCCCAAAAGAAATGAGCACACCACGAAGTGAGCAGAAGGCTTGGCTCCACTCCACACTAAAAAGTTTCAATTGTGGAAAATAAATAAATTCCAGATAGCAGGGCTTCTGCTTGGATTGCTGGGGTGTATGGCCAGCCTGAAAACCACCTCAGACTCCTCGCCCAGGCCATCCCTACCCCAAGGAAACCCCCACCCTGATCCAGGACACCCTTCAGGGCAAACCAGCTGGCCTCCGCTAATGCATCAGGCCTCTATCCAATCTAATAAAAGAGTAATATGCAGATTAACCATCACTCCAACACACAAGGTGGCTGCCCCCTGTGGTTAAAATCTTGCTCCCATGTGGACACACAATGGCCACCACAAGATAGCCATCAGGAGAGGGCAGTTGGTAGGACCAGGCCTGCAGAGGAGAGCAGTTGAGGGTGACCAAGCCTGCTGGGGAGGAAAGTTATGGGTGACCAGGACTGTAGGAGAGGGCAGTTAGGGGCAAACAGGCTGGCAGGGTAGTGGTTAGGGGGTGGTCAGGCTGACAGGCAGAAACAGTTATGGGTAATCAGAAAGGCAGGGAGGTGAGCAATTGGGAGCCAGCAGTCCAGGATTGTGAGAGGGATGTCCAACTGCCCATTTAGGCCTGATCCCACCAGGCTTAAACAAGCATTCAGACATCCCCCAAGGAGTCCCAGATTGGGGAGGGTGCAGGCTGGGCTGAGGGGACACCTCCCCCGCCCCATGCACGAACTTTGTGCACTGGGCCTCTAGTTTTAAAATAAACACTCTCTCACAATCCAGGACCCCTCGGGGGATATGTGACTGCCAGTTTAGGCCAAATCCTTGCAGGGCCTCTTGCTCCTAACCACTTGCCTGCCTGCCTGCCTGCCTGATCACCCCTAACCTCTCTGTCTGCCTCATCATCCCTAACCATTCTGAATGACTGCCTGATTGCCCCTAACCACTTGCTTACCTGCCTGCCTGATCCACCCTAACCATTCTGCCTACCTGCTTCATTGTTCCTAACCATTTGCCTGCCTGCCTGATCACTCCTAACCACTCTGCATACCTGCCTGATTGCCCCTAACTGCTCAGCTGCCTGACTGTTCACCCCTAACAGCCTCTATCTTGGCACCTGCTGCTGGCTTCATCCAGAAGGTCATTAAGAAGGATGCCTAGAATGATGTCTGGAAGGTTGTTCTGCTATCTGGTCTAATTAGCATATTAAGCTTTTATTATTATGGATGTGTGAGGTGATATTTCATTGTGGTTTAATTTACATTTTCTTGAAGATTTGGGATGTTGAACAGCTTTTCATATACCTGTTCACCATTTTTATTTCTTTGGGAAAGTGTCTATTCAAATTCTTAGCTCATTTTTAATCAGGTTATTTGTTCTTTTGCTATTGAGTTGTATGAGTTCTTGCATAGTTTGCATATTACCCCTTTATCCATAGATAGTTTGGAAATATGTTCTCTCATTTCATAGGTTGGCTTTTCACTCTTTAGTTCCTTTTCTGTACAGAGCTTTTAGTTTGATATATTACCACTGATCTATTCTTGCTTTTTGTGCTCATGCTTTTGTTGTGAAATAATTGCCAAGACCAATGTCATAAAGCTTCCACCCTACGTTTTCTGCTAGAGGTGTTGGAATTTCAGGTATTACATTTAAATATGCATTCTGCTGTGAGTTGATTTTTGTGTATGGAGTAAGATAAAGTCTAACTCATTCTTTTGCATGTAGATATTCAGGTTTTCCAACATAATTTTTAAAGAGGGAATCCTTCCCTCATTGTTTATACTTGGTATCCTTGTCAAAGATAGTCTAACCATATACGTGTATTCCCTCCCCTAACAGCCTCTATCCCTCCTCCCCGGGCTCTCAATTATTTTCTGTTGGTCCATTTGTCTGTTTGTGCCAGCACTATACTGTTTTAATTATTGTAGCTTTGTAATATATATATTTTTTGAAATTAAGAAGTGAGATGCCTCCAACTTTCTTGTTTCTCACGAATGCTTTTGCTATTTGGGTTTTTTTTTTAATTATATATGAATTTTAGGATTTTCTTATTTCTTTAAAAATATCACTGTATTTTTGAGAGATTTCATTGAATCTGTAGATACCTTAGGGTATTATGAGCACTTTAACAATATTTTCAGTCCACAAATATGGTATGTATTTCAATTTATTTGTGTCATCTTTAATTTCTTTTATTAATGCTTTGTAATTTTCACTGAATATGTCTCATATTCTTGTTAAGTTTTTTCCTAAGTGTTTTATTATTTTTGACAATTTTCTAAATGGTGTTGTTTTCTTAATTTTCTGTTCAAATATGTTGCATTACTCTTATAGAAACACAACTGATTTTATATCTTTATTTTGTATACTGTAACTTAACCGAGTTTGTTGAGTAACTCTACCTGGCTTTTTCTTTTCTTTTATTTTTTGAGACATATTTAGGGTTTTTTTCTACGTATGAAGATCATGCTATCTGCAAACCTAGATAATTTTTCTTCCTTTTTGATTTAGATGACTTGTGTTTCTTTTTATGCTAATTTTTCTGGACAGGATTTCTAGTATTATGTGACTAGATGTGATGAGACGGGGCATTCTTGCCTTGTTCTCCAACTTTGAGGAAAAATATTCACATTCATTTCTTTCACCTTTAAATCTGAATATAGCTGTGAGATTTTCACATTTGCTCTTTATTATGTTGAGGTAAATTCCTTCTATATGTAGTGTATTGAAATCTTGCTGTATTTCCTTAGGAGTTACCTTATATCTTGAGCTTTTTAAATTAGATTAAATGCACATAAAGAATACAATATAAACTATATATGCATGAAAAAATTTTATTTTTCATAATAGTCGTGGTAACATTATCATATAAAAAGGGTACATATAGTAGATAATCTTATAAAACACTCAGAGACTTCAAACCACACCCTTTCAAGCTTACCAAATTTGGTATTAAGAATAACAAATTTAATTTGAATAAATTCAATAATATAAAGTTGCAAAACAACTTGGTAAGACAATAGAGGTGTTTATTCATTTTCCTTGGGGAAGTAAAGTCCAGCTATAAAAGCCATAGGTCAATACAATTTATTTTAAAACCTATAACATATTTGTTTATTATCATTTTCAAGTATTATGTGTAGTCCATAATTATATGTACTATACTTTTATACAACTAGCAGCACAGGTTTGTCCCCACCAGCATCACCACAAACACATGAGTAATGCATTGCACTATGACATTAAGATGGATGTGACATCACTAGATATGGGAATTTTTCAGGACCATTATAAACTTTTGGGGATATGTTTGTTTATTCAGTATATCATTGACCAAAATGACTGTATAAACACACACACACACACACACACACACACACACACATTCACACACATGCACTTCCTTAGTTTTAACCCCTATAGATTTCTCCTCCATGAAAATAGTTTTACATTGCTATTATGATGCAGTGTAAAACACTTATCAGTTACAGTATCTATAAATTACAATATATTAATTTTTTAAATGATTTAAGCCCTGGCTGGCGTGGCTAAGTTGGTTGAGCATTGTCCAGTGCACTGTGAAGTTACTGGTACAATTCCTGGTCAGGGCACATGCTTGATCCCCAGTAGGAGGTGGCTGATGCTTCTCTTTCATGGATGTTTTCCCCTCTCCCTATCTCTCTCAAATCAATAAAAGCATATTTTTTTTAAATTATGATTTCAGAGTAGAATTAGTTAACCCTCTCAAAGTTTTAGCTAGAAAAAATACCAAATGCAAAGAGATTTCAGGCTCAATTACGGTAGTGGAAGAGAATGTAATAAAGTTCCAACACTACATTTAAATGCTCAAATTTCTTATTGTCTTTTTTTTATTGACAAATATGTGCTCTAGCAGCAGAACAGGTAGATAGCCATACCAAGCACAAAAGGAAGCAACAGCACATGCTATTAAGTGTCATTTTGATTGCTTAGAAATGGCAGCCCATGCAGATTTATTCCCTGGTATAAATTAGGACAATTATTTCTCTAGAGTTTACATTTTCTTCACAAAAGATTAAAGTCCCTGCAGGTTGAAAAGAAGACTTTCAAAAAAGTTATCTTCCCTTTCTTTGATGATCAGTTCATTCTGTTCTTCCCTGCCTGATCTTCTCAAGTGATTCCTGCTTAGCTTTGAGTTTTTCTGTCACTTTCTTTTCCTCACTTATCTGGCCACTTCTTTAAATAAATTTGCAATGCATGTTTTGTCTACACAATCTATATCCTTCAATGATGCATTCTTTATTCTTTCCTTGCAGAAATTCTGTTCATTTACAGAATCTTCTGCACCTTTTAAACACTCCATGAAGATTGCAGTAAGTCTTAAGTTTAACATTAGCTTTTAGACTCCTCAAGCTATGTTTAGCTCTGGTATTTCCTTCTGTAGAAGTTCCTGGAACATACACTATTGATTGTCCTTCATCAGAAAATCCCTGGATCTACAATGCTTCAGTGCCCAGGCAGGAGGGACGTGCCATGTTTACCCTATAATTTAAATACTATAATCCTGAAACACTTTCTAGTCTGGGTTAATTAGGCAACCAGGATATACGTAACAAATGTCACCAAATTAGAACTTAAAATATAATTAATTTTCCTATTTCTAGTGATAAACCTTCATTATTTTCACCTCCAAAATGAATGAGCAAGAGCTTTCCATGAGTGAAAGTAACTCAAGAGCTTCTCATGAGTCATGATGAATTAATTAACTAAAATCTGCATATAGTCAAAGGTCATTAAATAAAGGAGTTTCAATTGTCGCTGAGGTCTGGGTCTGAAATAAAGGTGACACAAAACACAAGAATGTGAAGCCAAGATTAGAAATTTAACAGGAATAGGAGGAAAAATATCTCTGTTAAGTCACTAAGGTTATAAAGGTTGTTACGGAGTGAACAAAGCAGATCATTTTCAGATATGCTAGTAGAATGAGCTACTCTTGGGCCAATTCTCTTTTCTGATAGTGATAAACAGGATCTTGGACTTCAGTGTGCCCAAGAACCATCTGGAGAGCTTATTAAAAATGTAGTAATACAGTACTCACCACTAGAGAATTTAATTCATTTGTTTTGAGGTGGGATTTACAATAGTGAATTTTTAACAAACTTCTGAATCAAACTTTAAAAGAACAGTTGATCAGCTTCCTTGAGCCCAGGTTCCCTATAGGATTCCAATATTTGAAAAAGATAAGAATACATTTAATAAAATACCAAGACTGTATAAAATAATAATTAATAATAAAATATAATAACCAATTATATTTTATAGAGAGTTGAAAATACACCTATTCTGTTATTTAAATTAAATTCTCAAATGTTGACAAGGAAAATTAATTAAAAAAAACTTGGCAGTAGTAATTTAGCTTTATACTTCCTCCCCATGTGTGAAAGTATGTCTTTACTACCCCTTACCCCCTTCGATATGGTAACCACCATTACTGTTGTCTATGTCTATGAGTTTAAAAAAATAATATACAGGTGTTTGCAAAAGTTAGAATTTAAACATGTTTGTCTACTTTTTAAACATTACAATAAGTTAAAATACTATTTTATTAATAAATAAAATGAGTAGAATTGCTAATGTTTGTTTAATGTAACTGCTTAATTCTGAAATTGTACTTAAGAAGCACTTGTAAGCTAATGGAAATGGACTATTAAGTATTTTCAATGATTACACCATTTTCATTGCTAATATTTTTAAGGCTGTCCTTATTTTTCACTCATCCATGCAGTATCATTAGTGAAATACACTGAGGGCTCTAAAGCACAGAATACATAAAATGGTTTATTAATATTAGTGGGTGTGGCTGAAACTGGTTTGGCTCAGTGGATAGAGCAGTGGCCTGCGGACTGAAATGTTCCAGGTTCCATTCAGGTCAAGGGCATGTACCTTGGATGCGGGCACAACCCCAGTAGGGGGCATTCAAGAGGCAGCTGAATGATATTTCTCTCCCATGGATGTTTCTATCTTTCTATCCCTCTCCCTTCCTCTCTGTGAAAAATCAATAAAATATATTTTAAAATATTAGTGGGAGTGAATATATTGAAACATGAGGACCGAGCATAATTTATTTGATTTATGAAATATAATTATGTTGAAAACCATCTTAATCACTCATCTTTGTTACCACTATATTATAGTGGTTTTTTTGAAGCATGCTTTCCCAGTTGTGTGTGATTGAAAAAAATAAAACAATATAATCAAGTGAATATATGTGTAAAAGAGTAAACTGAAGATATCTAGATATTTTGCTAACCTTTTTTATTTTAGTTGATATGTGAGAACCAAGAAATCATTCACTTGAAGCAACATATCCTTTAAAAACATCTCTCTTTGACTACATCAGTGAGCTATAACACATAAGATTTTTTTGCTTATAATATTAATTTGAATTCTAAAGGTTTTATTCAAATTATTTTTATTTTACGTGATTTTCTAGCTTTTCAACTCTAAATGGAAATTAAAAGTATGTCTCTATGACTTTCATCTTAAAGGCTCCTTAATGCTGTATACCTATATACCACAGAGATACACACACTTCCCAGAGAAGGTCAAGTTTTCAAAAATTATGTCATTTTAACTAAGTATGATTTGTTTTACTGAAGAATAACTTAAAGATAACTAACTCAAATATCATGCATGCCCTTCATATTTCACTTATTTTTTAAAATTGTTAATATTTATATAATTATTTTTGTCAATAATATTCTTCTTCTCTTTTAATGGAAACTAAGAGTGCATCCCAGAAAAAGAGAGACATTGGGGAACCCTCATACAAACTAGACTCTTGTAATTAATGTCAGGTATTCTAAAAATTGAATAGGAGACTACCGCAAATTAGTTATTTGATATTTCATTAAGAAATGTTTATTGTGGAGACCATTAACTGTAGGTGAGTCTTGTGTGTTGGAAAGTAACAGTTCTGTACTTAACACCAAATAATAATATAGGAAATAGAAGGTTCGGAGTATCACTACAGTTTTCCATTTTACATCAGGTATAGATTATTGAGCTTTTCTCTTTCTTCCTTTTCTGTTTTCTTTTCCTTTCATTACTATTTTGATTCCTAAAAGAGGATGAACAGGAGAGGGATAGATGTAGGGAGAGTAATATCTGTGGTCTTTTGCTTCAATGAAGTTATTTGAGGTATTACGGAAGTCAACATGAATTAAAATAATATTCTAGCTCTAGCAGGTTTGACTCAGTGGATAGAGTGTTGGCCTACTGACTTGAAGGATTCTGGGTTTGATTTCAGTCAAGGGCACATAACTCAGTTGCAGGCTCCTCCCAGGCCGTTTGGAGTTCATGCAGGAGACAACCAATCAATGTGTTTCTCTCACATCAATATTTCTCTCTGTCTTTCCCTTTCTTTTTGACTCCCTCTAAAATTCAATGGGAAAATATCCTCGGGTGGAGGATTAAAAAATTAAATAAATAAATAAAAATAAGATTCTAATCATAGCACAAAACATGTTCTGGTTGATTATATTATAAGGTCAGATTTGCATAGGCACCAACTATGTCATAAAGATCATGCCAACATAACTGGGTATGAAGATTATTGATGTTTATATCTAGAAATATATATCACATTAACTTTGTGTAATTTAATCAGAAAAATCTTAAGCTAAGATACCAATTGGCCTTGACAAAAATAGCAACTAATTTTTTGGAGGACTAATATTATAGTTAGAATATAGAATATCTACTTGAAAAAGAAAATGATTTTAAGGTTTCTATTTAATAAATTCAACTCATACTGATCACCTTTGAGGTAAAACTTTGAGTGCACTTTATTTTATTTCTTTAAAGAAGAGGTTCATTTTGTGTTATCTTGCTGGAGACCCATGGTAAAATAAATAAAAGGGAAACCCAAGATTCTACCATAGTACCAGTATATCACTCACAGTGTTTTGAGTATGAGCTTCACCTAGTTCTACATCCTTTACCCCCAGTCTTTTGTCTTTATCTTCTTAAATTACAAGGATTTTTGTGAGAAAACTTAGAAAGAAGAAAGACACCACATATCTCAAAGCTGCATCATATCTAGTTGAGTTGCTTTTCTTACTGTTTATCGTTGCCAAAACCTTTGACTTTCTGAGAATTTATCAAAAAGTACAGGCACTTCAAACACTAAATTAAAACAAATCACATTTTATTTTCCTAGCTTATAAATAATTATGGCTAAAATATACATTAACATTTGAGAATAAAGTACTGCCCAGTAAACAGGGATATACAATTTTAATAAGATTAACATTAAAAACAAAAAATATACAGATTCATATATAGTAAAGTATATAGGATATATAAAATATACAAAATACACTACATACATATACATATTCTTAGATACATATATTTATACTAGAGGCCCAGTGTACAAAATTCGTGCACGGGGTGGGAGGGAGAAGGGGATGTCCCTTTAGCCCAGCCTGCACCCTCTCTAAATTAGGACCCCTCAATTGGGATCGGGCCTAAACAGGCAGTTGGAGATCCTTCTCACAATCCAGGACTGCTGGCTCCAAACTGCTCACCTGCCTGCCTCCCTGATTGCCCCTAAATGCTTTTGCCTGCCAGCTTGATCACCCGCTAAGCACTACCCTGCCAGCCTAATTGATGTCTAACTGCTCACCTGCCAGCCTGTTTGCCCCTAACTTCCCTCCTCTGTTGGCCTGGTCATCCCTAACTGCCCTCCCCTGCAGGCTTGATTACCCCCAACTGCACTCCCTTGTAGGGCCTGGAACCTCCCAATAGCCCTCCCCTGCTGGCCATCTTGTGGTGGCCATCTTGTGTCCACATGGGAGCAGGATCTTTGACCACATAGGGGCAGCTCTCTTGTGTGTTGGAGTGATGGTCGATCTGCAAGTTACTCTTTTATTAGATAGGATAGAGGCCTGGTGCATGGGTAAGGGCCAGCTGGTTTGCCCTGAAGAGTGTCCCCGATCAGGGTGGGGATTCCCTTGGGGCAAGGGGCAGCCTGGGCGAGGGGCCTGTGGAGATTTGCAGGCTGGCCACACCCCCAGCGACCCAAGTGGAGGCCCTGGAATCTGGGATTAATTTATGTCTACAATTGAAACTTTGTAGCCTGGAGTGGAGCCAAGCCTTCTGCTTGCTCTGTGGCGGCAGCCATTTTTGTTTGAAACTTTGTAGCCTAGAGTGGAGGCCTCGGCTAGGGCTGCAGAAGTTTGGCTTCCTCCATTGCCCCGGCAATCCTAGCCTCTTATCTCTCCAGCTTTGTGTCTGCCGCCATTTCTGTTGGGATTATGTATTTTCTGTAAGTGAAACTTTGTAGCATTGAGTAGAGGCCTAGGTCAGCACAGCAGGCAGAAAGCTTGGCTTCCTCCATTGCCAGGGAAACCCAAGCCTCCCTCCTGCTCTCAGTGGTGGCAGCCATCTTAATTGGGGTTTATTTCCATAATTTGCTCCTGATTGGCTGGTGGGCGTGCTTGATCAGAGGTACGATCAATTTGCATATTACTCTTTTATTAGATAGGATATATTCTTAGTGATATTACTACTTTGAGTCATTTTAGTGTTTTTTAAATATATTTTTATTTATTTCAGAGAGGAAGGGAGAGAAAGAAACATCAATGATGAGAGAGAATCATTGATTGGCTGCCTTCTATAAACCCCCTAGTGGGCATCAAGATCACAACTGGGCATTTGCCCTTTACCAGAATCTACCCAGAGACCCTTTAGTCTGAAGGCTGATGTTCTATCCATTGAGCAATACCAGCTAGTGCCGTCTTAGTCATTATTAATTTGTACCGTTTTCATATTGGTTTCTGTTGAATCTATTCATGAGGGCTTCTCTTTATTGTGCATTATCTGCTGCATTTAATAGAGCATAGTAAGGAGGACATAAAAATGAAACTTTTAATCATAATTTTTTGTTTAAATATAACTATGCTTTGTTTCTCCCCCTTATCCCTGAATCTCCAGGTTTTTTTGTTTGTTTGTTTGTTTCCTGTCTATCTGGAAAGTAGCTTTATCTATTCTGTTAAAACGTTATATGCAGGGCAATTTCTTTATCTTTGTTTTGATGGCTGTAGCTGATTCTTACATTTTTCTATTTTTTTTTTGGTTTAGCAGTACTAGATGCTCTGGTGTTAACATTTTTTTTAATTGAGAATTTCTCTACAAAACACCTAAAATAACATGACATTATGAAAATGTAAATATTATGAAAATATTCCTAAGTTATTTTCAAAGTAAGTTGTGACCACAAGGGAGCAATGGAAGTTTGGCAATATTAATTTCATGAATCAATATTTATGAATTTTAAACAGATATACTAAAAGGTCAGAAGTGAGCTTGTACATAACAGTACTATCTTGCTGCTGTTCCAAATGCAAACTAGTTTTCCTCTTGTCCTTTGATCTGCTCTATGCTTCTGCCTACAAACATAGAGAATAATTGGTAATTGTTTTGGACAGCAGACAAAGTGTGACTGTAGTTTATGTTTTCTTTTCCCCTAGAAAAATCATTATTTTTGTAGTCTATCTGTTTGTATTCAGTTTTCTTAAAATATCAGGCATCATGTATTTTATAAAACTAATGGGAATGAAAAGCACCCATACAGATGGATAATATGCTAAGAAAAAGCAATAAATAAATATGAGCAATATAATTGATCTTCCAGTCATGCTAACAACCTAAAATGCCCATTGTGTCCTGGGGGGAGAGTAGAAAGTACTTATGGCTCCTTAGCCAAAACAAGTAATGTGTGTTTGTGTTTGGGGATTTTCCTACCACGTCCCCACATCCCATATAATAAATAGGCAATATGCAAATTGACAGTCATGCCATAATGCCATCACAAGATGACGGTGCACACAGCGGGGGCAGGGCAGGCAGCTGCTTCATGGAGCTTCTGCCAGGGTTTCCGCTGCCCCTTTTGCGCACCCGAGGTGGAGGCAGGGCATCTGGGCGGCTCTATAGGACTCAGGGCTGTTCCATGGTGCGGGGTTGGGCGGGGAGGGAGGGGTGCCAGGTCTCAGGCAATTTTGAGCAACAGGGCACTAGTCCTATATAAAAAGGCACAAGAGAATGCACTCTGAAGTCAGATTATTATAATTAAAGGCCAACTGAATTACTTATTTGTTTCATTACCTCAGGTGAGCTATTTAACCTCTCTATGCCTCATTTTCTTTCTTTGTAATTAAAGTATCAATGTCACTTTTGATTGAAGTGACATTGGCTAATAACATTTTATAAGTTTCAGGTGTACAACATTATAATTTA
Organism: Antrozous pallidus; assembly: GCA_027563665.1. Lineage (NCBI taxonomy): Eukaryota > Metazoa > Chordata > Mammalia > Chiroptera > Vespertilionidae > Antrozous > Antrozous pallidus. Next base: position 114,434,783 of record CM050509.1, read on the forward strand.
ATATCGGTATACTCTTGTAGTCTTCCACCAAAAGTCTAGTTTCCATGTGTTATCATATATTTGACTCCCTTTATCCGTTTCACCTTCCTCCTCATAGCCCTTGCCCTTTGGTAACCACCAATTTGTTGACTGCATCTGAGTTGGGTTTTTTGTTTGTTTGTTTGTTTGTTTATATTCCACATATGAGTGAAATCATACAATTCTTGTTCTTTTCCTTCTGACTTATTTCACCTAGGACAATATCCTCAAGATGCACCCATGTTATTGCAAATGGCAGTATTTCATATTTTACATAGACAAGTATTTCATTGTGTGTGTATGCATATGTATACATACCACATCTTCCTTATCATTCATCTACTGATGGACACAAATAAGTTTCTCTATCTCTACATATTTGCGATTTTTTTCCAGCTTTCTTTTTTGTAGTAGCGATTGGAAGTAGTGAAAATTCTTTTGATTTTATTCATTTTGATTTTAACATTTCAGCAAGTTGATAAATAGGGGCCTTTCTTTTGGTATATGATGCTATAGCACAAGATTTTCTTTTCCCTTACATGCACTACTTGTGTCTTCAGGGCCATGGTGTGGCTGGGTGTTGTGGGCATCACTGTTCACGTTGCTCCATCTTTGTCAGATGGGTTGGAACACAGCCACCATGGTGAGGGGTTGTGATAGTTTGAGGAGAGAAGTGTTTGCAAACATGCAGCACTGCTGCCTGATTTTCTATGGCTGCCCTGGGAGGTCATATATATGTCTCTGTTGCAGTAACCAGACTTCACAGCAATTGGAGAAGAAAGCCATATTCTGGGGTACCATTGCTGCTTGTATCCCTCTTACCCTTCACCCGCTATGGTGTGGGGGCTGCTCTTCAACTCCTTTACTCCTAACACATTTTTTGGGATTGCAGGCTCAGGACAGTGTCTGGAGAACCATGTCTGGGGCACTGTCTCTGTTATTCACCCAATTCTGCCTCCTCAATGTGTTTCAATATGCTCATCTCCATTTATATTTATGTTTGGATCTCTTAGACACCCAAGGGTGTTGAGTTGAGGAATCTTTGTTGGGATATAGCTGTCCAGCTAGTTGTTGATGTATGGGTAGTACCAAAGTGCCATCTGTCTCCTCCATGATGGTCAGTAGGTCTTTTCGTCTTGGTTTTGAAAAGGAGGAAAATATATGCATCTATCTAATATGGCTATATGGAACAATAAATGAAACAATAAATATAAAGTCACTTGGACAATAACTAACATGTAAGTGTTCAATAAATGTTAATATTTATGAACAATTGCTGTCATAACTCATTCACCATATGGAATAAGCATACTAGATTTTCTTATAGGTCAGTGATAAAAATTGCCTTCTAATTAGCAATTGCTTAATCATTCAGTTGATTATTTTAAAACTAGAGGTCTGGTGCATGGATTAATGCTCCAGTGGGGTCTCTCTGCCTGGCCTATGGGAATTGGGCCAAAACTGGCTAAGCACCGAGGGGCTGGGGGCAGGTTGGTATGCTTGTGTCATCATCATGGCAATGATGCAGGCATTCCGCAGCACCTCCCCAGCTGCTCCAGGCCTCAGGGCAACATGAGAAGGTGGAAAGGCAGCTCCAAGCCAGAGCGAAAAGGCAGCTCTGGCCAAAGCAAAGGCGGTGCTGGCAGCCAAGGGAAGACCCATTCTTGCACAAATCTTCGTGCATCGGGCCTCTAGAATTTAATGTTTTAATTAGTTAATCTTCACACGAGGATGTTTTTTCCATTGATTTTTAGAGAGAGGGAGATGGAGGAGGAGAGACAGAGAGAAACATCGATGTGAGAGAAACACAATGATTGGTTGCCTCCTGCACATGCCTGACCAGGGCCAGGGATTGAGGGTGCCAATGAATTACATGCACTTGACCGGAATCAAAACTGTGACCCTTTAGTCTGCAGACTGACACTCTAAACACTGAGAAAACTAGCTAGGGCTTATAAGCACCGTTTTTTTTTAATTTTATCTTCATTGTTGAAAGTATTACAGATGTCTACTCACAACCCCCCCGCTTCCCGTTAACCCCCACCAGCCTGCCACAAGAACCCTCAGGCCTTTAGTGTATTATTGTTGGTGCCAATGGGTTATGAATACATAGTATGTATGTAAGTTATTTGATTAAGCTCTTCCCACCTCTTCCCCTTCCCCCTGAGATTCATCAATATATTCCATGAATCTATGTCTCTTGATCTATTTTGTTCATCAATTTATTTTGTTCATTAGATTCCACATATAAGTGAGATAATCTGATATTTGTCTTTCTCTGATAAGCTTATTTCACTTACCACAATACTCCTCAGGTCCCTCCATGCCATCTCACAGGGTAATACTTCCTTCTCTTTTACAGCTGAACGTATTACATTATGCAGATATATCACAGCTTTTTTATCCATTTAACTACTGATGGGCATTTGGGCTTTTTGCCAGATCTTAACTATCTTCTATCCTATTTAATATTATATAATAAAGAGATGATATGCAAATTGACCATCACTCCAACACACAAGATGGCTGCTTCCATGTGGACATAAGATGGCTGCAAGAGAGCGCAGTTGTGGACTATCATGCCAGCAGTAGAGGGCAATTGGGAGGGAACAGACCTGCAAGGGAGGGAAGTTGGGGGCAACCAGGCCTGTAGAGAGGGCAGTTGGGGATGACCATGTCTGCAAGGGGAGAGCAGTTGGTGGGGACCAGGCCTGTAGGGGAGGACAGTTAGGGGTGACCAGGCCGGGAGGGGGGGGAGTTAGGGGCAGTCAGGCCTGCAGGGGAGCAGTTAGGTGTCAATCAGGTTGGCAAGGGAGTGGTTAGGGGGTGATCAGCCTGGCAGGCAGAGAGGTTAGGGGCAATCAGGCTGGCAGTCAGGTGAGTGGTTGTGTGCCTATAGTCCTGGTTTGTGAGAGGGCATTTGGACATCCCTCAAGGGGTCTCAGATTGGAGATGGTACAGTATGGGCTGAGGGATACCCCCATGTGCACCAATTTTGTGCACCAGGCCTGGTTCGACCAAGATACCATGAGTTCAATCACTTGCTGTGATGTGCGCTGACCACCACAGGGTGATGCGGTATGAAGGAAGGCCCTGGCAGGCAGCTAGAAGCTGGGGAAGGAAGGCCCAGACAAGCAGCCAGAAGGAAGGCCCCAGCCAGCACCCAAAATGAAGGCCCCAGCCGGCAGTTGGAAGGCCCCAATCAGCCCTGATCACTGGCCAGGCCTAGGGACACTTCCCATGCATGAATTTGGTGCACTGGGCTTCTAATTGTACATAACACTACTGTGAACATAAGGGTGGATATATTCTTTCTGGTTCATGGTTCAGGATTCTGAGGATATATTCTTAGAAGTGGGATCACTGGGTCAAATATCAGTTCCATGTTTAATATTTTGAGGAAACTCCACACTATTTTCTATAATGGTTGCACCAGTCTGCATTCCTAGCAGTAGTGTACTGGGTTACCTTTTAAAAAATGTTTTATCTTCACTTACTTTGTCTTTGGGATCAAATTCATAAAATCTTCCCTAATCCCACAAGGTTTATAAGACTATGTTTTCTTCTATGTAATTTTTTGTTTCAGATATTAATATTTAGGTCTCTGATCCATTTTGAGTTAAATTTGTACATGGGTACAATCTGTAGTCTGGTCTCATTCCTTATGTTTTCTTAAGTGGACACATATGCCTCTCTGTGAGGGAAGAGCTGATGTTTGTTATTTATTTATTTATTTGTTTGTTTGTTTATTTATTTATTTATTTATTTGTTTAATGTTATTTTTGCCATCATCATTTATCCCCTCTATGCCCTCTTCCACCTCAAACTATGTGGCTTTTCAACTTTCCCAGCACCATTTATTGAAGAAGCTTTCTTTTCTCCATGGTATGTTGTTTGCTCCTTTTTCAAAAATTAGTTGCCTGTATCCATCTGGGTTCTTTTCTGGGATCTCAATTCTGTTCCATTGGTCTGTGTGTGTTTTTTGCCAATACCATACTATTTTGATTATCATTGCTCTGTAATATATTTTGAAGTCAGCTAGGATGGTATCTCTGCCTGTTTTATTTTTTCTCATCATTGCTTTGGCTATTAAGGGTCTTCTGTGGTTCTACACAAATCTGATGATTTTTATTCTATTGTTTTAAAAACATTATTGGGATTTCTAATGGGGATTTAATGAAATCTCTATATTGCTTTTGGTAATATGTTCATTTTAACTATTTTTATTTTTTCTAATGCACAAGCAAGTAATATCTTTCCATTTCATTGTGTATTTTTCAATGTGTTTTGTAGTTTTCAGTATATAGGTTCTTCACATCCTTTGTTAAATTTATTACTAGGTATTTTTTTTCTTTTTGTTGCAATTGCAAGTCATTTTTTATTTTTATTTTTTTCTGAAATTTCATTGTTAGTATATAGGAATGCAGTCATTTTTTGTACAATGATTTTGTATCCTGAATGTTTATTGTTTTTGTTCATTTATTCTAAGAGTTTGGTGTGGAGTTTTTAGAGTTTTCTATGTAAAAAGTCACATCATCTGCAAAAAGTAACACTTCTACTTCTTTATTCCCAATTTGGATGCCTTAAATTTGCTCTGGCTAGGACTTTCAATACTATGACTAGATAAGAGTGGTTGGAGTGGACATCTTGTCTTGTTCCTTATCTTAGAGGAAATGTTTTCAGTTTTTCACCATTGAGTATGTTATTAGCTGAGGGTTTGTAACATATCACCTGTTTTGTGGGGATACTTTAAAAGCTTAAGAAGGATAGGTATCAAATATTTTTTAATGTTTGGTAGAATTAACTAATAAAGTCATCTGGTCCTGGACATTTTTTTAGAAGGTGTTTGATAGTTGTTTCCATTTCCTCACTGTTGATAGGTCTGTTTATATTTTCTAATGCATCATGATTCAATCTAGGAAGGTTATGTGTGTCTAGGAATTAATTCATATCTTCTCGATTATTAAATTTGGTGGCACCTAATATTTTAATATTAGTCTTTGTATTTCTGTGATGTCTGTGTGAATTTTTCCTCTCTCATTTCTGATTTTCTTTGATTCTTTTCTCCCTTTTCCTTAGTTTCTAGCCAGGGGTTTGTCAATTTTGTTAATTATTTCAAAGAACCTGGTCTTTGTTATATTAATTTTTGTATAGTCTCTTTGTTCTCTACTTCATTCAGTTATGCTCCAACTTTTATTATTTTCTGGCTTCTACTGACTTTGGGCTGCTTTTATTCTTTTTCTAGTTCTTTTATTAAAATATTAGAGGCCCGGTGCATGAAATTCATGCACGGGGGTGTGGGTCCCTCAGCCCAGCCTTCACCCTCTCCAATATGGGACCCCTCTCACAATCCAGGACTGCTGGCTCCCAATTGCTTGCCTGCCTGCCTTCCTGATTGCCCCTAACCACTTCTGCCTGCCAGCCTGATCACTTCCTAACTGCTCTCCTGCCAGCCTGATTGCCCCTAACTGCCATTCCCTGCAGGCCTGGTCACCCCTAACTGCCCTCCCCTGCAGGCTTGATCAACCCCAACTTCCCTCCCTTACAGGCCTGGACCCCCCCAACTGCCCTCCCTTGTAGGCCTGGTCCCTCCCAACTGCTCTCCCCTGCTGAACTGATCACCCACAACTGCCCTTCCTTGCAGGCTTGGAACCTCCCAATGGCCCTCCCCTGCTGGCCATCTTGTGGCAGCCATCTTGGGTCCACATGGGAGCAGCCATCTTGTGTGTTGGAGTGATGGTCAATTTGCATATTACTCTTTTATTAGATAGGATATTTTTATTTATTTCAGAAAGGAAGGGAGAGGGAGAGAGAGATGGAAACATCAGTGATGAGAATCATTGATTGGCTGCCTCCTGAACGCCCCCTACTGGAGATTGAGCCTGCAACCCAGGCATGTGCCCTTGACCTGAATCGAACCTTGGACCCTTCAGTCTGCAGGCCAACACTTTATCCAGTTAGCCAAACCAGCTAGGACTCAAGTTCTTTATGATGTAATGTTAGGTTGTTTACTTGAGATTTTTCTTGTTTTTTGAGAGGTCTATAATAATATAAACTTGCTTCTTATTACTGTTTTTGCTATATCTCATAAGTTTTTTGTTAAAAAAATGTTTTTATTGATTTCAGAGAGGAAGGGAGAAGGAGAGAGATAGAAACATCAATGATGAGAGAGAATCATGATTGGCTACCTCCTGCATGCCTCACACTGGGTATTGAGGCTACAACCGGGCATATGCCCTGACCAGGAATTGAACTGTGATCTCCTGGTTTATAGGTCACTGCTCAACCATGGAGCCACGCAGGCTGGGCATCAGAAGTGTTGATATGTCTATTGTAATTTATTCTACTCATTTTTCTCTATTTTATTTCTTCTTTGACTCAGTCACTCTTAGTAATATATTATTTAATATCCGCATGTTTGTGGGGTTGTTTAGTTCCTTTTTGCAGTAAATTTCTAATTTCAAAGTATTGTGGTCAAAGAATTTGCTTGGTATAATATCAATCTTTTTAAATTTGTTGAGGCTAGTTTTGTGACCCAAAATATGGTCTATGCTTAATAATGTGCCATATGCACTCTATATTATCAAAATCTGTTCTAGGCCTTTACATTTGACCTTTGTTCAAAGGCATGCCATCTAATATAACTGTTTCCAGATTTTAAACTTCAAATTTGAAAGCATTTCTGAGGATCTCCAAGAATATAGAGTTTCTATATATTTTTATTATAAATTTATTTATTTTGTTTTCTGTCTTTTTGCTGAAAGTATTCCAGATATCCTCCTTTTATTTTCCCCTATTGACTCCCCCCTCCCCACTCCTGGATGCATGGAAGCATGCAACAAACTGAGGAATCTCAGAGGGAAGGGGGAGAGATTAACTAAAGAATTCATGGGCATGTATGCAAAACCCAGAGTATGCAGATTTTAACTTATATTGCCAAATAGCCTTCCAAAGAGGCTGTTAAAATTATTAATCTTACCAATTTGAGATAATGCATTCTATTCTTCCTCAAAGTAAAATTGTTATCAAATAGTTTTGCAGCAAAATTACAGGAACCTCAAATATTTTATTTAAAATTGAATAAATCCAGACAACAGTAGCTTCTGTTATGTCAGCACAAGGGCAGATTAAGAAGCTCCAGACACTCATTCCTCCATGGGAACATCAAGTAAACAACTAGAGACTGATTAAAATAACTTTGTGAGAATTCTAGAAACATATACAACAACCAAGCAAATGACCAACCAAGAAGAAGCCACATTCAAATTGGGAGGAAATTCCATAGCATTTATGCTTGCTCTTGTACCATCCCCTTCCAAGGCTGGCATGGGATATTTGGTGGAAGGCAACTTACTTTTTAGTTTCTCTTCAGGATACAAGGAAAAAAGTGGAGCTTGTTTGAAACATTTTTTGGTCTTACTGTGGTTAGTCAAGAAACTAATTTCAGTACAGTCGCCTTCCTTATCCATAGGTTTGCTTTCTGTGGTTTCAGTTACCCACAGTCAACTACGGTCCAAAAATACTAAATGGGAAAATTTTCAAAATAAATAGTTAAATAGTAAATTGCACAGTATTTTGAGTAGTGTTTTGAAATTTCATGTCATTCCACTCCAGAACTTGAATTGTCCCTTTGTCTAATGAATCTACACTGTATACTCTACCTGTCCTATATTCAGTAGCCTGTTCAGTTATTAGATTGACTGTTGTGGTATTCCAATGCTGGTGACAAAGGTACTATTATTTTACTTAATAATGGCCTCAAAGAACAAGAGTAATGGTGCTGGTAGTTTAGATATGCTAAAGAGAAGCACATAGTGTTTTGTTTTGTTTTAATTTTATTTTATTGTTTAAAGAATTACAAATAGTAGTACATATATCTCTTTTTTTCCTATTGACCTTCCCCAGGCCTTCCCTACCCTCCCCCCATAAATTCCCACCCCCAGTGTCTCCGTCCATTGGTTATGCTTATATGCATGCATACAAGTCCTTCCTTTGATCTTTTCTTTAAGTAAACATGTGAAAATTCTCAACTTACTGAGGAAAGGACAAATTGTATAAGGAGGTTGCTGAGATCTATGATAAGAACAAATCTTCTATCAATGCAATTGTTAAAAAAGAAAAATAAGGTTATGCTCGTTTGTTATTATAATTCAAAGTACAAAAGTTAAATGTGTGGGTGGAAGACATGAACAGAAAATGTGCTGTGATTGATAGCAACCTCTGATGGCAGGAAGCATTGATCCTATGCAAAAAAATTCAGCAGATGTTCCCTTAAAACAAAGGATATCAAGCCATTTACTGTAAGTAAGAAAAGGTTATGCAGATTCATGAATAAGTTTGGCATTTTGCCATCTCATATCAGCACAAGAAGAAGTATGAGTGCAGTATAGTAAGATATTTTGGGACACAGAGTACATATTCACATAAATTTTATTAAAGTTTACTGTTATAATTTATTATTAATTTTTGTTGTTTATCTCTTACTGTGCCTAGTTAAAAAATTAAATTTATCATATGAACGTATGTATAGGGAAAATAGCATGCATAAGTTTTGCTACTATCCACAGTTTCTGGCATCCACTGGGGATGTTGGAATGTATTCCCTGCTTACAAGGGAGGGGCACCATTTATTTACCTAATTTAGAGCTCAGATGAGAATGACCGTATACCTTGTATCTCAGATTGGAAGCAACAGAATCCAATGGCAGGCATCAAACACATGAAAACTGCAATGGGAATACAAACTTGTGAACGTCTGGTAATAAGACAGTATGGATAAAAGAATACAATAGAATATCTAGGATCTACAGAAGAAATAGAAGTGAGATTTAAATAAATTGAAGATTCATGCAATAGGCTTTCCTTCCCCTGCCAGGACCAGTTTCCTCTGGAACCTGGGACCCAGGCCTTCCCTCTGGCTGCTGCCTTCCGTTTTTACTTTGGCCGCTGGAGGCTTCACTCCAGCCGGAGCCTTCAGTCTTCTCTGCTCTGGCTGGAGTGCCACATTGGCTGCCCCTTGTCTACGCCCCGCAGTGTGGGTGGGTGCTCACTGCTGCCTCATCTCCGAGCCCCGGGGGCCAGGTGCTCGCCAACACCACCACCGCCACCACAGCAGCTTTATCTCTGCCCCCAGAGCCAGGGGCTCACGCTGATTGGCTCTGCCCCCCGCTCCTGATTGGCTGGTAGCATAGCCAATCAGGAGCCAAGGTACAGTCACATTTGCATGTTACTCTTTTATTAGATAGGATATATATCCAGCCATGCATATGAGAGATAGGGGGGTAAAGCATATATGTAAGCCCATAGAAGATCCATACTCAGAAAAGGCCTGAGAAGACCTCAAATCCTTATACTGAGCTTTTTTCAAAGACTTTTCCCATACAGAGTCATTATGCAAAAAATAGGAAAGGTGGCTGTCTTCCCAACTGACCAATTTTAACAAAAGATTACAAAGCATACAAAAAAACATGGAAATATTGCTCTTTCAAGGAAACAATATAAATATCCAGAAACTGGCCAAAATGAACCATATGTTTCAGATGTTCTAGACAAAAATTTAAATAATTTTATTTAATATCTTCAAATAACTAAAAGAGAACACAGTAAAATAACTGAAATCAGAAAAACAATACATGGACAAAATAAGCATATAAACAGAGATAACAATTACTTAAAAAAATTCTGGAGATTAAAAATAGAATACTTAATTGAAAAATTTACTAGAAGGCTTTATCAGCAGCCTCTAACAAGGAGAAGAAAATCTGTGAAACTGAAGACAGGCTATGTGAAATTATCAAATCTGAGAAACTGAAAGAAAAAAAAATAATGAAAAACAACAAATGGAGCCTTAGTGGCCAGTATATGCATAATTGAAATCCTAGGAGAACAAAGAGAAAAAGGGACAGAGAACTTCCTTGAAAAAATAATGGTAGACAGCTCCTCAAATTTAAGGAACAACATAGATTTGAAATACAAAAATCTAAATGAACTCCAAGAAGTATAAACCCAAAGAGACCAACACATGGCACACTGTAATTAAACTGTGCAAAGTAAAAGAAAGACCATCTTAAAACTATTAAGAGACAAGTGATTCATGACATGCAAATAATTATCAATTAGATTATTAGTGGATAAATGGTGGGATGATATATTTAAAATACTTAAAGAGAAAAAATTACCATCAACTGAGAATTCTACATTTGGTAAAACTGTCTTTCTAAAAAGAGAAATAAAGTAAAATTTTCCCAGATAAACAAATACTGACAGAATTTATTAGCACTAAACCTGCTCAACAAGAAAAGTTAAAGGGAGTACTTCAAGTTAAAATAAAGGATATTAGACAGTAACTTTAAGCCAAAAAAGTGAAGTTCTCAGATAAAGGAAGATGCACAAAAATATTTAAAAAACAGTATTATCATAATATTGTTTCATAACTCTATATTTTATTATTTTACAAGATTTAAAATTAAACACTATAAAATGATAATAAATCTATGACAATGGGTTTACAATACATAAAATTGTAATTTGAGATGCCAGTAACAAAAAGGAAGTGGCGTAGCTATAAAAGACTAAGATTTTCTATGTAATTGTAGTCAGGTTGGTATCCTATATAACAAAAGGTGCAAACTGTACAAAGTAAAAGAAAGACCATCTTAAAACTATTAAGAGACAAGTGATTCATGACATGCAAATAATTATCAATTAGATTATTAGTGGATAAACAGTGGGATGATATATTTAAAATACTTAAAGAGAAAAAAATACTATCAACTGAGAATTCTACATTTGGTAAAACAGTCTTTCAAAAAAGAGAAATAAAGTCAATGTGCAAACTGTCCCCATCACCGGAAGTTCAACCAAGAGTTCTGCTAGAGGGCGGGACTGGCTGGCCAACTGTTCCTGATTGGCCTCCCCTACCTTAATTGAGGGTGGAGCCAGCTGGTCAGCTGCCCACGGCCATCCTCCACCCTGATCAGGGTTGGACCAGCCAGCCAACAGCCAGTGGCCCCTTCCACCTGGCTGGCAGCTAGACACCACCTGTTCATTAATTCATGCACTGGGCCTCTAGTTGCATCTAATAAAAAAGTAATATGCAAATTGACTGTACCTCCACTACAACCAAAAGTCACACCCACCAGCCAATCAGGAGTGAGTAGGAAAATTAACTCAACCAAGACAGCTGTAGCCATGGACAGAGCAGGTAGCTTGGGTTTCCCCGGCAATGGAGGAAGCCAAGCTTTCTGCCTGCCCTGGCCTGCCTTGGCCTCTGCTGAAGGCTACAAATTTTCAATTATAGAAGATAAATAAATCTCAACAAAAATGAAGGCAGCCATGGAGCTGGAAAGAGCATGAGGCTTGAGTTGCCCCCAGCGATGTAGGAAGCCAAGTTTCTACAGTCCTGGCCTGCCTTGGCCTCCAATTAAGGCTACAGAGTTTCAATTACAGAAGATAAAAAAATCTCAACAAAAATGGCTGGGGCCACAGAGCAAGCAGGGGGCTTGGTTTCACTCAAGGCTGCAAATTTTCAATTATAGAAGATAAATAAGTTTCAGATACCAGGCCTCCACTTGGGTCACTGGGGGTGTGGCCAGCCTAGAAACTACCACAGGCACCTCACTCAGACCACCCCATACCTCAAGGGAACCCTCACCCTGATCTGGGACACCTTTCAGGCCAAACCAGCCAGCCCCCAGGCATGCACCAAGCCTCTATCTTATCTAATAAAAGAGTAATATGCAAATTGACTCTCACTCCAAAATACAAGATGGTTTCCCCCATGTAATCAAAGATTACTGATCCCATATGGACACAAGATGGCTGCCACAAAATGGTTGGCAGGGAAGGGCAGTTGGAAGGGACAAGGTCTGCAAGGGAGGGCAGTTGGAGGCTATCAAGCCTGCAGGTGAGGGCAGTTAGGGGTAATCAGGCTGACAGGGGAGCAGTTAGGCATCAATCAGGCCAGAAAGGGAGTGGTTAGGGGGTGATCTGGCTGGCAGGCAGAAGTGGTTTGGGGCAATCAAGAAGGCAAGCAGGCAAGCAGTTGGCAGCCAGCAGTCCTGGATTGTGAAACGGTCCCAGATTGGAGAAGATGCAGGCTGGGCTATGGGAGACCCCTTCTCTCCCCCTGTGCATGAATTTCATGCACTGGGCCTCTAGTCATATTATAATAGGTTATGATTTAGGATGTAATATGTATTCTTTATGGTAACCACAAAGAATATGTCTATAGAATATTAACAAAATAGAAATGAAGAAGAAATCAAAACATGAATCCAAAATATAAACAAAACAGAAAGACAATAATTGAGTAAATGAGGGACAAAGAATAACATCTTAATGAGTCATATAGAAAACATAATACATAATGGCAGTTTTAAGTCCTCCCCAAGCATTAATCACTTTAAATATAAATGAATTAAACTCTTTAATCAGATGACATGGATTAGCAGAATAGATGTTTTTTAAAGTTTGGAATATATGTTGTCTATAAGAAATTCACTTCAGATTAAGAACATTCAAGGATGAAAAAAGATATTTATTGTAAATAGCAACCAAAAGAAAGCAGGGGTAGCTATATTGTATCAAACATAATAGACTTCAAGTAAAACAAAATAAAATAAAACAAAAAAAACTGTCTGTTACAAAAGACAAAGGAAGTTATACTGATAAAAGAGTCAATCTACTAACAAGATAGTATAATTATAAAGATACAAGTCACAAACACCCAGGCTTCTAAATATATGAAGCACAAAGGACTTGTATGCATTAATATAAGCATAACCAATGGACACAAGATACTGAGTGTTGGGATGGGGGGCAATAGGAAAATATGTACATATATAATACCTTAATCAATAAAAAATATATATTATAAATAAAATAATGAATAAAAATAAATAAATAAATATATGAAGCAAACAATGACAAAATTGAAAGGAGAATTAGGTGGCTGTACAATAATATGAAGAGATGTCAATATCCCAACATCATTAATCCATAGAATAATAAGACGTAACTTCCATAAGGAAATGGAGAGTTTCAACATTGATATAGAATAACTAGATGCCTGGTGCACAAAATTCACGCATGGGGTTGGATGGGGGGTTGTCCTTCAGCACAGCCTGTACCCTCTCCAATCTGGGACCCCTTGAAGGATGTCCTACCAGGATTGGGCCTAAACAGGCAGTCGGACATCCTTCTCACAATCCAGGACTACTGGCTCCCAACTGCTAATCTGCCTGCCTTCCTGATTGCCCCTAACTGCTTCTGCCTGCCGGCCTGATCACCCCCTAACTACTCCCCTGCCAGCCTGATTGATTTCTAACTGCTCCCCTGCCAGCCTGTTTGCCCCCAACTTCCCTCCTTTGTTGGCCTGGTCACCCCCAACTGCCCTTTGCAGGCCTGAAACCTCCCAACAACCCTCCTCTCCTGGCCATGGTGTAGTGGCCATCTTGTGTCCACATGGGGGCAGGATCTTTGACCACCTGGGGGCAGCCTTCTTGTGTGTTGGAGTGATGGTCAATCTGCAGATTACTCTTTTATTAGATAGGATTAGCCCTAATAGACATATACAGAAGAGGAGAGAACACTTGCAAACTCATTCCATGAAGTCAGCATCACCCTGATTCTAAAATCAGACAAAGACACTACAGGAAAATAAATCCTTAGACCAATATTTCCTGTAAATTTTGATGAAAAATAGTTCAACATGATACTAGCATGCAGAATTCAATAGCACATTAAATTAATTATACACCATGATCAGGTGGGAAAGCATTCCACAAACTAGGAAAAGAGGGGAATAATCCTTAATCCTACAGCTAGGATCATAGCAATGGTTACTGAAAGTTTTTCTTATAAGACCAGGAAAAAGACAAGGCTTCCCACTTTTGCCACTTTATTCAACAAAACACTGGAAGTCCACACACACACACAAACATACAAACATACAAACATCCATCCACATAGGAAAACAAAAGAACTATCATCTCTGTTTATAGTGCTATGGTCATATAAAGAGAAAAGTAAAACTTCCACAAAAATTATTATAACTAATAAACTAATTTAGCAACATGGCTGTATGTAATCAATATGCAGCAATAAGTTTCTTTCTATACACTAAAAATGAACAATCCAAAATAATTAAGAAAACAATTTACAATAGCTTCAAAATTAATAGATACCTAGAATTAAACCTAAGTGAATAAAAGAAACAAATTTATGCTGAAAACAACAAAACATTGCAGGAAGAAATTAACAAATAAAAAAAATCCAGTGTTCATAAATTGGAAATTTAATATTGTTAAATGTCATTACACCTCAAGTAATCTACACAAATTTATATAGAATCTTAAGGGACTCTGAATAGATTTTAAAGTCTTGAGAAAGAATAAAGTTGGAGTTCTCACATTGCCTAAATTCAAATCTAACCTCAAAGCTATATTCAGAAATGTATGGCAATGGCATACAGACAGACATGTAAACAGATGGAATAGAATACAGAGCCCAGAAATAAACTTTTTCATATACAGTATAATAACTTTCAACAAGAGTGTTTATTTAATAGGATAAAAATTATTTTACTAAATTGTGTTGGGAAAATTGAGTATCCACATGCCAAAGAATGACATTGTACCTTTACACTATATAAAAATATCTAAAAATGAGACAAAGCTATAAAGGTAAGACCTAAACTATAAAACTCATAGAAATCATAGAGACATAATTTAATGACATTCAACTGAGAAATTGTTTATTATATATGACACTAAAAAGCACAGTCAACAACAGTATAATTAGATGAATTATAATTTATCAAAAATCAATGCATCAACAGTCATTATCAATAGACTGAAAAAATACAACTCCTGGAACGACAGAAACTATTTGTGAATCATATATCTGATAAGGGGTTAATACCAATTATATAAAAATAACCCCTATAAGTAAACAAAAACAAAAATATGTTTTAAATGTATAGATCTGACATTTCTTTAAATAAGATACACAAATGTCTGATAAGCACATGGGAAGTTGATCAACATCACTAACAATTCAGAAAATACAAATCAAATTGACAGATATCACTTTGTATCTATTAAGATGGTACTATAAGAAAACTAGAGAAAGAAAAACAACCCAAAACCCCCAAATAGCCAGGGTTGGTGAGTATGTTAAGGAATTAGAATCCTTTGCACTGATGTTGATAATATAAAGTTATGCAGCAGTTATGGACGTAGTATGATGTTTTCTCAAAAAATTAAAAATATAATTACCAAGCCTTGTGCTTGCTCCATGGTTAAAGCCATTTCTGCTTGGGTTTATTTACCTTCTATAATTGAAAGTTTGTAGCCTAGAGTGGAGAACTAGGCCCACTAGGGCTGTAGAAGCTTGGCTTCCTCCATCACCGGGGCAACCCTAGCCTCTGTTCTCTCCAGCTCTGTGGCTGCCACCATTTCTGTTGAGATATATGTATCTTCTATAACTGAAACTTTGCAGCATTGAGTGGAAGCCTGGGCCAGCAAGCGCAGGAAGAAAGCTTGGCTTCCTCCATTGCCAGGGGAATCCCAAGCCTCCCTCTTGCTCTCAGTGGCTGCAGCCATCTTGGTTGGGGTTTATTTGCATATTTTCTCCTGATTGGCTGGTGGGTGCGGCTGGTATGGTCAATTTTCATATTACTTTTTTCTTAGATAGGATTCTCAAATAATAATGATAAACAGCTTGTGCTGGGAAACCAAATAGCCTCTGTATTGTAAATAGTTGTTTCGGAGTTTGAATATTCTTAGCTTACATCCTGTTATTATTATCAAATGTTTAAAATGTCTCTTATTTCATATTAGAACAAACCAAAGAAAGAGGTCTGTAGAATACCATAATGGGCCAAGACAGTGTGTGAGACACAAGAGTTTCTCATATAATAAGTTCATAGTACCTAATGTATGATTATTACTTAGTATGTTTTTTTTTAATTTTTGTTAATCCTCACCTGAGGATATTTTTCCCATTGATTTTTTTCCTTAGAGATGGTGAGAAGGAGAGACAAAGAGAAATATCAATGTGAGAAAGACAAAATTATTGGTTGTCTCCCACAAAGGCCCGAACTGCAATTATAGGCTGATGCTCCAAACACTGGGAAAAACAGGGTAGGGTCCACTTAGTAAGTTCCTTGAATAAATGCATGGAAAAGTACAATTTAAAATATATATTGATATTCACATGAATATTTCTTTGTGACCCTCTACTTAAGTATAAGGTCAACCTAGAGTAGAGACTGTGTTTGATGATATTAATGATTTCTGTAGAAATTAAATATAAAAAGAACAAAAAAAGAGCAATGCAAACAAATCAATAAAAGTTTTCAAGTGAGGGAGAAGATCATATATTGAGACACAAGAGGGTGCTAAATATGAATTTAGAAGGCAAAAGTAGAGTGGAGAATTACAGAGAAAAATATAATAAAAACTTTGAAATAAGGAAGTACAAAGAATATTAAAAGAATTAGCAGTCAGTAGGGCACACTGTACAAAGGACAAGCATGAATTGGAAAGGGTAAATTGAGTTCATATTACAATGTCAAGATGAGAAGTTTGAACTTAATTTGCTAGACATTGGGGCACATTGAATGATTTTGAGAAGATGTATGATATACATGGAACTGGATTTCACTAATACTAATCTAAAATTTTATTATAGATTGGTTTAGAGAGTAGGAAGTCAGAAGCATGAATATCAGTTAGAAACTATGGAAAGAAATAGGACCTGAACCAGGCTCAGGACAAACATGGAAAAAAATAGAGTAAAAATATTTCTCATTGCCATGTATTTTATATAGTCATATTTAGCATTCAGAATAACTATAAAGTCATTGCTATTATTTTCAGTTTTATAGATAAGGAATCAAAGATTCAATTAACTTCCTAATGGTTAGACATCTAGTGCTAGTAGAGCTATAGCTTGAACCTATTTTTTAATATAAAACTCATACTCTGGTTTTCTTGGGATATATTTCTAGAAGTGGTATTACTGGGTCAAATGGAAGTTCCATTTTTAATTTTTTTTGAGGAAAAGCCATACTGTTTTCCACAGTGGCTGCACCAGTCTACATTCCCACCAACAGTGCAGAGAGTTGCTTTTTTTCTGAATCCTCTCCAGCACTTGTCTTTTGTTGACTTGTTGGTGATAGCCATTCTGACAGGTGTGAAATGGTAGCACACTGTCATTTTCATTTGCATCTCTTAGATGATTAATGGCCTTCAGCATGTTTTCATATGTCCCTTGGCTTTCTGAATATCCTCTCTCTAAAAGTGTCTATTTAGGTCCTTTGCCCAATTAGAAAGGATATATATATCCCTGTGTTCATAGCAGCACAATTTACAATAGCTAAGATTTGGAAACAGCCTAAATGCCAATCAGCAGATGAATGGATTAGAAAGCCGTGGTACATCCATTGTATAATGGAATACTACACATACTACACTGCTGTAAGAAAGAAGTAATTCTTACCATTTGAAACAGCATGAATGTAACTGGGGAGCATTATGCTAAGTGAAATAAGCCAGCCAGTGAAAGAAAAATAGCACATAATCTCACTCATTTATGGAGAATAAAGAACATTAAAACTGATGAACAGAAATAGATACAGAGGCAGAGCAGCATCGAAAAGACTGTCAAACTAGAGTGGGAAGGCTGGGGTGGGTTAGAGGGAAGGGTAAGAGATCAACGAAGGACTTGTATGCATGTATATAAGCATAACAAATGGATCCAAGACATTGGTTGAGGGGAGCATGTGCTGGAGAGCATGCTCTCCAGGTCCATCCATGCTGTTGCAAATGGTAAGAATTACTTCAATTTACTGCAACATAGTACACACAGTTTTTTAATCCATTCATCTGCTGATGGGTACTTACGCTGTTTCTAAATCTTAGTTATTGTAAATTGTGCTGCTATGAACATAGCGGTGCATATATCCTTTCTGATTCGTGTTTCTAGTTTCTTGGGATGTATTCCTAGAAGTAGGATCACTGGATCAAATGGGAGTTCCATTTTTAATTTTTTGAAGAAACTCCATACTATTCTCCACAGTGGCTGCACCAGTCTGCATTCCTACCACCAGTGCACTAAGATTCCTTTTTCTCCACATCCTCACAAGCACTTCTCCTTTTTTGATTTAAGTTATTTGGCTATAAAAGGGAAAATTGTACTCCTAGCTTTCTGGCATGCCTGACAAATCTACCACTATTAGAGGTACAAACTTTTAGATTTAGTTATTTTTTGTTAATATACTGAACTTCTTGGAAAAGGTAACTAAGCCATGCTGTTGTAAGTTCTTAGCCTCTCCAGTGTACTTCCAGATCCATGGAACCTTTTGCTAGCTGAGTATTTTGATGAGCATGAGACAGAGTAGGGCAAATTTTAGTTCATAGGGAAGTCCGGAGCACTTCTTATTTGATGGAGAGGGTCAAAGCAGGGGATATTGGGTCATCACGGAGCAGTGTGAAACCATAGAGCGTTAGGGGAACAATAAGGGACAAATAGCACAAAAAGAGAGACATGGAAAATAAACAAATGCATTTTGTAGCAGGCATTTTTAAAGAAAATTTATATCACCCTACCCTTATTAGCCAAACAATATTATGGCTGAATATCTCAGAGTGTTTAAAGACGATTCAGAGCTGATTTTTTTGTTTAAATTAAAAAGACAAAAATAATAATGCCACCCTGGACCAATTGTCCTAAAAACAAACAAACAAACAAACAAACAAAACAACCAAAAACACAGGCCAAGTTGTTGGTGAAGGAACCTAAAACTAATCCTGTCTGGTGGTTGGAAAGTGATGCATGGAAGCAAGAAAGATGTCAAGCAAAGTATGTAAGCATGCTCACCCAACCATCGAATTTCTCAGATTCTGCTGACTGTAAATTTCTATGTGCTTGTGTTAGTATTTAAATCTACCATTTTGTGATGTTAAAAAGACAAGTCGACATATTTCAGTGTTGTAAAATCAACAGTTATCATATTGTTCTAAGTAGCCCAAAGGTACAAAGTTCTAGTTACAAGATGAATAACTTAACTTGGGGGAATCCAATGTAAGGAATTGTGGCTAGTTAACAGACTGTATTATATACTTAAAAATTGCTATAAGAGTGGAAGTTAAATGTTTTTTACCATGTGTACACAAAATGGTAACCATGTGAGGTTGTGGATATTTTAGTTTCATTGTGCTAATCATCTCACACTATCTAAGCATATGAAATCATCATGTTGTATACATTAAACTTACAAAATGTTGTCCAGCCAGAGTGGCTCAGTTGGCTGACTGTCATCTTGTGCACCAAAAAGTTGCTAATTCGATTTCTGGTCAGGGCACATACCTGATTTTTTTATCCGTTTCCCAGTTGGGGCACCTACAGAAGAAAACCCATCAATGTTTTTGTCACATCAGTCTCTCTCTCTCTCTCTCTCTCTCTCTCTCTCTCTCTCTCTCTCTCTCTCTCTCATATTTCTCTTTCTCTCTCCATCTCTTTCTCTCTGTTCCTCTCTTTCTCTCCACCCTCTCTCTCTAAGCATGTCCTCATATTAATATTAAAAAGGGTATATAAAAATAAAATAAACTTACACACGGTTTATGTTCATTTTATACCAATAAAGCTGGTAAAGAAATATAAAATATGGAACTATGTATATTTTCTTGAGGGGTTTAACATATAAAGAATGTTATGAAACTCTAAAGCTTAAGATTATTCAATAAATACTTATAATGTTTCATGAGTACACCATGAAGAAGCTTCAAGTCATAAACAAATCTGAAACATATTGTGAATCATGCCTACAATATCATTCCTACTATCATGATTGTAATACCAACAAAAATTAAAGATATATGCTAGAATTTTGAAGTTTATGTTTGTGTATGTGACAATTAATACTAGCCCTGTAGCTGCACCATACATAGTATGGTTCAATTCCTGATATAAACACTAACCATCACACTTTACTGTAATGAAAGATTAAGCAACAATCATAGTAAAATATTCTGAGTGAAAAGTTGAGTTTACTGTACTCCAAAATATTTATTTTAGAAGTTGATGTGCCTAAATATCCACTGTAAATTAGCACACTCTCTAGGAGAATAAACCATATTCTTACTCTTATCCCCTTTTAGATTATATACACAACATCCTGAAGAAATGAATCTCAGTGTCCCTGAAGAAGAGTACCATGCTGTAAATCATGCAGAGAAAACTCTCCATAAAATGCAGAACTACCTGAAAGAGAAACAACTCTGTGATGTATTCCTCGTTGTTGGACACCTCCGAATCCCAGCTCATAGGTAAGTAACCTTATGTAGACAGAATATTTGGTGATTAGAGTATGAATGAACAAGCATGAATGAAAAAGAATCAGTCCATTGATTACAAATTGGAACACTGGGGAAAATAGATTTTTGTCATCATATATTAAAAAGCATTACCATATATCTTTTGGCTATCTGTATATCCCATTGGAAAAGTGTCTATTTAAGTCATTTACTCATTTTTTATTGGATTGTTTGTCTTCCTTTTGTTAAGTTGTATGAGTTCCTTAAATATTTTGGATATCAACCCCTTATTAGATATATCATTGACAAACATATTCTCCCATACAAGGGGCTCACTTTTCATTTTGTTGGTGGTTCCTTTTTCTGTGCAGAGCTTTTTATTTTGATTTATTCCTATTTGTTTATTTTCTCCTTAGTTTATCTTGCCCTAGAAGATGTATCAGCAAATATATTACTATAAGAGATGTCTGAGATTTTGATGCCTATGGTTTCTTCTAGGATTTTTTTTTGTTTCATGAATTACATTTAAGTAATTTTATCAATTTTGAATGTATGGTGTAAATTTATGGTTTAGTTTCATTTTTTGCATGTATCTCTCCAATTTCCTCAATACCATTTATTGAAAAGACTATCTTTACTTCATTGTATGTTCTTCCCTCCTTTGTCAAATATTAATTGAGCATAATGCTTTGGATTGGGCTGATTTATGGGGCCTTTGTTCTATTCCATTTATCTATATGCCTGTTTCTGTGCCAGTATCAGGCTATTTTGATTGCAGTGGCTTTATAGTATAAATTGATATCTGGTACTGTAATCGCTCCAGCTATGTTATTTCTCAGGATTGCTGAGGCTATTTAGCATCTTTTTGGGTTCCATATAGATTTTTGGAGTGTATGTTCTAGATCTGTGAAATATGCCATTGCTATTTTAATAGGGATTGCACTGAACCTATAAATTGCTGTGAGTAGTATGAACCTTTTGATGATGTTGATTCATCAACATCACTGGTTTATATTTTCCTTTCTGTCTTTTTTCAATGCTCTATAGATTTCCAAGTACTTCCTTGGTTAATTTTATTCCTAACTGTCTTAATTTTTTGTTGCAATGGTAAATGGGATTACTTTTTGTAGTTTCTCTTTCTGAGAGTTGGTTATTGGTGAATAAAAATGACAAATTTCTGGTTATTAATATTGTATCCTGCTAACTTTGCAGTGTATATTTCTACATTGCCAAACTCATTTATTAAACTTAGTAGTTTCTTGATGGACTCTAGGATTTTCTATGTACAACATCATCTCATCTACAAATAATGACAGCTTTACTTCCACCTTTCAAATTTGGATGCTGTTTTATTTTTTTCTTCTTTGATCACTGTGACTAAGACATCCAGTACTATGCTGAATGAGAGGGTTGCTTGTGGTATTGAAGATTGGTGTAGCCACTATGGAAAACAATATGGAGTTTCATCAAAAAGTTAAAAAGGGCCCTAGCTGGTTTGGCTTAATGAATAGAGTGAACTGAAGTATCCCAGGATTGATTCCAGTCAAGGGCACATGCCCCAGTTATGGGCTTGATTAGGGAGCATGCAGAAGGCAGCTGATCAATGATTTTCTCTCATCATTGATGTGTATATATCTCTCTCCCTCTCCCTTCCTCTCTGAAATAAAAAAAATGTTAAAAAAGGAACTGCTATTTGACCTAGTAATCCCACTTTTAGGAACATATTCTAAGAAACCTGAAACACCGATGAGAAAGAATATATGCATCCCTATGTTCATAGCAACACAATTTAACATAGCTAAGATTTGGAAATAGCCCAAGTGCCCATCAGTATATAAGTGGATAAAAAAATCTGTGGTACATCTATAGCATGGAATAGTATGCAGCTGTCCAAAGAAGTATCTCTTACCCTTTGAGACAGCATGGAGGGATCTGGAGAATATTATGCTAAGTGAAATAAACCAGTCAGAGAAAGATAAGCATCACATGATCTCACTTATATGTAGAACCTAATGAACAAACTTAACTGATGAACAAAATAGATCTAGAGACAGAAGTATGGAAGAGATTGATGCATTTCAGAGGGAAGGTGTGGGTGGAGAGAGATTAACTAGGGAACTTAATATGCATTTATGCATAGCTAATAGACACAGACAATAGTGTGTTGAAGGCCTGGGAGGCAGGTGCTAGGTGGAGGGGGTCAATGGGGAAAAAGGGAACATCTATAATGCTTTCAACAATAAAGATACATTTTTCCAAAAGCTTTACCATATATTATTTAATTTCCTGTAGGATATTTAAAAGATACAAACTTGAAAATTGAGGAAGAAAATCATCACCAATCCTTTAAAAGAATATCAAATTACTATTTTCCTTTCTAATTTCACTAGCTTTACTGAACTGTGAAAGTTTTATAGAAAAAGGAGTCTCACCAGTGTTAAAAACTTTCTGACTGCATTTCATGTTTTTCAATAAGATAATGGACTGATTTATTTTCCTTTGAAACCTTATTTCCAGGTTGGTTCTCAGTGCTATGTCTGATTATTTTGCTGCAATGTTTACTAGTGATTTGCTTGAAGCCAAACAAGAGGAGGTCAAGATGGAAGGAATTGATCCTAATGCACTTAATTCCTTGGTGCAGTTTGCTTATACAGGTAAATGCTTGGCATATATTAATTCAATTAATACTTACAATAATACCATATTATATAACCCACATTATTATTATTCCTATTCTATAAGTTAAAAATTAGAAACAGACTAGTTAAGTAACTTTTCTAAAGTAATAAGGTGCAGAATCAGGATTTAAATTCAATCATATATAATAATAGAGGAATATGCAAATTGTCTGGGGTGCCATAATATCACAACCACTAAGCAGGCAGCATGCACAGCAGGTATGGGTGGGCGGGGCCTTGCAGCATTGAGGACAGGGGTGGGGCTGCAGTAGGGGTTAGGCAGGCAAGTGCAGAGGGAGGCCTCTGTTGCAAGCCTGGCCAAGTGGTGAGATGGTGGCAGACGCCTCCATCTCTGCGTGCCTGCACCAGGAGTTTGGCAGGCACATGCAGAGGAAAGCCTTCGTCTCTGTGTGCCTGTGCCAGGGGTTAGGCAGGCATGCACAGAGGGAGGCCTCTGCTGTGGGCAGGCCCCCAAGGGTCCACAGGCCTCTGCCATGGCCTAGCCTGGGGTCCGCAGGTCTTCCCCCTACTCCAACCTTCCTCTTTGGGGCAATCCATTGAAGATCCCTGGATGGGTGGACAGGGCCTACCTCTTTGGAATGGCGGGACTCCCACATTGTGACAGGGCACAAGCCAGGCTGGGAGATTGCCCCTCCCCGAGTGCATAAATTTCATGCACCAGGCCACTAGTATTCTATAAAAGAGCAGGAGGTAAGAAAAGTATGATATTAAAAATATGACCATAAGAGAATAGACACCTCTCCTCTTTCACAATATGGGTATACTCTCATTTATAAAAATGAGAATAGAAGTTAGTTATTTTAATTATACATTTGAAATTTGTACAATCTCTTCATTTGAAATATTTAAGTTATGTGTATTCAAATTATAAAACAGATATAACAGGATGTGTTTTGGGACCCCAATAGTATGTATGTGTATTCATCTATGTATGTAGTCATTCATTCATTTATTCTAAATTTATTGAGGAATAATTGACAAATTGTATGTATTTAAATTTGTCAATTTACAGTGTGGTGATTTGAGGTATATATGATTATGAAGATCAAGGTATTTAATATATATCATCTCAAAAGTTAACTTTTTTTGTGTGTGACGAGGACACCTAAGATTTACTCTCAGCATAAACTACAGTCACCATACTGTGCATTATATCCCCAGAACTTTTATAACTGAAAATGCATCATTTAACCTACATTTACCTTGTCCAACTCTCAGCCCTTGGTACCAACCAATTTACTTGCTTTTTCTATGAAATCATCATTTTTTAAAAATTCTACATACAAGTGATACTATACTTTTTGTGTCTGGCTAACTTCAATTAACATAATTTCCTCCAGTTCATCTATGTTGTCATAAATGGCAATATTTCCATCTTTCTCATAGATGAATAATATTCCATTATATATATATTAGGGGCCCGGTGCACAAAATTCATGCACTGGGGGTGGGTGGTCCTTCAATTCAACCTGCCCCCTCTCACATACTGGGAGCCCTCAGGGGATGTCCAACTGATGGCTCACCCCCAGCCTGCCCAAGGCCTAAAGCAGAGGCTTTAGGTTTTGGGCACCCAGCCTTCACCCTGTTCAGCTCAGCCCCAGCTGCCTGAGATCACCCAGCCCCGGGGACTGGGCGCTCGCCACCACTTCCGCTCACAGTGCCCCGGGGACTGGGCGCTCGCCACCACTTCCGCTCACAGTGCCCCGGGGCCAGGCACTCCCTGTCGCTGCCACCACCGCTGCTGCTGCAGTTTCCCCGCACAGCACCCGGGGGCTGGATGCTAGCAGCCACCACCATTTCATCTCCACCCCTGGGCCCAGTGTTCTTGCCACTTGGCCCCACCCCCACTCCTGATTGGCTGGTAGCATAGCCAATCAGGAGCAAAGGTACAGTCAAATTTGCAAGTTTCTCTTTTATTATATAAGATAAACCTATCTACAAAAATACACATTTTCTTTATCAACTCATTTGTCAAAAGATGGGTTGTTTTCATATCTTGGCTCCTATGAATAATGTTGCAATAAACATCAGAGTGCAGATATGTCAAGATCCAATTTCCTTTCCTTTAGGTATTTACCCTGAAGTGAGGTTTCTAGATCATACGTAGTTCTATTTTTTTTAAATATTGTAGGAACCTTCTTACTGTTTTCAATAATATCAATTTAAATTTCCAGAAACAATATACAACAGTTTCCTTCTTACTGTTTTCAATAATATCAATTTAAATTTCCAGAAACAATATACAACAGTTTCCTTTTATCCAAAGTCTCATTAATGTTGGTATTCCTTCTGTTTTTAATATTAGCCATCCTAACAGGTGTGAGGTGATATCTCATTGTAGCTTTGATTTGCATTTCCCTGATGACTAGTGATGTCCAGCACTTTTTCACGTTCCTATTGGCAATGTGTTTATCTTCTTTTAAAAAAAAGTCAATTCATGCCTTTTGCCCATTTTTAATTAGATTTATTTTGTGTTATAAATATGCATAAATCCTTTACATGTTTTAGAGATTAACCCCTTCTCGTGTATATGTTTTGCAAATAGTTTACCTCATTCTATTGGTTGCTTTTTCAGTTTTTGTTTTGTTTTCTTTGTTATGTAGTTCCTCTTGCTTATTTTATTTTTTCTTACTTATGCTTTGGTGTCTTATCTAATAAATTATTGCCAACACCATTGTCAAAGAGCTTTTTTGTTATGCTTTCTCCTAAGAGTTTCACTTATTTAGAAATCAATATACTAATATCTAGGCCAGATTTCAATGTTTATAGAAGGTGAATATTTAGGTCTGAAACTGAGAATAGCTCCCACGTCTCTGGGTCTCATGAAATATAGGCAGGGCTCTTCCTTCAAAACCCAGGACAAGAAACAACACAAGAAAGTCTACTGATGGACTGGACCCCTTTATAACATATTTTAGAGGGTAAACAAATATAAAGCATCACAAGATATGTATTATTCTTTTCTTTATGGTTTTGCAACATATAGAAACAATATTAAGGTAATTTACAAGGCAAGTTTATACAATCCATATGAAATATCATTATTTATAACTTATGTATAGCTTGGTTTAAACAAAAAAGTGGCAATATAACTTATTACAATAACATAACATTTGTAATAATTCATTTAATGTTTGGTCCAAAATAATGCAGATATATCAATATAAATAAAACCGTTTAAATCCCGTGATTTCATTTTTAAAGTTGTTTATATTTTTTTAAAAATAGAGCCTATTTCTTATACCCAATGAAATAATTATATAAGCAATTCATTTTTTTAAGGACACTCTTGGCAACATTTTCTTTTTTTCTGTTTTGTTTTTTTTTTTGAGACAGTATCAGGTATCAATTCCAGGATTAATATTTGGGCCAAGTTATCCTTCTTAGCTAATAAATACAGATGAAAAATTGCACATAAGCTCAATGTTCTTATGTACCAAGATGTTTTCCACACAAATGGCTGATACCTGTTTGGCCAATTGTATTGCCCTTATACAAGACTGCATTATTTTCCTTCAGTGATAATATCAACAGTTTTTTATTTAAGATTTAGTTGCAGGACTAAGATAAATAAATAAGTTGCTCTTCTTTGCAATGATAGTATTCAATGTTCATTTGCTACAGTGGTTTTGGATAATATAGTCTGGCCTCCACCAGCCATCTTATTAGTGTTTATACAAATTATTTTGTACTAGTATATGTTGGCTTCAAATGGTGGTTACTGTATTCTTGAAAATATAGCCTCACTAGTGAGAGAAAGTGAAAATTTCACTAGCAAGCTTATTTGTGTTCTACTTTATGAGACATGTAATCATTCTTTACTTTTTTAAACCATCTAGGTGTCCTGCAACTGAAAGAAGATACTATCGAAAGTTTGCTGGCTGCAGCTTGTCTTCTGCAACTGACTCAAGTTATTGAGGTCTGCTCCAATTTTCTCATAAAACAACTCCATCCTTCAAACTGCTTAGGGATTCGATCATTTGGAGATGCCCAGGGTTGTACAGAGCTCCTGAGTGTGGCACATAAATACACAATGGTAAAATCAACTGATTTAAATTAATTTATAGTAATGTATTAACCCAATATCAACGTTAGTGATTTTTTTGCTGATATGTTTACATATATGTATACATAAACATATATACACTAGAGGACCAGTGCACAAAATTCATGCATGGTATGGGGGGTCCCCCTTAATCCTGCCTGCACCCTCTCCAATCTGGGACCACTGGTTCCTAATTGCTCACCTGTCTGCCTGCCTGGTCACCCTTAACTGCACCCCATGCTGGCCTGATCACTTCTAACTTCCGCCTCTTGGTGACCTGGTCACTCCTTACTGCCCCCCCCCCCGCCCGGAAGCCTGGTTGCCCCACGTTTGGCCGTCCCTCACTAACCCTGACTTTCAAATAATAGACATTAGATTAAAATATGTGTCTCGTTGGGTTATACTCAATCAAGTTTCTCATTCTTGAAACTAAAAAAGGTTTACTGGAATCTCAAAGCCTGAAGAAATGAAAACATTGCCTCAAATTAAATTCTACAAGTATATTTCAATTCAAATCCACATTATTAAGAAAATATAATTTTTGCAATATTTTGCACTGTTAGAACTTTAAATTTTAAGTTTTTTCAAATTATGATTTATAATGAAAATATTAAATAAAGAAAAATTAATGAATTAATCTGATTGGAATGCTTAAGAACTATAAAATTGGTAACTCAGACAATTCTATTGTATGGACTTTTTATGTCTTAATGAAAACATATTTTGATTAAAAGCAATTTGTAGGGCAATCTCTTAACTTAATTAATTTAACCCACCTCACAATTCTATTACTAATCATAATAAATTGAATAAACACATTCTTATGTGCTAATTCTTTGAAAGTTGCATGGCATAAGACTATGTTTATTCAGATAAGTGACAGTGACATGAAAGTTTGATCATCTGTAGCAAGGCAAGAAAAAGTAGACATGTGGTAAACATACTCTTACCATTATCAGGATACAAATTGCCTAATGTAAAAAAAATCAACTTTTTAACCTCTGAAGCAAGAAACAACACAAGAGATGGAGCTTTCTGTGACAATCAAAAGATAAATATTTCAGGGTAAGAAAATTGCTACAGTAAAATAAAAAGCAAAGATTCAATACTAAAAAGCACGTACATAAAAGTGAACAGTAGAGAAAGTTGTGCCTAAGAATAAGATAAAATTAACATTAACATTAACATTTAGGATTGAGAGGATTGAGATGCATATGAATAAAGATTATTTTTCTACAGTTTTATATGGACCTTAAAATTTCCAAAGTTCTAATATTTGAATCCTTTAAAAATTACTGTAAAATTCCCCCCCCTCATCTTTCCATCTCTAGTCAATTTTGAAAATATGAAGTTTCAAACATATTCCTGAAGCAATGACATGTGGATAATTATATTGTAATGGATTGCTATTTTAACATGTGTCATTTAGTTATGCTATTTATATAACTATATCCTAGGTATAGATACAATATAATTTATAATAACAACAATTATGTAGTTTAAAGGTTAATCCTACCTTAAAAAACAAACATGGAAAACTTCCTGTTAAATTACTTAAATTCTTGAATTAACTATTAGCAGCTTCCTGGCTGGTATCTTACTTTTGCAGACAAAACACATGCCGATAAACAGCATGAATTATTTTTGTTGCTCAAAACCAGAATCTCTTCCTTTTCCTATTATGTGATTTTTAAAGCAGGATGTGCATAAAAACAATATTGTTCTCTTCTTTAATTCCTCTTCTTTAGCTATTTTAGTATATATTATAAGTGGAGTAAAATAGGTAAAGCTCTTTTTATAATAATGCTTTTGTAATACTATATTAATAGTATAAAAACACAAGTGATTTTAATGATTTGATTACAATTGTTTGAAACACAGACTATGTAAAACAGATTAATCTCCCTAATGTGTATGGGCCCAACCCAGAAACACCACCATAGACACATCCAGAATGTTTGCCAAAAGTCTAGACTTCTCTGGTTCAGTCAAGTTGATGCATAAAATTAACCACCATAGTCATATAAATAGTAATCTACATTGATGAAACATTCAGCAAGTATGCTAAATTTATTTAATAAGTTTTACAACAATATAAATGTAGATTTAAAAAATGAATATCAAACCAAAGGTAAAAAATATTCTTAAGAATGAGCACAGAAGAAAGTTTTACTTGAAATTAGAAACAACTAATTCCAAAATAAAACAATATAAAATTAATCTTTAAGCTTAATTAGATGTTCTCTATAGCACGGTACATTCCAATGCCACATCTAGATAATTCAAACCAGTAAATTTATTTTTTATTTACATTGATTACCTATATCAGCAGGCTATTTTCAATAATCGGATCAGGCAGCCACTCTAAAGCCATAACAGTCTATCAAAAAATCTAATTTCTAGATATATTTAAATATGACCATCATATAAACCATTTTAATAATTTCTTAACTTTCTCAGAGGCATAACTCAATTTTATTGACTGTATAGGACCCACATTAACCATTGAGTGGGTTTTACACAATGAGCCAATTCATGGGAAGAAGTCAAATTATCAAATTAAGTCTTTGGAAGAAGTTTATTCCAACCCTCACGGAATAACTTTGAGGGGTTCAGGACTTCACTGGAGGAAGTAGCTGGAAAGTGGTGAAAAAGCAAGAGAATTAGAAGTGTAGCCTGAAGATGTGACTGAATTAAAGTCTATGACAAGACTTTAATGAATGAGCAATTGCTTCTTATGAGTGAGAAAAAAAAAAGTGTTTTGTGAGATGGACTCTACTCCTGCTGAAGATGCTGTGAAGACTGAAAAATGTTGACATGACAACAAAGAATTTAAAATAGTACATAAACTTAGTGGATGAAGCAGCAGCAGGGATTGAGAGAAATGATTATAATTTTGAAGGAAGGTCTGTGGGTAAACTGCTATCAAATAGTATTGCACACTACAGAAAAACCATTTGTAAATAGACGAGTCAACTAATGCATCAAAATTTAGTGTTTTCTTATTTTAAGAAATTTCCATAACCACTTAGCCTTTAGCAGTTACCAGCCTGATCAATCAGCAGCCATCAACATCAAGGCAAGACCTTGTACCAGCAAACATATTATATTTCAAGGAAGGCTCAGATGATGATTCCCATCTTTTAGCAATGAAGTATTTTTAATTAAGGTATGTACATTGTTTTTATAGACATAATGCTATTGAATACTTAATAGACTACAGTATGGTTTAATATAACTTTTATATTCACTTGGAAACCAAAGAGTTTTTATGACTCACTTTATTGTGATATTCAGTTCTTTGTGGTGGTCTGTAATTGAAACAGCAATATCTCCAAGATATGCCTATACTTTGGCATTTACTGCACAGGAGATCAAACAATTCACACAGCCTGTTTTCCTACAGAATACTTCCACTCCCCACAAGGCCACATTGGTGATGACAATATTTGTAAAAGAAATCCATTAAGTTTGAAGTGTTATGCATGTGTAATGTAGAACTAGCTCCATTATTTTGCTATAGGTTAAAGACTTTTCAGACAGGGTCATCTGCTAAATATAAGGACCCAAGTCTCTGAATTGCTTGCCTTAGTCACAAGAGGGAAGTTTGTTTAAATAGGTAAGTTAACTTGCATTTATGGTATCAGAGCTTGTTGATGGGTCTGTCAAACTTGATGGCTATTGT
The DNA here is from genome assembly GCA_027563665.1 of Antrozous pallidus. Taxonomy (NCBI): domain Eukaryota; kingdom Metazoa; phylum Chordata; class Mammalia; order Chiroptera; family Vespertilionidae; genus Antrozous; species Antrozous pallidus. The sequence continues at coordinate 114,465,551 of CM050509.1, forward strand.
ATGGATAAGTTTGCTATTAGACTAACTCAGTTCCACAATGATTAAACTCAGAGTGGGTCTGAGGAAGTGATATGATTTATCCAGTTCCCCCAGCTACTCACAATCTGTCGTAAACTGCTTCCAGAATAGTATCTATTTATTGTAAAATGTAAATTACCAACTAAACATGTTTATCTTCATTTCAGAAGCATTTTTCATTGCACTTAAAAATTGAGATCTTTACTATAAAATCTTGGAAACTATCATTGTGTTGTCAAAGAAAAATATGTAACATTATGAATCATAAAAAATATATGTAGTGGTGTTTCAATAAAAGAAAATTGAAACACAGCTGCCTGAAATTTTTTGCTTGACAAAATACAACACACTGACAGAAGAGAAAATTGAGATATAATATATAAAATTGAAAGATAACCCACCCTCTCAAAAAATGAAACATGGGAGATCTTTCTATATTATTTGGAAACTGCAGATTGTTATCCATTCTAAAAGATATCTTTGCCTTGGTAAATATATGACCATGCTTTTCCATAAGAGAAAATATTTTTTTCATCAATCTTTTGTTTCATCTCAAAGAAATTCAGTGTGTTGTTTTCTGTGTTGACAGCCAGACCTACTCCCAAGCATCCAAAAAATGCCTCCAACTTGAAAATTTTCAGCTCTTAAGGTTTTTTTTTACTAAAGACCAACAGGCCAGTGTGACATCAATCACTTCTGGAGTTATAAGCTGTTGTGACCTACAACAGCTGAAAGAGAAAAGCACTCTTACCAACTTGAACACTATCCACATGAGCTCTGAAATGCTTAGGGCCATTCATGGGTTCTTAAATAATTTCAAGTAGAAGCATTTGCCTCCTCAGCTTCAGAAGCCTCCCGCATGCCCCTTGCCATTGGTAGCAACAGCACCTGCATGTTATAAATGCACCTCCCCCCCCCCCTCTCCCCACACTTTTTGTGAAGTTTCTCAAAGTGAAATTCTTTGATATGCTTATTTTGTTAAAAAGTTTCTAAAGAGCCCCAGCTGGTTTGGGTCGTATATAGAGCATCTTCCTGTGAACCAAAGGGTCCCAGGTTCAATTCTGGTTAAGGGCACATGACTATGTTGCGGGCTCAATTCCCAGTACGGGGGGGGGGGGGGGGCGCATGCAGGACACAGCCGATCAATGATTCTCTCTCATCATTGATCTTTCTGTCTCTCCCTCTCTCTTCCTCTCTGAAAACAATAAATTTTGAAAATATGTTAGAAAAAGAAGTTTCTAAGAACAAAGTTTCAGTAGATGACCTCTCTTTTCTAGGAACACTTCATCGATGTAATAAAGAACCAAGAATTCCTCCTGCTTCCAGCTAATGAAATCTCCAAACTTCTGTGCAGTGATGATATTAACGTGCCTAATGAAGAAACCATTTTGCATGCTCTGATGGACTGGGTGGGGCATGATGTGCAGACTAGGCAACAAGAACTATCCAGGCTGCTTACTTACATCAGACTGCCATTACTTCCACCACAGGTATGAACATTGACTAGTAATATAATTATAGTTCACCCTACCACTTGGCATTAATCTATTCCTGATTTTTCCCTTTTATTTTATTCAGAGGAATTTGGGTAATTGTAAAGTACAGGATTTTCTTGGCAGAAGGACATACCCAGTCTTCATTCAGCAATATTAATGTTGAAGAGAGAGGAAACAAAACTTTTAAACACTATAGATAATCCACATTATTTAATGAGCATCCTCATTAGTTTCAATTTCCTCTCACCAAAAAGAACTTATAACAAGCAGGAAAATGCCTAGGCTAACTTTTTATTTCCCACCTACCTTCGAGGCAAGGTGGTGATAATCAGTGCAAGATCACACCAGATGGGATTGTAGAAAGGAGTTAGATTCTACTAACATGAATAACTAGCTACAAGGATCGAAAGAGTACTGTATAGTAGTATCAGATGCACTAAAGCAAATTATAATAATGAAATCTCCACATACATGCTGAAGGCTTATAATAGAAATCATTCTAAAAACAAACACCCTTGGATAAGATTCAGTATTGACCCACTTCATATTTAATTTTAGTATGTGAAATCTAATGATGTTAGAGGGCAGTTCTCTCTACATAATTCTACCATTGGTGATAATCACAATTATTTCTGTGTAGCAAATTGTCAAATAGTATATATCTTTTACATATTATATATTCATGAACATGTTACACATATATGCACTTCATATACTGTATAGATTGTGGCTAACGTCCTTAAATATCATCCACTTTGGAAGGAGGAACCTTATCTGTACTAAGTGAGGCAGTAGTTTAAAAACATTAAAATTAATTTATTTTCAAAAAAATTACTAATTGAATGTTAATATTGAACTTATGGTTTCTATAGCTTGTTAACTTATAGTTATTAATTAAATCCCATGGAACTACATATTTATTCTTAAGAATCTGTCTGTATTTAATGAAAGAACATTGACTACCTTTCTGGGTATAGCAACATTATCTAAAGGGCAAGGCAATAGTAACATCAAAAAGAGAAACATTAAAATATGTATGTCATGTTAGACCCAAGATTCAGAAACTATAGAAATGTTATGTGTTCTTGTAAATGTATATACACATTTGTGTGTGTGTTATTCTCATGATATGATATATTTGACTTATGAGATTTGCTAAAGCAGTACTGCTCAAAATGTCCCTGAACCAGAAACATAGCCTTGCCCTGGAGCTTGTTAGAAACTCAGTCACTCAGGTCCACTACAAAAGGCCTATTGAAATAATTTCTGGAGGGTGATGCCAAAGAATCTGTTTCAATAAGTTCCTCAGATGATTTTAAAACATGCAAAAATTTAAGACGCACTGGTATAAAGCATCAGAAAGCTTTAACTGTACAATGCTCTAAGTCTGTATGGTATTCTTTCAGCAAGATGCTTAGTTTGAACTTCCCTTACTTTATTGGAGGGGAAAAGTTTCCAGCCCAAACACAAAACCAGTGATGCCTTGGCCTACCGCCCCTGAGTAGGCCTTATGCCTAAAATGTGGTCATTGAAAATGTGGACAGTATCATACAGAATATAAACTTCCAAAACAAGTTTAAAAGTGTCCTTAACCATGTACCATAGAAATTAAATATATTTTTAAATGGTCATAAATCTCTGAAGAATATTTTTGAAAAAAAGCAACAACTGTATAGCCTAGTTTTCAAACCTATTTTCAGAAGTGTATGAATTGAGGAAGTGCCTGGGGTCTCACTAGCTAAGTCAAAACAGAGATCCATCAGAGGTGACAGGTGGAGCAAGAACAGAGCTAGGGTTAACCAGTACAGAACAGGAAACTACTGTGAAGTTTTATGGAGTGAGGTCAGCACTTCCACTCCAACAATCTGCTTGTTATGCCTCCCTATGACACTGTAGACCTAAAACTCAAAGAAATTAATCTAAATAACCCTTGGCAAAATTCTGAAACAAAGCTTAACTTCTCTTTTCAGGAAAAATAATTTACTTAGCTCTTATCCCATTCAGTAAATGTTTTATTGACTGCCAGGGAGTAATGTTTAGAAGTATTACTCACCTAATAGTACTAATGTATTAGCTATTGACATTACTAACATGAGGACCTTACTGATGTTATATATATATATATATACATGTAAATGATTTTTTTAAAAGACATACTTTCAGAATACTTTACAAAAGTGATTCAATGATAAAGATGCAACCTTCTATGGGTAATATTATTTTAATTTAACTGAGCATGTTTGTACCACCTCCCTAAATCCACCAAAAACATGACTGTTTCTCTAGCTACATACCATAGACTGAGAGATGCTTGCTTTGTGCATACAAAGCAATTCTCTTTTATTGCTTTTAATACACATTTTATGAGTGCTCTTTCACTCCTTGAGGTTATGTGCATATATACTTAAAAGATGAATATGTCAAATAAATCTTCATAGATTATTAGCTAATACCATGAGGCTTTAAATCATTTTAAATAATAAGTTAACATGAAATATGTTACTAAATAACTTAAAATGTTAAATAATAACATATCTACATATGAATTAGCTTGAATTTTCTTCAAAGTTATATAAAACTAGGGGCCTGGTGCATGAAATTCGTGCACTGGGGATGGGTGGATCCTTAGCTCAACCTTCCCTCTCTCACATACTGGAAGCCCTCAAAGGATGCCCTACTGACAGCTTACAGAGGCTTTCGGCCTTGGGCTGGGGACCTTGGCCAGGGGATCTCCAACCCCCTGTGATCCCAGGCTCTGCCCCTTCCCAAGCCTGCCCAGGTGGAAAGCCTCTAGCAGGGGACCTTCAGTTCCATCAGATCACTGGCTCTGCCCCTGCCTCCTTAACTCTGATGAATTACCTCATAGTGACCTGGGTGCCAGGATGTTCCTAGGACACAAGCATTGGGTACTTATGTATGCAAATTCACCACCATCTTTCTTGGGTTAATCTGCATACTCACTCTGATTGGCTATGGGCATGTAGCAGAGGTACAGTCAATTTACATATTTGTTTATTATTAGGTAAGATATGTCTTTTCTAATGGTGGGCTCTTCATGTATCATTACTTTTCAGTTACTGGCAGATCTTGAAAATAGTGCCATACTTACTGGTGACCTTGAATGTCAGAAACTTCTGATAGAAGCTATGAAGTATCATCTCTTACCTGAAAGAAGACCTCTGATGCAAAGCCCTCGGACAAAGCCTAGAAAATCAACTGTGGGGGCACTTTATGCTGTGGGAGGCATGGATGCTATGAAAGGTAACAGAAATAAATTAATTAATTTAGGAAGTATCATTCAAAAAAGCAGATATATTTGCAATACTCTCCAAATTATGAGGGTAATGTTAAAGTCATATTTAAATGTATGCAGCTAAAGCTAATTTTCATAAATAGGGTACTTTATGTAATTTTATAACTTTATTTTCTTACCTTATTGGATAAAACCCTTTAATTAGTGTTGGCTAAATATATATATATTAGCCAAATATAAATATATATATATATATGTTTTGATACCTGTAGGAAATTATTCAAGAATCAAAGTTCTGTGTTACTGAAACAGATTATAAGGCCATCATTTTGAGATTCTCTAAGTACCTAGTATATAGAGATATAATAAGCTTTATGTATGGGAAGTTTCAGACAACTATAATTATGATAAAAACTATGTTTGAGTACACGGATTCTTGATTAGGATTTTGTAAACATCATTTGCAATTCTCACAACAATGCTAGAAGATATATTTTATTACCCCAATATTGCAGATGACCATATATATATATATATATATATATATATATATATATATATATATATATAAAATGCCTAACTGGAAATTGGAAGACTCTATAGGAAATACAACATTTAATCATAAAACTATAAAACAAGAGCTTGAAGTTATTTATGAAATAGTACAATATCTTCACAGAACTAATGTTCTTCAGAAAGTAAAAATACAATGAGATCCTATATTTAATTTTAAGTCTGACAACTTGATATTTTATTGCATTTTGTTGAATAGAATGAATAATAGCCACCTTTTTAAATGTGTCTTGTTTCATGTTTAAATTAAAAGGGTACTAAATATAAAGTACAAGCATGATTGTCCTTAGTTTCTGATTTAAAAAACAAAACAAAACTAACCAGCAAAGTGAGAAATGGAAAATTTGGGGTTTATTTATTTGTTTATTTTCTTTTTTTTTCTTCAGGCTCCTGTTTAAGTTAACATTTCATAAGTGAATGTGTTACCAAAAAAATGGCAATAAATCAGACAGAAATGACAAATACTACATGGTTTCACTTATATGTGAAATCTAAAACAAATTCACAAATAAAGCAAAAAAAAATGCCCCTAAAACAAATTCACAAATAAAGCAAAAAAAAAAAAAAATGCCCCAGACTCATAGAAACAGAGACCAAATGGATGCTTGCCAGAAAGGAGGGAATGGGGTGAAGAAGGTGAAGGGAAAAATAGTCAATAATATTATGTTAAATTTGCAGTGACAGATGATAACTAGAATTAGTGGATGGTCACACTTTAAGGTATAAAAATGTCAAATCAATATATTGTACACCTGAAACTAATATAACAAATATAATATTTTATACAAACTATACTAAAATTTAAAAAATAAACAGTAGTATCTATAAATCCTTCTTAGTTTCTAAAAATGAGTGAAATTGGCCCTGACCAGGTAGCTTAGTTGTTTAGAGCATCCTTCCAATGGAAGCTTTCAGGTTCCATTCCAGGTCAAAGCACATAATAGAATCAATCAATAATGGCATAAATAAGTGGTACAGCAAATAAATTTTTCTCTTTCACTCTAAAACAAATTTTTTAAATGTCAGTTCAAAAGGTCACATACTATTTTACTTTTCATATTAAATATCCAAAATAGGGAAGTACATTGAGACAGAAAATAGATTAGTGGTTTCTCAGCTCTAATGCGGTGGGAGTTCATGGAGAGTGATAGCTAAAAGATACAGGGTTTCTTTTCAAAGTGATGAAGTGTTCTAAATTGATTGTGGTAATTGTTGCTCTTATCTGTAAATATATTAAACACCATTGACTTGCACATTTTAAATAGGTGAATTGTATGGTGTATGAATTCTATCTCAATAAAACTGCGTTTATAAGAATTATGGAGAGGCCCTGGCTGGGCAATTCAGTTGGTTAAGAGTCCCATCCCATTATGCCAACGTTGTTAGTTCAATCAATGCACATACAAAAATCAACCAATAAATGCATAAATAAGTGGAACAACAAATAGATATTTCTCTCTCTCAAATCAATAAACTAAAAAAAATTAAAATGATTAAAATGTATGCCTATAATCTCATGACCCCATTAACATAGAAGGAAGTAAGGCCATCATTTTGAGATTCCCTAAGGACTTAGTATATGGAGATATAATAGACTTTATGTATGGGAAGTTTCAGACAACTGTAATTATAGTAAAAACTACTGTTTGAGTACACAGATTCTTTACTAGGATTTTGTAAACATCATTTGTAATCCTCACAACAATGTTAGAAGATATATTTTATTACCCCAATTTTGCAGATGATGAAACTTTAATGTTAAACAGGCAACTCAAGGACAAATACTTAGGAATATTGGAAATGGAATTCTAAGTCAAATTCTATTAGTATGTCCCTATTTGCCATACTGCCACTGTTTTAGAAAAAAGAGGAATGACAACAACAAAGTTGACCCCTTTATTTGCAGGTCTTAGAATTTATTTGGAAAACCAGAGTGAGCACTTAAGGGGAAAAATTAAAGAAAGGAAGAAAAAAAGCAAAAACACTAAGTATAGCAAAAACATTAAGGGGTAGCATTTATTTATGTAAATCAGCATTACATCTAGAAAATGTACCTGCTCACATTATTTCATATAATTATAAAAATAATTTTATATTATGTTTTTTCTTTCAATGTCTTGCTTCATTTATTTTTTAAAAGATACTCTTTGAACTTTCACCTTTTGATGTTTAGGAAATACAGTATTTCCTCATTCTTTAATTTCCTCTCTGATTCCTACAATTGACTTGAAATTAGTTGTTAAAAATAGATATCACACAAGTGGCTCAGGTTAACTATAACTCCTACTATGTATATCAAAAGAATCATCAGAAAGTTGTATGAGCAGAGAATAAATATTTAAAAATTGTCAAACTGTAAACTTTGGGCTTTTGTACATATAAGGTATTCAGTAATATTTTGTTTATTAAAACAATGAATTCTGAGAGTATAACAGGGAACACATTAAAGTCTACTATAGTCATTTTTAGATTATTTTAAAAATAGATGGAGGAAATTGCTAACTTGGATATATTCACAACTACAGGAACTATCCTGTTCCCAAAAATACATCAAATTTTGATTGGTTTGTTCCCTCTTGAATGAATCATGATGAGGGTTGACTAGGAGCTTAGAAATGAAATGAGAAATAATACTTGTAATGTTTGAGAATAAAAGCTTCATTTGCACAGAAAAATTATAAAGTGCTTTCTTAAGAGAGAGATCAGTAAAAAAATCTTAGTGTTCCCTTTAAATATAGACCATTCATACTAAGCTAACTAGAAGACTTACATTTTAATTAGTTGGAGCAATAGTGGAGGTGGGGAAATGGGCTGAAGAAATTTTCAAAATTCAAAATACAGAATTACCAGTCACATATGTTTGCAAATGCAAATAAGAGATGTGGGTTAAATATAGCTGCTGTATTTAATCTAGTGCCAAAAAGATTACCATGGCATAAAGCAGATTTTTCTATATCTTTCAATTTAAACATTCTATATATAGCTGATTAGTGAGCTTATACAATGTTCTGACTAATTATTTCACTGTTATTATCATCCTAATATATAAAAACCCTGGGTTGTAACAACTAGTAACAACCATGGCTCAACCAACTGGAAGTCAGTCCTGCAGTCAGTGGTCAGTTGCACTGACTGCCGAGGGGGCTGTGAATCAGGACCAGAGAGAGGCCTGAAAAGAGAAGCAGGGACTGATCTGTTGCCTCTGTGGCAGCTATGGATCAGCACTTGCCTCTCTCTTTATCTCCCAGTCTGGCCAGCAGCCATGCCTCCATTTCTCTCCAGGCCTACACTAAGGCTGCTGATCAGGCCCCATTGATAGGCCCAGAGATGCTAACTGGCATAGGTATCAACTAATCAGAACCAAATGTGGGTGCTGTAAAGAACCAATGTTTTCCTAGGAGGTGGAGCTCTTAACGTTGATTGGCATAGGAAATGACCAAGCAGAACCAAATTGACCAGCAGAGGAGGGCAGTTGGGAGCGAGATCAGGCTGGCAGGGGAGGGCTATTGAGGGTGAGATCATGCCAGCAGGAGAAGGCAGTTGGGGGCAACCAGGCCAGCAGGGAAGGGCAGTTGGGGGCAACCAGGTTAGCAGGGGAGGGCAGTGAAGGGCAATCAGGCAGGCAGACAGAGGCAATCAGGGGCAACCAGATCAGCAGGGAAGGGCAGTTAGGGGTGATCAGGCTGGTAGGCAGAGGCAATTAGGGGCAATGAGGCAGGTAGGTGAGCAGTTAGGAGCCAGTGGTCCCAGATTTGAGAGGGATGTCTGAGTGCAGGTTTAGGCCCAATACCCCAAGGGGAGAAGGTGCAGGATGGGCTGAGGGAACCTCCTTCCATGAATGAATTTCATGCACCAGGCCTCTAGTATATATAATATTAACAATTAGTGCAGCCTAGCCTTCATTTTATAATTTAAATTGGCTCTTTGATAAATTCCAATGATGAAGAGTTTGAAATAAAAAACTAAAATAGGAAGAAGGGGATAGGAAGACAGATTTAGGAAAATTGGAATGAGGAAGTAAAAAGATACAAATATTCAGAGAAAATTAGTTGACAGAATGAAAGTAGTTGTGAGTTTATAGATATACATACCCATGTTAACAGTATAATCCAGCAATATTTAGTATAAGTTGATACTCTGCTAGGTGGTGTTATTTGAGTTCTCAGCATTCTGTATAATTAGTAGAGCAATTGCTGATCTGTAAATCAGCATTTAGCCAAATAATGTGTTTTCAGTAAAAGATGCAGGGATTAAAGTGAAAGAGTAAATCAGTACCTGTATATTCATAAGCTTTTATTATAAAAATTAAAACTCTTGAGATAGCCCAAGCTGGTTTGGCTCAGTGAATAGAACATCGGCCTGTGGACTGAAGTGTCTCAGGTTCAGTTCCAGTCAGGGGCACATGCCTGGGCTGTGGGCTCATTCCCCAGTAAGGGGTATGCAGGAGGCAACTGATCAATGATCCTGTCTTACTGTTGATGTTTCTATCTCTCCCTCTTCCTGCATCTCTAAAATCAATAAAAATATATTTAAAAAAACTCTTTAGACAGAAATACTTACCATTTACTATTCACCAGAAAATATTTAAAATTAGAGAAAAAAAAAACAAATACTGTTTCCACAAATGCAATATACACAGAAAAACTCTGCTTACATTTTGATGTGATATGAACTCATATCTGAAGGGTGTCCTAGATCAGGGTGGGGGTTCTCTTGGGGAATGGGGCAGTCTGGGCAAGGGGCCTGTGGTGGTTTGAAGGCTGGCCACGACCCCAGCGACCCAAGCAGAGGCCCTGGGATCTGGGATTTATTTATCTTCTACAATTGAAACTTTGTAGCCTGGAGTGGAGCCAAGCCTCTTGCTCACTTCCTGGCAGCAGCCATTTCTGTTGGGGTTTATTTATCTTCTGTAATTGAAACTTTATAGTTTTGAGTGGAGGCCTGGGCCCTCCAGAGTGTTTGGAAAGCTTGGCTTCCTCCATCCCTGGGGAAACCCAAGCCTCCCTCCTGTGCGCTCCATGGCTACAGCCATCTTGGTTGGGGTTAATTTGCATACTCACTTCCAATTGGCTGGTGGCATGGCTTGTGAATACAGCAGAGTAATGGCTAATTTGCATATTACTATCTTATTAGATAAGATCTATATATATAATACCCTAAGCGACTGAATGACTAAATGGCTGGTCGACCAGTTGCTATGATGCGCACTGACCACCAGGGGGCAGTTGCTCAATGCAGGGAGCTGCATCCCCGTGGTCAGTATGTTCCCACAGCCAACCTCCTGGGCCTGGCCAACCTCCCACGGTCCCTCCCCCCAGCCAGCCAGACCTGATTGGGGCCAGACAGCTAATCTCCCCCTCTACCACCCCCCAGCCAGCCAGCCATGATAAGCCCCAACTGCCAGCCAAGCCAAGAGACTGCGCTCGTGCACGGATTCATGCACTGGGCCTCCAGTTGATTTACAATTGGCTACTGAATGTTTTATGTGCTAACTATATTTTCAGTGTAACTAATTGATTTTATTTCCTCCACTAATCTCTCATTAGAAGGACAAAACTGAAAGTGTTTAATTTTGTATTTATTCTTATGGTTGACTCTAAAACTGGGATAAAATCTCCAAAGCCTGTTATAAGCTGTCTTATAACAAGTACACCACATATCTAAATAATAATTATTTTATTTAGCATCTTGGTTTGTAGTCAAAAAGTTCCCTGTTGTGCAATATCAACTTTTCCTTAAAAAAAAAAAAACAACAAAAAAACAGCAGCAGCTATTGTGAATGACTGGTAAAACACACTGCTCACAAAAATGACACTTTATTATGAAATAATGACAGTTTATCATAGTAGTGACAGTATACTATAGTTGTAATTTTGATGATCCAGTAATTGAGTAGAAGATGAATGTATTAAGGAGGTAGTATGAATATTAATGCATTAAGGAGATAGTACCTCAGAATTATATTTAATTATAGTAAATAATAATAATAATCTTATAATCCTTTGTGTTAACATCATGAAAATTGTGTGAATGAACAACAAAGACCCATTTAAAATAATTTTTTCTTCTTGTTTCTTTAGTCATTTCTACTTTGAATCAGCATACAGAAACACACACACCAAACTGAATAAAAAGGCATAAATTAATATACTGAATGGTCATAGATAATTAAAATCATAATGGATGGGTAGACCATCAATAACAGACTCTAAGTTAATTTTTAACATGAAACTTTATTCTGAAATGTCATATATCGGGAGATAAGAGAAAAATAAAATTTATATTAAATTTGGCAAGTACACTATGTTACTTAGATGTATATATGTATGAATAAATTAAATGTCAATTACCATAACTTCATTGATATGGAAGCACAATTACTAATTACCATGCCTGCCACTTTCTCTTACTGTAACGTCCTCACTCTAAATCTCCCAGTAGTCCTTTCCTTTAAGTCTAAATTATTACTTTTTAAAATATATTTGTTTTGATTTCAGAGAGGAAAAGAGAGGGAGAGAGAGATAGAAACCTGAATGATGAGAGAGAATCATTGATGAGCTGCCTCCTCCTGCACACCCCACACCAGGGATCACACCCACAGCCTGGGTATGTTCCCTGACCAGAAATTGTACCATGATCTACTGGTTCATAGGTTGACACTCAACCGCCAACCGGGATAAAGTATTCTTCAAAGCATTGTTTAAAATGCAACTTCTCTGAAGTCCTTGGATTTCTCCATCTACATGTAAAACTTCCCTTCTCTTATCTCAGTAGATGATAAGATTCTACTGTTTACTAACTGATGTCAGTAGGTCTCCACTCCTGCAATGCTGCAAGCACCTACCGGGGATGCATGCATCTTGTTTATTTTTTTTTAATTTACCTTTATTATTGAAAGAATTATAGATAACCCCTTTGATTTTTTTTCCCCCATTGAACTGTTCCACACAGCAACTATCCCTTCCAGGCCTTCACCACACTATTAACAGTGTCCATGGGCTATGCATATATGCATATAAATTCCCTGGTTAATCTCTCTCCACCCACCCACCCTCACCTTCCCTCTGAAATTCTTCAGTGTATTCCATGCTTCTATGTCTATGGGTCTATTTTGTATATCAGTTTATTTTGTTCATTAGATTCTATATATGAGTGAGATCATGTGATACTTGTCTTTCTCTGACTGGCTTATTTCACTTAGGATAATACGTTCCAGGTCTATCTATGCTGTTGCAATAGTAAGAGTTTCTTCTTTTTTATAGCTTTGTGATATTCCATTATGCAAGTTATACCACATATTCCATTATACCATGTATTTTTATCCACTTATCTGCTCATGAGCACTTGCACTGTTTGCAAATCGTAGCTATTGTAAATTGTGCGGCTATGAACACAGGGACGCATATGTACTTTGTAATTGCAGTTTTGGGTTTCTTATGATATATTTTCAGAAGTGGGATCACTGGGTCAAATGGGAGCTCCATTTTTAGTTTTTTTGAGAAAACTCCATACTGTATTCCACAGTGACTGCACCAGTCTGCATTTCAACCAGCAGTGCAAGAGGGTTCCTTTTACTCCACATCTTTGCCAGCACTTGTCACTTGTTGATTTATTGATGATAGCCATTCTGACAAGTGTGAGGTGATACATCATTGTTCTTTTAATTATTCACATATCTCTGATGATTAGTGACCTTGATAAATTTTTCATATGTCTATTGGGTATCTGTATGTCCTCTTTGGAGAAGTGTCTATTCAGGTCTTTTGCTGATTTTTAAATTGAATTGTTTGTCTTCCTGGTGTGGAGTTGAGTTATATATTTTGGAAATTAACCCCTTACCAGATGTATTATTGGTGAATATATTCTCCCATATAGTGCGGTCTCTTTTCATTTTGTTAATGGTTTCCTTTGCTGATCAAAAGCTTTTTAGCTTTATGTACTTCTAATTGTTTATATTTTCCTCAGTTTCCGTTGCCCTCTGAGATATTTCAGGAAAAATATTGCTGCCAAAGATGTCTGAGACTTTGCTGTTATGTTTTCTTCTAGAATTTTTGTGGCTTCACAACTTACATTTACATTTTTATCCATCTTCATTTTATTCTTTGTGTGGTGTCAGTTGGTGATCTAGTTTCTTTTTTTGGTTTTTGTTTGTGTTTTTTTGTTTTTTTGCATGTATCTGTCCAATTTTCCTAGCACCATTTATTGAAGAGACTGCTTTTACTCCAGTGTATGCTATGTCCTCCTTTGTCAAATATTTATTGACTATAAAGATTTGAGTTGATTTCTGAACTCTCTGTTGTGTTTCACTGTTTATATGCCTGTTCTTATGTCAGAACTAGGCTAATATAGTTTGATATTTGATATTGTAATACCCACAACATTATTCTTCTCTCTCAAGATTGCAAAGGCTATTTGGGCCTATTTTGGTTCCAGATAATATTTTGGAATGTATATATCTGTGAAATATGTCCTTGGTATTTTAATAGGAATTGCATTGAATCTATGGGTTGCTTTGGGTAGTATGGACATTTTAATGAAGTTAATTATTTTTTTTAAAAAAAGATATTTATTGTTGAAAGTATTATATAGGTCCTCCTTTTCCTCCCATTAACCTCTTCCAGCCCACTTCCATCTCACCCCTCCCCCAGACCCTTACCACCCCATTGTCTGTTTTCCCGGATTATGCATATATACATACAGGTTAATTGGTTGATCTCTTCCCACCCACTCTCTCTTTACTTCCCTCTGAGGTTCAACAGACTGTTCATGCTTTTAAGACTCTGGGAATTATGTTAATTCTTCCATTCCATAAACTTGGATGTCCTTCCATTTACTTGTATATGTCTTAATTTTTTTTTCATTTTGAATAATGCATGTCTATATGTTTATTATTATTATTATTATTGTTATTATTATTATTATCTGTTATTGTTAACAGTATTATAGATATCCCCCAATTTCCTTGCCCACTTTAATCCCCCTCTTCCCAGCCCCTGTCCTACCCCAGGCCTTTAAGTCACTGTCTATATCCATTGCTTATTTATATCTATATGTAAGTTCTTTGGTTAAGCTCTTCATATCTGCCTTCCTTCCCTTTGAGATATGTCAATCTATTCCAAACTTCTATACCTCTGGACCTATTTTGTTGTTTAGTTTATCATGTCCATTAGATTCCATTTTAAGTGAGATAATGTGATATTTATCTTTCTCTGACTGGCTTATTTCACTCAGCATAATATTCCTAAATTTACTTCTTCAATGTCATATAATCTTTACAGTATAGGTCTTTTACCTATTGCAATAGCAAATGAGGTTAATTTTTTAGTTTATCTTTCTAATATTCCGTTATCAGTGTATAAAAATGCCATCAATATTTGGGTGTTGATTTTGTATCTAGCATCTTTATGGAATTCATTTATTAGATCTAGTAATTTTCTACATACAATATAATGTCATGTGCAAATAATGTCAGTTTTACTTAGTCCTTTCTGATTTGGATGACTTTTATTTCTTCTACTTCCTAATCACTAGGACTAGAACTTCCAGCATTATGTGGAATAAGAGTTGTGAAGGCAAACATCCCTTCCTGATCTTAAAAGAAATACTTTTAGTTTTTGTCCATTGAGTATGATGTTGGCTGTTTTTCACATATGGCGTTTATTGTATTGAGATATGATCCTTTTATTCCCACTTTGCTGAGAGTTTTTTTAAAATAAAACATTATTGTTCAGATTATTAGAGGTGTTCCTCCTTTTCCCCCCCATAGCTCTCCTCCACCTGATCCCCCACCCCACCCCATGCCCTTACCCCCCGCCACTGTCTTCATCCATAGATGTAAGATTTTTCTCCAATCTCTTCTCACACCACTCACACCCTCTTCCCCCTGAGAATTGTCAGTCCACTCCCTTTCTATGTCCCTGATTTTATTATAATCATCAGTCCATTCTGTTCATCAGATTTTTCATTCACTTGATTTTTAGATTCACTTGTTGGTAGGTATGTATTTGTTGTCATTTTGTTGTTCATAGTTTTATCTTTACCTTTTTCTTCTTCTTCCTCATCTTAAAGAATAATCTTCAGCATTTCATATAATCCTGGCTTGGTGGTGATGAACTCTTTAGCTTTTTCTTCTCTGTGAAGCTCTTTATCTGACCTTCAATTCTGAATGATAGCCTTGCTGGTTGGAGTAATATTGTTTGTAGGTTCTTGCTGTTCATCACTTTGAATATTTCTTGCCACTCCAGTCTTGCCTGCATAGTTTCTGTTGAAATATCAGCCCACAGTTGTATGGGCACTCCTTTGTAGGTAATCAACTGTTTTTTTTCTTGCTGCTTTCAAGATTCTCTCTTTGTCTTTTGCCCTTGACATTTTAATTATGATGTTTCTTGGTCTGATCCTCTTTGGATTCCTCTTGTTTGGTGTTCTTCGTGCTTCCTGGACTTGTAAGTCTATTTCTTTCACCAGGCAGGGAGAGCTTTCTGTCATTATTTATTATAATAAGTTTTCAATATTTTGCTCTCTTCTTCTGGTACCACAATATTTGGGATGTTGGTATGCTTTAAGTTGTCCCAAAGGGTCTTTAACACTATCTTCTTTTTGGGGGTTCTTTTTTCTTTTTGTTTTTCTGGTTGGGTGTTTTTAGTTTCCTCATATTTCAGATCTTTGGTTTGATTATTGGAGTCCTTTGATCTACCATTGAATATATGTATATTCTTTATTTCAGACAATGTATGCTTAAGTTCTGACTGGTCCTTTTCCATTTTCTTGTCATTCTCATTAAGGTCCTTGAAGGTGCCACTAAGCTCCTCAGAGGTCTCATCAAGTTTCTCAGTGGTTTTTAGAAGATTCTTGAGTAACCTTATAAATGTGGTCCTGAACTTTATGTCCAGTAGTCTGCTTTCCTCCATTTCTTTCATTCATAGCATGTTTCTTTGTCTCCACATTTTGATGCTTCCCTGTGTTGATGGAGTGGAAGAACTGATGTATTGGAGACACGCCTATGAGGCAGGACTTGCTTCAGTGGAGCTTTGGTGCTCACCAAGTCTGCCTCTTGAATGTATCACTTATGGATATGAGTAGTTTAATTCTGGTGCCGTCTCACACTGACCTCTAGATATAATAGCTTCTGGATCTCCAATGGGGTGCAGTTCAGCTACTGTCTGAGGTTATGCAGCAAGAGCTACAGCGAGGTCTGTAGATTTCTCTTGGTCTGACCAAAGCTGCAGTTTAGGTTAAAGCTGCAATAGTGCAGACCATTTATAGGCAAATGCCTCTGCACACAGCTTGGGCGGGTTTGCAGATTGTGCTGGGTGGGTCTCAGGGAGTCACTAGGCTAGGGTGTGGCAAACAGCGATGGCTGCCAGCCAGCCCTCTCTGCGTCTTTGCATTTCCAAGTCCCGGCTTCCCACCCAGTGAACAATGATTACTGCGGACACCTCTGCAAGGAAGACACCCTCACTTTCCGACACGATGGCAGACTGTCCAGCTTCTCCCAGTAGGAGTCTGGGTCCCTAGTGTCTCCCCAGAAACTGGAGTTCAGAGTAATCAGGAGCTTGTTTCCCTTCAGGTTGAAAAAAGCAACACCCCGTCGCCCACTGCCACCCCGGTTCACATGCCTCCATACCTCAGCTTTTCAGCTCTTGTGAATATCTCAATGCTCTTTTCTCTTTCCTTCTAGTTGCAGAACTTTTACTCGGCCAGCTTTCCCATGGTTCTGGGTGATAGACAATTTGTCTTTTAGTTGCAGTTTTGAAATTGTTGTGCGAGGCAGCAGTTTAGGTGTTTACTTATGCCACCATCTTAGCTTCTCTCTTGCTGAGAGTTTTTATCATAAATTGGTGCTGGATTTTATTGAATGATTTTTCTGCTTCTATTGATATGGTCATGTGATTTTTATCTTTCATTTTATTTATATAATATATCATATCTATTGATTTGAAAATATTGTGCCAAACTTGATTCTCAGAATAAATTCTACTTGATCATGGTATTTGATTTTTTAAAATTTATTGCTATATTTGATTTTCTAATATTTTTGAGGGTTTTAGCATCTATGTCCATCAGGAATATTAGCATATAACTCTCTTTCTTTATAGTGTCCTTTATCTTGTTTTGGTAGTAGGATAATTTTGGTCTTGTATAAAGAGTTTAGAAATTGTCCCTCTTCCTGAATTTTTTGGAATAATTTGAATAGGATAGGTGTCTATATAATTGGTTTTAATCATTGCTCGATATCCCTTTAACAGGTACCACTACAATAGAAAAATATGACCTCAGGACCAATACCTGGTTACATATTGGCACCATGAATGGCCGTAGGCTTCAGTTTGGAGTTTCAGTTATTGATAATAAGCTCTACATAGTGGGAGGAAGAGATGGTTTAAAGACTTTGAATACTGTGGAATGTTTTAATCCAATTGGCAAAGTCTGGAGTGTGATGCCTCCCATGTCAACACATAGACATGGGTTAGGTAAGAATTTAATGTTATATGGTTTATAAAGAATGTATAGTTCAGAGAACTATTTAAAAATTAAATTCATTGGTTATGTAATACATCAAACAATAAAAAATACATTAAAAATTAAATTCAGCTACATATTATTGGGATAGCGAATCCCATAGTCAAAATGTCTCCAAAATGCTGAAAAGCTTAAGCAAATAGTCAAAGCCATTAAAACTTTTTCTTATTTCAGATGTCATACTTCTTACAATGGATAAAACTTTCAGAAGAATTATATTATTGAGGAACACAAACCTAAAATAGAGTTTTGTTCCAAAATCAATTTAGAGGAAAGAGCACTTGATAATGGAGAGATGTATTTCTAGTTAGATGAATCATGTTCCTTTCTATAATAGGCAAATCTATATTTCAGCAAAAAGCCAATGATGCAGATCCAAGGCAGGGAAAATCCACTTCAGTTCAGAGCAGCTCTAAGTTATATGTAATTCACAGTTTATAAAAAAAGTTTAGGAAAGAATCAGTGGCGACATCTAGAACAGTGGAGAACTTTGATTCTCCTAAACATATTTGTTCATACTAGTCTTCATACATTTTCAATATCATAAAGTCTTTTGAAAAATTAAACAATAATTTATTTGTTACTTTTTTATTTTTTAATGTATTTTATTGATTTTTTTACAGAGAGGAAAGGAGAGGGATTGAAAGTTAGAAACATCGATGAGAGAGAAACATTGATCAGCTGCCTCCTGCACATCCCCCACTGGGGATGTGCCTGCAACCAAGGTACATGCCCTTGACAGGACCCGAACCTGGGACCTTTCAGTCTGCAGGCCGACGCTCTATCCATGAGCCAAACCGGTTTAAGCTGTTACTTTTTTTATTGATTAAGTTATTACATATGTGTCCTTATCCCCCTACTGTTCCTCCCTCATGCCTTCACCCCCTCGTGTCCTTCCTCCATTGGTTATGCTTATAAGCATGCATACAAGTACTTCGGTTGATCTCTCCCCCTTACCTCCACCCTCCCCTAACTTCCAGATATAGTTTTACACAGCTAAAAAGTGGGAGATCCAGGTCGGGCATCATTTGCCCCCAAATTATCTGATAAATAGTCAATTTCAAATGTTCAATTATATTAATTATATTCAGCTCAGTTGTGTCAGTGATTCAAAAACATAGCTTAGAAAATATATTTTACAGAGAAATCAGAGCATTTTTAAAAATACATTGATGTTATTAAATAGGATAGGATGGATAGGTTATGAGAATATACCTGAGAGCTCATTGAGATGGTAAAGAAGATGGAGGTGGGGAGAACTAATGTATTCCCAGATCAGTTAAGAAGCAGTTAGAAAGGGAGCATTTATAATATCTAATATAACACAATTTTAAATACCCTTTTTAGTTATCTAATGAGAACCTTTTTTATCCCTATAATCAAGAACAGGCATTAGAAAGACAACTGTTAGCTACACTCCTAAGATTTATCTAAGATTCAATCATATATCATCTACTTCTTACTTTAAAAATGGCATTGACATTTTGCCAGAAAATTTGATTTCCCTTATCTATCACATTCTCAGAAATGATGTGTTCCACTACCTCCTTTGGTTTCAGTGTGACAACAATGATACGTTTCCATGATAATGGTAACTATGCCTGAAAATTTTCTTGGGTTAAAATACCATATTTCGTTTCATATCAAGAGCAGTAAATTAGTAATGTGTGCACAAAAACATTTAAGAAACAAAACAATTTTTAAGTAGTTTATTGCTTGCATATAATAGCCATTATATGTATTATACCTAGATGAGTCCTCATGCTGTTTTTATTCTTTAGGTGTAGCCACACTTGAAGGACCGATGTATGCTGTTGGTGGTCATGATGGATGGAGTTATCTAAATACTGTAGAAAGATGGGACCCTGAGGGACGTCAGTGGAATTATGTGGCTAGTATGTCAATTCCTAGAAGCACAGTTGCTGTTGCTGCATTAAATAACAAGTGAGTAACCCAAAATATGCATGGTCTTTGCTCCTAGGTCATGTGCTACAGCACTTCATTGATGTGATCCATCAATAAAAAACATTCCCAGGCCCTATCTGGTTTGGTTCAGTGGATAGAACATTAGCCTGTAAGACTGAAGGGTCCTAGATTCTATTCTGGTCGAGGGCATGTATCTCGGTTGCAGGCTCCTGGCCCTGGTTGGGGGCATATGGAAGGCAACCAATCGAGGTGTCTCTATTATATCAGTGTTTCTCTCTGTCTCTTCCTCTCCCTTCCACTCTCTAAAAATCAATGGAAAAAATATCTTCAGGTTAGGATTTAAACAAAAGCATTCCAAATGACCATAATATCCTAGTAATCAATTATAACAGGTTTTTCCAAGAGACATATGAAAAAAATACTCAAAGTTACTAATCATCTAAGACAGTGGTCAGCAAACTGCGGCTTGCAAGCCACATGTGGCTCATGAGCCACTGTTTGCCGCTCTGTTGACTAATGAATTTGCCGACCACTGATCTAAGAGATGGAAATTAAAATGACAATGAGGTATCACCTCACACCTGTCAGAATGGCTACCATCAATAATCAACAAATGACAAGTACAGGCAAAGATGTGGAGAAAAGAGAACCTTGGCACACTGCTGGTGGGAAGGCAGACTGGTACAGCCACTGTGGAAAACAGTATGGAGTTTCCTCAAAAAAATAAAAAATGGAACTCCAATTTGACCAAATGATCCTACTTCTAGGAATATATCCTAAGAAATTAGAAACATCCATCAGAAAGAATGGATGCACCCCTATATTCATAGCAGCACAATTTACAAGAGCTAATATTTGGAAACAGCCCAAGTGCCCATCATGAGACAAGTGGATAAAAATCTATGGTATATTTACACAATGGAATACTATGCAACTATAAAAAATAAGTTTTACCATTTGCAACAGCTTGGATGGACCTGAAGAGTATTATGCTAAGTGAAAAGTCTGTCAGAGAAAAACAAGTATCACATGATCCCACTCATATGTGGAATCTAATGAACTGATGAACAAAATAAATCCAGATACATAGAAGCATTAAGCAGTCTAACAGAATTCAGAGGGAAGGGAAAGGTAGGGGATGCGTCAGGAGTGAATAACCAGGGAACTTATATATATATATGTGGACATAGACAATAGACTGGTGAAGGCCTGGGAGGGGCAGGTGTGGGATGGATCAATGGGAAAAACAAGTAAATAATCTAAAGGGATATCTGTAATACTTTCAACAATAAAGAGAAAAAGAATAATAACAGGCCTTTCTTGGAATTCTGACTTCATTATGATGGAAATACTTGTCTAAAATGAAAATTCAATTATTCTGTAATCCCTTGCTATTCAAATGTCCTAGAACTAGGAGTGTCAGCATCACTAAAATCTATTTAGAAATGCTGAATCCTAATCCCACTTTGGATCTTTTGAATCATAATAGGCATTTTAACAAGATCATCAAGTGCCTCTGTGTGCTCATTAAATTTGAGAAGCACTTCTGCATTCAAACCAATCCCAGCTTTACCTTCAAGAAGCCTCCATTTATTACATAATAACTTATTCTTGACTTATCAAGACTTTGCTGTCTTTGTAATAGGGCAAGTTTTATTTTTTGTTCTTTACCATATACTGTCTTGAGTATTTAGGGTTCCCAAATCGAGAATTACATCTCGTTCCATCTTTCTAAATCTTTTCTATTTCCTGATTACTTACCTATAAGAACAAATTAATATATTAAAATCCAATTATGTTAGAGGTTTCTAAGAGCTTGAATTTATTATTTATTTCAATTAATCATCTGTGCTTTCTGACAAGGGACCTTTGGAGACAATAACCAGCAGAGTGGAGGGACTTGAATGAAGAGAAATTTAGATATCAGTATGGAACAAGTGGCAGGAGACAGCTTTGTGTGTTTGTACTGACTATGTGTCAAGCCAATACATCACATAAATGGGCTCAGTAGATGGATTTTAGCACCTTATGCAAGAAAACGTAGGGAATGTCTATAGTTAAGGGGAGACCTAGCCTTAGAGTGTCTTAGAGCTTAAAATACTCTGAAATCTGATTATCATGTGACTCAGTAACAATCTCCTACCTATTACCACCTATCACAACTGAACATGAATGAATGGCAGTTATAGACATATGGCTTAGTAAAGTTTATGGAAGAAATGTTAAAGCCACTATATGTTTATGGGGAAAAAGTTTTTTTCTTGGTTCTATTCTATTTACTTAGTCATTTATCAAGCTAATATATTTCTAGTGACAATTAAATTTTTTTACTAAATAAAATAGTTAATAAATACAACAGGGATTCTAATGCTAGGTGATTGAACCTAGGTAAAATTGTAAGGTTGTTTTTAGTGAAGTATAATTGACAAATATTAAGAATGTTTCCACTATCTCCCTTCTTTCTCTGTACATAATTTCCCATGGGATCTTTTAATCTATTATATCTAAGTAACTTGCACAAGTTTGGGGTAGGGTATATCTATTATTTCAAAGTAATTTCCATGAGTTTAGAGTGGGAGACCTTATTGTGCCTTCCATTCAAAAACTAAGACTGTCTGTTAGAAAATCTTAGGATAGCAGAATACACAGAATGAGGAGAAAGTAGGTTTACAGTTGTGAGTACGCAAAACAGTTTATTCTTGTTTTGTTATTTATTATTATATTATTGTTATTTTCCATATGAGCAACTGTACACCTACTTTTGCCTACCCTGTATAGTCAGAAACTTAAAATGTTTTGTGCAAGGTTCTTTCACTTTAATTCTATGCATGAATTGGAAAAATACAAATTTCTGTGTTTTTTATTTCTAGGCTGTATGCTATTGGTGGACGTGATGGAAGTTCCTGCCTCAGATCGGTGGAATACTTTGATCCACACACTAACAAGTGGAGTCTGTGTGCTCCAATGTCCAAAAGACGTGGAGGTGTGGGAGTTACAACATACAACGGATTCTTATATGCTGTTGGAGGTCATGATGCCCCTGCTTCTAACCATTGCTCCAGGCTTTCTGACTGTGTGGAACGGTAAAATATTTATAATTATTTATATACGTATTTATTTAGTTATTTTTTAAGAAAAATAGGCTGCCAGAATATAGTTTTTTAAATAAATGTTAATCATTTCAGAGGATCAGTCCATTTTTAAATTGCATACTTACTTTTAGGCTTAAAATATTTTGAAGAAATCCTCCTTGTTATGTGTTTTAGACCTATCAAATATATATATATATATTTGATATATATAAAGAAAATATGCTGTTTTATTGTTTGATAGTCACCCTATAAAATAGTGAGACAAAGAGGGTATAAGAATAAATTAATTTTGCACCAAGCTATATCTCTCAAACTATTCACCAGCTCAAATCAAAATAACTTTACTGTTTAAAAAATCAACCATTAAAAGAGAGAGACTTACCACCATATAACATACAGAAAGAATTTCCTAATAGAGTTGTTAGTAATGTTCTGAACAATGAGTATTTAAGTATTTAGTTTCCCAAAGGCAACTTCTTTGAATGGGAGACATTTATCTAAATGAAGAAAATATATGTTTATTAAAATCAGTCACATAACTGTAGTTATTTCTTTTACATTCCCCTTAAAGACAGAATACATATATGTAAACATAATAGTAAAATAATGTATAATAATAAAAGCTTAATATGGTAATTAGATCGGATAACCTTCCAGGTGAAGCCAGGACTGGGAGGGAAGCCCGGGTTCCGGGTGCCTGCTGGTGGCTGGAGCCAGAGGGAAACACCCAGGTTCCAGGTGCCAGAGGGAAGCCAGTACCAGCAGTGGGGGGAAGGAAGGCCTACTCTTACCTGAATTTCATGCATCAGGCCTCTAATATTAACATAAGACCAAATGAAAAATTTACAGTCACTAAAGTTATCATAATTCACAAGACAGAGATCAGAATGGGATGGTATCCTCTAAAGAAATTCATGAAGTAATTAGAATTTATAGTTTGTAAGCATACAAACGAATGGATGGGATTGCAATTATAGGCAAAAAAAAAAAACCCAAGGTTGTTTAAATATTTGTTATATCCTTTACATATATTTTTAGATGCCCTGTTTCCCCAAAAATAAGACAGGGTCTTATATTAATTTTTGCTCCCAAGATGCGCTAGGTCTTATTTTCAGGGGATGTCTTACTTTTCCATGAAGAAGAATATGGTACACATTTATTGTTGAACTAAAAAAAGGAAATTTATTACCTGTATATGACACGGTAGTAGTTGTCATCGCAAACCAGCATAACCAGACAAACTGTGCATCCTACGGTATCAAGAATTCTTGTTACTACCATTATTTCCATGTACAACAATCTATGGTACATTTACTGATACTGATATTTACCGGTATAAACACAAAGTAAGATTTATTCAATGACAGACATGTCATCATCTTCTGGAACATCATCATAACAATCCAAACCCTGAATTTCCTGGTGAATTCTTGTGATTCCAGATCTTTTAGAATCAGTGGACCAAATCTCTCATGTTTAGCAATAGCACTGTCCTTAAATGAGTACTTCTTGTCAAGGTAGCCTGCTCATAGTGCATTTGCAATTTTCTCCCATGAATTCTTCACCCAAGTCACAACCTCTTGCAGTTTAGGTTTCACACACAAAGTTTCCACACTGATTTCTCTCCATTCTGTTTTCAATGTAGTCATTAATTTCCATGTGCAAATTGTCCTTAAATGGCTTGTTTATTGCAATATCAAGAGTCTGAAGATAGGCCATCATTCCTGCGGGAATCATTATTTGATCTATTTTTCTTTTGTGAAGAAATTTCTTCAAGTCTTTAGCGCGGTGAGTGCTGGCTGCATCCCAGACTAGCAGACCTCTTTGGCTCCCTCGTATAACAAGTGGCAGCATTAAATTGACCCACTTCCTTATAACTGCTTGTGTGGCCCGAGCTTTTTCAGTTTCAAGAAAAAAAATATTATCGGGGAGGTCTTATTTTCAGTGGGATGCCTTATATTACAGCAAGAGGCAAAACTGGAAGTAGGTCTTATTTTCGGGGGATGTGTTACTTTCAGGGAAACAGGGTATTCCAGTCTTCCTTTGCTGCTGATTTATAGTTTAATTTCACATTGCATGTTTTCAAACTCTTTTAAATTTATTCATACTTGTTTTGTGGCCCAGCATCCCATACAAATTATCTCCTGGATAATTTTCCTTGTTTACTTGAGAAAAATGTGTGTTCTGTGTTTGGGGAGTAGAATATTTTATATCTATATTTTTAGGTTCAATTGGTCTATAATGGTGTTCAAGTCTCCCATGTACTTATTGATCTGTCTCTTTATTCTATCCATTATTAAAAGTGGAGAATTGAGCACTTTCATTGTTACTATATGCTTTCTCCCTCCAATTTTGTCAGTTTTTACTTCATATATTTAAGAGCTATGTTGTTGGGTATTCATATGTCTATATGTCTATAATTGTTATACATTCTCTATCAATTGACCTTTTTATCAGTATAGGATGTGCTTCTTTTCTCTTGTAACAGTTTTCGTTTTAAAGTTTATCTATATATACAAAAGCCTAAGTGACTGAACAATCAGAACAACTGGTCAACCAGTCACTATGATGCACACTGACCACCGGGGGAAGATGCTCAACACAGGAGCTGCCCTGTGGTGGTCAGTGAGCTCCCACAGCCAACCTCCCACGCCAGCCAACCTCTCCTGGTCATTCCCACTGGCAGCCAGCCAACATCAAATAGTCCCTCCCCCTTGGCTGGTCCCTCCCCACAGCTGAGATTCTGGGCACTAGAGAATCTGGGTCTGGGAAGCCTGTAGAAGGAGAGCGAACCATGACTCTGATAGAGAGAGAGAAGCAGCTCGAAGGGGACAAAAGGGGAAAGACAGCAGCATAACTACAAAAATGTAAGGTAAAAACCACCACCATCCAACCTCTGCTACCGCACAGCACTGCTCACCCTTCTGGCGCCCTTCAGCCACTTCTAGCTCAGCCCAATGCTCCCAACCACTGATTGGCGAGTGCTCCTATGTCTATGTGCCACCATTGGCTGAAGTCAGCTACCTATCATGCTTTGGGGTGGAGCTCGAGAAATTGTGCTGCTAAGGTAGGAGTGACAAACTGTCTCTCTGTCAGCAACTCCACCCTGGGGAGAATGAGGTGCCCTAAGCGCTGGCAGCAAAATAGAGTTCTATTTCCACCTCAGAATGTAGCTGGTGTTCAGGCCGTTTTGGGATGCTCTATCTGTGGTCTTTGTTTGCTGCTACTTCAGAACATCTACACAACTAGATTGGAGCCTGCTGGCCAACCTCTGTGGTCCCTTCCCCACACCCCATGCACAAATTCCTGCACTGGGCCTCTAATTCTATCTAATAAAAGAATAATATGCAAATTAACCATCGGTCCACTATACTCAGAAGCCATGCCTACCAGCCAATCAGAAGAAAGTATGCAAATTAACCCAACCAAGATGGCTTTAGCCACGGACAGAGCAGGAGGCTTGGTTTCCCCAGCAATGGTGGAAGCCAAGCTTTCCACACACCCTGGTGGGCCATGCCTCCACTCGATGCTACAAAGTTTCAATTATAGGAGATAAATAAATCTCAACAAAAATGTTGGCAGCCACAGAGCTGGAGAGAGCAGAAAGCTTGAGTTGCCTCCCACGATGGAGAAAGCCAAGCTTCCCTCAGCTCTGGCCTGCCTTGGCCTCTGCGTAGGGTACAAAGTTTCAATTATAGAGAATAAATAAATCCCAGATCTCAGGGTTTCTGCTTGGGTCACTGGGGGGTATGGACAGCCTGCAAACCACCACAGGCCCCTCACCCAGGCCACCCTACACCCTAAGGGAAACCTCACCCTGATCTGAGACACCTTTCAGGGAAAACCAGCTGGCCCCCATCCATGCACTGGGCCTCTATCCTATCTAATAAAAGAGTAATATGCAAATTGACCATCACCCCAATATACAAGATGGCTACATCCATGTGGTCAAAGATCCTTCCCTCATGTGGACACAAGTTGGCCACAATAAAGATTGCCAGCAAGAGAGGGCAGTTGGGAGGGACCAGGCCTACAAGGGAGGGCAGTTGGGGTGATCAAGACTATAGGGGAGGGCAGTTAGGTGTGACCAGGCTGGCAGAGGAGAGAAGTTGGGGGCAACAGGGTCTTCAGGGAAGGGCAGTTGCCAGAGGACCCAGGCCTGCAGGTGAGAGTAGTTGGACAGGACCAGGCCTGCAGGGTATGGCAGTTGTGGGTGATCAGGCCTGCAGGGGAGGGCAATTAGGGGTGACCAGACCTGCAGGGGAGGGCAGGTAGGAGCAAACAGGCTGTTAGGGGAGTGGTTAGGCATCAATCAGGCTGGCAGCAGAGTGGTTAGGGGATGATCAGGCTGGCAAGCAGAAGTGGATAGGGGCAATCAGGAAGGCAGGCAGGTGAGCAGTTGGGAGCCAGCAGTCCTGGATTGTGAGGGATGTCCGCCTGCCCATTTAGGCTCAATCCAGGTAAAATCAGGCATAAACAGGCAGTCGGACATCCCTCGAGGGGTCCCAAATTGGAGAGGGTGCAGACTGGACTGATGGAAACCCCCCGCCCCATGCATGAATTTTGTGTGTGCACTGGGCCTCTAATTTTGTATAATATCAGTAGAGTCATTCCTACTCACATTTGATTACAATTTGTGTGGAATATATTTTTTCATCCATTTACGTTTTTACCTATACATTTCCTTATCAAAAGTGAGTCTCTTGAAGACAAGCTCTTGTAAAAAGAGTCTTTTCTGCTAAGGTGTGCCTTTTGATAGATATTAATTATTTAGAAGGACTTATATTGCCATATTTTAATTTATATTCACATATCATACCTGTTTTGTATTTTAGTTCTCTCTTCTTGCCTTCATTGGGTTTGGTTTATTTTTATATGTGAAAAGCTTTGATTCCTTTCTCAATTCATTTTTTGTGTATTCTATAATTATTTCTTTTCTGGTTACCATGAGGATAACATATAACTTCTTAAAAGTTTACCAATGTATTTTAAATTAGTATCAACTTAATTTAATCGCAAAAAATAATTCTATTCTTCAGCTCTGCCCGCTTCCCTTTTTTATGTTACTGACATCACAAATTGTGTCTTTATATATTGTGTAACCATTTTCATGCTTTTATAATTATTTTCATGTTTTGGTTTATTAAGACCTATAGAAGAATAAAAAATGTAAATATGAACCCAAATTACCTAGTTCATTTTATATTTCTCTATGTACTTATCTTTAGCAGAAATATTTATTATATTTGTATAACTTTGAGTTACTGTCTAATATTTGTATATTACAACTTAAAGAACTTCTTTTAGATCTACTAGCAATGAACTCTTTTGACTATTGTTCACCTGGGAATGCTCTAATTTTTGTCTTCTTTTTGAAGGACAGATTTGCTGGTTATCAGCTGACAGGATCTTTTTCTTTCAGTAATTTAAATAAATAATTAAATATATATATATATATATATATATATATATATATATATATATATATATAATCCAATTGCCTTCTGTCCTCTGCTGATAAATTTGCTAATTATATATTTAAATTTAATTATATATTTTATTATTTAAAGTATTACATATGTTCCTTTTTTCCTCAATTGACCCTTTCTAGCCTACCACCCCCCTGCCCTAGGCCTTCAGCACACTATTGTCTGTATCCATAGGTTATGTATACATGCATACAATTTCTTTGGATGATCTCTTCCCACCTACTTATCCTCCACCACCTTCCAACTGAGATTCCAGTCTGTTGTATGCTTCTTTGTCTCTAGATCTATTTTGTTCATCAGTTCATTTTGTTCATTATATTCCACATATAAGTAAGATCATGAGATACTTGTCTTCTCTGACTGGCTTATTTTGCTTAACATAACACTCTTCAGGCCCCTGCATGCTGTCTAAAAGGGTAACAGATCCTTCTTTTTCACTGCTGTATAATATTCCATGGTGAAAATGTGCCATGGCTTTTTTACCTACTTATTTGCAGAAGGGCTCTTGGACTGTTTCCAGATTTTAGCTATTATAAATTTTGCTGCTATGATCATAGGGGTGTATACATTCTTTCTGATTGGTGTTTTGGGTGTATTAGTATATATTCTTAGAATTGGGATCACTGGGTCAAATGGCAGTTCCATTTTTAATATTTTGAGGAAACTCCATACTGTCTTCATAGTGGCTGCAACAATCTACATTTCTACCTGAAATGTCCTAGGACTTCCTTTTCTCTAAATCCTCACCAGCACATTTCATTTGTTGATATATTGATGACAGCCATTCTGACAGGTGTGAGGTATTGTTTTAATTTTTATTTCTCTGATGATCAGTGACTTTAAACATTTTTTTCATATTCCTCTTGGCCATCTGTATGTCCAGTTTGGAGAAATGTCTTTTTAGGTTCTTTCTCATTTTTTAAAATTGGATCATTTGTCTTTCTTTTGTTAAGTTGTATGAGTTTCTTACATATTTTGGAAATTAACCCCTTACCAGATATATCATTGGCAAATATGTTTTACCATGCAATGTGCTTTCTTGTTGTTTTGTTGATGGTTTCTTTTGCTGTTCAGAAGCTTTTTACTTTGATAGAGTCCCATTTGTTTATTTTCTGTTTCATTTTCTTTGCCCTAAACATATTGCTCTGAGAGATGTCTGAGATTTTGCTGTAGTTTCTTCTAAAATTTTTATGGTTTCACATCTTACATTTAACTCTTTTACCCATTTTGAGTTTATTCTTGTGTATAGTGTAAGTTCGTGGTCTAGTTTCATTTTTTACATGTATCTGTCCAACTTCCCAACATCATTTCTCTTAGTGGAAGAATAAGTTTATAACTATTTCTCTTCACTTTAGTATCCATTTTAGTTCCACTATAAGGAGAGATGGAAGAGCAAAAGGGGAAGATATAATGATATTTTAATTTGAAAGAGATGTTTGACTAACTTTGTCCTATATAATAAAAGGCTAATATGCAAATCTACCGAACAGTGAAATGACTGGTTGCTATGATGTGCATTGACCACGAGGGGTCAGATGCTCGACACAGGTACTGCCTCCTGGTGGTCAATGCGCTCCTATAGGGGGAGTATCACTCAGCCAGAAGGTGGGCTATAGCTGATGAGTGCAGCGGCAATGGCAAGAGCCTCTCCCACCTCTGTGGCAGCACTAAGGATGTGGGAAACAGGCCTAAGCTGTCAGTCAGATATCCCCTGAGGGCTCCCAGCCTGCAAGAGGGTGCAGGCCAGGCTGAGGGACTCCCCAAGTGCATGAATTTCATGCACTGGGCCTCTAGTGTTTAATAATAGCTCCTGTGTGTCTTTACAGATAATAACCAATTATAATTTTTCTTCAAAAGATTCAATAGTCCCCAAATTCCTTTATTTAATCAAGAAGTACCCAGATAATATTAACATTAGCCATATTTTTAGTATTAATTTTCATACATATGCATGACACTCTTGAGTTTTGGCTGTAAATCTCTAAAAAAAATTTTTTATGATTCCTGGTTCACCATTCATACATGTGTGTACTCTTATGCTGACTGCAGCCTCAGAGTATAACAACAGCAATTGTGTTGAAGGTGCAGCTTAGCTAAAGCACACAGCTATGGATTATCTGGTTCTGGGTTTATAATATCAGAATTTAAGGTGATATGCTATGTGATACTAAAAATATACTCTAGACATTGAGGTGATCTTAATTATTGAAAATCTCAGACATTATTAAAAATATTATTGGACATAAGGTCAGATCAAATAGAAGCTGGAATACGGTGGTTTAGAATATGATTAAAGAGGTTAAAAATAATAGGAGTAATAGAAATACAAGAAAATTAGTGGAAGCTAATTAATTAAAGTCTCCTTGTAAAATATATCTTTATCATGAAATTTTACTAATAAACCAATATAAAATCCAAGAGCATTTTCATGTATAATTAAAGAGTTTTCTTTTACTGTTCACTTCTTTTAGATTTTTGTATTATGTATTTTTAAAATATAGACTTCAAATTTTAGGAGATAATTCCTAGTAAAGATTTTAATTAATATTACTTACTGAATTATCTTTCATTTTGCTTAGAGGAAGGTTTGGAATAAAAAGTAAACTTCAAATGAAAATGGAAATAATCCTAGGATCCTGCAAAGATAAACAGGAACTCTCAAAGGAGAAAAATATAGAATAAGGCTATGGCCACTCTAGCCAAAAATAATATTAAAACCATGGTATGACATTCTATGAAACAAAAAAGCGATTATATTCAGTCCTTCCATTGTGACTCAGTGGATGAGCATCAACCTATGAACAAGGAGGTCATGAGTTTGATTCCAGGTCAGGGCACATTCCCCGGGGATGCTGGCTTGATCCCCAGTAGGGGACATGAAGAAGGCTGCTGATCAATGATTATCATCATTGATGTTTCTATCTTTCCCTCTCCTTTCCTCTCTAAAATCAATAAAAATATATTTAAATTAAATAAACAATTATATTCAGATTTACTTAAAATGTGAACTCTCATATAAGCAAGATCAAGCATCTCATTTATAACTGATATACAAAGAATAAGAGAAAAATTAGAGTATAATAAATGAGAGAGAGAACATTTTTCACACATTAAGATACTAATAAGTGAAATTCCCTCGTAGAAAATCTAAGTACCAAGCAAATAAATGCATGATCTTTTTGGAAAGAAAATACATTTTTATATGCTTTGAGTGTCCTCTGGTGGTTGAAGAGAGTTTTGTCATGTACTTATCTTTCACATTTACTAGTTAGACCACACTTGATATTTATAAGGTATGTTAATTTCTTATATTAGATAAGTATACATTTTATTAAAGCCTATTATTTTTATTTTAATACTATTTTGGACTTTCCGTCTCAATTGTATTCCTAAACCTCTTAAGGTATGATCCAAAACATGATTCCTGGTCAACTGTGGCGCCTCTGAGTGTTCCTCGAGATGCTGTCGCTGTGTGTACTCTAGGAGACAAACTCTTTGTGGTTGGAGGATACGATGGACATTCTTATTTGAATACTGTTGAGTCATATGATGCACAGAAAGATGAATGGAAACAGGTACTCTTATTAAAAGTATTCAAATTGGTATATTTCAAGTTTTAATAAATATATTTTAAAATATGTTTGAAATTAGTTTCGTTCTCTTCATCTTTAGGGTCTAATCAGATTCATTTCATGAAATTTGTAAAACATGCTTTATCTAACCTATAGAACACCACTAGATTATCTAATTGATCATCAGCAGGATACATCAGTATTTATATGAAAGTCAGTCACTTGACATTATGTAATCATTTCTTTCACATTATAGTGAATCAGATTCAACCACACTGGACTGTTACTTGGGATACATTTTCCCTTGTCTTTATGCAAGGTGAAGGTTAGATGAGAATAGCTAAGGACTTTATCAACTCTAATATGCTATATTACACTAAATACAGAATTCAAGAGCTTTACTATTTGGCCAATTTTCTATGTATATATTATGACTTGAGAACCAAAGAGCAATGTCCCCATCCATAAATATCTGCCCCTTCTTATCACTGGTGCCCAAGAAGGAAAATATTTCAATCTTCTCCTTATAGAAATTTATAAACTGCAATAATCATAACTTTTAATCAGTCATTCAAGAAATTTAGTGCATATTAAAGACTGGAATTAAATCCTCTCAAAAGTTCTGGACATCTAACAAAAGAAATTATAAGAACAGTATATAAGCTGGGGCATTGAAAGGTCATCTCGAGGATGCTCAAGGCAAACTTGATGCTTGTGACAGTTTTTCTAGGGATAGCTCTAGATTTATTCCAAAATATCTAATGGTGGTTTGTTAAATAATTGGTTAATAAAAATGCAATATGATTAACTTTACCATTTACAAAAACATATAAACCTTGTATTTAGTATCTAACTTCACCTTTCCTTATACTGATTTCCTGCTGCTCTGTACTCTACATAGCATATTGGTTACTGTTCTAAATATAAGTTAATGTAATGATACCTGATAATGGGTCTCTATCTCATTCCTTCAACAACTTGATTCATTAAGACCCTTGAAAAT
This sequence comes from Antrozous pallidus, assembly GCA_027563665.1. Lineage (NCBI taxonomy): Eukaryota > Metazoa > Chordata > Mammalia > Chiroptera > Vespertilionidae > Antrozous > Antrozous pallidus. The sequence goes on from CM050509.1 coordinate 114,498,492, forward strand.
ACTCAAATCATTCCATGTTGGTTGTACCAATGCTTAAGACCAACTACAAATGGAAAAAAAAGACATTTTAGGAAACAAGTTAGGTCAAATACAATAATCAAAATGATCGTCTAAGGTGATGGAATTTACTTTTCTGAAAATTGTATGCCAGTAATTTGATATATGCCTAGATTTTGTCCTGTATTTTCACTTTGTCATTGTGTGATATCAGATAGAGTGAAAGAAAACAAATAATGGAGATATAACTTCTATATGACAAAGTATTTTCATTTATTATCTCACTTAACTCTAACAGAAACCTTAAAGGATAAGTATTATTTGCTGTAATTTTTCAAGTGATAAAATTACCAGAGAGGTAAAATTTACTCAATATCTCCTGCTCCTCAATCTCATATGTACATCTTTTTAAACATTATGTTTTTTTCTACCACACTGGACTGTTATCTGGGCTACATTTTCCCTTGTCTTTATGCAAGGTGAAGGTTAGACCAGAATAGCTAAGGACTTTATCAACTCTAATATGCTATACTATGCTAAATACAGAATTCACTTAAACATCAATTCTTTTCCTGTTTTTGTTTCCTGTGTTAGGAAGTTCCTGTTAACATTGGAAGAGCTGGTGCATGTGTTGTGGTGGTGAAGCTACCATAAATCTATCTCAACAAATGGAGAAAAACTGGATAATTTTAAGAAATGAAGTAGAAAGAAGAAAGGAGGAAGAAACATATTCTTTCTTTCAATTAGTAATCAAACATAAAAATTCTTGCATCATTTTAATATGTAGCTATGATTGCTCTCATTTGCAAAACAAAATCAACTTTTAAACATGAATTACAAGTAGGTGTTAAGATTGTGTGGTGTTACAGCTGATAATATACATGGAAATCTGCTCATCTAGATTTAGCCTCATTACTTTAAGATGTTTAAAAGAAATTGATACTGGGCAAAGTATGAAAGGCTTTAAAATAATTGTTAATTTTTAAGTTAAGAGTCTGAGAAATTAGAAATGTTTTCTATTTGAAATAAAAGTACTCTATTATCTGGACCATAACTAATATAAAGAGACCCTCTAAACCTTAAAATATAGTCTGATTTTCAGTAAGACATAATTCTCTTATTCAAACAATACCCCCAAATAAATAAATAATACCTTACATATATTAATGGAAAGCTTTTACTGTGTTGACAAGGGAAAGATACATGAAAAACTCATTGGCATAATTTGTTATGATGATAACAATATATTAAAATTTTCACAAACTTGCTCTTTTACAGTACCATCTTCCAGAACATACATATAAATTTGGTATTACTTAACATGTTGGATTTGTTACCAGTGAAATATTATGGTAATTTGATATATAAAATCCATACAATAAAATAGTAAATATTTATCATGTGGACATTACCTGTGAACCTCTGCTGCAAAATGTCAGGGTCTCACTTGTTTAGAAAGTAATATTTCCCTCAAACATTTCTGTGATCTCTGCCAATACCTACCATTAATTTTAACAAGTTTTTAAAAACAATTTTGAAGTACAATAAAACTGAGAAAATGTTCTATAATATTAACACATGGAAACACAAAAATGTTTGATATCCATGGCAAATTCTGTATTTATCTTTTGTGTAGCAATACATGATTCTCTGTTAATGTTATATTAATCCTGTAGAACATGTTAAGGATATGCATACTACAATAAACATTTTTAAATTTTAAAAAATATGGTTAGTTGGGTTGTACTTTACCTTTAAATTTTTATTTGCATTTATCCCATTATAAAAATATTTAAGATAAAATGTTGAAAAACCTTCTTGAAGAAAGCAACTTTTCAAGTAAATGTACAATTTTAGAATTTCTGCAATATATTCTTTTAACATATTGTAGTATGTCAAACCAACAATGAGATAACTCGAAAGATAAGGTAAAGTGACTTGTCTTAAACTACGTAGCTACTATGTGGTAAAGCCATATTTGTTTGAATCCAAAGCACATAAACATGATACATGAATATCAATCCTTTTCCTGAAAGAGATTCATTAACTTAATGTGACTGTGGAGAAATAGAGAATTAGACACAAGCATTAATTAGTAAAGCTTATGGTTGGTCGCATATCATATTATTGTTTCCTTCCTCTGGAGGTCTTTTAATTTATTATCTGCATCATAAAATGTTCTGGGCAATAAAAGGTAGTATGCTCAAGGAATTTGCAGAATCTGGTTTATCAGCCATTGGAGGATGAAGTTGTAACAATATATACAGTCATCAAAATAGGCTGAAACAAGGCTGTAACAATAAAGAAACCTCAAAATTTTACTGACTTAGCAGAACAGATATTTATCACTCATGTAAAGTCTGATTCAGGTTTGTGTGGGGGGAAATGGGAGTGTTAGCATCGGTTGAAAATAGAAATGGACTTTCCTTCATATTGTGACTCAGAGATTTGAGTTCTCTACATCCTGTGATACCAATATCCCAAAATGTGACCTCCAAGACCACTAAGACCAGAGAAGAGAGGGTGTGGAGCAGCATAGTGAGTTTCAAATTCCTTAGCCAAGAAGAAACATATACTCATATTTCATTGAATACAACCAGTCATGTTTCACCCATTAATGAGAAAGTAGTAAGGGAGAATAGTCTTCATGTTTATCCAGGAAGAATACGGGTAAGTACAATTATTTTCTAGTTATCCAGTGGTTTGTAGATCAACATATTTTAGATTATGATGAAGTATCTACATTGAAATATTAATAATTCAGGAATAACCAGGCAAAATGTTTAAGCCAAATAAAACAATTAGAAATGACATATATCAATAATATATGTAAAGTAAACCAAAGTTCAGAATTAAGTTGAATAACCAAACCATGTAAAATTATCCCAACTACTACTTGCTAACATCTAAAATATTGCATATATTTTTCAATACCTTAAAATTGATTATCAACTCCTCATCTCCCACCCCACCTCAGCTAATACAACTTTTTAAAACTGATTTAAATAATAAATCCAACTATTTACTCATAGTAGGATATTTGGAACTAACTATAGCTACATTTACCAGAAATTTTAAAAATCATGAAGATTTCTTACATATTTAAAAATGATCACTTATAGCAATTCATTATGATCCCTAGATGAGAAGAGCAATTCTTGTGTGTTGGAGTGATGGTCAATTTGCATATTATATCTTTATTATATAGACATTATGCTAAGTGAAAGAAACCAGTCACAAAAAGATAACAGTGTCTCATTTTACTTATATGAGGTAGAGTAGTTAAATACATAAAGACAGGTAGTAGAATAGAACTTTCTAGGCCCTGAGAAATAGTAAAATGGAGAGTTGCTATTTAATATGAAATTTTTTTTAATTTTGCAAGGTGAAAATAGTTCTGGAGATTGTTTTCAATCTGATGTGAATGTATTAATTAACACTACTGACCAATACACCAAAAATGAATGATTAACACATGTACAGAGACAACAGGGTGGCGGTAACCAGAGAGAAATCAGGTGAAGGGTAGGTGGAGGTGGGAAAGGGGGCAAAAATGGAGACTGAAAGAGACTGTTTGGAAATATGGGTGTAGTGTGCAGATTGTTTTATTGAGTTGTACACTTGAAACCTGTATGATTTTGTGAACCAATACCACACCGATAAATTCAAATTAAAACAAATAAAATAAGTGAATGAATAGAAAAGTAAATTTTATGCTATGTGAATTTCAACATAATTTTTAAAAAGCTAATATGAGGACTTTTGTTGGTTTCCAGCCATTCTATCATAGGCATTTCTGTTTGTAATTGTGGTTTTATTGTTCTGGGAAGATGAACAATTTCCTCTCTAAATGGATGTCCAAAGTTTTCTGGAGTGCCTGCATACTTGAATGTATGTTCCACTAGTTACTGGCACAAAGCAAAAGTATTAAAATAATGAAATCTAGAATTGTTCTACCTGTATTTCAGTTCTAATTTTACCATCCAAGCATGTAACTCTATGTAACTGTACACTTCTTTCAACTGAAAAAAAAAAGGATGACATACCAGGTAAATTTAGTGTAAAGCAAATCCCACATATCGATATAACAAAATAAGTGTATAAATATGCATTCTATAAATTGTGAACCTACTCAGCCACCTTGATAATATTAAAATAGTATTACAGTGGAAGAACACTGGTGAAGGAATTTATTTGAAAAATGGGGAAGCCTAACTTTAAGAAAACTTTGAAATATATTTTCTACAGCTGGGAAACACAACAACTAGAGGTTGACTCACATCTAAGAAAAACTAAACTATTTCAGCAAAATAATGGTGGCTGTATTGCTTTAGACCTTCATGCCTCCTACCCATACAGATGTTAAATCCTGTATTCATTTGAAGTTAAAATATTCTAATTCAATGTCTTTGGATGCCTATTCTTATAACAGAACCACTCTATCTTGAGAATCATAGCTTTTAATTAGTCTTAAAATCAGGATGGATGAGGACTTAAAATTTATTATTTTCAAGATTGTTTTTGTTATTCTGTTATAAAGAACTGGACTGGGATTTTCATAGCAATTATACTGAATCTACAGGTCAATTTGGAGAGAATTGCCATCTTTACACTATTAAATTTTCTGATTCATATATACAGATATCTTTAATTTCTTTCAATTATATTATACTAGTGACCCAGTGAACGAATTCGTGCATATTGAAAATAAATTAATCACAAAAATATTTTAATATTGCTATTCATATTTTTATAATAGAAGTACCAACCAAATTTCCAATCAACAATGACAGATCAAATGGCATGTGTGCAAGTGGTGCCAGAGAAAGTTTTATGTGTATCGTGTATGTGCGAATCAACTTAGCCTTTTATATATATATAGAATAAACTTGCTTAATTATATCTGCTTTCTGATTGAGCTAAATTTTTCCAGTGAAGCACCCCAACTTCTACCCCTCCATGGGGCCCTGCCCCCGCTGGCCTCCCATGTGTTGTGGGGCCCCAGCCTGGGGAGCGGATGCTGCGCTGGCGGTCCCGGCCAGCACGCAGCACCCGTTTTGTCCCTATATGGGGCCTCGTGGAATGGAGGCGGCTCCGCCCCTCAAGCTGCTGCCTCTTGCCTCGTGCGCCTCAGCCCTGCCCCCTGCTCCTGATTGGCTATTAGCATAGTGAAGGTATGGTCAAATTTGCATATTATTCTTTTATTAGATAGGAGATATATATATATATATTCCACCAGCCATTGTTTCAGGGAGAGCGCCTCCTCTGAGGACATGGCCCCTTTTCCCCTGGAGGCCATATTGATAGGGGTATTCCAGAGTGCAGCAAGGACTTTCTTGTACTGTAGTGAGGACTTTCCCCATGAATAGGGCCAGGCCGCAATGCTTAGCCACCTGCATCATTATTTGTGGTCCCATGTGCTCCAATTTCTAATGGGGCCACTAAACTTGACCTCCAGGGAAGGTACTACCTCCTGGACCCTTGCTAAGGCATCTTCCTCATCATTTCCAGGGGCTAATAGCAGTTGATAGCCAGTCAAATGGTTATTGTTGCTTTTTTGGAAGTCCCTATTTCCCATCCTTTCACTTTTTCTGTCCTTACACAGGATGGTATCCTATCATCCACTGCTACCTGTGCCATTTCAGAAACCACAAAGTTAAGCCCAGCTGTCTGTTCCAATGGCCACAGGGCCAAGCTTTTTTGTCAAAACCATTCAGATTGCTCAAAATTCAGCCTATTGGCTACTTTGCCCAGTTCCAAAATCAAACCACAGTTCGAAGAACAGCCACAACTGTCCATATAGCAGGGCTCCCCCAACTAGATCCATCCGTATACCACATGGTTTCTGGGAGGGGTAGCATATCCTCTCGGAATGCACAAAGGAGTACCTCCTTCATAGGAGTTTCATTCCTTGACAGGGTTTCCAAAGCCACAGGTCCCAACAGGGTTTGCAATTCCTTTGACAGAGGGCTGGTACTCACTGCTACCCTCTGTTCTAAATAGGCTCCCCATTTTGCTAAAGTTGGGGTTTGTGCTCCTCCTAACATGGACATGGTCACTCAGGATTTAAGCCAATCAGCTATAGGATAGGCAATCTTCATGAGCAACTTACTTTGTGATATGATTCCTTCACAGGCCTAAATGGCCACATAAGTGGCTGCCAACTATTTCTCAATGAGGAGAGTACCAACTCTTGGCCCTCTTCCACAGCTGAGACCATAACCCAGTGGGTACCCTTCTCTACCCATACTGTTGCTACAGTCCCTAACCAAACCCCAATGGAGTAATAAACATCCAACTGGAATGGTTGTATTGGGTCTACAACCTGCAAGGTTTGGGCTTGGGTTACTGCCCTCTTGGCAGCTATAAAGGCCTCCTCCACTTCTAGAGTGTAGTCCCACGTTGACCCCTTCTGGGACAACTGATTCAATGACTGCAACAACTGCTTGAGATGGGGAATGAACACTTACCAATAACTCAAAAGAACAACAAAAATCTGTAACTGGTTCATTATTGTAGACTTGGGATAAGCCTTAACTTTGTCAGTGACTGCTTCAAGCATCACCTTGGTCTGACCAGGCAATTCCCAAGAATTTGATAGATAAGCCAGGTCCCTGGACCTTGGAGTCGTTGACTGCCCATTCCCATGAGTACAAAGCCTGCCATAAATTACTGGCAGCTGCGTTCAAATCTACAAGAATCAGAGGTTAGCATAATGTCATCAGTATAACGGAACATATAATGGAGGCTTGCTAAATGACTAAATCTTGTGTCTTCAAATCATGACAGATGGTAGGGATGTGCAAATATCTTTGTGGGAGAATGACAAAAGTCCACCGTCAACCTTCCATGTGAAATCAAACTGTTCTTGACTCTCTGGTGCTATATCTTTGGGAAAAAAAGTATTAGCCAAATCCATCACATAGTGGTACAGCCCCAACATCAGTGTAAGGTGGTCCATAAGATCCATTATAGCTGACACTGTAGAGTGTAGTGCGGGAGTCATTTTATATATCAGTTCCCTGTAATCCACAGTCATTCACTGGTCATGCAGGAGAATTGTAGGAGCCGTGCATGGGCCAGATGACCTTCACCTTTTCCAGCTGTACTATTGTTTGTCCAATTTCCTCATGGCCTCCTGGAAGGGTATACTGCCATATCCGTACCACTCAACAGGGGCTAGGCAGATTCATGGCTGCATGATGCGGGTGCCCTCTTATGATAGGCTTTACTATATGCACTTTCAAGCAGAATTAACCTTGTGTTGTTGTAATTGTTAACTCAGTAAATCTATTCCTAAGATGTATTCTGGTATGGGAGAGATATACACAGTTACCTGCTACACACAGACAGTTCAGCCTCTGCACCCATCTATATGGGCCACTGGGCCTATATATCTGTCAGGGTTACCATAGAGCAAAGTGTAGTCTGCACCAGTATCCACCAATGCCAACACCTATTGCACTTTGTGGGGAGACCAAGATATAGTAAGTTCAACATGTGGCCTTGGGTCCTCCATGGCCCCCTCTAACTGGGTGCCTCGGCCTGTTTCTCAGTCCAGGAGATTAAACTCCTCCTCTTCAGGAGAGTCTACATAGTCCTGGAGGCATACTGATCTAGAGGAACTGCCTTTTTTCAGTAGCTTTTGGAAACATTGTTCTACCAGTAATTGCCTCCATGGAGCCCGCAGCATGTCATTGATCTGCTGACCTATTTTCTTTCTTAACCCCCCTCAGCCAGCAGGTCTGCCCATATTTTCATGTGAGAGATTATCCCCCTGGATCTTAGGCCCATTGTCTGGCCCATTACCTTAGGGTTCTACACACTCATGGGTCTCACTACCCCATTTTCTTGCTGCTTGACTCCAACATCCCCCAAACTGGCAATGGCAGTAGTAATTTCATATATGCAATGGTCTATGAAAGGGGCCAGCAAGCTGGATGCTGCCGGAGGGGCTGAGGTGAAAACTGAGTCTTTCATACACATTTTAAAATGTTCATCATCAGGACCACTAGTATTCAAATTAAACCTGGCTTGTCTCATGCCCATTTCCCATATAACTTGCACTAAGTCTATTAGTACATACATAGTACATTTACTCACAGTTTCTCGCAATTCTCTGGTATCCTACAAAATGCTTCGAAATGCTTTCATTAACCAGTCCATAAGGGAATGATCTTCCTGTCCAGATCCCAGATGGTGGCTTATCTGCAGCCACTGTCACAAGAAGGGATGGGTTATTATGGAGACTAACTTCTCAATTTCAGGCAGAGACAAGCTATCTGTACCATGATCCAACAACCTTAGGAGCCATGCTGGGATTGGCTCCCCTGGCCTCTGCCAGTTTGGTTTCCTTAATTATCTCAGTTATGTGGGGGTATAGGTGGCATATGCAGTTACTTCAATAACCATGAGCGGCCCGTGAATCCAACCTCCTGGGGCCACAGGCTGATGGTGCTCCAGACCCTTTTTCATGATCAGTTGCACTTATAGGACAGGGGCTGCAACACCGGTGGTAACATTGTCCTCTGAGCTGTCTTCTGGCTCTAGCTCACTTGGTTTCTCCTGTCCCAGGAGGAAACCTCTTGCTCTAGCACAGGTACCCAGGCTTCCAGTGCCTCCTCCAGTTGCTATAATTCATGTATCTTAACTTCCCAAGTCAACTTCTCACAGTGTTGCAGTTTCAAGGCCATTAGGAGCAACCAGCCTACCTCCCCAGCATTCTTCTGCTGGTCTTTGCAAATCTGGTTGATCAGGGGTGGCAAAGCCTTCTCTAACACCTTTGGAATTACTTCAACCTGCTTCCAATCCTCCAGGGGGATCCAAAGTATTAGGGTCACTAATACTGGATATCATAACCCGGTCGGAGGTCCTCCAGTGGAGTGGAAGGGACAACTTACCCCAGAATCCTGCTGACAAATATGCCAATTGTTGGGTCCATGTTTCCCAGCCAGGAACTTGATCTTTTGGATGCCTGGAATAGGAAGGACACATGAGTAGCCATATGTAGGTGAGACAGTCTTTAAGCTCCAGCATACTCTGCTCAGGGTCCACTTATGTCTCCTCTTTGCACACTCCCCTCTGCCTATGTGGTATATGGCCATGTTGGATTCCATACATGGATGAACAGACTTTAATATGGCCTACACTAGAACATGGAATGGAAGCTCTGGACACTGGCCTTGTTTATGGCTCTGCTAAACTTCAAGCTACCTCTCTTTCAGGACTGGCTTGGGGGACATTGAAACCAGAGAAATGTAACTCCATGCCAATAAAATCTTTCATATGCCATCCACATGGAGGGGCTTCTGAAAATACTTCTTTCTGCAGTGCCCCGAGAACCTCCATCTCACTCCCAAAAGTGACTGGGGAGTTAATTCTCCGATAACAACAATATCACTTTATTTTTTACTTATTTTAGTAATTTCCCTATTTTTTTTACTATCATAAACATGTTTTTAAAAAGAAAAACACCAACACAAAAAGGCATAAAACAGCATATGATTATATTTAATACACAAGTTTGATACAACCAAAAAGTAAAACAGTAGAGTAAAATAGTAACAAAAACATCTTATTTCATTTGCAATGCATGAGAAATGGTTAACATATTTAGTCATTAACAAGCTCTTAAAAACCAGGGACACTATAATCATGCAAGGAAACTGGAAAATAAAATGAAAAGGTACAGATGATGGTGAAGCAGCGAGCATGTGATTTTGCTGAGCAGTGATGGGGAATAGCTTCTCTGCAGTGTCAGTGAGCAGAATAAAGACACTGACGCCTAAAGTCTACAGCTTTGAACATGGTTGTGCAGTTTGAACTCTCAAACAGCGGGAGGCAGATTGAGAAGGACCTAGAATGAGGGGAAAGCTAATTCGAGTCTATATATAAATTGAACATTTTTAGCCAGAGTAATTCCAATTCATTGGAATTTTTTCAACAAGTTAGTTGAATAAATTCAAAAGGAATAATATAAAAGCGTGTTTAATGCAGAGAAAATGCGTGGTCAGTGTAAGCTTCTAAAGCACTACTTGCCTACAATGTCTGAGCATCACCACAAGGGTGCGCACTAACTCTATTAGTAGATGATAGCATAGGGAGTACAGTCATTCCTACTGTGATCTGTATATGGGCCTGGTGGGTACCAGAAACATTGAGGGGGCACATTACTTTTCAGTATACCTGAAACTAATACAAAATAATATGAATGTAATCTAATTGAAAAATAAAAAGACATTATATGACATGGAGGGAGGGTAAAAATTAAAAGGAAAACAAAGTTACATAAAGTAGTAACTACATACTTAACAAATTTCTATGTCACCTAAAATCTAAAAAAAAAAAAAAAGACTATTTTTAATGAATACATTGTAAATCTATGATAAAATAAGTAAAATAAAAATATATGGGAGCCCTGGAGGAGGCCTTGCAAAGGCACGTCCAGGGCTTCGGTATTAAGGTCTCCAGCTTTCCATCTCCTGGTTCCAGTCCCACAGTAATAAGGACAACAGTCAACATGCCACTTACAGTTCTCGCCATCACCAGCTAGGTCACCTTGGACACCAGTGTTCTCACTCCAGTTGCGCTGGCAGGAAGTGTCCCTGGCCACGCCCAAGAGGCACATCTGAGCCGCATTTTTCTGGATCAGTTTAAATGAGGATTTTGTTAGGTAGGAAGTTAGACATCATCAGGGATAGGATGGGGCCTACTCTGGGGTCCTGAACAAAGGTTGAACCAACACTGCCTTCATACCATCCCTCTATGGGAAGCCCAGCAGTCAGCAGGTAAATTCAGAACTATCAGCTTCTTGGCACAAGTTCAGAAAAAAACGATATGACCTCAATGGAAGCTGACTAGGGTCCTGGACTAATTATAATAAAATTTGCGTTGCAGTTTTGACACCTGCACCCCTCTGGGCTTTTCTGTATCTATTATAGGTAAGAGCATGTGGAGAAGAAATATAATTATATTAGAGTCCCATTGCACAAAACTTGTGCATGGGAAGGAGGTTCCCTCTCAGCCCAGCCTGCACCCTCTCCAATTGGGACCACTCGGGGGAAGTCAGACTGCCAGTTTAAGCCCGATCCCGAAGATTGGGCTTAAACTGGCAGCCGAACATCCCTCTCACAATCCTGGACCACTGGCTCCTAATCATTCACCTGCCTGCCTGACTGGTGGCCTCTCACTGCCCATCCTGCCAGCCTGGTTGGCCTCAACTGGCCCCCTCTGCAGCCTAGTGGCCCATAACTGCCCTCCCCCCGTCAACTTGGTTGCCCCCAACATCTCCCCCTGCCAGCCTGGTCACCCCATGGACCCTGCTTGTTCAGTTGTTTGGTGGTCTCTTGCTAACACTCTTGCCGGCCTGGTCATAGGCAGTCATCTTGAAAGGGTGTAAGTGTCAATTTGGATATTACCCCTTTATTATCATATCTAATAAAAGAGTAATATGCAAATTGACTGTACATCGGATCAAGCCACACCCACAGCCATGCCCATCAGCCAATCAGGAGAAAATTATGCAAATAAACCCTAACCAAGATGGCTGTGGCCACTGAGAGCAGGAGAGAGGCTTGGGTTTCCCCAGAGATGGAGGAAGCCAAGCTTTCCGCCTGCCCTTGCTGGCCTAGGCCTCCACTCAATGCTACAAAGTTTCAATTATAGAAGATATATCCCAACAGAAATGATGGCAGCCATGGAGCTGGAGAGAACAGAGGCTAGGGTCGCCCTGGCGATAGAGGAGGCCAAGCTTCTGCAGCCCTAGTGGCTAGGCCTCCACTCTAGGCTACAAAGTTTCAATTATATCACAGCCATGGAGCCAGCAGAAGGCTTGGCTCCACTCCAGGTTACAAAGTTTCAATTGTAGAACATAAATTAATCCCAGATCCCAGGGCTTTCACTTGGGTCGCTGGGGGGTGTGGCTGGTTGCAAACCACCATAGCCCCATCACCCAGGCCATACCATGGCCCAAGGGTACCCTCACCCTGATCCACGACACCCTTCAGGGCAAACCAGCTGGCCTCCATCCATGCACAGGCCTCTATCCTATCTAATAAAAGAGTAATTCACATAATGACCATCACTCCAACACACAAGAGGGCTGCTCTCATGTGGTCAAAGATCCTGCCCCCATGTGGACACAATATGGCCACCACAAGATGGCCAGCAGGGGAGGGCAGTTGGAAGGGACGAGGCCTGCAAGGGAGGGCAGTTGTGGATGATCAGGCCAGCAGGAGAGGGCAGTTGGGAGGGACCAGGCCTGAAAAGGAGGGCAGTTGGGGATGATCAAGCCTGCAGGTGAGGGCAGTTAGGGGGTGACCAGGCCAGCAGAGGAGGGAAGTTGGGGGTAAACAGGCTACCAGGGGAGCAGTTAAATATCAATCATGCTGGCAGGGGGTGATCAGGCTGGCAGGCAGAAGCAGTTAAGGGCAATCAGGGAGGCAGGCAGGTGAGCAGTTTGGAGCCAGCAGTCCTCAATTGTGAGAAGGATGTCCAACTGCCCGTTTAGACCCGATCCTACCGGAATTGGGCCTAAATGGGCAGTCAGAGATCCCTCAAGGGTTCTCAGATTGGACAGGGTGCAGGCTGGGCTGAGGGATACCCCCCACCAACCCCTTGTGCACAAATTTCATGCACCGTGCCTCTAGTATAGTATAATCCTTTGCTGTCACTCATCCTTGCATGCAAATGAAAGTCTACACCCAGAAAATCCCTTATTTAAATCACATAACCTAGGAGTTGTGGGCAATTGTCTCTCTCCACCAGCCAGCTTCTTGTTTGGAGTGTATCTTCAATAAATCTCACTTTGCTTTACTTTCATTTTTTTAAAAATATATTTTATTGATTTTTTTACAGAGCGGAAGGGAGAGGGATAGAAAGTCAGAAACATCGATGAGAGAGAGACATCGATCAGCTGCCTCTTGCACGCCCCCTACTGGGGATGTGCCAGCAGCCAAGGTACATGCCCTTGCCGGAATCGAACCCGGGACCCCGCAGTCCGCAGTCCGATGCTCTATCCACTGAGCCAAACCGGTCTTGGCTTTACTTTCATTTTTATTGACCATAAAATCTTTTCTGTGTTGACAAGAAGAACCAAGGTCTTAACTGGGAACCCCAATTGGTAACAGTTTGTCAAACTCCTTAACTTTTTTTAAAGACCAAACTTTTTGACTGTTGCTTTTTCTATTGTTTTCCTACTTTCTAGTTTATTTATTTTTGCTCTAAACTTTATTATTTTCTTTCTTCTGCTTACTTTTATTTTAGTTTGCACTTCTAGTTTCTTAACATGAAAAGGTAGGTTACAGATGTGTTGTGATTATATTTACATACTAGAAGGTTGGTGCATGATATCCTTGCATGGAGGGAGGTGGTCCTCAGCATGGCCTGCACCCTCACAATCTGGGACCACTGGCTCCTCACCACTCACCTGCCTGCCTGCCTGATTACCACTAACTGCTTGCCTGCCTGTTCATCCCTAACTACCTCTGCCTCAGGTCCCACACCCAAGACCCAGGTTTCCCTCCTCTTTATAGGCACTATGCACCTGGGATGTATTATGGAAGTCCTTCAGCCCAGCCTTCCCCTGCATCACAGTCCTGGATCTTTCAGGGGATGTCCTACTGATGGCTTAGGCCTGCTCCCTTTCTGTGGGAAGTGACCAGGCCAATCAGGGGAAAGCACAACCTCCATCACCCAGCCACTGCTACTGCCTCTGACCTCCCTCTGTGGAAGCGAGTGGGTCAGCAGGGGAAGGCGCTACCCCCATCACCCCTCTGCTTCTTCCACTACTGGCCTTCTTGCAGGTCTGCCCTTAGGCCTCACAACTGCTGCCATGGCAGCCTGCCCTGGGCCCTTAAAGGCACTGCAGCTTTGTCTAGAAAGACATCTGGAAGACATCCAGTCTAATTAGCATATTAACCTTTTATTAATACAGATAACTTTGTTTTGTTCCTGTGTCTCTCATCTCTTTTTTGTTTCTCTCTCTTTTATTGCCTTCATTTGTACTAAGTGGATTTTTAAAATTTAATAAAGCTTTATTGTTCAGATTATTAATTACAATGTTCCTCTTTTTTCCCTTGTAGCTCTCCTCCAACCGGTACCCAATCCCTCCACTGTACTCATCCATAGGTGTATGATTTTTGTCCAGTCTCTTCCTGCACTTCCCACACCCCTTTCCCGCCAAGAATTGTCAGTCCATTCCCTATCTATGCCCCTGATTCAATTATATTCACCAGTTTATCCTGTTCATCAGATTTTTAATTCACTTGATTTTTAGATTCACTTGTTGAAAGATGTGTATTTGTTGTTCATAATTTTTATTTTTACCTTTTTCTTTGTCTTCCTTTTCTTAAAGAATACTTTTCAGAATTTCATATAATACTGGTTTGGTGGTGATGAACTCCTTTAGCTTTTTCTTATCTGTGAAGCATTTTATATGACCTTCAATTCTGAGTGATAGCTTTGCTGAGTAATCTTGGTTGTAGATTCTTGTTATTAATCACTTTTAATGTTTCTTGCCATTCACATCTGGCCTGTATAGTTTCTGTTGAGAAATCCGCTGACAATCGTATGGGTGCTCCCTTGTAGGTAATTAACTGTTTTTCTCTTGCTGCTTTTAATATTCTCTCTTTTTCTTTTGCTCTTGGCATTTTAATTACGACGTGTCTTGGTGTGGTCCTCTTTGGATTCTTATTGTTTTGGGTTCTGTGTGCTTCCTGGACTTTTAAGTATATTTCTTTCACCAGGTGGGGGAAGTTTTCAGTCACTATTTATTCAATTAGATTTTCAGTATCTTGCTCTTTTTTTCTGGCACCCCTATAATTTGGATGTTAGTATGCTTGAGGTTGTTCCAAAGGTCCCTTACACTATCTTCATTTTTTTTGGATTCTTTTTGCTTCATGCTTTTCCAGCTGAATGGATTTTGCTTCTTTGTATTTCAAATCTTTGACTTGATTCTTGCAATCCTCTAGACTGCTTTTATGTCTCTGTATAATATTTTTTATTTCAGTCAGTGTATGCTTTATTTATAGTTGGTCATTTTTCATACCCTCAAGGGTCTCATTAAATTTACTGGCCTTTTCTAGGAGCCTCTTGGAAAACCTTATAACCATGGGTTTGAACTCTATGTCCAGTCGTTTTTGTTTTTTTTTCCCCCTCCATTTCTTTCAACCGTGATTTGTTTCCTTGTATCTGCATTTTGGCTGATTCCCTGAGTTGGTCGCATATGGTAGATATCCTCTAGGGGACAGTGGCTCAGCCTCCCTAGTTACCTGAGGTGGATACTCTTGGTGCACCCTTTATAGGTTGCACAGTCTTGTTGTAGTTAAGCCTAGATTATTGTTAGTATCACTGGGAGGGTTTGACCTCCAGGCCAATTGGCTGTGAGAATCAGCTCTGTTTATGCTGTGAGAATCAGCTGTGTTTATGCTGTGAGAATCAGCTGTGTTTATGCTGTGAGAGCGCCTGTGCTCAGCTTGGATGAGGTGGAGCTGGACTGAGCAGACAGCCTTGGTTTCCCATCAACCCCGCCCTAAGTGGTACCCAGGTCTCTGTGCCCCACAGCAATGGCTACACGCACCTCTGAGAGAAAGCTGCTCCTGAGCTCTGCCCACTGCCAGACATTTCAGTTTCTTCCCAAATGAGTCTGCACACCCCAAGTCTCATCTAGAGCTGGAAAACAGTGCAGTCCGTTGTTGTTGTTTTTTCCCTGCCTCTCTACGAGTTGGAGCACCTATGCAGTTCTCAAGTTTACATGTCTTCTCCGTGAACTTGCACACCTATGCAGCTCCCAAATCTCAGTGTGTTTCCTCCTTAAGGTCCAGTTTCACCCAGTATGAGTCTGGGTTCCCTGAGACTCGCCTGGAATTGGAGAATCAGTGCAGTGAGATGCCTTTGTCTCCCTCCCCGTTCAAGAAAACCATCCGGGTATTCAGCCGCCACCCTTTCCACTCCCACGCGACTCCGTACCTCTTTCTCTGCATGTCTCTGCAAATCTGTCCTTTGCAGCTCCTCTGAGTCACAGTGTCTTTTTATCTTTCCATCTATTTGTGGAATTTCCACTCAGCCAGCTTTCCAGTGTTTCTGGATGATGTCTGTTTTGTCTTTTAGTTGTAGTTTTGAAATTGTTTTGTGGGGCAGCAGTATAGGTGTTTACCTATGCCGCCATCTTGGTTCTGTCCCCTAAGTGGATGTTTTTATGTTAAACATTTTAATTCCTTTAAAGATTTTTTCAATAGCATTTTTGAGTTATTCTCTCAGTGGTTGCTTACACCTTATGAAAACATTTATTTTTATTCATTTATTTTCATTTTCTTGAATTTAATGGGGTGACACTGGTTAACAGAATTACACAAGTTGCATAAACTAAGTGAAATAAACCAGTCAGAGAAGGTCAAATACCATATGATTTCACTCATAATGTGGAATCTGAGGAACGAAATGAACTAACAAACTGGCTAACTAACAGGCTGACAGCTGAGGGGAGGTGGAAAGATTGAGGAAAAAAGGGAAAACATCTTATCAAAATCTTCTTCAGATCATACCTCCTTAATTCTAGTGAAAAATGGAAATGTTACTCCTATATATAGTTTTATTCCTTCATATGCTTTTTGTATTATTATTGTTATACATATTATTAATACATCTATATATTTTACAAATCCAACAATACATTGTGAAACTTATTACTTTAAATCAGTGGCTGGCAAACTGTGGCTCTGTTGACTAATGAGTTTGCCGACCACTGCTTTAGATAATCTGAAGTTTTTCAAGAAATTTAAAGAAGTTGTGTGTTAACATTTCATATTTAAAAACATGTTGATTTTGGGTTTTTATGTTGAAAAAAATACATTTTGTTATAAGACAAAATTGCCTATTTAAAAGGTAAGTTTAAATGCATACTAATTAAATGTATTTAAGATTGACTGGTTAATATGAGGCAATGCCTGTATATGTGCATCTTACAATAGCTGTATTTAAACATAATACACACACTATAATGTTCAAAATTTTAAAATATATAGTTTAGTTCATTCAAAGAGTTATCCATACATCATCTCTATCAAATTCCAGAATGTTTTTATCACTCCCTAAAGAATCACCATGCCCATTAACAGTGGCTTCCTATTCCTTCCTTCCACCTTGATAACCAATAATCTACTTTATATTCATATAGTTTTTGCTGTTCTGAACATTTCACATAAACAGAATCATATAATATGTGGTCTTTTGCGTCTAGCTTCTTTCACTTATTTTCAAGGTTAAAAATGCCAAAGACAAATACACACACACACACACACACACACAGAGAGAGAGAGAGATTTTATTGCAGCATTGTTTACTATACCAATCAATTGTATGCATTTGATGATGAAGAATATTAAGATATTAAAGGAGAGGAGAAAGTTCAAAATAGCCTAATAGGTGGACATGTGCTGTACCTTCTCACAGAGCAGATAGAAGGAATAACTAAATCTAATAACATCCACCCAGAATTGAGAATTAAGCACTGCTGTTGAGACAATCCATGGCTGGAAAGGACAGAGGCCACATAGAGAACACTCTGCCTCTACAGATGCTGACCCCCCTTTTTTCTGGGTGTTTGTGTTTTTATGGTTTATTTATTTTTTGGAGTTTTCTTCCCATATATTTATGTTTTTCCCTTTCTTTCTTTCTTTCTTTTCTCTCTTACTTTTTTTCTCAGTATCATTTTTGCTCTCTCTTCTATCTCCTAATTATCTTTTCTCTGGTGGTCACATTTATTTGGGTTATCTGTTGTGAGTACATTCATGTTTTCTTCCCTTTGTGTTGTGACTTGTGGAGTTGTATTTTGTACTGTTTAGTCAACATGGAATAGAGTAAGTCACATAACCAGACACCCTGAGATGAGACTCGATCCATGAACTAGACAATAACACTCAAGAGCCAACTACACGAAGATAACCCAAATATTCCAAGTAGGGGCCATCTCAGAATATTCAGCCCAGAAGACCTGAGAGACTGCACCATTTGGTCCCACAAAACATCTACTAGATAAGACAAAGAAAAAAATTGGGGGGACATAGAAGTTTCATCTAATACATAGAAACAACCACAAAGGAACAGCGAAAATTGGGATACAAGGAAACAACCCCCAAATGAAGCAAAAGGAGGAATCACCAGAAAAGGAAGAAAACAAAATGGAGGCAAGCAATTTTTCAAAGAAAGAATTCAGGGTAATGGTTAAAAGGACACTGAAAAGGATGGAAGACAATTCAACATGTGTAAGAATCAAGAGGAAATGAAGAAGATCCAATAGGAAATGAAGGATGACATACCTGCAATAAAGAACACAATAGAAAATATCAACAGTAGACTCAAAGAAGCTGAGGACTGCATCAGCGAGCTATAAGACAAGATAGCAAAAATCACACAAGCAGAGCAGCAATTGGCAAAAATTAAAAAAGAGGAGGAAAGCCTAAGGGAAATTTGGGATAACATGAAACTAAACAACATCCATATAATAGGTGTACAGAGGGATAGGAAATGGAGCAAGGAATAGAAAACCTACTTGAAGAAATAATAATAAAAAATGTACTGATATTGGGAATAAAAAATAAAACAAGTCCAAGAAGCACACAGAGACCCCAATAAGATAAACTTAAAAAGATCAACACTGAGATCCATCAAAATTAAATTGGCAAACACCAAGAACAAAGTAAAAATTTAAAGGCTGACAGAGAGAGAAATGTTACATATAAAGGATCTCCCAATAGACTATCACCTGATTTCTCAACAGAAACACATCAGGCCAGAAGGGAACAGAATGGAATATACAAAATGATGCAAAGCAATGGACCGAATCTAAGAATACTATACCTACCACTCAAAATTGAAGATGAAATCAGGAGCTTCACAGACAAAATAAAAAGAAAAGGCTAAGGGAGTTTATTACCACAAAACCAGAAATGCAATAAATACTAAATGGACTGCTGTAAAAAATAAATAGAAAGAGTAGAAGTATCACAGGCATAAAGAATAAAAAGGGCAACAAACAAGTACTTATAAGTAATAACCTAAACATAAATAGATTAGTTGCTTCAATCAAAAGACATAAGGTAGCTGAATGGATAAGAAAACATGATCCATATATATATATATATATATATATATATATATATATATATATACTGCCTACAAGAGAAACTCAGAACAAAGGACTCACACAGACTGATAATGAAGGGATAGCATAAAAGTTATTCAGGCCAATGGAAATGAAAAAAGGGCCGGGGTAGCAATACTTATTTATACCACACAAAATAGACCTCAAAGTGAAGGCCATGACAAGATATAAGGATGGCCACTTCATAAAACTAAAGGGAGCAATTAAACAAAAGAATGTAACTCTGGTAAATATATATGCATCCAATACAGGAATACCCAAATATATAAAATACCTTCTAGAAGATATCAAGGTGTGAATGATAGCAATACAACTATAGTAAGGGACTTTAATATTCCATTGACATCACTGGACAAATACTATAAACAAAAAAAACCAGCAAAGAAACATCAATCCTAAAAGACTCACTAGATCAGATGGAATTAATTGACATCCTCAGTACATTTCACCCCAAAGCCACAGAACATACATTCTTCTCAAGTGCACATGGAATATTTTCAAAGATAGACCACATACTGGAACACAGGCAAGGTCTCTTCAAATTCAAGAAGATAGACATCATATCAAGCATCTTCTCAAATTACAATGGAATAAAATTAGAAGTCAACTACAATAAAAACAACGGGAAAAAATAAAACACTTGAAGGCTAAATAGCATGATGCTAACAATGATTGGGTTACCAAAGAGAACAAAAAATAAATAAATAAAGCGTCCTGGAAACAAATAACAATGAAAATACAACAATCCAAAAATCTATGGGAAACAGTGAAAGCAGTCCCGAGAGGGAAATTCGTAGCTCTATAGGCCTACATAAAAACAAACAAACAAACAAAAAACAAACAAAAACAAAAATAAAAACAAAACAAGAATTTCTAAGAAAATATCTATCCTTACAACTTAAATAATTAGAAAGAGAGAAAAAAGAAAAGCCTGAGTAAGCAGAAGGAAGGAAATAATAAAGATCAGAGCAGCAATAAAAAACATAAAGACAAAAATAAAACAATGCAAAAGATCAATGAAACAAAGAGCTTGTTCTTTGAAAGGATAAACAAGATTGATGAATTGCTATCCAGGCTCACCAAGAAACAAAGATATAGGACCCAAATAAATAAAATAAAAAAATGAGAAAAGTGAAGTAACAACAGACCCCACAGAAATACAAAGGAATGTAAAAAAAATATTATGGACAACTGACAACTGTACTGCAACAAACTGGAAAATCTAGATGAAATAAACATGTTTTTAGAAAAAGTACAATGTTCCAAAACTCAATTAGGAAGAATAAAAAACCACAAATAGGCTACTAACTACTGATCAAATAGAAGTAGTAATCAAAAATCTTCTAGCAAACAAAAGCCCTGGATGGCTTCACAGGAGAATTTTACCAAACATTCAAAGAAGAACTAAAACCTATTCTTCTCAGACTATTCCAAAAAATTCAAGAGGAAGACACACTTCCAAGCTCTTTCTATTAAGCCAGCATTACCAAAATTCCAAAACCAGATAAACACACTACAAAGAAAGAGAATTATAAGCCAACAAGTGGCCCGGTACACAAAATTTGTGCACAGAGGGGGATTCCCTTAGCCCAGCCCGCACCCGCTCCAATCAGGGACCCCTTCTGCGATGTGTGACCCCTAGCCACCTCTGCCTACCTGCCTGATCGCCCCTAAGTGCTCCCCTGCTGGCCTGATTACTCCTAACTGCCTCTGTCTTGCCCCACACCTGGGACCCAGGCTTCCCTCCCTCTGGCCAGCTATAGGCACCCAGGACCTGGGCCAGCTTCACTCAGGCCGGCTGCAGCCACAAGCAGCCACAGGCACCCAGGACCACAGGTCATGCTGCCTAACCCCAGGGCCAGAAAGGGCCCCCGCCCCTCTATGTGCCTGCCTGGCCGAGTCCCATCACTCTGACTGCCGTGGCTTAAAGAACTTTGCCATCTATGTTCTCCCCAGCCTCCTGGGGACAAGGCATAAGCTGAGAAACTGGAGATGCTGCAGCCCCGCTGAGGGCCCGCCTTCCTCAGCATCTCCAGAAGCCGGAGCACCTGGTTGGAAGGCTCCCGGCTTCGATCCTGGCCTGAGGAGGCAGGGAGCCATGGGATGTGCGTGGTGCTTGGGGAAAGGGTGACCTTACTGGACTCGCACACACTGCCACTGACAATGGCATGAAGTCATGAAGACTGAAGGAGCAGAGAGATGCATCCAGAACTGGGGGGTCCCGCGCCAACCCAGCAAGTGGGTGCCTCTCCAACAGCACACCTCGCAGACAGCATGCCCTGCAGTCCCAGGCGGGCCTCCTGTAGCCATCCTGCCCCTCTGCAAGGCCCCCACCTGGGGAGTGCACACTGCACCATGGCCACGCCCCCGCATGCCTCACCTGCATTGCCTCCCAACTTGCTGGCCATGTTCCCTGCTCCTGATTGGCTGGTAGCATAGCCAATCAGGAGCCAAGATACGGTCATATTTGCATGTTACTCTTTTATTAGATAGGATTTCCCTGATGAATATAGATGCTAAAATCCTCAACAAAGCACTAGTGAATTGGATTCAGCTCATACACCACAATCAAGTAGATTTATTCCAAGAATGCAAGGCTGGTACAATATTCACAAATCAATAAATGTGACACATCACATAAACAAACTTAGAAACAAAAATCATGTAATAATATCAAATGATGCAGAAAAAACATTTGACAAAATCCATCACTCTTTCTTGATAAAAACTCTCAGCAAAGTGGGAATAGAGGGATCATACCTCAACATAATAAAAACATTATAAGACAAACCTATGACCAGCATCGTCCTCAATGGACAAAAACAAACACTATTTCTCCTAAAAACAGGAAGAAGACAGGGATGGGCATTTTCACCACTCCTGTTTGACATAGTGCTAGTCGTGCTAGTCATAACAATCAGACAAGAAGAAGAAATAAAAGGTATCTAAATTGGAAAGGAAGAAGTAAAACTGTCATTACTTGCAGATGACATGATTTTACATATAGAAAACCCGAAAGACTCAAAAAAAAAAACCTACTAGACTTAATGAATGAATTCAGCAATGTAGTAGGATACAAAAGTAACACCCAGAAATCATTATATACCAATAATGAACTCAAATAGGTCTCCATCAAAATAAAGAGCTTCTGCACAGCAAAAGAAACCATCAATAAAATAACAAGCAAGCCCACTCCATGGGAGAACATATTTGCCAATGACACATCCACTAGGGGATTAACCTCCAAAATCTACAAGGAACTCATACAACTTAACAAAAGGAAGATAAACAATCCAATTTTAAATTGGGCAAAGGACCTAAATAGACACTTCTCCAAAATGGACATACCGAATGCAATAAGGCATATGGAAAAATGCTTAGTCACTAATCATCCAGGAGATGCAAAGCAAAACAACGAGGTACCATCTCACACATGTCAGAATGGCCGTCATCAGCATATCAACGAAGACAAGTGTTGGTGAGGATGTGGAGAAAAAGGAACCCTCCTTCACTGCTGCTGGGAATGCAGAGTGGTCCAGCCACTGTGGAAAACAGTATGGAGTTTCCTTAAAAAGTTAAAAATGGAACTTCCATTTGACCCTGGAATCCCACTTTTAGAAATATGTAAACCAAGAAATCAGGAACACCAGTCAGAAAGGACATATGCACCTATGTTCATAGCAGCACAATTTATAATAGCTAGGATTTGGAAAGAGCCTAAGTGCTCATGAGCAGATGAGTGGATTGAAAAACTGTGGTGCATCTACACAATGGAATATTAATCTGCTATAAGAAAAAGGAACTTTACCATTTGCAATAGCCTGGATATACCTGGAGAGCTTTATGGTAAGTGAAATAAGCCATTCAGAGAAAGGTAAATCATGTGATCTCACTCATTTGTGGAATATAATGAACAATATAAACTGATGAACAAAAATAGATCTAGAGACAGAGAAACACCAAAAGGTTGTTAAACCTCTGGAGGAAGGCAAGCGAGGGCGGAGGTTATGGGGACTGTGTAAGAGAACAACCAAAGGACTTGTATGAATGCATATTAGCATGGCAAATGGACATGAATACTTGGTTTGTGGAGGATTTTCGGGGGGGTGGTTGTGGAGGTGTTGATGGGGGGAAAAGGAGACATATGTAATACTTTAAACAATTTAAAACAAGAAAAAAAGTATATGTGAAAAGGAAATAAATAATTGAAAATAAAGGAGGAAAAGAAAAAAAAACACAAATAGAAGTCAAAGTGAAACAATGGAATTAAATAAGAAATTAATAAGAATAATAGCCAAATATTTTTAAAAATATACAACCTGCCTCTAAATAATCCATGGCTCAAATAAAAATATTAATAAAATGGGAAAATATTTTTAGCTGTATGATAATAGAAAACAGTGTATTAAAAATGAGGGATGCATCTAAGCAGTACTTAGAGGGAAAAGAACTAGATGAAAAGTGAAGGGATTGAGAAATACAGATTGGTAGTTATAGAGTAGTCATAGGGATGTAGAGTACAGGAAATCTAATCAATATTCTTATAAAAATTATGTATGGTGCCAGGTTTGTATTGGAAATATCAAAGGGAACACTTTGTAAAGTATATGATTTTCTGTTACCATTATAATTAGCTAGTTATTAATAATAGAAAAAAGCAAAAGGAAGGCTAGGCATTTAAGCATTGCCATCTGGGCAGCTTCACCAAAAAGCTGCAATTTTACACTCCCCAGGGAACCACCCACTATGTCCATTCCCTGCAGATGAAGAGGGAAGGGACAGGACAAAAAGGAAGATGGGCACATGCCCAGTAAAGCCAAGGTGAAATAAGGAAGGTGTTTGCCTGTCAATCTAGCCTGGGGAACCATAGATTCTCTAAAAGGGGTAGAGCCACTACAAGCATGCAAATCTTAAAACATTAAAATTCACAAAGGAATTACCTCTCTCTTGTTCCTTTGGCTTTGCTCCTGCTTCCTTGCACTCATCCATGTTCCCTCCATAGCCATGTGGCCCAATAAGTGATGTGGCCCATGGGCAAGTGGACCCCATGTGCAGTAGGCTATATCTGGAAACATAAACTAATCTAGCCAGATGCTATACTGTGCTGTGAAAATATGGAGCAGAAACTGATGGCAATGGTTTTAAACCTGGTCTGCTAAAGATATAATTGGACTTTTTTCTTGGTGGGACAAAGGGAGATGGGACTTGGAAACTCAGGGGTTTAATTTCATGCAAATAACAATTATTACCCTGTGCAAGTCAAAGAAAAGTCCTTTTTTCGTGACATTGGAAGCAGTCCACTTCCACTGGCAACAGGTGGAGATAGAGAGAGCACGCCACTGATCACATAACCACTATGCTGTACATCTGAAAGTAATACAAAATAATATTTAATGTAACTCTAATTAAAAAATTAAATTATACTACAATCCAGGAATTCTGCTTTTGAGTACTTACCCAAAGTAAACAAAAACACTAATTTAAAAAGATATATAGACTCATGTTCATTACTAGATGCCAGAGAGGGTCCCTCAGCCTGGCCTGCCGCCTCTCAGAGTCTGGGAGCCCTCAGGCGTGCGAGGCAACTTGGCAATCAGAGGAAGGCAATGTCCCCATTACACCTCTGCTGCTACCACTGACTGCATCGCAAACCTTGGCCAGCCCTGGCTGCCTGAGCCTCAGGCAGCCCTGGGCAGCTGGGTAGCTACCATCAAAGGCTTGCCTATGCCTCAGGTGTTGGCTGAGCAGCTGACATCTAAAGCTTGCCTGCATCTCAGGCTGGCCCTGGATGGTTGGGGGGCTGAGGGCAAGTTCCACTGCACCATGCCCCTGCCGCGTCGGCACACCCACCCCCAGCTGGGCTGAAAAGACTGTGGGACTCTGGCAGAAGGTGTAAGGCGCAGCCAGTCCCACATGCGAGCAGGTCCAGTCACACTGTGTACCTTTCACACCACTCCCCCATGACAGGACTGAAAAGACTGGGGGACTCTGGCAGGGCTGAGGGGCTGAGGGGACTGGGCACTGCCATCTTGAGGCTATGGGTGCTTCCATCTTTGTCACAGTGTAATGGTCAATTTGAATATTCCCTCTTTATTAGATAGGATAACATTATTTACAATATCCAATATATGGAAGCAACCTAGGTGTCTAAAAATGAGTGGAGAACCAAGATGGCAGCATAGGTAAAACACCTATCTTGCTGCCATACACAGCAATTTCTAAACTACAACTTAACGAAAGAACAAACACCATCCAGAATCACCGGAAATCTGGCTAAGTGAAAATTTCGCAAATAAAAGTGAAGATAAGACACTGTGACTCGGAGGAGCGGCGGTGGACAGTGTTGAAGATACATGTGGAGTCAGAGGTTTGGAGAGCACACCATCGGATAGGGAGGGCGGCTGAAAACCGGCCAGTTTTCTTGAACAGGGAAGACAAAGACGTCCCACTGGACTGATTCTCCAGCTCTGGGCGAAGTCCAGGGAACCCACTATCATACAGGGTAAAAACTGGACAGTGGGAGGGCACACCTAAGCTTGGGTGCTGCAGGGGTGGGTGGGCTTGTGGAGAAGGTGAGCTTGTGTGGAGTGCGTGTGAGCTTGGGAACAGCACAGCTGCCTGACCGTGCAGAGAGCACTCATGACTTGCTCTTTCATTTGGGAAACTGTCAGACTGCATTGTTTTGCGACCTTGGGGGAGACATTGGGTGTGCAGACTCATTTGGGGAGAGTCTGAATTCTCTGGCAGCTGGTGGAGCTCGGCAGTGGCTCTCTCTCAGAGACCCTGGGGCCACATAGAGTGGAGCTGATGCTGTCTGCTTGGCCCGGAGACTCTGCCCATCCAACCTGAGCACAGCTGAACTTCAGAGATAATTGGCCTGGAGGTCAACCCCTCCAAGTGCTAACAATGATTAACCTGAGCTTAACTTCAGCAAGACTGTGCAACCCATATCCACCTCAGGTAACTGGGGGAGGCTGACCCACTGTCCCTTGTAAGACGTCTACCACACAAAGCTAATTGACCAACTCAGGGAAGTAGCCACCATGCAGAGACATGGAAAGAAATCAGAGGTGAAAGGAATGGAGGAGAAAAAACAACTGGACATGGAATTCAAAACCACGGTTATAGGGCTTTTCAAGAGGCTCCTAGAAAAGGTCGAGACCTATAAGGAAATAAGCAAAACCTACAAGGAAATTAAGGAGACCCTCAAGGATATGAATGAGACCTACAATGATATGAATGAGACTCTCAAGGATATGAAAAAGGACCAACCAGAAATTAAGCATACACTGACTGAAATAAAAAAAAATATTATACAAAGACCTAAAAGTACTCTGGAGCACCCCAAGAAACAAGTTAAAATATTTGAAATACAAAGAGGTAAAATGCACTCAGCTGGAAAAGCAAGAAACCAAAAGAATCCAAAAAATTGAAGATAATGTAAGGGGCCTCTGGGACAACCTCAAGCATACCAACACCTGAATTATAGTGGTGCCAGAAAAATAGAGAGAGAGAGAGAGAGAGAGAGAGAGAGAGAGAGCAAGACAATGAAAACCTATTTGAAGAAATATTGACTGAAAACTTCCCACACCTGGTGAAAGAAATTGACTTAGGAGTCCAAGAAGCACACCAAACCCCAATATATAGGAACCCTAAGAGGACCACACCAAGGCACATCATAATTAAAATGCCAAGAGCAAAAGACAAAGAGAGAATATTAAAAGCAGCAAGAGAAAAACAGTTAGTTACCTATAAGGGAGAACCCATACGATTGTCAGCAGATTTCTCAACAGAAACGATGCAGGCCAGATGCGAGTGGCAAGAAATATTCAAAGTGATGAATAGCAAGAATCTACAACCAAGATTACTCTATCCAGCAAAGCTATCATTCAGAATTGAAGGTCAAATAAAGTGCTTCGCAGATAAGAAAAAGCTAAAGGAGTTCATCACCACCAAACCAATATTATATGAGATGCTGAAATATATTATTTAAGAAGAGGAAGAAGAAAAAGATAAAAGTGTAAATTATGAACAACAAAAACACATCTACCAACAAATGAATCTAAAAATCAAGTGAATTAATAAGCTGATGAATAGGATAAACTGTTGAATGTAACAGAATCACGGACATAAAGAGGGAATGGACAGACAATTCTTGGGGAGAAAAGGGATGTGGGAAGTGCAGCATGAGACGGGACAAAAATCATGCAACTATGGGAGAGGATAGTGGAGGGGGGTGAGGGCGGAGGGTGGGATGGGTACCAGGTGGAGGGGAGCTATAGGGGGAAAAAAGGGAACAATGTAATTAATAAACTGAACAATAAAGATGAAAAAATAAAAATAAAAATAGATGAGTGGATAAAGAAGACGTGATATGCACACATACACACACATTCACACACACACACACACACACACACTGGAATATTACTAAGCAATAAGAAGAATAAAATATTGCTATTTGCAACATCATGGAATGAGTGAGGGGTGTTGTTCTAGGAGAAATATATATTTCACATATTTGTGGAATCTAAAAAACAAATGAACAATCGATACAGAAACAGATTCTTCGAAATAGAGAACAAACTGATGTTTGTTAGAGGGAGGAATAGGTGAAAAGGTGAAGGGAAGTAAGGGCCACAAACTTCCAGTTATATAATAAATATAAAACCCAGTTGATGTGGCTCAGTGGTTGAGCGTCAACCTATAAACCAGGAGATCACGGTTCTATTCCTGGTCAGGGCACATGCCGGGGTTATGGGCTTTATCCCCAATAGAGGCTGTGCAGGAGACAGCTGATGGATGAGTCTCTCTCATCATTAACTATTCACTCTCTCTATCCCTGTCTCTTCCTCTCTGAAATCAATAAAAATATAAAAATAAAAAATAAATACAGCATGGGAATGTAGTTTACAGCACAGGGAATACAGTGGAAACTTGGTTCTCAAATTTCATTCCAGAAGGCTATTTGAAAAGCAAATTATTAAAAAACTGAATCACTTTTTCCCATAAGAAATAATGTAAATTAAATTAATCCATTCCAGACCCCCAAATGACTCTTTGTTTTAAATTTTTAAACATGTCAATGTACTATTTAATCTATAAATAAACACTTCTTATCTTAAATTTATTGAACCATCCTGTACTAGCCTTAAACAAATCACTTTTATCACTCATTCCAGGGGTGTCTTTCAGGAAGTCAGTACACTGTATCTTTGCTTTTTCACTTATGGTATCATTGCATTTGAAATGCTATTATGGACTAACTGCTTTCACTTATCCAAATCAACAACAATTTACCTATTCAATTGCCTATGATTGTTGCTTTATGAGCAATTTCACACCCTGAGCAACATTAGCACTTTTGGTGGCTTATGTTTTAAAGCCTCTAATCTTTGATTTTGCCAGCAACAAAAGTGTTCTCTCCTTTGTTTGTTGCCTGGGAGATCTTATTTTATTTTTTGTCATGCTTAAGGTATAAGTATGAAAGGGTTGTGGGGTTGAGAACTGAAGTTTTGACAACTGAGACATTATTTTCCTTGAACAACTTGGTTGAGAATTAAATTGTGCTAGATGGAGAAAAAAACAAGATGGTGGCATAAGCTATACATCTGTACCTGCTGCCTCTCACAACCACACCAAAACTACAACTAAAAGACAAAACAACTATCACCCAGAACCACAGGAAAGCTGGTGGAGTAGAAGTTCTACAACTAGAAGGAAGGAAAGCTCATTGAGACTGTGTAGGAGGTGCAGAGGCTTGGGAAAGCAGAGGTACAAAGGCGTGCATGAATCAGGCTGGCTACTGGGTGTGTTGCTTTTTTTCAATCCAGAGGTAGTTACAAGCTCCTGACTATTCTGAACTCGTTTAGGTGAGACTCTGGGGACCCAGACTCATACAGGGAGAAACTGGACTATCTGGCATCGGATCAGAAAGTGAGGGTGGCTTTATTGAAGAGGTGCATGCAGGAATCATTGTTTACTGCACAGGATGTGAGATGCAAAAACGCAGAGACTCAGAGACAGCTGACTGGCATCCATCACTGTTTGCCATGCCCTAGTGATTCTTTGAGATCCCACCCCACCCAATTTATAACCCGCCCAAGCTGGGTGCAGCAGCTTTTGCATACGAATGGCCTGCCCTTTTGCAGCTTAACCTAACAAATTGCAGCTAGATCAGACAGCTCCAAAACTTTCAAATCCCAAGCAAAGAGGAGGAATCTGCAGATCTCGCTGTAGCTCCTGCTGGGTGGCCTCAAACAGTAGCTGACTGGCACCTCCTTGGAGATACAGGAACCAGTGTACCTAGAGGTCAGTGTGACATGACACCAGATTTCAACTCCTCCCATACATAAGTGACAACTCAAGAGGCAGACTCAGTGAGCACCAAAGCCCCACTGAAGCAAGTCCTGCCAATAAGGGTGTCTCCAGTACTGCGGTTCTTCCATTATAGACACAGCTGATCCTCACAGCCAATTGGCCTGGAGGTAAATTCCTCCCAGTGTACCAACAGCAATTAAGGTTTAACTACAACAAGACTGTGCATCCAACCCACAAAGGGGTGCAATAAGAGTGTCCACCTCAGGTAATTTGGGAGGTGGAGCCACTGGGCCCTATAGAACATCTATCACACAAAGCCACTCCATAAACACAGAGAAGCAGCCAAAATGCCAAGACAAAGAAACATGTCATGAATGAAAAAAATAAAGGAAAGCAAACTAGTGGGTATAGAGTACAAAACCACAATTATAAGGTTACTCAAAAATCTTCTAGAAACTGCTGAAAAACTTAGTGAGACCTCTGAGGAACTTAGTGAGACCTTCAAGGATCTTAATGAGAATGCTAAAAAAAATGAAAAAGGACCAGTCAGAAATTAAGCATACACTGTCTGAAATAAAGAATAATACATAGAAATCCAACAGTAGACCCCATGAATCAAACCAAAGATTTGAAATATGAAGAACCAAAAAACACCCAACCAGAAAAGCAAAAATAAAAAAGAACCCAAAAAAGAAGATAGTGAAAGGAGCCTCCGGAACAACTTCAAGTGTACCAACATCTGAAATATGGGGGTGCCAACAAGACAGAGAGCAAGATATTGAAAACCTATTAGAAGAAATAATGAAGAAAACTTTCCCTCCCTGGTGTAAGAAATAAACTTGCGACACCAAGATGGCGGCATAGGTAAACACCTATTGTTCTGCTTCACGCAACGATTTAAGAACTACAACATAACAGCAGAACAGACAGCACCCAGAATCGCCAGAAAGCTGGCTGAATGAAAACTCCACTAATAGGAGTAAAGGTGGGACACTGAGACTCAGGAGCGGCAGGAGCGCAGCCTTTCAGACTGAAACAGGTTAGGAGCCGTCCAGGCTGGGGCTGGAGCAGCAACCCGGGCTGGATTTCTCCAACAGGGAGGGCAGAGACGTCCCACTGCACAGACTCCCCAGCGCCAGGCGAGGTCCGAGGTCCAGGGGACGCACCCTGGAAGCGGGGTGCGGCAGAGGCTCCTAGTCTGCTAGAAACCCGGAGGCGGCGAAAAGAGGTTTTGGCGCAAGGGTCGCGCAAACCTACGACTTGCCCCCTGGAAACTTGTCTCCTGGTTCCGGAAACCATCTATTTTACAACCCTGGGCTAGACTTTTGTTGTGCAGGCACATTTGGGGAAAGGCAGAGTTGTCTGGCAGGGGGAAGAGACTAGTGGCTTTCTCTTGGAGGTGTCTGCAGCCATCCCCATCCAACAGAGACCTACGCGCTTGAGTGCTGCATAGGACTGAGGATGCCAGCGCAGCTCAGAGACTCCGCCCATCCAACCTGAACACAGTCTCCCTTCACAGCCAATTGGCCTGGAGGTCAAACCCTCCTAGGGCTAACAACAAGCTGGGTTTAAATTAAAAAATACTGAATACAACCCATAAAGGATTGCAGTAAGTGTACCCACCTCGGGGAACTGGGGAGGCTGAGCCACTGTCCCTTTGAGGATAACTACCACATAAAGCAGCTACCATGCAAAGATATGGAAAGAAATCAGGTGTGAAAGAAATGGAGGAGAAAAGATGACAAGATATAGAATTCAAAACCACAGTTATAAGGCTTTTCAAGAGGCTCCTACAAAAGGCCAATCAACTTAATGAGAATTACCAAGAAATAAATAAGACCGACCAGGAAATGAATGAGAATTACAAGGAAATGAAAGAGAACCTCAAGGAAATGAACAAGACCTCTGAGGATACGAACCAGACTCTCACGGATAAAAAAAAGGGCCAACTAGAAATCAAGCATGCACAGACTGAAATAAAAAATATTACACAAAGTGCTAAAAGCAGTCCAGAGGGCCACAAGAACCAAGTCAAAAATTTGAAATACAAAGAAGCAAAATCCACTCAGCTGGAAAAGCAAGAAACAAAAAGAATTCAGATAATTGAAGATAGTGAAAGCGGCCTCTGGGACAACCTCAAGCATGCCAACATCCGAATTATTGGGGGTCCCAGAAAAAGAGAGAGAGCAAGTTAATGAAAACCTACTTGAAGAAATAGTGACTGAAAACTTCCCCCACCTGGTGAGAGAAACAGTCTTAAAAGCCCAAGAAGTACACAGAACCCCAAAATACAGGAATCTAAAGAGGACCACACCAAGACATATCATAATTAAAATGCCAAGAGCAAAAGATAAAGAGAGAATATTAAAAGCAGCAAGAGAAAAACAGTTGGTCACCTACAGGGGAGCACCCATACGATTGTCAGCGGATTTCTCAACAGAAACAGTGCAGGCCAGATGCGAGTGGCAAGAAATTTTCAAAATAATGAATAGCAAGAATCTACAACCAAGATTGCTCTATCCAGCAAGGCTATCATTCAGAATTGAAGGTCAGATAAAGTGCTTTGCAGATAAGAAAAAGCTAAAGGAGTTCATCACCACCAAACCAACATTATATGAAATGCTGAAAGATATTCTTTAAGAAGAGGAAGAAGAAAAAGGTAAAAATATAAATTATGAACAACAAATACACATCTATCAACAAATGAACATAAAAATCAAGTGAATTGATAGGCTGATGAACAAGATAAACTGGTGAATATAACAGAAACATGGACATAGAGAGGGAATGGACTGACAATTCTTGGGGAGAAAAGGGTTGTGGGAAGTACAGCAAGAGATTGGACAAAAATCTTGCAACAGTGGGAGAGGACATTGGGGAGGGGGAGGTGAGGGTGGAAGGTGGGATAGGTACAGGGTCGAGGGGAGATATAGAGGGATAAAAAAGGGTAAACAATGTAATTAATAAACTGAACAATAAAGGGAAAAAAAGAAATAAACTTACAAGTCCAGGAAGCACAGAGAACACCAAACAATAAGAATCCAAAGAGGACCATACCAAGACACATCATAATTAAAATGCCAAGAGCAAAAGACAAAGAGAGAATCTTAAAAGCAGCAAGAGAAAAAACAGTTAGTTACCTAAAAGGGAGTACCCATACAACTGTCATCTGATTTCTCAACAGAAATTATGCAGGCCAGAAGGGAGTGGCAAGAAATATTCAAAGTGATCAACAGCAAGAACCTACTGCCAAGAGTACTCTACCCAGCAAAGCTATCATTTAGAATCGAATGTCAGACAAAGAGCTTCACAGACAAGAAAAAGAGAAAGGAGTTCATCACCTCCAAATCAAGATTATATGAAATGCTAAAGGGTATTCTTTAAGAAGAGGAAGGAGAAGAAAAAGGTAAAGATAAAAATTATGAGCAACAAAGTGACAACAAATACATATCTATCAACAAGTGAATTTAAAAATCAAGTCAATAAAAAAATCTGATGAACAGAATAAACTGGTGGAAATAATAGAATCAGGGGCATAGAAAGGGAATGGACTGACAATTCTTGAGGGAAAGGGGGGATGGGTGAGGGAAGAAATTGGACAAAATATTACACCTATGGATGAGGAAAGTGGCAGGGATTAAGGGCATGGTGTCAGGGAGGGAATCAGGTCCAGGGGAGCTATGAGGGGAAAAAGAGGAACATCTGTAATAATCTGAACAATAAAGAATTATTTTTTTAAAATTGTGCTAGATGGGAGACATTCAAGAACCAAAGTTTGACTGTATAGTCCAAAATCTCCTAATAAGTTTGCACACTGATAGTTACTGGACTTACCATAGTGATAAATAAGATAATTTATTATATTTAACTTGGAGTTATAATAATTTTTAATAATTTATCTCCAAGTTATAACAATAAATGAGTATTCTTTCTATTTTAGCAATAACCAAAAATCCTGGTTATAAGGTTAGAAATATGCCAACTTACTTCCATTATATTGTATAAAAAATCATATGACATGGATGCTCCAAGCTACAGTGACAAAGAGAGATGCTTTCCATTCCAGTACTTTTTCTCCCAAATGTTTACTTGTTTGAGGAGCATCATGTTTTATATTGCCCCAAGAAACTGCAGACAGATGCATGTTCCTGTAAAAGATGGTGGCTTTCAAATTAACAGTTAGGCATGCTGCTTGTCTTTCCATGTTGCCATATCTAATAAGATAGAGTTTAAGATTTACTACTGACCTCCTAAGACAGTGCTGTGATTAAAAGCAGTGACATATCATTCATCTCTTTCTAAAATGCCCTAACTCTTCTGGTACCATTTTTTTATGTCTTCCAGAGCTTTCTCCCCTTGTTTACATACCAGGTAAATCTGTTTGTTTGTTTGTTTGCAGCCCTTACTGTTTGGAACCAACACGATTATCCCTGGTGTACACTAAGTAACTCATACTATTTCTCAGATTGCCTACTTTGTCCTTGGTTTTCCTCTTCAGTGTGAGACACTGCGGACTCCAATATAGTCCACATAGCCTTGTGAGCAAAAACTTCTTCACTCCAGAAAAAAAGAAAGAAAGAAAGAAAGAAAGAAAGAAAGAAAGAAAGAAAGAAAAAACACTGTAACTGGATTATCTCTGAAAGATATGGAAGATGCTTGATCAAACAATCTCCAGTTTGCCACACTTACCATGTTCGCATATCTTTTTAAATATATTTTTATTGATTTATTTGCAGTATAACTTATAATTAATAATAGTACATGTTTTCCTTTCCCCCTCCCCCTTATCCTCCCCCCAGCCTCTCCTACCCCCCAGCACATATCCCCACCATCCCCCCTCCCCGCCCCAGTGTCTTTCATTCACTGGTTATGCTCATATGCATGCATACAAATCCTTCAGTTAATCTCCCCCAGCATCCACCTCCCATCCACCCATGCCTTCCCCTGTAGCTTGACCACCCTGCCTCTATATCAATCACTCCCACCGTTTCTTTTCTTCAAAAATATCTTGCCTCTGCATACTAGAAACAAACGTATAAGAACAAAAAAATGTTTCAGTCTCAGTTTCAATGTCCAACTGTTCTGAGTCCCAGTTTCAGTGTCAAATAATTCTTTTTTTTAAAACATATTTTATTGATTTTTTACAGAGGGGAAGGGAGAGGGATAGAAAGTCAGAAACATCGATGAGAGAGAGACATCGATCAGCTGCCTCTTGCACGCCCCCTACTGGGGATGTGCCCGCAGCCAAGGTACATGCCCTTGCCGGAATCGAACCCGGGACCCTTCAGTCCGCAGTCCGACGCTCTATCCACTGAGCCAAACCGGTATCGGCTCAAATAATTCTTTATGTGTAGATGTCAGCAATGGTATCCAGATGGTGGACACATCGTGGCAATGCAAGATCCATCCTCTCTGGTTTGGTCCTGGGCTGGCTGTAGACATGCACAGCTGCCTACTGCTAGCATGGCAAGGTGTCGTCAGTGGCCCCCATCTCTGGACCATCCTCGTGACTGGAACAGATCCGTCAGTTCCTCCCAGTCACAGGAACCCACATGGTCTTGGAGTTGTTCTCTGAAAACACACAAACACATTCTAGACCAAAAATTAACAAAGGGATCCTCTCTGCAAAATAGATTTGGGATTCTTTTTAATTTTTGCCTAAATGATTTTCCTTTGGTTTATTTTGACACCATGTGTGTTTTTTCATGGGTGTCCTGCAGTTGATTTTACAAATGGAATTTACTTTACTGGAGTAAGAATTTTCTAGATGTATTTTACTTACTCGATATTTTTTTCCTTACAAGATATTACCCCACTGCATCCTCTCCTTTTTTGATTAATGGGGGCTTTTGGAAATTTTATATTGCAGTCTTGGTAATGTTAAATTTTAATTTTTGCACACAAATATGACTGCTTTAGGTTCTTTGGATGTTAGGCAATTTTATAGTGAGATGAACTACTAATAGATTTTTTAGTTAGTGTTTTAGGAAAAGCTTTTTGTCCAGTACACTAAAATTTTCTTGAGTATTCACTTATTTCACTTGGCCAATTTAAATTAATCTGAAAACTTGATTACTATTTTCCTGTCAATTTTAATACTCAAGCAGAAATCTTAGTTTACCCTGTAAATACTAGTGGAAAGGAATATTTGCAATTTTGAGTAGGTCCTGAGCATTCCTGGTAATAGACTGCATTTAGATATAGAGCAGCTATTGCTGGCCGAGTCTCTATCTGCCACCTGGGTCCCGGTATGAGTTGTGCGTGGGAGGCGAAGCAGCCATGGGCGTAGGAATCCTCCCTCAGGAGGGTTGAGAATTCAAGCCCCTGCAAGGTTTGTGGGTGAGGTTCTGTGCCCCACCTCTGTTGACCTTTTACCTCTCTCCTGTTGGCCCCTCTGTGACTGTGCCTGTCTTAGGTTGTTCCTTCCCAGAGGAATCTTACCTGTTTCTGGCTAACCAGCCATCCTCCGGGACCAAACAGGGTGATGTGAGGTTCAGTTCTGTCTCCTTTGTAGTCTATGCCCCCGTGGCCTCCACGCCCAGTACCTGCCTTGGGGTCCCCTCGCTTGCTGGCGGGGTCCCGGTAATGATCACATATCTTGGGGGACCCAGGTTTCTTCTCCATAGAGGGCCCAGCTCACACCATTGGTCGAGATACAGATCCATGGTGCCAGCTGCCCAGAGGCTTCAGCCACAGCTTGAACTGAAAACTCAGGCATCAGCTGTGTGTATTTGGATAGGAAGAAGAAGGTCCCCCTATACCAGAGAAGATGGATCTTGCATTGCCACTATGTGTCCACCATCTGGATACCATTGTTGACATGTACACATGAAGAACTATTTGACATTGAAACTGGGACTCAGAACATTGGACATTGAAACTTACACTCAAACTTTTTTTGCTCTTATACGTTTGTTTCTAGTATGCAGAGGCAAGATATTTTTTAAGAAAAGAAACAGGGAGAAGTAATTGATATAGAGGCAAGGTGGCCTCGAACAGGCTGTCAAGCTACAGGGGAAGGCATGGGTGGATGGGAGGTGGATGCTGGGGGAGATTAACTGAAGGACTTGTATGCATGCATATGAGCATAACCAATGAATGAAAGACACTGGGGCGGGGAGGGGGGCAGGTGGGCCCATGTGCTGGGGGGTAAGGGAGGCTGGGGGAGGATATTGGGGGGGAAGGAAAACATATGTACTACTATTAAATATAAGTTATATTGTAAATTAAAAAAAATCCCCCCCAAAATAAAATAAAAAATAAAATAAGTTGCAAAACAAACAAGCAAAAGAAGAAGAAGAAGAAGAAGAAGAAGAAGAAGAAGAAGAAGAAGAAGAAGAAGAAGAAGAAGAAGAAGAAGAAGAAGAAGACGAAGAAGGAGGAGGAGGAGGAGGAGGAGGAGGAGGAGGAGGAGGAGGAGGAGGAGATCCTTCTTGGGAGAAAGGGCAAGAAGGGCCAATATAGAATTCTCCGATTCCTTCCCAGTGCCTTAAATCCTTCTGAAAGGGATTACTTTCTTTCCTAGCCTTTTTTAAGTTGCTGCCCAACATGCAAAGAATAAGTTTGTAAGTTTATTTGGGATAATTGTATAATATGCTGTTGTGAAATATCAAATATTATAATGACATTGTAGAATAATATCATGTAAGGGTATTATGGTGTCACGGGAGGTTAAGGAGGGCCTAGCCTAAGGACTGGTGTCCATAGGATATGACAAGCTCTAGGCCATGTCAATTCAATCTCAAACTAGCTGCCATTTTTTATAACTTTATATAAACTTTGTCATGGATGTAAAAACACAAATTACTTACCTTAGTTCAAGAGTTCAAATATATTGACTTTTCCCCTTACTCCCACCACCTGCCACTTACCCTGAGGTTTGACATTCTGATGGACTTTTCTCAGTCTCTGGATCCATTCTTGTTCATCAGTCTATGTCATTGATTGTATTCCTCAGATGAGTGAGATCATGTGATATTTGTCTTTCTCTGCCTGGCTAAATTCACGTAGCATAATGCTCTCCAAATGCATCCATGTTGTTACAAATGGTAGGAGCTCCTTCTTTTTTTCTGCGGCGTAGTATTTCATTGTGTAAATGTACCATTGTCTTTTAATCCACTCATCTGCTGATGGGCACTTCGGCTGTTTCCAAATCTTAGCTATGGTAAATTGTGCTGCTATGAACATAGGGGTACATATATCCTTTCTAATTCGCCTTTCCAATTTCTTGGGGTATATTCCTAGAAGTGGGATCACTGGGTCGAATGGGATCTCCATTTTTAGTTTTTTGAGGAAACTCCATACTGTTCTACACAGTGGCTGCACTAGTGTATAATCCCACCAGCAGTGCATGAGAGTTCCTTTTTCTCCGCATCCTCGCCAGCACTTGTCGTTTGTTGATTTGTTGATGCAAGCCATTCTGACAGGTGTGAGATGGTACCGCATAGTTGTTTTGATTTGCATCTATCGGATGATCAGTGAGTTTGAGCAAGTTTTCATATGTCTCTGGGCCTTCCTTTTGTCTTCTTTCGTGAAGATTCTATTTAGGTCTGTTGCCCATTTTTTTATGGGATCATTTGTCCTCCTTTTATTGAGTTTCCTGAGTTGCCTATAGATGCTTGACATTAAACCTTTATCACTGATAACATTTGCAAATATGTTCTCCCATACAGTGGGTTTTCTTGTTGTTTTGTTGATGGTTTCTTTAGCTGTGCAAAAGCTTTTTATTTTGATGTAGTCCCACTTGTTTATTTTCTCTTTAGCTTCCATTGACCTAGCAGCAATATCATCAAAGAAGTTCTTTTGGCATATATCTGAGATTTTTCTTCCTGTAGATTCCTCTAATATTTTTATGGTTTCCTGTCTTACGTTTAAGTCCTGTATCCATTTTGAGTTTATTTTTGTGTATGGTGTAAGTTGGTGCTCTAGTTTCATTTTTTTGCATGTACCTGTCCCATTTTCCCAACACCATTTTTTGAAGAGACTGTCTTGACACCATTTTATGTTCATGCCTCCATTGTCAAATATTAATTGAGCATAGTGGTTTGGGTTGATATCTGGATTCTCTATTCTATTCCATTGATCTATATGTCTGTTCTTGTGCCAGTACCAGGCTGTTTTGAGAACAGTAGCTTTGTAATACAGCTTGAATTCTGGTATGGAAATCCCACTGACTTTGTGCTTCTTTCTCAGGATTGCTGTGGCTATTCCGGTACTTTTTTTTGTTCCAGATGAATTTTTGGAGAGTCCTTTCTAGGTCTGTGAAATATGCCATTGGTATTTTAATGGGGAGTGCATTAAATTTATAGATTGCTTTGGGTAGTATGGACATTTTAATTATGTTGATTCTCCCAATCCATGAACATGGTATGTTCTTCCACCTGTTTACATCTTCCTCTATCTCTTTTTTCAGTGTCCTGTAGTTTTCCATGAATAGGTATTTTACCTCCTTAGTTAAGTTCATTCCTAGGTATCTTAATTTTTTTGGTGTGATGGTAAATGGGATTGCTTTTTTAGTTTCTCTTTCTGTAAGTTCACTACTAGTGTATAGAAATGCCATAGATTTCTTGGCGTTAATTTTGTAGCCTGCTACGTTGCTGAACTCAGTTATTAAGTCTATTAACTTTTTTATGGAGTCTTTCGGGTTTTTTATGTACAATATCAAGTCATCTGCAAATAAGGATAGCTTAACTTCTACTTTTCCAATTTCGATGCCTTTTATTTCTTGTTCTTGTATAATTGCAATGGCTAATACTTCCAGTACTATGTTGAATAGGAGTGGTGAAAGTGGGCAACCCTGTCTTGTTCCTGTTCTTAAGGGAAATCGTTGTAGTTTTTGCCCATTGAGTATGATGTTTGCTGTGGGTTTATCATATATGGCTTTTATTATGTTGAGGTATGATCCTTCTATTCCTACCTTGTTGAGAGTTTTTATCAAGAAAGGATGTTGGATTTTGTCAAATGCTTTTTCTGCATCAATTGATATGACTATGTGATTTTTGTCTCTCAATTTGTTTATGTGATGTATCACATTTATTGATTTGCGGATATTGTACCATCCTTGCATTCCTGGGATAAATCCTACTTGGTCATGGTGTATGATCTTTCTGATGTACTGCTGGATCCGATTTGCTAGAATTTTATTGAGGATTTTGGCATCTATATTCATGAGGGATATTGGCCTGTAATTCTCTTTCATTGTGTCATCTTTATCTGGGTTTGGTATTAGAGTGATGCTAGCTTCATAGAAGGAGTTTGGAAGTGTTCCATCATCTTGAATTTTCTGGAATAGTCTGAGGAGTATAGGTTTTAGTTCTTCCTTGAATGTTTGGTAAAACTCCCCTGTGAAGCCATCTGGCCCTGGGCTTTTGTTTGCTGGAAGCTTTATGATGACTGGTTCAATTTCTTCCAAAGTTATTGGTCTATTGAGTTGTTTAGATTCATCTTGATTGAGTTTTGGGAGGTTATATTTTTCTAGAAATATATCCATTTCCTCCAGGTTGTCCAGTTTGTTGGAGTAGAGTTGTTCATAGTATTTTTTAACAATCCTTTGTATTTCAATGGGGCTGTTGTTATTTCACCTCTTTCTTTTCTGATTTTATTTATTAGGGTCCTCCCTCTTTGCTTCTTGGTGAGTCTGGCTAGAGGTTCATCAATCTTGTTTATCCTTTCAAAGAACCAGTTCTTTGTTTTGTTGATCTTCTGTATTGTTTCTTTGGTCTCTATGTCATTTATTTCTGCTCTGATCTTTACTATTTCCTTCCTTCTGCTTACACTGGGCTTTTCTTGTTTCTTTCTTTCTAACTCTTTGAGTTGTTGGGTTAGATAATTTATTGCCGCTGTTTCTAGTTTTTTGCGGTAGGATTGTAGAGCTATGATCTTCCCTCTCAGAACTGCTTTCACTGTGTCCCATAGATTTTGGATTGTTGTGCTATCATTTGTCATTTGTTTCCATGATGTTTTCTATCTCTTCCATGATCTCTCTATTAACCCAGTCATAGTTTAATACCATGCTGTTTAGTCTCCATGTGTTTGATTTCTTTGGATTGTTTCTATTGTAGTTGATTTCCAGCTTTAAGCCACTGTGATCTGTGAATATGCTGGATATGATTTCTATCTTCTTGGAGAGACTTTTCCTATGACCCAACACATGGTCTATCTTTTAGAATGACCCATGGTCACTTGAAAAGAATGTATATTCTGTGGCTTTGGTGTGAAATGATCTGAAGATGTCAATTAATTCCATCTGGTCTAATGATTCATTGAGGATTGATTTTTCTTTACTGATTTTTTGTTTAGAGGATCTGTCCAATGGTGATAGTGGGGTATTAAAGTCTCCTACTATGATTGTATTGCTGTCTATCACTCCCTTGATGTCCTCTAGCAGTTTTTGTATATATTTGGGTGCTCCTGTATTGGGTGCGTATATGTTTACCAGAGTTATTTCTTTTTGTTGGATTGCTTCCTTTAGTATTATAAAGTGGCCTTCTTTATCTCTTGTTATGTCCTTCACTTTGAGATCTAATTTGTCGGATATAAGTATGGCTACCCCATATTTTTTTTCATTTCCATTCGCCTGAATAACTTTTTTCCAACCTTTCATCCTCAGTCTGTGTGTGTCTTTTTTTCAGAGGTGGGTTTCTTGTAGACTGCAGATATATGGGTCATCTTCTCTTATCCAGTCTATTACCCTATGTCTTTTGATTGGAGCCTTTAAACCATTTACATTTAAAGTTGTTATTGATAGGTAGTTATATGTTGCCATTTTTATTCTTTACTCCTGTTTTCCTTCTTCGCTTCCTATTTCTTTTTATAGCAGATCTTTTAGCATTTCTTGCATTGCTGATTTGGTGGAGACAAATTCCCTTAGTCCTTTTTTATTTGTGAAGCTCCTGAATTGACCTTCAATTTTGATTGAGAGCCTTGCTGGGTATAGT
The DNA here is from genome assembly GCA_027563665.1 of Antrozous pallidus. NCBI lineage: Eukaryota > Metazoa > Chordata > Mammalia > Chiroptera > Vespertilionidae > Antrozous > Antrozous pallidus. The sequence goes on from CM050509.1 coordinate 114,539,904, forward strand.
ATTCTAGGATTCAGACCCTTTCTTTGCATGACTTTGTAAATTTCATTCCACTGCCTTCTGGCCTGATAGGTTCCTGTTGATAGATCACTTGTTAGTCTGATGGGGGTTCCTTTGTAGGTGACTTTCTGCCTCTCTCTGGCAGCTTTTAAGATTCTTACTTTGTCATTGGTGTTTGCCAATTTAATTATAATGTGCCTTGGTGTAGGTCTTTTGTGGTTTATTTTGCTTGGGACTCTGTGAGGTTCTTGGATTTGTGTGGTTTTTTTCTCTCCTATATCAGGGAAGTTTTCTGTTGTTATTTCTTCCAAGAGGTTTTCTATTCTTTGCTCAGTTTACTGTCCTTCTGGAAGCCCAATTATGTGGATGTTGTATTGTTTCATGTTGTCCCAAAGTTCCCTTAGGCTCTCCTCCTGCTTTTTTATTTTTTCTAGAAGCTGCTCTACTTGGTTATTTTTTTCTACCTGGTCTTCTAGCTCACTGATGCAATCCTCTGCTTCTTCTAGTCTACTCTTAATACTTTCTATTGGGTTCTTTACTTCAGCAATGTCACTTTTCATTTCTTCTTGGCTCCTCTTCATTTCTTCAGGGCTTTTCATCAGTTCTTCCTGGGTCTTCCTCATTTCCTCTTGATTCTTACTCATATTATCAAATTTGTCTTCCATTCTTTCAGCCACCTTATGACCATTTCTCTGAATTCTTTCTCTGACAGGGTGTTAACTTCCATTTCGTTTACCTCCTTTTCTGGTGAGCCTTTTTTTTCTTTCATATGTGGGCTGTTTCTTTGTCTTCCCATGGTCTCTCTTCTATGTGTATCTGGTTATGTAGTTCTCACTCTCCTGCTTTGATTTAAAGGCACAAAATAAAACACAATCAGGTGCAACGCACCAGGAACTGAACCAGAATGTAGTCATAGTAATGGTAATTCCAAATAAAGGTAATCGCCAGAGAAAGGCAAATTCGGTGATAGGTGAGAAAAAAGAAAGGGAACCTCCCCCAGACACACACAGACACTCACACACCCACACTCACACAAAAAGAGAAAGACTCCCCCCTCCCCCACACACACACACTCACAAAAAAGAAAGACAGGAATGCCAAAATGATAATGGGAAAAGGGGAAGAAGAAAAAAATGAGTAAATTATAAATGTGGGGTGAAAACTTCTATAGGACAGCCCCTAATCTGAACCAAAACCTGCAACAAGTACCTGGAGACTGATACAAATTACATACAACTACTAATATCAAGGGAGGTGAGGGGAACACAGAAGCAAAAATCTATCTAAAAAACAATGCTAACAAGAAATAACACCAAAAATAAAAATAGCTCCCCCTACAAGACAAACCAAAATAAAAGACTAAGCAAATCAATCTCATAAACCTGTTTTAAAAATCGATATAATCAACAGTCAAGTAAACAACAACAACAGGACAGGGATAAAAACACTTTAAGATAGTGAAGTCAGAGAAGCTAGAGGTATATATGGACTTGGAGTAGGTGGTTGGAGATTAGATATATAAGTGGGGTGAAATTTTAACAGGGAGTAAAAAGAAAGAATGAAGGTAAATCTAAAGTGGCAAAAGTGTATGGGAAACAAGGCACTAAATAGGGAAATGTTAGCAAGAGAGTGGTGGTATAAAGGTGAAGTTGAGGTAGAGTAAAAGATACTAAAGAGTGGATGAAAATAGACTGTATTCCCAATGTTGAAGAGAAAATATAATCAATTCCCTGTGTCATACAAGAGTCAATTTGTGATTTGACCCCTGGGTGGCAGTGGTTCTAGATTGACTTCTGGGTCTATTGGTCCTCTCTATCCTGAACTAAACTTTTGCTGTCCCTGTGGTATGCAATACTGCCTCTCTAATGGTGACTGCTGTTTTAGCAGCCAGGACCCTCCCCAAATCTTCCGGGTCTCCGTCCTCTGTCAGGTCCAAATTGGTTGCGCTCCAGGGATTAACTCTGCCACCAGCTCCAAGGGCCCTCTCCCACGTTTACCAGCTTCAACAGCCACAAATTTTATTTCAAGTGTAGTTATCCAGTCTTTGAGTTCCAAGGTGCAGATATCCCAGTTTGCCAGCCCCCTCAGTTTCACACCCAAATACCCCCAGGGAAATCTGACCTTTGGAGTTTAGAGCTCCCTGGACTCTGCGCGTGTCCGCGCGAACTGGGGGCCGGTGTTCCAGGATTCTCAGCCATCCAGCCGGTACTGCAGCTGTATATTTTCAGGTCCTTCCCCTTCAAGATGTCGTGGTCTTTCTCCCCGTGCCTCCTCTCGCAGTTGGATCAGGGAGAGAACCCAGCAGTACTTGGCCTGCTCAGGCTGGGGAGGCCAACCCAGCAGTCCCCTATCTTCTCCAGGAGCACAGCTGTCCCCCTACTTGCCAAAAAATGCTCCCTGCGCAACCTTCAGCTGCTCCCTCTTTCTGCCCCGTGAGCAGATTGAGATCGCATTCCTTTGTTCAGCCATCATTTTTTGTGTGACATGTTTGCATTTCTCTTGTCACTCTCTTACTTAGGTGACAAATTGTAGGAAGCATCTATAGGGTTAAGCCTGGGACTGACCTGTTGGCAAAGCCACAAACAACTCCCAGCTTAAAGGGAACAGAACCTCTTAGCATAATTAAGCTTGACCTTATAACACTCCCTAGATCCTTCCTGGGTAGCTAATAAGCTGTGGGAGGTGCAGCAAGTGCTGCCAAAACAAGTGAAACTCACAAGAACATTGTAACTATGGTGACCACTACCTTGTTTACCTCTGTCTATAAAATAAAGACTTAGCTGGCTATCTGGATCATTTCTCTGTGGCTTCAATCAGGCACAGGAAGATCTGCCTAGACACAGCTTATTCTCTTTGTCTGTCTTTTCTACATCCTACATCGCCCTCTCTCAGGCTCATTGAACCCTTGGCTGTGCTGGCACAGCAACAAATGTCACCAATACCACGCTGGCCTGCAAAGATGAAATTTAGGTCCACTTAAATGTGTTTTTTTAAGCATTGCTTCTATATCTTTCATAGAACTAACTACAAAGCTGCAATATATTTTGTAGGAGTATACCAAACACTGTGGAAGAGGCATAATATTCGATCATATAGAGATAATCATAAGTCTACAAATAAAATGCCTGACAAAATCTTGTTTCTGATCCTGACATAGTAAGCTTATTCCCCAGGCTCTGAAGATCCTGGCCTAATCTCTAGATGCAATTAGGGATATTTACTCTCTAGCTAGAATTAACAAATTTAAGAACTAAAGATATGGGATGACGAGTTAAATGTGAATTTAAGATAAACATATCATGTTTTAGTTTAAGTATGACCCATGCAGTATATAATTACACTAAATATGTTCATTGTTTATCCGAATTTCAAATTTAATTGGGTTGCCTATATTTTTGGCAAATCTGACTCTAACCCCAAAGGATGGGCACATATTCACAGTTATGCTGCTTTAGTCCATTCCTTTAACAAGTCCCAGCCTGCCTCCAAGAAGATATTAACATTCTATCTATTCCCTAGGGCACCACCTCATATTTCCTAAATACTTAGCACTAAGGGAAAACAATGCAAAATTGAAAGTTCATATTATAGCTGGTCTCCAGGCATAACCATTGTCTGCAGAGAGATTCCAACAAGTAGTTACACAGCTACCTAACTTGAGACAATTTATCTCCCAAGGTCTGTCATACCAAGAAGCAAAGATCTGGAGACAAGGCTAGCTGATGAGCCGCATACCACATTTCAGGAGAGGAGGAACAAGATAGAAATAAAATCAGAATTAATTTTCTGGGATCAGCTGCTTGAGAGGGAAGGGGAAATAAATAAAAATACATTGGGCTCATGAATCCAGGATCTATAAAAGTTTGAAACCCATATATGTGGACTTCTGTGCTGACCTGGAAAAATAAAAACTTGTGATCAACTATTTTTCTTTTTCAAAGACAAACAGAAACCATAGGTAAAGATACACTAGATGGCACCATTTATACACATTTATATATACATAAGATTTTTAAGTTTAAAACATATTCACTCATTTATTGTTATTTCTGGGTCAGATGAGTCACTTCTGTATGTCTCATTAAATTTTGTTGGTCATCATCTCCAGTGATGGATGAAATATAACATTTCATGTTACACAGTTGTATAGTAATAGGGGTCAAAAATTAATTGCAGAACAAAAAGCTATTCTTAAATGGGAGATTTTGAGAGAAGCTACAGGGATGAAATGAAACAATTTTAAAGGAGAAACCACTGAAAGAGGTGAAGGGTCTGAGAACCACAAATTGGTAGCTACAAAATAGTCATAAGGAAGTAAGTAAAGCATAGGAAGTATAGTAATAATATTGTGATAACTATATATGGTACCAGTTGAGGTACTAGAAATATTGAGGGGAACACTATGTAAATTATATGGTTGTCTAACCACTAAGCTGTACACCTGAATCCAATACATAAGAAAAATAAATGAATTAATTAAAAAATAGAATATGTTTATCATATAATTAGGGAACAGGATATTAAATATCAGGTTTAATGCTATAAATTTGGCATTTTATATATGTTTGAATTTTTTAGGGTATTGGGTAAAAAGTTCACAAAACTGACCCTAAAAAGTTGAATGAAACTGAGGTTGATCAGTGTTGAAAAAGTAGCACTCTTTTGGTCTTTGCTTCACTTCACTTACTTTGGGGGGGGTTGTTTGTTTTTTTTTTGAACCTCAATCTTCCTCTATTTTATTTTTTATCCTCATCAGAGGATATATTTTATTGGTTTTAGAGACAGGGGGAGGAGAGAGAGAGAGAGAGAGAGAGAGAGAGAGAGAGAGAGAGAGAGAGAGAGAGAGAGATGGATTGGTTAACTCTTTTATGTGCCCTGACTGGGGATTGAACTTGTGACTTTTAGGTGTACTGAGTCACCTGGTCAGAGTAGTCATGCTTATTTATATACGTACTACAATGGCAGAGTGAGTAGATGTAGCAGACTGTATTTGGTCCACAAAGTTGAAAATATTTTCTGTCTTGCCTTTAGAGAAAAAGTTTACTGATATCTGGGTTATGTTTTTTTAAAATTTAAAAACAATTTTAAATTACAGTTTACATTCAATGTTATTTCGTCTTGGTTTCAGGTATATAGCATAGTAGTTAGACATTCATATACTTTATAAACTGTTCTCACCAATATTTCTAGTACCCATCTGGCATCATACATGGAATATTACTCAGTCATAAAAAAGAATAAAATCATATCATTTGCAACAGCATGGATGGATCTGGAGAATATTATGCTAAGTGAAATAAATATCATACAATTTCACTTATATGTGGAATTTGAAGAACAATATAAATGAAAAATAAAACAGAAACAAACTCATAGACACAAAGAACAGATTCATAGTTGTCGGAAGAGAGGGGAGTTGGGTACTAAGTGAAAAAATTGAAGAGGTGAGAAGTACCGATTGACAGTTACAAAATAGTCAGGAGATATGAAGTACAACATAGGGAATATAATAAATAATATTATAGTAACTATGGGCTATGTCTTGAGAGAGATTTTTTTCTAGATTCCTCTACCCCTCTGATACATGATAGGATGATCTCAGATTAATCCATTCTCATACTTTTCCTTTACTATAAAAAATAGTATTTCTGGGATCACAGTTATGCATGTAAGGAGCTTGGAAGTTGCTGCTCCATTTGAATAATAAGTAAAAAACTTAAGAGACTAAAAAAGCAACAACTTTTAGGATTGATATGAGAGGTAAGGACACAGGGAAAAGAGCTTGCACCAAGAGTGGAGGTACATACAGGTGAATAGAGAGAGTCACAGCTTAACAGAGCAGAGAATGTAAAACTTACATGTTAAGAAAGGAAAGAAAATGCTCAATTAAAACAACAAAGGGTAGAAAAAGAGAGAAGACAAAAATTAGAAACAAAGAAAAGGGAAGGACACAGAAAATGGTAATAAATATGGTAGATATAAAGAGAACTATATCAATAATGATGTAAATAGTCCAAATGCAGTCAACTGAAAGACAGAGATTACCAAAATGGATAAAAAAAGCAAGACCTACTTTCTCATTTCTGCTGTGTAAGGACATAATAATAAAATAGCCTCTCCAAGAACCAAACCTCCCAGCAACTTGATCTTGGACTTCCCAGTCTTTAGAACTACAAAAGATTATCAAGATGGCAAAGGATTAAGTGGAAGCCACACTGACACTCTTCCAGTACCAAACTGGGATTGCAATTAAAACATAAAAAATCCCATCCTGAATAAACTGAAGACTAGCTGGAGAGAAGGTCACAATGAGACTGGTAGAAAATATGGAAGTGTGAGAGGGCTGGCCATGGTCCCACAGACAGCAGCTGAAGTTCTGGAGGGATATCTCAGATATGGGTGCTCCCACTGAGAATTTTGGGGTCTAAACCCAAAACTGTGCTCTCCAGCCTAGAACACCAGAAGGGTACACACATAACATATGGGTTTGAAAAGAAGTGGTATTTCTGTCTGATAGGGAAAGATACCTGACAATGCAGGCACTTCCATAAAGAGACAACACACAAAATTTCTTGTGCAGCCACTCACCTTGGGCTCCAGGAGAGAGAGGGCAGAATGTACTAGAACTAAGTGAGGAGAATGCAGGTTTTGGGGCTCTGGAGATAGAGCTCAGGAGGCAGCCATCTGGTTTCCTGTGCTGATTCATTCCTTCATACTGCAGAGGACACCTTTCTCAGACAGACCATCCAGGCAGATTTTGCCCAGGTGGAAGCAATTGTCCTACCATATTAGAAAACCTCTTGCCCCAACTTATAGAGTCTACATCTTGCTGTTTTCTACAGTCTGAGGCTCATTAAGGGACTGAGAATAATAATAAATCTGCAGGCAGATGCAGATCTCTGGGTGATTTGACTCTGCCTGATCTGCTTCTGGACTGGATCTAGGAAAAGTAGACCTTGGTGTACATCTTGGCCCATTACAAAAGCACCCAGTGCCAGAAAAGGGAGCTATAAGTTGGGGATTCCTGCGATCTACAAACATGGTACGTAAAGCCAGTCACAAACAGTGCCTGACATTGTCCTGCACCAGAGATCATCCAAAAAGATTAAGAGTCATAGAAGATCTACAAAATACATGAAACAAACCCAAACAGACAGCCAAAATGAGGAGACAAAAACCAAGCCCCTAATGAAAGAACAAGAGAATTCCCCGGAAGAAGAGCTAAATGAAATGGAGATAAGAAATTTATCAGATATAGGATAATGGTTATAAGGACATTCAACAGCATCAGAAAAGATATAAAAACTATGAAAAATGACAAGTCAGAAATGAAGAATGACATAACAGCAATAAAGAAGACATTGAAAGGAATAAACAGCAGAATATGGGAAGCCAAAGATTAGATCAGTGAATGAGAAACCAAGGTAGAAAAAATCACTCAGTCAGAGAACCAAAAAACAAAAATTAAAAACAAGAGTACAGCTTAAGGGAGCTATGGGACAACATGAACTGTAAAAGTATTTGAATTATTTGAGTATCAGAAGATGAAGAAAGAGAGAAAGGGATAAAGTACCTGTTTTGCAGGGAACCAGCCCTTACCTCAACAACAGAAAGGTGTGGACAAGGAACCAGAAAGGCTTTGTCAACCTTGAAGCTCTGAAAGGTCAGAGCTTACCACTCCCTATCTAATTGAAATAAGGGTGGCAAGGGCAACTTCCCCATCAGATAATTGTGTAAATCCTTCCTGACAAGATAATTGGCTTATTTCCTGCCTAAGGGCAATGGGTGTATTCCCAGAACCTAAATAAAAGGAATGGCAAGGCCAAGGCAAGGGGTAGTCCTTCCACTAGAGATGAGCTGCAGCCTGGCCCCCCATTTTTCCAAATTAGTGTTTTTCTGAGTCTTTGTTTGCGTGTGACCTTCTCCAGAACCAGAACCCTGAATTGGAACCCTGAACCACGCAGGACGTGAAAAGGATTCCAACACTGTTTGAAGACAATAGCAGACAACTTCTCTGACATGGTGAAGGAAAAAGTCATACAAATTCAGGAAGCACAGAAAGTCCCAAGCAAGAAAAACCTAAACTGGCCAACACCAAGATGTATCATAATTAGGATGCTAAGGGCTAATGACAGAGAATCTTAAAAGCACCAATAGAAATGGAATTTGACACCTACAAAGGAGTTTTCATAAGGGTGTCAGATGATTTTTCATCATAAACTCTACAGACCAGAGGTAAATGGCATGAAGTATTCAAGATAATAAAAAGCAAGAATCTGAAACAAAGACTACTATATTTAGCAAGGCTATCATTCAAAAAAGCTGGTGAAATAAAGAGCTCTCCAGACAAAAAGAAGGCTATAGCAGTTATCATCACCAAACCAGCATTTCAAGAAGTGATAGTTAAAGGGACTGCTATAAAAAGAAAGAGAGAGAGGAAAGTATAGGCATAAAGAATTTAAGTGGCAATAAATAAGGACCTACCAATAATAACCTTAAATGTGAATTTATTAGATGCTCAAGCAAAAGACATAGTTGAGCTGAATGGACAGTAAAATATGACCCACATGTATGCTATCTAAAAGAAATCCACATTAAGGCAGCATCAATGGGCAAAGGCTGATGCAGGAGTGGGAGATGAAAAAAAAATGGCAGCCAAATAGGCAGATGTGTGGTGCACCATATCCAGGGGCCAGAGTAGAAAAGCAACTAAATCAGAGAACATCCCCCAGGAATTAGCAAATTGGACACAGCTGAGGAGACAATTCTCAACAGGAAGGAACAGAGGATGCCTGGAGAATGACAGGAACAGGTTTCTGGGCTGGAGAGGGACACATGGCCACTAGGCCAGAGAGTGAGGAGGCAACTGCATTGCACCAAAGCCATATCCCTTGGTGACAGGTGTAACACCTAACTTTGAAAAGGAAAATCCACAGTACTTCTGGCAGCTGGAGAATCAAGAATAAAGACCATAGCAGCGAGGGCTTGTGCCCTGAAAAGCAGCCTGAGCAGTGTGATGTAGGGGAGAGGGGAGAGAAACCTGCAGTTTGGTGGTTGTGTTGCCTCTGTTTTGTCTTTGCTTTTATTCTCTAAACCCAGTACAAAGGTCTTTTCAATTGCAAACACTCACCAGTGGTTGCTGCGCATGTAGAGGCACATATTTGTGGCAACTGAGGAGAGGCTGTGAAGCAAAGCAGAGCAGGGAAATGTGACCAGGAATCCAGCATTGGGATATTCCTAACCTCCCAAGGGGCCATTTCTCTCCTGAAGAGCTAGCTTCTCCCAATATCCTCAAGACAGGCATTATAGCCTGCCACACCATGACTGCATTTTCAGCTAATAAAAAGAAACAAAGGCTCTGAAAAGCCCCAAAGAGCCCTCAGGGACTCGGTGGGAAGAGGGGCTGGTCAGCTTCACTATTCTAGGAATCAGATTGATAAAAACTCAAAGTTGCCAACTAACCATATTTCACAGACATAGAAATTCCAAAAATTTACATGTAATTTAAAGAAAACACAAAAAACAAATAGTCATAGCAACCCTGATAAAGAAGAAAGAAGTTATAGAGATAACAATACCAGATATCAAGCTGTATTAGAAAGACACTGTTCTCAAAACTACCTGGTACTGGCACAAGAACAGACATATAGAATAATGGAACCAAACAAGAACCCAGAAATTGACCCAAGCCATTATGCTCAATTAATATTTGAAAAAGAAAGCAAGAGCACACGATGGAATCAAGACAGTCTCTTCAATAAACAGTGTTGGGAAAATTGGACAGATAGATGCAAAAAAATGAAACTAGACCACCAACTCACACCATACACAAAAATAAACTCAAAATGAATAAAGGATTTAAATGTAAGATGGGGGCAACCAAGATGGCGGCATAGGTAAACACCTATTGTGCTGCCCCTCGCAACAATTCAAAAACTACAACATAACAACAAAACAAGCATCATCCAGAATCACCGGAAAGCTGGCTGAGTGAAAACTCCACAAATGAAAGTAAAGGTGGGACACTGAGACTCAGAAGGGCGGTGGAGCACAGCCTTGAAGATACACGCGAAATCAGAGGTTAGGAGCCGTGGCCACGCGCATGGGCTGTAGGGCTGACAGCAGCAATCCTGGCTGGATTTCTCCAATGGGGAGGGCGGAGACGTCCCACTGCACAGATTCCTCAGTGCCAGGCAAAGTCCGAAGTCCAGAGTACACACCCTAAAAGCCGGGCACAGCAGAGGACTCCTAGTCTGAGGAGAATCCGGGTTGCTTGGAACAGCAGTTTGCGTGCATAAAGTATGCGACAGCACAGATGCGGGACTTGCTCCCTGGCTACTTGCCCCCTGGTCCCGGAGACCACGGGACTGCTTTGTTTTAAAACCCTGGGCAAGACTTTGGGTGTGGAAACTCATTTGGGGAGAGACAGAGTTGCCTGGCAAAGGGTAGAGACTAGCGACTTTCTCTTGGAGTTGCCTGCAACCATTACCACCCAACAGAGTCCTGTGTGCTGCATAGGATGTAGCTGATGCTGACCCTGGCTGCTCATCTCAGAGATTCCTCCCATCCAACCTGAACACAGTCTCCCTTCACAGCCAATTGGCCTGGAGGTCAAACCCTCCTAGGGCTAACAACAACAAGCTGTGCTTAAATTCAAAAATACTGTACAACACATAAAGGATTGAAGGAAGAGTACCCAACTCAGGTAACTGGGGAGGCTGAGCCATTGTCCCTTAGAGGACATCTACCACATAAAGCAGCCACCATGCAGAGACATGAAAAGAAATCAGGTGTGAAAGAAATGGAGGAAAAAATACGACGAGACATAGAGTTCAAAACCACGGTTATAAGGCTTTTCAAGAGGCTCCTAGAAAAGGCCAATGAACTTAATGAGAACTACGAGGAAATGAACAAGACCAACGAGGAAATGAACAAGACTTAAGATGAAATGAATGAGACCTACAAGGAAATGAATGAGACTTACAAGGAAATGAATGAGACCTATAAGGAAATGAACAAGACCCACAAAGATATGAACAATACCCTCACGGATATGAAAAAGGACCAACTCGAAATCAAGCATACACTGACTGAAATAAAAAAAAATATTACACAAAGTCCTAAAAGCAGTCCAGAGGGCCACAAGAACCAAGTCAAAGATTTGAAATACAAAGAAGCAAAATCCACTCGGCTGGAAAAGCAAGAAACAAAAAGAATCCAGATAATTGAAGATAGTGTAAGGGGCCTCTGGGACAACCTCAAGCATACCAACATCCGAATTATGGGGGTGGCAGAAAAAGAGAGAGAGCAAGGTAATTAAAACCTACTTGAAGAAATAGTGACTGAAAACTTCCCCCACCTGGTGAAAGAAACTGACCTAAAAGCCCAAGAAGTACACAGAACCCCAAAATATAGGAATCTAAAGAGGCCCACACCAAGACACATCATAATTAATATGTCAAGAGCAAAAGATAAAGAGAGAATATTAAAAGCAGCAAGATAAAAACAGTTAGTTACCTATAAGGGAGCACCCATACGACTGTCAGCAGATTTCCCCACAGAAATAATGCAGGCCAGACGGGAGTGGCAAGAAATATTCGAAGTAATGAATAGCAAGTATCCACAACCAAGATTACTCTATCCAGCAAAGCTATCATTCAGAATTGAAGATCAGATAAAAAAGGGGGAACAATGTAATTAATAAAGTGAACAATAAAAAAATTTACCTTAAAAAATAAAAAAAGAGGAGAGTCTAAGGGAAGTTTGGGACAACACAACACAAAACTACTTCTGCATAATAGGGGTGTCAGAATGACAGGAAACTGAGGAAAGAATAGAAAACCTGTTTGAAGAAGTAATGACAGAAAACTTCCCTGATATAGGGAAGAAAAAAACTCACACAAGTCCAAGAAGCTCACAGAGTCCCAAACAAAATGAATCCCAAAAGACCGATGCCAAGGCACATTATAATTAAATTAGAAAATACCAAAAACAAAGCAAGAATATTAAAAGCAGCCAGAGAGAGACAAAAAGTTACCTACAAAGGATCACCCATTAGACTACTACCAGATTTCTCAACAGAAGCACATCAGGCCAGAAGGGAATAGAATGAAATATACAAAATCATGCAAAGGAAGGGTCTGAATCCAAGAATACTGTACCTAGCAAGGCTATCAATCAAAATTGAGGATAAAATCAGAAGCTTCACAGACAAAAAAGGACTAAGGGACTTTATCACCACCAAACAAGAAATGCTAGAGATGCTAAAGTGTTTGCTGTAAAAGCAGAAATATGAAGCAAAGAAGGAACGCATGCATAAAAAATAAAAATTGTGACAAACAAGTACCTATGAATTATACCTTTATATGTAAATGGATTATATACCCAAATCAAAAGACATAGTATAGCTGAGTGGATGAGAAAGCATGACCTATATCTCTGCTGTCTATAGGAAACCCACCTCAGGAAAAAAAAGACTCACACAGACTGATGGTGAAGGGAAGGAAAAAGGTATTTCAGAAAAATGGAGATGGAAAAAAAGCTGGGGTAGCAATACTTATATTTGACAAACTAGATCTCAAAGTGGAGGACATATTAAGAGATAAGGAATGCCACTTCAGAATACTAAAGGGAGAAATCCAATACAAAGATATAACTCTGGTAGACATATATACACCCAATTCAGGAGCACCCAAATACATAAAAAAACACACATACAACTTCTGGACCATATCAAGGAAGATAGTGATAGGAAAACTGTCATAATAGGGGACTTTAATACCCACTAACATCACTGGACAAGTCCTCTAAACAAAATATCAGCAAAGATATATCAATCCTAAATGACACACTAGATCAGATGGAATTAACATCTTCCAAACATTTCACCCCAGAGTCATGGAATATACATTCTTTTCAAGTGCACATGGGTCATTTTCAAAGATAGACCATATACAGGCAAAGTATCTTCAAATTCAAGAGATAGAAATCATATCAAGCATATTCCCAGATCATAAAGGAATAAAACAGAAATCAACAATAAAAACAATACAAAACAATCAAACACACAGAGTCTAAATAACATGCAATTGAACAATGACTGGGTTACAAGAGGGATCAAAGAAAAAATAAAAAGCATCATGGCAACAAATGACAATGAAAACAAAACAATCCAAAAATCTATGGGACACAATGAAAGCAGTCTTGTGAGGGAAGTTCATAGTTCTACAACCAAAAACAAGGAACAATGGTAATAAATTACCTAACGGTACAACTCAAAGAGTTAGAAAGAGAGCAACAAGAAAAGCCCAACATAAGCAGAAAGAAGGAAATAGTAGAGATCACAGTGGTGATAAATGAAATAGAGACACACACAAAAAAACAATACATAAGATCAACAAAATCAAGAGGTGGTTCTTGAAAGGATAAACAAGAATGATGAACAGACTCACCAAGAATCAAAGAAAGAGGAACCAAATAAACAAAATCAGAAATGAAAGAGGTGAAATAACAACCGACCCAACAGAAATACAAATGATTATGAAAAACTCTATTCCAATAACATGGACAACCTTGATGAAATGGACATATTTCTAGAAAAATACAAGCTCCCAAAACTCAACCAAGAAGACTAAAAAAAAACCTAAATAGGCCGATAACTACCAAAGAAATTGAAACAGTGATCAAAAACCTTCCAGCAAACAAAAGCCCTGGTCCAGACAGCTTTACAGGTGAGTTCTGCCAAGCACACAAGGAAGAACTAAAACCTATCCTCCTCAGACGATTCCAAAAAAGTCAAAAGGAAGGCACACTTCCAAGCTCTTTCTATGAAGCTAGCATTACCCTAACCCCAAAACCAGATAAAGACACTACAAATAAAGAGGACTACAGGCCAATAACCTTGATGAACATAGATGCTAAAATTCTCAACAAAATTTGAGCAACTTGGATTCAGCAATACATTAGAAAGATCATACACCATGACCCAGTGGGATTTATTCTGGGGATACAAGGATTGTACAATATCCACAAATCAATAAATGTGACACACCACATAAACTGAGAGACAAAGATCATACAATCATATCAATTGATGCAGAAAAGGCATTTGACAAAATCCAACACATTTTCTTGATAAAAACTCTCAGCAAAGTAGGAATAGCGGGATCACACCTCAATATAATAAAAGCCCTATATGACAAATCTACAGCCAACATCATAAACAATGGGCAAAAACTAAACTCATTTTCCCTAAGAACAGGAAGAAAACAAGGATTCCCACTTTCACTATGCCTATTTGACATAGTACTAGAAATACTAGCCATACCAATCAGACAAGAAGAAGAAATACAAGGCATCCAAATTGGAAATGAAGAAGCAAAACTGTCCTTAATTATAGATGACATGATATAGTACATAGAAAACCCCAAAGATTCCATCAAAAAACAACTATACCTAATAAATGAACTTGGTAATATAGCAGAAAAAAATTTTAACACCCAGAAATCTATGGCTTTTTTATACAGCAATAATGAACTCACAATAAGAGAAATGAAAAAAAAATCCCATTTACCATTGAACCAAAAATATAAGATAACTAGGAATAAACTTAAGTAAGAACATAGAAGACCTGTAATCAGAAAACTATAGAATATTGAAAAGAGACATAGAAGAAGACATAAACAAATGCAAGAACATATCATGTTCATGAATTGGTAGAATCAACATCATTAAAATGCCCATGCTACCTAAAGCAATCTATAGATTCAATACAATGGTATATTTCAAAGATCTAGAACAAACTCTACCAAAATGCATCTGGAATAAAACGATGCTAAATAGCCACAGTTATCCTGAGAAAGAAGAACAAATTTGGAGGATCACAATACCATACATCAAGGTACATTACCAAACCATGGTTCTCAAAACTGCCTGGTACTAGCACAAAAACTGACATATAGACCAATATAACAGAATAGAGAACACAGAAATTGACCCAAGCTATTATTCTAAATTAATATTTGACAAAAGGAGGCAAGAGCATACAATGGAGTCAAAATAGTCTCTTTAATAAATAGTGCTAAGAAATTTGGTCTGAAACATGCAAAAAATGAAACTGTATCACCAATTTATATCACACACAAAAAAACAAACTCAAAATGTCTTAATGACTTGAATATAAGAAGTAAAACCATAAAAATCCTACAATACTAAATAGTCAGCAAAATTGCAGACACATGTCGTAGCAATATCTTTACAGACACAAATCTCACAGCAAGAGAGACTAAGGAGAAAATAAACTAATGGGACTACATCAAAATAAAAAGCTTCTACACAGCAAAAGAAACCATCAATGAAACAACAAGAAAGCCCAATGCATGGGAGAACATATTTGCCAATGCTATCTCCTATAAGGATTTAATCTCCAACATTTACAGGGAACTCATACAAGTTAACAAAAGGAAGATAAGCAACCCAATCAAAAAATGGAAAAAGGACCTAAATAGACACTTTTCAAAAGAGGACAGAAGGAAGGGTAAGAGACACATGAAAACATGCTCAAATTTCCCAATCATTGGATAGATGCAAATCAAAACACTAATGAGGTATCATCTTACACCTGTCAGAATGGCTATCATAAACAAATCAACAAATGACAAGAAATGGGGAGGATGCTGAGAAAAAGGGACCCTCCTTCACTGTTGGTGGGAATCCAGACTGGTGCTGCCATTTTGGAAAACAATATGGTGTTTACTCAAAATTTTAAAATTAACTGCCATTTGACCTAGTTATACTGCTTCTAGGAATATATTCTAAGAAAACAGAAACACCAATCAGAAAGGATATATGCAACCCTATGTTCATAGCAGCACAATTTACAATAGCTAAGATATGGAAACAGCCTACATGCCCATTATCAGATGAGTGGATTATAAAACTATGGTACATCTACACAATGGAATACTATGCTGCTGTAAAAAAGAAGGAATTCTTACCATTTGCAACAGCATGGATAGAGCTGGAGAGCATTATGCTAAGTGAAATAACCCAGTCAGTTAAAGAAAAATACCACATGATTTCACTCATCCTATCTAATAAAAGAATAATATGCAAATGGACCATACCTCTGTTATACCCATAAGCCACGCCCACAATTCACTCACTCCCACCAGCCAATCAAGAACAAATATGCAAATTAACCCCAACCAATGGGTGTGGCTATGGAGAGAGCAGGAGGCAAAGCTTGCATTTCCCCAGCAATGGAGGAGGCCAAGCTTTCTGCACACTCTGTACAGCCCAGGTCTCCATCAATGCTACAAAGTTTCAATTATAGAAGATAAATAAATCCCAACAAAAATTGCAGCAGCCACAGAGCTGGAGAGATCAGGAGGCTAGGGTTGCTCCTGACAATGGAGGAAGCCAAGCTTTCCACAACCCTGGCCTGACTTGGCCTCCACTTAAGGCTACAAAGTTTCAATTATCTGATCTAATAAAGAGGGAATATGCAAATTGACCATCACACTGTCACAATGGAGGCAGTGCCCATAGCCACAAGATGGCAGTGCCCAGTACCCTCAGCCCTGCCAGAGTCCCACAGTCCTTTCAGCCCTGCCAGGGGGACAGCAGGTGCATGGTGTAGTCAAACCTGCCCTCAGCCCCTCAGCCACCCAAGGTCAGCCCGAGGTGCATGCAAGTGTTGGATGGCAGCTGCCAAGCTGATGCCCAAGGCACAGGCAAGTCTCAACTGGTGGCTGCCCAGCTGCCCAGGGCCACCCAAAGCTCAGGTAACCAGAGCCAGCTGAGGAGTGCGCTGCTGGCAGTGGCAGCAGCAGAGGTGTGATGGGATCATTGCCTTCCCCTGATTGCTGGTCATCTCCCACCCCTGAAGGCTCCCAGACTGCGAGAGGGGTCAGGCCAGGCTGAAGGACGCCCCACCAGTGCACGAATTTTCATGTACCAGGCCTCTAGTAGAAGATAAATAAATCCCTACAGAAATGGCAGCAGCCACAGAGCAAGCAGGAGGCTTGGCTCTGCTCCAGACAGTTTCAATTGTAGAAGATAAATAAATCCCAGATACCAAGACCTCTGCTTGGGTTGCTGGGGGTCATGACTGGCCTCCAAACCATTGCAGGCCCCTTGCCCAGGCTGCCCTACATTCCAAGGGAACCCCCACCCTGATCTGGGACACAATTCAGGGCAAACCAGCTGGCCTCACCCATGCCCCAGGCCTCTATCCTATCTAATGAAAGGTAATATGCAGATTGACCATCACTCCAACACACAAGATGGCTGCCCCCATGTGGTCAAAGATTCTGCCCCCATGTGGACACAAGATGGCCACCATAAGATGGCCAGCAGGGGAGGGTGGATGGGAGGGACCAGGCCTGCAGGGGAGGGCAGTTAGGAGCAAACAGGCTGGCAGGGGAGTGGTTAAGGGGTGATCAGGCTGGCAGGCAGAAGTGGTGAGGGGCAATCAGGAAGGCAAGCATGTGAGCAGTTGGGAGTCAGCAGTCCTGGATTGTGAGAGGGATGTCTGACTGTGCTTTTAGGCCCGATCTGGTAGCATCAGGCATAAAAGTGCAGTCGGACATCTCTCGAGGGATCCCAAGTTGGAGAGGGTACAGACTGGGCTAAGGGACACCCTCCCACCCCCTGTGCATAAATTTTGTGCACTGGGCCTCTAGTTTATGGATAATAAAGAACATTATAACCTGATGAATGAAATGATAGATACAGAGGCAGAGAAGCATCAAACAGACTGTCAAATTACAGTAAGTAGCCTGAGTGGGAGGGGGTGGGGAATGTAAGAGACCAACCAAAGGACTTGTATGCGTGCATATAACCATAACCAATGGACACAAGTCACTGGGGGGATGAGGTGAGGGCATATGCTGGGGGGTTAGGAGAGGCCGGGGGAAGGTCAAGAGGGGGGGTGACATATGTATACTATTTGTAATACTTTGAACAATTAAAAAAATTTTAAAATATTTAATCAGGAAGTGGGTTTATTTTCACTTCTAGATTTTATTTTAATTGGAAAAGATTCTCAGAGAAAAAAGTTTCAAAACTGAAAGTTGACTAAAGCAATATTATTATAATGAATATGCTTAAGAAATAATTTTTAGAACCTACTGTATTTGTTAATCAAAATGTTAAATTTTATTTTTTTAATATATTTTATTGATTTTTTACAGAGAGAAAGGGAGAGGGATAGAAAGTCAGAAACATTGATGAGAGAGAAACATCGATCAGCTGCCTCTTGCACATCTCCTACTGGGGATGTGCCCACAACCAGGGTACATGCCCTTGACCGAAATCGAACCCGGGACCTTTCAGTCTGCAGGCCGACGCTCTATCCACTGAGCCAAACCAGTTTCTGCCAAAATGTTAAATTTTCAATGCCAATTTAACAGCAAGCTCTTCTACATATAGTTTGATAATGGCCTTGAAACTACAAATGAGATTATTGGACTTGATTAAATAGCTTCTGTTGAACTAACAATGCTCCATTTGAGATTCAGGTGACAGTTTATATGATGGTAAGGGAAAATAGAGATAAGATGAACAGAGATGTAAATATAAAATTTTTAAAAATGTGATCTTTAAAAGTGTTAAACATCTAAAACAAAAACATGTAGAAGGGCAGAAAAGATCCTAAAATGAAAATAATCTTAATTATTTGGACTATTTCAATCAGGAAAATGTCTAAGACTTTTCCATTTCCAAAAACACTTTTTACTTCAAGATAGTCAGGTAAGAAATTCTGTTTTTGGAAATTTGATATAATTTATTTTTCTCTCATATGAGGATGTTCAAGTCTTTTATAACATAATTTTATAAATCCAACAAAATACAGGATAGACAATCATAACAATATATTGCCAAAGTGTTAGGATTTTTATAGATTATGGAAGTACTGAACAGGTAGACCTAATTATAAAGGAAATGCAAGGCTCGAATATAGTTTTTGTATTTGTTTTAACAAGGGAACTGACTATAAAGAAAGTCATTTTTTCCACATGGAAAACCACTAGTCTATCTGAATATTATACTGCATCAGGTCACAAGGGCCTTCCTTCGTATAGCTAGAAGATGCTCAAAAATTTATCAACAGCAAGATATGTTCTTCTATGTGATTGGATAAATTACATTCTTCAAAGACTGTGAAAGGAACATTGAAGGGGAAAAAGTTTGCTTCTTAAGAAATGAATGGATATAGTCACGGACTTGTTTGTTACCTGAATGCAGTTTCCAAGATTTTTTTTTCTATTGCCAATACCTATTCAGGGCTATTGTGTACTATACTGCTTTAAGAAAGGCACAGATATTTCCATAGAGCAATATCATTTTACCTCATGAAAGAAAGAAACCTCAAAATGTCAATGATATTTTTTTCCTCTGATATCATCATCCAATATCTTTTTACAGATTGAGTGTTTATATCAAGAGGAAAGGTGATATAAGTTAGATTGTATTTCTAAAAGGATGTGCCAATCTAAACTTCCAGTCAATTAGCCTTAGGTATAACCAAAGCAAGAAAAGCTTTCATAAAACTCTGGGCAATTTGCTGTAAGTTCAGATGACATTCAAAGTATGTTTAAAGTTTTAATTTTCACTATTAAGGGATTAGAGAAGTTTCTGTTGCCTTTTATCAAGGAGGCCTTCAACATAAAATTTCTAATTCAGTTCAAACTTTCTCATGCACCTTACACTTTTCCTCAGCTTTAATAGTCTATAGATATATGATACTTTTAAATTTCCCCAAGATCACCAAACTAATAGGTGATAAATCTAGGATGAAACACATATTATCTGTACTTAGTCTAATGTTTTACCTACAGTCATGGAAAGAGTTTGCAAAATAAGAGAAATAGAAGTAAATTTAAGATAAGAAGAAAGAGGCTATAAAGATAGAGCCTAAATGTGTTATCAATCACTGATAAACATTTTATATTTTTTCTCTTAAGATTTAAAAACATTGAAATGCATATGTTTAAATATAGAAGTTGATTTGTTTCTTTTTCAAATGTTAACATGACCTTAGGCAAAATATAAAACATTTCCTTCTCCCCAGGAAGCTTCTTCATGACTGCTTTAGTCAATCACAAAACCCATAGGCAAATACTGCTTGTTTCTAAGATCAGGGATAACTTTTGCCTATTCCTGAACTTTACAAGAGTGAAATTATACAGTGTACATAATTTTGTACATGTATTATTTCATTCAACATACTTTTTTATATTCATCCATGCATTGGCATCTATAATTAGCTCATTTTTATTATTTTTTAATCTTCATTGTTGTGAGTATTACATTTCCCTCCTCCCATCCCCCATTGCACTCCTTCACCCAGATCCCATCCTGTCCCAAGCCTTCACCATACTATTGTCTATATCTATGCATAATGCATACTTGCATATAGATTCTTTGCTTAATCACTTACCACCCTCTTCCCCCATTCCCTCTGAGATTCGTAAGTCTATTCCATGTTTTCAAGCTTCTGGTTCTATTGTATTCATCAGTTTGTTTTGTTCATAAGATTCTTTGTGTATTTGACTTTTAGATCTATTGATGATAGATATGCATTTATTGTCATTTTATTGTTCATATTTCCTCCTCCTCCTCCTTCTCCTCCTCCTTCTCCTCCTCCTCTTCCTCCTCCTCCTCTTCTTCTTCCTCTTCTTAAATAATACCATTCAACATTTCATGCAGTATTAGTTTGGTGGTAATGAACTCCTATAGCATTTTCTTGTCTGTGAAGCTCTTTATCTGACCTTCAATTATAAATGAGAGCTTTCCTGGGTAGAGTAATCTCAATTTAGATCTTTACTTTTCATCACTTTGAATATTTCTTGCCACTCCTTTCTGGCCTGAAAAGTTTCTGTTGAGAAATCAACTGACAGTCATATGGGTGCTCCCCTATGGGTAACTAACTTCTCGTCTCTTGATGCTTTTAAGATTCTGCCTTTGTCTTTAACCCTTGGCATTTTAATTATAATGAGTCTTGGTGTGGGCCTCTTTTGGTTTCTCTTGTTTGGGACTTTTTGTGCTTCCTGAACTTGTAAGTCTATTTCTTTCAGCAGGTAGGGAGATTTCCTGTCATTATTTCTTCAAGTAGGTTTTCAATTTCTTGCGCTCTCTCTCTTATCATTCTAACATCCCCATGGTGCAAATATTGATATGCTGGAAGTTGTCCTAGAGGCTCTTTACACTATCTTCATTTTTGTAAATTTTTTATGTCCTTCTGATTGGGTGTTTTTTGCTTTCTCATATTCCAAATCACTGATTTGATTCTCAGCATCTTCTACTCTACTTTTGATTCCCTGTAAATTATTCTTCGTTTCAGTTAGTTTGTCCTTTATTTCTGACTTGTCCTTTTTAATTTCTTTGGTGTTCTCTCTAAATTCTTGAAATTCTCATTAAGTTTCTTGAACATTCTTATAATCATTATTTTCAATGTTGTATCTAGTGGTTTGCTTTCATTTCATTTAGTTCTTATTTTGGAGATTTCTTCTGTTCTTTTATTTGTGACATTTTTCTTTGTTTCTGCATTTTGGCTGCATCCCTGTGTTTGTTTCTATGTATTAGGTAGAGCTGTTATTTCTCCTGGAAACGGTAGTGGCTTTGTGCAGTAGCTGTCCTGTGAGGACTGGGCTGTGTACTGTTATATTGTAGTTGAGCCTTGATTGCTGTTGAAGTCACTTGCAGGATTTGGCCTCCTGGCCAAATAGCTATGAGGACCAGCTGTGAATACAGCAAAAGAACTGCTGTGCTGGAGACACTCCTATATGGGAGGTCTTGCTTTAGTGCTCTGATGCTTTCTGAGTCTCCTCCTTGATTGTATCACTCATGGATGTGGTAGAGTTGTAATCTTGGGTGGTCTGAAGCTGTCCACTCAATGCAAGGCTCTGGGGCATTCTGGAAGGTGTAAAGTCAGCCACTGCCTGTGCCCTGCCTAGGGCCACCTGTCACAAGATACAGAGCAATCTGAAGATTTCTGTTACTTGTGTAAGGAGGTGCCCAGGAAAGGACAAGCTGTGAACCTTGGAAAGCTGTTCCTAGTGCCAGACCAGGGGTCACTTATTAAGAGTTATGGGGCATGCTGAGTCCAGTTGCTGCTTGTTTGACATATTTTAGCAAAGTCTGAAGCTAAGCCAGGACAGACCATTCATATAGAAAAGATACTGAACACAGCTTGAGTTAGCTGCAAATTAGGAGGGATGAGATCTCAGGGAATCATCCGCGTGGGGTGAAGAGTATGGGCCCAGTTGACAAAGACTTAGATATCACACCTGACAGTCAGTTCACTTGTGGCGGAGGTCAAAGCATAGGAACAATGACCCCTGACAGCACTTTTGTCTGGGAGAAAGCTTCCCCCCAGTTCTTGCCCTGATGCCTGACAATTTAGTTCCTCCCTGTATGTTTCTGGATTCTTTCAAGCTGCTGCCCCAGTGCTAGATCTCAGAGGAAAGGAGTCTGACTAAGTTCATGCGTGGCCCCTTTAAGAAGAACTACCTGGGTCTCTGACTGCCTCCATGTCACTAAGCCACAATATCCACTGGATTTTACAGTCCGAAGTTATAGGAATTTCTCTGCCCAGAAATGGAACCCTGGGCTGACAGTTATAGTGTGAGTTTGAGACTCCTTATTCCTCACAGGAAGCCTTGTCAGACAAAATATCCCTTCCAATTAAAAAAAAAAAAGATATGTGTGAATGTTGGACCAGCCTGTTCTGTGTTTCCACCCCTCCTACCAGTCTCAATGTGCTTTCTTCTTTAGTTCTCTAGTAGTAGGACTTCCATTTAGCCAGCTTTCAGGCCATTCTGAAAGATGGTTGCTCTGTATTTTAGGTGTAATTTGATGTGGTTGAGGGAGGATACGAATACCTCATTTATCTACCCATTCTTTACTTTTTGAAGAGAAATAATCCTTTGTATGAAAATTGATGATTTATTTATATATTTATTGGAATAGAATTACAGGTTATAGTGTTGGCATATCCTTAACTTTATAAGTAATTTCTAAAACCCTTTTCATGGTGACTAAAATCTTCCACTCCCACGACCAATACATGGCATTTCATTTAACCTTAATCTTTATAAACATTTGCATTTGTTGGTCTTTTAATTATAGATATTTTAGTAGGTGCAAAAACCTCTCATACTGTTTTAGATTTGCATTTAGCTGCCCAATAATAATAATGTGCACATTTTCATGTATTTAATGACCATTTTATATCTTCTTTTTAAAGCTTCTACTCAAGTCTTTTGCTTGTGTTTTTTTTTCTTCTTCTGGGAATTATTGAGTAGTAAGAATTGCTTATATACCATATTTTCTGGCATATAAGACAACTTTTTAACCCAGAAAAATCTTCTCAAAAGTCAGGGGTAGTCTTATACGCAGGGTGTAAAAATACTGTAGTTTGCAGTTATGATGAGTGTTACTAACTTGCCAGGGACTTGCCTGGCACTTGCTCTCTTTCCAGTGTTTGTTATCTTCCTCCTATCATCATCAGTTCCAAGTCATCTTATATGCCAGAAAACATGGTATTTAGAATAAATTCTTTGTCAGATATATGTATTGACATTTTTCCCAGTCTGTGGTTTGCCTACTAATTTTAAACTCTTTTTAAATTGATGTAGAATTTATGTATAATATTATATTAGCTTTAGATCTACAGCATAATGATTTGACATCTGTATAAATTGCAAAAGGATCACCGCATAAGTCTAGTTAACATATGCCACCTTATATAGAAACAAAAAGTTTTTTTCTCTTTTGATGAGAAACTTAAGACTTACTTTCTAACAAATTTCAAATATACAATATAGTACTATTAACTATAGTCACCATGTTGCACATTACATTCCCATGACATATTGATTTTTAAACTGAATTTATACCTTTTGAACCCCTTCACTGATTTAGCACCCCAATTCCCACTTTTGACAACCACCAATCTGTTTTTATATCTATGAGCTAGGGTTATTTGTTTATTTGATTTTTAAAAAATATTCTACATACAACTGAGATCATATGGTATTTTTCTTTCTTTTTCTGACTAATGTTACTAAACATAATATCTCTAAGTTCCATGCATGTTGTTATAAATGGCAAGATTATTTTCTTCCTTATGGTCAAATTATATATATCCTATCTAATAAAAGAGTAATATGCAAATTGACCAACACACAATTTGGCCACCCTCTGTGGTCAAAGATGGCTGCCCCATGTGGACACAAAATACCCGCCACAAGATGGCCAGCAGGAAAGGACTGTTGTGGGTAATCAGGGTAGCAGGGGCGGGCAGTTGGGAGGAACCAGGCCTGCAAGGGAGGGAAGTTATGGGTGCCTGGGCTGGCAGAGGAGGGCAGTTGGGGGAGATCATGCCTGCAAGGGAAGGCAGTTGTGGGGGACCAGGCCAGCAGGGGAGGGAGGATAGGAGAGACCAGGCCTGTAGGGGAGGGCAGTAGGGGGCAAACAGGCCTGCAGGGGAGAGAAGTTAGGGTTGACTGGGCCAGCAGAAGAGGGCATTGGGGAGGACCAGGCCAGCAGGGGAGAGCAGTTAGAGGCAATCAGGCCAGGAGGGGAGGGCAGTTAGGGTGACCAGGTTGGCAAGGGAGGGAAGTTAAGGGTGACCAGGCCAGCAGGGGAGGTTATTTAGGGGCAATCGGGCCAACAGGGGAGCAGTTAGGTGTCGATCAGGCTGGCAGGGGAGTGGTTAGGGCATGATCACTCTGGCAGGCAAAAGCTGTTAGGGGCAATCAGGCAGGCAAGCAGGTGAGTGGTTGGGAGCCAGCAGTCCTGGATTGTGAGAGGGATATCCAATATTGGAGAGGGTGCAGCTTGGGCTGAGGGACAGCACCTTCCCCTTTGCACAAATTTTGTGTACCTGGCCTCAAGTGTGTGTGTGTGTGTGTAGATAGATATATATATATATATATATATATATATATATATATATATATATATATAGTGGTCTGGTGCACAAAATTGGTGTGGGGGGGGTGGTTCCCTCAGCCTGACCTGTACCCTCTCCAATCCAAAACCACTGCCTCCTAAGTGCTCACTTGCCTGTCTGCCTAATGCCCCTAACTTCTCCCCTGCTGGCCTGATGGCCCTAACTGCTCTCCCCTCCTTCTCTGATCCCCTTGTGCTCTCCCTTCCTGTCTTGGCCTTCAGACCCCAGTGCTGGAGTCCTGAGAGCTCTGCACGAAAACCTCACCCCCATCCTGATGCCCCCCTTTGGGCCAGACAGTGCCATGGGCCTGTGTGCATTTCTGCCGGGAACCTGCCATGGATGATCCTAATGCGCCCTGCTGGGCCAGGTGACATTGCAGGCATGCATGCGCTTCTGCTGGGGAGCTATCCCCGCCAGCAGCCTCACATCCTGGTGGCAGAAGAGGGCATTGGGGAGGACCAGACCACCAGGGGAGAGCAGTTAGGAGCAATCAGGCTGGCAGGGGAGGGCAGTTAGGCCAACAAGGCTGGCAAGTGAGGAAAGTTTGGGGTGAACAGACCAGCAGGAGAGGGCAGTTAGGGGCAATTGGACCAGCAGAGGAGCAGTTAGGCATTGATCAGGCTGGCTGGAGAGTGGTTAGGAAATGATCAGGCTGGCAGTCAGAAGCTGTTAGGGGCAATCAGGCAGGCAGACAGACGAGCAGCTGGGAGCCAGCAATCCTGGATTGTCAGAGGGATGTCCCAGATTGAAGAGGGTGCAGCCTGGGATGAAAGACAGCCTCTCTCCCTGTGCACAAATTATGTGTACCAGGCCTCAATTGTGCATGTGTGTGTGTGTATAGTGGTCTGGTGCACAAAATTCATGCATGGAGGGAGTCCCTCACCCTGACCTGCACTCTCTCCAATCTGGGAAAACTTTCTCACAATCCAGAACCACTGGCTCCTAAGCACTAATGTGTGTGTATATTGTGGTCTGGTGCACAAAGTCCCCACCCCCCAGCTCCTTTGGGCACACCTTTTACTGGTTGTGACTCAGACAGTGTAACCAACAAATTATCATATTCCCTCTTTATTATATAGGATATATACTCTTACGTAGCAAATCTTTATTCATTCCTCCATGGATAAATATTTATGTTGTTTTCATATCTTGGGTACTATAGATATGCAACAATGAACATGGGGATGAATATATCTTTTGAATTAGTGTTTGTATTTTCTATGGATAAACACACTGAAGTGGATTTGCTAAACCATATGGAAGTTCTTTTTAAATTTTTTGTGGAAATCTCTGCACTTTTTTTTCAAGATGTTTGCACCAATTTTCAGTCCCATCAACAGTGCTCAAGGATTCTTTTTTCTCCACATACATGCCAACACTTGTTATTTCTTATCTTTTTTTGCTAGCCATTTGAATAAGAATGACATTGAATATTATTGTAATTTTTATTTCCCTGATGATTAGTGATGTTGTGTATTTTTTCATGTACCTGTTAGCCATTTGGATATCCTCTTTGGAAAAATGTCTATTGAGCTAATCTACCCATTTTTTAATCAGGTTGTTTGTGGGATTTTGTTATTGAGGATTTTTCTTTATTTTTTTCTATTGTATTTATTTTATTTTTATATATTTTTAAATCTTTATTATTAAGAGTATTACAAATGTCCCCCTCCACCATTGTCATTGTTTACCCATTTCTCAACCTGATCCAGGCCTTCACCACCCTATTGTCTATGTCCATAGGTAAGATCTTTGGTTAATCTCTTCCTACCTTCCTCCCTTCTTCCTTCTGAGATTCTTCAGCCTGTTCTATGCTTCCATGCCTGATTCTATTATATTTACCAGTTTATTTTGTTCCTTAGATTTCTTATTTGTTTATTTTGATTTTTATTTTCAATTGTTGATAGATATGCATTTGTTGCCATTTTATTGTTCATATTTTTATCTCCTTGTTCTTGCTCTTCTTCTTGTTATTGTTCTTCTTGATCTTCTCCTTCTCCTTCTCCTTCTCCTTCTCCTTCTCCTTCTCCTTCTCCTTCTCCTCCTCCTCCTCCTCCTCCTCCTCCTCCTCCTCCTCCTCTTCCTCCTCCTCCTCCTTCTTCTTCTTCTTCTTCTTCTTCTTCTTCTTCTTCTTCTTCTTCTTCTTCTTCTTCTTCTTCTTCTTCTTCTTCTTCTTCTTCTTCTTCTACATTTCATTTGATACTGGTTTGTTTGTGATGAATTCATGCAGCTTTGCCTTGTTTGTAATACTCTTTATCTGACCTTCAATTCTAAATAAGAGCTTTGCTGGGTAGAGTAACCTTAGTTGTAGGATCTTGCTCTTCATCACTTTGAATATTTCTTACCACTCCCTCGGGCCTGCTGAGTTTCTGTTGAGAAATCACCTAACAGTTACATGGGTGCTTCCTTGTAGGTAGCTAACTGCTTGTCTCTTGATGCTTATAAGATTCTCTCTTTGTCTTTAGTCCTTAGCCTTTTAACCATGATGTGTCTTGGTGTGTTCCTCTTTGGATTCTTTTTGTTTGGGACTCTTCATGCTTATTGGACATGTAAGTTTATTTCTTTCACCAGATAGGGGAAGTTTTCTGTCATTATTTCTTCAAATAGGTTTTCAGTATCTTGCTTTCTCTCATCTCCTCCTGGCACATCCATAATGCAAATGTTGGTATGCTTGAAGTTGTCCCAGAGGCTCCTTACACTATCTTCATATTTTTTGGATTTTTTGGGGGGAAGGGCTCTTCTAATTGGTTGTGTTTTGCTCCCTCATATTCTACATCATTGATTTGATTCTCAGACTCTGCTACTCTACTGTTGAATCCATGTAAATTATTTTTTATTTCAATTAGAGTATGCTTAATTTCTGACTCAGTCTTTTTTCATGTCTTTGACTTTCTCCCTGAGATCCTTGAAAGTCATAAAAATTCTTGAGTGACCTTATACGCATTTTTTGAACTGTCTCCAAAAGTTTCTGTATTTCTATTTCTCTTCTTTGTGACATGTTTCTTTGTTTCTTCATTTTGGCTGCTTCCTTGTATTTGTTTAAAAGTATTAGGTAGAGCTGCTATGTCTCCTGGAATTGGCAGAGTGCCATCGTGTCATAGGTGTCTGTAAGGCCTAGGGAATTAGTACCTACACTCCCCTGAGCTGAGAACTCTAGATGCATTTCTGTGTGGGCTGTATACACAGTCTTATAGTTGAACCTTGATGTTACAGGGAGGAATTGATCTCTAAGCCAATTGGTTTTGAGGACCAGCTGCACCTACAGTGGGAGAGCAGCTATGCAGGAAATACCTTGATGGAGCAGGACTTGCTTCAGTGGGGTTTTGGTGCTCAGTGAGTCTGCCCTTTGAGTGTGTTGCTCATAGATGTGTAGAGTTACAATCTGATATGTCTGAAGCTGTCCACCAGGTGCACTGGCTCTTTGGTCTCCAGAGAGGTACAAAGTCAGCCACTGCCTGGGGCCACCCTGCAGGCACTATTTGTATTGGACTTGAAGGTGCCCAGGTGAGTCCTAGCTGTGAAGCAAGGCAGACTCATGTGAGTGCAGGGTCTTGGGCCTTTTATTGACAAGTTTGGGGCATGCTGAACCAGATGCAATGTGTTTTATAGATTTTAGTAAAGTCCAAAGCCTGAGCCATGCAGGCCATTCATATGCAAAAGCTGCTGCAAATAGGTTGAGTGGGGATGTAAATTGGATGTGGCAGGGTTTCAGGGAATCACCAGGTTAGAGCAAACAGATATGGCTGCCATTCATCCCTGTGACTGGGGAAGTCCTAGCACAGGAACAATGAACCTTGTGAGCACCTCCATCTGAGAAAAAGCTGCCCCTGAGTCCCTGCCCTGATGCCAGACAATTCAGTTCCTCCTCATATATTTCTGGGTTCTCACAGAGCCTCACCCTGGTACTGGAGCTCAGAGGAATCAGGACCTTGTAAATTCAGTTAATGCACTGGACCTTTAAGAGGAACCATTGGGTCTCCAGCAGCCTTCTTGCCATTGATCCCCAATCCCTACTGGTTTTTACAGCTCATAACTATGAGCTCATAACTATGGGGAATTCTTTTCTCAGCTCTGGAATCCTGGGCTGAGAGTTAGGTATGTTGCACATATGGCAGTTAGATATATGGCAGTACCCACAGAAGATAAAATACAAAGAGTGGTCCATAATGGAAACTACACACTTTAGTTAATAATAATATACCAGTAATGGCACATTAATTGTAAAAATGTACCACACTAATGCAAGATGTTCAAAATAGAAAAAAAATGAGGGAAGGGGTGGCTTAGGGTTATACGTTAACTTACTGTTCTTTCTGATCAACTTTTCTGTAAACCTAAAGCTATTAAAAATTAAGCCTATTAAATTTAAAAGTAATAAATACAGATACATGCTATAATAATCTTGGCAACATTATTTAAGTAAAAGAAGTCAGACATGAAGAGCCAAATATTGCATGATTTCATATATATTAAATGTCCAGAATAGAAAAGTCCATTTAGACAGAAAATAGACATATGAGAGAGTATGGGAAAAGAAGATTGGGAGTGTCTGCTATCAGATATGCAGTTTCTTTTTGAAGTGAAGAAATGTTCTAGAATTAAATATTGGTGATGTTTTCACAACCAGGTTAATATACTAAAATAATGAATTATACACTTTTTAAATTTCTTTATTGATTAAGATATTACATATGTGTCCTCATCCCCCATTACCCCTTCCAAACCCCATCCCCATTCATGCCCTCACCCCCCTGGTGTCCGTGTCCATTGATTAGGGTTATATGCATGCATACAAGTCCTTTGGTTGATCTCTTCCCCTTACCCCCACCCTCCCTTACCTTACGTCTGAGGTTTAACAGTCAATGCTTCTCTGTCTCTGGATCTGTTTTTGTTCATCAGTTTATGTTGTTCATTATATTCCATAAATGAGTGAAATCATGTGATACTTACCTTTCTTTGACTGGCTTATTTCACTTAGCATAATGCTCTCCAGTTCAATCCATGCTCTAGTTTGAAGCAGCCACCTTTTCCTCCTTTTCTTCTTCTTCCTCTTCTTAAATATCTTTCAGCATTTCATATAATACTGGTTTGGTTTTGGTGAACTCCTTTAGCTTCTTATCTGTGAAGCTCTTTATTTGACCTTCATTTTTAATGGTAGAATTTGGCATGTGAATTACATCTCAATGATAATAATTTTATAAAATATACCATCAGATAATCTCCAGCACTATACTTGAGGATACATAAAATATATAAAGACCCCCTTTTCAATCTATGGGGATACTAGCTCTCTAATGTAGAACAAAAGGCTGAGTTTTTATACAAAATATGCCACTTCTAGCCTGTGAGACATTGGGCAAGTTTTTTTAATGTATTTAATATTTTATTTAATCACTTGTAATAGCAGTTTCTATATAACAGGAATGATATAGAAGATTACATGTAATAATATATGTAGTGGGCACAACACAGTTTCTGAACATATTAAGTATTCAATAAATGTAAACTGTTATTCTAATCCTTTGTAATTTCATGCCTTTGGGGAGAAACTTTAAAAACTAGAAAGAGGAGATATATTGAACAGAATATACAACACAAATATAGTTCATCTATTTTACTGATATGTATAGTTCAGTAGATAGTGATAATAATAGATTTGTCCATAATTTAGGGTGTTTTCCCTATTGCATTAGACAACTTGGTGACGATAAAGAGTCAACTTGCCACCAGTGACTTAACAAAGCATATTGACTATGCTGCATTATACATTATATAGAACATATTTACTCTGCTCAATTAAAAAGACTCCTAGAAAACTAGGATTTGAAATCTTCTTAATTTCTGTATTATTTAGAATAGGCTAATTCTGTGGTAAACAATAGATAATCATCTTAGCACAACTGAAGCTTCATCAAGTATATTTTTCTTTCATTTAACAGTCCTAGGCAGCTTCCCTCCAGGTAGTAATTTAGGGACTTAAGTGAATGAGACTCTGCTATATTCAAAATAGGGCTTCTTAAATTTCCCTGAGGATTGCCACCGCATGCAACTGAACAGGAAAGAATAAAGAAGACCTGACATTGAAAGATTTAATGGGACATGCCTGGTTGTGGCACAAACGCACCCACTGCAAAAGAAATGCAGTCCAGCTAAATGCCAAAGAAGAGAGAACAGATTTTGATGCACACTTAGAAGCCTGTTACAGCTTCCAAAATTGGGTGGAAATTTTTCATATCTCAGGAACAAGTAATTAATCCTGCTATCTGTCCCTGTACAGATTCAGTTACTGGCACATAGTTGGTACTCAATATCAATTTACTTGAATTAATGAAAAAATGAATTAGTGAATTAGAGCCTAAGAAATAAATATTTAAATTAATAAGGATAGCACTGGCTGGTATGGTACAGCTGGCTATACATCCTCCAGTGCCCTGATAGCTTGCTAGTTTGATTCCCAGTCAGGGCACATGCATGGATTGTGGGCTTGATCCCTGGTAGTGGGTTTGCAGGAGGCAGCCAATTGGTGTTTCTCTCTCACCTCTCTCTCTCTTTTCTCTAAATATCAATAATTTTTAATTATCAAGGATAAGTATAGAATTTTCAGTATAGCATAATCACTAAGAAGTGTCTGCATTCAAATTGACCTGATTTCAAATCCTAGCTCTGTCACTTAATATTTTCATGAAATTAGCGAATCACTTAATTTCTTGAAACCTCAGTTTCCATATCTTTAAGGTATGAATATTGCCTGGCCGGCTCAGCTCAGTGGTTGAACACCGACCATTGAACCAGGAGGTCACAGTTCGATTCTCAGGTTGTGGTCTTGATCCTCAGTGTGGGGTGTGCATGAGGCAGCCAATCAATGATTTTCTCTCATCATTGATGTCTCTCTCTCTCTCTCTCTCTCTCTCTCTCTCTCTCTCTCTCTCTCTCTCTCTCTCTCTCCATATATATATGTGTGTGTGTGTGTGTGTATATATATATATATATATATATATATATAATTTTTTTAAATAAATAAAATATGGATACTGATAATTACACCTACCTTATAATATTGTTGTTGTAGATTTTTCATGTAAAGAAAAGAGGATAGCACAACGCATAGCTCATAGTAAGTATTCAAAAAACCGTAATTTTAATACAACTACGCCTACTACTCCTACCACAGTTTTATAGAGCAGATGAATTGTATGCCAACCATAACCAAGTTGATATCATAACATTCACATTTAAATAACAATTTTCCATTTATAAAGTGAATTTTGCATGCAGATTAAAAGTGTTATTTATAAACATTATTTTAATTTATGTAACCTAAAATATAAAACTAAAAGTTAACACTACTATTTCTGTTTATGGTTAGGTAAACAAAGGTCTGCAAGATAAAAGTATTCTCCCCAAATTCAATAGCTCATGTTGGTATCTAAGCACAAAGAACAGGTTTCTGACACTTCATTCCACTTTGACGTATAAACTATGTTCTCACAAAAAAGGAGGGGAAATGCCAGTTATTTGTCAGAATAATTTTTTTTACATTTGACTCTTTGTTAATGAAAAATGGTAACTCAGTCATAGAAAGTGATGAGATATTTTAAACTATTAAACTATTCTAAAATTGATGAATACTCTATTTATACCATGCCTTAATGGCGGTTATTTAGCACCTGTAGTAATTAAGGTCAGTGTCAGTCCATCCAGATTTCCTAGGAAAACACAGCAACGGAAAACATTCAGGCACTAAAGAGTGAAAAATTGTGTGAACAAAAAATAAAAATGCATCAACAATAACAAAAAATACTCATAAATTTTCTAAGTGACAGACTTGGTGACAGTTTTAGTTTAACAGAATATTGCAATCAAATATGATTGATGAGATGCAATGTGATGTCTCTTGTGAAATGTATCTAAAGGGAAATAATAATCACAAGGAAAACAGCTCTACAAAAAACAAAACACAGAAAACAAAACTTTTAACAAACTTTCTGCACATGCTTTTAGAATATTTTCCTCTGTATGAAAATTTCAACTATGAAAGTCCATCCATGATGTAAGTCAATAATCTTTGTATGTGTAACAAATTATTTTATTCTGGTTATTTCTTAATTATATGTCTTAATTGACTGTTAATGATAAATTGAATTATTGCAAAGGCTATACAAATTAGTCAATTCTTCTAAAACCCTGTGGCATTTTTATATTTGTGCACATATGTGAATATCTAGCTAGGAATATATTTATATCAAAACAAAATTAAAATACCTATATAAAGTATTTTGTGTATAACAAGGATTTTTTATTCACAAGATACTCATAATTCTTATATTAACACTTTCACTGACACTTTTTACAATTTTTATTTTCTTCAGATTTTTATTTTTTTACTTTATTTTTAAATTATAGTTGACATACAATATTATATTAGTTTCAGGTGTACAACCCAATGATTAGACATTATATAACTTAACAATTAATCATCTCATAAATCTAGTACCCATCTGACACAATACATAGTTATAACAATATCATTGACTATATTCTCTATGATGTAATTTATATCCCCATAATTATTCTGTAACTACAAATTTGTACTTCTTAATCTGCTCCCATATTTTACCCATCCCACAACCTTTTTCCATCTGGCAACTGTAAAAATGTTCTCTGTATCTGAATCTGTTTCTGTTCTTGTTCATTTATTTTGCTTCTTAGTTATTTTAAAAATATATTTATATTTATTTCAGAGAGGAAGGAAGAGGGAGAGAGAAATAGAAACATCAACGATGGCTGCCTCCTGCACACCCCAACTGGGAATCAAACTAAAACCTCCTGGTTCAGCAGTTGATGCTCAACCACTGACCATGTAGGCTGGGCTTATTTTGTTTTTTAGATTTCACACATAAGTAAAGTCACTTGGTATTTGTCTTCTTCTGACTGACTGATTTCACTTAGCACAGTCAAATATAGGTCCATCCATGTTTTGCAGATGGTGCGATTTCATTCTTTTTTCATGGCTGAGTCATATTCTACTATATATATATACATATATATATATATATATATATATATATGTATATATATATAGTATTCTTTATCCATGTATTCATGGACACCTAGGTGGCTTCCATATATTGACTATGCTATCTAATAAAAGAGTAATATACAAATTGACTGTCATTCTGACATACAAGATGGCCACCCCCATGTGGTCAAAGATGGCAGCCCCCATGTGGAAACAAGATGGCCACCACAAGATGGGCAGTAGGGGAGGGCAGCTGTGGGCAATCAGGCCAGCAGGGGAGGGCAGCTGTGGGGGGGTCCAGGCCTGGAGGGAGGGAAACCAGGCTTGCAGCTGAGGGCAGTTGGGGGGATCCAGGCCTACAGGGGAGGCAGTTGGGGGGGATTAGGCCTGCAAGGGAGACAGTTGGGGGGTACCACACCAGCAGGGGAGGGCAGTTAGGGGTAATCAGGTAGGCAGGGGATCGATTAAGCATCAATCAGGCTGGCAGGGGAGTGGTTAGAGTATGATCAGACTGGAAGGCAGAAGCGGGAGTTAGGGGCAATCAGGCAGGCAGGCAGACAAGCAGTTGGGAGCCAGCAGTCCTGGATTGTGAGAGGGATGTCGAACTGCCCATTTAGGCCTGTGGGATAAGGCCTAAACAGGCAATCAGACACCCCTAGAGGGGTCCCAGGTTGGAGAGGGTACATGCTGGGCTGAGGGTCAACCCGCCCCAACACTGTGCACAAATTTCGTGCACCAGGCCTCTAGTATTATGTAGTCTCAGATGCACAACATAGCCATTCAAAATGTATACATATCACAATGTGATCATTTGGAGAAAACAATGTTTCTGCATTATGAAGCAAAAGTAATTTGCAATACATTACTCAAAAAGGTGAAATTAAAAATATATATATAGTAAACGGGGAAAACTCAAACAAGATTTGCTGTTCCTTTCCCATCTCTCAATTTTACATTAATAAACATAGCAATAGCAAGCTAACTTTGCAAATTATTTTTAGTCTTTCTTGACAACTGCTGTCCTCAATTAATCATTAAGTAAATGGTATTCTTCTGGACTAGACAAGTGTGCACACCCTTTTAGTGTACAAAGAATACCAATTGTATATAATTTTTTCAGTTTTTTCTGCTTCACTTTTCATACTAGTTCACAATTAGCATTAATAAGGTCATCTAAAAGAGCGACTTAAACTAATATCATTAAATATGGAAGAGCAAAACTAATCTTAATATTTTATTCTAATTACTCTCGCAAAGTTCTCACACACCATACTTTAAAAAACCATGACTATTTGGGATTATAAAATACTCAACACAATTTGACATTTTAAGTGGAAAATTGTGATAATTATGTGTTATACTAATTTGTAACATATCCATGCTTTTTGTCAGAAATTACATTTCAAATAAATTTAATGAACTTTAGCAACTAATGCTGTGCTATTCCATCCAAAAATATTCAGAATGAGTAATCAGTATATAACAATATTTATATTCAGAAAGCTAATTAAATCATTTTCATATTGTTATGTGAATAAATATCCCTTTGTCTTTTAGAATACACACATGCATACACAGTTATTAACTGCCACATAATATATAGCACATAAAATGAATAAATGATTGTTAGATAAATTCACTTGAGTTATTTACTTAAAAACACTTCTAAATTGGATTATATAATACAAAGTTAGAATGCTTTTATTAACTCTAGTGAAGCTGTTAAAATCCATGTTACTTGTTAAATATAAGATGACCAATATCTCAAGTATATTGAAAATTTACAATTATCTAATAGTATATAAAAAACCATATTTAAATGACTTGATATAGTAATCCAATCCTTAGCTAATATTTCATACCATACTTATTTAAATATGTCTTCAAGATATTTTTTTTTGGTTTGGTGACATTTCCCTATGAGTAGTTAATGTATGTATGAATTGACTTAAAGAACTAAATTCCATTTTTTTTCTTAAAAGGAGATTGCTATAACTAATCTGCTATAATTTTACTTTGCACAGAAAGATTGAATGAAACAAAAATGTATATTTAGTTTTTGATAAATCAAAATGTGTTACACTGCAACCAGGCACACTCAAAAACACTTAAATGTATGCCATCTGATATTGTCCTCTCACAAACAAGCCTACTGTATCCTATCCTAAATGGTGTTTCAATCATGGATGAAACTTTTTTATTTCCTCTTTCCCTCCCAGATGATCAGCGATACTTTATCTAGCTTCAAAGGTTTTTGGAAATCAGATGAATAATTTACATCTGATCTTATTGTCTACATCAGTCAATAAACTGCATAAATCTGCAAAGACCTCTGGGATAGAAAGACTTGTTCAGTCTGTTTTGAAGTGTACTTTATTGCTAATTAAAGAGGACATTAAAATTTAGGAGTCTCATTACTAAATATAATTGTATTTATTAAAATTAAATTCTGTGGCATGTAACACTAATGGACCCCTTATGTCAATGAAATTATTCTATTTCATATTATACTGTAACAAAAGTGATGTCATATCCTAGTACTAAACTATACAGGACAGTAATAGGGTAGGCACAGGCTAATGTTATAAATGGATATAAGTAGACAATTGTCAAAATTTGTTAATTTACTGATGAGCATGAAAGTATTTCTATGATGACTGAAGTATTTCTCTTTCTACTGGTCTTTGAAGCATATCTAAGAACAGAGCTGGAATAAGTGAGATGCTTTTCAGACTTATGTTTTATATCTGGCAATGTTTTGGTTTGCATGAAAAAAAAGATAGAATTAGAATAGTAGATCATACAAAGATCTAGAACAGAAAAATTATCACTTGGAATCCAAGAAATCTAGACATTCAATCCTTTAGATAATCATTTCTTATAAGTTCATAAGAAGGTGGAAATTTTTATAAAGAATAAATAAAATATAAATCTCACATTATAATTCTTAAATAATAGGTATAAAAAGCAGGCATAACAATATTGCTATGAGAAGAACAATTTGACAGGAAAGATTACAAGATAGATGATGAATGATCTATGGCAGAAAGTCAATAGGGAGGACATTACAATAATGCAAGGATGAGTTTATAAAGGGCTATACTACGGTGGATAGCAAAAAGAATGAAGGGAAAAATTTGAGCAATATTTAAGAGAAAAAATATAGATAACTCAGTGAGACATAGAAGAAAAGGAGATGAATGAGTTAAAATAACTTCAAATTTTCTAATCCAGAATTGAAAAAGTGACAGATATATTATAAACAGAAAGTGAAAATTAAGGAAATGTTTATTTCAGTTTCAGACATTTTGAATTGGAGATATCAGTGTAATATTCAGTTGGATATGTCCTGTATTGTACTGCAATGCATTTAAGAGTTCATATGTAAGTTTATTTGGGAGTCATTTGCATGGAGCAAGAATGAAAACATAAGAAACCACAATCAACAGTGGGCTGAGTATAGACTTTAGGTTACATACAATTAATTAGGTGGTACAGTGAGAAGATATAAACAAAAGCTATCAAGATGGAGTGACAAGAAAAATAGAAGTATGAGGAAAATAAAATGCCATTGTATTTAAGAAATGTGTATGTTCCTAGAAAAAATAGGAGTGTTATAAGCATTAAGAAATACAGAAATGTTTATTGGATTTAGAAGACTACTTGTAATTTTTTAATGAATTGAGAGCAGAACTTGATGCAGAATCCTAATATATTAAAAGCCAGGGCCATCGTGACAGAAACAACTGGATGAATGACCGAACACAGGCTGTGTGGAGCAACAAGGCTGGCTGGGGGTGAGGGAAGACCAAATGACTGAACAGCAGGCTACATGGGACAACCAGGCCAGCCGGGGGGACAGTTTCAGGTGACCAGGCCAGCATGGGGCAGTTGAGGGCTATCAGGCTGGCAGGGGAGGCAATAAGAGGCAATCAGCCAAAACTGGTTTTTCTCAGTGGATAGAGTATCGGCCTGTGGAATGAAAGGTCCCGGGGTCGATTCTGGTCAAGGTCATGTACCTTGGTTGTGGGCACATCCCCAATAGGGGGTGTGCAAGAGGCAGCTGATGGATGTTTCTCTCTCATCGATGTTTCTTACTTTCTATCCCTTTCTCTCCGTAAAAAAATCATATATATATATATATATATATATATATATATATATATATATATATATATAAAATTGAAGTATTGATGAGCATGAAAGTATTGATGAGCATATATATATATATTTTAAGCGGCAATCAGACCAGTGGGAGGGCAATTAGGGGCAAGCAGGCCAGGGTGGGGCTGCAGTTGGGGGTGACCAGGTCAGCAGGGGGCCAGTTGAGGTTGACCAGGCCGGTAGGGAGGTGGCAGTTAGGGGCAACCAGGCAGGCAGACAGTTGAGTGATTAGGAGTCAGAGGCCTAGGATTGTCAGAGTCATGTCCAACTGCCTAAACTGGCAGTTGAACAATCCCTGAGGGGTCCCGGATTGGGGAGGGTTTAGGCTGAGCTGATGGGATACCCCCCAATGCACAAATTTTGTGCACAGGGCCTCTAGTTAATATATAAGGGCAAGAGGAGACAGGAAATATTTGGCAGTGAAATGAAAGAGAACTTGAATAAAAGGTAGAATTAAAAATGATTTTGATTATTATGGCCAACACAAAATTAAGTCCACAGAATAAACAATTATATTTCTTTGTTAGACCACTGTTAGAAGGCAAGAAGTCAGTAATTTTTATTATCTCTTATCCCAGGTGCACTGCTAAAAATAATATTCCATATTTTCTTTGAGTAATACTTCAAAGAATATGGCTTCATGTTAGGAGGACAAAGTAGAAATTATTGAATGAATGGGCAAAGAGGAGAAAAAAAGCACTGCATAGAAGATTTATAGGATATATCTATCTATCTATCTATCTATCTATCTATCTATCTATATATATATATACACATACATATATATGTATATATGAATATATATATGAATATATATATTCAAAATAAGGTAAATGATATAATACAAACATGCACACGCGCGCACACACACACTAATAGAATCTGATAAGCTGATTATTCATAAATCAGATCATTGAAAATCAACTATGTGTGATTTTTTCTTGTTTTAGTTGAACTAGTTTTATATTAATAAGAAATTTTACATCAAATTTTACTAAAAGTTTAACACCCAATTTTAGAGCTAAAGGGTCTTCATCTATCATTTTTAAGCATCTGAGAGTCTGGCTTTATGATCTAATTTACTCATGAGAAAACAGAGGCTGATAAGTTAAGTACCTCCTCAGAGTGCCACAGTGAGTCAGGGAGAAAATCTTGGCTCCTACTAAAATTATGTGCCTTCTACTGCAGCAAGATCATGCAGTCTCTTCAATAATTCCATTCAACTTTATTTCAATCTCATTAGCAAGCACTGTACATAATTTGGTATCAGGACTAGTAAATTTGGACTGTTTCTCATATTAGTATTCAGAAATGTGATTAATCTGCCTGAATTGAAGTAATGTTTTTTCAAATAAAATTAATTAAAACAATTAAAAATAGAGGGTTTTCCTTCTTCTTTATCTAATATGGCATCTAAAATACGAAGAACTTAAGTCTAATTCAAACTGCAATGGATAAATCAAAATTTGATATTCTAAACAAGGTATTCAAAGAACCATTTGGCTAATGAATATCCATTATTTTAAATAAAATTACCTAGCATAATTGTATCAGAAAAAATGGAAATTAATAATAAAAAAGTTTTCTGTAATTTTTCTCCATTGTTTGTTTTGTTGAGAGTGGGTATAATGCAAAGTAGATCACCATGGAAACAGAGGCCTTGCCAGACAGGTACATATTTAT
Source organism: Antrozous pallidus (assembly GCA_027563665.1). Taxonomy (NCBI): domain Eukaryota; kingdom Metazoa; phylum Chordata; class Mammalia; order Chiroptera; family Vespertilionidae; genus Antrozous; species Antrozous pallidus. The sequence goes on from CM050509.1 coordinate 114,579,728, forward strand.
AGCTGAAGTGGTTTGTAATTAGTTCTACTTATGCTGATACAAAAAACAAACAAACGTAAAACAACAACAATATCCTCATAAGACTAACTTTTTCCAAGTATCACCCAAGATGGCCTTTACCCTGATGTACTTCGACTCCCATTCCTATGCCTAATACCCTAGGGCCTACTATGTTCTATTTTATACAAGCATGCCTATCATTTGGCATTCCATATCCTTTCTAGTCCCCATTAACAACACCTCAATTTCTGCTTCAATGCCCTTATTTACTCTTTCTACTCATCAGGAATGTTATTGCTGCATCCCCAATTATAATTATTATTCAATGTTCATATAAATTTCCATCTGTCTTAAGAAATGCTTTAAATACTCTTGAATTCAATAATGTCTCTCTCCTCTAAATTTATATTGTTTCATTCCACACTTCATTTAATAATATATTTTAAAAATCATAACACAACTGATTATATAATTTCCTTTACAGTATTCCCCTTATTGAAGGATAATTTTTACACAAAAAGATAAAATTATGAATCTCATGTATATTTGAAATGAACACCTTGTAAAGATACCCATTCATAATAAAACTTAATATGTCATGACCTATTTAAAGAAGAAACTGAAGAACAGACACATTTATAGATCAATATTGGAATGAATTGAAAAATATAGGAAAAATCAGCTTCTTGCATTGTGGGGAATGGATTCAAATTGAATCTCTGAGGCAGAATTGCCTTTTCTATGGGCAAGAATTATTTTCATTTTATCAATGACCTACAATTCCTATAGTTGTAACATAGCTCCCATTGAATCAGAGTCTGATAACCCCAAAATTTGTACTGCAGACAATACATCATTTTCCAGTGAAAAAAAAATTTCTACACTTTTTAGAGTTTGGACTCTTGTTCCAAGAGGCTTTGATTATTCAAAATAGTTTCATAGTTTCTTTTAGATTCTTCAATAATCCATGGAGAATTTTAAAAGTAAGATTTGTGATGTAATCTTTGTCATTTGAGGGTTTACATGATTGGGAAAAAAAAAGTCAAGTTATAATGCCATGTCTTTGAAAAAGGTGAATGATCAAGACTTAAATGGCATTATGTCTGGTTATAAAATAATAACAATGTTTGGGTGAACCAGGCAATAATTTGAAAGGAAGTTCTAAATGAATAATTGTAAAAATATTTCAGTACCAGGTGCCCAGTGCACAAATTCATTCATTTTGTAAGGAACTGTGGTCCACAAGGCTGTGGTGGACACAGGGGAGGGTCTTGGCCCATCCTTCTTGCCACTGCCTGGTCCCTCCCATCATGACACCTGGTCCCCTGTCTGCTGGTACCCCTGCTCCCACCACCACTGCTCACATGCAGTAAAAGAGCTGGCCCTGCTTGCACCCTCTAACAGTTCAGAGTGATCAGGGTCAGTGCTAACAGCAGGTGCAAGTGGGGCTGGAGCCATCAGCATGTGCGAGCAGTGGCTACTGCCCCAATCACCCTTCAGGAGCAGGGGGAGGTGAAGAAACCCTAAGGGGCAATCAGGGTCAGCAGCCATCACTTGCACCTGCTGACGGCACTGAGTGATCAAGACCAGTGCCAGGTGCTGGCAGCAGGTGCTAGTGGGGCCAGTGCTAGCAGCACGTGTGAGTGCCAGGTGAGACCGCACTCGGAAAAGCAAAGAATTTTCAGTAACCACCAGAGGATCACCCTGATGACAGTGACTGGTGCCTTGCCTTGGTCTGGCACCCCTGCTCACCTTCTCCACAGCCCTGCCATGGCCAATGCCTGCCATGTTCTGCACTCTGCCACCTGCTGCCAATGCCCACCATGTTCCACCTGTGCCCCCTGGAGGTCAGTGCACGTCATAACGACTGGTTGTTTGGTTATTCGATTGTTCGGTTGTTCCACTGTTTGGTCTATTTGCATATTAGCTTTTTATTATATAGGATCTATACTAATAATAGAAAAATATGCAAATTGCCATGTAATGACCAATCAGGATGGGGCAGGGCCACATTGCAGAGTTCTCAGCACGCCTGCGCCAGGGTTCCAAATGGTGCAGAGAGGAAGGGAGAGCAGAAAGGCAGTTAGGGTGGTCAAGTAAGGAGGGGAGCACAGATAGGCAGTTAGGTGAATCAGGCTAGCAGTGGAGAGCAATTAGGGGGATAAGGCCAGTAGGTGAAAGCAGTTATGCAGTGAGGGGGATCAGGCTAAGAAGGGAGAGCAGTTAGGGGGATCAGGTAGGCATGGGAGAGCAGTTAGGGCCATTAGGCCAGCAGGGGAGCAGTTATCGGCATCAGGCACGCAGGCAGGGGAGCAGTTAGGAGATAGTGGTTCCAGATTGCGAGTGGGATCTCAGATTGGAGAGGGTGGAGGTTGGGCTGAGGGACACCCCCATGCATGAATTTAATGCACCAGGCCTCTAGTACTTACATGAAAAGCCTCATTATTTCAATTAAATTTTATCAAAACATACCAGACTCATAGATATGGGATAAATGAATATGGGATAAAATGATGAATTGATATTCAGGTCTTATAAAATAAAATTAAAACTTTATTGTTGATATCACACCCACCTCTACTATCCTCTATGTACAGTGTATACTTATAACTAGTACTAGTAAATGTTTTGCTTGTGGACATAAATAACCATCCATTGGTGTTCCATGATACATCACAGAAGAAGAAAAATATTATGAAATTACTCATTTCTTACATTATTATTTTTGCCTTCTACTGTTGAGAATATAGTATGGTTGTTTTCAAACAATTCAGAATTCATATCTATATAAAAAGAGTATTAGGACTGATTTCTTATTCATTGTTATTTTCCAGGTTTACTAAAAACCTGTTTATCTGGGTTCTATCTATACTTATTTGTTTGCTGTATTGAATTTACAAAAACATTAATTATGATTTAAGGTAAAGTGAAGTTTAGACTTCAGCCAGTCAATTGTTTAATAGCATGTATTGATTTCCTATGTCATGATATGCGTGTGCTATATTGTGCTGGGTGAGGCAAACCAACAACAACAACACAAAGTAAGAAAACAAACAGATGAAAAACCTCTAATTCATGGTCCCAATCCTCAATGAGCAAAGATTTCACAATCTTACTAAGGTGAAAAATTTAACATACATACAACTATTGGAATACAGTTAAGTAGAATGATACAGATAACTGAAATTATTAATAAGAACATATCTAGAGTACATTGGATTCATCAGGAAGGCAGCATTAAAAAGAGAAAATCACCATGAACAAAAATAAATGCTAGACAAAGGACTGCTGAAAGAGCCAAAATGATTGCAGTTACTTGATAGATGAAATACTTCTCTACATTTAACTAGAGAAAACTTCCTATTGTCATTGGGAAACTCTATTTAAATCTCTTATATTAAAGTTGGCTTTAATTTCATTGACAACAATGGAATTCAATTTTTTGTTTAATTGATTACTGAATTAGTTAATTAATTCCCTTGCTATAGTTTAGTAGGCTATTGACATTTGAAGAAGAAATATAACTGTTACTCTATGGGGGAATATCAAAGGTTTCCAAAAGCACTCATACTGTAGGGTGTAACTATTCTGCTGCCAATCTGGATCTAGAATTTGTCATGTGAAAATACTTGAGTGAGGTTTGATTTAAAAAACATTAGTTTGGCACTTAATATACCTCCTGGTGAAATATTGTAACATGTGTATAACTGCTAATGTGTTTTATTCTGATTTGATTGTTACCTGTTGCAAAATTCCCTAAAGTTTAAAATGTCTTCTGTGTACTAGCTTTGATAAAAGACTGTACTTAAATACAATGAAAGAAAAATATTTCTAAAAGGTTCGCATTGAAGTGAATTCCAGTTTTGTATTAAATATAAACCTTTAACAGATATGGAGGAACAAAAACTTATCCCCACGTGTGAAAATACAATCCTTCCATTGTTTTATGGACTCATAGTTTTTACAAATATTTCATAGTTATAAAATCAATTTCCATTTTGAGTTTGATGAACCAAAAATAGCATGTTTATGTTCACCTCCAGTCCCTGAGGGCCAGCATTCCTCAAAGTAGGGAAGTCCATTAGAGCTGAGAAGCTATATAAATATATACAGCTCAGAATGAAACCTTATACTTTTTTTGAGGACATGTTTTTAATGAGTTTAGACTTAGAGGAAGGGAGATGGAGAGAAACACTGATGTGAGAGAGAAACATCAGTTGCCTCCTATATATACCCCAACAAGTATCAAACCTGAAACCTTGGCATATGCCCTGACTTGGAATCAAACTCACAGTCTTTCAGTGCATGAGATGATGTTCTAACTAACTGAGCCATACAAGTCAGGGCAGTGCCTCTAAACTTTTAAGAGCTACTAAAAAACCCTGAAGATAAGCAATTATACCTAAGGAAGAGAAAAATCTCATTTTATATCTTGTGATTCCCAGGGCTGCTTGAAAGACATAAATCAAGAAAAATATCTAAAGATTCAAGATGTTTCAGATCTATATGCCAGTTTTAATCATGTAGATTTAAGCAACTACTTAATGTTTGGATTTTCCAGGATGCTCATTTGAAGGTACAAGTGAAGACTGAAATCCACATAGACCCATTCAACAAGTCATAATTGCAAAGGAGACACCACCTATTTCTATTCACACAAAAGCAACTCCTGGGCTAGAAGTTCTCCTGGATTGGGGAAACTCATATAGATTGGCATGAATTTAAGATTTCTTTAGAAACTTCTATGCATTAAAATTTTTTTCATATCAACTTTTTAAGAATATTTTCAAATTATAAGATTCCCTAAACTCTAATTTAACTGAAATACAGTAAATTCCCTATGATAGCAAGTCCTAATACAACTCTAATCTAGATGGTAGAGCAGCTAGTGCTCTGGATCCAGCCTTGACATTGGCCACTGAACTCTGCCATTATATGTGCCTGCTACTAGTCTCTGCAGCTGTGAAAATGAAACACTGCTGGCTTATAAACCCATTACCAGTCAACACTACTGTGTGCAAGCCAATCTTGAACCCCCACAGCAGCACAAGTACATGTTAACAGCCACAGTGGACACAGTTTTGGTCATACCTCCTGTTTCTGGCTGGTACTGCTACATTTGACAATTGGTATGCAAAACCTGCATGCTACCAGCCCAACTACTGTCACCAGGATCAAGTGAGATTTTTTTCCTGGGATTTAAGGATGGTTCACATATACGCAATAATAAATGTGATACATCACATTAATGTAATAAAAGATAAAGATCTGAAGACAGAGGAAGATGGCAACAGGCAGGACAGCAGTGAGGAAGAGTGTGAGAGAGTGAGGGTGTGAAGGGAGTGTGTGGATGTGGTGTGTGTGTGTGTGTGTGTGTGTGTGTGTGTGTGTGTGTGTGTGTGTGTGAGTGTGTGTGTGTGAGAGAGAGTTAGGGATAGTTAGATCCTACAGGCTGGCAGATGAGGTGGTCTTAGACTGGGAGGGCATCTTAATTTACATGTTATTGCCTCCTGTTGGCACATAAACCATGCCATCTTGAAGGGAAGAACTTCTGTGACTGGAAACCAAGCCATGCCACCACCTAGACTGGCCTCAGATGCAACCAGGACCCTACAGTCACTCTGGACAAAGACTTGCTACCACAGCTGCAGCACGGACACTGAGACCCCAGCCATCCCAGACACAGATTCCTGGGAGTCAAAGAGAACATCCCCCCCTACTGGCCTGCCACAGTGGCATAGTGCCCAAGTGTCCCTCAGCACATCAGCAGGCCTCCTTCTGACACAGTGTGGCCATGCAACCCAACCCCCTAACAGGCCCATTGCTGGGATCCAATTCCAGCATGTCATAATTACAAGAGTTTTATCAAAAGTTTGATGAAACTTAAGGGCTCAACAAGGGCTCAGTCACATATGTAATCACATATGTTGAAATGACTAATAAGCACTTCCCCAAAAATTGAATAGGATTATTATTTGCTGCCAGACAGCTCAGGGCATCTTAATTTTCATGTCATTGCCTCCTGTTGGCCAAACACCTGAACAGCTGTAGGCTATTCCCCAATCTGATAACACTTCTGTACTACCCTTTGAAGTGTATTATCTCCACCTTGCCCTAGGACAAATTGTGTTAATAAAATGCCAGGGGTCCTGAGACAAGGAGAATCTTTAGCTCCTTTAGATGAAGCTCTTCTGACCACCAATGCCTTTCTCAAAACTATCTTTCATCTTTGGACTCCTACTTAATCTATGCACAACCTTTCTCCAGATTGCTGAACCTTTCTAAATGCTGGTACATCAATCCTGGCAGGCCATGACTCCGATTCTTGGCACACATGTGTGCAGGGACTCTGATTCTCAGCAAGGACTCCCCCCCCCCACCCCGCACTGACCCATGGTGGCTACACCCAGTGCCTATGACTGATTCTTGGTGCATGTGTACAGAGACAATGATTCTCGGCACACATGCATGAGGACTCTGATTTTCAGTGTGCACACATGTGAGGCCCTGCTGACCTGTGGCAGCCACACTGAGCACCCGTGACTCTGATTCTCAGTGCATACATGTGGACACTCTGATTCCCAGCAAGGACCCCACTGACTTCCGGTGGCTGCACCACCCAGCCACAGAGTGCCCATGACTCTGATTCTCAGCACATGTGCATAGGGTCCCCTGGCCTATTCACAACAGCTGTGCCAATGAGCCCCCAAGTGCCTGTGACTCTGATCCAGGGTGCATGCATGTGGGGACACTGACTCTCGGCACATGCATGTAGGGCTCTTGCTGACCCATGGAGGCTGCAACATCCAGCCACCAAGTTCCCATGATGCTGCTTCATGTTACATGTACACCCACAAGGGCCTTTGCTGACCCTCAGCAGCCACTTGACCCATCTCCAAGCAGTTGACTCTTGAGTGGGCTGACTCTTGGAATGTGTGGCTCCTGCTGACCCACATAAGCCATGCATCTCAGTGACTGAGCACTTTAGTGAAGCTCAGGTTACACAATGCTCCTGCCACAGGTGGGTCATGACCCCGCAACTTGACACTTAGACCTTTTGGTGAGAGCAAAAATGGAGAGACAAAGAAACAATCCCCAAAGGAAAGAAAAGGAAGACACTCTTCAAGAAAGGAACTAAATGAACCAAAGGCATGCAATATATCATAAAATGAAAACAGGGTAATGGTCATATTGCACAGTGGATTCAGGACTTGTTGGAGGGCTGATACACAGTGAACACTTATTTCTTATGTAGTGAAAACACTACACAATAATAAGTTTTAAGCATGGGGGACAAGTGGAACCTCTTTTGTGGAGAAGAGGAACCATGAATATTAGTCTTGCCTGTTTTTATTCACCTTAGTTACACACTTGCACTTAGCAAATCATGTAGGCAGAGCACATAGTAAGCAGATAGTATCAAAAGTCAGTAAAGTTCAGTAAACATTTACTCAAATATTATCATGTCAAGAAATCGCTTTGAGATCCTGCAATTACAGCAAGAGCAATCTGTGCTGGTGTCAGCACTGCTGATGCCCAAAGTCCAAATTTCTTGTTGCATTCTTATGCCAATGCTGTTATGCAGTGTTCTCAGGCATTATCCTACCTAATAGAGATGTAATATGCAAATTTACCATCACCCCAACACACAAGATGGCCACTTCCATGTGGTCAAAGATGGCTGCAATAAGATGGCTGGCAAAAGAGGGCAGTTGTACGTCATCAGTCCAGGTGAGGAGGGCAGTTTGGAGGGACCAGGGCTGAAAGGGAAGGCAGTTGGGGTGATCACGCATGGGCAGGGGAGGATATTTGGGGGGACCCAGCATGCAAGGAAGGGCATTTGGGAGGTACCAGGCCTGCAGGGGAGGTTAATTGAGAGGTATCAGGCCTAAAAGGGAGGGGCAGTTTGGGGCAATAGGCCTGGCAGGGGAGCCATTAGGTGTTGATCAGGTGGCCAGGGGAGTGCTTAGGGGGAGATCAGGCTGGCAGTCAGATGCAGTTAGGGGCAATCACACAGGCAGGCAGGAGAGCGGCTGGGAGCCAGCAGTCCTGGGATGTGACAGGGATCTCCTACTGCCCTCAAGGTGTCTCAGATTAGACAGGGTGCATCTTCGGCTGAATTTTATGCACCAGGCCTCTTGTACAATTAATAAACTGGATCGAGAAAATCAACAACCTATGCAAGAACAAGGAGGAAATCAAAAGTGAAATAGCTACAATAAAAATATGATAGAAGGTTTCAATAGTAGATTAAAGGATGTGCAGGAGTCACAAATCAGTGAGTTCGAAGATAAGATAGAGAAAAAAGCCCAATCTGAATAGCAATTGGAGAAAAATATGAAAAAGCAGGAAGATAGCCTAAGGGAGTTTGGGGACAACATAAAATGTAGTAAGGTACATATAATAGGGTGCCAGAAGGTCAAGAAGAGCAGCAATGATTAATGAACCTATGTGAAGAAATAATAATAGAAAACATCCCTGATGTGGGGAAGAAAATTCACATCAGCGCAAAGAATCCCAAATAAGAAAAACACAAAAGGACCCACACAAGACACATCATAATCACAATGGCAAATGTTAATGACAAAGAGAGTATCTTAAAGGCTGCAAGAGAGAGACAGAGAGTTATCTACAAAGGATCCCCCATCAGATTATCAAATGATTTCTCAACATAAACACATTAGGCCAGAAGGAAATGGAATGAAGTCTACAAAGTGATGCAAAGCAAGGTACTGAATTCAAGCATATTCCAACCAGCAAGACTATCAATCAAAATTGAAGGGGGAATCTGTAGTTTTGCAGACAATGAAGGCTAAGGGAATTTATCACTACCAAGCCAGCAATGCAAGAAATGCAAAAGGACTGGCATAGAAAGATGAAATAGAAAGGGAAAAAGAGACACATGCATAAATCATATAAATGGCTACAAACAAGTACCTATCAATAATAACATTAAACCAAAATGGACTAACTGCTCCAATCAAAAGACATGGAGTGACTGAATGGATAAGAAAACATGACTCATATATACGCTGTCCACAAAAGACTCATCTCAGAACAAGAACTCACACAGACAAAGTGAATGGATAGAAAAATATATTTCAGGCAAATGAAAATGAAAGAAAAGCAGGGGTAGCAACACCTATATCTGATAAAATAGACCTCAAAGTGAAGTAGATAACAAGAGACAAGAAAGGCCACTTCATAATTCTAAAGGGATCAATACAACAAGAGGGCATTACTCTGGTAAACATATATGCACCCATTACAGGAGCATCCAAATACATTAAAAAAAAATCTGGGGATCCAAGATGGCAGCAGGCAGGATAGCAGTGAGAGGTAGTGTGATTGAGTGAATGAGAGAGCTAAAGTTGAGTGTATGGACCTGTGAGGGGTGTATGTTTATGTGAGCGAAGGACAATTATATTCCACAATACTGTTGTGGACTGGTGGACTGGTGGACTGGTGGATCTCCAGGCTGTGCAACCTCTACTAACACTTAAATCTCTCTCCCAAGATGGCTGGCTCTGCCACAGACACAATGCCATCTTGAAGAGGAGAGTAGTTGTGACTAGGAGTCCACCCTCACCTCCACCTGGGGAGACCTTGGACACCACCCATGACCCTATAGCCACATTGGCCAAGAACCAGCTACCACGGCTATAAACATACAGACACCTAGACTTTAGCCTCACTGGCCACAGGCTCCTAAAAGCTTGTCTAGGGGGAGACAAAATTGTGGCCAAATAGGCAGAAGGGTCTGGCATCTTCTCACAAAGCAGATAGAGGAAACAGCTATATAGAATAACATTTACCCAGAATTGGTGAATTAAACACAGCTGGAGAGACAGTCCATAAACAGAATGGTCAGAGGTAGACAGAAAACCAGTGGGATTAGGGATCTGGGCTGGAGGGAGAAATGAATGCAGCCTGGACTGCACTGAACCAACACCGTGTCTCTTGGGGACAAGAGTAGAGCTCAACTGTAGAAGGATGTCCACAGGCTACTGGCAGTGGGGGACTCTAGATCAAAGGCCACAGCCATGAAAGGGTGTGCCCAGAAAGGCAGCCTGAAATTTTGCACCGGCCACACACTGAGGGGGTGGGGAGAAAGGGGGAGGGGGAGAGAGATGTGCAGCAATGGTGTGCTTAGTCTGTCTTTACAATCTCCTTATTTTTACCAACTTCCTGCAGTCCTTCCCCCTGCCTGGCCCCACCCCAGATTGGCTCACCCATCCAGATCAGGTACAGGGCTGGCTGGCCAACCACCCATGGCCCCTCCCCCAGGTCTCGGGCACCCAATGGCACTCCCCCATCTATCCCATTGGGGTGTGGCTGGCTGGCCTGACACCCATAGCCTCTCCCCATGGGTAGCCCACCTCCAATCATCCCCCTAATTCCAATCAGGAGCAGGTCCCACTGGCCAATCACCTGCAGCCCTTCACCCAGCTTGTCCCTCCCTGATTGGGAGCCCTGATAGGGCCCTGATCTAGGCAGGCCAGCCAGCCAACCTCCCGTCATCTTCTCCTCCCAAGAGGCCCAGCTCTTATCCGCCCTGATTGGGGCCAGGCTGGCTGGACCCAACCCATGCAAAAATTTGTGCCCTGGGCCTCTAGTATTAATTATATATCATTAAAGCTGAAAAAAAAATAGAGTAAACCACCACCAAGTGGCACCAAGTTTTAGGCATATAAGCAGGGCAGAATTGGATGGTACAACAGGACCCTGGGCTGCCTAGGTAGCAGTTGGTGTTCATTTATTAAGCTCATAACAACAGAACCTCCATAGTAAGTAGCTGAATTTTGTGATGAGATTTCCCTCAAACTTCAAAAAGAAACATTGTAAAAAAGGAAGAAAAGAATGTGCTTCAAGCTAAGGGATCAAGGGAAGTCAACTTTGGTTGGCATTGCTTATCGAGATACTTCTACATGTTCCAGGACTTACTGTTGGAAGTGGCCCATTGTCTTCACTAGCAGAGAGGTGTTGACAAGAAACCCGGAAGGGTGGTGACCTTGAATTTTAAAAGGTCAGAGCTCTGCACCCACTATTTAGTGGAGACAATGGTAGCTGAAGCAACTTCTGCCTTTTAGTTTTATGTAAATCCTTGATGATTTGCTATTATTGGAATTACCTGCCTAAGGGCTATGGGTGTATCCCAAAACCTAAATAAGAGGGTTAACAAGGCCAGAGCAAAGTGGAGTCCTTTCTCTTGAGCTGGGCTTTCGTCTGGCCCTAAATTCCCAAATTTATATTTTCTTATCTAGTCTCTTTCATTTGTGTGTGGCCTCCTCCAGAACCTGAACCCTGAACCTGAATCTTGAACCACTGGCGACAGGGGTGGTGGGGGGAGACACTCACAACTTACCTTTCTAATTTAGAGCCCTCTTCTTAGAATCTCAATTAGTGATTTTCTGAAAGAAAAACAAGTGATGTGAACAGAATGAGGATGGAACTTCTTGTTTGTCCATTTAAGTTCAAGAAACATAAAGGAAAAATAAAGCAAATTTAATATTTTTAAAGTTGTATCTCAATAATAAAACAAACAAGAAATATAGAAGACTACTATATTAACCAGGGCTGAGTAAAGACATATGGCATGTAGGAATTTTAAATAAATATATTTTTGTTATAATCAGTTAAAAATATAATTATTCATAGCAACCTGCTGTGTTGTCAAAAGAATATTTTCCCCTAGAATTGTCAGTCCATTCCCTCTCCATGTCCATGATTCTGTTATATTCACCAGTTTATCCGGTTCATCAGATTATTAATTCACTTGATTTTTATATTCATTTATTGATAGATGTGTATTTGTTGTTCATAATTTATATTTTACCTTTTTCTTCTTCCTCTTCTTAAAGAATATCTTTCAGCATTTCATATAATATTGGTTTGGCAGTGATGAACTCCTTTAGCTTTTTCTGATCAGTGAAGCACTTTATCTGACCTTCAATTCTGAATGATAGCTTTGCTGGATAGAGTAATCTTGGTTGTAGGTTCTTGAAATTCATCACTTTGAATATTTCTTGCCACTCCCATCTTGCCTGCATCATTTCTGTTGACAAATCTGCTGACAATCATATGGGTGCTCCCTTGTAGGTAACTGTTTTTCTCTTCCTGCTTTTAATATTCTCTCTTTGTCTTTTGCTCTTGACATTTTAATTATGATGTGTCTTGGTGTGGTCCTCTTTAGATTCCTATATTTTGGGGTTCTGTGCACTTCTTGGGCTTTTAAGTCAATTTCTTTCACCAGGTGGGGGAAGTTTTCAGTCACTATTTCTTCAAGTAGGTTTTCATTATCTTGCTCTCTCTCTTTTTCTGGCACCCCTATAATTCCGATGTTGGTATGCCCAGAGGCTCCTTACACTATTTTCAATTATTTGGATTCTTTTTGCTTCTTGCTTTTCTGGCTGAGTGGATTTTGCTTCTTTGTATTTCAAATCTTTGACTTGGTTCTTGTGGCCCTCTGGACTGCTTTTAGGTCTTTGTATAATATTTTTCATTTCAGTCAGTGTATGCTTAATTTCTAGTTGGTCCTTTTACATATCCTCATAGGTATTGTTCATTTCCTCGTAGGTTTTGTTCATTTCCTTGTAGGTCTCATTAAGTTCATTGGCCTTTTCTAGGAGCCTCTTGGAAAACCTTATTACTGTGGTTTTGGACTCTATGTCTATTCTTTTTTCCTCCATTTCTTTCACACCTGATTTCTTTCTATCTCTCTGCATTGTGGCTACTTTCCTGAGCTTGTCCATTAGCTTTTTGTGGTAGATGTCCTTTAAGGGACAGTGGCTCAGTCTCCCCAGTTACGTGAGGTGGATACTCTTACTGCAGCCCTTTATGAGTTGTACAGTATTGTTGAAGTTAGGCCCAGCTTATTGTTTTTAACACTAGGAGGGTTTGACCTCCAGGCCAATTGGCTGTGAAGGTAAGCTGTGTTCAGGTTGGATGGGTGGAGTCTCTGGGCTGAGCAGGCAGCATCAGATCCGCTCTATGCAGGCATGTGGGTCTATGCTACATGCAACAGCTGCAAGCACCTCGGAGAGAAAGCCGCCACTGGTCTCCTCCCATTGCCAGACAATGTGCCTCTCCCCAAATGAGTCTGCACACCCAAAGTCTCACCCAGGGTTGCAAAACAAAGCAGTCTGGCGGGCTCGTGAACGAGGGAGCAAGTCACGAGTCCTCTCTGTGTGGTAGCGCTCTCTGTCCCCAAGTTTATGCACAAACTGCTGTTCCAAGTTTACGGGCACTCTCCTCAAACTCACAGTGCACTCTCCTCAAACTCGAAGGTTTTAGCGTGCCTTCTCCGGACTTTTGACCTTGCCTGGAACTGGGGAATCAGTGCATTGGGACGCCTCTGCCCTCCCCGTTGGAGAAAACCAGCTGGGTTTGCTGCTGCCCACCCTTTACCTCTAGGGCGCGCATGGCTCCGAACCTCTCTCTGCGCATATCTTCAAAGCTGCACTCCACCACTCCTCTGAGTCACAGCGTCCTATCTTTACTTTTATTTGTGGAATTTTTACTCAGCCAGCTTTCCTGTGATTCTGGATGATGTTTGTTTTGTTGTTAAGTTGTAATTTTGAAATTGTTGTGTGGGGCAGCAAAATAGGTGTTTACCTATGCCACCATCTTTGTTCCCATCTGTTTCCACATCTTATGAGTTCTCATTTGTAAGTAGATAAAGCAAAGGAACAAGCATGAGGCCTCTATCTGGGTTGCTCACTCTTCCTTTCCCAGCTTCCTCCCCAAGCTATAGATCTGTAAATAAGCAACACCATTGATAGAAGTTGAGATAGGGTTCCATGGCTTATTTATGTCTGTGTGTGTATATGATTTTGCCATATACACAAACTCCTCGTAGTTACTAAGGGAGCAGAACATGTTCTACCTTCCAAGAAGCAGAAGAATCTGCCCCAGTATGTCAGAAAACAACCTTTTGCCAAGGAACTGTTCCAGAAGCCTAACCTTTGTTTATTGTGTTACTGATTTGTTATTCAAATTTGCTATTGATGTGTTGTTCAGAGAAGAAATTGGACAGCATTGATGCATTCATATTGAAAAATACTGGTAGTGTGTTAGCCCCTAAGGATACTTTGTTGAATGAAACAGAAAAAAATATTTGCACTTCTATATAATGTACTGTCTAGGGCAGACAGACAAATTATCACATGAATAGGCACTGTTAAGAACCATGATGAGTGCTGTCTAAAGTGTGAATTTTTTTTTGTTGTTCAGAGAATCTAATTTCCATTAAAAAATCCAGAAAAGCTTCTCTGAGAAGTCCCCAAGTCCAGCATGTCCTCTATTATAAGAAGACAGGCATAGCAATGGCAAGGAAGAAGAGGAACAAAAGCCCTGAGGTAAGAACTTGGGTGTTTGAGGAAACAACATAAGGAAAAGTGAGTAGCATAGGGAGGTTGTTAACAGGGCAGTGGAGTGCAGACCTTGTAGAGGAAGGCAGAGGTTGACTCCTAAAGGATTCACATGCATGTTATTTTAGGTATAATGGGAAATCCTGGGAAAACGTTTTGGAAGAAGATATGATCCAGTTGAAATTTTTTACGGTATGACCCTGTAATTTACACAGAATACATCTGTTGGGGAGAAGAAATGCATCTTCCCTCCCCTTTCTGTTTCTTATGGCTGGTCAAATAATTAAAATGATATATGATATATGGCAGATTAGACAAGAAAATAAATTTAATATGTACACATAGCAAATTCAATTCTGATTCTGCATCCATTCACTTATCAATACATACTGACTGGTAGAATTTCCTCAGGGCAAACTGGGAATTAGTTGGCTTCCTCTGCAGCCTGTATTTCATCTTGACACAAGTGACTCTTCTGAAAAGTATGATTTAGTAAATCCTCAATTCCTGCAGGAGTTGCTTTATTGGAGTGTCATAGAAAATCTACTGGAAATTATAAAATCCACCCAACAAAGTTTCAAGTTATGTACTAGGAATTCAATAGTCAGGAAGACTGTGTCCCTGATGGTGATATAGGTCATCTCAAAGTCTACAAATAACCTCATTCTTAGCTACTTATATAAAGGAAAATTGGCTACTGCAGACAGTGGTCCAGATGTATAAGTCCAGATGAAAACATGCATTGAATCTCAAATTCTGATAGCAAGCTAAGACAATTTAAATTTATTTACACATTCTTCACTGAGCCATCATTTGAACCCTGTGAAAAAAGTTGAGAATATTAACTACAGGTTAAGATAGTAGCATATTCTTCATGTTCCTTTCATGTCAAAATAGACACTGTATGTAAATCTATCCCTTCCTATAGTGTTTCAATATGCATTATCTCACTTTATCTTCAGAGCAACATTGCCAGCAATAAATTCTATGGGGATTTAATTTTGCTTGGTGGTTTCAGTTCCAGGAAGGCTTCACATAGAAGGTGGAATTTGAGTTGACCCTTGCGGGAGGAGGCCTGAAATGTGCTTTGCGGTGAGAGGACTGCCTCTCTCTACATCTAAGAGGTGTTGCCCCAAACACAGTGCTATTGATGCCAATGCAAGTGCATGGACCATCCCTTCCTCTTCCTGCCGTTTTTCATTATGGATGTGCCATGGCCTTTCCTCTGACTTATAGCCCTGTCCCCAGGCCTCTTTCCATACGGAACAAAGCAGAGGATTATGTGGGGCACTACCTAGACTGGGAGGCCAGAGACTTAAAAATCTAACCCTAATTTGCAATAGCTTTATGAAATTTGACTCTTTTATCCATTAAAAGAAGGAGAGTGGTTTACAAGATTATCTCTTAGGTGCCTTCTTTTAGTGTAGGACTGTTTACAGAGATGAAGACAGGATTAGGGAAGGATCTTGAGGCACCCAGGGACCTTCAATAACAGAGGCCTGTACCACACCTAAATGGGGAAAAGCGTTCTGACAGCTGGATGAGAGGGAGCCTTGCAGAAAGGGTCACCAGCAGGGGCTGTACCTGTGGAGGGGGACAGCCACTGCCATAGCTGCCCTAGTCAGGAAGAGGTGAGAGGAATGAATTCCATGACCTTTCTCCCTTCCTGTCCTCCAAGCTCCCACTAACACCTTCCACAGGCCAAACCCAACAAAAGCCAGAGTACAAAGGAGCCCGGGTGATGCACATGGCCGGGCTCAGTCTCCCAGGACACAGAACAGAATGACTTTTACTGGGTCGAAGGGCAGATGGAGCATATCCTCCAGAGACTATAATTTGGTTGTTATTTTTATAAAAGTGGAAAATTCTAGCTGTCATTTATTTATTTGTTCATTTAATAAGCCTTTATTTTTATCTCTATTCACAAATATTCTGTGTTAATCAACCCTCTGATAGAGTATCCATTTTACAAATCAGCCAGTTGAAATACATTGTGTCTTTAAACTTGTGTTTTTAAAATATATTTTATTGATTTTTTTAGAGAGGAAAGGAGAGGGATAGAAAGTCAGAAACATTGACCAGCTGCCTACTGCACACCCCTTAGTGGAGATGTGCCTGCAACCAAGGTACCTGCCCTTGACTGGAATCGAACCCAGGACCTTTCAGTCCCCAGGCTGACGCTCTATCTATTGAGCCAAACCAGTTTGGCAAAACCTGTGTTTTTAAAATTTAACAAGTGTTATAGGATGGCTTTTCTGTGCAAGTCCTCTCAAGGGATCTACATGGTATAATAGGACAAGTGGTTCTATCTGTAATCAAAGATGGGGACACAATTGACATTCATATTTTCACACTGTGACGAGCAGAGTAGCTGACAGACTGGAAGGCAGGGAAACAACAAAAGTGCAGTCCACAAATATGAATTTGGAGAAGCTGTATAGCAAGGGCCATGTGAAGTAAGGAACAACAAGGTACTTGCCATGAAGTTAAGGAGGAGAATGGGATTGGATTGATAAACCTTAGGTCTCTGTTCTAGTCCTCACTCCTCACAAGAGAATGTCTGCCTCACAATGCTGTGAGAGAAAAGGACACAGGCAGGGACACCACAATTGGGAAGGAGAGGCAGATATTATACCTCTGCCTCAGGGGAGCCAGGACAATGCGGTACTTGACTCTCAAGGGACAATGGGGATAAGGAGATCAGGGACAGAGAAGAGCTTTGACAGGGTAAGTCTCCTGAAACTCCACTGGGCCCAGCTATTCTATGGCGATGTAACTCACAAGGACACAGTATAGCAGTGGGGTGTCTGAAATTGACCCCAAAGGAGCAAACACATGTCTGTTCACCCTCATCTCTGAGTCAGTCACCTGTCGGATTTCGTAACCCCATGCTCTCCAGTGTCTCTTGAATCTGCCTCACCCATGTTATTTTGTGATGAGCATCTTCCCTCTCCTTTCAGGACACATTTGAAGATAAACATACAGGAGGTCTGTGAGCGTCCCTCAAACTCATGTGCTTCAGCATCACAAGGGGTAACCATGTGGGGGTTGGGCAATTTGCCCCTCAAATGGCATGTGCTCATCTCAGGGTTCCACTGTGAGGTGAAATTAGGAAGCAAAGCAACACAGGAGAACCTTGTGCTTACCTGGGATTGGCTGTGCATGCTTGCGTGCCTGCGTATCTGAAGGAGAAATGCAGATCTTTGGACTTCAGGTACATAACTAGATGGAGTCCTTCCAGATTATGATTAACCATATAACTTGGGGGTTTCAAAAGGAGTCACCCCATGATGCACCTCAGTGATATGTAGATTATTTTGAGTTAAAGGCAACTGCAACCCTGCAGCTCAAGAAAATCTTCTGTTCTCCCCTTAACTATCTAGAATTTAAATTAGGAACCAGCCAATATAAGATATATCACCAGAAATCACTTTTTACCTATTTATATGGTAGGGCAAACTAATAATTACTGAGCATGTGTTCTCTCTGCAATTACCTTCTGAAACCCCAAGGTGCATTATCTCATCTTTAGCTCAGAATGTCATCTATACCTCAGATTTTCCTTTCTGCCTCTGAATCTTTCATGTATGTGGGTTCTCTGACCCTGTCATGTATGTGGGGTTCCTGTGTGAATGAAATTAAATTAGATTTTCTCTTATCAATCTGTCTCTTGTTGATTTGATTATTCAACTAGCTGAAAGAACCAAATGAAGAAATGGTGAAATTTACCCCTTCCCCACATAATCACTTTTTATCCATTTTTGGTAGAGAAAAAAAATTAATGTAAATAATGTATTTTAATGTAAACAGTGTATTTTTAAATAATGTATTTCCCTATTAGAATTAACAGAATAGCCAAGATCGGTTTGGCTCAGTGGATAGAGCATCGGACTGCGGACTGAAGGGTCCCGGGTTCGATTCCAGCAAGGGCATGTACTTTGGCTGCGGGCACATCCCCAGTAGGGGGCGTGCAAGAGGCAGCTGATCGATGTCTCTCTCTCATTGATGTTTCTGACTTTCTATTCCTCGCCCTTCCGCTCTGTAAAAAAATCAATAAAATATATTTAAAAAAAAGAATTAACAGAATAGGAGCAAACTATTTCACTGAAGTTGCTAAGTGTTGCCATTCTGCTCTTTACATCCCTGTTGTGGTAAAATGGGATACAGAATTGTAAAATTGGTTGAGGTGGTATTGGTAAACTATGATTTATAAGTGCCAATCTTTACTTGATTTTAAATGCAATTTCTTTTTCTGCTTATTTATATATGTAATTACTTAAGTAACTAATTATAAAAACAAAAGTTACAAATTTCTAATTTAGTGTCTGAATTTACAGACCTCTGATTTTATTAACTTCTTATTTATAAACAGTGAATCACAAGTGCCAGTTGATAAACGCAAAATCCACTGGATTTATGCATCTAACCAAGAGCCCTACTATAAATCACAGTCATGTTTGCAGAAGTTCCCATTAGTTAGTGGATAGGCCATCTGATTTGAAAACAACTCTATCTTCACTATTTAATTCTGATTTCTCTTTTGAATATACAGCTCATTCTGATAATTTGTTACTGTGAAGTAGTAACAAATAAACAGTGCTTGTTTATAAGGCACTGTAATAAATTTTATAACATAAATTTTAAAGGCTTTGAGTTAGGTACACTATATTTTTGAAAACTTTATGAATTAAAAACAATTCTCAGAAGCAAGAAGTAAATTTTACATTGTACAAAACAAAACATGGAGTATTGGTCATAAAATGTTTGTCTTTTCTCTATATATTGTCTCTCTACCCCCTGCATTAAAGACTTCCCTTTTTAACCAAGTGTGCACAGTTGTTGGCTGGATGTAAGCAGAAATATGAGTGTCTGAGCTGAACAGATTGATATGATTACAGTGTACTAAGCCTCTTGTTGAATGGGGGAGGGTTTGTAGGTGTTATCTTAGTTGTCTCTTTTATCAGGCCTTTTCATCTGCTGGGGACACACTGGTGCACCTTTGGTCTTAAATCCCTGCTTGGGGAGCTGGAATACTTGCTGAGCAGACTGTTAACTACATATCTGTTGAAGTTATTTATTGTTTCCCTGGCTAAGGGCTGAGGGACTGATGTTAATCAGTTTTATGCCCTTGCCTACGGGGGACTGGACTACTGCCCCACAGTGAGAGAGAATTGCTCCCTTAGGGGATCAGGGCAAGGTCAAGGACACTGTGTAAGGATTAGCATTTTAAAATGATAATATTCTCAGAGATTTTATGCCCAATAAAGAAAATGGATGATTTTCTACTTGGTTATATGAAAGTTAGCAGAACTGTGTGGTTCACTTTGTTCCTTAGGTACATGTGATTCACATTTTACTTCTCTCCCTATCTGAGTGGTATATACTCTTACATAGTAAGATTTACTATAAAGGTTTTATCTTATTGCACTACCAAGAGCTGAAACCTATTTATACAGACAACTAGAGGCATACATATTCTTGTGCATGAGCTGACAAACGGTAGACAGAAATTGTCATCCTGTGCTCTCTATATTGCCTTGAGATTTGCAGTAATATAGGAAATGGTGGATAGTCAATTTGCTCTATAGCAGCTGAGATTGACCATAAAGCATTTAAAAAAATACTTCTAACAACACAGTTTTTAGGATAAAGTAGTCCATATATTTGTTAAAAATATTTTCTGGACTACTGCTGAGCATTGGGATTGGAGTTGGTTGGGCACATGGAGAAACTAACAAAATATTATAGAAGTTCAATACATTGTCTATATCCCCAAAAGCAAATAAAAGTAGCAAGGAAGGATAAAATGAAAGCTAGTATTAGGGAAACACACACACACACACACACACACACACACACACACACACACACACACACACAAATCACAGGCCCAAAATGGCATCTCTCATTATATAAAAGCCCATTATACCAAACCTAGATTTAATACCTGATCTAATTGCAGTTTCAACCTTTCCCAGAAACATAATCTTAATCAACCAGTCTGGAAGCTGTTTCCTTCCAGAGTAGTTGTGTGAGCCACTGCAAGTCATATCAATCTTTCAGGACTTAGTTTTATTACCTTAAAGAGAGAACTTGATTAACCAATATATGTTGAGCACCTATTATATGCCAGGCATTGTCAAAACTATTGGAGAATGATGGATCATTGAAGCTAGGGTCCAACTTTATGGAATTAAAATTCAGAAGAGAAGACAGCATTTTTATAACTAATAAGGTCAGGTATGTGTTAGGAAAGTTTGAACAAATACCATAAATGAGGAGAAACAATACCTAAAGGTCCCTTTCATCTTTGCAGTAATAGTGGTTCTGAGTGTTGCTTGCAACTACCAGAAGGGGAAGTAAAAACTTTGTTTTGTAAGAATTGGAGTTTTCTCTTGTCAAATGGCTCTCTGAGGGATCAATCATGGCACTGGTTTTGGTTTGCCCACCATGGAACTTCTAACAGCTGGATCAGTCTCCCAGTAGGCATCTATCAGAAGCACTTAATGGCAAATAAACTAGCCCAGACCACCTGAGATGAGAGATAACAGATTAGAAAATACTTTGAAATTAAAAAAACAATAGCAAACCAATATACCAAAATTTATGTGATGCATTTAAAGCAGTGCTCAGAGTAAGATTTACAGTTGTAAATGACTACATTAAAATATAATAATGATCTTAAAACAATAAGGTATCTTGCCATCTTCAGAAACTAGAAAAAGAAAACCAAGCTAAACCCACAGCAAGAAGGAGGGATGATAAAAATTAGAATGGAGATAAATAAAATAGGTACTAGAAAACAATAGGAAATCAGCAAAACAAAAAGTTGGTTCTTTGAACATATCAAAAAATGAACAAACCACTAGCTATACAGACTAAGAAAAAAAAGAGAGATGTATATTTCTAACAATGTCAGGAATTTAAGTGAGACATTACTCCTGACCTTAGAGAAATAAAAAGGAATGTAAGAGACTATTATGAGGTGCTGTATATCAACAAAGTATATAACCTAAATGGAAAGGACAAATTCCTATAAACAAACTACTAAAATTTCATTTTAACAATTAACATCAACTTTTCTCAAACTCTTTCAAAAAACAAAAAAGGGAATATTTCCTAACTCATTCAATGAGGTCAGTATTATCTGATACCAAATTATGACAAAGAAAACTACAGAAAAATATTCCTTATGACTATAGCTATAAAAACAAAATACTAACAAACTGAATCCTGTTAAAAGGATTACATACCTTTATTAAATGGGATTTGTCCCAGGAGTGCAAGAATGAATTTACACATGAAAATCACCAGTATTATATACATATTAATAAAAAGAAGAAAAAAAACAACATGATTATCTCAATATATTAGTATGTCAAAAAGGCAGTTCACAAAATACACTACTCTACTTCATGATAATAACACTCCACATATTAGGAATAGAAGGCAACTTCCTCAACTTGATAAAAGGGCATCTATGAAAAATCCACAACTAATATAACAATGGTGAAAGACTGAATGTTTTACCCCTAAAATCAGGGATGAGACCAAGATGTCTTCTCTCACCACTTCTATTTAGCACTGTGCTAGAAGTTCTAGCCAAAAGAGTTAGGAAATAATCTATAATAGTAAAAGTGTAATATGCTAATTAGACAAGACATCCTTCTAGATGACCTTCTGGATGAAGCTGGAGCTGCCAGGGAAGCCTGGGTCCCAGGTGCCTGCCACCAGCTCGAGGGAAGCCCAGGTCTCAGGTGCCAGAGGGAAGGCAGTGGTGAAAGCTGGGGAAGGAAGGTCTACTCTTGCATGACTTTCATGCATCGGGCCTCTAGTAAGAAATAAACTGCATCCAGATTTGAGAAGAAGAAGTAAAACTTTGTGTTCACAAATGACATGATCTTTATACGTAGAAGCCCTAAATATTTCTGAAAAACTATTAAAGCTAATAAATGAATTTAGAATAGTTGCAGGAATCAAGATCTCTATGTAAATATCTTTTGTAAAGCTACACATCTGGAATGTACAATCCAAGAAATAAAATTAGTAGTACAATTGCAGCTAAATGTATCCATTTAGGTCTTTGATCCATTTTGCAATAATTTTTGTACACAGTGTGAGGTAGAAGTTCAAATTAATTATTTTGAATGTTGCTTCCCACTTGTCCCAAAACCATTTGCAATAGCATCAAATAGAATAAAATAGTTAGTAATAAATTTAACTATGAAAGAACAGGACTTGTATAATGAAATTGACAAAGCATAGTTGAAAGAACTTAAAGAAGACATAAATAAATGGAAAGACATCCTGTGCTCATGTATTAGCAAATTTAATTTTGTTATGATGGTAATACTCCCCAAATTGATCTACAGAGTCAATACAATCACTATCATAATTTCAAATGTATTTTTTGCAGAAATGGACAGATTAATCTGAAAATGCATATGGAATGCTAGAGGCACAGAATAGCTAAAACAATTTTGAGGGAAAAAACAAACTTGGAGGATTCACATGTTCCAATTCCAACACTTACTACGAAGCTACTGTATTTACACAATACAGTATGTACAGATGATGTGTTGCAGAATTCTGCATCTGAACCCTGTATAGTTTTGTTAACTAGTTAAACAAATAAATTCAATAACAAAATATGATGGTAGTGGAATAAAGATAGATATATAGGTCAATAGAGTAGAAGTAGGAATCTAGGGGGAAAATCTATACATCTATGGTTAATTGATTTTTGCTAAAAGTGTCAAGACCATTCATTGAGGAAAGAATACTTATTTTAACAAATGGTTCTGGGACAGTGGGAACAACATTAAAAATAATTAATTTTTAATTTAATAAATCTTTATTATTCAGATTATTACAACTGTTCCTCTTTTTCCCCCCATAGCTCCCTTCCACCTGGTTCCACCCCACCCTCTGCCCTTACCTCTCCCCACCACTGTCCTCAGACATGGGTTTACAATTTTTATCCAGTCTCTTCCCACACCCCACATCCCTTTCCCCTGGAGAATTGTCAGTCCACTCCCTTTCTATGCCCCTGATTCTATTATATTCACCAGTTAATTCTGTTCATCAGATTTTTAATTCACTTGATTTTTAGATTCACTTGTTGATAGATATGTATTTGTTGTTCATAATTTTTATTTTTACCTTTTTCTTCTTTTTCCTCTTCTTAAAGAAGTCCTTTCAGCATTTCATATAATACTGGTTTGGTGGTGATAAATTCCTTCAGCTTTTTCTTATCTGTGAAGCTCTTTATCTGACCTTCAATTCTGAATGATAACTTTGCTGGGTAGATTAATCTTGGTTGTAGGTTCTTGCTATTCATCACTTTGAATATTTCTTGCCACTCCCATCTGGCCTGAATAGTTTTTGTTGACAATCATGTGGGTGCGCCCTTGTAGGTAATTAACTGTTTTTCTCTTGCTGCTTTTAATAGTCTCTCTTTGTCTTTTGCTTTTGGCATTTTAATTATGATATATCTTTCTGTGGTCCTCTTTGGATTCTTTTTGTTTGGGATTCTATGTGTTTCCTGGACTTGTAAGTATATTTCTTTCACTAGGTGGGGGAAGTTTTCAGTCATTTCTTCAAATAGGTTTTCAGTATCTTGTTCTTGCTCTTCTTCTGGCACCTCCGTAATTCTGATGTTGGTATGCTTGAAGTTGTCCCAGAGGCTTCTTCTTACACTATCTTCAAATTTTTGGATTCTTTCTTTTTTCTTTTTCTTGTTGAGTGTTTTTTGCTTCTTTGTATTTCAAATCTTTGACTTGAATCTTGTGTTCCTCTAGTCTGCTTTTGGGTCTCTGAATAATATTTTTTATTTCAGTCAGTGTATGTTTAAGTTCTAAATATTAATAGTAATAATAATAATAATAATAAATTTAAAATTCTATCTCACACTGTGTACAAAAATTATTGCAAGATGGTTCAGAGACCTAAATGCATATATTTAACTGCAAATATAAAAATTTTAGAAAGAAAGATGAGTGAAAATATTTGTAACCATGAATTAGACAACAGCAGTTACTAAAATATGACAAGAAAAGCAAAATGATGAAAGAAAAGAGTTAAATAGAACTTCCTCAAAATTAATTTTTTTATGGTTTCCTCAAAAACTTGAATATGGAACTGCCATTTGAGCCAGAAATCCCACTTCTAGGAATATATCCTAAAAAATCCACCCAAAGAACCAATCAGAAAGAATGTATGCATCCCTATGTTCATAGCAGCACAATTTACAATAACTAAGCTCTGGAAACAGTCCCAGTGCCCTTCAGTAGATGAGTGGATAAAAAAAGCTCTGGTAAATTTATACCATAGAATACTATGCAGCAGTAAATAAATTATATATATATATATATATATATATATATATATATATATCTGTATTATAATAACTTCTTATCCTTTGAGACAGCATGGAGGGACCTGGATAATCCTATCTAATAAAAGAGTAATATGGAAATTGACTGTACTTTCCCTATGCTCACAAGCCATGCCCACTTGCCACACCTACCAGCCAATCAGGAGCTGGGGCAGAACCATCAGGGCTAAGGCTGAAGCCGGGGGGGCAGGGGGTGGCAGCAGCGACTGTGCAGCCTGCCCCTGGGGTCGGGCGGTCACAGGCAGCCAGGGCTAAGGCTAGGGTCGGAGCTGAGGCACCCAGCAGTGAGCGCATGGCTCCTGGAGCCAGGCAGTTGAAGGAGCTGGGGCTAAGGCCAGGGCTGGGGTTGTGGTTGGTGGAGCCGAGGTGGTGAGCATGCAGTTCCCAGGTCCAGGCGGTCGCCTGTGACAGGGGCTAAGGCTGGGGCTGAGCCGAGCAGGATGATGGCTGGGTGCCCAAGGCCTAAAGCCTTGGCCAGAGGCAGAGGCTTTAGGCCTTGGGCAGTCCAGGGGTGAGTGGTCAGTAGGACATACCCTGAGGGCTCCCAGTATGTGTGAGGGGGCAGGTTGGGCTGAGGGATCACAGACCCCCAATGCACGAATTTCGTGCTCCGGGCCCCTAGTATTATGCTAAGTGGAATAAATCAGTCAGAGAAAAGCAAGTATCACATGATCTCAGGCATATGTGAAATCTAATGAACAAGATCAACTGATGAATGGAGTGGATCCAGAGACAAAGAAGCATGGAACAGAGTGTGGAATCTCAGAGAGAAGGTGGGGGAGGGTAGGTGTGTGGGAGGTAATCAAACAAAGACCTTGAATGCATATATGCATAATCCATGGACACAGACACTAAGATGCTGAAGGCCTCGGGGGAGGGTGGAACAGGCTGGAGGGAGTCAATGAGGAAAAGAAGGGGACATATGTAATAATTTCAACAAAAATAATTATTTTTTAAAAATGGAATACTTTACTCAACAAAAATGTGAAAAGACAACCCAGAGAATGTGTTAAAATGTTTGAAAATTTTATGTCTGATAAGGATCTAGAATCTAGGATACATAAAGCCCTCTTTTCACTCAGTGACAATAAGATAAATAGCCTAGTTGAAAAAAAAAGGGGGGGCAACATGCATGAATATACATGTCTTCAAAAAAGATAGACAAATATCTGATAATCATAGACAAAGGTGCTTGACATCATTAATTTTTAAGGAAATGTAAATCAAACCACAATAAGGTACTACCTCAAACCTATAAGAATGACTATTATAGAAAAATATACATAAGAAATATTGTAGAGGCTTATAGAAACTGGAACCCTCATACATTTCCAGTGTGAATGCAAAATGTGCAACTCCTGCAGAAAATGTTTGTCAGTTCCCTAAAGAAACATAGTCACAGAGTTTTCATATGACCCAGTTATTACACTTCTATGTATATGCCCAAAGGAATAAAAAAACATGTTCACACAAAAACTTAGACATAAATGTTTATAGCAATCCTATCTAATAAAAGAGTAATATGCAAATTGACCACACCTCTGCTATACCCACAAGCCAATAAGGAGTGAGTATGCAAATTAACCCAATCAAGATGGCTGTGGCTACAGAGAGAGCAGTAGGCTTGGGTTGCCCCTGGAAATGGAGGAAGCCAAGCTTTCCGCCTGCCCTGGTGGGCCCAAGCCTTCTCTCCAGCTTTCACTTGCCCCAAACTGCCCTCTTCTGACTGCCTGATTGCCCCTAAATGCCTCTGCCTTGGCCCCACCACCATGCCTTTGTCTGGAAGGAAGTCGGATGTCCAGAAGGTGACTGGTTGACCAGGTTTAATTAGCATATTACCCTTTTATTTTTTACCCTTTTATTAATATAGATAGATTACATAGGATAGGATTGCTTAAATGGGGAGGGGGCTTTTTCAGCAGGAGGAGAGGAAGAGATACTCTTGGCAGACAAAAATACATAATCCCTATTCCTATATCTGGACTGATAACCAGCCATATGCACTATACTGCCAAACCGGTCATTAAAAAATTGAACCACTTTCTTACACCTTACACCAAATATATGTTGCCTTTAAAACCCCCTCCTCAGCCCCCACCTTAGGTTCTGCCTTTGCGGTTCACCCAGATTAGGTTCTGATTGGTTGCTTTCTATGCCAGTCAGCATCTCTGGGACTATCACCGGGCCTGATCAGAAAGACAGGGCTGATCAACAGCCATCCCAGGCTGCTGGCAAGATGGCTGAAGTGCTGATCTCTTAAAGAGAGGCACAGCTGCTGAAATGGCCTGGAGAGAGAGAGAAGCAGGGTCTGATCCATGGTAACTGCTGATCAGCCCCACCACTCTCTCCCAGAGAGGTCAGCAGTTCAGCCAAGTCACCATTTCCTACCCACCAAAGCCTGCTACGCTCGCAGCAAAGCGTTCGGTCAAACCTTCGGTCATTATAGACCCTGTGTTTTTATATCCTTTCTAATAAAAGTGTAATATGCAAATTGACCATACCTCTGCTGTACCCAGAAGCCATGCCCACAAGCCACGACCATAAGCCAATCAGGAGCGAACATGCAAATAAACCCCAACAAAGATGGCTGTCATCACTGAGAGCAAGAGGGAGGCTTGGGTTGCCCTGGCAATGGAGGAGACCAAGATTTCTGCTGCCCTTGCAGGCATATGCCTCCATTCAATGCTACAAAGTTTCAATTATAGAAGATACATAAATCCCAACAGAAATAGCAACAGCCATGGAGCTGGAGAGAGCAGAGGCTAGGGTTGTCCCTGGTGATGGAGGAAGCCAAGCTTCTGTACCCATGGCCGGCCCAGGCCTCCATTTAAGGCTACAAAGTTTCAATTATAGAAGATAAATAAATTTCAACAGAAATGACTGCCTCCAAGAAGCAAGCGGAAGGCTTGGCTCCACTCCAAGCTACAAAGTTTCAATTGTAGAAGATAAATAAATCCCAGATACCAGGGCCTCCACTTGGGTCACCGAGGGGCATAGCCAGCCTGCAATCCACCATAGGCCCCTCACCCAGGCCGCCCCATGCTCCAAGGGAACCGCCACCTAGATCCAGGACATGCTTCAGGGCAAACCAGCTGGCCCTCACCCATACACCAAGCGTCTATCCTATCTAATAAAAGAGTAATATGCTGATTGACCATCATTCCAACACATAAGATGACTAGCTCCATGTGCTCAAAGATGGCTGCCCCATGTGGAAACAAGATGGCTACCACAAGATGGCCAGCTGGGGAGGGCAGTTGGGAGGGACCAGGCCTACAAGGGAGGGCAGTTGTGGGCAATCAAGCCTGCAGTGGAGGGCAGTTAGGGTGACCAGGCTGGTACAGAAAGAAGTTGGGGATAACTGGGCCTGTAGGGAAAGGCAGTTGGTGGGACCCAGGCCTGCAGGGGAGGGCTTTTTTTTTTGGGAGGGACCAGCCTATAGGGGAGGGCAATTGGGAGGAACCAAGCATGCAAGGGAGGGCAGTTGGGGGCAATCAAGCCTACAGTGGAGGTTAGTTAGAGTTGACCAGGCCAGCAGAGGAGGAAAGTTGGGGGCAAACAGGCTGGCAGGGGAGCAGTCAGGCATCAATCAGGCTGGCAGGGGAGTGGTTAGGGGGTGATCAGGCTGGCAGGCAGAAGCAGTTAGGGGCAATCAGGAAGGCAGGCAGGCGAGCAGTTGAGAGCCAGCAGTCTTGGATCAGGCCTTACCATCCAGTCAGACATCTTTTCAGAGGTCCAAGATTGGAGAGGGTGTAAGCTGGGCTGAGGGACACCCCTAACCCCATGCACAAATTTTGTGCAACAGGCCTCTAGTATTAAGATAAAAAGTTATGTGAATGTGGTCTCTTTCTTTCTCAAAGTACATTAGTATACATTGTCATGGATACAATGACAAAGGATGATTTATGTCTCAAGCAGGATGGAATGGGACAGTGCAAGATTTCATGATGCTACTCAGAATAGCTTTCCATTTAAAACTTATGTATTGTTTATTTCTGAAATTTTCCATTTAACATTTTGGACTATAGTTGACCACAGTTAACTGAAACAGCTAAAACCAAAACCATGGAAAAGAGGGAATTGCTTTAATTTTATTTATATGAAATATCCACAATAGACAACTCCTTATAGACAGAAATTAAATTAATGGTTGCCAGGGAAGGGATAATGGAGTGACTGTTTAATGGGTACAGGGTTTCCTTCTGGGGTGAGGAAAATGGTTTTGAATTATTTATTGGTGATGATACCACAACATTGTGAATATAATAAAAACCATTGAACTGTACATTTTTAAATGGTTAAAATGGTGAGTTTTATGTTACGTGAATTTTATCTCAATCAAAAAGACATAACTACCAAAATGACAAAAATATAATTCAGCGTGTAGATAACCTCTTTGAAAAAAGAAACAATATTAACCTATAAACATGCCAAGTGAATATGAAAATACACTGATTTCTGTAATTCTAAGAAGAGAATGTGCATTTTAAATTATTCATTACATGATGCTCAATGAAGATAAAGTAAAGGCATCTTATTTTATAAGAATTTAATTGAATTTACATGCGGTCCTTCTTTTCTATTTTTACCATTCAGCTATTTTAAGTACATATCTGAGCCCTAGCCAGTTTTCCCATTGGTTAGAGTGCTAGGTCATGGACCAAGGGGTCTCAGGTTTGATTACTAGTCAAGGGTAGGTACCTGGGTTGCAGTCTCAATCCCTGGCCTGGGTCAGGGCAGGTGTGGAAGGAAACCAATCAATGTGTTTCTCTCACACTGATGTTTCTCTCTCTCTCTCTGTGTCTCTCTGTCTCTCTCTTTCCCTCCTCACTCCCTTCTACTCTCTTTAACAATCAATGGAAAAATATCTTCAGGTGAGCATTGAAAATAAATACATATCTGAGTGAAAAGTAACAGCTTCATTCTTTCCATTAACATTTTTTTCTGCCACAATCATTTTATATATTCCACACTTAGGCAAGTGGCTAGTGAAATAAGACTTATAATATAATATAATAAATTCAGGTCCATGCTCTTTTGATAAAAGACAAGACAGAAAAACAGGACAATGTCAAACTTACAACAAAATGCTGATGGCACTGACATGAACTTGGGTTTGGATGTGTCCTGTTTAACATTTTAACAAGTGGGTTGAATGAATTCACAAGAAGGATGTATGTTTATTAAATGCATGGATGATACAGAAATGAAAGAGTTGCCTAATATAATAAACTAGTGGGATTGGGCCTAAATGGGTAGTCGGACAACCCTCTCACAATCCAGGACTGCTGGCTCCCAACTGCTCACCTGCCTGCCTTCCTGATTGCCCCTAACTGCTTCTGCTTGCCAGCCTGATCACCCCCTAACCACTCCCCTGCCAGCCTGACTGATGTCTAACTGCTCCCCTGCCAGCCTGTTTGCCCCTAACTGTCCTCCTCTGCAGGCCTGGTCACCCCTAACTCCCCTCCACTGCGGGCTTGCCCCCCCCCAACTGCCCTCCCTTGCAGGCCTGTTCCCTCACAACTGCCCTCCCCTGTTGGCCATCTTGTGGTGGCCATCTTGTGTCCACATGGGGGCAGGATCTTTGACCACATGGGGCAGCCATCTTGTGTGTTGGAGTGATGATCAACCTGCATATTACTCTTTCATTAGATAGGATAAAGGCCTGGTGCATGGGTGGGAGCCAGCTGGTTTGCCCTGAAGGGTGTTCCAGATCAGGGTGGGCATTCGCTTGGGTCATGGGGTGGCCTGGGTGAGAGGCCTGTGGTGGTTTGCAAGCAGGCCACGCCCCCAGCAACCCAAGCAGATGCCCTGGTATCTGGGATTTATGTATCTTCTACAAGTGAACCTTTGTGGCCTGGAGCAGAGCCAAGCCTTCTGCTCACTCTGTGGCTGCTGCCATTTCTGTTGGGATTCTATAATTGAAACTTTGTAGCCTTAAGTGGAGGCCTGAGCCAGCAAGGGCAGGCAGAAAGCTTGGCTTCCTCCATTGCCAGGGAAACCCACGCCTCCCTCTTGCTCTCTGTAGCCAGCAGCCATCTTGGATGGGTTTATTTGCATATTTGTTCCTGATTGGTTGGGGGCATGGCTTGTGGGTGTGATTGTTGGGCATGGCTTGTGGGTATAGCAGAGATATGGTCAATTTGCAGATTACTCTTTATTAGATAGTACTAGTGGCCTAGTGCATAGAATTTGTATACATTAAAAGGGAATTAATTAGAGGAAATACTTTAATATTCCTTTTTCTATAATAGAAGTGTCTGGGTGACCCCACTCCCATTGGGCAACACCACGACCTGCCGGCCCCACCTCCATGAAGCCCTGCTGGGCAGGGGTTGCAGCCTCACATACCAGCAAGGGGTGGGGTAGGGGCAGAGGGTGTGATCTCAGGTCTCCGAGTCGCCTGCACCACACAGCCTCACTCATACCCACCACACCAGGAGACCCCAGACCCGCTGGGCCTCGGGACCCATCAATGCACCTCCTGGTGACTGGATCATTTGGTCATTACAGATGAAAATAAAGTCATGCATTTAAACGTACACATTCATTTTCAAAGCCTGATTTGTGTACGTTCTCTAAATTGCAAAATAAATAAGATCTTTAGCCAGATAGAATCTTAATGCCAAGTTCTTTATATAATGACACATACCACTCTCTCCCCTCACTATGCTCCATTTGAATGAATTAAATCTATGTTACTCATATGAAAGGCACTGCTGCTTGCTCTTAATAGAGGAAGCTTTAGCTCATTCCCTAACGCCATAAAGAGGTTTAAATGGCATATACTGACTTGAATAACAGAAGGAAAAATAAGACAAAATAAAACAAAACAAGTTCAGTGCTGTGGACAGCAGAATCCACTCCCTTTGTTTTTTTTTTTCTGCTTTGCTCATGAACCTATGTGCACTCTGCCTCAAAATCAACACACAAGGCAAAACGAGATGCTATAATCTGCATTTTATAGTGCAATTTGAGTACAAAGAGGTTTTTTTCAATCTTTACTTTTTTTTTTTAATCAATGCAGCTCAAACTTGTTCCCAATGTCCCCGGATCCAACCTGGCTGTGGGGACACACCTTTGCTAGGTGCTGTCAGCCTTCAGGGCTGGGGCAGGGAACACACCAGGTGTTGCTGGAAATGAATCAGCTCTCCTCTCTACATAGCAGGAGCCTTTTCATTATAAAACGCAAAGCAGCAGCCATTTTCCATTATTCCTATCCCCAGCCCTCCTCACCTTGGGACATAGGAAGGAGCTGGGAGGATATTTACTCCCAGCTCTTTTATTTCTCTTATTTAACAGAGCCCAGTGACAGCTGCTTCTCTGAGGGCAACACCAGCCAGCTCAGGGCTAGCAGCACCTGGAAGGCAAGCAGCAGAGCTGACCAGGGGATTTGACCAAGCCCACCTGAGCACGTGGGTCATAGCAAGTTCAGCAGGTGGGCTGCTCCTAAAGATTCTAGGCCCCTCCCAGCTCCGCACCCCAGCTCCCTGCTCTCCCCCTTTCACCCACAGTTGCCACTGGCATGGTGTGTTCCAAAGCTTGGCGTGCAGATGCCAGGGTTGCAGGTTCAAGACACTCTGCTTCCTCTGACAGTTTGAGCCATAAGCGCTGGGAGGGACCTTTCCACCCAGTCTTGGTCTTTGGTCACTGCTGAGGTTTTCTGGACTCTCTAGGCCAGGACAGCCAGGACTTTTGCCTCTGACCAATGCCATGACTGCAGCCTACCTGGGGTACCCCCAGCCCTGGGAAAGAGTGGGGGCATGGCCGGCCTGGGTGAGGGGCTGTGGTAGGGTGAGGGGGTTGGCTAGCCGCCCCACCCTCAATTGGGGTAGGAGAGGCCTATCAGGGGTGGAGCTAGGGGAGGGGCTAGGCAGGACAGCCATCTTGTGACAGTGTTATGGCATGAGGGTCCATTTGCATATTACCTCTTCATTATATAGGATGACAGAATCTAGTGTCAAGAAGACCTTGACAAGTAGATACAT
The DNA here is from genome assembly GCA_027563665.1 of Antrozous pallidus. Lineage (NCBI taxonomy): Eukaryota > Metazoa > Chordata > Mammalia > Chiroptera > Vespertilionidae > Antrozous > Antrozous pallidus. The sequence continues at coordinate 114,612,481 of CM050509.1, forward strand.
GAGCTGAAATTAGCAAAGTGATATGAATTTCTTAACTCTGGATTTAAGAAACACCCATTGCATATATAAACAGGTTGGGAAAACCTAGCTAAGTGATCATTTATCTTTAAAGTACAACAATAGCAGCCATAATAAATTAAGAAAAAAGCAAACAAACACAAAACTGGAGTTTTAGATGACTTTGAGGTCCATATGAGTCCCTGGTTGCAAGTCCACTGCCCTGAAACTCTAATTGGAAAAATATGATGAAGTTATCTAGCAAAGTTGCCTTTGGGGGATGAAATTCATTCTAGAAATGATCTCATGTTCCTTTTGATATATGACCTGTGGACTGCATATACTTTATTTGTGTCAGGGGATACCAGCAGCATTAAATAAAAAAATATAATAAGTTATCACCAGAAGTTCTGTCTACATTTCTCTTTTCCATAGCCTTCTCATTTATTGAAATGCCTAATTTTGTTTTGCTAAAATAGAACTAAAAAAAGCCAGCTTCCAGCATTTGTGTAGGGATATATTTTATTTGGAGGGAAAATTGCTTTAAATTATTTTCAAAAGCACTATCTGAAGTTAATTTTAAATCATAGGTTCATTCTTATGGGGGCATAAGTATGTTAGCACTATGAGGAAACTATTAAACTAGAACTGGAACTCTCAAACTATTGCAGAAATACAAATTGATATAGGTAACTTGTATATATTTTTCAAATTTGTAAATGCACATATTTTGATCAAGTAATTACATTTCTATTAATCCTCCCCACAGAAATATTAAAAATACTTATATGTAAGAAATATGTTTTCTCTAGCATATCTTATAAAAATAAGACATTTGGAAATAACTAAAAGGGCATTAGTAGGGAAATAGTTCAGAATTATTAATGAATTATGGTATGCCAGTATTTTGGAATACTGCCATAGTTACCTCAGGTGCTATAACAAAATATAATATACTGGATGGTTTAAACAGCAGATATTTATTTCTCTCAGTTCTAGAGACAGAGAAGTCCAAGATCAAAATGCCAGCAGATTCTATTCTTGATGATGTCCTTCTTCTTGGCTTGTTTGTCACGGTATCTGTAATAATAAAAGCATACTATGTTAATTAGACCAAACAGCTGAACGACCTTCCGGACATCCTTCTGGATGAAGCTGTGGTGGCAGGGACTGAGGTAAGGGCGATTAGGGGCGATCAAGCAGGCAGGCATGCAGGTAAGTGGGTAGGAGCCTGCTGTCCCAGATTGAGAGAGGAATGTATAAATGCTGATTTAGGTTCAATCCCCCTGCAGGATCAATTCTGAAGCAATTCTGGAACCAGCAGTGTGTCTGAAAATTCAACTCAATTCTGACACTGTTTACCTAGATACAGCAACAGATTCCACAGTTTAAGTGCTCATTCCTACAAGAGAACCCCTACTCCCCTACTTCAGATGCCAATGGAAAGCCCTGGTTGTTATCTGTGCTTCTGACCATCTGGCAGAAGTCAGAGTTCATCATGGCCCCCTCCTTGGGTTCCATCTATTTGCTAGAGTAGCTCAGAGAATGCAGGAAACCTATTTGCTCACTATACTACATCTTTATTATTATAAAAGACCTGTGGCCCTAATGCTGTAACAACAAAAGACCAGCACAAGTGGGTGAGGCTGTGAGTTGTGAGCATGGCAAGGCATATGCAGGTGGGAAGGGCCATGTGGTTTTACACACTGGGCTTCTAGTAAAAGAGTAAAAATCAGGAACACTCATAAGGAAGAGACATATAGGGCAAGATTAGTGGAAAAGAGTTTGGAGCTTCCATGCTCTCTGAGTGCCAATCTCCCAAAATCTCTATGTGCTTACCACCTCTACTTTTGTTTTTTGTGTGGAGGCTTCATCACATAGTCATGACTGATTAACCACTGACCTTTCATGACTGAACTCAATCTCCAGCCCCTCTCCAGGCAGGCACTGGAGTTTGGGAGGTGGCACTGAAAGTTCTAACCCTCTAATCACAGGGTCAGTTTCACCCAGGAACCAGCCCCCATCTTTAGGAGCTTTCCAAAGGTTGCCTCATTAACATAACAAAAGGCATCTTTTTCACTCTCAACACTCATGAAATTTCAAGGGTTTTGGCAGCCTTGAGCCATGAACCACAGAGGAAGACAAAATAAATATTAGAAATATATTTTGGACATCCAAATGACCAAATATATATTTTTCCTATAAACTACTAGGGGACCGGTGCATGAAATTCATGTACAGGGGTGTTGGGTCCCTCAGCCTGACCTGTACCCTCTCCAATCTGGGAGTCCTCAGGGGATGACTTAATGATGGCTTAGGTCTGCTCCCCATGGTTCTCTGTTTTCTGCAGACCTGCCTACTTGATGCCATTGCAGGCCCTGGTGTCTGCTTTCTGTGGCAGCCTGCTTGCCCTTCACCACCGGGGCCAGTGGTGAGCAGGGCCCTGCTGTCTGCTCTCTGTGGGGCCCTACATGGAATTGCTTGCCCCTTGCTGCCATGACCAGGAGCAAGCAGAGCCCTGCTGTCTGCTTACTCGCTGTGGGGGACTACTTGCCCCTCACCATGGTGGCAAGGGGCAAGCAGGCCCCCACAGTCTACTGTCTGCTCACTCACTGAAGGGGAGGTTCCCACCCCACCCCTGGCTGCTCAGCTCTTTGCCCATGGGCCTGGAGCGGCCAGGGGTCATTCCTGGACCCCAAGTGTTCTGGGCCTACGTGTAGGCCTACAAGCTCAGAGCTGCCTGGATTACCCGTCTCCAGGACCCAGGCTGTTTGGAGTAGGTGTGAGTGCAAGCTGCTGCCCCACTCCTGGCCACTCAGGTTGTGCATATGCAAATTAACTCTCCATCTTTGTCAGGTCAATTTGCATACTCACTCCTGATTGGCTGGTGGGTGTTTCAAAGTGATGGTCAATTTGCATCTTTCTATTTTATTAGTGTAGATAATGTTGCATCTCTCAAAGGTTCCACCTACAAACACCATCATTTTTGGGATTGGGGCTTCAACATAGCTATTTTTTAGGGGGGCACACACAAATATTCCATAACAAATACTATACAGTTGTTGAAAAGAATAAGATATACTAACAAGAGAAGATGTCCATTTTAAAAAGTACTGTATAGGGATTATAGTCAATAATATTGAAGTAACTACATGTTGTATGCAGTTAGACAGACATGAACAGAGCAGGAACAGTGAGTCTGGTACTGAAAGTCACCAGGATGGAAAGCCCCTGGTGTCTAGCAATGAACAATCAGTTATAGCATGGCACCTCCCCCACAGGGTGAGTTTTCCTCCCTTAGCACATAGCTGGTAATGTGGTTGGAACCCCTGACCTTTCCTTCCTGGAGATAACATCTATACATCAGCTGTATTTCAGCTCCAGGCTCGTATAAGCAACCAAACCAGCAAATGCTGGTGGCTGATGTCAGAACCAGCTGCATTGAACAATGATCCCCTGCCCTGGTGCTAGCCAATCAATTGGTAGAGACTGCAACCCTGAAAGGACACACTGGAACACTGCTGAATATTCTATTTAAAATTTCCCCTGGGAACTCCCCTAAGATCTTCACCCTTAAAACCCTTAGTATGGAGGACCCATGGGGCTATCCCTTCTGGGAGCATGCAGTGCCTTTTCCTTTCCCCTCTCCCTCCCCGTGCTGGCCCCAGGCATATTACCATTAGCTTCCTCACTGCCAAACTACAAGAGCCCTTCCTTTACCTCTATAATTTGTTTTCTAAGCCCATTTCCTCTCAGAATTATTTCTTCAACCTCTGTAATTTACCAAATAAATGTTCTCTTACAGTTTGGGTCATGCTCTGAATTCTTTCCTGCCCAGAACTCAAATACCGAGGTTGCTGAACCCAGTTTTGGACTGACCCCACTGGTCAGAAAACTGGTGTCATTCCTGATGCCTACAACATATGTATGGTGTCAGGTGAGTACTAGACTTATCAAGGTGAACACTTTGTTAGTTATATAAATGTCCAATCACTATGCTGTACACGTGAAACTAATATTAGTTATATGTTGTATGTCAACTATAATTGAAAAATAAAAAAATATTTTCAGAAAGTATATCATTAATATATAAAATAGATCAAATTTATGCAAAAAATAACTTTTATGAGTCTGAAGAGTGTATAAAATATGCATATATGTTTTTGGGAGATAATTATAAATGAGTAACATTTTGCATATCTTATATCAGCTTTAGTTCTGAATTATCTATTCAAGGATATTTGTAAGATAAAGAGCTTAGGAAATAGAAATAGTGTCTCCCTCTCAGGTAGAGGACAAAGGGCAGATTTGTTTGATGTTCAGAATAATAAAGATTTTCTCCTTTTAGGGCAAAGATTAGACAGATTTGACAGCAGCTCACTTTAATTTATTATTTTTATTACTATTACTTTTAATCTTTATTGTTGCAAATAATACATATGTCCCCTTTATTCTTCGTGGACCCCTTCTAGCTTGGCCCCCACCCCAGGCCTTCAACACCCTATTTTTTAAATATATTTCATTGATTTTTTTTTTACAGAGAGGAAGGGAGAGGGATAGAAAGTCAGAAACATCAATGGGAGAGAAACATCGATCAGCTGCTTCTTGTACACCCCCTCCTGGGGATGTGGCCGCAACCAAGGTACATGGCCTTGACCAGAACCAAACCCAGGACCCTTCAGTCCATAGGCTGATGCTCTATCCATTGAGCCGAACCGGTTTTGGCTCAACACCCTATTGTCTGTGTCCCTGGGTTATGCATATACTAGTACGCATACAAGTTTTTTGGTTGATCTCTTAACTATCCACACATGCTCCCCTGCCTTTCCTCTGAAATTACACAGTCTGTACTGTGCTTCTATTCCTCTGGATCTAAATTGTTCATCAGTTTATTTTGTTCATTAGATTCGACATATGAGTGAGATCACGTGATATTTGTCTTTCACTTACTGGCATATTTTGCTTAGCATGATACTTCTAGTTCTCTCTACCAGTATGCTGTCTCAAAGGGTTAGAGAGCCTTCTTTTTTACTGTTGTATAGTATTCCATGGGATAAATGTACCACAGCATTTTTATCCACTTGTCTACTGATGGATACCTAAGCTAATTCCAGATCTTAGCTATTGTGAATTGTGCTGCTATGAACATAGGGGTGCATAAATTCTTTCTGATTGGTGTTTCAGGTTTCTTAGGATATATTCCTAGAAGCAGAATCACTGGGTCAAATGGCAGTTCTATATTCAATTTTTTAGGAGACTCATCCTCTTTTCTGTAATGGCTTTACCAGCCTGCATTCCCACCAGCAGTGTATTGGGGCTCCCTTTTCTCCACATCCTCACAAAAGCTTATAATTTGTTAATTTGTTGTTGGTAGTCACTCTGACAGGTCTAAGGTGATACCTCACTGTTTTAATTTGCATCTCTCTGCTGATCATTGACTGAGCAGTTTCTCATATGTCTCTTGGCCATTTATATTTCAGCTTTAGAGAAGTGTCTATTTAGGTCATTTGACTATTTTTTAATTGGATTGTTTGTCTTCCTTTTGTTAAGTTATATGAGTTCCTTGTATGTTTTATATTAGCCATTTATCATATATGTCATTGGCTAATACATTTTCCTACGCAGTTGGCTTTCTTTACATTTTGTTAATTTTTTTCTTTATTGATTAAGATACGAAATACATGTCCTTGTCCCCCAGTAGCCCCATCCAACCCTCCACTCATGCCCTCCCCCTTCCCTTGGGTCTGTGTCCATTGATTAGGCTTATATACTTGCATACAAGTTCTTTCATTTATCTCTCCCTCTTACCCCCATACTTTCCTACCTTCCCTCTGAGGTTTGATGGTCTGATTGATGCTTCTATGTCTGGATCCAGTTTTGTTCATCAATTTATGTTGTTCATTATATTCCACAAATGTGTGAGATCATGTGATACTTATCTTTCTCTGACTGGCTTATTTCACTTAGCATAATGCTCTCCAGTTCCATCCATGCTGTTGTAAATGGTAAGAATCCCTTCCTTTTCACCACAGTGTAGTATTCCATTGTGTAGATGTACCACAGTTTTCTAATCCACTCATCTGCTGATGGGCACTTAGGCTGTTTCCAAATCTTAGCTGTTGTAAATTGTGCTGCTATGAGCATAGGAGTGCATATATCCTTTCTGATTCATGTTTCTAGTTTCTTGGGATATATTCCTAGAAGTGGAATCACTGAGTCAAATGGCAGTTCCATTTTTAGTGTTTTGAGAAAATTCCATACTGTTCTCCACAGTGGATGCACCAGTCTGCATTCCACCAGCAGTGTACAAGGGTTCCTTTTTCTCTGAATCCTCACCAGCACTTGTCATTTGTTGATTTGTTGATGATAGCCATTCTGACAGGAGTGAGAGGTTAGGTACCTCATTGCCATTTTGATTTGCATCTCTTTTTAGTAACTTTTAGCACGTTTTCTTATGTCTCTTGGTCTTCTTTATGACATCTTGAGAAGAGTATCTATTTAGGTCCACTGCCCGTTTTTTGATTGGGTTGTTTATCTTCCTTTTGTTAAGTTGTATGAGTTCCCTTTAAATGTTGGAGATTAAACCATTATTGGTGATAACACTGGCAAATAAATTCTCCCATGCAGTGGGCTTTCTTATTATTTTGATGATGGTTTCTTTTGCTCTACAGAAGCTTTTGATTTTGATGTAATCCCATTTGTTTATTTTCTCTTTAGTTTTCATTGCCCTAGGAGCTGTGTTGGTGAAGATATTGCTTTAGCTTATGTCTGAGATTTTGCTGCTAGTGGATTCCTCTAATATTTTTTGTGGTTTCTCATCTTATGTTGAAGTCCTGTATCCATTTTGAGTTCATTTTTGTGTATGGTGTAAGTTGGTCATCTAGTTTCACTTTTTTGCATGTATCTGTCCAATTTTCCCAACACCAGCAAAGTAGGAGGGATCTCAATACCAGATATCAAGCTGTATCACAAAGCCATTGTTCTCAAAACTTTCTGGTACTGGCACAAGAAAAGACATGTAGACCAAAGGACTATAATAGGATACCCAGAAAATGACTCAAACTACTATGATCAATTAATATTTGACAAAGGAGGCATGAGCATACAATGGAGTTAAGAGAAATTCTCTTCAATAAATGGTGTTGATGGTTTGGTTTTTTTCTCCTGTTAAGCTTTTTATTTTGATTTAGTCCCATGTATATTTTCTCCTTAGTTTCCTTTTCCCTAGAAGATTAATCTGTAAACATTTTTTATAAGATACGTCTGAGGTTTCGTTGCCTCTGACTTTTTATAGCTTTTTATTGTTTCATTACTTACATTTAAATCGTTTATCCAAATTGAGTTTATTCTTGTGTATGGTATAAGTTGGTCTAGTTTATTTATTTCTTTTTTCATGTCCAATTTTCACAACACAATTTATTTACTTATTTTTATATACATTTTATTGATTTCAGAGAGGAAGGGGAAGGGAGAAATAGATAGAAATATCAATTATGACAGAGAATCATTGATTAGCTGTCTCCTGCATGCCCCACACTGGGGGTCAAGCACACATCCTGAGCATGTGCTCTGACCAGTAATCAAACCGTGACCTCCTGGATTATAGATTGACACTCAACCACTGAGCCATGCCAGCCAGCCCCAACAGCATTTATTGAATAGACTCTATTTACTCCATTTTATATTCTTGCTTCCTTTGTCAAATAGTAATTGATATAATGTCTTGGGTTGATTTCTGGGGTCTCTATTCTTTTCCATTGTCTATGTGCCAGTATCAGGCTATTTTGATTACAGTGGCTTTTTAGTATATGTTAATACTAGAGGCCTGGTGCATGAATTTGTGCATCAGTGGGGTCCCTGGGCCTGTCCTATGGGATCAGCCTGAAACCAGCTCTCTGACATCCCCTGAGAGGTCCCAGATTGCGAGAGGGTGCAGGCCAGACTGAGGGACCCACAGGGATAGTATTGAGGCTCAGGAGAGATACAGGAGGTTGGTCAGCTGGGAGGGACAGCAAGAGGGATTGAGGGCATGTCTGACAAGTCTCACTCAGTCCCAGCTGCAAGCTAACCTATTGGTTGGAGCGTCTGTCCTGTGGTGGTCAGTGCACGTCATAGTGAGCAGTTGAGTGGCCTTATCATATCATTAGCATATTATGCTTTGATTGGTTGAACTTAGAACCAGATGACTGGACACTAAGCATATTAGGCTTTTATTATATAGGATATTGTATTATCAGTCCACAAATTTGGTTCTCCTTTCTCAAGATTGCTGCAGTTTTGGGGGTCTTTTTTTGGATCTATATATTTTTATGGAGTAGTTGTTCTATCTCTGTGAAATATGCTGTTGTTATTTTAATAGGGATTGCATTGAATCTGTAGATTACTTTGTGTAGTATGGTCATTTCGATTATGTTAATTCTACCATTCCAGGGACATGATATATTCTTGCACTTGTTTATATCTTCCTCTATCTCTTTTTTCAACATAGTTTCTGAGTTCAAGTCTTTTACCTCCTTAGTTAAGTTTATTGTTAAGTATCTTAATTTTTTTTGCAATGGTTAATGGAGTTGTTAAGTTTTTCTAAGAATTCATTATTCATATATAAAAAAGCCAACAATTCTGGGGTATTAATTTTGTATCCTGCTAGATTGTCAAAATCATTTATTAAATCTGGTAGTTTTTCTCATGACGTTTTTTAGGTTTTCTATGTACAGTATCATGTCATTTGTGAATAATGGGAGTTTTACTTCCTGCTTTCCAAGTTGGATGCCTTTTATTTCTTCTTATCTGATTGCTATGGCTAAGATTTCTAGTATTATTAATACTGGGGTGATATCCAGCATCTAGAAGGGTTCAGAAATTTGGAGAAGGTGCTGTGGCATAAATTAATAAAGAGACTGGAAATATAATATAAATTTGTAATCCATGGGGGAGCCAGAGGAGGCTTAGCTTCAGTAACCAAGTTCTCTGAGTCTCTGGACCCCTTGCTCTTTATTAAAACAATTTCTCTAAAGCAAAACAAATATACATATCAAAGGTAAGGTTTAGTATACAATAGGCATTATTGGTTTTGGGGGAACTGCCTCTGGCTGTTCAGGTGTTTGGCCAGTAGGAGGCAATAATATGTATATTAAAATTCCCTAAATTGTCTGGTAACAGGAAGTATTATATGCAAATCTTCAGGTGTGGGGAAATGCCATTAACTATTCCAGCAGTAGGTAATATGTATTGAGCTCTGCTGAATCCCCAAGTTCCATCAACCTTTTGATGAAACTTCTTGCATTTATGACATGCTGGGATTAGCTTCTGGCATATTATGTTGAATAAGAGTGGTGAAAGTAAACATACCTGTCTTCTTCCTGTTCTTAGAAGAAATGGATTTAGGTTTTAACCATAGAGTATGAAGTTTGCTGTAGGTATGTCATAAAGGGCTTTTATTATGTTGAGATATGCTCCCTCTATTCCCATTTTGCTGAGTTTTTATAAAAAATGGGTGTTGTATTTGTCAAATACTTTTTCTGTGACTTTTGATATGATTATGTGAGTTTTAACTTTCAATTTGTTTATGTGATGTATCACATTTATTGATTTATAAATATTGTAGTAGCCTTGCATGCCCAGAATAAATCCCACTTAGTCATTGTGTATGATCTTTTTAATATATTGCTGGAGTTGACAGGCTAATATTCTATTGAGGATTTTATATACATGTTCATCAGGGATATTGGCCTGTTATTCCCTTTCTTTGTAGTGTCTTTATCTGGTTTTGGCATTAGGATAATGCTGGTTTCCTAAAACAGCTTGGAAGTGTTCCTTCCTCTTGTACTTATTGGAATAGTTCTTCTTTGAATGTTTGGTAGAATACACCTGTAAAGATATCTGGACCAGGGTGTGTGCATGCCTAGAGTTTTGTTGTTGTTTGTCTTTGTTTGTTTGCTTGTTTGTTTTAATTACTGCTTCTATCTCCTTAGGTGTTATTGGCCTATACAGGTTCATAATCCTTTGTATTTCGGTGGTGTCAGTCATTACTTCACCTCTTTCATTTCTGATTCTATCTCTTATGTGCCTCTCTCTTTGTTTCTGGATGAGTCTGGATAAAGATTAATCAACCTTATATATCTTTTCAAAGAACCTGCTCTTGATTATATTGATCTTTTATATTTTTATTTTAGTCTCTATGTAATTTATTTCTACTTTGATCTTTATTATTTCCTTCCTTCTGCTTTCTCTGGGCTTTTCTTGTTTGTTTCATTCTAATTCTTTAAGTTTATTATTACGTTTTTATTGTTTTTGGAGGTAGGTCTGTAATGCTATGAACTTCCCTCTCAGCACTGATTTTGTTGTGTTCCAGAGATTTTGGGTTGTTGTGATCATTTACATTTTTTTCCAGGAAGGTTTTTATTTATTTCTTGGTTTCATTGGTAACCCATTCATTATTTAATAACATGCTATTTAACCTCAATGTGTTGTAATGTTTTTTAGTGTTTTTACTGTAGTTGATTTGTAATTTCATTCCATTGTGATCTGAGAAGATGCTTGGTATGATTTCAGTCTTCTTGAACTTATAGACATTTGTTTTGTGTCCTCACAAGTGGTTTATCTTTGTGAATGACCCATATGCATTTGAAAAGAATGTACATTCTGTAGCTTTGGGGTGAAATGGTCTGTAAATGTCAACTGGATTTATCTGATCCACTGTGTCTTTTTAAGTCACTGTTTCTTTATTAATTTTTTGTCAGGATGATTTACCCACTAAATTTAGCAGGATGTTAGAGTTCCTTACTCTGACTGTATTTATGCTGATCTCTCCCTTAAAATCTTCTAGAAGTGTGTGTATACACACACACACACACACACACACACACACACACACACACACACAGACACACATTAGAGGCCTAGTGCATGAAATTTGTGCATTGGGGGGGGGGTGTCCCTGAACCCAGTCTGCACCTTCTCCAATCTAAATGGGCAGTTGGATATCCCTCTCACAATCCAGGACTGCTGGCTCCCAACTGCTCACCCGTCTGCCTTCCTGATTGCCCCTAACTGCTTCTGCCTGCCAGACTGAACACCCCTAACCACTCCCCTGCCAGCCTGTTTGATGTCTAACATCTCCCCTGCCTGCCTGTTTGGCTCCAATTTCCCTCCTCTGCTGGCCTTGTCCCTCCCAACTTCCCTCTCCTGCAGGCCTGGTCAAGCTTAACTGCCCTTCCCTGCAGGCCTGGTTCCCCTCAACTGCCATTCCCTTCAGGCCCAGTCACCCCAAACTTCTCTCCTTTGCTGGCCTGGTCACCCCTAACTGCCCTCCACTGCAGGCCTGGTCCCTGCCAACTGCCCTCCCCAGCTGACCCTCTTGTGGTGGTCATCTTGTGTCCACATGGGGGCAGGATCTTTGAGCACATGGGGGCAGTTGTCTTGTATGTTGGAGTGATGGTCATTCTGCATATTACTCTTTTATTAGATAGGATAGAGGCCTGGTATATGGGTGGGGGAAAGCTGGTTTGCCCTGAAGGGTGTCCTGGATCAGGGTGGGAGGTACATTGGGTCATGGGGCAGCCTGGGTGAAGGCCCTGTGGTGGTTTCAGGCCAGCCACGGCCCCCGGTGACCCAAGTGGATGCCCTGGTATCTGGGATTTATTTATCTTCTACAATTGAAACTTTGTTGCCTAGAGTGGAGCCAAGTCTTCTGCTCACTCCATGGTGTCAGCCATTTCTGTTGGGATTTATTTACCTTCTAAAATTGAAACTTTGTAGCCTGGAGTGGAGGCTTAGGCAGGCCAGGGCTGCAGAAGCTTGGCTTCCTCCATCGCCAGAGGCAACCCTAGCCTCTGATCTCTCCAGCTCCGTGGCTGTCACCATTTATGTTGGGATTTATGTATCTTCTATAATTGAAACTTTGTAGTATTGAGTGGAGGCCTAGGTAGAAATCTTGGCTTCCTCTGTTGCTGGGGAAACTTAACCCTTCCTCCTGCTCTCAATGGCTGCAGTCATCTTGGTTAGTTTTTTTTTTTTTTTGCATATTCCCTCCTGATTGGCTAGTGGGAGTGGCTTGTGGGTATAGAGGAGGTAAGGTCAGTTTGCACTGTAATACCATTCCTAACAGAATCCAAGTAATTTCTGTTTCCAAAAAAATATTGACAGGAATATTAATGGGGATTATCTTCTATTGGTCCACAGAGGCTAGAATGATGGCCTTGTATGACATTTCTACAGAGTATTCCATTTATATAAGAATGGTTTTTCTATTACCTTCAAATATCACAGATATTAGTAAAATTAAGGTTGTGAAATGGAGGGAAAAATAAAAATTTAAATACTTACCTGCAAGCACATGCATTATAAAATGTATTTGGTGGTCTCAATGTTTTACAAACCACATCATAGGTGAATTCTATGTGACAAGGAACTCTGAGAAGATAAATATCAGACAAATTTCAAGTGTGTATCAAAATTATTTTGTCACAAGCATAGCAACCTAGAGTTCATAGCAGTACACAGTACATTAATTTGTTTCCTTCCTGTGATTTTTTTTTTCATTCTTCCCTTTCCCCAAGTAAAAATCAGCCATAACGTCTGCATGTTTCCTAGAGAAATTTTATTGGAGTTTTCTAACCTTTGTTATTGGCATCTTTATCTTCCTTTTGATTCTGTTTATATTTTTTTCTACACAAATTTGTTTTTTATTTTATTGAATTTATTAGGTGACATTGGTTAATAAAATTATATAGGTATCAGGTATACAATTCTATAATAGATCAAGTGCACATTGTATTGTGTGTTCACCATTCAAATTCAAGTCTCCTCTCTCACCGTTTATCTCCCCCTTTACCACCTTCAACCTGCCCCCATCCTCATTTCTCTCTGGTAATCATCATAATGTTATCTGTGTCTATGAGTTGTTTTTTGCTTAATCCCTTCACCTTCCTTAACCAGCTTCTCAACTACCCCTACCCTGTGTCTGTGAGTGTGTTTCTATTCTGTTTTGTTTTCTTTCAGTTCATTAGATTCCACATGTAAGTGAAATCTTGCCTATTGCAACAGTATGGATGGACCTGGAGAATATTATGCTAAGCGAAATAAACCAGTGGGAGCAAGACAAATGCTATATGGGCCTGCTTATATTTTATGCTATCAAAATCTCCAGACAGCTTGTCCTCCTCCAGCAACTAGAATAGAGTCTCAATACCTTTTGTTACTCTTGGGAAATGTAGATCAATAATTTACAATTCCTTTGTAAGGAAGTCACCCAAATAATTTGAAACACTCTTGAGCAGTTCAATGCAAGATGTAGGGCTGTGGATCTCAGGAATGTCTTGAAGGCTTCATAGACACAGGATAAGGTGTGAAACATCCATAAAAATAGAGATAAATGAAAAAATAAATGGAACCCAAACTTAAAGCCTATACTTTAGATTCCTTGAGTGAGAGGCTCTTCAAAATATAATAGTATTCTTTCTTTGTGGAAATTAATGTTTAACTGGAACTGAATAAATGACATTACAAATAAATGTATTGTAAAACTACATATATACATACACATATATAAGCACATATATTACACATACTCAATATAATATATGCATGTGTTTATTATTTCTTGGAGTGTTTTTTGAAATCCAATATATTTTTGAGCATACAGTTTCTATAAAGGACCAGATAGGAATTAATTTAGGTTTTGTGGGACACATATAATTACAATTATTCAACTTGTCCTTTGTAGCTCTAAAACAGCTACAGATAACATGGAAACAAATAGGAATGTTGTTGTGTTCTAAGTAAACTTTAATTCTGTATCCTGAAATTAGAATTTCATACAATTTTTATGTCACAAAATATTATTCTTCCTTTTAATTTTTTCAACTATGCAAACGTGTGAAAACCATACAAAAACAAATGGCCGGCTGCATTTGACCTATAGGCAATAGTTTGCTGACATTTGCTTTAGAGAGTTATCATCATGGGATGAAATAAAATTTAATGCTATCTAAAAATGGAAAATATTTTAGATTTGTGAAACTTCTAAACATAATTCATCCATCCTAAGGTTTTGAAGTGCTAAAATAATCACTAGGTGGCTCTGTACTCTGTTTCCTCAGTATTTGTAAAGCATTTTACCCATGCTCTTCCATCTGTTCAGCACTAGATGGCACCAAAACTGACAATATGCTTTTTTTCTTTATCCTTTGAAGTTACTATTCATAAATATAAAGATTATTTCTCCCTGTATAATAGGAAATACATGCTCAGTCTCTGTTCATATTACCAGGATGCCAAATAATTGCTTTAATGCCAGCTTAGAAAGTAGAACTTACCTATATATATCCTATAAAAAGATGCATTTTAAAAAATAATAATAGACTAAAATAATGCATTTGACCAATAGAAGCTATACTATTAGGAACTAAAGAAAACTAACCTAATACATTAAAGTATTTCCCCAGTATGTAATTTTAAATAACATCTTGTAAAATGTGTAGACATAAAATAATTTAGTAATTTATAACTAAAGTTAACTTCACTATATTTGTAGTTATAGTGAAATAAATCTTTTATATCTGAAATCCAAATAAATACCATATTGATACACTTTCAGTGAAGTAGAATCAATGTTACCATTCTTGACTTTGTATGTTAAAATGGCTTTCAAATTTTTATTATTAGAGGCTTCTAATTCTATTACTGTATAGACAGTATTGAATTTCTTATAATAGCTTGGTAGCTTTCAAACTACAAAGTTGTAAGCAAAAGGGATCCTCATTCACTCAAAGTATAGGCCACTTTGAGTAAACTTGATTTTACTAAATTGAATGAGATTCAGCTCATTGTAAGTAACTTCCCACAAAGACAAACTTTCAAAATTTACAAGTTAAAGAAAAGTACTGGAGTAATATGTAGACAAATAAGATCACTGGCACATTTAAAAATGAAATGTTTTTACAATGGAGAAAGAAAAGCCTCTTTAATAAATTGTGCTGAGGAAACTGGAAATCCACATGCAAAGGTATGAAACTACACTGCTATTTAATACCATACATTAAAATTAGCTCAAATAGATTAAATAATTAAATATAAGACCTGAAAAAATAAAATACATAGGAAAAAAACATAAATATTAACTTATGGACCTTGGTCTCAAAGAAGCTTTTGTGAATATCAATTGACCTCAAAGGCAAAGGAAGGAAAGACAAAAATAAATGAATGGTACTATATCAAACTAAAAAGTTTCGGCACAGCAAAGAAACCATCAACAAAACAAAAAGGCACTCGTCCAAATGGGAGAAGGTATCTGTAAATAATAGAAAAATAAGGAGTTACTCTCCAAAATATATAAAGAACTCATACAAGTCAATGACAAAAGCAACCAACAATTTAATTTAAAAAAGTCAAAGGACCTGTATAGACACTTTTCACAAGAAGACATACAAATGGCCAGGAGATATATGAAAAGATGCTTAATTTCACTAGCTATAAGGGAAATTCAAATTAAAACAATGAGATACCACCTCACACCCATTAGAATATAAATAAGAACTAACAAGATTTGGAGAGGATATAAAGCAAAAGGGATCCTCATTCTCTGCTGGTTGGAATGTAAACTGATATAGCCACTATGGAAAACAGTATGGAGTTTCATCAAAAAATTAAGAATATAGCTACCAAAGACCCAGAATTCCCTCTTCTGGGTATCTACCTGAAAATTTTGAAAAAAAATGTGTAAGGATATATATACCATTATGTTCATTGTAGCATTATTCACCATGGTAGCCAAGACCTGGAAAAAAACCTAAGTGTACTTTGATAAATGATTAAATAAGGAAGACGTGGTACATATATACAATGGAATACTACTTAGCCACAAGACAGGATGAAATACTGCCATTTGAAACAACATTGATGGACCTTGAGATTATTGTGCTAAGTGAAATAAGTCAGATGGAAAAGGACAAGAGGCAAGTGACTTCATTCATGTGGGATATAAAGCAACATATGAACAAACAAAACAAACAATCTCATAGGCACAGATAACAGTATGGTCGTTACCAAAGGGGAAAGAAGGTGGAAGCAGAGGAAGAAAGTAAAGGAGGTCAAATATATGATGATAGAAGGAAACTCAACTTTGGGTGGTGAGCAAACAATGCAGTATATAAATGATGTATTATGGAATTGTACACTTGAAACATAATGTGACTAACCAATGTCACCTTAATAAATTTAATTAAAAAATGAAATGTTTTTTGAATAGTTGGTTTTTTAAATAATTGGCTTTATTTATGATTGGTTCATTTTACCTTCTTTATCATCTTCTTAATTTAGATCTCCCTCAAACTACAGAATAGATGAGGGAATCCAATTCTGCCATTTTATTTTATTGCCAAATCCATACTCTTAATTTATTTTCCACATGATGTTTTCCAAATGTCATGAGATTAGGAGGCTATTTGTTGTTATTCAATTTTAAGTGTTCCTCCATGTAAGAAATGAATTGTATTATGTATGTGCACACCTGATGCATCTTCAAGAGATCAATCAACAGGTTTAAAATCTAATAGAAATGTTTTCAATGTAGTAAAATTTATTGCAGCAGGTTTGAGCAAAGCACATGTAGTTATCTCTCTTTCTTCATTCCTTTTCATTATTATATGAAAAATGAATTTTCTTTTAGCTCTTTTTAATTTTTTAATTTTATTTTGTTTAACATATTACACATAGTAGTACATAATTCTCCTTTTCCCCCCATTGACCTTCCCCCACCCTCCCCTATCCCTTGTCGCATGCCTTCATCCCCCACCCAAACCCCCAGTGCCTTGTGTCCATTGGTAGCGCTTATATTCATGCATACAAGTCCTTTGGTTGATCTTTCTCCCCATCCCCAACACTCCCCAGCCTTCCCACTGTAATTTGACAGTATGTTCAATGCTTTACTGGCTCTGTATCTATCTTTTTTTTAAAATATATTTTATTGATTTTTTACAGAGTGGAAGGGAGAGGGATAGAAAGTCAGAAACATCGATGAGAGAGAGACATCTATCAGCTGCCTCTTGCACGCCCCCTATTGGGGATGTGCCCGCAGCCAAGGTACATGCCCTTGCAGGAATCGAACCCGGGACCCCGCAGTCCGCAGTCCGACGCTCTATCCACTGAGCCAAATCGGTCTCGGCTGTATCTATCTTTTTGATAATCCGTTTATAATGTTCTTTATTTTCCATAAATGAGTGAGATCATGTGGTATTTTTATTTCATTGCCTGGCTTATTTCATTTAGCATAATGCTCTCCAGGTCCATCCATGCTGCTGCAAATGGTAAGAATTCCTTCTTTCTACTAGCAGCCTAGTATTCCATTGTGTAGATTTACAATAGTTTTCTAATCCACTTATCTGCTGTTTGGCACTTAGACTGTTTCCAAATCTTAGCTATTGTAAATTGTGCTGCTATGAACATAGGGGTACATATAACCTTTGTGATTGGTGTTTCTAGATTCTTGGGGTTTATTACTAAAAGTGGGGTCACTGGGTCAAATGGGAATTCCATTTTTAGTTTTTTGAGGAAACTCCATACAATTCTCCACAGTGGTTAAACCAGTCTGCATTTCCACCAGCAGTGCATGAGGGTTCCTTTTTTTTTCCACATATTCGCAAGCACTTGTCCTTTGTTGATTTGTTGATGATAGTCATTCTGAAAGGTGTGAGATGGCACTGCATTGTCCTTTTGATTTGCATCTCTTGGATAATTAGTGACTTTGAGCATGTTTTCATGTCTCTTGGCCTTCCTTCTGTCTTCTTTCGAAAAACATCAATTTAGGTCCATTGCCGATTTTTTGATCTTCCTTTTATTAAGTAGTATGAGTTCCCTGTAAATGTTGGGGTTTGAACCTTTATCATTGATAACATTGGCAAATGTGTTCTCCCATATAGTGAACTTTCTTGTTGTTTTGTTTATTTCTTTCGCTGTGCAAAAGCTTTTATTTTGATATAGTCCCATTTATTTATTTTCTCTTTAGTTTCCATTGCCCTAGGAGAAATATCAGTGAAAAAATTGCTTCAGCATATCTCTGAGATTTCGTTGCCTGTGGATTCCTCTAGTATTTTTATGATTTTCTGTCTTATATTGAAAACCTTTATCCAATTTGAGTATGTTCGTGTATGGTGTAAATTGGTGGTCTAGTTTCATTTTTTTGCATGTATCTGTCCAATTTTCTCAACACCCTTTATTGAAGAGACTGTCTGGACTCCATTGTATCCTTTTTCCTCCTTTGTCAAATAATAATTGAGAATAGTGGGTTCTCTATTCTATTCCATTGATCTATATGTGTGTTCTTGTGCCAGTACTAGGCTATTTTGAGAACAGTGGCTTTGTAATACAGCTTGAAATCTGGTCTTGAGATTCCACCTATTTTGTTCTTCTTTGTCATGAATGCTGAGGCTATCCAGGGTCTTTTTTTAATTCCAGAGGAATTTTTGGAGAGTTTTTTCTAGGTCTGTAAAATATGCCTTTGGTATTATAATGGGGAGTGCATTAAATCTATAGATTGCTTTGGGTAGTATTTGGGATATTTTAATGATGTTGATTCTACCAATCCATGACCATGATATGTTCTTCCATCTGTTTATGCCTTCCTCTCTATCTTTTTTCAGTGTCCTGTAGTTTTCTACGTATAAGTCTTTTAACTCCTTAGTTAAATTTATTCCTAAGTGTCTTAATTTTTGGGGGGTGATGGTAAATAAGATCCCTTTTTTTAATCTCTCTTTCTGTAAGCTCACTATTGGTGTATAGAAATGCCACATATTTCTTGGAGTTAATATTGTATCCTGCTACATTGCCAAATTCATTTATTAAGTCTGATAATTTTTTGATGGAATATTTAGGGTTTTTTATGTAGAATATCATGTCATCTGTGAATAAGGCCAGATTTACTTATTCTTTTCCATTCGGATGCCTTTTATTTATGCTTCTTGTCTAATTGCAATAGCTAATACTTCCTGTACTATGTTGAACAGGAGTGGTGAGAAGGGGCACCCCTTTCTTGTACCTGTTTTTAGGAGAAATGGTTTTAGTTTTGACCATTGAGTATGATGTTGTCTGTGGGTTTGTCATATATGGCTTTTATTATGTTGAGGTGTGATTCTTCTATTGCCACCTTTCTGAGAGTTTTTAGCAAAAAAGGGAGTTGAATTTTGTCTAATGCTTTTTCTGCATCAGCGGCTATGACTATGTGCTTTTTATCTCTCAATTAGTATATGTGATGTATCAGGTTTATTGATTTGCAGATATTGTACCATCCTTGCATCCCTGGGAAAAATCTAGTTGGTCATGGAGTATGATCTTTCTGATGTACTTCTGGATCCGATTTGCTAGAATTGTTTTGAGGGTTTTGGAATCTATGTTCATGAGGGATATTGGCCTGTAATTATTTTTCATTGTGTTGTCTTTATCTATTTTTGGTATTAAGGTGATGCTGGTTTTATATAATGAGCTTGGAAGTGATCATTCCTCTTGAGTTATTTGGAATAGTCTGAGGAGGATAGGTTTTAGTTCTTCCTTGAAAGTTTTTAAAAATTCCCCCATGGGAGGAACCAAGATGGCAGCATAGGTAAACAGCTATCTTGCTGCCCCACACAACAATTCCAAAACTACAACTTAATGACGGAACAAACATCATCCAGAATCACTGGAAAGCTGGCTGAGTGAAAATTCCACAAATAAAAGTAAAGATAGGACACGACACTGTGACTCAGAGGAGCAGTGAGGAAGCGTTGAAGATACTCATGGAATCAGAGGTTTGGAGCCATGCACTTGCGCCAAGGGAGAGGGCTGGCAGCTGCAAACCCAGCTGGCTTTCTCCAATGGAGAGGGCAAAGGTGTCCCACTGCACTGATTCCCCAGTTCCAGGAGAGGTCCAGGAAACCCACACTCATACGGGTTGAAACTGGACAGCGGGAGCAGCACAGGTCTGCGAGCTTGTGGAGAGGGTGAGCTTGTGAAGAGTGCTCATAAACTTGGGAACAGAAGTGACCTGCAGAGAGGACTCATGACTTGCTCCCTCATTCGGGAGACCACCGGACTGAATTGTGTTACAACCCTGGACAAGACTTTGGGGGTGCGGAGGCATGTGGGGAGAGGCTGAGTTGTCTAGTAGAGGGTGGAAATTGGCGGCGGTTTTCTCTCAGAGGTGCGTGTGGCCATTGCCACCCCACACAGAGACCCAGGTGGCACATAAGGAAGAGCTGACACTGCCTGCTCAGCCCGGAGACTCTGCCCATCCAACCTGAACACAGCTTACCCTTACAGTCAATTGGCCTGGAGGTCAAACCCTCCTAGTGCTAACAGCAATAAACTGGGCTTAACTTCAACAATACTGAACAATCCATAAAGGGCTGCAGCAACAGTATCCACCTCAGGTAACTGTGGAGGCTGAGCCACTGTCCCTTAGAGGACATTTACCACACAAAGCTAATGGACCAACTCAGGAAAGCAGCCATAATGCAGAGAAATGGAAAGAAATCAGGTGTGAAAGAAATAGAGGGAAAAATATGATTATACATAGAGTTCAAAACCACAGTAATAAGGTTTTTCAAGAGGCTCCTAGAAAAGGCCAATGAACTTAATGAGCCCCACAAGGAAGTGAACAAGACCTATAAGGAAATGAATGAGACCTATGAGGATATGAAAAAGGACCAACTAGTAATTAAGCATACACTGACTGAAATAAAAAATATTACACAAAGTCCTAAAAGCAGTCCAGAGGGCCACAAGAACCAAGTCAAAAATATGAAATACAAAGAAGCAAAATCCACTCAGCCAGAAAAGCAAGAAGCTAAAAGAATCCAAAAAATTGAAGATAGTGTAAGAGGCCTCTGGGACAACCTTAAGCATACCAACATCTGAATTATAAGGGTGCCAGAAAAAGAGAGCAAGGTAATGAAAACCTACTTGAAGAAATAGTGACCAAAAACGTCCCCCACCTGGTGAAAGAAATTGACCTTAAAGGCCAAGAAGTGCACAGAACCCCAAAATATAGGAATCTAAAGAGGACCACACCAAGACACATCATAATTAAAATGCCAAGGGAAAAAGATAAAGGGAGAATATTAAAAGCAGCAAGAGAAAAACAGTTAGTTACCGATAAGGGAGCATCGATACTATTGTCAGCGGATTTCTGAACTAAAACAATGCAGGCCAGACAGGAGTGGCAAGAAATATTCAACGTGATGTATACCAAGAATCTACAACCAAAAAAATTACTCTATCCAGCAAAGCTATGATTCAGAATTGAACGTCAGATAAAGTGCTTCGCAGGCAATAAAAAGCTAAAGGAGTTCATCACTGCCAAACCAATATTATATGAATTGCTGCAAGATATTCTATAAGAAGAGGAAGGAGAAAAAGGTAAAAATATAAATTATGAACAACAAATACACATCTATCAAAAATGAATCTAAAAATCAAGTGAATTAAAAATCTGATGAACAGGATAAACTGGTGAATGTAACAGAATCATGGGCATAGAGAGAAAGTGGACTGACAATTCTTGGGGAGAAAAGGGGTGTGGGAAGTGCAGCAAGAGACTGGACAAAAATCATGCACCTATGGGAGAGGACAGTGTGGGAGAGGTGAGGGCAGAGGGTGAGATGGTTTCTATGAGAAGGGAGCTATAGGGGGTAAAATAGGAGAACAACATAATTAATAAACTGAACAATAAAGATAAAAAATAAAAAAGTAAAATTTAAATAAATAAATAAATAAATAAATAAATAAATAAATAGAATTTCCCAATGAAGCCCTTTGGCCCTGGGCTTTTGTTTGCTGGAAGTTTTTTGATGACTCTTTTAGTTTCTTCCATAGTTATTGGCCTATTGAGATTTATAGATTTTTCCTGATTGAGTTTTGGAAGGTTGTATTTTTCTGGGAATATGTCTATTTCCTCCAGGTTGTGCAGTTTGTTGGAATAAAGTTGTTAATAATATTTTTAAACAATCCTTTGTATTTCTGTAGGGTATGTTGTTATTTCTCCTCTTTAATTTCTGATTTTATTTATTTGTGTGCTCTCTCTTTGCTTCTTGGTGAACCTGGCAAGAAGTTCATCAATTTTATTTATCCTTTCAAAGAATCAGCTGTTGGTTTTGTTGATGTTTTTATTGTGTTTTGTTTGTTTGTTTGCTTTGGACTCTATGTCGTTTCTCCCCACTCTGATTATTATTTCCTTCTTTATGCTTAGAGTGGGCTTTTCTTGTTGCTCTCTTTCTCACTCTTTGGGTTGTATGGTTAGGTAATTTATCACCACTGTTTCTTGTTTCTTTGCTGTAGGCTTGTAGAGCTATGAACTGCCCTCTCAAGACTGCTTTTACTGTGTCCCAAAAATCTTAGATTGTTTTGTTTTCATTGTTGTTTGTTGCCACGATGGTTTTTTTATTTCTTGTTTCATCTCTTTGGTAACCCAGTCATTGTTTAATAGCATGCTATTTAGTCTCCATGTGTTTGATTTTTTTGGATTGTTTTTATTATAGTTGATTTCCAGTTTTATGGCACTGTGATCTGAGAAGATGGTTGATATGATTTCTATCTTCTTAAATTTGAAGAGACTTTGCATGTGTCCCAATACATGGTCTATCTTTGAAAATGAACCATGTGCACTTGAGAAGGATGTATATTCTGTGGCTTTGGCATGAAATGTTCTGAAGATGTCAATTAATTCCATCTGATCTAGTGAGTCATTTAGGATTGATGTTTCTGTGCTGATTTTTTAGAGGATTTATCCAATGGTGATAGTGGGGTATTAAAGTCCTCTACTATGATTGTATTGCTGTCACTCTCTCCATTGATAGCCTCTAGGAGTTTTTTTTTAATGTAATATGGTGCTCTTGTATTGTGTGAGTATATGTTTACCAGAGTTATTTCTTCTTGTTGGATTGCTCCCTTTAGTATTATGAAGTGGCCTGCCTTATCTCTTTTTGTCCACTTTGAGATCTAATTTGCCAGATATAAATATTGCTACCACAGCTTTTTTATTTTTTTCCATTTGCCTGAAAAAACATTTTCCATCTCTTCACCATCATTCTGTGTGTATCTTTTTTTCTGAGGTGGGTTTCCTGTAGACAGTAGATGTATGGATCATGTTTTCTTATCCACTCAGTTACCCTATGTCTTTTGATTGGGACATTTAATACATTTACATTTAAAGTTGTTATTGATAGATACTTGTTTGTCAAACTTTTTATTTTTTACCCCTGTGTTCCTTCTTTTCTTCTTCTTCTCCTTCTTCTTCTTCTCCTCCCCCTCCTCCTCCTTCTTCTTCTTCTTCTTCTTCTTCTTCTTCTTCTTCTTCTTCTTCTTCTTCTTCTTCTTCTTCTTCTTCCTCTTCTTCTCCTTCTCCTTCTTCTTCTCCTTCTTCTCCTCCTTCTCCTCCTCTTCCTCCTCCTCTTCCTCCTCCTCTTCATCCTCCTCCTCCTCCTCCTCCTTCTTCTGCTTCTCCTTCTTCTCCTTCTTCTCCTCCTCCTCCTCCTCTTCCTCCTCCTCCTCCTCTTCCTCCTCCTCCTCCTCCTTTCTTCTTCTTCTTCTTCTTCTTCTTCTTCTTCTTCTTCTTCTTCTTCTTCTTCTTCCTCTTCTTCTCCTTCTCCTTCTTCTTCTCCTTCTTCTCCTCCTTCTCCTCCTCTTCCTCCTCCTCTTCCTCCTCCTCTTCATCCTCCTCCTCCTCCTCCTCCTCCTTCTTCTGCTTCTCCTTCTTCTCCTTCTTCTCCTCCTCCTCCTCCTCTTCCTCCTCCTCCTCCTCTTCCTCCTCCTCCTCCTCCTTTCTTCTTCTTCTTCTTCTTCTTCTTCTTCTTCTTCTGCTTCTGCTTCTGCTTCTGCTTCTGCTTCCGCTTCCGCTTCCGCTTCCGCTTCCGCTTCCCCTTCCCCTTCCCCTTCTCCTTCTCCTTCTCCTTCTCCTTCTCCTTCTCCTTCTCCTTCTCCTTCTCCTTCTTCTTCTTCTTCTTCTTCTGCTTCTGCTTCTGCTTCTGCTTCTGCTTCTGTTTCTCCTTCTTCTCCTTCTTCTTCTTCTTCTCCTTCTTCTCCTCCTTCTCCTCCTCTTCCTCCTCCTCTTCCTCCTCCTCTTCCTCCTCCTCCTCCTCCTCCTTCTTCTTCTTCTTCTTCTTCTTCTTCTTCTTCTTCTTCTTCTTCTTCTTCTTCTTCTTCTTCTTCTCCTCCTCCTCCTTCTCCTCCTCCTTCTTCTTCTTCTCCTCCTCCTCCTTCTTCTTCTTCTGCTTCTGCTTCTCCTTCTCCTTCTTCTCCTTCTTCTCCTTCTTCTTCTCCTTCTTCTCCTTCTTCTCCTTCTTCTTCTTCTTCTCCTTCTTCTCCTTCTTCTTCTTCTTCTTCTCCTTCTTTTCCTTCTTCTTCTTCTTCTTCTCCTTCTTCTCCTTCTTCTTCTTCTTCTTCTTCTTCTTCTTCTTCTTCTTCTTCTTCTTCTTCTTCTTCTTCTCCTTCTCCTTCTTCTTCTTCTCCTTCTTCTTCTCCTTCTTCTCCTTCTCCTCCTCCTCCTCCTCCTCCTCCTCCTCCTCCTCCTCCTCCTCCTCCTCCTCCTCCTCCTTCTCCTCCTCCTTCTTCTTCTTCTTCTTCTTCTTCTTCTTCTTCTTCTTCTTCTTCTTCTTCTTCTTCTTCTTCTTCTTCTTTTTACAGCACACCCTTTAGCATTTCTTGCATTACCGGTTTGGTGGTAATAAACTTACTTAGTCCTTTTTTGTCTATGAATCTCCTGATTTCACCTTCATTTTTATTGATATCCTTTCTGGGTACGGTATTCTTGGATTCAGACCTTTTCTTTGCATGACTTTGTATATTTCATTCCATTCCCTTCTTGCCTGATGTGTTTCTGTTGAGAAATCAGTCACTAGCCTTATGGGGGATCCTTTTGTAGGTAAATTTCTGCCTCTCTCTAGCTCCTTTTAAAATTCTTACTTTATCATTGGTGTTTGCCAATTTAATTATAATGTGCCTTGGAGTCAGTCTTTTGGGGTTCATTTTGTGTGAGACTCTGTGAGCTTCTTGGATTTGTTTGAGTTTTTTCTTCCCTATAACAGAGAACTTTTCTGTCATTATTTCTTGAAACAGGTTTTCAATTTCTTGCTCAGTTTCTTCTCCTTCTGCTTTGTTGTTATGTGGATGTCGTTTCATTTTGTGTTATGCCAAAGTTTCCTTATGCTGTCCTTCTGCTTTATTTTTTTTCTAGAAGCTGCTCTGCATGGGTATTTTTTTCCTACCTTGTCTTCAAGATCACTTATGCATTCCTCTGCTTTTTCTAGCCTACTCTTGATGCTTTCTATTGAGTTTTTATTATTTATTTTTGAGAACCGGATTTTTTGTTTTTGTTTTTTGTTGTTGTTTTTTTTTTTAAATGTATTTTTATTGATTTTTTACAGGGCGGAAGGGAGAGGGATAGAAAGTCAGAAACATCGATGAGAAAGAAACATCGATCTGCTGCCTCTTGCACGCCCCCTACTGGGGATGTGCCCACAGCCAAGGTACATGCCCTTGCCAGAATCGAACCCGAGACCCTTCAGTCCCCAATCCAATGCTCTATCCACTGAGCCTAACCGGTCTCGGCTCTACTGAGTTTTTTATAGCAGCAATGTCATTTTTCATTTCTTCTTGGTTCTTCTTCATTTCCTCTTGGTTCTTACACATGTTGTTCAATTTGTCTTCAAGTCTTTTAATCCACCTTATGACTTTTTCTCTGACAGGTTGCTTGCCTCCATTTTGTTTACTTCCTTTTCTTGTGATACCTTCTTTCCTTTCATATGATGGCTGTTTCTTTGTCTCCCCATGATCTCTCTTCTCCTGGTGTCTCATTATGTAGTTCTCTCTCCTGCATTGATTAAAAGGCATAAAATACAACACAACAAGGTATACTACAGAATGCACTGAACGCAAATGTATTCACAATACTAATAACCCTAAATAAAGGTGACCACAAGAGAAAAGAGAATTAGAGGATAAGAAAAAGAATAAGAAGAAAAGAGGTGTGCAAAAATTAAATTGGTAAAAGGAAAAAAAAATAAGAGAGAAAAGAAAGAGAAGAAAAAAAGAAGATGAAAAATACTATTTATATGGGGAGAAAACTCCAATAAAACAGCCACTAATGCCAAATACAGGCAACAAATACCTAGAGTTGAATGCAAACTACAAACAACAACTGATATCAAGCGAGGAGAGGAAAACATAAGCAAAAAACAAACAAATACAAAAAAAAGTAAGTGCACAAAAAGGAAAAGTGAAACAATCTCACAAACAAGCATAAAAAAAGCAAAATTATCAACAATCAAGAAAACAACAACAAAAGAACAGAGAGAGAAAAATTGGATAGTGAAGAAAGAGAAGAGAGAGGTGTGTATGCACTTAGAACATAGGATTGAAAATTAGATATATAACTAGGGTGAAATTTTAACAGGGGATAAAATGAAGGAATAGGGAAAATCTAAAGCAGGAATAGGGTAAGAGAAACAGGACAGCAAACAGTGAAAAGCATGAAAGAGTGTGTTAGTATAAAGGTAATTTGAGATAGAGTAAAATGATGCTAAAGAAAAGATGAAAATAGAATGTAGAACACTAATCCCAAAATAAAATAAAGAGAAAATGAAATGACACTTTTTTTCAAAAAAGATAAATAGTAGTAGCAATAATACTGATTAAAAATAAAAATGTAGTAATTAAAAAAGTAAAATCAAGTGAGGAAAAAATAACAAAATTTAGTTTCTTAAGGAAAAGATGAAAAAAATAAAAATGTGCAGTAGTGAAGGTCATTCACTTTCTCTACTTCTCTGTGTGGCATGCCTGCTTCCTATTCAGGACAGTATTAAAGTTCCCTGCATTTCGCTGCTCCTCAGTGTTATAGGCCACAGTCCTAATTTTCACGCAGACAGTACTTATTTGTTTCTTCTATCCCTTTATTTTGGTTTACACAAGAGTCAATTTGTGATTCAACCCCTGGGAGGCAGTGTCTATAGGTCCTCTCTAACTAGTGTTTAAATTTTGTTTTCCCTGTGTCATTTAATACCAGTTTGGGGGATTGGGCTGCCCCAGAGCTGGTTCTATGATCATTATTCCATGCTCTGATCCCCAGGTTCCACAGAAACAACTTTCCCCTGCAGTCTCTTAGATTGTCTCCAGTTGGGTGATCCTATGTATTGGCCCTAGTAATAAAAAGCAAGGATTTAAAGAGGAAAAAAAGAGAGAAAAGAACCAGAGTAAGTGCACAAACTCCGGCACTGCACCCATGTCTGTGCAGTCATTTTCCCCTTTGGGTCTAAGGAGCCAGCACTCTGTTAACATTTTTAGGCTGTCCTTTTGCACCCAGTTCAGCTATGGGTTGCCTTTTAGAATTTCCTTCTGTTAACAGCCCTGCAGATCCCCTTCCACATTCACAGATCATGTTAGACCCAATGGCCATGGATATTTTTTTGGGGGGTGCAGACTTCCCCAGATCCTCTAGCTCCTGTTGTGTGTATTTCTCTCTTCTGCCTGGATCACAGACCTCACCTTATCCTAGGCAAAATCTGACCTTTCTGTGAGAGTGAAGAGCTTCTCTGAATCAGCCTGTTCGCACTGCTTGGGGACCAGTGTTCCTGGATTCTCAACTGTTCACTGGGTGTTGTTATTGTATATTTGTGGGATTTTTAGGTTTCTGATAACATCTACTCTCCCCTTCAAATGGTGCGGTGTCCACATCAGAGCCGGTTGCTCTGGGAGGGATTTCAGCAGCAGTGGAGGCTATCCGGTCAGGGGAACCCTCTCTGGCAATCCCCTACAGTCCCTTGGAGGATAACTGTCCCTCAACTCACAAATAAACACTTCCCGTGCCACCATACACTGTCCTTTCATTCTCTCGTTCTTGTACTATCTTGCAGTCTGCCTTCTCATCAGCAGTCATCGTCCTCCTCCTTTGAGTCTCTTTTATTTCTTTTTATTCATGTGTACATTAACTCAAGAAACTGCATGATACATACATTCTGGAGCTGATAGAAAGCTGTCATCAACTCAAAACAATGTCTCTTTATTGTCATAACTGTATATCAATAGAGTAATAAAAGTTCCATATTATTCTTGAAGTATCTCTAATAATGTTAGCTTTGTTTTGTATTGAACATAATTTTATCTCTCCTTGTCATCCTTAACGTTGACTATGTTCCTTTGACTAAGAGCTCAGGACACATTATTTTGATTAGTCAGAACATTTTATTTCATGAGGGAAACAAACTGCTTTTTTTTCAGAGATTTTCAACTGATTGAGGGGAGAAGTATATTAAAAACAAAAACAAAGAAGTACGTCTGTGATTTAAATTTTTATTTCTTAATGAATTTAACTTCAAATTGAATTGCACATTTAATCTGCATCTACACAGCATAGTTGACAATTATTTAGTAGATTTGTACTTAGATACGTATAAAAATAAAAATTCAGATCTCAATGATTAAACTATTTTCAAACAGATTCTCTTAATACCAGAGGTCCAGCACACAAAATTCGTGCATGGAGGGGAGGGGTGTCCCTCAGCTGAGCCTGCACCCTCTCCAATCTGGGAACCCTCGAGCAATGTCCTACTGCCCGTTTAGTCCCAATCTCAGTAGGTTCGAGCCTAAACGGGCAATCGGACATCTCTCTCACAATCCAGGACTGCTAGCTTCCAACTGCTCACCTGCCTGCTTTCCTTATTGCCCCTAACCACTTCTGCCTTACAGCCTGATCACCCCTAATCACTCCATGACAGCCTTATTGATGCCTAACTCCTCCCCTGCCAGCCTGTTTGGTCCTAACTGTCCTCTTCTACAGGCCTGGTCACCCCTAACTGCTCTCCCCTGCAGGTCCAGATGCCCCCAACTTTCCTCCTCTGCTGGCCTGGTCATCCTTAACTTCCCTCCCCTTGCAGGCTTGATTGCCCCCAACTGCCCTCCCTTGCAAGCCTGTTCCCTCCCAACTACCCGCCGCTGCTGGCCTGATTGCCCAAAACTGTCCTCCCTTGCAGACTTGGTCCCTCCCAACTGCCCTCCCCTTTTGGCCATCTTGTGGCATCAATCTTCTGTCCATGTGGGGGCAGCCATCTTTGCCCACATAAGGGAAGCCATCTTTGTGTGTTGGAGTGATGGTCAATTTGCATATTACTCTTTCATTAGATAGGATTATTCAAATTGTTAATTAATAACAAGCAACCGCTAACCCAACTCTATGAACGAATTCAACACGCTTTCCTCTCTGTTCTTACATCTGGTATATTAAGCACAATTGTAGTAAAGTAGAATAAACCTAAGGATGGCTGTCAGTATAAATTTATGTTCCACTGCTGAATTTTTTCTTTAGTTCTAATATTTTCAGTTCATTACCTGGAATATATTCATAAATGATATTATCTGCAAATAATATTTTTCACCTTCTCTAACTTTCACATTCATACTTTACATTTTTTTCTTTTTTATTGCAACAAGTAAGACTTTTGGCACAATATTATTATAATATGTGACAATTTAATTCCTTCCTTCACTGTGAATTATTCTAAAACTTTGATTTGTATATGCTGTATAATATATTTGTTTGGGCTGTTAATTTATGAAAGTTAACATGGCAAAAATATTTATCATGAATGGTTTTTGCATTTTATTTGATGGCACATTGACATGTAGTGCTAATGAAATGTTTCACTTATTCAATTTGTGATTTTAGTGAATTAATTACTTTGATAATTTTTCTAATACGATGCTATTTCTGAAATCTTGAATTAGCCCTTCATTGTGAAATAATTTTTGCCTTTATTTATTTATTTACTTATTTATTTATATCGATTAAGGTATTACATTGGTCCATATCCCCTCATTGACCCCCATGCCACTCCCATACATGCTCTCACCCACAGTGTCTTGGGTCCATTGGTTATGCTTATATGTATGCATACATCTCCTTCAGTTGATTTATTACCTCTCTCCCCCCTCCCCAGCTTTCCTGCTGTAATTAGATAGTCTGATGATTATCTGACTCTGTATCTATCTTTGTTCATCAGGTTATAATATTCTTTATTATCCACAAATGAGTGAGTTTATGTGGTATTTTTCTTTAATTGACTGGCTTATTTCACTTAGTTTAATGCTTTCCAGTTCCATCCAGGCTGTTGCAAATGGTAATAATTTCTTCTTTTTTATAGCAGCGTAGTATTCCATTGTGTAGATGTACCACAGTTTTCTGATCCAGTCATCTGCTGACAGGCAATTAGACTGTTTCCAAATCTTAGCTATTGTAAATAACACTGCTATGAACATAGGTGTGCATATGTCCTTTCTGATTGGTGTTTCTAGTTTCTAGTTTCTTAGGATAGATTCCTAGAAGTGGGAGTGAGTCAAATGGGAGTTCCATTTTTAGTTTTTAGAGGAAACTCCATACTGTTCTCCATAGTGGCTGCACCAGTCTGCATTCCCACCAACAGTTCACCAGAGATTCTTTTTCACTGCATCTTTGTCAGCACTTGTCATTTGTATGCTTGTTGATGATAGCCATTCTGACAGGTGTGAGATGGTACCTCATTGTCCTTTGATTTGCATCTCTCTGATGATTAGTGACTTTGAGTATGTTTTCATATGTCTCTTGGCCTTCCTTATGTCCTATTTATATCCATTGCCACTTTTTTGTTTGGTTTGTTTATCTTCCTTTTGTTAAGTTGTATGAGTTCCCTGTAAATATTGGAGATTAAACTGTTAACAGAGATAACATTGGCAAATATGTTCTCCCAGGCAGTGGGCTTTCTTATTGTTTTGTTGATGGTTTCTTTTGCTGTGAAGAAGCTTTTTATATTGATGTAGTCCCATTTTTTAAAATTTCCCTTCAGTTTTTATTACCCTAGGAGCTGTTTTGGTGGAGATATACCTTTGGTATATGTCTGAGATTTTGTTTCTGTGGATTCTGCTAAGATTTTTATTGTTTCCCATCTTACCTCTAAGTCCTTTAATCATTTTGAGTTTATTTTTCTGTACGATGTAAGTTGGTGGTCTAGTTTCATTTTTTTTGCATCTATCTGTCCAATTTTCCCAACACCATTTATTGAAGAGACTCCATTGTATGCTCTTGCCTCTTTTGTCAAATATTGAGCATAGTGTTTTGCATCGATTTCTGGATTTTCTATTATATTCCATTGGACTACATGTCTGTTCTTATGCTAGTACCAGGCAGTTTTGAGAACACTGGCTTTGTAATACAGCTTGTTATCTGGTATTGAGATCCCTCCTATGTTGCTCTTCTTTCGCTGGATTGCTGCAGCTATTTGAGGTGTTTGTTTGTTTGTTTGTTTGTTTGTTTGTTTTTCCAGATGAATTTTGGAGAGTTCTTTGTAGGTCTGTGACATATACCATAGGGAGAATATAGATGACAACTGACAGGAAGGTAAGGAGGGAGAGGGTATGAGAGAGTGAGAAACCCATAGAGGAGAGTGTAGATGTGTGTGGTATGTGTGTGTATGAGCTAGGGACAGTTAGACTCTGCAGGTCCTCCAAAGGGCTGCCAAACTGGGCAATCTCAGACGGCGGAGCCCCACGAATAAACAGGACACTTCCGGGCCACTGGCCAGCAAGGGTGCAGAGACCATGCCATCTTTAGAAACAGAGCTGTCTCAGACTAGGATCCTGCCCTCACCCAGTCGCATCTCAGACACAAACCAGGACCCAGCAGCCATGGGAACAGAGAACTGCAACCACAGCTTCAGACCAACAGACAACAAGAATCCAGACTTCCTGGCAGCAGATTTCTGTGAGTCAAAGAGCCTATTCCCCTCCCCGCAGGATCACAGACACCTCCATGGTAACCAATAGACTCGCCCCTTGCTCAAGCCACAATGCCCCTACACCCTATGGGAAACCGTGCACGTGCCTGCGGCTGCAGCTCCCCAGCGTGGAATAGGAGCTTGTAGCTTGTGAATTACCTCAGAGGCCCCAGCTACCCAAGGGGAATTTGAGCTTGAGAACATGTTCAGGGCCCTCAGCTCCCCTAAGGGAAATTTGAGCCTGAGATCTCCCACACAGGCCTCAGCTACCCCAAAGGAAATTTGAGTTTGAGAATGCGCTCAGGGACCACAGCTCCCTTAAGGGGAATTTGAGCCTGAGAAAATACACACGGGCCTCAGTATTGCTAAGGTAATTTGAGAGACTGGAGTTTGCTCCCCACAACACAATTGCAACCGGGCGACCAAACCCAGAGGGCAGCAGTGCCACCTGACTTGGTTACAGGGCAAGCACACACAGAAATCAGTTTTCCCATAGTGCAGGCACACCACAGAGCTATTGTGCAACCCAATCCCCTTGTGGTGATCAGGACCCAAATTCTCCCAGCAAGAGGCAGCACTATGCACCACTGACTTGACTCTGTTTCTTACCTTATGTGCCTGGGACCCCTGACTCACAGCACATTCACACTAAGAGCCAGTGACCCCAATTATTAGTGCAAGTGCACACAGAGACCCTGATTCTCAGTGAGAAACCACAGGAGGCAACAGAATCTGATACTTGATTCTTGATGCAGACACAGGAAAACTCTGACTCGTGGCACAATTTTCAGCACATGCCAATAGAGCAGTGTAGGCTGGGTCCCTGATTCTAGGTGTGCACAAGAAACCACACAGAATGCTGGAAACACTGACCCTGGGCAAGCCGGGGTCCCACCAACCCACAGCACCCACACCCGCTAGTGTTGGAACACTTCAGTGACACTCAGGTGGTGCGAAGCTCCCACAGCACATGGCTCAGGTCCACGCAACTCAATGTTTGAACCTTCTGGTGATAGTCAGAATGGAGAGGCGATACAATCCCCAGAAAAAAGAAAATGAGGAGTCCCCAAGAAAGGAAATTAGTGAAATTGAAGCATGCAACATGACCGAAAAAGAATTCAGAGTAATGGTCCTGGAATTTATACATCAGATGGATGAGAAAATCAACAACCTATGCAAGAAACAGGAAGAAATGAAAAGTGATTTAGCTACAATAAAAAACACCATGGAAAGTTTCAACAGTAGACTAGAAGAAGCAGAGGACCAAATTAGTGAGCTAGAAGATAAGGTAGAGAAACAAGCTCAAACTGAACAGCAATTGGAAAAAAATTAAAAAGCAGGAGAAGAGCCTAAGGGAACTTTGGAACAACATGAAATGAGGTAACATACATATAAAAAGGCTACCAGAAGGACCAGAAGAGCAGTAAGGATTAGAACATCTATTTGAAGAAATAATGATAGAAAACTTCCCAGATATGGGAAAGAAAAAAGTTATACAAGTACAGAGAGTCCCAAGCAGGATCAACCCCAAAAGACCCAGACCAAGACAAGTCATAATTTCAATGGCGAATATCAATGAATCTTAAAGGAGACAAGAGAGACAGAGAGTTACCTACAAAGGAACCCCCATCATATTATCAAATGATTTCTCAACAGAAACACATCAAGCTACAAAGGATTGGAAGGAGGTATACAAAATGTTTCAAAGCAAAGGACTGAATCCAACAATACTCTATCCAGCAAGACTATCAATCAAAATTGAAGGGGAAAACAGGAACTTCACAGACACAAAAAGGAAAAGGGAGTTTATCACCACCAAACCAGCAATGCAAGAAATGCTAAAGGGAATACTGTAAACAGAAGAAATAAAAAGGTAAGAAGGAACATGGACACAAAAATAGATATGATTACAAACAAATACCTTTCATTAAACTTTAAATGTAAATAGACTAAATGCCCCATTCAAAAGACATCGAGTGGCTGAATGGATAAAAAAAAGACAACCCATATATATGTTATCTACAAGAGACCTATCTCAAAACAAGAGAGTTACACAGATTGAAAGTGAAAGGATGGAGAAATATCTTTCAAGCAAATGGAAATGAAAAAAAAAAAAAAGCTGGGGTAGCAATACTTATATCTGACAAAATAGACCTCAAAGCAAATGCCATAACAAGAGATAAGGAAGACCACTTTATAATACTACAGGGATCGATACAACAAAAGAATATAACCCTGATAAGCATATATGCACCTAAAGCAGGAGCACCCAAATACATAACAAAACTCCTAGAAGATATCAAGGGAGAGATCGATTGTAGGGGATTTTATAATATAAAATAATCATCGTAGGGGATTTTAATATACCACTGACATCACTGGATAAATCCCCTAGACAAAAAATCAGCAAAGACACAGCAATCCTAAATCACTCACCAGAACAGATGGACTTAACTGACATCTTCAGAACATTTCACCCAAAAACCACAGAATATACGTTCTTCTCAAATGCACATGAGGCATTTTCAAAAATAGACCACATATTGGGTCACAAGTGAAGTCTTCCAAAATTCAAGAGGATGGAAATCATACCAAGCATCTTCTCAGACCACAATGCCATAAAATTAGAAATAAAGTACAATAAAAACAATTCAAAAATCTCAAACACTTGTAAGCTGAATAGCATGCTATTAAACAATGATTGAGATCAAAGAAGAAATTAAAAGCATCCTGGAAATTAATGACAACACAAATACAACAATCCAAAATCTATGTGACACAATGAAAGCATTCCTCAGATGGGAGTTTATAGCTCTACAAGCCTACCTCAAAAATCAGGAAAAAATGGTAGTAAATAATCTAACTCTACAACACAAAGAATTAGAAAGAGAGCAATAAGAAAAGCCCAGAGTGGCAGAAGGAAGGAGATAATAAAAATCATAACAGAAATAAATGACGTAGAGACCAAAAGAAAACAATAAAGAAGATCAATGAAACCAAGAGCTGGTTCTTTAAAAGGATAAATAAGATTGATGAACCTCTAGCCAGGCTCACCAAGAATCAGAGAGCAGAATTAAATAAACAAAATCAGAAATGAGAGAGGAAAAATAACAACAGACCCCACAGATATACAAAGGATTGTTAAAAAATACTATGAACAGCCAGAACCGGTTTGGCTCAGTGGATGGAGCGTCAGCCTGCAGACTGGGAGGTCCCGGGTTCAATTCCAGTCAAGGGCATGTACCTCGGTTGCGGGCACATCCCCAGTGGGGGGTGTGCAGGAGGCAGCTGGTCGATGTTTCTCTCTCATCGATGTTTCTGACTTTCTATCCCTCTCCCTTCCTCTCTGTAGAAATCAATAAAATATATTTTTAAAAAGTACTATGAACAACTCTACTCAAACAAACTAGACAATCTAGAGAAAATGGACATATTCCTAGAAAAATACAACATTTCAAAATTCAATCAGGAAGATTTTAAAAATATCAGTAGGCTGATAAGTATGGAAAAAATTGAAGCAGTCATCAAAAAGCTACCAGCAAACAAAAAACCAGGGCCAGACGACTTCACTGCAGAGTTTTACCAAACATTCAAGGATGAACTTAAAACTATCTTCCTCAGACTACTCAAAAAAATTCAAGAGGTAGGAACACTCTCTAGCTCATTCTATGAAGCCAGCAACACTCTAATAACAAAACCGGATAAAGACAACACAATGAAAGAGAATTACAGGCCAATATTCCTCATGAACATAGATGCCAAAATCCTCAACAAAATTCTAGCAAATTGGATCCAGCACTACATCAGAAAGGTCATACACCATGACCAAGTAGAATTTATCCCAGAGATGCAAGAATGGTACAATATCCACAAATCAATAAATGTGATATATCACATAAACAAACTGAGAGATAAAAATCACATAGTCATATCAATTGATGCATAAAAAGCATTTGACAAAATCCAACTACACTTCTTAATCAAAACACTCAATAAGGTGGGAATAGAAGGATCATACCTCAACATAATAAGAGCCATATATGAAAAACCCTCAGCCAATATCATACTCAATGGACAAAACAAAAAACCATTTCCTCTAAGAGCAGGAACAAGACAGGGATGCCCACTCTCACCACTCCTGTTCAACATAGTACGGGAAGTACTATCCATTGCAATCAGACAATAAGAAGAAATAAAAGGCATCCAAATAGGAAAAAAAGAAGTAAAACTATCCTTATTTGAAGATAACATGATATTGTACATAGAAAACCCAAAAGACTCCATCAAAAATTACTAGATTTAATAAATGAATTCGGCAATGTAGCAGGATACAAAATTAACTCCAAGAAATCTGTGTCATTTTTTTACACCAGTAGTGAACTTATAGAAAGATATACTAAAAAAGCAATCTCATTTACCGTCGCACACAAAAAATTAAGATACCTAGGAATAAACTTAACTAAGGAGGTAAAAGACCTGTATGCGAAAAACTACAGGACACTAAAAGAAGAGATAAAAGAAGACATAAATAGATGGAAGAACATACTGTATTCATGGATTGGTGGAATCAGCATCATCAAAATGTCCATGCTACCCAAAGCAATCTACAGATTCAATGGAATTCCCATTAAAATACCAATGGCAAAGAGCTTTCGAAAAATTCATGTGGAATAAAAAAAGACCCTGAATAGCTGCAGTAATCCTGAGAAAGAAGAACAATGTATGTGGGGTCTCAATACCAGATTTGAAGTTGTATTACAAAACCACTATTCTTAAAACAGCCTGGTACTGGCACAAGAACAGACATATAGATCAATGGAATAGAATAGAGAACCCAAAAATCGACCCAAGCCACTATGCCCAATTAATATTTGACAAAGGAAGCATGAAATTAAAATGGAGTCAAGATAGTCTCTTCAAAAAATGGAGTTGAGAAAATTGGACATATATATGCAACAAAATGAAACTAGACCACCAACTTACACCATACACAAAAATAAACTCAAAATTGATCAAAGACTTAAACATAAGAAGGGAAACCATAAAAATACTAGATGAATCCACAGGCAGAAAATTCTCAGACCCATGCAGAAGGAACTTCTTCACTGATACTGCTTCTAGTGCAATGGAAACTAAAGAGAAAATAAACAAAGGGAATACATCAAAATAAAAAGCTTTTGCACAGCAAAAGAAACCATTAACAAAACAACAAGAAATCCCACTGCATGGGAGAACATATTTGCCAATGTCATCACAGACAAGGGTTTAATCTCCAACATTTACAGGGAATTCATGCAGGTTATCAAAAAGAAGATAAACAACCCAATCAAAAAATGGACAATGGACCTAAATAGACAATTAGTGAAGGAGAAAAGAAGGAAGGCTAAGAGATATATGAAAACATGCTCAAAGTCACGAATTATCCAAGATATGCAAATCAAAACAACAATGATTTATCATCTCACACCTGTCAGAATGGCAATCATCAACAAATCAACAAATGGCAAGTGCTGGTGAGGATTAGGAGAAAAAGGAACCTTCCTTCACTGTTGGTGGGAATACAGACTGGTGCAGCCACTGTGGAAAGCAGTATGGAGTTTCCTGAAAAAATTAAAAATGGAACTCACATTTGACCCAGTGATCCCACTTCTAGGAATATATTCCAAGAAACTAGAAACACGAATCAGAAAGGATATATGCACCCCTATGTTCATAGCAACACAATTTACCATAGCTAAGATTTGGAAACAGCCTAAGTGCCCATCAGCAAATGAGTGGATTAAAAAAGTGTGGTACATCTACACAATGGAATACTACGCTGCAGTAAAAAAGAAGGAGTTCTTACCATTTTGAATCGCATGGATGGAACTGGAAAGCATTATGCTAAGTGAAATAACCCAGTCAGAGAAAGACAAATACCACATTATTTCACTCATTTGTGGAATATAAATGATCCAGAGGCAGAGGAGCATCGACTAGACTGCCAGACCTCAGAGGGAAGGTAGGGGAAGGTGAGGGAAAGGAGGAGAGATCAACCAAAGGACTTGTATGCATGAATATAAGCCTAACCAATGAACATGAACACCAGGTTGGTTAGGGTATGAGTGGGGGAAGGGTTGGGGGGGTTTATAGAGGGATGAGGACACATTTGTAATACTTTAATCAATAAAGAAATTAAAATTTAAAAAGAAATATACCATTGGTATTTTAATAGGGAATGCCTTGAATCTATAGATTGCTTTGGGTAGTATGGACATTTTAATGATGTTGAGTCTACCAATTCATGAACACAGTATGTTCTTCCATGTATTTATGTCTTCTTCTATCTCTTTTTTCAATGTCCTGTAGTTTTCTGAGTAGAGGTCTTTTACCTCCTTAGTTAAATTTATTCCAAGATATCTTAATTTTTTTTGGTGCGATGGTAAATGGGATTGTTTTCTTAGTCTCTCTTTCTGTAAGTTCATTGTTAGTATATAGAAATTCCATAGATTTCTTGGCATTAATTTTGAATCCTGCTATGTTGCTGAATTCATTTATTAAGTTTAATAATTTTTTAATGGAGTCTTTAGGATTTTCTATGTACAGACCATGTCATCTGTGAATAATGAAAATCATACTTCTTTGTTTCCAATTAGGGTGTCCTTTATTTCTTCTTTTTGTCTGATTGCTGTGGCTAGCACTTCTAGTACTATATTGAACACGCTTGTGAAAGCGGGCATCCCTATCTTCTTCTTGTTCTTAGTAGAAGTGGTTTTAGTTTTTGTGCATTGAGTATGATGTTGGCTGTAGGTTTGTCATATAAGGCTTTTATTATGTTAAGGTATGAGCCCTCTATTCCCACTTTGCTGAGCATTTTTATCAGAAAACGGTGTTGGATTTTGTCAGATGCCATTTCTGCATCAATTGATATGATTATGTGATCTTTGTTTCTAACTTGGTTTATGTGATATATCACATTTATTGATTCGCAGATATTGTATCAGCCTTGCATTCCTGGATCCTATCCCACTTGGTCATGGTGTATTCTTTCTAATGTAATGCTGGATGCGGTTTGCTAGAATTTTGGTGAGGATTTTAGTATCTATGTTCATCAGAGATATTGGCCTGTAATTCAGTTTCTTTGTGGTGTCTTTATTTGGTTTGGGAATTACTTTAATGCTGGTTTAGTAGAAAGAGCTTGGAAGTGTGCCTTCCTCTTGAAGGCTTTGGAATAGTCTGAGCAGTATAGGTTTTAGTTCTTCTTTGAATGTTCAGTAAAACTCCCATGTGAAGCCATCTGGTCCAGGGGTTTTGTTTGCTGGAAGCTTTTTGATGACTGCTTCAATTTAATCAGTAGTTATTGGCCTATTCAGGTTTTTGGAACCTTCCTGGTTGAGTTTTGGAAGCTTGTATTTTTCCAGGAATGTGTCCATTTCATTGAGGTTGTCCAGTTTGTTGGAGTAGAGTTGTTCACAGTATTTTTTTTACAATATTTGTATGATGTCGGAAGCCGATCATTGTTTTAATGGATAGAGAGCTGTGGACAGGGAATCTGGTGGGCTGGTCCACCTTAATTGCTCTGAAGGGTCAGAGCTAATTATTGGATATTGGTAGTTGAAGCAGCCCCCACCTCTTAGTCCTAAGAAGATTCAACAATTGGCTTTTATTGGTGTTTCCTGCCTGGGAGATACAAGTGTATCTTATGATCTTAATCTTAATAAAAGGGATGGTAAAGCCAGAGTGAGCAGTAGATCTCCCACTAGAGTTGGACTACCAGTAGGCCCCCATGTTCCAAATTAACATTTTGAGTCTTTATTCATTTGTGTGTGGCCTTCTCTAGAAACCCAAACCCTGAACCAGGGACACTCAATCACGCGGGATGTGAAAGGGGTTTCCACATTTGGCGCCCACCCCAGGAGGCCACAGTATATCTGTGAGGTTAGTTCTTACATCATGTCTTTCATTTTTGATTTTGTTTATTTGGGCCCTCTCTTTGATTCTTTCTGAGCCTGGCTAGAGGTTCAGCAATTTGTTTATCCTTTCAAAGAACCTGATCTTGGTTTCATTGATCTTATGTATTGCATTTTTTGGTCTCTATGTCATTTATTTCTGCTCTGATCTTTATTATCTCCTTCCTTATGGTTACTGTGGGCTTTTCTTGTGGATCTATTTCTAATTCATTAAGTTATAAGATTAGATATTTTATTGCCATTTTTTTTCTTTTCTTTTTTGAGGTAAGCCTGTAGAGTTGTGAACTTCTCTCTCAGGACCGCTTTCATTGTGTCCCATAGATTTTGGATTATTTTGTTTTCACGGTCATTTGTTTCTAGGATGCTTTTAATTTCTTTTTTGATCTCTTTGATAGCCCAATCATTGTTTGATAGTATCCTATTTAGCCTATAATATTGTTTTTTTTCATTGTTTTTGTTGTAGTTTATTTCTAGTTTTATGTCATCATGGTTGGAGAAGATGCTTGTTATCATTTCTGTCTTCTTGAATTTGAAGAGACTTTGCCTGCATCCTAAAATGTGGTCTATCTTTGAAAATGTTCCATATGCACTGGAGAGGAATGTATATTCTGTAGCTTTTGGCTGAAATGTTCTGAAGAAGTCAGTTAAGTCCCTCTGATCTAGTGAGTCATTTAGGGTTGCTGTTTCTTTGCATATTTTTTGTTTAGATGATTTATCCATTAGTGTAGTGGGGTATAATTCCTCTACTATGGCTGTATTGTTATTGATCTCTCCCTTGATATCTTCCAGAAGTTGTTTTATGTATTTGGGTACTCCTGTATTGGGTGCATATATGTTTATCAGTTATACATTCTTGTTAATTGCTCTCTTTAGTATTATGTAGTGGCCTTCCTTATCTCTTGTTATGGTCTTTACTTTGAGGTCTACTTTATTGGATACAAGTATCACAATCCCAGCTTTTTTCTCATTTCCTTGTCTGTACAATGTTTTTCTATCCCTTCACTCTCAATATGTGTAAATCCTTTTTTATAAGGTGGGTCTCTCACAGACAGTAAATATATAGGTAATATTTTCTTATCCATTCAGCTACCCTATGTCTTTGATGGGTGTATTTAATTAATTTACATTTAATGTTACTATAGATAAGCACTTGTTTGTTGTCATTTTTATTCTTTTTTTTATTGTTCAGTTTATTAATTACATTGTTTCCCCTTTTTTATCCCCCTATATCTTCCCTCCACCCTGTACCTATCCCACCCTCCGCCCTCACCTCCCTCTCCCCAATGTCCTCTCCCATTGTTGCAAGATTTTTGTCCAATCTCTTGCTGTACTTCCAACAACACTTTTCTCCCCAAGAATTGTCAGTCCATTCCCTCTCTATGTCCATGTTTCTGTTATAGTCACCAGTTTATCTTGTTCATCAGCCTATCAATTCACTTGATTTTTATGTTCATTTGTTGATAGATGTGTATTTGTTGTTCATAATTTATATTTTTACCTTTTTCTTCTTCCTCTTCTTAAAGAATATCTTTCAGCATTTCATATAGTACTGGTTTGGTGGTGATGAACTCCTTTAGCTTTTTCTTATCTGCGAAGCTCTTTATCTGATTCTCAATTCTGAATGATAGCTTTGCTGGATAGAGTAATCTTGGTTGTAGATTCTTGCTCTTCATTATTTTGAATATTTCTTGCCACTCGCGTCTGGC
Organism: Antrozous pallidus; assembly: GCA_027563665.1. Classification (NCBI taxonomy): domain Eukaryota; kingdom Metazoa; phylum Chordata; class Mammalia; order Chiroptera; family Vespertilionidae; genus Antrozous; species Antrozous pallidus. The sequence continues at coordinate 114,653,893 of CM050509.1, forward strand.
CTGCATCGTTTCTGTTGAGAAATCCGCTGACAATCGTATGGGTGCTCCCCTGTAGGTAACCAACTGTTTTTCTCTTGCTGCTTTTAATATTCTCTCTTTATCTTTTGCTCTTGGCATTTTAATTATGATATGTCTTGGTGTGGTCCTCTTTAGATTCCTATATTTTGGGGTTCTGTGTACTTCTTGGGCTTTTAAGTCAGTTTCTTTCACCAGGTGGGGAAAGTTTTCAGTCACTATTTCTTCAAGTAGGTTTTCATTAACTTGCTCTCTCTCTTTTTCTGGCACCCCAATAATTCGGATGTTGGCTTGCTTGAGGTTGTCCAGAGGCCCCTTACGCTATCTTCAATTATCTGATTTTTTTTTTGTTTCTTGCTTTTCCAGCTGAGTAGATTTTGCTTCTTTGTATTTCAAATCTTTGACTTGGTTTTTGTGGCCCTCTGGACTGCTTTTAGGACTTTGTGTAATATTTTTATTTCAGTCTGTGTATGCTTGATTTCTAGTTGGTCCTTTTTTTTATCTGTGAGGGTCTGGTTCGTATCCTCAGAGGTCTTGTTCATTTCCCTGAGGGTCTCATTCATTTCCTTGTAAGTATCATTCATCTCCTTGTAATTCTCATTCATTTGCTGGTTGGTCTTGTTTATTTCCTGGTAATTATCATTAAGTTGATCGGCCTTTTGTAGGAGCCTCTTGAAAAGCCTTATAACCGTGGTTTTGAACTCTATGTCTCGTCGTCTTTTCTCCTCCATTTCTTTCACACCTGATTTCTTTCCATGTCTCTGCACGGTGGCTGCTTTATGTGGTAGATATCCTCAAAGGGACAGTGGCTCAGTCTCCCCGGTTACCTGAGGTGGGTACTCTTACTGCAATCCTTTATGGGTTGTATTCAGTGTTTTTGAATTTAAACCCAGCTTTTTGTTGTTAGCCCTAGGAGGGTTTGACCTCCAGGCCAATTGGCTGTGAAGGGAGACTGTGTTCAGGTTGGATGGGCGGAGTCTCTGGGCTGCGCGGCAGCGGCAGCGGCGGCAGCTGGGTCCTATGCGGCGCCATGGCGTGCGCATCTGTGTTGGGTGGGGATGGCTGCAGACCCCTCCAAGAGAAAGCCGCTAGTCTCTTCCCCTTGCCAGACAACTCTGCCTTTCCCCAAGTGTGCCTGCACACCAAAAGTCCAGCCCAGGGCTGTAAAATAGATGGTTTCCGGAACCAGGAGACAAGTTTCCAGGGGGCAAGTCACGGGTTTGCCCTACCCTTGGGACTAGGAGCCTCTGCCGCGCCCCGCTTAAATCCGGCTGGTCCCTGCTCCAGCCCCAGCCCGCACGCGTGACCAGGGCGGCTCCTAACCTGTTTCTGTCTGAAAGGCTGCGCTCCCGCTGGTTCTGAGTCTGTGTCCCACCTTTGCTCCTATTAGTGGAGTTTACATTCAGCCAGCTTTCTGGCGATTCTGGGTGCTTGTCTGTTCTGCTGTTATGTTGTAGTTCTTAAATCGTTGCGCGGGGCAGAACAATAGGTGTTTGCTTATGCCGCCATCTTGGTGTTCTCCATTTTTATTCTTAAATTTTATATTTCTTCTTACCTTTTTGTTCCTTCTTTTTACAGAAGTCTCTTCGGCATTTCTTGCATTGCTGGCTTGGTAGTAATAAAGTCTATTAGCTCTTTTTTGTCAGTGAAGATCTTGATTCCACTTTCAATTTTGAATGATAACCTTGCTGGGTATATATTCTTGGGTTCAGTCCCTTGCTTTGCATAACTTTTTATATTTCACTCCATTCCCCTCTGGCTTGGTGTGTTTCCACTGAGAAATCAGTTGATGTTCTAATAGGAGATCCCTTGTGGTTACCTTTCTGTCTTTCTCTGGCAGCCTTTAAAATTCTTAGTTTGTCGTTGGTATTTCCCAATTTAATTATTACATGTCTTGGTGCCAGTCTTTTGGGGTTCTTCTTAATTGGGATTCTATGTGCTTCCTGAACTTGCATAGTTTTTTTCTTGCCAATATCAGAGAAGTTTTCTGTTACTATTTCTTCAAACAGGTTTTCTATTCATTGCTTCTCTTCCTCTCCTTCTGGTACTCCATTATGTGAATGTTATTTTGTTTTGTATTATCCTAAAGCTCCCTTAGTCTCTCCCCTTGGTTTTTAAGTCTTCTTCCCTATTGCTGCTGTGTTTGTGTGTTTTTTTCCTACGTTGTCTCATAATTAGCTGATGCGGTCCTCAGCCTCTTCTAGTCTACTGTTTAAGCCTTCCATTGTGTTCTTTATTGCAGCTATGTTGTTCTTCATCTCTTCTTGGTTCCTTTTCATATTGATGACATTTTTATTCAGCTCCTTAAAATTCTCATTGAGTTATGTGTATTTTTTATCCAGCCATGTGAGCATGCTTATAATCATTACTCTGAATTCATTCTATGATATGTTTCTAGTCTCAATTTCATTTATCTCCTTTCTGGTGATTCCTCTTTATTTCTTTGGGGATTGCTTTTTCTGGTCTTCCCATGTTTGGTTGTGACATTTTAATTGTAGATCTGATTGCTTTGCTACCCTGATTCTTTTGGGGATGGTACTACTGGTATGATCTCTCAGGTCTCCTAAGCTTGGAAATCTTGTTTAGCTCCCTAGTTGAGCTATTCGGGTTCTCTTGATGTAAGCCTGGGAGGTGGAAAAGCACAACTGAGGTGTCTAGAAGTGAGCTATCATGGAGGGGGGTGTCCCAATTTTTGCTGTCTTGTGCGCTTGACTGAAATTACATGTGACCAGCGAGGACTCACAATGGCACCCAGGAGCCATTTGTTGGGGTGATGGGGCTCATATAGCCTGTGCTCTGGAAAGCTATGACTGTAGTATCCAGAGTTCTATAGTTGTGGGTGGGCAGACTCAGGTTTTGTTGTTGCACCTATGGTGGATAGGCGCTTGCTCCCAGTGGCGGCTCACAGGGGCACCCACGGTGCATTTGCTAGCGAGGGCCACTGAAGCACTCTGAAGGGCTCTGACACTGAAGCTGTGTAATTAAGGCATCTGTGGACAGGTATCCAGGATGAGTACATTCAGAATTTCTACTGCCAGGGGAGTGCATCCCTGTTTGTCCAAAATCGTACCCAGCGAGGGCTCATAGCAGCTCTCATGAGCACCCTGTGGATAGATGGGCTCAGGGTGCCTGCCTGTTAGAAATGCGAGACCAGCCGAGACCGGTTTGGCTCAGTGGATAGAGCGTCGGACTGCGGACTGAAGGGTCCCGGGTTCGATTCCGGCAAGGGCATGTACCTTGGCTGCGGGCACATCCCCAGTAGGGGGCGTGCAAGAGGCAGCTGATCGATGTCTCTCTCTCATCGATGTTTCTGACTTTCTATCCCTCTCTCTTCCACTCTGTAAAAAATCAATAAAATATATTTAAAAAAAAATAGAAATGCAAGACCATGGCAGTGCATTTGCCAGAGTAGGGCTCTGGCACACTCTGGGGGGCCCTGGTGCTTAAGTTGCACAGCTGGGGTGTCTGTGGGCAGTTATTCAAGAAGAGGGAATTCAGAATTTATTCTGTAGGGCAGCGCTCCCTTGTCTGTACAGAATCACACCCAGCAGGGACTCATAGCATCTCCCCAGGGTACCCTGTGGATAGATGGGCTCAGTGGGCCTCCTCCTTGGAAATGCATGACTGTGGCGGTGCCTTTGCTGTTACAGAGCTCTACCACACTCTGAGGGGCTCTGGTGCTGAAGTTGCAAAGCTGGGATGTCTGTAGGCATTTATTCAGGAATAGGGAATTCAGAATTTCTACTGTGGGGCAGCACATCCTTTTCTGTACAAAATCACACCCAACAAAGGCTCACAATGGTTCCCAGGCGCTGCCTACTGAGTGATGTGCCCTGGATGCCTGCACGCTAGAAATGCACGAATGTGGTGTCCAGAGTTCTGCCACTGGTGAGGCGGTAAGTTGCATTTACTGCTGTGGGAGTAGTGCCCCTTTAGAGGTGGAGTTCCTAGGGTCCACAGATTTGTGGGTGGGACAGCAGGATTTTGGCTGGAGTGGCTGCTGAGTTGTGGGCAGAGTCCAAGGCCTGTCTGGGTGGTGGTGCTTATGAGTTCCTAGAAAAGGTCACTCTCCCCTTCAAGATGGCATGGGGGAGAGTTCCACAGTTTGGGGAGTGTCCACAGTGGTGATAGTCTCTCCCTATCCAAGAGAACCTGATCTGCTGCTCCTGCTTTGAAATTCAATGCCAAAATTTGATTATTTTTTATGTCTCCCTCTCTTCATTTCTGCTGAGCCACAATGGCTATTTGTATACATGATAGTCAAGGGCAGAAAGAAATATATAGAAGAGGGTGAATTTGTTTAGTTCTTCCTAAATATCATCCTTCCACATTCCACATGCTAATTATACTCTCTCTTCCTTTTCATGACCTGCTCATCCCTACACTCATTTCCTCTTCCACAACCTGCAAATTCAGGCATTGTCAAGAATGTAAGCAAGATAAAGAACATGCACTTCTTTATCACTGAGCAAAAGAAATTATAAAATGGAACTTTTAATTTTAAAGCAGTTTAAAATACAGTTCACATACATTATTTTGTAGAGATCTATGGAGAAATGAAACTCCAGAAAACTTGAACTGATAGCCTTGAAAGTAAATGAATCTTATATTTTGTACTGAGTACAATTATATAAAAATTCAAATATATTATTATCACTTTACCTAGGCTATTTTATTATATTATTTTAATCACATAATATCTCCACTCTGAATTCTTTTGGCAGTGCTAAAACAACCACCATCCTACTTTAGAGCAAAAGAAATAGAAAGTAGTGTGAAATAAAATAAAGCATACCCTCCATCAGTATTTTTTTATTGTTTAAAGTATTACAAATAGTAGTACATATCTCTCCTCCCTCAGTATTTTTAGTAATATATTTTCACACCAGTCTGAATGGTTAGATTTATAGTGTGCACAAAAAAGGAGCCACATATTAACCTGACTAGCTTAGGGAAGGCCTATATGGCAATTTTGCAAACTCAAATATCTGAAGTAACCACAAAGGATGGTCTCAAATTAAAACTTTAACTAAAAGCAGTTATGGTGGGTAGTCATGTCCTATGCTGGTATCTTCTCTGACAAAGGTCAGCCTTTACCTTAACTGAGCATATTGTCTTTCTGCATCTACAATAACATCATTAGAATGTCTAAGTAATTTTCTTTTTTCTGAACCCCTCAAAGCACAGGCACCACTCTGCAGAGACCAAAAATACCCTCATTATTATTGTGTTAATTGTTGACTGTTAACTATCCTGTAACCACCTATGTAGAAGAAGAATGTATATATTATTTTACTTTTTATCCAATCCCTAAGGTACTCCCCCAATCTTTGCCTTTTCTAGCCTCCCTAACATATCACCAATGGAGTTCACGAAACCCACTTACATCTCCTCATTTGATTGTAATGTATAAAACAAGGTAAAAAAAACAAACACCATTCTCTAGAGCACTATCTCATTAGCTAGCGATTCTGCTTTCTGGCAATTGTTGACAGTTTAGCTCAAATAAACTCATAAAAATTATTTATAGGTTTGAATTTTTTTCAACATTAACAATAGTTAAGAGAGGTAATATATATAAGTTACTATAGTTTTTGTTGGAAAATATATTTAGGTCCATAAAATATTAGTTTTGTAGAAGTATTATAAATTTTATATTTTAAAACAATTAGGATTGTCTTAAAATATTTATTACCTTTCAAATATGCCCAGATTGAACAAAGTCCAAGGTATATTATTGAAACATACAACGTATATAAAAACTTCTGTTTGAAATTTTAACCCTGCTATTCAGCTTCTGCAAATGCTTGCTTGCTTAAATAATAAGGAAAGTAAGACTACTCCCACTTCAGAGAGGCCATTAAACCTTCCCTGGACAAAGTTATCAGTGCTGGCACCAGGCCAAGCCTTTGTTGAAGCCTCAAGGCCCCAGCACATAAGGGCTCTTTAAGAATTTGCAAAAGGGGCCGGAAACACCACATATTTGGGAGACAAAGAAGGTAAAAAACATAGAAATAAAGAAAGTTTCTCCATGTTGGTGCTCAGAATTTGAGAGACATTTTCGTCTGGGCCCATGCATAATGAATGTAACTCTATCTCTCTAAGCATTGCTTGGTTCTTCTGTGATTTTCTGTAACACTATTGTTTGTGAAGAATAAAATAGTATTTAATTACACAAAGACTGTATTTATATATACAAATACTGTCAATATGTTATGATTATTCTGGCAAAAATAAATTTTGAATTTTTATATGTTAACCAGTTAACTGCTACATGTCCAAAAACAGAAAACTTTTCCACACACCACAATATTTTGAATTTAATTTAAAAAATCAAGTTGAAATGAGTTATTATAAAAATAAATATATTACAATTCAAGTGTTCTTGAATATTTTCAGTTGAAAATTCTCAAGATAAATTATTTTAAAGTGTCTATAAATGTTTATGGCATAAAGGGCTAATGAAATATTGAATTTTGTTATTTTAATACATTTTTCTTTATTGTTGAAAGTATAACAATTTTCCCCTTTGTTTGTTTATTTGTTTGTGTTTTCCAATGACACCCTTCACCCTGTATCTGCCCCTCCCAGGCCTTCCCCACTCTATTGTCTGTGTCAATGGGCTATGCATGTATGCACGTAAGTTCCCGGTTAATTACTCCCCATCCCTCCCACCCCTCGTCCTTCTGTAATTCCTCAGGCTGTTTCATGCTTCCATATATAGTATCAAATTTTACATGGGTTTTTCCAACCAAATATTTTTCAAATGTTTACTTTTAATTGTTTTTATACTTATATTTTATATATTTGTTATATTTACAATATACATATACTTTAATAGATTATACAAAATAAAATTGTTTAAAAAACAATGTGTGAAGATGATACAAATTGGAAACAGTAACATAATATATAGGCTCATTTTGTTGATAGCAAAAAGTACCATTTTACCTACAATTAGTTTAAATGAAAAACACGGCATTTATATTTGTGTTTTATTGCACTTGAAAATATTTTTCATTTTTAACTGCTTGCATTATATTATTAATCTGCATGAAGTATTATACATTTTATATATTAATAAATGTATATTTAGCTCATATTTCACTTATAATCAGAAAACCTGAGAATCAGAAAAACCTCATCTTGTATTTGAAGGCACTGAGGTATTCAGACGTTGAAACCTGTCCATGGCATGTTGTTAGCAGACCAGAGTTAAAATCATGTTTCCTGAATCCTTTTTATATGTTTAATAATTTATTAATCCTATCTTCATTTAAATAGTATTTCTATCCAGGCATGAAATAATCAAAGCCATACATGCTTCTGAAAAAAAAATACTATGAGCATATAAACATCTGCTCTCTTTGACATTGCTTTGACCTTAGTATCAAAAATAGTATTTCCCAGATCAACAAACTAAAAATAACTAAATGCTGGAGTTATGTATCTTTTGAGAGACAAATAAACACTGGGAAATAAACAGTTTTCTGATGTCATCCCACTCCTCTCCTACTCCCATCATATCCTCTACTGAGTTTAAATGTAGTCTCCCTAGCAATAATATTGCAAAGCCCATGCAGTTTGAATACAACTCCAGGAAAAGATGCCCCCCACCCTGACTCAATTTCCTAGTATCTTTTAAAAATATATTTTATTGATTTTTTACAGAGAGAAAAGGAGAGGTATAGAGAGTTAGAAACATCGATAAGAAAGAAACATCAAACATCTGCCTCCTGCACACTCCCTACAAGGAATGTGCCCACAAGGAAGGTATATACACTTGATCAGGATTGAACCTGAGACCCTTCAATCAACAGGCCGAGCTCTATACACTGAGCCAAACCAGTTAGGGCAGTATCTTCATTTTGTTATTTACAACCTTGGTAAATCACAAGTTTTCTGTTTGTGTTTTCATTTTGGATAAAACTCAGGGAATTAATGTTTTCAAGAACTATTAATCTATTTTTCTAAGGGCACATGTCTTTCAGACATCATTTGGAAGATTAAAGAGATAACTGATATAAATAGAAACACAATGGTTCATATAAAAATAGAATCCAACTGAGATTCTATGTGTAAAGGGAAATAGATTTTTAAAGTTTTAAAGTAAGAAATAATCTCTGTTTAATATAAGAGAAAGCAAAGATATTTTCTCAGACCCAGAAAATAGACCAGGCAGAAAGACACTTGTCATGATTGGGAGTGATTTTGGATAAAAATAGAGAGTTTTCTGGGCACACAAGAACTATGAATTATTAGTAATGCAGATCAGCTATTTATAAATACATTTCCATTTACAAATGTGCTTGCAGCAGTGATGACTCTCAGAATATGAGCTATCAAACATCTGGCAAAGCTTAATACCACAGACTATCTGCCTCCATTTTAGGTGGCACTAGCAAAAACTGTCCAGTTCAAAAGAGGGGAGAGTCCCACTATTCTTCTCAGAAACCACTTCTCTGAATTCATTCTAGGTGTAGACCAAGGGAAGTAACTCAGAGTAATGACATAAGGTATGGTAATAGTATTCTTTGATTTTTAGTCAAGTGTAAAGAAAATTGTAAGAAACACCAATAACATTCTTCTTCTTAAAAAAAAAAACCTTAGAGCTCTTATGGAGAAAAAAATTTGATTTAGATTTTTATCTTTGCTTTACCAGAAAGGAATAATGTTATTAACTTACTAGATGCATGGTCTAGTGCCTTGATTGCGAATCTATAACACATGTGTCAGCACTGACACACGTAGCCATTTTCAATGACACTTGGCCACATGCAGTCACATACAGAGAAGTATGGGTCCGCATGCCAAGAAAGGCATTTCATCTTCGGCTACTGCACGGCCAGGTGCAGTAGCCGAGGATGAAACATTTGCTATAGTGTAGTATAGACACTTTGTGCCAGAGATCTGTAGGCCAAAACAACAGAACTCCAGCACAGAGCATCTAGTTCTGGGACTTCCAGTTAGGCCATTAGGGGATCTTTGGCCTCACTTCCAGATGGCAAAGCAGGGAGCAGCAGAAGGCCGTGGGGGATGCATCTCTGGGGGCCATGTGATCACCATTACCAGCAACCACATAACCACAGCAAACATCATCCAATCTAATGTTCTGGGGTGTCATGGATTTCTAATTGACCATCATTACTGAGATAAGTGACAGGGAGGCTGGGAGAGACGAAGGCCTGTGCTATGAGTACTGTTTCCCACCATTAGAAATAGCAGCAGCCATCTTAATTTATATAAGGAATGTCATTTAGCAGCATAGTGAAGACTCCATTTCACCACTATTACTGTTGTGCATTCTTATTAACCCCTATTTCTGCTAATTAACTCTGCCCTTTCCTAAAAGACAGTTACATGTGCCATCTTGTGGTCAGTTAGGCTAGTTAACCCCTAATTTCCTGCAGAGCTAACAGGCAATCTATAATTCTATTTTCTGTCACTCCCCCCCCCCCCCTAATGGGGAACCCAAAAAATAAAATAAAAAACAAGGTTAAGTAAAGGAAGTGGTAGTAGCAGGACCGACCCTTTCCAGAGTCATGGACCAAGATGTATGGCATTATAGAAAAAAAATGGCAGATCATTTTGCGTTCTTGTACTGAAATGGTAGTAAGTCGAATATAAATAGACATTTTGAAACTAAGCATTCCCAGCTCTTGAAAAAAAGTGCGGATGAAAGGAATACATTTCCAGGCAGCTACACCTTTATAAGAGCCAATCTAATTCCATCCTTAAATTTATAAAAGGCTCTACAAATTTAACATCTGCATGTTTGAGCATTGTTCACTCCATAGCTCAGCATGGAAAAGCACTCAGTGAGGGAGAATTTATTAAATAAACTCTCCAAAGATGTGCACCAGTTCTATTTCATAATATGCAGAATAATGATGCAATTATTAAGATAATATTTGAGTTACCACTGAGTAGACATATCATAAAAGATCAAATGAGACTGAACACAAACATACAACATCAATTAAAGAGAGACATAAGTAATTGTAAATATTTTTCAATCTCTCTTGATGAAACTACTGATATCACATCACATGCTCACTTGGCCATTATTGGTCGATATTGTGATGGTCTCACAATGAGAGAAGAGTTGATAAAGTTAGTATCAGTACCAACAAGTACATCAGGAAGCAAAATATGTAAGGTTGTTATACAAACATTCTGTGACCTAAGCATTGATATCTCTAAAGTTGCGTCAGTGAACTACTAATACTTAAAAATCTATTAGTAGTTCACCTCACTGTAAAATTGCCTAACATCCAAAGAACCTAAAGCAGTCATATTTGTGTGCAAAAATTAAAATTTAAAATTACCAAGACTGCAAAATAAAATTTCCAACCCCCTCCCCATTAATCAAAAAAGGGGAGGGGGCACTGGGATAATATCATGTGAGAAAAAAAAAATTGAGTCAGTAAAATACATCTAGAAAATTCTTACTCCAGTAAACTAAATTCCATTTGTAAAACCAAGTGCAGGACACCCATGAAAAAACACACATGGTGTCAAAATAAACCAAAGGAAAATCACTTAGGCAAAAATTAAAAAGAATCCCAAGTCTATTTTGCAGAGAGGATCCCTTTGTTAACTTTTGGTCGAGAATGTGTTTGTGTGTTTTCAGAGAACAACTCCAAGACCATGTGGGTTCCTGCGACAGTGAGGAACTGGCGGGTCTGTTCCAGCCACGAGGATGGTCCAGAGATGGGGGCCACTGACGACACCTTGCCATGCTAGCAGTCGGCAGCTGTGCATGTCTTCAGGCAGCCCAGGTCCAAACCAGAGAGGATGGATCTTGCATTGCCACGATGTGTCCACCATCTGGATACCATTGCTGACATGTACACATAAAGAATTATTTGACACTGAAACTGGGACTCAGAACAGTTGGACATTGAAACTGAGACTGAAACATTTTTTGTTCTTATACATTTATTTCTAGTACGCAGAGGCAAAATATTTTTGAAGAAAAGAAACAGGGGAGAGTGATTGTTATAGAGGCAGGGTGGCCTTGAACAGGCTGTCAAGCTACTGGGGGAAGGCTTGGGTGGATGGGAGGTGGATGCTGGGGGAGATCAACTGAAGGACTTGTATGCATGCATATGAGCATAACCAGTGAATGAAGGACACTGGGGCGGGGAGGGGGGGAGTGGGGATATGTGCTGGGGGGTGGGGGAGGCTGAGGGGAGGATAAGGGGGAGGGGGAAAGGAAAACATGTACTACTATTAATATAAGTTATACTGCAAAAAATCAATAAAATATATTTTAAAAAATTAAAACGAAAAAAAAAAATAAAGTTGTGTCAGTGATGACACATGGGGCTCCAAACATGGTGGGGGAAAAAGTCAGATTTGTCAAATTGTTTATGGAAGCTATTGGACATCTGATTGTGCTGATTCATTGTATTATCCATCAAGAGATTTTATGTGCCAAGACAGGATTCACCGACTTAAATGACTTAATGTCAGTTGTTACAAAAATAGTTAATTTAATAGATGCTTGCCCCCTTCACAAGCAAGAATTTTCTGCACTTTTACTGGAGGTTGATTCTACCTACAGTGGACTGCTGATGTACAATAATGTAAAATGGCTGAACCAAGGCAAGGTTCTTGAGTGCTTTGTGGAGTGCCTAGAAGAAATTAAGGTATTTCTTGAGGATAAGGATCTGGGAAACTTTTCTCAGCTCAATGATGATAAGTGGGTCAACACCTTGATATTTTTTACAGATCTCTCTGTTCATATAAATGAACTGAACTTAAAGTTACAAGGTTTTGGCAAAAGTAATAACGTTATGTTTGGATACATAAAAGCTTTTGAAAGTAAACTTAAAATCTTCAAGCTAAATGTTAGAAACTAAACTTATAAGTATTTTCCTCAAGTAACACTTTATTTTGAGAAGGCCAGTGCAGCTGTACAAAATGAAATGGAACCCTTGCACATAAAGTAACAGAATGTTTAAGACTCATTACTTGACCAGTTCAAGTGATACATTTAATCAATTAGAAGCCTAGAACAGACCATAAAAATAATTAAATATCCTGATGTAGTAGTCTACAGTAGTTTGGAATTAAATGGTAATGGTTTCCAATGGATGCGAATTGATGATTTGGAGGTGCAACTTGCAGAATTTCAAGACAGCATCTGGCCTCAGGTGTTTGTTGACTTGAGGTCAAAGCTTGAGAATATGGAAAGGTGCCACTTGGAGAATCAAGAGAAGTGCCACTACAAACAGGAAATTTGGAGTGCCTGGAACCAATTATCAGACACTTTTAGCACCCTGAAAAATATAGCAATGGCTTTACTCACAATTTTTCCCTCTATGTACTTTTGTGAGACCTTATTCTCAGCATTAAATAATATCAAAACCAACAAAAGAAACTGATTGACAGTTGAAGTTGGTAGTGCTTGCTTGGGCTTGAAGTGTACAAAATACCAATCTTCAATTGAAGGTTTAGCCAATGAAATTGAGCAACAAAAAAGTCACTAATAGGCAGGTTAGTTGAAGAATCCCCCCCTCACCTCACGGCACCCTACACAAGTTAAATAATATCAAGACCAGCAAAAGAAACTGACTGACAGATGAACAAAGTCACTAATCAGGTAAGTTAAATAATTAGTTTTATTAAATATGCTTATATATTACAATTATACATTTTTGCTATTTAAACTATAAATATCTCAAAATTATGGTTTTTCCTCAAAGTGACACACCACCCGGGTTATGCTTGTTTTTTTTGGCAAATTTTGACACACCAAGCTCAAAATGTTGCCCATCACTGTCCTAGCACATCCCTGCATCCCATATTCTTACTAGAAGTCTAGGAAAGTACATCCTCTTTCAATTTCTATTTCTGCAAGTAATAGGAAAGGAACTGAAGGCAGATGAAAATTCTAACAACATTACCACAAGAACTGGAAAAAAACAGGAAATAGAATGATGGGGAAAATAAGACATTTGGGGTGGGTGGGTGGGGGGGTGCAATTTTCTACTGGTGCTAGAAGCTGGACTCTATATCCCTAAAGCACATTCTAGTTAGCCTATAGTCTAGTCACTGCCCCTTCCTTAATTATGTGGTCTTGCAAGACCTGTTTACCTAAGTACTCTCATTTTACAGAGGCCATAAACCATGAACAATACACAACCTCTGTAGGAGGTTATCAGTGCTGGTGCCAGCGCAGGCCTTTAGATGTGGTCTCACAGCCCCCATTCCAACACACGGTGCTTTTTACAAAGCTTGCAGAAAGTCTAAAAGTCTCATCTATATTTGGGGAACAAAGTAATCCAAAAGGTATAAAGGGAGGTCTTCCTCCATATTGGTTTTCTCAGGATTTGGAGAGAAATAGTCTCCTCTGAGTCATGGTATAGGTACATGTGGAACATCTGAATTTTTTTTTCCTGTAACTCTGGAACTTCTGCATATTTTTCAGTCACCTGTCAAATTCTGTAACAAGAAAATAAATAAAAACAAATGCTTCAAAAAGCAATTACAGTTATATAAAAACATAACAGAGCACAAATGTAGGAACTCAAAGAAAAGATGAGCACAAAACTGCAAGTGATTGCTTTGAAATTTTAAGCTACTTTCTCAGATCATACTTAATAAATGGAAGAGATAAAATTTTGACACAGAGCTGACTAGTTGAAAACATGTGCTTTTCCTTCAAACCAGACCAGGAGAACAACAACAACAACAAAAAAATCCATTCCTTCATTTGCATAATGAATTGAAAACTAAAGAATAGGTTACTTAAAGTCACGTAATCAGTAGAAAAGCCATATAAGCTTATGATCTTTCATATTTCTACTGGTGATTTTTATTTTCCTTAAAACTCACTGCTTCAAGATTGTATTTTTCAGAATCCACATTGGTGAATGCCCGTAATTAATTTGTTTAATATAGTGGTAGCTACCACATGTTTACTATAGAATTATATGAATCTCTTGATTTTTTAACATAATGTTGTGTCCCTTGAATTACAGCTCATACACATGAGGCCATCTGTAAACTTATTCTACTTCCCACTTTCTCTATTTGTGTTTCATATTTTGTTAATTGTATTACATATAACCAGAAGCCCATTGCACAAAGATTTGTACAATAAGCCTTCCTTCCTCTGGCTGCTGGCACTGATTTTCCACTGGCATCCGGGACCCAGGTCTTCACTCCCACTGCAGAGGAGAAGCCAAGCCTTAAGGCTTCTACACTCTGGCCACAGCAGAGAAGACAAGCCTCTTCAGCCTTCAGTGGTCTTCATTCTTCAGTCTTTGCTCGAGCTGGAGCCTTCAGTCTTCGCTCTGTGCCTGTATATGCAAATTAACCGGTCAACTTTGTTGGGCTGATTTGCATACTCACTCCTGATTGGCTAGTGGGCATCATGGAGGTATGGTCAATTTGCATTTTCTCTTTTATTAGTGTTGATTTCAGAACATTATGTATACTTTATTCAGATTTCCTCAGTTTTTACCTACTATCCTTTTTCTGTTCAATTTTATATTTAGTAACCATGTTTCTATATACTCTTCTTGGCTGTGACACTTTTTTACATTTTCCTTCTTTGTCTGTTTAAGAATTTTTTATGTTTATTTGAGTCAAATTGACAATTTCTAGGAAGCAAAATCTCAAGGAATTAAGAAAAATACTTCAGAGAATGAAGTGTTTTGCACTTTATTTTATACATTATAATCAAAGGAAGTGGGGGTTGCATGGAATCCATTGATGATAGATTAAGGAGGCAGGATAAAGCAAATGGAGGGTGGATAAAAAGTAAAACAAATAGACACACACTTTTTTACATAAGTATGTATAGGGTACTTAACAGTCAACAATTAACATGATAACAATAACAATGAGGGGATTTGTGGTCCCTGCTCTTGCATAGTGGTTGTGCCCTGAAAGCTCCCCCCCAAAAAAAAGATGGACAGATTGTGAAAATTGAAGAGGTGTATAGTTTACTTTCAAACTATGAGTAAATGTTATACTAGATGCAAAATATGGAGAACTGAGACAGACAGCAAAACCTGAATCATGATAACTTATAGGTTAGAAATTATCCAGAGTGTTTCTCTTAATGAAGGCCCATAAAATCTGACAGCCTCCATTTACCTGCTTTTTACTTTTGAAAAAATTTCAGCCATGACTTCCATCCAAGGTTATGGTCTTTCCCCATCCCCAGTGGTTTATCATTCAGCAAGACAGATACTCGCATTAAAACTTCATAGGAATGTGCCTTCCTAGCACCATGGGACCAAATTATCCAACCAAAAGTTTGGTCATCAATGTATTATTTCAATTAATTTATGATCAAAAGATGGGAGGTATGGAAAAAAAGGAGCCACATGCTCAACCTGACAAGCTCAGGGGAGGCCTTCAAGGTTACCTTACAAACTCAGAGACCTAAAGTAACAACATATTATAGTCTGAAATTAAAACTTTCTAATTAAAAGTGAGTCATGGTGGATAGTCATGTCCTAGGCCAGCATCTTGCCTGACAAGGGTCATTTTTTTACATTATTGTCTTTTGGCTTCTGTGATTATGTACCTTTGAAATGTTAGGGTAATTTTCTTTTTTTTTATCCTTGTTTTTTTTATGAACTTTATCATGTTGATATTGATATTGATCACCTAGCAGTTATATTGTTTGTCAAGATCCTCCACTGTAAAGTTACTATTTTTCTCCTCTTTCTATTGCAGTACCTTTAGGAAGGAAGCCAATATACACAGTCCATACTTAAGAAGAGGGAGTTATGCTCTATCTCCCTGAGGCAAAAGTATATAAATGAATTAGTTAGAATTCTTCTTTATGGGAGATTTGCCTCCTCTGCCCCCATTTTTTAAAAAATGTATTCGGCCATTTATTTATCTTCGTATATGCTACAATCTACATGGTGGATTCGGGAAGACCTGAAGGAGGCAGATGCACAATGAAGACACTAAACAAAAAAATAAGTTCTAATCATGGGGGCGAGGTGGAACCTTTTTTGGAAAGAGGAACCATGAGTCCTAGTCTTGCTTGTTTTTATTCAACTTAGTTACACAAATGCCCTTAGAAAAACACACATAGGCAGAGCACATAGTAAGCAAATAGTACCAAAGTTCAGTAAACATGTATAGTAGGTTCTCAAATTACATTGGAGATCCATTCCTATGGAGTGACATTACGTGATTTTCGCCATAAGTTGGAACCCACCTACATAAGCACCTACATCACTCACATGGAGCATGTACACAGCAGTAATGAAGTGTAATAGTAAAAAAAAATAAAAGAAAGATAACAGTTTCTGATCTTTACTTCTGGTAAATAAATAATAAAAATACATAAAGCACATATGTACATACGTCAAAATGATGGAACTTCTTTTTTACAAATAAATGGGAGAGGGCGAAGTAACCATGAAATGACATACATCAAGTTCAATGTAACTCGAGGACTGTCTGTATTTCCATTTACTCACAGATTATCAGGTAAGGGAATTGCTCTGAGATGCCTCAGTCCCAGCAAGAAAAATCTATGTTGCATCAGCCCTGCTGATGCCCAAGGTCCATGGCCTTCCAAGTTCCTTGTTGCACTTTCATGCCAATGCTGCTATGCGGTGGTCTCTGGCAAGTATGGATTCATGAATACTTATTTTATACTTTGGGTAATATCCAATACTACCTTGTTTATTTTTTTTTGCTCACATTGTTCCTTCTTTAGCTATTGCAAACTGAGTTAGCTCCTGTGCCCCTTTGACATGCCCTCATAATTGTGTTTTGATTATATATATAATATATATGTATATAATATATACATGTATAATATACATATATAAATTATATATATATATATATATATATATATGCGCGTGTATATATAGATATATTAATGTAAACAACATTCAAACCTGTGAAGAATTTTTGTGAGTTTATTTGAACCAAACTGTCAACAATTGCTGGGAAGCAGAATCTCAATGTATTGAGATAATGCTCTGGGGAATGGTGGTTTTTAACCTAGTTTTATAAATTACAATCAAAGGAAGAGATGTGAGTTACATGAAATCCATTGGTAGTACATTAGGGAGGTGGAAGGAAGCAAAGCTGGTTGGGGGGGGGGAGTTGGGAACCTCTGGGATTGGATGAAAAGTAAAATGATGAACATCCTTCTTCTACATAAGTGGGCATAGAATAGTTAACAGTCAACAGTCAACATAATAACAATGAGAGAATTTGTGGTCTCTGCCCTGGCACCATGGCACATTGGCTGTGTCCTGAGTGATCTGGAAAAAGGTAAGTAACAAGTTACCTTGACTTTCCAAAGGTATGTTATAAAGATGCAAAAAGACAATAGATTCAGTTAAGATCAAAGTTGATCTTTGTCAGGAAGATGATGCCCTAGGACATTACTACCCACTATAAGACAACTTTTTAATTAAAAAGTTTTAATTTCAGACCATCCTTTGTGGTTACTTTAGGTCTCTGAGCTTGTAAGACCATTACACAGGCCTTTCCTGAGCTAGTCAGATTAGCATGCAGTCCCTTTTTGTCCACTCTAGCAACAATGTTAAATGAGAACCTCACTGTATATAAGTAATGGTTTGCAAGGACAATTCCTATAATGTTAACAGGGGTTATTTCCGGACAGTAATATTATGAGTGATCTCAACACTCTTTATAATCCTTTTATGTACTTTCTATTCTTTATACTATTCTTACTTTTAAAATTAAAAAATGGAGTTACAAAGATTACAGAGTAGGACACCCCAAATGCCAATCTCCCCAATATGCAACAATTAGACAGCTATTCATGAACAAAAATAGCTGTAAGAGAGCTCAGGAGTCTACTTAAGAAGTTTAAGTAAAAAAGCAGAGGAAAAAAAAACACCCTGAGAATTCCCACACACAAAGAAGGTCAGGAAAACAGGTGAATAATGTCTGCATCATCCCATCCTCTAGGCCAGCACTGCTCTGCACCAAGGCAGAACATTCCACCCCAAGAGAGTTCTATTCTCCTCATCAGGA
This sequence comes from Antrozous pallidus, assembly GCA_027563665.1. NCBI lineage: Eukaryota > Metazoa > Chordata > Mammalia > Chiroptera > Vespertilionidae > Antrozous > Antrozous pallidus. Next base: position 114,671,914 of record CM050509.1, read on the forward strand.
AAATCACAGCAAATGAGGTTGAAAGGACAAAGCAGAGCTGACTGCCCTCCATCTTGCAGGGCTGGTCAGCCTAATTCCCCTTCCCCCCTGCTGGGAGTGGCCACAAGGGTGCCAGGAATGTCCAACTCCCCCAACCACTGCCTGAGTGGACCAATGACATGGCTTAGGTCCTAATAAGGCATAACCAAAGTACTGGTCACCTCCTGATCCTTGTGCTGTGAGACCCCCACTGAAAAACCCTGACCTAATAAGGCTATCTCTGTAACCCACATCACTTCCCTAAGACCACCCAAATGACCAACCCTTTATAATCTATTGTTCTTGCTGGGCTCACTCTCTCACCTCACTGCTGTGCCAGATAGAGGCTGGGAGCCAAACCCAGGTTTGAATAAAGGTTCTATGCTATTGCAACCGTTTCGGCTCCCTGGTGGTCTTTGGGGATCATGAAATCTGGGCATAACAGGGTGAGCCACTAGGATTCCCTGCCTTTTGGGACACTACATGAAGTTCCCTCTTTGATTTCACCCCACCCAGAGAGTGGCATAAATGAGATATCTAAAGATAGCTAGGAATGAGGAAGAAGGGCAGGAGCTGCCAGTATCAGCCATGTGGTGGGAGTGACTTCAATTTCCAGTGGCCTGCTCTGTAGAGGACCCACAGTCTTCTCCACTAAGGACCTCGACAGATATTGTGATGTTCCATCACCACTGAAGACTTCCTCATGGACCCCAGCAAACTGTTCTATAAAGGACTCAACAGCGTTTTGGCACAGAGGAAACCAATAGCCAAGTCAGCCATTGTGGACTACCTGCATATTTCACCTTGGAGGTTTTCACCTCACAAATGTTGGCATTGGCAGTTGCCGTGCTGCATGAGTCTCCTATTTCCTCCCCATCTCACATGCCAGAGCCTGGGATCCACAATGGCCTTGGTCTCTGCAGCTATACACATGCAAGATGCCAACCTGGGCCCCAGCTTCTCTCCCTATTTGTACATAGATGAGTGCAGGATAATTAACAGTCAACAGTTAACATGATAATAATAACAATGAATGAATTTGTACTCTCTGCTTTGGTACATTGGTTGTAGCCTGAAGGGCCCAGAAAAATGGAAGTTATAATTACCCTGACATTCCACAGGTACTGGTATGTTATTTTGGATACAAAAAGATAATATGCTCAGTTAAGATAAAAGTTGATCTTTGTCAGGGAAGATACTGGCTGGCCTAACTGCTTTTTTTAATTTAAAAGTTTTAATTTCAAACCATCCATTGTGGTTATTTTAGGTCTCTGAGTTTGCAATGACACCGCACAGGCCTTGCCTGAGCTAATCAGGTTAGCATTTGGCCTCTTTTATCCACACATTCCCCTTTTGGTCATAAATCAATCCAAAGGATGCACTGATAACCAACCTTTTGCTTGGATAATGGAGTCCCATGGTTCTTGAAAGGCTCATTCCTAGGAAGTCTCAGTGTCCGCATTTGTCTTGCTGAATAGGGTGAACCACTAGGGAATGGGGCAAGACCGTAACTTGAGATGGCATTCAAGGTGGAATTATTATTATACAAAATAAAAGGCAGGTAAATGGGAGACAGTCAGATCCTTTATATCCTTGTTAAAAACTATTCTGGATCATTTCTAATTTGTTTTTCAGATACCATGATCCAAGTGTTTTTGCTACTTGTCTTAAGTTTTGTTTTTTCGCATCTAATATAACATTTACACATCAAGAACAAGAGCTACAACATTAAACCAACAACACTGATTAGGAAAAGAAAATGTCTAAGACAAAGAAGTATCTGAAAGGAACAAGCATTTACTATTCTCTACAAGCTCTAATTTTTCTTCTGGGCAGTTAGTTTCATTCATTCCTATAGTTAGACAATACTTATCTAAACTATTCAACTAGATTAGATCCATATATAATTCTACTAGGGGAATTATTAGGGAGATGTTCTTGGAAGGGATTGTCTAAAATGTGTCCTTTATAATTACTATAACCAGAAAAAAATATATCAGAGCTGATATTGATAGAAGATCAATTTGTGGCCAACAAAACATTAACTTTATTATCATAGCTGATAATCAAAATATTATTGTCTAGTACAATGATTGGCAAACTTTTGAGCGTGGTGTATCACAATTGGCCAAAAAAATGAGCATAACTCAGGTGGTGTGTCACTTTGAGAAAAAATAATAATTTCACGATATTTATAGTTTAAATAACAAAAATGTATAATTGTAATATATAACTGTATTTAATAAACCAAAAACTAATTATTTAAATTACGTGCTTAGTGACTTCTTTGTTCATCTGTCAGTTGGTTTCTTTTGTTGGTCTTGATATTATCAGTCCATGTTGTGTAGGTTGCCATTAACTAAGATAAGTGAGGGGGAGGGGGAATTCTTTAACTAACCTGCCTATTAGTGACTTTTTTGTTGCTGAATTTCATTGGCTAAACCATCAGTTAAAGGTTGGTATTTTGTACACTTCAAGCCCAAGCAAGCACTACCAACTTCAACTGTCAATCTGTTTCTTTTGTTGGTTTTGATATTATTTAATGCTGAGAATAAGGTCTCACAAAAGTACATAGAGGGAAAAATTGTGAGTAAAGCCATTACTATATTTTTCAGGGTGCTAAAAGTGTCTGGTAATCAGTTCCGGGCACTTCAAATTTCCTGTTCATAGTGGCACTCCTCTTGATTCTCCAAGCAGCACCTTTCCAGATTTTCAAGCTTTGACCTCAAGTCAATAATCACCTGAGTCCAGTTGCTGGCTTGAAATTCTGCAAGATGCATCTCCACATTATCAATTCGCATCCATTGGAAACCATTTAATTTCAAACTACTATAGACTACCACATCAGGATACTTAATTATTTTTATGGTCTGTTCTAGGCTTCTAATTGGTTAAATCTATCATGGAACTGGTCAAATAATGAGTCTAAAACACACTGGTACTTTATATGCAAGGGTTCCATTTCATTTTGTACAGCTGCACTGGCCTTCTCAAAATAAAGTGTTACTTGAGGAAAATAATTATAAGTTTTAGTTTCTACATCTCGCTTGAAAATTTTCAATTTACTTTCAAAAGCTTTTATGTATCCAAACATAATGTTATTACTTTTGCCAAAACCTTGTAACTTTAAGTTCAGTTCATTTATATGAACAGAGAGATCTGTAAAAAATATCAGGGTGTTGCTCCACTTATCATGTTTGAGCTGTGAAAACTTTCCCAGATCCTTATCCCCAAGAAATACCTTAATTTCTTCTAAGCACTCCACAAAGCACTCAAGAACCTTGCCTTGGCTCAGCCATTTTACATTATTGTACATCAGCAGTCCACTGTAGGTGGAATCAACCTCCAGTAAAAATGCAGAAAATTCTTGCTTGTGAAGGGGGCAAGCATCTATTAAATTAACTATTTTTGTAACAATTGACATTACGTCGTTTAAGTCGGTGAATCCTGCCTTGGCACATAAAACCTCCTGATGGATAACACAATGAAAAGGCACAATTGGATGTCCAACAGCTTCCATAAACAATTTGACAAATCTGACTTTTTCCCCACCATCTGGGGCCCCATCTGTCATCACTGACACAATTTTAGAAATATCAATGCTTAGGTCACAGAATGTTTGTATAACAACCTTACATATTTTGCTTCCTGATGTACTTGTTGGCACTGATACTAACTTTATCAACTCTTCTCTCATTGTGAGACCATCACAATATCGACCAATAATGGCCAAGTGAGCATGTGATGTGACATCAGTAGTTTCATCAAGAGAGATAAAAAAATATTTACAATTACTTATGTCTCTCTTTATTGATGTTGTACGTTTGTGTTCAGTCTCATTATTCAGTCTTTTATGATATTTCTGAGTGGTAACTCAGATAGTCCCTTAGTAATTTCATCTTTATTCTGCATATCATGAACTGGTGCACATCTTTGGAGAGTTTTTTTTAATAAATTCTCCCTCACTGAGTGCTTTTCCATGCTGAGCTATGGAGTGAGCAATGCTCAAACTTGTAGATGTTAAATTTGTAGAGCCTTTTATAAATTTAAGAATGGAATTATATTGGCTCCTATAAAGGTGTAGGTGCCTGGAAATGTATTCCTTCCTTTCATTCTCATTTTTTTTTCAAGAGCTGGGAATGCTTAGTTTCAAAATGTCTATTTATATTCCACGTTCTGCTTACTACCATTTCAGTACATAGAATGCAAAATGATCTGCCTTTTTTTCCATAATACCATACATCTTGGTCCATGTCTCTGGAAAAGATCGTCTACTGCTACTACCACTTCCTTTAGTTAACATTGTTTTTTTTATTTTTTGGGTTCTCCATCATGGGTCAATGACAGAAGATAGAATTATAGATAGTCTGTTAGCCCTGCAGGCAATTAGGGGTTAGCTAGCCTAACTGACCACAAGATACCACATGTAACTGTCTTTTTTGAAAGGGCAGGGTTAATAAGCAGAAATAGGGGTTAATAAGGATGCACAACAGTAATAGTGGTGAAATGGATTCTTCACTATGCTGCAAAATGACGTTCCTTATATAAATTAATATGGCTGCCTCTATTTCTAATGGCGGGGAAACGGCACCCATAGCACAGGCCTTCGCCTCTCCCAGCCTCCCTGTCACTTATCTCAGTAATGATGGTCCATTACAAATCCATGACACCCCAGAACAGTAGATTGGATGTTTGCTGTGGTTACGTGGTTGCTGGTAATGGCAATCACAGCATCCCCAGAGATGCGTCCCCTGTGGCATTCCACTGCTCCCTGCTCTGCAGGCCAGAAGTGAGGTCAAATATCCCCTAATGGCCTAACTGGAAGTTCCAGAACTAAATGCCCTGTGCCGGAGTTCTGTTGTTTTGGCTTACAGACCTCCGGCACAGAGTGTCTACACTACAGCAAATGTTTCATCCTTGGCTACTGCACCTTGCTATGCAGTAGCAGAGGATGAAACGTCCTTCTTGGCATGTGGCCCCATGCTTCTCTGTATGCACTTGCATGCAGCTGCATGTCATTGAAAACGGCTACGCATGTCAGTGCTGACATGCATGTCATAGGTTCGCCATCTAGGGTCTAGTAGGTGGGAAAGATTAACAGGTTACCTAAGTTAAAATTTTCATGTCTAACAAGGGAAGGGATCTGAGGAGACAGATATTGTTTTCACTAGGAAACCATAAAAAAGGATAAGAAAAACCTTTTAATCAGTAACAATTGGGCAGTATAAGAACAAGGTTTGTGCAGCATCAATTTGTGACCATACAGGCCTTGTTGAAGTCTTGGGATAGCTCCTTGCCATCTTTGTGGCCGGCAGGTTCTCATACTTGAGTTCAAGGCCAGTGTCACAGACAGGGGAAGATGTCCATTTGTGATTAGGTACCTGATAATGTAAGGGCCCTTAACACTGTTGGAGAGAGTCTTTATTCAATGTCTTCTACAATGGACAAAAAAAAAAAAAAACCAACTTGTAAGTTGTGGTCTTTGAATCATTGTCTCCTAGATATACTGTTAAATGAATGTTATTAATTTATTAGTTCGTATAATGCAGAGTGTCTGCTTTTTAGTTTTCCTTATTTGGGAACCAAAATATTAAAAAATCAGCAATATTTTAAACAGAGTGAAAGAATAATAATTTTTCTCAATTCATTTAGTCCCATAACTATTTTTATCATGATTATTTGCCAGTACTGTTTTTTATTAATTCAGTTATTCCTTAAAATTCTATAAATCTTCATCCAGTACAAAGATATGGCCTGCTTAGAAGCCTGCAATTTAGAATAAGTCAGAGTCCATTTCATTGATTTTTCTGAAGATATAACATATTTGCAAATACATCAGAGTAAAACAGTGATTGTCTAAGAATGACAAAACTTAAAATGATATGGTTATATATTTGAATATAATACAAATAGAGGCCCAGTGCATGAAATTTGTGCATGGCGGGAGGGCGGAGGATCCCCTCATCTCAGCCTGCACCTTTTCCAATCTGGGCTTTCTTGGCGGATGTCCAACTGCTGGCAGTCAGACATCCCTCTCACAATCTGGGACAACTGACTCCTAACTATTCACCTGCCTGACTGATCGCCTCTAACTGCTCCCCCTGTTGGTTGGCTCAACCACAACTGCCCCCACCACAAACCTGGTTGCTCCTAACTGCCTTCCTGCTACCTGGTCACCCCTTACTGCCCCTCCCTTGCTGGCTTGTTAGCTCCCAAATACCCTCCCTGTGGGCCTGGTCGCCCCACACAGCCTGCTGTTTGGTTGTTTGGTTGCCCTCACTAACAACCCTGCTGGCCTGGTCGCCACACATAGCCTGCTGCTCAGTCATTTGGTCACTTCTCACTGCTCCTCCCACCAGCTTGGTCACCCCCAACTGCCCCCCCCCTGCAAGCCTGGTCACCCCATGCAGCCTGCTGCTCAGTCATTTGGTTGTCCCTCACTAATCCTCCTGCTGGCCTGGTTGCCCCACGTAGCCTGTTCAGTCAACCAATTGGTTTCAATGGTCACTTAGGCTTTTATTATTATAGATTGATTTAAAAAAACAACTTTGCTTTTCTATAAGATATAACATTCCAAGACAATTTCTTGGTAAATAATAATTACTGTAAAATGACAGAGAATAATATGAATAATACTATATCTATCTATATCTATCTATATCTATATCTATATCTATATATATCTATATCTATATATATCTATATATCTATATATATATCTATATATATATTTAGATTCAATACATTATTTCAGCATATCCTAATAGATAAAAACCCAGGGTCCATAATGACCCACTGAAGGCTAGAGCAAACACCAGAAGTCAGTCCTGTAGTCAGTGCTGGGTTGCTGTGGTGACCCAGCACTGACTGCCACAGGTACAGGCATAGCAACCCAGCAATGACTGCCAATGAGGCTACAGATCAGGCAGGGAGAAAAGCCCAAAGAGAGAGGCAGGGTCTGATCCGCAGCCTCCATGGCAGCTGTTGATCGCCCATTGCCCCTCTCCTTCTCTCTGGGTTTCTCCAGCAGCCACATCTCTGCTTCTCTCTGGGCCTCTGTGGGGTCTGCAGATCAGCCCCACCTCCCTGATCAGGTCCAGAGATAGTCCCAGAGATGCTGACTGGCATTGAAACCAACCAATCAGAACCAAATCTTGGAGAACTGTGAGGAGCCAATGGCTGCCTAAGAGGCAAAGTTTTTTATGCTGACTGCCATAGAAATCGACCAATCAGAACCAAATTGGCCAGCAGGGAAGAGCATTTTGGGGTGAGTTCAGGCCAGCAAGGGAGAGCCATTGAGGGCAAGATCAGGCAGGCAGTGGAGGGCTGTTCGGAGTGAGATCAGGCTGGCAGAGGAAGGCAGTTAGGGGTGAGCAGGCAGGCAGAGGCAATTGGGGGTGCAATCAGACTAGCAGGGGAGAGCAGCTGGGGATGAGATCAGGCTGGCCAAGGAGGTTGGTTAGGGGGGAGGAGGCAGGCAGGCAGAGACAGTTAGGGGCAATCAGGCAGGCAGGCAAAATAAGTTAGGAGTTATCAGGCAGGCAGGTATTGGGCCTAAACTGGCAGCCGGACATGCCCCAAGGGGCTCCTGATTGGAGAGGGTGTAGGCTGGGCTGAGGGAACTCCCCCCTTCATGCATGAATTTTGTGCACTTGGTCTCTAGTATTAAAATGTTTCACATGGGTTATCAGAAGTGTGCATTGAGCACTGGAAATAATACATAAACTCCCAATATGTGGGACTCATATACCCAAAGTATCACTGTCAGATGCCCCCCCAAAGGGAGCCGTCACTTTGATTTGTATTGTGTTCCTGACTGGACACCTCCTACCCATGAGAGTTTTCTGCTTTGACTTGGCTCTGAATCTTTGCAAGTTCCTTTCTGGAACAGACTTCAATTTCTAGAACATCCACTTTAATAAAATATATGTATACAAATAGAACATAGCTATTATTATTAATTTTTCTTTGACAAGGCTTCCCATGTAATTTCTAGTATATTAAATAGGCTTAATTTACTTTAAAAACTTTTATTTTTTAAGAAGAGAGAGTAAATCCTTGAGGTATTCTGGGCCCACTGAATTCTCTGAGCCAGCAGTGCTGCTTTAAATAAAGGTGTTTTTTTTTTTCTGAATCTCCAAGTACTCCTTGTGTATTTTCTGGTTTTCTGGTAAATTCTGTAACAAGTCCCCATCTACAGAGATATATGTCTAGCAAGCTGAGAGTTAGAAGCATTGCTACAAGTCTCTAGACTGTTTGGGCCATTTTGAATTGGGCAGGTCTCCTGTTAAACCTTCTCTCAGTGTTTCAGGAAAGTTAATAATGAAAAAAAGATGGTTAGCAAATCTTCAGTCAGTCTCAAGATTAGTTTCCTCTTGAGAGGTTCCCTTTTTAAAATAATCATTTTTACCTTTTGGTTCAGTATCTGGTTCATTTAGTTCTAAATAGATATTGCCCTTCTGAAAAAAACATATATGGGCATCACTGACTTTAAAAAAAATATCCCTATTGGGAGTGGGGCAGGTAAGGGCATGTACTGGGGTGTAGAGGGAATTGGGGGGAGGTCAATGGGGGGAAAAAGTGGGACATATGTACAACTGTTATGCCCAGATTTCAAGATCCCCAAAGACTACCAGGGAGCTGATACTGATGCAAGATCAAAAGAACCTTTATTCAAGCCCGGGCTTGGCTCTCCCGGCCCCACCTTTGCTGTGGCAGGAAGCAAGAGAGAGACATCCCTAAGACAGCAAAGATTATATAGGGCTAGTCATCTGGGTGGGCTTAGGTGAGTGACATAAGTTACAGAGATTGGTCACTTTGGTCAGGGTTTTATTCCAGGGTTTTACAGCACAATGATCAGGAAGTAACCAACACATTCCAAGGCTTGTGCCATCCCCCACCACTTCCTGATTGGTCAAGACTAACGCATAGGAGTGTTCTGTGGTATAGCCTAATCTGGACCTTAGCTGTGTTCTTGGAGCTTCCTTAGTCCACTCAGCTGGTGGCTGGGAAAGTCAGGACATTTCTGACATTCCTGTTGTTCAGTAGGGAGGTCAGGTTGAGGACCTAGCTCTACAAGGTGGAGGACAGTCAGTTGCGCTTTATCCTTTCACTACTATTTGTAACACTTTAAACAATAAAAAAAAATTATTTAAAAAAATCAAAAATAAATAAAGTATCAACCAAAAAAAAACCTCCCTGTCAGGTGAATTGGCACTGATTTGACTAGTAAAATATATATATTGCCCTGTAACATGTCCTAGTTGAAAAGGGACAGGCTATGATTTTAAAAGAGCCTTTGATTGGTTAGGTACTCTTACCATTAACACAGAAGCTTTATTCCAAGGGAGAGGGAAACTTTGTTAGGTAAGGGTTAAGAATGGATAAAGTTGTTCCAGAATCTGTAAAGTCGCCTTAGTAACCTCCCCTTATATGATACCTTCAATTTCTCCTAAATTATTAGTAAATAGAAGGGGGAACACCATCTCATAGTCCTCAGAGGATCTCTATATTTTCTTCTGTTTATTTTCTTCTTGCAAATCCCATTTATGTTTTCTACAATCTTTCTGACCTGGCTTTTTACAGCAAAAACAGACTCCTCTCAGTTTCACAGCAGATATTATTTAATAATTTTGTTGCCTTGCAGTCATAAACTAGTAGGTATATTAATTGAAATGGGTTAGAATAGCCATGATTACATGTTATAACAGTTAAATTTCTTTGTGAATCCATCGGGGTCCTAAATATAGTTAGGAAAAATTGTGGGTTCCACCCTAGCTGAGATCAATTTTGTTTTGTTTTTCTAAAGTGAGCTGTTAGAATTCCTTTCTCATTTTCCCTTAAGTTAGTGGTAGAGGAGACAATGTAAGAATGGAGGTGAAAAGACAAATCTGGACAAGGAAACTCCGAAAGCAAAGGATATAGTGAAGGAACTATAGACAGTGGAAGAATTAGGTGTAGGCATTTATTAGCTTCAGAATAGTTCCAAGACAGTCTCTAAAATTTTATAATTTCTTTTAAAATTTTTTCTATGTTTCTTAGAAGCTTCTAGTGTCCAAATCAAGATATACTTCCTTTTTATTCATTTTCTAATTTTTTCATACAAAATATTAATTTAGTACCCAAAGACAACTGCATCTTGGCCATTTTTAAGTTGATATTTTTCAAGCTAAATATTCCTATTTCTGTAAAGCTCTTGCAACTAAAGGTTTCTTATCAGGAATATTGAATAAAGTATGGGGGTTGGGAGTTTCTGGCCTTGGAGGCACAATTTCCCATGTTAACTTTAGTGGGGTTTTTTGTTTGCTTGTTTGTTTGCTTGTTTTTAATATCTGCAATCAGAGCAAATTTTCAAGGGATGTTATGTAGTGGGTCAAAGTATGCTGCTTACGGGTTGAGCTCCATGAGGTTCTCACTCCTCAGGTTCCATTGAATCCTCTGATGTGCTTTGGTTTCTCTCCCACATGTCTAAAACAACCAGAGGTCTTGGGGCCCTGAAAGACCAAGCCTTATGGGGACCTCCTGGATGAGCAAGTCAGTTAATTACAGTTGAGTTGGGATTTCCCTATGGCGTTCTTGCACATCATAAGGAATGACCTCTGACACCTCCCCAAAGTTTCTTAGCCACCTAAGAACATCTGATAATTGGGCTGAGGGGAGGATGTACCCATTTATCTTCAGAGCTGAATGGGTTCAGCTCTCATTTATATGGCAAAGGTTTTGCTTAGACTCTCAGAAAGCAATTCCAATTGAAAAGTCAAAAATCAAAAACAGCCACCCATTTTTTCCCTTTCAGTCTCACCTTATCCTGGGTTCTATCAACTCTTAACCTTAGTTTCACCTAGAAGATTTTAAAAATATAGCTCAAATAAAGTCAGATCTGTTAGGGGTATAAATAGAATATTGGGGACTAGCTATAGTTATAAAAATATTAATTATGCTCTCTTAACTGTGATTGCCTTATTCTGATTAAAGAAAGGACATTCTAAACTGGGAGTTGTATGGCCCCAGGACCTGGCAGTCAACCTTGGAATGTGGTCCATTCTCATTCAAGAACTGCATATTAATTTGAAAAGCTTAACAACCTTGTTGCTCAAACAATGGAGTCCCATGCCTGCCTCCAGTTGCCTACTTCCCAAGCCTGTAATTCCTACTTTCCCACACAATCTTTGTCCTACCCAATACAAGAAGCTGGTTTATAGGGGTTGCAAAACAGATTTTTGTGGATGACCTGCTGCTCTCCCATGTTGCTGCCAATATTGAAATGAAAATTCATATATGATTCAATCCTGTCTCTGCTTAACTGACTCAAGTAATGACAGGCAACTTGGACCCCTTGGTTGTTTGGTTACAGACCCTCTTAAAAAAAAGGCCAGGGAAGGTCCTGGATCCAAGAGACAACTCACCCAAGTTTACTTTATGGGTAGGTAATCAGCAGGCTAAATGAGCCCTTTGCTAGATCCTAGCACTGGGTTTAAATCCACAGGATTTCTGGGTGAGCTTCTTTGGAATCCTACTAACTTCCCCAAGTAGTTCAAACCTATAAAGAATTTTTGTTATTTGAGCCAAACTGAGACATAAGTGAGTTACATGAAATCAATTGGTGACATATTATCGAGGTAGAAGAAGGCAAAAGGGGGAGGGGGGAAGACTCTGGGATTGGATAAAAAGGAAAATAATAGACACATGCTTTTTTATATAGGTGGGTACAGGATAGTTAACAGTCAACAATTAATCCTATCTAATAAAGAGGTAATATGCAAATAAACCATCACTCCAACACACAAGATGGCTACCATCATGTGGGAACAAGATGGTCACCACAAGATGGTTGGCAGGAGAGAACAGTTGTAGGCAATCAGGCCAGCAGGGGAGGGCAATTAGGGGTGTTCAGGCCGGCAAGGGAGCAGTTAGGCGTCAATCAGGCTGGCAGGGGCTTGGTTAGGGGGTGATCAGGCTGGCCGGCAGGCAAGCAGTTGGGAGCCAGCAGTCCTGGATTATGAGAGAGATGACCCAGATTGGAGAGAATACAGGCTGAGCTGAGGGACAGCCACCAAGACCCTGCCCCCCCCCCTGCATGAATTTCATATACCGGGCCTCTAGTAAAATAATATTAACAATGAGGGAATTTGTGGTCTCTGAGGTGGCCCATTGGTTGTGCCCTGAGAGTTCCAGAAAAGGGGATTTTACAAGTTGCCCTGACATTCCACAGGGATGTTATACAAAAAGACAATAAGCTCAGTTAAGATCAAAGTTGATCTTTGTCAGGAAAGGTACTGGCTTAGGACATGACTACCCACCACAAACTGCTTTTTAAATTTAAGATGTTTAATTTCAGACCATCCTCTGTGATTACTTTAGGTCTGTGAGTTTGCAAGGATACCACACAGGCCTTGCCTGAGCTAATCAGGTTAGCATATAGCCCCTTTCGATTTTAGAGAGAAAGGAAGGGAGAAAGAGAGAGAGGGAGAGGGGAGGGGGAACATCAATGTGAGAGAGAAACATTGATGAATTGCCTTCTGTACACACCTTAACCGGGGACTGAACTCAAAACCCAGGCACATGCCCTGACCAGGAATTAAAACAGCAACCTTTTGGTGCACAGGACAATGCTCAATCAACTGAGCGACTCCAGCTGGAATGTTTTGGGGTTGTTTCTTTTAGCACTTCCTTGTTTGCTCACACTATAAGATATTACAACTCATACTGTATATTCCCCACTATAACACTAGAACCAGCCATTTCTCTAAGGAGCCTTGGTTGCTTTTACTACAGCATGGAGTTAGAAACCATGATCCAGCTGTGTTCATTGCTACTGAAGTGAAGTTACTTCTGGGCTTTCTCAGCTGAATGATGAAAGAAAATATGTGTTTAAACTAATATCTGTATATACATATATCTATAATACTTCTATACACAATCATTTATATCTATATTAAGCTAAACATAAATTTACATTGACACCTACAACTCTAATCCCTTACCACATGGATCATTCCAGCTTCTGCCATTTATGTATGTATAAACTCCCACTCACACATTGAGAAACCTGGCTCCTACCATCTATTTGTTTAATTGTTAAAGGCTAATGAGGCGACAAAAGGAAGCTAGGTATACAGATGAGGAACCATGGAAGAGAAGTAAAACCTAGAAACCCAGCCAGGTAGAGTTACTAAGACAACCCAACTTGACATGGAAGGTAGGGCATTCGGGAGACATAAACTTTAAAATGAATAGATGTTACTAAGACAGTGAGGCATATAAACCAATCCCAAGAATCTTCCTGAAATCTTTGAAATAAATCAGAAACTAGGAAGCATGTATACAAAAACAAACAAATAAACAAACAAAAAAAACCCCCCATGTGCTCCTCTCTTCTTCCCTTTGTCTCCTTTGCACACTAGATTCTTGATTCTCCCATGGCAGGAGATGTGCTCCCTCCCCTGTGCCCATGTGGCTTGCGGCCATGTGGACCTCTACACATGGACTAATACAATAGACTTTAATTAGCTTGGATGCTGAACTATACCTTCCTGCAATATGGAATGGAAACAGGTCCCAAATCCATTGGCAAATGTGTTTATCAGAGTAGGGTCTCCCAGCCCTGCTCCTGCTTCAGCTTCTGAGAGTTTGGAGGACTCCTACTGGGTTCCTGTGGTCCTGTTCATACTGTAACTAGAGAATCAGTGTGTCTGGGGTGTCTGTTGCCACTTGAGCCAATTCAGCAGGGACAGGGTTGAATCATATATGCACATTTATTCCAATAATGCTGGCAGTATGGGAGAGCAGCATGTCGTCCACAAAAATCTGCTCTACCCTTTCCCCATAAGCCAGCTGTTCATATTGGGAAGAAGGTTGACGATTACATGGAGAAGTAGGCAAAAGGGTATGCCAAATGGGCAGTTCATTGGTAATGCAGGCTGGGGATTTGAAAAGGTCTGCAGGTATGCAAAGCTGGGGGGGTCTTCAAAGGGCTGTCGATATGCAGAAGGCTGGTGGCTCTGGTTTCCACAACAAGGTTGTTAATCTTTCCATGATAATAGGAAGCCCCTGGATAGGGAGGATGGGTCACATTTCCAGGTGAGCTTCCAGGTACCATGTACAACTCCCAGCCAGGTTAAAATGTGCCTTATTTAATCAGAACAAACCAATCACTATTGATAGAGCATGATTAATATTTCTTACAATTATAGCTGGTCCCCAATATTCTATTTCTGCCCTATTAATATTGGACATATACTATTCCACTCTAAGAAATGCAGAATCTGTGTTCTACCCTTCCACCTGTATGGTGGAAAAAGAGGAGAATGGAAGTGGTGGGGTAAATGAATATGCAGCACAGTGACACAAGATAAATACAGTAGTCTGTGTCCTTCTGAATTTGGCATAGAAATTTGTAGCTTCTTGGCTAAGTAGCAGTTGAGGGATGATCATAGGATGCTTAAAGGAAAAGAGAGTGTTCATCATTTAAATGATAATCATCTTTTTCATAGTCTTATTTTCATACAAGAATGATAAATTATTTTAAAGCAGCATCCATTGTCTTCTTGCTCTCTGAGCTTTGGCTGGAGCTTTATTGTTCTGGAGCAGCATTTACTAAATTTTCAAATTGTTTTCCAAAACTGCCGTAGCAGGCCTCTGACAAAATAGGCTACTGCATAAGTAATATGCCTCTTCAAATTTATTGCTGATCAAATTGAAAGGTGGGTTTTCACTTCTTCAGGCTCAGCCATCTCCGAATTAATCTAAAAAAAAAAAAAAGGCCCAGTTTTCTAAACCATTTCCCCAAGAATTCCTCACTTCCCCTTGTCATCAAGAATTCCACTTTTCTAATAGGAACTGAGATTGCAAATTCTATTAGAACATCTGTTAATCATTACACTGGGCTTTGCCCCAGGAGGCTGATTTCAATGGATTATATCAATTCCGCCCCTTTGAACTCTAGCTTCTGGTTGGTTTTAGCCAAAGTCGCACACAAACAGGAGATTCCAGGCTATACTCATGCAGCTACCTGTCTCTTGGGCAATAATTTGCAGTAGGGCTGCTTTCTTTTTCAAAGAACTTCAGTTTTTTTGGGTGATCCTCTCCTATAGCTATCAGTTCTCTTGGTGTTCCAATGGCTAAGTCTTTTTGCCTCTTTCTACCTAGATGCTATTTGTGTTTCATTGTTACTAGAACTGAAATTTTTTACCATCTATTTGTACCATCTGTATTAATTCCCCTTATCTCTGCCTTTCAAGGGATCCTAATTACTTCTTCTTGTGTATGTTTTTATTATGATGATTTTAAATGTATTTTTGTTGTTGAAAGTATTACAGCTGTCCCCCTTCTCCTCACCACCACCCCCAGTGAACCCCTCCTCCCTGTTCCTGCCCCACCCTAGGCCTTCACTGTTATGCCCAGATTTCATGATCCCCAAAGACCACCAGGGAGCTGAACCCGATGCAATAGCATAGAACCTTTATTACAAGCCTGGGCTTGGCCCTCTGCCCCCTCCACGGCGGCGGCAGGAAACAAAAGAGAGCGAATTTACCTAGCATGATGATTTTATAGGGAGCTGGGACTGGACGCGAACCAATGAGTTGGCTGATTCCAATTGGTTGGGTGATGGCTGGAGCTAGTGACACAAATAATCCCTAACGCACATGACCTGTCCTGTCCTTTGCTCTTGATTGGAGCTCAAGCACACAGTCTTTTGCAATTGGCTAATTCAAAGGGAGGGGTTGGTCTTTGTGATTTCAAGATGGCAGCCCCCAGGTAAGTTTACATATCACGCGGCCAACATGGTGGCTGCCAAGTCACACAGTCCAAAATGGCGGCTGTCTAAATTGTTCTTTGCAGTCCCGCTCTGCCCTTTCACACCATACTACTACTGTCTGTGTCCATGGGCTATGCACATATGAAGTATGGTAGCAAAGAAATTGCTGTTTGGGTTCTGTACTTACTTGTTTGCTAAAACAATAGAAAGTTATTTTGATTTTCTGGAACTGATGTATGCTATCCAATACTCCATTGATGATGACTTGACTATCGCAATGATTATGATCTCACTGGTCATGGAAGCACATTCCTCTGGGAACCAGGACAGTACAATTATCCTAAATTGTCTCAGTAGCTATAGATAACTGAGTTTCAGTTGACTCAGTGGTCCCAGAATCAGAACATACCCTAAATTGCCTAAAGTAGCTACAGATACTGCATTCCTGTTGACTCAGTGATCCCAGAATCTGGGCAGCACAATTATTCTAAATTGACCGGGTGGTCCCACATAATGTGTTTCTGTTGATTTAGTGATTCTTAGATACTACCTTGCTCAATTTTTGCTTCTGTGAGAAAAAGAATGTTTTTTTTTTCTCAAAGCAGGTTCCTCATTCCAGATCCAAAGTTGTAATCAATATTTTTGTGATATTATGCAAATATAAGCCAGATGTGTTGAGCTGTTTGGGGCTGCAAAGTCTGGAGTACTTTTGCTCCAGACCTCGTATGTCGCTGGCTTTTAATAAATGACTCCATAATTCGACTTTTCTGAGGCGTTCTTTGTAAGATGGGGGTACACCACAACACATGCATATTGAGAGGGAATATAAGACAATTGGAGGGTGAGCAATCTGAATTTGTGCCAGTAACCAGTATTCTGCTGGACATTCTTGTTGGTAGATAATTTAGCTCCATTCATATCTGTAATGCTTGCCCTGTCTTGCAAAACTAGTTTCCCAGAATACTCTCATTTTACAGAGGCCATAAACCATGAACCATGTACAACCTCCAGAGGGGGGTGGCAGCACTGGCGCCAGCCAGACCATGCCTTTGGGTATAATCTTAAGTTCCCCTATCCCAACCCACAGGGGGTGGGAGGGAGCTTCAAAGCCCACAATAATTCAGGAAGCCTGATCCATATTTGGGGGACAAAGAAACTAAGGGAATAAAAGGAAGGCTTGCTCCATATTCATCACTCAGGCTTTGGAGGCTGATTCCTCTGAGTCACTGCACTAGTTTTATCTGCAATTCTGCATTAAAGGCTCCTTTTATGAATCCCCCAAGTACTGATTATTCTCCTGTGCCACCTGGTAGTTTATCTGCAAGAACATAAATTCTTTGGTTAATCTCTGCCTGCCTCCCACCCTCACCCCCTGCCTTTCCTCTGAGATTTGTCAGTCTGTTGCAGGCTTCCATGTCTTTGGATCTAGTTTTTCAGTTTATTTTGTTCATTAGGTTCCACATATAAGGGGCAGCAAATGATATTTGTCTTTCTCTGACTCACTTATTTCGCTTAGCATAATAATCTTCAGATCCCTCCATGTTGTCTCAAAGGGTAAAAGAACCTTCCTTTTTATGACTGTATGTTATTCCATTGTATAAAATTACTTCTGAGTGTGGTAACTACTTTATGCTATAAAACTAACAGGTACTGCTTCCTGCATATCACAGTGCTAAACTCATAATCCAGTGGTTCTCAACTTTTCTAATGCTGCGACCCTTTAAAACAGTTCCTCATGTTGTAGTGACCCCCAACCATAAAATTATTTTTGTTGCTACTTCATAACTATAATTTTGCTACTGTTACTGAATCATAATATAAATATCTGTGTTTTCCAATAGTCTTAGGATTACCGCTGCTTTATATTTACAAAATAAAGAGGGACGAAGAAAGCCCAGAGGGAATAAGAGAACAATGAAGGAGGGCCTCATATGTCCCATGTGATGATTGACCTTTGAGCTCAAGAGTTGCTATAGTGACCAAATAAAAGGGAATATTGACCAATCAGAGGGGATATCAGGACATAGGGACTTGCAGCCTTTATAAACCATGGAAGAAAAAACTCAGTTGGACTCTTTCCCCCTCCTAATGTGGGAGTCTGTACTTGTTCTTTAATAAATCTCCACCTTTGCTATACCATCTTCTGTCCACAGATTAATTCTTCAATTCTGATGGACAAAAAATCTGGGGAACCATCCTGCCCAAGGAAATACCATCTGTTCCAGACTAAAAATTCTCATATCACAAATAATAACTCTGTTTCATTTTAATGTAATGAGTGAAATGTGGCAAGATAGTTGCACAGAGTAAAGTATTTGAATCATGGTATTTTTACCCTCCATAAATCCAAATATATGAGTAATGTTAGCTGACTAAATGGCAAACACATTCTCTTTCTGGAGAAGACCACGAGTGTCACACATCTTGAACAAGAGTACCAGATGTAGAGCAAGATATGCCATAGTGAGGGTGGGTGACATTACGAAAATAAAAAGTAAGTTATGGAGTGGGCTTGCCACCCCAGCAAGATGTGACTGCCTCCTTTCTGTCATGCCTCCTGTTTCCACCACACTCGCCAAGCAGAACTCCGGAGACAGGCCCAAAATGTTAGAGTCCTAAACTGTTTTCTGAACAGGCAGCACAACCCACCTGCATGCTACACATGTGCCTGATTGATGAGAGCCAATAAACGTACACCACAGCTGTGTTTTCAGGGGAGAGGGAAGAGAATGTCACTATTGCCTAAGGAAAGAGAATGAAGGTAACTATGTCACCAAGTTAAACTCTGAGCAAGGTTACATCCAGGAAAGAAGCACTTTGGGGCTGTGTAAAGACTAACCACTCAGTATTTGGGAGCACAGAAATCCTCTCATTCAAATTCACAGGGCTTCCTTAGTGACAGAAGTTTCTCTGCATTCCAGTAATTTAGGGAACAATCAGCCAGACAATATGGGAGTGCTCACAATGTGATGTCTGCTGCTGAGATAACGCCCAGCTGTGATTTTATTTCTCTCTGTTTGGATAATACAATTCAATCTGGCTGCAATAACTGAAAAAGACTGCCAAAGAAATGGCCACTTTGAAAGCACACACACTGAAAAATCAACATCTCCAACTGCTCCTGAGATCACGGCAGAAACAGGAACATATTTCCAAAGAGCCAGAATAAAACAGCAGTGAGTCTAGGGAAGATGATTTGATCCTGCCAGATTGTGGCATCATCTCACATGACCACACAGAACTGTGAGGATGAGGGTGGGAATGAGACATTCACAGCAAAATTATGGATGCCTTGGAAACATCAAATGTCAATACATTCCCTACAACAGACACTGATCTTTCAATAGCTCCCAATAATTCCATTTATTCTTCCACTGTTTCTTTTCAGCTAGCACAAAATAAAAAGAAACTATATTGGTTTCATTTTTAAATCACAATATTAGGCAATAGATATGCCCTTCACAAAATAGGTTTGGTTCCTAAATAAAGAGTTCTGTTTATTTTCCCTCTTAGTATGGATGTGATTACTCAAAATGCAGGGTGTTTTTCATTACATTTTTTACAAAACTGTTAGTATTTATTACATAGTTAATTTCTGCAACATTTCTTCTTTTTATAACATCTCATTTCTGACATGCCAAAGACTTTCCAAAGAACTTGTATGCAAATATGCATACACATGGACACAGACCATAGGGTGGTGAAGGCCGGGGGCATGGAGGGTGGGCTAGAAGAGGTCAACTGTGGGGAAAGGAAACATGTAATAATTTCAAAAATAAATATTTTTAAAAGACAAGGAAAATAAATAATGTTTTATTGCAGTGACATTGGTTAATAACAATATATAAATTTGGGGTGTATAACATAATTTAATACCTGAATACTCTATTGTATACTCACTACCAAAAGTTTCGTTTCCATCTATCAATACATATTGGACTCCCTTTACCCATTTAATCCTCCCTTCACCCCTTCTGGTAACCACCAATATGTTGTCTATATCTACGCGTCTGTTTTATTTGATCATTTGTTACTTTTTAGTTTTATATTCCAAGTGTGAGAGAAATCATATGGTTTTTGTCCTTTTCCACATGACTTATTTCACTTAGCATAATACCCTCAAGATCTTTCCATGTCATAAATTGCAGGATTTCATAAAGAAAATGAGGTATACATACACACAATATAATACTATTCAGTCATTTAAAAAAAGATGAAATATTGGCATGGCAAATTTTTCAGTAAACTGGATTCTGTGAATAATTTAGACAGAGACAAGGATGAAAAATTCAGGATTTGTAATGATAATTCACCTCATAGATTTCAACTATTTCTAAAGCATATAAATGGCATTAATGTAGGGGAATTTTAGACAAAAAGTTAGCTATTTATATTTTAAATTTAATATGACTAAAAGGATGGAGGAAACTTAGCTTAGGACACCCTTGCATTATTCCTTTTGTTTCCATGAAATTTTCCAACTTCCTACACACTATTATTTGTGCTCCAAATATATTTTTCTAGATGAGATACAACTTTTAATTGTTCAACATGAGGCAAGAATATGTTTTTCTACCATGGAAAGCTTCTTTCCACTGTTGTTTTTTTTTCTATTAAAGCATATGGAAGGAAAAAAATAAAATCTTAATAAGAAAAAATATTTACAATCTCTATGTGGACACTCAAATGTTTTTTTCACACAACGTTAGCTAACCCTCTATTTTAAGTTGTCTGCCAGAAAGTTGTAAATTTCAAACATAAACCAAAAATTATTCAAAAGTTTAGAATTTCACTGACTTATATTTTCTAAAAGTTTTATTGACCTTGAATTGATATTTAAAAATGCACATAATGTGCACAATTTGATAAGTTTGGATATATTCAAGCACCTCTAATTACACCAGCTCAATCAAGATATTTCATTGTGGAGAAACCAAGATGGCGGCATAGGTAAACACCAAAAGTGCTGCCTCACACAATAATTTCAAAATTACAACTAAAAGACAAAATGGACATCATCCAGAACCACAGGAAGGCTGGCTGAGTGGAAATTATACAATTAGAAGGAAAGAGAAAAGCACACTGAGACTCAGCTACAGGAGGCAGAGATACTGAGATGCACACACGGATAGGACTGGCAACTGAGAGTGAAGCTGGTGTTCCCAATAGGGAGGGAGACAAAAGCTCACTACTGCACTGAACTCCAGTTCTGGGTGAGATTCTGGGAACCCAGATTCATACAAGGTGAAACTGGACTATCAGGAAAGAGAAAAGCACATTGAGACCCAGAGGAACTGCAGGAGGGCAGAGGTAACGAGGCACCTGAACGTGGAGAGGGTGGGCAACTAAGTAAGCGGCTGGCTTTCTCAAGCGGGAGGGAGACAAAAGCTCCCGACTGCACTGAACTCGTTCCGGGCAAGACTCTGGGGACCCAGACTCATTAGGGGAGAAACTGGACTGTCTGGCAGTGGGCAGAACTCAAGGGCGGCTTTCTCTCAGAGGTGCTTACAGCGATTACCATGGGACACTGAGACACAGGAGCATATTAAGGCAGGGCTGAAGGGAAACCAATGCTGTCTGCTAAAACCTGAGACTCTGCCCATTCCAAGCTGATCACAGAGGCTTATACAAGTCTTGTCTCATAAGGGTATCTCCAGCACAGAAGTTCTCCCAGCATAGTCACAGCTGATCCTCACAGTGAACTGGCCTGGAGGTCAATTTCTCCCAGTGATACCAACAACAATCAAGGCTGTGCACACAGTCCACAAAGGGATTAAGCAAGAGTGTCCACCTCAGGTAACTAAGGAGGCTGAGCTACTGGGACCTATATGACACCTAGCACACAATGCCACTCTATCAACAAAGGGAAGCAGCCAAAATGTGGAGACAAAGAAACAGATCACAAATGAAAGAAATGGAGTAAAGCAAACAACTGGATATAGAGTTCAAAACCACAGTTATAAGGTTTTTCAAGAATTTTCTAAAAAAGGCTGATAAATTTAGCAAGATCCTCAAGGATATGAAAAAGGACAAACTAGAAATTAAGCAAACACTGACTGAATAAAAAATATTATACAGAGATCTAACAGCAGACTAGAGGATCACAAGAATCATGTCATCTCTTATGGACACCAGTCCTTAGGCTAGGCCCTCCTTAACCTCCCATGACACCACAATACCCTTACATGATATTATTATACAATGTCATTATAATATTTGATATTTGACAACAGCATATTATACAATTATCCCAAATAAATTTACAAACTAACTCCTTGAATGTTGGGCAGCAATTACAAAAAAAAGGATAGGAAAGGAATTAATCCCTTTCAGAAGGGATTACAGCACTGGTAAGGCATCCGAGCATTCTATATTGGCCCCTCTTGCCCTTTTGCAAAGAGGGACCCACATCTTATTATCCAAATACTCACAGCTGATGCGTGAACTTTCAGTTGAAGCTGTGGCTGAAGCCTCTGGGCAGCTGGCACCATGTATCTGTATCTCGACCAATGGCATGAGCTGGGCCCTCTCTGGAGAAGAAACCTGGGTCCCCCAAGATATGTGATCAGTACCGGGACCTCGCCAGCAGGCGAGGGGACCCCAAGGCAGGTGCTGGATGTGGAGGCCACGGGGGCATAGACTACAAAGGAGACAGGACTGAACCTCACATCACCCTGTTTGGCCACAGAGGATGGCTGGTTAGCCAGAGACAGGTAAGATTCCTCAGGGAAGGAACAACCTAAGACAGGCACAGTTGCAGAGGGGCCAACAAGAGAGAACTAAAAGGTCAACAGAGGTGGGGCACAGACCCTCATCCACAAACCTTGCAGGGGCTTGAATTCTCACCCCTTCTGAGGAAGGTCTCCTACCCCATGGCTGCTTCACCTCCCACACACAACTCACACCAGGACCCAGGTGGCAGACAGAGACTGGGCCAGCAATAGCTGCCCTATATCTAAATTCAATTTATTACCAGGAATGCTGAGGACCTACTCAAAAATGGAAATATTCCTTTCCACAAGTATTTACAGGGTAAACTAATATTTCTGCTTGAGTATTAAAATTGACAGGAAAATAGTAATCCAGTTTTCAGATTAATTTAAATTCACCAAGTGAAATAAGTGAATACTCAAGAAAATCTAAGTGTACTGGACAAAAAGCTTTTCCTAAAACATGAACTAAAATATCTATTAGTAGTTCATCTCACTGTAAAATTGCCTAATATCCAAAGAACCTAAAGCAGTCATATTTGTGTGCAAAAATTAAAATTTAAAATTACCAAGACTGCAAGATAAAATTTCCAAAAGCCCCCATTAACCAAAAAAGGGGGGAGATAGTGGGTAATATCATGTAAGGAAAAATATCCTATAAGTAAAATACATGTAGAAAATTCTTACTCCAGAAAAGTAAATTCCATTTGTAAAACCAACTGCACGACACCCATGAAAAAACACACATCGTGTCAAAATAAGCCAAAGGAAAATCATTTAGGCAAAAATAAAAAGAATCCCAAGTCTATTTTGCAGAGCGGATCCCTTTGTTAACTTTTGGTCGAGAATGTGTTTGTGTGTTTTCAGAGAAAAACTCCAAGACCATGTGGGTTCCCGAGACAATGAGGAACTGACGGGTCTGTTCCAACCACGAGGATAGTCCAGAGATGGGGGACGCTGACGACACCTTGCCATGCTAGCAGTCGGCAGCTGTGCGTGGCTGCAGGCGGCCCAGGACCATACCAGAGAGGATGGATCTTGCATTGCCATGATGTGTCCACCATCTGGATACCATTGTTGACATGTATACATGAAGAACTATTTGACATTGAAACTGGGACTCAGAAGAGTTGGACATTGAAACTGACACTCAAACATTTTTTTTTTTTGCTCTTCAACGTTTGTTTCTAGTATGCAGAGGCAAGATATTTTTGAAGAAAAGAAAAAGGGGAGAGTGATATATAGAGGCAGCGTGGCCTTGAACAGGCTGTCAAGCTACAGGGGGAAGGCTTGGGTGGATGGGAGATGGATGCTGGGGGAGACCAACCGAAGGACTTGTATGCATACATATGAGCATAACCAATGAATGAAAGACAATGGGGCAGGTGGGGACATGGGCTGGGGGTAAGGGAGGCTGGGGGGAGAATATTGGGGGGGAAGGAAAACATATGTACTACTATTAAATATAAGTTATATCGTAAAAAAAATTTAATTAAAAAAAAGAATCAAGTCAAAGATTTGAAATACAAAGAAGCAAAAAGACTCAACCGGAAAAATATAATCCAAAAAAATAAAGACAGCGTACCAACATCAGAATTATGGGGGTGCAAGAAGAAGAGAGAAAGGAAGAGACTGGAAACCTATTTGAAGAAATAATGACTGAAAACTTCCCCCACTAGTGAAAGAAATAGACTTACAAGTCCAGAAAGCACAGAAAACCCCAAGCAAAAGGAATCCAAAGAGGACCACACAGAGACACATCATACTTAAAAAGCCAATAGCAAGAAAAAAAATGAAATAAAATATTAAATCTAATCCATACTAATGGTCACCATAACCTTAAGAGAAAGTATTTCTTGTTACAAAGATTTTTTAAAAAATCTCTCTGTGGCCTGAAAATTATTTTGGAAGGAAATAAAGAGAAGTTTCCTTCAAATGTTATAAGGATTGTAATTGAAAGTCAATATATTTGTCCTCTTAAACTAAGTAACTAATTTTTGTTTTTGCCTCCCTGACAAAGTTTATATAAAGTTACAAAAAGCAATTGAAGTAAAAATTTTCTAGATGTAATTTACTTATAGGATATTTTTCCTTACATGATATTACGCTACTATCCCCCCTCTTTTTCATTAATGGAGGCTTTCAAAAATTGTATAATGCAGTCTTGATAATTTTAAATTTTAATTTTTTGCACAAAAATATGACTACTTAAGTTTATTACATGTTAAGCAATTTTACCATGAGATGAACTACCAATAGAAATTTAAGTTAATACGTTAGAAACAGCTTTCCATCCAGAACAATTAAATTTCATTTGTAATGCTAACAGTAAGACACTCATGAAAAAAACACATGGTGTGAAAATAAGCCAAAGGAAAGTTGTTTCAGCTAAAATAAAAAGGATCCCATGTCAATTTCATAGAAAAGAGTCCTTTATTAACTTTTGGTCAATAAAATGTTTGTATATTTTCAGAAAACAACTCCAAGACCATGTGGATTCCTGCAACAGAGAGGAATTGACAGGTCTGCTCCAACCACAAACAGGAGAAACAGTCCAGAGATGGAAGACGCTGATGATCCCTTGCCATGCTAGCAGTCAGCAGCTGTGCATCACTACAGGTTGCCTAGGATCAAAGCAAAGAGGGTCCGACCTGCATTGCCACCATGTGTACACCATCCAGATATCATTGCTGACATGAGCACATAAGGAACTGCTGGACATTGAAATTGGGACTCAAACATTTTTTGTTCTTATGTTTATTTCTAGTCTGTAGAGGCAAGATTTATTTTAAGAAAAGAAGCAGTGGACAGACTGTTAGGCTACAGCAGGAAGGCAGTGGAGGTTGGGCGAGGGCTGTAAGAGACCAACCAAAGAACTTGTATGCATGTATCTAAGCATCTCGAATGAATACAAGACACAGGGTGGGGGGTGGAAGTTTATGGCATGTACTTGGGGCTGGGGGAAGCTGGGGAGAGGTTAATGGGGGGAAATAAGGAGACATATGTACTACTATTTGTAATACTTTAAACAATAAAAAAATATAAAAAAAGAAATTGACAGGCAGGTTCAAATTGAATCGCCATGGCTTAGAGCAAAGAATATCATTACAAGATATTATTCTAAATGTCATTATAATTTTTGGTATTTTACAACAGCATATTGTACAATTATCCAAAACAAACTTACCAACTAATTCTTTGGATGTTTGGCAGCAATTTAAAAAAAGACATGAAAGAATTTAATTCCTATCAGAAGGAATTAAGACACTGGGAAGGCACTTGAGCATTCTATATTGGCCCCTCTTTCCCTTTTTGCCAAGAGGGACCTTCTTCTCACAATCCAATTGTGCTCAGCTGTTGCCTGACCTTTCATGCTGAGGTTAAAGCCTCATGGTAGCTGGTACCATGAATCTGTCCCTAGCCCAGTGGTGTGAGCTTGACCCGCAATGGAGAAGAAACCTGAGTTCCCCTGTATATATGTGATCAGTGCTGGGGCCCTGACAGCAGGAGAAGGGATCCCAAGGCAGGTGCTGGGTGTGGAGGCCATGGGGTCATAGGCTACCAAGAAGACAGAACTGAACCTCCATCGCTCTGCTTGGCCCCACAAGATGACTAGTTAGCCATGGATGGATAAGATTCCTCAGGGAAGGAACAACTTAAGACAGGCACAGTCGCAGAGGGGCCATCAGGAGAGAACTTGGGGGTCAACAGAGGTGGGGCACAGATCTTCACCCCCCCCCAACCTTGCAGGAGCCTCAACCCTTACCCCTTCTGGACGTCTCCTGCCCACATGGCTGCTTCACTTCCCATGCCCAGTTCAGATCAGAACCCAGGTAACAGTCAGTGACTTGGCCCAGCTCAGATCCGGACACAGGTAACAGAAAGAGACTTGGCCGACAGCACCTGCCCTATATCCAAATTTAGCCTAGCACCAGGAATGCTCAGACACTACACAAGAATGCATGTAATCCTTTCCACCAATATTTACAGGGTAAACTAAGATTGTTGGCAGAGTATTAAATTTGACAGTAAAATAGCAATCAAGTTTTCACATTAATTTAAATTGGCTAATTGAAATAAGTGAATATTCAAGAAAATTTCATTTTACTGGACAAAAAGCGGTTCTTACAGGATTAACTAAAATTTCTATTGGTGGTTCATCTCACAGTAAAATTGCTTAACATGCAATGAACCTAAAGCAATCATAATTTTGTGCAAAAATTCAAATTTAAAGTTATAAAATCTGCATTATAAAATTTACAAAAGCCTCCATTAATCAAAAAATGGGAGGGATAGTAGAGTAATATCATGTAAGGAAAAATATCCTGTAAATAAATTACATTGGGGAAATTTTACTTCAGAAAATTAATTTTTGTTTGTAATGCTAATAGCAAGACATCCATGAAAAACACACATGGTGTAAAAATAAGCCAAAGGAAAACCGTTTGGGCAAAAATAAAAAGGATCCCATGTCAATTTTATTAAAAGTTTTCCTTTGTTAACTTTTGGTCAAGAATATGTTTTTATTTTTTATTTTATTTTATTTTTTTTAAATGTATTTTATTGATTTTTCACAGAGAGGAAGAGAGAGGTATAGAAAGTCAGAAACATCGATGAGAGAGAAATATCGATCAGCTGCCTCTTGCACACCCCCTACTGGGGATGTTTCCGCAGCCACGGTACATGCCCTTGACTGGAATCGAACCCGGGACCCTTCAGTCCGCAGGCCGATGCTCTATCCACTGAGCCAAACCAGCTTCGGCTGTTTTTATATTTTCATAAAACAACTCCCAGATCATTTGTATTCCTGCAACAGAGAGGAATTGATAGGTCTGCTCCAACCACAAACAGGAGAAACAGTTCAGAGATGGAAGATGCTGATGACACCTTGCGATGTGAGCAGTCAGCATCTGTGTGCCACTACAGGTTGCCTAGGATCAAAGCAAAGAGGGTCCCACCTGCATTGCCACCATGTGTATACCCTCCAGATATCATTGCTGACATGCACACATAAGAAACTGTTTGACATTGACACTGGGACTCAGAACTGTTGGAGATTGAGATTGGGACTCAGAAAATTTTTTGTTCTTATATGTTTATTTCTAGTCTGCAGAGGCAAGGGTTGTTAAAAAAATAAATGGGGAAAATATAGATATAGAGATACAGAGGCAAAGAAGTATTGAACAGACTGTCAGGCTACAGCGGAAAGGAATGGGAGGTTGGGGGGGGGGATGCTGTAAGATGTCAACCATAGGACTTGTACACATGCATATAAGCCTAACCAATGAATAAAAGACACTGGGGGGAAAGGGACAGGTGAGGGAATGTACCTTCAGCTGTGGAAGGCAGGGGGAGTTCGATGGGGGGGGGGAAAGAGACATATATACTACTATTTATAATACTTTAAACAATAAAATAATTAAAAAATAAAATGCCAAGAACAAAAGACAATGAGGGAATATTAAAAGCAGCGAGAGAAAAACAGTTAGTTACCTACAAGGGAGCACCCATACAACTGTCAGCGGATTTCTCAACAGAAACGATGCAGGCCAGACGGGAGTGGCAAGAAATATTCAAAGTGATGAATAGCAAGAACCTACAACCAAGATTAATCTACCCAGCAGAACTATCCTTCAGAATTGAAGGTCAGATAAAGAGCTTCACAGATAAGAAAAAGCTAGACAAGATCATCAGCACCAAACCAGTATTATATGAAATGTTGAAATGTATTCTTTAAGAAGAGGAAAAAGAAGAAAAAAGTAAAGATAAAAATTGTGAACAACAAATACATATCTATCAACAAGTGAATCTAAAAATCAAGTGAATAAAAAAATCTGATGAACAGAATAAACTGGTGAATATAATAGAATCAGGGGCATGGAAGGAGAGTGGACTGACAATTCCCTGGGAGGAAAGGGGTGTTGGGGGTGCAGAAAGAGACTGGACAAAAATTGTACTCCTATGGATGAGGACAGTGGATGGGGGTCAAGGCAGAGAGTGGGGTGGGAACCAGATGGAGGCGAGCTATAGGAGGAAAATTGGAGCATAATTGTAATAATCTGAACAATAATGATTTATGAAATTAAAAAAAATAAACCAAAAAGATATTTCATCACAAGATTCCTTGAGTCTATTTATGTATTTGTTTGTTTATTAATATTTTATTTTTATTGATTTTAGAGAAGAAGGAAGAGGGACGGAGGCATAGAAACATCAATGATGAGAGAGAAAATCATTGATTAGTTGCCTCTTTCATGCCCCACTCCCTGTGCCTTGCTCCCTCCACCACTGGGATGAAGCACGCAACCCTGGCATGTGCCCTGACTGGGAATTGAACCATGACCTCCTGGTCCATAGGTCAATTCTCTCCACTGAGCCATACCAACCAAGCTCTTTCTTTTTTTTTTTAAATAAGGATGCTTACTATAATATCTACCTTCTCAAATGTTTGAGTGCCCAATACAATACTGTTGACCACAGGCACTATACTGTGTAGCATATATATAAAACTAGTTCATTTTGCATATCTGATATTTTATACCCATTAAATAGAAACTTCTGATTTTCCCCATCATAATCACCATTGTATTATCTGCTTCCATGAGTTTAACTATTTTAAGTACCTCATGTAAGTGGAATCATACAGTATTTGTCCTTCTGTGACTGGGTTATTTCACTTATCATAATATCCTACATGTTCATTCATGTTGTCACAAATGATAGAATTTCCTTCTTTTTAAGGCTAAATAATATTTCACTGTTTGCATATACCACATTTTCTTTTCCATTCTTATACCAATGAACATTCTTTTTTGCTTCTAATCATTTTATTTTTCTGTTTTAAATAATTTTATATTTTTTTCTTTCTTTATTAAGGCATTACATATATATCATTATTTCCCCATTACCCCCCACCACCTATTCATGCTCCCCACCCCCCTGATGTCTGTGTCCATTGCTTAGGCTTATATGCATGGATGTAAGTCCTTTGGTTGCTCTCTCCCCCTTAACTCCTTATCTTTCCTGAGGTTTGATGTTCTGATTGATGTTTCTCTGTCTCTGGATCTATTTTTGTTCATCAGTTTATGTTGTTCATTATATTCAACAAATGAGTGATACCATGTAATAGTTATCTTTATCTGCCTGGCTTATTTAACTTAGCATAATGCTCTCCAACTCCATCCATGTAGTTGCAAATGGTAAGAACTGTTTTCCTTTACCGCAGCATAGTATTCCATTGTGTAGATGTACCAAAGATTTTTAATCCACTCATCTGATGATGGGTACTTAGGCTGTTTGCAAATCTTGGCTATGGTAAATTGTGCTGCTATGAACATAGGGGTGCATATATCCTTTCTGATTTGTGTTTCTGGCTTCTTGGGATATATTCCTAGAAGTGGGATCACTGGGTGAAATGGCAGTTCCATTTTTAGTTTTTTTAGGAAACTCCATACTATTCTCCACAATGGCTGCACCAGTCTGCATTCCCACCAGCAGTGCACTAGGGTTCCTTTTTCTCTGCATCCTCGCCAACACTTGTCCTTTGTTGATTTGTTGATAATAACCATTTTGACAGGTGTGAGATGTTATTGCATTGTTGTTTTGATTTGCATCTCTCTGATGATTAGTGACTTTGAGCATTTCTTCATAGTTCCTTAGCCTTTCTTCTGTCTTCTTTCAAAAAGTAACTATTTAGATCGGTTGTCCATTTTTTGATTGGGTTGTTTATCTTCTTTTAGTTAACCTGTATGAGTTCCCTGTAAATATTGAAGATTAAACCCTTATCATTGATATCATTGGTGAATATGTTCTTTCTTGCAATGGGCTTTCTTACTGTTTTATTGATGGTCTCCTTTGCTGTGAAAAAACTTTTTATTTTGATGTCGTCACATTTATTTATTTTCTCTTTAGCTTCCATTGATTTAGGAGCAGTATCAGTGAAGAAATTGCTTTGGCATATTTCTGAGGTTTCTCTGCCTGTGAATTTCTCTAGTATTTTTATGGTTTCCAGTCTTATGTTTAAGTCCTATCTCCATTTGAGTTTATTTTTTGTAAGGTGTAAGTTGGTGGTCTAGTTTCATTTTTTTTTGCTTGTATCTGCCCAGTTTTCCCAACACCATTTATTGAAGAGACTGTCTTGACTCCACTGTATGTTCATGCCTCCTTCGTCAAACATTAATTGAGTGGTTTGGGTTGATTTCTGGGTTCTCTATTCTATTACATTGATCTATATGTCTGTTATTGTGCCAGTACCAGGCAGTTTTAGGAACAATGGCTTTGAAATACTTTTTGAAATCTGGTATTGAGATCCCATCTACTTAGTTCTTCTTTCTCAGGATTGCTGTGGCTATTCGGGGTCTTTTTGTATTCCAGATGAATTTTTGGAGAGTTCTTTCTAGGTCTGTGAAATATGCCATTGGTATTTTAATGGGGAGTGCATTAAATCTATAGATTGCTTTGGGTAGAATGGACATTTTAATGATATTAATTCTCCCAATCTATAAACATGGTATGTTCTTCCATCTGTTTACATCTTCCTCTATCTCGTTTTTCAGTGTCCTGTAGTTTTCCATGTATAGGTCTTTTACCCGCACCCTACCAAGATAGGGCTTAAATGGGCAGTTGGACATCCCTTGAGGGGTCCCAGATTGAAGAGGGTGCAGGCTGGGCTCAGGGACACCCCCGCCCCCTGTGCATGAATTTCATGCACTGGGCCTCTAGTTTATTTATAATTTACCCTGGCATCGGTCTTTTGGGGTTCATTTTGATCAGGATTCTGTGAGATTCTTGGATTTTTGTGTGTTTTTTCTTCCCTATATTAAGGAAGTTTTCTGTCATTATTTCCTCAAACAGGTTTTCTATTTCTTGCTCAGTTCCTCTCCTTTTGGAAACCCTTTTCTCTGGATGTTGTTTTGTTTCTTGTTGTCCCAAAGGTCCCTTATGCTCTCCTCCTGCTTTTTCTTTTTCTTTTTTTTTTCTAGAAGCTGCTCTACTTGGGTATTTTGCCTACATTGGTTTCTAGCTCACTGATGAGGTCCTCTGCTTTTTCTAGTCTACTCTTGATGCTTTCTATTGAGTTCTTTACAGCAGCAATGTCATTTTTCATTTCTTCTTGGTTCTTCATTTCCTCTTGTTTCTTACTCATATTGTCAAATTAATCTTCCATTCTTTTCATCCACATTTTGACCATTTCTCTGAATTCTTTCTCTGACAAGTTGCTTGCCTCCATTTTGTTTGCTTCCTTTTCTTGTGATGCCCGCTTTTCTTTCATTTACAAGCTGTTTCTTTGTCTCCCCATGATCTCTCTTCCCCAGGTGTCTTGTTATGTAGTTCCCTCTCTCCAACAGATTCTCCCCATATGACCCTCAGCTGTTATTTCTCTCTGATCTCAGACAAGGTTCAGGATACATCTGTCTACTCAGATGCCATTTCCCCCCAATTAACATTTAAATTGTTTTCATATCTTGACTATTGTGAATAGTGCTATAGAACTTTAAAATCTAGAATTTACATTTATAAATAGACATAATATACCTACAATGGAGCTGGTTAATGGGTTATTTGAAAGCAAAATAATAAGATGTAAAGGGAGCTGTAGTGTGATCTACTTATTGAAGTGTGATTAAATATGACTCACTGAGGATAAACATGTGACAGTACAGGACTATTTCTTCTCTTACAGTATCACTGAGTGCCTACTGGGCATCTATAAATCACTGTTGCCTCATTGCACCCTCGTTACTTATGCAGTCGGGATAAATAGTGGGCAAGCAGGAGGAAGGCTTATATTGAAGTTATAAGCTATAACTTGTTCTTCACTGGGCAAACAAACATCAGTTTTACTCTATCTTAGTCTTTTTTTCTATAACACATTGTATTTTTAGCACAGTACATTGTAGAATCATTAAAACCATTATTAAAGAAGTATTTATGTGTATTTGGTCATTGAACATTTTCCCCATTAAAAATGATCCTGCCTCTTGTTATTTAATTCCTTTGGTGCTTTCAGTCTCTGTCCACTGCTCCAATGAAGGGGAAATGGGGCTGAAGACTCTAGTTTGTAATCCAAGACTTCATGCTCCAGCTGTTGAGGTTACCAGAGGAAGGTATAGAGATCAAAGCAATCTACTCATGCCCATTAGATGGGAATGAACAGCTGATTCCCAAAGCTATGGCTGGGCCACCCAAAGCTGTAGCCACTCATTGAAAGAAAGAAGTGGAATGTCAGCCAGAATAAGGATAATTGTAAAGATGAAAGGAATTCTCACAGTGAAGCAGAACAGCAGAGTGGGTACCTACTCAGAAATGGAGGAACTTAAAAGACAAATTGGAAACAGAAGGGGTTATAACTTTATGATGAACAAGTGGGCCTTTCCCCATTGTGTGTTGCTAAAGCAATGCTGGAGTAAAAATTTCCCCACAATGAAATATGGCTGAAAGAGGACATTAAGAGACTTGCAGTCATTTATCCTGATCTAGCATCTATTCTATTATTATTATTTTTTGCATTGAAACCATCTAGAAGATATAATTCTTCCTTTGTCTTTTTTTGTCTTTTTTTCAGTTTTTGGCTTAAATTCCTTAACAAAAAGAGAAAAAACCACTGAAAAGGAATTTTGCCTGATAGCTTTGGAATTTTTCTATCACCCATATTTGAGCCACTTATATTACCAGTATCCCTAATTTTATGAGTACCTTCTTATGGACTAGACAGGTACCAGATTGGGAAAAAAAGTGAGCCTCCAGAAGCTTTAATATAATTCCCAAAATGAGTTAGTTTAGAGATTATTTAGGAGACCAAGAGGACCACTATATGACTGAGTTGGGGAATACATTTTCCAAGTCTTCTCTAATTAGAAAACTTTATTTGTATTTAATAAATTATAAATAAATTTTTATAAGCTTTGTTGTGAATCTTGGAAAAGGGGGTTCCTGTATAACCTAGCAAGTACTTGCCTTCTTTCAAAATAGTGTGATGAAAAATAAATGAGTTATGGAAACAGTCAACCAAAAAGGTTATCTAATTGAAATATGAGAGTCAATTGAATTCAATTTAGCAAATATTTTTTTGAGGTTGTGCTATTGTGCTAGGAAGGCATGGTGCTAGGCATGCATTTTGTAAGCGAAACTGAAACATTAGTCCTATGGTGATGTAGTTTTTGGATAATTTCTTATGTTTATAGGCTATAACTTGTTCTTCACTGGGAAGTCCCCAGTGCTTAAGATGAATTACACTTCCCATTTTCTTTTCTTCATTTCATGGTTCTTATATTTTGCTGCACAAAGGATTGTGCTTCTTCTCTTGTGTTCTCTGTGATCTTAGGCAAATCATATGAACTATGTAAAGTTTATCTTTGGAGTCTGATAAATTGGGTCATACATTTGTCATCAAGATTAAATGAGAAGATACATATGAAAATACATATGGTAAATAATCTATAATAATAAAATGTCAATATGCTAATTAGGCCAGACATCTTGTTAAAGGTCATTCCAGATGCCCTTCCACATGAGCGGGGGGGGGGGGGGGGCTGGAGGGAAGCCAGATGGGTCCCAGGTGCCTGAGTGTGGCATGAGAGAAGCCATCCTGGGTTCCTGCAGGCACCTGAAGGGAAGCCAGCCTGGGTCCTGGACACCAAAGGGAAGCTGGTGCCAGCAGCCAGGAAAGGAAGTCTTATACATTTTTTTAATTTAATAAATCTTTGTTGTTCAGATGATTACAATTGTGCCTCTTTTTTTCCTCATAGCTCCCCTCTACCGGGTTTCCACCCCAAACTCTGCCCTGACCCCCACCCACTGTCCTCATCCATAGGTGTATGATTTTTTTGCCAGTCTCTTCTCGCACCCTCCCAACCCTTTCCTCCCAAGATTTGTCAGTCCACACCCTCTTGCAATCTGGAACCTCTTGGGGTATTTTGGAAAGCTGCTTTCAGTTGATCCCTCAGGCCAGGCAGAGGGACCCCACTGGTTCACGAATTTATGCACTGGGCCTCTAGTTATTTATAATACCCAAGACACGGAAACAGCAAAGACATGAGTAGATAAAGAAACTGTTATACATATATACAATTAATTCTCTCTCTCTCTCTCTCTCTCTCTCTCTCTCTCTCTCTATATATATATATATATATATATATATATATATGGCTAATATGCTAAGTGTCCAACAACCTGACCCATAGCTATGATGTACACTGACCACCAGATGGAAGACACTCAATGTAGGGGCTGCTGAGCTGCAGTGACTTGGCAGTGATGATTCTCGGGTGGCGCACC
The DNA here is from genome assembly GCA_027563665.1 of Antrozous pallidus. Taxonomy (NCBI): domain Eukaryota; kingdom Metazoa; phylum Chordata; class Mammalia; order Chiroptera; family Vespertilionidae; genus Antrozous; species Antrozous pallidus. The sequence continues at coordinate 114,706,675 of CM050509.1, forward strand.
CTGAAACCAGAGAGGCGGGAGCCCAATTCCTCTCAGGGCCATGTGATTCCACCTTTGGCCGGCCATGGGTTATGTTCTTGCTGGGGTACTGTCAGCCCCAAATCAGGTTTACTGCACACTTGCATTTGAATTCCACACCCTGTATGACAGCAACTTTGCAGAGTGCCCTCTTGTACTCTGGGACCCTTCACGGAAAGTCAGAGAGCTGGTTTCAGCCTGATCCCCGCAGACCAAGCTGAGGAACCCCACCTGCCAGAGAGATCCAACTCGCTCTATGGATGCCCTTTGAGACACGCTGCCACCTCAGGTATGGCCAGCCAGGGAGGGCCCATGGGAGGTTGGCTCCAGGGCATGTCCAGCCTGTCTTACCCAGTCCCACCCCACTGGCTACCTTCTAATTAATTTCCTTTCAATGTGCATGAATCCATGCATATGGTCTCTACTTCACCTATAAAAAAGAAAGAAATTTGCCATTTGCCTCACCATAAATGGATCTTGAGGGAATTATACTAAGTGAAATAAATAATATCAAGAACAAGTACCTTATGATCTCACTTATATGTAGAATTTAAAGTAATAAAAACAAAAAATTGATTCAGAGAACAGATTGGTGGTTGCCATAGCATAGGGATTGAGGAGTGGGTAAAATGGGTGAAGGTAGTCAAATGTTCAAATTTCCAGTTATAAATTAAATAAGAATTGGGAAGGTGATGTAAAGCATGGTGACTATAGTTAATAATCACATATTTCAAAGTTTCTGAGAGCTTATTTTAAAAGTTACCATAAGAAACATTTTTCATGATTATGTATGGTGACGAATGTTAACAAGAATTATTGTGGTGCCGAAACTGGTTTGGCTCAGTGGATAGAGCATTGGTCTGTGGACTGAAGGGTCCCAGGTTTGATTGTGGTCAAAGACATGTACCTTGGTGGCAGGCATATCCCCAGTAGGAGGTGTGCAAGAGGCAGCTGATCAATGTCTCTCTCTTATCAATGTTTCAACTTTCTATCCCTCTCCCTTCCTCTCTGTAAAAAAATCAATAAAATATATTTTTTAAAAAAGACTTATTGTGGTGATTATTTTGCAATATATACAAGTTTTTAATTATTAGGTTATATACTTGAAACTAATATAATGTCATATTTCAAACATACCTCAATTTTTAAAAAAGAAAAATTATTAGGCTTAGTGATTGTTTTTTAAATTTTATTTATTAAATTAATTGGGATGACATTGGTCAACATGAACATATAGGTTTCAAGTGTGGGTTTCTATGTTATAAGATCTGTATATTGCACCATATGCCCACCACCCAAAATCAAATCTTCTCCTGTCACCTTATATTAGAACCCCTTTCTTCCCCCAACCCCTTCCCACTGGCAATCACCACACTGCTGTTTGTGTTCATGAGTTTCAGTTTTATTTCCCACATATGAATAAATCATATAGTTCTTAGATTTTTCTGACATTTCAGTATAATATTTTCAAGGTCCATCCATGTTGTTACAAATGGTGTTAGTTCTTTCTTATGGCTGAGTAGTATTTCATTGTGTATCTGTACCACATCTTCTGTATCCATTCCTCTATCATGGAAAGTTTGGTTGTTTCCATGTCTTGGTGATCATGAATAATGCTACAATGAACATAGGGTGCATATATTTTTGAAAATACATAATTTTGAGTTTTTAGGAGTGGGATTAGTGGGTCATATGACAGCTCTATTCTTAATTTTTTCAGAAATTGCCATACTGCTTTCCATAGTGGTTGCCCCACTCTACATTCCCACCAGAAGTGAAGGAGGCTTTGCCCTTTTCTTTTAAACCTGTTATTGTTTTGGTTTTGATTATTGTTACCAGAAATGTTTCCTTCCACATCTCAATTTTTTTTATCTGGTAAGAAATTTTGAAATAACTATTTTATTAATCAACTAGAGGCCCAGTGCATGAAATTCATACACAGGGGAGGGGGGTGTCCCTCAGCCCAGTCTGTGTCATCTCCAATCTGGAACCCATTATTGATAGGTACTTGTTTGTCATTATTTTTATTTTTTTACCCCTGTGTTCCTTCTTCCAGTTCTATTTTTATTTCTTTTGTTTCTTTTTTTTTAATTTGTTTGTTGTTTTATTTTTTACAACAAACCATTTAACATTGCTTGCATTGCTGGTTTGGTGGTAATAAATTCCCTTAGTCTTTTTTGTCTGTGAAGCTCCTGATTTCACCTTCAATTTTGATTGATAGCCTTGCTGGGTATAGTATTCTTGGATTAAGACCCTTCCTTTGCATGATTTTATATATTTTTCATTCCATTCCCTTCTGGCCTGATGTGTTTCTGTTGAGAAATCAGTCATTAGTGTGATGGGGGATACTTTGTAGGTAACTTTCTGTCTCTGTCTGGCTGCTTTTAAGATTCTTACTTTGTAGTTGCTGTTTGGCAATTTAATTATAATGTGCTTTGGCATTGGACTTTTGAGGTTCAATTTGCTTGGGACTCTGTGAGCTTCTTGGGTTTGTGTGGGTTTTTTCTTCCTTATATCAGGGAAGTTTTCGGTCATTATTTCTTCAAACAGGTTTTCTACTCCTTACTCAGTTTCCTCTCTTTCTGGAACACGTATTATGTGGACATTGTTTTGTTTTGTGTTGTCCCAAAGCTCCCTTAGGCTCTCCTCCTGCTTTTTAATTTTTTTTCCTAGAAGCTGCTCTACTTGGGTATTTTTTCTTACCTTGTATTCTAGCTCACTGATGTGGTCCTTGCTTCTTCTAGTCTACTCTTGATGCTTTCTATTAAGTTTTTTTTTTACAGCAGTGATGTCATTTTTAATTTCTTCTTCATTTCTTCTTGGTTCTTCATTTCCTCTTAGTTCTTACACATATTGTCAAATTTGTCTTCCATTCTTTTCAGCCACCTTTTGACCATTTCTCTGAATTTTTTCTCTGACAGTTTGCTTGCCTCCATTTCGTTTACTTCCTTTTCTGGCAATGCCTCCTTTTCTTTCATATGCTGGCTGTTTCTTTGTCTCCCCACAATCTCTCTTCTCCGGATGTCTGCTTATGTATTTCTCTCTCCTGCATTTACTTGAAGGCACAAAATACAACACAACCAGTTACAGTGCACAATGCACTGAATGGACATATATTCACTATATTAATAACCCCGAATACCAGTGACCACTAGAGAAAGTTGAATTAGAGGATAGGAGAGAAAGAAGAAGATAAAAAAGAGTGAAAATTGGGAAAAGGAAAAAAGTAAGAGATGAAAGAAAGAGAATAAGCAAGAAGAAAACTCCAATAGAACAGCCACTAATCCCAACAGATGCCAGTATCAAATACCTGGAGATGAATGCAAACTACAAATGATAACTAATATGAAGTGAGGCAAGGGAAAACAGAAGCAAAAAAAATAAACAAACAAAAACAGAACTGAAAAACAAAAATTATAAGCAAAACAATATCACAAACAAGCATAAAAATTGATATAATCAGCAATCAAGCAAACAACAACAAAAGGACAGAGAGGGAAATTTTTGATAGTGAAAAAAAGAGAAAGGAGAGGTGTGTATGGACTTGGAGCAGGGGATTGGAAATTAGATATATAAGTAGGGTGAAATTTTAACAGGGGTACAAAGAAGGAACAGGAAAAATCTAAAGCAGGAATAGGGTAAAAGACACAGGACAACAAAAGAGGAAGAGTGAGGAAGAGAATGTTAGCATAAAGGTAAAGTTGAGATAGGGTAAAATGATGCTAAAGGAAAGATGAAAATAGAATGTAGAACACTAATCCCAAAGTAAAATGAAGAGAAAATAAAATGACACCTAAAGGTAAAATAGTAGTAGTGATAATACTGATTGAAAATAAAAACATATATAAAAATTAAAATGGGAAAATCAAGTGAGGAAAAAAGTAAAAAAATAGTTTCTTAAGTAAAAGATTTAAAAATAAACAAATAAAAATAAAAATTTGCAGCAGTGAAGGTCATTCACTTCCTCTACTGCTTGGTTTGGCATGCCTGTTTCCTAGTCAAGACAATATTGAAGTTCACTGTGTTACACTGCTCCTCAGTGTTGTAAGTCAGTCCTGATTTTTAAGCAGGCTGTATATCTCTATTTCTTGTATTCTTTTATTTGTGTTTACACAAGTGTCAATTTTAGATTCAACCCCTGAGTGGCAGTGTTTCTGGATTGACTTACAGGTCTATAGGTCCTCTTTAACTAGTGTTTAGATTTTTGTTTTGCCTGTGGCACTTAATACCGGCTTGCGGGAGTGGGTTGCCCCAGAGCTGGTTCTTTGATGGTTATTCCCCACTCTGATCCCCAAGTTCCAGAAAAACAACTTTCCCCTGCTGTCTCTTAGGGTTTCCCTAATTGAGAGATCCTATGTATTGGGCTTAGTAATCAGAAGCAAGGATTTAAAGAGGAAAAAGTAAGAAAGAAATAAAAAGAGCCAGAGTAAGTGTGTGAACTCCAGGGCTGTGCATAAGTCTGTGCAGTCTTTTTTCCCCCTTGGGTCTACATAGCTGGCATACTTTTAAAATTTTTAGGCTGTGCTTTTGTGTCCAGATCAAAATGGGTTGCTTTTTAGAGTTCCCTTCTGTTAGCATTTCTCAGGATCCCCTTCCATATTCACGGATCCTGCCAGCACCAATGGTCATGGATTTTTCTAGGCGCAGACTTCCCTAGGACCTCCAGCTCCCACAGTGCACATGTTTCTCTCACCAGTCTGGACCACAAACCTCACCTTATCCCAGGCAAAATCTGACCTTTCTGTGAGGGAGTGTAGAGCTCCAGTGAATTTGTGTGCTTGGGGACAGGTGTTCTCCGGTACACAGCTATTAAGTGGGTACCATAGTTGTAAATTCCTTGGGCTTTTCAGGCATCTGATAACATCCATTTTCCTCTTCAAGATGGTGTGGTCTCCGCATCTGAGCCATTCACTTTGGGAGGGAACCCAGCAGCAGTGAGGGCTGCCCAGTCAGGGGAGCCCCATCCAGTATTCTCCCACAGTCTCCTGGAGTATAGCTGTCCCTCAACTCACCAACAAACACTCCCCATACACACACTATCTCTTTGTTTTTTTACTCACACACTATCTTGCAGTCTGCCTTCCTGTCAGCAGCCATCTGCTCTTCCCTCTTTCCTGGTTGGTATTTTCAATAACCTCTTCTCAGTCCTGGTTGCAGTTCCTTTTCAGCCTCTTTGTAACAGTAGAAATAAAGCGTTTATTCAAAAACTATATAGTGGCACCTGCTATTTGTGAAGTACTGCATCAGGTACTGTGAAAGCGATGCCTTATTCCATGCCCAGGTGTTCCTGGAACTTAAAATCTAGCAGATGTGATAAATAACTATCAGTAATTATTCAATTACTAGAGGCCTGGTGCATGAAATTCATGCATGGGGTTGGGGGGGGGTTGTCCCTCAGCCCAGCCTGTACCCTCTCCAATCTGGAACCCCTTGAGGGATGTCCAACATCCTTCTCACAATCCAGGACTGCTGGCTCACAACTGCTCACCTGCCTGAGTTCCTGATTGCCCCTAACTGCTTCTGCCTGCCAACCTGATCACCCCCTAACCACTCCCCTGCCAGCCTGATTGATGTCTAACTGCTCCCCTGCCAGCCTGTTTGCCCCCAACTTCCCTCCTCTGCCGGCCTAGTCACCTCTAACTGCCCTCCCTTGTAGGCTTGATCACCCCCAACTACCCTCCTTTGCAGGCCTGGTCCCTCCCAACTATCCTCCCCTACTGGCCATCTTGTGTCCACATGAGGGCAGGATATTTAATCACATGGGGGCAGCCATCTTGTGTGTTGGAGTGATGTCAATCTGCATATTACTCTTTTATTAGATAGGATAGAGGCCTGGTACATAGGTGGGGGTCAGCTGGTTTGCCCTGAAGGGTGTCCTGGATCACGGTTGTCGTTCCCTTGAGGCAGGGAGTGGCCTGGGCGAGAGGCCTGTGGTGGTTTGCAGGCCAGCCATGCCCCCTAGCAACCCAAGTAGAGGCCTGGTATCTGGGATTTATTTTATGTTCCACAATTGAAACTTTGTAGACTAGAGCAGAGCCAAGTCTTCTGCTTGCTCTGTGGCGACAGCCATTTCTGTTGGGATATTTACCTTCTATAATTGAAACATTGTAGCCTGGAGTGGAGGCCTAGGCCAGCCAGAGCTGCAGAAGCTTGGCTTCCTCCATCCCCTGGGCAACCCTAGCCTCTGCTCTCTCCAGCTCCATGGCTGCCGCCATTTCTGTGGGGATATATCTTCTATAATTGAAACTTTGTAGCATTGAGGGAGGCCCAGGCTAGCAACGGCAGGTGGAAAGCTGGGCTTCCTCCACTGCCAGGGAAACCCAAGCCTCTCTCCTGCTCTCAGTGGCCACAGCAATCTTGATTGGGATTTATTTGCTCCTGATTGGCTGGTGGGCATGGCGTGTGGGTGTGGCTTGATCGGAGGTATGGTCAATTTGCATATTACTCTTTTATTAGATAGGATAGCTGGAATGAGAGCTACAAAGGAAATGTACAGGATTATGGCCATGGAGGACCTGACCTATTCAGGGTAGAGACGTGGCCAGATTGAAGGTTCAAGTTTATTTTCCAGGTACAGTGGCATTTAAGCAGCATGATGTAATGTATTATTACAGTTTATGTTGGAGATATGTTTCTTGCATTTCAATCCTGCTCCTGCCATTTTTGAGCAGCACTGTCTTCTCATTTGCATATTCTTATGAACTGTACTTATAAAATCACTTTTAGTTTTCTCATCTATAAAACAGAAATAATTATATGTACTTCATTGGCCTAATGAAAGGATGACATGAGAAAAAATGTGTTAAACATCTTGGATAGTGTCTGGTACATTAGGCATTCATCAAATTTAACTCCATCTCTCCTCTTTGTTTTTCATGCTGCTGGCTCTGTACTTGCTTTCTTATTTTACACAGTCTCCTTACCAACTATATACCAGTTATCTGTATATTGATCAATCCTATATCAACACCTTTAAATCCGTTTCTAATTCAGTTAGTATTCCAAAAGTATGACAGGCAGATCCACATTAATGTATTATGTTATATATATATTTCTTATATTGGAGGTCTGTTGGTGATTAATTATTTCAGCTATCTTACAATTGAAAAAAGTCTTTTATTTTGCCTTTATATTTGAAAGCTATTTTTGCTGTTAATAGAATTTTAGATTTACAATTTTCTTTCTTATTGTTGTCTTCTCACTTCTATGGTTTCCAACATGACATTTGCTGTCATTCCTAAACTTACTACTATTTACGTAAAATGTCTTTTTTTCTTTGACTGATTTTAAGATTTTCTCTTTACCATTGGTGTTAAGCAATTTGGTTATGGTGTCTATTGGTGTAGTATTTTTTATGTCGCTTGTACTTCAATTTTGTTGAGTTTCTTGGTGTGAGTTTGTAGTTTTTCCCAAATTTGGACAAATTTAGGTCATCATTCCCATAAAAGTAACTAGTTTTTCAGAATCTCCTCTTTAATAAAAGGGGCATTTCAAAACAAGTGAGAATATGGTGGCAAGTGAGGAGGTATTTTTTTACCTTCTAATTTATATTTCCCATATTCTTCGGTAAAAGGGCATCACTTATGTAATTTGAAATCTAAGAGAGAAAAATAAAAGGAAGACAAAAAAGAAAATAAATACTCTGCAATTTTTCAACATAATAATTGAAAAACTTTTCAACATAATAATTGAAAAACTTTTCATTACAGTGTATTCTATTTTGACACTTCCCTCAAGGAAAAATGTCACATTTTTGTAGTTCAATGAGTAAGGGCTCTTGGGTAATTATTTTGTTTGATTTGGTAGGGCTTTTCAATTATGTAATTGTCTAAATTTAACACTACATATAGAATGTTAGAAATTTATAGTTTACAAGACATAAATCATAATTATGTGCATTTTAGCCTAAATCATATTTGTTCTTTGTTCTCAGTCTTCATTTTCTGCTTTCCTTGCTACAATTTTTTAAACTTACTTATTTTTCAATCTTTCATATTCTTTTAAGCCTCCTCAAGTTGTTTTTTGTAACAACATGGAATGTAAATGTACAGATTAATAAACAAAAATGTGATTAATTAGTTAGTTCTACAATAGTATTGTACATGGACATACCATATCTATATTGTAAGGCTATACCTGTCATGGTAACTAGAATATTTTTGGCAAATGGAAGAATTATTACTCTTCAAGCCCATATTTCTAAAGTTTCAAAAACTCACTTCCCTTATTATTTTAAAAATGTATATATTGTTACTGTTGACATTAATACAGATGGCCCCCATTTCTCCCTTCCTTTCCCCACTCCACCTATCTCCTACTTTACCCTGGGTCATTTTCATACTATTGTCTTGTTACAGAAAACCAGAAAAGAAGCAAGCAATACTTATAGAGATGGAGTTACATTTATTGTGCATAGATCCAGAGGCATATGTCTCTCAAATTCTGGGCCCCAATATGGATGAATTTTCCCTATTTATATGTTTTTACCTTCTTTGTCTCCCGAATATGGGGTTTTTCTGGCCTCCTTTGCAAGTTCTTAAAGAGCCCCTATGTGTTGGGGCCTTGAGACCTCAACCAAAGGCTTGGCCTGGTGCCAGCACTGATAATTTCATCCGGGGAAAGTTTAATGGCCTCTCTGAAGTGGAGTAGTCTTATTTTACTTATTATTTAATCAAGAAAGCAAGCATTCACAGAAGCCAAATAGCAGGGTTAAAATTTCAAACAGCGGTTTTTATATAAGATGGATGCTCCAGTCTGTGTTTATGGGCTATGCATATAAGGATATATGGTCTTTGTTTAATCTTTTCCCATCCCATACCCCCCTCCTCTCTGAGACTTGTCAGTCTCTTCAATGCCTCTGGACATATTTTGTTGGTCAGTTTATTTTCTGCATTAGATTCCATATATAAGTGAGATCATATGATATTGTCTTTCTCTTACTGGTTTATTTCGCTTAGCATTTCCTTGCATATTTTGGAAACAATACACAAAGCAGGTGGCCATTATTTTCAACCTCACACTCTTTTACATGAATTATATTTCAGTGCCTTTCTTAGTGACCAGAGATTTGCCTTACTCCTTGGATATTAACAGGGAAACACATGAGGTTCAGCAGGAATGCTCGCACAGTCATCCCTAAGGGCTACTATTCCTATATATGTTCCACTCTTTCAATGAACTCTTATGGATTAACAATCTTATTCATACTTAGTGGTATAAATCAAGAACAATGCTAATTTTTATTGTTGACACTATTACAGATGTTCCCCTTTTATCCCCCCATAACCCCCATCCACCCAGTTCCCACCCCAAGCCAAGCCATCACCACCCTATTGTCTGTGTCCATAGGTAATGTATATATGCATGTAAGATCTTTGGTTAATCTCTTCCTGCTTCCCTTTTTCCTTCCCTCTGAGATTTGTCAGTCTATACCATGTTTCCATGCCTCTGATTCTATTTTATTCAACAGTTTATTGTGGTCATTAGATTTTTTATTCTTTTATTTTGATTATTAGATTCAACTGTTGATAGATATGTATTTATTGCCATTTTATTGTTCGTGTTTCTTCTTCTTTCTTTTTTTCTTTCTTTCTTTCTTTCTTTCTTTCTTTCTTTCTTTCTTTCTTTCTTTCTTAAAGAATACTTTTCAACATTTTATGTAATACTGGTTTGATGGTGATGAACTCCTTAAGCTTTTCCTTGTCTGTGAAGCTCTTTAGCTGACCTTCAATTCTAAATGATAGCTTTGCTGGGTAGAGTAATCTTGGTTGTAGATTCTTGCTATTCATCACTTTGAATGTGACTTGCCATTCCCTTCTGACCTGCAAAGTTTCTGTTCAGAAATCAGCTGACAGTCGTATGGGCACTCCCTTGTAGGTAACTAACTGCTTTTCTCTTATTGCTTTTAACATTATCTCTTTGTCTTTAACCCTTGGCATTTTAATTATGATGTGTCTAATGTGAACCTCTTTGGGTTCATCTCGTTAGGAACTTTTTGAGTTTCCTGGACTTGTAAGTCTATTTCTTTTACCAGGCAGGTGAAGTTTCCTGTCATTATTTCTCCAAATAGTTTTCAATACCTTGCTAGAGCTCTCTCTTTTTTCTTCTGGAACCTCCATAATATGAATGTTGCTACTCATGAAATTGACCTAGAGGCTTCTTACACTATCTTTATAGTTTTAGACTTTTTTTTTCTTTTTGCTCTTGTGATTGGATATTTTTTGCTTCCTCATATTCCAAATCATTGATTTCTTTCTCAGAATCATCTAATCTAGTGTTAAATAAAGAATTAGTAAATTATTCTTCTTTTAAGTTAGTGTATGCCTAATTCTGACTGTTCTTTTTTATGACTTTGACATTCTTATTAAGATCCTTGAAAGTCTCACCAAGTTCCTTGAAGCTCTCACTGAGTTCCTTGAAGCTCTCATTAAGATCCTTGAGTAACCTTATAAGCATTGTTTTAAACTCTATTTCTTCATTTGTGACATATTTCTTTGTCTTTGCATTTTGGGTGCTTCCTTGTGGTTTTTTTTCTCTATGTATTAGGTAGAGTTGCTATGTCTCCTGGAATTGGTAGAGAGTTTTTGTGTAGTGGGTGTCCTGTAGGGCCTAGTGGCTCAGCCTCCCCAGTCATCTAAGCTCTGTACTCCAGGTGTGCCCCTGTGTGGGCTGTGTGCATAATATTGTTGTAGTTGAGCCTTGATTGTTATTGGCATCACTGGGAGGAATTGACCTCCAGGACAATTGGCTGTGAGGACTAGCTGTGTCTACAATGAAAGAGTACTTGTGCAGGAGACACCCCTATGGATCAGGGCTTGCTTCTGTGGAGCTTTGGTACTTACTGAATCTTCCCATTGATTGTGTAGATTGAGAATTCAGAGAGTTGTTGTAACCTGGTAGGGTATGAAACTTTCTACTAGGTGCACTGGCTCTGGGTCTTCCTGGGAGGTTCAAGGTCAACCACTGCTTGCACCACCCAGCAGGAGCTACTGAAAGATCTACAGATTGATTCTAATTATATTGGGCTTGGAAGTGCCCAGGAGAGGCCCAGATGTGAAGCAAGGAAGGCTGCCACTAGTGTCAGGTCTTGGGTCTCTTGTTGATAATTTTAGGGCATGCTGATGCCACCTTGCTACTTGTTTGAGAGATTTTAGAAAAGTCTGTAGCCTAAGCTGGATAAGCCATCATATAGAAAAACCATTGCACACAACTTAGGTAGGGCTGCAAATTGATTGGGACATTGTCTCAGGGAATCACCAGGATGGAGCTAACACTGTGGGCCACACAAATGGAAACTCAGACATGGATGCTAGTCAACTGTGGGACAGAGGAGGTAAAAGCACAGGGAAAATGATCCCTGTAAGCATTGCTCTGTCTAAGAGAAAGCCACCCCTTAGTTCCTGCTCTGATTTCAGACAATCCAGTTCCTTCCTGTATGTCCCTGAATCCCCCAAAGCCTCCATCTGGTACTGGAGCTCAGAGGAAGTGGGATCATGTAAGTTCACACTACAGGCCTTTAAGAGAACTGCGCAGGGCTCCAGTAGCCTCCATGTCACTCAGCCACAATCCCTGCTGGTTTTTAGAGCCCAAAGTTCTGGGGACTTCTCTTCCAGGCTTTGAAACCCAAGCTTTGGATCTGGTGTGAGGCTGGGACACTGTGCTTCTCATGGAAGACCTCTGCAGCCAAGATATCCCTTCCAATTAAAATAAACACCACACATGAGTGTTGGAATAGCCTGTTCTGTGCCTCTGACACGTCTACCATTCTCAATGTGCTTCTTTACTTCTCTATTTGTAGGTCTTCCATTCAGCCATATTTCAGGCAATTCTTAATGATGAATTTTCTATATTTTAGTTGTAATTTTGATGTGGCTCTGGGAGGGAACAAGTACCGGTGTTTGCCTACTCTACCATTTTGGTTCTCTTCAATAATTAATTTTTAATTATTATTTATTTAGAATTCTAGGGATTGAATGAGCTCAGCTTGGAGTATTTCAATTGGAGTTTCTCATGATATTGCCCTTGAACAACGGCTGAATCTGAAATCATCTCAAACCTTCAGTACCCATATGTCTGGTGGTTGATGCTGATTAGGACCTCAGCAGGGAGTGTTAACAGAAACACATACACATCGCTTCTCTATATTGATTGGCCTTCCATATATTATAGTAGCTTTGTTCCAAAGACAAGTGTTCTGAGAGAGCCAGTCAGAAGCTATATTGCTTTTTCTTTTTTTATTGTTTAAAGTATTACATATATTAATATATATATATATATCCTTTTTTACCCCATTGACCATCGCCCAGTGTCTCCTACACCCTGTCTCATGTCCTCATCCCCCATCCCCCACCCTCCAGTGTCTCGTGTCTATTGGTGTGCTTATATGCATGCATAAAAGTCCTTTTGTTGATCTATTTCCCTTCCTCCCCAACACTCCCCAGCATTTCCCCTGTAATTTGACAGTATGTTAGGTGCTTTACTGCCTCTGTAACTATCTTTTTATTCATCACGTTATAATCTTCTTTACTTTCCACAAATGAGTGAGGTCATGAGGTATTTTCCTTTCATTGCCTGGCTGGCTGATTTCACTTAACGTAATGCTCTCCAGGTCTAACCATGTTGCTGAAAATGGTAAGAATTCCTTCTTTTTTATAGCAGCATAGTATTCCATTGTGTATATATACCATAGTGTTCTAATCCACTCATCTGCTGATGATCATTTTGGCTGTTTCCAAATCTTAGCTATGGTGAATTGTGCTGCTCTGAACTTAGGGTGCATATATTCTTTCTGATTGGTGTTTCTACTTTCTTGGGATATATCAATGGAAGTGGGATCACTGGGTCAAATGGGAGGTCTATTTTTAGTTTTTTGAGGAAACTCTATACTGTTCTCCACAGTGGCAGCACTGGTCTGCATTTCCATCAGCAGTGCAATAGGATTCCTTTTTTTCTGTATCCTTTGCCAGCACTCGTCATTTGTTGATGACTGCTATTCTGACAGGTGTGAGATGATTCCTTATTGTCGTTTTGATTTACAACTCTCAGATAATTAGTGACTTTGAGCATGTTTTCATGTGTCTCTTGGCCTTTCTTCTGTCTTCTTTCAAAAAAAATTTATTTAGGTCCATTGCCCATTTCTTATTGAATCATTTATCTTCCTTTTATTAAGTTGTATAAGTTGCCTGTGGATGTTGGAGATTAAACCTTTATAAGTGATAACATTTGCAAATATATTCTCCCATACAGTGGGCTTTCTTGTTATTTTGTTGATGATTTCTTTTGATGTGAAAAAAGATTTTTATTTTGATGTAGTCCCATTTGTTTATTTCCTCTTAGCTTCCATTGCCCTAGGAGCAGTATCAGTGAAGAAATTGCTTTGGCATATGTCTGAGGTTTCTTTGCCTCTAGTATTTTTATGGTTTCCAGTCTTATGTTTAAGTCCTATCTCCATTTTGAGTTTATTTTTGTATGGTGTAAGTTGGTAGCCTAGTTTCATTTTTTTTGCATGTATCTGTCCAATTTTCTCAACACCATTTATTTATTTATTTATTTATTTATTTATTTATTTACTTACTTATTTATTTATTTATTTATTATCTTTATTGTTCAGTTTATTAATTACATTGTTTCCCCTTTTTATCCCCCTATAGCTCCCCTCCACCCTGTACCAATCAGACCCTCCACCCTCACCTTCCGCTCCCCACTGTCCTCTCCCATTGTTGCTAGATTTTTGTCCAGTCTCTTGCTGCACTTCCCACAACCCTTTTCTCCCCAAGAATTGTCAGTCCATTCCCTCTCTATGTCCATGTTTCTGTTATATTCACCAGTTTATCTTGTTCATCAGCCTATCAATTCACTTGATTTTTATGTTCATTTGTTGATAGATGTGTATTTGTTGTTCATAATTTATATTTTTACCTTTTTCTTCTTCCTCTTCTTAAAGAATATCTTTCAGCATTTCATATAATACTGGTTTGGTGGTGATGAACTCCTTTAGCTTTTTCTTATCTGCGAAGCACTTTATCTGACCTTCAATTCTGAATGATAGCTTTGCTGGATAGAGTAAACTTGGTTGTAGATTCTTGCTGTTCATCACTTTGAATATTTCTTGCCACTCCCGTCTGGCCTGCATCGTTTCTGTTGATAAATACGCTGACAGTCGTATGGGTGCTCCCTTATAGGTAACCAACTGTTTCTCTCTTGCTGCTTTTAATATTGTCTCTTTGTCTTTTGCTCTTGGCATTTTCATTATGATGTGCCTTGGTGTGGTCCTCTTAGGGTTCCTATATATTGGGGTTCGGTGCACTTCTTGGACTCCTAAGTCAATTTCTTTCACCAGGTGTGGGAAGTTTTCAGTCACTATTTCTTCAAATAGGTTTTCATTGTCTTGACCTCTCGCTTTTTCTGGCACCCCTATAATTCGGATGTTGGTATGCTTGAGGTTGTCCCAGAGGCCCCTTACACTATCTTCAATTTTTTGGATTCTTTTGGTTTCTGGCTTTTTCAGCTGAGTGGATTTTACCTCTTTGTATTTCAAATCTTTAACTTGGTTCTTGGGGTGCTCCAGAGCACTTTTAGGTCTTTGTATAATATTTTTTATTTCAGTTAGTGTATGCTTAATTTCTGGTTGGTCCTTTTTCATATCCTTGAGAGTCTCCTTTATATCCTTGAGGGTCTCTTTCATTTCCTTGTAGGACTAATTCATTTCCACATTGGTCTTGATCATTACTTTGCAGCTCTCGTTTATATCCTGGAGGGTGTTGTTCATTTTCTTGTAGGACTCATTCATTTCCTTTGTGGTCTTGCTTATTTCCTTATAGGCCTCAACCTTTTGTTGGAGCCTCTTGAAAAACCCTATAACCGTGGTTTTGAATTCCATGTCCAGTCGTTTTTTTTCCTCCATTTCTTTCACATCTGATTTCTTTCCATGTTGCTGCATGGTGGCTGCTTCCCTGAGTTGGTCAATTAGCTTTGTGTCGTAGACTTCCTACTAGGAATAGTGGCTCAGCCTCCCCAGTTACCTGAGGTGGATATGGGCTGCACAGTCTTGCTGAAGTTAAGCTCAGTTAATCGTTGTTAGCACTTGGAGGGTTGACCTCCAGGCCAATTGTCTGTGAAGCTCAGCTGTGCTTAGGTTGGGTGGGCGGAGTCTCCGGGCCAAGCAGACAGCATTAGCTCCACCCTATGTGGCCCCGGGGACTCTGTGCCAGGGGCAATGTCTGCTAGCACCTCTGAGAGAGAGCCGCTGCGGCGCTCCACTGGCTGCCGGGGAATTCAGACTTTCCCAAAATGAGTCTGCATGCGCAATGTCTCACCCAGGGTCATAAAACAAAGCAGTCTGATGGTTTCCTGAATGAGAGACAAGTCACGGTGCGTTCTCTGCGCCGTCACGCAGTCGAGCTGTTCGCGCGCAAGCTGCCTTCTCCACAAGCCGGGAGACACGGCAGCACCCGAGCTTCGGCGTGCCATCCCACTGTCCAGTTTTCACCCCGTGTGATAGTGGGTTCTCTGGACTTCGCCCAGAGCTGGAGAATCAGTCCAGTGGGACGCCTTTGTCTCCCTGTTCGAGAAAACTGGCCGGTTTTCAGCCACCCGCCCTCTCCGCAGAGCGCGCTCCAAACCTCTCTCCCTGTGAATCTTTCAACTCTGTTCGCCGCAGCTTCTCCGAGTCACAGTGTCTTATTTTCACTTTTATTTGTGGAATTTTCACTCGGCAAGCTTTCTGGTGATTCTGGAAGGTGTTTGTTCTTTCATTAAGTTGTAGCATTAAAATTGCTGATTATGACGGCAAGATAGGTGTTTTACCTTTGCCGCCATCTTAGTTCCTCCTCCTCAACACCATTTATTGAAGAGACTGTCTTGACTCTAGTGTATGTTCATGCCTCCTTTGTCAAATATTAATTGAGCATAGTGGTTTGGGTTGATATCTGGATTCTTGATTCTATTCTGTTGGTCTATATGTCTGTTTTTGTGCCAGTACCAGGCAGTTTTGAGAACAGTGGCTTTGTAATACAGCTTGAAATCTGGTATTGAGATTCCACCTATTTTATTATTCTTGCTGTGACTATTAGAGGTATTATTATTATTATTATTATTATTATTTCAGATGAATTTTTGGAGAGTTCTTTCTAGGTCTGTGAAATATGCTGTTGATATTTTAATAGGGAATGCACTGAATCTATAGATTGCTTTGGATAATATGCAATTTTAATGATGTTGATTCTCCCAATTCATGAACATGATATGTTCTTCCATCTGTTTATGTTTTCCTCTATCTCTTTTTTCAGTGTCTTATAGTTTTCTGCATATAAGTTTTTTATCTCTTATTTCTAGGTATCTTATATATATTTTTTGGTGTGATTATAAATGGGATTGCTTTTTTAGTCTATCTTTCTATAAGTTCACTCTTGGTGTATAGAAATTCCATAGATTATTTGGTATT
Source organism: Antrozous pallidus (assembly GCA_027563665.1). Classification (NCBI taxonomy): domain Eukaryota; kingdom Metazoa; phylum Chordata; class Mammalia; order Chiroptera; family Vespertilionidae; genus Antrozous; species Antrozous pallidus. The sequence goes on from CM050509.1 coordinate 114,723,134, forward strand.
TTTTATCCTGCTACATTGCCGAATTCATTTATTAAGTCTATTAGTTTGTTGATAGAGTCTTTTGGATTTCTTATGTGCAATATCATGTCATCTGCAAATGAGGACAGCTTTTTCTTTCTTCTTCTTGTATAATTGCAATGGCTAATACTTCCTGTACAATGTTGAACAGGAGTGCTGAGAGTAGGCATCCCTGTTTTGCTCCTGTTCTTAGCAGAAATGGTCTTAGTTTTTGCCCATTGAATATGATGTTAGCTGTAGTTTTATCATATATAGCTTTTATTATGTTGAGGTATGATTCTTCTATTCCCACCTTGTTGAAAGTTTCTATCAAGCAAGGGTGTTGGGCCGAGACCGGTTTGGCTCAGTGGATAGAGCATGGGACTGCGAACTGAAGGGTCCCGGGCTCGATTCCGGCAAGGGCATGTACCTTGGCTGCGGGCACATTCCCAGTAGAGGGAGTGCAAGAGGCAGCTGATCGATGTCTCTCTCTCATCGATGTTTCTGACTTTCTATCCCTCTCCCTTCTGCTCTATAAAAAAATTAATGAAATATATTTTTTTAAAAAGAAGAAAGAAATGGTGTTGGATTTTGTCAAATGCTTTTCCTACATCAATTGATATGACTATGTGGTTTTTGTCTCTCAATTTGTTTATGTGATGTATCACGTTTATTGATTTGCAGATATTGTACCATCCTTGCATTCCTGGGATAAATCCTACTTGGTCATGGTGTATGATCTTTCTGATGTAGTGGTGGATCTGATTTGCTAGAAATTTGTTGAAGATTTTGGTATCTAGCTTCATGAGGGATATTGGCCTGTAAGTCTCTTTGATTGTGTTGTCTTTATCTGGTTTTGGTATTAGGGTGATTCTGGCTTCATAGAAGGAGCTTTGAAGTGTTCCTCTTGAATTTTCTGAAATAGTGTGAGGAGGATAGGTTTTAGTTCTTCCTTGAATGTTTGGTAAAACTCCCCTGTGAAGCCATCTGGCCCCTGGCTTTTGTTAGTTGGGAGCTTTTTGATGACTGCCTCAATTTCTTCCACAGTTATTGGCCTATTAAGATTTTTAGATTCTTCCTGATTCATTTTTGGAAAGTTATATTTTTCTAGGAATATGTCCATTTCCTCCAGGTTTGTTGGAATAGAGTTGTTCATAGTATTTTTTTAACAATCCTTTGTATTTCTGTGCGGTCTGTTGTTATTACTCTTTCATTTCTGATTTTGTTTATTTGGGTACTCTCTTTTTGCTTCTTGTTTAGCCTGGCTAGAGGTTCATCAATCTTGCTTATTCTTTCAAAGAATCAGCTCTTTGTTTTGTTAATTTTTTTGTATTTTTTATATTGCTTTTTCTATTCTATCCTCAAAAGTTACAGAAACATCATTTCAGCTGCATTTTCTTTATTAGACATTGTTAACCAAGGCCAGTCAATATTCAAAAGGGAGTGGTATAAGGAAATTAGACATTAGACTCTGCCTCTTGAAGAATATCAAAGAATTTTCATATATGTTTTAAAACCACTTACTTAGCTTAGAATATTTATCTTTCCTTTGCTAGCTTCCTACATGTAATGAGATACCTTCTTAAGAGCCTGTATCCTTCATAACTAAATTACCACACAGCATTGTGCTTTTGCCTAAGACATTGCAGGATTCTATCTCAAATTTTTTGTGTTTCAGGGGACAAGCTGTGCCGACATTCATAAGAACTTTCACTCTATGTTGCTGATAGTAGGGCTTTAGTAGGGATAAAGGTTTCTCTGGAGATATTGGTTTCTGGAATCAATTTAGGTTTCTGGAAGTTTGTTATTATTCCATGTTTTTAGTCCTTGAGATGTCACTCTTGACTGCTGCAAAAGGCAAAAGGACTAACTGAAGAATTTGTACTGCTAGGATGAATTAACTAATTTGATTTTAAATTCTTTTCAATTGTTATTATATCTATGAGTAGGTCCTGATCAAATGTTCAATGTATTAGTGGTGTAGTTCCAAAAATCAAAAGGTTTGTTACTATAGGCATGTCAGCTAATTGGACAATCAACAGATTGATTTTTGTTGCTGATGTTGTTTTGTTTTGTTTTCCCCTAGGGAGATTGTTCTTTTTACTCATAAAGTAGTTATATTAATCACTTCTGTTAGTATGATATTCTATTTTTCTTTGTCTTTTTAATGATATTTTTACACATCTGAAAATATTTTTTCACATAGAATACATACATATTCTATGTGAAATCTAGTTACAGTTTTACATATATGGAATTTCTTTTTCACCTAGATCTATAAGTATTTTTAAATAATATTTTAAAAATTTATCTTTATTGTTCAAAGTATTACAGATTTCTCCCTTTTTGTATCCATTAATAACCTCCACTCTGTCTCCACCCCCAGATCTTCACCAAAATATTGTCTATGTAAATGGCTATGCATATCTACACTAATAAAAGAGAAAGATGCAAATTGATCATATCTTTGTGATACCTACCAGCCAATCAGGAGTGAGTGTGCAAATTAATCCAGCAAAGATGGTGGGTAATTTGCATATGTAGTTGCTGAATGGCAGGGGGTAGGGTTGGGTGATGATGCAGGTATTCTGAATTGCCTCAACCACTCTGGACAGTGTGGGAAGGCAGAAAGTCAGTCCCAGACCAGAGCAAAAAGGTGGCGCCAGCAGGAACAAAGGTGTTCCAGCAGCCAGGTGAAAGATGACCCATTCTTGCACAAATCTTTGTGCATGAGGCCTCTGGTATACCTATAAATTTCCACATTAGTCTCTCCCCATCACCCACTACCCACTCCTGCCTTCCCTCTGTGATTCATCAGTCTTTTCTGTGCTTCTATGTCTCTGGATCTATTTTGTTCATCAGTTTATTTGTTCATTAGATTCCACATATGAGTGAGATTATGTGATACTTGTCTTTCCCTCTGACTGGCTTATTGACTTAGCATAGTATTCTCCATGCTGTCTCAAAGAGTAATAGATGCTTCTTTTTTATAGCTTCTATAAAAGTTGTAAATATGTATCACATTTTTTTATCCACTCATATACTGATGGGCACTTGGGCTATTTTCAGATTTTAGCTATTATAAATTGTGCTACTAAGAAAATAGGGTTGCACATATTTTTCCTAATAGTGTTTCAATTTTCTTAAGATATATTCCCAGAAATTGGATCACTGGGCCAAATGGCAGCTCCATATTTAATTTTTTGAGGAAACTCCATACTGTTTTCCATAGTGGCTGAAGCAATCTGTATTCCCACCAGCAGTATACTAGGGTTCCTTTTTCTCCACATCCTTAACAGCACTTGTCATTTGTTGATGTACTGATGGTAATCATTCTGACAGATGTGAAGTGATACCTCATTGTTTTTTATACTTAACCAAGGAGGTAAAAGACCTGTACTGGGAAAACTCCAGGACATTGAAAAAAGAAGGCACAGGCCAGATTGAGGTACCCCACTGGTGCACGAATTCATGCACCAGGCCTATAGTATTTGAATAAAATTTATAAAATTAATATGTTTTATTTGAATGAAATTCAAATTCACTTGCCTAGCATAGCTATGTGTAATTTCCAGCAGAGGAGCAATTTTCCACTGTGTTAAACTTTGAAATGTATTTAAGGAGGACAAAAGTACCTGAATTTTTACAGTTGCTTCCTGGTGACTATTGTCTTCAAAATAATTTATGAGCTGAGAAAATTGGATTTTAATAACTGGATTATAATTACATATATTAATATCAATATATTAAATTTATTATAAATGTGCAATACTTTAGTAATACAAAATTTGTGTACTTAGGGGTGTCCCTCAGCCTAGCCTGTGCCCTCTAGCAGTCCCAGAGACCTGGGAGGATGTCCGACTGAAGGCTTAGTGGGCCTATGCTGTCAGATGGATATCCTTAGCATCACCATGGAAGTGGGAGAGGTTCCCACCACTGCCATGAGTCTGGCTTCTGGCTGAGCAGCACTCCCCCTGTGGGAGCACATTGACCACCAGGGGACAGGTCCTGCATTGAGTGTCTGCCTCCTGGAAGTCATTCCACCATTTGGTCATTTGCATATTACCTGTTTATTATGTAGAATACACTGTAGATGAGGCACCCTAGAACCATAAGAAATGCAAAAAAAATTTACTGTTAACTCATTCTAGAATTACCCTAACTTAAAATCAAATTGCCACCCCTGTGGGGTGTGTGCTGCACCTTGGTAACCACTGGGCTTGACACTTTTCCTCTCTGAGCTTCATTTCTGAATACATATGCATATACCATGGGAATTGTAATCTCTTTTCTGCCTATCACACTGGGTTGTCCTGAGGAGATTCTGAGCTAATAAACCTAGAAATGTTTCATCAAGTAAGTGATGTCTAAATTGGAAGGGATTATTATTTTTAAGCCCATGGGTACCCTCACAGGTAGCAGGTGCTGATTAGGGGAGGAAGGCATGATTTTTTTCCAGGGACTGTAGCTATGGAAGCTTTGCAGAGGGTTCCAAAGGCCTCGAAGGAGTGGGCTCTGGTCAGCAGCCCTGTAGTGGTTGGTGGTCCTGGAGGCGCTGGTGGGGAGCAGGGAGTTAGGGAGCACTAGGGGGAAGTAAGGCCAAAGGGGGAGTAATTGTCAAACCTTCCTGCTTGGAACCATTCTTTAAATTGTACTTGCTCAGGGCGGGGATCAGATCTCCTGGAGCAGGGTTGGGGGCTGGTCCAGGGCAGAACCAGGCAGGCTAGGGGACGGGTTTAGCCACACCCCAGTGAGGTTCAGGGCACTTCATCTGCAGAGAAGGCGCTGCTGCTTTTTGGGGGGAAGGGTCTGACCGTGGGGGGCCACTCAGGCCTGCCTCCACCTGGATCTGGTGTTGTAGGGAGGAGAGGAGTGTGCCCCGATACAGATACAGTAGAACCACAGTAGAAGGGACCCAGCATTGGGGGGCCGCAGGCCCTGGTTGCCTTGGGGACGCTGACAGGTGGTCGCAGGCGTTCTATTGTTGTGAGTGCTCCTGGTACGGGTGGCAGGGGAAGATATAGGGAGTCAGAAGTGCAGGCTGCAGCTACCCCTGAGGCTGGGTCTTCTCCCATCAGGCCAGCCTCCCTGCCCCCCAGGGGTGCAGGGAGATAGGAAGAGCTCCGGGTGGCCACTTCCTCTTCCTTCTTTGTAGTCTGGGCTTCTGTCAGGTGCTCTCCTCAGAACCCCAGAAACTTGGCTCCAGCCGCCCGCCCCCTGTGGTGTGCGCATCAATATGCAAATTGTTCATTAAGGGGACACAGTAATGGCAATTAGCATATTACCTCTTTATATGTATAGATGCATATTTTAATATTAATAATGTAGAATATAATATCTTATCAGTTTCTGGTAAGATCTACTCTTTGTACATTTAGTTTGTAAATATGTTTAATAGTATACTTTGTATTATGTTAGCGTTTTTCCTAAAGTACCTAGATAATTTTAAATAGGCTTATTAAAATTTCCTGTTCTCTTCTGATTGGGGAAATGCTCACATCTTATACCTCGTATTTCCCTCATAGTTCTAGAATAGTTACAACACAGAATTTTAGAACAAATGAATCATACTGTTAATTGGAAAAATAGAATTATTCATTAGGATGATCACAGACTAGAGGATTTTTAATAAATTCAGAAATATGCATATAAAACATATAGTATCACCCTAAGAGATAAATCAAGTCTCTAGGGGTAGAGAGCTTTTGTATAATGATTTCTTTCTCTCTTCCTCTCTCTCTCTTTCACTGTTAATAGTCAAAAGTCCTATTAATGAAAATAATCAGAGGACACAATATCAGAAACCTTAGTGCTCTTCCTGGTTGCTGTTTTGCTGCTACATATTGACAACATTATCACAATTTCTTTACCAATCAGTTTCCCCTAAACCAGTGGTCGGCAAACTGCGGCTCCTGAGCTGCAGTTTGCTGCTCTGTTGACTAATGAGTTTGCCAACCACTGCCCTAAACTAACAGGTTAGTGTCCTTATTGTTTCCTCTATAAACTACAATTAACTTGATTTTTTTTCTAGTTATCCATCTGTCTGAGGGGTGACTGTTAACTGGTTATGGAAGAACAAGTAATATTCACTAATTTTCTAAATTTGATTATGACACTAGGTGGCAGCCTTGCAATTCTGGTATTGCCTTCAGGAAGTATTTTCCAAATCTTATTCTATGAAGTGTCAGCCATGTGAAGCCAATTTATATCTAACGTTAAGCCCTTATTCCAGCTGTGTCTAATTTGTTAATTCCGGGTGAATGCTCTCCAATTTACTTGCTCCTGCAGTCTGGCTCCAGGACAAAGGACAGGACACATCTGCCTATTCTGCCACTATTTGCTCTTTCAGAATTCAAATTGAAGGGTGGTCTTTGAATGACAAAATAAATAAATTACATTTTATTTTGAGTGGCTTTACCCTGCCAGAAGAGTAAAGAAAGTGTTCCCCTAACCTTTCCTGTTTGGCAAAGGTTTCTCCCATTTTCTTTCCTACTAGATCAGTGAGAAAGAGATATAACATTATAGGATCCCTGTGTTTCTGAAATATTTTGTGAGTCTAAGTTGAAGTGAAAATGTCTACTCATCTTGAGATAAAAGAAAATTAGAGAAAAATTTTAAGTTTCATCTTTAAAATAAAAATTACTCTTTGATCAGAGTAAGTCTAGTGAATGCAAGAAGCTTTAGTTGGAGTTTTAAGTAGTAAGTGTTCAGTACAAATTTCTTCAGCATGAAGTCTGTCCTCTCCTTCACACACTAACCCAGTTATCTACCATTGCTCAAAGTGCTAGATCTCTGATCCTCGTATCTATCAGTCCATCAAAACATTTCCTTTCTGTTTTGACTTGCGCCTTCCTAGATTGGACTCCTATATTAATGATGAAGTCCAAATGTTTACCCCGTTTGATAATTCCCAGAGACATACCACCAGGTACTCCTATAGTCAACAAAGTTAACATTGTTGTTACAACATGGCAGACTAAATCATGAAGAATAGTGTGATACTCCTATAAGAAGGGGATGAGGAATTATTCTAGAATTTGACTTACATTCATTGATTTTGGGGAATCTCCATGGAAGTAAATGTCTGTTCATTTGTGGATATTGCAGAAAGCATGAATAAGTTAAGGACTGGGTCATGGACAGCTATATGCTTCACACTGTGGTCACACTGTGCACTTTGCAATACAACGATGCTGCAAATCACCATCATAGTATTTTACCTGAGTGGGTGCCTCCGTGGAGCATGTTATTTGCAAGACACAGGAGAAAAGGAGTGATTTGGGGATGAAGCAGTAATTACTTATAATAGCTGAAAGGGGGGGGGGGCGTTTGGTCATTTTTGTGGTTAGTTCTTATCTTGCCCAATCATAGTCAGAGAGAATCCTTATCTGATGATAATATTCTGTAATTTTATCTTTAGCAGAGAGATATCAAGGCCTAGCTAGAAACAGCCAGACCAAGTACTAGCTCTCATCTTTCAGGGCTCTTATTTTCTTTCTCACATGAAATCTTTCATGCTCTGAACTCCCAGGTCAGACATGCCAATTACCAAGCTTTTACTGTCAACAGTTGATCTGAAGAAAATTATGATCATTTACTTTGACAACCCATTACAAATTGGTGCTTTCTAACCCTAAGTAGCTCCTTCATTGTTCCTTCACCAAAAAAAAAAATGCAATTTTTGTTTAATTTCTATTATAATGACCATGGAAGCCATGTACTCCTCAGGGCATAATTTAATCACAGCATTTCCTACTCTTGATAAATGAATACATTTATAAAGTACTTGAAAGATTGAGACCATGTAATTATAAAACCCTTTCTATAAACCCCTTCCTCATTGCCTCTAAATGCCACAAATAATTCTAGTTCTTCTCTCTATATAAGAGGAGGATTTCTACATTTTTGTCAGATCTATTGAACCTTCTGATTCATACCATCTAATAGTTTGTGTGACATTGTCCAATCAGTCATTTATTCTCAGTCCACCATCTTCTTTTTGTTCCTTTATTTTTATATACTTGTTATAGACTGAATGTTTTTGTCCACCCAAAATTCATATGGTGAAGCCTAACCTTCAGGGTGATTATTTGGAAATAGGGCCTTGGAGAAGTAATTAAATTGTAATGAGGTCAAAAGGTAAACCCTAATCGGAAAGGATTGGTGTCCTTATAACAGGAAAAGGAAAAAAAAAACAGAGTGCTCTCTCTACACCATGGTAGGACACAGCATCAAGGTAGCCTTTTGTAAACTAGGAAGAGACCTATTACCAGAAAGCTAATCATGTTGATACCCTAGTCTCAAAATTCCAGCCTCCAAAATGTGAGAAAATAAGTTTCTGCTGTTTAAGTCACTCAGTCTGCGGTAATTTTTATGACAGCCTGAACTGATTAATACATACTAAATATCCTGCTGATTCTCCTTATACACATATATCTTTGCCCTAACTAGAATTTAGCTAACCCATTTTTCCTTCTGCTTTCATTTCTCAACAGACTTCATTTATTCTTCTTGCCTTCATTTATTTGTTTTAAAAAAGTTCAGAAAATTACAGAGACTATAGAACACCTGTGTTTCTTATCATAAGAAATTAATAAGTATCCATGCAATTTATGATAAAGAATTTTTAACAAAATTTTTACTACTGGAATTGCCACTCTGTTGTCTCATAGACACTGCCAGAATTATTGCACTGGCTAAAGGTTAATATCCTATCTAATAAAAGAGTAATATGCAAATTGACCATACCTTCACTATGCCCACCAGCCAATCAGGATCAATATGCAAATTAACCCCAACCAAGATGGCTGTGGCCACAGAGAGAAGGAGGGAGGCTTGGATTTCCCTGGTGATGGAGGAAGCCAAGCTTTCCACACACCCTCGCAGGCTCAGGCCTCCACTCAATGCTACAAAGTTTCAATTATAGAAGATACATAAATCCCAACAGAAATGGCAGCAGCAATGGAGCTGGAGAGAGGAAGGGGCTAGGGTTGCTCTGGCTATGGAGGAAGCCAAGCTTTCTGCAGCCCTGGCCTACCTTGGCCTCTGCTTAAGGCTACAAAGTTTCCCAAGAGAAATGGCTGTGGCCCAGAAGCGAGCAGGAGACTTGGCTCTGCTCCAGGCTACAAAGTTTCAATTGTAGAATATAAATAAATTCCAGATACCAGGACCTCTGCTTGGGTCACTGGGGGGCATGACCATCCTGCAAACCACCACAGGTCTCTCACCCAGACTGCCCCACACCCCAAGGGAACCCCCATCCTGAGCTGGGACACCATTCAGGGCAAACCACCTGGCCCTCACCCATGCACCAGGCATCTATCCCATCTAATAAAAGAGTACTATGCAGATTGACCATCACTCCAACACACAAGATGGCTGCCCCCAAGTAGTCAAAGATCCTTTCCCCGTGTAGTTAAAGATGGCCACCACAAGATGGCCAGCAGGGGAGGGTAGTTGGGAGGGACAAGGCCTACAAGGGAGGGCAGTTGGGGGCAATCAAACTTGCAGGGGAGGGCAGTTAGGGGTGACCAGGTCAGCAAAGGAGGGAAGTTGGGTGCAACCAGACCAGAAGAGAAGGACATTTGCAGGGGACACAGGCCTGCAGGGGAGAGCATTTGGGGGGGGGGGACCAGGACTGCAGGAGAGGGTAGTTAGTGGTGACCAGGCCTGTAGAGGAGGAACGTTGGGGGCAAACAGGCTGGCAGGGGAGCAGTTAGGCATCAATCAGGCTGTCAGGGGAATCCTTAGGGAGTGATTAGGCTGGCAGGCAGAAGTAGTTAGGGGCAATCAGGAAGCAGGCAGGTGAGCAGTTGGGAGCCAGCAATTCTGGGTTGTGAGAGGGATTTCAGTAGGATCAGGCCTAAACGAGCAGTCAGACATCACTTGAGGGGTCCCTGATTGGAGAGGGTGCAGGCTGGATGGAGGGACACCCCCCTACCTTCCATGCACGAATTTATTGCACCAGGCCTCTAGTAATGTAATAAATACTACCAATATCTTTATACATATAAAAGTCTAAGTGACCATCACAACCAAACAGACAATGAAACAGACAGTGTGGGGTGACTAGGCCAGCAGGGGGGTTAGTGAGGAGTGAGCAAACGACCGAGCAGCAAGCTGCGTGGGGCAACCAGGCCCACGGGGGGGGGGGGGGGGAACAATTGGATGTGACCAGACTGGCAGGGGGAGCAGAGGGGGGAAATCAGGCTGGCAACCACCAGTCCATTTTCTATTTCAATGAATTTAATTATTCTGGGCATTCAGATATATGGAATAATATGTGATCTTTTCTTTCTGGCTTGTTTCAGTTAGCATAGTATTTCAGAAATTTGTCCATGTATCCATGTATCACTACTTAATTGCTGTGTATGTATGTATGTATCAAAATTTGTTTATCTTCTTACCTGTTGATGGATGATTTCATTGTAATGTGTCTCAGGTTGTATCTGTTTGAGCTTATTCCAGTTGAAGTTTTTGAGCTTATTGGATGGGTGGAGTCATGGCTTTCTTCAAATTCAAGAAGTTTTCACCTCTTATTACTTTCTTCAAGTGCTGCTCTGCTACTTTTCTTCTTTCTTCTCCATTTTAGATTCCCATTATAGGCATTGTGGTATTCTTGATGTACTTCCACAGGTCCCTTAGGCTCTGTTCTTTTTTTATTAATTCTGTTTCTTTTCTGTTCCTCAGAATGGATAATTTCATTGCTCTATCTTCAAGTTTGTTGTATAATTTTTTTCTTCTTATTGTTCAGATGTGCTATTGAAACTCTCCAGATATATATTTTTTTTCATTTTGGGTATTGTATTTTCAGCTCCAAAATGTGTGTTTAGTTCCTTTTTATCATTTCTGTCTTTTTACTGGTATTCTCTGTTCACACACTGTTCTCCTGATTTCATTTAATTCTTATCCTTTAGCTTTTGAGCATATTAAAGGCAGTTACTTAAAGTCTTTGTCTAGTTAGTCCCATATCTGTGCCTCCTCGGGGACAGTTTTTGTCAACTTCTTTTTCCTGTGCATATGCCATACTTTCCCATTTCTTTGTATAATGTATAATTAAAAATAGTATATTTCAATATTTTATACATTAGCTCTAGAAATAAGATTCTTTGCCTTGGGTGGGTGGGGGTGGTGGGGGTTAGGATTTGGCTGCTATTGATAGCTATGGGCTGGAGCTATACATTTTCTAGTGACTTTTCCAAAGTAATTTTTCAAAGACTGAATTTTTTTGTTATGTATGGCAACTTAAGTCTTTGTCCTATTATCTTAGTGGCTAGCTAGTAACATAACTCAGGTATCTTTAAATGCCTGGAGAAGAAAAACACCCCTCTTCATCTTTGCATATTGGGTCTGAGTAGATATACTCTTTTAAATTAAGCTAGGCTGTCTATAACTCTGTCTCAGCCTGCACCTCCTGCTTGTATAGAATCAATAAATGAACCAGAGTTGCAAAATCTTGGATCCTCTCAGGTCTCCACTGAGCATGTGTCCTTATCTTGGCATGAGCTTAACATTACAGCTTCCACAGTATATAATGGTAGCCTTACAAAACACTATTCCCTCAGATATATACCTCTTAATTCTTCCTTCCCAGACATTTTTGTCTGTCTGCTGTGTATTCTGTTTCTTACCCCATTGCTATAGGTTGTTACCAGTAGAGTATATCATTAAATGCTTTCAATATATTCTGCCACCCAGAAAGGCTCTCTCTAGCCAAAGGTGGGAATGATTAATATCTTACTCATTTAAGTGACTCAATATCTCAGATAAGTTATTCTCTCATGGAAAAAAGATACATATTGAATGGTCTTTATAGAACTAAAATAAAAAATTTAGTCAACTGTTTAGAATTTTCTTTTAAAAATTTTTACTCCCTTTATTGATTAAGTTATTACAAATGTGTTCTTTTCCTCACATTGCCCCCACCTACCCAATCTTGCCTTCACCCTCCACCCCTGTTTCTGTGTCCATTGGTTAGGTTTATATGCATGTATAAAAGTCCTTTGGTTGATCTCTCCTCTCCCTTACCCCCCGCTTACCTGCACCCTCTCCCTCCTTCCCTCTGAGATTTGATCATCTGATCGATGTTTCTCTGTCTCTGGTCTGTTTTTATTTATCGGTTTATGTTTTTCATTATAATCCACCATTGAGTGAGATCATGTAATATTTATGGGTGCATTTGTGAGCCCCCACTGGGCACGTGTGATTTCAACCAAGGACGCAAAGCAGCAAAAATTGGGACATCCTGCTCCCCAGCTGCTGATTTCTGGACACCAAAGTTGCTCATTTCAAGCTTACTAGCCTACATCAAGAAAACTCATTTGCATTTAATGTTATTATTGATAAGTACTTGTTTGTCCTCATTTTTATTCTTAATGTTTGTGTTTCTTCTTGACTTTCTGTTTCTTATTTTTACAGCATTCCCTTTAGCATTTTTTTAAATGCTGGCCTGGTATTAATAAATTATCGTAGCTCATTTTTGTCTGTGAAGCTTCTGATTCCACCTTCAATTTTGAATGATAACCTTGCTTGATATAGTATTCTTGGATTCAGTCCCTTGCTTTGCAACACTTTGTATATTTCATTCTATTGCCTTCTGGCCTGGTGTGTTTCTATTGATAAATCAGTTAATATTATAATAGGAGATCCCTTGTAGGTAACTTTCTGTCTCTCTCTGGCAGCCTTTAAAATTCTTACTTTGTCATTGATTTTTGATAATTTAATTATGATGTGTCTTAGTGTTGGTCTTTCGGGGTTCATCTTGATTGGGACTCTGTGCTTCTTGGACTTCTGTAGTTTTGTTTTTTTTTCTTGCCAATATCAGGGAAGTTTTCAGTCATTATTTCTTCAAACTGGTTTTCTATTCCTTGCTTCTCTTCCTCTATTTCTGGTACCCCTATTATGTGGATGTTGCTTTATTTTGTGTTGTACCAGGCTGAGGGACCCACTGGTGCATGAATCCATGCACTGGGCCTCTAGTAAACCTATATATGCTTCTAAATACCTCAGAGTGGGCTTTATTTAAGACTCTATACCAGAATGTTAAAACTGTTATTTCTCATAAATATTCCCAATGCCAAAATTGGCAACTTCTCCTAAAACTGGACAGAGAACCACTTTTTGTTCTTTAATTATTTTAGTATTACTATAAATATGGCTTAACATTATATGTAAAATTATTTGAAATATGGTAGGTTTGTGATATTGAAGTTGTTCTTAAAGTATCAAAAAGAAAAGGGTCTGCTCCTAACAAATCAGGATATAAAATGGATGCTATTCACCATGAATCAGGGAATTTGAGTCACTATATATGCAGACAATAGATGATTATCAATAGTTGAAATATTTTAGTTACCCATCAAGGACAGCATTGAGGTAGAAGCATTAGGAGTACTTGGTCTTCACAGAATAGAGTGAAGTGTTAGGAAAAATACTAACATTTCTGTACTGTTAATACCATTTAGGAGCAATAGAGAACCTATGAAAAATATTCTGAAGTAACCCCTGCAGGGACAGGAATATTCCAGTTTAAAAGATAATAATATAATATCAAGTCAGAATTTTTTAAAAGAAATATAGATTCCTAAATCAGTATTGCTCATTCATCATCTAAGACATGCTACCAGGCCCTTTATATTTTTGTATATACCTTCTGCCAAATGGACTTGAATATACACTGTTGTATCAAGTTGAGTGAATGAGAAGAGTGAATGAGAAGATGAAACTCATGGCATAGTTTAAAAATGCATATATTCATGATGAAGTTAAACAAATCCATGACTCTCAACCACATCTTAGGACCAAAATCAGCAAAGATAGTCAGATTTTCATTTATACCCATAGCCACTGGTCAGAGAACAGATTGTGATGTATGTGTTTGGGGGAGATGAGCGCACCTTTACAGTGTGGGTGGTGGATGTCTTGTCTCCTTAGAATCCATCACTACTGCACTTGTTGGCCTTGGGGAGATACATACCAGGATAAGCATGGTTTCCTTTGGATACTTTATTTTCAAATATCATACCATGCCAATTCAATTGTCTCTGAGACTGGCAGAAAACCACTTTCCTTTGTACAGGCTCATTTATGTTTTCTCTCTATCTAAACAGCAAAAGGCAGTGTTAACTAATACATTTTGTATTAACCCAAGATTAGACTGGTAATTTTCCAATTTAACTTTACACATGTTTTCAGTCCTTAAGCTAATTGCAGAATAGAGTACTTATTAGCAGAGTAGAATCAAACTTCAAACTTCTAAAGTGGCTTAATTGTCTCTGTACCAGGAACATTAATTAAAAGAATTAACACTTCCTTGGCAACTAAAGACCCAACATTCTCTATGTAAGAATGATGAAAAGCCTAAGGCTTATATACCTATCCATAGCCTAGGGGAAGAAATATTCTCTGGAAACTGTCCTAAGCGGGCATTTTTTTTCATAAACCTGACATTATATGAATATAGATTGGAATTTTGTTTGTTGTTTTGATTACAATGGGTTGAAGATACACGGATATACACTAGATCCTTTCTAGGGTTGTCCTCAAATCAGTAGTATTGAAAATTCTTGAAAATGTTGAGAAATACCAAATCTTTAATAATTTTATTAGTTAGTTCATAAAAGTGGACATTTTGTGAGAAGAATGAACTTCAGGGTAAGTGCAGACAGATAGCGGGAGAAAAAAGTCCATAATCAGAAATGAATTAAAAATGAGAGTTCAAGGTTAAGTTACCTTAATGGGGATGGTCATCCTATTGATTATTTTAGCATTCATTTTCTGCCAAACTGTTGGGGCATTATTATATAGAAGAGAATTAAAGCCATCATATAAGTCAGTGACAAATTCAGCTTCCCCGAATAAGGCCAAGTAGCTGCTAAAACCCTTAGACGGTAATGCTCTAAAATATTCCTCAGGTTTGAGCAATCTAGAAATGGTAGGAAAAGCAAAAATAATTTGACTAAATGACATTTTTATTGCCCCAGTGAGAGAAAAACACAAATGACTCAAGTATTTTAATAAGGTTTAAGATTCATTTAAAGAATTTTCATGATTTGATTGCATTTATATTTTGCTAACATGAAACCACACAAAATCTGTTCCCTAAAGAAGAGACAGAAATGTTAATAGGAATTATACTAGAATATAAATATTACTACTGGGAAAATGACTGTTTAAATTAAAGCAGGACATAGATTTTAGCCAGTAAATAGTAGTCTTGGCTTAATGTTTCTCTAAAGATTTTCATTTTATGACAACCATATATATGTGGGTTGGCTGAAGTCAAATTCATTTCATAACTTTCAAGATGGTAAATTACTTCTGCAACAACCTCCAGTTTCTTATAAATAGAACCACTGTAAAATAGTTTTAAAGCTGAGAAATAAAAAGTGTTTTTCTCTAATTCTGTTAGTAAACAAAAGGTACTTTTTTCACTTTCTCTCTCTCTTTCTCATCTCTCTCTGTCTCTGTCTTTCTCTCTTTTTTGTCATGTCATTGGACCAGAAACACTGATCTATTTTTTTAGCATCTAACAACTGTGGTGGGTGCAAAGTACCTCACTTAATAGTTTGTCTCGACATATTTATTTGCAAGCAGGGAATAAAATACATTGGTGAGATGCTGACTTTCAATGTTGCCTGCAAGAGACCTTGACAAAATGGTCATTTCCTCCTAGACACCAAATTCCAGCATTGGAAATTCCTGATCATGGATACTTTAAGTATATCTCTCTCCTAAATAGTGCTGAAAGTGACCAACCCTGCACGCTGCTAAAATTTTCTGTATTAAGTATACAATCAAAATAAATGTTAATCATCTTTGACAAGGAAACACCAGTAAGTTAAAAATAATTAAATACATTTTACATAGGCTGCATTTTTATGATTATATATTTTCCAATGTATTCAATATTTTTACTATCCATTTGGATACTCTCCAAAAGCAAATTTCCCAATGTGGCGTAGCAGCAGTGGGTATGGAAACAAGTGGAAAAGAACTGATATGCTATGCCCAGACTGAATCTATGTTTTCCCAATTATCAGACCATTTTTCACCTCCTCAAATTCTTCTATATCCATCAAAACATGTTTGAGGGTTGCACATTGCTCAGGAACACAGTTGGAATTTGGCAGTGTGTTCATCCAATGAAACAGCAGAAATGCCAGATTACATTGGTTTTCTCTGTGCTCTTCATTCCATCATTCTCTCTGTTTTTCTGACCCATTCTTTTGTCCTGCCCATTGGGTCTTACGTTTCCAATAGGCTCTTTTTGAAATAGTCTTGTCCCTTCTCCATCACTTTTTAATTTTTATAAAATACGTTTTATTGATGAGAGAGAGAGAGAGAGAGAGAGAGAGAGAGAGAGAGAGAGAGAGAGAGAATGATAGAAACATCAGTGATGAGAATTATCAATCAGCTGCTTTCTGTATGCCCCTCCACTGAGAATGGAGCTTGGGATCAAGCCCATAACCAGGGCACATGCATATTTCTCCTTGTAGGTTTTCACCTCACAAATGTTGGCATTTGCAGTTGCCAGCTGCCCGAGTGCCCTATTTCCACCCCATTTCTGATGCCAGAACCTGAGATCCACACTAGTCTCCATCACTGCAGCTATACTAGTACACATGCACGATGTAACCTAGGCCCCCACCGTGGACCCCCTGATGTGTACATGCCCATGGATAGCCCCTATAGCCTTGTAAGTGCACACTGACAGCCCAGGATCCCACAGCTGCTCATTGATCTGGACCTGGCATGGCATATGTTACTGGTCTGCACAGCTACATGTGCCTGAGAATAGAACATTAAGGTTCTCATCATAACAATAACAAATTATAATTATGTGAGTTAAAGGATAAGTTAACTAACTTTATTGTGGCAAAATTTCACAATATAATCATGTATGAAATCATCACACGGTACACCTTAAACTTACACAATATTATATGTCAATTATTGCTGGAAACCAGTCCTTGTCTCACAAATAGAAAGGTGTGGACAGGAAGCCCAGAAGGCTGGTAAACAACCTTAATTGCTCTGAAAGGTCAGAGCTAAAAAACATTGTTAACGGAAAGACCTGTGTTTGTTTTTGTGTATTTCTGTTATTGGAATTTTCTGCCTAAAGGCTATGGGCGGGTCCTGTAGTCTTAGTAAAAGGGATAGCCAGGCCAGAGCTCGGTGCAGTCCTTCCACTAGAGATGGGCTACCGCCTGGCCCCCATCCCCCAAATTCATACTTTTCTAAGTCTTCATTTGTGTGCAGTCTTCTCCAGAACCCGAACCCTGAACTGGAACCCCGAACCACACTGGATGTGAAAGGAGTTTCTGCCTCTGGCGCCCGACTTGGTGAGTCTGTAGGAGATGATATTTTTCGCCTAAGAGCGAAGGAGGAACGTTGCATCAAGAAAAGTTGTGGAAATTTCACTGCACGCAAAGCCCATGGACTAAGTGCAGAGTCGTGATCTGTAAGTAGGGTGAGAATGGCTTTTTCAGCCAGGCTAATGAGGAAGAATTAGATTGTAAAATAATGTGGTTTCTTGTTCAAATTAATATCTTAGTTCATATTTGGAATCTAAAAACTGTAAGGAGAACTGCTCCACTGCTGAAACCGCCTCTGGTGCAGAGAAATTCACAGGTGGCAGGAGAGGACAAGGCTATCTGCTCTCCCACAATGAGATTGTTTAAGGTATTGTTTAAAAAGTATATAAGAACTCGCAGGGGAATGCAAATCTTGGCCAAACTGGTTGTTAGTTATTACTTTGGGAAGCGAAAAAGAAGGAAAAAATTTAAGATCTATCTTTTAAGCATGAAAAAATATGTGGCCAAATCTGTGTTGATGCTTCCCCCAAGTAAGCAGGGTGTGGGGGAAGGGAAAAACTTGGCAATCCAATATAGAAGCCCACTCTCCCAGTGTGCTAAATTAAGATTTCCTTTCTCGCCATGAAAAAACCTTAAAAATTTAGAAATGTGTCTGGAATTTCTGTGCTTGTGTGGAGATAACAAAGATGTAAGGCAGAATGTGCACATGGTCCGATTTCAGACATTTAGATTGGCTTCAGCTGGAATCTTTCTGCAAAAGCTACAGAAAATGAAAAACCCAGAACTGGTTTTTCCTAAGGAAAAAAAATAAAAAATCTTCTGGAAAGAAATTCCAACTAATTCCAGCAACAGGATTCACATTTTCATAATAAAGAGAAGTTTTTAAAATGCTAAAGAACCTTGTTAAAAATTAACTTTTAAGGCGTTTAAAAAAAGCAGTAAATTCTCTGTTATAGAATTTATCCAAAATAAATGTCTTAAAGTAATCTGAATTGGATTTGAATCTCTAAAAAAATTGTAGAAATATAGATAAATAATGTATTAATTATATAGATCTTTTAAATAGCCCAGGTAATGGAAGAAGAAGGGTAGTTGCCCTTCCCCCAGCATACAGGTAGACCAGTTTCCTGCCAGCAGCTATCTTTGAAGAATGTGGTAATTTATATTTGAATGGCTAGAGTTGTGCTTCTTTTTATTTATTTTTTAATATTTTTTTTAAACCTTATTGTTCAGTTTATTAATTACATTGTTCCCCCTTTTTTATTCCCCTATACCTCCCCACCACCCTGTACCCATCCCACTCTCCACCCTGATCTCCCCCTACCCACTGTCCTCTCCCATTGTTGCAAGATTTTTGTCCAGTCTTTTGTTGCACTTCCCACACCATTTTTCTGCCCTAGAATTGTCAGTCCATTCCCTCTCCATGTCCATGATTCTGTTATATTCACCAGTTTATCCTGTTCATCAGATTATTAATTCACTTGATTTTTATATTCATTTGTTAATAGATGTGTACTTGTTGTTCATAATTTATATTTTTACCTTTTTATTCTCCCTCTTCTTAAAGAATATCTTTCAGCATTTCATATAATATTGGTTTGGTGGTGATGAACTCCTTTAGCTTTTTCTTATCTGCGAAGGACTTTATCTGATCTTCAATTCTGAATGATAGCTTTGCTGGATAGAGTAATGTTGGTTGTAGATTCTTGCTATTCATTACTTTGAATATTTCTTCCCACTCCCGTCTGGCCTGCATAGTTTCTATTGAGAAATCTGCTGACAATCATATGGGTGCTCCCTTATAGGTAACTGTTTTTCTCTTGCTGCTTTTAATATTCTCTCTTTATCTTTTGCTCTTGGCATTTTAATTATGATGTGTCTTGGTGTGGTCCTCTTTAGATTCCTATATTTTGGGGTTCTGTGTACTTCTTAGGCTTTTAAGTCAGTTTCTTTCACCAGGTGGGAGAAGTTTTCTGTCACTATTTCTTCAAGAAGGTTTTTATTACCTTGCTCTCTCTCTTTTTCTGGCACCCTAATAATTGGGTTGTTGGCATGCTTGAAGTTGTCCCAGAGGCCCCTTACACTATCTTCAATTATCTGGATTCTTTTTGTTTCTTGCTTTTCCAGCCGAGTGGATTTTGCTTCTTTGTATTTCAAATCTTTGACTTGGTTCTTGTGGCCCTCTGGACTGCTTTTAGGACTTTGTGTAATATTTTTTATTTCAGTCAGTGTATGCTTGATTTCTAGTTGGTCCTTTTTCATATCTGTGAGGTTCTCATTCATATACTTGGAGGTCTTGTTCATTTCCTTGTAGGTATCATTCATTTCCTTGTTGGTCTTGTTTATTTCCTCATAGTTCTCATTAAGTTCATCGGCCTTTTCTAGGAGCCTCTTGAAAAGCCTTATAACTGTGGTTTTGAATTCTATGTCTAGTCGTCTTTTTTCCTCCATTTCTTTCACAGCTGATTTCTTTTATTATCTCTGCATTTTGGCGGCTTTATGTGGTAGATGTCCTCTAAGGGACAATGGCTCAGCCTCCCCAGTTACCTGAGTTGGGTACTCTTACTGCAATCCTTTTTGGGTTATACCGTGTTTTTTTTTAATTTAAGCCCAGCGTGTTGTTGTTAGCCCTAGGAGGTTTTAACCTCCAGGCCAATTGGCTGTGAAGGGAGACTGTGTTCAGGTTGGATGGGCGGAGTCTCTGAGCTGAGCAGGCAGCCTCAGCTTCAGCTACGTCCTATGCATCGCTCGCGCACGGGTCTCTGTTGGATGGGAATGATTGCAGGCACCTCCAAGAGAAAGCCGCTAGTCTCTACCCCTTGCCAGACAACTCTGCCTCTCCCCAAATGAGTCTGCACACCCAAAGTTTCGCCCAGGGTTGAAAACAAAGCAGTCCAGTGGTCTTGGGGACCAGGGAGCAAGTCACCAGGGAGCAGTTTACATGAGCAAACTGCTGTTCTGAGCAACCTGGATTCTCAGACTAGGAGACTTCTGCTGTGCCTGGCTTCCAGGGTGCGTATCCCAGACCTCAGACCTCATCTGGCATAGGGGAATCCGTGCAGTGGGATGTCTCTGCCCTCCCTGTTGGCGAAATCCAGCCAGGATTGCTGCTGCCAGCCCTACAGCCCACGCGCGCAGCCATGGCTCCTAACCTCTGTTTCCACGCATATCTTCAAGGCTGCGCTCCGCCGCTCTTCTGAGTCTCAGTGTCCCACCTTTACTTTTATTTGTGGAGTTTTCACTCAGCCAGCTGTCTGGTGATTCTTGATGATGTTTGTTTTGTTATGTTGTAGTTTTTGAATTGTTGCGCCCGGCAGAAGAATAGGTGTTTACCTATACCGCCATCTTGGTTGCTCTCCAGTTTTGCTTCTTGACTTCCCCAGCAGAAAAATCTTGGTTGTTTTGAAGCATCAAGCAGCTGGGGCAAAAAAAATCTGTTTCGGTAACCTAAAAGTTTTTCCCCGAGGTGGCAAACTCTCAAAGAACTTCTGAAATCAGTTTCCCACCAGTAGCCATTCTTTAAGGACAATTTTTGCATTTGAATACCTGCAGTCTTATTACTCAGTTACCCCAGGCAAAGAAAAATAATGGACACTTTAAAAGGTCAAGCAGGTAGCCTGGGCCTGTTAACCAAATGATAAAAACTTGTTTAATAATATGAGTTTGCTTCCTCCGGAGAAAAACTTAGAGAACAGAATTAAAGCAATTAATTGATTATGTCTTGTATAACATATTTCTTAGAAATATAAAGTGTTATTAATCTAATAACTGCTAAATGTTTGACTTTCCAATTTTAAAGTTCAAAGTATAAATTAAATTGGAAAAAAATGTGGTTGTGGTAATTATATGTCTAAAGTATAAGAACTTATTTTTGAAAAAACTAAATTGTTGTGTTTTCTCTGAAAATAATTAGGAATTCAAAATAAGTTGCTTATTGGGCTAATTAAAAAACAGGATAAATTCTCTGATACAAACCAAATTTTTCAATGCAGAAACTAGTCTAACTTGGATTGATATCTGAAGATAATTATAAAAAGTATTGTAATCTTTAAATCATATATGGATGTAGATATATTTGATGATATATACATGTTAAATTTTCAAAGCCTTAACAAAGATGATTCTTGGAAAACTCCAAGGGCCTGGAGTATTACAAGAAATTTATTCTCTCTTCTTAAAGGAAATATTTTAAAATTTTAACAGATCTAATATACTTGAAAATGCATGGAAAGCCTTATCAAATAAAAATTAATGAATATATTTTAAATGTTATGAAGGTTTTGGCCTCTAAGAAGGGAAAATGAAGTAACTAAATATTTCTTAAAACCAAACACCAGTATTAAAAATAATAAAAAGCCCATAGCCACCTGCAATTTTAATTAAACTAAAGGCAGGGCAACATTTGTGGCTTGTGAATCAGATGTAAACATTTACTAAATTTGCTTTCTTTTTAAAATGAGGATGCCTACTTTAAATACTTTAAAAAAGTAGTTTTTAAATTAAAATTAAGATTTTCAGATAAATGAAAAGCTAATGTCTTTGTAAGCAATTTGATTAAGTATTCTAAGTTACTAAGACTTCCCATGGTCCCTCTGAGGGTGTAAATAAGCCTAAGGGGATACTCTTTAAAAAATAAAATTCTACCTTAACAAGGAGAAATTTGAAAATTTTGAAATCTCTTTCACTGTTATTTACAGAATAAAATTAGAATTGTTATTAAAATATTGAATCTAAGAGAACCAAGATGGCGGCATAGGTACACCTATCTTGCTGCCATACAGAGCAATTTCAAAACTACAACTTAACAAAAGAAAAAATGCCATCCAGAATCACCGGAAAGCTGGCTAAGTGAAAATTCCACAAATAAAAGTGAAGATAAGACACAGTGACTCGGAGGAGCAGCAGTGGACCGCATTGAAGATACACATGGAGTCAGAGGTTTGGAGCACATGCCAGCGGATAGGGTGGGCGACTGAAAACAGGCCAGTTTTCTTGAACAGGGGAGACAAAGACGTCCCATTGGACTCATTCTCTAGGTCTGGGCGAAGTCCAGGGAACCCACTATCATACAGGGTAAAAACTGGACAGTGGGAGGGCACACCGATGCTCCAGTGCTACAGGGGTCTGCAGGCTTGTGGAGAAGGTGAGCTTATGCAGAGTGTGCGTGAACTTGGGAACAACTCAGCTGCCTGACCATGCAGAGAGCACTGGTGACTTACTCTTTCATTCAGGAAACCATCAGACTGCATTGTTTTGTGACCTTGGGGAGACATTGGGTGTGCAGACTCATTTGGGGAGAGGCTGAATTCTCCGGCAGCTGGTGGAGATCAGCAGCAGCTCTCTCCCAGAGACCCTGAGGCATAGGACAGAGCTGACACTGTCTACTTGGCCCAGAGACTCCGCCCATCCAACCTGAGCATAGCTGAACATCACAGAATTGGCCTGGAGGTCAATCCCTCCAAGTGCTAACAACATTTAACCTGAGCTTTACTTCAACTAGACTATGCAACCCATATCCACCTCAGGTAACTGGGGAGGTTGAGCCACTGTCCCTTGTAGGACGTCTACCACACAAAGCTAATTGACCAACTCAGGGAAGCAGCCACCATCCAGAGACATGGAAAGAAATCAGATGTGAAAGAAATGGAGGGAAAAAAAACGACTGAACAGGGAATTCAAAACCACGGTTATAGGGCTTTTCAAGAGGCTCCTAGAAAAGGTCAAGACCTATAAGGAAAAATGCAAGACCAGCAAGGAAATGAATGAGACCCTCAAGGATATGAAAAAGGACCAACCAGAAATTAAGCATACACTGACTGAAATAAAAAATATTACACAAAGACCTAAAAGTACTCTAGAGCACCCCAAGAACCAAGTTAAAGATTTGAAATACAAAGAGTTAAAATCCACTCAGCTGAAAAAGCAAGAAACCAAAAGAATCCAAAAAATTGAAGATAGTGTAAGGGACCTCTGGGACAACCTCAAGCATACCAACATCCGAATTATAGGGGTGCCAGAAAAAGAGAGAGAGCAAGACAATGAAGACCTCTTTGAAGAAATAGTGACCAAAAACTTCCCACACCTGGTGAAAGAAATTGACTTAGGAGTCCAAGAAGCGCACCAAACCCCAATATATAGGAACCCTAAGAGGACCACACCAAGGCACATCATAATTAAAATACCAAGAGCAAAAGACAAAGAGAGAATATTAAAAGCAGCAAGAGAAAAACAGTTAGTTACCTATAAGGGAGCACCCATACGATTTTCAGCGGATTTCTCAACAGAAATGATGCAGGCCAGATGGGAGTGGCAAGAAATATTCAAAGTGATGAATAGCAAGAATCTACAACCAAGATTACTCTATCCAGCAAAGCTATTATTCAGAATTGAAGATCAGATAAAGTGCTTTGCAGGTAAGAAAAAGCTAAAGGAGTTCATCACCACCAAACCGATATTATATGAAATGCTGAAAGATGTTCTTTAAGAAGAGGAAGAAGAACAAGATAAAAGCATAAATTATGAAAAACAAATACACATCTATCAACAAATGAATATAAAAACCAAGTGAATTAATAAGCTGATGAACAGGATGAACTGGTGAATGTAACAGGATCACCAACATAGAGAGGGAATGGACTGAAAATTCTTGGGGAGAAAAGGGGTGTGGGAAGTGCAGCAAGAGACTGGACAAAAATCATGCAACTATGGGAGAGGACAATGGAGGGGGGTGAGAGTGGAGGGTGGGATCAGTACCAGATGGAGGGGAGCTATAGGGGGAAAAAGAGGGGGAACAATGTAATTAATAAACTGAACAATAAAGATTAATTAAAAAATAAAAATAATAACAAATAAATAAAATATTTAATCTAATCCATACTCAGCGTAACCTTAAAAGAAATTGTTTCAAGTGACAAAGATTTTTTAAATGAAACTCTCTGTAGACTAAAAAATAGTTTGGAAGGAAATAAAGAAATGTTTCTTTCAATTGTCTTAAGGATTGTAATTGAAAAATAATGCATTAGACCTCAAAAGGTGGAGATAAGAAAAGATGGTCTAAAATTTTTAAATGAGTTTCAGAAATTATTAGGGGACATTAACTGGTTAAGACTTTGTGTGAAGATCTCTACAGGAGCAATGATAAACTTATTTAATTTACTTAGAGGTGACTCTAATATTTTCTTTCCCCGAACACTAACATATGAAGCTAGGAATGAGTTGCTAAGAGTTGAGCAGGCAATGTACTCAGCCTAAGTAGCATGGGTAAAGCCCGAATTATCTTTAGTGGGACAAATTAACCCTCCTGTAAATAGTCCCACTGGACTCATCTTTCAAAATAAAAATTCTCCTGCCATTATTAAATGGGTCCACCTAGGGCATCAATCCTCTAAAACTGTGGATACGTATGTAGAACTATTGGCCCAATTAATATTTCAAATTAGAAGACATCATAAACAGCTTAGAGGGGAAGACTCCCAGTGGCTCTATCTCCCTCTCACTGGAAATCAATTAAAAATGTTGTTTCAGACTGATATAAATTGGCAAATTGGGTTAAGTGAATATTCAGGGGAACTTAGCTGTTACATATTAAAAGATAAATTACTACAAATTTTATATAATACCTCCATCATTATACCAAAAAATAATTGGCAGGAACCTATTCCTGGAGCTTTAACTGTTTTTACTGATGGGTCATCTAATGAGAAAGATACCTATCATACAATAAATTCAGACAAAGTCATACTGTACAGTCATACTTCTGTACTAAGAATTGAACTAGATGCTATTAAGGCTGAATTGCAAAATTTTCAAGAGCCTCTTAATATTGTCTCTGATTCCTTTTACGCTGCAAACTTAGTGAATAGAATTGAAACTGCCCAATTGAAGTGGCGTAGTCACCAAAGTTTATTTTTAATATTTAAACAAGTTCAGCAGATTGTACAACAAAGACAATATTCTTTTTATATCACTCATATCAGGGCTCATAGTGTCCTATCTGGTCCTTTAACAAAAGGAAATACACATGCTGACCAGTTGGTTGCTTTATTAAAAGAAACCTTAGAATCTTATCAGTTTTTACATCAGCCTGCCAAAATGCTGTCTAAACAATTCTCAATCACTCAACAGGCAAAACAGATTATTAAGGAATGTCCCACTTGCATGTTACATCTACCTCAAAGGCCTAACACAGGAGTCAACCCGAGAGGTTTGCTAAGAGACCATATCTGGCAAATTGATATAATGCATTATACTTCCTTTGGATGCCTTGGGGCATTACATGTCTCTGTAGACACCTTTTCAAAAGTCCTATGGGCTATTGAATCTACAGGAGAAATGGAAATACAGCTTATTAATCATTTCCTAACTGCTTTTGCCATCATGGGAGTTTCAAAAATTATTAAAACTGATAATAGGCCTGCTTGCTTACACAAGCTGTCAATTCCAGGAATTATGTAAGATGTGTAAAATTCAGCACATTACAGGGATACCATATAATTCCCAAGGACAGGCCATTATTGAATGACAGCATCAGTGGCTAAAGTCCCAACTTGAAAAACAAAAAGGGAGGATGTGGAGAAATCACCTGTGGGTAAGCCTTAATTACTTTAAATTTTTTCACTTGTGCTGCAAATGGAAAGATACCTATGGAGATACATTGATGTCAGAATATAACAAAAGAAAATGGTCTAGGTAAATCAGAGGACCCCGAATCTGGTTTATGGAAGGGACCCGATCCATTATTAACCTTTGGCAGAGGATATGCTTGTATATTTCCAGAGAATTTTTCCAAACCTGTGTGGATTCCTGCTAGAAATATTAAACTACAACAGGGATCCAAGAGGGAAACTAGCCAGAATAATGAGGACCTTGAACCTGGAGCCACACCTTACAGCTGCAGACAACCAACTACCTCAGTTACAGAAAGCAGCAACTCCAAGCAATCTACTGAAGATGAAGAACAGGAGGAGAACAAGCCAGACAACAAACAACCGTACAACAAACAGCCCAGAGACCACCTGGGGCATGGTTAAGAAGATAGTACAGAAGTCTGAGAACGTCATTCTTGCCATGATAGCAGTAATCAGCTGTACGGTAATATTACCTGGGGAAAATGGGTAAATATTTTGGACTTATGTTTCTGACCCTTCATGGGTAAGAACATTTATGTGGGCTGATTCCCTGCCTAATGTAGTCACCAATAATACCAAACATCTTGGTCATGGGAGGAACATGGGTGGGGCAAGGAAGTATAATTACACAGGTGTTGCCACCTAGCTTCCCTTTTTGCATGACACAAAATCAAACCACTGTTCCTTTATGTGTAAAATTAAAGAGAGTTTTCTATCTTGCATGGTCATCAAAGTAGGGGAGGCAAAAGCAAAAATACATCTACTATCACTACTTGCTCCTGGAAAGGTGCAAAAAATGTAATTAGACATTGTCTATATAAAAAGAAATTAACAGCCAGTTTCCAAGTTCTTGAGCAAATAATATCCTTACATGATATTATTCTACAATGTCATTATAATTTTTGATATTTTACAACATCATATTGTACAATTATTTCAAACAAACTTATAAATTAATCATTTGAATGATTGGCAGCAATTTAAAAAGGGCATGAAAGGATTTAATCCCTTCCACTGTGTGGAAGGCCTCTTAGGAAGGCACTTGATAATTCTATGTTGGCTATTTTTTGCCAGGAGAGACCCTCCCACAACTGTTGCCTGAGATTTCTGTTCATGCTGAGGTTGAAGCCTTGTGGTGGCTGGTACCATGAATCTGTCTCTCACCCAATGGTGTGAGCTAGGCTCTCCCTGGAGAAGAAATCTGGGTTTCCCAAGATATGTGATCAGTTCTGGGGCCCCAACAGCAGGTAAGGGGATCCCAAGGCAGGTGCTGGGCATGGAGGCTATGAGGATATAGGCAACTAAGGAGATAGAACTGCACCTCACATCACTCTGCTTGGCCCTGGGGGATGGCTTGTTAGCCAGAGATGGGTAAGATTCCTCAAGGAGGGAACAACCTAAGACAGGCAGAGTAGCAGAGGGACCATCAGGAGAGAATTTGGGGATCAACAGAGGAGGGGCACAGACCCTCACCCCCCCCAACATTCAGGGGCTTGAAACCTCACCCTTTCTGAAGGAGGTCTCCTGGCCCATGGCTGCGTCGCTTCCCATGCCCAGCTCAGATAAGAACCCAGATAATAGACAGAGGCTTGGCCCAGCCCTTATTGGAACCAGGTTACAAACAAACAGAGACTTGGCTGACAGCAGCTGCCCTATATCAAAATTCAGCTTAGCACCAAAAATTCTCATAGTTTACTCAAGAATGCAAATAATCGCTTTGCGAGGGAGGGAAAAAATGGCTGCAGAACGGAGGGATTAGATCTGAATCTGCTCACAGGGCAGAAGGAGGGAGCAGCTGAAAGTCACCCAGGGAGCGTTTGTTGGTGACTAGGGAGACAGCTGTGCTCCGGGAGAAGATAGGGGACTGCTGGGCTGGCCTCCCCAGCCAGAGCGGCCCCAGTACAGCTGGGTTCTCTCCCTGAGCCAACTGTGCGAGGAGGTGCGGGGAGGCAGACCAAGACATCTTGAAGGGGAAGGACCTGAAAATATACAGCTGCAGTACTGGCTGGACGGCTGAGAATCCTGGAACACCGGCTCCCAGTTGGCACGGAGGCGCGCAGAGTCCAGGGAGCTCTAAACTCCAGCACGGAAAGGTCAGATTTCCCTGGGGGTACTTTGGGCTCCAAACTGAGGGGGCTGGCAGACTGGGAGATCTGTACCTTGGAACTCAAAGCCGGGAGATCTGCACCTGAAATCAAATCTGTGGCTGTTGGAGCTGCTAAACATGGGAGAGGGCCCTTGGAGCCTGGTGGCAGAGTTAATCCCTGGAGCGCAATCAATTTGGACCTGACAGAGGAGGGAGACCCGGAAGATTTAGGGAGGGTCCTGGCTGCTAAAACAGCAGTCACCATTAGAGAGGCAGTATTGAATACCACAGGGACAGCAAAAGTTTAGTTCAGGATAGAGAGGACCAATAGACCCATAAGTCAATCTAGAAACACTGCCACCCAGGGGCCAAATCACAAATTGACTCTTGTGTGACACAGGGAATTGATTATATTTTCTCTTCGACCTTGGGAATACAGTCTATTTTCATCTACTCTTTAGTATATTTTACTCTACCTCAACTTCACCTTTATACCATCACTCTCTTGCTAATTTAGTGCCTTGTTTCCCATACACTTTTCCCACTTAAGATTTACCTTCATTCTTTCTTTTTACTCCCTGTTAAAATTTCACCCCACTGATATATCTAACCTCCAACCACCTACTCCAAGTCCATATATACCTCTAGCTTCTCTGACTTCACTATCTTAAGTGTTTTTATCCCTGTCCTGTTGTTGTTATTTACTTGACTATTGATTATATCGAATTTTTAAGCAGGTTTAAGAGATTGATTTGCTTATTCTTTTATTTTGGCTTGTTTTGTAGGGGGGGGTTATTTTTATTTTTGGTGTTGTTTCTTGTTTTGTTGTCCTCATTTGCATTGTTTTTTAGATAGATTTTCGCTTCTGTGTTCCCTCACCTCCCTTGATATTAGTAGTTGTATGTAATTTGTATCAATCTCCAGGTACTTGTTGCAGGTTGTGGTTCGGATTAGGGGCTGTCCTATAGGAGTTTTCACCCCACATTTATAATTTACCCTTTTTTTTCTTCTCCTCCTTTTCCCATTATCATTTTGGCATTCCTGTCTTTCTTTTGTGTGAGTGTGTGTGGGGGGGGGTCTCTTTTTTTTTAGTGTGAGTGTGGGTGTGTGAGTGTCTGTGTGTGTCTGGGGGAGGTTCTCTTTCTTTTTTTCTCACCTATCATTGGATTTCCTTTCTCTGGCGGTCACCTTTATTTGAAATTACCATTACTGTGACTACATTCCGGTTCAGTGCCTGGTGCATTGCACCTGGTTGTGTTGTATTTTGTGCCTTTAAATCAACGAAGGAGAGTGAGAACTACATAACCAGATACACAGAGAAGAGAGACCATGGGAAGACAAAGAAATAGCCCACATCTGAAAGAAAAAAAAGGCTCACCAGAAAAGGAAGTAAGCGAAATGGAAGTTAACAACCTGTCAGAGAAAGAATACAGAGAAATGGTCATAAGGTGGCTGAAAAGAATGGAAGACAAATTTGATAATATGAGTAAGAACCAAGAGGAAATGAGGAAGACCCAGGAAGAAATGATGAAGAGAATGAGAAATGAAGAAGAGCCAAGAAGAAATGAAAAGTGACATTGCTGAAGTAAAGAACTCAATAGAAAGTATTAAGGGTAGACTAGAAGAGGCAGAGGATCGCATCAGTGACCTTGAAGACCAGGTAGGAAAAAATAACAAAGTAGAGCAGCTTCTAGAAAAAAAAATTAAAAAGCAGGAGGTTAGCCTAAGGGAAGTTTGGGACAACATGAAACAAAAAACATCGGTATAATTGGGCTGCCAAAAGGACAGGAAACTGAGCAAGGAACAGAAAACCTGTTGGAAGAAATAATGACAGAAAACTTTGCTGATATAGGAAGAAAAATCCCACACAAATCCAAGAAGCTCACAGCGTCCCAAGCAAAATAAACCCCAAAAGACCTTCACCAAGTCACATTATAATTAAATTGGCAAACGCCAATGACAAAGTAAGAATCTTAAAAGCTGCCAAAGAGAGACAGAAAGTCACCTAAAAAGGAACCCCCATCAGACTAACAAGTGATCTCTCAACAGAAACCTATCAGGCCAGAAGGCAGTGGAATGAAATTTAGAAAGTCATGCAAAGGAAGGGTCTGAATCCCAGAATACTATACCCAGCAAGGCTCTCAATCAAATTTGAAGGTCAAATCAGGAGCTTCACAGATAAAAAAGGACTAAGGGAATTTGTCTCCACCAAACCAGCAATACAAGAA
Organism: Antrozous pallidus; assembly: GCA_027563665.1. Classification (NCBI taxonomy): domain Eukaryota; kingdom Metazoa; phylum Chordata; class Mammalia; order Chiroptera; family Vespertilionidae; genus Antrozous; species Antrozous pallidus. Next base: position 114,753,387 of record CM050509.1, read on the forward strand.
ATGCTAAAGGATCTGCTGTAAAAAGAAATAGGAAGCGAAGAAGGAAAACAGGGGTAAAGAACAAAAATGGCAACATATAAGTACCTATCAATAACAACTTTAAATGTAAATGGTTTATATGCTCCAATCAAAAGACATAGGGTAATAGACTGGATAAGAGAACACGCCCCATATATCTGCTGTCTACAAGAAACGCACCTTCGAAAAAAAGACACACACAGACTGAGGATGAAAGGTTGGAAAAAGGTTCTTCAGGTGAATGGAAATGAAAAAAAAGCTGGGGTAGTCATACTTATATCCGACAAATTAGACCTCAAATTAAAGGACATAACAAGAGATAAAGAAGGCCACTTCATAATACTAAAGGGAGTAATCCAACAAGAAGAAATAACTCTGGTAAACATATACTCACCCAATACAGGACCACCCAAATATATACAAAAACTCCTAGATGACATCAAGGGAGAAATAGACAGCAATACAATCATAGTAGGAGACTTTAATACCCCACTATCACCATTGGACAAATCCTCTAAACAAAAAATCAGTAAAGAAACATCAATCCTCAATGACTCACTGGACCAGATGGAATTAATTGACATCTTCAGATCATTTCACCCAAAAGCCACAGAATATACATTCTTTCCAAGTGCCCATTGGTCACTCTCAAAGATAGACTAAGTGTTGGTTAATAGGCAAAGTGTCTCCAAATTCAAGAAGATAGAAATCATATCAAGTATATTCTCAGATCACAGTGGCATAAAGCTGGAAATCAACTACAATAGAAACAATCCAAAGAAATCAAACACATGGAGACTAAACTGCATGCTATTAAACTATTACTGGGTTACTAGAGATATCAAAGAAGAGATAGAAAACATCATGGAAACAAATGACAATGATAGCACAACAATCCAAAATCTATGGGACACAGTGAAAGCAGTTCTGAGAGGGAAGTTCATAGCTCTACAATCCTACCGCAAAAACTAGAAACAGCAGCAATAAATTATCTAACCCAACAACTCAAAGAATTAGAAAGAAAGCAACAAGGAAAGCCCAGTGTAAGCAGAAGGAAGCAAATAGTAAAGATCAGAGCAGAAATAAATGATACAGAGACAAAAGAAACAAGACAGACGATCAACAAAACCAAGAGCTGGTTCTTTGAAAGAATAAACAAAATTGATGAACCTCTAGCGAGACTCACCAAGAAGAAAAGAGAGAGTACCCTAATAAATAAAATCAGAAATGAAAGAGGTGAAATAACAACAGACCCCATTGAAATACAAAGGATTGTTAAAAATACTGTGAACAACTCTACTCCAACAAACTGGACAACCTGGAGGAAATGGATATATTTCTAGAAAAATATAACCTCCCAAAACTCAATCAAGAAGAATCTAAACAACTCAATAGACCAATAACTGGAAGAAATTGAAGCAGTCATCATAAAGCTTCCAGCAAACAAAAGCCCAGGGCCAGTCAGCTTCACAGGGGAGTTTTACCAAACATTCAAGGAAGAACTAAAACCTATCCTAATCAGACTATTCCAGAAAATTCAGGAGGATGGAACACTTCCAAACTCCTTCTATGAAGCTAGCATCACTCTAATACCAAACCCAGATAAAGATGACACAATGAAAGAGAATTACAGGCCAATATTCCTCATGAATATAGATGCCAAAATCCTCAATAAAATTCTGGCAAATCGTATCCAGCAGTACATCAGAAAGATCATACACCATGACCAAGTAGGATTTATCCCAGGAATTCAAGGATGGTACAATATCTGCAAATCAATAAATGTGATACATCACATAAACAAATTGAGAGATAAAAAATCATATAGTCATATCAATTGATGCAGAAAATGCCTTTGACAAAATCCAACATCCTTTCTTGATAAAAAACTCTCAACAAGGTAGGAATAGAAGGATCATACCTCAACATAATAAAAGCCATATATGATAAACCCACAGCAAAGATCATACACAATGGGCAAAAACTACAACCATTTCCCCTAAGAACAGGAACAAGACAGGGTTGCCCACTTTCACCACTCCTGTTTAACATAGTACTGGAAGTATTAGCAGTTGCAATTAGACAAGAAGAAGAAATAAAAGGCATCCAAATTGGAAAAGAAGAAGTTAAGCTATCCTTATTTGCAGATGACATGATATTGTACGTAAAAAACCCGAAAGACTCCATAAAAAAGTTAGTAGACTTAATAAATGAGTTCAGCAACGTAGCAGGCTACAAAATTAACTCCAAGAAATATATGGCATTTCTATATACTAATAGTGAACTTACAGAAAGAGAGACTAAAAAAGCAATCCCATTCACCATCACACCAAAAAAATTAAGATACCTAGGAATAAACTTAACTAAGGAGGTAAAAGACCTATTCGTGGAAAACTACAGGACACTGAAAAAAGAGATAGAGGAAGATGTATACAGGTGGATGAACATATCATGTTCATGGATTGGGAGAATCAACATAATTAAAATGTCCATACTACCCAAAGCATTCTATAAGTTTAAGGCACTCCCCATTATAATACCAATGGCATATTTCACAGACCTAGAAAGAACTCTCCAAAAATTCATCTGGAATTAAAAAAGACCCTGAATAGCCACAGCAATCCTGAGAAAGAAGCAGAAAGTCGGTGGGATTTCCATACCAGATTTCAAGCTGTATTACAAAGCTACTGTTCTCAAAACAGCCTGGTGCTGGCACAAGAACAGATATATAAATCAATGGAATAGAATAGAGAATCCAGATATCATCCCAAACCACTATGCTCAATTAATATTTGACAAAGGAGGCATGAACATAAAATGGAGTCAAGACAGTCTCTTCAATAAATGGTGTTGGGAAAATTGGACAGATACATGCAAAAAAAATGAAACTAGACCACCAACTCACACCATACACAAAAATAAACTCAAAATGGATATAGGACTTAAACGTAAGACGGGAAACCATAAAAACATTAGAGGAATCTACAGGAAATAAAATCTCAGACATATGCCAAAAGAACTTCTTTGATGATAATGCTCCTAGGGCAATGGAAGCTAAAGACAGAATAAACAAATGGGACTACATCAAAATCAAAAGCTTTTGCACAGCTAAAGAAACCATCAACAAAACAACAAGAAAACCTACTGTATGGGAGAACATATTTGCAAATGTTATCAGTGATTAAGGTTTAATCTCAAGCATCTACAGGCAACTCACGCAACTCAATAAAAGGAGGACAAATGACCAAATTAAAAAATGGGCAACAGACCTAAATATAATCTTCACAAAAGAAGACAAAAGAAGGCCCAGAGACATATGAAAACTTGCTCAAAGTCACTAATTATCCGAGAGATGCAAATCAAAACGACTATGCCTTACCATCTCACACAGGTCAGAATGGCTTACATCAACACAACAACAAATGACAAATGCTGGCGAGGATGCTGAGAAAAAGGAACTCTCGTGCACTGCTGGTGGGATTGTAGACTAGTGCAGCCACTGTGGAGAACAGTATGGAGTTTCCTCAAAAAAACTAAAAATGGAGCTCCCATTTGACCCAGTGATCCCACTTCTAGTAATATACCCCAAGAAACTAGAAACTCGAATTAGAAAGGATATATATACCCCTATGTTCATAGCAGCACAATTTACCATAGCTAAGATTTGGAAACAGCCTAAGTGCCCATCAGCAGATGAGTGGATTAAAAAACTATGGTACATTTACACAATGGAATACTATGCCGCGGAAAAAAAGAAGGAGCTCCTACCATTTGTAACAACATGGATGGATTTGGAGAGCATTATGCTAAGTGAAATTAGCCAGGCAGAGAAAGACAAATATCACATGATCTCACTCATTTGAGGAATACAATCAGTGACATAGACTGATGAACAAGAATGAATCCAGAGACTGAGAAAAGTCCATCAGAATGTCAAACCTCAGGGTAAGTGGCAGGTGGTGGGAGTAAGGGGGAAAGTCAATATATTTGAACTCTTGAACTGAGGTAAGTGATTTGTGTTTTTACATCCCTGACAAAGTTTATATTAAGTTATAAAAAATGGCAGCTAGTTTGAGATTGAATTGATATGGCCTAGAGCTTGTCATATCCTATGGAGACCAATTCTTAGGCTAGGCCCTCCTTAACCTCCTGTGACACCATAATACCCTTACATGATATTATTCTACAATGTCATTATAATATTTGATATTTGACAACAGCATAATATACAATTATCCCAAACTAATTCTTTGAATATTGGGCAGCACCTTAAAAAAGGACAGGAAAAAAATTAATACCTTTCAGAAGGAATTAAGGCACTGGCAAGGCATCCGAGCATTCTATATTCGCCCTTCTTGCCCTTTCTGCCAAGAGGGACCTTCTTCTTACTATCCAAATACACATAGCTTATGCCTCAGTTTTCAGTTCAAAGTGTGGCTGAATCCTCTGGGCCGCTGGCACCATGGATCTGTATCTCGACCAATGGTGTGAGCTGGGCCCTCTCTGGAGAAGAAACATGGGTCCCCCGAGATATGTGATCAGTACCGGGACCCGCCAGCAGGCGAGGGGACCCCAAGGCAGGTACTGGACGTGGAGGCCAAGTGGGCATAGACTACAAAGGAGACAGAACTGAACCTCACATCATCCTGTTTGGCCCTGGAGGATGGCTGGTTAGCCAGAGATGGGTAAGATTCCTCAGGGAAGGAACAACCTAAGACAGGCACAGTCGCAGAGGGGCCAACAGGAGAGAGGTAAAAGGTCAACAGAGGTGGGGCACAGACCCTCACCCACAAACCTTGAAGGGGCTTGAATTCTCACCCCTCCTGAGGGAGGTCTCTTACCCCCACGGCTGCTACGCCTCCCACACACAACTCATACCAGATTCAGGTGGCAGACAGAGACTCGGCCAGCAATAGCTGCTCTATATCAAAAATCAGTCTATTACCAGGAATGCTCAGGACCTACTCAAAATTGCAAATATTCCTTTCCACTAGTATTTACAGGGTAAACTAAGATTTCTGCTTGAGTATTAAAATTGACAGCAAAATAGTAATCAAGTTTTCAGATTAATTTAAATTGGCCAAGTGAAATCAGTGAATACTCAAGAAAATTTTGGTGTACTGGACAAAAAGCTTTTCCTAAAACATTAACTAAAAAATCTATTAGTAGTTCATCTCACTGTAAAATTGCCTAACATCCAAAGAACCTAAAGCAGTCATATTTGTGTGCAAAAATTAAAATTTAAAATTACCAAGACTGCAAGATAAAATTTCCAAAAGCCCCCATTAATCAAAAAAGGGGAGAGGGCAGTGGGGTAATATCATGTAAGGAAAAAAATATCGAGTAAGTAAAATACATCTAGAAAATTCTTACTCCAATAAAGTAAATTCCATTTGTAAAACCAACTGCAGGACACCCATGAAAAAAACACACATGGTGTCAAAATAAGCCAAAGGAAAATCATTTAGGCAAAAATTTAAAAGATTCCCAAGTCTATTTTGCATAGAGGATCCCTTTGTTAACTTTTGGTCGAGAATGTGTTTGTGTGTTTGCAGAGAACAACTCCAAGACCATGTGGGTTCCTGCGACAGTGAGGAACTGACGGGCCTGTTCCATCCACGAGGATGGTCCAGAGATGGCCAACGCTGACGACACCTTGCCATGCTAGCAGTCGGCAGCTGTGTGTGGCTGCAGGCGGCCCAGGAACATACCAGAGAGGATGGATCTTGCATTGCCACGATGTGTCTACCATCTGGATACCATTGCTGACATCTACACATAAAGAACTATTTGACATTGAAACTGGGACTCAGAACAGTTGGACATTGAAACTGACACTCAAACTTTTTTTGCTCTTATACGTTTGTTTTCAGTATGCAGAGGCAAGATATTTTTGAAGAAAAGAAACATGGGAGAGTGATTGATATAGAGGCAGGGTGGCCTCGAACAGGCTGTCAAGCTACAGGGGGAAGGCTGGAGTGGAGGGGAGGCAGATGCTGGGGGAGATCAACCGAAGGACTTGTATGCATACATGTGAGCATAAACAATGAATGAAAGACTCTGGGGTGGGGAGGGAGGCAGGTGGGGACATATGCTGGGGGGTAGGGGATGCTGGGGGGAGGATATTGGGGGGGGAGGTAAACATATGTACTACTATTAAATATAAGTTATATTGTAAATAAAATTTAAAAAAATGCAAAAATAAAAATAAAATAAAATAAAAAAATAAGATGAAAAAAGAAAATTAATTTTTATTTGTGATCCTAACAGCAAGATACCCATGAAAAACACACATGATATCAAAATAAGCCAAAAGGAAATTGTTTGGGCAAAATAAAAATAAATAAATAAATAAATAAATAAATAAATAAATAAATAAATAAATAGGATCCCAAGTCAAAAGATTGATTCCTTTATTAATTTTTTTCAAGAATATGTTTGTATAGTTTCAGAAAACAACTCCAAGAGCATGTGGAGTCCTGCAACAGAGAGGAATTGTCAGGAATGCTCCAACCATGAAGACAGAAGGAGAAACAGTCCAGAGATGGAAGACGCTGATGACACCTTGCCATACTAACAGTCAGCAGGTGTGCTTTGCTGCACGTTGCCCAAGAACAAACCTGAGAGGGTTAGACTTGCATTGCCACCATTTGTCCACCATGCAGAACTGAAATATCATTGCTGACATGTACATATAAGGAACTGTTTGACATTGAAACTGGAACTCAAAAGACTGTTGGACATTGAAATTGGGACTCAAAAAACTGTTGGCCTAGAAAGAAACTTACTGCAGACTGATTGATTTGCCTCTCAGCATGGACTTTGTTGCTTGTCTCATTTTTTGTTCTTGTATGTTTATTTCTAGTCTGCAGATGCAAGATTTTTTAAAGAAAAGAAAGAGAGGAGATACCGGAAACCAATCTGTCTTACTAATAGAAAGATGTGGACAGGAAGCCCGGAAGGCTGGTAATCAACCTTAATTGCTCTGAAAGGACAGAGCTAAAAAAAAAAAACATTGTTAACTGAAACACCTCTGTTTGTTTTTTGTATATTTCTGTTATTGGAATTTCCTTCCTAAAGAATATGGGCAGATCCTATAGTCTTAATAAAAGAAATAGCCAGGCCAGAGCGCAGTGCACTCCTTCCATTAGAGATGGGCTACCACCTGGCCTCCATTTCCCAAATTCATACTTTTCTAAGTCTCTCTTCATTTGTGTGCAGCCTTCTCCAGAACCCGAACCCTGAACTGGAACCCTCAACCACGCAGGATGTGAAAGGGGTTCCTACAAATTATATCTCTAGAAAGCTGGAAAATTAAGTTTGGGGACCCACGATGTAGCCCAGTGCTTCTCATACTTAATGTACAGAGAGAACCACCTTGGGAGTCTTGCTAAAATGCAGATAAGCAGAGGATCATTCACCAGGTCTGGAATGAGCACTGAGATTCTGCATTTCTGACAAGCTCCCAGGAGAAGCTGATGCTGCTGGTCTTTCATGCAGTGTCCCAAAAGGCTAGGAATCCTGGTGGCTCACCCCATGTACTCTGCTTTTCCTGATGAGGAGAATAGAACTCTCTGGGCTCGGGAGTTCTGCCTTGGTGCAGAGCAGTGTTGGCCTAAAGGATGGGATGATACAGACTTTATTCACCGGTTCCTCCTATCCTCTTTGTGTGTGGTAATTCTCAGGGTTTTTTCCCTCTGCTTTATTGATAAAGCTTCTTAAGTGGGTCCCTGAGCTCTCTTACAGCTATATTTTTTTCATTAATAGCTGTTTAATTGTTGCATTTTGGGTGGATTGGCATCTGGGGTTTCCTATTCTGTAATCTTCGTGACTCCATTTAAAAATTTTAAAAGTAAGTATAAAGAACAGAAAGTACATAAAAGTATTATAAAGAGTGTTGAGGTCACTCATAATATTACTGTCCAGAAATAACCCTTGTTGACATTATAGGAATTGTACTTACAGACCATTACTTTTATACAGTGATGTTCTCATTTAACATTTTTGATAGAGTGGACAAAAAGAGACCGCATGCTAACCTGACTAGTTCAGGAAAGGCCAAACTCTGAGATCTAAAGTAACCACAAAGGATGGTCTGAAATTACTAGTAAAACTTTTTAACTAAAAAAAAACAATCTATGTTGGGTAGTAATGTCCTAGGTTGTCTTTCTTCTGTGACAAAGATCTACTTTGATCTTAACTGAGCCTCTTGTCTTTTTGCATTTAGATAACCTTTGGAATGTCAGGGTAACTTGTAACTTCCCTTTTTTCAGACTACTCAGAGCATTGAGATTCTGCTTCCCGCAATTGTCAACAGTTTGACTCAAATAAACTCACAAAAATTCTTCACAGATTTCAATGTTTATTATGTTAACAATAGGTTCTTGGAAATAGTCACTTTAACTGAAAGGACATAACATAAAACCAATTTTAGCACATGCGAATTCACATAAACAAGAGTTAAGTTCCTATGGCATATTTCTGGTCACATAAACAGTAACAAACTTCTAAATAAAGACCCAAAACATTTCTAATATTAAACATTGAAGTAAAGGTGAGCTATACATACAGTTAAGAAAGATGAATAAGTAAGAGAATTCTTTTCCAACCAATTTATTCCAGTTCAGGAGTGCAGGTAACCAGAGCCTATCCCAGAGCTCAGGGCAACAAGAGGGCACCCACCCTGGACAGGCTGCCCCTCCATTGCGAGGAGTATCACACACTCTTTCAGACTGGGACAATTAAGAAACTCTGATTTACCTCCTATTCATAGTTTTGGAATTTGGGAGGAAACTAGACTCCCTAGAGAAAACCCACACAGACAGGGGAGAACATGCAAACTACACCAACCTGGTACAGTGGAGCCAGCTGTAAAATTGGAAAGTAGTAACTGTTTGTGATTGGCTGTTTTCACTCAGCATAGTTCGGTGGAGATTCATCTAGGTAGTTGCATCACTACTTCATTTTTATTGCTGAGAAATATTTGATGGTATGGATGAATCACAGTGTATGTATTCATTAACCCATTAAAGGGCATCTGAGCTGTTTCTAGTTTTGAACTATTATTGATAAAAACTGCCCAAACATTCACATATAGTTTTGTGTGTGTACAGAAGTTTTCATTTCTCTGGGATTAATTCCAGATATGTAAATGTTGGGTCTATGATATTCTCATGTTACTTAAAAAAAAGCTGAATCTTCTTCCATTGTGGCTGTACAATTTTAAGAATTTTCAAGAATTTGAGAACATTTAAATTCTCATTAGTGATGTATGAACAATCCAGATTGGTGTTGTCACCGTTATTTATTTTGATGATAGTCAATTTATTATTTTATCAACCATGTCTTGGTGTCAAGTCTAAGAACTCTCTGTCTAACCTTCAATCTAGAAGAATTTCTGCTGTTTTCTTTTAAAATATTGAAAAGCTTTTCATTTAAATTTGTGATGTATTTTGAATTTTTTTACATAATATGTATATTTAGGCAGATGTTAATTTTGTAAAATTAAAATTCTCATGACATAAAGTTAACCTTTTTAAATGGTACAATTCAGTAGAACTTAGCACATTTAAGATGTTTTGCAACCACCACCTCTATTAGTTCCAAAACATTTTAAATACCCCAAAAGAAAATCCAATACCCATTAAGTAATCATTCCCCATTCACACCTCCCTGTAGCTCCTGAAGATCATGAATCCCCTTTCTGACTTTATCGGTTTACCTTTCTGAATATTTTATATGAATGAAATAATACAACATGTGGCATTTTTGTGTCTGGTTTCTTTCACTTACCATGATGATTTTGAGGTTTATCCACCTTACAGTGTTGGTTAACAGTATTTCATTTCTTTCTATGACTAAACTAGAGGGCCGGTGCATGAAATTCATGCATGGAGGGAGGGAGCTGTCCCTCAGCCCAGCCTGCACCCTCTCCAATCTGGGACATTCCTCTCACAATCCAGGACTCCTGGTTCCCAACTGCTTGCCTGCTTGCCTGCTTGCCTTCTTGATTGCCCCTAAACATTTCTGCCTGCCAACTTGATCACCCTCTAACCACTCCCCTGCCAGCCTGATTGATGCCTAACTGCTCCCTTGCCAGCCTGTTTGCCCCTAACTGCCCTCCCCTATGGGCCTGGTCACCCCTAACTGCCTTTGCCAACAGGCCTGATCACCCCAAACTGCTCTCCCCTGCAGGCCTGGGTCCCCTTGTACTGCCCTTCCCTGCAGGCCCAGTCCCCTCCAACTTCCCTCCTCTGCTGGCCTGGTTCCTCCCTACAGCCCTCCCATGCTGGCCTTCTTGTGGTGGCCATCTTGTGTCCACATGGGGGCAGCCATCTTTGATGATGTGGGGGCAGCCATCTTGTGTGTTGGAATAATGATCAATTTGCATATTAGTCTTTTATTAGATAGGATAGAGGTCTGGTGCATGGGTGGGGACCAGCTGGTTTGCCTTGAAGGGTGTCCTGGATAAGGGTGGGGTTCCTTTGGGGCATGTGGTGGCCTGGGCAAGGTGGGTGTGGTGGTTTGCAGGCCAGCCATGCCCCCCTGGTGACCCAAGTGGAGGACCTGGTATTTGGGATTTCTTTATCTTCTACAAATAAAACTTTGTAGCCTTGAGCAGATCTAAGCCTCCTGCTTGCTCTGTGGCAGCAGCCATTTTTTTGTATTTATTTATCTTCTATAATTGAAACTTTGTAACCTTGAGTGGAGGAGGCCAAGGCAGGCCAGGGCTGCAGAAGCTTGGCTTCCTCCATCGCTAGGGACAACTGAAGCCTCCTGCTATCTTCAGCTCCATGGCTCCTGCCATTTTCATTTATCTTCTATATCTGAAACTTTGTGGCCTTGAGTGGAGGCCTGGGTCTGCCAGGGTGTATGGAAAGCTTGGCTTCCTCCATTGCCAGGGAAACACAAGCCTCTTGCTTTCTCGGTGGCTGCAGCCATTTTGGTTTAGTTAATTTGCATATTCACTCCTGATTGGCTGGTGGGTGTGGTTTATTGGTTTAGCAGAGTGGTGGTTAATTTGCATATTACTCTTTTATTAGATAGGATAGTATTACATTGTATTGATACACCATTTTTGTTTATGGAGACATTAATTGATAGACATTTGGTTTATTTTCATTTTTGGCTAGTGTGAATAATGCTTTTCTTTATTGGAGGCTTTGGTTACCAATTTTAACTCTAGTTTGATTTTTAGTAATTTAAATCCTCCTTTTTGTAGTCACTATAGCTAAAGATTGCACAATTTTGTTGATATTTAAAATATATTTTAGTTTTATTCTAGTACTCTCATATGTATTTCATTTATTCTCAATTTAACCTTGATCATTTCCTTCTTTCTGCTAGTTTTTGGTTTGACTTTCTCTTTTCAATCTCTTGTGATATAAAGTTAGGCATTTTCCCCCTCTTTGATTTGAGCATTTGCTGGTATAAATTTTTATATGAGTAATGCCTTTGCTGCATCCATTAGGTTTTAGTATGTTTCGTTTTCTTTCCATTAATCCAAATTATTTTAAATTCCCCTTGTGATTTCTTCTGCACTGTTACACTGCTTATTTAAGAGTCCATTCTTAAATTTCCATATATTTGTGATGTTTTCTTCAGTTTTTGTTCAGTTATTGATTTTCAGTTCCATTGTGGTAAGAGAAGATACCTTGTATGACTGCAATATTTTTAAATGCATTAATACTTTTTTGTGGCACAACATATGGTATATACTGGGTAATTGTGTTGTGAAGTTAAATATGTCAGTTAGGGCTAGTTGATTCATTGTGTTGTTGAGGTGCTCTTTTTATTATTGATATTACATCTAGTTGTTCTATCCATTATTGAAAAGGTTGCATTAACTTCTTCAACTTTATTCCAGAACTGTCTATTTTTACATTCAATTCTGTCAGTTTAGCTTCATATATCTTAAGGCTGTGTTGTTGGGTATGTATATGTTATGACTGTTATATCTTTTTAATGGATTCACCCTTTTATAAATGTATAATGACCTTATTTGTATCTTATAGTAATTTTTTACTTGAAGTCTATTTTTCTGGTATTAACCAGAAGTCTTTTGGTAAATATATGCTTGTACATAGGGAATATAATCAATAACCTTATATAATAAAGATGTAATATGCAAATTGACCATCACTCCCTCAATCAAGATGGTCACCCCTATGTGGTCACAAGATGGCCACCACAAGATGGCAGGCAGGGGAGGGCAGTTAGGGATAATCAGGCCTGCAAGGGAGAACAGTTGGGGGCAACTGGGCTAGCAGAAGAGGGCAGTTGTGGGTGACCAGGCCTGCAGGGGAGGGCAGTTAGGGGCAACCAAGCCTGCAGGGGAGAACAATTGGGGGAACCAAGCCTGCAGGGGAGGGCAGTTAATGGAGACCAGGCCTCCAGGGGAGGGCATTTGGAGGCAACCAGGCTGGCATGGAAGGGCAGTTAAGGGTGACCAGGCTGGCAAAGAAAGGCAGTTAGGGGTGATTGGGCTGGCAGGGGAGGGCAGTTGGGGGGGACCAGACCTGCAAGGGAAGGCAGTTGGGTGTAACCAGGCCTGCATGGGAAGGTAGTTATGGGGTGACCAGACTGGTAGGGGAGGGCAGTTAGGGGCTACCAGGCCTGCAGAGGAGGGCAGTTGGGGGTGATTGGAAGCAGTGAGGCATCAATCAGGCTGGCAGGGGAGTGGTTAGAGGGTGATCAGGCTGGCAGGCAGGGCAATCAGACAGGCAGGCAGGCAAGCGGTTAAGATCCAGCAGTCCAGAATGTGAGAGAGATGTCCAACTGCCTGAGGGGTCCCAAATTGGAGAGGGTGCAGGCTGCCTGAGGGACAACACCCCCTGTGCACAAATTTCATGCACCGGGCCTCTAGTGTTATAACTATAATCTCCAGTTATAAGAGTGGATTAATCTATAGCTCCTTGAAGTTGTATCAGTTTTGCCTCAAGTATTTTGATGCTCTGTTGTTGGATGCGTACACAATAGGATTGTTATTTCTTTTTGAAGACTTAACCTCTTCGTTTTTATGTCATACCCCTCTTTTTCCTTTATCATTTTCCCTGCTCTAAATTCTGTTTCATTTGAAATTAATATAATAAGTTCAGCTTTCTTTCAATGAGTGTCAGCATAGAATATCTTTCTCTGTTCTTTTACTTTTAGTCTATCTGTGCCTTTATATTCAGAGTGTATTTCTTATAGACAACATATAGTTGAGTGGGTCTTGTTTCCCCCCTCCCTATTGTGAGAGTATTTGTCTTTGAATATGTGTTTTTAGACTATTGATGTTGAAGTGAGTATTATTAAGTTGGCTTAATATCTACTATATTTGTTAGTGTATTCTGCTCATTGCCCCTGATTTTTCTGGTCTTAATTTAGCATTCTATAAAATTCCATATTTTCCTCTTTTAAAATATTAATTATGTTAGTCTTTCTACATTTTTAGTGGTTGTACTTGAGTTTGCATTACACATGTATAATTAATTGAACTCCTCTTTCAAATAACACTACACCACTTCACAAGTACTGCAAGTAGCTTATAAGAAAGTATTCTCAATTCATCCTTCTTGTCCATTATAACATTATCATTCATGTCACTTATCTATAGGCCATAGTCACTAAATATAGTGTTGCTATTTTTATTTTGAACAAACTTTTATCCATTAGATAAAATAAGAATAAAATAATTTTCTAAGAAAAGTCTCCTCTGTTGTCTTGGGGTTCCCTACAAACTACTTCTTAGATAAGAGCTGAGACACACACTTCTTTCAGTTGTGTTCCTGTTATTATGCAGGAGCCCTCTTGATGAGCTGCTAACATGTGAAAGGAGAGGAGTATTCTATGGTCCTATGACTAGTTCTCAGTCTTAAGTTAGCTTTAAAAAAATCTTTATTGTTGAGAATACTACAGATATCCTCCCTTCTCCTACCTCCCCTTCTGACCCTTGCCTTGGAAAGGGCCTCTTTAGCAAGTTCTGTTTGCTTTTTGGGTTCAAAAACCTAGCTCTTTCTATAGGTTTGGGAAGTTCTCATCCACTATTTGCTCAAATAGACTCTCAATTCTCTTCTTCCCTCTTTTCCTCTTCTAGAATGCCTATTATCAAATTCTGCTTTTTCTGATGAAATCACATAGTTGTTGTAGAGCTCTTTCATTTTTCTTTATGCTCAGGTCTGTCTCTTTTTCCCTCTGTGCCATTTTTAGATTAATATCTTTGATATAATTATTTCTTTCCACCATCTGATTGGCTCTGATTTATATTTTCAGTAGTTCACTATTATACTTTTAAAAAACTCTCTATTTTTGAAAGCATTACACGACCGCCATTTTTTCCCATTGACCCCTCTACCCTCTCCCACCTCCAATCCTAGGACTTCCCTACACTATTTATTGTCTTTGCCTATGGCTTATGCATATATGCATAGAAGTCCTTTAGTTGATCTCTTCCTACCATCCATTTGCACCTACCCCCCACCTTCTCTCTAAGATTGTACAGTCTGTTTCATACTTGTATGTCTCTGGATCTATTTTGTTCATAAGTTTATTTCGTTCATTAGATTCCATATATAAGTGAGATCATGCGATACTTGTCTTTCTCTGACTGGCTTATTTTACTTAGATTAATACTTTCCAGGTCCCTACATGCTATCTCAAAGGGTAAGAGATGCTTCTTTTTTACAGCTGCATATTATTCCATAGCGCAAATGTACCATAGGGTTTTTTTTTTTATTCACTCATCTAATGATGGGCACTTGAGCTATTTCCAGATCTTACCTATCATAAATTTTGCTTCTATGAACAAAAGGGGTGCTTATATTCATTTTGATCGATGTTTCAGGTTTCTTAGGATATATTCCTAGAAGTGGGATCACTGGACCAAGTGATAGTTTCATATTTAATTTTTTTGAGGAACTGTAATACTGTTTTCCATAGTGGCTGCACCAGTCTGCATTCCCACCAGCAGGGTAATAAGGTTTCTTTTACTCTACCTGGGGCTCAGTCACAGAGAGAAACATTGATTCTACTGCAATAGCTCTTGGTTTCAGATGATATGCTCTTTGACCTGACACCAAGGGCAATGGGAAGCAAATTTAGTTGCCCGAGTGGCAGGAGGGATCTCTGGTTCCATTTCTTTATTTGAACCGCCACCATCTGGCCCTACAGGGGAGAGTTACACTCTGTCAGGGCTCTGCTGGCTCAGTCACCATTCGCTTCACTCACCCTACTGGACTGCCCTCTGTTCCTCCTGGCCTGTGGAAGTGCCTGCTACCACCAGCTTCCTCTTCTAGAACTCTCAGCTACAGAGCAGTGTCTGAGGGCTGTCTGAGCTTCCCTCCACTATCACCTCTCCATTTATTCCAAGTTGCTCACGGTTAGATGTTTCAATGTACAGGTCTCTCCGTCATGTCTCCGTATTGAGTAGGGAATTCTTTGTTGAATTATAGCGTTGGTTTTAACTTGTTGAAATTTCAGGGGGTTGAATTATATCGTTGGTTTTAACTTGTTGAAATTTCAAGGGGAGAGGACAAGGGGATCTCTGAAGTTGCACTCTCCTGATCTCACTTCTATCTTAATTTTTAACTTAACTTTGTAGTTCCACAAAAATAACTTGTTAGGATTTTTATTGAAATCATTTTGAATTTATACATTGATTTGATGAACAACTGATAGTTGCAAATATTTTGTTCTTTCCTTATTTGTTATCTAATTATACTAAATACTTTTATGTAATGTAGCTTTATCTTTTCCTATAGGATTTAGTAAAAAATAGAATTGAAGGAGAAATTCATATTACTGTCTTAAAACAAGACTTTTAAAAATATAAATCCCACTGTCCTTCAATAATATAATGTATGTATGTGTTTTGTGATAGGATAACACATTCCATAAATAATATTTGCACCATGGTTTGTGGGTATAATGTTGAATCATGGTCAAGCATGTTCCACTTGTGTTCCACTTCAAGTACAGTTGGCTTCAGTGAAGTCTAATATCACACAAGCAACTTGAAAAGTTTCAAACATGCGCCTACACCTCATTTTTCCAGACCATATCCCAGAATCCTGCCATTTAAACAAAGAGTTCTAGTACCTGAGATGGCAAATTCTTACTTTTGGAGAGTGAAACACTGTAGCTTCATAAACTCATTTTTATAATGCAGATACACCTCCAGGGTAATTAATCTTTGATGCTCTTTCCAAATCACTGTATACAACAATCCCAGAACATCAGACTAATGAAAAGAGACAAAATAGGGGAAATCTTATTTGGGGAGAGGAAGAAAGATTATGTATTTACTTAGAAAAGACTACCTTCGATAAGATAAATGTGGGATGGAGGAGGAGAGGAAGGGATGCACAATTTGGAAGAACAGCATGACACAGGGTTCACTGTCTTGCTGAGAAGTGAGTGCACAACTAATGCGCAAAGAGTGACTTGGGAAGGAAATTTTAATAGTGGCAAAGCAAGTTTAGCCCTTTTTCATATTTGTGCATTAATAGTCTCTTAGTCTGCTATAGGAGATAAACTCTGGACACCCGGGTGGTGTTTATGCACCTGTGGCTTTGGCAAGCACAGAGAGGTAAGGATTATGGAAGTCCATTGCACACTTGTGAGGAAAGAAGGTACAAGATATTCCCAGTACACGCTGCTCATTCAGAATTGCAGAAACATTCCCTCCTGCATGTAGTAAATGTTCACATAGCACTTATTTAGTATTGAAACCGGAGAAGTATTTAAAATCACAGAGCATTTAAGTAGGTTGAACACCAGATCCACAATATGGATGTGAATGTGACACTGGCCTTAACTCCTCTACTCTTGAAAACACA
This sequence comes from Antrozous pallidus, assembly GCA_027563665.1. Classification (NCBI taxonomy): domain Eukaryota; kingdom Metazoa; phylum Chordata; class Mammalia; order Chiroptera; family Vespertilionidae; genus Antrozous; species Antrozous pallidus. The sequence goes on from CM050509.1 coordinate 114,770,222, forward strand.
TGCTGGGAATTTTAGTCACCACATATCATCAAAATTGATTTCTAATGTTGGCACAAAATCCATTTCTGACTTAGGTGAGCTTGAGGAAAATAGAGCAGTTATTTTGTCCTTTGAACAAGTGAATGAACTTCATCCCCATAAGACCGGGCTCACCATGAAGCTTGCTGGATTCCCCTTGGCAGAGGCAATGACTGGGAGAGAGAGGGCAAGCTGTTCCTCACCTTAATAACGGCAACGTCCCACCAGCAGGCAGTGTGACCTGTGCATATAACATGGCATCGTGTGACATGTTATTTCAATCCTTTCACTTCTGCTGTGAGTTTACTTTTCATAAGCACTGAGTATGATATTGCAACATTGGGTTTATGTAAACTATAAGTTATTTAAAATATACATCCATTTTAAAACTTGTTTTAACATCTTTTATTTCCGAAGAGACAAGTGAAGGACACAGCTCCACTAGGAAGATTTAATTTTATTCTTTTTTTTATGGGCAATGGTAAAGAAACTGGCTTTTCCTGGATCTCGGGCACAGTTTTCCTGGACAACCTGTGTCCGGGATAGATAAAAGCCTCCGAGGAATGTTGGTAAAATGCAAACACCTGTAGCATAGTCCTGGTGGTCTCTCTGCAGAGCCCTGGTCTACTTTCTGTGACTCTCCAGGCTGGGGCCCTCAACAACTTTGCCTCCTTTCTTGTCAACTGCTGATAGATTCCTGAACTTTTAAAATCCCTGCTTCCTTGAAAAGAAGAACACCATGATGCTACCTGTCTGACCGTAAGCTGTGTGCCAAGAAAGTCATGTGTGGAAGACGACGAAGAGGGACTGCTGCAGGGCTACAGATACAGGAAATCAAATTCCCCAGCTTCTTTGTTGTTACAGTGAATTATATTGTAATTTACTGCACTTTAGGCACGTTACTCTATCTCTAGATAACACATCATTTGAAATTTTATCTTCCAGGGTAATTTCATGTGATTTTAGAGACGCAAATTAATTCAGATGAGTTGAACCCTATTAAATGATAAGAATAGTATCACAAACAAGGATGGTTGTTTAGCATACCCAGGCATTATGCTTTGCACTGAACCTATATTAGGTAATTTCACCTTCACACAATACTGTGAGGAGGAGATTTATGACTACCATTCCCAAATGACAAACTGAAGGACATGGATGCTACAAAAGTTACCCAAGGTCACATGGCTGGAAAGTTGGAGCCAGAATTTGAATCCCAGGATATGACTCAAGCGATTATGCTTCTACCCTCTCATGTGTGCATAGCGGGGTACAGTGAGCACATGCGTTCATCTTACAAACTGTCATAGAACCTTTCACAGTTTTCTAACACAGGGTGAACTGAAGAATTTAGGGTGTGAATTGATTCTTTTTTCCAACAGACATTTAATATGGACACTCTGTGCCAGGCCTTGATCTAAGAGCAGTATTTTAGAGACGCAGGTTAAACAACACAGATAAAAAAAATCCTCAGCCTTAGAAATTATTTTTGTGGGTAGAAGGAGAAGTGATAAGTCTCTAAGTTTACCTGGTGTTCTTGCTGACACACTAGTGAATTGTCTTCAAAAGTCAATGAGTGATTTGAATCTGGTATGCTTAGCTGCAAAAAAACAGTGCTTTAATCATTATTTTTCATTGTCACTGGGGCAGGAGTCATTCATGTGGCTTCTTTGCCCCCACTAACTGAGCACAGGACCTTGAAATCTAGCCTCCAGTAGTTCCTCAAAAAATGTCTATTGAATGATGAATTATTAAAGAGTTAAAATTATGCATACTATATTTTTATTTTTAAAGGAAAGGTGGCAATTTGTGTCTTGTAATATAAACTAAGGCTGGTTCTTAATAACAGATAATATGTTTTTTAGTTATTTTATAGCCAGCCCTAATCAGAAATGTAGAATTTCAAAGCAGTGCAAGTAAAAACAAATGCTGTAGTAACAGAGGCGTCCACATACTTTTTATTAACTGGAGTAGTCTAGTTTTACCTTTTTAATGAGTAAGCTAACAGCAAGTATTCATTCCCTGCTTTGGTGTTTTAGGTTTCTCCATTTGTAAGTAGAGCTTATTGGCTAGACTCTCATTCTGCATTTCTCTGGAAAACTTGTTCATTGATAGTTATTACTCTGCTTTATTGAGCACTAAATACTCTCTTCCAAAGGAGAAAATAATTTTTCCATTTTCCATTTTAAATGTTTTGAGAAATAGTATTGTGTTATTATCTGTTCTTATGAAATTAAAAAAGACACTAGTCAAACACTTGACTAACTGCATGCCAGCCAATGATGCTAAGGGGACAAGATGTCCGAATGAGGTTGTCAAGGAGGCTAGTAAGAGAACACGTGCACAGAGAAAGGCAGACTTGCTTCCTGATCTCTTCAGAGAAGGTGTCAGTGGGTAGGCAGTAAAGTGGACACAAAAACACAGTCTGTTTTAGGGATATGGACTTTTAGAGCTGGAAGAAACCTGGAGATGGGTAGGCCTCCTTTAGGAATTAGAAGAACACTTTTACGGGCCTACTAATAAACATGCAATTCGCGAAGAAACAGGACTAGAGTCCACCCTGAAGCTAGTCAGTTTTTCTTTCAGTTAATGAATCCATTTCTCAATTTATGCAAGGAGCTGTCCTGGATGTACACAGATGAGCAGTCATAGGCCTTGTACTAAAGGAGCATATTATCCAGATAAGATGGCCCTTTACTCTGGGGTAAGGAAGTCTCAGAGCAAATATTATAGAATGCAATAACATAAGTAATGAGGAGGGAGCAAATAATAACTTGGGACTGGAACTAATCATCAGGGAAATACAAATAAAAACCACAATAATATATCACCTTGCACATGTCAGAATGGGTACCATAAAGAAAAATAACGAATAACAAATATTGATGGGACTGTAGGTGGGACTTTAAATTAGTGCAGCTGCTATGGAAGATATAGACTTTTCTTTTATTATTACTATTATTATTATTATTATTATTATTATTATTATTTATCTTTTTACTTTTCATTATTTTTATATATTTTTATTTTTTGCAGTATAACTTAGATATAATAGTAGTACATATGTTTTCCTGCCCCCATTACCTTCCCCCAGCCACCCCTCAACCCAGCACATGTCCCCACATGCCCCCCGCCCCACCCCAGTGTCTCTCATTCATTGATTATGCTCATATGCATACATACAAGTCCTTCAGTTGATGTCCCCCAGCACCCGCACCCCACCCTCCTTAGCCTTCCCACTGTAGCCTGACAGCCTGTTCAATGCCTCCCTGCCTCTATATCAATCACTCTCCTCTGTTTCTTTTCTTCAAAAATATCTTGCCTCTGCATACTAGAAATAAATATATAAGAACAAAAAAAGTTTGCATCTCAGTTTCAATGTCTGACTGTTCTGAGTCCCAGTTTCAATGTCAAATAGTTCTTTATGTGTAGATGTCAGCAATGATATCTGGTTTGTGGACACATCCTGGCAATGCAAGTTTCATCCTCTCTGGTTTGGTCCTGGGACACCTGCAGCATCACACAGCTGCCGACTGCTAGCATGGCAAGGTGTCGTCATTGTCCCCCATCTCTGGACCATCCTCGTGACTGGAACAGACCATTCAGTTCCTCACTGTCACAGGAACCCACATGGTCTTAGAGCTGTTCTCTGAAAACACACAAACACATTCTCGACCAAAAGTTGGCAAAGGGTTCCTCTCTGCAGATTAGAAAAGGGATTCTTTTTATTTTTGCCTAAATGATTTTCCTTTGGCTTATTTTGATACCATGTGTGTTTTTTCATGGGTGTCCTGCTATTGGCTTTACAAATGGAAGTTACTTTTCTGGAATAAGAATTTTCTAGATGGATTTTACTTACAGGATATTTTTCCTTACATGATATTACCCCACTATGCTCCCCCTTTTTTTGATTAATGGGGGCTTTTGGAAATTTTATATTGCAGTCTTGGTAATTTTAAATTTAAATTTTTGCACACAAATATGACTGCTTTAGATTCTTTGGATGTTAGGTAATTTTACAGTGAGATGAACTACTAATAGATATTTTAGTTAATGTTTTAGGAACAGCTTTTTGTCCAGTACACCAAAATTTTCTTGAGTATTCACTTTTTTCACTTGGCCAATTTAAATTAATCTGAAAACTTGATTACTATTTTACTGTCAATTTTAATACTCAACTAGAAATCTTAGTTTACCCTGTAAATATTAGTGGAAAGAAATATTTGCATTCTTGTGTAGGTCCTGAGCATTCCTGGTAATAGACTGGATTTGGATATAGAGCAGCTATTGCTGGCCGAGTCTCTGTCTGCCACCTGGGTCCCAGTCTGAGTTATGCATGGGAGGCAAAGCAGCCGTGGGGGCAGGAGAACTCCCTCAGAAGGGGTGAGAGTTCAGGCCCCTGCAAGGTTTGTGGGTGAGGGTCTGTGCCCCACCTCTGTTGACCTTTTGGTTTTCTCCTGTTGGCCCCTCTGAGACTGTGCCTGTCTTAGGTTGTTCCTTCCCTGAGAAATCTTACCCATCTCTGGCTAACCAGCCATCCTCCGGGGCCAAAGAGGGTGATATGAGGTTCAGTTCTGTCTCCTCTGTAGTCTATGCCCTCGTGATCTCCACTTCCAGCACCTGCCTTGGGGTCCCCTAGCCTGCTGGAAGGGTCCTGGTACTGATCACATATCTCTGGGGATCCAGGTTTCTTCTCCAGAGAGGGCCCAGCTCACACCATTGGGTGAGAGACAGATCCATGGTGCCAGCGACCCAGAGGCTTCAGCCACAGCTTGAACTGAAAGCTCAGGCAAAAGCTGTGTGTATTTGGATTGTGAGAACAGGGTCCCTCTTGGCAAAAAAGGGCAAGAGGTCCAATATAGAATGCTCGAGTGCCTTCCCTGTGCCATAATTCCTTCAGAAAGGAATTAATTCCTTTCCTATCCTTTTTTAAATTGCTGCCCAACATTCAAATAATCAATTTGTATGTTTATTTGGGATAATTTTATAGTATGCTGTTGTCAAATATAAAAATTATAATGACAATGTAGAATAATATCATGTAAGGGTATTATGGTTTCACAGGAGGTTAAGGAGGGCCTAGCCTAAGGACTGGTGTCCATAGGAGATGACAAGCTCTAGGCCATGTCAATTCAATCTCAAACTAGCTGCCAAATTTTTTAAAATAACATTATATAAACCTTGTCAGGGATGTAAAAGCACAAATTACTTACCTTAGTTCAAGAGGTCAAATATATTGACTTTCCCCCTTACTCCCACCACCTGCCACTTACCCTGAGGTTTGACATTCTGATGGACCTTTCTCAGTCTCTGGATTTGTTCTTGTTCATCAGTCTATGTCGTTCATTATATTCCAAAAATGTGTGAGATCATGTGATATTTATCTTTCTCTGCCTGGCTAATTTTACTTAGCATAATGCTCTCCAGCTCCATCCATGTTGTTGCAAAAAGTAGGAGCTCTTTTTTTTTTACCACAGCATAGTATTCCATTGTGGAGATGTACCATAGTTTTTTATCCACTCAACTGCTGATGGGCACTTAGGCTGTTTCCAAATCTTAGCTATGGTAAATTGTGCTGCTATGAACATAGGGGAACATATATCCTGTCTAATTTGTGTTTCTAGTTTCTTGGGATATATTCCTAGAAGTGGAATCACTGGGTCAAATGGGAGCTCCATTTTTAGTTTTTTGAGGAAACTCCATACTGTTCTCCACAATGGCTGCACTAGTCTACAATCCCACCAGCAGTGCACAAAAGTTCCTTTTTCTCCACATCCTCGCCAGCACTTATCTTTTGTTGATTTGTTGATGTAAGCCATCCTGACAGTTGTGAGATGGTACTGCATTGTCATTTTGATTTGCATCTCTCATTTAATTAGAGACTTTGAGCAGGTTTTCATATGTCTCTGGGCCTTCCTTTTCTCTTCTTTCAAAAAGATTCTATTTAATTTTGTTGCCGATTTTTTTTATTGGATTATTTGTCCTCATTTTATTAAGTTGTATGAGTTGCCTATAGATACTTGAGATTAAACCTTTATCACTGATAACATTTGCAAATATATTCTCCCATACAGTGGGTTTTCTTGTTGTTTTGTTGATGGTTTCTTTAGCTGTGCAAAAGCTTTTTATTTTGATGTAGTCCCATTTGTTTATTTTCTCTTTAGCTTCCATTGCCCTAGAAGTGGTATCACTGAAGAAGTTCTCTCGGCATATGTCTGAAATTTTTCTTCCTGTGGATTCCTCTAATATTTTTATGGTTTCACATCTTACGTTTAAGTCCTGTATCCATTTTGAGTTTATTTTTGTGTATGTTTTAAGTTGGAGGTCTAGTTTAATTTTTTTGCATATATCTGTCCAATTTTCCCATCACCATTTATTGAAGAGACTATCTTGACTCCATTTTTTTATGCCTCCTTTGTCAAATATTAGTTGAGCACAGTGGTTTGGGTTGATATCTGGATTCTCTATTCTATTCCATTGGTATATATGTCTGTTCTTGTGCCAGTACCAGGCTGATTTGAAAACAATAGCTTTGTAATACAGCTTGAAATCTTATATTGAAATCCCGCCGACTTTGTCCTTCTTTCTCAGGATTGCTGTGGCTATGCGGGGTCTTTTTTATTCCAGATGAATTTTTGGAGAGTTCTTTCTAGAACTGTGAAATATTCCATTGGTATTTTAATGGGAAGGGCAATAATTTATAGATTGCTTTGGGTAGTATGGACATTTTAATGATGTTAATTCTTCCAATCCATGAACATGGTATATTCTTCCACCTATTTACATCTTCCTCTAGCTCTTTTTTTTTATTGTCCTGTAATTTTCCACGAAGATGTATTTTACCTCCTTAGTTAAGGTTATTCCTAGGTATCTTAATTTTTTTGGTGTGATGGGAAATGGGATTACTTTTTTAGTCCCTCTTTCTGTATGTTCACTATTAGTGTATAGAAATGCCATAGATTTCTTGGAGTTAATTTTGTAGCCTGCTACGTTGCTGAACTCATTTATTAAGTCTGTTAGTTTCTTTATGGAGTCTTTTTTTAATGTACAATATCATGTCATCTACAAATAAGGATAGCTTTACTTCTACTTCTCCAATTTTATTGCCTTTTATTTATTCTTCCTGTCTAATTGCAATTGCTAATATTTCCAGTACTATGTTGAACAGGAATGGTGAGAGTGGGCATCCCTGTCTTGTTCCTGTTCTTTGGGGGGAATGGTTGTAGTTTTTGCCCATTGAATATGATGTTTGCTGTGGGTTTATCATATATGGCTTTTATTAAGTTGTGGTATGATCCATCTATTCCTAACTTGTTGAGCGTTTTTATCAAGTGTTGGATTTTGTCAAATTCTTTTTCTGCATCAATTGATATGACTATGTGATTTTTATCTCTTAATTTATTTATATGATGTATCACATTTATTGATTTGTGGATATTGTCCCATCCTTGCATTCCTGGGATAAATCCTACTTGGTCATGGTTTATGATCTTTCCTATGTACTGCTGGATCTGACAAGCTAGAATTTTATTTAGGATTTTGGCATCTATATTTATGAGGGATATTGGCCTTTAATTCTCTTTCATTGTGACATCTTTATCCGGTTTTGGTATTAGGGTGATGCTGGCTTCATAGAAGGAGTTTGAAAGTGTTCCATCCTCTTGAATTTTATGGAATATTCTGAGGAGGATAGGTTTTAGTTCTTCCTTGAATTTTTGGTAACACTCCCCTGTGAATCTGTCTGGCCCTGGGCTTTTGTGTGCTGGAAGCTTTTTGATGACTGCTTCACTTTCTTCCATAGTTATTGGTCTATTGAGCTGTTTAGATTCTTCCTGATTGGGAGGTTATATTTTTCTAGGAATATATCCATTTTCTCCAGGTTGTCCAGTTAGTTGGAGTTGTTCATAGTATTTTTAAACAATCCTTTGTATTTCAATGGGGTCTGTTGTTATTTCACCTCTTTCATTTCTGATTTTATTTATTAGTGTCCCCTCTCTTATCTTCTTGGTGAGCCTGGCTAGAGGTTCATCAATCTTGTTTATCCTTTCAAAAAACCAACTCTTGGTTTTGTTGATCTTCTGTCTTGTTTCTTTTGTCTCTATGTCGTTTATCTCTGCTCTGATCTTTAGTATTTTCTTCCTACTGCTTACACTGGGCTTTTCTTGTTGCTCTCTTTCTAACTCTTTGAGTTGTTGGGTTAGATAATTTATTGCCACTATTTCTTGCTGTTTTTATTTTTTTTTGTAGAAGGATTGTAGAGCTATGAACTTCCCTCTCAGAACTGCTTTCACTGTGTCCCATAGATTTTGAATTGCTGTGCTATCATTGTCATTTGTTTCCATGATGTTTTCTATCTCTTCCTAGATCTCTCTGGTAACCCAGTCATTGTTTAATAGCATGCTGTTTAATCTCCATGTGTTTGATTTCTTTGCATTGTTTTTATTGTAATTGATTTCCAGCTTTATGCCACTGTGATCTGAGAATATGCTTGATACAATTTCTATCTTCTTGAATTTGGGGAGACTTTGCCTATGACCCAGTACTTGGTCTATCTTTGAGAATGACTCAGGGGCACTTGAAAAGAATGTATATTCTGTGGCTTTGAGGTGAAATAATCTGAACATGTCAATTAATTCCATCTGGTCTAGTGAGTCATTGAGGATTGATGTTTCTTTACTGATTTTTTGTTTAGAGGATCTGTCCAATGGTGATAGTGGGGTATTAAAGTCTCCTACTATGATTGTATTGCTATCTATCTCTCCCTTGATATCCTTTAGGAGTTTTTTATGTATTTGGGTGCTCCTATATTGGGTGTGTATATGTTTACCAGAGTTATTTCTTTTTGTTGGATTCCTCCCTTTAGTATTATGAAGTGGCCTTCTTTATCTCTTGTTATGTCCTTCACTTTGAGATCTAATTTGTCGATTATAAGTATTGCTACCCCAGCTTTTTTCCCATCTCCATTCGCCTATATAACCTTTTCCCATCCTTTCACCCTCAGTCTGTGTGCGTCCTTTTGTCAGAGGTGGTTTTCTTGTAGACAGCAGATATATGAGTCGTGTTCTCTTATCCAATCTGTTACCCTATGTCTTTTGATTGGAGCATTTAAGCTGTTTAACTTTAAAGTTGTTATTGATAGGTACTTATTTGTGGCCATTTTTGTTCTTTACCCATGTGTTTTTTCTTTGCTTCCTATTTCTTTTTACAGCAGACCCTTTAGTATTTCTTGTATTGTTGATTTGGTGGTAATGTATTTCCTTAGATCTTTTTTGTCTGTGAAGCTCCTGATTTGACCTTCAATTTTGATTGATAGCCTTGCTGGGTACAGTATTCTAGGATTCAGACCCTTTCTTTGCATGACTTTGTATATTTCATTCTAATCCTTCTGGCCTGATAAGTTTCTGTTTTGAATTCACTTACTAATCTGATGGGGGTTCCTTTGTAGAAGACTTTCTGTCTCTCTCTGGTGGCTTTTAAGATTCTCACTTTGTCATTGATGTTTGCCAATTTAATTATAATGTGCCTTGGCATAGGTCTTTTGGGGTTTAATTTGTTTGGGACTCTATGATCTTCTTGGATTTGTGTGGGTTTTTTCTTTCCTATATCAGGGAAGTTTTCTGTCATTATTTCTGCCCACAGGTTTTCTATTCCTTGCTCAGTTTCCTGTCCCTCTGGAAGCTCTATTATGCAGATGTTGTTTTGTTTCATGTTATCCCAAAGTTCCCTTAGGCTCTCCTCCTGCTTTTTAATTTTTTTCTAGAAGCTGCTCTACTTTTCCTACCTTGTCTTCCAGGTCACTGATGTGGTCCTCTGCTTCTTCTAGTCTACTCCTGCTACTTTCTATGGGGTTCTTTACCTCAGTAATGTCACTTTTCATTTCTTCTTGGCTCTTCTTAATTTCTTCTTGGGTCTTCTTCATTTCTTCATGGCTCTGCTTCATTTCCTCTTGGTTGTTCTTCAATTCCTCTTGGTTCTTACTCATAATGACTTCTATTCTCAGCCACCGTATGACCATTTCTCTGAACTCTGTCTCTGACAGGTTGCTTGCTTCCATTTAGTTTACCTCTTTTTCTGGTGAGGCTTGTTTGTCTTTCATATTTGGGCTGTTTCTTTGTTTCCCCATGGTCGCTCTTCTCTGTGTGTCTCATTATGAGGTTCTCACTCTCCCGTGTTTATTTAAAGGCTGAAACTACAACACAACTACGTGCAACGCACCAGGCACCGAACAGGAATGTATTCACGGTATTGGTAACTCCAAATTAAAGGTGATTGCCAGAGGAAGGCAAATTAGGTGATAGGTGAGAAAGAAGAGAGTAAGAGAAAACACACACACACACACAAAAGAAAAGAAAGAAAGAAAGAAAGAAAGGCAGAAAGCAGGGGAAGTAAAAAGCTAATGCCAAAATGAAATTGGGAAAAGGGGATGGAGTAAAAAGAAAGAAAAGGAAATAAACTATAAATATGGGTTGAAAACTCCTATAAAACAGCAGAAGCCAGCAATAAGTACCTGGAGATTGATACAAACTACATACGACAAGTAATATCAAGGTAGGTGAGGGGACATAGAAGCATAAATCTATAAAAAAAATCAATGCAAACAACATCAAAACAAAGATCAATGCCAACCCCCCCCAAAACAGATTAAAAGAAAATAATAAGCAAACCAATCTCACAAACATGCATAAAATATCGATATAATCAACAGTCAGGTAAACAACATCAGCAGGACAGAGAGAAAAACAATTTAGGATAATGAAGTCAGAGAAGAAAGAAGTTTTTATGGACTTGGAGCAGGTGGTTGGAGATTAGTTATAAAAGTGGGGTGAAATTATAACAGGGGATAAAAAAGAGAGAATGAAGAAAATCTAAAGCAGAAAATGTGTAAGGGGAACAAGACACTAACTAGGGAGTGGTTAGCAAGAGAGTGGTGGTATAGGTGTGAAGTTGAGGTAGAGTAAAAAGATACTAAATGGTAGATGAAAATATACTGTATAACACTAATCTCAAAGTAGAATAAAGATGAAATAAAATGGCACTTATAAAAAGGTTAAATAGTAGTAGAAATAAAATTGATTCCTTAATTTGTGTTACACAAGAGTCAATTTGTGTTTCAGCCTCTGGGTGGCAGTGTTTCTGGATTGACCTCCAGGTCTCTTGGTCCTCTCTAGTCTGAACTAAAATCCCTCTATTTCTGTGGTATTCATTTACTGCTTTGTGGGAATGGGATGCCCCAGAGCTGCCTCTCTAATGGTGACCAACTATTCTGGTCCCACGCCTCCAGAAGCACAGCTCACTCCTGCAGTCTCCCAAGTTATCCCCCACCAGGGGATCCCAAGTTCCTGGTTTTGCACTGAGATACTCGGATTAGGAGAGGAAAGAACTCAAGCATGCGAACTTAAGTTCCTCTTCTATGTCTTCCCGAAACCCCCTTTCCCCTTGGGTTTGGCAGCCAGCACCCTCCCAAAATGTTAGGCTGGCCTTCTCTGTCAGGTCCAAATGGGGTGCTTTTTAGGACTCCCCTCTGCTACCAGCTCCAAGGGCTCTCTTCCAAGTTTACCACTCCAACAACCAAGGACTTTTTTTTTCTTTCAGGTGCGCATCTCCCTGAAAGCTCCTCTAACCCCAGGTGAAATCTGACCTTTCAGTGGCAGAGCATAGGGCTCCTCAGAATCTGCTTCTGCACCAACTAGGAACTGGTGTTCTGGGAGTCTCCGCCGTCCAGTAGGTATTGCAGTTGTATATTTTCATGCGCCTTCAAGATGGCGCAGTCTGCCTCTGATCCGTGGCTCCTTGAGAGAACACAGCCGCACTGGGGCTGCTTGCTTAGGGGAGGCTAATCCAGCAGTCCCCCTCCTTCTCCCAAAACCCAGCTGTCTCACAACTTGCCAACAAACACTCCCTTTACGACCTTCAGCTGCTCCCTCCTTCTGCCCCAGGACACAAATCTTTAGGCATCCTGCCTTTTCACCGCCATTTTTTTCTCCCCCAAAGATATAGACCTTTCTCAAAAATTAAGAAAAAAAATGGAACTACCGTATGACCCAACAATTCTATTTCAGGGTATTTATCCAAAGAAAATGAGAACATTGATTCAAAAAGATATATCTACCCCTATGTTCATTGAAGTATTACTTACAATAGCCAATATATGGAAGCATCCTAAATATCTATTCATAGGGGAATGGATAAAGAAGTTTTGGTACATATATTCAGAAGAATATTGTTCAGCTATAAAAAGAATGAAACCTTGCCACTTGCAACAACATGGATGGACATAGAGAGTATAATATTAAGTGAAATAAGGTGGACAGAGAAAGACAAGTACCATATGATTTCATTTATACATGGAAGCCAAAAACAAAACAATCAAAACAGAAACAAACTAATAGATACAGAGAAAAAAACTGATGACTGATGGTTTCCTGAAGGGAGAGGTGTGGGACAGAAAATCCTTCCCCTCCATTACTAACTTTATAACAACCAGTTATAAAATTAGACTAATTCTATAACTAGCAGTTATAAAATTAGTCACAGGGATGGAAGGTACTGTGTAGGGAACAAAGTATACACTATAGCAACACTGTGCTTGGTGACAGATGGGTACTAAACTTACTGTTGTGATCACTTAGTAAGATATATGAGTATTGAGTCACCATGTTATACACTTTAATATAATGTTGTGTGTTATATGTTTACTATAAATTTAAAAATGTAAGTGAGGTTTTTTTTTTTAATCTAATTGAGGCTATGGATTTCTAGAATTGATTCCTTCCAAATGCATTCCTTATTCTTTTCCTTTTCTTAACATATAACAGCTTTAATTACAACACACACTGATTTGGCAAATTTATAACAGAATGTAGAAATAGTCTAATCTTCCCTCTCTAGGTCACTGCACTGAATGTCAGACTACAAATCTCTGTGATGACTCCTAGAGTGATATTTCTCACAGGTTCTCCACAGTCTGTGAGAAAGTAATCATTGGACTCATTCCAGGCCTTCCTGTCACAAAATTTCCTGACAAAGATGACAGAAGGTGGCAGGCTTGTTTGCAACTGGAAATAGGGGCCAGAAATTGCACTGCAGTGGGATGATTCTTCTTGATATTGGCTGATGTGAGGAGATGTGACAGATGTACTCACTTACTTTAAAAGGACAGGATTCCTGCCCTACTGCTTTTCCAATATGAAATTCTTCCTCAAACAGATATATTCTATCAGGTGTAGAAAGTTGTTTTCTTTAAGGGGCATCGGAGCTCTTGTTCCAGGAGGTTTCTAGAAATTCAGCACAACAAGGGACATGGGTTTGTAGATAGAATCATCTTAGCCCAAAGTCCTGAAATAGATTCACTCTTAGCAGTCACACCGCTATTTGTGTGTCAAAGCCTGGTCTAAATTGATTTCTGTCTTGTGTGGCTAGTGTTGTATTTTCACATTATCTTCTCCACATTGGCATCATCTCTTTTTCTTTACCTAACTTCACACTCCTGGTGCCCCCAAATAAAGGAGAGGCTGCCTGCCTTCCAGGTTATCATCAGTCATTCTTTATGATGCATAATGGCAGAAACTGTAGAAATTAAAATGGGACCTTCATGAGACATCATGTGTTCAATAAAGTTGCACTCTTATTTCTGCTTGTGATATTCCCCAAACAATAGATCCAGTAAGATTAAATAATTATATTCACTCCTAAACAACCTTTCCTTTGCATTCTATGATTTAGTTAGTGGAAATTGTTTCCCTCCAGGTAAGGGTCAATTTATAACTATGGCCAACTTTGAATCTCCCTGCTCCCTTGCTTACGAAGTGTCCTTCATAAAACCTCTACAGTGTCTTCCAGGATTATTCCTCCTTGTTTAAAGGTAGGTATCTCCTGCAGGACTGTGGGATTTTAAAGACTGACCATTACTTATGTGCTTCAGTGTCTCCAGATGCTAGACCAATATCTGTGAACTAAAAAGTTATCAATAAATGGCTGGCTGAATGAAGAGTTTTATAGTTCATCTGCTGCTGCTATTCTCTCTCCTATGCATCTTCATTCATGCCATTGCTACAATTCTTAAAGTAAGGCTCAAATCATAAAATTATACTGGTTAAAAGCATTCACTGACATTATTCTGTTACTTATAAAAATAGGTGCAGGATCCTTAGCCTAATGTTGAAAAGCCATCTTAGTCTGCATGACTTCCTAAATCTTTCCCAAATCACTGCTCCAGCAAAGCTCAATTCCACTACTTGCTTTTCTCCTGCATCAGCGCCTCACCTGTGCTTTGCTCATGATATTTCCTTTACCTCAAATAGTTTACCATTTTATTTTTCTTCAAGTCCCATCTTGATAACTTTACAATACAGTTATTGTATCCCTCCAATCCACAGGCATTCAACAGGCCCTTAGGTAATCCCAAACATATTGCCAACATTGTGGGTAGCAGAGGACACACATAAATACAAGATATGCTTGTGCCCTAAAGGAAACCAATTCTAGTGGATAAACAGCTGTGAAAATTCTTAGACTACTGTGAAGGTGCCCATGATACTTTATAATCTCAAGGGACATACATCTACCTCTTGTAAGGGAGAGAGTGTTATGAAATGCACCTTGTGGAGGCTGTAATATATGCGTTAACTTTCAAAAATTAACTAGGCCTTAGCGAGATAAAGGAAGGGAGTAAGAACATACAAAGCAGACAGAGCAGGCAGCAGTGAGCTCTGGGGATTCTAGCCTGGGCAAAACAACTGAATCTGTACAGAATTTCCACAATTTGCACACCTAGCAACTCCCACAGAATCACATCTCTTAGGGACATACTGCTTGTTGCCCTACATTATAGCCATTAACATGGTAACCTAATCTTCATTATCAGACAAGAAAATAATAACTATGCTCCATTCATCTGTTCCAAACAAAAAAGATAAGTTAAAAACCTCTTCCATTTACACAGTCCATGATTGATATATTTTTTTAAATGGATAAATAATTTTAGATTGAATTGTCCCGGATTTTTGCTTTAGGGATACTGAGCATTTGAACTCTTAGTATTTGATTGCTTACTTTCAATGAGGGCCTCCTCTACTGTTATCTTGCTTTTATTCTATCTACAGGGGGAAAACTGAGCAACTATTTAAATTTATTTATTTATTTATTTTTAAATATATATCTTATTTATTTTTTACAGGGAAGAAGGGAGAGAGAGAGAGAGGGTTAGAAACATCAATGAGAGAGAAACATCAATCCCTCTACTAGGGATGTGCCCACAAACAAAATACATGCCTTCAACTGGAATCGAACTCAGGACCCTTCAGTCTCCAGGCTGACGCTCTATCCACAATTGGTTAGGGTCTGTTTAAATTTAAAAGGAAAAATAATTAAGGCTCTGTTAAACACCATGGCATAGTCTTCTCACATTATGATATTATATTCAATATGTTATTGGCATATACTTGCAAAGCAAGTGCAAATATCTTTTCTGGTAATACCACCCTTGCTCAGGTCACCTATAACATTTGTGAGTCCTATAAATGAGAACAGATTAAGACCTGCATACACTTAAAATATATATTTAAACGTTATAAATAATACTAAGAAACCATTAAGTAAAAGGTGTTCTGAGCTCCTACCTTGACAAGGTCCCTGCCAAATTATCTGGAAGGGCAGATTCAAATTCTAAACTTTCAAATTTATTGGAGCTCAGATTTTAAGGTATCAGTATAGAAAAAAAATAATCCATCCCTAAGCAGGAGCCAGTAGTTCTCTCCCCTTCTTTTCTCCACCCTTTGAATCTCCCACACTAAGAGAGGTCTTACACTCATGTGGACACCCCCATATGCAGGTTAAAACTGTATCCATACCTTTCTATTAATACCTGCCATTTGTTTCGCCCTTGGGCATAGGGGGGTATACACCTAAGGCAGGTCTTCATCACTTAGCATTATGGGCCCAGGAAAAGGCCCACACAGCCCAGGAAGTAGATTCAGGGTCATTTGAGACGGAATTCCTAGGACATGAAGACCCAGAGTATGGATGAGAAGTGGACTACTAGTCATCCAACTGGGAACCCAGTCTGAGAGGCTAGGATGGGGCCTGTATTGCTCGGGTCTTAAGACTGTATTTCTGCTTCCTAAGTGTCTCCCTTTCCCCAAACTTAATCTCTCACTCCCATGAATATATAGTAGGTGCATATATATTTTGAGGGAAATTAATGTTTCTTCCTCTGAGAAAGCTATAGTTGATGAAGTACATATACAAACACAAACATTTGGAAAGGACCTTGCATACTTAAAATACAGAGCAGAATATTTTGTGAGTAGTGCAGGAGTTAATCAAAATAGTGACTATAATCACGTGTAAAACTAATTTTATTTTAATGAATCAAATAGGAAACAATTACACAAAGCTCTTTCAAAACATTATTTAAAAACAACAAAAATCTCTATAAAATTAATAAAAAAACATCTAGCTGCAGAAAACTCATCACCAAGATAACTGATAACTTGAATCAATCTGTCAAGCAATCTAGTTCCCTGATGCATTAGAGAGCAATGGAGTATCGTCTTGATAAGGTTAATTCCTTTAACAGGAAGGCTTGCTCAAACTTTTTTTACACTTGGTTCAAAATAGTCGTAAAATATAACTTAGGCGACTTTTTACTGAAACTGCCAAGAGAGTTATGAGTTTGTTATAAACCTCTATTCATTTATGATATCAGAAAATTAGTCATCCTTCACAAAGATAACTATGAAAATGTGATCTGGTTTCAAAATCCAAGTTAATTTAATGAGTTATTTTTAGGAATAATATAACTTTGGAAAAGTTACTACTTGATATCTGTGGATGCCAGGTGAGGAATAATGAAAACAACAACACTGGATTCAGACCTGAGACTGAATTGAAACTCCATCACTCATCAGATATGTGACTTTGGATAAGTATTTATTTGAGAAACAATATTTCAGCATAAAATCCTATATAATAAAAGCCTAATATTCAAATCAACTGAACAGCAGAATGATCGGTAGAAGGACCAGTCACTATGACATGCATTTACCAGCAGGGGCAGACACTCAACACAGGAACTGCCCCCAGCCTGCAGGCCCCAGGCCAGCCAAAGCAGGTGCCGGCAGGGCCCCCCAATCACTCCGCAAAGGGGGTGGGGTTAGCAAGCAAGGGGTGCTAGGCCAGCCAAGGTGGGTCTCAGTGCCCCACCACTAAGATCTCCCCACCAGTCACCCCATAGATTGGCTCTGATCACTGGCCAGGCCTAGGGACCCTACCCATGCAAGAATTTTATGCTTCAGGCCTCTAGTAAGGATTATAATATTTAGTATTTTGTGGAGACTAAATGGCACCACATGTGAAAGTGCTTTTTTTGTTGTTGTTGTTAATAATCCTCACCAGAGAATATGTTATCCATTGATTATTTTATTGTTATTTTTCTTTATTGTTTAAAGTATTACGTGAGTCTCCTTTTTTCCCCCATTGACCTCTCCCCCACCATGCCCTCTCCCAAGCACAATTCCTCACCCCCCTACTGTTTGTGTCCATTGGTCTTGCTCACATGCATGCATACAAGTCCTTTGGTTGATCTTTTACACCCTCACCCCCCCACTTCCAGCATAAGTTGTAAATCTGTTCAATGCTTCTATGTCTACATTCTATTTCTGTTAATCAGTTTATGTTGTTCACTATATTTCACAAATGAGTAATATCATATGATATTTATCTTTCTCTGACTGACTTATTTCACTTAGCATAATCTCTAGTTCCATCCATGCTGTTGCAAATGGTAAGAACTCCTTCTTTTTTGCAACAGTGTGGAATTCCATTGTATAGATGTACCATAGTTTTCTAATCCACTCATTTGCTGAGGGGTACTTAGGCTGTTTCCAAATATCAGCTGTCGTAAATTATACTGCAATGAACATAGGGGTGCATATATCCTTTCTGATCAGTGTTTCAGTGGAATTACTGGGTCAAATGGAAGCTCCATTTTTAATTTTTTGCATAAACGGCGTACTGTTTTCCACAGTGGCTGCACAGTCTACATTCCCACTAGCAGTGCACCAGGGTTTCTTTTTCTCCGCATTCTCTCCAGTACTTGTCATTTGTTGATTTGTTAATGATAGCAATCCTGACTGGTATGAGATGGTATCTCATTATTGTTTTGATTTGCATATCTCTGATGATTAGGGACTTTGAGCATGTTTTTATATGTCTCTTGGCCTTCTTCTGTATGTCCTCTTTTGAAAAGTGTGTATTTAGGTCCTTTTGCCCATTTTTCTTATTGGATTGTTTATCTTCCTTTTGTTAATTTGTATGAATTCCCTGTAAATGTTGGAGTTTAAACCCTTATCAGTGATAACATTGGCAAATATATTCTCCCATGCAGTGGGCTTTTTGTTGTTTTGTTGGTGGTTTCTTTTGCTGTGCAGAAGCTTTTGATTTTGATATAGTCAAAATTTGTTTACTTTTTTGTTTACTTTCTCCTTAGTTTCTATTGTCCTAGGAACTGTATTTGTAAAGATATTGCTATGACATATGTCTGCTAATTTGATGCCTATGGAGTTTTCTAAGATTTTTCAGGTTTCCCATCTTAATGTGTAAATCCTTTATCCATTTTGAATTTATGTTAGAATATGGTTTACATCGGTGCTCTAGTTTCATTTTTTATATGTATCTGTCCAATTTTCGCAACACCATTTAGTGAAGAGACTTTATTGACTCCATTGTATGCATTTACCTCTTTTTTCTAATATTAATAGAACATAATGGCTTGGGTTGAACACTGGGTTATCTGTTCCATTGGTCTATATGTCAGTTCTTGTGACAATACCAGGCAATTTTGAGAACAGTGGCTTTGTAATATAATTTGATATCTAGTATTGTGATACCTACAACATTGTTCTTCTCTCTCAATATTACTGTAGCTAATCGGTGTCTTCTTTTACTCCAGATCAATTGTTGGAGAGTTTTTTCTAGGTCTTTGATATATGCAATGATATTTTATGGGGATAGCATTTAATCTGTAGATTACTTTGGGTAGTACTGACATTTTAATGGTGTTGATTCTGCCAATCCATGAACAGGGCATATTATTCCATCTATTTATGTTCTCCTCTATCTCTTTTTTCAGTGTCCTGTAATTTTCTGATTACTGGTCCTTTACCTCCTTGGTTAAATTTATTTCTAAATATCTTATTTTTTTGTTGCAATGGTCAATGGGATTGTTTTTTCAGTTTCTATTTCTGTGAGTTCATTATTGGTGTATAAAAAAGCCATAGATTTCTGAGTGTTAATTTTGTATCCTATTCTATTATCAAATTTATTTATTAGTCCTAATAGTTTTTTTGATTGAGTCTTTATGGTTTTCAATGTACAATATCAACTCATCTGGGAATAATGACAATTTTACTTATTCTTTTCTAATTTGGATTCCTTTTTTTTTTCTTGTCTGATCATTAAGGCTATTACTTGTGGTACTATGTCGAACAGGAGTAGTGAAGGAGGGCATCCCTGACATGTACCTGTTCGTAGGGGAAATGGTTTTAGTTTTTGCCCATTGAGTATGATGTTGGCTGTAGGTTTGGCATATAAGGCATTTATTATGTTGAGTTATGATCCTTCTATTCCCACTTTGCTGAGAGTTTTTATCAGGAAAGGGTGTTGGATTTTGTCGAATGCCTTTTCTGCATCGATTTATATGATTATGTGATTTTTGTCTCTCAATTTGTTTATGTGATGTATCACATTTATTGATTTGTGGATATTATACCATCCTTGCATCTCTCTCTCTCTCTCTTTCCTTCCTTTCTTCCTTCCTTCCTTCCTTCCTTCCTTCCTTCCTTCCTTCCTTCCTTCCTTCTTTCCTTCCTTCCTTCCTTCCTTCCTTCCTTCCTTCCTTCCTTCCTTCCTTCACCTTTCTTTCTTTCTTGAGCTAGATCTGTATAGCTATGAACTTCCCTCTTTGGATTGCTTTCATTGTGTCCCATAGATTTTGGATTGCTGGATTTTTTTGTAATTTGATTCCAGGGTGCTTTTTATTTCTTCTTTTATCTCTTTGGTAACCTAATCATTGTTCTATTTAGCTTCCAAGTGTTTGATTATTTTTCATTGTTTTTATTGTAGTTAATTTCTAATTTTATACCATTGTGATATGAGAAGATGCTTTGTGTGATTTTTATCTTCTTGAATTTGAAAAGATTTTGTCTGTGTCCTAATATGTGGTCTATCTTTAAAAATGTCCCATGTGCACTTGAGAAGAATGTATATCTGTAGCTTTTGGGTGAAATGTTCTAAAGATATCAATTAACTCCATTTGATCTAGCGAGTCATTTAGGATTGCTGTTTCTTTGCTGATTTTTTGTTTAGAGGATTTATTCATTGGTGTCAATGGGGTATTAAAGTCCCATACAGTGATTATACTGCTGTCGATCTCTCCCTTGATGTCTTCCAGAAGTTGTTGTTGTTGTTGTTGTTTTTTTAATGTATTTGAGTGCCCCTGTAGTGGGTGCATATATGTTTACTGTAGTTACATCCTCTTGTTGAATTTCTCCCTTTAGTATTATGAAGTGGCCCTCCTTTTCTCTTGTTATGGCCTTTACTTTGAGGTCTATTCTGTGAGAGATATAATTATTGTTACCCCAGCTTTTTTTCTCAATTCCATTTGCCTGAAATTTTTTTCCAATCCTTTCACTATTAGTATGTATGAGTTCTTTGTTCTGAGGTAGGTTTCTTGTGACAGAAAATATATGGGTCATCTTTTCTTATCCATTCAACTACCCTGTCTTTTAATTGAAGCATTTAATCCTTTTCCATTTAATGTTATTATTGATAAGAACTTATTTGTTGCCATTTTTATTCTTTATCCTTGTATTCCTTCTTGCCTTTCTATTTCTTCTTTTTACAGCTGCCCCTTTAGCATTTCTTGCATTGATGGCTTGGTGGTAATAAATTCTCTTAGCCCCTTTTTGTTTGTGAAACTCCTGATTCCACCTTCAATTTTGAATGATAGCCTTGCTGGGTATAGTATTCTTGGATTCAGTCCCTTGCTTTACATGACTTTGTCTATTTCATTCCATTTCCTTTTGGCCTGGTGTGTTTCTGTTGAGAAATAATTTGATATTCTAATAGGAGATCCCTTGTAGGTCACTTTCTGTCTCTCTTTGGCAGCCTTTAAGATTTTTACTTTGTCATTGATGTTTGCCAATTCAATTATGATGTGTCTTGGTTTTGGTCTTTTTAGATTCATCTTGTTTTGGACTCTATGTGCTTCTTGAACCTTGTGTTTTTTTCCCCCAACATCAAGGAAGTTTTCTGTCATTATTTCTTCAAACTGGTTTTCTATTCCTTACTCCACTTTGTCTCTTTCTGGTACCCCTATTATGCAGATGTTGCTTCGTTTCATGTTATCCCAAAGCTTCCTTAGGTTCTCCTTCTACTTTTTAAATTTTCTTTCCAGTTGCTGCTGTGTTTGTGTGTTTTTTCCTACCTTGTCTTCTAATTTGCTGATGCAGTTCTTAACCACTTCTAGTCTACTCTTTAAGGCTTCCATTTTGCTCGTTATTGCAGCTAGGTAATTCTTCAATTCTTCTTGAATCCTTTTCATGTTGGTGACATTCTCATTAAGATCCTTATAATTCTCATTGAGTTGAGGCATCTGTATTTGTCATCCATCCATTTGAGCATCCCTATAACCATTACTCTGAATTATTTATCTGACAGCTCCTGTTACTTCTGCTGGATTTAACTGTCCTTCACTCACTCATACACATACCACACACATCCACACTCTCCTTTCATCCCTCACTCACTCATACTCTCTCCAGCCTGTCACCTGCCATCTTCTGAATCTCCATTGATTTTTAAAGAGTGTAGAGGAGGGGGTAGAGACAGAAAGTACATGTGAGAAATAAACAGTGATTAGTTGCCTCCCACACGTGCCCTGACTAGGGCCAGGGATTGAGCCTGCAACCCAGGTATGTGCACTTAATTGCAATTGAACCCAAAACACTTGAGCCCATGGGCCGACACCCTAAACACTAAGCAAATCCAGCTAGGAAATGTGTTTTTTAAATATCAATGTGTGGTAGAACTGTTACAAGGCAATATTAATGCTATTTGTTTTAAATCTCTCCTACTGCGATTTATATCATTGATAAAGGGTATACTGTTCAATATTGTATCTACTTTTTCAGCTCAGTAGCAGGAAATCTGAAGACCTCTGATTTAGTCATTACAATGACTGATCTGAATCAAGGTGCCATCTTGCAAGTTGGTGCTTTTGTCTTAACAAACATTTAGAATAAATTATGTAGTCATCTATTTGATTGTTTGATAACTGAGAGTTTCTGTAACTGAAATAATGATCTCAGCTGTGTGTTGGTCAGCCTTTTAATACTGTATAAAACTCAATATCATTTTAATGAATTTGTATTCCAAAGAGAATTTTAAAAGTACATGACTAAAATAAAATAAAAAGAAGTAAACAAAAGGCTTATATTATATTCATCAATATGTATGTCCCAAGGGGGCAAAAGTAAGATTTTGTATTGGCAAGCATGTTCTAAAAGCACAAATAAATCAAATGAAGAGGAGGTTGTTCAAAAGCAGGGGAAATATCCTGTTGGACAGTCAACATGAAGATGAAGCAAAGCCATAAACAAACTTTAGTGGATTGTGGACATGTACGAGGACAAGAATTTGAAGAGGATAAAGCCAAGTTAGAATTCAGAATGAGATCTGTGAAGTTGACATACAACTAGACTTTTATGTTGTGTGACATTCACAATGATTACTAAATGTATAAGAGCCCACATCCAGCAAAAGCTGTGGCACACATAAAGACCTTCTTGAGCCCCCACTGCTTCTTTTTCACAAACTGTATATGTGTGGGCACCACTCCTCAAATTCCTACTGCCCTTATAAGAGACTAGAAGCCCGATGCATGAAATTGGTGCAAGAGTAGGCCTTCCTTCCCCTGGCTGCCAGCACCAGCTTTCCTTTGGCACCCAGGACCCGGGCTTGCTTCCCTCAAGACACCCCCAGGCACCTGAAACCTAGGCTTTCCTCTGGCCCTGTATTCCTCTGGAAGGATGTCCAGAATGATGTCCAGAAGGATGTCTGGTCTAATTAGCATATTACCCTTTTATGATTATAGACTAGTGGCGGGTGCATGAAATTCATGCACGGGGGAAGGAAGGGTGTCTCTCAGCCCGGCCTGCATCTTCTCCAATCTGGGATCCCTGTGAGGTTGGGCCTAAACTGGCAGTTGGACAACCCCTTCACAATCCAGAACTGCTGGCTTCTAACCGCTCACCTGCCTGCCTGCTTGATCACCCCTAACCACTCTGTCTGCTGGCATGCTTGCCTCCAACTCCACCCTCCTGCTGGCCTGTTCAAACCCAACTGGTCCCCTTTGCCATCCTGCTCCCCCCAACCTCCCCCAGCCAGACTTATCACCCCCAACTTCCCTTTCCTCCTGGCCTGATCAACCCTAATGGCCTCTGCCTTGGCTCCACCACCATGGCTTTGTCCCAAAGGATGTCTGGAAGGTCTTATGGTATGATTCAGTGGTTGGCAAACTGTCAACAGAGCCAAATATAAACAGTACAGTGATTGAAATTTCTTTTGAGAGCAATTTTTTAATTAAACTTTTAAAAATATATATATTTTATTGATTTTTTACAGAGCGGAAGGGAGAGGGATAGAAAGTCAGAAACATCGATGAGAGACATCAATCAGCTGCCTCTTGCACGCCCCCTACTGGGGATGTGCCCGCAGCCAAGATACATGCCCTTGCCGGAATCAAACCCCGGGACCCTTCAATCCGCAGTCCGATGCTCTATCCACTGAGTCAAACCGGTCTCAGCTAAATTAAACTTCTAATGCCACTTCATTAAAATAGACTCGCGCAGGCCATGGCATTTTGTGGAAGAGCCACACTTAAGGGGCTAAAGAGCCACATGTGGCTCGTGAGTCACAGTTTGCCAAACACTGGTCTAATTAGCATATTACCCTTTTATTAATATAGATAGGATATTAATTATAACATATGTACCAGTATTACTCTATGAGAATACATACTTCATGGAATAGAAAGGCATCTAATACATTACATTGTATATGTTGTAAGGAGTAGGACATACTGTATTCGTAGCAATCATATACACCCTGTGACTTCCCTTCCTGATTTGGGAACTGTTTCCCAGTGGTTTGTTGTTTTTTTTTTAAACATTTCCTGGTCCCTAATGTATTTTATTTTTTGTCATTTAGTGTAACTTTATTTACTATTTATTGCACATGATTTGAGGTGTTTAATTTCTAAACACCAGAGATTCAAAGGACTATTTTTCCATGAAGTTTAATGTTAATGTCAGTGAACTCATGTGTTTTTATTGTAAACATCTGAATTATTCAAATTGTCATAGATCCTGAACTCATAAGCATGGACCATGCACAAGTTGGCTGCAAGCCAGGAAGCCACCCTGCAAGCAAACAGAGGAGAAAAGTCATAGCAGAACATTTAATGTCCAACCTGAGTCACCTCAGAATTTATATATATTAACTTCTTAATTCATATAATATCGGGAACTCAACTGCTTGGTTGGTGATGTGGTTGACCTGGTTTCAGGAGAGTTATTCCTAAAATAATTAAGGAAAGGAGGTCTCAATCTTTCTTCTTGGTTGCTTACCACTCTACAGCATCTTCATCTTTCTTCTCATCCTCAGCTTCTTGGGCATATTCTCCATCACCTTCACCTCCTTCTTCTTCCTCCTTTGCATCCTCAAATTCTTCCTTGGCACTTTTTTCCTCTTCCTCTCCTTCCTCTTTGTCAGCCACTTCTTTCTCCTTCTACTCTTCAGCTTCTCCTTCAGAGGGGGGTTCATCCTTAGCTTCCTTGGCTTTTGCAGCTCGATGGTCTCCTCCACCTCGATCTGCTCCTCCTGGACGTGGCTGGTATATTATGAAGGGAAAGAGCAAGTGGACATCAAGTAGGAGCTAGTCTGTAACCATCATGGGCATATTGACCAAAGATCTGGGAACTTTCGGAGCAGCCGCCGGCTATGCTTCACACGCTGGTGAAACTGAGCTGGATATATTCACCTTCCAAGAGTTTCCTGTAAGCTGCAATGTCAATGTCCAAAACCATCTTCACATTGAGGAGGTCCTGGTATTCTTTTAAATATCGTGCCATTTCACTCTTTGTAGTTCTCAACTCATTTTCTAATTTGTTGATTGTGTCCTGCATAGCACTAAAGTCGGTGTTCTGCTTATTCTCCAGCTCTCGCAGCTACTTTCCCAGAGCTTAGTTCATGTCCTGGCATGCTTTGATCTCCAGGGTCTTGGCCCTGAGCAGGTGGTGCCTTTCAGACACCTCCTCCTTGGCTGCGCGCACCATGTAGGTGTTCTTGGGAGTGCTTTTGGTCAGCGTGGTGTGCAACTCTTGTACCATTCTTCTGCATTCTGCATGTTCTTGGCAGCCAGCTTCTCTTACTGTGTGTGGATGTCCTTGAGAGTGGCAGAGAGGTTGGACTTGGAGATCTGAGCATACTGGGTCTGCACCTGCAGCTCTGTGATCTCCTCTTCATGCACCTTATTCAGAAAGGCGATTTAGTCCATCAAGCTGTCGACGTGCTTTTCAAGCTCAGCTCCAGCGAGACTCGCCTCATCTGCACCTTTGCGTTCCTCCATCAGCCAGCGCTCCGCATCATCATTGTTCAGCACCTCTTCCTAGTAGCATGTCTGCAGGTTACTCCCAGCTCCTTCAGAACCCCAATGCCTCCTAAATTCCCATTGCCCTCTCCTCACCAAGGACAAGGCTTGGTGGACCAGGGCACAAGCATCCCATTTTCATTAAAATGTCCAACCCAGGTCTGTTCCACCCATGTTAACAGGCATCCCAGGGGCTGAGAGTGATCCCAGACACACTGGCCATCCCCCCCCCCCCGCCCAGGTTCCTGATAGTAACCTGGAACCTGTGGGTGGCATCAGGCTCAGCCCACCTTGCCATCCCAGTAGCCAATGGCAGCCGGGATATCGCGGGCGGTGTCAGGCGCTGCCCGCCAGGCCTTCCACAGCCGGAACCCCCTTCTTCCTCCCCTCAACCACCCCGGTAGTTTCACATGCTGTCTGCTCTGCCTGCTGAGTTACCAATTGCAGCCTGTACCCCCTTGGAGCAGCGTCAGGTGACAGCCCTGCCTGGTCCTTGATGGCAGCCTGGACACTCCAGGCAGTGTCAGGCACAGCCAGCCAGAGCTACATGACCCTGATGGTAGCCTGGACCCCACAGGTGGCATCAGGTGCTCCCTGCCTGGCCTGCCTAGATGCCAATAGCAGCCGGACCCTGTGGGCTGTGTCAGGTACTGAATCCCTCTCCTCCCTGCTTGCCCAGTTACCAATTGCAGCCTTGACCCCCGAGGTCAGTGTCAGGCTCTGCACATCCCCACCCCCACCTGCCTAGTTACCAATAGTGGCCTAGACTACCGACCAGGCCTGCCTGGTTACTGATCAAGCCTGGACCCTGCCCACTGCCTTAGGTGTAGCCTGGACCCAGCAGGTGGTGTCAGGCATAGCCCACCATCTTTCTTGGTTTAATTTGCATATCACTCCTGATTGGCCGTGGGTGTAGCAAGGGTATGGTCAATTAGCATTACCTCTTTATTAGTGTAGATTATTATAGATTTTGGGTTCTCAAGGTAGTTTAATGTCTTTTTTTTGCAGTATAACTTATATTTAATAGTAGTACATATGTTTTCTTTTCCCCCCATTATTCTCCCACCCCAGCCTCCCTTACACCCCAGCACATGTCCCCAACCACTCCCATCCCTGCCCCAGTGTCTTTCATTTATTGGTTATGCTCATATGCATGCATTCAAGTCCTTCGGTTGATCTCCCCAAGCATCCACCTCCCATCCACCCAAGCCTTCCCCCTGTAGCTTGACAGCCTGTTCAATGTCTCCCTGCCTCTATATCAATCACTCTCCCCTGTTTCTTTTCTTCAAAAATATCTTGCCTCTGCATATTAGAAATAAATGTATAAGAACAAAAAATGTTTGAGTCTCAGTTTCAATGTCCAACTGTTCTGAGTCCCAGTTTCAAATAGTTCTTTATGTGTACATGTCAGCAATGGTATCCAGATGGTGGACACTGGGGATGATTATTTTCAAAATGTCTATTTATATTCCACATTCTGCTTACTACTGTTTCAGTACATAGAACACAAAATGATCTGCCATTTTTTTCTCTAATGCCATACATCTCTGTCCATGTCTCTTGAAAAGGTTGGCTATAACTACTACCACTTCTTTTACTTAATCTTGGCTTTTTATTTTTTGGATTCTCCATCAGGGGTTCAGTGACAGATGATAGAATTATAGATAGCCTGTTAGCCCTGCACATAATTAGGGGTTAACTAGCCTAACAGACCACAAGATGGCACATGTAACTGTCTTTTAGGAAAGGGCAGGGTTAATAAGCAGAAATAGGGGTTAATACAGATGCAGAATAGTAATAGTGGTGAAATGGAGTCTGCACTATGCTGCAAAATGACGTTCCTTATGTAAATTAAGATGTCTGCCGTTATTTCTAATTGTGGGAAACGGCACCTGTAGCACAGGCCTTCACCTTTCCCAGCCTCCCCCTCACTTATCTCACTAATGGTGGTCAATCAGAAATCCACAACACCCCAGAACAGTAGATTGGATGATGGTTGCTGTGGTTATGTGGTTGCTGGTCATGGCGATCACAGGGCCCCCACTGATGTGTCCCCCACAGCATTCCACTGCTCCCTTCTCTGCCGGCAGGAAGTGAGGTCAAAGATCCCCTAACAGCCTAACTGGAAGTCTCAGAACTAGACTCTCTGTGCCGGAGTTCTGTTGTTTTGGCCTACAGACCTCTGGCACAGAGTGTCTACACTACACTACAGCAAATGTCTCATCCTTGGCTACTGCACCTGGCCATGCAGTAGCCAAGGATGAAACGTCCTTCTCGGCATGCACCCCATGCTTCTCTGTATGCTACTGCATGCAGCCGTGTGTCATCGAAAATGGCTGACTCATGTGTCAAAGGTTTGCCATCACAGGGATAGAGAGATATGTGCTTTATTGTATTAGGTTTACAGAGAATGTAGGGAAGAAAGTTGTTCTTGTTGGAAAACCAAAATTCCCTTCAGTTTATTTACCAGAGGATTTTGCATTAAAGTAAAAAATAAAATAAAATGGAAGAAAATTATAGCCTTGGGATACAGTAAAGCACCAATGCTGTAATTTTCTATTTGTGTTCCTTTTTCATTGTCATTATGCAGTTTATTTACCCCAATTTGATGCAATTTGCAGTTTGTCAGAAAAAGTCCTCCACAGATTCACACTAATCACATTTCTTCCCCAAAAACACATTGTAAAAATGTCCCTGTCACTCTTCTTTTTATATTGACCATTTACTCACACAGAACTCAGTTGTCAGGTGACTGAAGGCCTGTGTAATTCAGCTCTAATGGATTGAACTAGGCAAGGTTGTTTTAAACTGCCCTAGTTTAAAAATGCCTTTTCCCAAATAGCTCACATAGCTAAAAGTGCACACACTTCAAAAAGAGATCAAATTCCACTGTCATGCTACTGGAATAGCTATCATAACAGCTTTTTATTTGTAGTTTTTTGGGGGGAGGTGGAGTGTTTAATTTGAAAAAAGATACATAAATCACAGGTGAGCTGGAGGTTCAGAATATGAGTGATTAGACCTTGGGTAGTTTGGACAGAAGTTTGGGCTGCACTTTTTTTTTTTAACAAGCACAGTTTTGTTTCTTTAACCAGCTCCTATCAATTTCTTTTAATACAATATTAAAAATTTAGTTTATAACTTAAAGATTGCACATTTTTCCTAAAAGATATAAATATATATTTATTATAATATTGTCTTATAAGTGGGTTGTTTAACACAGTTTGTTGTGGTTTTATTTTTCCAAAGGCCCTGATTACCTTATTACAAATATTAATTCACCTCTTGAATAAACAAGAAAACATTATTTACTACCATTTTGTTTTCTGTTCTAAATGTTAATTATGCGAAAACCTGCTATGTTCCATAGCTGAATAGTGCAGAAGCTGAGTCACAAGGCCACTTCAGGCTCCATAATTGGACTGAGGTCAGTGAGTTCGCTTCCAGGGTCACTGATAGTCTTGTCTCCAACCAGGTCCCTAGTTGGGAAGGAATGCTCCCATGCCGTGACTGGACATGACTGGAGCCAAGTTACAAGGCTCTTTTGGACTCTGCAATCAAAGTCAGTGGAACACCTCCAGGAGCTCAGTAGGGCATGTTTCTTACTGTGTGACTAAGCAAGTAGGACTGCTCCCTCACTATGATTGATGAGACATTGTGGTGGGTTACATGCTACTTCAAGGTCTACAGCCAGTAGCAAGTTTTACGGGCCTGTTACTTGAGCTATGAGCAGGCATGATTCCTCCAAGGTTCCTTGGTAGATTGTGCTAGAGGCAGGCAAAGGCCAAGGAACTATAGCAAAGTCCACAGGAGGAGAAGGCTATTTCCAGGTCTGTAACTAGGACCACAGTCAGTGAGCCTGCTACCTGTATATGAGCCTGCCTTCTCAAAATGATCTTCCTTGATCTTGGGTTCCACAAATTACTACTTGGATCCAAAAACTCTCCAAAAGTCACTTTTGCTCATGGACATTTGCCAAATTATTATTGCTGTGCGAGAATATGAGCAGAGCACTTCTTATCCCATCACTTTTTTGACATCACTCTATAGACCTTAAATATATACAATTTTTATATTTGTAGATTATATTTTAATAAATCTATGAAAAAATAAAGAAATAAACACACACACACACACACACACACACACACACACACACACACACATATATATATATATATATATATATATATATATATATATATATATATATACTGAGTGGCCAGATTATTATGATCTCTGAATACATAATAATCTGGCCACTCAGGCAGGCCAGCCAACCACCCATGTCCAGGCTGGTAGAACCCCACCCATACACGAATTCATGCACAGGGCCTCTAACACATACACACACACACACACACACACACACACACACACATACACACACACACACACACACACACACACACACACACACACATACATACTGAGTGGCCAGATTATTATGTCTTCAGAGATCATAATAACATAATAATCTGGTCACTCAGTATATAATGATAATATTAATTAAAAGAAATAGGGAATAGATATATTCATTTTAGAAAGGGTAGATATCAGACAACAGTAAGTTATCACAAACAAAGAGAGGCACTGATAATAATAAAGGGGTCTATTATTTAAGAAGACATAAAAATTCTGAATGTGTAAGCCTTAACAACAGAGCATAAGAATACATGAAGGAAAAAAAATGATAGAACTCCAAGGAGAACTATCTGGGGCTATAATTACAATAAAAAAATTCAACACCCCACCATCAGGCAGAAAAACAGTAAGGACATAGTTAAACTCAATAACACCATCAATTAAATGAATAGGATGAACATCTATAGACTACTTCATCTAATATTCTTCCCAAACTCACAGGGTACATTCTCCAAGATATACCACATTCTTGGCCATAAAATACACCTTAACAAATTTAAAAGGATATGAATTATATAATATCTGCTCTCAGACTACAGTGAAATTAAACTAGAATCAACAAGAGAAAGATTGCTATATATCTGAAATATATGGACACAGCACACTTCTAAATAACATTTGGGTCAAAGAAGAAATTGTAAAAGAAATTAGAAAATATTTTAGACTAGATGCAAAAGAAATAATAACTTTTCCATACATGTGGGATTCAGCAACAACAGTGCTTAGGGAAAAATGTATAACATTGAATACATATACTAGAAAATAGGAAATGAAAACTCAGTAATCCAAGTTTCCACCTCAGAAAACTAGAAAAAGAAGAGAAAACTATATCTAAATTAGACAAAAGAAAATAAATAATAAAAATTAAAAATTAGAGCAGAAATCGATGGAATTGAAAACATGAAATCAACAGAGATAATAAAACCAAAAGCTAGTTCCTTGAAGTGATTCATAAAATAGATAAGCCAATATCCAGGCTAACTTAGAAAAATAGAGTACATGAATTACTAATATCAGAAATAAAATAAGAGTCATCACTGTTGATCTAAGTACATTAAAAGGATAATAAGGAATATTATAAACAACTTTATGTCCACAAATTTGATAACTTAGGTTCAAAAGACCAATTCTTTGAAAGACACAATCTTTAAAAATTAACACATAAAGAAATAGACCATCTGAATAGGCCTTTATCAATTTAATAAATTGAATCAATATTTAATACCCTTTCAAAATAGAAAGTGCAAGACCCACATGAGCTCACTGATAAATTCTACCAAACACGGAAGAAATGATAGCAATTATCTATGATCTCTTTCAGAAGATAGAAGCAGAAGGCATACTTCATGAATTATTCCATAGTGAAGCATTACCTTAATACAAAAACCAGACCAACAGGCTACAAGAAGAAAGAATTATAGACCAATGTCTTATGAAAGTAAATACACAAATTCCTCAACATAATATTAGCAAACTGAATCCAATAATATAGAAATAGAATTACATATCACAACCAAGTGAGATTTATCACAGAAAAGCAAGGCTGATCCATCATTAGAAAATCAATTAATGTAATCCATCACATCAACAGGTTAAAGAAGAATAATAATATGTTCATGTCCAATAGATGCAGATAAAGTATGTAACAAAATCCAATATCCATTCTCAATAAATACGAATTATAAGGAAATTTCTGCAACTCGATTATTAATATGCAGAAAAACACCTACAGCTAACATACTTTTGGTGAAAAACTTAAAAACTTTCCCACTAAGATCAGGAACAAAGCAAAAATTCCTCTCATCTCTGCTTTTCAACGTTGTACTGGGAGTCCTTCCTACTGCATTAAGGCATGGGATGGAAACAAACTATATGTAGACTGGAAAAGAAGAAATAATATCTCTGTTTGCAGACAGCAGGATTGACTACATAGAAAATATAAAGAATTAAAAAAGACTGTACTCCCTACGCTATCTACTAATAGAGTTAGTACACACCCTTGTGGTGGTGCTCAGACATTGTAGGCAAGTAGTGCTTTAGGCGCTTACACTGACAACACATTTTCTCTGCATTAAACAAGCTTTTATATCATTCCTTTTGAATTTATTCAACTAACTTGTTGAAAAAATTCCAATGAATTGGAATTGCTCTGGATAAAAATACTCAATTTATATATAAACTCAAGTTAGCTTCCCCTCTTTCTAGGTCCCTCTCATTAATCTGCCTCCCGCTATTTGAGAGTTCAAACTGCCCAACAATGTTCAAAGCTGTAGACTTTAGGTGCCAGTGTCTTTATTCTGCTCACTGACACTGCAGAGAAGCTATTCCCCATCTCTGATCAGCAAAATCATATGCTCACTGCTTCATCATCACCTGTACCTTTTCATTTTATTTTCCAGTTTCCTTGCATGATTATAGTGTCCCTGGTTTTTAAGAGGTTGTTAATGACTAAATATGTTAACCATTTCTCATGCATTACAAATGAAACACCATGTTTTTGTTACTATTTTACTCTGGTGTTTGCTTTTTGGTTGTATCAAACTTGTGTATTAAATATAATCATATGCTGTTTTAAAAAAAGAATTAAAAAAAGAAATTCCTGGAACCAATAAGCAATTCTAGCAAAGTTGAAGGATACAATGTTAAAATAGCTATGAGCCACTTAACAATGAAAATACTTTCTGATAAATGTTCTGTTAAGCCATTTCACTGTGTGAACATTATAGAGTATAATTAGACAAATCTAGATGGCATAGCCTACTACACACATAGGGTATATGATATAGCAGTGATTTTCAACCACTGTGCTGCAACAATTTTTAAAACATGCAATATATGACTATGTGGTCACAGCATTTAACTCTTTTCCCTGAGATTGTCAAATAAAAAAATGATAACAGCCAATACAACAATAGCCATCTGGTAATTAGTTTATGTGTGCCATGAGATGAAAAAGTTTGAAAATCTCTGTAATATAGCCCATTGCTCCTAGGCTGCAAGGTATACAGCATGCTACCATATAAGACAACCAAGATTAGGTGACATCAGAGGAATGGTGCTGAAATGGCGCATCTTTTCCTATCCCCCTCACATTTCAACAAGTTAATCATCTATATAATTCAACAACAACAACAACAACAACAAATCCTACTCAACACAGACACACGCCTTGGATGTTTCAGTGCATGGGTCTCTCAGGCATGTGTCTGTGTTGAGAGGATTTTTTAATACCTAAAAGAGGGCATCCATGAATAAATGGGGAAAAGAGACAGGAGGAAAGTGCAGAAAGCCCACAGTCACAGCTCTGCAGCAGAGAGCTCACGGCTCTGCTGGGAGCTGGTGGCTCAGCCTGAAGAGAGGAGAGAGCTGGCGGTAGCAGGCACTTCTGTTGTCCAGAAGGAACAGAGAGCTATGTGTGGGGGTGGGGTGGGACAGGAGGGGGGTAGTCCAGCAGGACAAGTGGCTAGTAGCAAGAGAGTGAACAGTGTCTGAGTAAGGAGATGCTACAGAGCACAGGGTTCTGCCTTGTGGCTCCTCCTTGTCAGGCCAGAAGTGGTGTTTCAAACAATGAAAGGGAACCACAGAGTCTTGCCACTGCTTGGGTCCAGGAGCATATCATTTATAAACCAAGAGCTGTTGCAGTAGAATTGCCGTTTCCCACTGTGATTGATCCCCAGGAGGGGTGCTTAGGACTGGACACCAAGGAGGTCAGGGTGAGGGCAAAACAAACTCCACCCCCAAGCAGCGTGGCTATATTGCCTTATGGAAGGTGCAAAGGTTCAAGACTGGGAGATTACCCAGGTAAAAAAGTCTTGCTATTCAGCACAATCTACAGAAAATAGTAGAAAGACCACTTCAGAGATAAATCTGAAAACAAAGGATAGAAAATGTAACAATGATGACCAGAAAGAAAATAAAATATCCTCAGAAAGCAGGCTGAAATACATGGAAATATATGCTATAAATGACAGAGATTTCAAATTGCATTTTTGAAAATACTAAACAAGATCGAATAAAAAACTGACAAGCAATTCAATGCACTCAGAAAACAAATCAATGAACAAAAATGAATATTTTTACCAAGGACATTGAAACTTTTTAAAAGAACCAATCAGAAATCCTGGAAATAAAGCATGTGATTAAGGATATTAAAAGTGAATTACTAAGCATAGAAAAC
The DNA here is from genome assembly GCA_027563665.1 of Antrozous pallidus. NCBI lineage: Eukaryota > Metazoa > Chordata > Mammalia > Chiroptera > Vespertilionidae > Antrozous > Antrozous pallidus. Next base: position 114,804,550 of record CM050509.1, read on the forward strand.
AGAACCAACCAGGTACAGGTAAGAACCAGTGATAATCGAAGAGATAAGAATCAATGACACAGAGGAAAGAAGAGTGAGACTTAAGACAAAAGAAAAATGAAAGAGCTCTACAAAACCTATCTGACTCCATCAGAAAAAGTAATATTAGAATTATAGGCATTGCAGAAGAGGAAGAGAGGGAGCATGGAATATAAAATCTATTCAAACAAATAGTGGATGAGAACTTCCCAAATCCACAGAAAGAACTAGATTCTCAAATCCAAGAAGCAAACAGAACACCTAGTTACCTCAATCCAAAGAGGCCCTCTCCAAGTCATTTGGTATTGAAGCTGTCAAAAATAAATGTCAAAGAAAAAATTCTCAACACAGCCAAGGAAAAGAAGGAAGTGACCTACAAAGAAAAATCTATCAGAATTTCATCAAAATGCTCATCAGTAAATCTACAACCCAGAAGAGAGTGTAACCAAATATTCAAATGTCTGAAAGAAAGAAATTACCAGCCATGAATAATATATCCAGCAATATATATATATTAAATATGAGGGATAAATAAAGACATTCCCAGACATACAAGAGCTGAGGAATTTTATCACCAGAAAACCTACATTGCAGGAAATACTCAAGGAAGTTCTTCAATCTGAAACAAAGAAGATAAGGTCACAACACTATAACTAAGATAACCAAAAAACTTATAGCATAAACAGCTATAATTTTGTAACTACAAAATCATACAAGAGGAAGGGAAAAAGAACTGAACTGGCAAAGGAAGATGAACATCAGTTGCTCTCAAAAGAGAAAAAAAAACCCTACCATATATATGCAAGTTCATTTCTTATAATCCTAATTGTAACCACACACAAAAATCCCCAAACCAGGACACATAGCTTAAAAAGGGAGGAAACAGAGTAAAGATATGGAATATCACCAAACAAAAACAATTTACAGAAACATAAAGGAAAAGAAACAATGGAGGCACAGAGCTACCAAAATACAAAAGATAAAATAGCTATAGGAAATACTTATACATCAATAATTAACATAAATGTAAATTGTCTGAATTCACCAATAAAGAGGTATAACGTAGCAGAGTGAATAAAAAATACAAAACCCAACCATATGCTGCCTACAAGAGATGTAAGCTGCAAAGACAAACATAGATTCAAAGTAAAAGGGTGAAAAATGATTCTCCAAGCAAATAACAACCACAGAAAAATAGGTGTAGCCATACTTAAATCCGACAAAATAAATTTAAAGATAGCAAGAGACAAAGATAAACACTTTATAATGATGATAAAGGGAACACTACATAAAGAAAACATGACACTTCTTAATATATATGCACCCAATCATAGAACACAAAAATATATAAAACAACTACTCACAGATCTAAAGGGATACAATATAGTTGAGACCGTAATACTCCATTGACGGCTCTAGACAGATAATCCAAACAAAATCAATAAAGAAATACCAGCCTAGCACTAGTCAGTTTTGCTCAGTGGATAGAGCATCAGCTTGCAGACTAAAGGGTTCTGGTTCAATTTCTCTCAAGGACACATGCCCAGGTTGTGGGCTTGATCCCCAGTAGGGGACATGCAAGAGACCACTGATCAATGGTTCTCTCTTATCATTGATGCTTCTATCTCTCTCTCCTTCTCCCTCTCTTAAATCAATAAAAATATATTTAAAAAGAAATATTGGCCTAAAATGAAACACTAGACCAAATGGACATAATTGACATTTACAGAACATCAGATTACACATTCTTCTCCAGCACATATGGAATATTCTCAAGGATAGAGCATATGTTGTGTCACAAAACTAGCATTAACAAATTCAAGAATATTGAAATTATATCAAGCATAGTCTCTGATCACGATGTCTTAAATAAGAAATTAACTGCAAAAGTTAAGTAAAGAAACCCAAAAATACATGGAGATTAAACAGCATACTACTAAAAATGACTGGGTCAAAGAAAAAATAAGAGATATGATAAAAAAAATATAGATAAAAAGCAATTAAAGTAACAGTACAATGTATCAAAACTTCTGAGATGCAGTAAAAGCCATAATAAGAGGGAAATTTATACCAATACAGGCTTATCTCAAGAAACAAGATAAATCCTAAATAAACAACCTCACATCACATCTTAAAGTACTAGAAAAAGAACAAAAGCAGCACAAAGTCAACAGAAGAAAATAAATAATAAAAATTGTAGTAGAATTAAATGAAATAGAGAACAAAAAGAATATATAAAACATTAATAAAACAAAGATCTGGTTCTTTGAAAAGATTGATACAATTGTCAAGCCCCTAGCTACACTCAAACCCAAAAGGGAAAAGACCCATATAAACAAAATCAGAAATGAGAGAGGAGTAATCACCACAGACATCACAGATATACAAAGGATCATACTAGACTATTATGAAAGACTAGATGGCACCAAATTCAAAAACCTAGAAAAAATATATAAATTTCTAGAAATATACAACCTTCTGAGATTAAATCATGAACAACTGGAAAATCTAAATAGACTGATTAACAGTGATGAAAACAATAACAACAACAACAATTCTTTTTGCAATAGCAACCAAAAGAATAAAATACTGAGAAATAAACTTAAGGATATGAGAGACTTATATACTGAAAATTACAAATCATTATTAAAAGAGATTGAAAAGGCAAACAAAGTGGAAAAATATCCTGTATTCATGGATTGGAAAATTCAACGTAGCTAAAATGGCCATACTATCCAAACTACATATACATATTTAATGCAATCCCCATCAAAATCCCAATGTAATTTTTTAAAGAAATAGAATGAGAAATCAACCCCATTATAATCTTACTAGTGGCCTGGTGCATGGATTCATGCACATTGAAAATTAATTAATTTGAAGAAATATTTTAATATCACTATTTGCCTTTTCTCTATAATAGAAGTGTAAAAGATGAAAGAAAATTAGTAAAATGTATATGAAAAGAATATATAAATGGATTAATAATAAATAAACAATAGGAACATGACATAATACCAACAAAGACATGATATAAAAACAATAAAAATATGATGCAAAAACTTGATAAAAAACAACAACATTGAGGACACTGCTGGCACAGAGACCATGCAATCCTGAAGAACAGAACTGCTTGTGACTAGGATAATAGCCTCGCCACCACCCAATCTGGTTTCAGATGCAAACCAGGACCCTACAGCCAGTCAGGTGAAATATCTGTGACCACAGCCACAGACCCACGGACACCATGGCCCCAGGCACCCTGGCCACAGATTTCTGTGAGTCACAGGACCAATCCCCCTTCCTGCTGGTCCCATGGCAGTGGCATAAGAACTGACAGACCCTTTTCACACAAACAGCCCTCCTGCCCACACACAGCAACAGTGGCCCTACCTGAATTTAAGCCCGAGTGTGTGGACAGGGGATGTTTGTTTCCCATGACCAGGTCCCATGCCCACACAGGGAGGTTGCACTGAATTTGATGCTGGGGGCGCAATCTTGAGGAGTTTGTTTCCTAAGACCAGACCCCACACCCACATAGGAAGGCTGTGCTGAATTTGAGCTTGGGTGAGCGAACATAGGGAGTTTGTCTCCCTCAGCATGAACTCTTGTGACCAGACTCCATGCCCACACAGGGCAGCAGTGTCACCTGACTTTGATTCAGGGCAAGTGCACACAGAAAGCTGTTTTCTGCAGGGCAGGAGCTGACTTTCTGCTGACACAGTGTGACTGAGGAACCCGGTCCCCAAACAGATAGGGGTCCCTGATTCTCTGCGCAAGAGGCAGCACTGAGCACCAGTGACTTGACTCTATTTTTCATCGAGCACATGCCTGAGATCCCTGACTCCCAGTGCATTCACACTAAGAGTCAGTGACTCCAATTCTTGGCCTGTGCACACAGAGACCCTGATTCTCAGCATGAGGCCTCACCAAGCGACAGAGATTCTGATACTCAATTCTCAGAGTGTGCTCAGGGGTCTCTGACTCCTGACACATGCTAGGGTACTCCAATTTTCAGCACACACCAGAGGGTCTCTGTTTCAGTGCAGTGCAGGCAGAGTCCCTGATTCTAGGTGAACACACGAGGCCACAATAAGCACGTGACTCTGATCCTGGGCAAGCATGGCTCTCATCAACCCACAGCAGCCACATGTCTTGGTGTTGGAGCTTTTCAGTGATACTCAGGGGATGTGAAGCTCCCATTGTACAAAGCCCAGACCCCCACATCTCAATATTTGAAGCCTCTGGTGATAATTAGAATGGGGAGACAACATAACAATACCCAGTGGAAAGAAAAGAAATTGCAAAGAAAGGAAATAAGTGAAACTGAGGCATGCAACATGACAGAAAAAACAATTCAGAGTAATAATCATACAATTCATACAGCAGATGGAAGAAGAATTCAACAACCTATGCAAAAATCAGGAAGAAATCAAAAGTGATATAGCCATAATCAAAAATACCATTTAAGGTTTCAATAGTAGATTAGAAGAAGCAGAGGGCCAAATTAGTGAGTTAGATGATAAGGTACAGAAACAAGCTCAAACAGCCACTTGAGAAAAATAAATAGAAAAAGAGGAAAGCCTAAGGGAGCTTTGGGACAACACAAAATGAAGTAGCATACAGATAATAGGGTTGCCAGAAGGACAAGAAGAGCACCAAGGATTAGAAAATCTATTTGAAGAAATAATGATAGAAAATTTTCCTGATATGGGGAAGAAAATAGTTACACAAGTACAGAGTGCCAAGCATAATGAATTCCAAAAGACCCACCCTAAGACGCATCATAATTACAATGGCAAATGTTAACTACAAAGAGAGAATCTTAAAGGCTGTGAGAGGAGACAGAGTTACCTACAATGGGTACCCCATCAGATTATCAAATGATTTCTCAACAGAAACACATCAGGCTAGAAGGGAGTGGAAGGAGGTATACAAAAGAGATGCAAAGCAAATGGCTGAATCCAAGAATACTCTATTCAGCAATACTATCAATCAAAATTGAAGGGAAAATCAGGAGCTTTGCAGGCAAAAAAAAATGACTAAGGGAGTTTATCACTACCAAGCCAGCAATGCAAGAAATGCTAAAGGGAATGCTGTAAAAAGAAAAAAAATAGAAAGGGAGGAAGGAACACAGATATAAAATATAGAAATGGCTACAAACAAGTACCTATCAATAATAACATTAAATGTGAATAAATTAAATATTCCAATCAAAAGACATGAGTGAGTGAGTGGATAAGAAAACATTACCCATATATATGCTGTCTATAGGAGACTCACCTCAAAAAAAGGGATTCACACAAACTGAAAGTGAAGAGATGGAAAAATATCTGTCAGGCAAATGGAAATGAAAAATAGCTGGAGTAGCAAAGCTTATATCTGTCAAAATAGAACTCAGAGTGAAGACCATAACAAGAGACAATAAAAGCCACTTTATAATTCTAAAGGGATCAATAAAACAAGAAGATATAACTCTGGTAAACATTTATGCATCCAATGCAGGAACACCCAAATACATAAAAAACAAACAAACACCAAAAACTTCTGGAAGATATAAAGGGTGAGATTGACAGCAGCACAATTATAGAGGAGAGTTTAATATCCCATTAACATCACTGGATAAATCCTCTAGACAAAAAATTAGCAAAGAAACATCAATCCTAAATGACTCACTAGATCAGGTAAACTTAATTAACATATTTAGAACATTCCACCCCAAAACTACAGAATACACATTATTTTCAAGTGCACATGGGTCATTTTCAAAGATAGACCACATATTGGGACACTGGCAAAGTCTCTCCAAATTCAAGATGATTGAAATCATATCAAGCATCTTCTCAGGTCACAATGGTATAAAATTAGAAATCAAATACAGTAAAAACAATCATAAAAATTCAAACAATTGGAGGGTTAATAGCATATTATTGTACAATGAGTGGGTTACCAAAGAGATGAAAGAAGAAATAGAACACATTCTGGAAATAAATGACAATGAAAACACAACAATCCAAAATCTATGGGACACAATGAAAGCAGTATTGAGAGGGAAGTTCATAGCATCACAGGGCTACCTCAAAAAACAAGAATAAACCATCTAACTCTGCAACTTGAAGAATTAGAAAGAATCAACAAGAAAATCTCAGAGTGAGCAGAAGGAAGGAGATAATAAAGATCAGAGCAGAAATAAATGACATACAGACCAAAAAACAAAAAAAAAACAAAAGATAAATGAAACCAAGAGCTGGTTCTTTGAAAGGATAAACAAATTGATGAACCTCTACCCAGGCTCACCAAGAAGCAAAGAGAAAGTACCCAAATAAAATAAAAAATGAAAGAGGTGAAATAACAGATCCCACAGAAATATGAAAAATCATACAAAAACTACTATGAGAAATTCTACTTCAACAAACTTGTCAACCTAGAAGAAATGGACATATTCCTGAAAAAAACTCAACCAGGAAGATTAAAATATCTGAACAGGCTAATAACTATGGAAGAAATTGAAGCAGTCATCGGAAACTTCCAACAAACAAAGCCTTGGACCTGACAGCTTCACAGGGGAGTTTTATAAAACATTCAAATAAGAAATAAAATCTATCTTCCTCAGACTAATCTAAAAAAATCAATAGGAAGGAACACTTCCAAGCTCTTTCTACAAACCCAGTTTACCCTAATCCCAAAATCAGATAAAGACAATACAAAGAAAGAGAATTACAGGCCAAAATCCTCAATAAAATTCTAGCAAATTGAACTCAGCATTACATTAGAAAGATCATACACCATGACCAAATGGGATTTATTCTGGGGATGCAAGGATGGTACAATATTTTCAAATCAATAAATGTGATATACCAATTAAACAAATTGAGAGATATAATCCATATAATCATATCCATTGATGCATAAAAAGCATTTGACAAAATCCAACATCTTTTCTTAATAAAAACCCTCATCAAGGTAGGAATAGAAGGATCATACTTCACCATAACAAAAGTGTTATATGACAAACCCACAGCCTACATCATACTCAATGGTCAAAAACTAAAATAATTTTCGCTAAGAACAGGAACAAGACAGGGATGCCCACTTCCACCACTGCTGTTTGACATAGTGCTAGAAGTACTAGCCATTGAAATCAGATAAGAAGAAATAAAAGGCATCCACATTGAAAAGAAAAGAATGCTTTAAAAAGAGATAGAGGAAGACATGAACAAATAGAAAAAATACCATGTTCATGGATTGATAGAATCAACATCATTAAAATATCCATACTACACAAAACAATGTATAAATCCAAAGGCAATCACCATTAAAATACTAATGGCATATTCAAAGACCTAGAACAAATTCTCCAAGAAAAATCATATTGAATAAAAAAGACCCCAGATAGTTGCAGCAATCTTGAGAAAGAAGCACAATGTTGGAAGGAACAGAATACCAGATATCAAACTATGTTACAAAGCCATTGTTCTCAAGACTTCCTGGTACTGGCACAAGAACAGACATATAGACCAGTGGAACAGAACAGAGAACCCAGAAATTGACACAGGCCATTATGCACAATTAATATTTACAACGGGGACAAGACCATACCATGGAGTCAAGACAGTCTCTTCAATTAATGGTGTTAGGAAAATGGACAGATACTTGCAAAAAAAAAAAAGAAACCAGTCCACCAACTTACACCATACACAAAAACAAATCCAAAATGTATAAAGGACTTAAACAAGATAGGAATCCATAAAAATCTTAGAAGAAGCCATAGATAGCAAAATAGCAGACATTTATCGTAGCAATATATTTAATGATACAGCTCCTAGGGAAATTGAGACTAAGGAAAAAAATAAACAAATGAGACTACATAACAATTTTAAAAAGCTTCTGCACAGCAAAAGAAACCATCAACAAAATAACAAGCAAGTCCACTTCATGGGAGAACATATTTGCCAATGTTATCTCTGATAAAAAGGGTTTAATTTCCAATATTTACAGGAAACTTATACAACTTAACAAAAGGAAGATAAACAATCCAATTAAAAAATGGGCAAAGTATCTTAAAAGACACTTTTTGAAAGAGGACATTCAGAAAGCCAAGATACATATGAAAACATGTTCAAAGTCACTAATCATCTGAGAGATACAAATCAAAACAACAATGAGGTATCACCTCACACCTGTCAGAATAGCTATCATTAACAAATCAACAAAGGACAAGTGCTGGAGAGGATGTGGAGAAAAAGGAACATTCCTTCACTGCTGATGGGAATGCAGACTGGTGCAGTCACTGTGGAAAATAGTACGGCATTTCCTTAAAAAATTAAAAATGAAACTGCCATTTAATCCAGTAATACCACTTGTAGGAATATATCCCAAGGAAAAAGAAACACCAGTCAGAAAGGACATATGCACCTCTATATTTATAGCAACATAATTTGCAATAGCTAAGATTTGAAAACAGCCTAAATGCCCATCAGCTGATGAGTGGATTGGAATACTTTGGCATATCTACACAATGGAATACTATGCTTCTATAAAAAGGGATTCTTGCTATTTGCAACAGCATGGATGGAACTGGAGAGCATTATGCTAAGTGAAATAAGCCAGTCATTGAAATAAAAATACCACACGATCTCACTCATTTATGGATAATAAAAAACATTATAAACCGATGAACATAAAAATAGATACAGAGACAGAGAAGCATCAAAGATACTGTCAAACTACAGTGGGAAGGCTGGGGAGGGTTGTGGGGGGTAGGTAAGAGATCAACTGAAGGACTTGTATGTATGCATATAAGTATAATCAGTGGATGCAAGACACTGGGGCAGGGGGGTGTTGTGAGGGCATGTGCCAGGGGTTAGTGGAGGCTGGGGGAAGGTCAATTGGAAAAAATGGAGACATATATATTACTATTTGTAATACCTTAAACAATAAAAAATTAAATTAAAATAAATAAAAGTAAAAAAAGAATAACTATTCTAAAGAAGTGCGTGACGTGCAAATACGCAAATTATCAACATTATAAATGAGAAGTAAATTATTAACTGAATTAAATGTGATTTATGGAATTCTTATAAATTTATATTTGCTATGTACTTAGAACTGCATCTTGAATATGGAGAATGAAAAGAAAATTATAGGTTTAAAAAAGCGGTCTTAAAGTAGAAAAAATTTAAATTATTGACAGTGTTTATTTTCATTAATATGTAATTTATATTATCAATGTATATTTATTGGCCAAGTATATTGCCAATATATACTTATTAACACAGTAATTATTTGTTCTCATCAATAAGTGGATAACCAGATCTCATTATGAGATAATAAGGTTCCATTAAAGTGGAAAACTCCTAATTCTACTTGGATGAATTTAGTATAAAAATAGGTTTATGCTGTGAGAATGTAAAATTTAATATCTAGCAATTCCTGCTTCCCCATTACACCTCTAATAATGCATAGAAATTTCAGCCCCTATTGCTGTTGGAAAATACCAAAGGACCCTTAATTATTTAACTGTAATAGATCATAAGCCTAGAAAATCTGAAACAATTCCACGAGGGTTTAAAAAATGGAATGTTGGATTTGATCTCTAGCAATATAGTATATAACATCTGAAAAAATATTTTGTCTTTTTAAATGTATTTTATATCTATCAAGGAAACAGGAAATCATCAGGACACACACACAAACACACACACACACACACACACACACACACACACACACACACACAAACACAACAACATTGATAAAAACTGATAAATTGATTAAACTTATTCTAATGTCTCCCTGTATAACACATTAAAAATAAAAACACTTTTAGTGTGCTTGACTAATTTTCTTTGTGATCAACTATTTACAACTTTAAGTTTAACATCACAGGCTCTTGGAACTCGAGAGAAAGTAACATATAACTGACCATGTCCAGAAATGGGTTCAGGTAGGAATATTCCTACTCTGTCTATAGTTTGTCCTTGTGGTTTATTAATAGTCATTGCAAATGCTGGCATTACAAGAAACTGTCTTCAAATTAATTTAAATGGGACACCAGTGTCAGACAGGGACAAATCAGTTCTTGAAAATAGAAAAACCTCTCCTTCTGCAGATCTGTTAAGTGGCCATCATATGTATCGGTTAATTAGTCAGTCTGATGGTTGGAGGGACATATATTGATGATACTACCATTGTATATGTAGTCCATAGTTGACCAGAACATTATGTGATGAATGACTGTATACAAAGTCAACTGTGTTTCTATATACCAGCAATGAAATAGAATTTGAAATTAAAATCACTATATTACTGCCTTAGCCAGTTTTGCTAAATAGTTAGAGTATCAGCCTGCACACTGAAGGGATATGTGTTTGATTCTGGACAAGGGCATGTACCTGGGTTGCAGTTTGATCCCTGGCTCTAGGTTGGGGTATGTTGGAGAGGCAACCAATAGATATGTCCTTCTTACATTGATGTTTCTCTTTCTTTCTCCCTCCCCACCTCTCTCTTTATTCCTCCTTTCCACTCTCTCTGAAAATCAATGGGAAACATATCCTCGGATGAGGATAAACACATACACACACACACACACACAAAAAAAAAAACAAAACAAAACAACCACCCACTATATTAAATTAAATACTTAGGCATAATTAAAATACTTAGGCATAAATATAATAATATATATAATATCTATATTCAGAAAACTATATAACTCTAATAAATGAAATCAAATAACTAAATAAATGGAGAGATATTTCACGTTTATGGATAAGAAAACTCAAGATGTCAGTTCTTCCCAATTTGATGTATAAGTCCAATGCAATCCAATGAAGATCACAGCAAGTTATTTGGTGGATAGTGCCAAAGTAATACATATAGATAGATAAATAAGAAAAAAACACAGAATATCCAACAGAATATTGAAGTAGAAGAACAAAGTCAATTAACTCACACTATCTGAGTTCAATAATCAAGACAATGTGATATTGGCAACAGAATAGACAAATAGATCAATGAAACAGAATAGAGTGCCCAGAAATAGGCCCAAACAAATACAGTCAACTGATCTTTTATAGTTCCTCATATAAAGTCCAGAGTTCTCTGAAAATGTTTCTGTAATATGAACTGTTTGTATCTGTAATTGAACATATAATGGAACTGAATTCCAGTGCAAGAGTGTGAGGGAAGAAGTAACATATATTACTGAAAGGAATAAAGAGGTGCTATTATGAAACATAGACAGGTATGAAGATAAACTTCTTTCTAATGATGTAGTGTTCCATGGTCTGAATTTTAAGTTCCTGAAGATTTTCTGGCCTGAATAATGGTACTGAGGCAGGGTGTTTAGATTACAACTCCCATCAGTTACTGGTTGAGGGCTGCTTCCCAGAACAGGGATCCTCTGGCTGGAAGCTTGCAGTGCAATGGGAAGGTACCAGGGCAGGGGGTCAGGCAACATCAGAGTTGGCTTTAGCAGCAAGAACAGGTTTCACTAGAATTCCACAGGTTAGTGGCTAGTATTTCAGAGGATCTGGGAGACCGTGGCAGTTGTCAGTAAAACAACATTGAAAGGTGGTCCAGGCCTGGAGGACCTGGATGAAGACAGCTCATAGCAGGCAGAGAAAGGGCCACGCTAGCCTTTGTCTCTGTGGCTAAGCTTCTGTAACCAAAGTAGAAAATTTCTCTGCCTTGTCTTTCTACCCCAGGTGGTTCTTTGATATGAAAGGCATTATGTGAGTGGGTCTTCAGCTCTTGTGTCTAACTTGTGAAAAATAAGAACGCATGCTCAGGACATAAAATTAGGTATGATTTACAAAGAATTGTGTAGTAACAAGAGACAAAGGTAGTACTCAGAAGCCAGTACCTGGGTGAGGAAACACACTAAATTCCTAATGTACCTGAATTATAGCAAATTATTATAAAACCAAAGAGCCCATCTGTCTTGTTCCATTTGGGCTGCTATAACATAATGTCATAGACTGAGTAGCTTATAAAAAATAGTAATGACTACATCAAAATAAAAAAAAACCTTTTGCACAGCAAAACAAAAACAAACAAAAAAAACAAAAAAAAACATTAACAAAACAACAAGAAAGTCCACTGCATGGGAGGACATATAAGCATTTAATCGCCAACACTTACAGGGAACTCATACAACTTAACAAAAGGAAGATAAAAAATTCAATCAAAAATGGGCAAGGGACCTAAATAGATACTTTTTGAAAGGGGACATACAGAAATCCAAGAGACATATGAAAACATGCTCAAAGTCACTAATTATCTGAGAGATGCAAATAAAAACGAAATGAGGTACTATATCTCACATCTATTAGAATGGCTATCATCAATAAATCAACAAATGACAAATGCTGGCAAGGATGCAGAGAAAAAGGAGCCCTCGTGCACTGCTGGTGGGAATGCAGACTGGTGCAGCCACTGTGGAGAACAGTATGCCATTTCCTCAAAAAACTAAAAATGGAATTCCCATTTGACTCAGTGATCCCACTTCTGGGAATATATATCCTAAGAAACTAGAAACACCAATCAGAAAGGATACATGTACCTCTATGTTCATAGCAGCACAATTTACAATAGCTACAATTTGGAAACAGCCTAAGTATTCATCAGAAGATGAGTGGATTATAAAACTGTGGTACATCTACACAATGGAATACTATGCTGCTGTAAAAAGGAAGGAACTCCTACCATTTGCAATAGCTTGGATGGAGCTGGAGAGTAGTATGTTAAGTGAAATAAGTCAGTCAGAGAAATAAATATCACATGATTGCACTTATTTGTGGAATATAATGAACAACATAACAGACCCAGAGACAGAGAAGCATTGATCAGACCATCAAACCTCAGAAGGAAGGTAGGGGAGGATGGGGTAAGGGAGAGAGATCAACCAAATGACTTGTATGCATGTATATAAGGATAACCAATGGAGGACACAGACACCAGAGGGGTGAGGGCATGAGCCGTGGGGGAGGGCAGTGGAGGGTAAGTACACATATGTAATATCTTAATTAATAAATAAAAATAATTATATAAAATTTAAAAATAGTAATGTATTCCTCACAAATATGGGAAGTCCAGGATTATAGTGCCAGAATAGTTGATGCTGGATAAGGGCTTCCTGCTTCATCAATGGCACCTTTTCTCTATGTCTTCCCATGGCACAAGGGATGAGGGATCTTTCTGGCACTTATTTTAGAAGACCACTAATCTCACACTTAAGGGCTCTGTCCTCATGATTTAATCACCTCCTAAAGGTTTTACCTTTTAATACTATCACCTTTGGCATTAGGTTTTCAGTGTATGAATTTTAGAGGGACATATATAGACCATAGCACCATCCAAGAATGGCTTGTGATCAGCAGTGGTGCACAGGGTTCAGGTCCTCGGGGCGCAGAGGGAGCCCCCCTCGGTGAGACTGAGCAAGGCAGTGATACCTCAGCCAGGGAAAAGAGTGCTGATAGCATCCTTTTGAAAAGTGTAACAATGTCTTCTCAGTACAATTTTAAATAACTTTGTTTCCATTGAGACTTTTTATTTTTTCCATAGCTCCTGACAGATAGCACAGCAATGGTTGTTGGTAAACTTTGCAGAGTCTCTTCTAGACAACTTCTGTGGCCACTCTCAGGGATTCAGTGACCTAGGAATTTTGAAAGATTATGATCATTAACATTCAAATAGTTGTAGATTCCATTACTGGACTGACCCAATGTCACCCAGTTAACAAAATACCCTAGGAGATAGGGATAGGGACTCCTGGTTCGCATAAATTGAAGGGAGTTTCTGAGTCTTTCATCAAGGATACTATTAAATATTCAGCAACAAACATGGGGCAAGTGCCTAACAAGCAGTAGGAGTGCACAAGGTGCATTTGGGCCCCAGCTATGAGAGGCAGTGACCCTAGAGTCACTGGACCCTGGGGAAGGGGTGAGGGTGGTTGGGAAGTGGAGGGCTTCAGAACATTGGGGTAACTCAGAGCAGCCTCATTTTATTACATAGTGAGGTTCATGACAATGTGACCTTGCTATTCTGTATCAGGAATTTGCCTTTACCACAGGTCACCAGCAGCTCAGAGCATGTTTATCTGTATTAAGGGAAAGCTTTCTTGGTTCTCAGCCTGGGTGAGTGGACTGCTGGCCTCACTGCGAGAAGGGTGGGTTCCCAGTAGGTAGACTTTTTAATAAACAAAATATTCTCCTCTGGAGTGATTAAAAAGGCAGCTTCTCAGAATGAAAACGTTTCTAGGAGAATGAACTGGAAAAGCTCCTACCCCACCGCATGAAAATTATTTCCCTCTGTGAGAATAGGACTCAGAAAAAAACTGCTCCCTCTGGCAGACAGAGCATGGGAGGTTTGCACGTTGGAGAGGATATGACTGGTTTTTCACCACCTGAGTGACTGGGCACTATGCAGTGCTTGAACTACACAACTGCTCAGGGTGACCCTGCTGAACCCTGCTGACACTCCTTAAAATTGATCTCCCCACTCCATCTTCCAAACTTATTTCCTCTTTTTTTCTTCTTTGAGCATGACACCCTTACCTGTTAAATATTGTCGAAAAGTAGAGTCTCTACCCATTATAATTGGTTTGGATTATCTTTTCAATTTGTTTTAACTTTGACACATTTAAATTAGCATGGCCATATAGGAAGAGAGACAGCTGGCTAACTAGATGGCTCCATGGTGAACATGGGACTTCTTTAGAATGTCAGGTCCACAGCCTTGAACTCTAGGAAGCCTCTGCATTTCCAGAGCAGAAGAAGGGGTGTATGCTCCTGCAAGTCATTCTGCTAGCATCCTGCAGCTCGGCTGGAGGGGGGAGGGAAATCCTTTCCAGAGTAAGAGGATAATTCAGTGTTCACAGCCCATTGATTTCCTGGCCATGGCTGCAGAAATGTCAATAAGGTGCCCATTGAGCAGGGGTTGCTTTGTGATCCCTTCTCTTTTCTGCTGAAACTCAATTTGTCAAGACTACCAGATAGTAGTCACTCTGACCTGGACTGGATTTGGGTCACTGACTGCTCTCCACAATAGTTACATAATATTCCAAAGTGTGACTATTATGCATAATTCTATCAAGGTATAGATCTTGGACAATTACAATGTCTGAAGATTTAGGGTCTCTGCTTTCAGAGTGTTCAGTGACAAGATGTATAGCAGGAGCATTGGTTTTCCACTAACCAGTTCTGTAGCATCTGGAAGGTGGCCTCAAGCTCTGGAAAACAGATCAGTCTATTGCAGATGGAATGTTTTAGGACACTGTGACTGTAAATCACAGTCTTGAAGACAAACTTGTAATTCCCTGGGGCGCTATAGAGCAGCCCTATAATTCTTACTCACTTGGGGCAGCAGAGGTTGTATTTCTTGCACCAAAGCTATCCCTGCCTTTCCCCCAATTGTATAGAAAGGCAGGAATGCTGAGCCAGTCAGAGCAAACACAGGGAGGTGTCTTCTCAATTACTCCAGTGCACCCATATGGTAGAGATTTTAGTAAATGCCCTATTCACATCCCCTGTGCAATTACTCAACTGTACTGACTGTGCGGGGCTCCTCCCAGCTGCCTGTTTTCCTATCCAGTCAGGTTACTCCATTGCACGAACATGGCCGGGCTCCTCCAAATTGCCTTGTTTACATACATTTCCAGGTACTACAGGGCTCTTATGTGACAGGGCTTCTTCTAACTGACCTACTCACATCACTTATCCATTTACTCCACTAGTGATGGGGAGGGTTCTATCCAACTATGAGAGTATGTGTCTTGTTCACATATTCTCTATAGTTACTCCACTGCACTGATGTCCTGGACTCTTCCTGATTGCCTCATTGACATACACTACACAATTATTTCACTACACTACTGTAGTGGGGCTCCTGATAATTTCTTCATTCACATACACTGCCCAGTTATTCCACTTCACGTACTGCATCTTCTTTGCCCTGATTGCATTCCTTCTATAGTTAACTAAGTTGCAGGGCTCCTCTTTGTATCCATAAGCCATTCTTTCCAATCACACCATAATATGAAAGATTTGGAGATCTCTCATATTTGCTCTATTCACATTCTCTTGTCCAGTTATTCAATCGTGCTAATGGGGTTATTGCTTTTTGCCCCATTCATGTCCCCTGTCCAGTTTTACTACTGCACTGTTAGTTTGGTGTTCCTACTCCCTGTCACATCCATAGCCACTATCATATTACTCCACTGTACTGATCTGCACTGATGGTGAAGGGCTCCTGTCTTTGCCCCATTCACATACCCTTCCCATCAATACCACTGCCACTGTTGGTATTACCATACTCTTGATTGCCCTGTTCATGTTCCCTGTCCAGGCATCACTCCAAAGATGTTTAATCCTTCAGCCCAAGACACTACTACATTAATTTTTAGGAGTCCATAGCACTATCCAGTCTTGCCACTTCAGTGCTAAAGAAGGGCTTCTGCTCTTTGTCCAATTCACATATATGCTTCAAGGACAGATGAACTGATAGTGTTGGGATAATCCTATTGGCATTGATGAATTCCCCAATCCAGTTATACTATCAAGATATTGAAACAGGTTCATTATCTTTGCCCCATTCATAGTCCCTGTCCACTTACACAACTGTACCCATGGTTTGGGGATGTTCTTCTTCATCAACTTTCCATTCGCATCATTGCAGTGGTGATACAAAGGTTTTACCCTTGGTCCCATTCACACTCCACCCGCAGGTACACACAGCACTATGATACATTTTTATCTCCTATGCCCTTTCTACATTCCCCCTCTACATACATAAGCATAAGAGATGATGCAGGCTGCTCCTACCAGATGCAGTTCCTATTCCATACCTGTTCCAGCACTGCATGTGTGGCTTGAGGCTGCTCTTAATCGTCCTATTTATATTCTGTCTTCAATTATGCCAATGTACTGATGTTTTGGAGATCCCTATTATTTGTTTAGTTTGTGTCCATTATCTAGTTATTCCACTGCACTCATGGGGTGAGAATCCTTTATTTACCATGTTCACATCACCTTTCCACTTATACTAATGCATTGATGGGGACGGGTTTGTCTTTGCTCCCTTTACAACCCTTACAACGAAACTGATGGAGTGGGGCTGCTCCTGCTCATACGGTTTATTGGTCCTTTCCTGTTGTATCACCACTGCACTAATGGTGCATGACTCAATTTTTAACACTGCCCAAGTAACCACTGTGCTGATGTGTGGTCTCCCTCTTCAATGTCTTGTTCACATACCTTGTCCAGTTTTACAATAGTACTCATGGCAAGAGGATCCTCCAGGTTGCCTCTTTCACATCCCCTGAAAACTTTCACCATTTCACTGATTATGCCAGGTTAATTTCCACTGTACCATTGATATTACCTTTTAATTTAACACTATTGATAATGTAGAGATAAGGTAATACTATAAGATTTACCCCCTTTTTTATGCTATTCACTTCCCCACCAAAGAAACCTCTGTTCATGTTTTTGAGAGAGGAGGAACCAACATGGAGGCAAAGGTAAATATCTATCTTGCCGCCATACACAGCAATTTCAAAACTACAACTTAACGAAAGAACAAACATCATCCAGAATCACCAGAAAGGTGGCTGAGTGAAAATTCCACAAATAAAAGTGAAGATAGGACACTGTGACTCAGAGGATTGGGAGAGGGCAGTGCTGAAGACACGCCTGGAGAGAGGTTTGGAGCCATGCGAACACAAGCGGATAGGGTGGGCAGCTGCAAACCAGGCCAGTTTTCTTGAAAGGGGGAGACAAAGACATGCCACTGCACTGATTCCCCAGCTCTGGGCAAAGTCCAGGGAACCCACAATCATATGGAGTAATAACTGGACAGTGAGGAGGCATGCTGAAACTCGGGCGCTGCAAGGGTCTGCAAGCTTGTGGAAAGGGCGAGCTTGTGGAGAGTGTGCGTGAACTTGGGAACAGCAGAGCTTTGTGACTGTGCAGCAAAGATTCGTGACTTAGTCTCTCATTCGGGAAACCACAGGACTGCATTGTTTTATGACCCTGGGTGAGACGTTGGGTGTGCAGACTCATTTGGGGAGAGGCTGAATTGTCCAGCAACAGATGGAGCTCAGCAGCAGCTCTCTCTCACAGGTGCTGGCAGCCATTGCCATCCAGCACAGAGTCCCAGGAGCCACATAGGGAGGAGCTGACCCTGCCTGCTTACCCAGAGACTCTGCCCATCCAACCTGAGAATGGCTGAACCTCACAGCCAATTGGCCTGGAGTTCAAACCCTCCTAATGCTAACAACAATAATCTAGGCTTAACTTCAACAAGACTGTGCAACCCATATCCACCTCAGGTAACTGGGGAGGCTGAGCCAATGTCCGTTAGAGGACATCTACCACACAAATCTAATTGACCAACTCAGGAAAGCAGCCACCATGCAGAGACATGGAAAGCAATCAGATGTGAAAGAAATGGAGGAAAAAAAATGACTGGACATAGAGTTCAAAACCACGGTTATAAGGCTTTTGAAGAGGCTCCTAGAAAAGGTTGAGAATTACAAGGAAATGAACAAGATCTACAAGGATATGAAAAAGGACCAACCAGAAATTAAGCATACACTGACTGAAATAAAAAATATTATACAAAGACCTAAAAGTACTCTAGAGGACCGCAAGAACCAAGTTTAAGTTTTGAAATACAAAGAAGCAAAAGAATCCAAAAAATTGAAGATGGTTTAAGGGGCCTCTGGGACAACCTCAAGCATACCAACATCCGAATTATAGGGGTGCCATAAAAAGAGAGGGACCAAGATAATGAAAACCTCTTTGAAGAAATAGTGATTGAAAACTTCCCACACCTGGTGAAAGAAATAGACTTAGGAGTCCAAGAAGCGCACAGAATACCAATATATAGGAACCTTAAGAGGACCACACCAAGGCCCATCATAATTAAAATGCCAAGAGCAAAAGACAAAGAGAGAATATTAAAAGCAGCAAGAGAAAAACAGTTAGTTACCTACAAGGGAGCACCCATACAATTGTTGCTGATTTCTCAAAAGAAACTATTCAGGCAAGACGAGAGTGGCAAGAAATATTCAAAGTGATGAATAGCAAGAATCTATAACCAAGATTACTCTACTCAGCAAAGCTATCATTCAGAATTGAAGGTCAGATAAAGTGCTTCACAGCTAAGAAAAAGCTAAAGGAATTCATCACCACCAAATATTATATGAAATGCTGAAAGATATTCTTTAAGAAGAGGAAGAAGAAAAAGGTAAAAATATAAATTATGAACAACAAATACACATCTATCAACAAATGAATCTAAAAATCAAGTGGATTAAAAATCTGATGAACAGGATAAGTTGATGAATATAATAGAATCATGAGCAGAGAGAGGGAATGGACTGACAATTCTTGGGGAGAAAAGGGGTGTGGGAGGTGCAGCAAGAGACTGGACAAAAATCATGCACCTATGGAAGAAGACAGTGGGGGGGGGGTGAGGGCAGAGTGTGGTATGGGTACCGGGTGGTAGGGTACTACAGGGGGAAAATAAAGGGGGACAATGTAATTGATAAACTGAACAATAAAGATTAATATATTAAAATAAATAAATAAATAAATAAAAATAATAAAAAAAGAAACCTCTTTTCTTATGCTGTGGCATCCCTCTTTCTACACCAATCAAATCACCCCTGTAGATAAATTACCTTACTGAAGGTGCAGGTATAGTCTTACACAGATCAAATACCATGTACAGTCTCAATAATGAATGATGGGGCGCGTTTATAATCCCTAATACAATCCCAGTTACTGTACTGGATTGAAAGAATGAGCCTTCTCTTTCCCCATCCTTTGTCCAGTTCTGGCACTTTATTCCTGGAGCAAGGCTCCTCCTCTTTGATTGCATTACAGGACTTGTAAACGTTGGGCAGAGCTTCTTTCTTTGCCGCATTCACATGCTCTGTTCAATTACACTAGTACACAGTACAAGCTCTATTTCTTTTTTATCATTAATTTTTTATTGTTTAAAGTTTTACAGATAGTAGTACATATGTCTCCTTTTCCCCCCCATTGACATCCCCCTGGCCTCCCCTAACTCCCAGTGCATGCCCTCACCTACCCTCCCCTCCCCTCCCACCCCCAGTGTCTTGTATCCATTGATTATGCTTATATACATGAGTGCAAGACCTTCTGGTGATCTCTTACAGCCCCCCACCCCCAACCTCTCCTGCCTTCCTGCTGTAGTTTGACAGTCTGTTCAACCCTTCTTTGCCTCTGTCTATTTTTTTCTTGTTTCTTTCCTTTAAAAAAACCTTCCCTTTGCAGACTAGAAATAAACATATAATAACAAAAAATGTTTGAGAGCCAATTTCAATGTCCAACAGTTCTGAGTATCAGTTTCAATGTCAAACAGTTCCTTATGTGTACATGTCAGCAATGATATCTGGATTGTGGACACATGGTAACAATGCAGGTCCATCCCTCTCTGGTTTGTTCCTAGGCAACCTACAGCAATGCATAGCTGCTGACTGCTAGCATGGCAAAGCATCATCAGTGTCTTCTATCTCTGGACTGTTTCTCCTCTTGTTTTCATGGTTGGAGCAGACCTGTCAAATCCTATCTGTTGCAGGAATCCACATGGTCTTGGAGTTGTTTTATGAAAATATACAAATATTTTCTCTACAAAAAGTTAATAAAGGAAACTTTTCTATAAAATTGACTTGGGATCCTTTTTATTTTTGCCCAAATGATATTCCTTTGGCTTATTTTGACATGAGTTTTTCATGGGTATCTTCCTGTTAGCATTACAAATGAAAATTAATCTTCTAAAGTAAACATTTTCTAGATATAATTTACTTACAGAATATTTTTCTTTACACAATATTACCCTACCACCCTCCCTTTTTGATTAATGGATGCTTTTATAAATTATAAAATGCAGTCTTGCTAACTTTAAATTTTAATTTTTTGAACAAAAATATGACTGCTTTAGGTTCATTGCATGTTAAGCAATTTTACCATGAGATGAACTACCAACAGAAATGTTAGTCAGTATTTTAGGAACAGCTTTTTGTCTAGTACAATTAAATTTTCTGAATATTCATTTATTTCAATTAGCAAATTTAAATTAATCTAGAAACTTGATTACTAAGTTACTGTCAATTTTTTATATTATTTTTATTTTTTTGCAGTATAACTTATATTTAATAGTTGTACATATGTTTTCCTATTTTTCCCCCATTGTCCTCCCCCCAGCCTCCCCTACCCCCCAGCACATGTCCCCACCTGCGCCCCGCCTGGTGTATTGCATCCATTGGTTATGCTCATATGCATCATACAAGTCCTTTTTATAAAATTTTTTTCATCTTTATTGTTCAGTTTATTAATTACATGATTCCCTTCCCCCCCCCTATAGCTCCCCTCCACCTGGTACCCATCCCACCCTCGGCCCTCACCCCCTCCACTGTCCTCTCCCATAGTTGCATGATTTTTGTCCAGTCTCTTGCTGCACTTCCCACACCCCCTTTATCCCCAATAGTTGTCAGTCCATTCCCTCTTTATGTCCGTGATACTGTTACATTCACCAGTTTATCCTGTTCATCAGCTTATTAATTCACTTGATTTTTAGATTTATTTGTTGACAGATGTGTATTTGGTGTTCATAATTTACACTTTTACCTTTTTCTTCTTTCTCTTCTTAAAGAATATCTTTCAGCATTTCATATAATATTGGTTTGGTGGTGATGAACTCCTTTAGCTTTTTCTTATCTGCGAAGCACTTTATCTGACCCTCAATTCTGCATGATAGCTTTACTGGATAGAGTAATCTTGGTTATAGATTCTTGCTATTCATCACTTTGAATATTTCTTGCCACTCCCATCTGGCCTGCATCGTTTCTGTTGAGAAATCCACTGACAATCAGATGGGTGCTCCCTTATAGGTAACCATCTGTTTTTCTCTTGCTGCTTTTAATATTCTCTCTTTGTCTTTTGCTCTTGGCATTTTCATTATGATGTGCCTTGGTGCGGTCCTCTTAGGGTTCCTATATATTGGGGTTCGGTGCACTTCTTGGACTCCTAAGTCTATTTCTTTCACCAGGTGTGGGAAGTTTTCAGTCACTATTTCTTCAAACAGGTTTTCATTATCTTGGTCTCTCTCTTTTTATGGCACCCCTACAATTTGGATGTTGGTATGCTTGAGGTTGTCCCAGAGGCCCCTTACACTATCTTCAATTTTTTGGATTCTTTTGGTTTCTTGCTTTTTCAGCTGAGTGGATTTTACCTGTTTGTATTTCAAATCTTTAATTTGGTTCTTGGGGTGCTCCAGAGCACTTTTAGGTCTTTGTATAATTTTTTTATTTCAGTCAGTGTATGCTTAATTTCTGGTTGGTCCTTTTTCATATCCTTGAGAGTCTCCTTCATATCCTTGAGGGTCTCGTTCATTTCCTTGTAGGACTCATTCATTTCCTTGTCGGTCTTGCTTATTTTCTTATAGGCCTCGACCTTTTATTGCAGCCTCTTGAAAAGCCCTATAACCGTGGTTTTGAATTCCATGTCCAGTCATTTTTTTTCCTCCATTTCTTTCACATCTGATTTCTTTCCATATCTCTGCATGGTGGCTGCTTCCCTGAGTTGGTCAATTAGCTTTGTATGCTAGACTTCCTACAAGGGACAACGGGTCAGCCTTCCCAGTTACCTGAGGTGGATATGGGTTGCACAGTCTTGCTGAAGTTAAGCTCAGGTTAATGGTTGTTATCACTTGGAGGGGTTGACCTCCAGGCCAACTGTCTGTGAAGCTCAGTTGTGCTCAGGTTGGATGGGCAGAGTCTCTGGGCCAAGCAGACAGTGTTAGCTCCGCCCTATGGGACCCCAGGGACTCTGTGCTGGGGGCAATAGCTGCCAGCAACTCTGAGAGAGAGACACTGCCGAGCTCCACTGGCTGCCGGGGAATTCAGACTCTCCCCAAATGCATCTGCACACCCAACGGCTCACCCAGGGTCATAAAACAAAGCAGTCTGACCGTTTCCCGAATGAAAGAGCAAGTCGTGAGCACTCTTTACGCGGTCGTGCAGCTGTGCTGTTCCCAAGGTCACGTGCAAGCTTGCCTTCTCCACAAGCTGGCAGATCCTTGCAGCACCCGAGTTTCGGCATGCCCTCCCACTGTCCAGTTTTTACCCCGAATGATAGTGGGTTCCCTGGACTTCGCCCAGAGCTGGAGAATCAGTCCAGTGGGACTTCTTTTTTCCCCGTTCGAGAAAACTGGCCGGTTTTCAGCTGCCCGCCCTATCTGCGGCGCGCGCTCCAAATCTCTCTCTGTGGGTATCTTCAATGCTGTCCGCAGCCACTCCTCAGAGTCCCAGTGTCTTATCTTCACTTTTATTTGTGGAATTTTCACTTGGCCAGCTTTCTAGTGATTCTGGAAGGTGTTTGTTCTTTCATTAAGTTGTAGTTTTAAAATTGTTGTGTATGACAGTAAGATAGGTGTTTTGCCTATGCCGCCATCCCTGAAATAGTTCCTCCCTGAAAATATCCATACAAGTCCTTTGGTTGATCTTCAACAGCACCCGCCCCCCACCCACCCCAGCCTTCCCCCTGTAGCTTGATAGTCTGTTCAATGCCTCCCTGCCTCTATATCAATCACTCTCCCCTGTTTCTTTTCCTTAAAAATATCTTGCATCTGCATACTGGAAATAAATGTATAAGAACAAAAAATGTTTGAGTCTCAGTTTCAGTGTCCAACTGTTTTGAATCCCAGTTTCAATGTCAAATAGTTCCTTATGTGTACATGTCAGCAATGGTATTCAGATAGTGCATACATGGTGGCAATGCAGGTTCCATCCTCTCTGGTTTGGTCCTGGGCCACCTGCAACAACACACAGCTACCAACTGCTAGCATGGCAGCAAGGTGTCCTCAATGTCCCCCATCTGTAGACTGTCCTCATGGCTGGAACAGACCTGTCAGTTCCTCACTGTCACAGGAACCCACATGGTCTTGGAGTTGTTCTCTGAAAATAAACACATTCTCAACCAAAAGTTAACAAAAAGGATCCTCTCTGCAAATTAGACTTAGGATTCTTTTTATTTTTGCCCAAATGAGTTTCCTTTGGCTTATTCTGACACCATGTTTGATTTTCATGAGTGTCCTGCTGTTGGCATTACAAATGGAAGTGACTGTTCTGGAGTAAGGATTTTCTAGATAGATTTTACTTACAGGATATTTTTCCTTACATGATATTACCCCGCTATCCCCCCTTTTTTGATTAATGGGGGCTTTTGGAAATTTTAGATTACAGTCTTGGTAATTTTAAATTTTAATTTTTGCACACAAATATGACTGCTTTAAGTTCTTTGCATGTTAGGCAATTTTACAATGAGATGAACTATGAATAGAAATTTTAGTTAATATTTTTGGAACAGCTTTTTGTCCAGTACACTTAAATTTTCTTGAGTATTCACTTATTTCACTTGGCCAATTTAAATTAATCTGAAAACTTGATTACTGTTTTACTGTCAATTTTAATACTCAAGTAAAAATCTTAGTTTACCCTGTAAATATTAGTGGAAAGGATTATTTGCATTTTTGAGTAGGCCCTGAGCATTCTTGGTACTAGATAAAATTTAGATATAGAGCAGCTGTTGCTGGCCAAGTCTCTATCTGTAACCTGGGTCCCGATTTGAGCTGTGCGTGGGAGGAGAAGCACCCATGGGGGCAGGAGACCTCCCTCAGAAGGTGTGAGAGTTCAGGCCCCTGCAAGGTTTTGGGGTGAGGGTCTGTGCCCCACCTCTGTTGACCTTTTAGTTCTCTTTTGATGGCCCCTCTGGGACTGTGCCTGTCTTAGGTTGTTCCTTCCCTGAGGAATCTTACCCTTCTCTTGCTAACCAGCCATCCTCTGGGGCCAAACAGGGTGATGTGAGGTTCAGTTCTGTCTTCTTTGTAGTTTATGCCACCGTGGCCTCCACGTCCAGTACCTGCCTTGGTGTCCCCTCGCCTGCTGGCGGGGTCCTGGTACTGATCACATATCTCAGGGGACCCAGGTTTCTTCTCCAGAGAGGGCCCAGCTCACACCATTGGGCAAGAGACAGATACATGGTGCAAGCCATCCAGAGGCTTCAACCACAGCTTGAACTGAAAGGTCAGGCAACAGCTGTGTGTACTTGAACTGTAAGAAGAGAGTCCCTCTTGGCAAAAAGGGCAAAAGGGGCCAATATAGAATGCACGAGTGCCTTCCCAGTGCCTTAATTCCTTCTGAAAGGGTTTAAATCCGTTCATGTCTGTTTTTAAATTGCTGCCAAACATTCAAAGAATTAGTTTGTAAGTTGTTTTTTTTTGGATAATTGTACAGTATGCTGTTATAAAATATCAAAAATTATGATGACATTTTAGAATAATATCATATCAAGATATTCTTTGCTCTAGGCCATGGCAATTCAATTTTAAACAGGCCATCAATTTCTTTTTGTAACTTTATATAAACTTTGTCACGGAGGCAAAAACACAAATTTCTTACTTTAGTTCAAGAGGCCAAATATATTGACTTTCAATTACAATCTTTACAACTTTTGAAATAAATTTTTCTTTTTTTCCTTCCAAAACAATATTCAAGATACAGAAAGTTTCATTTAAAAATATTTGTGACATGAAACAATTTTTCTTGAGGTTATGGTGATTACTAGTATGGATTAGATTTAATATTTAATTTTATTTTTTCCTTATAATTAAAAATTTTTTAACATATGTGTCCTTATTCCCCCATAACCCCTCCACTTATGCCCCACCCCCCTGTTGTTTGTGTGAATTGATTAGGCTCATATGCATGCACACAAGTCCTTTGGTTGATCTATCCACCTTCCCCCCACCTTCCCCTGCTTTCCCTGAGGTATGACGTTCTGATCAACGTTTCTCAGTTTCTGCATCTGTTCCTCTTCATCAGTCTATAACATTCATCATATTCCACAAATGAGTGAGATCATATGATATTTATCTTTCTCTGCCTGGCTTATTTCACTTAGCATAATGCTCTCCATCTCCATCTATGTTGTTGCAAATGGTAGGAATTCCTTTTTTTTTTTACCACAGCGTAATATTACATTTTGTAGATGTACAACAGTTTTCTAATCCACTCAGCAGCTGATGGGCACTTAGGCTGTTTCCAAATCTTAGCTATGGTGAATTGTGGTGCTATGAACATAGGGGTGCATATATCCTTTCTGATTTGTGTTTCTACTTTTTTTTTGGTATATATTCATAGAAGTGGCATTACTGGGTCAAATTGGAGTTCCATTTTTAATTTTTTGAGGAAACTCCATGCTGTTCTCCACAGCGGCTGCACCACTCTGCATTCCCGCCAGGAGTGCAAAAGAGTTTATTTTTCTCCACATCCTCACCAACACTTGTCGTTTGTTGATTTGTTGATGATAGCCATTCTGACAGGTGTGAGATTGTACTGCATTGTTGTTTTGATTTGTATCTCTCTGATTATTAGTGACTTTGAGCACGTTTTCATATTTTTCTTGGCCTTCCTTCTGTCTTCTTTTGAAAAGTGTCTATTTAGATTAGTTGACTCTTGTTTCTCTCTTTCTAATTCTTTGAGTTGTTGAGATAGATTATTTATTACCATTTTTTCTTGGCTTTTTTTTTTTTTAGGTAGGCCTGTAGAACTATAAACTTCTCTCTCAGAACTGCTTTCATTGTGTCCCATAGCATTTGTATTGTTGTGGTTTTTTTTATTTTCATTAGTCTCCAGGATCTTTTTAATTTCTTCTTGATCTCATTGATAACCCAATCATCGTTTACTAGCATGCTATTTAGCTTCCAAGTATGTGAATTTTTTGGAATGTCTATATTGTAGTTTATTTATAATATTATGCCATTGTGGTCTGATAAAATGCTTGATATGATTTCAATCTTTTTGAATTTGTGGAAACTTTGCTTGTGACCCAGTTTGTGTTCTATTTTTGAAAATATCCCATGTGCACTTGAGAAGAATGTATATTCCATGGCTTTGGGGTGAAATGCTCTAAATATGTCAATTAGGTCCATTTGATCTAGTGTGTCATTTAGAATTGCTATTTATTTGCTGATTTTTTGTCTAGAGAATTTATTCAGTGATGTCAGTGATGTTTTAAAGTCCCCTACTATGATTGTATTGTTGTCAATCTCTCCCTTGATATCTTCCAGGAGTTTTTTTTTAATGTATTTCGGTGCTCCTACATTGGGTGCATATATGTTTACTAGAGTTATATATTCTTCTTGAATTTCTCCCTTTAGTATTATGTAGTGGCCTTCCTTATCTCTTGTTATGGCCTTTACTTTGAGGTGTATTTTATCAGATATAAGTATTGTAACCTCAGCTTTTTTCCATTTGCCTGAAAAATGGTTTTCCATCCCTTCACTCTCAGTATCAATCCTTTGCTCTGAGGTGGGTCTCTTGTAAACAACAAATATATGTTTCATGTTTTCTTATCCATTCAGCTACCCTATGTCTTTTGATTGGTGCATTAAATCTGTTTACATTTAATGTTATTATTGACAAGTACATGTTTGCTGTCATATTTTTCCTTAGTGATTGTGTTTCTTTTTGCCTTTCTCTTTCTTCTTTCAACAGCAGTTTCTTTAGCAATTCTTGCATTTCAGGCTTGGTAGTGATAAACTCTCTTAGCCCTTTTTTTCTGTGAAGCTCCTGATTGCACCTTCAATTTTGAATGATAGCCTTGCTGGATATAGTATTCTTGGATTCAGTCCCTTGCTTTGCATCACTTTGTATATTTCATTCCATTCCCTTCTGGCCTGGTGTGTTTCTGTTGAGAAATCAGTTGATATTATAATAGGAGATCCCTTGCAGTTAACTTTCTGTCTCTCTCTGGCATCTTTTAAGATTCTTACTTTGTGGTTAGTGTTCACCAATTTAATTATGATGTGTCTTGGTGAAGGTCTTTTGGAGTTTAAATTTTTTGGGACTCTATGTACTTCTTGAACTTACATAGTTTTTCTCTTGCTAATATCAGGGAAGTATTCTGTCATTGTTTCTTCAAACAGGTTATATATTCCTTGTTTCTCTTCCTCTCCTTCTGGTATCTTTATATGCGAATGTTGTTTCATTTTGTGTTGTCTCAAAGCTCTCTTATGTTCTCCTTTTGCTTTTTAAAGTCTTATTTCCAGTTGCTGCTGTGTTTGTGTGTTTTTTCTACCTTGTCTTCTAATTTGTTGATGTGGTCCTCAGCTTCTTCTAGACTACTGTTTAAGTCTTCCAATGTGTTCTTTATTGCAGCTATGTCGTTCTTCATCTTCTCTTAGTTTATTTTCATGTTGGAGACATTCTCATTCAGCTTCTTATAGTTCTCATTGAGTTGTGTGTATTTGCCACCCAGCCATTTAAACATCCTTATAACCATTATTCTTAATTCTTTCTCGGATAAGCTGCTAGCCTCAATTTCATTTAACTCCCTTTCTAGTGATTCCTGTTTTTATTTCATTTGGGGATTGCTTTTTTGTCTCCCCATGTTTTCCTATAATGTTTTAATTTTATATCCAATTGTTTTGCTACCAAGGTTCTTTTGGTGATGGTGCTACTGGTGTAATCTCTCAGTTCTTCTGGGATTTATAATATAGTATAGCTCCTTACTTGAGCTATTTGGGTTCTCTTGATGTAGGCCTGTGAGCTTGAGAGGCACAACTTCAGTGTCTAGAAGTCAGCAGCTGTAGAAGAGATTGTCCCAATTTTTGCTGTCTTGCACCCTTAATTGAAATCACACATGCCTAGCGGGGACTCACAGTGGCGCCAAGGAACCATAAGCTGGTGTGATGTGGCTCAAGGAGGCCTGCATTCTGGAAAGGCATGACTGTGGTGCCAAGAGTTCTGTAGTTTTCGGGTGGGGAGACTCAGCTTTTGCTGCTTCACCCACCTGTGGTGGATAGATGCTTACTCCCAGTGGTGACTCACAGGAGCACCCGTGGTAAGTTTGCCATCGAGGCACACTGAAGCACTCTGAATGGCTCTGGCAGTGTAGCCATGTAATTGAGGTGCCTGTGGGCAGGTATTAAGGATGAATGAATTTAAAATTTCTACTGTGGGGGAGGGGAGGAAATGCAGCCCTGTCTGTTCAAGATTGCACCCAGGGAGAGCTCACAGTGGCTCCCATTAGCATCCTGTTGTAGATGGGCTCAGGGTGCCTGCCTGTTAGAACTTTGCATCTGCAGAGGTGTGTTTGCCAGGCACAGAGCTCTAACGCACTCTGAGCTTGAGCCACTAGGGTGAATGTCAAGGTAGGAATTCTTGTGGGAAGAAACTAATTCTTAAAAAATGCCAAGAGGAAAAAGATAACTCTGCTGGTTCTTTTAAGTGCAGCACCCTCCACATTGACAAATCCAAGGCACACTTTTCAGACCTCATCTAGCTTCTAAAGACTTCTGTTTAGGCCAGTTCCTATGGCGTTAGGGAGTATTCATATTCCATGGTATTATTCAGGATGGAATCTGGGGGTAGCTATATCAGTTGCCTGGAGACTGGAATGAGGACTTATCTCTCAGGAGAAAATGGCCACCGGAGCTTAGATATGACTCAACACCAGACTCCCTACAACCTTTCCTGGACCGCCGACTGCCTACTATCCACAGATTCCACAACTCCACTCCTTCGCCTGCACCTCAGCCATGGGTAAATGTTTGATTCTGAAAGGTCCTACAAACTAGGTTCAGTGTACAAAGGTGCAGACCCCAGCACAAGGAGGGAGGGACTGTGTCTCTGCAAGCTCCTCTCTTGTCGGCAATGTGAGGTCAGGCAGCTCTTCAGGGCTGCCTCTGAGCTCAGATCCCAAATCCAGACTCCAAGGTCCAAATTCCACTACCTCCCACAGTCCCATGGACCCTTTTTTCACAGTCAGATGCTTTGCCTGTCCTCAGGGATGCATCTTAGTGCCCTGTAGTTTCTCCCTGACCTTCTGGGCATAGAGGTATGGCAGATTCTACTGCCTAGATCTTTGATTTTACCTTTATGCAGGGGATCTCTGTCCTTCATGGCTGCAACCTGTCTCACTAGCTGTGTCTCCTTTGCCAATTTTGGCTGGATTCCACTGGTTTCAGCTGCTCCCTCTATTTTCTCCAGGACAAGGCTCAAGACACATCTGTCTATTGTGACGCCATTTTGTCTCTCCCCAAGGTCTATTTCTTTTCCCACATTTTCTGCTGAGATATCTCAAGGCACTGATAACACATGACTCCTCCTTTTCACCTGGTTCATATACCCTTCTTTGTCACTCCACTGCACTCATGGAACATTTATCCTCATTTTTTATATTCACTTCCACGATAAATCAATGGATGGTCATTAATATTCCTTGCTCTATTCATACACTGTTCAATTACTCCATTGCACTGATAGTGTAGGGTTCTTCTTCTTTGCCCCATTCACATTGCCCATCCAGTTCTTCATTCCAATGAAAAATTCTTCTTCCCCTCCACCCTGCAAAGAAATCACCTGATATAGTCTGGATGTCATTAATGACCTTAATAATATTAGTAAACAGTGCCTTTGTGGACATAATTGCACTGAAATGGCAATAATCTACAGTTAGTTGTCACTCTGGTCCGCCTTTAGCTCTGGCCACATAGAGCTATTAAAAGGCAAGATAGTAGGAATCATACCACAGCTTTGAAGAGATATGAAATAATGTGTTGTACCTTATTGTAGCTTGCTTTGAGACATATTTACAACCTTAATGGGAGGTCCACAGGCTTCCATTGAGCAAGTCCCACAGGAAGTTACTAATTCTGGCTTGCTACAATTTAAGAGATTTCCAAAAATGATATTCATCCCTATGACTAAATGGACAACAGACAGAGGGGCTACCAGCCCTGAATGGGATGAGCTAATATAACCTATATTTTACATGGGTTATGATATTTTTTTCATAAAAGAAAGGAGTTACCTGGAATAACTGTAACCTGTACCCCAGTACCTGAAAGGTACAGGAAAAGTTGATTATTTTGTAGGCTCCAAATGACCATCCAGTAGCTTATGTGCAATTTTCCCAGATGGCGGGACAAACTTCAGGGAGTTTCTATCACCCTGGGGGAGGAGGTTATGTGATTGCCATTGTTGAAGGTCAGGATAATGCATGAAGCATTAGGACATAGTGCTTCTCTGGCTGAATAGGGCTTCCCCTAATCAAATAAAGGCAACTAACTCCCTCCAGCATGACTTCCTAAGATATCTAGCAAGCGAATTTTTTACTTGTTAGTGTTTATATGTGGATTAACCTGACAATTTTTTTGAGAGAGACCCAGGCCTTTAATTTTGGGATGATGGTTGACATCCCTGTGGTACATCCCCCAGCAGGTTCTTGTGGATTAGGACAAAGTCCTAAATTAAGAAATGTTTCCTGACATAGGTTGTTTGTTTTTTGTTTGTGTGTGTGTTTTGTTTTTATTTATTTCATGATTGCCCAGCTATGAGGTCTGTGGGAATTTCCTGAAGTTCCCTAAAGAAATTTATGTGGGAATCCCTGATGAAGAGGCTTGGGAGGCTCAGGAGAGGTTTAGGAGGTAGAGGAAGTTGTCTAGGGCCATGGCCAGCAAACTGCAGCTCTCTAGCCATGTGCAGCTTTTTGGCCCCTTGAGTGTGGCTCTTCCACAAAATACCATGGCCTGGGCAAGTCTATTTTGAAGAAATGGCGTTAGAAGAAGTTTAAATTTAAAAAATTTGGCTCTCAAAAGCAATTTCAATCATTGTACTGTTGATATTTGGCTCTGTTGACTAATGAATTTGCCAACCACTAGGGGAAACCATTTAGTGGGTCAAGACAGTGGCTGGCTTTGGTAAACTAAAATGTGTTTATTGTTGGGTAAGTTGCTCTCACACCAACTAGACATCTATTTCCTTTAGGGCCTCCCTAAATGTGTTGCTGAGCCATTCAGAGAAAGAAAGACAGGTGTATAGTTTGGTGGGACCCCCTTCAGGAAAGTTCCTTGGATTCTGGGGCAAGGAGGGAAGACTCGGAGTTTAAAATGGCTTCATTATATGCAGGGTTGAGGTTTACTACAAAATAATAAACCCATCTAATCATGCCAATTTTATGTAATAATGTTCTTGCATCCTGTACTATTTGACATTTAGCATTGACCTTAGCAATGATCGAGGATATGCTAGGTTGAGCCCATTCCCAGGCCATAAAAGTCCAATGTAATGATAGAAATAGCTCACTTGGCATCATAGAGCATAGCAATTTTCTGGAGACTGCTCTGTTATGGCTCATCGGTGTCACTTTCATCTGTTTGACAGGTATGCTGTGTACAAGTATGGGTCTAGCCTGTGTACAGGGAGGGATAAAAACTTATCTCAGATAATGTGAATAAAGCATTTATTTAGGGGTATCAGACTATTCTTACTAACTGCCTCATTTTTTGGACCATAAGCTAGAGCAAAGAGCTTATATAGTAAAGACCCTTTAGAAGCCAGTATGTCTGTCTCCTTTTCCTGAACTTTCTGTACTAAATTTCTTTAAGGTGATTTTTATTTTCAGCTTGTGAAATTGCCGCAGCGGTTTAGTGTTGATCTCTGTGTGTTTGGTTTCAGCTCCAAGAGGGCAATTGTGACACTGCCAGATTTATTCTTATACTTTGTTTCTAAAATAAAATATCTTGGAGTGCTGATACACTGCAGTGCTGAGGAATACTCAAGAGTGCTATTATAACATTTTACAGGAATAATTAAATAAAGCACATCAATTTTGGAGATGCTAGAACCCAATGTCTCTTACCCTTACATTTTTTTTCATTAAATATCGTGCCATTGGCCTCTACTAATACAAAGTCTTATAATCTACAGGGTTCAAGGACAAAGTGCCACATAACTGCAAGGCAGACAACAATAAAGGAATTTGTGACCAAAGCAACAATGTTTGCAGTGGATCACATTACTGGTCAACAGGTCCTTTCAGTGTGAGGATATCTAGGTGGGCAGTTTCTAGCTACCAGAAGAGACAAGTTAATAGACTTAGCACATATAAAGAAGGGGTTGCTTTTAGCTAAGGAGCCCCTATAAATTCAGCCCTAGTTGACATTGAATGGATAATATTCACCTATATCAGGAGAGAGGTAATAATTTATTGTTTCTTTGGGAAGACCTTTACATAGTACAATAGACAACTACTCAAGGCTCTCCTGGGGACTGTGCCCACATTAGATGCATTGTAACCACTTAAGAAATCAATTGGGTATGACTTTGCCAAGACTTCAGCACACTAAGCCTGACAGTCCCTCATGGAAGACTCAGCTTTTTGAAATCTGATACAATTTAAATTGGAGTACCTAAACAACATAACACAGACACAACATAATGCAATGGCCACTAAAGCACAAGCTGACCAACAGCCAGAAGTACCTTCCCACATAGTCTTTGCTATATGTTGGATTCAGTTAGTAAAGCAAGAGGCATGTCATCTCCATCTGTTACCAAACTACCTTACTCACTGTACCAATTGTTTTGAAATATACTCAAGATTTGTTTTAGTAACATATTGTAAGATAACAGACATGGAGACAATTACCTTATAAAGAAGAGTTTATTACTCACTGTTCCCAAGAGGATAGGTGTCATGACATGCAACACACAGAGAAGTAGAGGTAGAGAAAGAAGAACTAGAACTTTTATTTCTATAGTCTTGAGAAGCATCTAGGTGAGGACATCCCTATTTGGCAGGAAGCAAAACATGCTGCAGCTTATGGTTGGAGGGTTTGTAAGATTTATTCATACTCAAGAAAAAACTGGAATTATGGAGATGTGAATAACTTTGAGCAATTAGCATGTCCCAATCACTCCAAGATGCCAAGTAACCAATTACAGAAAATAAAAAATAATTAGATTTTTACCACCTAGTACTCATGACCAACTGCTGAGTACTCCCCTAAGCCGAATGCCCCTACCAGCCATACAATTCCTGTCTAGCCTGTCTATACCCTCCGCTTTTGCAAATCTTGCTGAATACTCTCCAAGACTGCCTGAATCCTCTACTTATGTCATCTTACATGATCTGCCCCTAGAATGGCTCTTTATTTAATCCATGCAACTCTTGTCCAGTCCTCCCACAGACTGAATGCTATATTTTTCTATATACCTCCTTCTGTTCCTTCCCCTAAGGTGGCTATTCCATCTACCATTTAGATCCTACTGAGTCATCCCCTAGTCTAAATACTCATTCTTCCCTTGCACTTCACATCAGGCCTAACCTAAAATTACCTGCATCATCCACTCAAAGACTTCTTATAGGGTCATCTCCTAGGTTGGCTATAGCACCAACTACTGCACCTGTTATTGATACTTTACTAGGCTGGTGTCTCTCTACCCATGCATAGCCTAGAAATTCTCCTCCAGGTTAGATGCTCTCTCCACCATGCATGGCCTTCCAGGTCTTACTAGAGATTGAACACTTCCTCTACTCATGTAACTCTTGAAAAAAGCCTTTTCTAAGCTGGTTTCTCCCTTTTCCCATGCATTTTCTAATCTATCATTTCCTAGGTTGGCTGCACTTTCTACACATGTACCACCTTCTGATGTCTGCCTAGAATGGCTGCATCCTCCACTCATGAACTTTCTAATGAGTCCTATCTAGACTGGATGCTTCTAGCAACTATGCACTTCATGCTAGATTCTCAAGTAGGCTTGTTGCATTTCTACCAATTTTTGCTCTGCTAAGACCTTTATTCTGGTTTTTAAAAGTTCTTGAATTTTTTAAATCTCAGCAGATAATTTATTTTAAAACATCTGTGTAGGACTAATAAACCCACCTGCTGTCTACATTAGGTCTGTAAGATACCATTTTATAATTTATACTTTAGGAAATGATGTACTGATATTCATGGAAGGACCACTCTTTCTTGAATTCTACTCTATGGCTCCAAAGACCTTCCTAGAAGAGTCAGGTGGTCTCACTCTGGCCACATCTTGCAGGATTTCTCAGACACAGAGAACAGGAGAGCCTGGGTCTTCAAAACACCTCTGTTCCCAAAGGTTGTTCAGTGGGAGGTAAGCCTAGCTCTGAGGCCAGCACCAAGCCAGCATTTCTTCAAGCTCCACTCTTAGGTTCATTTTTTCTCACACATGATGATTTCTCCTATGTGTCTGGTGTGTGACCCCGGCTTGCCCTAACACTGCCTTTGATCACAGACCTGGTTTGGCTACCACATCCTCTCCAGCCCCTATTCCTACTCACTCTGGTTTTAGTTTGTCACTCCCAAAAAAGAACTGGTCATCAATGGTGTCCTCTTTGCAGGGCCCAAGCTACAGCAAATCCTTCCTCACTATCGCACCTCCTACCTTCTCAAAATACACAAAACCACTCAACTTGGGTGCCTCATTCCTTCCCAAGTGCAATGATTCTCACTTCCTTTCTTCCTCCTCTGAGAGTAGGATTTCTATACTCCTGTAGAAAGGGGATTTGTCAGGATGCTACATTTAGACTGATGTTATGTTGGCCATGCCTCCTACTAGTTAACAACTAGTAAATCTAGGCAATAGTTATATATGGTTCTTTACTAGCCAATCCTTTCTTTTATTTTTAATCTTTATTGTTGAAAATATTACATTTAGTCCCCCCCGACCCCTTCTAACTCATCCCCACCCCCCGCCCAGGCCTTTACCACCCTATTGTCTATGTCCATGGGTTATACATATATGCATACAAGTTCTTTGCTTGATCTCTTTCCACCCACTTCTGCCTTCCCTATGAGATTCAACAGTCTAAGCATAATTATTAAAGAAACAGAAGTACAGCTCTGCCTGACTTTCCCATGTCTGTAGAGGGCTTCCCAACATGAGGTCATTATAGCTCAACCTCCAAATTCCACCTGAGGCATCAAACAGGGAGTCTGAAAAACCCTAGAAAGCTTGGCACCCTATAGTTGTCATAGTGACCACTGGTGTTGACTACTTCATGGACACTAAGGTGACCAACTGACCACACAGACCTAGTAAACTGACATGGTTTAACCACCTACTATGTGTCTCCAGCCTTTAAATAGTTCTTCAAGTGTGTCTTCCAGTGATGTATCCAGGAGACTATGTTTATTTCTACAAGAAGCCATAACCACAGCCAAAATCAAATTTAAAGATCAGACAGCTCTTTAACCAACAAATCAGTAGCTTGGTTTAATGACTTATTCCCTGGCATAACACACCCTGGAGGCACTCTCTGTGGTAAATGGCCTATGATAAGAGGGTATGGTGTGTCTAAATGGGAATTTTATGGTCATAATACCATTTCAAATAAAGGCAATATAAGATTATTCTCTTTCTCTTCTAAATAGTTCACTTGCATGCTTTTTTAATCTTCAAAACATGACAAAAATTAGCAATTTTTGAGGCAATAAAGAATATTTTACAAAATGAAATGAAAAATTTCCATTTTATTATAGAAAACAATTATATGAAGATATAATTATCTAGAATTTTTTTCAAAACTGACTGAAGATGCAAAAAAAACATAATTAAGAACTCTTATAGACCACAACCAAAATAGATTCAGAGAAAACCACACCTAGGAACATCAGAGCAAAACTATTAAGAAAATGATAAAAACATAGGTGAAAAAAACCCTACATAAATGGTAAGACACATTGCTTTCATGAATAAGAAGATTCACTATTACAATAATATAGACTTCTCCAAATAATCTATCAATTCAAAGCAATTTCTAACAAAACCCAATAAGATATTTCTTGCAATTTGACAACCTATTTCTAAAATGAATATGAAAGAGTATAGGGACATAATATATGAAGATTATGAATGAAAACACTCCTAAAAAAGAATAAAGTGAGATTCTAGTCCCAAAATAGACTGAGGCTTTTTTATAATATTGTGGTATAGCACAGATATAGATAAATAACCCTACAGTACATAGTCTAAAGTTAGATCCATGCATACATTAAAACCTATTTCACTTCAGCACTATCCTAAAGATCATGGAGAAGGAAATTCTAAATGCTACTGTACAATACATGATCCACATGGACAAAGGGAATAAAATGAACTCTCTACCCTAAATTGTACATGGAAACAAATTTCAAATGGATTATATTGCTGGTATGTGAAAAGCTGGACTTAAAGAACAGGAGGTATAGGGAGGTGCTCTTTCTTTTGGCATGCTCTCCTGGAGAGGCAGGACTCAGAGAATCAAGCTCAGATATCAAGGCCTGACTATCTCTAGGAGGGTTAGCCTTGGAGTTGGAGCTCAGATTTAAAAAGTAGTAATAATCATTATCATGGTGCAAGGAAGAGAAGCTCAGGACAGAAAACCAATGGAGAAGAAGGGTTCAGGCCAAGAGACCCAAGGAAGGAGAAGAAGCTTTTATCACATTGCCCAGCAAAATGCCAAAAGAATCTGCTAGGAAACCAGGATAAGGAGGCACTAATGCAGATGGCAAGGCATAGGTTTCAAGGGTCAAAGACTTCTTGTAAAGACAAGCCTTCCTAAGATGAACCTAAAGAGAGAAACAGGACTCAGGCCACCCTGCTCAGGTGGATTAAAGGTGGCTGTAGAGCACAGTTCTTACCTGTGCAGTGCAGTTCAGGAAAATCAGGCCTGGTGTGGGATCATGGCTCTGAAGAGTAGGGCCTGGCTTTGCTGTGCCCCTGTCAAAAGCAGGGCTATCAAGGTGATGCAGCTTCTATAGTGAAGGCCTGGCTCCATAGTGAGGGCCTGGCTGGGATCTGTGGTAGTGGAGAGCAGGGCCTGGCCAGGTGGCATGAGAGCAAGGATAGGTTGTTTGTCATGTGGCTTCAGAGAGCAGAGCCCGACCAGGATGTTGGACTCCAGACAGAAATCTGAGCATGCTATCGGCTACTAGGCTGAAACTTTAGAAAAGATGGCTGCAAGAACTCAGATTTAAGTCCTGGAATCTAGGAGGATTATGTATCTATGCTGGCTCTTCCAGGTGGGGCTGCTTTTTGGCACAACCCCACACCCCGAGTCGGTCTGAGCATACCCACTGACCTGGCTCCTTGTGGGTTTTTCCAGGATGGCTTTGCTGCTCAGGTGCATGGTCTGAATTCTGGCCCTTTCAGCCACCATGCATCTAAAGTCAGGATAGATAGAGATTGAAAATATTTTTTTTCAGAGTTCTATTTGTCTTTCACTTTGTTTATTTGGAAAAAAAAGACTTATTTCAGTTTTATGCACTTTTGTATATTTTTATGTATTTTGGGTTTTATGCCATGTTTAGAAAGGACTTCCAGGATTTAAAAAAATATTTGAGATTTCCAAATTTTATGACTTCAATCTTCATGTTTAAATTTATAATAAATATGGAATTTACTATAACACATATGAGATCTGATCTGTTCTCTCTAGCTGTCTATAAAGTTGTTTTGAACAACTTATTCAACTATTCATTATTTCCTACTGACTTGAAATAAAATCTTTGAGATAAAAAATAAATAAAAAACAAACAAAACAAAGTTAGAATGGGAACTGCAGCTGCCTCGAGGTCAGATAACGTATCACCTAGAGTTGATGCAGGCAGGTGTGGGCTCTCAACAATGATTGAAATGGAAGTTCTGGTGGAGGACGCTTTCATGGTGTTGGATTGCTCAATGGTGCTGGGTCACTGGAGACTTCGGGAATCTGGTTTGCCATTTGCTTGCATCAGTAGTGGCAGGGGACACTTCTTTCTTAGGCCCTGCCCTTCTGCCCCCCTCATTCTCATGTATTCAAACTCGCTGCTGCTCTCTCTTCCTAACAATATGACTGGGTTGCCATAATGCCAGATCCTCAGAAACAGAGGACTACTGCTTCAAAACCATCTCAAGTAGAGCCGCGGCTAGCGGAGTTGAGTAAGGGGGCAAATCTTATTCAAATCTTCACTTTTGATTGGTGAGTTGGATAGCACATGACTCGTCCCATCTGCCAAGAGCTGTCCGATCCTGATCCATCTGATGGCAAACAGGAGGGAGAGTGTGCACCATCCCTTTTGCCTGGTCAATGATGTGAATTTCCTCACCTGTAAACATAGCCCCCAAAAGTGTGTGAGTGTGTGTAGGACCGTGGCCTTTCTATATAAACAATTCAATGTCCTCAAATCAGCATGTCAGCACTATTCTGGTGGCTCAAGCTCAAGAAATCACTTAAAAGAAATGTTACACTGGTCAGAAAGAGATAATCCCCCAGTTAAATCGCCCTCATGGAATCTAGTGAGGACAATGGGTCTATGGATGATGATACAAGAGGGGGCAGTCCTAGGACTCCTCCTGACATCTGGGTCACCTAACGCAGGATTGGGGTAGGTTTTAGGTTTATAGAGCAACGAAAAGGGGAGAAACAGGAATTTCCACTCAGCTAGCCTTCCTGAGGTTCTGGATAATGTCCGTTTTGTCTTTTAGCTGTAGTTTTGAAATTGTTGTGTGAGGCAGCAGTTCAGGTATTTACTTAAGCCGCCATCTTGGTTTCTCAGTAGGAACAGGATGGGGGCTTGAGAGGGGAGGTGGGCCAGCAGTGTGTGTGTGTATATATATATATATATATATATATATATATATATATATATATTTCTTTAAATGAGGGTAAGAATAAAAATGAGGGCAAGTGAAAGAAAACACACAAATATATATATTTTTAATTTCACTCATTGATTTGGCCAACATCTAAGATCTCAAACTTTGTTCTAAGGAAGACCCTCTTTTTTTACTCCATTATATGTCTTCAATGCCCTCTTCTTTCTCTTTTTCTCTGTCCTTTCTTTTTTTAAAAATATATTTTATTGATTTTTTACAGGGCTGAAGGGAGAGGGATAGAAAGTCAGAAACATCAATCAGAGAGAAACAACGATCAGCTGCCTCTTGCACGCCCCCTCCTGGGGATGTGCCCGCAGCCAAGGCACATGCCCTTGATGGGAATTGAACTCCGGACCCTTCAGTCCGCAGTCTGATGCTCTATCCACTGAGCCAAACCGGTTTCGGTTCCTCTGTCCTTTCTTAAACAATATATATGTTCTAGTATTTTGTGCTCAAAGAAAAGGAAAAATCTGGAAGGATGATTTTTTTCTCTTTATAGTCGAACCTTCTTAATGTTTTCCATGGATATACATTACATATATATATATATATATATATATATATATATATATATATAACATAGCTATTTGAATGTTAAGAAAAACATAATTTAAAATGTTTAATTAAGGTTTAAGCTGTTGTAACAAGCCAAGCTCTTTCAGGTAGTACTAGATGGAGTTTTAAATTTATAGCATATTGGCAGATGGAAATTGGATATACAAACTTAAAGTTATAAACATAAAATCCATTTGACACTACAATTCATTTTCTATGTACTCATTTTAAAGTAATATTCATTTATACCTACAGAGTTATATGTTCAAGGTCATTATTACAGTGTCAGTTATTTTGAAATGTCTTTAAACAACCTCATTTTTCCAGGACAACACTGGATGTTCATAGAATGAACTTATGGAGCTTCCATATGATGTCTCTGTAGAACAATTTTTTGGAAATTAAATTTTATTTGGCTAAACATTTTAATAAAATAGAATTTCACATAGTATCCAAATCATTTTGAATGCACATCCATTAGCAAACATTTTTAACATACTGAACACTCTCTATGCATTCCTTTATAAATTAAATGAATGTACTTCTGAACTAAAATATATAAGAATATCATTTTTAAAAGGTTAGCTAAAAAGAGATAAAATTAGTAATATTTCTTTCATTTGTCCAAGAGATTAACTTATACTTTCTTGTTTTCTTAAATTTATATTTATTATTGATAGTATTATGGATATCCCCATTTTTTCTTATTGAGCCCCTCTACCTCAAACCTGCCTCCCCTCCAGGCCTTCAGTACAATATTGTCTAAGTGCATTTGTTATCCTATAT
This sequence comes from Antrozous pallidus, assembly GCA_027563665.1. Taxonomy (NCBI): domain Eukaryota; kingdom Metazoa; phylum Chordata; class Mammalia; order Chiroptera; family Vespertilionidae; genus Antrozous; species Antrozous pallidus. The sequence continues at coordinate 114,845,432 of CM050509.1, forward strand.
AATAAAAAGGGAATATGCAAATTGACAATCACTCCAACATACAAGATGGCTGCCCCAATGTGGTCAAAGATGGCCGCCTCCATGAGGACATAAGATGGCCTCCACAAGATGGTCAGCAGGGGAGGGCAGTTGTGAGAAATCAGGACAGCAGGGGAGGGCAGTTAAAGGTGACTGAGCCAGCAGAGGAGGGCAGTTGGAGACAACCAAGCCTGCAGGGAAGGGCAGTTAGGGGGGACCAGGCCTGCAGGAGAGAATAGTTAGTGACAATTGGTCCAGCAGGGAAGCAGTTAGACATTGATCAGGCTGAGAGGGGAGTGGCTAGGGTATGATCAGGCTGGAAGGCAGAAGCAGTTAAGGGCAATCAGGCAGGCAGGTAGGTAAGTCGTTGGGAGCCAGCAGTTGTGGATATTGAGAGGGATATTGGACTGCACAGAATCAGGCCTAAATGGGCAATCTGACATGTCAGATTGGAAAGGATGCAGGCTGGGCTGAAGGAGACACACACACCCATGCACGAATTTTGTGCACCAGGCCTCTAGTATATAAATATAAGTTGTTTGGTTTACTTCTTCCCCCCTATCCACCCACACATGCCTTCCTTCTGAGATTTCAGCATCTGTTCTATGCTTCTATGTCTCTCGGTCTATTTTGTTCAGTTTATTTTGTTAATTAGATTCCACTATATTGGTGAGATCGTGTGATACTTGTCTTTCTCTGACTGGCTTATTTCACTTAACTTAATACTCTCCAGGTCTTTCCATGCTGTCTCAAAGGGTAATAGATCCTTATTTTTTACAGCTGCATAGTATTCCATGGTGTAAATGTAACACAGCTTTTTCTGCCACTTGTCCACTGATGGGTACTTGGGCTGTTTCCAGATCTTGGCTATAGTAAATTCTGCTGTTATGAACATAGGGATGCATATATTCTTTCTGGTAGGTGTTTTGGGTTTCTTAGGATATATTCCTAGAAGTAGGATCACTGGGTAAGTGAGAGTTCCCTATTTAATTTTTTTGAGGAAACTCCATACTGTTTTCCATAGTGGCTGCTCCAGTCTGCATCCCAATCAGCAATATACTAGGGTTCTCTTCACTTCACATCCTCACCAACACTTGTCATTTGTTGATTTGTTGATGGTAGCTTTTTTGACAGGTGTGAGGTGACACCTCATTGTTCTTTTAATTTGTATCTTTCTGATGATTATTGACTTTGAACGTTTTTCATATGTCTCTTGGCCATCTGTATATTCACTTTGGAGAAGTGTCTATTTAGGTCCTTTGCCCATTTTCTAAATTGAATTTTGTGTGTTCCTTTGTTAAGGTGTCTGAGTTCCTTATATATTTTAGAAATTAACTGCTTATCAGATGCATCATTGAAAAATATGTTCTCCCATATAGTGGGTTCCCTTTACTTTTGTTGATGGTTTCTTTTGCTGTGCAGAAGCTTTTTATTTTGATGTATTCCCATTTGTTTATTTTTCCTTAGTTTCCTTTGCCTTAGGAGATGTATCCTTAAATACAGTGCTACCCGAGATGTCTGAGATTTTGCTGCCTATGGGTTTTTTTTCTAAGATTTTTAAGGTTTCAGGATTTACATTTAAGTCTTTTATCCATTCTGAGTTTATTCTTGTGTATGATGTATGTTGGTGGTCTGGTTTCATTTTTTTGCATGTCCAATTTTCCCAACACCATTATTTGAAAAGACTGTCTTTACTCCATTGTATGATCTTGCTGTAATATTTTTGTTTACCTGCCTACCATCTCCCATAGTTCAGCATTTTCCAAAATGTCATACACTTGGAATCATATAGTATGTAGCCTTTTCAGATTAGCTTATTTCATCTCGTAATATGCATTTAACTTTCCTCTATAGATCCTTTCTTTTTAGCACTGAATAATACCATATTCCATTATCTGATATACCACCTACTGAAGGACGTCTTGGTTGCTTCCAAGTTTTAGCAATTATGAATAAACCTTCTATAAACATCCATGTGCAAGTTTTAGTGTAGATATAAATATTTGGCTCATTTGGGTAAATACCAAGGAGTGTGACTGCTGGGTTTCATGGTATGAATATGTTTCATATTATAAGAAACCTCTCTACGGTTTGCCAGAGGCTGTACCATTTTGCATTCCCACTACCAGTGAATAAGGATTCCTGTTGCTCTACATCCTCTGCAGCATTTGGTACTGACACTGCTTTGTAGTGGCTCCCAACTCACTTTTATGTACAGTTCAGTCAGACATCTTTTATTTAAAGAGAACTCTTACACAAATGAAATCAAATGTAAAATGAAAAGTAAAATCTGCCAGAGAGCTAGATCAATATTAAACATAGAAACTTGGTTTTATAGGGCTTTTATGAAATCCCTTGAAACTATTCACAGCAAGACCACAACCTTGGACCAGGAAAGAGTGAAGTCTCAGAGAAGAGCCACTTATAACTTGTATTGAAATGTGTTTAAAGCACACTGGGAACAAGTTTGCAATTTTCTTATTAAAATCAGAAGCAGAACTGGAACTAGGTTGCATAAAATATGAAAGGTGAGAAAAATAAATGCAAGCAGAATACCTAACAGCTCTATGGACTGCACATATTTGGTAACCCTGCTTCTATTTGAAAACAAATAAAGATTTTATTAAAGCCCCTTTTCTTTACTAGAAGAATCCCAATCCTCCAACAATTTATTCAGATTGTTAACTCTTCTATGAGGGATGGTAGGCAGGTAAGCAAAAATAGGACATTTCTGTGTTTTCATTAGGTAAATCCATGTCAGATCAACAGTTGGATCTATTGGATCTATGATGGTTAGCAGTAATAATATGTCAGTATGGAATTTTGAGAAAGTTATGAGAGAATAAATATTTGACTTGCCTAACTGAAGGATATAGGAATTATTAACTTGAAGAAACAGGGCTCTAAATTTCATCTTTCCTGTCTTTAAAGTGATAGGGCTCCACAAAGAGAACCTTAAGTAGAATATCAAAACATCTTACTTTTTTTTTCTTTTCTCTCTTTTGTCTGTTGAAGCAGAGTCTCTGACTTCAGGTTTCCTGGGTGTTTTAGTTTACCTTTTAAAAACACTACTCTGAATTCTGGAAAGACAGGCACATACAAAGTGACAGAGCTGCCAATGTTTGCTTACACAAGGATGAACTTTCCCTCTAGGAACCCCACTATATTCTTAGGGTAAAGAGTCAAATATATCTCTTTATCTCTCTATCTCTATCCCTATCTCTGTCTCTACCTCTCTACCTCTCTCTCTCTCCCTCTCTCTGTCTGTCTCTCTCTGTCTCTCTCTCTCTCTTTGTCTCTCTCTCTCTCTGTCTCTCTCTCTACACACACACACACACACACACACACACACACACACACACACGGCCCAGTGCACGAAATTTGTGCATGCAGGGGGTGGGGGGGTTGTCTCTCAGTCCAGCCTGCATCTTCTCCAATCTGAAACCCCTGTGGGATCGGGTCTAAACAGGCACTTGGACAACCCCCTCGCAATTTGCTCCTAACTGCTCACCTGCCTGACTGCTTGATTACCCCTAACCACTCTGCTTGTTGGCCTGATTGCCCCAACTGCTCCCCTCTGCCAGCCTGCTCAGCCCCAACTGCCCCCCCACACCAGCCTTATCACCCTCAACTACCCTTTCCTCTTGGCCTGATCACCCCCAACTACCTTCCCCTCCTGGCCTGATCACCCCTAATTGCCTCTGCCTTGGCCCCACCACCATGGCTTTGTCCTCTGGAGCTGGGCTGCTATCAGGGACCCCCAGTGCCCATGGCTAAGTGCCCACATGGCAAGCTTTCGCTGCAGGCTGGGGGTGGGGCAGATCACTGGCTGGGGCTGGGGCTGGGCTGCGATCTGGGACTCCTGGCACCTGTGGCAAAGCGTGGTGGTGGCCAGCCTTCGCCTTGGGCCACAGGGGGGGCCGGATGGCCTGCTAGGGCTGGGGCTGGGCTGCAATCTGGGACCCCTGGCTTCTGCAGCCATGCTTGGCCCCAACCCCTGCTCCCATGTGCCGCACTTGGCCCCACCCTGCACGCTGCACTTGGACCCATCCTCTGCTCCTGATTGGCTGGTAGCATAGCGAAGGTATGGTCAAATTTGAATATTACTATTTTATTAGATAGAATATATTTCCCTCCTGGCTCTGGCACAGCCTTGAGTGGGTGGGTGGAGGGGAATAACAATTACTAAACCCTTTCATGACCTTCTCCATAACAAAAGTCTACTCTCCAGGGTAAAATACTTTACCAAAGCGTAATTCTGAAATCTTATTCAGGATGGGAAGGGGAATGTCTCCACAATCATTCCCTACAGCTTTTAGCTTTCCTAGCTTCTCACCTAATGGGGTGAGAGAGGGATAATCATCAGAGCACAGGGCTTTAAGGAAACAGATTGGGAATGCTGCAGTCTAGGAAAGGACTAACAGGAAAGAAGGAAAATATGCCAGCAGAGGGATCAAAACATTTGTAAAGGCCACAGAAGTGAAACACAAACTCTATAAAAGATTGAAACTTAATCAGAAGGTTGTAGAATGCTTCCTGTCCATCATATCCTACAGCCAAACCAGCAAAGCTCCAATCTATATAACAATTAGTAAGAACTGAAAAAAATTCAAAATACAAGACTCTCTTGGCCAGTGTGGTTCAGTGGTTGAGCATTAACTCATGAACCAAGAGGTTCCCAGTGCAATTCCCATTCAGGACACATGCCCTGGGTGCAGGCTTGATCCCCAGTATGGGGCATGCAGGAGGTAGATCAATTTTTCTTTCTCATCAATTTTTCTTTATCTCTATCTCTCTCCCTCTCTCTCTAAAATAAATACAAAGATATTTAAAAAAGAAACAAACTATCTGAGAAGTAGTGCATAGAAACACTCCAAAGCCAAGATGGGAAATCAAAATGAGGAAATGAAAGAAATTTGAAAATTCTAGTACCTATAGCTATAATAAACATTTAACATAACCCACCTCTTATTCAGGTTAACATTAATCCTCACACTCAAAGACTATTTACCTTAATTTTATTACTCAATACAGCTACCTTTCAACAACAAAAAAGGTACAAAGCTTACCTACCAGAAGGCAAGAAATAAACAATCTGAAGAGGCAAAGAAAACATCAAAACTATACTCAGATATGAGACAGATGTGGAATATCATAAAAATAATTTAATATAACCATGCGTAATATGTCTTTAATGGGAAACATATATAACATAAAAAAACAAATGTATATTGTGAGCAGATATATAGAAACACAAAGAAATAGTAAAAAATAAATTCTAGAAAAAAAACAAACACAGAAACAGAAGTGAAAATTGCCTTGATTTGCTCATTAGTAGACACATCACATCTGAAAGAAAACTTGAAGATAGGTCAATAAAAACTTTCCGAAGTGAAATGCAAAGAAAATAAAGAAAAAGCAGAAGAGTATATCCAAGAACTGTGGAACAATATTAAGAGATGTAACATATATGTAATTAGAATACCAGAAGAAGAAAGAGAGAATTGAACAGAGGAGCCAAAACCGGTTTGGCTCAGTGGATAGAGAATCGGCCTGTGGAGTGAAACGTCCGGGGGTTCGATTCTGGTCAAGGGCATGTACCTTGGCTGCGGGCACTTCCCAGTAGGGGTGTACAAGAGGCAGCTGATCGATGTCTCTCTCATCGATGTTTCTGACTTTCTATCCCTCTCCCGTCCTCTCTGTAAAAAAAATCAATAAAATATATTTTTAAGAAAGAATTGAACAGAGGAAACATCATATCTAATAAAAGAGTAATATGCAAATTGACCATATCTCTTATCAAGAAACGCCCACAGCCATGCCTGTCAGCCAATCAAATTATGCAAATAAACCCAACCAAGATGGCTGTGGCCACTGAGAGCCAGAGGGAGGCTTGGGTTTCCCTGGCAACGAAGGAAGCCAAGCTTTCCACCTGATGTTGCCAGCCTAGGCCTCCACTCAATGCTACAAAGTTTCAATTATAGAAGTTACATATATCCCAACAGAAATGGCAGCAGCCATGGAGCTAGAGAGAGCAGAGGCTATGGTTGCTCAGGTGATAGAGGAAACCAAACTTCTGCAGCCCTAGCACCTAGACCTCCACTCTAGGCTACAAAGTTTCAAACAGAAATGGATGTCACCAGGAAGCAAGCAGAAGGCTTGGTTCCACTCTAGGCTACAAACTTTCAATTGTAGAACATAAATTAATCCCATATCCCAGGGCCACCGCTTGGGTTGTTTGGGGTGCTTTAGCTGGCCTGCAAACCACCACAGGCCCCTTGTCCAGGCCACCCCACACTCCAAGGGAACCCCCACCCTGATCCAGGACATCATTTAGGGCAAACCAGCCAGTACCCACCCATGCACCAGACCTCTATCCTATCTAATAAAAGACTAATATGCAGAATGACCATCACTCTAACACACAAGAGGCTTGCCTCCATGTGGTCAAAGGTCCTTGCCCCCATGTGGACACAAGATGGCTACCACAAGATGGCCAGCAGAGGACAGGGGAAGGTTCTAGGCCCACAATGGAGGGCAGTTGTGGGCGATAAGGCCAGCAGAGAAGGGCAGTTGGGAGGGACCAGGCCTGCAAGGGAGGGCAGTTGGGGGCAATCAAGCCTGCAGGCGAGGGCAGTTAGGGGTGATCAGGCCAGCAGAGGAGGGAAGTTGGGAGCAAACAGACTGGCAGGGGAGCAATTTGACATCAATTAGGCTGGCAGGGTAATGGTTAGGGGGTGATCAGGCTGGCAGGCAGAAGCAGTTAGGGGCAATCAGGGAGGCAGGCAGGCGAGCAGTTTGGAGCCAGCAGTCCTGGACTGTGAGAAGGATGTCCAACTGCCTGTTTAGGCCTGATCTTACTGGGATTGGGCCTAAACAGGCAGTTGGACACTCCCCGAGGGGTCCCAGATTGGAGAGGGTGCAAACTGAGCTGAGGGACACCCTTCCCCCACCCTCCTTACACGAATTTCGTTCACCAGACCTCTGGTTTTAAGTAATAATTGCGAACAACTTTCCAAATTAATGACAGAATCATCACAGATTCAGGAATATCAGAGAACACTAACCAATGTCAATTTTGTCAAAAGCTATATCTAGAAATAGTTTATTCAATCTGCTTATAAACAAAGTTAATGAAAAATTATGAAAGGAAGTCAGAAAAAGAAAATATCTTATTCATAGTGAAATAATGAGAAGAATTATAGTGTGAACTTCTTGTCGGAAAACATGTAGCAATAAGAGAGTAGTATAAAGTATTGAAGTGTTGGAAAAAACTCCCTCCGACCTAGAATTTCACATCCAGTGAAGAAACCATCAACAAAAAAATGAGAGAGCCCACTGCATGGGAGACCATATTTGCCAATCTTATATCCGATAAGGGTTTAATCCCCAAAATTTATAAGTACTCATACAATTTAACAAAAGGAAGATAAACAACCCAATCAAAAAAATAGGCAAAGGACCTAAATAGACCCCTTAAAAAAGAGGACATTCAGAAGCCCAAGAGACATATGGAAACATGCTCAAAATCACTGATCATCTGAGAGATGCAAATCAAAAGGACAATGAGGTTCCATCTCACATCTGTCAGAATAGCCATCATCAATAAATCAACAAATGACAAGTGCTGGAGATGATGTGGAGAAAAAGGAACTCTCTTGCACTGGTAGTGGGAATGCAGACTGGTGCAACCACTGTGGAATTTTTAATTTTTGTGGAGTTTCCTCAAAAATTTAAAATGGATCTCCCATTCCACCCAGTGATCCCATTTCTAGAAATGTATCCCAAGAAAACAGAAACACCAATCAGAAAGTATATATGCACCCCTATGTTCATAGCAGCACAATTTACAATAGCTAAGATTTGGAAACAGCCTAAATGCCTATCAGTAGGTGAGTGGATTAGAAAACTGTGGTACATCTACACAATGGAACACTACATTGCTATGAAAATGATGGAACTCTTACCATTTGCAACAGCATGGATGGAACTAGAGAGCGTTATGCTAAGTGAAATAAACAAGTCGGAGAAAGACAAACATCACATGATCTCACATATGTGGGATATAATAAACAGCATAAACTGATGAACTAAAATAGATTCAGAGACATAGAAGCATAGAACAAACCATCCACCCGTAGGGGGAAGCGGGGAGGATGGCAGTGAGGAGGAGAGATTAACCAAAAGGACTTATATGCATGCGTATAAGCATAACCCATGGACACAGTCAGTAGAAGGTTTGAGGGCATGTGCCGGGGGCAGGTGGGAATGAGTGGGGAGAGGTCAATGGGGGAAAAAGGATTCATATGTAATACTTTAAACAATAAAGATTTTTTTAAAGTGAAGGTGAAATAAAGACTTTTTAAGGGAAAAATAATGAGAAATAGTTGCCAGTAAATCTGCCCTATCAGTAAGATCTTTAGATATAATAATTAACATATAATATATGTAACATATATAACAGAGGTTTTAATTTTCATTGGGAAAAAAGAATCTGGTAAGAAATAATTGAAGATAAAATATTTTATTTTCTTATTATTAATCAACTTAAAATATATTTTTTAAAATATTAATAGCAACAATGTACTGGTTGATTACATCACACAGGTAACTAAAATAAATAAATGTAAGGTCACAAGGAATTGATAATATTCTATTATGACACTTAGATACATGTGAAAGAGTACAGTGTTATCAGAAATGAACTAAGCTTAATTTAAAAAAATATTTTAAACCTAGGATAAGCACTGACATTTTTGAAAATAATATGCTGAGAGAAAGGTATAAAAAGGAATCAATAAAATACTTAATTAAATCAGAGAAGGCAGGAAATAATAAGAAAAAAATAAACAATGGAAACTTAAATAGAAATCAGTTACATAGATGGTAGATACTTATTTTTATTTTTAAAATAAATTTTATTGATGTTTTTTACAGAGAGGATGGGAGAGGGATAGAAAGTCAGAAACATTGATGAGAGAGAAACATCAACCAGCTGCCTCCTGCACACCCCCAACTGGGAATGTGTCCGCAGCCAAGGTACATGCCCCTGACTGGAATCAAACCTGGGACCTTTCAGTCTGCAGGCTGGCTCTATCCACTAAGCCAAACCAGTCTCAGCTAGATGGTAGATATTAATCCAACTATATAAAGAATACTTTACATGTGAGTGGTCTGAACATGCCAACTAAAGCCAGGATTGTCAGAATATATAATAAAACCAGACCAATTATATGTCTATAAGAAATTTAAAGACTCAAATAAGTTAAATATGAAGAGATAAATATACCATGATAACATTAATCAAAAGAAAGCTGGAGTAGTATATTAATGCCAGATAAGCAAACTTTAGAATAAGAAAAATTATCAGGGATAAAATTTATATAATGATAAAGGAGTCAATTCATCAAGAAGACATAAATATCATCAACGTGTATGTACCTAACTACAGAGCATCAAAATTCATGAGGAAGTAATTGATAGAAGGGAAAGGACAAATGGAGAAATTTACTATTATTCTTGGAGACTTCAACATGCCTCTGTCAGTAATTTATAGATCATTCAGGCAGAATATTATTAAGGTTATTTATAACCTGAACAATGCTGTTAATCAACTTTCTCTGAATGTCAGTTATGGAACACTCCATCATAAAACAGCAGAATATACATTCTTTTCAAATTTACATGGAGTTACCAAAATAGACTATATTCTGGGTTACAAAACACATCTTAACAAATTTAAAATAATATAAATCATACAAAATCTGTTTTTAGATCACAATAAAATTATACTAGAAATAAAGAAAAATAAAGATAGCTGGAAAATCACAAAATATTTGGAAATTAAACAATGTACTTCTAATTAAACCATGAGTCAAAGAAGAAATGTTAAGAGAAATTTTAAAGTATCATGAATTAGTTATAGCTAAAACAATACATAGAAAAAATTATAACATAAAATGCATATAAGAACAGAAGAAAGATTTAAAATCAATAATGTAAGTTTCTACCTTAGGAAACAAAATAAAGAAGAGCAAATTAAATTTTAATCAAGGAGAAGAAATAAAATAAATATTAGAGCAGAAACCAACAAAATTGAAAATGAGAAAAACCAATGAAATTAAAATGATGATTCTTTATAAAGTTGAAAAATATGGTAAGAAACATCAGAAGAATTGCAATTGAAGGACATTATAAAAATTCTTAACAAGTACTCCTAAAAACTATTAAAGTTGTTAAAAACAGGAAGGCAGGGGAGGGTGGGGGTAAGGAAGAGAGGTCAACCAAAGGACTTGTATGCATGCATATAAGTCTAACCAATGGACACAGACACCAGGGAGGTGAGGGCATGAGCTAGGGGAGGGGGGCAGTGGGGGATAAGTACACGTATGTAATATCTTAATCAATAAAGAAAAAAACATATAAAAAAGAAATTACCACAGCTAGTGAAGAGTCTAAGGAGACATGGTAACTAAATCTAACATGGTAGCCCAATTGAAAACCAGGAAATATTCAAAGAACATTAGGTAAAAACTAAGGAAATCTGGAAAAAAGTATGGCTTGTAGATAATAATGCATCAATATTGGTTCATTAATGGTGACAAATATACCACACTAATGGAAGATATTAACAATAGAGTGAAGTGTATATAGTACAAATACATGGGATATCTCTGTACTAGCCTCACAACTTTTCTGTAGATATAAAACTCTTATAAAATAAAAATATTAAAGAAATATAATACTTAAAAGAGTACCTATTACTGGACGTCCACTTATTACATTTACAGAAAATGTTTTTATTTCAACTTTTGACTTAACATATATCATGGCCATTGACGATTGTGCCTATTGTGTTATTAAAAAGGCTGGCATTAGTATAACTTATAATTTTGCTCATTTTAAAGTACTTTTGCTTTACTTGTTTCTATCTTTGTTGTTGAAAGTATTACAGAAGTCCCTTTGTTTCTGTGTGGGGTTTTGCCATTGCCCCCTTATCCACCCCTCTCAGGCCTTCACCACTCTATTGTCCATATCCATGGATTATGCATGTATGCATATAAGTTCCCCAGTTGATCACTCCCTTACCACGGCCTCATCCCCACCTTCCCTCTGAAATTTGTCAGTCTGTTCCATGTTTCTATGTCTCTGGTTGTATTTTATTCATCAGTTTATTTTATTCATTAAATTCCATGTATGAGTGAGATCATGTGATACTTGCCTTTCTCTGACTGGCTTATTTCACTTAGCAAAATACTCTCCAGGTATCTCAAAGGGCAATAGATCCTTTCTTTCTATAGCTGCATAGTATTCCATTTTATAAATATACCACAGCTTTTTTATCCACTCATCTACTGATGGGCACTTAGGCTGTTTCCAAATCTTAGCTATGATAAATGGTGCTGCTGAACATAGGGGTGCATATATTATTTCTGATTGGTTTTTCTGGTTTCTTCAGATATATTCCTAGAAGAAGTGGGATTACTGGGTCAAATGGGAATTCTGTTTTTAATTTTTTTAGGAAACTCCATACTGTTTTCCATAGTGGATGCACCAGTCTGCATTCCCACCAGCAGTGTACTAGGATTCCTTTTTCTCCACATCCTCGCCAACATTTGTCCTTTGTTGATTTGTTGATGATAGACGTTCTGACAGATGTGAGGTTATACCTCATTGTCATTTTAATTTGCATCTCTCAGATGATTGGTGACTTTGAAAATTTTTTCATATGTCTCTTGGCATTTTGAATGTCCACTTTGGAAAAGTATCTATTTTGGTCCTTTGCCCATTTTTTTAATTGAATTGTTTGTGTTCCTTTTATTAAGTTGTATGAGTTCCCTATATATTTTGGAAATCAATTCCTTATCGGATGTATCAATGACAAATATGTGCTCCCATGCAGTGAACTCTCTTTTCACTTTGTTGATGGTTTCCTTTGCTGTGCAGAATCTGTGCAGAAACCTCTTCTGAGGCACCTCAAGTCCGCATCTCCTTCTCTACACCAAGTCTCAGGTGAGTATCTACAAATGGAAACTCATATGCTCTGGGTTTAAAAAGCAAAACAAAAAAAGAAACTTTATTTTTCTTTCTGGCTCTGGTCTGCTAGCTCCGGATTCCACTGCCACAGCCAGCAGCCCTGCCACCTTTCATAGCAGAATATTAGTTGGGCAGCGGGTCTATGCTCTGGTGCTCTGGTGCTCTGGGCTGTGGAGCCCAGCCTGGATTTCAGGCCTCTATATTCTGAGGGAAAAGTATCTCCCCTAGTCCAGTGCTCCATCCTCTGTCTTGGCCCCCACCAGCTTGTCACCCCTGGGAGCTGGGTCAGGTCCTCTTGCAACATTGCCCTTCCTACTGTTTTCCAGGTATTTTCTATCCTTCCTTGATATATGTCTCCTCCTCAGCTGTACCTCAGTTGGTAATTCCAGGTGAATGTTATCCAATTTAGTGTTATTTCCACTCTGGCCCTCGGTGCAAGAAAGTTCTGCCTCTCCAGCCATCATTTTTTTCCTCCTTTTTCAAAGTACTTTTGCTTCAAAATAAGGTATGATATAGATGCAAATTCTAAATGAAATAAATAAGCAAGCTTTAAATTTTTAGATGACATCAATACTATATACTCAACAAATAATTTCTCTGTAAAAGCTCCCAAACATGTAGGAAACATAAGAACAAAATATATTTTGTTAATAATATAGTACACAGCAGTTGACAAAAAGAACTAAATAAAGACATAAAACCTGAGTCTGCCTTACTCTCATATCCAAGTCTCAACAAAGGAATCCAAGTAATAAACAAAATAAATCTAAAGAGCTATAAAATGATCCCAAGGCAAGATGGATGAGGTGATGAAATTGCTTCACAGCATAATCTCTCCAAGAGTATATGAAAACCCCCTCATTGGACTTTGTGCTTGAGACTAAGCTTTGCCCATGCTTCACAGTAAGCTACTTGGCATTTAATCACTGGGATCAACAGCACTTTGTGAACTGACCTTAAAGATCAAGAACTAAAATGCAAAGACAAGTCTATAATAGGAAGATAGGTATAGTATAGAAATGATCAACCTTTTAACTTAGTTGTGTCTCATATTTCTCATGACCCAGGGAAAGAATAACCAAATAATTCTTAAAAGAAATACTTAGTACAAAAATTTTATATCAACACTCTTAACTACCTCAGGACAATATTTTCAGACAAATATGCATTAGAGTTTTAATTATAGGCTTAGTCATTTATTTACTTTTGGTGTGTTGTCATTTTTTGGATGTTGTTAATTTTATTTTTTCCATCAACATTTATCCCTCTATGCCCTCTATCACCTCCACTATTCCCCTCCATTCAATCACCACACTGTTGTCCATATCCATATTTAATTTTTTTAAATTAAAGAAAAGTTCAAGAGACAACCAAGATGGCGGCATAGGTAAACACCTAAACTTGCTGCCTCGCACAAACATATCAAAACTACAACTAAAAGACAAAACGAATATCATCCAGAACCACAGGAAGGCTGGCTGAGTGAAAATTCTACAACTAGAAGGAAAGAGAAAAGCACATTGAGTCCGGTAGGATGTACAGAGTGGTGGAGGTGTGGAGGTACAAGAGGCACATGCAAAAGGGGCTGGCAACCGGGTATGCTGTTGTCTTTTTCAATTGAGAGGGAGATACAAACTCACAACTGCTCTGAACTCTAGTTCCAGGTGAGACTCTGGGGACCCAGACTCATACAGAGAGAAACTGGACTGTCTGGCATTGGGCTGGAATGTGAGGGCAGCTTTCTTTCAGAGGTGCTTGTAGCAATCATTGTTCCTGTACAGTGCTGAAGGACACAGACATCCAGGGGCCTCTGTGGGGCAGGGCTGACAGACATCCATTGTTATTTGTTCCACCCTGATGATTCTCTGAGACCCCACCACAATCAATTTACAACCCCATCCAAGCTGTGCATAGAGGCTTTTGCATATGAAAAGACTGGCCTTTTACAATAAAAAAACCTAACAAACTGCAGCTGGGTCAAAGAGTCCCAGAGCTTCCAAAAGAAGGCCTAAGTCTCCACAGCAGCTTGCATTGCTTCATAGCTGGGCCTCATCTGGGCACCTCCAAACCCCAAACAAAGAGTAGTAATCTACAGATCTCTCTGTAGCTCCTACTAGATGGCCTCAGGCGGTGGCTGACTTTGCACATCATTAGAGATCCAAGAGCCAGTGTACCCAGTGGTCAGAGTGAGACCATCCAGATTACAACTCCTCACATCCATGAAAGACACATTCAGGGGGTAAACTCAGTGAGTGCCAAAGCCCCACTGAAGCAAGTCCTCCCCCATAAAGGTGTCTCCAGCACAGAAGTTCTCCCAATGTAGACACAATTTGTCCTCACTACCAACTGACCTGGAGGTCAATTCCTACCAGTGATACCAACAGCAGTCAAGGCATAACTACAACAATACTATGAACACAGCCCACAAAGAGCTGCACCAAGAGTGTCCACCTCAGGTAATTAGGGAGGCTGAGCCATTGGGCCCTATAGGACACCTAGCACACAAAGCCACTCTATCAACACAGGGAAGCAACCAAAATGCAGAGACAAAGAAACAGGTCACAAATGAAAGAAATAGATGAAAGTAAAATACTCATATAGAGCTAAAAACCACAGTTATAAGGTTACTCAAAAATTTTCTAGAAACCTCCGATAAATTTAGTGAGACCCTCAAGGATATAAAAAAAAGACCAATTAGAAATTAAGCATACACTGACTGAAATAAGGAGTAATATGCAGAGATCCAACAGCAGACTAGAGGATCTCAAGAATCAATTCAAAGATATGAAAAACAAAGAAGCAAAAATTACCCAACCAGAAAAAAAAGAAAAAAAATCTAAAAATATGAAGAGTGCAAAGAATCCCTGGGACAACTTCAAGCATACCAAAATCTGAATTATGGGGGTGCCAGAAGAATATAGAGAACAATATACTGAAAACTATTTGAAGAAATAGTGACTGAAAACTTCCCCCATCTGGTGAAAGAAATAGACCTACAAGTCCAGGAAGCTCAGAGAACCCCAAACAAAAGGAATGTAAAAAGGACCACAACAAGACACATCATAATTAAAATGCCAAGGGCAAAAGACAAAGAGAGAATATTAAAAGCAGCATGAGAAAAACAGTGAGTTACCTACAAGGGAGTATCCATACAGCTGTCAGCTGGTTTCTGAACAGAAACTATACAGGCCAGAAGAGAGTGGCAAGAAATATTCAAAGCAATGAATAGGAAGAACCTACAACCAAGATTAATCTACCCAGCAAAGCTATCATTTATAATTGAAGGGCAAATAAAGAGCTTCACAGATAAGAAAAAGCTAAAGGAGTTCATCCCCGGCAAACCAGTATTATAAGAAATGCTGAAGGGTATTCTTTAAGAAGAGGAAGAAGTAAAAGATAAACATAAAAATTATGAACAATAAAGTTATAACAAATACATATCTATCAACAAGTGAATAAAAAATCTGATGAACAAAATAAACAGGTGAATATAGTAGAATCAGAGGCATACAAGTGGAGCAAACTAACAGTACTCTGGAGGGAGGGAGTGTGGGGGTACAGGAAGAGACTGGATAAAAATTTTACACCTATGGACAAGGACAGTGGTGGTGGGGTAAGGGAAGCGGGTGGGGTAGGAACCAGGTGGAGAGGAGCTATGGGGGAAAAAAGAGGAACAACTGTAATAATTTGCACAATAAAGATTTATTTAAAAAAAAGAAAAACAATCAAATTTGTATAGAAATTACCTGTAAAATGTGAAAATATAAATAAATAAATATATAAAATATTGTCAAGAACATGTTCAATCTGTAAAATATTAATAAAACAGTGTTATATGACTTTCTATTCTTTACGGTTACTCTGAAGATTGATATAGCACATGATTCCATATGCATTACTAGTTGAGGGAGGATAGAAAATGGAAAAACAATGTGTACTTTATTATTATATTTATTTAATAATCGTAAGCACATTTATATCCATTCAGAATCCTATGTAATAAAAGAGTATGCAAATTGACCATCACTCCAAAACACAAGGTGGCCATCCCCATGTGGTCAAAGATGGCTGCACCCGTGTGGACACAAAATAGCCACCACAGGAAGGCCTGCAGGAGAGGACAGTTATGGGCTATCATGCCAGCAGGGGAAGGAAGTTAGGGGTGACCAAGCCTATGAGGGAGGACAATTGGTAGAGACCAGTCCTGCAGGGGAGGGCAGTCAGGGATGACTGGTATGGCGGGGGAGGGCAGTTTCGGGAGAACAAGGCCTGCAGGGGAGGGCATCTGGGAGGGACCAACCCTGCAAGGGAGGGAAGTTGGGGGCAACCAGGCCTGCAGGGGAGGGCAGTTAGGGGCGACCAGCCTGCATGGGAGGGCAGTTAGGGGTGACCATGCTGGCAAGGGTGGGGAGTTAGGGGTTACTGGGCCAGCAGGGAGAGCAGTTGAGGGTGACCAGGCCTGCAGGGGAGGGCAGTTAGAGGTGACCAGGCTGGCGGGGGAGAAGTTAGGCATCAATCAAGCTGGCAGGGGAGTGGTTAGGGGGTGATCAGGCTGGCAGGCAGAAGTGGTTAGGGGCAATCTGGCAGGCAGACAAGCGAGCAGTTGGGAGCCAGCAGTCCTGGAATGTGAGAGGATGTCCTACTGACAGGCAGTCTGACATCCCTTGAGGGGTTCCGAATTGGAGAGGGTGCAGGTTTTGCTGAGGGACACACACCTCATGCCCGAATTTGGTGCATCAGACCTGTAATAAACTTATAATAAGGTTGTATGTTGGTTGGGTTGAAAGAGAGGTTTGAAGATAAGTCAAAAGAGAATTTTGTTTATGACTGTATGTTTGCAATGCTTACTGATAAGTAAGAATTTTAATTGATTGCTAAAAAATCACTTGCAAAACACTCTACTCCTCACTCTGATGCTGTAGTCATTGTGAGTACCTGGATGGAAAAACTGGTGTCAATGTGAATCCTCTTCTGAAACCAAGTATGAGATCATGGACTAATCACCACCTCCCTGTGCTCCAGGCTCCCCAACCATAATATGACAAATTCTAAGGTTTTTTCCTACTTTACTGTTTCAATTATTTATCAAATGATTAGAATTAGAAGTCAGATAACACACACAAACATACACACACACACACACACACACACACACACACACACACACACACACATTAGAGGCCCAGTTTACAAAATTTGTGCACGGAGGCGGGGGATGTCCCTCAGCCCACCCTCACCAATCTTGGACCCCTCAAGGGATGTCCAACTGCCCATTTAGGATCCATCCCAGTAGGATCAGGCCTAAACAGTCAGTTGGACATCCTTCTCACAATCCAGGACTGCTTGCTCCAAACTGCTCACCTGCCTGCCTCCCTGATTGCTCCTAACTGCTTCTGTCTGCCAGTCTGATCATCCCCTAACCCACTACCCTGCCAACCTAATTGATGTCTAACTGCTCCCCTGCCAGCCTGCTTGCTCCAAACTTCCCTCCTCTTCCTGCCTGGTCACCCCTAACTGCCTTCCCCTGCAGGCTGCCCTCCCCTGCTGCCCTTCCTTGCAGGCCTGGTACCTCCCAATGGCCCTCCCAAGCTGGCCTTATTGCTCACAACTACCCTCCCTTGCAGTCCTGAAACCTCCCAATGGCCCTCTCCTGCTGGCCATCTTGTGGTGGCCATCTTCTGTCCACATGGGGGCAGGATCTTTACCCCCACATGGGGTAGCCCTCCTGTGTGTTGGAGTGATGGTCAATCTGTGCATTATTCTTTTATTAGATAGGATAGAGGCCTGGTGCATGAGTTTGGGTTAGCTGATTTTCCCTGAAGGGTGTCCCAGATCAGAGTGGGGTTTCCCTTGGGACATGGGGTGGCCTGGATGAGGGGCCTGTAATGGTTTGCCGGCTGCCCATGCCCCCCAGTGACCCAAGCAGAGGCCTTGGTATCTGGGATTAATTTATGTTCTACAATTGAAACTTTGTAGCTTGGAGTGGAGCCAAGCCTTCTGCTCGGTCCCTGGTGACAGCCATTTCTGTTTAAATTCTATAATTGAAACTTTGAAGCCTATAGTGGAGGCCTAGGTGCTAGGGCTACAGAAGCTTGGCTTCCTCCATCGCCGGGGCAACCCTACCCTCTGCTCTCTCCAGCTCTGTGACTGCTGCCATTTCTATTGGAATATATCTTCTACTAGTGGCTCTGTGCACGAAATTCATGCACAGTGGGTGCATTCCTGCATTCAGCCCAGCGTGCACCCTCTCTAATCAGGGACCCCTTAGGGGATGTCTGACTGTTGGCAGTCAGACATCCCTCCACAATCTAGGACCACTAGCTCCTAACTGCACACTGGTCTGACTGCCTGATCACTCCTAACCATCTCTGCCTTCCTGATCACCCATAACCGCCTTTGGCTGCCTTCCTGATTGCCCCTAATTGCTCTCCTACCAGCCTGATCACCCCTAAGTGCTCCCCTGCTGGCCTGATTGCCCCTAACTGCCTCTGTCTTGCCCCACACCTGGGACCCAGGCTTCCCTCCCTCTGGCCAGCTATAGGCACCCAGGACCTGGGCCAGCTTTACTCAGGCTGGCCGCAGCCACAGGCTGCTGCAGGCATCAAGGACCACAGGGCATGCGGCTTGTCCCTCTCCTGGGCCACAGGCGCAGGTGCAGCTGCTGGTTCCCAGGACTGTGAAGCAGGTGGCTTGTCCCTCTCCTGGGCCATAGAGGCAGACACAGCTGTTGGCATCAGGGATTATAGAGTGGGTAGCTTGTTCCTCTCCCAGTCCGTAGCCTGTCTGGTCCCCATTCCTCTTTCCCCAGTGTTGAGTGTCTGAGCCGTTATGGCATGATGGCATGAAGGTGTGATGAATATTTGCATATTAGCTCTTCATTATACAGGATTTTAGCTTGTTACAGTCTATCTTCAAGTGGATGTTTTACCATTTCACATCTTGTATAGAAACTTCACTGTAACAAAATTTCATTTTTCCCAGGCAATCTTTGTGCTATTGTTGTCATGTATTTTACTTACACAGATGTTATAAAACTGACATTACATTATTACTTGTTTAAATAGTCATGGTGATTACCTTTAAATATATTTAAATAATAAGAAACTTTTACTATATTTTTTCCTATGCATATATTGTCGTTGGTGTTTTCCATTTCTTGGTATAGATCATTATTTATATCTGGCAAAATTTTATTTCTGCTTGCAGGACTTCTTTTAACATTTTTTACACTACAAATCTGCTGGTGATTTTAAAAATTCAATCTTTCATACATAAAAATATTTTTAACTATTTTCACTCAGTCTAGAATTATAAATTGAGAGGATTTTCCCCCTTGTGAGTAATTAATGATGTTGCTCTACTATCTTCTCCCTTACACTGTTTCTGATGAGAAATCTTTTGTAATCTTTATGTTTATTCCTGTGTATAGTGTGTCTCTTTTCTTCTGACTACCGCCCGGCTTGGCACCTGGCCATCACAGGGCTCTGCGATCGCCCGCCATAGCTGGCTGGCCCCACCCACAGCCCAGCCCCGCCTAACCCCAGTGCCAGAAAGGGCCTCCCGGGGAGAAGAACTTTCCAGACCTGGGCACCAGGCCATGGCAGGGCCCTGCGATCAATTGGGGCCCTGCCATGGCTGGCTAGCCCTGCCCACAGCCTGGAAAGGACCTCTCTGGTAGAAGACCTTTCTGGACATGGGCACCGGGCCATCGCAGGGCCCTGCGATCAATTGGGGTCCCACCACGGCTGGCTAGCCCCTCCCAAAGCCCTGTCGGGCCTAACCCCAGGGCGGGAAAGGGCCTCTCCCTTTCCGAACCTGGGCACTGTGCCATTGCAGGGCCCTGCAATGAATCGGGATGCAGCCATGGCTGGCTGACCCTGCCCACAGCCCACCCTGGCCTAACCCTGAGAGTCCCTTTCCTGACTTGGGCATCCCTCCATAGCCCTGTGATTAGATGGTGGGTGTGACTTGTGGGCGTGGCTTATTGGGTATAGCAAAGGTATGGTCAATTTGCATATCACTCTTTTATTACACACACACACACACACACACACACATACACACATATACATACACATACATACATACCCAGTGGGCCTAGGACAAAACTATCTTTAAAATGTGTCTATATGAGTCTCTACCCTGTAGAAAGTAAATATTTTGAAACAGAAGATTTCAAAGCATTTAAGTCTGGCTGGAAAGGAATCCTCTGATGGGAGGGTGTGTACGTTTTATCTGACTGTCCAGCAGTTGTTCTAGACACATGCATTGTATAAAAGCTTCCCAACTTAAATCTAGCCTGGAATTCAGACTCAATCTCTGACAGTTTCAGTTTGATAAGTACACACAGATGGATTACTTCCTTAATCAATCAAGGAATCTTCATCAAGAAAGTAATTAATCAAAATTATGAGCCAAGGACTCTGAATGAGAGCTGAAGGCCACTCACCCCAGAAGAGAGGGCATGCTGTAGATAGCTACAGCCCACTGTGAGGCCTGAGAAGCTCAGGGCAGGAATGGCCATATGTTACAGGCTCTGACTTTCTGCTGGGAAAGTTGTGAGTCCCTAAACACAGCTCCTGGGAGAAGCTACCTGTTTCATGGAGGTGAGTGCCTTAGTCTGAACAGTGTGGCCTCAGGTAAGCAGAGGGAATACTCCTAGTTCTTATAGGTGTCCATGGGACTGTGAGTAAGGGTTAATACAATTACCCACCTCCCAAAAAGAGAAAGAGTAATACCCCTGCTGTCAGCCTTGGAAGGCCTTGCAGAGGTAGACAAAGTGGTGTCCTGAGTTCCACCTCAGGAGTCTCAGACCTCAGTTTTTTGGAGGCCTGGTCTGAGAGCATGGCCTCAAGTCAGCAAAGGTAAGATTCCAAGGTCCTATAGGTATTCAGGTGAGGATTTAATTGAGGAATTATGGGATCACTCATAGTGACTCCATAGAACACCATCCCTGCTATCATCCCTAAGAAGCTCCAGAATAACTGAGACTAAGGTGCAGCCTGACTTTCACTTCATGTGATTCAGAGAGGTGAAGCTGACCTAAAGGTTATGCCCTCATTTTAACAGAAGAGAAGTGACTTAAGGTGTTGCAGGGATTAAGATTAGGGCACTGAGTGAGGACTGAGGGGAATACACAGCCCAGGACCAAGGGGTTGCATCTCTGCTGTTAGACCTCGACAGCTCTGGGTAAATCTGTTAACTCAACCATTCT
The DNA here is from genome assembly GCA_027563665.1 of Antrozous pallidus. Taxonomy (NCBI): domain Eukaryota; kingdom Metazoa; phylum Chordata; class Mammalia; order Chiroptera; family Vespertilionidae; genus Antrozous; species Antrozous pallidus. The sequence continues at coordinate 114,866,700 of CM050509.1, forward strand.
CTAACTTCCTACTCAGGGTTTTCATAGTAGTGATTTTAAGACTTTGGAGAACAGACCTAGTTTAGAAGAGGGAAATGTTCCAATCAATGTAAGGAGTCAAGGTAAAGGGTTTCAGTGAAGGCTGAGGCAATGATACAATTTAGAATAGGAGGGACCCCATAGACCTCAGCCTATTCTGCCTTACTGTCATCCCTGAGAATTTTCAGTCTGAGATGGCTGGCTGTGCCTGGAGGAGCCTCTTCACCTTTTCCTTCAGGTTATTATGGAACAGGTGGTATCGGACAGGAAAGTTGTGAGTCCCTAAACACAGCTCCTGGGAGAAGCTACCTGTTGGGTAGCCTCCATCAGAGCTGTTATGGTTAAGTTTACCAGCTGAGAACAGCAATATGTTCTCTCTCTCTCTTCCTTAGATTGTGAGCCCTCTTTGCCCACCCTCCTGCTGAAACTCCTGTCTGCTGCCACCCATACAAGTCATCATAACTATTGAAAAGGTGAGACCATGCTTTCCACATGAGCAACACTTTTCAGGCCCACAATGAGACTCAAGCTCTGGAGGATGCACAGGGTCTAGAGACTGAGAATAAGGCTTTCTCTTCCTGCTCTTCTCCGATCCCTGCACTATAGAGGGGATTTCTACCCATGGGGCACCCAGTACTCCCCAGGGTTCTGAGTGTCTACTCCTCTTTTTTTGTCACCAGAACCACTTCATCAAGCAAAGCAGATGAGGTCTCTATCAGCCAAGAAGAGATAGAAAATTCAAGAACTTCACAATCCCTGCCAGACACTGAGAGCTTGCTCTTAGGGCTTCTAGATGAAAAGGTTAAATTGTTAGTCAATTTCCTGCCGCACAAGTATCAAATGAATAAGCCCATCACTAAGGGAGACATTGATGCTGCTATCAAAGAGTACAGGGATGACTTCCCTGAGATTCTCAGGAAAGCCTCTGAGCACATGGAGCTGGTCTTTGGGGTTAATGTGGAGGAAGTGGACCCCACAAGCCACAGATATGCCCGTGTTAACAAATCAGGCTTCACTTATGATCCAAAGCTGCGTAGTGGTGAGGGCATGGCCAAGGTCACCATCCTGATAATTATCCCGAGTTTGATCCTTATGAAGGGCAACCACGCCACTGAGGAGATCTGGGAAGTGCTGAATATGATGGACTTATCTTCTGGGATGTTGTATTTCATCTTTGGGAAACCCAAAAGGCTCATCACCAGATTTGGTGAAGGAAAAATATCTGGATTACCGAGAGGTGCCCAACAGTGGTTCTCCATGTTATGAATTCCTGTAGAACCCAAGAGTCCATGCTAAAGCCAGCCCAGATGAAAATGCTGGAATTTTTGGCCAAGACCCATGGGACCAACCCCAGGTGCTTTCCATCCCAGTATGGTGTGGTTTGGAAAGACAAAGAGAGAGTCCGAATCACAGTTATAGCCAGGGCTGCCAAGGCCAATGAAAGTTCCAGCTTTTCCCACTCTAATTGATGACTGAGGCAGGTTCTTCATTTTAAAGAGGGAAATCAACATTTGAAATAGTGGGAAGGTGGAGTGGGATATAAGGGAAAACAGTGTAAAATATCTGTGTATTCCTATTCTATATGGGTAACTTTGAGGTTTATTTATTTAGGTATTTTTGTGTTTTTTTTTAAATCCTCACCAGAGGATATTTTTTCCATTGATTTTTAGAGATGGGGGGGTGGGGAGGAAGAGAGGTAGGTAGGAGGAGAAAGATCAACTGGTTATGTCCCACAAGCTGACAGGAGCTAGGGATCCAATCTGAAACATAGGTAGTGGCTCTTAACCAGGAATTGAATATGTAACTCTTCAGTGCTCAGGCTAATGCTCTAACCACTGAGAACACTTATCAGGATTCAGATGTTATTTGTTAATAGGAGGTTTAATTAGCTTAAGAATCTAATTTGTGAATAACATTGTTTACACATTTGGAACATACTACACTAAAACTTGGGATTAAGGATCAATAAGACCCAGCACCTATCTCTAGTATTTCAGCATATAGAAGCAGTAATATATAATGACTAGAGGCCTGGTGCATGAAATTTGTGTACAGGTAGGGTGCCTAGACCTGGCCAGGGCTGATCAGAGCCTTCTGACTCTGGCCAGATCCTCCCTTTTCTAGCTGCCAGCTGCTGGCCAGGGCTCTCCTTCATTCCATACCACGTCCTTGGTGGTCAGTCCATATCATATCAAGTGCTTGAACTCCCAGTCTCCTGGTCAAACTCCCAAGGGGATACTTGCGTATTAAGCTTTTATAAATACAGATGATGATAGGTATTCTCTAAAATAGTGGTTCTCAACCTTTTTAAAAAATATATTTTATTGATTTTTTACAGAGCAGAAGGGAGAGGGATAGAAAGTCAGAAACATCCATGAGAGAGAAACACCGATCAGCTGCCTCTTGCACGCCCCCTACTGGGGATGTGCCCGCAGCCACTGTACATCCCCTTGACTGGAATCGAACCCAGGACTCTTCAGTCCGCAGTCCGATGCTCTATCCACTGAGCCAAACCGGTCTCGGCGGTTCTCAACCTTTTTAATGCTGCGACCCTTTAATACAGTTTCTCATATTGTGGTGACCCCCCAACCATAAAATTATTTTCGTTGCTATTTCATAACTGTAATTTTGCTACTGTTAATGAATCATAATGTAAATATATGTGTTCATGATCCACAGGTTGAGAACTGCTAGCAGGGTCACCTAAGACCATTGGAAAACAGATATTTACCAGTACATTACAATTCATAACAGTAGCAAAATTACAGTTATGAAGTAGCCACGAAAATAATTTTATGGTTGGGGGTCACCACAACATGAGAAACTGTATTAAAGGGTTGTGGCATTAAAAAGGTTGAGAACCACTGCTCTAAGACCTAAAGGAACAATAAAAGTAAGTTAGAAGATGGGAGATCCATGTGATAATAGTCAGTTGTGAATGCCCTGCGACAAGGCATACTGGGGCCTCAGAAAACTACAAGGCCTTCAGTGGGAGGCAATTTTAAGTTAAGCTTACTAGTGAGGCAGATGAGGCTGTGAGGGTTGTGAGCATGGGCCAGACCTTCTAGTGTATCTCAGGGTTGAAAGTCAGTAAACTGGAATGCAAAAAGCACTCAGCATTACTTTGGGATCATGGGTGAACCAGAGAAATCTGCACCTACGGCAGGAATGGAAGCTGTCCTACAATCTTGTCACAATGCAATAGAACATATTGCACAAACTCGTTAGTCTCTTCACATTGTCTCCAAGGAGTTTCTGAGAAATAAGGGTAATATTCCTTTAAGGTGCCAGCAGTTACTGGTCTGACATTGTCTTTTTCTTAGAGAGCCAGAATCTACTCTATTCATAATATGTTTTCACAAGTTTACCGTGGGTATAAAAGTGATCTCACTCTATAATCTAGAGTTTTGGTGGAGATAAAATGAATGAAAATAAGGGTGGTTTGGGTAGAAGGGCAGGTGGGGGGAATGCAAGAAGTTTGACTTTACATAAAGTCTAGGAGCTCTGCGTTGCACCCAGCTAAAGAAAACTTCCCCAAAGTCCAAATTAAATAACATCCTCTAAGATGTAAAGATTTACTTAGGTTTTATTGCTAACCAGCATTTTAAAATGATTTGGTATACAAGACTTACTGGGCCTTGAACACTTCATATTCCCTGACAACTCTTAGATAAGTAAATCCCAGATAAGAGATTATTCCTACTTAATTGGGATCAAAATAATAATAGCAGTAACCTTCAATCTCTAAAGACCCAATGCATTCCAGATAGTGTATTAATTGTTTAACATTCAACATATACATTCCCCTAGACCTATATGTCAGGGCTTATTAATATCACTTCATGAGTGAAGAATTTAAGGCTGAGAAAGCTATGAAATATGTCCAAGTGCATATGGCTATGATGTGCCAGAGTTGGGACTAGACCTGCTGACTTCTGGAAACATGAGCCCCAGACAGAAGAACTTGCTGATTGAGAAGCTGCCTGGCTGATTGGCTGATTACGGACAGGTGTTTATGGGGGTTATCACTGATTGGATGATTTTTAGAAGACTGGCACTTCTGAAGGCTAACTTTCAGAAGCTTAGATTCTCTAGATAGCATTTGAATGACTGATTTACTGATTATACATCTAGTTAATGGTAGTTACTTGTTCATTACTTGGGACAATGGCCCCAAATCAGGTTTTTCCTTTCTTTAATATTTCCTTACTTTAGTTCTATGTGCCCCCCACTCCCTGCCACCCTTTTATCTTTCTTCAACCAAACACCTGGAGAGATCAGACCTTTATTTGTGGAGGTGTGATTTTCCACACAAATAATGTAATCACCAGCCATTATGCTTGAAAAATAATTCTACTATAGTAGTTAAATTTGTGTAATTTATTGAAAAAACTGAATAAATCACATTTAGGTTATCCTGACAAAGTTGATATAGAACGCAGGACAAAACCACATAGAAAAACGCCCTGTATGTTCAGGACTCCTAGCAACTAACCCTAGATGAAGTCCATGTCTGAGGCCAAGTCTTTTAGCACTGAGCTTTCCCAGAAGTGGGGGGGGTACCCTAGAATTTTGTAGATATCAGGGCCCACTGCTCCCAGGGGTGAAGTGGCTGAGTAGATATGTCTCTGGACTTGCAGTCCCCACTATACCCAGACTACTTTGCCTTCCTTATGTTTATGGATTGGATTTCTGGGGAAGGCTTCAGCTGAAATAAGAGGTCCCACATTTACATTTTCATGACCTCTGTCTCATAGTTAATTATGGGATATATATATAGAGAGAGTCCTGGCTCTCAGACCTGTCCACAAGATTGCTTTCAGCCCCTTTGTGTGTGGTGAGAACTCCAGTTGCTGGAGAGCTACCAGCTAGCTAAAACAAAAAGTAAGTACAGCAGAGCCCACAGCCTTACTCTAATTATCATCTCTAACACTCTGCTTGGAAAACCCATCCTTAAATCTCCAAGCAAACCAAAATCTCATATAGGATTGGCTTTGGCTTTCTTTGGTTAGGAATGAGCATTCCAAGTACAATTCTCCCCTAAAGCAAATGGGAAGTTCTCCTTTTTGCATCAAATATGCCCTTCAAGTCATTCTTGGTTCACACCCTTTCAACCATTCAACAACCCCTGTTTACAGACTTGTGACAGGCATACTGACTGATATGGTCATGTGATTTTCAAATTCAACCTTTCAATTCTTGTATTGGTTGCTTTCATTTATTTTTATTTATATACTAGAAGCCTGATGCAGGAAATTCATGCACAGGGGGAGTCCCTCAACTGGGCCTGCACCCTCTCCAATCCGGGACCCCTCGGGGAATGTCTGACTGCTAGATCAAGCCTAAACCAGAAATCCGATATCCCTCTCATAATCTAGGACCATTGGCTCTTAACTGTTCACCTGCCTGCCTGCCTGATTGCCCCTAATTGCTTCTGCTTGCCAGCCTGATTGTCCCCTAACCTCTCCCCTGCTAGCCTGATTAATGCCTAACTGCTCCCCTGTGGGCATGATTGCCCATATGTGCCCTCCCCCTGCAGGCCTGATTCCCCATAACTTCCCTCCCTGCAGTGATCCATCTCTTTCACCAGGCCCTGCTTCTGCTATGTGGCCATCTTGTGATGGCCATCTTGTGATGATGTTAGGGCATGATCCGTGAGGGTGTGATGATCACTGAGGCTATTATTAGCATAGACTAAGGGCCCAATACATGAATTTATTTGCATTGAAAGGACCTGACAAACAAAGAGACATTAACTGGCAGGCTATGGTGGGCACAGGGGTCAGTCTCGGGCCATCCTCATGCCCCTGCCCAGGCCCTTCTGCCACAGCCCTCAGTCCCCTGTCTGTTGGCAGCCCTGCTCTCACCTCTGCCACTACCATGCACTGACAGCACTGGCTCCACTTGCACCTGCTGACAGCATGGAGTGAGTGGGGCCAGAGCCAGCAGGGGGTACAAGCAGGTCCAGTGCCATCAACAGGTGCAAACGGTGGCTGCTTCCCTAATCACCCCTAAGGAGCAGGTGCAGGTGGAGAATCCCTCAGGGGAGATCAGGCTGGCAGCTGCCACCCACACCCCCTGACAGCACCAAGCAATCAGGACTGGCACCAGGTGCCACTGGTGGGTGTAAGCAGTAACTCTGGTGCCAGCAATGGGTGCGAGTGGGCCAGTGCCAGTGGCAGGTGCAAGTGCCCTGCGGGACCTTGGCACGCAGAAGCAAAGAATTTTCAGGAACCACTGGAGGCTCACCCGCATGACAGTGACCGGTGCCCTACCTTGGTCTAGCGCTCCTACTCACATGACCACCATCCCTCTGTGGCTGTTGTCCTCCATGTTCCACACTCTGCTGCCTGCTGCCAGTGCCTGCCATGTTCCATGTGCTCCTCCTGGTGTTCAGCACACATCATAGAGACCAGTTGTTTGATTGTTCTGCTGTTCGGATTATTTGCATATTACATTCCATTTAGGAATTTAAACCTCAAAATTCCTAAATACAAATGTTTTGATGACTTTTATGAACAGTGGACATTTATTAAATGAGGAACAAGTCATTCTAAAGATTTTTGTGCAGTATGCAATACTTTATTCAATCCTATCTAAAAAAAGAGAAACATGCAAATAGACCGTACCTTCACTATGCTACCAGCCCATAGGAGCAATATGCAAACTAACCCCAACCAAAATGGTGGGCGAGCCCCCTCCACTACGAGCAGGCCATGGTGGCTGCTGCACTGGCAAGGGTCAGATCTCAGCCCCAGAGCCAGCAGGGGATCCAGACCCCTGCCACTGCCTAAAGCTCGGCCATGGCAAACCTGGGACAGCAGCGGGGGTCCCAATGGCAACCCCAGAGCCAGCAGGGGGTCCTGATCCACCTCGAAGCCCGTCCATGGCAAACCTGGGGCTGGGGGGATGGGGTGTTGATTGAAGACAAAACCTCTAGGTGTGGTACCCAGCACCCCCAAGGCCTGAGGCAGAGGCACTTGGGTAGCTGAGGGGTGTGGATTGGGGCAGCAGAGACACAAGCCCGCAATAATCCTGTGGAAAAGATATAAAGTATCATATTTATCTCCCTCTCCACATGATGAGATAACTGTCCCTGGATTATTTAGTGCTGTGGCCAACACCTTTCTACAAACACAGGGTAATGTTATGATCACTCCCAGGAAGGTCTGGTCAGAATACGGTCTCCAGGGAATAATTCCTCTGTGACAAATCATCTAAGAGAGGAAATAAGCTTTTGTTGGGTTTATTCTGAAGGTCGGAATCATGCCACCCCAACATATGTTGTGCTGTTATGTTGATGATCTTGGGCTGTAGATGCTTGAAAAACAGCAAATGCACATGGAGGATTTCATTGAAGTCTCATGATCTCCCTAAAATCAGACCTCACTAAAGGAACTTAAATGTAATAGGTCCCCTTAATGGGAGAAGTGTCATCAGGCAGAGAAGACTTACTCCTGTCACAGGAAAGGAGAGTCGAAGTAGACATCACACCCAAACTTTGTTACAAACAATTTCTCCCCACCCCATTCATCTTACCTAAATATCATTTACTCTCCTCTAAGAGGCCTATATCTCCTGTCTCCTTTTCCTAGGAAGAAAGTATTTAAATCTGCATTCTAAGCCACCTTGGGGAGTTACTCATTTTTCCCTGGGATCTCCCAAATATACACAAGGTACACATGTTAATGGACTTTTGTTCTTCTCTTGGTGATCTGTCTTTCATTACAAGGGCCTCCATTAAGAACTCAGAAAGTTAGAGGAAAGCTATTTTTCCTCCTCCATAATTCTATCTCTGGAAATCAAGTCTCCAGCTGAACAATGAGGTTGGTTCAAGTACCAAGCAATCTCAGCTGACAGGAGGGAAGCTTCCAAGGGAGAAAGCAATGATATTGGCACCAAAGTAGGACAGAGGTCACATACATGGTTGCTGGTGGGAGTTTAAAGTGGTTCAATATTTTTGGAGGATAATTTGGCAAATTCGATAGAAATGTTTAAGGTACATCCAAGAGTCTTCTAGCAATCAAATCTGCTGAGATAAAGCACAAGCTCATAAGCCCTGGTCAGAACCCAGGATGCTAGTGCGGGCTCCCCTTCCACGATAGGAAAACCTGGGAACAACCTACATTTTTTAGACAGGGTGGCATATATACTAATAAAAAGGTAATATGCTAATTAGACTGAACATCTTCTGGTCGACCTTACGGATGTCCTTCCCAACAAAGCCATGTTGGTGGGCTAAGGCAGATGAGGTTAGAGGCAATCAGGAAAGCAGGGGAGAGCAGTTAGGGAAAATAGGCTGTCAGGGGAGACCAGTTAGGGGGATCAGGCTGGCAGACAGGTGAGTAGTTAGGAGCCAGAGGACCCAGATTAGAGAGAGTGCAGGCCATCTGAGGCGAATGCCTTTCCATGCACTGATTTCGTGCACTGGGCCTCTAGTATAGATATAAACAGCATATACTAGTACTAACAGCTGAGCATGAGAGATGTATGACTTCCTCAATGAAAAAATCTAATACTCTTTATTGAAAAATCCCAATAAGGAAAATAAAACAGTCATGGTGGAAGTTTTAATGCCCTTCTACACTATGAAAGGTATTAGTCTTTCATCTCAAATGACTATTTGGATGTACTACTATCAAAAGTATTTTCTGATTTCAAAATTGCAAGCAAATTTCAAAGTGCTTGCATAAAAATTATAATAGTACCCTTTAATATTACAGAGATCATCAAATATCAAAATGGTAAATCTAAATCATCCATTCTAAAATATCTAAGTATTTTTATGGCATGGCCATAGAAGCAGGCGATGACAATGCAGGAAAACATTTTTCCTTTGCTTGTGCAATGGTTTTCTTATGAAAAAGGTTTAGTATTATGAGTAAATTACCTTCAGACAAAACTTCAAAAACAGAAAGCTTTTACAGAGACCTTTTGAATTAGTAGCGAGTAAGAGAAATCACTGGTATTTATAGTTTGGTGGATATTTGTACATAGGTGCAAAGTTTATTCAAAGTTGAAGCAGAACATAAATTATTCTATTGAAAATGTTGACTATACTTCTCATATCATGCAAAATTCTACTCAAATAACATTTGGTGTCCTTTCTATTGACATTGAAGTAATTGGCATAAAATTATTATCTTACTTCAGCATTTATATGGTTTAAAATTAACAAATTATTTTTGTGATTTTATTAGCATCCAATATTCTTCAGTTTTCTCTCATTCAAAAACACATTGGCTCTCTTCAACAAATACAGTTGAATGGCTCTTCGAGTTTTTCTTTTAAACACTAAATTCATTCAACATGAATAAAAGACCCTCAAAATTCTTTTGACTTTTTAATAATCTATTGAATGATGCTTACTTATTTTTCAATGTCCCTTTTGCAATAGGATTTTGAAAACTGAAAGACGAACAGGATCACTGAAGTATTCCAGTGTTTAAAGGAATTTATTGAATGTGTTAAAGAACTAATTGATGAAAAAATTATTCCTTTAGGTATCAAAGCTTTTCTTTAAAAGGACAATATTGCCTATAAATGGAAAGAAATTCTGACTTGAAGTGGATAATTATTATGGCACTTGCCATGACTATCTTTTGAAAGGGATTTCATTGCTTGAAGAATTTGATACACCATGGGAACAAATGAAATAGTCATGTGTAGTTTTAAAGAAGGAAGTAAAATAATGATGACAATGTTTTGTCCTGTTCTGTCAGTGGACAACAATATAACATATGTTTATCAATACAATCATGAAGAATGAAAAAGTTATATCATTTTTAAATTAAATTAGAAGAAAAATTCTCAGTGTTAACTTTATGCCAGGACATGTTTTCTATACTGTCTGATAATGTGAACACTGAATATATGTTCTCATTAATGATTCTTTAATGGATAAAAAATGTTGGCAGTCACTATCATTGAAGCTATGCTATAATGTAAGTAGACTGTAACTATAAAGCATTTCATAAGCAATTTTTTCAAAGCAAGGAATTGTTAAACAGAAGCAAATAATCAGGGAAGTATAATTAAAGAGATGAAAGTGGTGAACACCCAATACAATATACAGATGATGTATTATAGAATTGTACATTTGAAAGCTATATAATTTTATTAACCAATGTCACCAAAAAAATTAATAAATTTTTTCAAAAACAAACTATTTAAACCAGAAAATAATGGCGTGACACTTTCATAGTAATGAAAGAAAACCACTGTCAATCTGGAATCTATATTCATAATAGCCTAGGTGGTGTCAGGCCTTCATGTCATAACAAGATGGCCATCACAAGATAGTCATCATAAGATGGCCATTACAAAATGGCTACCACAAGATGGCTATCACAAGATGTACACGTGCACAGCAGAGGCAGAGCCTGGCCACTGCTCTGCACAGTGAGGCCTGGGAGTCCCAGGGCTCTGTGCAGCACAGCATGGAGGAGGTTGGTCCTGGTGGAGGAGGCAGGTCATGGCAGGGAAGGGCAGTTATGGGTCATCAGGCCAGCTGGGTAGGGAAGTTGGGAGCAATCTGTCCCTGGCAGTGGAAGGCAGTTGTGGGCCATTAGGCCGGCAGGGAAGGGCAGCTGTGGGCAAGCAGGTCAGCAGGGGAGGGCAGTTGGGGGCAATCAGGCTGGCAGGGGAGCAGTTAGGCATCAATCAGGCTGGCAGGGGAGTGGTTAGGGGGTGATATGGCTGGCAGGCAGGCGAGTGGTTAGGAGCCAACAGTCCCTGATTGTGGGAGGGATGTCCAACTGCGGGCTTAGGCCCGATCTGTGAGTCAGACATCCCCTGAAGGGTCCCAGATTGGAGAGGGTGCAGACTGGGATGAGGGACACTCCCTCCATGCATGAATTTTGTGCACTGGGCCTCTAGTCTATATAATAATAGGCCTGTGGTTGTGATGCCATAATGGTGTCACAACCAACTACCAGACTCACCAGGAGGTGCATTGATGGGTCCTGCGACAGCAACAGCAGGCACAACTTCTGGGTCCCACGGTAGCTACGGTGGACAGGACTTCTGGGTCACAGCAGGTGGGACTTCTGAAGCATTGCCGGGCACTGACAGTGTCTGAGGAGTGTCAGAGGCTGCCAGCAGTGTCTGCAGAGTGTGCGAGGCTTCACAGTGTGGCAGACATGGCCCTGATGGCAGGTTAGGCCTAGGGGACCCTACACCTGCATGATTTAATTGTGCAGTGGGCCTCTGGCTACATACAAAAATATATATATTTTTAAGGACCAGCCGACCAGCTGACCAGTTGACCTAACTGGCCAGTAGCTGTGATGTGAAATGACCACCAGAGGGCAGATGCTCAATGCACAAGCATGAGCATCTGATGAACAGACTGATAATCTCAGGGAACAGGGGAGGGGAGAGGGCAGGAAAAGATTAACCAAAAATATTTTATGCATACTAGAGGCCCTCTTGCAATCCAGGGCCTGTTGGGAGATGTCAGAGAACTGGTTTTGGTCTGATACCCACAGGTCAGGACGAGGGATCCCACTGGTACACAAATCCATGCACTGAGCCTCTAGGATCTTATAAAAATATGTGAACAAGTCCCCCCCCCCAAAGAAAGATATATAAATTTGATATAATTTATTTTAGGTAAACAACAAATAATTTCTTGTATAAGTATGTCCTACACAGAATTTTTTTATCTCAAAGTGTGTGTGTGTGTGTGCTTGCATACACACACACATACACACACACACACACACACACACACACACACACGCAAGGAATTATAAATTATTCTGTTTTGAAATAAAGAAACAAGACACAAAAGGACTGTCAACCAAAGGTCCTTAACATCAATTCAACACTAACAGGAATCTTTAATTAGAGGTGTGGTGAAGAAGGAAATTTTATTCAGTGCAAACAGCTGGATTGTGACACAGCAGGACTGTGAAAACAGCTCTGCAATTATAAGGTCCTGGGGCAGGTGGCCCTGGGGCCAGGCCCCTCTCCAGCTAGACATCTGTACTCAGGTCTTCTCTGCCCTGCTCCTGTCTGTTTTGCTCTAGTGAGACATCTTTGGTGTTTTAGCTACAGCCTGGGAAATCAAACTGTAGTGTCAGTGGAAAGGGAAAGTGTACTCTCAGCGCCAGAGTGGCGCTGACAATAGAGACAGAAGTCAATGCCCCTAGTCCCTGATAGGCTTTTCCTTAGGCAATTGAAGACTCCAAATCCATGCAGTTTTATTGGTCTAAAAGGCAATGTCCTGGTTAATCAAAATGGAGCCACTCTGATTGGTGAAGATATTGATAGGGTTATATTTCATAGCTCTGACTGGATGGGGAAAGCCTTAGTCTTATTGGTTGGAATAGGATTCCAGGAATTGATTTAATAGGGCTGGCTCAGAGGGCAGAAACAATGCAGGCTTATGCCTGAAGTGCAGTTTGCATGAGAGACCCCTGTGTAGAAATGGCTGCTACTCTGTTTTTTTTTTCAATTTTAGCCCACTTACTCACTGAGAACCCTTTTTCACAGGTATTTGCTTTCTCAGGGTCCCCAGGACACATCCAACTCTGTGCTGTTTATATTAAGTTCAGGTTAAATTAAACAGTATATTGTTATGGTTTTATATATACATAAGTGGCAAAGGCAAAAGGAAAAGCAAGTAGAACATTCAAGAGTACTATTTAACTCCAGTGGAAAGAGAATAGCTAAGCTAAAAAGTGAACTTACAAAGGGCTTCTGATGTGTTAATGTTGCTCCAGTTTCTTACTTAGATATGGTTCACGCTATTTTTTACCTTTTATTCATTCTTTAAGTTGTACATATATGCATTTTTTACACAACTAGTATATATCTCAATAAATAGTTTTACAAAGTTATTCCATAAATTTCAGGAAGTCTAAGAATAAGATTTTTTGAAAAGTATTAAACTCACTATTGATAATAAAAAGCAAAACTTTATATATACCATCTCAAAATTCAGATTATAATCACTCAGAAAAAATAGTGAAAAAAAAAGAAAGTGTGTAGTGATATAAAGCCACAGAATTAATTATTTAAAGTTCATTTTTGGCAATGAAATATTAAATTTTAAAATAAAATTCTTCAGAGGTAGCTAGTTGTCCTAGACACATTAAAATGTGCTCTATCTGTAAGGAAGGAGGTCCTGGTTTTCAGCAAATTATAATAAACTATACCTCATTACTGTAACATGTTAAACCAGCTAAGTATCTATGCCGCTGCCATATTTCTGTTTCACAGTCACATCTTTACTTCATATAGAGAGGTGCATTTTATTTTACTGCCTGTATCAAATTGATAACTGGGAGTGATATTTTAATGTAATGTTAGGAAATGTGTCCACAAACAGTTGCTCAAGGAGATAAAACCCCATTTTTGAGTTGATGTGTGAATGGGGAAATTAACTCTGCCAACAACATGACAAGAAACACAATGCATTCTGAGCATTTTGTGAGGCAGCTGGTCTCCATTTCCCTTGTATTTACCCTGTTTGCACTGGGACCTCTTGCTGGGGACAGTCCCTACCTCTGTTATCCTAAGGCTCCCAGTCAATCTCTGTATGGAAAAGCTGAGGACTGGAAGAGCCTCCAGAACTTCCAAGTTACATCTTCCTTGCTACACACCATGTGGAGCAGAAACAAACCTCTTTGTGAAGGGGAAACCTGCCACTCTACATACGAATGAGCTACATATTGGCAATACATGTCTTGAAAAGAAGGAAGCCTAAACATAACCAATTAGTCACTTAGAATGTTTCTCAAGAGGTTTAAAGCACCACCCTCAATTTAAAGAATATTGCCTCTTCCATATTCCCTCAAACATCTGCCAGGTCAAGGAGTGCTTGGGCCTGGAGTTGCTGCTCAGAGAGAGGAACTTGAGAGGAGAGTCAGGAAATGGCCACAGGATGTGAAGCACTCTGACTGAACGTCTGGGCCAGGTTTTAGGCTTACAGTGGTTCTTGGTTACCTGCCCTGAATTATTATTCTGTTTATTTCCATTGATCAAATAATGGCATCCTTGCAAAAATTCACTTCACCCGTGATGCTCTGTGATTATAGAAGAGCAGAAGTATTGTGGCATGGATCTTTGTTCGTCTCGGAGGTGGAACACACCAACGTTTTCACACAATAAATTAAGAGCAGGCATTAAAATCAGAGAAGATTCTCTTATAAATGACTGTGCCATCTTCGGGAACATTGCCAAAGTGTAGATTGAGTATGAATGTCCTTGGGTGGAGTAAATAATTCATTAGGCAGGAAATTAGAATACACCATTTTACTATTAGAAACATAGTAATATTTTCTTTTTTCTAATTATAAGAAAGCTTTTCATGTCAGATGAGAATCAATCATCTGATCAAATGCCTTTCAAAACATCACAGAGCAAATGTATTTTCCTTTCTTCCTCTTTATAAATGTAAATTCTTACTACACATATTTTATTGCAGGTAGAGAGAAACTATGACTCTGGCTCCAGAGTGAGCAGCAGACTATGCAGTTTCAAGAAGCAGAGCAGCATCCTGTCCTTTTCTGACCTGATCTACAGCAATTAATTCCCTTTTCCAATATTTTGAGATTCTGTAGTGCAACACTTCCAGGGTATAATTTTATTTCACTGTAATAGAAGACTGAGTTTTTCAAAGGATCTGAACTGTGAAATCTCTACTTCAACAGCATCAATCTCAGTTCTTTCCACAGTATTTCCAACCAATAAACAGTAATTTTCCTAAAATTCTCTGAAGTGAATTCTCTCCCTCCCCTCCCCCTCTCTGTACACACACACACACACACACACACACACACACACCTGTAGATACTGTATTATATTAACATTTTTCAAATTTAATTTAATGCCTGGAAGAGAAGATTTTATTACTTAATAGTGAGTTCTTATTTCTTTAGCTTGAAGGAAGTAAATGGCAAGAAATTAAGAGAGAGAGAGGAAAAAAGAGAGAGAGAGAGAGAGAGATGGAGAGATCAATGAGGAAAAGGGAGAGAAGTAAAGAGGAAGGGAAAGTATAATGAGAAAAGTTGATTTTACCAAGTCTTTACCTGTTTTTACCCATGCCCCCCAACCCTCTTCCCATCTGGCAACCTTAAAAATGATAGTTACAGAATAGTCATAGGGACATAAAGTACAGCATCAGGAATACTATCTAATAAAAGAGTAAATTGACCGTACCTTCGCTACACCCACAAGCCATACCCACAAGCCACACCCACAAGCCAATCAGAGAAAATATGCAAATTAATCCAACCAAGATGGCGGTTAATTTGCATACTCACACACAGAAGACTACATAGAAGGAAGCCAAGCACTGCAGAAGGGAGCAAAGCTGCAGAGAAGTAAAGAAGTGGGGTGGGGGAAAAGGGAGGGAGCAAGGCAGTGAAGACAGGAGTGAGGCAGTGAGATGGGAGCGAGCAAGGCAGCAGAGACAGAAGAGAGCGAGGTAGTGGAGAAGGGAGGGAGCTTTGCTCAGGCTGCAAGAAACTCTATTCTTGCAGGAATTTTCCTGCAACAGGTCTCTAGTATAGTCAATAATATTGTAATAACTATGTATAGGGTGCTAGATGGATACTAGATTTATCAGGGCGATCACCTAGTAAGTTATTTATTATCTAATCACTGTGTTGTACAACTGAAACTAATATAATAATGTATGTCAACTGTAATTGAAAAATAAAAAATAAATATATTAAAAGGAAAAAAAATAAAGGTCTGAGAAATGAGCAGCATGAAAGAATTTCCCTCTTTGGCCTGAAGACTTTGATACAGCACTGCTGGTAAAAAGTCTTCCAAGAGAGACTTCTGGGGAAATGGGGCTGGAAAGTCCTGAGGGGCAGCATTGCCTCCATCAGGTAGCTACTACACTTAAACCAGCTGCATAAGGTTCACAGCAGAATCCTGAAATCATATTATGATAAAAATAGAATGGTGTCTGTCTTTGGATTTTGTGATTTTCCCTTTTTTGTGTTTTTTTGCAGTTCCACAGTGTGAGAATTATTCACCTTAAATAATTTACAATGATCATTCAGATTATTTTTGTCATATCTACAATTCTTCTTGTATCCAAGAAAAACTCATCTTTTAGTGAGTTACTCAGAATTATCAGTATCTTAAAAATAACAATTATTAACTTTCTATGGTTATATAAACCATAGAAATTAGAGGCCCGTTGCATGAAGATTCATGCAATAGGCAATAGGCTTTCCTTTCCCTGGCTGCCAGGACTAGTTTTCCTCTGGAACCTGGGACCCAGGCCTTCCCTCTGGCTGTTGCTTTTTGTTTTTGCTTTGGCTGGCTGGAAGCTTCACTCCAGCCAGAGCCTTCAGTCTTCTCTGCTCTCCCTGCTGCTGCTGCTTCGTCCCTGCCTCCAGGGTCAGGCACTCCTGCTGTTCTGCCCGGCCCCCCGCTCCTGATTGGCTGGTAGTGTAGTGAAGGTACGGTCAAGTTTGCATATTTCTCTTTTATTATATAGGATGTTATTAGGAAACTTAAGTTAGAAAAGTAAAAACAAATTTAAAGGATGTACCTATAACACCACCACTTTCTTATCCATAGTTTATCAATGTTAATATTTTATGTATTGTAATATTTTAATTATAGTACTAATGTTGATAATAATAATAATAACAGTTAAGTGCTTTCTTCATGACTGAGCTGTTTTAAATATTAAATGTGTTAACTAATTTACTCTTCATACAAAGTCATTTGTAGGTGTATTATCTCCGTTGTGCAAGTGGGGAATAAGAGGCCTTCAAAGATTAGGTAACATAGGAAATAATAAAGTATAGTTTACACAATGTAGACAATCCTGTATCCTGTGTACTGCCCTGATGTGCTTCATAAACAGAGGGTGTGACTATAAAGATGTTTTCTTTTTGTCTGACTTTTTGTGAGGTGCTTCTGCCTCAGTGCTCCTTAAGATCTGCCCATCAAACCCTAGCTGACTTAGCTCAGTGGATAGAGCATCAGCCTATGGAATGAAGGGTCACAGGTTCGATTCTGGCCAAGGGCACATGCCTGGGTTGCAGGCTCGATCTCCGGTAGGAGGTATGCAGGAGGCAGCAGATCAATGATTCTCTCTCATAATTGATGTTTCTATCTCTCTCTTCTTGTCCCTTCCTCTCTGAAATCAATAAAGAAATAAAAAAAGATCTGCACATCAAAAGGCTGCTAGAGGGGGTCTAAACGCTGTCACTCATGGAATAGTGAAGAAGACCCCAGGAGTCCAAAATTGTCTTAGTAACCCTTCCTGTGCCTCAGTATCCCTTCCCTAATGACTCAGGTGGGCAGGGTGTGAAGAGGACCAGGCTGAATAGCCATCTGTGAAGGATTTGAGTTAAGGTCCATGAGGGCTTTATTGATAAAAAGCAAACTAGCCTTACTTTAAAAAAATCTGGTATGCAAAATAGGAAACAAAAGAAACCAACTTGACTATAAAATTCAAAAATAAGGATCTAAAAGCTTGGAAAACCCTTGACACATCAGATACAAGTATTAGAGAGGTAATATATTTGACAGACCTGGGTATGAGACTAATATGTCACCAACCCTGGTCAAGATCTTAATCAAGATGGAACTGAGGTTACCATTTGAGTAATCTCAGTGTGTGAGGCTGAGTGAAGCTCTGGTATGGTAGGGATCGGTTCGCACTATTAAACTGAGGAGCACACAGTGAATAGAATGATGATTGGTCAATATTTATTCATTGGTATCCCAAATGGATACTAGAAATTTAATCACAATGAACACCTCATTAATTTTTGGTGACTTAAAAAGTCACCCTTCAGGGTATTTTTCATTCTTCCTATTTTCTACTTGCACTTCACATTTTGTCTTTTGTTTGTTTTATATATTTTATTGATTTTTTACAGAGAGGAAGGGAGAGGAACGAAGAGTCAGAAACATTGATGAGAGAGAAACATCGATCAGCTGCCTTTTGCACCCCCCGCCCCATGGGGATGTGCTTGCAACCAAAGTACATGCCCTTGACCAGAATCAAACATGGGACCCTTCAGTCTGCAGGCTGATGCTCTATCCACTGAGCCAAACCAGTTAGGACTCACATTTTGCCTTTGGTATGTCACGCTTGGGAATCCCCAAATATTTCTCTTTGGAAATAATTTGAGTGGCTCCGGAAAATGGGAACATGAACCATCTGGTTTTATCATCACATGTAACATACGTCTAGATAACATAGGGTGAATGACCAACTGTCCAGATAACACCACCAATTCTTTGGATTTACTAATTTTTTTCCAAGAACTGCTCTCCAACCTGGAAATTTATTTTCAGGGAGAGCATCATCCTGATTTTCTCAAAAGAATAAAAAACTTAAAGGAATGAAAGAAAGAGCAAGACCTTAGAACACTGTCTTGTTTGATTTTGCATGTCTGAAAGATACTTCCAGCTTCTGAGAATTATTGAAGTCAGCAACAGTGGAACCTCAAAAGGATCAAGTCTTTTACAAAGATGTGAACACTATAACATTGAATATATGCATTATGTCTTCTTCTTATTGGGTATAATTTTCCCCCAAAAAAGATTGTTTTGCAAGGCCATCTCAGGATTATATTAATAGAATTTCCACTATATGCTGTACTGTACTAGAGAAAAAATTTCCCTCCACTTTTGAACCTGATGAATCCCCAAAGGACATAACAAACAAATACCATGTGGTTCAGTTGGTAGAGTATTGTCCTATGCTCAGGTTGTGGGCTAAATCACCAATAACAGGCATTGAGGAAGCAGCCAATAGGTGTTTGTCATAATTTTTTCCTTCTCTCCTTCTCCCTTTGTCCCCCTCTGAACATCAATAAAAATACATATTTTTAAGTAGCTACAAGTACAGCAAAAAAAGAAGTCCAATGACTCTAGAAAGGATGACAATAATGAGACTACTATTATTAAGTTACCTTTAGAGAACTGCTTGCACAGTGACCTATAGGCACTTTGTGTCTTGAAATATACAGTTGTTGTAACTCATATATTGCCAAAGCTGACATTTAAGAGATGCTCTAAGCAGGAACCCAAATAAAAGACTAACTCAAGGATTTGTAAACAAAGGCCACATATTTCTTGTCCATGACATTTGCTGAATGTCTAATACAGAGGTTGACAGAACAGTAATTCAAAGAATAAGTGAACAAACTATTTTCTTATCTGATCTCCCTGCTCTCTTAGCTCTATTTATAGTTCTTATTTAACAAACTCATTTTTTCCATTTTATCATCATTTCATTATCTCACTGTTTTTTGTGGTATATATGCTCCCAAATTTCTTGGTTTTGACACAGACTTTTCTCCCTAAGTATCATTACCCTTGGCATGACATGGTCCCAAACATACTCCTTTCCTCATAGGTTCCCTGCCATTTACTCCCCACTAATACCCTAAAATTAATGTGTTAGGAACCATCTAGATTCATGGTTTCTGAAGAAGATTTAATCCTATTTAATAAAAGAGTAGTATGCAAATTTGACCGTACCTTCCTTAAGCTACCAGCCAATCAGGAGTGGGGGCAGGGCCGAGTGGTGCAAGGTAGGGGCGGGGCCAGGGCCGTGGCCGGGGCTGAGGCACATGTGAGGCGGGGGGGCAGGGCCAAGGGGTGGTGTCAGTGGCATCACCGGGGTGCGGGGCGCGGCATCAGCAGCATCGTCAGGTCCCCTGGCGTCAGGACGGGGGACCTGAGGCCAGGCCAGGGGACCTAAGGCTGTGCCCTCTGCTCCTGCACTGGGCCAGGGGACCTGAGGCTGCACCCCCCTCCTGGAGGGGCTTGATGAGACACCTGAGGCCACATACCCCACCTCAGCACTGGGGGACTTGAGGACAAGCTGGAGGTCCTAATGCTGCACCCCCTGCCCTGGTGCCAGGGCTGAGGGACGTGAGGCCAGGCCAGGGGATCTGAGGCCGCATCCCCTGACTTGGTACCTGTCGAGGGGACCTAAGGCTGTTTTGGGGGACCTGAGGCCATGCTCCCTGCCAATAGGACTTGATGGGGGACCTGAGGCTGTTCCCCCTGCCCTGCGGGGCTTTATGGGGGTGGGGCTGGAGAGTCTGGGTCTTGCACGATTTCAAGGTGATTTCAAGGTGAACACGGGTGGGCAGAGACTTGACTCTGGGTCCAGCGGCATGCCCCAGACTCTGACAGGATTGGAGATTTTTATATACATTTTATTAATTTTCTTTCATCTCTGACACTTATATTATAGAGAAAGGAAAAATAATAATATTAAAATATTTCCTCTAATTAAATCCCTTTTAATGTGCATGAATTTCATGCATTGGGCCACTAGTTCTTATGATACAATTAATTAAAAATGATAAATTAAAGCTTATTTTCTAAAAAATATCTTCAACTGAGGCTGAAGATATGATTGAGGCCAACTTTAAGATCCAATGCCATTGATTGGAATGGACTCTTAGAGTAGAACATGAAATGAGAAACCAGCAATTTCTAATGGCCAACAATATATATCATAGCATCTGCTATAGATTAAATGTTTGTGTCCATGCCAAATTCATGTGTTAAATCTTAAAGCCCAATGTGATTGTAATTGGAGACAACAGAGAAACCCTTGGTCTCTTTCCAGAGAGACAAGACAGCTATCTGTGAACCAAGAAGCAAGCCTGCACTAAATACCAAATCTGCCAGCACCATGATCTTGGATTTCCTAGTCTCCAGAACTGTGAGAAATAAATTTCTGTTGTTTATAAGCAACCCAGTTAATGTTACTTTTGTTATAGCAAACAGAAAAGATGAAGACAGCATCCTTACAAATTTTACTAATATTTCAACTTCAATTATGCATGTTTGGTGTGTGTGATTTATGTTGATATGATGAGTTGCAGCAATCAAAAATCAGATTGATTTCCTTTTGGTAATTTCCTCTACATTAACAGAGTTAAATTCACGGTTTCAAAAATGTTTGTATCTATGTTTTGCAAATAACATGTAAATCAGGGGTTGTAGCAACAAATGTTTGATACAGAACTACCTGTTCCCTGAGTCATTTTGAGTAAGGGCAATCTCAGGCAAGCTATCTTTCCCTTAAGGCTGAATTGCACTACCACCAACCCAATCCACTAACCTCAACCCTGACAGCTATTGGCCTGTGCTCTAGCTATAAGTCTATCTCTATTTTGCTTGTTATTTCACTTTGTTCATTAGATTCCATGTATGAATGAAATCATATGGCTGTAGCTAATAATGATGACAAATGCCTAATAAAAGACAAATCAAAAGATTGTCTTTCTGTGACTGGCTTATTTCACTTACCATAATGCTCCCTAGGTCCATCCATGCAAAGGGTAAGATTTCCTTTTCATGGCCCAGGAGGGATTGAGAAAAAAAGGAAAAATCCCCATAGACATGAACAAGAGTGTGGTGATTGCCAGAGGAAAGGGGAATGGGGGATAGTAGAGGGGAATAAATGGTGATGGAAGGATACTTGACTTGACTTGGGTGGTGAATGCACAATACAGTGTACAGATGATGTGTTGTGGAGTTGTGAACCTAAAACTTGTATAATTTTGTTAACCAGTGTCACCCTCATAAATTCAATAAAAAGGGAAAAGATTGAATTGCAAATTCATCTTCCTTGGTCTCATATACCTGGTTGACATAGTATATGCTTCACTCTTTGATGATTTTTTATTACCTACTAATCCCAAAAGATGAGTGTTACATCCATCTCTTGTTCCATGCAAAAGGTTTTAGTATATGCAATACTGCATGTATATGGAACAACTACTTATGTCTTTGAACAGTTGAATCTATGCAGCATATTTTCTCTACTTCTCATATTCCATGCATACTTAAGATTCCAAATTATTTCTTTTGTGATTTAATCAAATAAAGGTAGGTCACAAATGTCTTCAATTTGTCAACATGCTCAGTAGCCAACTCCACTTATTGGATATTATACTTTTAGGAGTGTGAATACAATGAAATTCATAATTACTTTTCCAAAATACTCTGATTTTCCTATATTCATTAAGTATTTCTTGAATGTTTATTTTACACAGGAACCTATTTTAAGTGATAATCCTATTATTGTGTCTGGCTATATGATGACAGATTAATTATTGGCTTTTTATTTCATACAAAAGAGTATCAAGAAGCATTTGTCATCATTATTAGCTACAGAAGCACAGGTAGAGAAGTAGTTGTGGAACCATTCATTCCCCTTAAAATTGCAAGTGAGGCTTTGTTCTTTTGCAGTTAGATTGGGTAGATAATATTTATTTTGAGTAGTAGGTAGCTGTACTTTATTATCCTCTCTAACTTTCTTCCTGAACTCTACAGTTTTAAGTAAACATCAGTGGTAAGAAATAGTGAGCTCTGTGGAGAATGCAGTGTGGTGGGGTGAACCAAGGTCCCTTGACCTCTCTTAGACACATTAGATTTAGAGATCAGAGAGAAGCAATCTGGGCATTGTGCCCTACATTAATAGTTAATACAAGATAGCTTATAACATCACCAGGCCAGGGAAAAGAGAAACACTCAATATAAGAAGATACTATGTAGTTAGGAATCAGGTCAAAGTCAAAGTAGATAAAGAAGAGGAGTGTCTTTTCTGGTCCTATTGAGAATATTTGAAAGGAAACTGTCTCCTGCAAGTTGAGATAGGAATGATTTCAGACATTTTAAGGAAAAAGAAACCATGTATAATCCTTTCACTGTTCCAAACCTTATTCTTGGGACAAAAGAAATCCCCTCATCACTACCCCTCTGGGCGGAACCAACAGTAACTGGGCAAGTCACATGCCATTTACTTTTATTAAAACCAAAACTGCCACATTTGGAAGTTTCAATGGGCCAAGGTGATTTCCTGCTTAGGCAGATGTAATAGCCTGGAATACCCCAGAAAGTGAAAGCATAGAAAGCCAATTAGTGAAGAGAGATGACAGGAGAAAGGAGTTGGAGTGAGCAAATGGGAGCATCCAGAAGGGTCATGCATAAGCTGGAGGATGCCTAAGGCGTATCCCTGGAAGACCCTCTCCTCCACTCCCATCCTTCACCCATGGTGCCTGATAACTTAGGCAGTATGTCGCATCTCTACGGTACCTGGAATGTTGCTAGACTGCTGCATTCCTTCTCCCACTGCACCCATTTCAATCTATGTGGTTTTAGAAAAATAATCTGATTCAGTTGTGACCCTTGTAATGCTCATTTGGGTTAATATATATTTTGATTCTGAAGAAAACTGACCAGACGGTGTCAGAAAGAGATGGAAGGGTCTCTCCATGTTTCTAGGCCATCATCCTCTGTGGTCTGCTGTGCCCCCAGATTGTGAATTCCAGAAAGTAGACTAAGCTCTTCATGCTACACTAAAACATTTATTTTTTTTAACTTGAGGTGTTATTTATTTATTTATTTATTTATTTATTTATTTATTAAGGTATTACATATCTGTCCTTATTTCCCCATTATCCCCACCCCCCTGCTGTCTGTGTCTATTCATTAGGTTTATATGCATGCATATAAGTTCTTTGGTTGATCTATCCCCCTTATCATCCCTGTCCCCTACCTTCGCTGAGGTTTGGCATGTAACCTGACAATCAAGTTCAGTTTTATAGCAATAGCTAAAGAGATGTCCATCTGTTGTCAACAGTTTTCTTGAAATATTCTATGCTCATTTTATGTATCCATAAAAATATTAGCAAGTTAAGTTATGAACAACAACAAAAAAACATTCTAAGTGACTAGCTCCTTCCCAGATATAACCTCCTCCCTCCCCCCTCTCTCTGTCACACACACACACACACACACACACACACACACACACACACACAGGCACACACACTATCACTAGAGGATGAATAGGCAGATCAGGCATGTGAATGTGAGTGTGAGTGAGCCAGAGCATAAACAAATACAATCATAATCAGTGACCATTTCAATGGAAGAATGCCTTCTCTAAACTTGAATGATAGCACATATGCTCACATCAATAGTGCTCAGGCTTGACTGCCCACTAGGATCACTTGGAAGGCAGTGAAAAATCCATCTGCTAAGGCCACAGCCCACACTATTAAATCATAATCCCTGATGGTTGGGTCCAGTCAGATATTGTTTTATAAACTCCCCTGGTGATGCCAATGTGCTGCCAAGTTTGAGAATCAATGCTCTGTGCTATACTTTACAACCTTGTCAAGGATTATCCCTTCATAATATTCTCTCACAACAGTTTGTGTTTCTGTAAAAACCATAGATCTAACATTATGCAGATCTCCAAAGATGCAAACTCACTTTGATAAGACATAAATCTGCGGCAGGCATAATACTTTTCTAAGCCAGATGTTTTAGTCTGGGCGTTGATTCTAAGAGCAAATGTTCTTTATCCACACACTGCTCTCACAGGGTTGGAGCTCTGATATGATGCATTCTTCCCATGGTGCATATTAACACACATAGTAAAAGT
Organism: Antrozous pallidus; assembly: GCA_027563665.1. Taxonomy (NCBI): domain Eukaryota; kingdom Metazoa; phylum Chordata; class Mammalia; order Chiroptera; family Vespertilionidae; genus Antrozous; species Antrozous pallidus. The sequence goes on from CM050509.1 coordinate 114,891,133, forward strand.
CCACAGAGACAGGCTTCATTAGCAGGATGCCAGTAGAGTCAGGGGGGAAAGTCAATGTGGCTCACTTACTGCCAGCAGTGGGAAGCATTTGATATTTAATATTCGCTGGAGTGCAATGCTCAAATGGCATTTTCAATTGATTTGCATGTGATGGAAAGGCAGCGAATGGCACAGCTGTCTTTAAGAGCTCTCACAAGCCCATCAATGATTTTTTCATTTCATGTACCATGAGCATTATAACTGGCTGTAGTCTTATAGTCCCAAAATATGATGGGGTGACATGTGCTACTTATTACTGAAATATTAAATGAGAGTTCAGGTCTACTTTTCAAGAATCTGAGAATTCCTCTTGTAAAATCTTTATTTCCTAAATCCATAGGCTTCTGAAATCTGTGTAAATCAAGATGAAGCACTGAATCATTCTAAGTACTTATTTTGCCAAGGGAATTTACCAGTACTCTTTGTTTTTTACTCCTTTCTTTTCACTTAATTAACTCAGTGTTAGTATGTAAAGAAAGTGAAGGGAGGAGATAGACTAATATGGTTATTATTGACAACTCTCTTGAAAAGTTACGGTATAAAATTTGGTTTAGCATATAAAACACTGAGAAGGTTAGAATTTAATTATTGCCTCATACATCTAGAATTTATAAGAAGCCTAAATTCTTCTCACAAGTGGGATTAATGGGACAAAAGGCAGTTCCATTTTTTATTTTTGAGGAAATTCCATTGACCCAGAAATCCCACTTCTGGGATTATATCTTTAGAAACCCAAATCACTAATTCAAAAGAATATATGCACCCCTAAGTTTATGAAGTGTTATTTACAATAGCCAGGATATGGAAACAGCCCAGGCATCCATCAGTAGATGAGTGGATTAAAAAGGTGTGGTACATTTACACAATGGAACATTACCTGGTTGTAAAAAAAAAAAAGGAAATCGTACCTTTTGTGACAGCAGGAATGGAATGTATGGATATTATTATGCTCACCAAAAAAAAAAGCCAGTCAGAGAAAGACAAATACCATATGATCTCATTTATATATGGAATCTAGTGAACAAAATAAACTGACAAACAAAATAGAAACAGATGCATGAATACATGAAATGCACTGAAAGCTGTCAGAAGGAAGGGGTTTAAGTTTGGGGGGGCCAGATGAATGGATGAAAGTAGGTAAAAGGATTAATCAATGCATATATTGTATATATACACACACATACTAAAGGCCCAATGCACAAAATTTGTGCATGGGGCTCAGTCCTCACAGCCCCAGATGCCTCAGCCCTCAAAGCCCTGGCTTTGTCTGGATAGTCGTTCTGCTGTCCAGTTTTTGACAATGCTGACTGCGGCTGATGGAGCTGCCTGAAGTCTATACCATGTCATCCTCTTCTAGTCAGAACTGACACACATCCCACCCCTCTCCTGGTGCTGTTGCCACTACACTCACACCATCACAAACAGGCCTGTTATTTACAGTATACCAACAATAGTAGGGGACTTCAGTATTCTACTTAGAATAATGTCTAGAACATCCAGATTAAAAACAAAATCAATATATAGCTGATATAAGCAACATTACAAACCAAATGAGCATCACATACATATATACTATTTTCTATTCAATAGCAAAATAATAAACATCATTTTTAAACTAGAGGCCCAGTGCATGAAATTCGTGCATGGGTGAGGGAGAAGGGGAGGATGTGTCTCTCAGCCCAGCCCGCACCCTCTCCAATCTGGGACTCCTAGAGGGATGTCTGATTGCCCCTTGAGGCCCAAAACCGGTGGGATCAGGCCTAAATGGGTAATCGGACATCCCTTTCACAATCCAGGACTGCTGGCTTCCAACTGCTCATCTGCTTGCCTTCCTGATTGCCTCTAAGTACTTCTGCCTGCCATCCTGATGACCCCCTAACCACTCTCCTGACAGCCTGATTGATGCTTAACTGCTCCCCTGGCAGCCCAATTGGCCCTAACTGCCCTCCCTTGCAGGCCTGTTCCCCTGGAACTGCCCTTCCCTGCCAACCCAATCACCCCTAACTGCCCTCACTTGGAAGACTCATCACCCCTAACTGCTCTCCCGTGCTGGTCTGCTCTGCCTGTAGATCTGGGTCTCCCCAAACTGCCCTCCTCTATAGGCCTGGTCCCCCCGCAACTTCCCTCCTCTGCCAGCCTGGTCACCCCTAACTGCCCTCCCCTGCAGGCTTGATCACCCCCAACTGCCCTCCCTTGCAGGTCTGGTCCCTCCCAACTGCCCTCACCTGCTGGCCATCTTATGGCAGCCATCCTGTGTCCACCTAGGAGTAGCCATCTTTGACTACATGGGGGCAGCCATCATTTGTGTTGGAGTGACAATCAATTTGCATATTACTCTTTTATTAGATAGAATGCAAATGGAACAGTCTTCAGGATGGATCATATGTTAGGTCACAAAAGAAGACTTTATAAATGTAAGATCAAAATCATTCCAGGTAACTTTTCTGATAAAAATGGAATGAAACTAGAAATCAACAACAATAAAAAGGAAAGGAACAAATATTTGGATGCCCACTTTAATTATGTTTGTTCAACATAGTACCGGAAGTCTTAGCTAAATCAATGAGACAAGAAAAAGAAATATTAGGCACCCTAATTGCAAAGGAATAAGTAAACATTCATCTCTGTATGCAAATTGTATAATCAATATGTAGAAAACCCTAAATGCATTTTAAAAACTGTTAGAACTAATAAATTGAATAAAGTTGCAGGACACAAAATAATAACACAAAAATGAATTGTGTTTCTATATACTAACAATAAAATATTTGATAAGAAAATAAAAAAACAATCTTATTCACAATAACATAAAAAACCCCACAATAAAATACTTAGGAATAAATTTAACCAAGGAGATGAAAGACATATACACTGAAAATTATGAAGCACTAATTGAAGAAATTTAAGAAGAAATAAATAAGCCCATCCAGTGTGGCTCAGTTGTTGAGCGTCGACCCCATACACCAAGAAAATACTGGTCTAATTCCCAGTCAGGGCATATGCCCAAGTGGCAAGCCCAATCCCAGTAGGAGGCATACATGAGGAATTCAATCAATGTTCTTTCTATAAATGTTTCTATCTCTCTTTTCCTTTCCCTTCCTCTCTCTCTAAAATCAATAAATACATATTTTTTAAAAATAAGAAACAAATAAATGGAAAGATACCCCATATTCATGGGTTGTAAGAGTTAATACTGTTAAAATGGCCATACTATGCAAAACCATGCATACATTCAATGCAATTCATATAAAAATTTCAAAGGCATTTTCAGAGAAATGGAAAAACCAATCCTAAAAGTCATATAGAACCACAAAAGACCGTGCCTAACCAAAGTTGTCTGAGAAATAACAAAGCTGGTGGCATCACACTCCTGATTTTAAACTATATTGCAAAGCTTAGTAATAAAAACAGTATTGCACTGTTATGAAAACAGAAATATAGACAAAGGGAACAGAATAAGGAGCCGAGATATAAATCCATACATCTGTGTTCAACTTATCTTTAAGTGGGTGTCAAGAACACACAATGGGGAAAAAGAGCACACAATAGGGAAAGTATAGTCTCTTCAATTAATAGTTGTGGGAAAACTGAATAACCACATGCAAGGTAATGAAATCTGACCCCCTTCTTACACCATATACAAAACTTAACTCGAAATGGATTAAAGACTTAAATGTAGACCGAAATCAGTAAAACTATTAGAAGAAAAGATAGAGAAAAGACTTCTTGACATTAGCCTGGGCTATGATTTTTTTTAAATCTGATACCAAAAGCACAGGCAACAAAAACAAAAACAGACAAATAGAATAACATCAAATAAAAAGCCTTCTGGGGAGAAGGATGAGAAACCAAGATGGTGGTATAGGTAAACACCTAAACTGCTGCGTCATACAACAATTTCAAAAATACAACTAAAAGACAAAACGGGCATCATCCAGAACCAAAGGAAAGCTGGCTGACTGGAAATTCTACAACTAGAAGGAAAGAGAAATGCACAGGAAGAATCAGAGTAGCTGCAAAGCCTGAGGTATGGAGACAAACGCATGCGAAGAGGACAAGCCACAGAGGATGGGGCATCTGAGTGCCTGGCTGGCGTACTTTAGTAGGAAGGAGACAAAAGCTCCAGACTGTGCATAACTCCAGTTCCAACTGCACTGAAGCCAATTCTGTGTGAGACCCGGGGGACACAGGCTCATACGGGGAGAATCTGGACTTTAAGGCAGAATCTCAGAGGAACAGCAAAAGGCAGAGATCTGGAGGTGTGCGCACCAGTGCGTGCAGAGAGGAAAGACTGTTAACTATGCTACTGGCTTGATCTAGCAAGAGGGAGACAGGAGCTCCAGACAGTCCTGAAAACCATTTATGACTGCACTGAACCCCAGTGCCAAGTGAAAATCTGGGAGTCTGGATTCATTGGAGGAGAGCCTGGACTGTTTGGCAGCAGGCGAAACTCAAGGGCGCCTTTCTCTCAGAAGTGCTTGCAGCGATGGCCTGCAGACACTGAGACACAGGAATCTCATGGGGCGGGACTGACTGGAAGCCAAGGCTGTCGGCTCCACCCTGAAACTCCGCCCCATCCAAGCTGAACACAGAGGCTTTTGCAATTTTGCAAGTCTTGTCGCATAAGGCTGTCTCCCAGCATAAACACAGCTGATCCTCACACCCAATTTGCCTGGAGGTGAATTCCTAACAGTGATACCAACAACAATCAAGGTTTAACTACAACAAGGCTGTACACACAGTCCACAAAGGGGTGCATCAAGAGTGTCCACCTCAGCTAATAGGGAAGGTTGAGACACCTAGTACACAAAACTACCCTACCAACTCAGGGAAGCAGTGAAAATGCGAAGATAAAGAAACAGATCACAAACAAAAGAAATGGAGGAAAACAAACAACTAAATATAGAGTTCAAAACCACAGTTATAAGGTTTTTCAAGAGGTTTCTAGAAAAGGCCAATACATTCAGCGAGATCACTGAGGATATGAAAAAGGACCAACTAGAAATTAAACATATATTTACTAAAATTAAAAAAAAATATTTTACAGAGACCCAACAGCAGACTAGAGGAGCACAAGAATCAAGTCAAAGATTTGAAATACCAAGAGGGCAAAAACACTCAACCAGAAAAGAAAAAAATCCAAAAATTTGAGGATAGTGTAAGAATCCTCTGGGTTAAATTCAAGCATAGCAATATCAGAATTATGGGGGTGCCAGAAGAAGATAGAGAGCAAGATAGTGAAAACCCATTTGAATAAATAATGACTGAAAAATTCCCCCACCTGGTGAAAGAAATAGACTTACAAGTCCAGGAAGTGCACAGAACCCCAAATAAAAGGAATCCAAAGAGGACCACACCAAGACACATCATAATTAAAATGCCAAGAGCAAGAGAAAAAGATGTAAGATTTAAAGCAGCAAGAGAAAAACACTTGATTACCTACAAAGAAGCACCCATACAATTGTCAGCTGATTTCTCCACACAAACTATGCAGGCCAGATGGGAGTGGCAAGAAATTTTCAAAGTGATGAATAGCAAGAACCTACAAACAACATTACTCTACCCAGCGAAGCTATCATTCAGAATTGAAGGTCAGATAAAGAGCTTCACAGATAACAGAAAGCTAAAGTAGCTCATCCACACCAAACCAATATTTTATGAAATGCTGAAAGGTATTCTTTAAGAAGAGGAAGAAGAAGAAAAAGGAGGAAAAGGTGGCTGCTTCAAACTAGAGCATGGATGGAACTGGATAGCATTATGCTAAGTGGGTTTCATGTTTGCAGATTACCTAAAATTTTACACCTTTCAAAAAATCAGAAAAGATGGTGACGGGCAGGAAGGTAGGGAGGGAGAGAGTCTGAGAGTGTGGAACCCAGAGAGGAGAGTATAGACGTGTGTGTGTGTGTGTGTGTGTGTGTGTGTGTGTGTGTGTGTGTGTGTGTGAGTGTGAGTGTGTGTGAGTGTGTGTGTGTGTATGAGCTAGGGATAGTTAAATTCTGCAGGTCCTCCAAGGGGCTGCCAAACCAGGCAGTCTTAGACAGCGGAGCCCCACCCACAAAGCAGACACTCCTGGGTGGCCGGTACAGGCACGGAGACCATGCCATCTTGAGAAACAGAGTTGCTTCAGAGTAGATTCCTGCCCTCACCCAGTCACATCTCAGACGCAAACTAGGTCCCTGCAGCCACTGGAGACAGAGAACTGCAACTACAGCTTCAGACCAACAGACAATAAGAATCCAGACTTCCAAGCTGCAGATTTCTTTGAGTCAAACAGCCTGTCCCCCGTCCCAGCAGGATCGCCAATAGCTCCATAGTAACGGATAGACCCACCTCTCGTTCCAGCCACAACACCCCTATGGGGAATTTGGAATACAAGCGCATATGTGCACATGCACTGTGCTGCAGCTCTCCTACGGGGAATTTGAGCTTGAAAATGAACTTCAGGGGCCGCAGCTACCTTAAGGGAAATTTGAGTCTGAGAATGTGCACAGGGTCCACAGTGCTACTATGGGAATTTGAGAGACTGGAATATGTTCCCAGCAATGCAATCGGGCAACCAAGCCCAAATACCATGCAGGGTGGCAGTGCCACCTGACTTGGATACAGGGCAAGCGCACACGAAAGTCAGTTTTCCACAGTGCAGGAACACCACAGAGCTATTGTGCAACCCAGTCCTCCATGGTGATTGGGACCCAAATTCTCCAGGCAACAGGCAGCACTGAGCACCACTGACTTGACTCTGTTTCTGACCCTGTGCGCCTGGGATCCCTGACTCACAGTGCATTCACACTAAGAGCCAGTGACTCCAATTCTTGGTGCATGCACACAGGGGGACCCTGATTCTCAGCGAGAAACTGAATGAGGCAACAGAGACTCTGATACTCAATTCTTGGTGCAGACATAGGGAAACTCTGACTCCTTGCACCATTTTCAGCACACACCAATAGCACAGTGCAGGCAGGTTCCCTGATTCTAGGTGTGCACATGAGACAACACAGAATGCTGGGAACACTGACCCTGGGCAAGCCTGGTTTCCAACAACCCATGGCAGCCACACATCCTAGTGTCAGAGCACTTCAATGACACTCTGGTAGTGTGAAGTTCCCGTGGCACATAGCCCAGGTTCACAAAACTCGAAGTTTAAACCTTCTGGTGATAGTCAGAATAGAGAGATGATACGATCCCAAGAGGAAAGAAAATGAGGAGTCATGAAGAAAGAAAATTAGTGAAATTGAAGCATGCAACATGATAGAAAAAGAATTCAGAGTAATGGTCCTGGAATTTATACATTAGATGAATAAGAAAACCAATAACCTATGCAAGAATCAGGAATAAATGAAAAGTGATATAACTACAATAAAAAACACCATGGAAAGTTTCAACAGCAGACTAGAAGAAGCAGAGGACCAAATTAGTGAGTTAGAAGATCAGGTACAGAAACAAGCTCAATCTGAACAGCAATTGGAGAAAAAAATTAAAAAGCAGGAGGGAAGCCTAAGGGAGTTTTGAGACAACATGGAATGAAGCAACATACGTATAATAGAGCTACCAGAAAGACAAGGAGAGCAGCAAGGATTAGAAAAGCTATTTGAAGAAATAAGGTCAGAAAACTTCCCAGATATGTAGAAGAAAATGTTACACATATACAGAGAGTCTCAAGCAGGATCAACCAAAAGACCCACACCAAGACACATCATGATTTCAATGGCAAATATCAATGGCAAAGAGAGAATCATAAAGGCAGCAAGAGAGAGACAGAGAGTTACCGACAAAGGAACCCTTATCAGATTATCAAATGATTTCTCAACAGAAACACATCAAGCTAGAAGGGAATGGAAAGAGGTATACAAAGTGTTGCAAAGCAAAGGATTGAATCCAAGAATACTCTATCCAGCAAGATTGAAGGGGAATTCAGGAGCTTTGCAGACAAAACAAGGCTAAGGGAATTTATCACCACCAACCCAGCAATGCAAGAAATGCTAAAGGGAATACTGTAAAAAGAATAAATAAACAAGTAAGAAGGGACACACACAAAAATAGGTAAGACTACAAACATATATATTTCAATAATAACTTGAAACATGAATGGACTAAATGCTCTAATCAAAAGACATTGAGTGTGGCTGATTGGATTAAAAAAAGAAACCTATATATATGCTGTCTACAAGTGACCCACCTCAGAACAAGAGACTCACATAGATTGGAATTGAATGGATGGAAAAATATCTTTCAGGCAAATGGAAATGGAAAAAAAGCTGGGGTAGCAATACTAATATCTGACAAAATATAGCTCAAAGTAAATGTCATAGCAAGAGATAAGGAAGGCCACTTTATAATATTAACTCCAAGAAATCTGTGGCATTTATTTACACCAATAGCAAACTTATAGAAAGAGAGACTAAAAAAGCAATCCCATTTACTGTCACAGAAAAAAATTAAGATACATAGGAATAAACTTAACTAAGGAGGTAAAAGACCTATATGTGATAAACTACAGGTCACTGAAAAAAAGAGATAGAGGAAGATATAAATAGATGGAAGAACATACTGTGTTCTTGGATTGGTAGAATCAACATCATCAAAATGCCCATACTACCCAAAGCAATCTGCAGATTCAATGCAACCCCCATTAAAATACCAATGGTATATTTCACAGACCTACAAAAAACTTTCCAAAATTCATCTGGAATAAAAAAAGACCCCGAATAGCTGCAGCAATCCTGAGAAAGAAGAACAAAGTAGGTGGGATCTCAATATCAGATATCAAGCTGTATTACAAAGCCACTGTTCTTAAAACAGCCTGGTACTGGCACAAGAACGGACATATAGATCAATGGCATAGAATAGAGAACACAGAAATTGACTTAAACCACTATGCCCAATTAATATTTTGACAAAGGCAGCAAGAACATAAAATGGAGTCAAGATAGTCTTTTCAACAAATGGTGTTTGGAAAATTGAACAGATAAATGCAAAGAAATGAAACTAGACCACCAACTTACAACATACACAAAAATAAACTCAGAATGGATCAAGGACTTAGACATATGATGGGAAACCATAAAAATACTAGAGAAATCCACAGGCAGAAAAATCCCAGACATATGCTGAAAGAATTTCTTCACTGATACTGTTCTTAGGGCAATGGAAACTAAAGAGAAAATAAGATGGGACTACATAAAAATAAAAAGCTTCTGCACAGCAAAAGAAACCATTAGCAAAACAACAAGAAAGCCCACTGCATGGGAGAACATATTTGCCAATATGATCTCCAATAAGGGTTTCATGTTCAACATTTACAGGGAATTCATACAATTTAACAAAAGGAAAATAAATCATCCAATCAAAAAAAGGGGGCCAACACACCTATATAGATACTTTTCCAAAGAGGACATATAGAAGGCTAAGAGACATATGAAAATATGCTCAAAGTCACTAATTATCCAAAAGATGCAAATCAAAACAACGAGGTATAATCTCACACCTGTCAGAATGGCAATCATCAACAAATCAACAAACAACAAATATTGGTGAAGATGCCGAGAAAAAGGAACTCTTTTGCACTGCTGGTGGGAATGCAGACTGGTGCAGCCACTATGGAGAACAGTATGGAGTTTCCTCTAAAAACTAATATTGGAATTCCCATTTGATCCAGTGATCCCACTTTGAGGAATATATCCCAAGAAATTAGAAATACAAATCAGAAAGGATATAGGCACCCCTATGTACATAGCAGCAGAATTCACTATAACTAAGATTTGGAAAAAGCCTAAGTGCCCATCAGCAGATGAGTGGATTAAAAAACCATAGTACATCTACACAATGGAATAGTATGCTGCAACAAAAAGGAGGAGTTCTTATGATTTTAAACAGCATGGATGGAACTGGAAAGTATTATGCTAAGCGAAATAAGCCAGTCAGAGAAAGAGAAATATCACATGATCTCACTCATATGTGGAATATTATGAGCAACATAAACTGATGAACAGGGACAGATACAGAGGCAGAGAAACATTGGCCAGACTGCCAGACCTCAGAGGGAAGGTAGGGGAGAGTGGGGGAACGGAGGAGAGATCAACCAAAAGACTTGGATGCATTAATATAAACCCAGCCAATGGACACGAACACCAGGGGGTGAGGGCATGAGTTGCGGGAGGATTGGGGGAGGGTGGTTAATGGAGGGATGAGGACACACATGTATTACCTTAATCAATAAAGAAATTTTAAAAATCTCAACCAATTTATTAGTCATCAAACTGCAAAAAAAGCTTTTTACATGCAATGACTTTATGAATGCAAAAGGTTTTCAAAGAATATATTCTCTTCTCATCTCCAAAGAAAGTCAACATATGAAGAATAAATCTTGGCTCTCATCTTTGTTTTATTTATAGCCATTGGAATTATATGTACTACAGGCCTGATGCATGAAAATTCATGCACTGGAGGGGGGATTCCTCGGCCTGGCCTCTCCCCTCTCGTAGTTCAGGAGCCCTCACGGGAAAGAAGCGACTTGGCAATCAGGGGAACGCATCCCCCCATCACACCTCTGCTTCTGCCAGTGCCAGCAGCACAAGCCTTGGCCAGCCCTGGTTACCCGAGCCTGGGTCAGGCCTGGACAGCTGGGCATCCAGCATCCGAGGCTTGCCTGTCCTGCGGGCTGGCCCTAGGTGCCTGGAGGCTGAGAGGACTGGACACCTCCATCTTGTGGGCACTGCCATCTTTGAGGGCATGGCAGTTGATTAGCATATTCCCTCCTTATTGGCTGTGGGTGCCCCCATCTTTGAGGGTGGGGCAGTCAATTAGGATATTCTCTCTCTTTTTTGGCTGTGGGTGCTGCCATATTTGCAATGGTATGAGGGTCAATTAATATATTCCCTCTTCATTAGATAATATAGGTGTTATTCTGTATGCACAATAACATCACTTATATTTTATTTATTTAAAAATTATTGTTTAAAATATTACATATGTTAGTACATATATCTCCTTTTCCCCCATTGACTTTCCCCCAGCCTCTCCTAAACCCTGTTGCATGCCCTCATCCCACCCCACCCCCAGTGTCTTGTGTCCATTGGTGTGCTTATATGCATGCATACAAGTCCTTTGGTTGATCTCTTTCCCTTCCTCCCCAACACTCTCCAGCCTTCCCACTATAATTTGACAGTATGTTCAGTGCTTTACTGCCTCTGTATCTATCTTTTTATCATCAGGTTAAAATGTTCTTTATTTTACATAAATGAGTGAGATCATGTAGTATTTTTCTTTCATTGCCTGGCTAATTACATTTAACATAATGCTCTGCAGGTCCATTCATGCTGATGTAAATGGTAAGAACTCCTTCTTTTTACTGCAGTGTAGTATTCCATTGTGTAGATGTACCACAGTTTTCTAATCCACCCATCTGCTGATGAGAATTTAGACTGTTTCTAAATCATAGCTATGGTGACTTGTGCTGCTATGAATATAGGGGTGCATATATCCTTTCTTATTGGTGTTTCCAGTTTCTTGGGATATATTCCTAGAAGTGGGATTACTGGGTCAAATGGGAGCTTTATTTTTTTTTGAGGAAACTCCACTCTGTTCTCCACATCTACCGAAAGAAAAATAAGTCGTTTTGTGCTCTAGTAATTTTCAATCATTTATTTTATTAAAAACAAGTATTCAGTGAAATAAAGAATGAAATTAGAATTAGTGAATATTTTATCACTATTTGATTTGAAGCTCATATTTCATCCTGATAATACAGGTATGCCTCTGTTCTTCTTTTATAGCTAGTGAGTATATGATTTTATAACAATTTGAATAATTCCTGATTATAAGACCAGGAGCCAATTAAACCCAATAAGTTAACAAATCTGTCAAGAACTTAATATCTACAATTATAGTGCAAATACAGGAGCTTGCCATTTTCCAATTAAATAGAGAATAGTGGGATCAAATTTTAAAGTGAAAAATTATATCATCAACCTAGTTTAAGAAGTTTTTATGTGTTAATGTAAAGGATCTTGGTAAAAGAGAGCATATTAACATTTTAATAGATTTTTATTACCCAACATAGGTAAAAGACAAGGGCCAGTATCAAGGATAGGAATGCCAATGTAAAAATCAAAATCAAGCAATATTTTTTAAAAATTTCTGTTAGAAACAGAAACAGAACGTCATCCAGGAGAGTTACTAGACTTCCATAGCCATTGGGCATAGGAAATTTATTGGATTGTCATCTTTAGGAAGGATCAAAGTATGCAAATAGCAGATACTGGAAAGGCTGGCTTTCAGTATAAGGGAAACAAAGAAACTGGTTTTATTGCTTTGATCAAACTAGATTGGGAAGCCATGCACAATGTGAGCTGCTCCATCAGTCCTAGTTTTGACCATTGTCCTATTTTGTGCATAGAAAAATGGTTATGGTAATGCAGATGCCTAAGGTGAAACCCTGATACAAATTGACACAGATCTGGTTTTATTTTGCAGTAGGGCTCTTTTATTTAAAGTAGATGGATTTGGGCCTAATTTTGAGAGCCAAAACAACAAAAAGTCACTATAACTATATACTTTGCTTCAAATGGCTTTTTCTCAAGCCTAGAAAAGTAAGGTGAAAGTAAGGAATTGGGTATTTTTATAACATTCTGGTGCCTTAAGCCAAAGTAGATCTTTAGAATAGTAGCAGAATTACTCAAAGTTGAACATTGAAAGTTGAGAGAGAAAGTGAGAATACTTGAGTGAACACAGAAATAAACAGTCTTAAGAGTGAAATTTTTTTTCAGTGGATGAATTGTTCGCCATATGGAAACTTCTGTGAGATCACAACTACAGTTCTCTACCATAGTTTTATTGGCAGCTTAGAGTAATGAGAATATCAAGTTGGGGAATTCTTGTGGCCTTCAGCAATCCCTTTAATACTTTTGGGTCTCAGTTTCCCCCTGGAGACAAAGGGCTAGAACTCAATGACCTGTGAAATCCAGCAAACTAACATTCTAAGTCCTTTTTCATACTGCTCTCTCTGTTTTTTTTGTTTTGTGCTCAAATCCATCTTCTTATTCCTTCTACTCCATCCTCCATAAGCCTCCCTGCTGTTTCTTGTAATCTCTGACACAAAAGAGACAGCCCTAGAAACTATTAGTCAGAAATACTACATAGTCTTTATCAATACCAGACAACCAGGCTTCATCAGGGAGAGAAGAGCTACACAAGTATGAAAGCAATAATCATTGGACTGAAGTGAATAAGCAAGCAACATCACCAAGGCAAAAATGAGTATTGCATTGGATTACCTCTGTATTCTTTTATACTCTTTTCTTCCATATCTTTTTTCTCATCTGATAGTTGCAGGAATGTTTTTGTCAAAACTGCCTAAGACTGGTTAATCCCAATGGATATCTGGTTTTTCCAACTCACTTCCCAGCTTGGAGGATGGGCACTATTTAATTCCAAACAAACTGATCTAATTAGTTGGCTACACAGTGTGCTAGTCATTTCCAAACTCTGTGCTGCCTATAGTGCCTACTGCTTAAATATGTGCTTTGTCATGGCTGGTGTGGCTCAGTTGGTTGGAGCATTGTCTTATACACCAAAAGGTGGTGGGTTCAATTCTCCATCAGGGCACATACACAGGTTGCTAATTCAATCCCTGGTAAGGTCGTGTAAGGAAGGCACCTAATGTTTATCTCTCATATTGATGTTTCTCTCTCTCCCCCTTCCCTTCCTCTCTCTGAAGATTAGTGTAATCATATCCTCATGTGAAGATTTTTTTAAATGTCAAAAAAATGTGCTTAAATATTGCTTAAATGTATAGTGTGTTTCCACAAACATATACACATTTTTGGAATTGTTTCAGCTTTAAGGAGAAGTTAAAGTTTTCCTGCTAGTGTTAAAAAAATGAAATGATTGATAATGATATTAAAATGATATTTAAATATAGGAATTAGTTATGTTAGAGATGACAATGTAAATTATTCTAAATTTAGTGTGGACATTGATTTTTCGGTGAAAGAAATATTCTCAATGTGCTCTGCTGCCATTGAAATGAGTCCAACATTGACTGAGGTCATTTTCATGAGCTCTGCATCAGTCATGCCATTTCATGCAAGACATTCAGTGTAGATTATAGAAAGAGGAAAAAAGGAGAAAACATAGCCTTTTGTTTAATGAAAAAGAGTTGAAATTTGTGAAGAGCAGGAAACAAATCACAAATGAGAATGGGGGAGTTGAGAAAACATTAATTTATGCACCAGTAGATTGTCATCATATCCTCCTATTTGGAAAAAAAGAAGGGAGTATTAAAAATTGCTGTTAGTACCTCTTAAGGTTAGTAATTCTAAAAACCTGGAAGTATATAGGGCATTAGTAAGTTATATTGATATTTAGAAAATGACAGTTTCTAAAGATATGAGAGCAAAATAAATTATTTTATATTGATAAATTAATGTACCAGAGACAGAGAAACATCGATCAGACCATCAAACCTTAGAGGGAAGATAGGAGAGGGTAGGGGTAAGGGGGACAGATCAACCAAAAGACTTGTATGCAAGCATGTTAGCCTAACCAATGGGCATAGATACAAGGGGGGGTGAGGGCATGATTGGGCGGGGGATGAGAGGATGAGGACACATATGTAATATCATAGTAAATAAAGAAATAAAAAATGTACTGGTGTACATGTTCACAGAGTGTTTAAATGCTAGACCTGTAATGCCCTGACTACTTTTATCGTAATCATCAACACTCTACCACTCATGAGGTAAGAAGGGCTCATTTATCTTTTTAAAGGGTTTCCATTGAAATAAGAACCAATTAGAAAAAAGGTTACTTAACCCCATGGTCACCTCTGTTAGTTGCATATTTATAATTAGTGCATTCTGATGCCTTACAGTGCTTCATCATTTTAGAAGTTGTCTGTGAAAAAAGCTAACGTTAGCTTGCAGACTTTGGCACTACAAATACATCTGCTATGCTCATGGAGAAAGAAAAGAAAATTAAAAGATTAGGAAAAAGTATATTCATTCAAAGAACACACATTGTTAGATATTTCCATGCTCTATACAATTTCCTAAGAACCGAAGGGGAAAAAATGGTACATAGTTTCTATTCTTAAGGAACTTGCAATGTGTAAGTTAACAGAAGACAGATGAATCAACAAATTATTTGTTTTTTTCTTTATTGTTCAGTTTATTTATTACATTGTTTCCCCTTTTTTATCCCCCTATATCTTCCCTTCACCCTGTACCTATCCCACCCTCCGCCCTCACCTCCCGCTCCCCAATGTCCTCTCCCATTGTCGCAAGATTTTTGTCCAATCTCTTGCTGTACTTCCAACAATACTTTTCTCCCCAAGAATTGTCAGTCCATTCCCTCTCTATGTCCATGTTTCTGTTATAGTCACCAGTTTATCTTGTTCATCAGCCTATCAGTTCACTTGATTTTTATGTTCATTTGTTGATAGATGTGTATTTGTTGTTCATAATTTATATTTTTACCTTTTTCTTCTTCCTCTTCTTAAAGAATATCTTTCAGCATTTCATATATTACTGGTTTGGTGGTGATGAACTCCTTTAGCTTTTTCTTATCTGGGAAGCACTTTATCTGATCCTCAATTCTGAATGCTAGCTTTGCTGGATAGAGTAATCTTGGTTGTAGATTCTTGCTCTTCATTATTTTGAATATTTCTTGCCACTCGCGTCTGGCCTGCATCGTTTCTGTTGAGAAATCCGCTGACAATCGTATGGGTGCTCCCCGGTAGGTAACCAACTGTTTTTCTCTTGCTGCTTTTAATATTCTCTCTTTATCTTTTGCTCTTGGCATTTTAATTATGATATGTCTTGGTGTGGTCCTCTTTAGATTCCTGTATTTTGGGGTTCTGTGTACTTCTTGGGCTTTTAATTCAGTTTCTTTCACCAGGTGGGGGAAGTTTTCAGTCACTATTTCTTCAAGTAGGTTTTCATTAACTTGCTCTCTCTCTTTTTCTGGCACCCCAATAATTCGGATGTTGGCATGCTTGAGGTTGTCCCAGAGGCCCCTTACACTATCTTCAATTATCTGAATTCTTTTTGTTTCTTGCTTTTCCAGCCGAGTGGATTTTGCTTCTTTGTATTTCAAATTTTTGACTTGGTTCTTGTGGCCCTCTGGACTGCTTTTAGGACTTTGTGTAATATTTTTTTATTTCAGTCTGTGTATGCTTGATTTCTAGTTGGTCCTTTTTTTTTATCCGTGAGGGTCTGGTTCGTATCCTCAGAGGTCTTGTTCATTTCCTTGAGGGTCTTATTCATTTCCTTGAGGTTCTCATTCATTTTCTGGTTGGTCTTGTTAATTTCTTGGTAATTCTCATTAAGTTGATTGGCCTTTTGTAGGAACCTCTTGAATAGCCTTATAACCGTGGTTTTGAACTCTATGTCTTGTCGTCTTTTCTCCTCCATCTCTTTCACACCTGATTTCTTTCCATGTCTCTGCATGGTGGCTGCTTTATGTGGTGGATATCCTCAAAGGGACAGTGGCTCAGCCTCCCCAGTTACCTGAGGTGGGTACTCTTACTGCAATCCTTTATGGGTTGTATTCAGTATTTTTGAATTTAAACCCAGCTTGTTGTTGTTAGCCCTAGGAGGGTTTGACCTCCAGGCCAATTGGCTGTGAAGGGAGACTGTGTTCAGGTTGGATGGGCAGAGTCTCTGAGCTGCGCAGGCAGCGTCAGCGTCAGCTGCGTCCTATGCTGCGCTTGTGCACGTGCGGGTCTCTGTTGGATGGGGATGGCTGCAGACACCTCCAAGAGAAAGCCGCTAGTCTCTTTCCCTTGCCAGACAACTCTGCCTTTCCCCAAATGTGCCTGCACACCAAAAGTCTAGCCCAGGATTGTAAAATAGATGGTTTCCGGAACCAGAAGACAAGTTTCCAGGGAAAAAGTCACGGGTTTGCGTGACCCTTGCACGGAAACTCGCAGACTAGGCGCCTCTGCCGCGCCCCGCTTCCAGGGTGTGTCCCCAGGACCTCGGACCTCGCCTGGCGCTGGGGAATCTGGGCAGTGGGATGTCTCCACCCTTCCCTGTTGGAGAAATCCGGCCAGGTTGCTGCCCCAGCCCCAACCCACGCGCACGCGACCAGGGCGGCTCCTGAGTCTCAGTGTCCCACCTCTGCTCCTATTAGTGGAGTTTTCATTCAGCCAGCTTTCTGGCCATTCTGGGTGCTGTCTGTTCTGCTGTTACATTGTAGTCTTTAAATCGTTGCAAGGGGCAGAACAATAGGTATTTGCCTATGCCGCCATCTTGGTGTTCTCCCAACAAATTATTTGAATTGCATAGCTAGTGTGATATCCACATGTGCTGTAAAGGAACAGCAAAGAGAGAAAAGGAGGGCTGGATGTCTGTCATCATCATTTTTCTATCATTACATTTGTTTCTTGGAGTGTCACTAGTAATTTGGGGGAGGGGGGGAGCATTCTAAGCATCAACATTTGTGAATGACTTTAAAAAGGATTCAAGCTTATTTTTGAATCTTTATTTAAACTTGTTTGCCTTCTGATGCTTTTCTTGAATGGAGCAAATGAGGTAATGTTACACCCAGGAAGCAGGGCTGCATTTTTTTTTTTATCTATGTCACTTCCAAAACAAAGTACTTTAACAGATAGAAAGATAATGTAATAGAATTCAATGTAGAGTTCACAGAATTGACAACACCAGTATTTGAAAAGAAACAGACATATAAATAACTCCTGAGTAATAAGAGGGAAACCTACCTCAAAAATCCAGTATTACTTCCCTGGCTAGTTTGGCTCCATGGTGAGAGTGTCAGCCCTCTGACTGAAAGGTGATGGGTTCTATTCCAATCAATGGCATGTAACTTGGTTGTAGGCTGGAAACCAACCCCAGCTGGGGCGCATATAATTAATATGAGGATCATACCTCAACATAATAAAACTCATATATGACAAACCCATTTCCAACATCATACTCAATGGGCAAAAACTAAAGCCATTTCCCCTTACAACAAGCACAGGACAAAAAATTTATCTAGAAACCAAGATGACGGCATAGGTAATCACTTATACTTGCTGCCTCTAACAACCAAATCAAAACCACAACTAAATGGCAGGAAAAACTATCACCCAGAACTGTGGGAAAGATGGCTGAGTGGAAGTTCCACAACCAGAGAGGTGAAGAAAACTCATTGAGACCGGTAAGAGGTGCGGAGGTGCAGAAAGTGCTGCACCTGGATGTGCTGCTTTTTAAACCTGGAGGGAGATGCAAACTCCCACATGCTCTGAACTCCAGTTCTAGGTGAGACTCTGGGGGCACCCAGACAAACTGGACCCAGGAGAAACTGGACTGTCTAGCATTGGAACATGGACAAGAGGGCAGCTTACTCTTAGAGGTACTCACAGCAATCATTGTTGCTGCACGGGGGATCAGGACACAGAAATCAGGGACTTCTCCAATTCAGGGCTGCCATTTCTGTTTGCTCAGACCTGGTGATCCCCAGAGACCCCACACCACCCAATTTACAACCACACCCAAGCTGTGAGCAGTGGCTTTTGCATATGAATGGCCTGTTCTTTCATCTAAAACAAACTGCAGCTGGATCAGAGAACCCCAGCTATTCCAAAAGAAGGCCCATTACCTGACAGCAGCAGTGGCTTTGCTTCACAACTGGGCCTTGTCTGGGCACTTCCAAACCCCATACAAAGAAGAGGAATCTGCAGATGTCTCTGTAGATCCTGCTGGGTGGCTATAGGCAGTAGCTGACCTTGCACCTCCTTGGAGACCCAAGAGCCAGTGTACCCAGTGGTCAAGGTGAGACCATATCAGATCATAAGTCTTCACATCCATAAGAGGCACTCTCAAGGGGCAGACTCAGTGAGCACCAAAGCCCTATTGAAACAAGTCCTGCCTCATAAAGGTGTCTCCTCCACAACAGATCTTCCAGTGTAGACACAGCTAGTCCTCACAGCCAACTGGCTTGGAGGTCAGTTCCTCTCAGGGATATCAACAGCAATCAAGGCATAACTAAAACAAGACTATGAAAATAGCCCACAAAGGGGTGCACCAAGGGTGTCCACCTCAGGTGACTGGGAGGCTAAGATACTGGGCCACATAGGACATCAACCACACAAGGCCACTCTGTCAACTCAAGGAGACTTAGCAGTACATAGTAATAAACACAGGGGAACAGCTAAAATGCAGAGACAAAGAAACAAGTCACAAATGTAAGAAATGGATGAAAGCAAAATACTGGATATAGAGTTCAAAAACCACAGTTATAAGGTTATTCAAGAATCTTCTAGAAACCTCCAAGAAACTTAGTGAGACCTTCAAGGATATGAAGGGGGAACAATCAGAAATTAAGCATATACTGACTGAAATAAAGAATAATATACAGAGATCCAATAGCAGACAAGAGGATCCCAAGAATCAAGTCAAAGGTTTGAAATAAGAAGAAGCAAGCAAGCAAGCAAACAAAAAAAAAACACCCAACCAGAAAAGAAAAAAGAATCCAAAAGTATGAAGATAGTGTAAGGAACCTCTGGGACAACTTCAAGCATACCAACATCTGAATTATGGGGTGCCAGAAGAAGAGAGAGAGCAAGATATTGAAAACCTATTTTAAAAAATAATGACAGAAAACTTCCCCTACTTGGTGAAAGAAAGAGACTTACAAGTCCAGGAAGTGCAGAGAACTCCATAAAAGAGGAATCTAAAGAGGACCACACCAAGACACATCATAATTAAAATGCCAAGGGCAAAAGACAAAGAGGGAATCTTAAAACAGCGAGAGAAAAACAGATAGTTACCTACAAGGGAGCACCCATACAACTGTCAGCTGATTTCTTAATAGAAACTATGCAGGCCAGATGGGAGTGGCAAGAAATGTACAAAGTGATAAATAGCAAGAACCTACAACCAAGATTACTCTACCCAGCAAAGTTATCATTCAGAATTGAAGGTCAGATAAAGAGCTTCACAGACAAGAAAAAACCTCAAATAGTTCATCACCACCAAACCAGGATTATATGAAACACTGGAAGGTATTCTTTAAAAAGAGGAAGAAGAAGAAAAAGGTAAAGATAAAAATTATGAACAACAGAATGACAAACACATATCTATCAACAAGTGAATCTAAAAATCTAGTGAATAAAAAAATCTGAAGAACAGAATAAACTGGTAAAAATAATAGAATCAGGGGCATAGAAAGGGAGTAGACTGACAATTCTTGAGGGCTAGGGGATGTGGAGTGTGGGAAGAGATTGGACAAAAATCTTACACCTATTCACAAAGACAATGGGGGTGGTAAGGGCGTGGGATGGGGTAGGAACCAGGTGGCGGGGAGCTACCGGGGGGGGGGGAAGAAACTGTAATAATCTGAACAATAAAGATTTATTTAAAAAATAGATTTATCTCTCTCACATATATGTTTCTCTCTCTGTCTCCCTCTTCCCTTCCACACTTTCTATAAATCAATGGAAAAAATATCCTCAGTGAGGATTAATAACAAAAAAAGTCTGTATTACTAATAGCCACGTACAATGATTTTCACATTTCAGGTTCAGGTTTATAGTGAGATGCGAAATCAATTGGCGAGTCCTGGCAAGCATTTTTAAAAAATATATTTTATTGATTTTTTTACAGAGAGGAAGGGAGAGAGATAGAAAGTCAGAAACATCGATGAGAGAGAAACATTGATTAGCTGCCTCTTGCACACCCCCTATTGGGAATGTGCCCGCAACCAAGGTACATACCCTTGACCGGAATCAAACCCGGGACCTTTCAGTCCGCAGGCTGACGCTCTATCCACTGAGCCAAACCGGTTTCGGCCTGGCAAGCATTTTAAAATGAAATGGAATGGAGTGGAATGAGAATGGAATAGAATAGAATCAGAACATGGCATAAATAGTTCTAAAGACTATTGTCTCCACATCCTTGATCATTCACTAAAGATTCAATATATCAAGAAAGAGTATCCAATTGACAAATCAAGATCATGATCTTGTTCTCTATCATTTACTAATATTTACTTCATTCTACTTCAGTGAACAATGAACCCTGAAGACATCCAAAATTACATTAAGAGGGACTTTGAGACTTCTACACTAGCATTACATACTAGGTCTGGCACTTACCATACATACTGTTGGTCTGTATTCCCCATGATTCTTTCTGCTGTTGGAAGTTTAAAATTTTCAGCATGCATATTTGGTTTTGAAAATAACACACGTTTTCCCTCTCTTTCTTTTCCCTTTACCCAATGCATAAATGCCTGGAAATTTCAAGCACTTGGAAAATTCGTGTTTTTTTTTTAATATAAGCATTAACTGGGACTAATTGGCTTCTTCTTTGGTCATCAAACCCTTGTTTTTGCAGGGACTACTTAGTTAAAAGCTACACTGATATGGGTCAGGGTGAGGTCAGCCTGAATCTCTGTTGTCTATGTATACTGAGGTTTGTCCTGCCTGAGCTGGTTAAAAAATCTCCCAACATCAAAAAGTTTCATGACATATGAAAGCATTGAAACCTTATGCCTCCTGTAAGCTCTATCATAAGCATGAATCTTTTCTTCCCCAAATATCCATTCAAGATTTCCTGTCAATGATCCAAGATGTTGGGGTATTAGGAATGAATAGCACCCCTATTCCTTTCACCCAAGACAGAAACTTGTTTAGTAACAGGTAAAAGAATCTTTGAGAAAACAATCAAAATAAGAGTCTTATTACTGATAAGGCTGAAAGAAAGATTCAACTACCAACATCAGAAAAAATATAAAAGATATAAATAACTCTAACAAATGGTGCATAAGAATTGAATGAATAAAATTACCAAACACGGTCGCTGCCGCTGGGCGCCAGGACGCGGAAGGAGGGAGAGGGTCCCGCAGGCCTCGCCTCCGCCCGCCGCCCCCTCCCCACCACCGGAGCCCCAGGAGCAGTGACCCATGAAAGCACGACCGGAGGGCAGATTTTATAATGGGCTGCATTAAAAGTAAAGAGAATAAAAGTCCAGCAATTAAATACAGAACAGAAAACACTCCAGAACCTGTTAGTACAAGTGTAAGCCATTATGGAACAGAACACACTCCAGCAACACCATCAACTTCAGCAAAGGGAACATCTGTTAATTTTAGCAGTCTTTCCATGAAACCATTTGGAGGATCCTCAGGGGTGACACCTTTTGGAGGCGCATCTTCCTCATTTTCAGTGGTGCCAAGTTCATATCCTGCTGGTTTAACAGGTGGTGTTACTATTTTTGTGGCCTTATATGATTATGAAGCTAGAACTACAGAAGACCTTTCATTTAAGAAGGGTGAAAGATTTCAAATAATTAACAATACGGAAGGAGACTGGTGGGAAGCAAGATCAATTGCTACAGGAAAGAATGGCTATATCCCTAGCAATTATGTAGCCCCTGCAGATTCCATTCAGGCAGAAGAATGGTATTTTGGCAAAATGGGGAGAAAAGATGCTGAAAGATTACTTCTGAATCCTGGAAATCAACAAGGTATTTTCTGAATAATGGTCTGTATTAAAGTAAGAGAAAGTGAAACTACTAAAGGTGCTTATTCCCTTTCTATTCGTGATTGGGATGAATTAAAGGGTGACAATGTGAAACACTACAAAATTAGGAAACTTGACAATGGTGGATACTATATCACAACTAGAGCACAATTTGAAACTCTTCAGAAATTGGTTAAACACTACACAGAACATGCTGATGGCTTATGCCATAAGTTAACAACTGTATGTCCAACTGTGAAACCCCAGACTCAAGGTCTAGCAAAAGATGCTTGGGAAATCCCTGGAGAATCTTTGCGACTGGAAGTTAAACTAGGACAAGGATGTTTTGGTGAAGTGTGGATGTGAACATGGAATGGAACCACAAAAGTAGCAATCAAAACACTAAAACCAGGTACAATGATGCCAGAAGCTTTTCTTCAAGAGGCTCAGATAATGAGAAAATTAAGACATGATAAACTTGTTCCACTATATGCTGTTGTTTCTGAAGAGCCAATTTATATTGTCACTGAATTTATGTCAAAAGGGAGCTTATTAGATTTTCTGAAAGAGGGAGATGGAAAATATTTGAAGCTCCCACAATTGTTTGATATGGCTGCTCAGATTGCTGATGGTATGGCATATATTGAAAGAATGAACTATATTCACCGAGACCTTCGGGCTGCTAATATTCTTGTAGGAGAAAATCTTGTGTGCAAAATAGCAGATTTTGGTTTAGCAAGGTTAATTGAAGACAATGAATACACAGCAAGACAAGGTGCAAAATTTCCAATCAAAGGGACAGCTCCTGAAGCGGCACTATATGGTCGATTTACAATAAAGTCTGATGTGTGGTCGTTTGGAATTCTACAGACAGAACTGGTAACAAAGGGCAGCGTGCCATACCCAGGTATGGAAAACCGTGAAGTGTTGGAACAGGTGGAACGAGGGTATAGGATGCCTTGCCCTCAGGGATGTCCAGAATCTCTACATGATTTAATGAAACTTTGTTGGAAGAAGGAACCTGATGAAAGACCAACATTTGAATATATCCAGTCCTTCTTGGAGGATTACTTCACTGCTACCGAGCCACAGTACCAGCCAGGAGAAAATTTATAATCCAAGTAGCCTATTTTATATGCACAAACCTGCCAGAATGTAAAAAATTTACAGACTTCCTCACATACAGGATCAAAAGAAGAAAATCTTCTTCACTCCGCATGTTTTTCATGGTAAACTGGAATTCCAGATATGGTTGCACAAAACCACTTTTTTGTGTTCCAAATGTTAAACTCTAAAGTACCAGTGATTAATTTTTCAACTTATTTCAGGGTCCAAAGAAAGTTTAGCTAAGATATTGATGACAGTATGAGTGATAGCATGGCAATGAAGAGCAACAAAGCTACTGTTCATAAGTCGCTTCCTTTTATTCCCCACATTCAGAATTTTTCAGAGAAAATTATCATTATAGACAAAATGTGGGAGATAGGAACAGTTATGCCATAAGATCTAAAAATCAAGGAACTTAATGGGACCAAATGATTCCATTCCGTTTTTTTAAATTTGCTCCCATTCATTATTCTCAAGCTTTTTTCCCCTGTAAGTTGAAGTTAATATGCAGTTTTAATATATGCCTCCCTTGCATGGAAATGAGCAAGGTTTTTTAGAAGCAAAAAAATAGAAGCAACATCTAAACCTTGGTTAAGTGTTAGACATCAACAGTGGGATTTGAAAGAATAGTGCACCTGTTAAAATTCAAACTTGTGGAACTGGAAAGTGTAACTTTTTCACTTTAAATCATTTTCTAAAAAGCTCAGTTTGGAATAATGAATGTAACTACAAAGTAAGTTAATCTTTTATAAGTTTGCATTGATTTTTTAAAGGCAATATTTAATTGAAATTTTACTATCCAATCCAAGATATCCAGTCTTTAGAACAGCATGAAAAATATAAATCCCAGAACTTAAATAGGTATTATGAGATATTACTGAGTGTGTACTTACGGCGTGACGGGTGCCACAAATGTAAAAATATCACTAGGTCAGGGACTTGAATGCACTTTGCCCTTGTTGCATATAGACTAACAGAAGAATTGTATTTAAAAGAAATATGAGAAAAGAAAAAATGTGAAAGTTTTACAGATAGAGGGATGGAATGTTACGTTTAATGTTGACTTATGGAATGACAAAATGGCTTTGCTGGCACTCAAAGCTTCTCATCTGTATTTTGAGATATTAAGAGTAGTAAGATATGACTGTAAGACTGATATAGCTATAAACACTGTTAATAGCCTCAAAATAACAAGTTAAGGCTTCCCACTAATTCCAGTGATACAGCTTTTATGCAAAACATTTTTAAAACTCCAGTTTTCAAATTCGTGTTTGAATCTATAGTCACTTTTAAAATATACTTAATGGTGATGAATCTTCCCCCTTTTATAATTTAGTTGATTTAAAGTGGAAAACTTATTTAGAATACTAGTGATGAGAAGGGGGGACAGTTTTTGCTCATTTAAAGTACAGAAGTGAAATATACAAAATAAGACTAGTTTTTATAACTAACTCAGAAATTCCAAAATATGAATTTGAATACCAGCATTATTGGCCTAAAGATCTAGCCAAGAAACTGAATCTGACAAAGTAAAAGTCTATATTTATGTTTTAAAAATACTCCTTTATAGTCACACCCTAAATAAAACAAAATATAGTAGGTCCCCATATTTTAAGAATATAGTTTTTAACTACCATCACTTACCTGATCATTAAATTTAACATTCTGTTCCATGGTATCTAGGTGGAAATTCAAACCATATTAAAATGTGACAGATGACCTTCATGCAAGTTGGCAATAGTTCTGGTACTAAAAATTGTGGTGGTTTCTTATGTTTACATAACCTGCTTCGCATTGAATCCCTCTTCCAAGAGGATCTTCCTGTGAAAACTGCCATCAAGTCACCTTTACTCTTAATGTCTGCAACCTGTGACATCAGATTTTTAAAGGGCTCATGTGAACTATGGTATAATTTTTCTAGCATTTAAAAGGTAATAAAATTATATGTTTATGTACCAATTGTGTCAGAAAAATAAGCCAGGAAAAGATGTTGGAATTCATTTGGTTTTGACTAAGTGGAGCTGCTCCTTATAATATCAGTTGTATAGTAAAGAATAACACTAACTCGCTGTGTATTCAGTTTAAATGGTTATGTATTTTTAACTTGCCAAGAAAAATAAACAGCTTTGTACATTTGAAGATTTTTCTCCCAACACCTTTTCACCTTCAATATCTTACTGTGGAACTTAACCCTTACCACTGCCCCCAGAAAAAAGTTGCAAAAACAACCTGATAGCACAAACATTTTTAAAAATAAATAATGGTAGTCTAAAACTGAATATTTTTATAAAGTATTATAATATTGTTTTGTGGATAATTGAAATAAAAATTCTCATTGAATGAACCCATTTATCTTTTTTCCCCCACTATTCATATTTTCTCACTAGATTTTTAAAATTGGTATTTAAAGTAAAGTATTTAGAAAAAAACATTTTCAGTTCTGTCCCTTGAGCAGAGTTAAATCAATTCTTTATTAAGTTCATTCTGTGTTTTATTTTCCGTGTTAGGGTAATAACATTATTTTTACAAGTTTGTTTTTTTAAGTAATATCAGCAACTACAGGTAGTATATTGAACAGAGAAACCTAAATGATTTGAGTTAAGCTATTCACAGAGAATCTGTGTTGAAGAATATAAAATAGAATAACCACTTTTGATCATAAGGAACTTAATTTTCTATAAATGAAAAAATACATGAGCCTATTTCTGTCTATTTTAACTTCTATAAGTATAATGAAAATAAAATTATACTAAATTATGAATGGACAATCAAAACCATGTTATTTTCAATAAGGTATTAGTGTTACCTTTTACTATATATATCGAAAATTATTGGCTTTGTTTTTCCCTGATGATTTCAGATGAGTAACATGTAGTCAAACATAATTTAGTAAACATATATTAAATATTTTTACAATATAGTAATAGTGCCTCAATATTTCCGTTTTGCTAGTTGTCTTTTAATTTTGCATGTAATATTTTTGACATTTCAGTTGTACATTTGTATGTTATCAAGCCTCCTTTTTTATGCTTAAAAAGTCCTTTGCATTCCAAGATTAAATATTCATCTCATTAAATTATATGCTTCTTTAAAAAATAAAAAAAATTACGGAACACTTTTAAGGTTCTAAGAAGAGTTTGATAACTTAAATTATATATCATAGAATGAGTGAGAAGACACATATTGTGAAAATATCAGCCATCCCTCAATCTATAATTTTAAGGCAGTCTCAATAAAAATCCCACCAGTTCACTGTTTCCTTGAAATTTAAGATTATAATTCTAAAATTATTTGAAAATGCAGGCAGCTAATAATAACAAAAGCAAATTGAGGGTAAACAGCAATGACAGAGACTTGTACTCTCAGTTATCACAACATATTTCAAAAATTCATGTGGTAAAAAAAGTGGGATTTTGACAAAAGGAGAGACAAGTAGAGAACAAAGAATACAGAACACAAAAAGATACACAGAAATAAATGGGATTTGTGCATGTAACAATGATAGGATGATTAATCGGTGGAAAATGTGTTACTTAATCATCTACACAAAATTTATTATCCAAATGTGTTAATAAAATTAAATTGGAATCATTATACCTTACCCATAAAGCAGTTCTAGGTTGATTAAAACACGAATATTTTTAATCTAAAAAAGTACTGGACACATGTTTGAGACTTTAAGTTAGGGAAATATTTCTTAATAAAGGTGATAAAATAAATACTATCAAATAAATTAATTTAAAATTTGAATTCCTTGATACCATAAATGTTATAAAAGGTACAACAAAACTCAAAATGATAAAAGCTATATAACTTTTCCTAGCTTATGGCTCACATTTTGTCTCAAAGCCACAAACAGATTTTGGAGAGATGCTAATGGTGGACACATGACACAGATGAAATCCTCTATGCAGCTTACCTGCTTGAGAAGCACATTGGATCTGGATGCTATCCCAAACACTTTCTTCTCTATATCCAGAAATATTACACAATTACTGTTGAAAGATCTTCATATTTCTCCTGGCAAATATTTACACACCTTAGATTATTTATTAACATTAATAATTATGGTATATTAGAGGCCCAGTGCACAAAATTCATGCATGGGAAGGGAGGTCCCTCAGTCCGGCCTGCACTCTCTCCAATCTGGGACCTGTCAGGGGATGTCCAACTGCAGGTTCATGCTCACACTTTTAACAGATGACAGCTCCATTGTTGTTTCTTCTTTTCATGATTAAACCCATTGGAATTAGTAGGTATTCAAAGTGTGTATACATTTTGGGGGGACACCCTGTATATCTTTAGTCAGTGGTGCAAGAAACCAATTGTGGATTTGGAATCCCCAGACAGGGAACCTCGCTCACCCCCTGAATGTCTCCTACTCCACTTTCCACCTTCATGGGCAGCGGGAGAATCAATGTTTTCTCTAATTATCTCAGAAAAGCACACCTGTCACCAGCTGCCTGACAAGAGAATGCTAGGCCCCGAGTGAGCGAGGCATAGTCAAGGCAGCCTTTGCTCATGGGCACCAGCACCCCAAGGGAACATTCTTCCTCTGCAGTTACCCAGACTCCCCACTGTTTCACTGAGAGGACGGACCTCTTCGCCTCCTCTGGGTTCCTGATCTGGAACTCTGACTGAAGGCACCTCAGTGAATGTCACCCTGCACCCACCAGGTGTGTCTGTCCATACCTACTCCCAACTCAGCACATGCATTAGCCCCAAGGAGGCCTTCTCATCACTGCACTGGCCTCCATGGGAACAGGGCATCACCACTCCACCCTCTCATTGTCATCTCACAGCCGCCTGCCCCAAGCACCCAGACATGCTCCAAAGGACGTAAGCGGCGTGAGAGGATGTGCACATGTCATGTGGGGGACATAGGCACCCCAGGGTTGATGGAAGTGTGGCCAAGGGGAGGGGTGAATGTGTGCGTGCATGCCACGGTCTGGGACTGCTGCATGCACATGTGGGTGATACCATACTGGGGTGTGTTCACACGCAAGGGGGTGGAGAGGATGCACACACTGGAAGCCTGTGCCTGCACAGATCTGCAAACCTGTGTGGCGCAGCCAGGAAGAGGTCAATCTGGCCTGTTATGGCGGCTGTCTCTGTGATTTCACACCTTCCGGGCCAGTAGGTGGGACTGGTACAGCTGCTCCTCAGTGCTAATGGCCCACAGGCACTGCTTCAGCTCAGCCCACAGGCTCTGCTTGGTGCCACTCACAGTTGCTGCCATGTGAGGAATACAGGCCGCCCTCCACCAGGCCCACCTTCCCTTCCCTCCCCATCCCTGCTGCTGCAAGTCCCAGCCCACCTGAGGGTGCTGCACACACAGCGTGCTGAACAGTCATTATGTGATGGTGTCCAAGACAATTTGAATATTTCTCTATTATTAGTATGGATTGCTAGTAGCCCTTTCTCAATTCCTTGGTTCCAAAGTGAGATTTGTTAAAAATGTTCTTTGTAAATTGGATGTTTAAAGACAGTGAAAAGGAAGGGCTTTTAAAAAACAAAAGAAGACTTATGTTTAATGCTAGTTGCAATGTCTTTGTGTTTTCCTCTCAGACATATGGCTCCTGTGTTAACCATTTCCCAGATGCTTTACCACTTGGCTATATGCCTGTTCACCACTCCTGCCCTTGGGAGAGTCATTGGTGTCACCTTAAATTTCTCCCATAGTAGCCAGTGGCAGGGCAGGTAGCATATGGTATTGCTCTAATTTTGGGGAAATGTACATAAAATCAATCTTGTTCTAAAATGAATCTTACAAGAATTATTTTTCTATTAAAAGTACAGTAAAAAGGAGGAAATTGGACAACTTTCCAGCTAGTTTCTAAAAGATGTAGTTTATCTTAAAATCCTGTTCATGGATAGACACTACAGTATAATCAATCATTTATGTCACTTAATCCAGGATGGAGAGTGGTAGAAAATTAGACCCTAAGGCAGATTTAGATACTGTTGATGGTTGGATATTTAAGGCAAACTCTCTTGCAAATCTCAAAAAAAAAATTAATGAACATGTTATATACATCTGCAACAACACACAAGGACATGATGTTTTGGAATAGAATGAGATAGGATACAAGAAATGATTATAGCCTCCCTCACATACACACTCATACTTGAATTTAAAAATTTCCATTTTGAGTGGTATGTGCAGTTATAATCTTATCTAATAAAAGAGTAATATGCAAATTTGACTGTACCTTCACCACACCCACAAGCCATGCCTACAGCCACACCCACCAGCCAATCAGGAGCAGATTATGCAAATAAACCCTAACCAAGATGGCTGCCGCCACTGAGAGCAAGAGGAAGGCTTGGGTTTCCCCGGAAACAGAGGAAGCCAAGGCCTGCTGTTGCCTGCCTAAGCCTTCACTCAATGTTACAAAGTTTCAGTTATAAAAGATACAGAAATGGCGGCAGCCACTGAACTGGAGAGAACAGAGGCTTGGGTTTCCCTGATAATAGAGGAAGCCAAGCTTTCAGCCTGCAGAGGCCTAGGCTACAAAGTTTCAAACAGAAATGGCTGCCGCCCCGGAGCGAGCAGAGGGCTTGGTTCCACTCCAGGCTACAAAGATTCAATTGTAGACATAGATAAATCCCAGATACCAAGGCCTGCACTTGGCTCGCTGTGGGGGGGGGAAGGGGCATGGCCAGCCTGCAAACCTCCACAGGCCCCTCGCCCAGGCTGCCCCTTACCCCAAGGGAACCCCCACCCAGATCTGGGACACTCTTCAGGGCAAACCAGCTGGCCACCACCCATGCACCAGGCCTCTATCCTATCTAATAACAGAGTAATTTGCAGATTGATCATTACTCCAACATAGAAGAGGGCTGCCCCCATGTGAACACAAGATGGCCACCACAAGATGGCCAGCAGGGGAGGGCAATTGGGAGGGACCAGGCCTACAAGGGAGGGCAGTAGGGGTGACCAGGCTGGCAGAGGAGGGAAGTTGGGGGCCAACAGGCTAGGAGGGGAGCAGTTAGACATCAATTAGCCTGGCAGGGTAGTGGTTAGGGGGTAATCAGGCTGGCAGGCAGAAACAGTTAGGGGCAATCAGGGAGGCAGGCAGGTGAGCAGTTTGGAGGCAGCAGTCCTGGATTGTGAGAAGGATGTCCAACTGCCGGTTTAGGCCCAATCCTACCATGATTGAGCCCAAACAGGCAGTCGGACATCCCTTGAGGGGTCCCATGTTGAAGAGGGTGCAGGCTGGGCTAAGAGACATCCCCCCCAAGCACGAATTTCATGCACCAGGCCCTTAGTAAGTAATTAAGGAATAATGATGCTTCAAACCTAGAGTATAAGAATAGCATCCATAGGGATTCAGCAGGGCTAGGCAAAGCCCTGAAGTTGTGTGTTATTTTCTGGCTTTATGTAATTAAAGTATATATATGCAGACATGTTAGCTGTTACCATAAAATGACAGCAGAAATTAGAAATTAGGTTTATGACTAAGAAAATGCTACATTATAAAGTGTCTACTAAGATTTCTTTTGGACTTGCCAGCAAGTGAAGTCATCACTATTATACCCTTTATATCTCCATGAGGAATTTATCTTCTTATCTAATAAAAGAGTAATATGCAAATTGACCACACCTCCAATCAAGCCAGGCCCACAGCCTTGCCCACGATCCAATCAGGAGCAAATTATGCAAATAAACCTCAACCAAGATGGCTGCCACCACTGAGAGCAGGAGGGAGACCTGGGTTTCCCAGGCAATGGAGGAAGCCAAGCTTTCTGCCTGCCCTCACTGGCCCACACCTCCACTCAATGCTACAAAGCTTCAATTGTAAAAGATACATAATCTGAAGAGAAATGGCAGCAGCCACAGAGCTGGAGAGAGCAGAGGCTAGGGTTGCCTGGGATATGGAGGAAGCCAAGGTTCTGCAGCCTTGGCTGGCCTAGGCCTTCACTCTAGGCTACAAAGTTTCAATTATAGAATTTAAACAGAATTGGCTGTCGCCACAGAGTGAGCAGAAGGCTTGCTCCACTCCAGGCTACAAAGTTTCATTTGTAGAGCATAAATTAATCCCAGATCCCAGGGCCTCTGCTTGGGTCACTAGAGGGCGTGGCCAGCCTTCAAACCACCACAGAACCGTCACCCAAGCTGCACCATGCCCCAAGGAAACCACCACCCTGATCCGGGAAACACTCTTCAGGGAAAACCAGCTGGCCCCCACCCATGCACCAGACCTTTATCCTATCTAATAAAAGAGTAATATGCAGATTGACCATCACTCCAACACACAAGAGGGCTGCCCCCATGTGGTCAAAGATCCTGCCCCAATGTGGACACAAGATGGCCACCACAAAATGGCCAGCAGAGGAGGACAGTTGGGAGGTTCCAAGTCTGCAAGGCAGGATAGTTGTGGGCCATCAGGCCAGCAGGGGAGGGCAGTGGGGAGGGAACAGGCCTGCAAGGAAGAGCAGCTGGGCACTATCAAGCCTGCAATTGAGGGCAGTTATGGGTGACCAGGCTGGCAGAGGAGGGAAGTTGGGGCAAACAGGCTGGCAGGGGAGCAGTTAGACATCAATTAGGTTGGTAGGGTAGTGGTTAGGGGGTGATCAGGCTGGCAGGCAGAAATGGTTAGGGGCAAATAGGGAGATAAGCAGGTGAGCAGTTTGCAACCAAGAGTCCTGGATTGTGAGAAGGATGTCAGATTGCCCGTTTCGGCCCAATCCTACTGGGATCGGGCCTAAATTTGGCAGTTGGACATCCCTAAAGTGGTACCAGATTGGAGACAGTGCAGGCTGGGCCGAAGGACATCCCCCACCCCCATGCATGAATTTCGTGCACCAGGCCACTAGTATACTATATAAAAGCCAAGCAATCGTAATGACTGGAATAACTGGAATGACCAGTCACTATGTCACACACTGCAGGTGGCCAACCTCCCACAGCCCCTCTACCCAGCCGCCCTGTCCCCAATCAGCCATGATCAGGGCCAGTCCAGCTGGACCCCATTCATTCACAAATTCTTGCACCAGGCCTCTAGTGTAACTATAAAGAAGCTTCTTTGAATTTTTTCTGATTATTTTCAATATTTTGGCATTTATTGAAAAGTATAAGGTTCTTGTTAAAATAAAGCAATGATTCATGATATGTCTGATTCACAATGCAATTTATATACTTCAAAGTATCTGAGTATATACTCAGTAGAGATCAAATTCTCCCAACTATACAAGCTCAAAGTCATTTTTCATTTTTCTGACCAGTCATGAACTAGGCTAGGATCTTGGGATATAAAGCAGAGGATCCTTTCCCCCCAAAACACCCACACTTTTGTAGTAATATAATGTGTTGAATTTTGTCTCATTGAATTAACCTTTGAGATCTGAAGGGTTAAAATTAAATAAATTCATTCTTTGAATTTCACTACTCAAAGAAAGTTTAAAATAAATCAAAGTTATATATTTTCCTCTTAAGCTTCTTCATGTCTATTTTTATAAAATGTAGAACTCAAATTCTCAAACTATACAAACTCAAAGTCATCTTTTATTTTTCAGATCAGTCATGAACTACGCTAGGATCTTGGGATATAAAGTAGAGGATTCCTTCCTCGAAAAAACCACACTTTGGTAGATAGCCACAAAGAGGTTCCCCTATGATTTTCTAATATTCATACCCTTGAGTACTATCCTCCTACTTGGAATTAGAGCTCACCTAGTGACCATTAGGATTCTGTAGAAGTGATGGTGTGAGACTTCTGAAGCTATGTTATAAAAATTTTTTTCAGCATTTGCTTTGGACTCCTTCATCACTCCCTCTAGGGAAAACTAGTTACCATGTTGTGAGGATATTCAAACAATCCACGGAGAGATGTATATGGAGAGGAACTAAAGCCTCCCACTAATAGTCAGCACCAACTTGCCAGTTATATAAGTCCTTGTATATTGTCCAGTCCAATTAAAACCTTTGCATAACTGCAGCCTTGGGTGATATCTACCCACAACCTCATGAGATATCCAAAGCCAGGATCACCTAGTGAAATCACTCTCAATTTTTTTTGTAACAAAATTTATGTAAGAGATAATATTTATTGTTGTTTTAAATCACTAGGTTTTGGGAGTAATTTGTTACACATGTCCGTTATCACCATCTAATCAGTCTCTAAATATTAGAAAGTCTACCTTCATAGGTCACATCACCCCCTCTTTTCTATTGCTGTTATTAGAACCTCATAACTTCTCACTTATACTATCACATTTGCTCCTCAAGTGGTAATGCTCCACAACAATGTCAAGATAAAGTGCTAATGTAAGATAATGTCAAAAGGTAGTAACTTCCAGTTATAAAACACATAAATTCTATGAAGTTACTGTACAAATAAAAGATAATGCGTTGAAAATACAGTTCTGACCATTTCATTCCCCTGATCAAAAGCTTTAAAAAGTTGCCTACTCATTTCCATTGATTTCCAGTTCTTTATCTTGATATTAAAAGGCGTTAACCTTGCATGAGAATTTTTTTTTTAGTTTCTATGTTATTATATGTTTGCCCAAAGCCATACCCAAATTGACTAAGTCCTGCCTATGTGTCTTTGCTTATGTTGTTGCCTTCATATTCAGGCTATTCCTACCATCTTTAGCTATCAAAGCAGAAATCAAATGTGTCTTCTTTCATGGAGCCATTTCTGAAAATCAATCTAGATAACATTATATTTATCTTTTGGATTATATAATATTCTGCTTTATCTTATAAGTTTTGTCCTTGAGGCCTGAAATCATATATTATTCAGTTTTATATCTCCTGGTGTGTTTAGCACTACCTGCATATAATCACACATATTTTTTATAAACTGAGTTAAACTTAATTAATTTTTTTAAAGAAGTAAAAGACTCAGTATCATTGCATGGCATGCCAAAATTAGCATATTGTAAGAAAATTAAATCCTCCCAGGATATATTGAAATAGGGCAAATGGGTTTACATAAGCAGATGTATTGTCTACCTATAATTTGAGATACTTTATAAAAAATATTTTATTGCATATTATCTATCTTTAAACTGAAATTGCATTACTTCTTTTTAAAATTAAATTTATTGGTATGACATTGGTGGTGTGTGTCACTCAGCCAAGTCTGCACCCTCTCCAACCTGGGACCCCTTGAAGGATGTCTGGCTGCCCTTTTAGGCCCAATCACAGTAGGATCAGGCCTAAACAGGAAGCTGGACATCGCTCTCACAATCCAGGACTGCTGGCTGACAATTACTTGCCTGCCTGCCTTTCTGATTGCTCCTAACCACTTCTGCCTGCCAGCCTGATCACCTCCTAACCACTCCCCTGACAGCCTGATTGATGCCTAACTGCTCCCCTGCCAGCCTGATTGCCCCTAACTGTCCTCCCCTGCAGGCCTGGTCACCCCTAACTGTCCTCCCTTGCAGGCCTGGTCGCTCCCAACTGCCCTCCCCTGCTGGCCATCTTGTGGTGGCCAGCTTGTGCCCAAATGGAGGCAAGATCTTTGACCACATGGGGGCAGTCATTTTGTGTGTTGGAGTGATGGTCAATTTGCATATTACTCTTCTACTAGATAAAATAGAGGCCTGGTACATGGGTGGTAGCCAGCTGGTTTGCCCTGAAGAATGGTCCAGATCAGGGTGGGAGTTTCCTTGGCTTGTTGGGGGGCCTGGGCAAGGGGCCTATGGTAGTTTTCAGGCTGTCCACGCCCTCCGGTGACCCAAGTGGAGGCCCTGGGATCTGGGATTTATTTATCTTCTATAATTGAAACTTTGTTGCCTTGAGCAAATGCCTGGGCTAGCCAGGGTGTGCAGGAAGTTTGGCTTCTTCCATTGTTAGGGAAACCCAAGCCTCCTGCACGCTCTGTGGCCACAGCCATCTTTGTTGGTTTAATTTACATACTAGCTCCTGCTTGGCTGGTAGGCATGGCTTGTGGATGTAGAGGAAGTATGGTCAATTTGCATGTTAGTCTTTTATTAGATATGATTTGTATATTGTATCATGTGCCCTCCACCCTAAGTCAAATCTTCTGTCACCTCATATTAGGATCTTCTCCCCCAACCACCTTCCCTTTGGCAACCACCAAAGTGCTATTTCTGTTCACAAGCTTCAGTTTTATATCCCACATATGAATGAAATCATATGGTTCTTAGCTTTTTATGTCTGACTTATTTCACTTAGCAAAATGTTCTGAAAGTCAGGGGTGCATATATCCTATCTAATAAAAGAGGAGTATACAAATTAACCATCACTCTGTTAAAACCACAAGCCATGCCCACCAGCCAATCAGGAGCAAGTATGCAAATTAACCCAACAAAGATGGCTGCAGCCACGGAGAGAGCAGGAGGCTTGAGTTGCCCTTGGCAATGGAGGAAGCCAAGATTTCCACCTACCCTGGTGGGCCCTGGCCTACACTCAAGGCTACACAGTTTCAATTATTAAAGATAAATAAATCCCAACAAAAATGGCGGCAGCCACAGAGCAGGAGGCTTGAGTTTCCCCCCAGCAATGGAGGAAGTGACAGGCCCAGGCCTCCGCTCAAGGTTACAAAGTTTCAATTATAGAAGATAAATAAATCTCAACAAAAATGACTGCGGCCATGGAGCAAGCAGGAGGCTTGGATCTGCTCAAGGCTACAAAATTTCAATTATAGAAGCTAAATAAACCACAGATACCAGGGCCTCCACTTGGTTCACTGGGGGGCATGGCTGCCCTGCAAACCACCACAGGCCCCTCACCCAGGCCACCCCGTGTCCCAAAGGAATCCTCACCTTGATCCGGGATATTTTTCAAGGCAAACCAGCTGGCCCCCACCCATGCACCAGGCCTCTATCCTATATAATCCTATGTAATGAAAGGATAATATGCAAACTGACAATCACTCCAACACACAAGATGACTTCCCCCATGTGGACACAAGATGACCACCACAAGATGGCCAGCAGATAACAGCAATTGGAAGGAACCAGGTCTGCAAGGGAGGGCAATTGTGGGCGATCAGACCAGCAGGAGAGGGCAGTTGGGAGGGACCATGCCTGCAAGTGAGGGCAGTTGAAAGTGATCAAGCCTGTAAGGGAGGGCAGTTAGGGGTGACCAGGCCAGCAGAGGAGGGAAGTTGTGGGCTACCAGGCCTGCAGAGAAGGGTAGTTGGGGGGGACCCAGGCCTGCAGGGGAGGACAGTTTGGGGTGACCAAGCCTGCAGAGTAGGGAAGTTGGCATAGACAGGCTGGCAGGGGAATGGTTAAAGGGTGATCAGGCTGGCAGGCAGAAACAGTTAGGGGCAATCAGAAAGGCAGGCAGGAGAGCAGTTGGAAGCCAACAGGGATATACGACTACCAGGTAGGATCAGGCCTAAACAAGCAGCCATTTTATTGTTCATATATTTGATCTTTTCTTCTCAAGGGGGTACTATATTATAGAGGGTGCAGGCTGGGCTGAGAGACACACACCCCTGTGCATGAATTTCATGCACTGGGCCTCTAGTCTTTGCAAATATATGACTTTGAGGTTTTAGATATATACCCAGGAGAGGAATTGCTAGGTTGTATGGGTCATAAGGTAGCTCTATTCTTAATTTTTTAAAGAATGGCCAGACTGCTT
Organism: Antrozous pallidus; assembly: GCA_027563665.1. Lineage (NCBI taxonomy): Eukaryota > Metazoa > Chordata > Mammalia > Chiroptera > Vespertilionidae > Antrozous > Antrozous pallidus. The sequence continues at coordinate 114,928,314 of CM050509.1, forward strand.
TCCATAGTGGCGTACCAGCCTACATTCCCACCAGTAGTGGGTGATGATTCCATTTTTTCCACAAATACTCCAAATACCTGCTATTGCTTATTTTGTTGAGAATGGCCACTCTAGCAGGTATATGGTGGTATCTCATTGTAGTTTTGATTTGCATTTCCCTAATTGCCAGTGAGGTTGAACATTTTTTCATATATTTATTGGCTGTTAGTATGTCTTCTTGGGAGAGTTGTATTTTCAGGTCCTTTGCCCACTTTTTGATTGGGTGGTTTGTTGTTTGATGTTGAGTATTATGAGTTCTTTATATTTTTAAGAAATTAAACCTTCGTCTGAGCTACTGTTTGCAAATATCATCTCTCATCTGGTTGGCTGCCTCTTTGTTTTATTGTCAGTTTCTTACACTATGCAGAAGCAATTTATTTTTTTCTTTCCTCTTTTTTTCATCTTTTAAAAAAATCTTTATTGTTGAGAGTATTACAGATATCCTCCTTTTGCCCCATTCCCCCTTCCACCCAGTTCCTGCCCCACCCCAGGTCTTCACCATTCAATTGTCTATGTCCATAGGTAATGGATATATGTATGTATGATCTTCGGTTAATCTCTTCCTACCCCTCCACTTCACTTCTCTTTTTAAAAATATATATATATATATTATTGATTTTTTACAGAGAGGAAGGAGGATAGAGAGCTAAAACATCGATCAGCCGCCTCCTGCACATTCCCTACTGGGGATGTGCCCACAACCAAGGTACATGCCCTTGACTGAAATCAAACCTGGGACCTTTCTGTCTGCAGGCTGATGCTCTATGCACTGAAGCAAACCGGTTTAGGCTCCACTTCTCTTTGAGATTCATCAGTCTACTACATGTTTCCATGCTTCTAAGTGTATTTTATTTATTAGTTATTTTGTTCATTAGATATCTTGTTCATTTATTTTGATGTTTAAATTCAATTGTTGATAGATATGTATCTATTGCCATTTTATTGGTCATATATTTATCTTTTCTTCTTCCTCCTCTTCTTAAAGAATACCCTTCAACATTTCATGTAGTAATGATTTGGTGGTGATAAACTCCTTTAGTTTTTTCTTGTCTGTGAAGCTCTTTATCTGACCATTATTTCTAAATGATAGCTCTGCTGTGTAGAATAACCTTGGTTGTAGGTCTTTACTATTCATCACTTTGAGTATTTCTTTCCATTTCATCCTGGTTTCACATGACCACATGCATGGGCACTTTAAGAGGAACACAAGGGACTTCAGAAGCCTCCTTGTCATTCATCCACAATCCCCACTGGTTTTAACAGCCTAAAGTAATGGGGACTTCTCTTCCCAGTGCTGGAACCCTTGGCTGGGTTTCTGGCATATGACTGTGACCCCCTGCTTCTCCTGGGAGGCTTTAGAGATATCCCTCCTGATTAAAAATATTGCAGCACATAGGTGTTGGACCAGCCAGTTGATCCTTGCATCCACCCCTTCTACCAGTCTCAATGTGCTTTCTTCTTTACTTCTGTAGTTTTAAGACTTACATTCAACCATATTTCAGGTTGTTATGAATGATGGTTGTTCTGCATTTTAGTTGTAATTTTGATATGGTTGTGGAGGTGGTGAGTACAGGCCACCATCTTTTGTTATTAATCTTCTATAATATTTAGTTTGACATAGTCACATTCATTTTTTTTGCCTTTACTTCCCTTGCCTTTGGGGTCAGGTTCATAAAATGTTCTCTATGAGATAGGTTCTTAAGTTTGGTACCTATATTTTCTTCTATGTAACTTACTGTTTTAGGTATTATATTTAGGTCTGATCCATTTTGAATTAATTTTTGTCTGTGCTTTCCAGTTTCCGCAGAAGCATTTATTGAAGAGAATATCTTTACTCCATTGTGTGTTTCTGGCTCCTTTGTTGAAAATTGTCTGTCTATATACTTGTGGTTTTATAACTGGGCTCCCTATTCTATTCCATTGATCTGTGTGTCTGTTTCTCTGCCAAGACATTCTGTTTGATTATCATAGCTATTATCATAGCTCTGTAATATAATTTGAAGTCAGGTGGCATGTTACCTCTAGCTTTGTTTTTGTTTTCCTCTGGATTGCCTTGGCTGTTACAGGCTTTTGTGGTTCCATACAAATCTGATGATTTCTCACTCTATTTATTTAAAAAATGACATTGGGATTTTGATGAAGATTGGATTAAATCTGTATATTTCTTTGTATAATATGGCTATTTTAACTATGCTGATTCTTCCAATCTATGAACATTGGATATTTTTCCATTTTTATATCTTTTTTTTCTCTTTTAATAATACTTTGTAATTTTTAGTATGTAGATCTTTCATGTTCCTTTTTAAGTTTCTTCCTAGGTATTTTATTCTTTTGGTTGCAATTGCAAAAGGAATTATACCTTTTATTTTACTGAAGTTTTGTTGTTAGTATTCAGGAAGATAATATATTTTTTCACATCAATTTTTTATCCTGAAACTTGACTATATTTATTTATTGTTTCTAAGAGTTTTTTGTAGCATGTTTAGGGTTTTCTATAATCAGAATCATGTCATTCACAAAAAGTGATAGTTTTACTTCTTCCTTCCCAATTGAGATGCCTTTTATTTCTTTCTCTTTCCTTATTGCTCTGGCTAGTATTTTATAAGGTACATCAATTTATGATTAAAATACTCAATAAAATAGGAATAGAAGGAAAGTACCTCAATATAATAAAGGCTGTCTATTATAAACCCTCAGCTAATATCATACTCAATGGTGAAAAACTGAAAACTTTTCCTCTAAGATCAGGAATAAGACAAAGATATCCATTCTCACCACTCTTAGTCAACACTAGGGTCCCAGAGCACGAATTCATGAACCTTGAAAAGAACTGTGGGCTGAGAGGCTGTGGTGGGCACAGAGGCAGTCCATCCTCTGCACCCTCCCAGCCCCTTTCACCATGACCTCTGGTCCCCTGTCTGCAGGCAGCCCCACTCCCGCCATTGCTGCTCCGAAAACGAAGACCCTGCTCGCACTCACTGACAGCACAGAGCAATTGGGGCTGGTGCCAGCAGCAGGTGCAAGTGGGGCCAGTACAGTCAGTGGGTGTGAGCGGTGGCTGCTGTCCTGATCACTTCTCAGGAACAGGGAGAGGTGGAAAAGCCCTCAGGGGCAACCGGGGTGGGCAGCCACTGCTCACACCCACTGGCAGCACCGAGTGATCAGAACCAGCGCTTGGTGCCGGCAGTGGGTGCAAGTGGTGGCTCCAGCGCTGGCTGCAGGTGCGTACAGTGGCTGCTACAGGCCCCAATTACCTCTCAGGGCTTTTCCACCTCCCAATGCTCCTGAGGGGTGATTGGGGCCAGCAGCCATCTCTAACACCTGCTGACAATGCTGAGTGATCAGAGCCGGTGCTGGCAGCAGGTGTGAGATTCAGTCAGGACCATGGCACACAGGAGCAAAGAATTTTCAGTAACCATCAGAGGCTCACTCTGATGACAGCAACCAGCACCCTGCCTTGGTCTGGCACCCCCACTCACCTACTCCACCATCCCACTGTGGCCATAGCCTGCCATGTTCCACACTCTGACGTCTGCTGCCCCTGCCCACCATGTACCACATACAGTCCCTGGTAATCAGCACACATTATAGCGACTGGTTGTTCAGTTGTTCTGCTGTTCAGTCTATTTGCATATTAGGGCTTTATATAGATAGATTACTTATTAAAGCAGCAGGTTATTTGTATTTTAATTCTCATTCAATGATAAGCTTAAAGAGAGGAAGGGAGATAGAGACATTGATGGGAGCAATTGGTTGCTTTCCAAACATCCCCTGACCAGAGGTCATACACACAACCTAGTTATGTGCCCTGAGAGGGAACTGAACTGGTCACCATTTGATGCATAAGATGCTGCTCAACCAACTGAGCCACTCCATCTGGGAAAAGCAGCAGATTCTTAAGTAATTGGTTCATTCAGGAACTATCCCATATTTGACAAGATATATTTTTTTCTGTTTCCTTTACATATACATCTGTTTTTGCCCTAGCCAATTTGGTCATTAGATAGAGCATAAGCCTGTGGACCAAAGAGTCCCGGGTTCAATTCTGGTCAAGGGCACATACCTTGCTTGCAGGCTCCTTCCCAGCCTGGGTCCTGGTTAGGATGTGTGCAGGAAGCAACCAATTGATGTGTTTCTCTCATATCGATGTTTCTCTCTGTCTTTCCCTCTCTCTTCCACTCTCCCTAAAAATATCAATGAAAAAATATCCTCAGGTGAGGATTAACAACAACAAAAATCATAAATACATACTTATTTTATTGTCTAGATTGTGCATTTCATAAGGGCAAAGACTATATTTTTAATTAATTAATTTAGAGATAATTTCAATTTCTATTTTTAGATCATATTTATTTTTTTTGCTATTTTGATTTTTAAATCTTTTTTTTTAAATTTTTAAATCTTATCCCATAGAAAAGAAGACTTCCAGAGCCAAAATGACCAATATAATAGACAGATAAATTACAATAATGATCAATATTTTATTTATAAATTATAATTTTGTAAATTATCTTAAAACTAGAGGCCTAGTGCATGAAATTTGTGCACCTTAGGTAGGGTTCCTAGGCTTGGCCAGTCATCAGAGCCAATCAGGGCCTTCCAGCTGATGCTGGGGCCTTCCTTCCCTGGCTGCTGGCTGCCAGCCAGGGCCTTCCTTTGCTCTGTGCCGCCTCCTGGTGGTCAGTGCACATCATAGCAAACAATTGAACTTTCTCCTGGTCAAACTCCCAAGGGGACACTTTGCATGTTAGCCTTTTATATATAGATAGATTAGTGCATGCTTTCTAAATTTTCTTTTAGGCCAGGAATGACAATTTTCTAGTAAAAAGAGACAATAGGAGAGACATTTGGAGACTGGATTGTAAAGTGCACTAGTTTTGTGAATTTAGTAAAACCTTTCATTATTTTGTGTCAATGTTTGCTTTAGTTCAAAGAAAAATCTTTAGCTGCATTCTTACCATTTGATGCAATCCTAAATGTACCCTATGTGTCTCATGCGCCCTTAAGGTCTCAAACTTGCTGAGGTCACACTCATGCTTTCTTTAATAGCTAAATAAATGGCTCAAGACCTCATCCAAGGTACAAAGGGAAGTACCCTACATCCCTAATTATTTCCATGAGTTCATTTATAGAGATAGGGTAGAGAGAGCTGCACTCTCCTTTATCTCTTTTCCTCCTATTTATTGATATGGCTGCATCTTCAATGACTTTTTCTGACTGCTATTCTCTTCTTGACACACTTAACTTGACTGGTTCTATTATAAAAAGCATTTCTTTTTACTCCAAATCCCTCAGCTTTTCCATTGCATGCCTAAAATTGCTATCCTTAACTCTCTCCTGCTGATTGTATGCTCAGTGAAGTATCTTTCTCCAGGGCTGACCTCCAGGGTCTCTGGCAATCACTGTCCTCTTCATTTTTTGATAGATCCTCTAGATCTTGACCACATATGAATCTTTGGCTCATAATAAATTTTTCCTTAACCTCAGTAAGAGATTCCAACTTAGTCTTCTTACCTCTAGTACAGTGATGGGCAACCTTTTGAGCTTGGTGTGTCAAAATTCGACAATAATTCAAGTGTAATTCAGGTGGTGTGTCACTTTGAGAAAAAAAAAACACCACAATTTCATGATATTTATAGTTTAAATAACAAAAATGTATAATTGTAATATCCTATCTAATAAAAGAGTAATATGGAAATTTGACTGCACCTTTGCCACACCCACAAGCCACACCCATAGCCATGCCCACTAGCCAATCAGGAGCAAATTATGCAAATAAGCCCCAACCAAGATGGCTGCTGCCACTGAGAGCAGGTGGAAGGCTTGGGTTTCCCTGGCAACAGAGGAAGCCAAGCTTTCTGCCTCCCTAGGCCTCCACTCAATGTTACAGAGTTTCAATTATAAAAGATACAGAAATGGCGGCAGCCACTGAGCTGGAGAGAACAGAGGCTTGGGTTTCCCTGGCAATGGAGGAAGCCAAGCTTTCAGTCTGCCATTGCTGGCCTAGACCTCCACTCTAGGCTACAGTGTTTCAAACAGAAATGGCTGACGCCAAGAAGTAGGCAGAAGGCTTGGCTCCACTCCAGGCTACAAAGTTTCAATTGTAGGCATAGATTAATCCCAGATCCCAGAGCCTCTGCTTTGGTCCCTAGCCTGGCTGGCCTGCAAAATTCCATAGGACTCCCTCCCAGGTTGCCCCTTACCCCAAGGGAACCCCCACCCTGATCAGGGACACTCTTCAGGGCAAACCAGATGGCCCTGACCCATGCACTAGGCCTCTATCCTATCTAATAAAAGAATAATATGCAGATTGACCATCACTCCAACACACAAGAGGGCTGCCTCCATGTGATCAGAGATCCTTCCCCCATGTGGACAGAAGATGGCCTTCACAATATGACCAGCAGGGTAGGGCCATTGGAGGTTCTAGGCCCTGCAAGGGAGGACAGTTGTGGGCAATCAGGCCAGCAGGGGAGGGCAGTTGGGAGGGACCATGACTGCAAGGGAGGGAAGTTGGGGGCGATCAAGCCTACAGGGGAGGGGAGTTAGGGGTGACCAGGCCAACAGAGGAGGGAAGTTGGGGGCAAACAGGCAGGCAGGGGAGCAGTTAAACATCAATTAGGCTGGCAGGGTAGTGGTTAGGGGGGTGATCAGGCTGGCAGGCAGAAGCAGTTAGGGGCAATCAGGGAGGCAGGCAGGTGAGCAGTTTTAAGCCAGCACTCCTGGATTGTGAAAAGGATGTCCGATTGCCCATTTAGGCCTGATCCGACCCGTGGGACATCCCTTGAGGGGTCTCAGATTGGAGAGGGTTCAGGCTGGGCTAAGGGACATCCCCTGCCCCCCCGTGCACAAATTTCGTGTACTGGGCCTCTATTAAATAACTATATTTAATAAACCAAAAACTACGCTCTTAGTGTGCAGTAGCCGAGGATGAAACGTCCTTCTCGGCATGCGGCCCCATATTTCTCTGTATGGAACTGCATGCAGCCACATGTCATCGAAAATGGCAACCTGTGTCAGTTCTGACAAGCATGTCATAGTTTTGCCATCACAGAACGAGAAGGTCACAGTTCAATTCTCGGCCAGGCCACATTCCTGGATTGCAGGCTCAAAACCCAGTTGGGGGAGGGGGGATTGTAGGAGGCAGCTGATCAATGATTCTCTCTCATCATTTATGTTTCTTTTTCCCTCTCACTGCCTCTGTGAAATCAATAAAGACATATTTTTAAAAATGAACTGAGTGATAAAATAGTAATATAATTTGTAGTCAGAAATATAATTCATAGTCAGAAACACAAATTCAGTGGAACAGGACTATGGGCAGTCAGGATGCTTAAACTCTGCCCAGAAATCTGTGAGGAAAACGATTTATTATTTTAGGCATAGATGTAGGAATTGTTGGGCTCATATCTTTTTACTTTGTATTTGCGGGTATTAGGGAGGGAATGGGACAATGAGAAAGTGATCCTCTCTGGGGGATAGGATGAAGGAAATTGTTGAAAATGGATGTGAACTTAGACTTTTCACTGCACTTCATTGAACTTTCAGACATTTTTTTTTGTCAGGAACATCTACTACTTTTATATCTCAGAATGAAAGTAAAGAAAATAGGACCTTCACAGACAGACACTCGTTATATAAGATGGGTTTTTCAACGAGGGTAAAAGGTGTTATTTGATAAGTAGGGAGGAAGGTCCACAGAGTAACATTTTTTCAAGCTGATTATCAGGGCAAAATATTTACTTTGCTACTCATTAGTTCAGATTGCAATTATACACTATAAAATATTTTAGGACAATCAATGCTTTGGCTGTGGGAAATGATGCAATAGAATACTTCTAAGGGCTATGTTTAGACATATTTGTTTCTATTTTAAGATTAGAAACTCCTTTTTATCAGCTTGTCTAAATGTTTTCTGGACGGGGAATAGAAAGGAATGAATCTTAAAGCTGTCAACAGTCTAACATCTAAAATGGAAATCAGATTGCCCTAACTGGTTTGGATCAGTGGATAGTGTCAGCTAAGAACTGACAGGCACCAGTTTCAATTCCTTTCAAGGGTGTGTACCTTGGTTGCAGGCACCTCCCCAGTAGGAGGTGTCCAGGAGGCAGCTGATCAATGTTTCTCTCTCATTGATGTTTCTAACTCTCCCTCTCCCTTCCTTTCTGTAAAAAAAATCAATAAAATATATTTTTAAAAGAAAATAAAAATCAGATTCATTATTACACACTGCCAACCCTCACACGACACCCTGTTCCCCATCACCCATACCACCACCACACCCCACCCCCAATGCTGAACATAAGCAGAAAAAACTTCTTTACTTCCTGCCGGTACGATAAAGTGTTAAGGAAAAAATTCATTTTCAGTCTTCACCTTGTCCTTATGCTCAGTGTATGGCTAACTATGGAATGGCTGGTCTGGTGCCCAAACTTGCAGAATTCTACGTCTCTCCCTTCTCACATACCTGCCCCCTCCTCCACACCCTCCCCATAAACAGTGAACACACATAGATGCAAACACATTTTCTTTATACACATGCTAGTATTTATTCAATGAGACCATTTAAGTTTTGATATTTACATAATGAACATTTCTCAAGCATTATCTCTAAAGAGGCAACATATTCTTAGGATCTTCATCTTCAAATAGACCCTGTGTATCACTTGTGGTAGAACTCTCTTCTTCATCATCATCTTCTCCTTCATCTTCACAGTCTTCTTCATCATCTTCTTCTCCTACTTCTTCATCCTCATCTTCACCTCCTTCATCCTCTTCTTCTTCTTCTTCTTTTCCTCATCCTCTTTCTTTTTCTTCTTCCTCCTTCTCCTCCTCCTTCTTCTTCTCCTTCATTTTCTTCTTATTCATTCTCAATTTCATAGTCCTCCTCATCCTCATCGTCCTCAACTGGCTGGATTACTGTGGGTCTCTTGCCCTTCCTGTAATAAAATTCAAGAATCTCCTTCCTTCTTTTTCTCTCATTTATTCCATTCGACTGAAGGACTGAATTTACACTGCCCATTATCTTCATTATCTAATGGGGATACAAGATAAAGCCAGAAAGAAATTGGCTTTGGGGAAGAAATTCTGAAATGGGTGGGAAGCGGGATTGTAACAGAATGACAGTGGATTGATTGAGGAGGTGTTTGCGCCAGACAAGGGCCGGGTCAGGGTCTATAGTGGGGAATCAATGGGGACAAAGAGGAGGCATATCAGCAGGGTAGTCTAACCTTATCCTTTTCTTTGTCATCGAGTTCAGAAACTGAGTACCTATTCACTTCACTATTTGTAGATTCATGTTCCATTTTTGCATTTGGTTCGTTTCTTTCTTAGCAACCTTGGTTTTGTTTTAGCAACTGTGCCATACCCCAGGGCTCTTGGCCTCTATGTATACTCTCTAGGACAATGAGAAGCCACACCCTTCAGCTCTGATTGGCCAACAGTCAGTGGTTGCCATGGTGTGGCTTGACATTACAAAGCCTCAGCTTGACCATCCAGGAGGGAGAGGTGGGTGAGGATGCAGAAGACTCAGATGCTCTGGTTAGAGAAAGGGAGCTTCCTCAGCAACTCCCAATATGTTTTCCAAACTGACCTCTTTCTCCCCCATTTCCTCTAGTTCAATTATTGTCCAGCATATGGCAGGGAGGTGGTGTTTCCTCTAAGCCATTTCCCATACACTCCCATCCATTCAGTGGTCCATTCCACTATCCCCCAGATATCAACATTACCTAGTACTTTATGTGTTGTTTTAATGGAAGATTTATTTTAGAATACTTTTAGATTTATAGAAAAATTATGAAGATAATACTCATATATCCCATACCCAATTTCCCTTATTACCAATACTTGTATTGGTATGGTGTAACTAACATTTAGTGAACCATCAGTGAAACAGTTACAGTCAAACTCAGTTCTCTAATATCTCCAATATCAAACAATTTGGTTTTAGAGAAAGTTGTCCAAGGAACACATGTACCAGTTGTGAAACAAAATTTCTGTTCTTACTCACGTGGCTCAGTGGTTAAGCATTGACCTAAAAACTAGAAGAGTGATGGGTAACCTTTTTAGCTTGGTGTATCAAAATTCTCCAAAAAATCAAGCATAACTTGGGTGGTGTGTCACTTTGAGAAAAAAAACCATAATTTTGCCATATTTATAGTTTAGATAACAAAAAATGTATAATTGTAATATATAACTGTATTTAATAAACCAAAAATTAATTAGTTAACTTACCTGCTTAGTGACTTCTTTGTTCATCTGTCAGTTGGTTTCTTTTGATGGACTTGATATTATTTAACTTGTATGGGGTGCCATGAACTAAGATAAGTGAGGGGGAGGGGGAATTCTTTAACTAACCTGCCTATTAGTGAGTTTTCTGTTGCCAAATTTCATTGGCTAAACCTTCAATTGAAGGTGGGTATTTTGTACACTTCAAGCCCAAGAAAGCGCTACTAACTTAATCTGTCAATCTGTTTCTTTTGTTGGTTTTGATATTATTTAATGCTGAGAATAAGGTCTCACAAAAGTATATAGAGGGAAAATTTGTGAGTAAAGCCATTGCTATAACTTTCAGGGTGCTAAAAGTGTCTAGTAATCAGTTCCAGGCACTCCAAATTTCCTGTTCATAGTGGCACTCCTCTTGATTCTCCAAGCTGCACCTTTCCAGATCCTCAAGCTTTGACCTCAAGTCAACAAACACCTGAGCCCAGGTGCTGTCTTGAAATTCTGCAAGTTGCATCTCCAAATAATCATTTTGCATCCATTGGAAACCATTTAATTCCAACCTACTGGAAACTACTACATCAAGATACTTAATTATTTTAATGGTCTGTTCTAGGCTTCTAAATTGATTAAATCTACAATTGAACAGGTCAAGTAATGAGTCTAAAACATGCTGGTACTTTATATGCAAGGGTTCCATTTCATTTTGTACAGCTGCACTGGCCTTCTCAAAATACCTTGTTACTGGAAAAAAACACTTATAAATTTTAGTTTCTATATCTCACTTGAAAATTTTAAGTTTACTTTCAAAAGCATTTATGTATCTAAATATAATGTCAATATTTTTGCCAAAACCTTGTAATTTTAGTTCAGTTCATTAATATGATCAGACAGATCTGTAAAAAGTATCAGGGTGTTGACCCACTTATCATCATTGAGCTGAGAGAAGTTTCCCAGATCCTTATCCTGAAGAAATACCTTAATTTCTTCAAAGCACTCCACAAAGTGCTCAAGAACCTTGCCTCGGCTCAGCCATCTTACATTATTGTACATCAACTGTAAGTGGAATCAACCTCCAATAAAAGTGCAAAAAATTATCGCTTGTGAAGGGGGCAAGCAGCTATTAAATTAATTATTTTTGTAACAACTGGCATTAAGTCATTTAAGTCAGTGAATCCTGCCTTGGCACATAAAACCTGCTGATGGACAATACAATGAAAAGGCACAATCAGATGCCCAATAGATTCCATAAACAATTTGACAAATCCGTCTTTTCCCCCACAATGTTTGGTGCCCCATCTGTTGTCACTGACACAACTTTAGAGATATCAATGCTTAGTTCATGGAATGTTTGTATAACCACCTTACATATTTTGCTTTCTGAGGTACTTGGCACAGATACCAACTTTTTCTACTCTTCTCTCATTGTAAGACCATCAGAATATTGACCAATAATGGCCAACTGAGCATGTGATGTGACTTCAGTAGCTTCATCAAGAGAAATCAAAAATATTCACTATTACTTATGTCTCTCTTTAATTGATGTGTTACGTTTGTGTTCAGTCTCATTAATCAGTTTTTTATGACATTTCTACTGAGTGGTAACGCAGACATTCTCTAAATAATTGCATCTTTCTTCTGCATATCGTGAAATAGAACTGGTGCACATCTGAGGAGAGTTTCTTTTTTTTTCTTTGCAGTATAACTTAGATTTAATAGTAGTAGATATGTTTTCTTTTTTCCCCCCATTATTCTCCCCCTGCCTCCACTACCCTCCAGCACATGTCCCCATCTGCCCCCCTCCCCTCCCTAGTGAATTTCATTCATTGGTTATGCTCATATGCATGCATACAAGTCCTTCGGTTGATCTCCCACAGCATCCACCTCCCATCCACCCAAGCCTTCCCCCTGTAGTTGGCAGCCTGTTCAATGCCTCCCTGCCTCTATATCAACCACTCTCCCCTGTTTCTTTTCTTCAAAAATATCTTGCCTCTGCATACTAGAAATGAATGTATAAGAACAAAAAAAATGTTTGAGTCTCAGTTTCAATGTCCAACTGTTCTGAGTCCCAGTTTCAATGTCAAATAGTTCTTTATGTGTATATGTCAGCAATGGTATCCAGATTGTGGACACATCGTGGCAATGCAAGTTCCATCCTCTCTGGTTTGGTCCTGGGCCGCCTGCAGACATGCACAGCTGCCTACCGCTAGGATGGCAGGGTGTCGTCAGTGTCCCCCATCTCTGGACCGTCCTTGTAACTGGAACAGCCCCGTCAGTTCCTCACTGTTGCTGGAACCCCCATGGTCTTGGAGTTGTTCTCCGAAAACACACAAACACAATCTCCACCAAAAGTTAACAAAGGGATCCTCTCTGCAAAATAGACGTGGGATTCTTTTTATTTTTGCCTAAATGATTTCCTTTGGCTTATTTTGACACCATGTATGTTTTTTCATGGGTGTCCTGCTGTTGGCTTTACAAATGGAAGTTCCTTTTCTGGAGTAAGAATTTTCTAGATGTATTTTACTTATAGGATATTTTTCCTTACATGATATCACCCTACTATCCCTCCCTTTTTTATTAATGGGGGCTTTTGGAAATATTATCTTGCAGCATTGGTAATTTTAAGTTTTAATTTTTGCATACAAATATGACTGCTTTAGGTTCTTTGGGTGTTAGTCAGTTTTACAGTGAGATGAACTACTAACAGATATTTTAGTTAATGTTTTAGGAAAAGCTTTTTGTCCAGTACACTTAACTTTTCTTGAGTGTTTACTTATTTCTTTTGGCAAGTTTAAATTAATCTGAAAACTTGATTACTATTTTACTGTCAATTTTAATATTCCGGCAAAAATCTTAGTTTACCATGTAAATATTAGTGGAAAGTATTATTTGCTTTCTTGAGAAGGTCACGAGCATTCCTGGTAATAGACTAAATTTAGATAATGAGCAGCTATTGCTGGCCGAGTCTCTGTCTGCAACCTGGGTCCCAGTCTGAGTTGTGCATAGGAGGCAAAGAAGCCATGGGGGCATGAAACCACCCTCAGAAGGGTTGAGAGTTCAGGCCCCTCCAAGGTTTATGGGTGAGGGTCTGTGCCCCACCTCTGTTGACCTTTTAGTTCTCTCCTGTTGGCCCCTCTGCAACTGTGCCTGTCTTAGGTTGTTCCTTCCCTGAGGAATCTTACCCGTCTCTGGCTAACTAGCCATCCTCCGGGGCCAAACAGGGTGATGTGAGGTTCAGTTCTGATTCCTTTGTAGTCTATGCCCCCATGGCCTCCACGTGCAGCACCTGCCTGGGGGTCCCCTCGCCTGCTGGCTGGGTCCTGGTACTGATCACATATCTCGGGGGACCCTGGTTTCTTCTCCAGATAGGGCCCAGCTCACACCGTTGGGTGAGAGACAGATCTATGGTGCCAGCGATCCAGAGGTTTCAGCCACAGCTTGAACTGAAAGCTCAGGCAAAAGGTATGTGCATTTGGATTATAAGAGGGTCCCTCTTGGCAAAAAGGGCAAAGGGGGCCAATATAGAATGCTTGGGTGCCTTCCAGTGCCTTAATAACTTCTGAAAGGGGTTAATTCCTTTCCTATCCTATTTTTAATTTCTGCCCAACTTTGAAAGAAGTAGTTTGTAAGTTCATTGGGGATAATTATATAATATGCTATTGTCAAATATCAAAAATGATAATGAAGTTGTAGACTAATATCATGTAAGGGTATTATGGTGTCACGGGAGGTTAAGGAGGGCCTAGCCTGAGTATTGGTGTCCATAGGAGATGACAAGCTCTAGGCCATGTCAATTCAATCTCAGTCTAGCTGCCAATTTTTTTTATAACTTTATGTAAACTTTGTCAGGAATGTAAACACAAATATTACTTACCTTAGTTCAAGAGGTCAAATATATTGACTTTCCCCCTTACTCCCACCACCTCCCACTTACCCTGAGGTTTGACATTCTGATGGAATTTTCTTAGTCTCTGGATCCATTCTTGTTCATCAGTCTATGTCATTCATTATATTCCACAAATTTGTGAGATCATGTGATATTTATCTTTCTCTGTTTTGCTAATTTCACTTAGCATAATGCTCTTCGAATTCATCCATGTTTTTACAAATGGTAAGAGCTACTTCGTTTTTACTACAGCATAGTATTCCATTGTGTAGATGTACCATAGTTTTTTAATCCACTCAACTGCTGGTGGGCACTTAGGCTGTTGCCAAATCTTAGCAATGGTAAATTGTGCTTCTATGAACATAGGGGTGCATTTATTCTTTCTAATTCGAGTTTTTAATTTCTTAGGGTATATTCCTCGAAGTGGGATCACTGGGTCGAATGGGAGCTGCATTTTTGTTTGTTTTTTTTTAGGAAACTCCATACTTTTCTCCCCAGTGGCTGCACCAGTCTACAATCCCACCAGCAGTGCAAGAGAGATCCTTTTTCTCCACATCCTTGACAACACTTGTCGTTTGTTGATTTGTTGATTATAAGCCATTCTGACAGGTGTGAGATAGTACCACATAGTCATTTTGATTTGCATCTCTCGGATAATTAGTGACTTTGAGCAAGATTTCATATGTCTCTGGGACTTCCTTCTTTCAAAAAGATTCTATTTAGGCCTGTTGCCCATTTTTATATTGGATCATTTGTCTTCCTTTTATTGAGTTGAGTGAGTTGCCTGTAGATGCTTGAGATTAAACCTTTATCACTGATAACATTTGAAAACATCTTCTCCCATACAGTGGGTTTTCTTGGTGTTTTGTTGATGGTTTCTTTAGCTATGCAAAAGCTTTTTATTTTGATGTAGTCCCATTTGTTTATTTTATCTTTAGCTTCCATTGCCCTAGGAGCAGTATCATCAAAGAAGTTTTTTTTTTGGCATATGTCTGAAATTTTTCTTCCTGTGGATTCCTCTAATATTTTATGGTTTCTGGTCTTATGTTTAACTTCTGTATGCATTTTGAGTTTATTTTTGTGTATGGTGTAATCTGGTGATCTAGTTTCATTTTTTTTGCATGTATCTGTCCAATTTTCCCAGCAGTATTTGTTGAAGACACTGTCTTGACTCCATTTTATGTTCATGCCTCCTTTGTCAAATATTAATTGAGTATAGTAGTTTGGGTTGATATCTGGATTCTCTATTCCATTCCATTGGTCTATATGTCTGTTAATATGCCAGTACCATGCTGTTTTGAGAACAGTAGCTTTGTAATACAGCTTGAAATCTGGTATTGAAATCCGACTGACTTTGTGCTTCTTTCTCAGGATTGCTGTGGCTATTCAGGGCTCTTTTTTATTCCAGATGAATATTTGGAGAGTTCTTTCTAGGTTTGTAAAATATGCCATTGGTATTTCAATGGGGAGTGCATTAAATTTATATATTGCTTTGAGTAGTATGGACATTTTAATGATGTTTATTCTCCCAATCCATGAACACGGTATGTTCTTCCACCTGTTTACATCTTGCTCTATCTTTTTTTTTTAAGTGTCCTGTTGTTTTCTGTGAATAGGTCTTTTACCTCCTTAGTTAAGTTTATTCCTAGATATTTTAACTTTTTTTGGTGTGATAGTAAATGGGATTGCTTTTTTAGTCTCTCTTTCTGTAAGTTCACTATTAGTGTAGAGAAATGCCATAGATTTCTTGGCGTTAATTTTGTAGCCTGCTACGGTGCTGACCTCATTTAGTAAGTCTTTTAATTTTTTTATGGAGTATTTCGGGTGCTTTATGTACAATATCATGTCATCTGCAAATAAGGATAGCTTTACTTCTTCTTCTCCAATTTGGATGCATTTTATTTCTTCTGCTTTTCTAATTGCAATGGCTAATAATTCCAGTACTATGTCGAACAGGAGTTGCGAGAGTGAGAAACCCTGTCTTATTTCTGTTCTTAGGGGAAATGGTTGTAGTTTTTGCCCATTGAGTATGATGTTTGCTGTGGGTTTATCATATATGGCTTTTATTATGTTGAGGTATGACCTCCTATTCCTACCTTGTTGAGAGTTTTTATCAAGAAAGGATGTTGGATTTTGTCAAATGCTTTTTCTGCATCAATTGATATGACTATGTGATTTTTATCTCTCAATTTGTATATGTGATGTATCACATTTATTGATTTGCGGATATTGTACCATCCTTGCATTCCTGGGATAAATCCTACTTGGTCATGGTGTACGATCTTTCTGATGTACTGCTGGATCTGATTTGCTAGAATTTTATTGAGGATTTTGGCATCTATATTCATGAGGGATATTGGCCTCTAATTCTCTTTCATTGTGTCATCTTTATCTGGTTTTGGTATTAAGGTGATGCTAGCTTCATAGAAGGAGTTTGGAAGTGTTCCAAATTCTTGAATTTCCTGGAATAGTCTAAGGAGGGTAGGTTTTAGTTCTTCCTTGAATGTTTGGTAAAACTCCCTTGTGAAGCCATCTGGCCCTGGGCTTTTGTTTCCTGGAAGCTTTTTCATGACTGCTTCCATTTCTTCCACAGTTATTGGTGTATTGAGCTGTTTAGATTTTTCCCGATTGAGTTTTGGGAAGTTATATTTTTCTAGAAATATATCCATTTCCTCCAGGTTGTCCAGTTTGTTGGAGTAGAGTTGTTCATAGTATTTTTTAACAATTCTTTGTATTTCGATGCGGTCTGTTGTTATTTCACCTCTTTCATTTCTGATTTTATTTATTAGGGTCCTCTCCCTTTGCTTCTTGGTGAGTCTGACTAGAGGTTCATCAATCTTGTTTATCCTTTCAAAGAACCAGCTCTTTGTTTTGTTGATCTTCTGTATTGTTTCTTTGGTCTCTATGTCATTTATTTCTGCTCTGATCTTTACTATTTCCTTCCTTCTGCTTACACTGGGCTTTTCTTGTTGCTTTCTTTCTAACTCTTTGAGATGTTGGTTTAGATAATTTATTGCCACTGTTTCTTGCTTTTTGCAGTAGGATTGTAGAGCTATGAACTTCCCTCTCAAAACTGCTTTCACTGTGTCTCATAGATTTTGGATTGTTGTGCTATCATTGTCATTTATTTCCATGAAGTTTTCTATCTCTTCCTTGATCTCTCTAGTAACCCAGTCATTGTTTTAGAGCATGCTGTTTAGTCTCCATGTGTTTGATTTCTTTGGATTGTTTTTATTGGAGTTGATTTCCAGCTTTATGCCATTCTGATCTGAGAATATGCTTGATATGATTTCTATCGTTTTGATTTTGGAGAGACTTTTCCTGTGACCCAGCACATGGTCTGTCTTTGAGAATGACCTATGGGTACTTGAAAAGAGTTTATATTATGTGGCTTTAGGGTGAAATAATCTGAAGATGTCAATTAATTCCATCTGGTCTAGTGTGTCATTGAGGATTGATGTTTCATTACTGATTTTTTGTTTAGAGGATTTGTCCAATGGTGATAGTGGGGTATTAAAGTCTCCTACTATGATTGTATTGCTGTCTATCTCTCCCTTGATATCCTTTAGGAGTTTTTTTTTTATGTATTTGGGTGCTCCTGTATTGGGTGTGCATATGTTTACCAGAGTTATATCTTGTAGTTGGATTGCTCGCTTTAGTATTATGAAGTGGCCTTCTTTATCTCTTGTGATGTCCTTCACTTTGAGATCTAATTTGTCACATATAAATATTGCTACCCCAGCTTTTTTTGCATTTCCATTCTCCTGAAGAACCTTTTTTCATCCTTTCATCCTCAGTCTGTGTGCGTCTTTTTTTTCCGGCGGTGGGTTTCTTGTAGACAGCAGATACATGGGTCGTGTTTTCTTATCCAGTCTATTACTCTATGTCTTTTGAGTGGAGCATTTAATCCATTTACATTTAAAGTTGTTATTGATAGGTACTTATATATTCCCATTTTTGTTCTTTACCCCTGTGTTCCTTCTTCACTTCCTATTTTTTTTTTTAGAGAAGACCCTTTAGCATTTCTTGCTTTGCTGGTTTGGTGGTAATGAATTCCCTTAGTCCTTTTTTATATGTGAAGCTCCTGATTTCATCCTCAATTTTGATTCATAGTCTTACCGGTTATAGTATTCCTGGATTCAGACCCTTCCTTTGCATGACTTTGTATATTTCATTCCATTGCCTCCTGGCCTGATAAGTTTCTGTTGAGACATCACTTGTTAGTCTGATGAGGGTTCCTTTGTAGGTGACTTTCTGTCTCTCTCTGGCACCTTTTAAGATTCTTACTTTGTCATTGGTGTTTTCCAATTTAATTATAATGTACCTTGGCGTAGGTCTTTTGGGGTTCATTTTGCTTGGGACTCTTTGAGCTTCTTGGACTTGTGTGGGTTTTTTCTCTCCTATATCAGAGAAGTTTTCTGTTGTTATTTATTCCAAGAGGTTTTCTATTCCTTGCTCAGTTTCCTGTCCTTCTGGAAGCCCAATTATGTGGATGTTGTATTGTTTCATGTTGTCCCAAAGTTCCCTTAGGCTCTCCTCCTGCTTTTTAATTTTTTCTAGAAGCTGCTCTACTTGGTTATTTTTTCCTATCTTGTCCTCTAGCTCATTGATGCAGTCCTCTGCTTCTTCTAGTCTACTCTTAACACTTTCTATTGAGTTCTTAACTTCAGCAATGTCACTTTTCATTTCTTCTTGGCTCTTCTTCATTTCTTCTTTACGCTTCTTCATTTCTTCCTGAGTCTTCCTCATTTCCTCTTGGTTCTTCTTCAATTCCTCTTGGTTTTTCCTCATATTGTCAAATTTGTCTTCCATTCTTTCAGCCACCTTATGACCATTTCTCTGAATTCTTTCTCTGACAGGGTGTTAACTTCCATTTCATTTACCTCCTTTTCTGTTGAGGCTTCTTTTTCTTTCATATGTAGGCTGTTTCTTTGTCTCCCCATGGTCTCTCTTCTCTGTGTATATGGTTATGTAGTTCTCACTCTCCTGTGTTGATTTAAGGCACAAAATATAACACAACCAGGTAGAACAGACTAGGCACTGAACAGGAATGTAGTCAAAGTATTGGTAACTCCAAATAAATGTGTTTGCCAGAGAAAGGCAAATTGGGGATAGGTGAGAAAAAAGAAAGAGAACCCCCCCACACACACACACAAAGAAAGAGAACCCCCACACACACACAGTCACAAAAAGAAAGACAGGAATGCCAAAATGATAATGGGAAAAGGGGAAGAAGTAAAAAAAAGAAGAAAGAAAGAAGAAAGAAAGAAAGAAAGAAAGAAAGAAAGAAAGAAAGAAAGAAAGAAAGAAAGTAAAGGGGAATAAACTATAAATGTGGGGCGAAAACTCCTATAGGACAGCCACTAATCCAAACAAAAATCAGCAACAGGTACCTGGAGATTGATACAAACTACATGCAACTACTAATATCAAGGGAAGTGAGGGAACACAGAAGCAAAATCTATCTATAAAACAATGCAAATGAGGACAACGAAACAAGAAACAACACACACACAAAAAAACCTACAAACCAAACCCAAATAAAAGAATAAGCAAATGAATCTCCCAAATCTGCATAAAAATCGATATAATCAACAGTCAAGTAAACAACAACAGCAGGACAGAGATAAAAACAATTTAGGATAGTCACGTCAGAGAAGCAAGAGGTATATATGGACTTGGATTAGGTGGTTGGAGATTAGGTATATAAGTGGGGTGAAATTTTAACAGGGGGTAAAAAGAAAAAAATAAGGTAAATCTAAAGCAGGGAAAGTGTAAGGGAAACAAGGCACTAAATAGGGAAAGGTTAGCAAGAGAGTGGTGGTATAAAGGTTAAGTTGAGGTAGAGTAAATGATACTAAATGGTAGATTAAAATAGACTGTAGAACACTAATCCCAAAGTAGAATAAAGAGAAAATAAAATCAATTCCTTGTGTTACACAAGAGTCAATTTGTGATTTGCCCCATGGGTGGCAGTGTTTCTAGATTGACCTCTGGGTCTATTGGTCCTCTCTAGCCTGAACTAAAATCTCGCTGTCCCTGTGATATTCAGTACTGATCTGTGGGTGTGGGCTGCTCCAGAGCTGCCTCTCTAATGGTGACTGCTGTTTTAGCAGCCAGGACCCTCCCAAAATCTTCTGGCTTTCCCTCCTCTGTCAGTTCCAAATGGGTTGTCCTCCATAGATTCCCTTTGCCACCAACTCCAAGGGCCCTCTCCCACATTTACCTGCTCCAATAGCCACAGATTTT
Source organism: Antrozous pallidus (assembly GCA_027563665.1). NCBI lineage: Eukaryota > Metazoa > Chordata > Mammalia > Chiroptera > Vespertilionidae > Antrozous > Antrozous pallidus. Next base: position 114,948,709 of record CM050509.1, read on the forward strand.
ATTTCAGGTGCAGATCTCCCAGCTCTGATTTCCAAGGTGCAGATCTCACGGTTCCACCAGCTCCCTCGTTCTCGCTCCCAAAGCAACCCTAGGGGAAATCTGACCTTTCCATGCTGGGCTGAAGAGCTCATCAGACTCTGTGAGTCCGTGCCAACTGGGTGCCGGTGTTCTGGAGGTCTCAGCTGTCCAGTGGGTACAGCCACAGCTGTATATTTTTAGATACTTCCCCTTCAAGATGGTGTGGTCCACCTCCACGCCAATGGCTCAGTGAGAGAACCCAGTAGTACTGGGGTGGCTCAGGCAGGGGAGGCCAGTGCAGTAGTCCCCTATCTTCTCCTGGAGCACAGCTGTCCCCCTACTTACCAACAAACACTCCCTGTGCGACCCTCAGCTGCTCCCTCCTTCTGCCCTGGGACCAGATTCAGATCGCATCCCTCTGTTCCACCACCTTTTTTTTCTCTTAGGAGAGTTTCTTTAATAAATTCCCCCTCACTGAGTGCTTTTCCATGCTGAGCTATGGAGTGAGCAACACTCAAACTTGCAGATGTTAAATTTGTAGAGCCTTTTATAAATTTAAGTATGGAATTAGATTGGCTCTTATAAAGGTATAGCTGCCTGGAAATGTATTCCTTCCTTTCATCCTCACTTTATTTCAAGAGCTGGGAATGATTAGTTTCAAAATGTCTATTTATATTCCATGTTCTTCTTACTACCATTTCAGTACATAGAATGCAAAATGATCTGCCATTTTTTTTATAATGCCATACATCTCGGTCAATGTCTCTTGAAAGGGTCAGCTACTGCTACTACCACTTCCTTAACCTTGTTTGTTTTTATTTTTTGCTTTCTCCATCAAGGGGGCAGTGACAGAAGATAGAATTATAGATAGCCTATTAGCTCTGAAGACAATTTGGGGTTAACTAGCCAAATGACCACAAGATGGCACATGTAACTGTCTTTTAGGAAAGGGCAGGGTTAATAAGCAGAAATAGGGGTTAATAAGGATGCACAACAGTAATAGTGGTGAAACAGAGTCTGCACTATGCTGCAAAATGACATTCCTTATATAAATTAATATGGCTGCCACTATTTCTAATGGCGAGAAACAGCACCCATAGCAGAATACCTCACCTCTCCCAGCCTTCCCCTGTCTTATCTCAGTAATTATAATCAATCAGCAATCCAGGACACCTCAGAACAGTAGATTGGATGTTAGTTGCTGTGGTTATGTGATTGCTGGTAATGGCGATCACAGGGTCCTCAGAGATGCAACCCCTTGCAGCATTCTGCTGCTCCCTGCTTCGCAGGCCAGAAGTGGGGTCAAAGATCCTCTAATGGCCTTACCAGAAGTCCCAGTACTAGATGATCTCTACCGGAGTTCTGTTGTTTTGGCCTACAGACATCCGGCACAGAGTGTCTATTCTACAGTACAGCAAATGTTTCATCCTCGGCTTCTGCACCTGGCCGTGGAGTAGCCGAGGATGAAATGTCCTTCTCGGCATGGAGCCCCATACTCTCTGTAAGTGACCGCATGTGGCCCTGTGTCATCAAAAATGCCTCCACGTGTCAGTGCTGATACACGTGTAATCGGTTTGCCATTACGGCTCTAGTAGATCCTTCATCAAACAGCATTCCTGAAATAACTTTCAGAAAGCTCAAGTTAAATCATGTCCTTTTAACTTCTCAGAAACATTTCAATTATTTCTTCCATTGACTAAGACACCAAATCAAACTCATTACAGTGGTCACTTAAGATCTTCTAGTAGACTTCCATCCTTATCATAACACTATATCTCCCTTTCCTTGAGCTTCAACTTTACTTTTTATTCAGCAATATTTCCAGCTGCAGTGTCTTTAAGATCCTGCTGAACCCCTGACAAACTTTTCCAACTCTATCTTTCTGTTTATCTTACCAGAGTCTTACTTGGATAGTAGAGAGGCTTCATGCTTTAAGGGTAGAATTACTATTTCAATACAAATCATCACTCCCATGTCATGCTGTATTAACCAGTTAAATGTGCATTCAGATGGGTGTTTAATAAAATGCATATGGAAATTGCTTCTGAAGAAATGGAGAGCTTAGCAACAAATTTAAAAGTCAATATCAGGACCTACATTCATCAATAAACAAATTTCACCAATAGGATGTAGTGTTTGTTACTACTGCTTTGTGGAGGCCTAAGTCACTATTTGGAGGGGAAATCATTACTTCATTTCCATGAGATCAGTGAAGTAGTGAGGCATCTTTGTATATCTGGATGTCCCTGTAAATATTCAGGAAATCTTTGAAGCAAGGGGAAAGCATTGGAAAAAAAGCTTTGGGAGAAAGGTATTTAAGTTTCCCAAAATATGATATGTGAAAAGAGGGACTTGAACCAGTCACCCCCTACCCCAAGCTTGTCACAATTCAGAGGCCATTAAGGTCACTAAGAGAGAAACCCAAATGGGGCTTCTATCCTTTTGGGGCACTAAATTCATAACTTACAGTTGCCTCATTTCTGAAATTAGGAAATAAACATTGTGACTATAATTTTGGTTTGATATATCCATTTCATGTTTTTTTCCTTTATATTCTCCAAATAAGTTCTAACTTAATATTTTATAAAATAATATAAAGAGATTAGAGAAATGATATGAAAGCAAAGGAAGGAATTGAACTGTATTGTGTTAACCAATAGTTAATTAATGTACTTATAATACATTTACAAAAATGCAAATTTATGCAAAAATAATTAATCATGGCTATGGTGCTAATCTTAATTACTGGGAATGACTTAAGTAATCTCTCTATCCAAAATTTCCTCTGAATCTTCTTTCGTTGTCCTGATTCTACATCTCACTTTTGGTAACAAGGCTTTTCAAGTTTTAGATCTCCCACTCCTTTATGCAAGACTAGTCCCTTCAAGCTTTCAGAATTGACATAGTAATCATAGAATTTTTAATCTTTACTGTCTAGATATTTTGCTTCCTAAAGCCCGGCCACTATGTTTCACTGCTCTAGCTATTTCTACATTCATTTTAAAGTACTATTGAACAAATATATTCAATGAATAACTTCAAAGACCAGGGCTATTGCAATATGAGGGCTTTCATGTTCCTCTATTTTAGAAAGACACTTATTACCTCCTAGGGAATGTGGCTCCATCAATAAAATGCTTCTTTGTGTGCACTTATTTTTGTTTCTCTCTACAAAGAGTCCCTCTGCAAATAAGTACCCACCTCTGGGATTGAGTTAACTAATTCAGGTCTTACTGCTTAACTGCTTCTTCATTTCATTTATTTTATTAATTTATCTTTTACTATGATGCCAAACACCATCCCATGTTCTCTTGAAATTGCTTCCTTTTTTCCTCCCACTGTTCATCTACAACTGGAAGTAGTCTCAACCATCCTCTACTCTTATGGTAAGGATTAGAGACTCTACATTCAGATTGTAAAGTATAAATCCTAACTCCCTTACTTCCTTGCTGAACTTTAATCATGTTTCCATTTCATCTCTAAAATGACACATTTTTATTACAGAAGGTGAAGAAAATATTCCAATACAGAAGATAGAGTATTTCTGACCTATAGGAGTAGTTTCAGAAAGGTCCTAAATTTCCTAATTTACAGATTGAGAAGGCTCTTAAATAAGGCTTCTAGAGGAAGTGATTCGTTCCAATTATATGAGGCTTACAGTAGAACATAAGACAAAGATAGATGACTACATTAGTAGTCCATACTGCATGAGATCACAGTGCCTCACAACGAGTGCACATCAGTGGACACATAATTATAATACTTAATTCATTAAATTGACCAATGTACCATGAATGTCAGCTCTCCAACTCTAATAGTCTTGAAAAGTCAGATTCTATAAAACAGAATGCTCTTTTGGTTGATAAATACTTTTAAAACTGAAAAGGACCTTAGAGATCTTATAGTCCAGAGTTTGAACTTGGATAAATGGGAATTGATTTTTCTGGCATTGCATCTAAGAAATTGAGCCACAAGTCTTTCATCGATGGTCTGTCATAGAGCTATTCTTTATGAAATGTCACTAACCATCCAGAGCCTATCTTTATCTTTAGCTTTACCCAGGAGAAATAAATTTCATACCTATTAATTACTCATTTATTATAGACTCATTCAATTATTACTGTCTGATTCCACTCTTTGTGGTAGGTACTGGTAATAAAATAGTGAATAATTCAGACCATGTACCCCTCTTCACAAACACTGGAAGAGGAGATCAAGAGCTTAAACTAATAATTAAACAAATATATATATATATATATATATATATATATATATATATATATATATATATTTGTAATTATTTATACACACACACACACACACACACACACACACACACACACACAATGGGGAAGGAGAACTAACCTAGTCTAGAAGGCTGGAGAAGATATATAGGTAGGATTCTGGAAAAGAAATAGAATACAATGCAGGTTGTACAAGAAACTTGAAGAAAGTGATCACTTATAGATATGTGAATAGTGTTGAGGAAATCCACAAATACCCCCAGAGAATATTGAGAGCAGTAGATAATTGCTACCCCTATGCCTGAATGGGGAAAAGGAAGAAAATAGTGTTACCATTCTAGTAAAAACTGGAGTCAGGAAGGGACCCAGCCACTTACTGAAAATGTCACCCAGAACAGGGAAGAAGCTGAGAAGAAACATTCTATCCTCTTTCATCTGACTGTGCTTTATTGAGAAAACCTAACTGAAGCAAGAGAACTCATGTGTTTCAGTCTCTATGAGTCATCTTATTAAACTCAGAGTAGGACAGAATGATGGATATTGGATAAGTATGGGGTACAGGTAGGAATGAAGAGGTGGCAAAGGAATAACCAGAACAGAAGGCTTCTAGGAAGAAGTGACTTCTTATCAAAGAACTGGCCTTTAGAGAAATGATGGCTCATACTGTAGTAGATATCTGAGTATTTTTAAATAATGATGCTAAAAAGGAATAAATGGCACTGAGAAATCCTTTTTTCAATCTCTATCCATTAAAAACATCAAATGTATATGTGTTTATGATTTTTTTAAAATTATAGTGTGCCCTGGACTATAACAGAGAAAAAGCAGAAACTAAAATAAATGAAGTTGATTTTAAGTAATGAGGAGATGACTTGTTCCTTATGTGAAGTAGAGGGAAAGTGGACAGAACATAGGCCAAAAACATGTTAAATAATCATTGCTGGAGACAAGAATCTAAACCTAGAAAGAGAGAATGTGGTATTTTGCCTTGAGTGTCTAGATTTTGTTTAATAAGTGATGTGTAAGCCTCAATGTCTTCCTATGGCAATAATCCCACAAAGGGTATAGAGGGAATGCTGAATCTTGTAAGCTATGACTATACAGGCTATATAGCTGGGGCAAAATAACTCAATAAGAGAGATACACCTATCAATACAGTATCACCACAATTGCAAATTCATAAAAGCAAAAGGTATAGGTAAATGTAAGGCAAAAGCAGTATCCCAGTGGCCTCTGTAGAAAAAAAGACAGCGTATGGGGTGAGAAGTTACAGAGGATGGAATTTTCAGTGTTATGTGAACACTGGGTCATAGGAAGAAAGGATGCAAATCATGACTCATGAGCAGGCTTTGGGTACAGGAGAACATCATGAAGGAAGAGATGGGACAAAATTCAAACCTATATAATAAAAGGTTAATATGCAAATCAACCAAACAGCAGAATGACCAGTCACTATGACGTGCACTGTCCACCAGGGGACAGACACTTAATGCCAGAGTTGCCATCTGGTGGTCAGTGCGATCCCACAGGAGGAGCATTACTCAGCCAGAAGCCCAGCTCACAGCTAGCGAGAGCAGGGGCTGTGATGGGAGTCTCTCTTGCCTCCACAACAGTGCTAAGGATGTCTGACTGATGACATAGGCCCGCTCCCACACAGCTCCTGGACTGTGAGAGGGTGCAGGCTGGGCTGAGGGGACCTGCCTTCCTGAAAGTGCATGAATTTTGTGTATTGGGCGGGCCTCTAATAATATAATAATAGCAAATATGTAATTGCAACCAAAGTACAACTAAACATTAAAAGCACAACATTATTTCATAAAATATGTTCAGTTATGGCTAATTCATTTCTTTCAACATATAGAAAAGCCTATAGAATATTTCACACAAAATTATTCATGCTGTTATTTATATGTATAAAAGGCTAAGTGACTGTCAGACCCTCCAACCATCCAACCATCCAACCAGCCGGTACCTATGATGCTCACTGACCATCAGGTGGCAGATGTTGAATGCAGGAAAGGCCAAGCTGCAGTGACTTGGTAGCTGTGGTTCTCAGGTAGTGCACCCCAACACCAGAGTATAGGGAGCCTGATTTCTCGCAGAGCCACACAATTCCACCTTTGGCCATGTGGTTATCTTGTTCCTGGGGCACTGTTGGTCCCAAATCTTTTTTACTGCACACTTGTGTTTGTTTCTCACACCCTGTAGGACAGCAACTTTGCAGAGTACCTTCTTGCACTCTGGGACCCCCTCAGGGGATGTCAAAGAGCCGGCTTTTGCCTAATCCCTGCAGGCCAGGTCAAGGGACCCCACCTTCCAGAGGGACCCTACTCACTCCACAGATGCCTTTCAAGCTGCGCCGCCATGCCCCAGGTGCACCAGCTAGGGAGGGACTGTAGGAGGTTAGATCCAAGGAGTTTCTAGCCCCTCTCACCCAATTCCACCCCACCAGCCACCACCCGGGACCACCTGTACTACTACTCCCTGCACTGGAGCAGGAACCACGAGCCAGAAAAGCCGAGGGTGAGTTTTCTTTCTTTTTCTGCCCCCCACCCCCACCTCTGCAGGCATCCTTTGAGGCACTGCACTGCCACAGGAATTCTAATTAATTTCCCTTCAATGTGCATGAATCCATGCACTGGGCCACTAGTGTATTAAATAATAGGAATTCCTCTGCAACAATTTACAAATCTCAAGGAGTGGGTGCAAATGAGACTTAAAAGCATGACACAAAATCAGGACAAGGACAATGTATCTTCCAACTTTCATGAAAACTTTTTGAGGATTGGTTTTAGGGTAATTAGAAGTATAATTTATTTTTATTTCAATTTATTATTGAGTGGCTATCCTTTCCATTCTATATAAATATTATGCCTATTCAGCTCTTTGCCCTTGATCATGGGTTTTAGGTACCAACTCAGAAGGTTAAATATTAGCAAAAGCTTGATCACTATGCTATTTAGACTGCCACAGAGATTTTTATATTTTTTTCTTTAAAATAAATAGGAAATATTAATAAGCTTGATTTAGAATTAGAATAAAAAGAATAAAATATGGTTTTAAATGATAATAAAATACATATTGGCTTTGTTTGGGGGAGAGACACAATGTAGTGCTATAAAGCCAGCAGCAGCTTGGGGCAGGACAAAGATGCATAAGACAGGAGGAGGCCTCTCCTGGCAGCCACAATAATAATGAAAAAATTGAATCTGCAGATAATAGAAGATGGATAGGGCTACTTCAGGTAAAAATTAAACAATATAAAATTTTGAAATATTTTAAAGAATGATGTTAAATGTCTTATTCCAGGCTAGTTTAAGGTAGCTATATGTGTGTGTGGATAGAGGAACTCTCTCAATGTATACCTGAGTGCTGGATTGTAAGATATTTGATGAGAGATACTATATGTTGTCAATATTTGCTTACCCCATTTGCCCAGAACAGTCTTATATATATTCTAAGTTTTCAATAAGTATTTGTTGAAATAGCATTCTTAGGGAAATAAAGTAAACTTGCTGATCCCTAAATTGCATACTACAAGAAATATATTATGCTCAAAAATTGTGAGGCAGTATAATAAACTCTAACATCTCTTCTTGTAGCATTCTTAATGCATGCTAATGCATGTTATAATATATCCATTTCATTAAAATTACATCAATTAAGATTTTAGCTCACATTTATTGAGTACCAAGATGATGCCAGACACTGAGCTAAGGTCTCCTCATTGTCTTATTTATTCTTCAAATGATTCTTTAAGTAGGTACAATTTTATATCTACTTTAAAGATGAGGAACTAAATTCAAAAAAATATTTATTAACTTTCCAAGGATTTGGGATTTAGATAAAAGATATTATCAGGACATTCATGTATTAACAAAAATTGTTTACAGTGTAATAAAGATAATTTTTCTACTATTCATATTGTTAGTCCCATAAATGGATTATTAAAATTCAGCAATTTGTTCAAGGTCATACAACAATGAAGAGATTGAAATAAAATTACATTATAACATAACTTAGGTCATTACCACTAAAATTATTCAGGAAAAGGATTAATGACTCTGAAAATTACCCTGCATCTCAAGCAACTAGTCAATAAGATAAAACACATCCAACAACTGTTTTTGAGACATTGGTCAATAGATAGTGCAAGATTCTAATACATGAGGGAAGTAGTATAATTCTATGAGTTCTGTAATTGTTCCAGCTAACTTGCAGACAGTTTTCAGGTAGTTTGAAGAATAAGGAAGGGGGGAAACAGACCTCCATCATCTAACTGAGCAGAGGGATCTTAACATTGCTATTGTAATATGTTCCATAGCTCAAAAACATAAAAAAAAAGATCTGGACATGATGAGTGGGAAAAATAGAAGATTCATATGATCCAGCTGGAGCTTTTTAGTGATAATAACATAATATCAGAAAAGGGAAAGAAAAAAAACTAACTGGGAATAACTGTATTTTAGACAGTGGAGAAGAAAACAGCCATGAACTTAAAGATGTAACAATAGAAACACTCCAAATGATATTTATAGAGGAATAAAGACTGAAAAATAAGTAATAACCAAATGAACCAGAAAAAATGGGTTATTTAAAGAATAATGGACAGAAATGTTTCAAATTTAATGCACTCAACATAACAAGGTCAAAATACATGCACACACATATACACACAGAAACTCACTCATTTAAAAGCACATTATAATCACATTGCTGAGTCAGTGATAAACAAAACACTCTTAAAAGCAGAGGAGAAAAGTATCTTATATTCAGAAAACAAGGATAAGACCATCAAAGGTGCCAACAATCCAGAGAACAAGGGAACAATCTCTGTAAGTACTAAAAATTTTAAAAGATCAATATACAATTTTTAGTTAGTAAAAATATATTTGGAAAATATAGGCAAAATACTTTTTAGACAAAAAAATCCCCGAGAGAATTAATTATCACCAGACCAGAACCATGAGTACTAAAACAAGTTCTTCAAAAGAAAAACAATAGCTGATAATAATTTGTATCTACACACAGTAAAGGAGAGTACCAGAAATGGTATATGTGATAAATAGAAAAGACTTGCTCATTTTAATCTATTTAAAAGTTAACTAATTATAGCAAAAATCATAATGCAGTGTGCAAGGGTGCCAGATGTGGTGAGGGGGGGGGAGCGCAAATATGGTGGGGATCTCCCTTTTCCACATTCAGCACGGAAAAAGAGATAAAATCAGTTCTGAATGGAGGCAGCCGGGGATTGATGAAATAAAGAGAGAATAGAATAAAGCTGGGTGCTGGGTAGGACACTGTCTTCTCTCTCATGGAGAGACAGGGAACGGAGCCCACTAAGCCTGTTTATTTATACCTCCAATACCAGAAAGTTTCACCAAAAGGTCAAGACAAAAGAGATTATTTGCATTCTTGAGTAGACCCTGAGCATTCTTGGAGCGAGGCTGGATTTACTTATCAATACCTGCTCCCAAGGACACCTGGGCAAAGTCAAGAATCAGTACTGATAACACTTCAGCCTTTTTGGTGAAGCTGTTCTCAGGGCATGGCTCTGCCTATAACCTTTAGTGCAGCTAACAATAATTAAAGAAACACCCATGTGTCTTCCCAGGGGGCCCTCTATAGCAGTGTTTATTATGTAAGTAGAAATAAAATATACACCAGTAGCACAAAGGGCACAGGAAGAAAACTGAAACATGTTTTAAGTACTACATGTGAAGTTCTATAATATTGTAATTTTACCGTGGACTGCAATAAGTGAAAAATACATATTTTAAATTTCAGGACAGCTGGTAATAATAAAACAAAACAGTATAGCTAAAAACTAATAGTGAAAATAAAATAAAATCATAAAATAATTCTATAAACCACAAAAAAGCAGTAAATGAGGAACTAATAAAAATGACAAGTAATAATAAGATTGTGGTTTTAAACTAAATTATATCAATATGTAAATTAAAAATAACTTGTCCAGACACTGCAATAAATGGTAGTATTTGTCAGATTAGATAAAACAGTATGACCCAGTTGTTCACTATCTAGAACCAAACTGCTTAAATATAAAGACACAGTTTTAAAGTGAAAGTATTAAAAAATATGAATATACTAATCAAAAGAAACTTGTAATGGCTATATGATTATAAGACCACATTGACTTTGGAAGGCAGATTACCAGGGTTAAAGATGAACATTATATCATGATAAAAAGTATATTTTAGTAGGAAGACAAAACAATCCTAAATATTTATGCATTCACTATAGAGGTTCAACTTACATGAAGCTAAAACTAATCTAATTAGAATAGAAAAGGGAATTTTAAAAATCTCTGATAATAGTTGAAGATTATAATAATCCTCTCCTGGTAATTGATAGAGCAATCCTATCTAATAAAAGAGTAATATGCAAATTGCAGGTAACTCCAATCAGGCCACACCCACAGCCATGCCCATAAGACAATCAGAAACAAATTATGCAAATAAACCCCAACCAAGATGGCTGCAGCCACTGAGAGCAGGAGGGAGGCTTGGGTTTCCCCAGCAATGGAGGAAGCCAAGCTTTTCTCCTGCCTTTGCCAAACTAGGCCTCCACTCAATGCAACAAAGTTTCAATTATAGAAGATATATTCCAACAGAAATGGCGGCAGCCACTTAGCTGGAGAGAGCAGAGGCTAGGGTTGCCCGGGATATGGAGGAAGCCAAGTTTCTGCAGCCCTAGTGCCTAGGCCTCCACTTTAGGCTACAAAGTTTCAATTATAGAATTTAAACAGAAATGGTTGTTGCCACGGAGCAAGAAGACGGCTTGGCTCCACTCCAGGCTACAAAGTTTTAATTGTAGAACATAAATTAAACCCAGATCCCAGGGCCTCTGCTTGGGTCGCTGGGGGTATGTGGCTGGCTTGCAAACTACCACAGGCCGCTTTCCCAGGCTGCCCCACACCCCAAGGGAATGTCCACCCTGATCCAGGACAAACTAGATGGCCCCCACCCATGCACCAGGCCTTTATCTTATCTAATAAAAGAGTAATTTGCAAATTGACCATAACTCCAACATAAAAGAGGGCTGCCCCCATGTGGACACAAGATCCCAGGGCCTCTGCTTGGGTCGCTGGGGGTATGTGGCTGGCTTGCAAACCACCACAGGCCGCTTGCCCAGGCTGCCCCACACCCCAAGGGAATGTCCACCCTGATCCAGGGCAAACTAGATGGCCCCCACCCATGCACCAGGCCTTTATCTTATCTAATAAAAGAGTAATTTGCAAATTGACCATAACTCCAACATAAAAGAGGGCTGCCCCCATGTGGACACAATATGGCCAGCAGGGGAGGGCTGTTGGGAGGTTCCAGGCCTGCAAGTGAGGACAGTTGTGGGCAATCAGGCCAGCAGGGGAGGGGAATTGGAAGGGAGCATGCCTGTAAAGAAGAGCAGTTGGGGACTATCAAACCTGAAAGGGAAGGCAATTAGGGGTGACCAGGCCGACAGAGGAGGTAAGTTGGGGGCAAACAGGCTGGTAGGGGAACAGTTAAACATCAATTAGGCTGGCAGGGTAGTGGTTAGGGGGTGATCAGGCTGGCAGGCAGAAGCGGTTAGGGGCAATCAGGGAGGCAGGTGAGCAGTTTGAAGCCAGCAGTCCTGGGTTGTGAGAAGGATGTCTGACTGACCATATAGGCCCCATCCTACTGGGATCGGGCCTAAACAGTCAGTTGGACATCCCTCAAGGGGTCTCAGATTAGAGAGGGTGAAGGCTGGGCTAAAGGACATCCCCCACCTCTCATGCACTAATTTTGTGCGCCAGGCCTCTAGTAGATAATAATGCAGGAAATGGAATGCCTAAATACACTGTCAACTAACTCAATCTAACTAAAAGACATAGAATACTCTGTCCAATCAGAGCAGAATACAGTGTTTTTTAATATACACAGAATATTCACAAAGCTATACCATGTGCTATACAATAAAATAAGCCTTAATGAATGTAAAAGTATGGAAACCATACAAAGTGTGGTCTCCTAACAATAGTTTTACTGAAATAGAAAGATATGTGGAAAATCCATAAATAATTATAAAATTATACAATTTTAAATAAACCATGTATCATATAATAAATCACAATGGAAATAAGACAGTATTGTGAAAGTTGATATATCAATTGTCACAATTTGTAAGATTTTATAAAAACACTAGAGTTCCAGTGCATGTAATATGTGCACTGGTAGAGTTCCTAGAAGTTGCTTCCTAATGCCAGGTGTCTTTCTCAGCATCTAGAAGGGTTCAGGAATATGGAGAAAGCACTGCATGTAAATAATAAAGAAAGAATAGAAATATAATATAAATTTGTAACCCATTGGGGTTGCAGAGGAGCACAACTGTTGTAGCGAACTTCTAAGAATCTCTGGACCTCTTGCTCTTTATTAACACAAACTGCCCTGATGCAAAGTAGATATGCATATCAAAGGCAAAGGTTTAGTATACAGTAGGCATTGTCAGTTTTGGGGGCACTGCCTTTGGTTGTTCAGGTGTTTGGTCAACAAGAGGCAATAGCATGTAGATTAAAATGCCTTCTTATTACCACCAAACCAGCAATGCAAGAATTGCTGAAAGGTCTGCTATAAAAAGAAGAAATAGGAAGCAAAAAAGAACACAGGGGTAAAGAATAAAAATAGCGACAAGTACCTATCAATAATAACTTTAAATGTAAATGGATTAAATGCCTCAATCAAAAGACACAAAGTAACTGTGTAGATAAGAAAACACGACCCATATATCTGCTGCCTACAAAAAACCCACCTCAGAAAAAAAAAGATGCACACAGACTGATGGTGAAGGGATGGAAAAAGATTTTTCAGGCAAATGGAAATGAAAATAAGCTGGGGTAGCAATACTTATATATGACAAAACAGATCTCAAAGTGAAGAATATACCAAGAGATAAGAAAGGCCACTTCATAATGCTAAAGGGATCAATCCAACAAAAAGAAATAACTCAGGTAAACATATACACACCCAATACAGGAGCACCCAAATACATAAAAAAAATCTCCTGGAGGATATCAAGGGAGAGATTGACAGCAATACAATCATAGTAGGAGACTTTAATACCCCACTATCACCATTGGACTAATCTTCTAAAGAAAAAATCAGCAAAAGAAACATCCGTCCTAAGTGACTCACTTTACAAGATGGAATTAATTGACATCTTCAGAACATTTCACCCCAAAACCACATAATATACATTCTTCTCAACTGCACATCGATCATTTTCAAAGATAGACTACATATTGGGTCACAGGCAAAGTCTCTTCAAACTCAAGAAAATAGAAATCCTATCATGCATCTTCTCAGATCACAATGGCATAAAACTAGAAATCAATTACAGAGAAAACAATCAAAAAATAAAACAACTGGAGACTAAATAACATGCTATTAAACAATGACTGGGTTACCAGAGAGATCAAAGAAGAAATAGAAAACATCATGGCAAGAAATGACAATGAAAACACAACAATCCCAAATCTATGGGACATAGTGAAAGCAAACTTGAGAGGGAAGTTCATAGCTCTACAAGCCTACTGCAAAAAAACAAGAAACAATAAATGGTAATAAATGATCTAACCATACAACTCAAAGATATAGAAAGAGAGCAACAAGAAAAACCCAGTGTAAGCAGAAGGAAGGATATGATAAAGATCAGAGCAGAGAAAACAACATAGAGACCCAAATAAATAAATAAATAAATAAATAAATAAATAAAGTAAGAAAGTAAGTAAGTAAGTAAGTAAGTAAGTAAGTAAGTAAGTAAAAATAAAGATCAGCAAGACCAAGAGCTGGTTCTTTGAAAGGAAAAACAAGATTGATGAACCTTTGGTAATAAATGATCTAACCAAACAACTCAAAGAGTTAGAAAGAGAGCAACAAGAAAAGCCCAGTGTAAGCAGAAGGAAGGATATGATAAAGATCAGAGCAGAGAAAACAACATAGAGACCTAAATAAATAAATAAATAAATAAATAAATAAATAAATAAATAAAGTAAGAAAGTAAGTAAGTAAGTAAGTAAAAATAAAGATCAGCAAGACCAAGAGCTGGTTCTTTGAAAGGAAAAACAAGATTGATGAACCTCTAGCCAGGCTCACCAAGAAACAAAACGAGAGACCTAAATAAACAAAATCAAAAATGAAAGAAGAGAAATAATAACAGACTCCACAGAAATACAAATGATTGTTTAAAAAATACTATGAACAACTCTGTTCCAACAAACTAGACAACCTGGAGGAAATGGACATATTCCTAGAAAAATACAACCTTCCAAGACTCAATCAGGAGGAATCTAAACATCTCAATAGGCCAATAACTATGGAAGAAATTAAAGCAGCAGTCATCAAAACGCTTCCAGCAAACAAAAGCCCAGGCCAGACTGCCTCACAAGGGAGTTTTACCAAATATTCAAGGAAGAACTAAAACCTATCCTCCTCAGACTATTCCATAAAATTCAAGAGGATGGAAGACTTCTGAGCTCCTTCTATGAAGCCAGCATCACCCTGACACCAAAATCACATAAAGACAACCCAATGAAAGAGAATTACAGGCCAATATCCCTCATGAACATTGATGCCAAAATCCTCAACAAAATTCTAGCAAATCAGATCCAGCAGTACATCAGAAAGATCATACACCATGACCAAGTAGGATTTATCCCAGCAATGTAAGAATGGTACAATATCTGCAAATCAATAAATGTGATGCATTACATAAACAGATTGACAGATAAAAACCATACAATCGTATCAATTGATGCAGAAAAAAGCATTTGACAAAATCCAACACCCATTTTTCATAAAAACTCTCAGCAAGGTGGGAATAGAAGGATCATACCTCAGCATAATAAAACCCATATATGACAAAGCTACAGCCAACATCATACTCAATGGCCAAACACTAAGACCATTTCTTCTAAGAATAGGAACAAAACAGGGATTCCCACTCTCACCACTCCTATTCGACAAAGTACTGGAAGTATTAGCCATTGCTATTAGACAAAAGAATAAATAAAATGCATCCAAATTGTAAAAGAGGAAGTAAAATTCTCCTTATTAGCAGATGACATGATATTGTACTAAAAAAACTTTAAAGACTCCATCAAAACACTGTTAGACTTAATAAATGAACTCAGCAATGTAGCAAGATACAAAATTAACACCAAGAAATATATGGCATTTCTATACATTGATAATGAACTTACAGAAAGAGAGACTAAAACAGCAATCCTATTTACCATCACACCAAAAAAATTAAGATACCTAGGAATGAAGTTAACTATGGAGGTAAAAGACCGATATGTGGAAAACTAGAGGACACTGAAAAGAGAGATAGAAGAAGATGTAAACAGATGCCAGAACATACCATGTTCATGGATTGGTAGAATCAACATCATTAAAATGTCCATACTACCCAAAGCAATCTATAAATTCAATGCACTCCCCATTAAAATACCAATGGCATATGTCACAGACCTAGAAAGAACTCTCCAAAAAATTCATCTGGAATAAAAAAGACCCCAAATAGACACAGCTATCCTGAGAAAGAAGAACAAAGTAGGTGGGATCTCAATTCCAGATTTCAAGCTGTATTTACAAAGCCACTCTTCTCAAAATAGCCTGGTACTGGCACAAGAACAGACATATATACCAATGGAATAGAATAGAGAACCCAGATATTGACCCAAACAACTATGCTCAATTAATATTTGACAAAGGAGGAATGAACATACAATGGAGTCAAGACAGTCTCTTCAATAAATGGTGCTGGAAAAATAGGACAGATGGATGCAAAAAAATAAATCTAGACCACCAACTTACATGGTATACAAAAAAAATCCTCAAAATAGATAAAGAAATTAAACATAAGAGGGAAAATCATAAAAATACTAGAGGAATTCTTAAGCAGAGAAATCTCAGACATATGTTGAAGCAGTTTCTTCACTGATATCATTTTTAGGGAAATGAAAACTAAAGAGCAAATAAACAAATGGGACTACATTAAAATGAAAACTTTTGCACAGCAAAAGAAACCATCAACAAAACAACAAGAAAGCCCACTATATGGGAGAACATATTTGCAAATGTTATCACTGATAAAGGTTTAATCTTCAACATTAACAGGGAAATCATAAAAATTAATAAAAAGAATGTAAATGATCCAGTAAAAAAATAGGCATCGGACCTAAATAGAAACTTTTCGAAAGAAGACAGAAGAAGGCTAATAGACATATGAAAACATGCTTAAAGTCACTAATTATCCAAGAGATGCAAATCAAAATGACAATGTGGTACCATCTCACACCTGTCAGAATGGCTTTCATGAATAAATCAACAAACGACAAATGCTTGTGAGGATGCTGATAAAAAGGAACCCTTGTGCACTGCTGGTGGGAATGCAGACTGATGAAGCCACTGTAGAAAACAGTATGGAGTTTCCTCAAAAAATTAAAAATGAAACTCCAATTTGACACAGTAATCCCACTTCTAGGAATATATCCCAAGAAACTAGAAATACCAATCAAAAAGGATATATGCACTGCTATGTTCATAGCAACACAATTCACCATAGCTAAGATTTGGAAACAGCCTAACTGCCCATCAGTAGATCAGTGGATTAGAAAATTATGGCACATCTACACAGTGGAATACTATGCTTCTACAAAAAAGGAATTCCTACCATTTGCAGCAGCATGGATGGACCTGGAGAGCATTATGCTAAGTGAAATAAGCCAGGCAATGAAAGAAAAATACCACATGATCTCACTCATTTATGAGAAATAAAGAACATTATAACATGATAAACAAAAAGATAGATACAGAGGTAATAAGTCATCAAAAATACTGTCAAATTTCAGCCAGAAGGCTGGGAAGTATTGGGGAGGTGAGAAAAGAGATCAAATGAAGGACTTGTATGTGTGCATATAAGCACACCAATGGACACAAGACACTGGGGGTGGGTGGGATGAGGATATGCAATAGGGAAGAGAAGTCTGGGGGAAGGTAAATGGGGGAAAAAAGGAGATAAGTGTACTATTATATGTAATATTTTAAAGAATAATTTTTAAAAATGCCCTGAGCTATCTGGTAGCAATCAGTCATTTATGTTTTGGGGAAATGCCTTTAGCCATTCCAGCACTCCAGCAGGCAATAATATATATTCAGCCCTCCTGAATACAGAAGCCCATCAACCTTTTGAGGACTTCTTGCATTTATTACGACATGCTGGAATTAGCTTCTGGTAGCCTGCTGCTGGCCAGTGCCTTCCTCCCTTCCCCAGCTGCCTGTCTCAGCCACCAGACAGGGCCTCCCTCCCTTCCCCTGGTGGGGCTGCTGTCCAGGGTTTCCCTCCCTTCCCAAGCTGGCCCTACCCCATCCTCTGGTTAAACTCCTGGAAGAACTTCGAGGGGACAATTTGCTTACTGTTTTTTTATTATATAGGATGTGTAGAGGGAAATTGCAGCACTAAAGATTTATATTAGAAAAACAGCAATTTCTTAAATCAATGATCTAGGTTTCCACCTTAAAAGTTAGAAAAAGTAGAGGAATATAAAACTAAAATAAGGAGAAGGAAATGATAAAGATAATTGCTTAAATAAGTGAAATAGAAAAGTGACATGCAATGGATAAAACCCAATGAAAACAAAAGAATATATTTTAAAATATCCATAAATTAATAAATCTCAAGTGAAATTGACCATGAAAATAAAATAAGAGAAGGAGATCAATACAGATCCTATAGCCATTAAAATAAGAAAGGGATATTATGAACAACTTGTAACCTTGGATGAAATGGTCAAATTCCTTGAAAGATATTTATCAAATCTCGAGCAAGAAAAAATAGGTAACCTGAATAGGACTTTATATATTAAAGCATGGAATTTACAGTTAAACTTCCTAAAAACCAAACTCCAGGCCCAGATGACATCACTAGTAAATTCTATCAAATACTTAAGGAAAAAGTAATACCTATTCTATAGAACTCTAGAAAACAGAAAAAGAATACTTACTAACTCATTTAAAAAAGACAGCATTTCCCTGATACCAAAACCAGACAAAGTTGTTTTAAAAAAACACACCCCAAAAAACCCTAAAAATCTACTTGCCTCATGAACTTTCATGCCAAAGTTCAGTGAATCCAGGAAGACACAAAAGCAATAATAAATTATGACCAATTTCAGTGTATATTGGGAATTCAATGTTAGTTTAAATTTAAGTATCAAAGTATTTCACCGTACTAACAGGTATAAATATAAGTTTATATGATCCTCTAGGAGATATAGGGGGGAAATTGGCAAAATTCAATACCAATTCATGATAAAAAAAAATTCTCAGAAGACTAAAAGGGACTGATAAAGGGAATCTATTGAAAATATACAAGAGAAAAGTATTTGCAAAGGATTTTCCTGAAATTTACTTGTTTCCAGAACAACTCAATAATTAACAGACAAACATCCTGATTCAAAAATATTTGTACAAGCATTTCAAAAAGAAAAATACATAAAACACCATTGTTACATGAAAAGATGGTGAATGTCATTAATCATCAGGGAATTAAAACAGTAGAGTCCATTACATATCAATCTGAAGAACTAAAATGAAAACACAATTGTTGGTAAGAATGTAGAACAATGAAAACATTCATGTGTGTTTGTTGTGATACAAAATGGCACAGCCAAACTGGAAAACACGTTTAGCCTTGTCTTAAAAGTTAAGCATATTGTTGTTAAATTACTTGGCAATTCCACGTCTAGGCATTTGCCCAAGAGAAATCAAAACACATGTTCATGCAAAAATTGTACACAAGTATTCATAGAAGCAGTATTCATAACAGTTAAAAACTGGTAACTGTTGAATGGATAAATTGTGATTTTTTTCATGCTATGATATACCACTTAACAATGAAAAGGAAGGCACAATTGATACACAGAAGAACAAGGATTACTCTTTTTCCTCCATTGGCCCTTTCTTACCCACCCCCACACCCCACCCCTGGCCTTTACCACACTATTGTCTGTGTCCATGGATTATGCATATATGCATATCAGTTTTTTTGGTTGACCTCTTCACCCCCACCCACCTCTATCTTCCCTCTGAGATTCAACACTGTATTCCAATGTCTCTGGATTTACTTTGTTCATCTGTTTATTTTGTTCACTAGATTCTACATATGAGTGAAATCATGTGATATTTGTCTTTTTCTGACTGGCTTATTTTGCTTACCATAATACTCTCCAGGTCCCTCCATGCTGTCTCAAAGGTAAATAGATCGTTTCTACTGCTGCATAGTATTCCACGGTGTAAATGTATCATAGCTTTTTTATCCGCTCATCTACTACTGACGGGCACTTGTGCTGTTTCCAGATATTAGCTATTGTAAATTGTGTTACTATGAACACAGGGGGGCATAAATTCTTGCTGATTTCTTAGGATATATTTCTGGAAGCAGGATTGCTGGGTCAAATGGCAGTTCCATTTTTTTTTTTTTAGGAAAATCCATACTGTTTACCATAATGGCTGTACCAGCCTGCATTCCAACTAGCAGTGGATAGCATGAATAACTTTTTTGAGGAGGCAAAAAAGGGCTAATTCCACTGATCTCTGATTTTTGGGGGTTAGTAATCTGAATCCATGCCAGCAAGTTCAGTGTACATAGCCTATAATTAAGTCACTACCTCCTTCCCAGATACTGATCTTGCAGAACCTGTTACTGTGAACAGTGCACTGCCCCAGAAGGAGGGTTATTAATGCTGGCACCAGGACAGACCATCAGATATGGTCTGGAGATTCCTGACACCTGGGGGCCTTCTTGTAAGGCTACGGAAAGGACCAGAAGCATAATCCATATTTGAAGGACAAAGACCACAGGGAGATATAAAAAGAAGCCCCATGCATGTTTCTGCACTCAGATTTGGAAAGCTATCCCCTGAGTCCGCCAGTGTATTAAACAGTGTCTTTCCTCTTCTTTAAGGCATCGCTTGGTTTTTCCTTGTTCTTCTGCAACACTTTTAAAAAAAATTCTTTATTGGTTAAGGTATTACATATGTGTCCTTATCCCTCCATGACCTCTCCAACCCCCCTACTCATGCCTTCACCCCCCTTCCCCGATGTCTGTGTCCATTGGTTAGGCTTATATGCATGCATACAACTCTTAAAAGCATTATTCAAATTGAAAGAAGACAGACACAAAGATATACTTAATGATTTCCTTTATATGAAATTCCTGGAAAAGCACACACAGTGACAGAAGTTCATTGATTGCTAATGGCCAGGGAAAGGGTGAAGAAAATGACTATGATAAGATACAAGGGTATTTTTTAAAAGTAAAGAAATATTTTAATAGCCTAATTGTGGTGGTTACTCACTATATGTATTTTTGAAAATTAATTAAAAGTCACATTTAAAATGAGTTAATTTTATCATATATAGATTATTTGCCTCAATAAAGATGATTAAAAAGTTAGTATCTCAATTCTTCAAATAAAAATATGAAACAAAATTAGTTGACAAGATAGTATAATTTTTCAGAACATAAAATCTAGAACCAAACTGTCTGGGTTTTAATCTTGGTTTTGCCACGCACTGTTGTGTGATCTTGGGAAAATTACTTCCAGTCTTCTGCTTCAGTTTCTTCATTTGTATCATGAGAATGATAATAATAGCTGCCTTATAGGGTTCTGTTATCTATAAAAGTAAATACATGTAAAGTACATAAAAGCAACTAGCAGTAAGTGCTCAATTAATGCTCCCTGTACTTAACTGTTTGTTTCTGATTCTGCCACCATAATAATGACATGTATCAGGTTATTTAACTTCTATTTCATTTTCTTCAACTTTAAAAATGTAGGATCCATATAGCTTTCCAGGTTTCTGACACCCTATAGTCTGCAAGGACATGGAGCAATTGTCCTACACTCTCTTAAAAGACATTCTTTGCAAAATTGAATAAGGAAAGGTTTTTAAAAGAAGGAACATATCCTGAAAATATTTTTTGTCAAATAGAAAAATTATTTATTTGGTAGACCTCTTAGGATGATATGTATCCTTTCACTTAAAATAAACCATGTTTTGCTACAGATAGACATAAAATATTAATTTCATCACAACCTGTTTTGACAGTTTTGCCAATAGCACTTTCTTTTGGTACAGCTCTGCTTTCACTTCTGGTAGAGTTTATAATATTGTTTTCAAGATTGAAAAAAAAGCCTCCTTACTTGTTTAACACAATGCAATTCAATAGGTCCACAATTTCCCTAACTGTAGACTACTAAAGTTGTTACACCCAGTTGCTTATAGCTGATCAGCACTTTTACCCTAGATATACCTAGTTTTCCTCTCACTTAGTGGTGATGTCCTTAATAACATAGTGATGCCCAACTAATTAGAGGCCATATGTATCAGGGAGTAGAGTCCTGACAGATATTTGAAAATTATTATGTTTTCCCTACTCAGCATTTCTTCTTTAAAATGACTTATAGGAGAACAAATTACAATCTAATAGATAAATAGGTAAGCACTCAAGAATTACTAGTATAGTGATCAGTTACAGCATAGTATCTAGGTGGAAGGTACATTCTCTTTGAAAATTGTCAAAGGATCCTCAGATTCCTACAAGAATAAAGGGACCTGCTTCAAG
This sequence comes from Antrozous pallidus, assembly GCA_027563665.1. Classification (NCBI taxonomy): domain Eukaryota; kingdom Metazoa; phylum Chordata; class Mammalia; order Chiroptera; family Vespertilionidae; genus Antrozous; species Antrozous pallidus. The sequence goes on from CM050509.1 coordinate 114,970,638, forward strand.
AGCTCCACCAACTTAAGTTTGTGCATATAAATCACACATTTTCCTCCCATAATAAAGTAAGAACCCTGCTTTCAAACCTCTCTCAAAGAGACATCAAGATTAATTTCAATTAGGGAAGAACTAAGATGGCGGCATAGGTGAGCACCTATCTAGCTGTCCACGCAACAATTCTGAAACTACAACTTAACAACGGAATAAACAACGTCCAGAATCACCGGAGAGCTGGCTGAGGGAAAATTCTGCACATAAAAGTAGAGGTGGGACGCAGCGGTGACTCGGGAGCAGTGGTGCGCAGCTTTGAGATTCGGAGCGCGAGAAAGCGGTGAGGGACGGGCAGCAGACAGCAAGCCTGGCTGGTTTTCTCCAGCGGGGAGGGTGGAGGAATCCCACAGCACCGACCCCCCAGTTCCAGACAAGCTCCCAGGTCGGGGAAAGGAGGATCCCGGGCGCGGCTGAGGTCTGTGTGTTTGGGGAGAGTGCACTAGTAAATTGGAGTGCCCAGCTGGGCAGAGAACGCGGGCAGAGAACGCGTGACTCACTTGCTCAGAGACCACCATACTGCTTTGTTTTACACCGCTGAGTGAGACTTTGGCTGTGAAGACTCATTTGGGGAGAGGCAGAGTTGTCTGGCTACGGGGAGACCAGTGGTGGATTTACATTGCCACCCAACACCAAGACCCGTGAGCCGCACAGATAAGCTGACTCCACGAGCCCCATAGACCTGAAGCAGTGCACCACGAAGGGCGGACCTAAGCCTGACACTGCGCACCCATTAGACAGTGAAGCTGTGCGCCAAGTAGGGCGGACCTAAGGCTGACGCCTATAAGGAAGCTGAGCCACTGTTCCTTAGAGGATACCTAACACACACTGCTAAGGAACCAACTCAGGAAAGCAACCACAATGCAGAGAAAAGGAAATAATTCAGCTGTGAAAGAGTTTAAAACCACAGTAATTAGGTTTATGAAGAGGCTACTAGAAAAGGCCAAGAAAATTAATGAGAACTATGCTGAAATAAATAACACCTACAAAGAAATGAACAATGCCTACGAGGATATGAAAAAAGACCAACTAGAAATTAAGCATACACTGACTGAAACAAAAAATATTATACAAAGACCTGAAAGCAGTCCAGACGACTGCAAAAACAAAGTCAAAGATTTGAAATACAAAAAAGCAAAATCCACTCAGCTGGAAAAGCAAGAAGCCAAAAGAGTCCAAAAAATTGAAGATAGTATAAGGGAACTCTGGGACAACCTCAAGCATACCAACATCTGAATTATTGGGGTGCCAGAAAAAGAGAGAGAGCAAAATAATAAAAACCTACTAGAAGAAATAGTGACTGAAAACTTCCCCCACCTTGTGAAAGAAATTGACTTGAAAACCCAAAAAGTGCACAGAACCCCAAAATATAGGAATCTAAAGAGGACCACAGCAAGGCACATCATAATTAAAATGCCAAGAGCAAAAGATAAAGAGAGAATATTAAAAGTAGCAAGAGAAAAACACTTAGTTACCTATAAGGGAGCACCCATACGATTGTCAGCAGATTTCTCAACAGAAACGATGCAGGCCAGACGGGAGTGGCAAGAAATATTCAAAGTAATGAACAGCAAGAATCTACAACCAAGATTGCTCTATCCAGCAAAGCTGTCATTCAGAATTGAAGGTCAGATAAAGTGCTACACAGATAAGAAAAAGCTAAAGGAGTTCACCACCGCCAAACCAATACTATATGAAATGCTGAAAGGTATTGTTTAAGAAGAGGAAGAAGAAAAAGGTAAAAATGTACATTACGAACAACAAGTACACATCTATCAACAAATAAATCTAAAAATCAAGTGAATTAACAACCTGATGATCAAGATAAAATGAGAAATAGAACAAAATCATGGACATAGAGAGGGAATGGACTGATAATGCTTGGTGAGAAAAAGGGTGCGGGAAGTACAGCAAGAGACTGGACAAAAATCATGCAACTATGGGAGAGGACAGAGGGTGGGGGGAGGTAAGGGAGTAGAGTGGGATGGGTACTGGGTGGAGGGGAGCTATTGCGGGAAAATGTAATTAATAAACTGAACAATAAAGGTTAAAAAAGATTAATTTCAATTAATAAAATTTCCTGACATATTCTTTGATTCTGCCTATGACAATTTCTGATGATTGATTGCATGTTTAACAAACAATAAAACATATAGCTATCACGTTCTTGCTAAAACTTGATTTCCCCTCTGGTAATTGTGTGAAGGGAGATGAATGTGATTATGTTTCTTGTCAGCATTTCTTTGAGGGATGTTTTATGCAAAGACAGCCAAGCTCCAGAGCCTAATCCTTTCACGTGCCTGCAGCTGATATAAGTGCTTATTATACTGTTGGGTATTTTGTGTGGTTTTTTCATTGAAAAGAAAAATTCCAAATATTTTTCATTTATAAAAAAGATTAAAGCCTTGCCAATTATAACAACAAAGATGTACTTTGAGGGTATTTTACTAAGTGAAATAAGTCAGAGAAAGACAAATACTATATTATTTCACTTATATGCTTATGTTTGGAATCTAAAACAAACACAGAACAGATTGGTGATTATCAGAGGTAGGAGAATTGGGTGAAGATGGTCAAAAGGCTCAAAATTTCAGTTATAAAATAAATAAGTCATGAGAATGTAATGTACAACCTTGTAGAATAGTATTGCATATTTAAAAGTTGATAAGAGAGTAAAACTTTAAAAAATTCTTTTCATAAGAAAAAACAATTGTAACTATGCATTGTGACAGATATTAACTAGACTTATTGTGGTAATTATTTCTCAATATATAGACATATCTAACCATTATCTTATATACCTAAAACTAATGTATTGTTATATATCAATTATACCTTTTTTAATTTTAAAATGGAAACTCCATATAGTTACTTGCTCTCAGCTCCAATAGGCAGTATTGGAAAGTGCTCTCAGACTACTGGGCTTGGGTATTTTATCTTTGTTGAAATATTCCCATCTCCAAGGTTCTTAGGAGGAACTATCCACCTTGGGACATGGTTCCTTTCTTTAATAGTGGAGTCATGTAGAGGAGTAGATACTTTTCTTTCCTCCAAAGGTATTCATTATTCATTATATAAAAAGAAGTACATAAAGGTGTTTCTACCATATTTGATTCCATGTGACACTAAAATTACAATTCAAACTGTCCTCTGGTATTCACGAAATTGAGACAATCTTAATTGGTAATTCACCCAGATATTAATTATTGAACACACACTGTGTACATCTGACTTTCCTAGGAAGTAAATTGTTGGTGAGATTTCAATATAAGACAGTGATATAATTAAAGGCCCATGAAGGTGATTAAAGAAACTCCAAGATAGAAGATTAAGCTGGGTTGCAACTTTTACATAGCAAATGGACTTTGTAGAGAAATAGAGCATGCTTCATTTTTTTTGTAATTAATCTGGTCTTTGCCCAAGCTATACTTACTTCTTTTTTTAAAATCTTTATTGTTCAGTTTATTGGTTACATTGTTCCCCCCTTTTTTTGCCCTTATGGCTCCCTTCCACCTGGTACCCATCCCACCCTCCGCCCTCACTTACCCCCCCACTGTCCTCTCCCCTAGTTGCATGGTTTTTGTTCAGTCTCTTGCTGCACTTTCCACACCCCTTTTCTCCCCAAGAATTGTCAGTCCATTCCCTCTCCATGTCCATAATTCTGTTATATTCACCAGTTTATCCTGTTCATCAGATTATTAATTCACTTGATTTTTATGTTCATTTGTTGATAGATGTATATTTGTTGTTCATAATTTATATTTTTACCTTTTTCTTCTTCCTCTTCTTAAAGAATATCTTTCAGCATTTCATATAATATTGGTTTGGTGGTGATGAACTCCTTTAGCTTTATCTTATCTGTGAAGCAGTTTATCTGACCTTCAATTCTGAATGATAGCTTTGCTGGGTAGAGTAATCTTGGTTGTAGATTCTTGCTATTCATCACTTTGAATATTTCTTGCCACTCCCGTCTGGCCTGCATCGTTTCTGTTGAGAAATCCGCTGACAATCGTATCGGTGCTCCCGTATAGGTAACTAACTGTTTTTATCTTGCTGCTTTTAATATTCTCTCTTTATCTTTTGCTCTTGGCATTTTAATTATGATGTGTCTTGGTGTGTTCCTCTTTAGATTCCTATAGTTTAGGGTTCTGTGCACTTCTTGGGTTTTTAAGTCAATTTCTTTCACCAGGTGGGGGAAGGTTACAGTCACTATTTCTTCAAGTAGGTTTTCATTATCTTGCTCTCTCTCTCTCTTTTTCTGGCACCCCAATAATTCTGATGTTGGTATGCTTGAGGTTGTCCCAGAGGCCCCTTACACTACCTCCAATTATTTGGATTCTTTTGGCTTCTTGCTTTTCCGGCTGAGTCGATTTTGCTTCTTTGTGTTTCAAATCTTTCACTTGGTTCTTGCAGTCTTCTGGACTGCTTTTAGGTCTTTGTATAATATTTTTTGTTTCAGTCAGTGTATGCTAGTTAGTCCTTTTTCATTTCCTCATAGGTGTTGTTCATTTCCTTGTAGGTCTTGTTCATTTCCTTGTAGTTCTCATTAAGTTCATTGGCCTTTTCTAGGAGCCTCTTGAAAAACCTTATTACTGTGGTTTTGAACTCTATGTCTAGTCGTCTTTTTTCCTCCATTTCTTTCACACCTGATTTCTTTCCATGTCTCTGCATGGTGGCTGCTTTCCTGAGTTGGTCAATTAGCTTTGTGTGGTAGATGTCCTCTAAGAGACAGTGGCTCAGCCTCCCTAGTTACATGAGGTGGATACTCTTACTGCAATCCTTTATGGGTTGTGCAGTATTTTTGAAGTTAGGGCCAGCTTGTTGTTGTTATCCCCAGGAGGGTTTGATCTCCAGGCCAATTGGCTATGAAGGGAAACTGTGTTCAGGTTGGATGAGCAGAATCTCCGCGCTGAGCAGGCAGTGTCAGGGTCAGTTATGCCCTATGTGGCGCGCAGATCTCTGTGTTGGTTGGTAATGGCTGCAGGCACCTCCAAGAGAAAGTCGCCGCTGGTCTCCACCCGTTGCCAGACAACTCTGGCTCTCCCCAAATGAGTCTGCACGCCCAAAGTCTCTCCCAGGGTTGTAAACAAAGCAGTCCTGTGGTCTCCAGAACGAACAAGCAAGTCACGAGTCCGCTCTATGCAGTCGCACAATTCTGTCTCCAAGTTTACGCAGAAACTGCTGTTCCAAGCTACACGCACTCTCCTCAAACTCGGAGACTTCAGCCATGTCCAGGTTTTAGCTTGCCTTTCCCGGGCCTGGGACCTTGAGTGGAAGTGGGGAATCAACTCAGTGGAACGTCTCCGCCCTCCCTGTTGGAGAAAACCAGCCAGGTTTGTTGCTGCCCACCCCTCACCACTTGCACCCGCAAGGCTCCGAACCTCTCTCCGGGCATATCTTCAAGGCTGCGCACCGCTGCTCTTCTGAGTCACAGTGTCCTATCTTTACTTTTATCTATGGAATTTTTACTCAGCCAGCTTTCCGATGATTCTGGATGATGTTTATTTTGTTGTTAAGTTGTAGTTTTGGAATTGGTGTCTGGGGCAGCAAAATAGGTGTTTACCTATGCCACCATTTTGGTTCCTCCTATACTTACTTCTTAAGTGGTGTGTGTGTGTGGGGGGAGGGGGGGCGGAGGGTATAATTAGGTTTAAACTTATCTGATTTCTTATTTAAATAATGTATGCAATAATTATAGATATTGTCAATGCCTCAATTAAATTAAACTATTTCAAAGGCGATAATAAATTCAGAGCATAAATAAATGAAACAGAGACAAAAAAAAACAATACAAAAGGTCAATGAAACCAAGAGCTGCTTCTTTGAAAGGATAAACAAGATAGATTAACCTCTAACCAGGCTTACCAAGAAGCAAAGAGAGAGGACCCAAATAAATAAAATCAGACATGAAAGATGCAAAATAACAACAGACTCCAAAGAAATACAAAAGATTATTTAAAAAAAATACTATGAACAACTCTATTCCAACAAACTAAACAACCTAGAGGAAATGCATATATTCCTTGAAAAATACGACCTCCCAAAACAATCAAGAATAGAAAAAATTTCAACAGGCTAATAACTAAGGAGAAAAGTGAAGCAATCAACAAAAAGCTTCCAGCAAACAAGAGCCTGGGGCCAGACAGCTTCACAGGAGAGTTTTACAAACATTCAAAGAAATAAAACCTACCCTTCTAGAGTATTACAAAAAATTCAAGAGGAAGGAACACTTCCAAGCTCTTTCTATAAAGCCAGCATCACTCTAATCCCAAAACCAGATAAAGAAAGAGAATTACAGTCCAATATTACTGATGAACATAGATGCTAAAATCCTCAACAAAATTCTAGCAAATCAGATTTAGCATTACATTAGGAAGATCACATACCATGAACAAGTGTAATTTGTTACAGGAATGCAAGAATGGTAAAATATCTTCAAATCAAGAAATGTGAAATATCACATGAACACATTGAAATATAAAAATCACATAATCATATAATTGATGCAGAAAATGCATTTGACAAAATCCAACACACTTTTCTGATAAAAACTCTAAGTAAAGTGGTAATAGAGGGATTATACCAAAACACAATAAAAGCCTTATATTATGAACCTACAGCCAGCATCATACTCAATGGGCAAAAATAAAAACATTTCCCCTAAGAACAGGAACAAGATAGGGATGTCCATTTTCACCACTCCTGTTCCACATAGTACTGGAAGTGCTAGCCATAGTGATCAGACAACAAAAAGAAGTAAAAGGCATTCAAATTGGAAAACAACAAGTAAAATTGTCCTTATTTGCAAATGACATGATGTTGTACATAGAAAACCCCAAAGACTCCATCAAAAATTATTAGAACTAATAAATAAATTCAGTAATAGTACTATAGCAGGATACAAAATTAGCAACCTGTATAGAGCACCTGGGAAGGCACATGAGCATTTCTTTAATTATTGTCAGCTGAATCCAGTGGCCATAGACAAAGCCACAACCTGGAAACACTCTTTGCCAAAAGGCAGGAGTGTTGTCAGCTTGAACTTCAGCCCAGGTGCCAGGGGATGGGTTTTATTATTTAAATCCAACTAAGCATCAGGAATGAATCGGACTCGGGCCCACCCAAGAATGCACATAATATCCTTTGTCATGACTTTTAGTAAAACTTCCTGTTTTTTAGTGTATAAAATAAACAGGCTGTATTGTTTCAGGGTCACTGTTCCTGTCCATGTCCATGTCACAGGACCACAAAGTGGTCCCACCCGGCCCTAGATTTTTCCTTTTATCTCTGTGTCTGTCTCTTTCCTTCATTTTCTCAATCCTCCAGCCACTCCTACTCAGGAACTAGACCACTCTTTAGCTGCGCTGAACTCAGAAAAGAGAGAAATATTTACATCACCCGGAAATCTATAGTTTTTTTACACACCAATAATGAAGTCACAGAAGGACAAACTAAAAAAAAATTCCATTTAGCATTGAAACAAAAAAATTAAGATACCTAGGAATAAATTTAACCAAGGAGGTAAAGGACCTCTACTCAGAAAATTACATGATGCTGAAAAAAGAGATCGAGGAAGACATAATCAAGTGGCAGAATATACTGTGTTCATGGATTAGAAGAATGAACACCACTGAAAAGTTTATATTACCCAAAGTAATCTAGATATTCAATGCAATACCCATTATAATACCAATGGCATATTTCAAAGACCTAGAACAAACTTTCCAAAAATTCATCAATAATAAAAAAGACCCCAAACAGTTGCAGCAATCTTGAGAAAGAAGAAAAGTTGGAGGAATCATAATACCAGATATCAAGCTATATCACAAAGCCAATGTTCTCAAAACTGCCTGGTACTGGCACAAGAACAGATATATAGACCAATGATATAGAACAGAGAACCCAGAGTTTAACTCAAGCCATTATGCTTGATTAATATTTGACAAATGGGCAAGAACATACAATGGAGTCAAGACAGTCTCTTTAATAAATGGTGTTGGGAAAATTAGACAAATACATGCAAAAAAATGAAACTAGAACACCAACTTATACCATACAAAAAATAAACTCAAAATGGATAAAGGACTTAAACAAAAGACAGGAAACCATAAAAATCTTAGAAGAAGCCATAGGCAGCAAAATAGCAGACATTTGTTGTAGCAATATCTTTATCGATACAGCTCCTATGACAATGGAAACTAAGAAGAAAATAAATAAATGGCACTATATCAAAATTTTTTTTCCACAGGAAAAAAATCAACAAAACAATAAGAAATCCCACTGCATGGAAGAATATATTAGCCGATGTTATCTCCTATAAGGGTTTAATCTCCAAAATTTACAGGGAACTCATATAACCTAACAAAAGTAAGATAACCAATCCAATAAAAAAATGGGCAAAGGACCTAAATAGATACTTTTCAAAAGAGGACATAGAGAAGGCCAAGAGACATATGAAAACATGCTCAAAGACACTAATTATCAGAGAGATGTAAATCAAAAGAACCATGAGGTACCATCTCACACCTGTCAGAATGGCTATCATCAACAAATCAAGAAAAGACAAATACTGGAGAGAATTCGGAGAACAGGAGCCCTCTTGCACTGCTGTGGGAATGCAGACTGGTGCAGCCACTGTGGAAAACAGTATGGCATTTCATCAAAAAATTAAAAATGGAAATTCCACTTGACACAGGAATCTCACTTCTAAGACTATATCCCAAGAAATCAGAAACACCAATCAGATCAGATATATGCATGCCTATGTTCATAGCAGTTTATAATAGCTAAGATTTGGAAACAGCCTAAGTGTCTCATCAGCAGATGAGTGGATTAGAAAACTGTGGTACATCTACACAGTGGAATACTACTCTGCTGTAAAAAAGAAGGAATTCTTACTATTTGCAACAGCATGGATGGAACTGGAGAGCATTATGCTAAGTGAAATAAGCCAGTTAGAGAAAGATAAATATCACATGATCTCACTCATTTGGGGAATATAATGAACAAGATAAATCGAGGAACCAAAATAGAACCAGAGTCAGAGAAGCAGCGAGCAGACTGCCCAATCTATGAGAGAAAGCAAGGGGTGAGGGGGTAAGAAATCAACCAAAGGACTTGTATGAGGCATATAAGTAAAACCAACAGACACAGACAGGGGTGGGGGTGAGAAAGTGAGGTCATGGGTTGTGGGGTGTGGGCTGCCAGGGAGAGGTCAATGAGGGAAAAAAGGAGATTTATGTAATACTTTAAACAATAAAGAATTTAAATTAAAAAATTAATTAATTAAACTATTTCATTCTTTCAGCTCCTCCTACGTCTTGCTCTTATCTTTAAAATGGATTCCTGGTTAAATGTCTTCTTGGAGGCAGATAGGGTGTGGTTTTTGAAATTGGTGCCCCCTCCCTTCTCTGATATCCAGGACAGAGATAGCCTGTAAGGCAAAAAAAAAAAAATGAGAAAAGACGTTGAAATAAGGGGAAGGTTAAATTTTCATTAAGAACATCACCAAGGAGGATATACTGGGAACCAAATTATCTGAAATAGAATAAGGCAGATGTCCCAAAGAGGGTATCAACCTAATTCCAAGCTTTCAGGCTTCAGTGGCCAGAGTAATGTGTCTTTTTTGCCCTCCCCAAAGAACCAATCCATGAATCTATCATAATCCTCTTTTTCCCTTCTTCCATCTAGTCTCTCTTCTGTATGTATTCAAAGAGTTCACCTTCCAATTGGCAATTCAGAAGAATATAGCAAGAAACTAGAAGTGATTATTTGCATCTAAATGTATTTGGTTGCCTAAGAAGCAGCAATGTGAACAGGGATGGATACAAAAGAAAGCTCTGAATGTGGTGTATGCTACAAGGGATATTTCATATACTTCACTTTTTAGAAAAGAATTGCATTCAAATTATGATATTTGCTAATTTGTGGGAATTTGAAATTCAAAGTAGGAGGAGATCCAGCTTCTTTCAAGCATCATCTCACTGTCATATTGCTCATTCCAAATATCCCACTTCTGGATATTCAACCTAACCTTCAGATTAAAGGCCCCAGAAAGCTCACAGAAGTAATGTTAATATTCAGTTCACTCTGACCCTGGCTAAGGCTGTGGGGAGCTGTCTAAAAACTAATGATAGATATTTTAAAGAAGAAAAAGTCAGAGTTATAAAGCTCAAATAACCCTGGTCAGTTTGGCTCACTGTATAGAGTGTTAGTCTGCTGACTCAAGGGTTCTGGGTTCGATTCGTGTTAAGGGCACATGCCTGGGTTGTGGGATCAATCCCCAGTAGGGGGGCGTACAGGAGACAGCCAATCAATTATTCCCTTTCATCATTGATGTTTCTATTTCTCTCTTCCTCTCCCATCCTCTCTGAAATAAATAAAAATATATTTAAAGCTCGAGTAAAAAGTACTACTAAAAATAAAGGTTAAGCCTGAGAAAGTAGGTTAAACTGTGAATGCCATGGAACAGATATAATTTAAATCAATTTTTCATACATTGAGTACATCAAAATGTAGAAATAAGACTATGTAAAATGCCTGAGTTTATTTGAATTTTCATTTGAAAAAATGGAACAATTAATGTATTCCTCATGATAAATAAATTGAGCTTATGAGATACTAAAGGAATCTGTTTATCTTAACCCAATGTCCAAACATGTACAGAAATTTTATGCTACATTATATTGTCAGAAAAAAAAAGAATTATAGCTATAAGTCATTTGCTGTGGTTAGCTACATACATGACTTAAGCCAAATCACTTTACCAATCTGAGCCAGCTCCAGGGTGATTATGTGGTGATGTGCCAGTTGACATTGCTTCACGTCATAATTGATATAAATAGAGCTGCCTATAGTGCAAATAAATTCCTAGGTAGATGAAGAAATCGAGTTCCTGGGAGTGTCAAAAGGGAAATAAGGAACAGAAAAACAAGAAGTTTGCAGACTGGATTCAAGAATTTGATTGAGCCGAGACAGGTTTGGCTCAGTGGATAGAGCGTCGGACTGCGGACTGAAGGGTCCCAGGTTCGATTCCGGCAAGGGCATGTACCTTGGCAGAGGGGAACATCCCCAGTAGGGGGCGTGCAAGAGGCAGCTGATCAATGTCTCTCACTCATTGATGTTTCTGACTTTCTATCCCTCTCCCTTCCACTCTGTAAAAAATCAATAAAATATATTTTAAAAAAGAATTTGATTGAAAAGAAAGAATTTCTGGGCAAGGATCATAGTTCTAAAGAGGTAGAATAATTCCCAGCATGCCATGTATCTGCCCATTATCTTGACATCTTTCTTATGAGTACTCATTTTTTAATTGAATCAAATCATTTGTACAGTAAAATGTCATAATATGAAATACACAGCTCAACATAATGTTTTTGAGATTCACTCTTATTGTTTCTGAGAATAGCTAAACAAAACTCTCAGCATATTATTCCATTCAAAACCCTGCAGTAAATGACTAGACCAAGTTCTAGCATGGCTTCTAGAGTTTAAGGCCTTGTCCCTAGGATGATCCTAGCCAACTCCTTAAAATTCCTTCCTGAGAAAGCTCAAGACTACCAAGAGAATTTACTGTTTGTTCCAGCTAAATCCTGGTGATAGACAGGCCCTAAAACTTCCCTTAGAGCTATTACTTTAGAAAGTATACAATTATTAATCTTTTTTCTGCCCCTCCGAGATATAAACCTTCCAGCACCCAGTACTGTCTCCTGTAAGATGAGTATTTCTTTGAAATGCTCACATTCAAGGATATGACTCTTGTTCTTTATCTGTCCCCATGTCTGGTAAGGTCTTAACTTTAGTGGGCCCCTTGTGCCAACTTGTACCACGACCTTCTTTCATAAAGACATGTGAAATTTGTTTCTCCCCCAGATAAGTACCACTTTGCAAAGCCAAGTGGTCTAGTCACATGGAGCAAACCCCCTTCTTAGCGGCCTCAGTGCCTTTCCAGCACACTTCAGCCTTCAAAAAGTCTCCTGCTTTTTGTTTCAGTGGCGTTAAGTTCAGGCTCCACTGTGTTCTCTCCCGTATTGCAAGTTATAAGTGAATAAAATTCTGTCTTTATGGCTTTAACTAGTTTCTAATTTGTTTATCTTTCACATTATATGTAGCAAGATTTTTATATTTATTGAATATAATTTCATTAAAGGACTATCTCTCTATCTAATTTATTCATTCTACTATAATAATAGGCTTATAACTAAATCTCTTTAAGAGACATTTATACTAAACTGAGCAAAGGCAATTTGGTTTTGCCCATTTAAAAAATATATATATATATTATTGATTTTTTATGGAGAGGAAGGGAGAGAGATAGAAAGTCAGAAACATCGATAAGAGAGAAACATCAATCAGCTGCCTCCTGCACAACCCCTACTGGGGATGTACCCGCAGCCAAGGTACATGCCCTTGATGCCCTCGACAAGAATCGAACCTGGGACCATTCAGTCCACAGGCTGACACTCTATCCACTGAGCCAATCCAGTTTTAGCAGTTATATCCATTTAATAGATGGTTTTGTTAAATATTGGTAACCTCTAATATTTAGAGATAGAAAGGTCTCCACCAAATGGCATGTCATAAGTCATAGATAGCATTCTACTATACATACCACATATATGAGAAAGTAGGTATAACTTTGTGCTTTCAAACATTTCAGTAAACATTATTGCAAATTTCTGTGTAAGACCAATTTGATACTATTCAGATTTCTCTAAACGTTGCTACATACAAGAACCAGAGCTAATTATAGAGCTGGGGCACCAGTCTAAAAAAGTACAGGACCCTGGCTTCTCAAGATCTCTTAGCCAATTCCTGCAAAGGCAGAAATATAAAATAATTCCTAGCCAATACACATATGTTCAAACCACTCTAGTCAGCAATTAAAATAATTCTTTATATTATACTAATTAACAAACCATCTGTTTATCAGTGATAAAGAGAGTGGAAGGGTACCAGCAGAACCTAAATTTCTGAATACACACTCTGAAATACTAAATAAAGTAGAATAAGCAGCACATACTGGGGTATAGTTTGAAAACCAACACACATACCCATCCAGTGTTTCTCAGTGGTTGAGCACTGACCTATGAACCAGGAGGTCACATTCCTGGGTTTCACTATTGATCCCCAGCAGGGGCCATGCAGAAGGTAGCCAATCAAAGATTCTCTGTTATCATTGATGTTTCTGTCTCTTTCTTCCTCTCCCTTTCCCTCCGAAATCATTAAAAACATATTAAAAAAAACACATGCACATACGCACACACACATTACACAAACCACATTTTAAAAGCAAATTGCATACTGGAAATAAATTTGAAACTGAGACTCAAACATTTTTTGTTCTTATACATTTATTTCCAGTATGCAGATGCAAGATCTTTTTAAAGAAAAGAAACAGGGGCAAAAAGATTGATAGAGAAGCATTGAACAGACTGTCAAACTGCTGGGGGAAGGCTGGGGAGAGTGGGGGGCAGGGGCTGTGGGAGATCAACCGAAGGACTTGTGTGCATGCATGTAGGCAAAGCTGGTGGATACAGGACACTGACTGGGGCGGGGGGGGGCAGGTGAGGACGTGTGCTGGGGATTTCGGGGGCTAAGGGGAGGACAATGGGGGGAAGAGGGGAAGACGTATGTACTGCTATTTGTAGTACTTTGAAGAATAAAAAAATGAAAATATTTCATTTTTAAAAAAAGTAAATTGCAGACAATGTTATACATTTTCTTATAAACACCCAAGTACAACTTGCTAATACAGAACTAAGCTCTACATTCAGGAATTAGCCCAGGGAAGCTTCTCTTCTTGACAGATTGACAGATGGAGGAGTGCCTATAGTTGTTCATTTGGCTAACTACTGGCATGTCCTAGCTTCTGAACCCTGGGCCATCTCTGAAGTTTACTTTTATTTAAAGAACTAAAAGGTGTGAGACAGAGTAATTATTATATTAGCATAGAATATTGCTGGCCTGGAGCCTCTGGCATTTAACCTAAAAGCAATGGAAATGTCTCCTGCATTCATTAGATATTGCCAGACATTCATTGGCTTTGACAGAAATTTTTCTTTCACTGTATCCGCAATTGGATGGTAAGGATCATACAACTGGGAGTTGGAAAACTAGAGTTGGCTGACCCAACTCTACTTCACATGTTTCACTTGGGTTCCAGGCAGGCCAAAGCTCTCCTCATGTTAATGCTTGAGGTGTAAGAGGGAAGAAGAAATGTGTGAGGCCTTATAATGTATAGATTTAAAACTGATTCTCAGTCACTTCACCTACATATCATAGAGTTGACAAGTCAGCAGGTCAAGCTGAAAGTCAAGGGCAGGGAGTTGCCTCTTCCCATGATGAGCTCACTATACAGCTGTGAAGGCAGGGAGAGCTGCAGCACTCGAGCCTGTCACTCCGTTGTCACATTCTCCCCAAAAACCAAATATACTGTTACCTCTCCCTGAATTAAATATTTATCTTTTCATTGTACTCATTAAAACATTATTGACTGTTTCCAAATCTTAGCTATGGTGAATTGTGCTGCTATTAACATAGGGTGGTGCATATATCCTTTCTGATTCGTGTTTCTAGTTTCTTGGGATATATTCCTAGAAGTGGGATCACTGCGACAAATGGGAGTTCCATTTTTAGTTTTTTGAGGAAACCCCATACTGTTCACAGTGGCTGCACCAGTCTGCATTCCCACCAGCAGTGCAAAAGAGTTCCTTTTTCTCTGCATCCTTGCCAATACTTGTTGTTTGTTAATTTGTTGATGATAGCCATTCTGACAAGAGTGAGATGCTAGCTCATTGTTGTTTTGATTTGCATCTCTCTGATGATTAGTGACTTTGAACATGTTTTCATATGACTCTAGGCCTTCTGACTTCTTTTGAAAAGTGTCTATTTAGATCAGTTGCCCATTTTTTGATTGGGTTATCTTATTTTTGTTAAGTTGTATGCGTTTTCTGTATATGTTGGAGATTAAACCCTTATCATTGATGTCATTGGCAAATATCTTCTCCCATGCAGTGGGCTTACTTGTTGTTTTATTGATGGTTTACTTTGCTGTGCAAAACATTTTTATCTTTTTTTAAAAATATATTTTATTGATTTACAGAGCAGAAGGGAGAGGGATAGAAAGTCAGAAACATCGATGAGAGAGAGACATCGATCAGCTGCCTCTTGCACGCCCCCTATTGGGGATGTGCCCTTGCCGGAATCGAACCCGGGACCCTTCAGTCCGCAGTCCAACGCTCTATCCACTGAGCCAAACCGGTCTCGGCCATTTTTATCTTGATGTAGTCCCATTTGTTTATTTTCTCTTTAGCTTCCACTGCCCTAGGAGCAGTATCAGTGAAGTTCTGTCGGCATATGTCTGAGATTTTGCTGCCTGTGGATTCCTCTAGTATTTTCATGGTTTCTCATCATATATTTAAGTCCTTTATCCATTTTGAGTTTATTTTTGTGTATGGTGTAAGTTGGTGATCTAGTTTCATTGTTTTTCATATATCTGTCCAATTTTCCCAACACCACTTGTTGAAGAGGCTGTCTTGACTCCATTGTATGTATGTGCCTTCTTAGTCAAATATTAATTGAGCATAGTGATTTGGGTCAATTTCTGGGTTCTCTATTCTATTCCATTAACATATATATATATATATATTCTTGTACCAGTACCAGGCTGTTTTAAGAACAGTGGATTTGTTTTTTTTTTCTTTCTTTTTAAAAATAAATCTTTATTGTTCAGATTATTCCAGATGTTCCTATCTCCCCCGCCCCCAGAGCTCTCCTCAACCCAATCCCCCACCCCACCATGGCCTTATCCACCGCCACTGTCTTCATCCATAGGTGCATTTTTGTCCAATCTCTTCCCACACTCCTCACACTCCCTTCCCCCTGAGAATTGTTAGTCCACGCCCTTTCTATGTCCCTGATTCTATTACATTCATCAGTCCATTCTGTTAATCAGATTTTTCATTCACTTGATTTTTGGATTTACTTGTTGGTAGGTATGTATTTGTTGACATTTTGTTGTTCATAGTTTTATCTTTACCCTTTTCTTCTCCTTCCTCTTCTTAAAGAATACCCCTCAGCATTTCATATAATCCTGGTTTGGTGGTGATGACCTCCTTTAGTTTTTTCTTATCTGTGAAGCTCTTTATCTGACCTTCAATTCTGAATGATAACTTTGCTGGGTAGAATAATCTTGGGTATAGGTTCTTGCTGTTCATCACTTTGAATTTTTCTTTCCACTACCATCTGACTTGCATAGTCTCTGTTGACAAATCAGCTGACAGTTATATGGGTACTCCCTTGTAGGTAACTGTTTTTCTCTTGCTGCTTTCAAGATTCTCTCTTTGTCTTTTGCCCTTGGCATTTTAATTATGATGTGTCTTGGTGTGGTCCTCTTTGGATTCCTCTTGTTTGGGGTTCTCTGCACTTCCTGGACTTGTAAGTCTATTTTTCTCACCAGTTAGGGAAAGTTTTCTGTCATTATTTCTTCTAATAGGTTTTCAATATTTTGCTCTCTCTCTTCTTCTGGCACCCCAATAATTCTGATGTTGGTACACTTAAAGTTGTCCCAGAAGCTCCTTACACTATCTTCATATTTTGGGATTCTTTTTTCTTTTTATTTTTTCTGGTTGGGTGATTTGTCTCCTTATATTTCAGATCTTTGGTTTGATTCTTGGAGTTCTTTGATCTACACCTTAATTTCTATATATTCTGTATTTCAGAGAGTGTATGCTTAATTTCGTTTGGTCTTTTTCCATTTTCTTGACATTCTCATTAAGGTCCTTGAAGGTCTCACTAAGCTCTTGGGAGGTCTCATCAAGTTTCTCCACGGTTTTTAGAAGATTATTGAGTAACTTTATAAATGTGGTCCAAAACTCTATGTCCGATAATCTGCTTTCCTCCATTTTTTCATTTGTGACATGTTTCTTTGTCTCAGCATTTTGTTGCTTCCCTGTGTTGATGGAGTGGAAGAACTGCTATGCTAGAGACACGCTTATGGAGCCAGACTTGCTTCAATGGGGCTTTGGTGTTCACTGAGTCTGCCTCTTGGATGTGTCACTTATGGATGTGAGTAGTTGAATTCTGGTGTCATCTCACACTGATCTCTAGAAACACTACCTTCTGGGTCTCCAATGGGGTGCAGGTCAGCTACTGTCTGAGGTGATCCAGCAGGAGCTACAGCAAGGTCTGCAGATTTCTCCTCATTTGACCCAAGCTGCAGTATAGGTTAAGCTGTGATTGGGCAGGCCATTTACGTGAAAATGCTCCCTGCATAGCCCAGGTGGGTTTGTCAATTGGGCAGGGTGGAGTCTCAGAAAGTCACTAGACCAGGGCATGGCAAACAGTGATAGCTGCTACTCAGCCATTTCCACATCTCCATGTTTCCAAGTCCCTATGTCCTCCGCTGCCACACAATGAACAATGATTGCCTCAGGGACTTCTTAGAGGGACCCCCTCTCACTTTCTGATGTGATGGCAGACCATCCCATTTCTTCACATAGGAGTCTGGGTTGCTAGCGTCTCCCCAGAAACAAGTTTAGAGTGATCAGAAGTCCGTTTCCCTTCAGGTTGAAAAGAAGCAGCCCCAACGTAACCTGCCGCTAGCCCAGCACACACACCTCTACACCTCTGCTTTTCAGTGCTTATGCACCTTTCAATGTTCCTCTCTCTTTTCATCTAGTTGCAGAACTTCCACTCAGTCAGCTTTCCTGTGGTTCTGGGTCATAGACATTTTGTCTTTTAGTTGCAGTTTTGAAATTGTTGTGCAAGGCAGCAGTTTAGGTGTTTACTTATGCCACCATCTTGTTTTCTCTAACTTATAACATCTTTCAGAATAGTGGCTTTGTAGTACTGTTTGATATCTGGTATTGAGATCCCACCTACTTTGTTCTTCTTTCTCAGGATTGCTAAAGCTATTCAGGGACCTTTTTTAAAAATTCCAGATGAATTTTTGGAATGTTCATTCGAGGTCTGTGAAATATGTTGTTGGTATTTTCATGGGAAGTGCATTGAATTCATAGATTGCTTTTGGTAGTATGGGCATTTTGATGATGTTGATTCTACCAATCCATGTAACAGACAGAGAGTTGGCCGACAGCAGCTGCCCTATATCTAAATCCACCCTAGCACCAGGAATGTTCAGGGCCTACTCAAGAATGAAATAATCCTTTCCACTAATATTTACAAGGTAAACTAAGATTATTGATAGAGTATTAAATTTGACAGTAAAATAGTAATCAAGTTTTCAGGTTAATTTAAATTGGCTAATTGAAATAAGTCAATATTCAAGAAAATTTAATTGTTCTGGACAAAAAGCTGTTCCTAAAGTATTAACTAAAATTTCTATTTGTAGTTCATCTCATAGTAAAATTGCTTAATACGCAATGAACCTAAAGCAGTCATATTTTTGCAAAAAATTAAAATTTAAAGTTATCAAGACTGCATTATTAAATTTACAAACGCCTCCATTAATAAAAAAAAGGGGGGGGACAGTACGGTAATATCATGTAAGGAAAAATATCCTGTAAGTAAATTACAAGTAGAAAATTTTTACTTTATAAAATTAATTTTCATTTGTAATGCTAACAGCAAGACACCCTTGAAAAACACACATGATGTCAAAATAAGACAAAGGAAAAATGTTTGGGCAAAAATAAAAAGGATCCCAAGCAATTTTATAGAAGAGATACCTTTATTAACTTTTGCTCAAGAATATGATTGCATATTTTCAGAAAATAACACCATGTGGATTCCTACAACAGAGAGGAATTTTATAAAAAGGATTCCTTTATTAACTTTTGGTTAAGAATATGTTTGTATATTTTCAGAAAGCAACACCAAGACCATGTGAATTCCTGAAACAGAGAGGAATTGACAGGTCTGCTCCAAAAACAAAGACAAGAGGAGAAACAGTCCAGAGATGGAAAAAGCTGATGACACTTTGCCATGCTGGCAGTCAGCAGCCGTGCGTCACCACAGGTTGCCCAGGACCAAACCAGAGAAGGTCCTACCTGCATTGCCACCATGTGTCCACTATCCAGATATCATCGCTCACATGTACACATAAGGAACTGTTTGACATTGAAACTGGGACTCAGAACTGTTAGACATTGAAATTGGGACTCAAACATTTTTTGTTATTATATGTTTATATCTAGTCTGCAGAGGCAAGATTTTTTAAAGAAAAGAAATGGGAAAAAATAGATTTTGTGGCAAAGAAGCATTAAACAGACTGTCAAACTACAGCAGGAAGGCAGAGGAGGTTGGGGGTGGCGGTTTTAAGAGATCAACCAAAGAACTTGTACACAAGCATATAAGCATAACCAATGGATACAAGACACTGCATGGGGGTAAGTAGGGGCATGTACTGGGAGATATGGGAGGCCAGGCAAAGGTCAATGGGGAAAAAAGGAGACATATATACTACTATTTGTAATACTTTAAACAATAAAAAATTAATAATAAGAAAATAAAATAAAATGATAAAGAGAAGCATTTAAAAATTCAAAAAAATAGTATTGACCAAGAAGGAAACAGAATTTTATTTTTTTATTTTTGAATATATTTTCATTCCCAGGAGGGCTTGTTTGATGCACCACAGGAATCGCATCCCCTTCTAGGCTCAAACTCACACAGGATTATTATACAATTCATCGTAATTCTGCTAACCATGTAATTTCTGGTAAACAGAAAACCATCTCCTTATAGCCAGTTAAGATTATTAAGTTTACTGTTTAAGAGTTTATTACATTATGCCCATTTGTGACTTTAAGGTTATTAGTCAGGAATGAGAATATAGTAGCTGTGACTTAACTTGGGCTGCAGCCATTAATCCCTCACTCCAGGTGGGAGTGAAGGGTCACTTCAGATTCTGATTTTCTTGTGACTGGGTAAAGCTGTGAACTGGAATTCCTCAAACTTCTTTGGGTAATAAAGTCTGCTTGTAGTGCCAAATATATATAGATATAGATATAGATATAGATATAGATATAGATATAGATATAGATATAGATATAGATATAGATATAGATATAGACATAGAAAGAGAGAGAAAGAGAGAGAGAGAGAGAGAGAGAGAGAGAGAGAGAGAGAGAGAGAGAGATTTTATAGAGGAAGGGATTTTATAGAGGAAAGAGAGAGAGAAACATCAACGATGAGAGATAATCATTGATCAGCTGCCTCCTGCATGCTGCCTATTGGAGATTGAGCCCACAATCAGGGAATGTGCCCTTGACTCTTGACCCTTCAGTGTATAGGCCGACACTCCATCTACTGAGGTAAACTGTTTAGGGCAGATACTTTTATTTTTAATGCAATTTTTTTCATTTTGTGTACAAACCTCTTGCAAATATCAGAACCTAATGCAGATATGTTTTATAAAATTGTATTCATTCATTTTACAATCAAATATTGAGTACCTACTATATACATATCAAGTGAAGCAATGCAAGAAACACAAAGATGGGTCAGATGTAGATTATTTCTCGATTATCTTGAGGATTTGGGAGTTGAGGAGGGAAGTGGGGCAGGAGTAGAGGAAATTAAGCAGTGTGGTTAAAACCATCAACTTGGGGCTTAAGCATTCCTACATTGGAGTTTCAGCCCCACCATTTCAGGCAACCTATATACTCTCTGTCTTCCATAGTTTTAACCATTTATATATAGACAAAACAAGACTCATACCTTGTAGGCACAGAATTAAAAATATGTAAGTATGCCCTACACTTATAAGTGTTCAGTTAGTAGCTAGCATAAAACTTTGGGTTACTTTGACCAGATTGGACACATCCTTCCACCTTCATTTCATATTCCATTCTGTTGTCTCAGTAATACTGTACTAATTGCTGTCCAGTTGGCTTTGGAGACAACCTTCACAATAACAAGCTGTAAAAACCAACCACATGGAGTTAAATCATTTTCAGGGATCTGTTCTGTCACAAAACCCATGTAAACAATTTTCAATCATTTTCCTACAGAAACAATAAGCTGGAACAGAATCAGAAAACCTGGATAGAACACGTGTCACAAAGTTGATCCTGTGCCATGTGATACACCACAGTCCACCTAGTAAAGGCTATAGGAGGCTGGAGCAAGGGAGACTGGATGTTTGAACCATCAAGAATGATGGAGGAGTTAAGACAGAAAACAGAAGATCCAGGTGGAAAAGTCTCAGTGATTGGACAGGATGAGGAGAATGTATGATGGGAGTCCTAGATAATGTCATAGATACACACATACACTGGTATGAGGTTCAAAGGAGCAGAGGTTTTATTGTTGTTGCTCAATTAAACCTAAGATTTTTTTCCTCCATGATTCTATATCCAAATAATTTTAAAAATATGTGATTGAGAAATAGTTTGATAACTTGTCTTGTTCTAGAGATATAATGTACATCAATGGTGGTGTCCATTAACAATATTGTGTTGGGTGGGGGACTGCTGGACGGGCCTCCCCTGACCAAGAGGCCCCCTGTGCTGCTGGGTTCTCTTGCAGAGCCACTGGCTCGGAGGGGGACCACGCCATCTTAAAGGGGAAGGACCTGAAAATATACAGCTGCAGGACCCACTGGACAGCTGAAAGCCCCAGAACACTCATTCCCAGTTGACGCATATGTGCAGATTTGGAGGAGCTCTGGGCTTCGCCACTGAAAGGTCAGATTTCACCTGGGGTTGGGTTGGGTGCGCACTGAGGGAGCTGGAGGAGCAGGGTGATCTGTGCCTTAAAAAAGTCCATGGCTGTTGAAGCTGGTGAATGAGGAAGGGAGCCCTCAGAGCTGGTGGCAGAGGGGATTCCTAGAAAACAACCCATTTGGACCTGACAGAGAAGGGCAGCCCAAAAATTTTGGGAGGGTGCTGCCTGCCAAACCCAAGGGGAAAGGGGGTTTGCGCAGACATACATGTGGAACAGGAGTTTGTGCACTTGCATTTTTTCCTCCCCAAATCTCTGCTTCTGAGTGCTAAGCTAGGAACATGGGATCGCCTGTTGGGGGACACCCTGGGAGACTGCAGGGGAGAGCTGTTTTTCTGGAACCTGAGTATTGGAGCAGAAAGTCTCCATTAGAGAGTCAGCTCTGGGACAGCACACAGCCGAAAATCAGTATTGAATACCACAGGGGTAGAGGGATCTTACTTCAGGCTAGAGAGAACCAATAGACACAGAGGTCAATCAGAAACACTGCCGCCCAAGGGCTGAGTCACAAATTGATTCTTATGTGACACAAATTAAAGAATCAATTTTATTACTACTACTATTTCACCTTTTTGAAGTGTCATTTTATTTTCTCTTTATTCTACTTTGGGAGTAGTGTTCTACAGTCTATTTTCATCTAGTTCTTTAGTATCTTTTACTCTACCTCAACTCCACCTTTATGCCACCACTCTCTTGCTAACCTTTCCCTATTTAGTGTCTTATTTCTCTTACCCTTTTCCTGGTTTAAATTTTCCTTATTCTTTCTTTTTACCCCTGTTAAAATTTCACCATACTTATATATCTAATCTCCAACCAACTGCTCCAAGTCCATACACAGCTCTAGCCTCTGTGATTTCACTATACTAAACTGTTTCCTCTCTGTCCTGTTGTTTTTGTTAACTTGACTCTTGATTATATCAATTTTTATGCTTGTTTCTGAGATTGGTTTGCTTATTCTTTTCTTTCAAATTATTTTGTGTGTTTTTTTGTTGTTGTTGTTTGTTGTTGTTCTTGTTGTTTGCATTGTTTTTTGATAGATTTTTGCTTCTCTGTTCCCTCACCTCATTTGGTATGTAGTTTGTATCAATCTCCAGATACTTGTTGCTGGCTTTTGTTGAGATTAGAGGCTGTCCTATAGGAGTTTTCACCCCATATTTATAGTTAACCCCCTTTTCTTGCTTATTCTCTTTATTTTCACTCTTACCTTCTTTTTTCTTTCTTTTATTTCTTTTTCTCTTCTTTCCCTTTTCCCAATTTCATTTTGGCATTCCTTTCCTTCTTTCTTTTTTTTTTTGTGTGTGTTTTCTTTTTCTCTCTCTTCTTTCTCACCTATCCCCTAATTTGCCTTTCTCTGGTGATCACCTTTCTTTGGACTCACCAATACCGTGAATACATTCCTGATCAGTACCTGGTGCATTGCACCTGGTTGTGTTGTATTTTGTGCTTTTAAATCAACGCAAGAGAGAGAGAACTACATAACCAGACACAAAGAACAGAGGCTATGGGGAGACAAAGAAACAGCCCACATATGAAAGAAAAACAAGCCTCACCAGAAAAGGAGGTAAACAACATGGAGGCAAGCAACCTGTCAGAGAAATAATTCAGAGAAATGGTCATAAGGTGGCAGAAAAGAATGGAAGACAAATTTGACAATATGAGTAAGACCCAAGAGAAAATGAAGAAGAACCAAGAGGAAATGAAGAAGAGCCAAGAAGAAATGAAGTGACATCACTGACGTAAAGAACTAAATAGAAAGTATCAAGAGTAGATTAGAAGAAGCAGAGGACCACATCAATGAGTTAGAAGACAAGGTAAGAAAAAATAAATAAG
This sequence comes from Antrozous pallidus, assembly GCA_027563665.1. Classification (NCBI taxonomy): domain Eukaryota; kingdom Metazoa; phylum Chordata; class Mammalia; order Chiroptera; family Vespertilionidae; genus Antrozous; species Antrozous pallidus. The sequence goes on from CM050509.1 coordinate 114,994,194, forward strand.
TAGAGCAGTTTCTTGAAAAAAAAATTAAAAAGCAGGAGGAGAGCCTAAGGGAACTTTGGAACAACATGAAACAATACAACATCCGCATAATTGGGCTTCCAGAAGGACAGGAAACTGAGCAAGGAATAGAAAACCTTTTTGAAGAAATAATGACAGAAAACTTCCCTGATATAGGAAAGAAAAAACCCACACAAATCCAAGAAGTTCACAGAGTCCCAAGCAAAATGAACTTCAAGAGACCAACACCAACGCATATTATAATTAAACTGGCAAATACCAGTGACAAAGTAAGAATCTTAAAAGCTGCCAGAGAGAGACAGAAAGTCACCTACAAAGGGACCCCCATTGAACTAGCAAGTGATTTATCAACAGAAATTCAACAGGCCGGAAGGGAATGGAATGAAATATCCAAAGTTATGTAAAGGAAGGGTCTGAATCCTAGAATACTATACCCAGCAAGGCTATCAATAAAAATTGAAGGTCAAATCAGGAGCATCACAGAAAAAAAAAGGACTAAGGGAATTCATTACCACCAAACTAGCAATGCAAGGAATGCAAAAGGGTATACTGTGAAAAGAAACAGGAAGCAAAGAAGGAACATAGGGGTAAAGAACAAAAATGACAACAAACAAGTACCTATCAATAATAACTTTAAACATAAACAGAATGAATGCTCCAATCAAAAGACACAGCGTAACAGACTGGATAAAAATTATGACCCAAATATCTGCTGTCTACAAGAAACCCACCTCTGAAATAAAGACACACACAGACTGAGGATGAAAGGTTGGAAAAAGGTTCTTCAGGCGAATGGAAATGGAAAAAACCTGGGGTATCAATACCCTATATCCAAAAAATTAGATCTCAAAGTGAGACATAACAAGAGATAAAGGCCACTTCATAATACTAGAAGGAGCAATCCAACAACAACAACAAAATAACTCTGGTAAACATATATGCACTCAATACAGGAGAACCCAAGTACATAAAAAAAAACTCCTGGAGGATATCAAGGAAGAGATTGACAGCAATACAATCATAGTAGGAGACTTTAATACCCCACTATCACCATTGGACAAATCTTCTAAACAAAAAAAATCAGTAAAGAAACATCAATCCTCAATGACTCGCTAGACCAGATGGAATTAATTGACATCTTCAGATCATTTCACCCAAAGCCACAGAATGTACATTCTTTTCAAGTGCACATGGGTCATTTTCAAAGATAGACTATATGTTGGGAAACAGGCAAAGGCTCTCCAAATTCAAGAAGACAGAAATCATATCAAGCATATTCTCAGATCACAGCAGCATAAAGCTGGAAATCAACTACAATAAAAACAATCAAAAAAAATCAAACACATGGAGACTAAACAGCATGCTATTAAACAATGACTGAGTTACCAGAGAGATCAAGGAAGAAATAGAAAACATCATGGCAACTAATGACAAAAATAACACAACAATCCAAAACCTAAGGGACACAGCAAAAGCAGATTTGAGAGGGAAGTTTATAGCTCTACAATCCTACTGCAAAACAACAAGAAACAGTGGTAATAAATTATCTAACCCAACAACTGAAAGAGTTAGAAAGAGAGCAACAAGAAAATCCCAGTGTAAGCAGAAGGAAATAGTAAATATTACAGCAGAGATGAACGACATAAAGACAAAAGAAACAATACAAAAGATCAACAAAATCAAGACCTGGTTCTTTCAAAGGACAAAGAAGATTTTTGAATCTCTAGCCAGACTCACCAAGAAGCAAAGAGAGAGGACCCTAATAAATAAAATCAGAAATGAAAGAAGTGAAATAACAACAGACCCCAACGAAATATAAAGGATTGCTAAAAAATACCACGAACAACTCTAGTCCAACAAACTGGAGTACCTGGAGGAAATGGATATATTCTTAGAAAAATATAACCTTCCAAAATTCAATCAGGAAGAATCTAAACAGATCAACAGACAAATAATTATGAAAGAAATAGAAGCAGTCATGGAAAAGTTTCCAGCAAACAAAAGCCCAGGGCCAGACGGCTACACAGAGGAGTTTTACCAAACATTCAAGGAAGAACTAAAACCTATCCTCCTCAGACTATTCCATAAAATCAAGAGGATGGAACTCTTCCAAACTCCTTCTATGAGGTCAGCATCACCCTAATACCAAAACCAGATAAAGATGACATAATGAAAGAGAATTAGAGGCCAATATTCCTCATGAATATAGATGCCAAAATCCTCAATAAAATTCTAGCAAATCGGATCCAGCAGTACCTCAGAAAGATCATACACCATGACCAACTAGGATTTATCTTAGTAATGCAAGGATGGTACCATATCCACAAATCAATAAATGTGATACATCACAAAAACAAATTGAGAGACAAAAATCACATAGTCATATCAATTGATGCAGAAAAAGCTTTGACAAAATCCAACACCCATTTTTCATAAAAACTCTCAGCAAGGTGGGAATAGAAGGATCATACCTCAACATAACAAAAGCCATATATGACAAACCCACAGCCAACATCATATTCAATGGGAAAAACTATAACCATTTCTTCTAAGAATAAGAACAAAATAGGGATGCCCACTCTCACCACTCCTGTTCAACATAATACTGGAAGTATTAGCCATTGCAATTAGACAAGAAGAAGAAATAAAAGCCATCCAAATTGGAAAAGAAGTAGTAAAGCTATCCTTATTTGCAGATGACATGATATTGTACATAAAAAACCCGAAAGACTCCATAAAAAAATTAAAAGACTTACTAAATGAGTTCAGCAACGTAGCAGGCTACAAAATTATCACCAAGAAATCTATGGCATTTCTATACACTAACAGTGAACTTACCAGAAAGAGAGACTAAAAAAGTAATCCCATTTACCATCACACCAAAAACTTAAATGCCTAGCAATGAACTTAACTAAGGAGGTAAAAGAACTATTCGTGGAAAACTACTGGACACTGAAAAAAGAGATAGGGGAAGATATAAACAGGTGGGAGAACATACCATGTTCATGGATTGGGAGAATCAACATTATTAAAATGCCCATACTACCTAAAGCAATGTATAAATTCAATGCACTCCCTATTGAAATACCAATGGTATATTTCACAGACATAGAATGAACTCTCCAAAAAGTCATCTGGAATAAAAAAAGACCCTGAACAACCACAGCAATACTGAGAAAGAAGCACAAAGTAGGTGAGATTTCAATAGCAGATTTCAAGCTGTATTACAAAGCCAATGTTTTGAAAACAGCCTGGTACTGGCACAAGAACAGACATATAAATCAATGGAATAGAATAAAGAATCCAGATATCAACCCAAATCTCTGTGCTCAATTAATATTTGACAAAGGAGGCATGAACCTAAAATGGGGTCAAAACAGTCTCTTCAATAAATGATTTTGGGAAAATTGGACAGATACATGCAAAAAAAATGAAACTAGACAACCAACTTACACCATACACAAACATAAACTCAAAATTGATACAGGACTTAAACATAAGATGGGAAACCATAAAAATACTAGAGGAGTCCTTAAGCAGAGAAATCTCAGACATGTGCCCTTTGAATGACTTCACTGATACTGCTCCTAGGGCAATGGAAACTAAAGAGAAAATAAACAAATAGAACTATATAAAAATAAACAGCTTTTGCACAGCAAAATAAACAATCAACAAAACAATAAGAAAATCCACTGTATGGGAGAACACATTTGCAAATGTTATCACTGATTAAGGTTTAATCTCAAGCATCCAGAGGCAATTTATAAAACTTAATAAACAAAAAACAAATGATCCAATTAAAAAGTGGGAAACGAACCGAAATAGAATCATTTCAAAAGAAGACAAAAGGAAGGCCCAGAGACATATGAAAACCTGTTGAAAGTCACTAATTGTCTGAGAGATGCAAATCAAAATAATAATGTGGTACCATTTCACACCTGTCAGAATGGCTTTCATCAACAAATCAACAAAGGACAGGTGCTGGCAAGAATGTGGGGGAAAAGGAACCCTCATGCACTGCTGGTGAGAATGTAGACTGGTGCAGCCATTATGGAGAACAGTATGGAGCTTCCTGAAAAAATTAAAATGCAGCTCCCATTTGACCCCATGATATCACTTCTGGCAATATATCCCAAGAACCTAGAAACACAAATTTAGAACGGATATATGCACCACTATGTTCATAGCAGCACAATTTACCATAGCTAAGATTTGGAAGCAGCCTAAGTGCCCATCAGCAGAAGAGTGGATTAAAAAGTATGATACATCTACACAATGGAATACTATGCTATGGTAAAAAAGAAGGAGCTCCTACCATTTGAAGCAACTTGGATGGAGCTGGAGAGCATTATGCTAAGTGAAATTAGCCAGGCAGAGAAAGATAAATATCATATGATCTCACTCATTTGTGGAATATAATGAACGGCATAGACTGATGAACAGGAATGGATCCAGAGACTGCAAAATGTCCATCAGAATGTCAAACCTCAGGGTAAGTATGGTGGTGGCGGGAGTAAGGGGGAAAGTCAATATATATGACCTCTTGAAATAAGGTAAGTAATTTGTGTTTTCACCGCCCTAACAAAGTTTATGTAAATTTATTTAAAAAATTGGCAGCTAGTGTGGAATCGAATTGACATGGCCTAGAACATGTCATTTCCTATGGACACCAGTCCTTAGGCTAGGCTACCCCTAACCCCCTGTGACACCATAATATCCTTACATGATATTATTCTACAATGTCATTATAATTTTTGATATTTTACAACAGCATATTGTACAATCATCCCAAAGAGACTTAAAAAACGACTTCAACCTGTTCATACATGAAAACAATGGGATATCTCTGGGAGTCTTAACCCAGAAATTTGGGCCTTGGCAGAGACTGATGGCCTACCTTTCAAAACAAATTGACCCAGTTGCAGCAGGCTGGCCACCCTGCCTGCAGGCCTTAGCAGCCACCACACTCCTAATCAAGGAGGCAGACAAGCTCATGTTGGGACAAAACCTAAACATCAAGGTGGCCCACTCCATCATTACCTTAATGGACGCAAGAGGGCAGCACTGGTTAATTCAGGCCTGGATCGCCCAGTACCGAGGGCTCCTATGTGAAAACCCACAAGTAAGACTGGAAACAGTAAAAACTCTTAACCCTGCCACCTTCTTGCCAATAGCAGCTGGGGCCCCAGAGCATGACTGCCTGGAGGTGCTTGATGAAGCCTACTCAGGCCAAGCAGAACTAATAGATAAAACACTGCATAATCCTGATTTCATTCTGTACACAGATGACAGTAGTTTCATGAGTGAGGGCAAAATATATGCTGGGTATGCTATAGTTTTGTATTTTGAAACTTTGGAGGCAAAGGACCTTCTTAAGGGATGGTCTGCCCAAAGAGCAGAACTGTGGGCAATAGTGAGGGCATTAGAACTCAGCAAGGATAAGCGGGCCAACATATATACTGACTCATGCTATGCCTTTGCCACTCTACATATACATGGGGCTATATACAAGGAAAGAGGGCTCCTTGCTGCAGGAGGGAAAGGAAGTGAAAACCAAAATGAAATCCTGGAACTGTTAGAGGTAGTCTGGGAACCAAAGGAAGTAGCAGTCATCCACTGCAAGGAGCACTAAAGGGGAAAAGACTCACTGTCAGATGGGAAACCGTCGGGCAGACATTGCAGCTAAACAACCTGCAAGAGAACAAGAAACACCATCCCAAATCAGAACTACCTACACCCCTAAAATATACAGCTCAAGGAAGAGGAATGGGCACAGCAAGAGGGAAGAACTATGACCAAAGAAGGATGGTGGTTAGTCCCAGACCACAGAATCTACACGCCAGAGCAACTAGCCCACTCTGTGGTCCTCCAACAACATGAACTCACCCATCTGGGAAAAACTGCCCTAGAAGCCTTATTGAGCCAGTACTACCTGATTGCTCAACTTCCATCCCTCTGTGCCTTGGTCTCCCAATGCTGTCTCCTCTGTGCTCAAAACAATGCCAGACAAGGCCCCATCAGGCCTACTGGAATCCAGTGCTGTGGCCAAGCACCCTTTGAAGATCTAGAGGTAGACTTGACTGAAATAGGACACAGCAGTGGAATACAATATCTCCTGGTTTTTGTCTGTGTTTTCTCAGACTGGGTCTAAACTTACCCTACATGCAGAGAGAAGGCATGTGGAAGATAATCCCCAACTAAGAGACATCATCCTGAGATATGAAATGCCATTAATTATGGATTCAGACAACGGTACAGCCTTTGTGGCAGAAGTAGTACAGCAGGTAGCTAATACTCTAGCCATCCAATGGAATTTACACACGGCCTATTGGCCTCAGAGCTCAGGGAAAATAGAACACATGGATTCCAAAACTATGTCAGGAAACCAACCTGCCATAGACTGACATACTGCCTTTGGCTCTCCTGCAGGTACATTGTACCCCTCAGGCAAAGATAGGGTTCTCCCCCTTTGAAATTCTATATGGAGACTCCCTCACTAATCAAACTTAAGGAGGACATAAAAGAACTAGAAAACTTAGATATTCAAAAACAATTGCAATGACTAGGAAAACCCTTCCTTAAGGTACATAGGTGGGTAACTGACAGAACACCCATTTCTCTGAGAATAATGGTACATCCCCATAAATCAGGGGACCAAGTCTAGGTAAAAGACTGGAAAAAGGAACTCCTCAAAACAACCTGAAAGGAGCCCTATTTAGTCATGGGCTATGTACTTCCACAGCCCTTAAAGTTGCAGGTCTGAACATCTGGATACACCATCCCCGAGAGCAGATAACCCACCCCTTACATGCTCCTCCATAACCACACCCTTTGCTTCTGTAATCTCACTTGCTTCTTGCATTAGCCAACTTCCCAGGCTGCCATGTGTGTGGAATGACTCCTGAATGCCCGGAAACTTATCATGTATAAAAGAAGGTCAGAACCCTGATGTGGGGCTCAGCATCTGGAGGGAACTTACCTGAGCCAGCACTGGTGCAAAAAAACAGTCCTTTTCTGAACCCCCAAGTGCATTTAGTTTGTCACTTCCCACCAGCCTGATTTCTGCCATGGACTACCCATGCACTATCTAATAAAAGAGTAATATGCAAATTGACCATACCTCCAAACAAGCCACACCCACAGGCATGTCCATCAGCTAATCAGGAGCAAATTATGGAAATAAACCCAACCAAGATGGCTGCAGCTACTGAGAGCAGGAGGGAGGCTTGGGTTTCCCCAGCAATGGAGGAAACCAAGCTTTCCGCCTGCCCTTGCTGGCCTAGGCCCCCACTCAATGCTACAAAGCTTCAATTATAGAAGATATATCCCAACAGAAATGGTGGCAGTAACAGAGCCAGAGAGAGCAGAGGCTACTGAGAGCAGGAGGGAGGCTTGGGTTTCCCCAGCAATGGAGGAAACCAAGCTTTCCGCCTGCCCTTGCTGGCCTAGGCCCCCACTCAATGCTACAAAGCTTCAATTATAGAAGATATATCCCAACAGAAATGGTGGCAGTAACAGAGCCAGAGAGAGCAGAGGCTACGGTTACCTGGGTAATGGAGGAAGCCAAGCTTCTGCACCCCTACCACCTAGGCCTCCATTCTAGGCTACAAAGTTTCAATTATAGAATTTAAATAACAGAAATAGCTGTCCCCATGGAGCGAGTAGAAGGCTTGGCTCCGCTCCAGGCTACAAAGTTTCAGTTGTAGAATGTAAATGAATCCCAGATCCCAGGGCATCCGTTTGGGTCCCTGGATGGCGTGGCCAGCCTGAAAACCACAACAGGCCCCTCGACCAGGCTTCTCCACGCCCCAAGGGAACCCCCACCTTGATCTGGGACACACTCTTCAGGGCAAACCAGCTGGCCCCCTCCCATACACCAGGTCTTTATCCTATCTAGTAAAAGAGTAATTTACAGATTGACCATCACTCCAACACACAAGAAGGCTGCCCCTATGTGGTCAAAGATCCTTCCCTCATCTGGACACAAGATGGCCACCACAAGATGGCTAGCAGGGGAGGGTTGCTGGGAGGTTCCAGGCCTGCTAGGGAGGACAATTGTGGGCAATCAGGCCAGCAGGGGAGGGCAATTGGGAGGTCCAGGCCTGCAAGGGAGGGCAGTTTGGGGCAATCAAACCTGTAGGGGAGGGCAGTTAGGGGTGACCAGGCTGGCAGAGGAGGGAAGTTGGAGGCAAACAGGCTGGCAGGGGAGCAGTTAGACATTAATTAGGCTGGCAAGGTAGTGGTTAGGGGGTGATCAGGCTGGCAGGCAGAAGTGGTTAGGGGCAATCAGGAAGGCAGGCAGGTGAGCAGTTGGGAGCTAGCAGTCCTGAATTGGGAGAAGGATGTTCAACTGCCCGTTTAGGCCCGATCCCAGTAGGATACCCCTTGAAGGGTCCCAGATTGGAGAAGGTGCAGGCTGGGCTCAGGCACATCCCCCACCTCCCATGCACAAATTTTGTGCACTGGACCTCTACTATGTATATAAGATCCCCAATGAATCTCTCTACACCCAACCCCAACCTTCCTCTTGAGATTTCTTAGTCTATTCCTTGCTTCTATGATTCTGGATCTCTTTTTTAAATTATATATCCATTTCAATTTTTAAAAATTTATCTTTACTGATGAAAGTATTAGAGATGTCTACTTGTTTGTTTGTTTGTTTTCTTATTGATCCCCTCCACTCTGCACCCACCTCTCCCCGGCTTTCACCACTCTATTGTCTGTTTCCATGGACTATGCATATATGCATATAAGTTCCCCAGTTAATCAATCTCCACCCAACTCCCACCCCTGCCTTCCCTCTAAAATGTGTCAGTCTATTCCATGCTTCTATGTCTCTGAATCTATTTTATTCATCAATTTATTTTGTTCATTAGATTCCACATATGAGTGAGATCAGGTGATACTTGTATTTCTCTGCCTGGCATATTTTACTTAGCATTATACTCTACAAGTCCCTCAATGCTGTCTCAAACAATAAGAGATCCTTCTTTTTACAGCTGCATAGTATTCCATTGTGTAAACGCACCACAGCTTTTCTTATTCATTCACATACTGATGGGCACTTCGGCTGTTTCCAGGTCTTAGTTATTATAAATTGTGTTGCTATGAACATAGAGGTGCATATATTCTTTCTGAATGGTGTTTCGCGTTTCTTATGAAATATTACTGCAAGTGAGATCACTGGGTCAAATGGCAGCTCCATTTTTAATTTTTTAAGGAAACTATGTACTATTTTGCATAGTTTCTGCACCAGTCTGCATGCCCACAAGCAGAAAAGGGTTTCCTTTACTCCACATCCTCACCAGTACTTTTCATTTGTTGATTTGTCAATGGTAGTAATTCTGACTAGTGTGAGATAATATCTCTTTGTCATTTTAATTTATATTTCTCTGATAATTAGTGGCTTTGAGCATTTTTTCATGAGTCTATTGGTATGTCATTGTTGGAGAAATATCTATTAAGATCCTTTGCCAATTGTTAAATTCGATTATTTAAGTTGTATAAGTTCATTTTGTTAAATTGCACTAGTTCCTTATATATTTTTAGAGATTAAGCCATTATCCAATTTATCTTTGGCAAATATATTCTTCAATAAAGAATATATTTTTTTATCTTTTTTATCTTATTGATAGTTGCTTTTGCTATTAAGAAGTTTTTTTGTTTTGATGTAGTTCCATTTGTTTATTTTCTCCTTTGTTTCCCTTGCCCTCGTACAGTGGTTCCCAACCTATTTTTGGCCATGCCCCACCTAAGCATCTCTAAAATCCTGATGTTTCCACTGTGACATATAATTCTTATTATTCAAAAAGTGAACTTCTACCCTAGCTGGTTTTGCTCAGTGGATAGAGTGTTGGCCTATTAACTCAAGGGTGTTGGGTTTGATTCTGGTCAAGACCACATGCCCAAGTTGTGGGCTCGATCCCCAGTAGGAGGCATGCAGGAGGCAGCCAATTAATGATTCTCCCTCATCATTGATGTTTCTATCTCTCCCTCTACCTTCCTCTCTGAAATCAATAAAAATATATTTTTTTAAAAATCGAACTCCTATTCATATGGAGGAAGCCTAAAAGGCCATTAACTTGGTCTAAACAAGCTTCCAAAGAACGTGGCATGCATGAAAGAGAAAAATAAAAGAATGAAAGTACAGTTGAAGTACCAAGGAAGAAATCACTAAGAAATTGCTGAAACAGTAATAATAATATGAAGTGATATGAATAAAATAGCAAATAAAGTTTTAAAATATAAACCGAGAACTGAAATGCATATATATATATATATATATATATATATATATATATATATATACCATATATGAGGCCCCTAGAACCATAAGAAAAGCAAAAAATTCACTGCTAATAACTCTATTTTCAAATTACCCCCCTTTAAAATCAAATTGCTCCCCCTGTGGGGAATGTGGCCCATGTTGGGGACCACTGCCCATAGGAGATGTATCTATAAACATATTGCTATGAGAGATGTCTAAGATTTTACTGCCTATGTTTTCTTCTAAGATTTTTATGGTTTCACGACTTACATTTAAGTCTTTTATCCATTTTAAGTTTACTATTATGTATGGTGTAAGCTGGTGGTCTAGTTTCATTTTTTTACATGTACCTGTTCAATTTCCCCAACACCATTTCATGAATAGACTGTCTTGGCTTCATTGTATGCTCTTGCCTCCTTTGTCAAATATTAATTGAGCATAATGGCTTGGGTCAATCTCTGGGTTCTCTGTTCTGTTCCATTGATCTATATGCCTGTTCTTATGCCAGTACCAGGCTGTTTTGAGTACAATGGCCTTATAATATAACTTGATATCAGGAAGTGTGATACCTCCCACTTTATTCTTCCTTTTCAATGTTGCTAGAGCTATTCGGGGTCTTTTTTGGTTCCATATAGATTTTTGGAGTGTTTTTTCTACATCAGTGAAAAATGCCATTGGTATTTTAATAGGGATTTTATTAAATCTATAACTTGGTTTGAGTAGTAAGGATATTTTAATGATGTTGATTCTACCAATCTATGAACATGCTGTATTCTTCCATTTGTTTATTCTTCCTTTATCACTTTTTTTTAAGGTCCATTAGTTTTCCAAATAAAGGGCTTTTAACTCCTTGGTTGAGTTTATTCCTAAGTATCTTAATTTTTTGTTGTTGTAATGGTAAATGGGATTGTTTTTTAGTTTATCTTTCTGTGAGTACTTTATTGGTGTATAAATATGCCATCAATTTCTAGGTGTTAATTTTATATCCTCTACATTAATGAATTCATTTATTAAATCTAGTAGTTTTTTGATTCATTCTTTAAGGTTTTCTATATACGATGTCATGTCATCTGTGAATGACAGTTTTATTCCTTCCTTTCCAATTTTGAAGGCTTTTATTTTTTTCTTCTTCTCTGATCACTGTCTCTAGGACTTCCAGTACTATGTTGAATAAGAGTGGTGAAAGTGGGCATGATAATCTTGTTCTTGTTCTTGTTCTTAGGGGAAATAGTTTTAGTTTTTGCACATGGAGAATGATGTTGGCTGTAGATGTGTCACATAGGACCTTTATAATCACTTTGCTGACAGTTTTTATCAAAAATGGGTTTTTGAGCCTGGCTGGCATGGCTTAGTTGTTGAGCTTCGACCTATGAACCAGGAAGTCACAGTTTGATTCCTGGTCAGGGCACATGCTTGGGTTGCAGGCTCATACCTCAGTGTGATGCATGCAGAAGGCAGCTGATCAATTATTCTCTCTCATCATTGATGTTTCTATTTATTTCTCCCTCTCCCCTTCCCTCTGGAAACAATAAAAATATACTTTTCAAAAAATGAGTGTTGGATTTTATGGAAGACATTTTCTATGTCAATCAATATGACCATGTGGTTTTTGTCTTTCAATTTGTTTATGTGATATATCACATGTATTTATTTGCAAGTATTGTACCAGCCTTGCATTCCTTGACTAAATGACACTTGATCATGGTGTACTAGTATGACCTCTTTAATGTATTGATGGATCCAATTTGCTATTTTTTTTAAGGATTTTACATTTATGTTCATCAGAGATGAACATAATTCTTTTTCTTTTTAGTGTCTTTATCTGGTTTTGGAATTAGTCTAACACTAGCTTCTTAAAACAAGCATGAAAATGTTCCTTCCTCTTGTATTTTTTGGAGTAGTTTGAGGAAGATAAGTGTTAGCTATTCTTTGTATGTTTGGTAAAACTCCCCTGTGAAGCCATTTAGACCAGAGCTTTTTTTTTTTTTTAACCAATGCTTCAATTTCATCAGTTGTTATTGGCTTATTTAGGTTTTCTGATTCTTCCCGATTGGGTCTTGGAAGACTGTACTTTTCTAGGAATATGTCCATTTCCTACAGATTGACCAGTTTATTGTAATATAGTTGTTCATACTAATTTTTATAATCCTTTGTGTAGGTCAGTAGTTACTTCATCTCTTTTGTTTCTGATTTGGTTTATTTGGCTCCTCTCTCTTTGTTTCTTGGTGAGACTCTCTAAAGGTTCATCAATCTTATTTATCATTTCAAAGAATTAGCTCTTGGTTTCATTGATCTTTTGTGTGTGGTTTTTTTTTTTTTTTAAGTCTCTATGTCATTTCTCTCCACTCTGATCTTTATTACTTTCCTTCCTTCTAGTTACTCTAGTTTTTTTCTTCTGGTTCTCTTTCTAATTCTTTAAGTTGTAGTGTTAGATAGTTTATTGGAAGTTTTTCTTATTTTTTGATGTAGTCTTGTAATGCTATGAAGTTAACCTCTCAGGACTGTTTTTATTATGTCGTATAAATTTGGGGTTGTTGTGTGTTCACTTTCATTTGTTTCCAGGAAGTTTTTTTTTTTATTTCTTCCTTGATCTCTTTGGTAACTCATTAATTTTTTAGTAACATGCTATTTAGCCTCCAGGTGTTTGAATGCTCTTGAGTGGTTTATTGGAGTTGATTTCTAATTTGATGCCATTGTGATTTGAGAAGATGCTTGATACGATTTCAATCTTCTTGAATTTATAGAGATTTGTTTTGTGTCATAACATGTGGTTTGTCTTTGAAAATGACCCATGTGCACTTGAGAAAAATGAATACTCTGTAGCTTTGAGGTGAAATATTTTGTAAATGTCCATTAATCCCGTCTGATCTAGTGTGTCATTTAGGATCACTATTTCCTTTTCGATTTTTTCCTATTTAAAAAAATATGTTTTTATTGATTTCAGACAGGCAGGAAGGGGGAGAAAGAGAAAGAAACATCAATGATGACAGAGAATCATTGATTTGCTGCATGCTCCATTCTGGGGATCCTGCCCACAACCCAGGCTTGTGCCCTGGGCAACATTCTAACTATTACCTCCTGGTCGATGCTCAACCACTGAGCCACACTGGCCTGGCGTTCCTTGTTGATTTTTTTGTCTGTAAAATATATCCAGTGATGTTAGTGGGATTTTAAAGTCCCGTACCATGACTGTATTGCTGTTGCTCTCTCCCTTAAAATCCTCCAGAAGTTTTTTATATATGTGGGTGCTCCTGCATTGGTTTCATATATGTTTACCAGATATCAATTTCTTAATATTATGAAATGGTCTTCTTCATTGTGTCTTATGATGGCCTTTATTTTGAAGTCAATTTTGTCAGATATGAATATTGATGACCATCTTTTTTTTCATTTCCACTTGCATTGAAAAATTTTTTCCAAACCTTTATTTTCACCGCATGTGAGTCTTTGTTCTGAGGTGTATCTCTCGAAGTCAGCATATATATGGATCATGTTTTTTTTTAATCCATTTAAATACCTTATTTCTTTTGATTGAAACATTAAGCCATTTACATTTAAGATTATTATTGTGTACTTATTTGTTTCCATTTTCATTCTTTATCTCTTTCTCTCTCTCTCTCTCTCTCTCTCTCTCTCTCTCTCTCTCTCTCTTTCTTTCTCTTTTTCTCTCTCTCTGTCGTCATTTCTTCTTCTTCTTACAACAATCCCTTTAGCATTTCTTCTAGTGCTGGATTGATGGTAATAAACTCTTTTAGCCACTTTTTGTCTGTGAAGCTCTTTATTTCACCTTCAATTTTATTTTGAACTAGAGGCTCAGTGCACGAATTTGTGCATGGGTGGGGTCTGGCCAGCCTGTCCCATGGGGGCTGATCAGGGTGGAGCTGGCAAGGGGGAGGGGCTGTAGGAGGTTGGGGGGATGATTGGAGCCCCAATAGGTCCAGTTGACTGCTGAGTGCACATCATAGTGACTGGTCATTCTGGTTGTTCTGTCATTCCGATTGCTTTGCTTTTATATATATAGATGATAGCCTTTCTGGATAGAGTAGTCTTGAATTCAGTCCCTTGGTTTTCATTACTTTGTATACTTCAAGCCACTCACTTCTGGCCTGAAGTGTTTCTTTTGAGAAATTAGCTGACAGTCTAACGGAGCTTCCTTGTAGATAACTTTCGGTCTCCCTCTTGCAGCCTTTAAGATTCTTTCTTTGTCTCCCATGTTTGCCATTTCAATTATGATGTGCCTAGGTGTAGATCTCTTGGTGTTCATCTTGATTAGGACTCTGTGTTTCTGAATTTGAGTGACTTTTCCTTCAGCAGCTCAGGAAAGTTTTTTGCCAATTTCTTTAAATAGGTTCTCTAGTCCTTTCTCAAATTCTTATCCTTCTATTACCCGTAATATGTGAATGTTGTTCCATTTTATATTGTCCATTTGTATTTGTTTGAATGTATATGACAAAACTGCTATACCTCCCAGACTTTATGAGATAGTCTTATGTTGTAGGTGTATTGCAGAACCCAGTGTTGCAGTCTCTTATTATCTCCTGAGCTGTGTGCTCTAAGGATTGCCCCTTTTTTTGAGCTATTTGGTTTTGCCTGTTGTAACTGGATCTTGAATTTTGTTGACCTATTCCTGGATGCTATCTCCTATGAGGCTCAACCCTGACCACATTGTATGAACTACTGTGGAACTGCTGACGGAAAAAAAATAAAACACAACAAAAGAAGAAATGAAAGAAACAAAACAAAAACATACACAAGACCCTATAACAACATAAAAAGCAATCAGCAGAGAAGAGAGAATTAAGAAAGAGAAAAGAGAACAAAATGATAGAAAAAAGAAAAAGAATAAATTAAAAAATTCAAGCAGAAAACAAACAAAAAAGGGGGTAGGAAGAAAAAGGAATATGAATAGTCAGATTAAATAAATATAATAAAAATTAAGAATAGGGGAAGGAATATGGTTTATGATAAAAAAAAAAAGGAAAAAAGGTGTTTGAGAAGGTAAATAGAGTAGAAAGGAGGTACACCCAAAATTAGACAAGGAAAAAGATGAAAAAGCAGGAGTAAAAGAAAACAATTGAGTAGGAAAAGGGAAGAGAAAAATTATATACATGAAAGAAATGGTCAAGACTAAAATAATAACAGATCAAAAAAGCAGATAGAAAAAGAAGATAAAGAAAAAAGAAAGAGAACAGAAAAAAATAAAGTGAAGTAGCATTCATTTCAGCCTACTTTAGTGCCCCATGGGAGCTGCCTTTGGATCCCGCTCTTCTGATGGCTGCAGCTGACTGCCAATTCTGGGCTTCCTGTGAGGTACTAATCACTGTCAGAAACTGTCCTTTGCCTTTCAGCAACCTACTTGAAGCTCCAACTAATACACATTTTGTGTCTGTCTCCTCAGGACTTTGCTGAACACATGCATGGCCAAGCTGTCCTCTAAAGCAGGTTTGTTAGCTGCATGGGGCACGGGGGGTTCAATAAGTTTCCTCAGGTTCACCAGGCACCACTTCCATCTGCCCTCACCCACCAGCCTGCTGTCAATCTTAATCACTCAAAAGTCTGTTTCTGCCCAGACTAGTTTGGCTTAGTGGATAGAGCATCAGCCTGAAGACTGAAGGGTCCCAGGTTCGATTGCAGTCAAGGCCAGGTACCCCATGTACCTTGGTTGCGGGCACATCCTCGGTAGGGCATGGGCAGGAGGCAGCTGATGGATGTTTCTAACTCTCTATCCTACTCCCTTCCTCTTTGTAAAAAATCAATAAAATATATATGTTTTTAAAATGTCTGTTTCTGAAAGGGCTTTAAGGAGAAATGGAAGTCTAGTCCCATGATGAGGAGGTTCGGTTCTGATTTCAGAAAAAGTGGTGAGTGTGTTTCCAAGTCCCAGAGCTACTCCTCTGTGAGGGGCCCAGTATATTATTCTGTCCTTTATTGAGCAGAGATCCTCACATGCCATCTGATGGAATTGGCTGGAAACCTGGAGTTTCTATCAGCTTTCCTGTGCAGGGGAAGCACCAGTCATGTTCCCAGGATAGTGGAACGAACAGCCCAAGCCCCAATCCAGTCATTGATGCTTTCTCAGAATGTTCAAACGGGTAGGCTTGGCCTCTGTGGCTGTCTCCTCTATCAAGAAGCAGAGTGTGTTAGGCAGGGATCCTGATGGTGGGGTGGGCTATATCACCTAAGGCAGGATTTATTCCTTTTCCTGCCCTATGGTTTTTGGGAATGTCTAGCTCTTTCAGGAAAAATGGCCATTTTGGTTTGGGGGGTTACAACCACATGCAAGACTCCATCTTCTTTGTTTCCCCACAATGCTTTCCACTCCAGCCTCTCTTTAGGCACCTTGAGCCCACACTGCCCTCCCTCCGTCAAAGCCTCATGTGAGTAGCAGCAAATGAAATGCCTGTGTTCTGGGTTTAAAAACAAAAGTAAACAAAAAAAATCACGAAAACTAGGCTTTTTTCTCTGACTGGCTCAGGTCTACCAGCTTCCGACTCCCCAGTCAGTGGTCAGCATCCCTGCCACCTTTCATGGCTAGATATTATGTGGACTGCTGGTCTCGGCTCTGGTGCTCTGTGCTGTGGAGACCAGTCTGGGTTCCGGCCTCAATCTTCTGAAGGAAAAGACCATTGCATAGCTGAGAGCTCCACCCTCATTCTCTGCCTGCCATCCGTGGAGCTAGGTCAGCACTTCTCACAACTTTGTCCTTTTTACCAGTCTCCAGGTGTTTTCTGCCCTTCCTTGTTATGAGTCTCCTCCTCAGCTGGACTTCAGTTGGTAATTCCAGATGTATATTCCCCATTTTAGTTTTATTTCTAGTCTGGCCTTGGGAGGAGGTGCAAGAATAGTCTGCCCATTTGACCATCATTTTCTCTCCTCTCTCTGTCTGTATTTTCTTTATGTTATTGATGTGAAACATTAAAACTAACTTAGAGGTAAAGTGATCAAAATCACTTTAATATAATGAGACTCAATGTATTCAAGTTGTAGAGTTTACAGCCTAAAATCATCTTATAAATTATTTACTTCAGTCTCCTCATATGAGTATAGGAGACTTAGGTCAAGTGAGATCATGACTTGCTCCCAATTCCTCAGTTATTATAAAAATCCTAGAGTTACAATATCAGCTTCTGGATTCCCAGCTCCATGCCCTTCCCTTGCTCTGTTGTGCATGCACTTATATTATTACCTTTTCTTTGAACCTAATCATAGAGGGGCCATGAAAGATCACTTAGTGCCCCTGTTCTTTGAGTGAAGAGAACTGTTTTTCACAAACTTTAAACATTTAATTTATGAAGAAACTGACAAAGAGTAAGAGTACTAATCAAATGTCATCCCCAAATTATCATCTTTCTCTTTAAATAAATGAAAGTGACTTTCATTCTTAAATGGAATATTATATCTTGGCACATAAATTCCTTTATAACATAGAAAATTCAACGAAAATTGGGATATAATTTGTCAGCAACATATACATCCTAAAATAAAGAAATCTCATTATTATCTTTGAAAGAGCAGTATCATTAAAATATCTTATGAATTATCTCAATTGTCAAGGATTTATTTAATCCAAATAAATCATTATGCAGTAGAAGTCCCTTCTTCCCCATTGTTTGGGGATTTTTGATGTGAAAAATAAGCCTAGATATATTTCTGCAGAGAAAGAAGCAGACTACTCAAAAATTGGGGGCCATCAGTTTTAAATAGTTTACAAAACAATACACAAAAGTACCAGGAACAATTCTGCCTACACAATCATTCACCAGGTAACTCCAAAGTCTGCTTGAAATAGATTTGGTCAACTGCACATGGATGGCATTGCTACATTATTCAACAAGTGTCTTTTAACACCATGTACTGTGTAATAAATGCACTTTGTAAATTGGGCCTCAGACTGTACCACATTCTGTCTTGGGCCATGCTCCCCTATATCTCTCTGAAAGAGGGTTTTAGAGCAAAGTGGGTTCTAATTCCTGCTCTGGCAGAAGTTAGCTAAACAACTTCTCTCTAATCATCAGTTTCTTTATCTGTAATGTGGGAATAAGAATACCTAGTCCATAAATGTCTTAGGAAGGTAAAATAAAATAATACTTGAAAAATACTTAAAGCAAATTATCTAGAGTAACTGTGGCATTAGAAATGTTTAAGCACCAAATATTATGATTCACTTTGATTAAAATAAAACTATAAACCAAATATTTTAATAGTATTTAATAAGGAAATTTTAGGAGAAATAATTTTTGATACAAATGTTTTTGGGGATGAAGGATACAGGGCTCTTTCTTAATCCTTATTGAAAAGATAATGGAGAAGGTTGGAAATATTTATAAATCAATTATAACTAAGGCACAAGGTATAAATAGCATTATCCATGAATATATTTAACTTAATCTATACATATTTCTTATCTTATTGTAAAATTGATTTGTGCTCAAGTTTGTTGCAAATGGAAAAAATCTCTGGTAACATTCTGTTCTCATTTGCAAAGTTTTATTTTTATCCCTAGTGCCATGTCATCCTTAACCTCAAAATTATAATTACAAAGGGCTTGTTGAATATATTTTTGATAGAAAATATTATCTGTTGGAATATTTATTGAAGGAAATTGTATTTACTCATCACGATTGTGAAGCATATACTAGCCTTCTGATGTTTAGACCAATGTTTGCCTTTGCTAAAAGCGGTAACACATCTACCATATATGTGACATAGATTTACTTGTCCATGAGAAAGCTTTCTAATTTAAAATTTCTCGTTTTGGGCCTCTCTTAAAAAAAAACCATACTTATCACTCTAACACATTCATCTCTAAACAAAACACAGAGATCTTTTTCTCTTAAATGAATGGTAAATAGAAAACCAGTGTGCTCTGGCTAGTGAGTATTTTTATTATTTATTCTCTTTTTGACCATTTGACAACTGCTCTAAAACTGATTGAGTAATATATGTAGATTAATTTTGCCTTCTCTTATGGGAAAACAGAGTTTGACATGCCAGGGCTCAGGATTGAGTTTACTCTCCATCTAGCATCTGAGCTTTTATCTTTATCCTTGTCCCTAAAATTGGTAACACATCTACTATCTATGTGACATAGATTTATTTGTTTATGAGAAAGCTTTTCTAATTTAAAATTCTCCTTCTGGGCTTCTCTTCAAAAAATACACTTGTGACTCTAACATATTCATCTCTAAACAAAATAGATATGTTGTTATAATAATTGCAAACAAATACCAAGGGCCCTCTTAGAATTTGGGCCCAGGTCCATTCTTCCTATTTCCCTTATTTAATACTGGTGTCCTGACCAAACCCCAAATTATGGTTGATGTCAAGTACCTGCTGAGCATTCCCCTCCAAATCACAGTGCCTTTTAGTCTGTCGGCATCAAATAAGATTTTACCCCAAATTTCTCAGACACTTGTCTGTCAAAGGAATGACAACCAAAGACTAGCTTTGGTGATATTTTGCCTCAATTACACCCCACAGTGAATAAAAGTAAGTGTAAAATCTTGCAATTTGAATCATGTAGCTGGTCTTGCTTTTTCCTTTGAGGGCAAGGATCATCCATGCTAAAGACATTGAGACAGAGGGCATTGGGTTAGTAATTGGTTAGCCTCAGGGACAGAAAGGTAAAGAGAAACTCAACTGGTGAACTTCCTATTTCCTCTCATCATCACTATTGGAAACAGCTAGGGTTCAACTGTGACATGAATAAACTATAATTAAAGAGCAAACACAGTCTAACAAGTATAACTCAATTATCACAACATCTACTTGGAGACAGTGTCATATCCGACAGGTTAAGGGTTTAGTCTTATAAGACTGCCTTCACCTTCACTTTAGAATCCAGTCATAACTCCATGTTGTCACCTGTGCTTCTGAATGACCTGCTATATATTGGAGGCTTCTATGATCCCTCCTTGGATTTCATTCATTTGCTAAAGTGACTCACAGAACTCAAGAGAAACATTTAATAGACCACATGGAAGGAGTTGAAAATATACTCAGGATCCAGGTTATATATATGATGGGCAGGGTGATACACTACCTATAATATACTTAACATTCTACACACAGAGACATCTACATATTCACAAGCACATATATATTAGATGTATTTTATTTAAATAGCTAGCTCAAACACTAAATTGGATACAGGAACACTAAAGAACAATGCATAGTCTAAACGTGATCAGCTGATACTCAAATAGGGAGCACATCCTCTAAAGGCAGCTACTGAAAGTAATCTGTTTCTCATTTTTCAATCAACAAACTAAGCTTTGTGAATTAACATATTAAATACCTAATCAGAAGAGGAAGCTGAATTGATGTTTCTGACTTTCTATCCCTCTCCCTTCCTCTCTGTAAAAAATCAACAAAATATACTTTTTTTTAAAAAAAGAGAACTCTCCCCTTTAAAAAAAAAAAGCAGCAACAGAAAAGCAGTTAGTTACCTACAAGGGAGCATCCATTTGGCTGTCAGCAGATTTCTCAACAGAAACTTTGCAGACCACAAGGGAGTGGCAAAAGATATTCAAAGTGATGAATAGCAAGGACCTACAACCAAGATTACTGAACTCAGCAAAGCTATCATTTAGAATTGAAGGTCAGATAAAGAGCTTCACAGACAAGATAAAACTAAAGGAGTTAATCACCACCAAGCCATTATATGTGAAATGTTGAAGGGTATTCTTTAAGAACAGGAAGGAGAAAAATAAATATAAATATAAATAATATGAACAATAAAATGGCAATAAATACATATCTATTAATAATTGAATCTAAAAATCAAAATAAATGAACAAGAAATCTAATGAACAAAATAAACTTATGCATAAAATAGAATCAGAGGCATAGGGGAAAAAAGAATCTAATGATGTTGCTAGATTTTACCCTTTGGAATGAAACCCCAACCTTGATTGATTCCTAAATGGTCAGGTGTACTGCTACTGGTTGAGAAATATGGTCCTTAAACTTGGTTGCACATTAGACATAGACATACTTGGAATTCTTTAAAAAGCTACAAAAGCTCCAGCCACATCTCAGAACAATTAGTTGGGAATATTGGGGAAGCAATCCAGGCATTAGTGGTTTTTAGAGCACCTTAGATCCCTGATGGCAAACCTATGACATGCGTGTTAGCACTGACACGCGTAGCCATTTTCAATGAGACACGGCTGCATGTAGTCGCATACAGAGAAGAATGGGGCCACATGCCAAGAAGGACGATTCATCCTCAGCTACTGCACGGCCAGGTGCAGTAGCCAAGGATGAAACACTTGCTGTAGTGTAGTGTAGACACTCTATAACGGAGGTATGTAGGATAAAACAAAAGAACTCCAGCACAGAGCGTCTAGTTGTGAGTCTTCCGGTTAGGCCATTAGAGGAGCTTTGACCTCACTTTAGGCTGGCAGAGCAGGGAGCAGTGGAATGCCGAAAGGAGGCATCTCTGGGAGCCCTGTGATTACAATTACCAGCAACCACATCACCACAGCAACTATCATCCAATTTACTGTTCCGGGGTGTCCTGGATTTCTAATTGACCATCATTACTGACAAAAGTGAGGGGAAGGCTGGGAGAATCGAGGACCTGTGCTATGGGTGCCGTTTACCGCCATTACAAATAGCAGCAGCCATCTTAATTTATATAAGGAACATCATTTTGCATCAAAGTGCAGACTCCATTTCACCACTATCACTGTTGTGGATCCTTATTAACCCATATTTCTGCTTATTAACCCTGCCCTTTCCTAAAAGACAGTTACATGTGCCATCTTGTGGTCAGTTGGCTAGTTAACCCCTAATTGTCTGTAGGGCTAACAGGCTATCTATAATTCTATCTTCTGTCACTACCCCCTGATGGAGAACCCAAAAAATAAAAAAAATAAAAAACTGGGTTAAGTAAAGGAAGTGATAGTAGCAGTAGCCCACCCTTTCAAGAGACATGGACTGAGATGTATGGCATTAGAGAAAAAAAAAATGGCAGATCATTTTGCATTCTGTGTACTGAAATGGTAGTAAGCAGAATGTGGAATATAAATAGACATTTTGAAACTAATCATTCCCCACTCTTGAAAAAAAAGTGAGGAAGAAAGGAGGGAATACATTTCCAGGCAGCTACACCTTTATAAGAGCCAATCTAATTCCATCCTTAAATTTATAAAACGCTCTACAAATTTAACATCTGCAAGTTTGAGCATTGCTCACCCCAAAGCTCAGCGTGGAAAAGCAGTCAGTGAGGGAGAATTTATTTATTTATTTATTTTAATTATTTTTTTTTTTGCAATATAACTTAGATTTAATAGTAGTACATATGTTTTCCTTCCCCTCTCTCATTTTCCTCCCCCAAGCCTCCCTTAATCCCCAGCACATGTTTACATCTGCCTCCATCTACACTCCAGTGTCTTTCATTCATTGGTTATGCTCATGTGCATGCATGCAAGTCCTTCGGTTGATCTCCCCTGGCATCTGCCCCCCACACTCCCCAGCCTACCCCCTGTAGTTTGACAGCCTGTTCAATGCCTCCCTGCCTCTATATCAATCACTCTCCCCTGTTTCTTTCCTTCAAAAATATCTTGCCTCTGCATACTTGAAATAAATGTATAAGAACAAAAAATGTTTGAGTCTCAGTTTCAATGACCAACTGTTCTGAGTGCCAGTTTCAATGTCAAATAGTTCTTTATGTGTACATGTAAGCAATGGTGTCCAGATGGTGGACACACTGTGGCAATGCAAGTTCCATCCTCTCTGGTTTGGTCCTGGGCCGCCTGCAGCCATGCACAGCTGCCTACTGCTAGCATGGGAAGGTGTTGTCAGTGTCCCCCATCTCTGGACTGTCCTTGTGACTGGAACAGACCCGTCAGTTCCTCACTGTCGCTGGAACCCACATGGTCTTGGACTTGTTCTCTGAAAACACACAAACACATTCTCAACGAAAAGTTAACAAAGGGATCCTCTCTGCAAATTAGACTTGGGATTCTTTTTATTTTTGCCAAAATGATTTTCCTTTGACTTATTTTGACACCATGTGTGTTTTTTCATGGGTGTCCTGCAGTTGGCTTTACAAATGGAAGTCACTTTTCTGGAGTAAGAATTTTCTAGATGGATTTTACTTACAGGATATTTTTCCTTACATGATATTACCCAACTATAACCCCCTTCTTTGATTAATGGGGGCTTTTGGAAATTTTATCTTGCAGTCTTGGTAATTTTAAATTTTAATTTTTGCACACAAATATGACTGCTTTAGGTTCTTTGGCTGTTAGGCACTTTTACAGTGAGATAAACTACTAATAGATATTTTAGTTAATGTTTTAGGAAAAGCTTTTTGTCCAGTACGCTTAAATTTTATTGAGTATTCACTTATTTTACTGGGCCAATTTAAATTAATCTGAAAACTTGATTACTATTTTACTGTCAATTTTGATACTCAAGCAGAAATCTTAGTTTACCCTGTAAATATTAGTGGAAAGTATCATTTGCTTTCTTGAGAAGATCATGAGCATTCCTGATAATAGACTGAATTTAGATATTGAGCAGCTATTGCTGGCCGAGTCTCTGTCTGCAACATGGGTCCCAGTCTGAGCTGAGCATAGGAGGCAAAGAAGCCGTGGGGGCAGGAAACCTGGAAGGTTTATGGGTGAGGGTCTGTGTCCCACCTCTGTTGACCTTTTAGTTCTCTCCTGTTGGCCCCTCTGTGACTGTGACTGTCTTAGGTTGTTCCTTCCCTGAGGAATCTTACCCGTCTCTGGCTAACCAGCCATCCTCCAGGGCCAAACAGGGTGAAACGAGGTTCAGTTCTGTCTCCTCTGTAGTCTATGCCCCCGTGGACTCCACATCCACCAACTGCCTTGTGGTCCCTTCGCCTGCGGGCCAGGTCCCTATACTGATCACATATCTCAGGGGATCCAGGTTTCTTCTCCAGTGAGGACCCAGCTCACACCATTGGGTGAGAGACAGATCCATGGTGCCAGCGACCCAGAAACTTCTGCCACCACTTGAACTAAAAGCTCAGGCAACATCTGTGTGTATTTGGATAGTAAGAAGAGGGTCCCTCTTGGCAACAAAAGGGCAAGATGGGCCAATATAGAATGCTAGAGTGCCTTCCCAGTGCCATAATTCCTTCTGAAAGGTATTAATTCCTTTCCTATCCTTTTTTAAATTGCTGCCCAACATTCAAAGAATTAGTTTGTAAGTTTATTTGGGATAATTGTATAATATGCTGTTGTCAAATATCAAAACATCTAATGACATTGTAGAATAATATCAGGAGAGGGTATTATGGTGTCACAGGAGGTTAAGGAGGGTCTAGCCTAAGGACTGTTGTCCATAGGAGATGACAAGCTCTAGGCCCTGTCAATTCAATCTCAAACTAGTTGCCAATTTTTAAATAATATTATATAACCTTTGTCAGGGATATAAAAACACAAATTACTTACCTAAGTTCAAGAGTTCAAATATATTGACTTTCCCCCTTACTCCCACCACCTGCCACTTACCCTGAGGTTTGACATTCTGATGGACTTTTCTCAGTCTCTGGATTTGTTCTTATTCATCAGTCTATGTCATTCATTATATTCCACAAATTTGTGAGATCATGTGATATTTATCTTTCTCTGCCTGGCTAATTTCACTTAGCATAATGCTATCCAGCTTCATCCATGTTGTTGCAAAAGGTAGGAGCTCCGTCTTTTTTACCACAGCATAGTATTCCATTGTGTAAATGTACCATAGTTTTTTAATCCACTCATCTGCTGATGGGCACTTCGGCTGTTTCCAAATCTTAGTTATGGTAAATTGTGCTGCTATGAACATAGGGGTACATATATCCTTTCTAATTCGCGTTTCTAGTTTCTTGGGGTATATTCCTAGATGTGGAATCACTGGGTCGAATGGGAGCTCCATTTTTAGTTTTTTGAGGAAACTGCATACTGTTCTCCACAGTGACTGCACTAGTCTACAATCCCACCAGCAGTGCAGGAGAGTTCCTTTTTCTCCACATCCTTGTCAGCACTTGACGTTTGTTGATTTATTGATGTAAGCCATTCGGACAGGTGTGAGATAGTACCGCATAGTCGTTTTGATTTGCATCTCTCGGATAATTAGTGACTTTGAGCAAATTTTATATGTCTCTGGGCCTTCCTTTTGTCTTCTTTCGTGAAGATTCTATTTAGGTCTGTTGCTTATTTTTTAATTTGGTCATTTGTCCTCCTTTTATTGAGTTGCGTGAGTTGCCTGTAGATGCTAGAGATTAAACCTTTATCACTGATAACATTTACAAATATGTTCTCCCATAAAGTGGGTTTTCTTGTTGTTTTGTTGATGGTTTCTTTAGCTGTGCAAAAGCTTTTGATTTTGATGTAGTCTCATTTGTTTATTTTTTCTTTAGCTTCCATTGTCCTAGGAGCAGAATCATCAAAGAAGTTCTTTTGGCATATGTATGAGATTTTTCTTCCTGTAGATTCCTCTAATATTTTTATGGTTTCCTGTCCCCTGTTTAAGTCCTGTATCCATTTTGAGTTTATTTTTGTGTATGGCGTAAGTTTGTGCTCTGGTTTGAGGATTGATATTTCTTTACTGATTTTTTGTTTAGAGGATTTGTCCAATGGTGATAGTGGGGTATTAAAATCTCCTATTATGATTGCATTGCTGTCTATTTCTCCCTTGATATCCTCTAGGAGTTTTTGTATATATTTGGGTGCTCCTGTATTGGGTGCGTATATGTTTACCAGAGTTATTTCTTGTAGTTGGATTGCTCCCTTTAGTATTATGAATTGGCCTTCTTTATCTCTTGTTATGTCCTTCACTTTGAGATCTAATTTTTCAGTTATAAGTATGGCTACCCTAGCTTTTTTTTTCATTTCCATTCGCCTGAATAACTTTTTTCCAACCTTTCACCCTCAGTCTGTGTGCGTGTTTTTTTTTTTTTTTGAAGGTGGGTTTCTTGTAGACAGCAGATACATGGGTCGTGTTTTCTTATCCAGTCTATTACCCTATGTCTTTTGATTGGAGCATTTAAACCATTTACATTTAAAGTTATTATTGATAGCTATTATATGTTGCCAGTTTTGTTCTTTACCCCTGTGTTCCTAATTTGCTTCCTATTTCTTTTTACAGCAGATCCTTTAGCATTTCTTGCATTGCTGGTTTGGTGGTGACGAATTCCCTTAGTACTTTTTTGTCTGTGACGCTCTTGATTTGACCTTCAATTTTGATTGAGAGCCTTGCTGGGTATAGTATTCTAGGATTCAGACCCTTCCTTTGCATGACTTTGTAAATTTCATTCCACTGCCTTCTGGCCTGATAGGTTTCTGTTGAGAGATCACTTGTTAGTCTGATGGGGGTTCCTTTGCAGGTGACTTTCTGTCTCTCTCTCTCTGGCAGCTTTTAAGATACTTACCTTGTCATTGGTGTTTGCCAATTTAATTATAATGTGCCTTGGCGTAGGTCATTTGGTGTTTATTTTGCTTGGGACTCTGTGAGCTTCTTGGATTTGTGTGGGGTTTTTCTTTCCTATATCAGGCAAGTTTTCGGTCATTATTTCTTCCAACAGGTTTTCTATTCCTTGCTCAGTTTCCTGTCCTTCTGGAATCCCAATTATATGGATGTTGTTTTGTTTCATGTTGTCCCAAAGTTCCTTTGGGCTCTCTTCCTGCTTTTTAATTTTTTTTTTCTAGAAGCTGATCTACTTGGGTTTTTTTGCTACCTGGTCTTCTAGCTCACTGATGTGATCCTCTGCTTCTTCTAGTCTACTCTTCATACTTTCTATTGAGTTCTTAACTTCAGCAATGTCACTTTTCATTTCTTCTTGGCTCTTCTTCATTTATTCTTGGCTCTTCATCATTTCTTCCTGGGTCTTCCTCATTTCCTCTTGGTTCTTACTCATATTATCAAATTTGTCTTCCAATCTTTTCAGCCACCTTATCACCATTTCTCTGAATTCTTTCTCTGACAAGTTGTTAACTTCCATTTCGTTTACCTCCTTTTCTGGTGATGCTTGTTTTTCTTTCATATGTGGACATTTTCTTTGTCTTCCCATGGTCTCTCTTCTCTGTGTGTCTGGTTATGTGGCTCTCACTCTCCTGCATTGATTTAAAGGCACAAAATACAACACAACCAGGTGCAACGCACCAGGCACTGAACTGGAATGTAGCCACAGTAACGGTAATTCCAAATAAAGGTGATCGCCAGAGAAAGGCAAATTCGGTGATAGGTGAGAAAAAAGAAAGAGAACCCCCCCACACACACACACACATACACTCACAAAAAAGAAAGACAGGAATGCCAAAATGATAATGGGAAAAGGAGCAGAAGAAAAAAAAGGAGTAAATTATAAATGTGGGTTGAAAACTCCTATAGGACAGCCCCTAATCCGAACCAAAACCCGCAACAAGTACCTGGAGATTGATACAGATTACATACAACTACTAATATCAAGGGAGGTGAGGGGACACAGAAGCAAAAATTTATCTCAAAAACAATGCAAATGAGGACAACAAAACAAGAAACAACACAAAAAATAAAAATAACCCCCCCTACAAGACAAACCAAAATAAAAGAATAAGCAAATCAATCTCATAAACCTGCTTAAAAAATTGATATAATCAACAGTCAAGTAAACAACAACAACAGGACAGGGATAAAAACACTTTAAGATAGTGAAGTCAGAGAAGCTAGAGGTTTATATGGACTTGGAGTAGGTGGTTTGATATTAGATATATAAATGGGGTGAAATTTTAACAGGGTGTAAAAAGAAAGAATTAAGGTAAATCTAAAGCAGGAAAAGTGTAAGGGAAATAAGGCACTAAATAGGGAAAGGTTAGCAAGAGAGTGGTGGTATAAAGGTAAAGTTGAGGTAGAGTAAAAGATACTAAAGAGTAGAAGAAAATAGACTGTATTCCCAAGGTCGAAGAGAAAATATAATCAATTCCCTGTGTCACACAAGAGTCAATTTGTGATTTGTTCCCTGGGTGGCAGTGTTTCTAGATTGACTTATGGGTCTATTGGTCCTCTCTATCCTGAACTAAAATTTTGCTGTCTCTGTGGTATTCAATAGTGCCTCTCTAATGGTGACTGCTGTTTTAGCAGCCAGGACCCTCCCAAAATCTTCCAGGTCTCCCTCCTCTGTCAGGTCCAAATTGGTTGTGCTCCAGGGATTAACTCTGCCACCAACTCCAAGGGCCCTCTCCCACGTTTACCAGCTCCAACAGTCACAGATTTTATTTCAGGTGCAGATCTCAGGGCTTTGAGTTCCAAGGCGCAGATATCCCAGTCTGCCAGCCCCCTCAGTTTCTCAACCAAAGTACCCCCCAGGGAAATCTGACCTTTCCGTGCTGGAGTTTAGAGCTCCCTGGACTCTGTGCAAGTCTGCACCAACTGGGCACCGGTGTTCTGGGAGTCTCAGCCATCCAGCTGGTACTACAGCTATATATTTTCAGGTCCTTCCCCTTCAAGATGCCGTGGTCTGCCTCCACTCGCCTCCTCGCACAGTTGGCTCAGGGAGAGAACTCAGCAGTACTGGGGCTGCTCAGGCTGGGGAAGCCAGCCCCGCAGTCCCCTATCTTCTCCCGGAGCACAGCTGTCCCCCTACTTGCCAACCAACGCTCCCTGCGCGACCTTCAGCTGCTCCCTCCCTCTGCCCTGTGAGCAGATTCAGATCGCATCCCTCTGTTCCTCCACCATTTTTTTTATCCTCTTCTTCGATCTTCTTGGCTCTTCATTTCTTCTTGGGTCTTCTTCATTTCCTCTTGGTTATTCTTCAATTCCTCTTGGTTCTTACTCATAATGACTTCTATTCTCTTCAGCCACCCTATGACCATTTCTCTGAACTCTCTCTCTGGCAGGTTGCTTGCTTCCATTTCTTTACCTTGTTTTGTGGTGAAGCTCGTTTTTCTTTCAGCTGTGGGCTATTTCTTTGGCTCCCCATGGTCTTTCTACTCTGTGTGCCTTGTTATGTAGTTTTCACTCTCCTGTGTTGATTTAAGGGCTCAAACTACAACACAACCAGGTGCAACACACCAGGCACTGAAGAAGAATGTATTCCCAGTATTGGTAACTCCAAATTAAAGGTGATTGCCAGAGGAAGGCACATTAGGTGATAGGTGAGAATGAAGAGAGTAAGAGAAAACACACACACACAAACACACACATGAAAGAAAGAAAGAAAGAAAGAAAGAAAGAAAGAAAGAAAGAAAGAAAGAAAGAAAGAAAGATAGGAATGCAAAAATGAAATTGGGAAAAGGGGATGAAGTAAAAAGAAAGAAAAGAGAAAAAAACTATAAATATGGATTGAAAAACTCCTATAGGACAGCCACTAATCTCAGCAAAATCCAGCAATAAGTACCTGAGGATTGATACAAACTGCATACAACAGCTAATATCATGGGAGGTGAGGGAACACAGGAGCATAAATCTATCAAAAAATCAATGCAATCAACTTCAAAACAAAAAACAATGCCAAAAAACCCACAAAACAAATTAAAAGAAACAAATAAGCAAACCAATCTCACAAATATGCATATGATATAATCAACAGCCAGGTAAACAACATCAGCTGGACAGAGAGAAAACCAAATTAGGATAGTGAAATCAGAGAAGCAAGAGGTGTGTATGGACTTGGAACAGGTGGTTGGAGATTGGATATAAAAGTGGGGTGAAATTTTAACAGGGGCTAAAACGAGAGAATAAGGAAAATCTAAAACAGAAAAAGTGTAAGGGGAACAAGACACTAACTAGGGAAAGGTTAGCAAGAGAGTGGTGGCATAAGGGTGAAGTTGAAGCAGAGCAAAAAGATACTAAAGGGTAGATGAAAATAGACTATAACACTAATCCCAAAGTAGATTAAAGATGAAATAAAATGGCACTTTAAAAAAAGGTTAAATAGTACTAGAAATAAAATTGATTCCTTAATTTGAGTTACACAAGAGTCAATTTGTGATTCAGCCCCTTGGTGGCAGTGTTTCTGGATTGACCTCTGGGTCTATTGGTCCTCTCTAGCCTGAACTAAAATCCCGCTATCTCTGTGGTATTCAATACTGATTTGTGGGAATGGGCTGCCCAGAGCTGCCTCTAATGGTGACCACCTATTATGATCCCCAGCCTCCAGAAAAACAGCTCACTCCTGTGGTCTCACAGGTTATCCCCCACCAGGGGATCCCACGTTCCTGGTTTAGCACCGAGAAACTCGGATTAGGAGAGGAAAGGACTCAAGTGTGTGAACTCAAGTTCTGCTCGTATGTCTGCATGAAACCCCTTTCCCCCTTGGGTTTGGCAGCCAGCACCCTCCCAAAATTGTTAGGCTGGCCTTCTCTGTCAGGTCCAAATGGGTTGTTTTCTAGGAATCCCCTCTACCACCAGCTCCAAGGGCCCTCTTCCACGTTTACCAGCTCCAACAGCCACGGACTTTTTTTTCAAGTGTGCATCTTCTTGCTTTGCAAGTTCCCCTAACACCAGGTGAAATCTAACCTTTCAGTTTTGGAGTGCAGGGCTCCTCGGAATCCGCTTCTGCGCCAACTAGGAACTGGTGTTCTGGGGGTCTCAGCAGTCCAGTGGGTACTGCAGCTGTTTATTTTCAGGCCCTTCCCCTTCAAGATGGAGCAGTCCACCTCCAACCCAGTGGCTCTGCGAGAGAACCCAGCCACACCAGGGCTGCTAGGTTAGGGGAGGCAAATCCAGCAGTCCCCCTCCTTATCCCGAAACCCAGCTGTCTCCTAACTTGCCAACAAACACTCCCGGCGCGACCCTTTGCTGCTTTTTCCGTCTGCCCCAGGACACAAATCATTATGCTTCCTTCTGTTCCACCTCCATTTTTTTCTCGTTCAAAAAAAATGAGAATTTATTAAAGAAACTCTCCTAAAATGTGCACCACTTCTATTTCACGATATGCAGAATAAAGATGCAATTATTAAGAGAAAATCTGAGTTACCACTCAGTAGAAATATCATAAAAGACTAGATAATGAGACTGAACACAAACATACAACATCAATTAAAGAAAGACATAAGTAATTGTAAATATTTTTCGATCTCTTTTGATGAAACTACTGATGTCACATCACACGTTCAGTTGGCCATTATTGGTTGATATTCTGATGGTCTCACAATGAGAGAAGAGTGCCAACAAGTACATCTGGAAATGAAATATGTAAGGTTGTTATACAAACATTCCATGACCTAAGCATTGAAATCTGTAAAGTTGTGTCAGTGACGACAGATGGGGCCCCAAACATGGTGGGGGAAAATGTCAGATTTGTCAAATTGTTTATGGAAGCTATTGGACATTTGATTGTGCCTTTTCATTGTATTATCCATCAGCAGGTTTTATGTGCCAAGGCAGGATTCACCAACTTAAAGGACTTAATGTCAGTTGTTGCAAAAGTAGTTAATTTAATAGCTGCTCGCCCCCTTCACAAGCGATAATTTTTTGCACTTTTACTGGAGGTTGATTCCACCTACAGTGGACTGCTGATGTACAATAATGTAAGATGGCTGAGCCGAGGCAAAGTTTTTGAGCACTTTGTGGAGTACTTTGAAGAACTTAAAGTATTTCTTGAGGATAAGGATCTGGGAAACTTTTCTCAGCTCAATGATGATAAGTGGGTCAACACCCTGATATGTTTTACAGATATCTCTGTTCATATTAATGAACTGAACTAAAGTTACAAGGTTTTGGCAAAAGTATTGATGTTATGTTTGGATACATAAAAGCTTTTGAAAGTAAACTTAAAATTTTCAAGTGAGATGTAGAAACTAAAACTTATAAGTATTTTCCTCTAGTAACAAAGTATTTTGAGAAGGCCAGTGCAGCTGTACAAAATGAAATGGAATCCTTGCATATAAAGTACCAGCATGGAAAAAGATGGTGGCAGGTCAGAAGGACGCGTAATCATTTGTGTCCCGGGGGAGACGGGGTGAGCAGCGGAGGGTTGCGGGGGGAGTGTTTGTTGGCCAGTGGGGGGACAGCAGTGCTTTGGGAGAAGGAGGGGGACTGCTAGATTAGCCACCCTTAACGGAGCGGCTCCGGTGCGGCTCGGTTCTCTCCCGGAGCCTGGCTCAGAGGCGGCTGCGCCATCTTAAAGGGAAAGAGCCTAAAAATTTTACAGTTGCGGTAACCACTGGGCGTCTGAGACTCCCACCTCCTCCCCAACATCGGTTCCTAGTTGGTGAAGAAGTGGACTCCGAGGAATCTTGTGCTCAGCCACAGAAAGGTCAGGTTTCTCCGAGGGCTAAGGGAGCTGGTAACACAGGGAGATTCGCGCCTGGCGAAAAAAGAGGAAAAACGCGTGGCTGTTGGAGCCGGCAAATGTGGAAGAGGGTCCTCGGAGCTGGTGACAGGAGGGGGGGATACATAGAGGGCGACACATTTGGACCTGAAGGAGAGGGCCAGCCTGGCAGTTTTGGGAGGGAGCGGGCTGCCAAACCCAAGGGGAGAAAGTGTTTCACGCAAACATACGAGCAGGACGTGAGTACGCGCGCCTGCGTTTGTCCTCTCTAAATCCGAATTTCTCACCACTGAAAGAGGAAGGGGAGATCCCCTGGTGGAAGAGAACCTGGGAGACCGCAGGGGCGAGCTGTTTTTCTGACGGTGGGGATCAGAACAGGTCCTCACAATTAGAGAGGCAGCTCTGGGGTAGCCTATTTCCACAAATCAGTAGTAAATACCATAGACATAGCGGGATTTTAGATCAGGCTAGAGAGGACCAATAGACCCGGAGGTCAATTCAGAAACACTACCACCTAGGGGCTGAATCATAAATTGTCTCTTGTGTAACACAAATTAAGGAATCAATTTTATTTCTACTACTATTTAAAATTTTAAGTGCCATTTTATTCCATCTTTATTCTACTCAGAGATTAGTGATATATAGTATTTTTTCATCTACCCTTTAGAATCTCTTTAATCTACTTCAACTTCCCCCTTATGCCAGCACTCTCTTGCTAACCTTTCCTTAGTTAGTGTCTTATTCCCCTTACACTTTTTCTGGTTTAGATTTTCCTTATTCTCTCTTTTTAGCCCCTGTTAAAATTTCACCCCACTTTTATATCCAATCTCCAACCACCTGCTCCAAGTCCATACACATCTAATGCTTCTCTGACTTCACTATCCTAAAATGTTTTTCTCTCAGTCCTGCTGATGTTGCTTATATTTTATGCATATTTGTGAGATTGGTTTGCTTATTCTTTTCTTTTAATTTGTTTTGTGGGGCGGGAGTTGGCATTGTTTTGTGTATTGGTGATGTTTACATTGTTTTTTGATAGATTTAAGGTTCTATGTTCCCTAACCTCCCTTGATATTAGTTGTTGTATGTAGATTCTATCAGTCTCCAGGTACTCGTTGCTGGGTTTTGCTGGGATTAGTGGCAGTCCTCTGGGAGGTTCCAACCCATATTTATAGTTTACCCCCTTTTCCTTTCTTTTTACTCCTTCCCCTTTTCCCAACTTTATTTTGGCATTCCCTTTTTTTTCTCTTTCTTTCTTTCTTTCTTTCTTTCTTTCTTTCTTTCTTTCTTTCTTCCTTTCTTTCTCTTTCTTTCTTTCTTTCTTTCTTTCTTTCTTTCTTTGTGTGTGCGAGTCTGTTTTCTCTTACTCTCTCTTACCCCACTTATCACCTAATTTACCTTCCTCTGGCAATCACTTTTAATTTGGAGTTACCAATACTGTGAATACATTCTTCTTCTGTGCCTGGTGTGCTGCACCTGATTGTGTTGTAGTCTGAGCCTTTAAATCAACACAGGAGAGTGAGAACTACATAACAAGACACACAGAGAAGAAAGACTACGGGGAGACAAAGAAATAGCCCACCAATGAAAGAAAAACAAGCCTCACCAGAAAAAGAGGTAACCGAAATGGAAGAAAATAACCTGTCAGAGAGAGAGTTCAGAGAAATGGTCATAGGGTGGATGAAGAGAACAGAAGCCAATACATGTAAGAACCATGAGGAATTGAAGAGGAATCAAGAGGAAATGAAGAAGAGCCAGGAAGAAATGAATAAGAAATATGAAGAAATGAAGAAGAATTATGAAGAAATGAAGAAGAATTATGAAGAAATGAAGAAGACCCAAGAAGAAATGAAAAGTGACATTTCTGAGGTAAAGAACTCCATAGAAAGTATCAGGAGTAGACTAGATGAAGCAGAGGACCGCATCAGTGAGCTGGAAGACAAGGTAGGAAAAAACACTCAAGTAGAGCAGCTTCTTGAAAAAAATAAAAATAAAAAGCAGGAGGAGACCCTAAGGGAACTTTGGGACAACATGAAACAAAACAACATACGTATAATAGGGCTTCCAGAGGGACAGGAAACTGAGCAAGGAATAGAAAACCTGTTGGAAGAAATAATGACAGAAAACTTCCCTGATATAGGAAAGAAAAAACCCACACAAATCCAAGAAGCTCACAGAGTCCCAAGCAAATTAAACCCCAAAAGACCTACACCAAGGCATGTTATAATTAAATTGGCAAACATCAACGACAAAGTGAGAATCCTAAAAGCTGCCAGAGACAGACAGAAAGTCACCTACAAAGGAACCCCCATCAGATTAGCAAGTGATTTCTCAAAAGAAACTTATCAGGCCAGAAGGGATTGGAATGAAATATACAAAGTCATGGAAAGAAAGGGTCTGAATCCTAGAATACTGTACCCAGCAAGGCTATCAATCAAAATTGAAGGTCAAATCAGGAGCTTCACAGATAAAAAAGGTCTAAAGGAATACATTACCACCAAACCAGCAATGCAAGAAATGCTAAAGGATCTGCTGTGAAAAGCAATAGGAAGCCATGAAAGAACATAGGGGCAAAGAACAAAAATGGCTACAAATAACTATCTATCAATAATTACTTTAAATGTAATTGGTTTAAATGCTCCAATCAAAAGACATAGGGTAATAGACTGGATAAGAAAACATGACCCATATATCTGCTGTCTACAAGAAACCCACTTCCAAAAAAAAGATGCACACAGACTGAGGGTGAAAGGATGGAAAAACATTCTTCAGGCGAATGGAAATGGAAAAAAAGCTGGGGTAGCAATACTTATATCCGACAAATTAGATTTCAAAGTGAAGGATGTAACAAGAGATAAAGAAGGCCACTACATAATATTGAAAGGGTCTATCCAACAAGAAGAAATAACTCTGGTAAACATATATGCACCCAATATAAGAGCACCCAAATATATACTAAAACTCCTAGAGGATATCAAGGGAGATACAGACAGCAATACTATCATAGTAGGAGACTTTAATACCCCACTATCACCATTGGACAAATCCTCTAAACAAAAAAATAGCAAAGAAACATCAATCCTCAATGAATCACTAGACCAGAACGAATTAATTGACATCTTCAGATCATTTCACCCCAAAGCCACAGAATATACATTCTTTTCAAGTGCCCATGGGTCATTCTCAAAGATAGACCATGTGTTGAGTCATAGGCAAAGTCTCTCCAAATTCAAGATGATAGAAATCATATCAAACACATTCTCAGATCACAATGGCATAAAGCTGGAAATCAAGTACAATAGAAACAACCCAAAGAAATCAAACACATGGAGACTAAACAGCATGCTATTAAACTATGACTGCGTTACTATAGAGATCAAGGAAGAGATAGAAAACATCATGGAAACAAATGACAACGACAGCACAACAATCCAAAATCTATGGGACACAGTGAAAGCAGTTCTGAGAGGGAAGTTCATAGCTCTGCAAACCTACTGCAAAAAACTAGAAACAGCGGCAATAAATTATCTAACCCAACAACTCAAAGAGTTAGAAAGAAAGCAACAAGAAAAGCCCAGTGTAAGCAGAAGGAAGGAAATAGTAAAGATCAGAGCAGAAATAAATGACATAGAGACCAAAGAAACAATAGAGAAGATCAACAAAACCAAAAGCTGGTTCTTTGAAAGATTAAACAAGATTGATGAACCTCTAGCCAGAGTCACCAAGAAGCAAAGAGAGAGGACCCTAATAAATAAAATCAGAAATGAAAGAGGTGAAATAACAACAGACCCCATTGAAATACAAAGGATTGTTAAAAATTACTATGAACAACTATACTCCAACAAACTGGACAATCTGGAGGAAATGGATATATTTCTGGAAAAATATAACCTCCCAAAACTCAATCAGGAAGAATCTAAACAACTCAATAGACCAATAACTGTGGAAGAAATTGAAGCAGTCATCATAAAGCTTCCGGCAAACAAAAGCCCAGGGCCAGACGGCTTCACAGGGGAGTTTTAACAAACATTCAAGGAAGAACTAAAACCTATACTCCTCAGACTATTCCAGAAAATTCAAGAGGATGGAACACTTCCAAACTCCTTCTATGAAGCTAACATCACCCTAATACCAAAACCAGATAAAGATGACACAATGAAAGAGAATTATAGGCCAATATCCCTCATGAATATAGATGCCAAAATCCTCAATAAAATTCTAGCAAATCGTATCCAGCAGTACATCAGAAAGATCATACACCATGACCAAGTAGGATTTATCCCAGGAATGCAAGGATGGTACAATATCCGCAAATCAATAAATGTGATACATCACATAAACAAATTGAGAGATAAAAATCACATAGTCATATCAATTGATGCAGAAAAAGCATTTGACAAAATCCAACACCCTTTCTTGATAAAAACTCTCAACAAGGTAGGAATAGAAGGATCATACCTCAACATAATAAAATCCATATATGATAAACCCACAGCAAACATCATACTCAATGGGCAAAAACTACAACCATTTCCCTTAAGAACAGGAACAAGACAGGGCTTCCCACTCTCACCACTCCTATTCAACATAGTACTGGAAGTATTAGCCATTGCAATTAGACAAGAAGAAGAAATAAAAGGCATCCAAATTGGAAGAGAAGAAGTAAAGCTATCCTTATTTGCAGATGACATGATATTGTACATAAAAAACTTGAAAGACTCCATAAAAAAGCTAATAGACTTAATAAATGAGTTCAGCAATGTAGCAGGGTACAAAATCAATGCCAAGAAATCTATGGCATTCCTATACACCAATAGTGAACTTACAAAAAGGGAGACTGAAAAAGCAATCCCATTTACCATCACACCAAAAAAATTAAGATACCTAGGAATAAACTTAACTAATGAGGTAAAAGACCTATTCGCAGAAAACTATAGGACGCTAAAAAACGAGATAAAGGAAGATGTAAACAGACGGAAGAACATACCATGTTCATGGATTGGGAGAATCAACATAATTAAAATGTCCATACTACCCAAAGCAATCTATAAAGTTAATGCATTCCCCATTAAAATACCAATGGCATACTTCACAGACCTAGAAAGAACTCTCCCAAAATTCATCTGGAATAAAAAAAGGCCCCGGATATCCACAGCAATCCTGAGAAAGAAGCACAAAGTCGGTGGGATTTCAATACCAGATTTCAAGCTGTATTACAAAGCTACTGTTCTCAAAACAGCCTGGTACTGGCACAAGAACAGACATATAGATCAATGGAATAGAATAGAGAATCCAGATATCAACCCAACCAACTATGCTCAATTAATATTTGACAAAGGAGGTATGAACATAAAATGGCATCAAGATAGTCTCTTCAATAAATGGTGTTGGGAAAATTGGATAGATACAAGCAAAAAAATGAAACTAGACCACCAACTTACACCATACACAAAAATAAACTCCAAATGGATACAGGACTTAAACGTAAGAGAAGAAACCATAAAAACATTAGAGGAAGCTACAGGAAATAAAATCTCAGACATATGCCAAAAGAACTTCTTTGATGATACTGCTCCTAGAGCAATGGAAGCTAAAGACAGAATAAACAAATGGGAGTACATCAAAATAAAAAGCTTTTGCACAGCTAAAGAAACCATCAACAAAACAACAAGAAAACCCACTGTATGGGATAACATATTTGCAAATGTTATCAGTGATAAAGTTTTAATCTCAAGCATCTATAGGCAACTCACACAACTCAATAAAAGGAAGACAAATGATCCAATAAAAAAATGGGCAACAGACCTAAATAGAACCTTTTCTAAAGAAGACAAAAGGAAGGCCCATAGATATATGAAAACTTGCTCAAAGTCTCTAATTATCCGAGAGATGCAAATCAAAACAACTATGCGGTACCATCTCACACCTATCAGAAAGGCTTACATCAACAAATCAACAAATGACAAGTGCTGGCGAGGATGCGGAGAAAAAGGAACTCTCCTGCACTGCTGGTGGGATTGTAGACTAGTGCAGACACTGTGGAGAACAGTATGGAGTTTCCTCAAAAAACTAAAAATGGAGCTCCCATTCAACCCAGTGATCCCACTTCTAGGAATATACCCCAAGAAACTAGAAACGCGAATGATAAAGGATATATGTACCCCTATGTTCATAGCAGCACAATTTATCATAGCTAAGACTTAGAAACAGCCTACGTGCCCATCAGCAGATGAGTGGATTAAAAAACTGTGGTACATCTACACAATGGAATACTACGCTGCGGTAAAAAGAAAGAGCTCCTACCATTTGCAACAACATGGATGGAATTAGAGAGCATTATGCTAAGTGAAATTAACCAGGCAGAGAAAGACAAATATCACATGATCTCACTCATTTGAGGAATATAATGAATGACACAGATGATGAACAAGAATGGATCCAGAGACTGAGAAAAGTCCATCAGAATGTCAAACCTCAGGGTAAGTGGCAGGTGGTGGGAGTAAGGGGGAAAGTCAATATATTTGAACTCTTGAACTAAGGTAAGTGATTTGTGTTTTTACATCCCTGACAAAGTTTATATAAAGTTATAAAAAATAATTGGCAGCTAGTTTGAGATTGAATCAACATGGCCTAGAGCATGTCATCTCTTATGGACACCAATTCTTAGGCTAGGCCCTCCTTAAACTCCCGTGACACCACAATACCCTTACATGATATTATCCTACAATGTCATTATAATATTTGATATTTGACAATAGCATATTATACAATTATCCCAAATAAACTTACAAACTAATTCTTTGAATGTTGGGCAGCAACTTAAAAAAAGGATAGGAAATCCCTTTCAGAAGGGATTAAGGCACTGGGAAGGCATCTGAATATTCTATATTGGCCCCTCTGGCCCTTTTGCCAAGAGGGACCCTCTTCTTATTATCCAAATACACACAGCTGATGCGTGAACTTTCAGTTCAAGCTGTGGCTGAAGTCTCTGGGCAGTTGGCACCATGGATCTGTCTCTCGACCAGTGGTGTGAGCTGGGCCCTCTCTGGAGAAGAAACCTGGGTCACCCGAGATATGTGATCAGTACCGGGACCTCGCCAGCAGGCGAGGGGACCCCATGGCAGGTGCTGGACGTGGAGGTCACGGGGGCATAGATTACAAAGGAGATAGGACTGAACCTCACATCACCCTGTTTGGCCCCAGAGGATGGCTGGTTAGCCAGAGACGGGTAAGATTCCTCAGGGAAGGAACAACCTAAGACAGGCACAGTCGCAGAGGGGCCAACAGGAGAGAACTAAAAGATCAACAGTGGTGGGGCACAGACCCTCATCCACAAACCTTGCAGGGGCTTGAATTCTCACCCCTCCACGGCTGCTACGCCTCCCACACACAACTCACACCGGGACCCAGGTGGTAGACAGAGACTCGGCCAGCAATAGCTGCCCTATATCTAAATTTAATTTATTACAAGGAATTCTGAGGACCTACTCAAAAATGCAAATATTCCTTTCCACAAGTATTTACTGGGTAAACTAAGATTTCTGCTTGAGTATTAAA
The DNA here is from genome assembly GCA_027563665.1 of Antrozous pallidus. Lineage (NCBI taxonomy): Eukaryota > Metazoa > Chordata > Mammalia > Chiroptera > Vespertilionidae > Antrozous > Antrozous pallidus. The sequence continues at coordinate 115,034,246 of CM050509.1, forward strand.
ATTGACAGTAAAATAGTAAAAAGTTTTCAGATTAATTTAAATTGGCCAAGTGAAATAAGTGAATACTCAAGGAAATCTAACTGTACTGGACAAAAAGCTTTTCCTAAAACATTAACTAAATTATCTATTAGTAGTTCATCTCACTGCAAAATTGCCTAACATCCAAAGAACCTAAAGTAGTAATATTTGTATGCAAAAATTAAAATTAAAAATTACCAAGACTGCAAGATAAAATTTCCAAAAGCCCCTATTAACCAAAAAAAGGGGTGTGGGGGACAGTGAGGTAATATCATGTAAGGAAAAATATCCTATAAGTAAAATACATGTAGAAAATTCTTACTCCAGAAAAGAAAATTCCATTTGTAAAACCAGCTGCAGGACACCCATCAAAAAAAACACACATGGTGTCAAAATAAGCCAAAGGAAAATCATTTAGGCAAAAATAAAAAGAATCCCAAGTCTATTTTGCAGAGAAGATCCCTTTGTTAACCTTTGGTTGAGAATGTGTTTGTGTGTTTGCATAGAACAACTCCAAGAACATGTGGGTTCCTGCGACAGTGAGGAACTGACGGGCCTGTTCCATCCATGAGGACGGTCCAGAGATGGCGGACGCTGACGACACCTTGCCATGCTAGCAGTCGGCAGCTGTGTGTGGCTGCAGGCGTCCCAGGCACATACCAGAGAGGACGGATCTTGCATTGCCACGATGTGTCCACCATCTGTATACGATTGCTGACATGTACACATGAAGAACTATTTGACATTGAAACTGGGACTCAGAACAGTTGGACATTGAAACTGACACTCAAAAATTTTTTGCTCTTATACGTTTGTTTTCAGTATGCAGAGGCAAGATATTTTTGAAGAAAAGAAACAGGGGAGAGTGATTGATATAGAGGCAGGGTGGCCTTGAACAGGCTGTCAAGCTACAGGGGGAAGGCTGGAGTGGAGGGGAGGCAGATGCTGGGGGAGATCAACCGAAGGACTTGTATGCATACATTGAGCATAACCAATGAATGAAAGACTCTGGGGTGGGGAGGGATGCAGGTGGGGACATGTGCTGGGGGGTAGGAGAGGCTGGGGGGAGGATATTGGGAGGGAGGAAAACATGTACTACTATTAAATATAAGTTATATTGTAAATAAAATTAAAAAATAAATAAATAAATAAATAAATAAGAAAAAAATAAAGTACCAGCATGTTTTAGACTCATTATTTGAGCAGTTCAGTGGTAGATTTAATAAATTTAGAAGCCTAAAACAGATCATAAAAATAATTAAGTATCTCGATGTGGTAGTCTACAGTAGTTTGGAATTAAATGGTTTCCAATGGATGCAAATTGAATATTTGGAAATGCAACCTGCAGAATTTCAAGACAGCATCTGGGCTTAGGTGTTTGTTGACTTGATGTCAAAGCTTGAGAATCTGGAAAGGTGCCACTTTGAGAATCAAGAGGCGTGCCACTGCGAACAGGAAATTTAGAGTGCCTGGAACCGATTACCAGACACTTTTAGCACCCTGAAAATTTTTCCCTCTGCATACCTTTGTGAGACCTTATTCCCATCATTAAATAATATCAAAACCAACAAAAGAAACAGATTGACAGATGAAGTTAGTAGCGCTTGCTTGGGCTTGAAGTGTACAAAATACCAACCTTCAACTGAAAGTTTAGCCAATGAAATTCAGCAATAAAAAAGTCACTAACAGGCAGGTTAGTTAAAGAATTTCCCTTTCCCTCACTTATTTTAGTTCATGGCACCCCACACAAGTTAAATAATATCAAGACCAATAAAAAAAACCGACTGACAGGTGAACAAAGAAGTCACTAAGAAGGTAAGTTAAATAATTAGTTTTTGGTTTATTAAATACAGCTATATCTTACAATTATACATTTTTGTTATTTAAACTATAAATATCCCGAAATTTTGTTTTTTTTTCTTGAAGTGACACACAACCTGAGTCATGCTTGGTTTTCTGGCGAACTTTGACACACCAAGCTCAAAAGATTGCCCATCACTGCCCTAGGTGATTTCATTGTGCAGCCGAGGTACAGAACCACTAGTCTGAGATGATACATACTGGTAATTATTATACTGTTTAGAGATACAAACCTCCACAATGGTTTAGGATTCATCTATATTGACCCTTTCATGCAAGGAGATAGTTAAAACATCTAAAGGGTCAGAAATCTAGACTTCATGGAGCCTACAAAATAGGTTGTATGTACTGTTTCATGCCTATTTGATAATTAATGTTTTTTGTTAATCTATATCTATATATGTGGCAGCATTTGTTCTAAGTCTTAATTTATCCTTACAGAAAACGTTTATGAGGAAGCAACTACCCTCACCCACCTCCAACTTTTGGGCAACATTTTTTAAATAAAAAAAGAACTAGGGATTGTGCACAACCAAATTGGACTAAGATTGCAGTGGTTGCGAGGGATATAATCTGTTATCCACCCAACTGTGAGTTGTTTCCTGTAAAATAGTAACTATTTTAGGAAACTAAATTACGGACAGAGACTAAATTACTATATTCATCAAAGAGTAGAGACAATAAATAATAAGTATGTAATTTGTCTCTCAAAATTGTCCTAGGTAGAGAACTATTGAATTCACTCACCATGTCTGTAACTGAACTAAATTTGGATTTTGAGTTTTTATTTTAGCTTAGTAGTAGAAAATGTATTTTTTAAAATTGAATGTAAACTCAGAAAATTCTTGTTTAAAAGTCGATCTCTTTTACAGTAACACTACCTTAGTTTATGGCTCATGACATTGACTGTCTTCCCTTCCCTTCTATTTTCCAATGGAGGGAGTTATCTATGTTCCAGGGGGATTTATAAATAAATTGGAGTATATACATACATGTATATATTGTCAGAGAGAGAGAGAGAGAGAGAGAGAGAGAGAGAGAGAGAGAGAGAGAAAGAGACTATGTAACTTTACATTAGAACCAAGAACCCATATTGGCTTGGATAAGCTGTATAATATTTTTTTCTGTTTTAGTTTTATTTATTTTTGGAGCTGTATAATGTTAAATGATTTTATTTGTTGAAATCTATCCACTGCCTCTTTGGTTCAAATGCCCATATCCTTTTTGCTCTGTGATACCCAGTTTATTATAGACCAATGTGTGTCTTCATTTTCCTGTTATTTTGAGGGCTTTTAGTATCTCCAGCCTACTCTCAGATATTTTTTTATATTCTTCTGAAGAGAAGAGGCCACTTCTGGATGCCCCTCTACCCATCACATTGAAGGACATGTATCACAACTTGCAAACTCTAGATTTCAGATGCCAAAATGGATTTAGGATTTCTCCAGGAGTCTTTTGCTAACCTTTCTTTATCTTTGGGTCCCACTAAGCCTGTCTAGATTTATATCACACATGACCCCTAGAACATGATCCTGTGACATTTAATCCACAATTTAATTCTCTTAATTACTCTGCCAAATATTTTTCTTTCTTGAGCAAATACTTGGGTTCTTTATCTGACCAGAGGTAGGAAACTGTTCTCACATTCTCATATAATCCTTTGAGATAAATACATAGGGCATAAATTCTAGGACTGCTTCCTTCAAGGTTGTTTATTGGAATGCCATGTTTTCACAAATTATTATTCTATGAGTTAATAAAATAGACTCAGAAACTCATTTAACTTCTGTATTCCCAGCTAAGTTAATTCTCCTTAACTAACACAATAGATGGAATGCCCACGACTGTCAAAAATAATAGGAGAAAGAAAAACCTTGACCATTATAAAAATACTAGAGGCCTGGTGCATAAAAATTCATATACTGGAGGGGGGTCCCTCAGCCCAGCCTGCCCCCTCTCAAAGTCCAGGAGCCCTCACACGCAGGAGGAGACCAGGCAATCAGAGGAAGGTGATATCCCCATCACATCTCTGCTGCTGCCACTGCCGGCAGCACAAACCTGGGCCAGCCCTGGTTACCTGTGCCTCAGGTGGCTCTGAGCAGCTGGGTAGCGGCCATCTGGGGTTTGCCTTTGCCTCGTGCCAGCCCTGGGCAGCTGGGAGGCTGAGGGGACTGGGGGACTCTGGAGGCAGGCACACAGAGCAGCTGGACCCTTCTGGGTGGGGGGGCAGCCATGCCATGCGCCTGCTCCCCCAGAGGGGCTGAGGGGACTGGGCACCACCATCTTGTGGTTGTGGGTGCTGCCATATTTGAGGGCATGACAGTAAATTACCATATTCCCTTCTTATTGGCTGTGGGTGCCTTCATCTGTGTGATGGTGTGATGGTCAATTAGCATATTCTCTCTTTATTAGGTAGAATTGCCTCCTGCCACACCTGTAATAAAGCCCTGTGGTTAATTGGATGGCTAGGCTTAGATAATATTTGTCAGGATAACTGCTTTAACTTATGTTTAAAGTGCCTTCCTGTGACATGTCTGAGATTGTACTGCTAATTAACAGCAAACCTAGAAACAGAGAAGTTCAGTGTTTTTCTGTTGCTGAAAAGTCTAAACTTGAATCAGAGAAATGGAAAGGGTAGCTCCATATCACTGATGCACAAACATAACTGTAACTGTGCATTAGAATTAATTATAGAGTTCTTGAAAAAATATATATATATAACTCTCCACCAGTAAACATGTAGATTAACCAGGCCTGGTTTGGGCTCCACGCCTCTGTATATAAAAAAAAAATCTCCACAGATAGTATCTATGCTTTAAAAAATAAACAAAGCTGGGAGCATGTGTATTGCACAGCCAATCTGCCTCAAATATAACCTTCCCTAGGCTTCCTTCCAGCAGCTTTTTCCTGGTTTCTTTCAGCTCCTGAAAACCATCTGGAGGCAGCTAGGGTAGCCATCAGCTCTGATAGATGCATAACTTGAGGCACTGTTTTTCACACATTTAAAAAATATTTTTATTGATTTCAGAGAGGAAGGGAGAGAGATAGAAACACTAATGATGAAAGAGAATCATTGATTGGCTGCTTTCTGTATGCCCACTGCCAAGGATTAAGCCTGCAACTCAGGCATGTGCCCTGCCCAGGAATCAAATCAATGACCTCCTGATTCATGGGGCAACACTCAACCACTGAGCAACATCCATTGGGCTGTTTTTTGCACTTTGTGGGCTTCAGGGTTATCTAAGATACTTGTCAAAAATGTAATAATTAGGTGCCATTTTAACATTGCATGAGCTGTAATTAAGAAATGGATGTATGCTAGAATTTGATTCAAAACCTGCTTTTAATGAGGCTTTGGGGCCTGTTCAACTCTTACCCATATCAAACATTTGGCTGCTCTTGTTGTGTATCTGCAAAAAAGAACTTAATAGACATGCCTGACCAAGTTGATTTAGGTCATAGGGCTTATTTACCCAAGTAAGTTTGAACCTTCCTTTCTTTGGAGGCTGCAAAGTCTGTCTCCTGGTCCTGGCTTTGGAATATGGTCTGGCAGAGAGTGGGGAATGAACATATCTGTATGTTTGGGGATTTGGCAGGATGACATATTAAAAAAAAGTTCCCCAAGTATTTCTGAGCCTGTTCATAGAAATACCGACATTCTTCCAACCCTATAAAAAAGAGCGGTGATGCTTATTAAGTATTGAGTTTGAAGACACTGAATTTGCTGATTGATAAATGCCCATTTGGAGAGCAGAGAATGCTTGCCAAGCATAGTCTGCTGCTGAATAATTTTCATGGAACACAGATGGCAAAAGTGTTTGGACTTTAAAAGCTCTAGTGACTCAGAGGATTTGTTTGCAGTTTAATTACTTTGCAGGTAAACAGGAGACAGATGTATCACGCTGGGTACAGCAGCAGGATGAACCTATGCATCAGCCCAAACTATCACTCCTTGGCTCCTTGTATGAATCCCGGGAATAGAAACAAAAGTCCACAAATCCATGTGCTGAACTCCATCCTTGCTGCCAAAAACGGCAGGTGAGAACCGTTAGGAGAAAGGCCCCTGTTAGAATAATTATTATTGCAACCTCTTACCAATAGATTGGCATTCAAATGGGATGAAAACCTGAGAGAGGGGGAAGAAAAATAATGGGAGAAATAAAGCAGAAGAACTGAAAGATGCAAAATTAAAGGTGATCTTGGCAAGACAATAAGAAGGTCCTATTTCAGCCAAGGACAGCCTATCTGCCTGATTTGCTTTACTTTCTGCTTCAGATCCAGGGAAGCCTAAAAATAGTGAGGTCAGAAAACATGAAAGTGACACCTGAGGCGCACTAAAAGCAACCAAAACAGAAAATACAGAAAAATATGGTCCTCTTTGTGACTGGTTTTATTCACTGAAGTGATAGCTCTGTAATTGTTATTTTTACATATTATCCTAACTGTACTCTGAAAACTTTCAATGGCAGCACGATAGGATATTTATTGTGGTAGTCCCAGCACAAAGCATAACATTTAAAAATGGTAGGTGTTTAGATAATAAATCTTTGTTGACTGAATGAGCATAGTGAAAATGTTTTTGTTAAAGTGGAAGGGTAGTCTGAAGCAGGAGATGAAATATGAATTATATGGGATATGTAATAACACTCATATTTCTAAAATTCTGCCCCTTTGTTACCATATTTATTATTTCCTTCCTCCCTCCATGATTGTTTTAATCCTTATATGTTTTTATTGATTTTACAATGAGAAGAAGAGAGAGAGATCAACATCGATATGAGAGAAAAAAACATCAATTAGGTTGCCTCCAGTACCTATGCCAACTGGGGATTAAACACACAACCTAGGTATGTGCCCTGACCATGAGTTGAACCCACAACCTTTGGCACATGTGATGATACTCCAACCAATTGAATTTCCTGGCCAGGGCCCTAGGGCCCTCCATTATCTCTTTATTTCCTTCCCTTCCCTTCACTTGCCACACTTCTTTCTGCTCCCTCCCCTTCATTTCCTTCTATCCTTCCTTCCTCATCTCCCTCCTTCCCTCCCTCCTCCCTCCCTCCCTCTCTTCCTTTCTCTCTCCTTTCCTTCCTTTTGGCGTCCTTCCTTCCTTTATTTCCTTCACTCCCTCTTTTTCTCTCTCTTCTCTCCTTTCTTCTGAAATTGAGAACTGAGGCTGAAAAGGACTAGATGAAATTTCCAAGTTCACTCTTTAAGCGATAGCAGAGCTGAGTCAAGGACAATTTTTTTTTTGTCACCCAAACCAGGTCTCTTTTTGCTATATCACACACTCTCCCTAGTTTAGATTTATGTACTATCTAAGACAGGCAAGCTGTCACCGTGACACGAATGATGCTCCTCATTACTCTATGCATTACTCTGAAATTATTACAGCTCAGGAAATCACTGGCACTTCACACTCTACTGAATCACAAGTATAGGAAATGCTTGACCGTGATGGTCATTAAAAGGACAGACATGAGAGATCAAAACAGGTTTTGTTAAGTGTGTGTTCATAATCACAATATTCATGGATTATCAACACAATAAGTATTTCCTCAAATTGCTCTGAATTTCAATCACTGTCTTGGGCTTTGCCACCCTTCAACTGTATCCTCACAACACCAAATTAAAATGAAAACTCTGTTAGTTTATAATTGTTTGAGGGTACAATTCCACAAATTCGTATGCAGTTTTTCCCGCCCAACCCATTTGTTATTTTGATATCATGTAGACACATCCACAATTGTAATTTTATTTTTTGTATTGCCAAGTGAATATTTCATGAGGCAGAAGACTTGAATACCCTTAGGGCTTTGACAGCCTCTCAGTAACCTAGAAATAAGTTCTGTAGTTAGAGTGCTACCCACTAATATTAAAACTAATAATAAATGCCTTACACTTACACTACTTCCCAGAGGATAATGATTGCAAAGTAAATGACATTCAATTCACAGAGGAAGTTTTCCAAGGGTCAGTAAAAAGCATTATTCGTTTTATTTTTAAAGTAGAGTGAGATGGTAATATTTGCTGAGGGAATAGGAAGCTCTAGAAGCGGCTGACCAACTTTATTTCCTCTCATATATATTCTTCCTCTTCCCTAGAATTAATGAGCCCTGACTCTGCTCAGAAATGAGTAGTCACATCTGAGGTTTTACTAACATTTTGCTCTTTCATTGTTTTTTCTCCTCCTGCATTTATATCTTTCAGTTAAATTCATTTTCTTATATAAACTTAGCTTATTAGAAATTGTACTGTATGGCGTCTGTTTAATTTTTTCATTATTTTACCTTTAGCAATGATTACTTTATGCAATTTAATTTAAAGGATTAGAAGGGAAGACCTGTAGGCTCAGAAGGTAATTTGGAGGCCACTGGTTTGAAATAAGTTAAGTCCTTGGTAAGTGATAATCAAGAAAGCTAGAACTGTAAACAAGAAACATACATCCATTTTGTTGTTTTGACCTAGAACTATGTGCTGGTTTTATTGGCTTTTCTAAAACATGATAAATGAGGTTAATATATTCTAAGTACTGGAACTTCAGGACAAAAGTTACATCTAAATGAAAATATCTGGCCAATGTCCCTCTGTCTTTTCTCCCATCTGAAAAGAAGTGATAATAAAAAATGCAACAATGATCAAAACAAGAGAAAGCAAATAGAGTAGTAAAATACAGTAGCTGCAGACAATTTATTCATATAATTTGCCTTAGAAATTATCCTTATTACTTGTAATAAAGAGACCATAGCAAAGTTGAATCTTGAGTGTTGAAAGAGATACAATTCTACAAGTCATTGTGAACCATGGGAAAGTTGAATGAGATGTTAGTGAGGGGTGGGTGGAACCAGCTTATAGAATTTTTCTGGGTTTTTAAGGGGGGGCGGGATGTTCAATATGAAGTTATCCTGGGGGAAGCTACTGTGCCATAAATCTCTACATCTGACTGGATTTGGAAAATTACCTCTGAGCATATATGGAGGTTTCCTTTCATTAAACAGATGTGGGGCTTGTTAACACTTTTTAATCAATGCTTTCCTAATAGGCATCCAAGATGGCTTCAGAGGTAGAACTATAATTCCATGCGGAAAATAGTAGAAACCTATTTCTTAGTGTATGGTATACTTATCAGATTTAAATCAAGTTTATTTTTTTAATATATTTTATTGATTTTTTACAGAGAGGAAGGGAGATAGAAAGTCAGAAACATCGATGAGAGAGAAACATCGATCAGCTGCCTCCTGCACACCCCCCACTGGAGATGTGCCCGTAGCCAAGGTACATGCCCTTGACCGGAATCGAACCCGGGATCCTTCAGTCCGCAGGCTGATACTCTATCCACTGAGTCAAACCGGTTTCAGCTAAATCAACTTTAGGTTAAATATTCTTCCTCCCTAAAAGTCCAAGAACTTATGAAAATGTTTTATATGTGTGGACATATTGTGTTATTAAACGCTTTATCATTTGTGAGTTTTTTGGTGTCCTATGATATTTAGCATAAAATACATGTTAACTCACTAAATCACCTTCTGCTTTTGTTTTGCTTTTTGTTTGTTTGTGTGTGGCTTTTATCTATTGACTAAAAAGACACTGTTACGCCGAGACTGGTTTGGCTCAGTGGATAGAGCAATCGGACTGCGGACTGAAGGGTCCCGGGTTTGATTCTGGTCAAGGGCATGTACCTTGGCTGCGGGCACACCTCCAGTAGGGGGTGTGCAAGAGGCAGCTGATCAATGTTTCTGATTTTCTATCCCTCTCCCTTCTGCTCTGTAAAAAAAAAAAAAAAAAAAAAAATCAATAAAATATGTTTTAAAAGACACTGTTAGGCCACCTTGATAATTTCTCTTAGTTTTTTTATTTGATAAATTGGGGTAGGGAAGTGTGGGGGATTCCTTATTGGTACAGTTGTGAGACTTTTATTGATACAGTTGTAAGAATTTCATTATAAACCATGACAAAAACATAGTAAGCATTCACAAATGGTTAACTATTATAATAATTATTCAGTATATAAAACTCATTTCCCTTATCTCAGTGCTTGATCTTTATCATAAAACATGAAGATTTAAGAGTGATGGCAGAATATAAATCCCCACCTTTTTCCCACAGAGACACTGACTTAAAAATAGAGAGGTTGGCAAATGTAGGTTTACAGTTGTAGGTACTCAAAAGCTAGAACTGTAAACAAGAAGTTATTGTAATAATCATAATCTGAATGTCCTTTTCCATATATACAACTATACCCTACCTTTGCCTACCTCTGTATATGGTCCAAAAAGACTTTATAGGTACTCCAGAAACCAATTAGGATGACTCAGTACCCCAGGAAAAGCCAAAGCTAAGAATAGCCACATTGAAATTGATAAGAAAAGTTGTTGCATTTCATCCACAATAGCACTTCCCCTTAGCCAGCACAGCTTGGTGTGATTGAAAGAAAATGTTCATTCTCTTTTGGGAGGAAAGGAGAAGAATAGAACACATAACCAATGTTCCAGTTTTTCAGTAGGCTTCCTGAGGCATTGGATTCTGTCATATCTGACTCAGAGTGCTTGTGGAGAACCATCTTACTCTTAATATATTTTATTGATTTTTTTTTTACAGAGAGGAAGGGAGAGGAATAGAAAGTCAGAAACATCGATGAGAGAGAAACATAGATCAGCTGCCTCTTGCACACTCCCCACCAGGATTGTGCCCGCAGCCAAGGTACATGCCCTTGACCGGAATCGAACCTGGGACCCTCCAGTCCACAGGCTGACGCTCTATTCACTGAGCCAAACCGGTTTTGGCCCATTTTACTTTTAAAGTCTGGGGGCTGCTGAGAACAAAGAGCTTGGTGGCATGTTGTAGCAACAAAAGAAAAAAAAAACTAAATAACTGAAATAGACACTAGAGAGAAGAAGAGATTACAAACTCCTGAAAAAGAAAGTGGAAAATATGTATAGTTAAGAAATACCACACACAGAAAAACACACACCCTCAGAAAATGTTTGAGAGGCTCTTAGAATCTCTATCCAGGTTGATCGGGGAAGGTCTTCTGAAAACAATCAGTCCATAAACATTGGAAACAAGAAATACCAAGAGATATAAAGATACAAGGAAATATGGCTCAATCAAAAAACATAATTACTCTCCAGAAATTGACCTTGAATTACTTGACAAAAAATTCAAATGATTATTTTATGGAAGCTTAATGAGCGTCTATGACCCGCCCCCCCCCCCCCAGACACACACACACACACACACACACACACACAATAAAACACAGAAAATAACATTTGTTAGTGAGGATGTAGAAAAATCAGAAGACTTGTATACTGCTGATGGGAGAGTAAAATGGTGCAGCTGTTATGGAAAATAGTATGCAGGTTCCTCAAAATATTCAAAACAAAATTACCATATGATCTAGGAATGCTACTTCTAAGTATATAGCCAAAAGAATGGAAAACAGGATCTCCAAGAGATATTTACATACTCATATTCACTGCAGCATTATTATCAGCTAGTGGCCTGGTGCATGAATTCATGCATGGATGAGGTCCCTCAGCGTGGCCTGCAGGGATCTGGCCCCACCTCCCTCCCTGAAGCTCATAGCCCCAGCTCATGCCCCCAGCCTCACAGCCCCACAGCACCATTTGGCACCCCATTGTGGCCTGGCACTGCCCCTTCGCCTGCTCCACCATCCTGCTAGTCACCATCTGCAAGGTTATCAACAGGGTAATCAGGCCCCTGCTTGCACCTGCCTTGGCCTGGTGCTGCCCTCTCACCTGCCTCACCATCCTGCTGCAGTCCAGCTCTCATCGGGGCCCGCAGTGCCTCCACTGCCACCCACTGCCAGTGCCACTTCGCCAATGCCAACCATGTTCTGCATCACCCCCTGGTGGTCAGCACACATCATAGCCAGTAGTCAAACTACCAAACTCCCAGTTGAAAATTTGCATATTAGGCTTTTATTATATGGTATAGCCAAGAGGTGGAAACAACCTAAATGTCCATCACAGATGAATGGATAAAGTAAATGTAGCACATTCATACAATGAAATATTATTTGCCCTTAAAAAGTTGGAAATCCTGCCATATGCTATAATACGGGTGAACCTTGAGGACATTATGCTAACTTAAATATGCCAATCACAAAAGGATAGTTACTAGATGAGTCCACTTATATGTGGTATCTAAACTAGTCAAACTCAGAAACAGGAAATGGAATGGCAGTTGCCAGGAGCTGCAGGTATAGGGAAAAGATGAGCTATCTTTCAATGGGTACTGAGATTTAGTTTTGAAATAGAAAAGTTAAGGAGATCTGCTACACAGCAATATGCTTATAGTTAACACTACTGTAATATACACTTAAAATGGTTAAGATTTTAAATTTTTATGTTTTTAACACAAAAAATATTTCATGCTAAAGTAAGCCCTAGAATAATTATATTTCATCTGTTCTCCTCTATTCCTATGCCAGCATTTCATCACAATTTATGTCTCTCTTATTGTCACTCCATGCAACTTAACACTTTGTCCAATTCTTTTGTCTTTTGAATTTCTACTTCAGTGCCAACTGTCTTAGAATAATAATTTTCAATTTTGTAATACTTTTAAAATATATTTTATTGACTTTTTACAGAGAGGAAGGAAGAGAGATAGTTAGAAACATCAATTAGAGAGAAACATTGATCAGCTACCTTTTGCACACTCCCTACTGATGATGTGTCCTCAATCAAGGTACATGTCCTTGACTGGCTTAATAAAGCTGTGTAACTCCATTTCTCTAAGCATCTCTTGGTATGATTGAAAGAATGGCAAATAGGATCTTCTACAACAGCTAAACACAAAAGATGTTAGAGTGGGTGAAGGCAGTTATGGGATGTTATCAGGCAGTACACAATAAATACAGGTTTTATTGATATGTAGCTAGAAGCAGGCCTCCTCCATTGATTAGCTTCTAGATTTTATTTATCTTCCTCTTACTGGTAGAGAGCAACTCCTGTGTCTACTGTTTCTTTTCTTTTTAAAATCTTTATTGTTGAGATTATTACAGATGTCTCCTTTTTTTCCCCATCGACTCCTTCTAGCCTGCACCCTTCCTGGATCCCAGGCCTTCACCACCCTATTGTCTGTGTTCATGGGTTATATATACATGCCTTCAGTTCTTTGATTGATCTTTTCTCACTCACCCACCCACCTATCTCCGCCTTTCCTCTGAAACAGTCCAAAAGAACCCTTATGCCCAAGAGGTATTTATTGTAATGACAATTTTAACCATAGGGAATGTATAGTAAAATGTACTTCTAAATTAGTAAAATAAAAATACATTGCATTAAAGGGGTTCTTAACAAACCTCACCAAAATGTGGCACTTTGGTATGTGGATTATTGTGACCTGAAACAATCAAGACCCTGTGTGCTCAGAAGAAACATTTCCCTCTCCCATAGCTACCTAGAATAATCTGAATTGGGGGCCTTGCCCATAAAAAATGTTATTACCAGAGAAAAGCTTTTATAATTTATAACTGTGGGTGGCTGGGCAAATTTCTAATCACTAAACATCTGCTTTTCTTATGGTCTTGAAAATTTCCCTTGTCCCCTCTGAAGCCCCAAGATATCTTAGGTCATTCCTTGGCTCAGAATGCCATATTTTTGCTCTGTAGGTAAGGTATTTACAACACACTACCAGCTTCTTTTATTTAACCTTTATTTTTGAAAATATTATAGATACTTCCTTTTTGTCCACATGGACCTCCTTCACCTGGCCACTACTCGCCAAGGCCTTCACGACACCATTGTTTGTGCCCATGGGCTATGCATATATGCATATAAATTCTCTGGAAAATCTTTCCCCACCTCCTTCCCTAACCCCCACCTTCCTTCTGAGATGCAACAGTTTATTCATGTTTCTATGTCTCTGGATCTATGTTTACCAGTTTATTTTGTTCATTAGATTCTTCATATGAGTGAGATCTTGTGATACTTATCTTTCTTTGACTGGCTTATTTCACTTAGCATAATACTCTTCAAGCCCCTCTACGTTATCTTAAAGGATAAAATATCCCTTTTTATAGCTATATAATGCTCCATTGTGTAAATGTACCACAGCTTTTCTATCCTCTCATCTACTGATGGGCACTTGGGCTGTTTCCAAATCATAGCTATTATAAATATTACTGATAAGAACATAGGGATGCATATATTTTTTATTTATTGATTAAGATATTACATGTGTCCTTATCCCCCAATTCCCTACACCCCTCTCATATATTCTTTTTGAGTGGTGTTTCTGATTTCTTAGGATATATTCCTAGAAGTGGGATCACTGGGTCAAATGGAAGTTCCATATTTAATTTTCTAAAGAAAGTTCCTACTGTGTTCATAGTGGCTGCTCCAGTCTGCATTCCCAGCAGCAGTATACTAGGGTTTCCTTTTTTCTACATCCTCTATAGCACTTGTCGTTTGTTGATTTGTTGATGATAGCCATTCTGACAAGATACCTCATTGTTATTTTAATTTGTACCTCTCTGATGATTAGTGACTTTGAGCATTTTTTTCATGTGTCTCTCCGTGGTGATCTGTATATTTACAGTCTTCGCCCATTTTTTAATGGGATTGTAGACACCATCAGCTTTTAAAAATATTTTTTGTTTCTTTGCCTTCACTTTTGTGTAGTTTAGATGTGAAATGGGTAGATATGGGTTTTTGGTTGTTTTTTTCTTTTGTTTTGTGCATGAAAAGGGATACATGCTAACTTGACAAGCTCAGAGGAGGCTTGCTTGGCAGTCTTGCAAACTCAGAAACCTAAAGTAACCACAAAGGATGGTCTGAAGTTAAACTTTAACTAAATGCAGTTATGGTGGGTAGTTACATCTTAGGCCAGTATTTTCAATGACAAGGTCAACTTTTACCTTAACTGAGCCTATCTGTATTTTTTTTATCTATGATAAAATATCCTTGAAATGTCTGAGTAACTTGTAACTTCCCTTTTTCTGAACCCCTTAGGGCACAATCTAATGTGCCTGGGCTCCAGGACAGTCACCACAAATTCCTTCATTGTTAAGATGTTAATTGTTGACTGTTGGCTATCCTGCACCCACTTAAGTATATGTCTATCATTTTATTTTTTATCCAATCCCAGAGGTTTCCCCACTTCTCTTTCTCCAGTCTCTCTGGCCTATCACCAATAGATTTCATGTAACTCACCTATGTCCCCTCCTTAGACTGCAATGTATAAAAATAGATGAAAAAAATCTCCATTCTCTGGAGCGTTATCCCAATCTTTGAGATACTGCTTCCCAGCAATTGTGGACAGTTTGGCTCAAATAAACTCACAAAAATTCTTTACAGGTTTAAATGTTTTTTTTTTCCAATAACAGTTTCATTTTTTGGTATTTATCATTATTGTTGCTCTATAGGTAAAGTACAGAGCAACAATACCTTCAAGATTCACAAATCTGTGGTTTGGTGTCTGTCAATAATTTTGAGAAGTTCTAGGCCATGAATATGTTGAATATATCTTTGGTTCTAATATTCCAATTACACATAAGTTATACCTTTTCATATTGTCACCCTATTGTTGTATGTTCTGTTATGTTTATTTGTTATTTTTATCTTTGCATTTAAGTTTGAGAAGTATCCATTACCTACTGATAAGCCATTGAAGATTTTCTTCATTTCTGATACTGTATTTTTTTATTTCAAGCATATACTTTTGATTGTTAGCATTTCAACCACTTTGCTTATTCTACCCACCTACATCATGCTTTCATATTGTCATTTTTCCCACTAGATCTTTTAAATTATTAATCATAGATGTTTAAATTTCCCTCCTAATAATTCTAACACCTGTGTCCTATCTTCAGCTGGATCTGATGCTTGTTTTGTTTCGTGAGACTTTTTTCCCTTGCCTTTTAATCTGTGTTGAAAGCTGGATATGTTGCATCAGGAAATAGGAATTGAGGTAAACAGCTATTTAGTATTAATATTGCTAAGGCTTTGCATGTGTTTAATGTTTTGCATAGCTAAAATGCCAGAGATTTCAAACTCCTCTAGTGTTCTGTGAGACAGGAAGACTAGAAGAAGCTGGAATGGAAGTAATTCCCTTCTCCCAGCTGTGTGTGATAATGCCCTGGACAAGTCAATTTCCTACAGAATTTTGTTATAGAGAAGACCCAGAATATATTTCACAATAGTTACTCTTCCCTCCTCCTTGCCAGAGCAATGAATGGATTTTTGTTGGATTT
This sequence comes from Antrozous pallidus, assembly GCA_027563665.1. Taxonomy (NCBI): domain Eukaryota; kingdom Metazoa; phylum Chordata; class Mammalia; order Chiroptera; family Vespertilionidae; genus Antrozous; species Antrozous pallidus. The sequence continues at coordinate 115,050,348 of CM050509.1, forward strand.
CATTTATGTTACAGAATTTACCAGGTTACTGAAAAATATGCAGGAGTAATGGAGGCACAGGAAAACCCCATTTATTTCCAAACATTTCACATCTACCAGTGACTTAGGGGAGTCTGTCTCTCTCCAAATCCTGAATAAACCAATATGGAAGCTTTCCCTTTATATCCCTTTGGTTTCGTTGTCCCCCAAATATGAATTATACTTCTGGACCATTCATGGGCTTTGCAAAAAGCCCCATGTGCTGGGATGGGGGCAGTGAGACCACATCTCAAGGCCTGGCCTGGTGCCAGCACTGATAACTCTCTCTGGGGTTTGTATTATTTATGGCCCCTCTAAAATGGGAGTAAACAGGTCTTGCAGGACCAGACAATTAAAGGGGCAGTGGCTAGACTATAGGCTAATAAGAATGCGCATTAGGTTAATTGCACAGATTCAGATTGCTAGGTCCCCCACAAAAAAAAAAAAAAGTCTCATTTTCACTATCATTATGAGAGCCTAGCAAGTTTCCCAGAAATAAAGCCCACAAAAGTTTGAGAGACCTTCCTAAGACTGTGGCCCTCTAAGGATTTCTCATTCCCATGCTAATCTATATCTCTATATCCAGTCTCCAACTCTTCATCAAAGTTACTCTTTATATATTCATACCAGTTTATGGTTCCATCAACATCTTCTCCAGGTAAGCAGATCTTAGGGGAAAAGAAAATGGGGGTTGCAACCTAATTCAGTCTCTGGTTAAAACTGTAATCTTACTTCCCTACTCTGACTGACTTGGGTGGAGCTTCAAAGTATGCCTCTAAGTCCCTGCCAAAACTGAATTGGACAGGGCTTCAGGGACCCTCAGGAGCCTGCTACAGGAGGAGATATATAGGTCAGAGCCTCCACAAGAGTTCAGTTAAGGCTTTGGATATGGAATTCCCCTGAACTAGCAGATCTTCTAAATAAAGGTTAAACTTTCCTCCCTCAGAGAGCTGGCTGATCCTTCTCCCGTGCATTCTGTCACAACATTAGCTGTGTCTCTCTGGGTGTGCTTGTCTTTTCAGATGGGGTAGCAATTTGTCTTTTGAACTTAGTTCTCTGATGAGTCTGAGAAAAGTCATTAATTTTCAGTTTTTTAATAGTATTCTTGTAAGGGTGGGAGCAATGACTTTCAAGCTCTTTATGTGCTTAAGCTAAAACTAGAAGTACAACATTTTCTATGTATAGCTTAAGCTACTATATACACAAAGTTTAAATATAAAATTTATTCTAGTTTATTCACAAAATTAATACTCATAGTGAAAATATTTTAGGAAGAAAGTTTTATGTCTAATAAGAATATACAGGGCAAAGCCTAAATAAAACTAAGCTTGCACTAAATTTATGTCAGTATAATTATATCTGGGTGAATTTGGTTCCCAACCAAGAGTTTTATACCCCAGACCAGGGGTTGGCAAACTGCGGCTTGCGAGCCACATGCGGCTCTTTGGATCCTTGAGTGTGGCTCTTCCACAAAATACCATGGCCTGGGTGAGTCTATTTTGAAGAAGTGGCATTAGAAGACTTTTAAGTTTAAAAAAATTGGCTCTCAAAAGAAATTTCAATCATTGTACTGTTGATATTTGGCTCTGTTGACAAATGAGTTTGCCACCCACTGCCCCAGACCATGTATGAAAAGTATCATTGTACTCCACTAATACAGAGATGCACAAAAGTAAAGCCACAAATCTCAAACCACAAAACTCAGGGAGCTGACCTTCATTTGGTGATAGATTAGTGAATAAATAATATAACATATGTCATAAAGAAATGTGAGTATGGTGCCACTGAAAGAATGAGGTGATCCTCACTATGAAAGTGCAATTTCAGAGTTAGTTTTCCATATATTTATTTATATTTTTGTTCTAAGCTCTTTGAAATGCACTCAGTAATGGAGTTTATTCCCTGGAGACCACTTGACTTTGGAGGATGCCAGGTATATGTGTTATGAAGAGATCTGCACACAAATTGCACTAGCATCAGTGTTAATCCCCATTTCCCTCATCAGCTTACTAAAAACCATCTCTAATATTGACAATTATCTATCTTATCTTCTTTCAAAGCACTTCACGGTCCAGTTTTGACAGGAATACACATATTTAATTCTCAAGAAAAGTACATAGATTTGAGCTATCACAACCTTAAACTGTAAACAAAACAAAACAAAATAAATGCATCCTTGAAAAACAGAATGTGATAGTCTCAGAAAGGAGAGATTGGCATTTTACAAAGAAAAATAGAATCACATGACTGGCACCAAGACATGCATTGCCTAGCAACATTCTGTGATTAGCGTTGATTAAATTAGCAAGCCCAGAAGTGCCAAGGTATAAGAAAATCTCTGTACTCTTTTAAAAAATTATTACATTTTTTCTTTCAAAATTTGTACTTAATTTATTTTTGGTTTTATATTATCCTCCTGATCTCTATGTGGATTGATATGCGAATCTCCTTTGCATTTTGACAACACATATAGACCACTTGCTTACAGAAAAAATATTACAACTCTGAGCTACTGGGACATTTAATAAAACTCATTTTTCCTATGCCTCTATTATTTTAATTTTCCTCCTCTCACACCTTCACCTCACACACAATAGGAGCCTCACTTATCAACCCCACCAGGGATATTGATTTTTTTTTCTGATAAGTTATAGTAGTAGTGTCTCTTAGTTTTTACACTTTCTAGAAGGCTGAGAAAGACTACGCAAAAAAAGAAAATACTGAAGCACTTCCATAATTTAAAGTGGAGTTACAACATCTTATATTTATTTTTTAGGGTACCACTATTTGTTATTTTTTCTAGGCCAAAGAAATGGGACAGAGAGCTAATGTGCTCAAGTGGATGACTTATCAGAGTCATCTTCAGAGACAGCAGAGGGTTTGTGACTCTTCATGCTAAATTCTGCTGCTAAATAAGCCATATCCCTCTTCTACTCTCTCTTCTTAATGCCCTGTCATAAAGGCTGTGGTACATTTTAAAGGACCAAAGGTTCTTATAATTCCCAGCATGGTGTATTCCTCGACCCATATGTTCGCAATCTTAAATGGTCTTTAAAATGTCTTGTACTTCTGGCTCCCTTTTATAAATGCCAAAACATGAAATGTGAATGACTCCCAAAGCAGGCCCTTGGCCTGGCCTTTCAAGCACTGCCAGTCAACCAGGGTAGTTGCAGCAGGGGCCATTGTGATTCAGTATTCAAAGATCCATCTTTCCATCCATAAACACACTGGATACAGTTGCAGAGAGACATATTTATCTCTTTTTTATTAAAAGAACATGCTTAGTAGCCATGAAAATAAAATTTCTAGTTCTTTATGCTTTGTCACATAGCCCATGTATAAGATGAATTTAGCATGTGATTTGTCTCTCACTGAGAAAGCAGGTCTCCCAGACAAAAACAAAGCAGCCTGGCAGAAGCTCTCCACCGTGCCAGGTGTTGTTAGGAATAGTCCCAGCTCTGCAGTGGACTCACTCCTGTTCTGTGGAGATGAGAGTTGCCATTCTCTGTGTCTACATATGCCCCTAGTTCCACCACGACATATTTGAAATATATTTGAAGGACGCTTGGGAACCAACATTAGCCTAAAGCCTTAGAATATGCTATCTCTACCTGAGTGATTTTGTTAGTAAAAAGTTTTTGGGAAATAGAGCACATGTAAAAAGCAGAAGCTGAGCCTACCAAATGCTCACTCATTCTTTTAATATATCCATGTGAGAATAAACTAATGAATTTATGGATTATTAGTATACACACTGCCCGAAAATCCCTTTAGTCTTTTGGAGGCCATAAAAATGAGAGGGCCAAATGATCCAGTTATTTCTTCCATTTAGCATTCATGGATCATCCAAAACACAATGTCCAATGCTCTAGACAACACAAATAGAAATATTAAAAACAACTTCTTGGACCATAGTGCTAGGCATCACAGTCCGGACTGCAAGGTGCAGAAACACCTGGTCGGCTATCTTAGGGGCTACGGCTGCCACAGTGTTGGGAGCTACTGAAAGAATTTTAGAGATAAGAGAGGCAGTTTAGGAAAGAGGGGTCCATGGGAGAGGAATGCATACATGAGAGGCAGAGACAGATTGAAGCCGGTATATTGTTTACAAGAATGTTACAAGATAAGGGGAAGAAGAAGAGGGGGCACCAGCATTTATAAACCCATAAACAAAGAGACTTAGAGGTCTGTATTTTTTCCATTAGAGAGAGAGAGAGAGAGAGAGAGAGAGAGAGAGAGAGAGCAAGTATTTCTTGATTTGGAGACCCCTCCCCAGGGGGAGTTTGTATATGCTTGCAATAAACTTCCACATTTTTGTTTAAAATCTTTTTCTCCACAAATTTTATTCTTCACATTTTGTAGGATAAGAACCACAATGAGGAGAGTCCACTTGCCATTTCATATATACCTACTGTGTGAGTTCTGCACTCACAGTGCTGGCTTCTGGGACCTTGGAAGACAAAGATTAGAGACACCTACCAGCCAGCTTCATTGTTGTCTTTTTGGAAACTCATTTCCATTAGACCAGAACCTCTTCAAAAGAAGAAGAAGGTAGATCTTAAAAAAGACCAAGCTGCCATGGACCATTGAAAAAGAGGAACGGATGACAAGAAAAGGCTGGCCAGGACCTAATTCCCATTGAAGATTTTATTTTAGCTGGAGGTTATTAGACAAAGTGAGACATCGACTTCAGGTAGAGCTCTCCTTTGAGGAGGTTGAGTGGAGAGTTTTGATTCTAAAGAAGTGGTCCTTGCACAAGCAGGGACAGAATGAGATGGAGATGAAAGCCATCAAGTCCATGCTTGAGGCCCAGCAGGAAGCTCTGCATGAACTGCAACTCCCATCCCAAGAGCTCTAAGTGGAAGCCATAAAGCAGGACTCCATTCTGTTCCCCTTTGAGAGAGAAGGGCCAAATTACACACACTGCTCTCCAACTTCCAGCCTCCTGAAGGCTGGTATCATGACACCATCAAGGTGTACACACAAGTGGAGTCCAAGAGGTAGAGCCACAGGCAGCTGTCTGAACCTGCTGCTCTTGACAGCCAGAACAACCAGGGTTTAAGCCTTCTTGTCACACAGAATTAGGCATGCTGAGAATAAATGTAAGTTTAATCAAGGAAAAAAAACCCTTCTATAACATATGCTTAAGAAATACAGTCAACTAAGAACTGGCATATGTTTGTCATAGCAAGTTGTAGATTCCAGTTTCATATGCAAGTTAATGCCCTGGGATTATTTTATTTCAAGTGCTGTTACTCATATAAAATTACACATTTGGCTCTTCCTCACTTCATTCCTCAATCTTAAGCTTATGTTATTTAAATATTAGGAAAAAATAAGTAGAGACATGTTCGGTAAGCACTATGATAGAAACATAGACATCAGGAGAACTTGAGGCTTGGTCTGTTCCCACAGAAAGCTACAAATGGAGCATGTAGGCAATTCCACACATATCAAATTCAAATACTACTTATTTAAAACACTCAGTGAATAGAGGCTCTGGTATTTTCTTGGCTTGAATTTTTCATACTATTTCCTCAACTTTCCAGCTGGCTTTTCATAAATAGAACCAATCCCAGTTTTTGAAAGAAAATTCTTTGCCCCAAAGTATATCCATTGTGACTGTTGTAATACATAATACATAGAATGGCTGATTGGGGCCATATTGTTAAAGGCAGGGAGATATGCATGGTGGAAGAGTCAGTGAGTAAAATGCTGCTCTCCTGTAAGTGACTTGAATTCAGACTTAATTAAGGGCTTTAGTAAGGAGTGGAGATACCCAGAGAACTGACAAGCCTGACATTTGGTGATATGAAAAAGGAAATGGATGATCTTTTTAAAAATGGCACCATACTTATGCTTCCAGCTAAGATATTAACAAGGACTGAATTTACCCTTTCACATAAAACAACTAAAAAAATGGTCAAAATATATGAAAAAACTAGTTTTCAAGGAATCATGCAATGAGAGACAGTGATTGCTAAAATTTGCAAAACAAACTGTCAATGGATTTTTTGAAATATATTTTTATTGATTTCAGAGAGGGAGAGAAATATATAAACATTAATTATGAAAGAGAATCATTGATCAGCTGCCTCCTGAACACCCCTTACTGGGGATCAAGCCCACAACCCAGGCAGGTGCCCTTGACCAGAATCAAACCTGGAACCCTTCAGTCCACAGGCCAATGCTCTATCCACTGAGCTAAACAGAGTAGGACTGAACCTAACTATGAATGAGATGGATGGAATAACTATGATTAAAAATTGGCATCAGAGGATTTACAAGAGGGACTGGCAGACCGGTAGTGAAAGAGAGGGTCTGAGTGAGTGAGGGAGTAAAAGGGGTGTGTGTAGATGTGTGTGGTATGTACGTGTGTGAGTGAGGGAGAGTTATATTCTGCAAAAGTATCATGGACTGGAAGACCAAGCTCTCCTGGATGGGAAGACCCTACCACAGCTGTGGGCACTCCCTGAGCTGTGGGGCTTGGGCATGGAACCCACACCATCTTGAAGGAGAGAGTGGTCTCCACTAGGAATCCAGCCTTAGTACTACCCAGATTCGGCTTGGATACTGCCCAGGATCCTAAAGCTAATCCATCCAAAGTCATGCTGCCTTGCCCACAGACCTGAAGACCCGAGGATGTTCACCTCCAAGGGCAAGCAGCTCACTTAGCAGAAACTGCAACTCCCTACTCTCTGGCAGCCAGGGTCTGGACACTGCAGTGAGGTACTGAGGGCTTGCATACCCAGACAATTTGCACAGTTTCAGCCACAGATTCCAAGATTCCCACATCTACAGCTGTTGGCTCCTGGACTCCCTTGACATTTACAGAGTGAAATCACCCTGGCCAGAGACCTACTGCCTTATCCACAGATTATGGGACAGCTGCTTCCCTCTGTCATGAGCTCCAGGAACTTCACAGTGATTTCCTGAGTCACACAACATTGGCCATTATCATACTACCTTAGCTTCAGGACTCAAGACCACTTTTTCCCAGGCCGTAGACTCTAGGATCTCACAGTGAGTGCATGTCAGTGAGACATCAGACAACCCTTTCCACAAGAGGTGGAGCCACGAGCACATCCACAACAGCTTGCATGACAAAGCTGGGGGTGAGTCACATCATCAGACAACCTGTGAGGAGACTTCGTCCAAGAATGAGAAACTAACATTCATGACCCAACATCAGAGAACCCAAATAGCTCAAGTAGGGGGACTCCACTAGAAAACTAAGCTCAGGCAATCTGAGAAACTGCACCACTGGGTCCCAAAAATCAGCAACTACATAGCACCACCCACAAAAGAACCAGGGTAGCAAACAGTTGGATCTAGAAATAGAAACATTTAAAACATTACAGCAAAAATGGAGTGATAACAAAACAATCTTCAAAGGAAAGAAAAAGAGGAATCACCAGAAAAGGAATGAAATGAAATGGAGGCAAGTGATTTGTCAGAGAAAGAATTCAGAGTAATGGTTATAAAGATGCTCAAATATTTGGATGGCAAATGCACACAACTCAATGAAATTATAAGAAGATGAAAGAGAATTTCACCAACATGAAAAGAAACAAAGAGGAAATGAAGAATGACATAACTGGATAAAGAACACAATGAAAGGCTTCAACAGTAGACTAGAAGAAGCTGAGGACCACATCAGTGAATTAGTAGACAAGGTAGAAAAAAACACCCAAGCAGAGCAGCAACTGAAAAATAAAGCTTAAAAAGCAGAAGGAGATCCTAAGGGAGTTTTGGGACTATGTGAAATGAAACAACATTCATGTAATAAGGGAGCCAGAAGGAGAGGAAGCTGAGCAAGGAATAGAAAACCTGTTTGAAGACATAATGACATAAAAATTCCCTGATTTGGGGAATAAAAAATATCACACAAGTCTAAGAAACACACATCCCAAACAAGATGAACCCAAAAAGACCAACACCAAGGCATTTCATAATTAAATTGGCAATTATTAACAACAAAGTAAGAATCTTAAAGGCTGCCAAAGAGAGACAGTAAGTTATCTACAAGGCATCTCCCATTAGACTACCAACTGATTTTTTAACAGAAATACACCGGGCCAGAAGGGAATGGAATAAATTATCCAAAGTGATGCAAAACAAGGGACTGAACCCAAGAATACTATACCCAGAAAGGTTATCATTCTGAATTGAAGGGGAAATCAGGAGCTTCACAGATAAAAAACTGTTAAGGAAGTTCATTACCACCAAGCCAGCAATACAAGAAATGCTAAAGGGACTGTTGTAAAAACAAGTAAAAAGGGAAGAGGGAACATAGACACAAAAAGTAAAAATGGCTACAAACAAGTACCTATCTATATTTATAAATGGCTAATATGCTAAGTGCGATTCCCTCCATCAACTTGTCCCTATGACACAAACTGACCACCAAGAGGCAGACACTCAATGCAGGAGCTGCCAAGCTATAATAATTTGGCGGTGGTGATTCTCAGTGATGTACCTTAAAACCATAGCGAAGGGAACCCAATTCCTCATGGGGCCGCATGGCTCCAACTTCAGTCATTGGTTATGTTCTCACAGGGGCACTGTAGGCCCTGAATCTGGTTTACTGCACACTTGCATTTGCAATCCACATCTTGTACAATAGAAATTTTGTAGAGTGCCCTCTCACACTTTGGGACCCCTCAGGGGATTTTGGACCTCTGGTTTTGGCTCAATCCCAGCAAATCAGGCCAAGGGACCCCACCTGCTGGAGGGGCCCCACTCACTCCAAAGACACCAAGTGACTGCAGAATGGCTACAGGGCATGTCTGGCATGTCTTGCCCAGTCCCGCCATGCCAGCCATCTTCTAATTAATTTCCATTCAATGTGCATGAATCTGTGCACTGGACCACTAGTCAATAATAACCTTAAATGTAAATAGACTAAATGTTCCAAAAGACATAGGATAGCTGAATAGATAACAAAACATGACCCATATATTACTGTATACAAGAGAGACAACTCAGAACAAGGACTCACACAGACTGATAGTGAAGAGATGGTAGAAAATTTTTCAAGCAAATGGAAATAAAAAAAGAAAAAAACTGGGGTAGCAATACTTATATCTGACTAAAAAGACATTAAAGTGACGGTCATAACAAGAGATAAGGAGGGCCACTTCATAATACTAAAAGGAGCAATTCAATAAGAGGTTATAACTCTGGTAAACATATATGCACCCGATACAGAAGCACCCAAACACATAAAACTTCTGGAAGATATCAAGGGAGAGATCAACAGCAATACAATCATAGTAACGGACCTTAATACCCCATTGGCAACACTGAATAAACTCTCTAAACAAACAAAAAAATGAGCAAAGAAATAGCAATACTAAATGAATCATTGGATCCAATGGAATTAATTGACATCTTCAGAACATTTAATCGCAAAGCAACAGATTACATATTCTTCTCAAGTTAACAAATATCCAACAAATTAGATTTCAAAGTGAAGGACATATCAAGAGATTAAAAAAGGCCACTTCATAATACTAAAGGGACCAATTCAACAAGAAGAAATAACACTGGTAAACATATACACACCCAATACAGGACCACCCAAATACATTAAAAAAAAACACTCCTGGAGGATATCAAGGGAGAGATTGACAGCAATACAATCATAGTAGGAGATTTAAATACCCCACTATCACCATTGGACAAATCCTCTAAACAAAAAATCAGTAAAGAAACATCAATCTTAAATGACTCACTAGACCAGAAGGAATTAATTAATATCTTCAGATCATTTCACCCCAAAGCCACAGAATATACATTCTTTTCAAGTGCCCATGGGTCATTCTCAAAGAGATACCATATGTTGGGTCACAGGCAAAGTCTCTCCAAATTAAAGAATATAGAAATCATATCAAGCATATTCTCAGATCACCGTGGCATAAAGCTTGAAATCAACTATAATAAAAACAATCCAAAGAAATCAAACACATGGAGATGAAACAGCATGCTATTAAACAATGACTGGGTTACCAGAGACATCAAGGAAGAAATAGAAGACATCATAGAAACAAATGACAACGATAACACAATAATCCAAAATCTATGGGAAACGACGAAAGCAGTCTTGAGAGGGAAGTTCATAGCTCTACAATCCTATTGCAATAAACAAGAAACAATGGTAATAAATTATCTAATCCAACAACTCAAAGAATTAGAAAGAGAGGAATAAGAAAAGCCCAGTGTATGCAGAAGGAAGGAAATAGTAAAGATCAGAGAAGAGATAAGACATAGAGACCAAAGAAACAATACAAAAGATCAATAAAACCAAGAGCTGGTTCTTTGAAAGGATAAACAAGATTGATAAACCTTTAACCAGAAACCAGACTCACTAAGAAGCGAAGAGAGAGGACCTTAATAAATAAAATCAGAAATGAAAGAGGTGAAATAACAACTGACCCCATCGAAATACAAAGGATTGTTAAAAAATACTATGAACAACTCTACTGCAACAAACTGGACAACCTGGAGGAAATGGATATATTCCTAGAAAAATATAACCTCCCAAAACACAAGCAGGCAGAATCTAAACAGCTCAATAGATCAGTAGCTATGGAAGAAATCAAAGCAGTCATCAAAAACCTTCCAGCAAACAAAAGCCTGGGGCCAGAAGGCTTCACAGGGGAGTTTTACCAGTCAATGAAGAGCTAAAAGCTATCCCCCTCAGACTATTCCAAGAAATTCAAGAGGATGGAACTCTTCCAAGCTCCTTCTATGAAGCCAGCATCACCCTAATACAAAAACAAGATAAAGACTACACAATGAAAGATAATTACAGGCCAATATCCCTCATTAACATTGATGCCAAAATCCTCAAAAAAATTCTAGCAAATGGGATCCAGCAGTACATTGGAAAGATCATACACCAAGATCAAGTAGGATTTATCCCAAGAATACAAGGATGGTACAATATCCATAAATCAATCAATGTGATACATCACATAAACAAATTGAGCAAAAAAATCACATAGTCATATAAATTGATGCAGAAAAAGCATTTGACAAAATCCAGCAAACTTTCTTGATAAAAACTCTCAACAAGGTGGGAATAGAAGGATCATACCTCAATATAATATAATCTATATATGATAAACTCACAGTAAACATCATACTCAATGGGCAGAAACTACAACCATTTCCCCTAAGAACAGGAACAAGACAGGGATTCCCATTATCACCACTCCTATTCAACATAGTACTGGAAGTATTAGCCACTGCAATTAGACATGAAGAAGAAATAAAAGGCATCCAAATTGGAAAAGAAGTAAAGCTATCCTTATTTGCAGATGACATGATATTGTACATAAAAAACCCAAAAGACCCTATGAAAAAACTAATAGACTAAATAAATGATTTCAGCAATGTAGCAGGATACAAAGTTAATGCCAAGAAATCTGTGGCATTTCTATACACCAATGGTGAAATTACAGAGAGACTAAAAAAGCAATCCCATGAGACCAAAAAATTAAGATACCTGGGAATAAACTTAACTAAGGAAGTAAAAGACCTATTTGCAGAAAACTACAGGACACTGAAAAAAGAGATAGAGGAAGACATAAACAGGTAGAAGAACATACCATGTTCATGAATTGGGAGAATCAACATCATTGAAATGTCCATATTACCCAAAGCAATCTATAAATTTAATGCACTCCATTGAAATACCAATAGCATATTTCACAGATCTAGAAAAAACTCTCCAGAAATTCATCTGGAATAAAAAAAGACCCCAAATAGCAATCCCAAGAAAGAAGAACAAAGTAGGTGGGATATCAATACCAGATTTCAAGCTGTAGTTCAAAGTCACTGTCCTCAAAATAGCCTCGTACTGGCATAAAAGAATAGAATATAAAATCCAGATATCGACCCCAAACCACTATGCTCAATTAATATTTGACAAAGGAGGTATGAACATACAATGGAGTCAAGATAGCCTCTTCAATAAATGGTGTTAGGAAAATTGGACAGATACATGCAAAAAATGAAACTAGACCACCAACTTATACCATACACAAAAATAAATTCAAAATGAATACAGGACTTAAACATAAGACAGTAAACCATAAAAATACTAGAGGAATACACAGACAGAGAACTCTCAGATATATACCAAAAGAATTTCTTCATTGATACTGCTCCTAGGGCAATGGAAGCTAAAGAGAAAATAAACAAATGGGACTACCTCAAAATAAAAAGCTTTTGCACAGCAAAGGAAAGCATTCATAAAACAACAAGAAACCCCACTGTATGGCAGAACATATTTGCAAATGTTATCACTGATAAAGGTTTAATCTCAAGCATCTACAGGCAACTCATACAACTTAATAAATGGAAGACAAATGTTGCAATAAAAAAATAGGAAATGGACTTAAATAGATTCTTTTTGAAAGGAGACAAAAAGAAGGCCCAGAGACATATGAAAACCTGCTCAAAGTCACTAATTATCAAAGAGATGCAAATCAAAACAACAATGCGGTACCATCTCACACCTGTCAGAATGGCTTTCATCAACAAATAAACAAAGGACAAGTGCTGGTGAGGATGTGGAGAAAAAGGAACCCTCATGCACTGCTGGTGGGAATGCAGACTGGTGCAGCCATTGTGGAGAACAGTACAGAGTTTCCTCAAAATACTAAAAATGGAACTCCCATTTGACTCAATGATTCCACTTACAGGAATATATCCCTAGAAACTAGAAATACGAATTAGAAAGGATATATGCTCCCCTATATTTATAGTAGCACAATTTACCATAGCTAAGATTTGGAAACAGCCTAAGTGCCCATCAGCACAAGAGTGGATTAAAAAACTGTTGTACATCTACACAATGGAATACTACACTGCGGTGAAAAAGAAGGAGCTCCTATCATTTGCAACAACATGGATGGAGCTAGAGAGCATTATGTTTAATGAAATTAGACAGGCAGAGAAAGATAAATATCACATGATCTCAATCATTTGTGGAATATAATGAACAGCATAGACTGATGAACAAGAAAGGATCCAGAGACTGAGAAATGCCTATCAGAATGTCAAACCTCAGGGTAAGTGGGAGGTGGTGGGAATAAGGGTGAAAGTCCATGTATTTGGCCTCTTTCACTAAGGTAAGTAATTTGTGTTTTTACCTCCCTGACAAAGTTTATATAAAATTATTTTTTAAATTGGCAACTAATTTGAAATTGAATTGACATGGCCTAGAGCATAGAATATCCTTACATGATATTATTCTACAAAGCCAATAATTTTTGATATTTTACAACAGCATATTGTATAATTATCCAAAGAAACTTACAAACTAATTCTTTGATGTTTGGTAGCAATTTAAAAAAGGACAGGAAAGCCGAGACCGGTTTGGCTCAGAGGATAGAGCGTCGGACTGCGGACTGTGGGGTCCCAGGTTCGATTCCGGCAAGGGCATGTACCTTGGCTGCGGGCACGTCCCCAGTAGGGGGCGTGCAAGAGGCAGCTGATCGATGTCTCTCTCTCATCACTGTTTCTGACTTTCTATCCCTCTCCCTTCCTCTCTGTAAAAAAATCAATAAAATATATTTTTAAAAAAAGGACAGGAAAGTAATTGATCCTTTTCAGAAGGAATTAAGGCAATGGGAAGGCACATGAGCATTCTATATTGGTCCTCTTGCCCTTTTGGCCATGAGGGACCCTCTTCTCACAATCCAAGTGCACATAGCTATTGCCTGAGCTTTTAGTTCAAGCTGAGGTTGAACCTTCTGGGTGGCTGGCACCATGGATATGTTTCTTGCCCAATGGTGTGAACTGGGCCCTCCCTGGAGAAGAAACCTGAGTCACCCGAGATATGTGATCAGTATAGGGATCCTTCCAGCAGGCGAGGGGATCCCAAGGCAGGTGCTGGGTGTGGAGGGCATGGAGGCCTAGACTACTTAGGAGACAGAACTAAACCTCACATCACCTTACTTGGCCCTGGAAGACAGCTGGTTATCCAGAGATGGATAAGATTCCTCAGGGAAGGAACAACCTAAGACAGGCACAGTCAAAACAGGAGTCATCAGGAGAGAACTTGAAGGTCAACAGAGGTGGGGCACAGACCCTTACCCCCCTAACCTTGCAGGGCCCTGAACTCTCACCCCTTCTGAGGGAGGTCTCCTGCCCCCATAACTCTTTCACTTCCTATACTCAGTTCAGATAGGGACCCAAGTTACAGACAGAGACTTGGCCAGCAACAGCTTCCATATATCTAAATCTAGTCTACCACCAGGAATGCTCCGGGCTTACTCAAGAATGCAAATAATCATTTCCACTAATATTTACAGGGTAAACTAAGATTTTTGCTGGAGTATTAAAATTGAAAATAAAATAGTAATCAAGTTTTCAGATTAATTTAAATTGGCCTATTAAAATAAGTTAATACTCAAAAAATTTATGTGTACTGGACAAAAAGCTGTTCCTAAAATATTAACTAAAATTTCTATTAGTAGTTCATCATATAGAAAAATTTCATAAAATGCCAAGGACCTAAAGTAGTCATATTTTTGTGCAAAAATTAAAATTTAAAATTACCAAGACTGCAATATAAAATTTCGAAAAACCTCTATTAATCAAAAAAAGGGGGGTGGGATAGTGGGGTAATATCATGTAAGGAAAAATATCCTGTAAGTAAATTACATCTAGAAAATTATTACTTCAAAAAATTAATTTCCATTTGTAATGCTAACAGCAGGATACCCATGAAAAACACACATGATATCAAAATAAGCCAAAGGAAAATCATTTGGGCAAAAATAAAAAGAATCCTAAGTCTACTTTACATAAAAGGTCGCTTTATTGATTTTTGGTAGAGAATATATTTGTATATTTTCAGAAAACAACTCTAAGACCATATGGATTCCTGAATCAAAGAGAAACTGATAGGTTTGTTCCAACCATGAAGACAGTCCAGAGATGGAAGATGCTAATGACACTTTGCCATGCTAGCAGTCAGCAGCTGTGCATCACTGCAGGTTGCCCAGGACCAAACTAGAGAGGTTGGAACCTGCATTTCCATCATTTGTCCACCATCCAGATATCATTGCTGACATGTACACATAAGGAACTATTTGACAATGAAACTGATACTCAAACATTTTTTGTTCTTACATATTTATTTCTAGTATGCAGATGCAAGATTTTTTAATGAAAAAAAAAACAGGGGGAAAATAGATATAGAGGCAAAGAAGCATTGAACAGACTGTCAAACTACATTGGGAAGGCAGGAGAGGGTGGGAGGTAGGAGCTGTAAGAATCAACTTAAAGACTTGTGTGTATGCGTATAAGCATAACCAATGGATACAAGACACTGGGGGGTGGGGGTGGGGCAGGTGAGGGCATGTGCTAGCTGTTAGGGGAGGCCGGGGGTAGGTGAATGGTAGGAAAAAAAGAAAATATATGTACTACTACTTGTAATACTTTAAACAATAAAAAAATTTAAATATGATTGGGGCTCTAACCAGTTTGGCTCAGTGGACAGAGCATCGGCCTGTGGACTGAAGGGTCCCAGGTTTGATTCTAGTCACGGGCATGTACCTTGGTTGTAGGCACATTCCCAGGAGGGAGTGTGTAGAAGGCAACTAATCGATGTTTCTCTCTCATTGATGTTTCTAACTCTCTCTCTCTCTCCCTTCTTCACTGTAAAAAAAAATAAAAAAATAAAAAAATAAAAATTTTTAAACAATTACTTGGTTACCAAAGAGCTCAAAGGAGAAATAAAAAGCATCATGGAAATAAGTAACAATAAAACACAACAGTCCATAATCTATGGGACACAGTGAAAGCAATCCTGAGAGGGAAGGTCATAGCTCTACATAACTACTTCAAAAACACAAAACAAAACAAGAAAATTGGTAATTATCTAACCTTGCAACTTAAAGAATTAGAAAAAGAACAACACGAAAAGTCCAGAGTGAGCAGAAGGAAGGAAATAATAAAGCCCAGAGCAGAAATAAATTATACAGAGACAAAAAAAAAATACAAAAGATCAATAAAACTAAGAGCTGGTTCTTTGAATGGATAAACAAGATTGATGAACCTCTAGTCAGGCTCACCAAGAAACAAAGAGAGTGTACCAAAATAAACAAAATCAGAAATGAAAGAGGTGAAGTAACAACCAACCCCACATACATAAAAAGGATCGTAAAAAATACTATGAAAAACTCTGTTTCAACAAACTGGACAACTTAGATCAAATAGACATATTCTTAGAAAAATACAATCTTCCAAAATTCAATCAGGAATAATCACAAAACCTGAATTGGATGATAACTTTGTAGGAAATTGAAGCAGTAATAAATAAAAAAATCTTCCAGCAAACAAAAGCCCTGGGCTTCAGACATCCTTAGTGCTGCCATGGAGGTGGGAAAGACTACCACCATCATTGCTGTGCTCACCAGTCATGAGCCCGACTTCTAGTTAAGCAGTGCTCCCACTGTGAAAACACAGTGACCACCGGGGGCAACTCCTGCATTGAGCATCTACCATCTAGTGGTCAGTTCATGTCATAGTGACTGGTCATTCTGCTGTTCAGTTGATTTGCATATTAGCCTTTTATGCCTGCAGGATCGGGCCTAAACCAGTTCTCTGACATCTCCCAAGAGGTACTGAATTACAATAGGGTGAAGGCCAGGCCGAGGGACCCCACTGGTGCATGATTGGGGCTGGAGAGGAACATGGGAGTTTGGCCAGCCAGAGAGGGACCACAGGAGGGCTTCAGGACATGTCCAGCCTGTCTTGCTCAATCTCGATTGGCCAGACCCCAGCAGTAAGTTAACATACTAGTCAAAGCATCTGCACCCTGGTGGTCAGTACACATCACAGTGACTGATTGGTCAACTGTCTGTCTCCTGGTATATGCACGTTATAGCGAGTGGTTGAGCAGACTTAGCATATCATTAGCATATTATTCTTTGATTGGTTGAACAGACCACTGGAGGACCGGACACTTAGTACATTAGGCTTTTATTATATAGAATTATGAAATCTTTAATTCTAGCTAGAAAAATATATATTGTGGGTAAATGTCATACTATGTTTTAGGAAGTTAAATAATCAATATTCCCTGCTAATTTTCAGTAAATATCACATAAAAAAATGGATCACCTGAAAGAATACAGGAATAGATCTTGTTCTTTTTTTTCTGTGATATAAACTCCTTCCAATGGCTATTTATGATCACTGTTCACTCCTTAAGGAAGATCAATTTACTCCAGGAGACATGACCACAGCCACCCTGCATTCCACCTTCTGATTTGGGGCCTTTCCCATGGTGACCACACTCAGAGCAGTGCCGATTCTTCCTTCCTTTCCCTAGGTGCCCTTCCAGGTTGTGCACAGCCATGATACTCCCTTCCCCACTCCCTCACTCCATGGTAATACTTTCCCCTTTACTGCAGTGAAAAGCAGGCTTTCTTCTGGAAAAAATCTTTAAAATCCTGTTTTTACATTTAATGGTTCTTAAAATAACCCCATTTAGGGAAAAAATGGCTTCCTACGCATGTAGTGCATCACACACTAACAGTATCATCCTTTCACTTTCCCTTTCCAATAATTTATCCCATGATAGCATCATCTCCTTTGAGAAGCCTCACCTTCTATTCCTAAGGATGAGGCACACAGGGGTTACAAGAATACCTCTTGCAGCTCCATTTGTGCTTCCTCTTATCTGTCACTGCACCACAAATCAGAATCCCAAATAAGACAGTCTCCTCGTTTGACTGCCATGCTACACACCATGTCAGAGAAACCCATAGAATCAGAACACTCTGGACTACTTGGCGCCTCATTGGTGGCTCCTTCCTTCTAAGCCCTAGTCCCCAGTCATGTGGCTCCTTGCTTTTCATAGAATGTAAGGAGCATACCTAGGAACATTTCTCTCTCTCCTCATTCCAGCTACCTACACATAGGAATTTATGGGGATCCACAGAATAAATTTCCCTTTAAGGATTTTCCTTATGGTCCTTTTTGTGATCCTTTATATGTTCGGACCTTTAAGAATAAACATTGGGACTTGTCTTGGTAGTTAGGAACACCATAAAGGAGCAGATAGCCTGTGCTTACTTAAATGACGGGCTTACTGGAGAGGTTTTACACCAATTTGCAAGGCACAAAAACTGTCTTTATTTTTATTTGCTTTTTTTCTTGTTAACTAAAATGAGAAATAACTTGCAAAATATTCATGGTCATTGCACTCCCTAAGAAAGTGTAGTCTGTTGGCAATATTACAATGGATATATGAATAAGAAAAGACAACTTATAACAAAAAATGTATACTACTTTAATAATGATTACTGTTATCTGCACACCGTCCTGTCATATAATTTTCAATGTTAGTGTTTATGCACATTTTCAGATAAATTTTAACTCCTCTAAGAAAGAGAAAGCCTTCATCTTGAGTTTTAATTTTATCTATGATACCTAACAAATGATTTTTCACATAGTGGGGCTTCCATATATACATATTATACCTGTATAATGTATATATACTAAATATATTACATATATAAGATATATACATGTATCTCACACATATACTATCTTTATTTATAATTTTCATAAATGTGATTCTCATTTTTTAATTGATACATAATTGAGATACAATATCCTACTATGTTCAGGTGTGCATCATAGCGATTTGATATTTATATACGTTATAAAATCATCCCCATGATAATTCTAGTTACCATCTGTCACCATACAAAATATTACAACATTATTGACTATATTCCCTAGATTATACTTTACATCCCTGTGATTATTTTTTAACTGAAAGTTTTTAGCTCTTACACCCATTCACCTATTTCACCTGCCCCCCTGACTCTCATTTTAACAGACTTAATTATTTTTTGCTAGGAAGTGAAAGTCAAAAAGATTTATAATCTTAAAGAGACCCACATTACATTTTTAAACATGAATAATGCTATGAATTCCTAAGTTGTGTGCTAACCAAACATTGTAAGAAGTGCTAATATTCAAGTGTTGTGAATAATACTGGGTAGGAACAAAACCATGGAGTCTAGTTGATAAAAGGGGGAGCCAGAGGCACACTCCTGGGAGAGTCAGGTGAAATAAGGACATCAGAGCAGAAGGCGAACTGACATCATTTTGAGAATTCTCTCCGGGACAAGAAACGAACCCTCCCTTTAAAAACTCTGATGCTGCTAGTGGGTCTCATTTCACCATAACTGGAGAATTCCTCATGATTCCTTCACAGTATGGCAGACACAGCTTCTTAGCAGTTTGATGTGGCGCTCTTTCCTCTAGGCAGGTGTGATTTACTCGATGTTGAAAGGTGAAGGGGCAAAACCCAGAAGGCATCCTCATAAATCCCACAGGCAGGCCTCTCTAACACGGTTGTTTGCTGGACCTGCCATGTGAAATACGTGGTGAGAAATAAAATCAGCTGTCCTGCAAGAGGCTAGAATGCCCGCTTAATAGCAGCCTTTGTCTAGTGAGATCCTGTTTTAATGCAGTGGAGGTAATTCCAGGGGGAAAGATAGAACTGTGGCAACTTATTTAGATCTAAGACTAGGCTTCAGAACATGTCCCAAAAGGCTCCATTTGGGATGAGTTTCTTAAAACTCTGTGTCATGGCCTGTGAGGAATCCACTATGGTCCGTGAGGAAGTTGCAGTGGCCTCCGGGGAAGCTGCCTTGGCCTCAAGGGAAGCTACAGTGGCCTGTGGGGAAGCTGCAGTGGCCTCTAGGGAAGCTGCCTTGGCATGCTGTCTGTGCATTTGCATATTTCCAGTTGTCTTCTCATCATCCTCAACTGTAATGACCTGTTTCTTAGCTTACTCTCTAGCCAGCATCACATGCAGTGTAATCTGCTTCCTATGGCACACTCTCATCTACCCCATGGGAACTCCTATAGGGAGGATGCTATATTAAGCACACTCAGAGCACGAGAGTTCATTTTCAATTCTTTCGAAGTGGGTTCTCGTCTCCTTTCCCTTCCCTCCTCCTTCCTCATTCTAATGGCTTCATCTGTGCAAATATGGTTTACTTATGACCTAAAACTGCATTCCACAGTACATATTCTGGCTCCTTCTGTATAAAACTTATTATTATCTTTGCCATATTTTCCCCCCTTTGGTAAGGGGTAAGAGGATTAGCACAGGAAAACCTTACAGGACAATGAACCAAATTTTTTCACATGCCTCATTTTCCTAAATGGATTATTAAATGCAAATTGCTAATCACATAATTTATCTTATGCAAAACAGAGAGAGTCAAGATATTGTTATCCACTGTTAAATACAGATGGGAGAGGATTAAGTTGGAAAGAATCTCACTGCACAAAAATGGCAAAGAAAAAATAGCAAGAAGCCTACTATTGTTATTATTCAGCAGAGGCAACCAATTAAAAAAGAGGAGTTAAATAAAGCTTTTCTTAAAAGGAATTCTAGAGGCAATTTGATAATTTTTAACAATCCATTTAGCTTTTAGTTTGTTTGTTGTTTTGCAATCAAAAGACAAACTGTACCAAAAGAACATTATCTAAATTTTAAAAAATGAAATGGCAAAATCTCCCCAATGTGGAAAAAAAGAAAGAGGGCCGAGAATTTCATAGCAATGAGTTCTTCATGATGAAATCCTTGATTTCTGCCACATTTTGCTACTTTCTGCATAGTAGTCTCTATTCCCTCATAACATCAAATATTTGCATCCAAGCCATCTAAAACAGGCACACTTTCCCAATATGATTTTGAAACTTTATTCGTCATGCTAAATTAATCTTAGCCTACAGTATAGAATGCATGTTCTTGTGCTTCAGAACTGTATTTATTAGTTTTTAGGTGTTTCAAGGAATAAATTACTTTGCTGCATAATGCAACATAATTACACGCCTCATTGTGTTCTTTATACTGATTGAACTCATCTGCTAAGAGAGAAGTTTGGAAAGTTCACAACTTAAATCTCCTATCCAACAAATTTATATTACCTATCCAACAAACATGGTGTGACCTACCGAACTGACTAGGAAAAACTTGGGCCAATTGCTGAAAAGAAATAGCTAACATTTCAATTTCTCTACTAGTAAGTCTCCATCATTAAGAAACAAAATGATTCCTATTTTCATTTGAGCTAACAGTTTTAAAGCGGGATGATAGAAATATGTTTTCTTACAAATTTTGAAATTACATTGGCACAGCTCATGGTTTACTTGATTCATGTCCTATAATGTATAATGTAGCTAGTGTCAGAAGCTTCCATTATTCCTCAATAAAATAGTGAACTATAACTAATTATAAATATTTACAAAAATAGGAGTATTATTTCTCTACAGAATTTATGATGAACTGTGTTTTGTGGGAAAACAAGCAGAGCTAGCTGAAAGCTACAGTGATGTTATTTTGTCAGCTAATACAGCTGAATCTGCTCCTAATAAAGCTGGGGGTTACTGCAAAGTGCCTTTGCAAAGAAAAGCTGATTATGATGTAAATGATGTGACTTCAGGTCCTAGGGAAAGCATAGAGAACTGGAATCTCCACGTTTTAGTTTGAATATTCATCTCTACCTTTTTCCAAAACAAATATTGCACCTCATCTATTGCATTGTAACTTTAGAATATAAATCTAATGGTAAAAGAGCCACTGGATTTAATTATTTAGATTTGGTGAATCATTCCATCATTTGTTCCCAAAATAATTATTGAGCATCTACTACATGTGCTACAGGGTTAGGCCGGTGATGAGACCCTCACAGCCTGAGCCAGAACAGAGGTGACAGCTCAGCGATTTTGAGTTTGCACATTTCTCTATCCAAGGCTGATGGCCATACCAGTCTCTCCTTAGACTAACATCTGCCTCCATACTTGAGGTGTGGTCTGAGGCTATAGTGAAAAGGCAGAGCTGGACTGCAAAGACCATTTTGGACTGTGTGACTTGGCAGCCACCATGTTGGCCGCGTGAAACTTACCTGGGGGCTGCCATCTTAAAATCACAAAGACCAACCCCTCCCTTTGAATTAGCCAATCGGGAAAGATTGTGCGCTTGAGCTCCAATCAAGAGCAAAGGACAGGACAGGTCATTTGCATTAGGAATTAATTGGATCACTAGCCCCAGCCATCACCCAACCAATTGGAATCGGCCAGCTCATTGGTTCACGTCTGGCCCCACCTCCCAATAAAATCACCATGCATGGAAAATTTGCTCTCTCTTTGGCTTCTTGCCCGGCTTCTTGCCGGGCTTGTAATAAAGGTTCTATGCTATTGCATCCATTTTGGCTCCCTGGTGGTCTTTGGGGATCATGAAATCTGGGCATAACAATAGCACAGAATTTTCTCTTTTAGAAGACACCTCATTGGGGGTGAGCCTGCCAATGCAGCCAGTACTATCCCCACAAACAAACGACAGAGCAGATCAACCTGGGAAACTTGGGATCCAGGTACCACAGTTTGGGCTTCATTTTCGCAAGTTAGTTTGCACATCAGGAGGAGGTGCTAATATTCTGGGGAAAACCAAAACACCTTTTCACTCCATCTATTTTCATTACACCCCCTTTCATTCCAGCCAGCCACGCCTCCCTCCCCCACTGGGTGTGGTGAGTGGGACACCCAAGGAAGAACATAGAGGACCTGTTTTCTGTCTGTGCTATCTTGAACAGATTATGTAGCATTCTGTGCATTGTTTGTTTTTTTACAGCTTTAATGAGGCATAATTGGCATGAAATAAAATGCATGTTTTAAAAACATTCAGTTTGATAAGTTTGGGCATATGTGTGTATCTGTAATATCATCATCACAGTCCAAGTGAATAATCTCAAAAATGATTCTTTACATCCATTTGGTATTTAGCATTTTAAACCCCAGATTCATCTATAAAACCAGTATGAACATAGCAATCTTATAATGTAATCACAGAACCAGCTCAAAATGGTCCTATCCAGTTTCTAACAGGATACTGAGTTGCTTTTCAGAGACAACAGACCAAAATAGACCAAGTCATGCAGCCGAAGCACGTGCAGAGGAAGATCTTTGATTTTCAGCTCTACAGGGAACCAAAATTTTGCCCCCCAACCCTCACAGAACCAAAGGACCCAGACATGATAGGAACTTAAACACCAGAACCTCTTTCAGAGGTGAAGAGTCCGTTGTCCAGGAAGATTTGGTGCTGAGGACCATTATAAATCGCCAATCTCCAAGGGCCTCCTATTAATACTCACCCCGCCAGTGCTTTCCCATACCTGTTCTTCCCTAACCTTTTAAAAACCTACCTCAAATTGGATAGGAAAGGCAGATTCGAGCTTTCTCCCTGTCTTCTCATTGAGCTGCCTCTTGAAATAAACTTTTTCCTTATTTCATACTCAGTGCTTTAATGATTGGTCTTACTACTGTGCATCATGCTTCAATGGGGAAAAGGGGGGACATCTGTAATACTGTCAACAATGAAAATAAATTTTAAAAACTTGGGTTCAATTACAATAATGTAGTAAACATTTCCAAAATACAGGTAAAGATTATACTATGTAGCAGGAGACAAGTCTGTATTAGATGATTACACACACTTTGCATTTAGTGAATATTCATTAGCAATCAAGGTCTAACTGATTCTACCTTTTTTTGCTTCCCATTTTTACCCCAATCAGTCAAATCTTTTCTCAAGCCTACAACCAGAAATACAAGATTCCTTTATAAGCTCTACACAACTGTACTGAGTTATCTGTAGAGGAGCATTCTGCACTATCCAGGGAATGGATGGTAACTACAGATACAAGCCCTGGTGTTGGCTGACAGCTGAGCAAACAGTTGTGCCTGTGTGTGGAAGGGAGGGGGATGAATGAAGGGCATGGATATCACTATATGAAGGGAGTTTAACCTTTCATCAATAGCTGACACCAGGGAATGAGGATTCAGAAAATTATATCAGCAAGGAAGCCATTATCTGACTGAATAAGATAGCAGAGATGAAAACTTAGTTCCCAGGAAGAAACTGTGCTTACCTGAGTCCACATGGAATTAGCTGGGGTTCAACAATGCAAATGTTCAAAGTAGAATGGCTGAGAGGTGGTAGTTCCTTAATAATAGATTGTTTTCATGTGCTTGTGAAGGGAAAAGGGAAGAAACTGAAGGGGAGCAGAATTTTCTACCCAAAACATGCCTCTTTGACATAAGGATAATTTTAAGCTGACTGGTTTTAAGGAATAGCAGACATAGGAGAATCTCTGAAAACTGAGAAGTTACCTTTTTTTATGAGACATTTAATTTATAAGGAAAAATATCCATTTATAAGGGTGTCTTTTTCTCTGTACCTGGAAGAGAAGAATGACTAAATTTCTAGGAATTATTATCCATTGAAAAGGCAAGGACTCAAATATAGCAACCATAC
Source organism: Antrozous pallidus (assembly GCA_027563665.1). Taxonomy (NCBI): domain Eukaryota; kingdom Metazoa; phylum Chordata; class Mammalia; order Chiroptera; family Vespertilionidae; genus Antrozous; species Antrozous pallidus. Next base: position 115,074,736 of record CM050509.1, read on the forward strand.
CCTTGGTTACTGGGCTTTCCTGGTAACCTTCAATAACTGGCTCCCTTCTCTAACATCTTTTGTCTTTGCCTGAAGATGGTATTTGAGGAAGCGGCTTGAGCCATTTCAGGAATTAGTCAGTTATCCTGAATCTCTTCCATGTATACAGGAGGTGTACATATTATTAAACATCATTTGTTTTTTTTCCTGTTAATCTGTTTGTTTTTATTACAGAGGGTTCTCAGCCCAGAACATTGAATGGAGGAGGAAAACCTATTGCCTCCCCCCAAAAAAGCTCTGTTAAGGAATCCTCTTTAGTATTTGAAAAGGAATGGATGCGACTAGATCACATTTTACAGAGTTAGAAGGAAATCCATGTCTGAATGTGAACCATTTTTTAATTTTAAAACTGCCTTTTATTTGGTAAGGCAGTTTTGGTTTTTTGGGGGTTTTGATTTGTTTTGTTTTTGTTTTTAATCTTTATTGTTCAGTTTATTAATTACATTGTTCCCTTTTTCTTTTTTTCCCCCCTATAGTTCCCCTCCATCTGGTACCCATCAGACCCTCCGCCCTCACCCCCCTCCACTGTCCTCTCCCATAGTTGCATGATTTTGGTCCAGTCTCTTCCTGCATTTCCCACACCCCCTTTCTCCCCAAGAGTTGTCAGTCCATTCCCTCTCTATGTCCGTGATTCTGTTACATTCACCAGTTTATTCTGTTCATCAGCTTATTAATTCACATGATTTTTAGATTCATTTGTTGATAGATGTGTATTTGTTGTTCATAATTTATATTTTTACCTTTTTCTTCTTCCTCTTCTTAAAGAATATCTTTTAGCATGTCATATAATGTTGGTTTGGTGGTGATGAACTCCTTTAGCTTTTTCTTATCTGCGAAGCACTTTATCTGGCCTTCAATTCTGAATGATAGCTTTGCTGGATAGAGTAATCTTGGTTGTAGATTCTTGCTGTTCATCACTTTGAATATTTCTTGCCACTCCCATCTGGCCTCCATCGTTTCTGTTGAGAAATCCGCTGACAATCGTATGGGTGCTCCCTTATAGGTAACCAACTGTTTCTCTCTTGCTGCTTTTAATATTCTCTCTTTGTCTTTTGCTCTTGGCATTTTAATTAGGATGTGCCTTGGTGTGGTCCTCTTAGGGTTCCTATATATTGGGGTTCGGTGCACTTCTTGGACACCTAAGTCAATTTCTTTCACCAGGTGTGGGAAGTTTTTGGTCACTATTTCTTCAAATAGGTTTTCATTGTCTTGCTCTCTCTCTTTTTCTGGCAACCCTATAATTCGGATGTTGGTATGCTTGAGGTTGTCCCAGAGGACCCTTACACTATCTTTAATTTTTTGGATTCTTTTGGTTTCTTGCTTTTTCAGCTGAGTGGATTTTCCCTCTTTGTATTTCAAATCTTGAACTTGGTTCTTGGGGTGCTCCAGAGCACTTTTAGGTCTTTGTATAATATTTTTTATTTCAGTCAGTGTATGCTTAATTTCTGGTTGGTCCATTTTCATATCCTTGAGAGTCTCCTTTATATCCTTGAGGGTCTCCTTCATTTCCATGTTGGTCTTGATCATTTCCTTGCAGGTCTTGTTCATATCCTTGAGGGTCTTGTTCATATCCTTGTAGGACTCATTCATTTCCTTTGTGGTCTTGTTTATTTCCTTACAGGCCTGGACCTTTTGTTGGAGCCTCTTGAAAAACCCTATAACCGTGGTTTTGAATTCCATGTCCAGTCGTTTTTTCCCTCCATTTCTCTTTCCATGTCTCTGCATGGTGGCTGCTTCCCTGAGTTGGTCAATTAGCTTTGTGTGGTAGACTTCCTACTAGGGACAGTGGCTCAACCTCCCCAGTTACCTGAGATGGATATGGGCTGCACAGTCTTGCTGAAGTTAAGCTCAGGTTAATCATTGTTAGCACTTGGAGGGGTTGACCTCCAGGCCAATTGTCTGTGAAGTTCAGCTGTGCTCAGGTTGGATGGGCGGAGTCTCCGGGCCAAGCAGACAGCGTCAGCTCCGCCCTATGCGGCCCTGGGGACTCTGTGCCGGGGCAATGGCTACCAGCACCTCTGAGAGAGAGCTGCTGTGGAGCTCCACCGGCTGCCGGCGAATTCAGACTCTCCCCAAATGAGACTGCACGCCCAATGTTTCACCCAGGGACGTAAAACAAAGCAGACTGACGGTTTTCCGATTGAGAGAGCAAGTCGCAGAGCGCTCTCTGTGCGGTCACACAGCTGAGCTGTTTGCACAAGCTGCCTTCTCCACAAGTCAGCAGACCCGGCAGCACCCGAGCTTCGGCATGCCCTCCAACTGTCCAGTTTTCATCCTGTATGATAGTGGGTTCCCTGGACTTCACCCAGAGCTGGAGAATCAGTCCAGTGGGATGTCTTTGTCTCCCCGTTCGAGAAAACTGGCCAGTTTTCAGCCGCCCGCCCTCTCCGCTGGCGCAGGCTCCAAACCTCTCTGCGCGCGAATCTTTCAACGCTGTTCGCCGCCGCTCCTCCGAGTGACAGTGTCTTATCTTCACTTTTATTTGTGAAATTTTCATTGGCGAGCTTCCTGGTGATTCTGGAAGGTGTTTGTTCTTTCGTTAAGTTGTAGTATTAAAATTGTTGAGTATGACGGCAAGATAGGTGTTTTACCTATGCCGCCATCTTGGTTCTCTGGTTGGGTAGTTTTGAATTGAATCTTGCTCGTTTCCTAGCTGTTACAATGTATACGTTTAAATAATATTCAAGCACTAGCTGATTTAAAGCAATACTTGTCAAAGTAGAATTGGGGTAAAAGCACAGTATGTTAAATAATTTACACCCTCAACACCTCAAAATACACGGGCCTATAAAATATTTTAATGTATTGTTTTCCGGCCTTGGATATTACATTTTTAGCACTGCTTGTTTTTATTGTGCTCTTTAAGGACAGTATTTATATTAGAGATAGAGCTGTAACTATTTTTTAAAGTTTTGAAAACAGGTGATATGGTATTAGATTTAATCATATGCAATTGCCACTTCCCAGGTCAAAATCATTCAAATATAGGTGGTATTTATGGTTCATCCTACTTTGAAATCTCTCTCTCTCTCTCTCTCTCTCTCTCTCTCACACACACACACACACACACACACACACACACACACACTTAGAAAGCAATTGGACTATTTATTGGCATTGAAAAAGCATTCCTTTAAACAAGGGATGAGATACTGAGCACAAAGTCTCACCCCATTTTATGAAATCTTAAGACCAAATTCTCCATGGTTGGACACAGCTTAATCAACAACAAGAGCAAGAATTTGAGTTAAATTAACTGAACCAAACTGTCCTATGTGATAATAAGGGGAAAGGGGGGTGGGGTGGGGTGGGTTTGGGTGCAAAGTTCTTGCTTTCACACAACAATATTAAAGGTACAAGAATCTAATAATTCCCAATGCAGCACAAAACTCTTTCCTATTGTTTCAAGGCAGTCATTTATCAATAGTCCAAGTGCTAAGGAAATTTCATGGAAAACCGGCATAACTTTTGGCTGTGAATGTGGCCTCCAGTTAAGGAGTCAAGTTCTTAAGAACCAAGGACTGGCCCATCCTGTGTGGTTCAGAGCCTTGACCTATGAACTAGCAGGTCATGGTTCTATTCCTGGTCAGGGCACATAGTTCCAGGCTCATCCCCAGAAGGGGGCATGCAGGAGGCAGCCAATCAATGATTCTCTCTTACCATTCATTGATGCTTCTATCTCTCTCTTCCTCTGAAATCAATAAAAATATATTTTAAAAAAAGAAAGAACTAAGGACTGGTTGACCACTCTTGGGGGAGAGCGCCTTCACAGGATATCCAGCATATGGCTTCAGCTTCCCAATCTATAAAATGCAGCAGTGATGGTGATGGGGGGAGGGAGTTTGAGGAGGAGGGAAAGACAGCTAGGTTTCCAGACCAAAACCATCACCCTCTCATTAATTTATCTTGGAGAGTCAACCCAGGTGGCCAATCCTCCACGCTGCGGGTGATAAGGAAGGTAGGATCGGTGACTAATGGCACTTGGCCCAGCTTCTGGAAGGCCAGTGCAGCCTGGAGGTGCTGCTCTATGCACAGTTTAAGGAGCACAGTGGGCAGGCTGCAGAGGCTGTAAGACATGGCTTTGACGACATCGCAGAGCTCGAACGAGCAAGCTGTGTGTAAGCACCAGGCCAAGATCATACTGCTTGTCCAGCACGTGTGTGAAACAGGTTGCTCTTGGGCAAGTTGTGCAGGAGCCAGGCCATCTTGTGCACTGGACGGCTCAACTGGTTGTAGCATGTGTGCTCCTTGAGCCACTGCAAACGATAAGGCCACAACATGTGAAGTTTGTGCAAGTTTTGGTTAGTGACCTGCCAGTTAAGGAAGTACACCTGCTTCAACAGTTACTGCTCATTGAAGTTAAGCTTCTGCTTCAGGATGGCAGCTGCCAGCTCCCTAGGACTCAAGGCTCTACTTTAGAATATCTTAAGAGGACCTCAGGACAGAGTCTACTTCCAGAAAAGCACAGTTTGTACATTTTGTTTTTTTTTGTAAAGCATCTCTGTTGATTATTTTTTAAAAGGCACGTGAGCAAGCCCAGTGGTATTTACACTCATTTATAGCTGTGCAACTGTTATTATATTAATTTCTTAAGCTACTAAAATAATATTTGCTAATATTTGTTTTTTCCACAATTTTTAAAAGGAATTATCATTGTTTACTTCTACTTTCATTGAGTGCCATGTCCTAATCCTATCTAATAAAAGAGTAATATGCAAATTGACCATACCCGATCAAGCCACTCCCACCAGTCATGCCAACTAGCCATTCAGGAGCAAATAAACCCCAACCAAGATGACTGCGGCCACTGAGAGCAGGAGGGAGGCTTGGGTTTCCCCAGCAATGGAGGAAGCCAAGCTTTCCACCTGCCCTTACTGACTTAGGCCTCCATTCAATGCTACAAAGTTTCAATTATAGAAGATATATCCCAACAGAAATGGCAGCAGCCACGGAGCTGGAGAGAGCAGAGGGTAGGGTTGCCTGGGCGATGGAGGAAGCCAAGTTTCTGCAGCCCTAGTGCCTAGGCCTCCACTCTAGGAATCAAAGTTTCAATTATAGAATTTAAATAAACCCAAACAGAAATGGCTGTTGCCATGGAGCAAGCAGAAGGCTTGGCTCTGCTCCAGGCTACAAAGTTTCAATTGTAGAACATAAATTAATCCCAGATCCCAGAGTCTCCGCTTGGGTTGCTGGGGGCCATGGCCAGCTTGCAATTCACCACAGGCCCCTCACCCCGGTGGCCCCATGCCCCAAGGGAACCCCCACCCTGATCCGGGACACACTTTAGGGCAAACCAGCTGACCCCACCCATGCACCAGTCCTCTATCCTATCTAAGAAAAGAGTAATATGCACATTGGCCATCACTCCAACACACAAGAGGGCTGCCCCCATGTGGTCAAAGATTCTGCCCCCATGTGAACACAAGATGGGCACCACAAGATAGCCAGCAGGGGAGGGCCATTGGGAGGTTCCAGGCCTGCAAGGGAGGGCAGTTTGGGGCAATGAAGCCTGCAGGGGAGGGCAGTTAAGGGTGACCAGGATGGCAGAAGAGTGAAGTTGGGGGCAAACAGGCTGGCAGGGGAGCAGTTATACATCAATTAGACTGACAGGGTAGTGGTTAGGGAGATGATCAGGCTGGCAGGCAGAATCGGTTAGGGGCAATCAGGGAGGCAGGCAGGTGAGCAGTTTGAAGCCAGCAGTCCTGGGTTGTGAGAAGGATTTCCAACTGCCCATTTAGGCCCAATCTCAGTAGCACCAGGCCTGAACCAGCAGTAGGACATCCCTCCAGGGGTCCCAGATTGGAGAGGGTGCAGGCTGGGCTGAGGGATATCTCCCACATCCCATGCACGAATTTTATGCACTGGGCCTCTAGTCTATATATAAAAAAGACTAAGCAACTCTTATAAGCAAATGACTGACCGATAGCTAAGATGTGCACTGACCACCAGGGAACAGATGCTCAATGCAGGAGCAGACCCCTGATGGTTAGTGTGCTCCCACAGCCAAACAGTGATGGTCTCTTCCCCCAGCTGGCCAGCCTGATTGGCCCAATCACCAGCCAGATGGAGGGACCCCACCCATGTACAGATTCATGTACCAGGCCTCTAGTTATGTTATAAAACTCAAGTTGCCCAGGGAGCTTGTTAAATGGAGATTCCTGGAAAAATTACTAAACATACTGGGGACTATGTTTTGTTTTATTATTATTATTATTATTATTATTATTATTATTATTATTATCATTATTATTACTAGAGACCTAGTGCACAAAATTCATGCATAGGTGGGTGGGCTGGCATTGTCCCTTAGCTCAGTCTGCACCTTCTCCAATCTGGGAAGCCTCTCACAATCCTGTACTGCTGGCTCCCAACTGCTCACCTGCCTGCCTCCCTGATTGCACCTAACCACTTCTGCCTGCCAGCCTGATCATCCCCTAACCACTACCCTGCCAGCCTAATTGATGTCTAACTGCTCCCTTGCCACCACCATGTTTGCCCCCAATTTCTCTCCTCTGCCGGCCTGATTACCCCTAACTACCCTCTCCTGCAGGCTTGATTGCCCCAAACTGCCCTCCCTTGCAGGCCTTGTCCCTGCCAACTGCCCTCCTCTGCTGGCCATCTCATGGTGGCCATCTTGTGTCCACATGAGGGAAGGATCCTTGACTACATAGGGGCAGCTGTATTGTATGTTGGAGTGATGGTCAATGTGCATATTACTCTTTTATTAGATAGGATAGAGGCCTGGTTCATGGGTGGGGGCCTGGAAAAGTGTCCTGGATCAGGGTTGGGGTTCCTTTAGGGTGTGGGGTGGCCTGGGAGAGAGTTCTGTGGTGGTTTGCAGGCTGGCCATGCCCCCTGACAACCCAAGTGGAGGCCCTGGTATCTGGAATTTATTTTTCTTCTACAACTGAAACTTTGTAGCCTGAAGTGGAGCCCTGCTTTCTGTTTGCTCCTTGGTGGCAGCCATTTCTATTGGGACATTTACCTTCTATAATTGAAACCTAGGCTGGCCAGAGCTGCAGAAGCTTTGCTTCCTCCATCACCAGGGCAGCCCTAGCCTCTGCTCTCTCAAGCTCTGTGGCTGCTGCCATTTCTGTTGGGTTTTATGTATATTCTATAATTGAAACTTTGTAGCATTGAGTGGAGGCCTAGGCCTGCAAGGGAAGGTGGAAAGCTTGGCTTTTGCATCGCCAGGTAAACCTAAGCATCCCAGTGGCAGCAGCCATCTTGGTTGGGTTTATTTGCATATTTATTCCTGATTGGCTTGTGGGCATTGCTTTGGATGTGGCTTGTGGGTGTAGCAGAGGTATGGTCAACTTGCATATTACTCTTTTATTAGATAGGATTATTGTAAGAGAACATTTATTCAGTAAATCACAGAGGTTAGACAAAGTAATTCCTAGAAGATATGGACTTAGGAAACCAGTTATAGAGGCAAAGGAAGGGCCCTTGGAGGTTGGGGGTAAGGAGCTAATGCTAATGTGCCTGGAGGGGGAAGAGGAAGGTAAAGGAGATAGACCAGAAGGGAAAGGCTCTGGTGTGCTCCCCAGAAGGAGAGCCCTTTCTTTGGTTATTTTGAGTTGCTAAAACATAATACTGTGGACTGTGTGTCTTAAACAACAGCAGTTTTTCCCCCTCACATTTCTGGAAGCTGGGAAATCCGAGTTCCAGGTCCCAGAAGATTCAGTGTCTGGTAAGAGCCCACTTCTTAGCTTGTAGAGAGTGCTTTTTCACTATGTGCTCACATTGTTACAAAAGACCAAAGAAAGCCAAGGACACTCAAAGAAATGGAGGGACACTGTTTAATACACTGGCAGACTCAAGGAACAGCCTTCCAAATCTGCGTGAAGAAATATGCATGGGGCCCTCCCTTGTACCTCTCTGTGTTCCTTGTCCCACAAACATGGATTATGCTTCTGGTCCTTTTCCCAGGCATAACAAGAAAGCCTCCAGGTGTTGGGGGTCTCCAGGCCATATCTGATTGTCTGGCCTGGCACCAGCATTAATAACCCTCCCTCCAGGGCAATGCACTGTTCACAGTAACAGGTTCTGCAAGACTAGTATCTGGGAAGGGGATAGGGACTTAATTATAGGTTACCAGGAATGTACATTGAGCTTGCTGGCTTGGATTCAGATCATTAGCCTCAAATATCAGGATTACATTGGAATTAGCCCTTTTTAGCCTTCTCAACATGACCTTTCTTTGGCAAGCATTCTCTCTTTCTTTCTTCTTATAAGGGCATTAATTACATGATAAAGTTCCCACCCACATGACCTAATCTAAAACGAATTTCCTCCTAAAGGCCCTCTCTTTAAATGCCACAAATCAATTTGGGTGAACACAAACATTCAGTCTATACCAGGGTGAGAACAAGGAATTGCACTTTAAACAAATTTCCTGAAATTTCAAAAGTTAAAGACATAATTTTTGAGACCATGTTATATACTTTTTATGTATCATCCTAATTTAAATCTTATAGCAATTGTACTTGGTACATTTCATAACTGGTATTTTTTTTTAAGGAGGACTGAAAATTCAGCAAGCCTAAAGAATTTGCTAACGTCTGACAGCTACAAAGTTTAGATTGATTTCAAATGTGTGCTTTGCTACCATGTTTCAAAGCTCTCTGTATGCCTATTAGTTTTTATCCTTCTGGAATCATTTGTACATCAGTCTAAGTCAAATAACAGTAGCTTTACTATATTAAAGCTAAAAAATATTGGCTGTCTGAAAAGAACAGCTGTGTTTTGAGAAAAATAGATGTGGTTGGTAATTCTAAGTATGAGTCAAAAGTATTTTAGTAAGAAGTTATCCAAAGAAAATAAAGAGAGCCATCTTGAAATCTATTCTTCAGCACAATACTTTGTCAGTAAGGCATTGGCTGATGATAGAAAGACAGTAGCTCTAAGGCATGATAGAAAGAAGTTGGGGAAAGATCCCAGTAAGTGGAGTGAGGGTGTCCGGTCTAACATCTTCTCTCACCTCTGGGCATGATCAAAGGGGAACAGTTAATTACAGGAATCTACTGAGGTGGTCCTGGAAATCACAACAACAAGGCCCCCTCCCAACCAGAGTCAGAATTTGGCCCTACGAAGCTTGGAGACACCCCCTCCTCGCACGCACGCGCGCGCGCGCGCGCACACACACACACACACACACACACACACACACACACATCTTGGAAACACATAAAATCCCAAGAACTAACTGACCATACGTGCAACTTACCTCTTACATTGGTCCACATCCACTCATTTACTTTTTGCTTCTTTCATAGTGGTGCCAACAACCTGACCTCTTTCTTTTCTGCTACTTGAATAAAACTTGCTTTGTTCTCACTTGGATTCTTCCTTGAATTTTTTCCTCAGCGAGTCAAGGACCTGGAGGTCACCTGAGACATGAAAGATCAAGGACTGTGCTGGGGTAGGGCCAGCCCCCAGTGTGGAAGTGGTCTGGTAACAGTTCCTGTATTTACAAAGACTGAAAAACCTGAACCTGGGTTTAATTACATATAATTTAGTGGAATCACATTTATAAACAAAGTATAAAACATATTTGCTTCTGTAAGTCAGAGGGACATGACAAGGCCTGTAGCCATTTAGTTCTTTCCTTCCTCATATACCAGGGCCCTGCTCACCACATAATCAATGCACTTGGGAAACATCCTTTCATAATTGCCCCCAGTGATGCCAACTGCTGCTCTGTCTGGGAACCGGAAGCTTTCTGCCTCAGCTACTGAGGTGGGAAATCCTTACTGTCCTTCTCCAACTGCACTTCCAGTGAAGGCCCATTTCCCCCTTGGGATCTTGAATACTATCATGGGAGAGCGCTCTTGTTTAAAGCTTGTCTGAAGACAAATTTTCTTATTGATGACACACAGCAGCTACAGGGGAAAACCTGTAGGATCCAGCATGCTGAGAAATAAGCAGCACACTAGATAAAATAAATTTAGCATAAATGAAAATTTGGGGGGAAAATGTATGTCTGCTATGAAATAGTCCCACGAGATATCAATAAATGGTATAACACAAATATCAGTTTATTAGTTTGCCAATGGCAAATGTGCTCTAACATTGAACTGGGTTAAGATGATTCCTGAATATTCTAACAACCATGAAATAGGAATTTAAAGTACAGAAGGAGCAGAGAAGGATCACCACTAAAAAAAAATAGTTATCAGAGATAAAAATTTGAATTTCAAAGGTTTAAAGCATCATTATTGCTATATACATTACAATCTACCCAACAGCAGAATATATCTTTTTCTCAAGTACACTTGGTACATTCTCTAGAACAGACAATGCCATAGCCCAAAACTCTACAATTGTAAAAGATTGAAATCATACAAACATTTTTCTGACCACAGTTAAATGAAATAAGAAATCATTAACAGAAAGACAACTGGAAAATTCATAAATATGTGAAAGGTAAACAGCATGCTCTTGAACAACCAATAACTAAAAACGAAATAAGATAAATTGCAAAATACCTTGAGACACATGAAAATGAAAACAAAATGTACAAAAGTTTATGAAATGCAGTGAAAGCATTTCTAAGAGGGAAATTTATAGCTGCAGATACATAATAGGAGAAAGAGTCAAATCAATAACTAACCCTAAATCTTATAAAAGTAGAAAAAGAAAAGAAAACTAAACCCAAAGTAGCATAAGGAAAGAAATAATTAAGATTAAAGTTTAGATAAATAAAATGGAAAATAGTCGAGAAAATAAAAATATGGCAATTTTCAAAAACTAGAGCAACTAATTCTGACATTTGTATGGCACCACAAAAAATTCCAAATGTACACAGAAATCTTGAAAAATAATAACAAAATTGGAGGTGTCATATTCATCTAATGATTGTGAACTATACTACAAAGCTATAGTAATTAAAATAGTACGGTAATGGAACAAAAACAGGTACATAGATCAATGGAACAAAATGAAAAGTCCAGAAATAAACCAACAGTTATATGCTCCATTAATCTATGACAAAGGAGATAAGAATATACAATGAAAAAATGACACTCTCTTCTATAAATGGTATTTGGAAAACGGTACAAGAACATGCAAAAAGTGGAACTAGACTAACTTACACACACCATGTACAAAAATAAACTCAAATGGGTTAAACCTTAAATGTAAGACCAGAATCCATAAAACTCCTAGGGGGGAAAACAGAGGCAGTGAACCCTTTGACATTGGTCTTAAAAATATTTTTTTGGCTATGCCTCTTCAGGCAAGGACAACAGAAGCAAAAAAATAAATGAGATTATGTCCAATTAAAAAGCTTTTGAACAGTGAAGAAAACAAAACAAACAGGAAATCCACTAAATGGGAGAGGATATTTGCAAATGATATATCTGATGCATGATTAATATCTAAGACACATAAAGAACTGACAATCCAGTTTTTTTTTAATGGGCAGAGGACCTAATAGTATAGCCACTATGGAAAAAAAGTATGGAGAATCCTCAAAAAATAAAAAGTGGAACTGCTTTATGACCCAGTGATTCCAATTCTGGGTATATATCCAAAGAAACCCAGTACACTAATTCAATAGATTATATAAACCCAGTATAATAATACAATAGATTATATACACCTACATATCCCTTGCAATGTTATTTTCAATAGCAAAGATATGCAAGTAATTCAAGTACCCATTAATAGATGAGTGGATAAAAAAATTGTGGTACATATAAGCAAGGGAATTTTATTTGGCCATAAAAAAGAATGAAATCTTACCATTTGTGACAGCATGGAAAGACCTAGAGGATATTTTGATAAGTGAAATAAATCAGGCAGATAAAGACAGACATCATATAATTCTACTTATATGTGTAATCTAAAGATCAAAATAAATGAACAACAAAATAGAAACAGACTCATAGATACAGATAACAGACTGATGGCTGTCAGGGGAGAGGGTTGTGGGAGGCCGAGTACAAAAGGTGAAGGGATAAAGAACTACAAATTCTTAGTCATGGAATAGTGATGAGGATGTATAGTACAGCACAGGGAATACAGTCACTAATATTGGAATAACTATGTATGGTGCCAGGAGGGTACTGAAGTATCATGGGGGAGGGAGAAGAGCACTGTATAAAATATCTGATTGTCTAACCATTATGCTATATACCTGAAACTAACACAAAATAATATTAAATGTAAACTGTAATTTAAAAAGAAAATCAATAAAAATAAACGAAATTAAAGAAAATACAAATAAATAAGTCATGAGGATGTAATGTACTGCATGATGACTATAGTTATTAATACTGTATTGCATATTTGAAAGTTGCTAAGAGTAAATCTTAAAATTCTTACCACAAGACAAAAGATTTTATAACTATACTAAGGCACAATGCACAAAATTTGTGCACTGGGGGTGGGTGGCCCTCAGCCCAGCCTGCACCCTCTCCAATCTGGAACTCCTAGGGGGGATGTCTGACGGCTGGATGTACAATTGTCTGTGGGATTGGGCCTAAACTGTTAGTTGGACATCCCATTCTAGGACTTCTGCCTCCAACCACTCACCTGCCTGGCAGCCTGATTACCCCCTAACCACTCCCTTGCCAGCCTGATCGATGCCTAACTGCTTCCCTGCTGGCCTGATTGCTGCCAACTGCCCTCCCCTGCCAGCCTGGTCCCCCGTAACTGTCTTCCCCAGCCATCCTGGTCACCCCTAACTGCCCTTCCCTGTAGGCCTGATCGCCCACAACTGCTCTCCCCTGCCAGCCATCTTGTAGTGGCCATCCTTTGACCACATGGGGGCGGTCCTCTTGTGACTACATGGGGGCAAACATCCTGTGCCAGGTTGTGATGGTCAATTTGCATATTACCTCTTTATTGTATAGGATGTTATGGCAGATGTTAACTAGATGTATTGTGCTGATCATTTTGTAATATATAGACACTAGAGGCCCAGTGCACGACATTCATGCACTGGGGGGTGGGGAGAGTCCTTCAGCCTGGCCTGCACCCTCTTGCAGTCCAGGACCCCTCTGGAGATGTTCGCCTGCCAGCTTAGGCTCACTCCCCACAGATGGGTCCTTAGCGCTGCCACCAAGGCTGGAGAGGGTCACACCACCACCACTGTGCTCAGCAGCTGCGCCTAGCTTCTGGCTGAGCAGAACTCCCTCTGTGGGAGTGTACTGACCACCAGGAGACAGCTCCTGAATTGAGCATCTGCCCCCTGGTGGTCAGTATTCATCCTAGTGAGCAGTCAGTCGATTTGCATATTAGCCTTTTATTATATAGGAGGATATGCATTTTATAAATGAATCACAGCTTATTTCTGAAGTTGGTTACACTATCATTCCCATTAAAAAGTACTGTATAGCTTTATCATTATCTTTTTTTTTGTCTAGGGCCTCTGGCCTTTTAATAGGAGGAAGGGGAGAAGAGAAGCAGGAGGAACAAGAAGCAGGGCAACCCTAAAACCAGTCCCAGGCCCTGTCTTCCATGCTGGTCACAGTCATTGAAGCAGGAGCAGCACGCCCAGTGCCAGGCAGGTGGTGGCCCCTGCCTTCAAGCTGCCTGCAGGGGTGGGGGTTCTGTTACACAGTTCACCATTGCAGCAGTAGAGATGAGGCTGTAAGTGATGCCCTGGTAGGTGACAGACTCCTCATTACCGCAAGAAGTGGTTCCCATGCAGCCTTTGTTGATGATGGGGCTGAGGCCGGGGACCGTCTCTTCACCCATGAAGCACTCCTCGTCATTGCCACAGGTCATGGGGATGCTGGTGCAGTTTGAGGAGTCAGTCAGATCACAGAAGATACACTCCTTGGCTCCTGTCATGACTGGGGGCAGAGCCATCACCAGGAGCAGTAACCAGCCGAGGACAATAAGAGCTTTCTAGAACTGCTGAACAGAGAGTTTTATTCCTGGTTCTCACCTCCCAGGGTCAACACTTGGAGTGTCCTTAGTTCCCAACACTCTGTGTCCCTCTCAGAGCTTATTTGAGTCCCAAAGTCTCAGCAGCTTCCCCGGGACATAGACAACCAGTGGCTGCTGCCCCATGACAACTTTTGTGGAGTAGAATGGGGTGACCTCACAGACACCTCAGGGTTCCACTGGCCACTCTGGGAGTGAGGCCATGGGTGGGGAAGGTCAAGGGTGTCTCGATATGAAGGATATGTTGGCCCGCTGGCCTGCTAGGGAGTGGAGTCATTGCCACTCCATTGCTCCACCTAACACTTGCCATCCTGGCCACTAAGTCTTAGCTTCTGCTGGGTTCTAGGTACTGTGCCTGCCCAGTGTCCATGGTGAGCCCATTTCTCAGATGGGCAAACCAAGACTCAGGAGGAGAAAGTGACATGTCCAAGGCCCTAGAGCTAGGATTAGATCCCAGGTTTATTAAATTCCAAAGAGGGCATTTATTGAGCACCTGCTGTGTGAAAGACCATCTCTCCCCGGTAGCCCTCCTCCCTGCCAGCACATGCATTCACCCCCTACTGTCTGCATCTATGGGTTATGCTCATATTCATGCATATAAGTCCTTTGGTTGATTAAATCCCACACAAATTGAAAGCAACACTAATTTATTATAGTCTCACCACATAAAAAATATAGGTAGTCCTTGAGCATCAATTATCATAGGCCACAATTACTTTTATTTATCCAGGGTGATTTTTTCCTATAAGTGGAACTTGTGGAGTGACTATTCATCCAACAACAGAACTCCATTTATGTAGTGTCTCTTACTACTAGAAGATTGCCTGGTTCATCAGCTCTTCTATGAGGATGGAAGATCTCATAGAAATGTTTAATGTATTGTGGATTTTAGGACCCTAAATGGCAGTGAAATTAGTTCAGCTTGCAGCGGTATATGCCACCATTTCTATGCAGGGGAGACATTTTCAAGATACTTGATTGGTAACAGTATGATTCCTCAAGTTACTAACTCAAGCAAACAGGATTAATAACCCCACTGGCAAAAACTATCTTTTTTTTTTTGCACACCAGGCAAACATTATAGTTTAAACAAATGCCATTTGAATGTTTTGGATCTCCTATTTGTTTTAGAATGGCATGACCCTCTTTGACTTTAGAAATGATCATTTCCTTTTCTACCTCTGCTGTCATTATTCATACCCATCTTGTCTTCCAGCTCAGAAAGACATATAGCATCAGGGGCTATAAAATCCATTGTAAAATAGAGTAATAAAGCTTAAACATTTTATAAAGTGTTCCCTTTCTCCACCCTCTCTTTGCAGGATCTATTTCTTTTACCAGCCTTTCTTAATTGTGCAAAAGCTACCCTTTGGGGAGACAGCCCTGTGAAATTGAACAATATACAGAAACTGGCATAAAGCAGGGGCCCAATAAATATTTACCGAATGAAATGTCTTTAAAATGGCAACATTCTTAAGCATGTTAGTTTGAATTAAGGGTTGAGTTCAAAATCATAAAGAAAAATCCAATGAGGATGGGACCTAACAAAGAAGACTATGGATAAACTGGGCAGGATACAGAACAGGAAGTATGGGAACACTGAGGACTATGAGTACCTATTAGAATTGTTTCAAAAATGGAGAAACCTCAATAAATATAATTTTAAAACAATAATAAAAATAGCAAAACTAAAAAAATGGGGCAGAGCCTTGGCTTACCTCTTCAAAAATAACTAGTGCCAGGAACAGTGCCTGGCAACCTACAAAACATTTAATAAGTATTTTGAGTATCAAGGAGTGAAGGCAAAATTCACCCACATCAAAAGTTTGCTTGAAATTAGATATCACTTTGCTTTGCTTAATTAATAAGCTTTTTCTTCTCAGATCTAGAATTGTTGACAAATGTTTCATATATACCATGCCCTCTCTTGTGAACAACTTACTGATAATCCTTAGAAAAAAGGTAGACAATCAATCCCTAGCATATTGATTCTCTGACGTTTCTAGAGAAGCCAGTATAATACACTAGAAAAAGTTTAGTATTCAATATATTTAATATCCATTAGTAAAAAAGAGACAAAATATCCTAGATGAAGAATAGATTTTAAAATATATAGGCAATTCACTACAGAATAAATGCAAATGTCTAATCAGTAGATGAAGATATGTTCAGATTTATTTATAAAGCATGGAAGAGTAACATAAAAATAGAATACATTTGCATATAACATTGAAAGTACTTTAATGTTCCATTTTGGTGGGTGATGAATGAGATAGATGAAGAACAGTCTTATTTGCCGATTATTGGTGCAAACTCTCTGAAAGGTAATTCAACAACGTAATATCAAAAGACTTACATATAAGCCCTTTGATTAAGAACTTTAAAATTTGGCAATGTAGTCTCAGTAGATAATGAATGTGTTCAATCTTTAGTTACATGGTTGTTCATCATAGTAGCATTTACTAAAGTAAAATAACCATAAACTAAATATTCAACAGTATGTGGTTGGCTAGATAAGAATGAATAAATTTTCTTAATGTAAAACCAAACCTGTATTATAGAAAAACAAGAAAAGTATCACATGTGGAGGAGGAACCACGATGGCAGCATAGGTAAACACCTATATTGCTGCCCAGAATAACAATTTCAAAACTACAACTAAAAGACAAAACGGACATCATCCAGAACCAATGGAAAGCTGGCTGAGTGAAAATTCCACAAATAGAAGGAAAGATAAAAGGACACTGTGACTCAGAGGAGCTGTGGAGGGCAGAGTTGCAGAGTCGCACAGAGAAAGAGGTATGGAGCCAGCGGGAGCAAAAAGGGTGGGCGGCTGAATACCCGGCTGGTTTTCTCCAACGGGGAGGAAGACAAAGGCATCCCACTGCACTGATCCTCAGTTATGGGAAAGTCTCAGAGAACCCAGACTCATATGAGGTGAAACTGGACCACAAGGAGGGAACACTGAGATTTGGGAGCTGCAGAGGTGCACGAGCTAGCAGAGAGGACACGTGGCTGGCTTTCTAGTTCAGGAGGAAAAAAACAAAACAAAACACTGGACTGCATTGTTTTTCAGTTCTGGGTGAAAATTTGGGTGTGCAGACTCATTTGGGGAGAAACTGAACTGTGTGGCAGTGGGCTGAGCTTGGGGGCAACATTCTCTCAGAGGTGCGTGCAACCTTTGCTGCGGGACACAGAGATGGGGGTGCAGCTTATGGTGGGGCTGATGGGAAACCAATGCTGACTGCTCAGCCCAGAGACTCCACCCTATCCAAGCTATGCACAGCAGCTCTCCCATTGTAAGCACAGCTGATTCTTACAGTCAATTGGCCTGGAGGTCAACCACTCCCAGTGATACCAACAACAATCTAAGCTTAACTATAACAAGACTGTGCAACCCATAAAGGAGTGTACCAAGAATATCCACCACAGGTAACTAGAGAGGCTGAGCCACTGTCCCCTAGAGGACACCTTCTACACACAGCTATGCAACCAACTCAAGGAAACAGCCAAAATGCAGAGACAAGGAAACAAATCACATTTGAAAGAAATGGAGGGGGGGGGAAATGACTGGACATAGAGTTCAAAACCCCAGTTATAAGGTTTTTCAAGAGGTTCCTAGAAAAGGCCAATAAATTTAAAGAGACCATAGAGGATTTGAGCGAGACCCTTGAGGATATGAAAAAGCACCAACTAGAAATTAAGCATACACTGACTGAAATAAAAATATTATACAGAGATATAAAAGAAGTCTAGAGAACCCCAAGAATCAGGTCAAAGATTTGAAATACAAAGAAGCAAAATCCACTCAGCTGGAAAAGCAAGAAGCAACAAAAAATTGAAGATAGTGTAAAGAGACTCTGGGACAACCTCAAGCATACCAATATCTGAATTACGGGGATGCCAGAAAAAGAGAGAGCAAGATACTGAAAACATATTTGAAGAAAAAGTGACCAAAAATCTTCCCCACCTGGTGAAAGAAATGGACTTAAAAGTCCAGGAAGCAAACAGAATCCCAAACAATAGGAATCCAAAGAGGACCACACCAAGAAACATCATAATTTAAATGCCAAGACCAAAAGACAAAGAGAGAATATTAAAAGCAGCAAGAAAAAAAAAGTTAGTTATCTACAAGGGAGTACCCAGTATGAGTGTCAGCTGATTTCTCAACAGAAACCATGCAGGCTAGACGGGAATAGCAAGAAATATTCAAAGTGATGAATAACAAGAATCTACAACAAAGATTACTCTACCCAGCAAAGCTATCATTCAGAATTGAAGGTCAGATAAAGTGCTCTGCAGATAAGAAAAAGCTAAAGGAGTTCATCACCGACAAACCAGTATCATATGAAATGCTGAAAGGTAGTTTTAAGAAGAGGAAGAAGAATAAAAAGGTAAAGATAAAAATTATGAACAACAAACACACATCCATCAACAAGTGAATCTAAAAATCAAGTGAATTAAAAATCTGATGAACAGAATAAACTGGTGAGTATAATAGAATCAGGGGCATAGAAAGGGAATGCATTGACAATTCTTGGGAGGAAAGCAGTGTGGGAGGTGCAGGAAGAGACGGGACAAAAATTGTACACCTATGGATGAGGACAGTGGGGGGAGGTAAGGGCAGAGGGTGGGATGGGTACCGGGTGGAGGAGGGCTATTGTGGGGGGGGGGAGAGGAACATTGTAATTAATAATCTGAACAATAAAGATTTATTAAAAATTTTAAAAGTATCACATGATGTCAAATAGTGCGTGTGTGTACGTGTGTGTGTGTATTACAATGCATGAAATGACTACAGAGACTGACAATTAGAGAATGCTCCAAAAATTAGAGAATGGTTGAAGGTTTCAGCAAGAAATTATTTCCTTTCTGCTAAGAAAAATAAAGGATAGAAATGGACCAAATAGTGCGTAACTGAAGAAAACAGAAGGTGAATAGTGAGAGTAGGCCATTAAGATTTTCTTTATATTGTCTTCTAAGGCCTCAGGTCATTCCTTGAGAAGTCAGTTTGTTGGCTGTGTTGTGTAGCACTTTCATGTATTACTTCACTTAATCTTAACAACAATTATAAATTTACATCTATTATCATCTTTATTTAATGAATGAGGAAACAAAGACATTGAAGTTCACACAGCTGATAAAGCTGAGAAGGATGATAAGAGTAAGATGAGACACACTTTTGATTTAGCAAGCAGCAATAAGGGAGCTGTGGAACTTTAAATGTTATCTTGGCCTACCACTGCCTATATGTAGGTCCATGGACAATTTACCTGACTTCTCTGCACCTTACTTACCTGCAGCTCATGAGTTGTCACAAGGACTCAGGGTCACACTAGCATGCAAAGTGCTTAGCACTGTTCCAGACCCAGTGAGGACTTAATAAATCCAGCTGGTCCTATTATGGATTATTTTATTTCTTCAATTCCTCCCAAAAATGTGCATTGATTACCAACTCTATGTCAGGCACTCCTCTAAATATCAGGAATACAGCAGCTGCACACTGCCCCTAGACTCACCACCTCATATAGTTGTGGCACCTGAACTCTCTGCCTCAGAAGCTTCTCCAACCTCTCTAGCTTTTCATAGTAGCTACATCCTTTGAGTTTGCCTCAGCTTCTCTCCAGATTCCCCAGCCTTTTCCTAGCTTCTCCAGCACACTACAGTCAGCAACATGTATTATACCACTTAGACAAAAGAGGCCTCTAGCCAACAATGACATCAGTAATTTGGGTTATAGGAGGGCAAAGTGTATCATAAGATCACTGTGGCCTTGCAGCTACTTAAGGAATCACAGCTTTGAATATTCTGATTAAGATTCCTATGTTCAGAGTGGCCTTGGCCATTCCAGTGTACTAACAACAAGGTTTTTCACACTCTGAGTTGCCTTGACTCTCTGGAAACTCTGGCATGGTTCCCACAGTGAGTTCTCACATACCCACTACAAGGTTGGAAATAATAACCCACTAAAGAAGGGCATCAGAAATATTTAACATTCTCAGAGTCGGAAGATCACTTACTACCTGCTAGTTAAACCATGTTGTTAGTCCTTGATTTTCTCATAACTGCTATCTGGATTTAACTAAACTACACTTCAACAAATCAAGAGGAAAGCACTACTTCTAGGGCAAAGAATTCTATCTTTAAATAGTTCTTATCATGAGTATAACCTATCTCTCTGTAGCATTAAAAAATAAATGCAGAGGGACCCATAGATACTGAGTGAACCACTTAACTTCAGAACTGCCTCTCCTAGGCAGAGATTACCCTTGGATCCAGACAACTCCATATGTGCAGAGTTCACTAATATATTTTTACCTTAATTCTTAAACTAATGCACATAAAAATGAACACAAATATTAAGCACTATGCTAAAAGCTTTATATAAACCATTTATTTTAGTTCTGCTAACAACTTTGATGGAAAGTAATTATTATTAACCTTATTTAGAAAAAGGAGGAAATAAGACCCAAACAGGTTATGTAACTTGCCCATTATGCATCAAGAAAATGGCAGACCAGGGAGGATCTGATTTCAGGACTCTGTATCTCCAAAGTATGTACTATTTTTAAGATTAATTATTTTTCAATTTTAATTGGCATACAATATTATATTAATTTCTGGTATACAATATAGCAATTAGATATTTATATACCTTATGAAGTGATCACTCTGATAAGTCTAGTAAAAGTATGCACTGTTACACTATATCCACCCTTCTGCATTTTCCCTTCTCTCAGGCACCAGCTGTCAGTTGCAGTTTACTTCAGAGGTATCTGGCTTTCAATTGCATTCTTGGTCTCAAGATTTTGTAGTTCTAGGCTGGTGTGACTGCATCTCATGGGATGACATAGGTTTATAAAATTCATCCTCATAGGTCAATAAGGGGGATCTGAGGGAATTTGCAACTTCCTCACAAAGAGGATTGTTCAGATGAACTATTGCCTTCTGAAGCCCTTCAAGAGCATTTCTTGAGTAAAAAAGCTTATCCAATAAATAGTTCAACCATACAGTGCCTCCAAGCAGTCACTAACCTTGCCTTCATGTCTTCTGTTTCAATCTTCATAGATTGCCTAAGAATGCAAGATTCCTTTCCAAACACTGATAATTGTTGTTTCTAAACCAAGTTGGTGTGAGAATAAATGAGATACATATAAAACCTGGCCCAGAGTAAATGTTCTATACATTTTCACAGTTGAGAAAGCAGGTTGAAAGCCATACAGCTGAGATGCAACAGACTGTGCATGTTGGTGCCAAATTCTGAGATCTTCCTATTACACAAATGCCTCTATTACCTGCTACAGAAGTTAATGTGTTAGGGCAGTGGTCGGCAAACAGTGGCTCGTGAGCCACATGTGGCTCTTTGGACCCTTTAGTGTGGCTCTTCCACAAAATACCTCGGCCTGGGCGAGTCTATTTTCAAGAAGTGGCGTTAGAAGAAGTTTAAGTTTAAAAAAATTGGCTCTCAAAAGAAATTTAAATCATTGTACTGTTGATATTTGGCTCTGTTGATTAATGAGTTTGCTGACAACTGTTTTAGGGGAACATTTGTGTGGCAGTAAATATTTTCAAAATGATCACAAGATGCACTCTTTAAAGTTGTTTTACCCCCATTATGGATTTTTAAGTGACTTGTGCAAAAAGATGGACAAAAGCTGATGTGTGAACCCAAATCTTTTTGGCTACCAGTGAAATATCCCCCCTATATCTTTTCCTAGACATGTCCACCCAGCACTTTACTAAAATTTCTGTCATATGTCCTTAAAAAGAAAATTCCTAGAATTCAGAATCTGCCATTTATTTAATATACACACATGATCTTCTCATACACAAGCACACACACACATGCATGCATGTACACACTCACACACACCATCATGTACTGTCATGTTACACAATACTAGCACATAAGGGCTAAATAATAACTGTTGTTGCTATAAATCAGGGATCGAGGAACCTTGTTTCTGCCAACGGCCATTTGGATATTTATAGCATAATTTGAGAGCCATACAAAATTGTCACCTTAAAAATTAGCCTGCTATATTTGGTCAAACATTTAATTAACTCACTCCTAATGCCTTAACAGGGCCAGACCACATTATTTCATGGGCCTTACATGGCCCCTGGGCTGGAAATTCCTCACCCCTTCTCTAAAGATTGAACTTTTACCAATACAGCATAGGGAATTCTATATAATAAAAAGCTAATATGCAAATCAACAGAACAGCAGAACAGCCAGTCACTATGATATGTACTGACCACCAGGAGGCAGATGCTCAACATTGGAGCTGCCCCCTAGTGGTCAGTGCACTCCCACAAGAGAAGTGCCATTCAGCCAGAAGCCCTAAACTGGGCTCATGGCTGGCGAGTGCAGAGGCAGTGGGGGAGCCTCTCCCACCTCTGTGGCAGTGCTAAGGATGTCCCACTGATGGCTTAGGCCTGCTCCTTCTGGATTGCAAGAGGGAGTCCAACAGCCGGTTTAGGCCCTGTGGGATTGGGCCTAAACTGGCAGCTAGACATCCCCTGAGGGCTCCCAGACTGTGAGAGGGCACAGGCCAGTCTGAGGCCCCCCTCACCCAGTGCACAAATTTTGTGCACAAGGCCTCTAGTATGATCAATAACACTGTAATAACTATGCATGATATCAGATAGGCACCAGACTTATTAGGGTGATCACTTTGTAAGGTAAATAAGTGTCTAATCACTATGTTGTATACCTGAAAATCACTATGTTGTATACTTGAAACTAATATAATATTGTATGTCAACTGTAATTGGAAAATAAGTTAATTTTAATGAATAAATGCAAATATGACTATTTATAAGTCCATTTCACATTTCTAACTACCAAGGTTTTTTTTATATTTCTAGTCTGTCATTGAATATAGGTGATCTAATACCAATTATTATGTGTACCATAGAAGAAAGAAACCTTTTAAGACTTTACCCAAAGTACTGACATAAATGATGAGGATAGGGCTAAAGATAGTGGCCTGTGGAAGTGATCCCATGGTATATATCTACTACAGCCATACCACACCATTTATAAGCTGTTAGCAACAATAAACCAACCAGTTAGAAGATCACCTAACACAACCACTCATAGATACAGATAATAGTATGGTGATTGCCAGAAGACATTGGATGTAGGGGCAGGTAGAAGAGGATAAAGGGTGGATAAATGATGATAGGAGGAGACTTGACTCTGGGTGGTGAAGACACAATACAATATACAGATGATTATTATAGAATTATACATCTGAAACCTATATAATTTTACTAACTAATATTAACACAATAAATTCAGTAAAAATGAAACAGGACAGAAAAATAGGGGAAAACCCAACACTGCCTAAAATGGTAGGACACCCATGAAATTGTGTTCTTTATACGTAAAAACATATTTTCTTCTGACATAATATTCCATTTATAAAACCAGCCACATCTCTAACTCTAAGACCTTACAGCTCCCTCATTGCAGCAGCATCAGTCACGCTGGCCCCAGCCATGTTCACATCTTAGGTCTTTCAGCACTAGTCTTCCCCTACACCTCTCTAGTTCGTTTGTTTGTTTGTTTGTTTGTTTGTTTTAGTCTTACTTTTGACTTACATTAATATCCTTGAACTTTTATCCTTTCAATCAGGAACTCTCCCATTTACCACATAGCCAATAATCTACTTCAGACCTTTCTTATTTGAAAAACAAAGGAGTTATAAAGGAAAAGTTAGCCCTAGCTGGGTTTGCTCAGTGGATAGAGCATCCACTAAGGACTGAAGGGGTTCAATTCCAGTCAAGGGCACATACCTTGGTTGCAGGCTCAATTCTCAGCCCTGGTCAGGGCATGTGCTGAAGGCAACCAATTGATGTGTCTCTCTCACATCAATGTTTCTTTCTTTGGCTCTCCCCCTCCTTTCCACTTTCTCTAAAAATCAATGGGAAAAAAATAACCTTAGATGAAATTTAGAAATACATACATACATGCATCATACATACATACATCATACATTCATACATACATACATAAAGGAAAGTGAGAATGACTTTGCCTTGATTTTGTCTGGCTTCAGGGGATTCTCCTGTTGCCTTTATATGTCATAAGTGGCTTGAAATATAAGTGCTGGGCTCTCTCTTCCATCATTACAACCTCTCAGTTAAGTAAATGACCAATTTTCTCATTTCTCTCTCTCTATACACACACACACACACACACACACACACACACACACACACACTCACACACACACACAATAGGGGCCCGGTGCAAAAACTTCATGCACTGGGGATAGGTGGTCCCTCATCCCAACCTGCACCCTCTCACATACCGAGAGCCCTAAAAGGATGTCCCTCTGATGGCTCACCCTGGCCTGCCCAAGGCTGGAAGCAGGGGACCTCGGCCAGGGAACCTCAGCCAGCCATCGCCCTGAAATCAGGCCAATCGCTGCCTGGCCCAGCTCCCAGGTCTCTTGGAGAGGTCTTTTCGCCCCTGGCCTGGGTCACCCAGGGAAGCGATTGCCCTGCGATCCAGGCAGATCACTGCCTGGCCCTGCCCTTAGCCCACCTGGCACGGCCTGCCATGGGCAGCAGCCATCTTGGTTGTGTGTTAATTTGCATATATCTCCTTATTGGCTTGTGGGCGTGGCTTGTGGGTATGGGTCATGGGTATGGTTTATTTAGTGTAGCAAAGGTACAGACAATTTGTGTATTACTCTTTTATTAGATAGAATATGTGTGTGTGTGTGTGTGTGTGTGTGTGTGTGTGTGTGTGTGTGTATGCTGAGTGGCCGGATTATTATGATCTCTGAATGCATAATAATCTGGCCACTCAGTGTATATCCCATATAATAAAAGGCTAATATGCAAATTGGCCCCTCAACCAGGAGTTCGACCAGTAGGCAGACTGGCCAACTACCTATATCCCTTCCCCTTGGCCAGGCTGGCCAGACCCCACCCATGCATGAATTCATGCACCAGGCCTCTAATATACACACTGAGTGGCCAAATCTGTATAGAGTGACCACAGAGTTGGAATTTTAAAATAAGGTTTTTCCATGTATAAGAACTGCATTGTGAGTAGTTAGAAAGAAGCAAAGGACTTACTAGCCAGAGGCTGGGGCTACTATCTACTGGTCCCTTGACATATTAAGATTTGCAAGCTTTCCCTTATACATAAATACACTGAGTGGCCAGATTATTATGCATTCAGAGATCATAATAATCTGGCCACTCAGTGTATATATCAATATATTTTTATTGATTTCAGAGATGAAGGGAGAGGGAGAGAGAGAGAAACTTCAATGATGATAGAGAAACATTGTTCACTGTCTCCTGCACACCCACTATTGGAGATCGATCCTACATCCTGGGCATGTGCTCTAACTGGAATCAAACCATAACTTCTGGGTTCATAGGTTAATGCTCAACCACTGAGCCATACTGGCCAGGCTCTATATTTTTAAATCTTATCTTTTATTTCTTCTTTGAGCCAGTCATTTTTTAGTAGTATGTTGTGTAATCTCCACATATCTGTGGAGATTTTGTAGTTGATTTCTAATTTTGAGGCATCATGTTCAGAGAATATGCTTGGTATCGTTTCTATATTCTTGAATTTGTTGATGCTAGTTTTGTGACTCAACATATGGTTTATCCTTGAGAATGTTCTATGTGCACTTAGAAAAGAATATATAATTTGATGTTTGGGGGTGCAAGGTTCTGTAAATGTCAAAAATGTCCATTTGCTCTAGTGTCACATTTAAGGCCAATTTTTTTTTTTTGATTTTGAGTTTGGTTTATCTATCTAGAGCCATCAATGGAATATTAAGGTCCCCAACTACCATTGTGTTTTGATATGTTGTTGAATTGTTTTTTTAATATAGTTTGGTGCTCCATGTTTGGGGGTATATATATTGAGAAATGATATGTCTTCTTGCTATAGTGTTCCCTTTATCACTATAAAGTGTCCATCTTTGTCTCTTCCTATCTTAAAATCTATTTTGTACATATAATATGGCTACACCTGTTTTTCTGTAGATGTTATTTGCTTGAGGACTCATTTTCCATCCTTTTTACTTTGATTCTACCTTTGTATTTGCAGTTATATGTGACTCTTGTAGGCAGTATACGTATGTTTGGGTTTTGTTTTTGAAGCAGTATGCTACTCTGTGCCACTTTATTGGTAAATTCAGACCGTTTCCATTTAGGGTAATTATTGATGTACAAGATTCTCCAAAGCCATTTTAACTTTTGTTTTCTGGTATCTTTGTGCCTCAAGTAGGTCTTTTTCTTTATCTGTCTGTCTCTTGTTTCATATTATTTCCTCTTTTTTGAGCTATGTGTCTGGGTTTAGGGATTTTTGTGTGTGGTTGCTATTAGGTTTATAAAAAATGAAATTTCATACACACCGCAATTTATTTTCTTTTGAGTACATCTGATCTTCATCTTCCATTGCCAATTAAGATATTTTGTCCCCTCCCCTTCTGTGTTCTTATTGTGTCAAATTATCCCTGTTTATGCTATAAGTTCTTTGGTGATCTTTATTGAGGTCAGGTGACCTTATGTTCTTTGTTCGAGGTAGAATAACTCCCTTGAGTATTTCCTGCAATTGAGATTTTCTGGTGATAAAATTCCTCAATTTCTGTATGACTGGGAACGTCTTTATTTATCCTTCATATTTAAAGAATCATTTTGCTGGATATATTATCGGTGGCTGGTAATTTCTCTCTTTCAGATGTTTGAATATTTGGTTCCATTCTCTTCTGGCTAGAGTTTCTGCTGAGAAGTTGGAAGACATTCTTATGGTTTTCCTGTGTAGGTCACTGTCTTCTTTTCCCTGGCTGCTTTTAGAATTTTTTTCTTTGTCAATGATTTTTGTAGTTTCAATACAAAGTAGCTTGGAGCAGGCATCTTTGGAATGAGGTAACTACTTGTTCTGTTTGCTTCTTGGATTCAAGGATCTAGTTCTGTCTATATGTTTTGGATTTCCTCTTCCCCTATTATTTTGAATAGACTCTCCATTCCATGCTCCCTCACTTTCTCTTCTGCAATGCCTATAATTATAATATTGCTTTTTCTGATGGAGTCAGATAGTTCTTTTAGAGATTTTTCATTTTTCTTTCTGCTCAGGTCTCCCTCTTCTTCCTTTTTTCTCATTACTATATTTCTATATTCAATATAACTAAATTTTTGTTCCATCTGGTTGGTTATGTTTTCAATGCTCTGTAGTTTACTCCTAATCTCCTTAATTTCATGCTTCATTTCCATTATTTCTGATTGGTTATTTTTTCAAAATTTCAATCTTTTTGGTAAAGTAATTGTTTTGTTCATTTATTTGTTTTCTGAAAGTATTGAGTTGCCTGTCTGAATTTTTTTTCCATATCATTGAGTATTCTCAAAACTTTAAATCTTTAAATCTCTATAATTTATATCACATATTTCCATGTGTTACAGTTTCTGTTCTGGGGATTTTTCATTTTCTTTCTGATCATCCTGGTTACTGCGGTTATTCGTGGTATTTACTGTTCTCTTTTGTCTAGGCATGTATATCTGTCTATATTAATAGCCTTCTATAGCATTCTCTGAAGAGGTCTTTCTACTGTTTTCCAGTAGATGGTACTAAATTGCAAGATTTTTTATCCCTGTGATCTTTCAGACTTGATCTTCACTGTTTCCATAAGACAATATAACCACACTACCTGGGTGTGGGGTTTGTTTTGCCTTCAGTGTAATAGGAAACACTGATTTCCATGAGGTCCTGCCTCAAGCACTCCTCTTGGGGATTATCACAGAGGGCTACAACAGTTCTACCACAATAGCTCTTGGTTTATAGATAATATGCTCCTGGATCCTACTCTAAGAGCAACAGGAGGCGAGTTTTGAGAGTCCAAGTGACAGCAAGGCTCTGTGGTTCTGCCCTAGCCCACCAGTGGAGAAATGCATGGCAGAAACCTGTGCTCTATTAGGGATCTGATGGCTTAGCCACTGTTTTCTTTGCTCACAATGCAGCTCTCTGTTCCCCATTTCTGAATGAAGCACCTGTTATTATCAGCTTTTTCCCCTCTCCAGGCCAAGCCATGAGCTTCCAGCTGTACAGCTGCATCTGCAGGCTATCTGAGCTTTGCTCCCCTCTCGTCTCCTTCTTTATTCCTGGTTGCCCTTCTTTAGATGTTTCAATGCAAGGGTCTCTCTGGTGTGCTGCTGTATTGACTAGGGAATTCTTTGTTGAATTATAGTTGGTTAACTTGTTGAAATTTCAAGGGGAGAGGGCAAGGTTACCTCTCATGCTGCCATTCCTCTGACATCAATAGACATTGATTTTTAAAAATTACATAGATCTTACTTTATCAGTGCTTCTTTAATATACCCCATTTATGTCATAACAAAACTTTATTTATTATTCCATCTTTTTAAAGCTATGAAAACAATCTGACCTTGAACAATTTATTTAATTTTTTATGTCTCAGTTTTCTTATTTGAAGTTGATTAACTGCATTATAATTATGGAATGAAATATCCTTATTCTTATGAAAATGCAGGCAGGAAGTGAACAGTGGGTGATTTCATTTCCATAAGACATACTGAGCATCACAATTCAAAAGTTTCAAAATTAACATAAATCAGCAAAAATCATCAAAGTGTAGGCTTTCATAAGATTCACAAATAATGAAATAGTCTAGTGTTCCTGTCAAGACAAAATTAACTGTTCTCCCTTTATGAAACAACGCTGAAATAAAATCCATGTTTTTAGAAATTGAAAAATTAGTAAAACAGTTGTTGAAAGGTCTGTGGATTCCAATTGGAATCCTTAACCTGTTCAGAAAATAAGTTTACATACACTGAAGATGGCCCATATTTGCAGCAATAATGAAGTATTTTTGTATAAGTCAAATATGTTAATATAACCATTGAGATTCATTTCTTGGGAAAGAGGTAGAACCTATATTACTCAAAGTTCTAACTCTGATGGATAACCAAATTACAAAGATAATAACAATATTGTTGGAAAAGTTTCTTATCTGAGATGCTCAGTAGGGGAGAAAACAACCCTTCTGGCTGCTGACAGATTGAGTTAGTTAAGCAGTGGACCATGACACAGAATAACAACCATTTGCTGTGCACTAAGAATGTAGTTCAAGAATTGCTACACACTGAAAATTCCCAGTAAGTCTCTCAGATGTCAGTATGATACTTAAAGAGCAGAACATTTTGGGGTCTGACAGGCATGGCTCAGTGGTTGAGCATTGAACTATGAACCAGGAGGTCATTGTCTAATTCCTGGTCAGTGCATATGCCCTGTTTACAGGCTCAGTCCCCAGTGTGGGGCATACAAGAGGCAGCTGATCAATGATTCTCTTTCATCATTGATGTTTCTATCTATTTCTTCCTCTTCCTTCCTCTGAAATAAAAAAATATATATTTTTTAAAAAGAGCAGATTATTTTCTAAACTGGTTTGTGTCTGTCTTAGAGTGTAGAAATGCCAATATATTCTGCACAAGATTATATCTGGTCTCCATCTTAATTCTATATCATCTTTGTCACAGAGTAACACTAATGGCATGCTGAATGGCCTTTCAGAAGAAGAGAGACTTTTAAAGATTTCTGTCATGGCAGTCCAGAATACTCTAGATGGTAACGGAAGTTTGTATGTTCTCAATGGATTTTAGCTCCACAATGGTGATGTCAGTGCCCTATCACTCTATACTTGATATTAAACTCAGTATGCTAAAGGCTACTTATTGCAAATACTTGGTAATGTCTGCCTGAGTGCTAACTCAGTCTCTCTAGCAGGCATAACAAAATACCCAAGAGAGTTACTACCCCAAATAGCAGCTCTTAACTAATTATGGGCACAGCAGAGGCCACTAATAAGACTAAGTTCTAATTGTTCATTGTAGTTATTGTTAATGGTTTTCTCCCTTTTTTTGTCTCACTTCAATATCCCTTAAAGAGTTTCTAAGGAATAACTTCCCTAATGACATATTTGTTTCAGCTTCTGCCTTTTAGGGAAACCCATCAACAAAGACTTCCACTGTGGAATTTTTAAAGACCTGAAATAGGATGTAACATCCCTCTAGGGCAAGGGTGAGGAAATTTTATTTTTCCAAGGGCCATTTGAATATCTATAACATCATTCATGGACTACATAAAATTATCAACTTAAAAATTAGCCTGCTAGACTTACAGAACCTATAACATACAAGGAAGTGGAGAGGCCATTTGGAACTAAACTCTGGAGTCTTGCATCAAAAGAGGACCAAAATTGTGGCAGAATAAATGCAAGATGCACTGATACTCTTCCAGAACCAAACTGAGATTACAACTAAAATACATAAAAAACAATCTGAATAATCAACTGAAGATTAACTGGAGATAAGCTGATAACAAAGAATGGAAAGGGAGACCACATAGAGACTGTTAGGAAGTAAAGAAGTGAAGGGGCTGTCCAGGATCCCACAGACAGAATCTGAAGTTCTTCAGGGATATCTCACTGTGAGATTTCCCACTAAGAACTCTGAAGTCTAAACCCCAAGCTGGCCTACCCAGCCCAGAGCACCAGAACTGAAAAAAAGTGCCCACATAACATATGGTTGTGAAAAACAGCAGGGTTGTTGTCTACTAGGGAGAGAAGGCTGTAAATGCAGGCATCCTCTTAAAGGGCCAATGCACAACATTTTATGTGCAGCCACTCACCTCGGGCTCTGGCAGAGGGAGAGCAGAGTGGACTAGAGCTCTGAGGTGAGTGTTTAAAGGCAGCTGCCCTGGTTACATGTGCTGAGTTATTTCCTCATAAGACAGAAGATATCTTTCTCAGGAAAACATTTGCCATATAGGCAGCTTTTGAGTGAGTAAGAAGCAATTAACCCACCCTTTTGGGAAATTTCTTGCCCCACCCTGTGAAGACTATGCCTTGCTATGGTCTATAGCCTGAGGCAAATTAAGACTCTGAGCATAGTGATCGGACGGCAGGGAGAGTCATATCTCTGTAGGCTTTGAGTCTTTCTTATCTCTTTCTGGATCTTAGGCTCTGAATAGCAAAATTTGGTGCACATCTTGGTCCCTTCCAAAGGCACATAGCCCCTGAGCCACAAGTTGTGGATTGCTGGTAGCTCCAATTAGGACCAATCACAACCAGCTTCTGAAATTGTCCTGCACCAGATACTGGGAGTCATAGTAGATCTACCTAATACATAGACATAAACCAAACAGGCAGCCACAGTGGAGAGACCAAAAAACAAACAAACAAACAACAAAAAACAAGTCCCAAATGAAAAAAAAGAAAGAGAATTCTCCAGCAGAAGAACTAAATGAAATGGAGATAATAAATTTAGCAGATTAATGATTACAGGGATGCTCAAGAGGATGAGAAAAGATATAGAAACTATGAAAAAATGACTAAACAGAAATGAAAAATGACATAGCACTGATAATGACTGGTCGAAAATTAAAAATGACATAGCACTAGTAGAGAGCACATTGGAAGGAATACACACAGATGAAGTGAAGCCTAGGATCAGATCAGTGTATTAGAAGATAGGGTAAAAATATTACTTAATTAGAGAACCAGAAAGAAAAAAATGCAGGACAGCTTAAGGGAGCTGTGGGATAAAAATCTAACAATATTCACATTATAGGAGTGCCCAAAGGAGAAGAAAGTGAGCAAGGGATAGAGAACATTTTTGAAAACAACAATGGCAGAAAACTTCCCAAACATTGTGAAGGAAAAAGTCACACAAGTTCAGGAGGCACAGAGAGTCCCCAGGAAGAATATAACAAATAGGCCCACACCCAAACACATCATAATTAAAATGCCAAAAATTAAAGACAAAGAGAGAATCTTAAAGGCAGTGGGGAAAAGCTATTTGTTATCTACAAAGGAGATCATGTAAGGCTGTCAGCTGATTTTTCATCAGAAACTCTATATGCCAGAAGAGAATTGAATGATGTATTCAAGGTAATAAAAGCCAGGATATGAAAACAAGATTACAACATCCAGCAAGGCTTTCATTCAAAAGAGAAGCAGAAATAAAGAGCTTCCCAGACAAAAAAGGTTAAAATTTTTTATCATGACCAAACCAACATTGCAATAAATGTTAAAGGGACTGTTGTAATGAGAAGAAAAAATATAAAGAGAGAAACATAGGCATAAATAATTTAAATGGCAATAAGTAACTACCTATCAATAATGTCCTTAAATGTAAATGTATTGAATTCTACAATTAAAAGACATATGGTACCTCAATGGATAAGAAAACATGGCAAAAATATGTGCTGTCTAAAAGAGGCCCATCTCAGAACAAAAGACTCACACAGAATGAGAGTGAATGAATGGAAAATATGTTGCATGGAAATGGAGAAAAGCTGGGGTGTCAATACTTATATTTGATAATATAGAATTCAAAATGAAGACCATAAAAAGAGACAATAAAGGTCACTACAAAATACTAAAAAGATCAATCCAAAAAGAGGATGTAACCTTGGTAAACATATATGCACCCAATATAGAAACACCTAAGTATATTACTAGTAATAATAAGAAGAAGAATAAAACATCTGGAGGACTTTAAGGAAGTGATCAACAGCAATACAGTCATAAAAGGGGACTCTAACACCCTACTGAGTTCACTGTATAGATCTTCCAGCCAAAAATCAACAAGGGAGCAGTGACTCTAAATGACACATTAGATCGAATGGATTTAATTGACATTTACAGAATATTTCACACCAAAGTTGCAGTATACACATTCTTCTCAATTGCACATACATTCTCAAAGTCTGACCATGCTAGGACAAAACAAGTCTACAAGTTCAGGAACATTGAAATCATATCAATCATAATCTCTAATCACAATGGAATGAAATTAAAAATCAACTACAGTAAAAACAATCAAAAGCACTCAAACATATGGAGGCTAAATAGCATGTTATTAAACAATGAATGGGTTACCAATGGGATCAAGAAAGAAAGAAAAAAAACTTCCCAGAACAAATGAAAATGAATGGATAATAATCCAAAATCTTTTTGCACAGTGAAAAAATTCCTGAAAGGGATGTTCATACCACTACAGGCCTACCTTAAAAAAAAACAGAAAATTTATTAATAAACTATCTAAACATACAACATAAAGAATTAGAAAGAGAGCAACAAGAAAAGCCAAGAGTTAGTAGAAGGAAGGAAATAAAAAAGATCAGCGCAGAAATAATTGACATAGAGATTTAAAAAAATACAAAAGGTCAATAAAATCAAAAGCTGATTCTATGCAAAAATACACAAGATTGAAGAACCTTTACCCAGTCTTATCAAGAAACAAAGAGGACACAAATAAATATAATCAGAAATGAAAGTAGTAAAGTAACAACTCCAAAGTAACACAAAGTATTATAAGAAAATACTATGAACAAACTATATGCCAACAAGCTGGACAATGTAGATGAAATGGACAAATTCCTAGAAAAATGAAATGTTCCAAAACTTCATAAAGAAGAATCAGAAAACTTGAACAGGCCAATAACAACTGATGAAATTGAAGCAATAATCAAATAACTCCCAGTAAACAAAATCCCTGGTCTAGACAGCTTCACAGGGGCGTTTTACTAAACATTAAAAAAAGAAATAACACCTATCCTCCTCAAACTATTCTAAAAAATTCAATTCAAGAGGAAGGAATACTTCCAAGCTCCTTTTATTAGGTCAGCATTAGCCTAATTCTAAAACCATATAAAGACACTATAATAAAAGCAAATTATAGGCCAATGTTCCTGATAAGTATAGATGCTAAAATCCTCAACAAAATATTTTCAAATTTGATCCAGCAATACATTGGAAAGATCATACACCATGACTAAGTGCAGCCATCGTGTACAACAGTATGGAGTTTCTTCATAAAATTAAATATGGAACTGCCATTTGACCCAGTGATCCCACTTCCAGGAATACACTGAGTGGCCATATTATTATGCGTTCAGAGATCATAATATATATATGTTAGAGGCCTGGTGCATGAATTTGTGCATGGGTGGGGTCCAGTTAGACTGGACAAGGGGAGGGGACATGGATGATTGGCCAGCCTGCCTGCTGGTCGAACTCCTGGTCTAAGGGACAATTTGCATATTAGCCTTTTATTATATAGGATATACACTGAGTGGCCATATTATTATGTGTTCAGAGATCATAATAATCTGGCCACTTAGTGTATATCCTAATAAACCAAAGCACCAATCAGGAAGAATATATGCACCTCTATGTTCATAGCAGCACAATTTACAATAGCTAAGTTCTGGAAACAGCCCAAATGCCCATCAGTAGATGAGTAGATGAGATTATACCATGGAATACTATGCAGTAGTAAAAACTCTTGCCCTTTGAAGAGTATCATTTTAAGTGTAATAAGCCAGTCAGAGGAAAACAAATATCACATGATCTCACTCATATGTGGAATCTAATGAACAAAATAATCTGATGAAGAAAAATTCAGATCCAGCCCTAACCAGTTTGGCTCAGTGGATGGAGTGTTGGCCTGCGGACTGAAGGATCCCAGGTTTGATGTTGGTCAAGGGCATGTACCGTGGTTGTGGGCACATCCCCACTTGGGGGTGTGCAGGAGGCAGCTCATCAATGTTTCTCTCTGATCAATGTTTCTGACTATCTCTCTCTCTTCCTCTCTGTAAAAAAATCAATAAAATATATTTTAAAAATATATAGATCCAGAGACTTGGAAGCATGGAACAGACTATTGAATCTCAGAGGGAAGCTAGGGGTTGGTGGGTGGTAAGAGATTAACCAAAGAACTTATATGACTAGTCATAACCCATGAAAATAGACAGCAGTGTGGTGGGGGAGAGGGTGCAGGATAGAAGGGTCAGTGGGGAAAAAGAGGGGATATATATAATATTTTCAACAATAAAGATTTAAAAAATAAAAATAAATCAGCCTGCTATACTTGTTCAAACATTTTATTTACTTACCCCTAATGCTTTGGGAGGGCCATACTAAATTATTTCATAGGCCTTGTATGACCCACAGGCCAGATGTTCCCCACCCATGCTCTAGGCCATCAGGCCCAGTGTGAATGAATCATATAGTATATCTTATTACAAATGAAATTATTTTTAAGTAAAAATGAATTATGGCCTTTCAGAATAAAAGGTCTTACTGGGTGAAACAACAACAAAAATCAACAACTCATAGACATTGATAATAATATGGTGATTACCAGAGAGAAAAGGGCTAAGTCAGCAAAAAAGGGAATAAAAGAGGAATAAATGGAGATGGAAGAAAACTTGACATTGGGTGGTAAATACACAATACAATATAGAATTGATATATTATAGAATTGTACATCTGGAATCTATATAACTTCATTAATCAGTGACACCCCAACAAATTCAATTATAAAAAAAGAAAAGAATAAAAGATCCCATAAAATAGTTATACAGCTTAAAAGATATTTGAAGAAAGAATTTCTGTCTGCTTTGGCTTGCTAGCTGTATGGAGCTCACATCTTAGTAGACGTAATATTTATATAGATAAACCAAGATATTTCAAATATAATCTGGAAGAGCAAGATTTTTCATTTTCTTGGCTTCTGCCTCTATATTCCAAGAGTCATTTCTTCACATGATCCATCAATATAGACTAAGATAAAAGCAAGATCTTTACAAACATTTCTTTAACCTTGAAATAAGCCTTAACTGTCTTCCCTTAAGAAGTTGGCAGTGGCATATTCAGAAAAAAAGGTATGAGTCAAGAGAAAAGGAAGGAATATAAATATTGTCAGAGAATTAGGGAGGAGAACATTCCCAATGTTTATATTACTCAGGTTTTGCTGGCATGTCTCTCTCTCTCCACGCAAAATCATTGTCACTGATGAATCTCAAGTCTTTTATATTTGGGTTGTTGCTTTTGGGAGAAAATCTCATAGGTGCTTTTATTTCAGTTATGCTTTTATCACCTTAAAATATATATCTCTAGCACTTCTTGGTGGCCAGACAGTCTTGGGGAAAAATTGTAAACCAACCAAATTTGCTAGAGTCCATGACCTCTCTTTGACAATTCATGATGATCTCATTCAAGCAGTCTTCTTTCCCACTTTACCCTTGATTAGACCCACTATCATAAAAATCTTTACTTCAACTAGTGGCGTGGTGCAAGAAATTCATGCACTGGGGGTGGGTAGTCCCTCAGCCCAACCTGCCCCCTCTCACATACTGGGAGCCCTTACATGATATCCAACTGATGGCTCACCCCCATTGGGCAGGGGGTGAGCCATCAGTTGGACAATTTTAAAAGACCCTCT
Organism: Antrozous pallidus; assembly: GCA_027563665.1. Lineage (NCBI taxonomy): Eukaryota > Metazoa > Chordata > Mammalia > Chiroptera > Vespertilionidae > Antrozous > Antrozous pallidus. Next base: position 115,110,961 of record CM050509.1, read on the forward strand.
GTAAAACACAGTGTAGTTCAGAAGTTTTTCATTACGGATTGGGTTCACCAAGAAGACCATGTTGCAATGTAAAGCAGAGAAGCTTGATGGAAGTGCAAGTGCCCCTGTAGGTAGCCAGCAAGGGCTCAGGCTGTCAGGGCTCCCAAACCTGTTGCCTAGTAGAGCTGCTTTGTCTACTAAAGAAAACACTCTTCTCTTGTAGTCCTTTCTACATTTTTTTCATAAGCATTCCTTTAGAGAAGACTTCTTTAATGTGTTCCTTCCTTTCCCCAAAAGAGGGATGATCAATTACTTCAAGGAGCAGCAGAAGGTAGGGGAGGAGGCAATGAGGACCTAGGTCCTTGCAATCACTAGAGAACTCTGAACTCGCTGTGTCCCCCTTCAGCATCCCTTGGGTGGCCTCCGTGTTTCTGTTACCTTGGTAGAAAGAATATTTGACTTTCGTGCCTGCCTTGAAGTATTGTTGCCATGGAAACTTCCACACACCATTCCATAGATATCATGCTTGACTAAGTCCAGACAGAGGCCACAGAGTGGCATTTGCCCTTTGTTTCTCCTTCTTGTGTTTGCCAGTGCTTTAAAATGGATGGGGATAGATGGGAGGGTGGGCAGCGTGGTATGTGAGAAAGCTGTGTCAGGGGTAGACACTTGGGGATTTCAGAAGAAAATCCTGTGGAGGGAAGAGCAGAGCAAATGGAAAAGTCTGTGTCCTTTTAAGCTTCTTCTGGACACAAAGGCTTTTATTCTGTGATGTGTCTGATGGTAATTTTCTGGGTGAGATAGGATATGAGTGAACAGATTCAGGGAGCTGTTGTTCCTTAGTGAGTTTTTCTGTCCCATTTTCACTGAGTTGAACAATAATCTGAGCTCTGTGGTGAACATGTTGGGGCTGTGACCTGGGTTTAGGCGAAATATCAATTAAAGCTATGAACTAAGAAAAAAAAAAAAGCACCGTCGCCACCACCCCTCCTTTCCCCGCAGCTTCCACGCTCAAGCAGAAGAAGTATATTTTCCAGAATTCCTGGTGCTCCCAATACCCTGCACGAACCAAGAGCACTGTGAATTTTCTCCACCCGGTGGTGGCGACCAGGGTCTCCGCACACCCCAGAGACTGGTAGCAGCCCCCCCCCCACTTCATTGTGGGTGCTGGGCTGGGGGGGCATGCAGGGACTCTGGGCACTCATTTGCATGTGATTCAGTCACCATAAGTGTTAGGAGGGCCGGCCCTTAAGTACCTTGTGGGCAGAGCTTACAGCATGGTGGTTGCTTTCCCTGTACTGTGGTCATGTCCCTTCTGGCCTTGCCCCCTGTGTGCTGGCCAAGCCCCCCACCCCTGCCCAGCCCCCTGGCCCAATTGGCTGGTAGCATAGCAGAGGTATGGTCAATTTGCATGTTACTCTTTTATTAGATAGGATTATTTATAAACTGGGAGCCCACAGCACGAAATTTGTGCACAGGGTGCCTCAACCTGCTCCAATCTGGAACTCCTCGAGGGATGTCCAACTTCCAGTTTACGCCTGACCCATTGGGATTGGGCCTAAATGACAGTTGGACATTGCTCTCACAATCCAGGACTGTTGGCTCCCAAATGTTCACCTGCCTGCCTTCCTGATTGCCCTTAACCACTCCCCTGCAAGCCTGATTGATATCTAACTTCTCCCCTGCCACCCTTTTTGCCCCCAACTTCCCTCCTCTGCCAGCCTGGTCACCCCTACCTTCCCTCCCCTGCAGACCTGATCATCCACAACTTCCCTCCTTTGCAGGCCTGGTCCCTCTCAACTGCCCTTCCCTGCTGGCCATCTTGTGGTGGCCATCTTGTGTCCATATGAGGGCAGGATCTTTCACCACATGGGGGCAGCCATCTTGTGTGTTGGATTGATGGTCAATCTGCATATTACTCTTTTATTAGATAGGATAAAGGCCTAGTACATGGGTGGAGGCCAGCTGGTTTGCCCTGAAGGGTGTCCCTGATCAGGGTGGGTGTTCCCTTGGGACATGTAACGGCCTGAGCGAGGAGCCTGTGGTGGTTTTCAGGCTGGCTACTCCCTCTGGCGACCCAAGTGGAGGCCCTGGTATCTGGGATTTATTTATCTTCTACAACTGAAACTTTGTAGCCTGGAGCAAAGCCAAGCCTTCTGCTCACTCCCTGGTGGCAGCCATTTCTGTTGGAGTTTGTTTATCTTCTATAATTGAAGCTTTGTAGTCTTACATGGAGGCCAGGATGTGCGAAAAGCTTGGCTCCCTCCATCATTGGGGAAACCCAAGTCTCCCTCCAGCTCTCTCCATGGCCGCAGCCATCTTGTTTGGGGTTAATTTGCATTCTTGCCCCGATTGGCCAGTGGCATGGCTTGTGGGTATAATGGAGTCATGGTTAATTTGCATATTACTCTTTTATTAGATAGGATTAGCTGCATTGGCTCTCCTAAGAGTGTTTGAATTCTTTTTCATTATGGGATGGAAAGTTTTATATCTCATTAATATTTTGGACACAAGCAAGTTGGGAAGTATTGGCTATAGGAGTGGGAAATATTTACTTAGCAAGAATTAACTCACAACTGCCCCTTTATCAACCATGCTTAGAATTTCCCATACTATTTCTCTATAGAATTTATATTTTTCATGAAACTTAGGTGAAAATATATATTCCACCTGTATTTTAGTTCAAATAATCACTATTATGTGACTACATGGCAAATAGTATATACTCACTGAAGCACTGGAAATGAAAAGTGTGGCAAAGAATAATTTCTTTAAAATTTGCCATTTGATTATTCATTGTCTTATAAAATGAATTTTATTAGAGGCTTAAAATGTTGCTTTCCAGAACAATATAAAATATCGTAAGTGTGAAGTCAACTTGGTCCTTAAGGGAGAGGATTAAATGAGGTCAGGAGATATTCAAGGAAAGTGTATAAGAAAACCCTCATAACACATGCCCACCCCATACCATTTTATTGAAAACATACAGAACTGCATTGACCTCATTTCTATCCCATGAGGCCTGATGCTAACATAATCTCAGCTCAATTTAAGATAAAAATTTAGAGGCTGAGATAGAATGTAGCAATAGGAATGTATTGTTCTCTTCCTTGCAAGTCTGTGGCATGTGTGGTTGTTACTTCATATTCTTTCTTACATATTAGATTACTAGAGGCCTGCTGCATGGAAATTCATGGACTGGAGGGGGTCCCTCAGCCCAGCCTGCCCCCTCTCAAAGTCTAGAAGCCCTCAAAGACAGGAGGCAAATTGGTGATCAGGGGAAGGTGACACCCCATCACACCTCTGCTGCTCTCACTGCCAACAGTGTAAGCCTCAGCCAGACCTGGTTACCTGAGCCTTGGACAGTCCTGGGTGGCTGGGCAGCCACCATCAGAGGCTTCCCTGCACCTTGGGCTGGCCTTGGGCAGCTGGGGGGCTGAGGGAACTGGGGGACTTTGAAGACAGGTGGGCACTGCCTTGCCACACACCTGCCACCCAGGTGGGGCTGAGAAGACTGAGCACCACCATCCTCTGGCTGTGGATTCTACCATCTTTTAGGGTGGTGCCGTCAGTTAGTATATTCTCTCCTTATTGTCTGTGGGTGCCCCTATATTTGAGGGTGGGGTAGTCAATTAGCATATCCCCTCCTTATTGGCTATGGGCACCGCCATCTTTGAGACGGCGTGAGGGTCAATTAGTATATTCCCTCTTTATTAGATAGGATGAGAGCATATGTTTTCCCTTTCTTTGAATATTATTTTATTTAAATTTATTTATTAAATTTATTGGTGTGACAGTGGTTAATAAGATCATATAGGTTTCAAGTGTAAATTTCTATTATATTTCATTGTGTGCCTACCACCCAAAGTTAAATCATCTTCTGTCACCATATATTGGGCCTCCTTTACCCTTTACTAGCTCCCTGTTCCCTCTGGTAAGGTTTTCTCTTTTTTAAATAATGCTGTCATACTCATATTATTTGGTGTACCTAGATGATTTATTAACAGTTAACATAAGGATAAGCATTTAAAAATGAGAAATTGTGTTATCAACTTGTCCAGGATTTATTCCTTCTGGGGAAAAAAACTTAAATATATATTTTTAAAAGTTTTAATTCTGTGAAAAAAGCCATTGGAATTTTATAGGGATTATATTGAATTTGTAGATCACTTTTGGTAGTGCAGTCATTTTAACAATATTAATCCTTTCAACCCCAAAACTCAGGTTATCTTTTTATTTATTTGTGTTTTCTTTAAGATTCTTTCATTAATGTTTTATAGTTTTCAGGGTGTTAGTATTTCATCAACTTAGTTAAATTTATTCCTACGCATCCTGTACAATAAAAGCCCAGCAACTGAAATAGCAGAATGACCAGAACAACCAGAGACTAGAATGATCATGCCCCCTCATCCCAGCCAGCCACCCCCCAGTGAGCATTTAGAGGTGATAAGGCAGGCAAGCAGTTAGGGGTGATCAGGCAGGCTGAGGCAGTTAGGGGCTATCAGGCAGGAAAGCAGAGTGCTTACCCTGTTTCCCTGAAAGTAGGACATCCCCAGAAAATTAGACCTGCTCCCAGTTTTGCCTCTTGCTGTAATATAAGGCATCCCCTGGAAAATAAGACCTCCCTGATAATATTTTTATTCTTGAAACTGAAAAAGCCTGGGCCACACAAGCAGTTATAAGGAAGTAGATCGATTTAATTCTGCCGCTTGTTATGCTAGAAAGCCAAAGAGATCTGATAGTCTGGGATGCAGCCAACACTCACCGTGCTGAAGACATGAAAAAATTTCTTCACGAAAGAAAAATAGATCAAATAATAATTCCAGCAAGAATGATGACATATCTCCAGACTCTTGATATTGAAATAAACAAGCCATCCAAGGACAATTTGTGCCTGAAAATTAATGACTACATTGAAAATAGAATGGAGAGAAATCAGCGTGGAAACTTTGTGAAACCTCAACTGCAAGAGGTTGTGACTTGGGTGAAGAATTCATGGGAGAAAATCACTGACAGTTGCATTGCAAATGCACTACAAGCAGGCTACCTTGAAAAGAAGTACTCATTTAAGGACAGTGCTATTGCTAAACACGAGAGATTTGGTCCACTGATTATGAAAGAAATGGAGTCACAAAAAATTCAACAGGAAATTCAGGGTTTGGATTGTTATGATGATGTTTCAAAAGATGACATAACTGTCATTGAATAAATCTTACTTTGTGTTCATACAGGTAAATATCAGTATCAGTAAATGTACCATAGATTGTTGTACATGTCAACAGTTAACTTTAGGACGTTTTCTTTTTCCCTTCCATTAAATATTTGATAAGCTTGTGCCAGCAAGAAAGTTGTTCTCTCGTCTCTTTCTACAAGTTGGTGGAGGGGAAAGAAGGACGCTTCTTATCCCTTCCCCAACTTTTTGGTGGCCCTTTCACTCTGGTCATGGGAACCTCTCCAAACCCTCTACGCACCTTTAGGGTGCCTTCTCCCCAATTCCTCACCACAATATAAACTTGATAATGGCTCTTTGTGGCCCGAAAACAGCACTTTTGATCCCAGTATCCCCCAAGATCTAGATGATTTCTACCACCAAACGGGAAAAGCTTATGAGATCCCCTACATACAAGCTGTCTTTCTCCTCCACTCCCGCCCCTCCCTCTGCTTCTTCCACATCCCAGGTTTCCCTAGCCCACAGGAAACCCCCTCAAACCACCCCTCTCTCTGTCGCTGACTGTCTCTGACACTTTCAACCCAGCCATTCTCTCCTTTCCACCTCTCCCACTTCTTCTCCTCCTCCTCCTCCACTGAGCCACACCACAGCTGTTTCTCTCCCAGCTGCCCTTCCCCTGCCCCTTCCCACTGCTGTGGCTGCTACTGCAGCTGCTGGGCATGGGAACAAACTTGCTGCCTCCAAGTATATGACCAGAGGCTGCCATGAAGTGTGAGAACCACCCGCCACTTCAACAGCTAAGTGGAATTTCTGTTTTGGCTTGCTCTTATTGTGAGCAGCCGCCTCCCCCTGACCATGTGGCCCAACATTCCCGAGTGGGGGCCGCCATCGTGGCATGGCAAGTCCTGCCCCTCAGGCCCAGCCTGGTGTGCCGCCATCCCCCTCCTCTCCACAGGCCCACCATCTGCTTTGCTTCCCCCTCCTCTCTCCTTATGCCTCAAATCCAGGTCCGAGATCTGAATTTGGCATTTAACACTTTACTGCCCGTGGGAAGCAGGCAGAGTAGGCCCACCTTCGACAGAAAGTGAATCTGCAAAACTCAAGCCTTGGTAAGCAGCCCTGAGGTCCATGGACTGTGTATGGTGGGGGTGAAACAAGAGGAGGAGCACCACCTGGAGGATGCTTCATATGCAGAAATAAGGCCACTAGACAAAGCCATGTCTCCAACCCTGACCTCCAACCAAGCCCTGTGGACAAAATGGCCACTGGAAAAGTGACTGCCCCTGGACAGACTCTATGTCTCAGTGCAGAGGGGCCATCCTTCCAGGTCCTGACTAGCCACTGACCATGCTGGAACTGGCTGAACACTGCAGATGTCTGGACTCAACAACGCCCATCACCCTTGCCGAGACCAGGTTAATGCTCTAGGTAGCTGGTGAGCAGGTCTCCTTTCTGGTTGACATTGGGGCTACTTCCTCTGTCCTGCCTTCCCTTTTTCGGGCCACTCTTCCCTTCCACGATCTCGGTCATGGGTACTGACGGCAAATCACCCTTTAGCTCTGAAAACTGCTCTGGCTTCAGCACCTCCTCACCTCTCCATTTCCCCTGCTCCGAGGTAGCAGGAAGCAAAAGAGAGAGAATTTCCTGAGCATGATGTTTTTATAGTGTGGTGGGGCCAGACGCGAACCAATGAGTTGGCCGATTCCAATTGGTTGGGTGATGGCTGGGGCTAGTGAGGCAAAAAATCCCTAAATCACGTGACCTGTCCTGTCCTTTGCTCTTGATTGGAGCTCAAGTACAGAGTCTTTCATGATTGGCTAATTCAAATGGAGGAATTGGTCTTTGGGATTTCAAGATGGCAGCCCCCAGGTAAGTTTACACATCATGCGGCCAACATGGTGGCTGCCAAGTAACATAGTCTAAAATGGCAGCTGTCTAAATTGTTCTTTGCAGTCCCGCTCTGCCCTTTCACATTGTAGTATCTCCTCTTTCATTTCTAATTGTACTTGAGTCTTTTCTTTTTTCTTATCTTGTCTCACTAAAGGTTCACCAATTTTATTTATCTTTTTAAAAGAAACCAGCACTTATTTGTGATCTTTTATATTGCATTTCTAGTCTCTATTTCTGCTCTGATCTTTATTTTCTTCTTTCTGATAACTTTGGGGTTAACTTTTATTTTTCCTCCTAGATCTTTAAGGTGTAGATTTAGGCTGTTTATCTAAGGTCTTTATTTTTTCTTTATGTAGGCATTTATCCTTATAAATATCCTTCTATGACTACTTTTGCAACATCCCGTTGAAGGGGAAAATAAGACATTTGTGGGGCTAGCTATCTGAATCTGTGCCAGTAACTTGCCTTCTGATGTATACTCTTGCTTGCAGATAAACGTACAGTCTTGCTTGCTGATAAACTCCATTCTTATCAAATTCCTGTCCTGCCTTGCAGAACATGTTTCTGGGAATACTCCCATTTTACAGAGGCCATAAACGGTGAACCATATACAATCCCCAGAGCTGCTGATGCCAGAGCTGGCAAGCCTCTGGGTGTGGTCTCACATCCCCCACCCCATCCCAATTCAGGTCCGCAAAGCCTGTGAAGGATCCAGAAGTCTGATCCATTTTTGGAAGACAAAGGAACTAAAGGAAAAGCTTCATCCATATTCATCATTCAGGATTTGGAGACTGACTCCCTTGTGTCATGATACTAGTGCAATCTGCAATAAAGACTGCTTTTCTGCAAATATCCTCTGGAGTGCCCAGCTGATTAATTCTCCCTCACCACCTGGCAGCTTATCTTCAACACCATAAGTTTTGGCATATTGTGTTTTAAAGTTTTTTTTTTTAATCTCAAGATACTGTTTAATTTCCCTTTTGATTTCTTCTTTGACCCACTGATTGTTCAGGAGTGTTTTGTTTTATGTCCCCAATTTGTGATTTTTTTCAATTATCCTCCTGTTATTGATTTCTAGTTTCATATAATTGTGGTTTGAAAAGATAGTTGGGATGGATTCAGTCTTTCTAAATTTGTTCAAACTTGTTTCATGATGTATCTTGGAGAATATTCCATGTATGATTTAGAAGAACACATATTCTGATATTGTTGGATGGAATGTTCTCTAATATTTGTTCCTTAATATATTTGGCCCTTGGATATTGGTTATACTACCTTGCACATTGAATGCTCATTAAAAAATAACCTGCTTTGTGTTGTGTAATAATCATTTCTCCTTAATATGATAAAAATATTTTTCAGTGTCCTATGAGATAAAGTGGGCAGCACCATGAATTTGCATGTTTGTTGCCCCCCATAAACAAAAAGTAATCCTACTATTTATAAAATTTCATGTAACTTTTGGACTTAAAATATTTTTTCTGAAAATAGCTCACAGCTCACTCAAAATATTACCCATCTATGAAAACGTCTGACTCTTATAATTCCCATAGAATATTTCAACTTATCTTTTCAAAACTTTGGGAATCAAGTTATTTTAAAAAGAAAGTAATTTTATATAAAAATGTTAAATAATATATTAACTAGATTTCCTTTTGCTTATGAAGCCCAATATACATCTTCATCCTTTCTGAACTACAGATAATATTAATAAGTACCTTAGACAGGACTTTCCAAACTGCAATGTGCATAGAAACTCCTTGGGTATCTTGTTAATATGCAGAATCTGATTCAGGGGTTCTGTTGTTGCAGAAGACCAAAGAAAACTAAGAATGGGGAGGGAAACTGTTTAATACACCAGCAGACCCAGAGAGCAGCCTTCCAAATCTGAGTGAAGGAACATTAATGGGGCCCTCCCTTATATCTCCCTGTGATCCTTGTCCCACAAACATGGATTATGCTTCAGTCCTTTTCGCAGGCCTTGAAAGAAGGCCCACAGGTATTGGGAGTCTCCAGGCCATATCTGATGGTCTGGCCTGGTGCCAGCATTAATAACCCTCTCTCTGGGGCAGTGCACTGTTCACAGTATCAGGTTCTGCAAGACCAGTATCTGGGAAGGAGATAGTGAATTAATTATAGGAATGTACACTGAGCTTGCTGGCATGGATTCAGATCACCATCCCCCAAATATCAGAGTTACATTGGAATTAGCCCTTTTTAGCCTTCTCACTTGGTGGTAGCCAGGCATTTTGTAATTCTCACAGACTCCCATGTAATGTCAGACCATGTACCATATTTTGAGTAGTGAGCAGCTAGACAAATTTATTCTTCCCATAGTGAGTGAGAAGGCTAAAAGGGACTAATTCCAATGTAACCCTGACATTCGGGGCTAGTGATCTGAATCCAAGCCAGCAAGCTCAGTGTACATTCTTGATAACCTATAACTAAGCCCCTCTCTCCTTCCCAGATACTGGTCTTGCAGAACACGTTACTGTGAACAGTGCACTGCCCCCAGAGAGAGGGTTATTAATGCTGGCACCAGGCCAGACCATCAGATATGGCCTGGAGACTCCCAATACCGGTGGGCCTTTTTGCAAGACCCACAGAAAGGACTGGAAACATAATTCATAATTGCGGGACAAAAGCACCAGAAAGATATAAAAGAGAAGCCTCCCTGCATATTACTTTACTCAGATTTGGAAGGCTGTTCCCTGAGTCCGCTGGCATATTAAACAGTGTCCCTCCTTTTTCCTCAGAAGCATCCTTGGTTTTCTTTGGTCTTCTGCAACAATAGCGCTGGTATCAACAAGCTATTTCAAATTTTATCATGTTTGATTTTGTATTTTAACTGGGCATGAGTCAAAGTGACAATTTTGGGATAAAATTATGGAATTGAACTATAGGTTTAGTTTCTCTGAAACAAAAACAAAGGTAAGCCATTTTTATGAGCTTTGCACAAAATTTGGGCTACTTCTTCCTATGGCTTGAATTGCCACATTTAGCTTTCTGAATTTAGCATGCTTTGAATTGTTCCATACCAATGTATTTTCTTTTTTAAAAATATATTTTTATTGCTTTTTTACAGAGAGGAAGGGATAGAAAGTCAGAAATATTGATGAGAGAGAAACATCAATCAGCTGCCTCTTGCACACCCCCTACTGGGGATGTGCCCGCAGCCAAGGTACATGCCCTTGACCGGAATCGAACCCGGCACCTTTCAGTCCGCAGACTGATGGTCTATCCAATGAACCAAACTGGTTTCAGCCCAATGTACTTTCTACCATCTCTCTTTCTTACTCCTAAACCTACTAAAACCTTAAATATCTACATCCAGCATGACTGCCATACATGCTTTTGAAAACCCTATAGGGCACACATATAAAGAGACGCTAACTGCAAAAATGTGTTTGAGGCCTGTTATCTGCCTTTAATTAACTCAACCCTGCTTGATTTCTTTCGACACTTGCACAGGGGAGCTTAGCCCTTTTGGACCACTGTAATCCGAAAGATATTCTACTGGAGAAGTTAGCAATTTACCTTACAACAGCCATTCACTCTGACCAGCATCTTTCTGTTGCCCATTGCCATTTGCAATACTCAGCAGTGGTGAGCATGACAGTATTTTGATTAGTTGTAGCAAAGAAAACGAAACCCAAAAAGGGATGTAGCAGTTTCTACAGCAGGAAAGCTGCTAAGGTTTTTCCCCACTACCACAGGAAGGAAAATCATTTCATAAAAACTGAGTTGATAATGCTTAGAATGCTTTCTCATTCTAAGCCAAGCTGGTAGTTAACAGATTAAGGTACCAGTAGCACATGATTTTAGGAAGAGATGGGGAGGAAGAAAAGAAGGGGGATACTGTTTACAAAGGCTTCTACTAGAATGGCCCTAATTAACTTAGCACTAATATACAGGCCTCCTCTGTGTACTCTGCAAGGGATGTCATGAGAAATGGTGCTTTGAAGGTGATATAAACCTCAGGATATACACTACCCATAGCAGTAGATTGCTATTAGGAAATGGTATTCTTAATAATGTTAAAAGAAAATGCAAGAACCTTTTCACTTCCTGGGCATTATTAGCGTGAGCCTGACAATTATTGACAGCTAGTTACAACATTGTGTTTTTTGCTCTCTGGGCATTTCCTAATTATGAATAATAATTCCCTTAATTAGGTACTAGAAACAAGTAAATTATCCAGCAGAACATCACAATCAGTTATATCAAAGAGCTTTACAAGCAGCCCCCCTGTGGCTTTGTGTTAGCCTCCCCATTTACAGCTCTCTAGGGGCACTTTCAGGAAGTCAGCAGTCAGCAGCTGTCTCTTAGTGCTGAGAGGTATCCATCAGTGGACATCTTTGAATGAAGCCACATCCTTTGAAACAACTGATTGTTACTCACTTATTTGGATTTCATGGTAGCCCTATCACTTGTCAGACTGACCTTGATCAATTGCAAAGGACTGATCCTTCCTGAGCAGCTACTAAGGGTTCTTGACATCCCAGCTACAAGCTGGACATCCCAATGTATTTATATATCCCCATCCTGGGAGAAAAATAATTCTCAGTCCACTGACAAAATTGTTATTAAATTTATTCAGAGGAGCCTCCCAAACTTCAAATCTTGGTGAAGAATTATTTTGTATAACCTGCCTTATTTCCTCCCTTTCTAAATGTGTGCTGACATATGAATACTTGGATCCCTCTATCTTTATAAGATTTGAAGTTTTGAAGGCTGGAAAAAAAGATTAACTTTCTGGAGATGTCACTGAAGTAGCAAAGGTCCCAGAAAACGGTAGTTCAATTTTCTTTTTAATATTGCATTTTTCTTTTCAGTATTTCTTTCATTATCCCTTACTATTGGGGATTTTAATCTTCCTTTTATAAAGAATAAAAGTTATAAAATGAATTGCATTCAAAACCAGAGTCAGAAACAACAACAAAACCTAAGGACATAAAGACTATTTGCATTGACAATGAAGGGAAGGGAAGAAAGTAAAACATTCTATTATCAGTCATTCTATTAAATACAACATTTACTTTGACCCTCCTAGGCAGCAGGTAGTACTGGCTCATGCAACAGTTCAACATGCATGTTGGGTAGGTGGCCTTTGATGGAATAATACAGGGAGCAAGCTCATCTTTCTGGTAGCACAGCTACCTCATAGGACCTCAGATCTCCTGCTGGCTTTTATTTTTCTGTATGTCAGAAGAAAGTGGAGGAGAGTACAAGAGCTATTTTAATGGAAGTGGAAGTGGTGTTCAATGGACCTGGAAGTGATGTTTATAATATTCATCCACATCACACCAACTGCTTCAAAGGAAGTAAGAAAAGGTACATATGAATAAAAGACAATGCCTTCGGTAAACAACCGGCCAGTATCCGTGATGCACACAGTTATAAGCATAATAGACTGAACCTGAAACCTTCCTATGAAAAATAACTCAAACACCATGGGACAGCCTTGGTATTAGTGACTATATGCTAATGGTAATATAACAGGTTATAATGTTAGAAATTCTAGACTATGGTGGTATGTGGGATCCACAGCTAACTATGACAGTGGGAGGAGAGTGTTTTATGTCTACCTGCCTCATACTATCTCCCCACAAATAACCACAATAATAGGAAACAAAAGAAAACATAAGAACTTATACCGGGCCATCAAAGATATCAGTAAACAAGAATGATATAGGACTGTTACAACCAGGTGGTTTTTAACTGTGAGAAGGGTGGAGTCAAATCTCTGTGGGTTCTACTGATGGTGAGTCACCTTGACAGGGAAAGTAGAGGTTTGGGAACGTTCTCCCCAGATTTCTGTGCATGGTTATTAGTATCTGGTTTCACTGTGAGCTGTCTGACATCTGCCTCCAGTGGTGGATGCAGAATTCCTCAATTTATATTTGTGTTTCAACTCCAGATGTGTGGTAGTTCCCACAGAATACACCAGTCCAGTAGTGTGGTCTTTGACCATATACCAGGAGTAGGATGATGTTGGGGGTGAACCCTGTGGGGGGAGGGGTGTGTAGTCTTGCAGTGCTGATATGAGAACTTATACAAATGCTGACATTAATATTAAAATCATTGTGATCTTATTTGAATGTCTCACATGTAACTAGGGCTTTATCAATTACAATTAGAGTTAGAAAACATTTTATTACTGCCTGTTATGGAAAGAATGAAATTGATCATCATAAAACATACCCAGATTTTTCCAGCTGAGTGACAGCTGTGTGCCATCACAGTTTGCATGTCCCCTGAAGCAGCACATAGATATCTATCTGCAGGTGTGTCTTCCCTTTATTCAGAAACTGACTTTGAACATTACCATCATCTGGCACAGTAATGATCCCATTTCCTATAAAAGTAAGCTATCCATTTGCTCCAAATATTTGTTGTAGAAGAGAAAAAAACAAGGTTAAAAATGCCCCAAACCAAGAAGGCTTGAGTTCATAAACAGCATGGTTTGTTACCCGAGTGCAGGAAGCATTGTTTCATGCCAGTCCCTTTTGCTTCTGTTACCTCACAAGGCTGCAAGGCCATACTGCAGTATACGAGAGGTATGCAGTGGGCTCATTAAATAAGTCTAGTAAAGGTCACTTTTCATTTGTATATCCTGCTTTTCATTTTCATTACATTTCCTGCTTGTGTAATTTCACAGTGATTAGGAGGTGCTCTATTTGTGCTCAGTGTGCCTGAAAAAAGTCTACTTCAAGAGAGGCTCCTTCAGTAAAGGAAATTTGGGGTGGCAGCCTAGGTCTGTCATGCATATGCATACAAGCTTATAATTAAGCCGGAACCCCTTTCCGCTTGCAAAACCTGTTTCCCTGAATGTTTATTTTAACAGGAGCTACAAGCCATACAAGGCTTCACACTGGGGTCTGACTGCTGGCACCACACAGGGTCTTGGTTGCTATCTCACTTCCCCCCTTACAACCAGCACAGGGGCTGAAAAAGTCTGCAGAAAGTCCAGTCTGGAAGCCTCTTACATATTTGGGAGACAAAGAAACTAGGGGGATAAAAGGGAAAGCCCCGCCACATTTGGCACTCAGCGGGGGAACTGATTCCCTTCTGTGTCACCACCACTTGGAAATTTGCTGTAATACTTCAACTCTGATGTTCATGTCCTAGGGTGGAGGTTCTGTAATATAGTTAAGGTTGTAAGATGTTCATTGAGCATGAAGTTCTCTGTCCCCATAACACCAAACTGCACTGCTCACAATCCACAGATTCTCAAGAGATGTAATGACTTGTTATAATGAATTGTTCTTTGTCTCTGACCTTTGACATTTGTTGGCATTAGATGTTGTAAATCATATAAAATTAGGCATTGGAATATAAAATTTGAGTTTTGCATTGAATTTTGGAAGTATTTCTAAGGCAGAGAGATAACCAGGTGGATACTAACTAAGCAAAGGACATCCAGATTGCAAGTTTTCAGCCTGAGATGACAATGGGTGCTACATTTAAATAACAGATTAGATTGCTCCCACAGCCTTAACTCCAGGTCCTCTTGGGCAAAATAAGCTGCTTTTAGAAATTGAAAGTTTTATCATAAATCCAAACAAATCCTACAGGAATGTGAGAGAAAAGGGGACAGTGGAGCTTTCCCCTGTAAAAAAAAAATCCATCAATATCTACCGGTGTTTTTGTTCCAGCATTAAGAAGGGTTCAGCAATCTGAAGAAAAGCTGTGTGTAACTGAAGTAAGAATCCAGAGACAAAAGATAATTTTGAAAGGCACTGGGGGTCAGAGGAGCCTGGCAGAAAAAAACCAAGCTCCTTGTCTCAGAATCCCTTGCTTTTTGTTAACACAAATTGTCCTAAGGCAAGATGGAGATATATACTTCAAAGGGTAGGGTTTCATCTACAGAGTCCATTGTCAGAATAGGGAATAGTCTATGGCTATTCAGATGTTTGGCCAGTAGTAGGCAATAACATGTAGATTAAGATGCCCTGAGCTTTATGGCAGCAAACAATCAATTTAATGCATCCCTCTCAGGTTTGGGGAAATGCCCTTAGCCATTGCCAACAGGCAATAACAAGTGATTCCGCCCTTGTGGAGTCCCCAAGTTCCATCAACTTTTCGATGAAACTCTTGCAATTATTTTAAAATATTTTTTAATCTTTATTGTTCAGTTTATTAATTACATTGTTTCCCCTTTTTTTATCCCCCTATATCTCCCATCCACCCTGTACCTATCCCACCCTCCTCCCTCACTTCCCCCTCCCCACTGTCCTCTCCCATTGTTGCAATATTTTTGTCCGGTCTCTTGACGTACTTCCCACAACCCTTTTCTCCCCAAGAATTGTCAGTCCATTCCCTCTCTATGTCCATGTTAATGTTATATTCACCAGTTTATCCTGTTCATCAGGCTATCAATTCACTTTATTTTTATGTTCATTTGTTGATAGATGTGTATTTGTTGTTCATAATTTACACTTTTATCATTTTCTTCTTCCTCTTCTTAAAGAATATCTTTCAGCATTTCATATAATATTGGTTTGGTGGTGATGAACTCCTTTAGCTTTTTCTTATCTGCGAAGCACTTTATCTGATCCTCAATTCTGAATGATAGCTTTGCTGGATAGAGTAATCTTGGTTGTAGATTCTTGCTGTTCATCACTTTGAATATTTCTTGCCACTCCCGTCTGGCATGCATCGTTTCCGTTGAGAAATCAGCTGACAATCGTATAGGTGCTCCCCTGTAGGTAACCAACTGTTTTTCTCTTGCTGCTTTTAATATTCTCTCTTTGTCTTTTGCTCTTGGCATTTTAATTATGATATGTCTTGGTGTGGTCCTCTTTAGATTCCTATATTTTGGGGTTCTGTGTACTTCTTGGGCTTTTAAGTCATTTTCTTTCACCAGGTGGGGGAAGTTTCCAGTCACTATTTCTTCAAGTAGGTTTTCATTAACTTGCTCTCTCTCTTTTTCTGGCACCCCAATAATTCGGATGTTGGCATGCTTGTGGTTGTCCCAGAGGCCCCTTACACTATCTTCAATTATCTGAATTCTTTTGGTTTCTTGCTTTTCCAGCCGAGTGGATTTTGGTTCTTTGTATTTCAAATCTTTGACTTGGTTCTTGTGGCCCTCTGGACTGCTTCTAGGACTTTGTGTAATATTTTTTTATTTCAGTCAGTGTATGCTTTATTTCTAGTTGGTCCTTTTTCATATCTGTGAGGGTCTCGTTCATGTCCTCAGAGGTCTTGTTCATTTCCTTGAGGGTCTCATTCATTTCCTTGTAAGTCTCATTCATTTCCTGGTTGGTCTTGTTTATTTCCTCATAGTTCTCATTAAGTTCATCGGCCTTTTCTAGGAGCCTCTTGAAAAGCCTTATAACCGTGGTTTTGAACTCTATGTCTTGTTGTCTTTTCTCCTCCATTTCTTTCACACCTGATTTCTTTCCATATCTCTGCATGGTGGCTGCTTTATGTGGTAGATGTCCTCTAATGGTCAGTGGCACAGCCTCCCCAGTTATTTGAGATGGGTCCTCTTACTGCAATCCTTTATGGGTTGTACAGTATTTTTGAATTTAAACCCAGCTTGTTGTTGTTAGCCCTAGGAGGGTTTGACCTCCAGGCCAATTGGCTGTGAAGGGAGACTGTGTTCAGGTTGGATGGTTGGAGTCTCTGAGATGCGCAGGCAGCCCCAGTGTCAGCTACGTCCTATGTGGCACGCGCACGTGCAGTTCTCTGTTGTATGGGGATGGCTGCAGGCACCTCCAAGAGAAAGCCACTAGTCTCTTCCCCTTGCCAGACAACTCTGCCTCTCCCCAAATGAGTCTGCACACCCAAAGTCTAGCCCAGGGTTGTAAAATAGGTGGTTTCTGGGACCAAGAGACAAGTTTCCAGGGAGCAAGTCACGCATTTGTGCGACACTTGCACGCAAACTTCTTTTCCCAGCTACCTGGCTTCTCTGCAGACTAGGAGACCTCTGCTGTGCCCGGCTTCCAGGGTGCGTCCCCCAGATCTCAAACCTTGCCTGGCGCTGAGGAATCTGTGTAGTGGGACGTCTCCACCCTCCCCGTTGGCGAAATCCAGCCGGGGTTGCTGCTCCAGCCCTACAGCCTGCGCGCGCTTGCGACCAGGATGGCTCTTAACCTGTTTCCGTCTTCAAGGCTGTGCTCCCACCGCTCTTCTGAGTCTCAGTGTCCCACCTTTACTTTTATTTGTGGAGTTTTCACTCAGCCAGCTTTCTGGTGATTCTGGGTGATGTTTGTTTTGTTGTTATGTTGTACTTTTTGAATCCTTGCGCGGGGCCGAACAATAGGTGTTTACCTATGCCGCCATCTTGGTTCTCCTCCTAAACTCTTGCAATTATGACATGCTGGAAATGGCTTCTGGAAATATTAACTGTATAAAACATTCTAGTGCATGGTAAAACAAGCAGGTACTGATTGTTCCCCAGGTTCTGTCTTACCCATATATGCCATGAAGAGGAAACCCAGCAACATATGTATACTTCTTGAATCAGGCCCTAGAGAAAGGCAAGAAAAAATTCTACACAGGATGCCTAAGAAGAAAGTTAAATGGGTTCCATATATGTGCATTCATGGAATGAGTTTCAAGTGAGGATCAAGGGGAAGAGGGTCCTCCACTGGATGCCTAAGAGGGGTGCACAGGAAGGCCAGCTTACGTGAGCTCAAGGTATCATAGACAAGAGAATGTGTGGTGAAAGAGCACCCACTGTAGGATTCCTAAGATTTAAGGAAGGGAAGGCACCTGCATATTTTCATTCAGAAATCAGACCTGAGAAATTAAGTGAAGGAAATTCTCTGCTGGATTACTAAAAAGAAAGGGAAAGAGAGTACCAGCATGCATGCTAAGAAAAGGCTGAGTGCTTTCATGTGGTCCTAACTTATATTCTTAAGAAGTACTAGTACTAGAAAGGATGAGAAGGCAACTTAGGCTGGAATCCCTAAAAGGTCAGGGTGGAAAGAGGAGAAAAGATGAGAATAGGTTATTTCAGGCACATTTGTCATAAATTGATGAAGAGAATGTATCCAGATGTCATAAAGGAACAACGTGAATCTGGCCAAGCTCTTTTGTTTCCTCCACTTTGGTTTTACATCAGGACAGTGAATGTCAGAGCTTCTGCTCCCTTACTGCATTTATTCATGAGAGTTCAGATTATTTAAAACAATGAGATACTTTTACTTATATGTCTTTGATATAATAACCCCAAGTAAAAAAAAATTCCAGGAGCAATGTGTTGATAATATATATCTCAGGGATGGAAAGTAAATCACAATGAAGAAATCAACCTTAGACCGCAAAGGCAGGTCTGTTAGGACACTTCTCCATGGGGCTTTTCTATTTCTGCACATTTTGCAAACAGATTTTAAGTGCCTTTGTTCAAGACTGTCTTTTTAAGGATGTTTATATAATGAATAAGTTTGGAAGATGAAATAGTGTTTCTCTCTGGAGCAAAGGGCATGTTCACTTACTGTGCAGTTTAATAAACATAGTACTATCTCCCTTCAGATCAAAGGGAAGGCATGCTTACTGCCCTTTATAAAATGATTGAGATTCTCTAATCTCAGAGTTGCTCTTCTGAAATTCAATCCTCTGTTTTTGCAGACATCCATATAGGCTCATTTATTGTCATTTTGGTACAATAGATGCAAAGAGAACTGATGGAAATATTCTGATGGTCCTACTGCTTGCAGTGCTGTGAATAAAAATTTCGTTTGTCTCTGACACAGAAGTCTCAAGTTTTCTTATAGTATCTTTGTAGCTGACTAACTTATTAGCTTGCAAGTGGATAAATTCTGAGATCTGTCCAGCTGGTGTGGCTCAGTGGTTCAATGTCTACCCAGGAACAGAAGTCATGGTTCGATTAAAGGTCAGGGCACATGCCTGGGTTGTGGGCTTGATTCCCATTAGGGGGTGAGCAGGAAGCAGCCAATTAATATTTCTCATCATTGTTTCTATCTTTCTATCCCTCTTATTTCCCCTCTCTCTAAAAATTAATAAAAAACATATTTAAAAAAAATTCTGAAACCCTTCACTAGTCTTGAGACAGCTTAAATGGGAACACAAGTCCTAGGTTCAAATATAAGCATGTTAGTGATTTAGAGTTTTCATCTTAGGGTACTTATCTGTGTTTACAAAATTTGATTACTCACCAAAAACTCCAGAGCTATATATCATATATTATTCTTTAAGAGATTTATTTATGACAGTGTTGAATTGTTTGTTACCTGAACTAAATCAGGAAGTTGAGAATAAAAGACAAGTTGTAGGTCATGCAACATATTTCCTGAGAAAACTAGTATTATTTGAGGTGTATAATAGGTTCATATTGAATGCTAAAAATAAATAATTCAAGAGGACAAAAAAAGGGTAATTAACAGAGGAAACTCAGTGTACATAAATTATATATGCACATTAAATTTAGGCAAATTCAATTATATGTTTTTATGAGAGAGTGTGATAGTGACAGTGAGAAAGACTGATAATGAGGGAAGGTAGGAGGGAAGGAAAAAGGAAGGAGGAAGAGAGAAAGACAGAGAAAGAGAGAGAAAGAGAAAGAGAGAGAGAGAATATGAACAGAAGTTGAAATAAGGTGGGCAAATCAGTCTTCCATTGCTGTAAGCATATATCCTAGAGGAAAATTAAGTTAAGAAGCATGATGTTACATAGCCTGTCCCCAGTTCAGCTATGCCTTGCAAAATGAACAGCTATTTGTTTCCATTGAGATTCCAGTGCTTAAAGGTGTGTGCCTTTCATACAACAGGGCCTCTACAAGCCAGCCAGTCACTTCATTTGATGCTAAATGAAAGAAACAGCATCCTACTCCCATGCCTAGGAAAAGTCATGTGGATTTTCTAGGTAATTTTTTAGCACCCAAAGTGTCACTTTTCTAAGGAATTTTCAAACATAATTTTGATGTAATATGGGGTAGGTAAAATTAGGTTTATAGTTGTTTGTATGGAAAATAATACCATCCTATCTAATAAAAGAGTAATATGCAAATTGACCATAACTCTGCTACACCCACCAGCCATGCCATGAGCCACACCCACCAGCCAATCAGGAGTGATATGCAAATTAACCCCCAACCAAGATGGCTGCAGCCACAGAGAGCAGGAGGGAGGCTTGGGTTTCCCTGGCAATGGAGGAAGCCAAGCTTTCCGCAGCCCTGGCCTTCCTCTGTCTCTGCTTAAGGCTACAAAGTTTCAATGATAGAGGATACATAAATCCCAAGAGAAATGGCTGCAGCCACAGAGAGAGCAGGAGGCTTGGCTCCAGGCTACATAGTTTCAATTGTAGAAGATAAATAAGTCTCAGATATCAGGGCCTCTGCTGGGGTCACTGGGGGGCGTACCAGGCCTGCAAACCACCACAGGCTCCTCACCCAGGTCACCCCATGCCCCAAGGGAACCCCCACCCTGATCCGGGACACCCTTCAGGGCAAACCAGCTAGCCCCACCCATGCAGCAGGTCTCTATCCTATCTAATAAAAGAGTAATATGCAGATTGACCATCACTCCAACACACAAGACGGCTGTCCCACTTGGTCAAAGATCCTGCCCCCATGTGGATACGAGATGGCCACTACAAAATGGCCAGCAGGGGAGGGCAGTTGGGATGGACCAGGCTGGCAGAGGAGGGAAGTTGGGGGCAACTGGGCCTATAGGGAAGGGCATTTGGGGAGGACCCAGGCCTGCAGGGGAGGGCAGTTAGGGACAAACATGCTGTCAGGGAGCAGTTAAGGATCAGTCAGGCTGGTAGGAGAGTGGTTAAGGGATGATCAGACTGGCAGGCAGAAGCGGTTAAGGGCAATCAGGAAAGCAGGCAGTAAGGTGAGCAGTTGGGAGCCAGCAGTCCTGGAATGTGAGAGGGATGTCTGACTGCCCATTTAGGCTCGATCCTACCAGGATCGGGCAGTCAGACATCCCTCGAGTGGTCTCAGATTGGAGAGGGTGCAGGCTGGACAGAGGGACACCCCCTGCCTCCCATGCATTAATTTCATGCACTGACCTCTAGTAATTAATAAATAGTAATACAAGAATTGTTGTGGGGCGACTTCTACGACAAGTTGCAAACGACCACAGAGGCAATTAAGTTGGTAATAAGCAGGCAAGGATTTATTGAAAACTGGCCAGGACGGTCGTGGGGGCACCATGCAGACACTCACGGCCGCGCCACCCTGAGTGCAGGTAGGCCTTTTAAAGGGGTCTGAACCATAAATGTTATTGTCCTATATTTGAAAAACAGCCCCCAAAGCCACATCTGGGGAAGGGGTGCCAATAGACTATGAATGACTATTGCTAGTTCTTTATCTTCTAACTATGTTTTCTGCTAGACATGGGAAAGTGGTCCTGTCTTTGTAAAAACAGGTGGTGTAGCTACATAATTGGTACCGAGGTTACTCCTCTGGCTCTAGTCTTCAAAGGGTTTCTTCTGCAACTCTCAAGGTCACAGCTGGAAACTAAAGCAATATTTTTTTTTGTTTTAAGCAAGCAGGGATGAACTGTGGCCAAAATTTCAAACAGCCGTTTTACTCTAATAAATGTTCTTAAGACCTTATTTCAGAATAAACTTTGTGTTTCACATATTCACAACTCTAAACCTACTTTTGTCCACCCCAAAGACTGACTTTTGTTCCTAATTTTCCAAACACTTTTTATTTCAACCTAAGATAGATCCATGACTGTATCCATCATAAATAAGTCAGCATGACAGATGCCATCTTAAGCATCTAAAGTAGAGAGGAGTTTAATATAGGAACTAGAGTATTAACCATTGAAAGTGCTAGAGAAGTGTAGAGAAGTGAACATCAGAAATAATATTCTTGGCTTTCAGGAAATCTGGAAGTGCAGGAAACTGTACAAGCCACTGATGATCTCAGCTGCCTCCCAGAAGCTCACTAGAAGCACAGCTAACACCTTTGCAATTTACCAAGTGTCAATTATTAACGCTGTCTACCTCGATTCTGTCTCCCAAATACAATAACATGTGGATCCTTCTTATTGGCAAAATTTAACCTGGAGCTCTGTCAGCAGTGGAGTCTTAAACATGTAGTTCTGAAGTTTCCCCACTGTGATACAGATGCAAGTATAAATCAGGGTGTAGAACATGTTGATTTGATACAAGCTGGCATACTCTACCCCTTTGACCAGCCAATATCTAAACACACAATATTTAACATTCAAGTGACAAAAATGGCACAAAACCCTGATTTTACCTAACATGACATAAATAAGACACCCTTACTTTCTATCCTCAACATGAAACTCTAAACTCCCAACATTTCTTTATTTGTTATTCTGTGATATTTATTCACCTTCTGTTTCAGTCACAATCCTTTTCTTATGATTTATAATCTTAAAAGTAAATTATAAAGTTAACGACCTTGAATACCCATTATAGAAACTATTACATAAAAAGAAAATAGGGGACACAAATTGGTCCATATATATGAATATATGATAAAGCAAGCAAAAAAATGCTTAAAGCCTAATGTCTTCAAACCTAATGCAGGTGTCTATAACTTCCTTTTCCCATTATGCAATTTTTCTCAGCTGATTTTAGTGGTTTACCTTTCATAAAAGATGTGAGTCCTTAATGATCCTGTCTATCTTGGGTGCTGTATATCCCATATATTTTAACTCTGGCACAGAAAGCCTCCAAAGAATCACTTGAATTCCATACTCAACACATATCCATCTTGACCCCACTGTGCAGCAGCAACCTTACTTTCTCTTAATAAAACACAGATATTTACATTACGATTCATTAACAGTAGCAAAATTATAGTTATGAAGTAGCAATGAAAATAATTTTATAGTTGGGGGTCACCACAACATGAGGAACTATATTAAAAGGGTTGCAACATTAGAAAGGTTGAGAACCAGTGCTCTAAATAGAAAGTCTGAAATTTGTCTCAAAATTTTTTGGGGTTTTAATGGGTACAATATTGATATGGCCAAAATATTTACCAAATAATAATAGTAAGCAATTCCAAGGCACATAAACCACCATAAATTCTTTACAAGTAATGAGTCATTTAATATTCATAATACCTTCAGTAAGTAGTACTAAGAATACCCATTTTACAGACATGGAAACTATGGCAAGGAGGTTAAGTTACTTGTCAAATGTCACAAAGCTAGTGTGGTGGAGAGGGGATATAAACTTGGGCATTTTGGTTTCAAAGAGCATGCTTCTATCTTCTTAGCTATATGCCTTACTCTCAGCCCACCATGGCACTTTCTTACCAACCACCATGGCACTTTTTTTACCAACCTAATTTTGAACTTTCATTAATCTACCTTCTGAAGTTTGCTGTTGAATTTCTTTAGAAGAAAAATCAGTACATAAACTAAGAACTGTCATGATTGAAAGATGTTGATCCGTACTTTATATCTTTATTCTAATTCCAAGCTTAACACAACTCTTTTGAATTTAGGCATTGGTAGACAGTGCTGATCATCATTAGAACTTCCAAAGTAAAAAATCCTCTGATTTTGTTTTGGCAATGTTTAAGTTCCTTATCAATTAATTAGATATAGCCTTATTAATATATGTCCAAAAGCTTTGATTTATCTAGAGATTTTCCTGTGTCCAGTATTTCCTCATTTAAATCACCATGCTGTTTTATGGTATATGAAGATTTTATAACCTTTTGACTAATCTTTGAGCCAGGATATATAAAGAGGTTTAAGAAAATCAAACTGGTGAAGATGGTGTCATGGAATTGGTGCAGAAGAAGAGACAGTTGAACACTCAGAGGTTGAGGAAAGCCTTTATTTAAAGCAGCGCTGCTGGCTCAGGGGACTCAAAGATCCAGATCCTGAACAACTTGGACAATGAGATTTTCTCCTTATATAGATAGTATTTCTGAGTTTCATTGTTTCCTAACTACCAAGCTTCTGTGGTGGACTTTCACAGACCCTCCTGAGTCAGTTAGAATGGTTAATTTAGATTGTATCTAATTGATAGATCCTCCCTCGTTCTGACTGGTGGGTGGGAGTATGATGTATCCTGCCGCCTGAAAATACCTGAGTGCCTAGCCATGTCCCTATATGGACTATACATTGAACCACCAATCAGCACCTGTCAAATACCCTAAACCCTTGTTCCTAAATACCTGAGTGCCTAACTATGTACCTTATATGGACCATACATTAAGCCACTAATTAGCACCCGCCAAGTACCCTAAGCCCATTCCTTCCCATTCCTCCCCTCAAAAGAGTGCTCACCTCTGCACGGGTTGATTGCTGTTCTCCCTTTGTGAGACAGCCTGGCAGGTTTTTCCCCTAATAAAGCCTATAATCCTGGTTTTCAGCTCCTGACTGGTTTTTAACTAATGTCTATCCTGGATGGCCCCATTGACATCCTTCTAGTTCAGCTGGTACATCCTTGATTTATGGCTCTTGTAAATTGGGAGTATTTAGGTAAATAAATCTTGCAAGACCAGATAATTAAGGAAGGGGCAGTGACTTGATTATGGGCTAATAGGAGTGTACATTTAGGCTTTCAAATGAATATGTGGGAGGTTGAAACATGGAGAAAATGCATGAGAAATACATCCCCACTTTTACCAACACATTCTATCCCTGCATCCAGATATTTACATACAACATAAAGACCATGCCAGCAATATTATTAAGAACATTTCTCTAAATATACTGATAGCATCTGCAACTGTGGATGGTCCGAGGGATACAGTTTTGGCAATGTAGTGGAGCCGTATTTTAAGAGCAAAATCTAAATGATACTTTAATAAGTTGTCAAACTGCATTACCTTGGGGTGTTTTTGAAAATCCATAACCACAGATCAAGCCTTCCTCTCCTTCTCTGAGGCCAGCAAGGTGTAGTACCTCTTTGCAGAACAAAACAGCTGCACTAGCTATTTAAATATCAGTACATTAGCACAAAGAACTATAAAGAAACAAAGTGGTCATAGCCAACAAGCCATCTACAACCAAAATAGTCAAAGGAAGAATATTAGCATTTTATCATGAAAATATTCAAACTTTACAATGACATTTTAAAACTTGCCATTACTGAAAAAGAAAGATGTGTGTAAAAGGGAAAAAAACCATCCCCACAGTCAAAAACAACTTTCAGATGGACAGATGGCATAAAGCTAGAGAGCCAGTATTGTTACAGAAAATTGGAGAACCAAGCAACGATGAGAGAGATGGAGTTACATTTATTACATGCGGCCCCAGAGGAAAATGTCTCTCAAATTCTGGGCCCCAACATGGAGGAACTTTCCCTATTTATATATTTTCCTTATTTGTCTCCCAAATATGGGGTGTTCCCGGCCCCTGTTGCAAGTTCTTAAAGAGCTCCTATGTGCTGAGGCCTTGAGGCCTCAGCCAAAGGCCTGGCCTGGTGCCAGCACCTATAACTTCATTCAGGGAAGGTTTAATGGCCTCTCGGAAGTGGGAGTAGTCTTATTTTCCTTATTATTTAAGCAAGCAAGCATTTAAAGAAGAAAATAGCAGGATTAAAATTTCAAACAGCAGTTTTTATATAAGATGGGTGCTTCAGTATAAGGCTTCCCAACCACCCAAGGTGAAATGTTCACCTGAGATACATATTTGATCTGGATTGCTCTTTTGAACTGCATAAAATATAATTCTGTTTTCTCTCATTTGCCTGTTTCTTTTCTCATCTTTCCTTCTGTTCTTTAAGTCTATCTAACTTTAATTTCCCATTTTTCTTACATCTATTGTGGGTTGAATTTTGTGTCTCAAAAAGATAAAACCTAACTTAATCCTGACCACCAGTACCTGAAAATGTGACCTTTTTTGGAAATACATTCTTTCCAACTATAATCCAGTGATAATGAGGTTATATTGAAAAGGTGAAACTTAACTCATGTTTTTATCTTGGTGTCCTTATAAGAAGAGACAGAGACACAAAGGAAGATGGCCATGTGATGACAAAGATGTCATACATCTTAAAATCTATTTTGTTTGGTATTAATAAGGCCACTCCAACTTTCTTTTGGCTATTGTTGACATATTTTTTTTATCATTTTACTTTCAACCAAGTTGTACCTTTGAATCTAAAGTGGGTGCCTTCCAGACAACATATAGTTAGGTCTTATTTTGTGTTTTTAAAAAATATATCAATTATGACATCTCTGCCTTTTCATTGGAGTGTCTGAGTCATCTTTATTTAATGTAGCTGCAAGCAAGGTAGGATTTATGTCTGCCAACTTGCTATTTCTTTTTTACATGTAAGTAACTTTTGTTCCTCTATTCCTACATTATTGCTTTCCTTTTTGTTACATTGCATACCATTTAAATTACCTTGCTTGTTTACTTTAAAATTTTTATCAGTTATATTATTATTGGTTGCCCTGGTGGTTGCAATTAGAATGTAAACTATACTATCCAGTTTAGATTAATACTAACTTAATTGCAATAGCAGACAGAAAATCTGTTGAAATACAGCTATGCCCCAGCCTTTATATTGTTAGTGTCATTCCAATGACCTTTTTTACATTGTAAGTGTTAGGTCTGATCAAATAATTGAATCGATACCTCCTACCCTGGGAACTGACCTTTAGGCCACTTCACAATGGACATTCCACTTGTTTAAACCACATTCCACTTGCTAACACCATTATCTCTTCCCTCTGGAGTTTCCCAGAATCTGGATCTGCACAGAGAATTCTCTGCCCAGAAAAAGCTCGCCTAGAATCCTTTAAAAACTTCTGACTCCCCATCTTTGGGAACTGGTGCCATTTGGGGGCTCAGCCCATCTGAGTATCCAGATGACCTAATAAATTCATAATTTTCACCCCTTTTTGGCCTCGAATGTTCCTCTTTCAGTGACCAAACAGTAAGTCCAGCAACATGACCTATAATTACAAGTTATTATTGGTGAAAGAATGTACGCTTCCCCACTAATCATGGGAAGAAGCAATCATTAACCATTCTTGCCATTTCTTTTCGATGTTATACTAGAGATGCTATCAAATACAGTCAGGCAAGAAGTATTATCTATATGCACATGACACAATTGCCCAGCTAGAGAATTATAAGGAGATAGAAAAATAATTAGAATTAATTGATGAATTTAACAAAGTCACAAGATACGTGATAAATTAAAAAACAGTGTATTATTATGAATTATCAAACCAAATTGGGATATAAATAGCTTCAAAATGCGTTTAACAAAACCTAAACAAGAGACATAACATAGTCATGGATAAGAAGATTCAATACTCCTATATAGGAAGCTGCTCTAGGGTTAATTAAGCCTTGGACTGACCTGTTGGCAAAGCCACAAACAAGTCCCAGCTTAGAGGGCACAGCCCCCTTAGCATAATTAAGCTTGACCTTTTGATGCCCCCTAGATCTTATCTGGGTAGCTAATGGACTGTGGAAGTTGCAGCAGGTGCTGCCAAAACAAGTGAAACTCACAAGAAATTATAATTTTGGTGACCATTACCTTGTTTACCTCTGACTATAAAATAAAGACTCAGTTTTCCATCTGGATCTTTTCTCTGTGGCCTTTGCCAGGCACAAGAGATCCACCTAGACCCAGCTTATTCTCTTTGTCTGTCTTTTCTTCAATCTTTCGCCACCCTCCCCCCATGCCAGGCTCACTGAACCCTTGGCTGTGCTGGCATGACACACTCCCAGGATGTCCAGGCTCCACAAGTGCATCTACAGATTTAACACAACTATAATGAAAATGTACAAGTTTGTTCTAAAATTATGTTGAATTTTAAAAGATCTATTGAGGAATCTAACCCCTATTTTGTAAAACTACTGTTTGGAATTCTCTGCTTTTTTTTTTTTTTAAGACGGCCTCTTATTCTAAAAAATAACTTTGCTTTCTAGCCTGCTTTAGCCTGCTTGAATAATGAGGAATATAAACTTAGCTGTCTGCCCTTGTAGGCCAGAGACTAGATATGCCCATAATCTCAATGCCATGCCAAGTGTATTTTTTAATTGGATAGAACTGTGTTGTTTTCAAGGCCAGCAGAGAGATAACCACTAAGTGCACCTAGGGCTGGCTCTTTAATAAAAAGGATGTTCTGCTTGTAGGCTTGCTTAGAATTTGAATTTATTTTCTCCTAAGCCCTCCGGTGAATAAAGTGTGACTCCAACTCTCCTAGCATTGCTTGATTTATTCTGTAAATCAAGTGTTCTCTGTAACACTAGAAGAGCAAAGATAATTTTGTAATAATGAAAAATGTTAATCTATATGATCTAATTCAAAACCTAGTATAAATCTATAAGACAGTATGATATTGACTATATATATATATATATAACAGAATACACATTCCAGGGATATACCCACATTTATTTAATTAGTTAATTTTCAGCCAACATGTCAGCCTACCTTCAATGGGAAAAGGATAATCTTTTTGACAAATGGTGCTAGAAGGTTTGGATACCCAGAAGGGAAAAATTACATCTTACCTCATCATACTGTTACTGGACAGGGGACCTACCTGGCTCCACCCAAGGTCAGCAGGTAATGTGTTGGTGTTTGACTTCAAGCAGGAAATATTTCACAACACAACTCCAGGTGATTTTTGAGGGTGCATTTATTAAGGCTGGGGAAAGTGAAACAAGGAAGGGGCTAGGATAGAAGAAGCTACAGAAAAGCCTAGGCTGGGCTGCTTTTGCTCACTGGGAAGTCAAAGTAAAAGAAGCCTTGGAGATACTGTTTGGGAATTGGGGGTAGTTAGCCTGGGGAAGACTCAGGGGATGATCTCAATAGAATTTTCATCAGCTTTTCCGGTGTGTCTTTTAAGGGTAGAGGTGCCTACTGCTTGGGCAGTGCCAGGGCAGGGAGTCAATAGTCATTGCTGCTTTCCCAGTTTTGCTACTTTTCTCGGCCTGGAATCGAACTACAGCTGAGGTCTAGATGTTATCTCTAAATATCTGGGCCAGTTTGTTCAGCTGTCTGTCTCAGTTTTCCCATTCTACTTGCTACGGAATTTTCTTAGCTTCTTACTATACTATTAGTGGCCCGGTGCACAAAATTTGTGCACATTAAAAGGGTATTAATTAGAGGAAATAATTTAATATTGCTATTTGCTCTTTCTCTATAATAGAAGTATCAGAGACTAAAGAAAATTAGTAAAATGTATATGAAAACCTTCTTCCTGTCAAAGTCTTGGGCACACCACAGGATCCAGAGTCAAGTCCCCACTCACTCACTTGTGCCTCAAAATCAAGTGAGACCCAGCCCCAGGTCCCCCCCCCCACATTGGGGTAGATCCAGACCCTGCCAGTCCAACCCTTGTCAAGCCTCGCAGGGCAGGGGCCATCCTCAGGTCCTCTGGCCCAGCACCAGGATGGGGGGTGTGGCATGATGTCCCCCATCAAGTCCCACCAGGTGGGAGACACGACCTGAGATCCCCTGTCAAGCCCCACTGGGTAGAGGAGCAAGTCTCAGGTCCCCTGACCCAGCAACAGGAGGGAGGCACAGCCTCAGGTCCCCCGTTAATCCCCACAGGCATGGGGGCTCAAGCTCAGGTCCCCTGTGAAGCCCCGCTGGGTGGGGGGCACAACCTGAGGTCCCCTGTCAAGCCCAGTCAGGCAGGTGGGGCACAGCCTCAGGTCCCCTGGCCTGGTGCTGGGGCGGAGGGTATGGTCTGAGGTCCCCTAGCCTGGTGCTCAGGTGGGGGTGCGGCTTGAGGTCTCTTGTCAAGCCCTGCCAGGTGGAGAGAACAGTCTGAGGTCCCCTAACCCAGCACCAGGATGGGAAGCACACCTTGAGGTCCCTTATCAAGCCCTGCCAGGTTGGGAGTATGGCCTGCAGTCCCATGCCAAGCCACACCAGGTGGGAGGCACTACCTGAGGTCCCCCAGCCTGGAGCTGGGAGGGGGGGGGAAGCAGCCTGAGGTATCCTAGCCCAGCACCAGGGCGGGAAGCACACCTTGAGGTTACGTGTCAAGCCCTGCAGGGTGGGAGGCATGACCTGTGGTCCCCTGTCAAGCTCTGCCCAGCAGGGGGAGCAGCCAGAGGTCCCCTAGCACAGCACCAGGACAGGAAGTACACTTTGAGGTCCCCTGTCAAGCCCCACTGGGTGGAAGACATGGCCCTAGGTCCTCTGGCCTGGTTCTGTGGCAGGGGTCCAGGCCTGAGGTCCCCTGTCAAGTCCCTCTGGATTGGGGGAGGGTATAGGCCTCCTGTCCCGCTGCCAGGACCACCTCACACT
Organism: Antrozous pallidus; assembly: GCA_027563665.1. Taxonomy (NCBI): domain Eukaryota; kingdom Metazoa; phylum Chordata; class Mammalia; order Chiroptera; family Vespertilionidae; genus Antrozous; species Antrozous pallidus. The sequence continues at coordinate 115,141,157 of CM050509.1, forward strand.
CTCCGTGAGCAGGTATGCATAGGGAAGGATGGGCTTGACAAGGGTTGGACTGGCAGGGTCTAGATCTACCCCAATGTGGGTGCGACCTGGGGCTGGGTCTCACTTGATTTTGAGGCACAAGTGAGTGAGTGGGGACTTGACTCTGGATCCTGTGGTGTGCCCAAGACTTTGACAAGAAGAAGGTTTTCATATACATTTGAGAGGGGGTGATGGGGGAGTGAGCATCCTGGGTGGGCTGGGCCTCATAGCCTCTCTGCTGTAGCTCCCAGCACTCCGGATCTAAGGAGTAGAGCTTTCACAGGAGCCTGGCAGGCACTGGTTATGGCGATGCCTTAAAAACAGAAGAAGCCCCTTTAACTCTGGCTGGAAGTGTGTTGGGAACTTATGGTCGGGGGAAGCAGCCCAACATCAGGACTGAAATAAGACCTTGGGTAGCCTCTGGAGGGGGCAAACCAACAACAGTAAAAGGCATCTTTGAAACAAAGACATTTGAATGTACAGTGGATATTAGATGATATTATAAGGAATTACCTTAACTTTTCAAGGTGTGACAATGGCTGAATATTTACTTCGTTTTTAAAGATACTCATCAGAGGATATTTAAGTGGGAAACAACTTGCTTTGAAAGTATGGTGTTGTCCTGGCCCAGCCCTTTCCGCACCTCAAGGACCGAGCCTCTCCCACTCACTAGGCCCTCGAAAGCTCTGTGCACAAAGGTGTGGTCCGTGCTTCATTCCCCGCCCCTGCCAGTGTGAAGTGAAGTGTTCCCAGCTGGTACCGGTGTGAAGCAGTGGTTCATTTCCCGACCCCGCTGGCATGAAGTGCTTAGTTCCCCGCGGGCACCAGAGTGAAAGGAAGCGGCCAGGCGCCCCATGGCCATGTCCCCAGCCACACACACCCCGCTCCTGATTGGCTGGTAGCATAGCCAATCAGGAGCCAAGGTATGGTCACATTTGCATGTTACTCTTTTATTAGATAGGATGTTAATACTATACACAAAAAGTAATTATTCAGAGATCAGATCTAAAGCTAAAAATCTATATCATTTTTAGAAAAATGGAAAGGAAAACACCTCCCTGATCTTGAGACATCTCTGAGATCTTAAGATATCTACATAAGATTCAAAAAACACAAACCACAAAATAAAAAAAAATAAATTAAACTACATCAAAATTGGAAAAATTGTGCTTATTAATGAAGAGTGTTAAGAAAATAGGCAAAGCTGGACGCTAGTGGAAAAATATTTCTAACACGGTCATTTGACAAAGGACTAGTATCCTGAAATTCAATATTTATTAGTTTCCTGAAATTAAATATTTACTTATTATTTATATCTTCAATGAACATAAATTCATCATAAGCATATGTGTGTACTTTATAACTCAATCACAAGAAGACAAAAGACAAAAAACTGGGGAGGGGGGGATTGAAGATGTGCTTCAAAAAAAAACAAAAACATATAGGAAAGACCAAAAAGCACATGTGAAAAAGGTCAACATCATTAGTCATCAGGGAAAAACAAATTGAAACCACTATGTGCTATGAGTACATAGTGGACAAAGCATTAGTGTGGATGTGGAAAATTAGAACTCTCATACTTGGCTAGAGGCAACCACTCTGGATAGAAATTTAGCAATTTCTTATAACACAAATATTATACAACCATAAGACCCAGGCATTCCACTTCTGGTTATTTATCCCCTAAAAATGAAAGCATGTGTCCACATAAAATCTCAAACATGAATATTCTTTGCACATCTATTAATAATATCCAAAATCTGGAAACAATCCATATAACAATCAACAGACAAATAGATAAACAGACTATTATATTCACATAATGTAAAACTACTCAACAATAAAAAGGAATGAATTACTGATACACACAACATGGATGGGTTTCAAAAACAGGTTTATCAAAAGAGGCCAGACACACACACACACACACACACACACACACACACACACACTACTTTATATCAATTTATATATGCCTTTAGGTAAGAAAAACGTAATCTATAGTTAAAGAAATCAGAGCAGATATTTATGGGTCAGGAGGTAGGAAAGATTAACATGGATAAACTTTCTGGGATATCCTGTTTCCCTGAAAATAAGACAGTGTCTTATATTAAGTTTTGCTCCTAAAGATGCGTTAGGTCTTATTTTCAGGGGATGTCTTATTTTTCCATGAAGAAGAGTACGGTACACATTTATTGTTGAACAAAAAAAAAAAAAAGGAAATTTATTACCTGTATACGACACAATAGTAGTTGTCATCAGAAACCAGCATAACCAGACAAACTGTGAATCCTATGGTATCAAGAATTTCTTGTTACTACCATTATTTCCATGTACAACAATCTATGGTACATTTACTGACACTGATATTTACCGGTATGAACACAAAGTAAGATTTATTCAATGACAGCCATGCCATCATCTTCTGGAACATCATCATAACAATCCAAACCCTGAATTTCCTGTTAAATTTCTTGTGACTTCATTTCTTTCAGAATCAGTGGACCAAATCTCTTGTGTTTAGCAATAACACTGTCCTTAAATGAGTACTTCTTGTCAAGGTAGCCTGTTTGTAGTGTATTTGCAATGCAACTGTCAGTGATTTTCTCCCATGAATTCCTCACCCAAGTCACAACCTCTTGCAGTTGAGGTTTCACAAAGTTTCCACGCTGATTTCTCTCCATTCTATTTTCAATGTAATCATTAATTTCCAGGCACAAATTGTCCTTGAATGGCTTGTTTATTGCAATATCAAGAGTCTGGAGATAGGTCGTCATTCGTGCAGAAATGATTATTTGATCTATTTTTCTTTCGTGAAGAAATTTCTTCATGTATTTAGCGCAGTGAGTGTTGGCTGCATCCCAGATTAGCAGACCTCTTTGGCTCTCTGGCATAACAAGCGGCAGCATTAAATCAACCCACTTCCTTATAACTGCTTGTGTGGCCCAGGCTTTTTCAGTTTCAAGAATAAGAATATTATCAGGGAGGTCTTATTTTCAGGGGGATGCCTTATATTACAGCAAGAAGCAAAACTGGGAGTGGGTCTTATTTTCGGGGGATATCTTACTTTCAGGGAAACAAGGTAATTGAAAAGTTCCATATTTTGATTAATGTGCTGGTCAAAATGCTACATGAATCTTTTGAAACTCCTTAAACTGCACCCTTAAAATGGATACATATATTGTATGTGAATTTTATTTTAATAAAGTTCAGTTTATAAAATAATATAATTAAAAAGAATAACCATTTAATAAAATAAAATTAATTTCAACATAACTTTCAAAAGTAAAAATGTTTGAAAATAGAGATGTGTTCTATTAGACTGCCGGGGCTGCTGTAACAAAGTACTATAAATTCAGTGGCTCAAACAATAAAAACTTAGTCACAGTTCTAGAAGCTAAAAGTCTGAGATCAAGGTATCAGCAGGTACTTGAAAGCCCTAGCAAAGGATCTAAACCAGGTTTTACTGCTAGCTTCTCGTACTTCCTTGGCTTGTGGCAGATAACTCCATCCAGCCCATAGTATTTTCCATGTCTGTATGCTTGCCTGTACTTCACATGGTTTTGTTTTTATAAGGGTACCTGCCATATTGGGTTAGGGGCTCACCTTAACTCCAATATGACCTCATCTTAACTAGTTACATCTGCAATAACTATACTTCCAAATAAGGTCCCAGTTTGAGGTACTGCAGGTTAGAATTTCAAAACATGAACTTTTTGTGGGGGACACAATTCAACACATAATTTTTTTCAAAATGATGCTGTGCCTATGAATCAGGATAGTATTCAGCTTTTTAAAATCATATTCCCAATTAAGGATATTGCAAAATACTACATTGTGTTGTTAAATAAATAAAACCAGCTTAATACACACACACACACACACACACACACACACACACACACAAACACACACACACACACGTATATAGATATATGTACATAGATACATGAATATATGTTAGTATGACTATTTTTATAAGTACAATTCTGTGCATAAGATAGTCACATTATATTTTGCTATTTTTGTGGTGGTACAATTAGAAATTTCTTGAGTGGTAAGCTAATTAGAGGGATGGATTTAGCTTTCTGAGTCCTCTTCTTCATTCTCTACAACTTCAAATGAAATAACAAAAGCTAATTACTTTAGATGGCAGTTGGAAGCTCTACTACCATGCAGAGATAAGTCTGTATCAATAAGCTTATTCTTTCATTTGAAAGATGTTTTCCCAAATGTCTCTAGTTGTTGGGAGACTAGAAGCATTTAATTTCAGACAGAGCACATCAACTGATGGATGATTGGTTCTAAAACTTCAGATCTTGTAAACGAGTCATCAAATTTCCTTAAAAACCAATTTAAACTAGCTCTTTTATTCATAATATCATTTCCACATATATCAAAGAGTAGCCAAGTTTGACAGGAAAGCAACAACTGAGACAGAAAACATTCAAAAGTAAGACTCTCTGAACATAACAATACAAATGATTTGATCCTAAATGTGCTTCAGACATTATTTTGAAGTATGGGAAGAAACTAAAATAATGTAAAACTGTAAGGTATGTGCCTTGGAAAGAAAATAATCTCTCTCTCTCTCTCTCTCTCTCTCTCTCTCTCTCTCTCTCTCTCTCTCTCTCTCTCTCTCATCTCTTACTTTCTCTCTCATTTAGAGAGATGTGGGTATATTTTGAGTTCAAGCAAGTAAGCTGCTTTAGTTACCCCAACAAAATTGTAAACAGACCAGACTAAGAGAGACTTAGAGATTCAAGGCAATACTTATCAATATACCAATGACCCATTTTCCAGAAATAGAAAAAACAATTCTAGAATTCATATGGAACCACCAAAGCCCCTGAATAGCCAAACCAATCACACTCCTGTTTTCTGTGTATTGCAGTTACAGCAATAAAACCAGTATTTTGCCATCATTAAAACAGACACATGGACCAATGGAACAGACTAGACAGCCAAGAAATCAACCCATGTATATATAATCAAATCACCTTGAAAGAGTGTACCAAAAATATACACTGGGGAAAGACTAGTGTGTTCAACAAATGGTGATGGGAAAACTGGATATTCACTTACAAAGTAATAAAATTGGATCCTTATCTTATACCACACACAAAAATCAACTCAAAATTAATTAAATATTTAATGTGAAACTGCAAAACTCTTAGGGAAAAAACATACACAAAACATTTATGACACCGATCATCATATTGCTTTCAGGGATATGACACTAAAAGCACAGGCAGCAGAAGCAGAAATAGATAAGTCAGACTACATAAATTTATAATCTGCCATAGCCAGTTTGGTTCAGTGGATAGAGTGTTGGCCTGTGAACTGAAGGGTCCCAGGTTTGATTCCTGTCAAGGGCACATGCCTGAGGTTGTGGGCTCGATTCCCAGTAGGGGACATGCAATAGGCAGTTGATCAATGATTCTCTCTCATCATAGATGTTTCTATCTCTCCCTCCCACTTCCTCTCTGAAATCAATAAAAATATATTTAAAAATAAAATAAAATCATCTATATATTAAATGAAAAAATAGAATAAAAGGGCAACATGAAATTGGAGAAAACATTTTAAAAATATATTTGATAAAGTTAATTTCCAAAATATGAAAGGAACTCCTGTAACACAATATCAAAACCTAAAAAATAGCCTGATTTTAAACATGGTATAAGGACCTGAATACATATTTGTCCAAAGATATACAAATGGCCAACCTGTATATGAAAATATGCTTGACCTCATTATCAGGTAAATGCAAATCAAAACCACACTAGATATCACCTCACACATGTTAGGATAGCTATTATTTAAAAAAACAATAGACAACAAATATTGGTAAGGTTGTGGATAAACTGGAATCTTTTTACACTGCTTATGGGAATGCAAAATTGTGCAGTTACTATTGGAAATAGTATGCAAGGCTCTCAAAAAATTAAAAATAGAACAATCATATTATCCAGCCATCTTACTTCTGTGTATTTGTCTATTAAAAAATTGAAACCAGGGCCTCAAATAGGTATTAGCACTCCAATGTCCATTGCAGTATTATTCACAATAACCAAAATTTGGAAACAACCAAAATTTTCATCTACATTAATGAATAAATAAAATGTAGCATGTTCAAGCAATAGGATATTATTCAGCCCTAAAAAAAGAAGAAAATTCTGCCATTTGTGACAACATGGATGAACCTCCAGGACATTATGCTGAATGAAATAAGCCAGTGACAGGAGGACAAATACTGCATGATTCTAGTAAGAGATTATCAAAAGTAGCCAAAGTCACTGAAGTAAACAACAGTATTGTGGTTTTCAGGGGTTAAAAGGAGGAATAAAGGGGGTGTTGATAATAAACACATACAATTTCAGTCATACAAGATAATTTGTAGAGATTTGCTGTATGATATTATGCCTATTGATTATAGTACTTATTGTACACTGAAAAATGTGTTGTGTTCTTAAGTTCTTACTCATTTTAAATGTTAAGTTTTCTAACCACAAGAAAATTAATAGTAATAAAAAACAAACAAACAAAACCTTGCTGGTATCTTGATCTTGAACTTCCAGACTGCAAAAACTGTGAGAAAATAAATTTCTGTACTATACACCGCCAGTCTGCAGTATTTTATGGCAGCCCGAATATACTAATAGACCAGGGAACTCACTGCTGTGTTCCTCAAGTCCCAAGGTCCCAGTCATCTGTCTTCCTGCCTTTCAGAGTCTAACTATGCTTATTGTGGTGTTAGGCTTCAGGGCTTTTAATTATAAGACTGAATGAAGATCTAGAAGTAAAGGGGCTTTTCAAAAAAAAAAGGGGGGGTGCTTTTTCATTTTTGCTGGAATTAGAACTTGCCTGCTCTGTCCTTTGAATGAAAACAGTTGACCAGGTAGAAGTGTGGGATGACTATATTGAGAAGGCTAAAGGGTTAATTCCAATATAACCCTGATGTTTCAGGGGGCTAGCAATCTGAATCCGTGCCAGTAACCTAATGTACATTCTTGATAACCTATAATTAAGTCACTACCCCTTTCTCCACAATCTGGTCTTGCAAGACCTGTTTCCTAAATGCTCACATTTTACAGAGGCCATAAACCATGAACAATACACAACCCCCGGAGGGGATTATCAGCACTGGTGTTGATATAGTCTCAAGGCCCCCATCCCAACACATGGGGCTTTTTGCAAAAACCACATAAGGTCCAGAAGCCCTACCCATATTTAAGGGATAAAGAAACCAAAGAGGATAAAAGAAGAGCTCCCACCATATTGGTTTGCTCAGATTTTGGAGGCAACTCCTCTGAGACTGCCTGTGTAATAAAGCTGTATAACTCCATTTCTCTAAATGTCACTTGGGTTTCTTCAGTCTTCTACAACAATGTTATGCAAAACTGTTCCAAGTATAAGAATCAAATAAAATATACTTATATCAGATATATATCATGATTTGATACATTTTTATTTTGTGACCCTCCTCTTTAGATCACTATACCTTCAGCATGAATGGGAATAAAATATGCACCAGATTCAGTCCCCACTTGGCTGTTCTCTCTTTTAATTTACTGTCTAAATAAGAGTACATTCCTAGAGACCTTAACCAGCTTAGACACATGGACTTGTTTCTTCTTTTCCAGTTCCTGCATCCATGGGGATTTTACCTTGCTTTAAGACACACATGGGTGAGGTTGAGGTGGGGAGAGATTAACTGGGGAATTTATATGCATATATGCATAGCCCATGGTCTCAGACAATAGTGTTCATAGTGAAGGCCTGGAAGGTGCAGGTGCTGGGTGGAGGCTTCAATAGGGGAAAAATAAATGAAGGGGACATCTGTAATAATTTCAACAATAAAGATTTTTTTTAAAAAAAAGGCACACACAAATACCTGTGTATGCCTGTTATAAATCTCCATAGCTGCAGCTTTGCAAGCCTTACATTTGCTCTCTGCACAGCTTAATTCTAGGATATTGCTGTCAATACCTGCAGGTATTAAATAATATTTTAAGTTAAGTATCTTGTTTATTCACAAGACACTTTAAATCTATGAATAACAGACCATTATGGGATAGAAGGTGCTGCCTGTGGATTATTATAGAGAATTGGCCTTTGTTCTCAGGCCTGGATATGACATTCTCTGAACCCAGAGGTCCCAGCAAATTGACATTTTCCTGGTATCCATTAAATTATTCTTTAATAGTGACTGAAAGGTGCAAATAGCAACAGTATATCTGGAGGCGAGTTCAGTCCCCAGAGGTATTATCAGCATCTGAGGGGTTGCATAGCCTGCCTCCTTGTAGTTCATCCTGTCTAAGAGCTCCTGGCTTTTCTTTCTGCTTCCAAATGCAGCCTTTGCATTATACCCTTTTAAGTCCAAATGCCTTATTGTCATACTACTGTTTTCACATGTTCAACCTTATTAACATCTGGCAATTAATGGTGGCACTTCAGAGAAATGACTAATAATACCCAAGCCCCAGTTCATGTATTCTGTCTTCCATTAAGATGAGTCAGAGTTGCCATCTGTCTTCCATTAAGATGACTGAGTTCCAAATTTTCAGGACACTGAATTCTTAACATTTTTTGTGAACCAGAAGAGTGTGGTCAACTTGTACAAAGACCAGAAAAATTTTGGTCCTTATAAATCCTTTAAAAACACTTTAAAAAATAACAACACTTTTTACATGTGCAGTAAGCTTTTATTTATAAACTAGAGGCCTGGTGCACTGGTGAGGAGACGCACGGGAGGCGGGGGTGGGGGTGAGGGCAGTCCCTCAGCCCAGCCTAGCACCCTCTCGCAATCCAGGACCCCTCAGGGTATGTCAGGCCTAAACCAGCAGTCAGGCATTTCTCTAGCAATCCAGGACACTGCATGCACCAGTGACCATACTCTTCATATGGGTGAAAGACATCTTGCCGTTGTATGGGCATATATATATATATATATAGCTCTGGTTATAAAAAGTAGTACATTACATGATCCTCTGAGGCAGTAGCACCATTTTCCCCATCTTATGGGTGTAAAAACTGAAGCAGAGGGAAGTTAAATAATTGGCTTTGTCACACAGTTATGTATCAGAATCAGGGGTGACCACAAAGTGGCAACCCAGCGTCCATGCATATCATCACTGCATTATCTTGTTTTTTCAGTGTTAGAGTAGCCTTGCCGAGTTTTAATTTTTAAATCTAAGAGATTGTTCCCAATATATAGGGAAGGGTCCCTAGGCCTGGCTGGCAATCAGGGCCATCTTTGGGGTGACCGGTGGGTGAGGTTATTGGGGGGGCCCTGCTGGCACCCACCTTGGCTGGTGGCCTGGTGCTGTCCACTGGCCAGCCCCACACTGATCCCCAGTCGGGGGCAGCTCCTGCATTTAGTGTCTGGCCCCTGGTGGCCAGTGCGTGACATAGCGACCTGTCTTCTGGAGTTCGGTGGATTTGCATATTAGGGTTTTATTATATAGGATTACATAGCATTATATAGGATAGATATAATTAAGTGTTCGTTTTTAAAATGTGTTATAGAAAGTATTAGTCACTACTCTGCATCAACTAGAATGCAGTTGTAAAAATACAAGTAAATAATCGCAAGTCATTTATGCTTAATTGTAATATCCAAACACCAATGTCTATTAAAATGAAAACCATTCAATATTTTCTATTTGTGAAATAATACTTACATTTTGAACTGGATTTGGAAATCACAATGAACTAGCTTTCAGATATATACACAAGAACCATTGATTAAAAACAATTGTTGCCCAACTGGCATGGCCCAGTGGTTGAGCATTGACCTATGAACCAGGAGGTCATGGTTCCATTCCTGATCAGGGCATATGCCGGGGTTGCAGGCTCGATCCCAAGTGAGGGATGTGCAGGCGGCAGGCGATCATTGATTCTCTCTCATCATTGATGTTTCTATCTCTCTCTCCCTTTCCTTTTCTCTCTGAAACAAATACCAATATATTTAAACAAAACGCACTTGTTTGTTAGCAGTTTGCATAGTCAACCAAGTCATCTAACTTCCCAAGCTCTGGAAAGCAGTTTCTCAGGGACCATATATTTTTTTTTATCAAAGTTGTCTGTATCAGTCACCCTCAAAGGCCAAACTAGAAAGGGCCCAGTAGGCAAGAACATCCAGACTTCATTTGGAGATGAAGGAGCTGATACTGAGAAAAGGTAAGTGGCTTAAGGTTATAAAACCAGTTGATACTAAACTAAAATTTATTTCTTTTTTAAATTAAAAAAATTATTTCAGAGAGGAAGGGAGAGGGAAAGAGATATAAAACATCAATGGAGAGAGAATAATTGCTTGGATGCCTTCCTGTGAACCCCACACTGGGGATCAAGCCTGTAACCTGGTTCATAGGTCAAAGCTCACTCACTGAGTCATGTCAGTGATGTCAGTGATGTCAAAACCTCATGAGTTCCCAGGGAAAATGTGAAACTGGCCTCTGACCCAGAGGGCAAGGAGAGACTTTAGGAAGAGGCCACTCCAAATTGGTAGGTAGCAGGTTAATAAACAAGAGAACTTGCTTACCTGGTTTGTCTTGGATGGCTGCAAGAAGAGTAGAACTCCCATTCACCCATCCACCCAACCTTAATGTATATATAGAGGCCTTAACTGGCTTCAGTCATGTATACCATCTAGTTTGTTTCAGTAACACATTTCCCTCCCAAAGCTGAATTCTTGAAGTGGTTTTTTGGGGGCATAGGAGGGGGAATGCCAGGTAAGGGGCCTATCTGATTGTCCAGGCCCAGATCAAGGGTCAAGCAGTGGACACATTATTCTTGATGACTTTTCCCCTCACCAAAAAATACTATTTTCATTATATTAATGATTTTCACATTAAGTGTTATATCAGTGGGACCCAAGAATTTGTATGTCAAACAAGTTCCCAGATAACTGCTGCTGCTGCTGGACCCATGAAACACTTTTTGAGAACCACAGCAATGTAGAATATATTTATGTATCATTTAAAGTTTAAAGGGCCTTCTACAAAATGTTGAATTTTGGAAACAGACCCATGGACAGAAGTGTATAAGGTAGTGATTTTCAACATTTTTCATGTCATGATACACATAAACTAAATTACTAAAATTCTGGGGCACACCAAAATATATTTTTTGCCAATTTGAAAAAAAATAGGTATAATTTTGGTCCATCCACACCAGATAGTTATTATTGCGTTGGCTGTTATCACTTTTTTTTTAAAAAAATTGACAATCTAATGGAAAAGAAGTCAGTGCTCCTGAGTAAATAGTCACTTATTGCTTATTTTGAAAGTACTTGCTGCACATTGGTTGAAAATCACTGGTATAAGGAATTATCACAAATCTATTGAGCACCAACAACAAGCAATCTAAAGAACTTAGCATGATGTTTTATTATTTTTTCCTGCACTTTCTCCTGGGATATAATCACTTTCTTAAGTTCCAAAATTCTAATGAAAATTGTGTTTTGAATTATCATCATAACCTCTTCAGTTTGCAGTGTTACTTAACAGGCAATGTCTCTACAATTCTAAGATGGTGACAATGGTTTATTAACTTCCATGTAACAATGAGGGGAATAGAGGCTCAGGTGGTATTAAGGGACTTACCCAGGACTCATACTGAAGTCTTACTCCAGAACTCATCTTGGAATATATTATTATTCAGTTAAATTAAAGTTAACCTCATCTGATTTTTATTTTTGTTAATTGTGGCCCATTTTTTCCCAATGATTTTTAAAGAGAATGTTAGGGGTGTGGAGGAGAAAGAGAGAGGGAGAGAGGACATCAATGTGAGAGACCCATTGTTTGGTTGCCTCCTGCACACAGCCTGACCTGGTTGCAGGGTTGAATCCGCAACCAAGGTACATGCTCTTGAATGAGAATCAGATCTGAGACTCTTTGGTGTGCAGTCAGATATTCTAATCACCAAGTCACAACAGCCAGAGTAAGCTCCTCTGATTTTAAGGCAAAAGCACATTACTGACTGCACTTACTTTCATATGTGGTAATGGGGACACAATCTTAGCACTTGTGGTCAAGTGTTATGTGTTTGGTGGCCCAGGTTGCTATGTAAATTTAAACACCACCCATCGGACTCAATGTTCATGGCAGAGTATAAAGTTCTCTTTGCGGTTTGGGACCTGAGTCTCTCTTGGATTCTGTCTCTCACTTTCAAATGTGCATAGTTTTTGTCACTTATTTGCATCAGAAAACTTGTGAGACATAATGAACTATCAAGAGCTTTTTAGTAGCATGTGTCTCTAAATAGTTCTGTATATTATACACTCATGCATATTCATATACTTTAAGTAATACATAAGCATTTATGATTCAGTACCCAGAAAGAATGATAAAACTATGTGTGTCAAATAAAATGTCGCTGATCATGTCTTATGAACACTTATAATAAACTCTTAACTTTTGCATTGATCTAACTAATAGTTAGGATCTTTGAGAAAGAACTGATTTAGCCAGTGTTGTCATGTGGCTCTCAGATAATTTGTGATGGACACAGTGCCCTGAACACTTTATGATTAACACAGAACAAAAAAGTGAATGGTTGAAAAATCTCTGAGATAGCCCTAGCCAGGTTGGCTCAGTGGATAGAGCGTGGGCCTGTGGACTGAAGGGTCTTGGGTTCGATTTTGGTCAAGGGCACATGCTGGGTTATGGAATCGGTCCCTAGTGGGAGGTGTGCAGGAGTCAGCTGATGAATGATTCTCTCTCATCATTGATGTTTCTATCTCTCTCTGCCTCTCCATTCCTCTCTGAAATCAATAAAAACAAATTTATAAAAAGAGAGAAAAATCTCTGGATACCTTGGCAGTTGCAATACTTTCTTACCACTGACCTATGGCTTTGTTATGTGACTGGTTTCTACTCTTTAAGTTTATTAAATTGGAATAACAATAAATGGCTTTAGGGAATTTGTGGAAGGACAGCTGTTTTGATCTAAGATAGATAAAGAAATAAGAAAAAATATATAATTTATTGCATATTTTTCATTGAGATATGATTTATATTAACATTTTGTGAGTTTGAGGTGTACCTGTTGGTTCAATATATTAATATATTGTAAAATTATAATTATAGTAGTGTTAGCTAACTCTTTTAGTATGTCATTTCTTTTTTGTGTTGATAACAACTTAAAAACAGCTCACAGCCTGCATATACATCTATGCAGCCAGCACAATTTATACAACTTCTTGCAAGCTACTGTTTACTAACTACTAGATGTATCTATTCTTAGAGGACTGTGGTATAAGTATAAAAGTGTTGGCTTAATAAATATTCAACCTTTGGAGAGTTGTAAAAATAAATGTGTAATATCTTCTTTCATAACTTGCTCATATTCATGTCTTATTTTCAGACAATATATTATTGTTCAAAAAGATAACTAACATGCAGACCTAGAAGAAAGGTACAACCCCCATTTCCAAACTATACTCTATATGGCACTATTTCTTACCTGGGCTGAACTCTCCCACAAAAGCATACAAGGAAGCAAGGACCAAAAAACACTGAGGAAATTCAGGCCATGAAGATATCTACTGAGGCACTTAGGTTTGCTTTTGCTAAAGTTTGGCACTGTCCTCTGTGAACAGTTGTCCCAGATACAAAATCACACAAGGAATTAATTCCCTGGGGAGGAAGCTGAACTCACAGCTTTTATTTGTTGTCAGAAACTTCAGAATGCTTTTTCAGCACTGACTTTTTGGTCTTTGAAATGGAAGAAACCTTCCTACTCTGGATATAATTTTTCCACCAGAGGACATCTTGAAGATCATTTATCTTTTGGGGAGTGTCTGGTTTTTAAATGATTATCTTGACATATTATTAAATGTGTCACCACTCCCAATTAAAATATCTTTTGTACAAGCCAGGTGTTTCTCTCCATATTGCAATGGCTAAATAAAAAGGAAAATATGAAAGATTTTTCACATCAATGAACATGGTAGAGCCAGAAAATTAATTATATTCCTTTTAGATGAATCTTATATGAGTTAGCAGATTTATTCAGATTTAAAAAGCAGTTAATATTCCATTAGCAACAAACTGTGATCTGTGTCAGCAATGAGACACTCTTCAGTCATTTATTTTAATGCAAAAAGTCACTTCAGAAAAATGCAATTATTGAATATTTAAGAGGAAAATAAATACAGAGGCAAAATTTTGTCATTTTTTCTTACAGAATTATGGACATTATCTTTGATTCTTTGCTTCATTTATTCAAAACGTGTGGCTGTTTTATTTTTGTCAGTTTATGATCTGGAAAGATGAAACTATTTTTTTAAAAGAACAATAAAGCTAACATTTTTAAATAGTTCATAGCACAAGTTTCAATAACAAGTGTTGTAGTTACTGTACAAAGAGGATGGGAATTGGTCTTTGAGGTTTCCAAAGCCTGTGTTGTGGGGCAGGGGAATTACCAGACATGAAGAGAAACCTGGATTCAGATGCTGGGGGATTTCAGAGAGGCCAGCATTGAAGTCCATTAATGTCCAGTGCCCATCACCTTGACTGCACTGGGCTTAACTTCAGCCTGTACACTTTTAGAGTTTCTCTTGGTATTGAGAGGATAGAAGCAGATAGTAGGAAAATCCCAAAGGAGTCAGTTAGTCATGATAAAGTCAGCTTTCCATAGAATAGAGAGATTCATAGAGCCAAGTCCCTTCTGACTTTTGAAATAAATGGATGACAAGGATGCTGGAAGAAACTGAAAAGTATCCATGTTATTTTTCTCTCTAAGTTAATTAAACAAATCTGAAATGAACCTCTTCTCTTGGGAAGATGGAGTAATTTTATTTATCCCTTTCCCTCCCAATAAGTACAATTAAAAACTATATCTATCCTATATACTAAAACCCTAATATGCAAGTTGGCCAAATGGTGAAATGACCGGTGGAATGACTGATTGTTATAATGTGCACTGACCACCAGGGGGACAGGTGCTCAATGCAGGAGCTGCCCCCTGGTGGTCAGTGCATTTCCACAGAGAAGGCACCACTCAGCCAGAAGCTGGGCTCATGGCTGGTGAGTGCAGGGGTGGTTAGGAGCCTCTCCAGCCTCCACAGTAGCACTAAAGCGCAGAAGACGAGCAGTAAGGAGCAGAGAGCAAGTGGGCAGTAAGGAGCGAGGGGACCCAGACTGCAAGAGAGATGTCTGATGGCCAGGATAGGCTTGATCCCCCAGGCAGTCAGACATCCCTTGAGGGGTCCAGGCCTGGCAAAGGTAGCAGGCTGGACTGATAGACACCTCCCTCCAGTGCACAAATTTAATGCACCAGGCCTCTAGTATATTAGCACAATCCTATCTAATAAGAGTAATATGCAAATTGACTATACCTCTGATCAAGCCATGCCCATGTTCACCAGCTAATCAGGAGCAAATTATGCAAATAAACCCCAACCAAGGTGGCTGCAGTCCACTGAGAGCAGGAGGGGGGCTTGGGTTTCCCTGGCAATGGAGGAAGCCAAGCTTTTTGCCTGCCCTTGCTGGCCCACGCCTCCACTCAATGCTACAAAGTTGCAATTATAGAAGATACATAAATCCAACAGAAATGGCGGCAGCCACGGAGCTGGAGAGAGCAGAGGCTAGGTTGGCCCAGGCAATGGAGGAAGCCAAACTTCTGCAGCTCTGGCCAGCCTAGGCCTCCACTCTAGGCTACAATGTTTCAAACAGAAATGGCTGTCACCATGGAGTGAGCAGAAAGCTTGGCTCCACTCTAGGCTACAAAGTTTCAATTGTAGAACATAAATTAATCCCAGATCCCAGGACCTCCACTTGGGTAGCTGGGGTGGGGGATGGCTGGCCTGCAAACCACAGGCTCCTCGCCCAGGCCACCCCATGCCCCAAGGGAACCTCCACCCTGATCTGGGACACCCTTCAGGGCAAACCAGCTGGCCCCAATGCATGCAGCCAGGCCTGTATCCTATCTAACAAAAGAGTAATTTTCAGATTGAGCATCACTCCAACAAACAAGAGGGCTGCCCCCATGTGGTCAAAGATCCTGCCCCAATGTGGACACAAGATGGCCACCACAAGATGGCCAGCAGGGGAGGGCCATTGGGAGGTTCCAAGCCTGCAAGGGAGGTCAGTTGGAGATGATCAAGCCTGCAGGGGAGGGCAGTTAGGGGTGACCAGGCTGGCAGAGGAGGGAAGTTGGAGGCAAAGAGGCTGTCAGGGGAGCAGTTAGGCATTAATTAGGCTGGAAGGGTAGTGATTCGGTGGTGATCAGGCTGGCAAGCAGAAGCAGTTAGGGGCAATCAGGGAGGCAGGCAGGTGAACAGTTTGGAGCCAGTAGTCCTGGCTTGTGAGACATCCCTCGAGGGGTCCCAGATTGGAGAGATTGCAGGCTGAGGTGAAGGACACACACCCCCACCACCCCCTGTGCATGAACTTCTTGCACCGGGCCTCTAATATACATCTATATCTATATCTATATCTATATCTATATCTATATCTATATCTATATCTATATCTATATCTATCTATCTATATCTAAACACACACACACACACACACATACATACACACACACACACATCTCCTGTCTAATAATACAGAAATATGCAAATTGACCATTGCTCCAACACACAAGATGGCTGCCCCATGTGGTCAAAGATCCTTCCCCCATGTGGACACAAGATGGCCACTACAAGATGTCCAGCAAGGGACGGCAGTTAGGGATGACCAGGTCAGCAGAGGAGGGCAGTTGGGTGTGATCAAGACTACAGAGGAGGGCAGTTAGGGGTGACTGGGACAGCAGAGGAGGGCAGTTGGGGATGACCAGGCTAGCAGGGGAGGATAGTTGCGGGGAACTCAGACCTGCAGGGGAAGACAGTTGGGGGGGATGACCAAGACTGCAGGGAGGGTAGTTAGGGTTTACCGGGCCAGCAGGGGAGGGCAGTTGGGGAGGACCAGGCCTTAAGGGGAGGACAGTTAGAGGTGACCAGGCCTGCAGAGGAGGGCAGTTAGGGATAATCAGGCTGGCAGGGGAGCAGTTAGACATCGATCAGGCTGGCAGGGGAGTGGTTAGGGGGTGATCAGGCTGGCAGGAAGAAGCAGTTAGGAGCAATCAGGAAGGCAGGCAGGCGAGCAGTTTGGAGCCAGCAGTCCTGGATTGTGAGAGGGCAGTCAGACATCCCTCATGGAGTCCCACAAGGGCATATATATATATAACTATGAAAGATGGAGAGAAGGCAGATCAGCTAAAGACAACCTTGGAACTCAAGAAAGGACCAGAAAAATGTCAGCCTAGCAGACAACTGACACATTAACTTCTCTACTGCAGTGAGATACCATTGAGAAAACTGTGGTCTCACACTAACCAGTTAGGGCCAAATGGAAGCCTACATCTTTACACTCACTCTTGCCAGGCTATGATGAAGTTCCACCACTGCCCACTGGAGTAGTTTTCATACTCATCCCTGCTAGGTAGTAAGAAGGCTCTGTTCCCCACACTGCTATAGAGACTGCATAAAGGCCCAAACAACTATTCATACCCTGTAGTAATAAGATGTCCTGCCCCTTTCAACTGGATTTGTGGAGAGACAGGACTGCCACCACCACTCACTCGTGATGAGGACACCCTCCTTATGCTGTCACGAGGCCATGTGAGGAATAAGAACCAGGCATCCTAGCCCTCTAGTCATAGAACTGTCATTGTAAACCCAGTGGGGAGCATGAGCATCAATTGAGGCTGAGGGAGAAACCTGGACTTCTCACTTGGCAGTAACAAGTTGGTGTTTCATCTCCTGTTGGCTTGCTAGTATATGAAACCAACTACAACAGAAGGTTTAAATAAGATTCAAGATCTTGTAACAGAATACCTAAAATGTTTCAAATAAAGTTCCTTCTTCATATCAATAACCAGAAAAATTTGAATTTTAATAAAAAATATTATAAGTGCCAGCACCAAATGGGCAGAAATGTTAGAATGATCTGACAAAGATTTTAAAGTAGCCATCTTCAACAAAAAATATAATAAAATCTTTGATAAGCAATTGTGAACATGTCTGAAAAAATAGAGTCTCAGCAAAGAAACAGAAAGATAGCTGAGAAATAGGTGATATGAAGAGGAATCAAATAGGAATTTTAGAATTGAAAAACACAACAACTGAAATTTAAAAATCCATTGGGTAGCACATAATAGTTCTAATAATAGATATAAGAAATGGTGAATCCTTCTATCTTGTATGCTAATTTTGCCCTTAATGTTTTGAAGACTCATAAGCAACACCAACATGAGAAATTAAGCAACACCAGTAATAGAAAGAGTATTGTTATCCAAGTCACATTTTTCAGTTTTACTATAAATGTACTCCTGTATTTTAAAAGTGATAAAAAAAAGTTATGGTGCATTTATACAATGAAATAGTATGCAGTTGTAAAACAGAAAGATCTTTTACCCTTTGAGACATGGAGGGACCTGGAGAGCATTATGCTAAGTGAAATAAGCCAGTCAGAGAAAGACAAGTATCACATGACCTCACTTACATGTGGAATCAAATGAACAAAAACAACCTGATGAACAAAATAGGACTACAGGCATGGATACGTGAAAAAGAATAACAGATCTCAGTGGAGAGGGGGCAGAAGGGATGCGAAGAGATTAATCAAAGAACATATATGCATAACCCGTGGACACAGACAATATGGGGAAGGCCTGAGGGGATTGGGGTTAGGGGGCAAAAAGGGAGAAAATAGGAGATACCTGTAATATTGTCAACAATAAAATAAAAAGAGATCATGAGCTATTACTAAGAAATATTTGATGTCATGTGAATAATATTATGGCTTCAAGGTGAAAAAAACATTATTTAGAAAGCAGAGAGTTTTTGTGCTCACTGAGATATATAGGTAAGTATGGTTTATAACATTCTATGTACCTCTTGCTTATGCAATTTAAAATTAGCTACAGGCCCGTGTCGGGTAGCTTAGTTGGTGATAGCATCATTCCACTACGACAAAGTTATGGGTTCAGTCCCCAGTCAGTGCACACAAAAATCAATAAAGTTTATTCCCCAAAATAAATTTGAGTGTGGCAATAGAACTGACTGGTAAGAAATGTGGTGCCTCTTGTTTTAGATTATGAAAGTACATAATGAATGCATGAATAAGTGGAACAACAAATTGAGGTTTCTCCCTCTAAAAATCAATTTTTAAAAAGTAAACCATTTCCAATATCTGCATCCACTCCATTAACCCAGAAATTAGGTATAAGATATTCAGATAACACATTTAACATAAAAAATAAAATATATAAGGCCTATTATAATTGAAATATTATTATTCAGAAAGTCAAAAAATGAAATAACAACCATTAAAGTATTTTCAATTCTACTTAAGACAAAGAAATATTTTGGGGAATAAACTTTATTTATTCTTCAATATCAAAGAAGCACCCTTGATGGTAGAGGACACCCCTGTCCTTACCATGTTACTATTTTCTTTGATAAAATTGTGATGAATAACTGGCCTGTCATCAAACTTCTTGTTAGTTGCATCAATTTTGGCTTTGACATTCTTTGGTGACTTGGTGCTTTGGGGTAATCCATTGACAGCATACAAATAGTACATATCGGCTGTCTGGAAACAAAGAGAGGAAGAAATTTTATACAAAATGTGCAGGGACTGAAAAAACTATAGGAAAAAGTTTACCAAATTAATATCTCTCTTCTTCATGTAAGGTATAGTAAAGGTACAAACTGAAATAGCACAGATAAAAGTAAATAATTAACATATAAAATAAATTTAGGAAAACATTTGGTTTTATGCATTCAAAAAAGGCTCTCACAGAGTTCTGCCCTGTGAACAAACTAAGCTTCCATCTGATGTAAGCAGAAGCAATCTACTGGTTTTCATGAAGCTGTTGCCCAGCAGGAACTATAACTAATGGAAACAATACCTTGCAAGGTGAACCTATACATGAGAATTTGAGTGTGATTATAGAACTGACTGGTAAGAAATGTGGTGCCTCTTGTTTTAGATTATGAAAGTACATAATTGATATAACAATGTGAAATTACTGAGCATGGTATAAAATTATTAGTGATAATCACAATCTAAATCCAGGTCAGTACAACATATACAGGGATTCATTTTATTTTATTTTAAATATATTTTTATTGATTTTAGAGAGGGAGAGAGAGATAGAAATATCAATAATGAAAGAAAATCATTGATTGGCTGCATCCTGTATGTACCCTTGACTGGAATCGAACCCGGGACCCTTCAGTCCACAGGCTGATGCTCTATCCCCTGAGATAAACCAGTGAGGGCTAGGAATTCATTTTAAAATCATTTATTTCTTCTGCATCATTCAGAGGATGGCAATATTAAATTAGTCAGGCTAACTTTTTCTGCATATTTATGCTCATGCTTAAATCCCATTGCTTTTTCAAAATTTCCTGATGCTATTGGTTCATCTAGGATGTCTTCCTTGCATATATGTTCAGAAAACTCATATTGGATACATCCAGGACAAGTGAATATTGTGGTGACATCAGGGAGTAACATCTATCAAAACGTTAAGTGCAGGCACTGCTTGCACATCTGGAATCACCCTATCTTACCTAATAATAGACAAACATGTAAATTGACCGTATCTCCACTACATCCAGCAGCCAGTCAGGAGTGATATGCAAATTAACCCAACAAAAAAATGGAGGTTAATTTGCATATACAGGCACTGAGCAACTGGGGCAGCAGGTCACTTGTCATTGCCATGGCAACAATGCAGGTGTTCCTCCCTACCCCCAGTTTCTCAGGGCCTCTGGGCAGCATGGGAAGGCGGGGTCAGAGCAGAAAGAGGCAGCTCTGAGGCTGGGCCAGACTGGAAAGACAGTGCCAGCAGCCAAGGAAAGGAAGGCTCTTCTAGCACAAATCTTCATGATTTGGGCTTCTAGTTTTAATAATTGGCACTTCTATCTAGTGTTCATAATTATGTATTCAGAATCAATGAGTCAAAAGCAGAAAAAACCAAGAACCCAATATAACAATTTTACTTCATATAAGATGCTCAATATGAAAAAGTAACATTTTACTTCATATAAGATGCTCAATATGTAAAACAAAGCTACACATTGGTGATTGTAAGTTTTTACATTTACAAGTAACTGGCTTCATGAGAGCAAATAGATAAGCTACATCAAGAGACCCACATTGCTCTGGCTGGGTGGCTCAGTTGGTTTGAGCATCATCCCATATACTAGAAGGTTTCAGGTTTGATTCATGGTCACAGTGCAAACAAGAGGCAGGCAATCAATGTCTGTATCTCACATCAATGTTTTTATTTTCCTCTTTCTTTCTTTCTCTTCCTCTCTCTCTAAAATCCATATGCACAGCTAGATTTCAGATAGGAGTATACATCCCTTCATATAGCTCACTTACGTGGACCCACTGTGCCTGAAAGTAGTTATTATTTTTGTCTTTTAGAGATTAAAAGAAAATATTTGCAGATAACAGGATGTCTAGTATTTTCTTCAAAATACTATGGAAAGTTGAGAAGGGATCGGGAATATACTTGAAGCAGAATTGGCCATGAGTTGATGTGTTCATACTTTATGATAAGTGCATGAATATTAATTATTCTATTTCTACACATATTTGGAATTTTCCATAATAAAAAGAGAAGCAACATGTTCCAATTTCAATTTCTCCCACATAACCTTTATCAAACTGTACCACTTCATGACTAAATGTCATGTTCTCAGCTGATGACATATACCAACTTATTCTCACAAAAAACCTTCAGTTCCACTGCCAGTGATTAAATTGTCAAATCAACACTGGGAAATGAGGCACAGATTTTGTTGGAAAAGTCTCCTAAGTATTTAATTTCAGAAATGTCCACTGTACACTAGACAAAATGAAAACCATTCTATTTTAAAATTTTTAGAATATATTTTTATTGATTTCAGAGAGAAAAGGATACATAGAAACATCAATGATGAAAGGGAGTCATCGGTCAGCTGCTTCCTCCACACCCCACATTGGGGATCGAGCCTGACACCTGGGCATGTGCCCTGACTGAGAATAAAACTTTGACCTCCTGGTTCATAAGTCCATGTTAAAACACTGAGCCACACCAGCCAGGCAAAAAATGAACATCATTTTAATTTGGAAATCTCATTTTAAATATGTCCTTTAATCTCCTTAGATTAAAAGCATGCTCTTATTTCTTGAGGAGTAGGTATACCAACTTGATCATTTTAAATCAAGTATCATTGCAGCAAATGGCTGTGTGTGGCAAGACACCAGAAGCTTTATCTGTTATTTACCTGGGCTACAAGAACTCTCAGAAAGATGATAAATATAAATACTTTTCTCAGGCAATACACAACATTATTCTTTTCTCTGTTCATTGAAACAGTAACAACACATTTTTCTGCCCAGGTCATTTATTAGTATCTTATTTAGAAGTCTAGTGATCACTTTGGTATCAAAAATTGTATCATGAAACATGACTATCTGTCCTTTGCTCCTGTGCTACTGAAATAGACAGTGGTATTTTTATCATAAACAGTTGAAAGTTGGGAAGGAACCAAGATGGCGGTATAGGTAAACACCTACACTTC
Organism: Antrozous pallidus; assembly: GCA_027563665.1. Taxonomy (NCBI): domain Eukaryota; kingdom Metazoa; phylum Chordata; class Mammalia; order Chiroptera; family Vespertilionidae; genus Antrozous; species Antrozous pallidus. Next base: position 115,163,757 of record CM050509.1, read on the forward strand.
TGCCTCACACAACAATTTCAAAACTACAACTAAAAGACAAAACGGATATAATCCTGAATGACCGTAAAGCTGGCTGAGTGGAAATGCTGCAACTAGATGGAAAAACAAAAGGACACTGAGACTCAGAAGAACTGTGGAAGGCAGAGGTACGGGGACGCAGAGATGTGGAGAAACTCACAGAAAGGGTGGGCAGCTGAAAATGCAGATGGCTTTCTTGAACGGGAAGGAGACAAAGGCTCCCCACTGCACTGAACTCCAGGTCTGGGTGAGACTCGAGGAACCCAGACTCATATGGGGTGAAACTGGACTGTCAGGAGGAAGCACACTGAGACTCAGGGGAGATGCAGAAGGCAGAGGTGTGGAGGGCAGGCAGCTGAGCACGTGGCTGGCTTTCTCACTCAGAAGGGAAACAAAACTTCCTGACTGCACTGTACTCCAGTTCCAGGTGAGACCATTGGATACCCAGACTCACTCAGGAAGGAACTGAACTGTCTGGCAGCAGGCAAAATTCAAGGGCAGCTTTCTTTCAGAGCTGCGTGCAGCCATTGCTGTGGGATACTGAGACCCAGAGGCCTCTTAGGGCAGGGCTGATGGGAAACCAAGGCTGTCTGCTCCACCCTGAGACAACCCCCAACCAAGGGGAGCACGGAAGCTCTCCCAGCATAGAAACAGTGGATCCTCACAGCCAAATGGCCTAGAGGTCAACTCCTCCCAGTGATACGAACAATCTAGGCTTAACTATAAGAAGACTGTGCACATAGCCCATAAAGGGGTGCACCAAGAGTGTCCACCTCAGGTAACTGGGGAGGCTGAGCCACTGTGCACTAGAGGACACCTATCACACAAAGCTACTCTACCAACTCAGGGAAGCAGCGAAAATGCAGAGACAAAGAAACAGATCGCAAATGAAATAAATGGAGGAAAACAAATGACTGGATATAGAATTCAAAACCACGGCTATAAGGTTTTTCACAAATTTCCTAGAAAAGGCTGATAAATTTAATGAGACCCTTGAGTATATGAAAAAGGACCAACTAGAAATTTAGCATACACTGACTGAAATAAAAATATTATACAGAGACCTAACAGTAGACAAGAAGACCACAAGAATCAAGTCAAAGATTTGAAAAACAAAGAAGCAAAAAACACTCAGCCGGAAAAGCAAAAAGCAAAATAACCCAAAAATTTGAAGATAGTGTAAGGAGTCTCTGAGACAACTTCAAGTGTACCAACATCCCAATTATGGGCGTGCCAGAAGAAGAGAAAGAGCAAAATACTGAAAACGTATTTGAAAAAATAGTCACTGAAAACTTCCACCACCTGGTGAAAGAAATAGACTTATAAGTCCAGGAAGCAAACAAAATCCCAAAGAAAAGGAATCCAAAGAGGACCACACCAAGAAACCTCATAATTAAAATGCCAAGAGCAAAAGACAAAGATAGAACATTAAAAACAGCAAGAGAAAAACAGTTAGTTACCTACAACAGAGCACCCATACAATTGTCAGCTGATTTCTCAACAGAAATTATGCAGTCCAGATGGGAATGGCAAGAAATATTCAAAGTGATGGATAATAAGAACCTACAACCAAAAATACTCTACCCAACAAGGCTATCATTCGGAATTGAAGGTCAGATAAAGTGCTTTGCAGATAAGAAAAAGCTAAAGGAGTCCATCACCACCAAACCATTATTATATGAAATGCTGAAAGGTATTCTTTAAGAAGAGAAAGAAGAAATAAAAGGTAAAGATAAAAATTATGAACAATAAATACATGTCTATCAACAAGTGAATCTAAAAATCAAATGAATAAAATATCTGATGAACAGAATAAACTGGTGAATATAATAGAATCAGGGGCATAGAAAGGAAGTGGACTGACAATTCTCAGAGGGGAAGGGGTGCAGGAGGTGCGGGAAGAGACTGGACAAAAAGCGTACTCCTGTGAATGAGGATAGTTGGTGGGGAGGAAAAGGTAGAGGGTGTGGTGGGACCTGGGTGGAGGGGAGCAATGGGGGAAAAAGAGGAACAATTGTAATAATCTGAACAATAAAGATTTATTAAATTAAAAATAATAATTTGAAAGTTATCTTTAGCCTAAATGCTCTTAGTAAAATATATGTGTAAAATTTTATAGAGAAATCCTGCTTACTGGATAAATTTTCAAAATTATCCTATCTAATAAAAGAGTAATATGCAAATTGACTATACCTCCAATCAAGCCATCCCCATCAGCCATGCCCACCAGCCAGTCAGGAGCTGGGGCAGAGCCAGCTGGGGCTAAGGCTGGAGCTGGGGGGGTGGAGCCGAGGTGGCCAGCTGTGAGTATGCACGGTCATGGGGAGCTGGGGCTAAGGCAGGGACCGAGGTGAGCAGTGCGATGGCTGGGAGCCCAAGGCCTAAAGCCTGGGCCAGAGGCTTTAGGCCTTGGGCAGGCCGGGGAGTGAACAGTCAGTAGGTCATCCCCTAAGGGCTCCCAGTATGTATGAGGGGGCAGGTTGGGCTGAGGGGTCACCCACCCCCAGTGCACGAATTTTGTGCCCCAAGCCTCTAGTGTTTATAATTACTTTTTAAAAATTATCTTTATTGCTGAATGAAAGGGTTAAATAGAATAAAATGGGGCATAGAAAATTTATTATGCTTAGCAGATATCTTGTAGAAAGCTTGCAGCTTTGAACACCACATAGCCTAGATAACCACTAGCCATCTGGCACAGGGAGGAGCCAAGGATGGACTGGATCCTTATGTCAGCAGAATGGCTTGCAGCCAGCAAGGATTAATAAAAATCTGCATCCCCCTTCAGTCTCTGCTGACTCCTTTTTCTTGGACTTAGCCCACTTGCACCCAGGTGCCTGAAATAAAAATCTCTTATGTTACATTATGGCCTCATGTCACAGGAGTGGGACCCTGGCCCACTCCAAACCTTTTACTGAAAATATTATAGATGTTCCCCTTCCCCCAACCCCCATTGACTCCTTCCACCTCACTCCTCCCTCCATCACTGCACTATTATCTGTGTCCATGGGTTACACATATAAATTTTTTAGTTAATCTATTCTACCCCCTTCTCTGGTCAGTCTGATCCATATTTCCATATCATCTCTGGATCTATTCTTTTCACTTTATTTTGTTTATTAGATTCCACAGATGAGTGAGATCATGTGATACTTATCTTTCTCTGACTGGCTTATTTCACTTAGCATAATACTCTCCAGGTTCCTCCGTGCTGTCTCAAAGGGTGATATATCCTTTTTTACTGCTGCATAATATTCCATTATGTTAACACTTAATAAAATTATGAATTTATATTAATGGCCTATTTCATATTATGTTTTCTCAATTCAAAAGACATTTTACCTTCTATTTAACTTCCTCCATTTTAGACTTTAACATTTTGACAATACCTTATGCCTTAATTAAAGATTATGAAAATCTCTACCTCAAATCACCTAAAGTTCTTGAATAGATTATTATAGAAAACATTGTTACTCTACAAATCACCTTGAAGTTATCATTTGTCTCTTCAATGTTTCCTTTATATGGAATGAAAATCATTTCTTATTTCCCACTGGTGATGACAACTTTTTGTTATAGTCCATAATTAAAAGTTCTTTACTGGACAAAAGAAAATTTAAATAAGACAGAGAAGTTGAAATATGGTGACTTTTGTGAGATAATGTTTCTCTTTTTTAAAATATATTTTTATTGATTTTAGAGAGGAAGGGAGAGAGAGAGATAGGAACATCAATGATGAGAGAATCATTGATTGGCTGCCTACTGCAGGCCCCACACTGGGGATCGAGCCCACAACCTGGACATGTGCCCTGACCAGAAATCAAACCGTGACCTCCTGGTCTACAGATCAACACTCAACCACTGAGCAATGCCTGCCAGGAGTGTTGCTATTCTTTATCTGTGACCTTTGGGTGTAACCTTTCTTCACTAGATCACTTAATGCCTTTAAGGGACATCAAACATCAATGACAATTGCCTTTATAGAACTCACCTGTATTACTAATCTTGCTTTATATTTTCTGCCATACATGTAGGGTGTGAAACCCACTATGAGGGTAATTCCATCAGTGTCAAAAGGAGGAATTTCTCCAGACTCAGGTTTTACAAAAAACTCAGGATCACTGTCAGGTAGGAAGTATGCAACGAAGTCATCAGAATATCTGAAACAAAAATTTAAGTATCATCTTTAAATTTGATCATTACCCTATTTTCCTTGTGAGAACTTGATGAATAGAGTTTATATCCTTCTGCAATGGACTGTAGTGAAACACTAATGCTGCCATGCAGTGGTGAGTCTGATACTTGTAACTTTTGGAATGCTTACAGAGTAACAGCAAGAAGGTATTTTAAAAATTACTGAAGGGTGTCATTCTTCCCAGGGTGACTAAATGGAATCTTAAAGATTTTTTCAATCACATCTTATAATTATTGTCTACAAAGAATAAAATTATTTTGCTATATAATTTGGAATAAATGCCCCAAATGAAAATTCAGTTATTTGTAAAGAAATTAATATCTGAATTGTCTCACCTCAACAGCTATTGTAAAGCCATTTTTTTACATTTATTTCAATGTGATATTTGCTCACTCTCATTTTCCAGGTGTGAAGTAAGATGAAAGTATTTGACAGATTCATTAAAGATTCTTGGGCCAGAAGATAGGTTGCTATGACCTGAAGTGAACTGAGTGACATTTAAGATTCAAGTGACCACCTTCCTGTCAAGGTTGATTACATTTGCAATGAAAGCTGTGAAAGAAGTTGAGGAACTTCTTAGCAGTACAAAGCAGGAGAGAGGCAAAGTGCATGGAAGGTTAGAAGTGAGAAATTAAATCCAAACTGACAGGGGAGATGCAGGTAGAAGAACAGACCCACCAGTGAAACATAGAAAAAGATATGGGAGGTTCAGGTTGAGACTTACTGATCCATTCGGCAAATATGTATTGATTATCATGGCAAATGGTTTGAAAATATGGACTTTGGATATTGATGGCCTAGACTGAAATTGTAGCTCTATCTAGATGCATGACTTCAGACAATTTACTTAGCTTTTTTGTATCTTAGTTTTCATATCTGTTAAATGAAGTTAATTCCTATAAAGTCATTCAATCAGTGAGAGCAGTACTATATAAGGATTAATACAAATTAATATAGTCATCATCATTATTATTTTTGTTTCAAAACATGTTATTACTAATGCTAGGCATTGATACATATTCCAATTCTGAACAAAGTCCAGTATTGGAAATACAAAAGACAAAGTAGATATTAGAAAGAAATAAAAAAAAAACACCTTTCTATTGTCTAAGCAATCCTATCTAATAAAAGAGTAATATGCAAATTGACCATACTTCCTCTATAACCAAAATCCACACCCACAAGCTACACCCACAAGCCAATCAGGAGTGAATATGCAAATAAAGATGGCTGCAGTCACTGAGAGCATAAGGGAAGCTTGGGTTTCCCTGGCAATGGAGGAAGCAAAGCTTTTCTCCTACCCTTGGTGGCCTAAGCCTCCAGTCAATGCTAGAAGAGAAATTATAGAAGATAAATAAATCCCAACAGAACTGGTGGCAGCCACGGAGCTGGAGAGAGCAGAGGCTAGGATTGCTCCCAGTGATGGAGGAAGCCAACCTTCTACAGCCCTAGCTGGCCTAGTCCTCCACTCCAGGCTACAAAGTTTCAATTATAGAAGGTAAATAAATTCCAACAGAAATGGCTGCCACCACTGAGGGAGCAGAAGGTTTGGCTCTGTTCCAGGCTACAAACTTTCATTGTAGAAGATAAATTCCAAATACCAGGGCCTCCACTTCAGTCACCAGGGGTATAGCCTGCAAACCACAATAGGCCCCTTGCCCAGGCCACTGCATGCTCCCAGGGAATCCCCATCCTGATTCTGGACACCCTACAGGGCAAACCAGCTGGCCACTACCCATGCACCAGACCACTATATTATCTAATAAAAGAATAATATGCAGATGGACATTTCTCAAGTATTTGACAAGAGAAGTTAAATTTTGTTACAACAGTGACCATCACTCCAAGACACAAGATCACTGCCCCCATGTGGTCAAAGATCCTGCCCCCATGTGGAGAGAAGATGGCCACCATAAGATGGCCAGCAGGGGAGGGCAGTTTGGGGTGACCAGACTGGCAGAGGAAGGAAATTGGGGGTAACCAGGTCTGCAGGGAGGACTGTTGTGGGGACCAGGCCTACAGGGAAGGGCAGTGAGGAGGGCCCAGGCATGCAAGGGAGGGCAGTTGGGGGTGGTCAAGCCTGCAGGGGACGGCAGTTAGGAGTGACCAGGCCAGCAGAGGAGGGAAGTTGGGGGCAAAATGGCTGGCAGGGGAGCAGTTAGGCATCAATCAGGCTGGCAGGGGAGTGGTTAGGGAGTAATCAAGCTGGCAGGCAGAAGCAGTTATGTGCAATCAGGAAGGCAGGCAGGCGAGCAGTTGGAAGCCAGGAGTCCTGGATTGTGAAAGGGATGTCTGACTGCCCTTTTAGGCCTGATCAGTGGGATTGGGCCTAAACAGGAAGTCAGACATCCCTTGAGGGGTCCCAGATTGGAGAGGGTGCAGGCTGGGCTGAGAGACTCCTCTTCTCCCATGCACAAATTTTGTGTACTGTGCCTCTAATCCTCTTTTTTTTTAAAAAAAAATATATATATATATATTATTGATTTTTTCAGAGAGGAAGGGAGAGGGATAGAAAGTAAGAAACATTGATGAGAGAGAAACATCAATCAGCTGCCTCTTGTACACCTCCTAATGGGGATTTGCCTGCATCCAAGGTACATGCCCTTGACCAGAATCAAACCTGGGACCTTTTAGTCTATAGGCCAATGCTCTATCCACTGAGCCAAACTGGTTTTGGCTCTAATCCTCTTATCTAATAAAAGAGTAATATGCAAATATGACCATACCTTTGCCATACCCACAAACCACGTCCACAGCCATGCCCACCAGCCAATCAGGAGCAGATTATGCAAATAAACCCCAACCAAGATGGCCATCGCCACTGAGAGCAGGAGGAAGTCTTGGGTTTCCCTGGCAACAGAGGAAGCCAAGCTTTCTGCCTGTCATTGCCTGCCTAGGCCTCCAATCAATGTTACAAAGTTTCTATTATAAAAGATACAGAAATGGCGGCAGCCACTGAACTGGAGAGAACAGAGGCTTGGGTTTCCCTGGCAACAGAGGAAGCCAAGCTTTCAGCCTGCCATTGCCGGCCTAGCCCTCCACTCTAGCCTACAAAGTTTCAAACAGAAATGGCTGCCACCTTGGAGTGAGCAGAAGGCTTGGCTCTGCTCCAGGTGAAAAAGTTTCAATTGTAGCCATAAATTAATTCCAGATCCCAGGGCCTCCGCTTGGGTCACTCGGGAGCGTGGCCAGCCTGTAAACCTCCACAGGCCCCTCACCCAGGCCGCCCTTCACCCCAAGGGAACCCGCACCCTGATCTGGGACACTCTTTAGGGCAAACCAGCTGGCCCCCACCCATGCACCAGGCCTCTATCCTATCTAATAAAAGACTAATTTGCAGATTGACCATCACTGCAACACACAAGAGGGCTGCCCCCATGTGGTCAAAGATCCTGCCCCAATGTGGACACAAGATGGCCACCACAAAATGGCCAGCATGGGAGGGCAGTTGGGAGGGTCCAGGCCCAGCAAGGGAGGGCCATTGTGGGCGATGAGGCCATCAGGGGAGGGCAGTTGGCAGTTGGAAGGGACCAGGCCTGCAAGGAAGGGCAGTTGGGAGTGTTCAAGCCTGGAGGGAAGGGCAGTTATGGGTGACCAGGCCAGCAGAGGAGTTAAGTTGGGGGCAAACAGGCTGGCAGGATAGTGGTTAGTGGTGATCAGGCTGGCAGGCAGAAGTGGTTAGGGGCAATTAGGGAGGCAGGCAGGTAAGCAGTTTGGAGCCAGCAGTCCTGGATTGTGAGAAGGATGTCTGATTGCCTGTTTAGGGCCGATCCTACTGGGATCAGGCCTAAACGGGCAGTCAGACATCCCTCGAGGGGTCCCAGATTGGAGAGGGTGCAGGCTGGGCTAAGGGACATCCCCTGCCCTCCCGTGCATGAATTTCATGCACTGGGCCTCTAGTATATATATATAACTTGGCTGGAAAGATAAGGCAGATACGTTAGAAGAAAAACAATTATTATTTATTTATACAATAAGTCCTCCTACTTAAGTTTAAGTTTTTATTGTGATGAGAAGAGCAATTAGTAGAATTCAAAAAGTTGGAGAGGTGATAAGAAGGACATTTAGAAGCCTAAAGAAAATGAAGACAAGTGAGAAAGAGTAATGGATAAGACAGGCTCTGAGAATAGTTACTTTTTTTCCCCATATGACTGAAAAAGAAGATCTATTCTAGACAGCAAAGAGAGGAAATCTTGAAGGTCTGAGTGGGCTAGGACCATTATGAACTGCATATATAATTTAGATGCTACCTTGTCTAAGAAACATAGAACTATCAAATGTTTTTACAAGAGAAGTTATATGCATGTTAATAACATTATTTTAAGGATATTGGATTTATTATATTATGAATTGGAATGAAAGGAACTACATATGAAATTATGAGTAGCGAATTTTGTTACAACAGTGTTTATAACTGAAAAATATAATTTGGGTGTTTTATTTCAAATATTGTTTTGTGCCATTAATACATTTGAACAAATTAATGGTAATTAATTTCATCTTTCATCTGAAGAAATCAGATGAAACTATTTCATCAACCCTGAAAAAAATTTTGAATACATTAAATCAATTTACATTTAAACCAAAATATCTACTAAACTGAAATATTTTTGGAAGTTGTAAATAAGACTACAAGGGATTCAAGACAGCTAAGTGTGCCCAGCCAGTTTGGCTCAGTGGTTGAGCGTTGACCCATGAACCAAGGGGTCACCCGTTTGATTCCAGGTCAAGGCACATGTCCAGGTTGCAGGCTTCATTCCCAGTAGAAAATGTGCAGGAGGCAGTCAATTAATGTTTCTCTCTCTCATGGATGTTTCTATCTCTCTGTCCCTCTCCCTTCTTCTCTCTCTAAAATCAATAATATATATATATAAAAGATTGCTAAGTGAAACCCAGTCCTATCCAATGTGAGAACTCCAAACATACATTTAACTGTCCATCATTCATTTTGAACTAAGTACATAGAGTACATCCAGGCATGCCAAGTACCTTTGAGAAGTTAATTTTTATGATACACACAAGGGCCAGCATGAGCCATCATGAAACACAGGCATGGAAGTCATTTGTTTTGGAATGAAGAAAACCAGTAAGTTAAGTGCTACCTTCACCTATTCTACTCACATCTTATATAGCACAAGTGGGGAATGTGCTCACTATGACCCAGTAACACGAAACCCATCACTACCCACTCATCAATATGTCAGTCTTCCCAATTGATCTATAGAGTCTATTTTATTCCAATCAAAATCCCAGTCAGTTATAGTATGGCTATCAACAAATGAATTCTAAAGTTCATAGGGAGAGGTGAGAGACTCAATAGTCAGCTCAATATTGAAGGAGAGCAAAGTTGGAGGACTGACACTTCTTGACTTTAAGACTTACTAAAGTTACAATAACTAAGACAATGTGGCATGGTGAAAGAATAGATAAATAGGCCATAGAGCTTAAGAGACTCCAGATATAGTCATAAATATAGTTAACTGATCTTTGACAAAGGAGCAAAGGCCATACAATGCAGCAAAGATAGTCTCTTCAACAAATAGTGCTGGAACATTAATGCAAAAACAGACCTTACACTCTTCTCAAAAACAGACATAGACCTTAAACTCTTCTCAAAAACTAAGTCAAAATGTATAATAAAACCTAAATGTAAAACACAAAACTATAAGACTCCTGGAAGTTATCATAAGAGAAAATCAAGATGACCTTGGGTATAGTGATGCCTCAGTAAATACAGCAGCAAAGACACAATTTATGAAAGAAATAATAAATAAACTGAACTTAATTAAAATTAAAAAGTTCTACTCTATGAAAGATAATATCAAGGGTAAAAATACTTACAAAAGACACATCTGATAAAAGCGTTATAAAAAATATACAAAGAACTCTTAAAACTCAACAATGAGAAAACAAACAGCCCATTTTAAAAATGGGGCAAGGACCTTATCATATACCTCAGCAAAGAAGATATGCAGACAGCAAATAAGCATTTGAAAAGATAGATCCCATAATATGTTATCAGGAAAAAGTAAACCAAAACTACAGTGAGATACCACTATACTTCCATTAGAATGGCCAAAATTCAGAACACTGGCACCATCAAATGCTTGTGAGGAAATGGAGGAACAGGGACATTCATTCATTGTTGGTGGGAGTGCAAAATGGTACAACCACTTTACAACACAATTTGAAGATTTTTTACAGAACTAAAAACACTCTTACCATAGAATCTAGCAATTGTGTTATTTGGTATTTACTCAAAAGAGTTGAAAACTTTATATCCACACTAAAACCTGTACTCAGGTTCATATATCAATCAGTTTTTTTTCATAATTGCCAAAGACTTGGAAGGAACCAAGACACCCTTCAGTAGGTGAATGGATATATAAACTGTGGTAGATTCAGACATTGGGGTATTATTTAATGCTAAAAAGAAATGAACTATCAAGACATGGATAAACTTCAAAGGCATATTACTAAGTAAAAGAAGCAAATCTGAAAAGTCTATATAATGTATGAATCCAATTATATGATATTCTGAAAAAGGCAAAACCATGGTGAAAATAGAAAGATTAGTGGTTGCTAGGGGTGAGATAGATGAATAGATAGAACACAGAAGGTTTTTAGGGCAGTGAGAATACTCTGTATGATATAATCATGGATATGCCATTATGCTTTTGTACAAACCCATGGAATGTTCAACATCAAGAGTACCCTAAGGTAAACTATGGACTTTGGGTGATCATGATGTGTCAAAACATAGGTTCAGCCTTGTTAAAAATTATACCATTCTGGTGATATATGCTGATAATGGAGGAGGCTGTCTAGGGCAGGTGGTGTCACAAAAATCTCTGTACCTGCCTGTCAATTTCACTGTAAACCTAAAATTGCTTTTAAAAAGGTTTTTTAAAAAGACACACTGCGTGATTTTATTTATATGAAATATCTAGAGAAGATAATGTTATAGAGATAGCAAATCAAAGCTTTCCTGAAATTATGTGAGGGAATGGGGGTTAGCTGCAAAGGGGCTTGAAAGAAATTTTTTTGGGGGGGAAATGGGAGTGTAATAAACATGGAATGTGGTTATAATAGAAAATGCTTTGAATTTTCAAAAAAATAGTGAAAGGTACATTTACAATGGGGAAGCTTTATGGTATGAAAATTAGCCCTAAAAATTTGTAAAAGCATATTTCACATGTGAGACAGGTAAAATGATTGTGGTCATTGTACCTATACTATCCTAAGTATAACAAATATACCTATGGTTAAGAAGAAGAAGAATACAGAAATTGAAACAATACAAGTTACAGAATCATTTCTATTTAGATAATTCCAAACCATTAAAATTTATTGTAAAACTTTCTAAAACATTTTATTTATCTTTTAAAAAAATACACTAAAGTATCATTTGAAAAACAAATAGAAACATTTCAATATCTATTTACTTTTGCTTCTTGTTTTTTTGGTTTTCACCTTTAGAGCCTATTTTCAAAGTTTTAAATAAAAATTATGGAACATAAAGAGCTTTGTCTCATAAAAGCAATACTGTTCTGACTTAATCAGCAAAAGATGACATAATAAAATTTTGTTTACCAGTTTCGCATAAATTACATTCATAAAACCAGTTGCATACCCTTGCTTGATATATATTACCTTTTCCGACCGGACAGCCAGAATTCAGTAACAGCTTCCTTAAATAAACCTTTCCCTTCGATATTAATTACATCATCCACCTCAGGCTCAGTAGCAATCAATGTTATAGGAAAGTTCCAGACCCCATCTGTTATACACTCTATTTTTAGTACAATTTGAGACCTTGAATAGAAAAAGAAATTATTACACAATCTATAGGAAAACAAGCAAAGAGAATACAATATAGTAGATCTATATCTAAGGTCAAAGTTTAAGCGAACTGTGGTTTTAGTAAAAACACTAGGACTTTTAATTCTTAAAAAATAGAAATGACTGTTAATTGCACTTACAATTTCTAGGTCACAGGTTATATTATCATTCTCCTTTTGAGGTAATTATTTTGTACCACATCATATCTACTCTGTAGGTATTTACTAAAATCCAGGAACATATGTAGATTTGACTGTGAAAATTTTCTGTGACCAGCAGAAGAGAGGTTGGCAAATGATCCCAAGTGCCATGCTAATAGGAGATCCACATGGGAATTTTCGGTTCAAAATGAAACATTGTGGCCCAGCCGACATGGCTCAATGGTTGAGCATTGACCTATGAACCAGGAGGTCATGCTTTGATTCCCAGTCAGGGCACATGCCTGTGTTTCAGACTCATTCCCAGTGTGGGGCATGCAGGAGGCAGACAATCAATGGTTATCTCTCATCACTGATATTTCTATCTCTCCCTCTTCCTTTCTCTCCGAAATTAATAAGAATATATTAAGAGAGAGAGAGAGAGAGAGAGAGAGAGAGAGAGAGAGAGAGAGAGAGAGAGAGAGAGAGAGAGAGAGAGAGAAAAGAAAGCATAATATTTTTTTTTAAAGTATTCAGCCGAAACCGGTTTGGCGGAGTGGATAGAGCGTTGGCCTGCGGACTGAAAGATCCTAGGTTCAATTCTGGTCAAGGGCATGTACCTTGGTTGCAGGCACATCCCCAGTAGGGGGTGTGCAAGAGGCAGCTGATCGATGTTTCTGACTTTCTATCCCTCTCCCTTCCTCTCTGTGAAAAATCAATAAAATATATTTTTTAAAAATAGGACAGATACTCAACAATTTTTTTTTAAGTATTCAACCATTTGGCAAACAATTGGACAATAACATACCACATTTTTTGAAGTTGCACACACTAAACCAGCAATTTCATGATTAGTAATTTTCTCCAGAGATATGCACCGACTATTTCAAGAAGTGATATGTATGAGGATGTTCATTGCTGCATTATTAATACTATAAAAAAAACCTGGTACCAAAAATTTAAAAATAGCCCTTCAATAGAGTTGCTGGTAACAATAATATATACTGAAATGAAACAGTGGACTTAGCCCATCATGACTGATATATCTTATTAAACATATATGCAAAATGTAAATGCTACATCTACACCGCTCTCATGCTCTCCTATCTTAGTAAATGAAACTGTATTCCTCTCAGCACTATTTCAAGAGCACTAATTTGGTAACTCATATTCCTGCTTCTACTCTTGCCATCTTCCAAGAAGGAGAGGACTTCCATAACTTCAAGCTATTGTTTTATTTTGGTTTTTATTATTTAACTCTGTATCTTCCTTTGAACTATCCCAAATTCATTTGGAGCATAGAATGGCAGATGTAAATGAATATGCACATATATGTACAAAAATAGAACTGTTAAACAACAATAGAGCCTCACCCAGCACTTACATAATTTTATGAATCATGCCCCCAACTTATCCTTAAGTCATTTTCAATTGTTACTAGCATAAAAGACAAATTCATAGCCTCAAAATACTATATGATCAGATCCTGTCCAAACTCACCAACCTTACTTTCTCCTTTGCTTACTACTGCATTAGAGAAACATTGGATTCCTTACTACTAGAACTTGTGTGCAAGCCACATGTTCTCCTGCACTTATTTCCTGTTTGAAATACTCTTCCAAGATCTTCTTATCTTCAAGGAATTTTAACTGTCTACTTATCTGATGTGCATTCTTCATAGCACTCTATCCCCCCTTCTATATTTTCTTCTCAGGACAATCTTAAATGTTATTGTTTACATATACATTTAATTCTCTCATCTATTATACTAACTAGGCTATACAATCTAAAAGTGCAGGGATTTTTTTGGTTTCTTTTGAAGATGTTAAGTGATTTTTGAATAAATTAATGAACATGTTAAAAATGAACAATGTTCACTAATTCATTCAGCAAGATAATTGAGTTAGTGAGAAATCATTGAGTCAAACTTTTTGGCCCATGAAAGAAAGACCACTCAGTTTCAGGGATGATCATATGAAGCATTTTATGGTCAGTACTGTGGATTCCTAACAATGCACCTATATGATATTTCTTATTCTAAGTTTTCTCCACCATACTCTGTAAAATTGAATGTCATGTTCACATTCTGTTCATTTCTTGAGCTGGTGAAAATTTCCAGGGAAAAAGTTCAGTTAAGATAATTAATATTTTTAAAGATGCCCTAAGACAAATAGTACCTATCATTTATCCATTTAAAAAGTTTAGACCTGTGTTAAATTAGAATAATCAGATTAATGACAATAGTAACTAATGATCTCTTAAGTATTTGTATTACACCCTTGATTTTTTAAAATCCTCACCTGAGGATATTTTTCCATATGTTTTTAGAGAAAGTGGAAGAGAGAGAAAAAGATAGTGAGAAATATTGACATGAGAGATACACATTGATTGTCCGGGCTGGGGAGGAACATGCAACCGAGGTGCATAACCATGACCACAATAGAACCTGGAACCCTTTGGTCCTAAGGCCAACACTCTACCCACTGAGACAAGCCTGCTAGGACTAAACCCTTCATTTTTATAGAAAGAAAAGATCAAGAACTTTCGGAATAATATTCCTGTTTTTTTTCTTTGTAAAACCACCATTTAGAGGACTGACCATTATTTTTATTATGTATAATGCTATTCTGTGAAAGGATGGGTGCTAAAAATTACCTTTTCCTTTTGAAAAAACATGAAAATTTTGTTTTCCATTTTACCTTGCCAACGAGGGAGACAAGAATTGAATTTAATATTTATTTTAATTACCTTGGTAAAGAATGGTTTGGATATAGTTATTTTTGTTCTACTTTTTCATAGTTTAGAGCTATTGGTTTTATTTTAGTTTTTCTCATTTAACTGTGTCTTGCAGTGAACCATCTCAAATATATACAGAAGGAGGAATGACAAAGGTAAATGGATTTATAAACATATGCACAAAATAGAATTATTAAACTACATCAGAACATCACACAACACTCACAAAAATTTATGAATCGTACATACAAGTTACCCTAAATAAGTTTCTCAAATATTCACCAAGAAGCTCTAAATCCGAAAATTTTACATGACTATAAATTCACATTGGTTCTGCTCTGCTTATATTCACTAATGATAACATTTCCCCCTTATTGTTGTTGCTGGTAATTTCCATATCACTAAATTAACACACTACAAAGCTAAGTGTGTAAAAATATTAACAAATAAGCATAGAAAACTATGAAAATGAAAGAGAAGATAAAAGGTTATAATGTCAATGTTTATAGTGTACTTTTTTTTCTTGAAGCTTGGTTTTATTACTGCTTCCTGAAGATAACCATGGTATCTTTTAGTTATTGGACTACATATTCAGAATCACTTTAAATATGTGTCTGGCTATATCAGATACATAGTTAAACTACAGAAATGATTAAAAGCACAAGTAATACTTTCCATTGTTGCTGTTTTTTCATTGCTAGATTGCATTTTGTACTTTGTGCATATTGTGGTCTGATAAGTATCACTGCATTAGGATGTAAATAAAACACTATTTCAGATGTGACCTAACGTACAGTATTTGCATGTACTAAGTATTTTGCCTAAAAAAGTAAATATAAAGACCCTGGATAAGGCTTCACAGTGGACAGACATTTAAAACTTGCTATTATAACAGATTCTAATATAATCTTTTTAAACCTTACTAGAGAGTATGTGTAATGTTATGTTTTAGGTGGTAAAGGGTCATGACACCAATTATAAAGTAGAAAGAATATAATTTAGGATTTTCATAATTTGAACTGGTTCTGAGAAGTATCAAGAAATATCATGTCAGCAATGTATAGTGCCAAATCAGTATTGCTTTTCTTTCATTAATTTTTTTACTAAAATATATTTGGCACACACTATTAGATTTGTTTCAGGTGTACAACATTTGTGATTCTACATTTCTAAACCTTATAACGTG
Organism: Antrozous pallidus; assembly: GCA_027563665.1. Classification (NCBI taxonomy): domain Eukaryota; kingdom Metazoa; phylum Chordata; class Mammalia; order Chiroptera; family Vespertilionidae; genus Antrozous; species Antrozous pallidus. The sequence continues at coordinate 115,179,868 of CM050509.1, forward strand.
ATCATCATCCTAAGTCTAATAACCATTGTCACTATGCAAAGCTATAACAATATTATTTATTATATTCCCTTTTATCTTCTTAATTTTGCCAAGCAGACTATTCTTTTTTGTTAATATAATACCTTAATGAACTTAGGGAGGTAACAATTCTGGAAGGATATCTTAGATTTCTAATAATTTGGGCTCATTTCTCATCAGACACTTTTCATAGCTTTATAGCTACAAAAATAAAATAACCCAAAATATTTGCCTCAACAGCATCAAAGTAATGCAATCCAAATACAGAAAAATTGAAATAATAATAAACATTAGTTAAAAGTAGTAGTAATATTGTTTAAATAAAAAATGGATAAAAGCAGGTTTACTTCATTGGTTTCTTTGGTGAAAATATCAGGTTGAAGTCCAATGTTATAATTTGAGTCTTGATATTGTAAGCTCTCTTCATCAAATATACAGCCACAGAGGGCTGTAAGCCAACTCTTACTTCATTAGATTCATACATAATTTCATATTCAAATTCACGTTTTACAGGTATACCTAGGAAAATCAAGATTAAAGTGCATGCCAATTTAATTAAATATGAATAGATTGCACATCAGTTACATGTCAACACTAATGATGCAGAGGTATTTAGAAGGAGGGAGATGGTAGATATTATTGAGTTTTGGTTTCATAATACCAAATGTATTACCAGGTACATAACAGTCCTAAAGATGGTTTTGTTAAAAGGTAAATAAATGAATGAATATAAAAAATAATCACCAAAGATAATTTTCACCATCCTTAAATCTTTAAACTTCAGATTTAAAATAAGAAATAGTCAAATGGAAATGAATAGTCAATATTTACTGTAAAGCAAAAGTAGTATGACATGCTCTACATAATAAATGTATTAAGAGATTATAGACATAATTTATAAATATTTGAATTAAGCTTAAATAATACATACGTTAGTTAGAGAAAGATAAGTATCACATGATCTCACTCATATGTGGAATCTAATGAACCAAATAAACTTATGATCAAAAATAGACCCAGAGACATGAAGCATGAACAGAATGCTGTACCTCAGAGGGAAGGCAGGGGAGAGAGGGTGGAAAGAAATAAACCAATGAACTTGTATGCATATATGCATAACTCATGGACATAGACAATGGGATGGTGAGGGCCTGGAGGGGGGGGATGGGCTGGAAGAAATTAATGGGGGGATAAAAGTACCTATGTAATACTTTCAACAATAAAGATTTTTGGGAGATCTAAGATGGTGGTCGATGGGATGGCAGGCTGCAAGATAGTATATGAGTGAGAGAGCAAAAGGAGAGTGTGTGGACATGCAGGGACTGTCTGTATTTGTGAGTTATTGACAGCTATATTCCACAGGACTATTGGGGACTGGCATACCAGGTTACCCTGGCTGGGCAGCCTCTATTACTGCTGAAATCTCTCCCAGAGTGGCCAGTTCTGCTGCAGAGATTGTGCCAACTTGAAGAGGAGAGCAGCTGTGATTGGATTTCCAGCCTTACCTTCAACCAGGAAGACCTCAGATACCTCCTGGGACCCTGAAACCACATCATCCAAGGACTAGCTGCCTCAGCTGTGAACCCATGAACACTGACACTCTAGCCTCCCTGGCTATGGGTGCATAAAAAGTTTGTTCAGTGAGAGACAAATCGGCACCAAATACACAGATGGGCTCTGCACCTTCTCACAAAGCAGATAGAAGAAACAGCTGAATAAAACAACATCCACCAAGAATTGGCAAATTAAACACAGCTGGTGAGGAAATCCATGGTCAGAAAGGTCAGAGATCACCTAGAGAGAGCTCTGCCTCCTCAGATTCAGCTGAGGTTCATTGTTTGCATTTTTTTTGGATTAGTTGTTGTTTGTTTTTTACATTCATCTCAGAGTGTTTGTGTTTGCATTTTTTGGATTAGCTATTGTTTTTTATGGAGTCCCCCCCCCCATATAGATATATTTGTTCACCTTCATTTTTTCATTTATTTCTTTTCTCTCTTACATTTTTTTACTTTTCTCAATATCGTTTTTGTACTCTTTTCTCTCCCCCAATTCTCTTTTCTCCAGTGGTTATCTTTATTTGGGTTACTGGTATTGTGAATACATTTATGTTTAGTGCTCTGTGTGTTGTGTCTTGTTGTGTTGTATTTTGTGCCTTTAAGTCAATGCAGGAGAGAAAGAGAGATACATGACCAGACACAATGACAGGAGCAAACATGGGGAAACAAAGAAACAGCACCCATTTAAAAAAAAAGAAGAATCACTGGAAAACAAAAATAACTGAAATAGAGGCAAGCAATATGTTAGAGAAAGAATTCAGAGCAATCATCATAAGGACTCTGAAAAAGAATAGAAGACAAATTCAACAACATGTATAAGAACCAAGAGAAAAAAAGAAGCATGACGAAATGAAACATGACATAGCTGCAATAAAGAACACAATAGAAAGCATCAACAGTAGACTAGAAGAAGTGGAGGACTGCATCAGAGAGCTAGAAGACAAGGTAGGAAAAATACCAAAGAAAAAGAGCAGCAACTGGAAAGAAAACTTAAAAAAATCAGGATGAGAGCCTAAGGGAACTTTGGGACAACACGAAATGACACAACATCCATATAATTAGGGTCCCAGAAGAAGAGAAAACTGAGCAAGGAATAGAAAACCTGTTTGAAGAAATAATAACAGAAAACTTCCATGATATAGGGAAGGAAAAATCACACAAATCCAAGAAACTCACAGAGTCCCAAATGAATTGAACCCCAAAGGACTGATGCCAAGGCACATTATTATTAAATTGGCAAAGACCAATGACAAAGTAAGAATCTTAAAGGCTTCTAGAAAGAGACAGAATGTTACCTACAAGGGATCTCCCATCAGACAATGAACCGATTTCCCAATAGAAACACATCAGGCCAGAAGGGAATGCAATGAAATATACAAAGTCATGCAAAGCAAAGGTTTAAATCCAATAATACTAAACCAAGCAAGGCTATTAATCAAAGTTGTGGGTGAAATTGGGAGACAAAAAAAGGCTACAGGAGTTTATTTCCATCAAACCAGCAATGCAAGAAATGCTAAAGGGACTGCTGTAAAAAGAAGAAATAGGAAGGGAAGAAGGAACACAGGCATAAAGAATAAAAATGGTGACAAAGAAGTACCTATCAATAATAATTTTAAATGCAATTGTATTAAATGCCCTAATCAAAAGACATAGGGTAGCTGAGTGGAAAAGAAAACAGGACCCATACATTTACCTACTGTCTTACAGAGACCCACCTCAGGAAAAAGGGCTGATGGTGAAGAGATAGAAAAAGGTATTTCAGAAAAATGAAAATAAAGTGGGGTAGTAATACTTACATATGACAAATTAGACCTCAAAGTGAAGACCATAATAAGAGATGAGGAAGGCCACTTCATAATACTAAAGGGAGGAATTCAACAAGAAGATATAACTCTGGTAAAGATATATACAAAAAATACAGGAGGAGCCAAATACATAAAAATTTCCGGAGGATATCAAGGGAGAGGTTGACAGAAATAAATTCATAGCAGGGGACTTTAATACTCCACTAACACCATTGAATAAATCCTCTAAACAAAAAATAAGCAAAGAAACACCAATCATAAATAACTCACTAGATTACATTGAATTAATTGACATCTTCAGAACATTTCACCCCAAAGTCACAGAATATGCATTCTTCTAAAGTACACATGGGTCATTTTCAAAGATAGATAATATATTGGAACACAGGCAAAGTCTCTTCAAATTCAACAATATAGAAATCATATAAAGCATTTTCTTAGGTCACAATGACATAAAATTAGAAATCAACTACAATCAAAACAATTTAAAAAATCAAACACCTGGAGGCTAAATGCCATGCTATTATACAGTGAGTGGGTTACCAAAGAGATCAAAGACAAAATAAAAAGCATAATGGCAACAAATGACAATGAAAACACAAAAATCCAAAATCTATGGGCACAGTGAAATAAGTCTTGAGAGGAAGTTTAGAGCTCTACAGGCCTACCTCAAAAAAACAAGAAAAAATGGTAATAAATTATCTAGCCCTACATGTCAAAGAGTTAGAAAGAGAGCAAAAAGAAAAGTCTAGTGTAAGCAGAAGGAAAGAAATAATAAAGATCTGAGCAGAAATAAACAACATAGAAACCAAAAAAAAAATTAAAAACTTCAACAAAACCAAAAGCTGATTCTTTGAAAAGATAAACAAGACTAATGAACCTCTAGCCAGGCTCACCAAGAACCAAAGAGGAGGGCCCGATGAAATAAAATAAAAAATTTAAGAGGTGAAGTAACAACTGATCCCACAGAAATACAAATCATTATGAAAAAAAATAATATGAATAACTCAATTCCAACAAAATGGACAACCTAGATGAAATGGATATATTCTTAGAAAAATACAAGCTCCCAAAACTCAATCAGGAAGAATAAAAAACCTGAAGAGGCTGATAACTACTGAAGAAATTGAAGCTGTGATAAAAAAAATCTTCCAGCAAACAAATGCCCTGTTCTAGATGGCTTTATAGGTGAGTTCTACCATGCTTTCAAAGAAGAACTAAAACCTATCCTCCTCAGACAGTTGCAAATTTTAAGAGGAAGGAACACTTCCAATCTCTTTCTATGAAGCCCGCATTACCCTAATTCCAAAACCAGATAAAGATGCCACATAAAAAGAGAACTACAGGACAATATCATTGGTGTACATAGATGCTAAAATCCTCAACAAAATTCTAGCAAATTAGATTCAGCAATATATTAAAAATTCATACCCCATGACAAAGTGGGATTTATTCTGGGGATGTAAGGCTGGTACTATATTCACAAATCAATAAACAGGATATATCACATAAACAAATTGAGAGACAAAAATCACATAATCATATCAATCTATGCAGAAAAAAATTTGACAAAACCCAACCTTTTTCTTGATAAAAACTCTCAGCAAAGTGGGACTAGAGGGATCATACCTCAACATAATAAAAGCCTTAATGACAAACCTACAGTCAACATCATACTCAATGGGTAAAAAATAAACTCATTTCTGCTGAGAATGGGAACAAGACAGGGATGCTGACTTTTTCCACTCCTGTTTGACATAGTAATGAAAGTGCTAGCCATAACAATCAGACAAGAAGAAATAAAAGCATCCAAATTTAAAAACAAGAAGTAAAACTGTTCACAGATGACACGATACTATACATAGAAAACTGTAAAATCTCCATAAAAAAACTACTAGACCTAATAAATGAATTTGGCAATGTTGCAGGATACAAAATTAACAGCCAGAAATCTATGGCATTTTTATGTACCAATAATGAATTCACAGAAAGCAAAATGAAAAAAATTCCATTTATCATTGCACCAAAAAAAATAAGATACCTAGGAATAAACTTAACCAAGGAGGTAAAAGATCTGTACTCAGAAAACTGCAGGATATTGGGAAAAAAAGATAAAGGAAAACATAATCAAATGAAAGAACATACCATGTTCATGGATTGGTCAAATCAACATCATTAAAATTTTCATACTACCCAAAACAATCTACAGATTCGATGCAATCCACATTAAAGTACTGATGGAATGCTTCAAAGTTCTAGAACAAACTCTCCAAAAATTCATCTAGAATTTAAAAAAGACCTCGAATAGCCACAGCAATACTGAGAAAGAAGAACACAGTTGGAGGGATCATGATACCAAATATCAAGTTATATTACCAAGCCACGGTTCTCAAATCTGTCTAGTACTGGGAAAATGAAACTAGATCACCAACTTACACAATACACAAATGGGACTACATCAAAATCAAAAGCTTTTGCACAGGAAAAGAATCCATAAAAAAAAAAAAACTAGAAAGCACACTGCATGGGAGAACATATTTGCCAATGATATTTTAGATAAGAGTTTAATCTCCAAAATTTACAGAGAACTTATACAACTTAACAAAAGAAAGATAAATGATCTGATAAAAAAAATGAGCAAAGGACCTAAATAGACACTTTTTGAAAGAGGACATACAGAAGGTCAAGAGTCATATGAAAATAGGCTCAAAGTCACTAATCATCTGAGAGTTGCAAATCAAAACAGCAATGAGGTACTCCCTCACACCCGTCAGAATGACTATCACCAACAAATCAGCAAATGATAAGTGCTTTTGAGGATATGGAACCCTCCTTCACTGCAAAAAAATAACTAACTTACACCATACACACAAATAAACTCAAAATGGGTAAGGTACTTAAACAGAAGATGGGAAACCATACAAATCGTAGAAGAAGCCATAGGCAGCAAAATCTCAGACATATGCCAAAGCAATTTCTTCACTGATACTACTCCTAGGGCAATGAAAACTTAAGAGAAAATAAACAAATGGGACTACATCAAAATAAAAAGCTTCTGCCAAAACTGGTTTGGCTCAGTGGATAGAGCGTTGGCCTGCGGACTGAAAGGTCCTGGGTTCGATTCTGGTCAAGGGCATGTACCGTGGTTGCGGGCACATCCTCAGTAGGAGATGTGCAAGAGGCAACTGATCGATGTTTCTCTCTCATCGATGTCTCTGACTTTCTATCCCTTTCCCTTTCTCTCTGTAAAAAATCAATAAAATATTTTTAATAAATAAATAAATAGATAGATAAATAAATAAATAAATAAATAAATAAATAAATAAATAAAAAGCTTCTGCACAGCAAACGAAACCATCGACAAAACTACAAGAAAGCACACTGTTGAGAGAACATATTTGCTAACATTTTCTCTGATAAGGGCTTAATCTCCAACATTTACAGGTAACTCATACAAATTAACAAAAGAAATATAAACAACCCAATCAAAAAATAGGCAATGGACCTAAATAAATATTGAAAAGAAGACAGAAGGAAGGCCAAGAGGCATGTGAAAACATGCTCAAAGTCACTAATCAGCCAAGAGACGCAAATCAAAAAGACAATGAAGTGCCTCCTTACACCTGTAAGAATGGTTATCATCAACAAGTCAACAAACAAGTGCTGGAGAGGATGTGGAGAAAAAGGAACCATTGTGCACTGCAGACTGGTGCAGCCACTATGGAGAACAGTATGCAGTTTACTCAAAAAACTAAAAATGGAATTCCATTTGACCAAGTGATCCCACTTATAGGAATATATCTCAAGAAACTAGAAACACCAATTAGAAAGCACATATGCACCCCTATGTTCATAGCAGCACAATTTACAATATCTAGGATTTGGAAACAGGGTAAGTGCCCATTAGCAGATGAGTGGATTAAAAAACTAGTACATCTACACAATGGAATACTATGCTGCAGTAAAAAACGGAGTTCTTACCATTTGCAACAGCATGGATGGAACTGGAGAGCATTATACTAAGTGCAATAAGTCAGGCAGAGAAAGATAAATGCCATATTGTTCTCACCCATTTATGGAATATAATGAAGAACATAAACTGATGAACAATAGATCCAGAGACAGAGAAACATCGACCAGACCATTAAACCTCAGAATGAAGGTAGGAGAGGGTGGGGGTAAGGGGCAGAGATCAACCAAAGGACTTGTATGCATGCATGTAAGCCTAACCAATGGACACAGACAACGGGGGGTGAGGGCATGATGGGGCAGGGGGGTAATAGGGGAATAAGGACACACATGTAGCACTGTAATCAATAAAGAAATTATATAAAAAAGAAGTAACTTTTACCATTTGCAACAGCATGGATGGAACTGGAGAGCATTATGCTAAGCATAATAATTCAGTCAGAGAAAGATAAATATAACATGATCTCACTCATATGTGGGATATAATGATCAACATAATTTGATGAACAAAAATAGACCCAGAGACAAATGGCAGGGGCGGCAGGGGGGGGGCGGTAGAGAGCAACCACAGTACTTGTATGAACTCATACTAGCATAACCAATGAACACAGACACTGGGGCAGTCGGGGTTTGCCCAGGGTGAGAATGGCTGGGGGAGGGGAAAAAGGAAACATGTAAAACTTTAGACAATAAAGAAATTTTTTTTAAAAAATAAAGGTTTTTAGCATGGATTTTCACATAACCGAGTAATCAGCAACCCGCAATTTAAGGAAACATGTTTTATTTATCATCATGTTTTATATACATGATTATGGTTCTCTTACCATCAATATCTTCATAAGATGCATATGAACGTTTTTTTGGAATTACTACAAAGTCTGATATATTTAAGATAGGGTGATCTCCAATAAAATCACCAGTAAGTGTGAATTGCAATTCCTTTTCTATCCGTTTCCTGGACTGACATTTTATGACTACAAGAGAGAAATATTTCCAATTAATATGGTTATTAGGTTATATGATCATTCTTGAGCTACAAGAAAATAAATTACTAAATTATGTCACAAAAAATAAAAGTACTTTTGCATACTTTGAGTTGACATTGCACCTGCATTCATATACACACATACAATCACACCCTTACACAATATCTATATATATTTACATTTTGTAATAAAATATGAATATTAAACAATATGCAAAAATAACATGACAAACAATAAATCTGAAAGGTATAAATTATGTAATAGAAGATTTACTAGGATATAGAAATCTTATTTAAAAACAGACCTAGTTATATCAATAATTCACCTGGTAGTCAAGAACATGTGAATTTTTCAGCTATCTACCAGCATATGCTATACTATAGAAAATACCTTCAAATAATTTAAAAAGTAACTTCCATAACCTTTATTTTGTAATGAGTTTTAAAATATTTCCTACTATATTATTTAAGTACCTTAAAATTCCTTTAAGTAAAATACTTAAATATTTTTATTTTCACTTGAAATTTACACACTACACCATTAACAGTTAGATAAAAAATTATAATACATTAAAATGTGATTATATATTAATGTATAGCATAAAAAACTTTATATATTTTGTTCTGGCCAGATGGCTCAGTTGGTTGGAATGTTTTCTCACACACCAAAAAGGTTGCAAATTCTATCTGCACTTACCATGCACTTACCAGGTTGCGTGTTCAGTCTCTGGTTGGGGCACATACAGGAGGCAAATAATTGATGTTTCTCTCTCACATTGCTCTTTCTCTCTCTTTTTCACTCTCTCTCTTTCCCTCCCTCTTCCCCCTTCTCTAAAAATCAATAAAAGCATATGCTCAGGCGAGGATTGAAAATTATATATATATATATATATATATATATATATATATTTCCAATATTTTCTTACATTAAATACAGAGGTCAGTGATCTTGTAAGAAATCAAAATATTTTATATAACTACTAATTATATAAAGGAGTATTAATCTATGCATCTGGCATTAGCTCTAAATTATGAGTCCACATAAATAGTAATTTTATTTCTCTAAAATATATTAAATGTTATATTTTTATCACTTTAGATGAAAATAGGATATAAATGGACTATAAGTGATAAAAAGTGAACCACAATATTAAAAAAGCTTTTCAAATGTATTATGCCATGCTTTGGTGGCATCAATACTAATATATTCACTTAGACTTGCAAAATTGGATAATGTCCTCAAATTTACGTGTTTTCACAATACATATCACATTTATAGCATAAAATGTTTAAAATAAATTTATTTTTAATTCTAAATTTTAGAGGTTGATAGTGTACATTTTGGACTTAGAATAAATGTATAATAAGGATATAAAGTTAGATGTGAATTAAGAAGGCTGTAATGGCTAAGGAAAATGTATAAGCTTTTCTGGTTATCATTTGCTTTAGTCTTCAAGCATTAAGTTAGAAATTAGTGTGATCAAAGGTACAATTAGTATCATGTCACATTTAGTGCCCTTGACAATATAAGGACCACGAAATCACAGTGAGTTCACAGCCCATTGTATTTCCACTGATAGGTAGAAGAGTCCTTTCCCAATGATCTGTACCAGTGGACAGGACCAAATAAGAATGCAAAGAAAGAAGAAAACAAAACAAAAAATCCAGAACAACAAAAATACCTTGGGTTTGAGAGTAATCTGGCTGATAGATACATAAGAAAGATAATAAACAATAAACATGGATGGTGATATGGTTGAGTTGGGAAAGAAATAGGTTACCTCTAATATGTTTTGTAGATGAAGAATGGACTGTACAGAAAGTAAATAATATGTACTTATAAAATTATACCTATTTGTTTCTCAAAGGCATTTCTATATGGAAACAATTACTAGAATAGGTTTTAGACTTTTGTAAAAATGATTTAATAATTAGCAAACCATCTGTTTCAGAACACAGGTGTTACTATTGGGTTGGGCTAATGAAACATGAGCTATTTATAGAGCTCACATTTAATTTAAAAAATAGAATAATAACCAAGAGCTATGATTGGATAGAAAATACCTTTATATTTCTGGAGCATGTTTAAATTTTCATTGAAGGAAGCCGTACAAAAATTAGGTTTATGTTCTCAAAGGTTTTGTTTCAGACTGAAAGAAAATCTTTAATGCTTTAATCTGGTTAAAATAAAATTGTGTCTGTATAGACACAAGCAACACTGTTAGAATTCCAACAGAGTAATGTCTAGGCTTCATTACATCACATTGAATGTACTACAAAATTTAAATTGTTCAGCTCCATAGAAAGTATACACACAACTATCTTCTAGAAAGAATAAACACTCTCACATGTTTGTGAAGCATTCCAAAGATACTTTGGTACATTTGAAATATTTATATGTGTCGATAATTATTTAACTCGAAAGTAAAAATACTTCAAGTAAAACAATGACATTTATTGTCAAAGGAATTGCTAGATGTGTGGATTTTTATTGCAGCTTAAATAAAACTACATAAGGAAATATGGAGTCCGACCTCCCTTCCAGTGTATTAGTGAAAATGCTGTTATTCACAAGCAAAACTTACTTTTTTCTTCTTTGTGAGTGTGGTGACATAACTTATGTCAGTAAAGGACTCTTTTTCACTAGCAAAGATTGATATTGGAGGGAGAAAGAAAATTCAAAATTTCAAGACTTTTTAAAAGCTCATCTGAGTTGATTAAGGGAAAGATCCAAAATAAGTACCCTTTGCTGTGCAGAGCAATTCAGTGTTTCTTAGTTATGAAGAACTGGAGAGTATTATGCTAAGTGAAACAAGCCGGTCAGAGAAAGGTAAATATCACATGATCTCACTCATTTATGGATTATACTGAACAACATAAATTGATGAACAAAAACAGATCCAGAAACTGAGAAGCATTGATCAGATGCTCAAGGGAAGGTAGGGGAGGGTGGGGGTAAAGGGCAGAGATCAACCAAAGGACTTGTATGCATGCAAATAAGCATAACCAATGGACACAGACACCAGGGGTGTTAAGGCATGAGCGGGGGAGGGGTCATAGGGGGATAAGGACACATTTGTAATACCTTAACCAATCAATCAATCAATCAATCAATAATTTGAAAAAATAACTATGCCTAGAGCCTGATAAGAGGTTGGGATATTAAATTTTGCTTTATGCCTACCTAAGAGGCATTGATTTCTTAGGCAGACCTTCAGAAGCGCATGGGAAAAATAAGGAATGATGAAAGAGTGAGAAGAGTACTGAGGAAAGAGAATAAACAGAAACTTGAGAAAAGTCTGGAGTCTGTGGAGAAAAAACAGGTGTGGATGAGAAAAAGAAAGGCATTCTCAAAGGAGAGACTTAATGTGTGCATGATAGCAACCTAACCTCCTTGAGAATTTTATTAAATTCTGTCTAGTTTGTGGAGAACATCATATAAATCTGTGTCTGGGACAACTAAGAGTAGAGGGATAGGATAATTCTTGGATGAGCCTTAGAATGAGACAAAAGCTAGAATATGGTGATTAAATGTTACGGGAGAAAACCTGAAGACCCATAGGCACAGAGGAGAGTATCTTCATTACAGACCCAGTAACCATCGCTAACAAGGAGCCATCAGACAAAACAGTTCTTCAAAGTAGCCTCACAAAGTAGCCGTACAAAGCAGTCCTTGCTAATACAGTAGCAACCACAGGAGCCATATAAAGTGGCACACTGCCTGGTCAACAACACACCTTTGTACCAAGTTAGACAAAAGAGGATTCTTCACAAATAGTGACATCAAAATTTGGGTTACAGAAAGGTATGCCTGTGCAGTGTATACTGGTACAGTAATATCGCTGTGTCCTTGCTTTTGCATCTTGTTATGACAAATCAGTCTTCAACATCTGGCATACTCTGAAACAGGGCCCCCACACTCCAGTTGGCTTTGAACATCTGGTGTACTCTGATTAGGGATTCCACAGACTCTAATAGATCTAGTTCAGGGCTTTGAGCACTTCATAGAGATAAAGAGCCCTGAAGTTAATGTTACTTTCATCTTAGCTGATTTCTATGTTTCACTAATAGGAAGAGCAACAAGAAATGGTGTGGTTTTGTGGAAGTAACATTGGACTCATTGTTAGAGTACAAGATTCAGTCCCAGCACTCCCACCAATAGGGCTGGCTACTTGGAAACTTACTTTCTCTGGACCTCAACCTTCTTACTTGTACAAAGAAAATATGGGAAGAGAAGGCCTCTCAACTACCTCCAAAACCTAGTGTTTTCTGACACTAAAATATACCTACCTGGAGGGAATTCATCATGTTTTGCCTGTGGAAGTCCAAGAATAGGGTATATCCATCGTATTGTTTGGATTTCTCCAACGTCTACTCCCATCATTCTAATTAGAAATTAAATTAAGAGTGAACAAAAAACATAAACGCTTTAAATATTAGCATAGAAAAGCATGTTCTCTATTAACCTAATGGTATTTGAGCAAAACTTGTGAATTTAAACTTTGGCAGAGAGATAATAAGTATGAAATACAAAACATTTTTGATAAATGTTGATTTTATAAACATTTTAAGGCAAACTCTGGGAAATTATCACAAGTAAAAATAAAATACAACCATTAGGAGATGTAAGTTAAAATTAAAGAACATTTCTCACTACACTTAAAGATTGGTATTGATATTTTTTTATGTGACTAGAGTGTGATTAATCACAGGTAGTACAATTCCCATAGGTTATATTCTAAATTGGACAAGAAAAACACACATACAAAAATTCCATTGAATATATGACTTCAGAAAGGAATAATTTCCTTTTGGGAGATACCAGTTAAAAGAAAGAGGACATTTCTCAAAAATATTTAAAGTACATTTAAACACTACCAAGAAGATAGAAATACTAGAATGATTCTGATCATTGTTGAAAACAGGCTTTTCCTATTAAAAATGAAACATAAGTCATGGCAGGCAGGACCAGCTTCGTAGGAGTGTGACCTGTGCATTAGCACAAAAATCACACACTTAGCATTATTCCATGTTTGTTTAATACACTATTGTACCTGTCTTAAAATTATTAATACTTTGTGAATAAGGGCTCCCTCATTTTTACTTTTACATGAGGACCCACAAATCATGTAGATAGTCTCAACAGCAGGAGTGATGAAAAAGCATGGCAGGATGTACCCAAAGGAAATCTTTCTTTCAAATGTGGAGATGAAATATGTACATGTAGGGCAAATAAGAATTTCTTTTTAATTAAGACTTGTAGACAATTATTTAACTATAACAACAGAGAAATAATTTACATTTTCTATCATTATTGGAGTTGGCTTAAATTTCAGTGAGGAAATGAGGATACAAGCAAGTCTCCTTCATTCTGGCAATGAAACAAGATACCCTAGTCATGGGAGAGGTTCATCAGAATGTCATATCCACCTAGCAATTTGCCATCAGTAGATGAATACCAGCATCACAAGTCTTATACTTTGCCTAGACAAGCTGTTTTTGTTGTTCTCCCAAATATAAATTACTTATTATCTTGAAAGTAACTATTTTCTTAGTCTAAAAGGAGGCCTTTGCATCTCTGAGTTTGTTAAGATTGAGTTGTTCATCACTTTTCACATCAGCAATGATACATACTATACCCATTTAAAAGATACATTTTCCTCCTCTGAACATATAAATTTCAACACATCCTATCTAATAAAAGAGTAATACACAAATTGACCATACCTCCGCTACACCCACGAGCCAAGCCGACAAGCTACACCCACTAGACAATCAGGAGCTAATATGCAAATAAACCCCAACCAAGATGGCTACGGCCACTGAGACCAGGAGGGAGCTTGGCTTTCCCCAACAATGGAGTAAGCCAAGCTTTCCGTCTGGCCTTGGCAGCCTAGGACTCCACTCAATGCTACCAAGTTTCAATTATAGAAGATACATAAATCCCAACAGAAATGGCAGCATCTACAGAACTAGAGAGAGCAGAGGCTAAAGTTGCCCCCAGCAATAGAGAAAGCTAAGCATCTGTAGCCCTAGCCGGGCTAGGCCTCCACTCCAGGCTACAAAGTTTCAATTATAGAAGGTAAATAAATTCCAACAAAAATAGCTGCTGCCACTGAGTGAGCAGAAGGCCTGACTCCACTCCAGGCTACAAAGTTTCAACTGTAGAAGATAAATAAAACCTAGATACTAGGGCCTCCACTTGGGTCACTACAGAGTGTGGACGGCCTGAAAAACTCTACAGACCCCTCACCCAGGCCACCCCATGCCTCAAGGTAACCCTCACCCTGACTGCCTCCATGTGCACACAAGATGGCCACCACAAGATGGCCAGCAGGGTAAGGCATTTGGGAGGGACCAAGCCTGCAATAGAAGGCAGTTATGGGTGATCAGGCCAGCAGGAGAGAGCAGTTGGGAGGGTCCAGGCCTAAAAGGCAGGGCAGTTGGAGGCAATCAAGCCTGCAGGGAAGGGCAGTTGGGGGCAATCAAGCCTGCAGGGGAGGACAGTAGGGGTGACTAGGCCAGCAGAGGAAGGAAGTTGGGGGCAAACAGACTGGCAGAGGAGCAGTTAGACATCAATCAGGCTGGCAGAGGAGTGGTTAGGGGGTGATCAGGCAGAAGCAGTTAGGGGCAATCAGGAAGGTAGGCAGGGGGGCAGTTGGAAGCCAGCAGTCCTGGATTGTGAGAGTGATGTCTGACTGTCTGTTTAGGGACTAAAAGGGCAGTCGGACATCCCTCGAGGGTTCCCAGATTGGAGAGGGTGGAGGCTGGGCTGAGGGACACCCCCCCATGCACGAATTTTGTGCACTGGTCTAGTCAGAGAATAAAAAGCATGACTTTTACGTTGCATCACATATAAAAGAAGCTCATTGTATCAGTGCCAGAGAAAATAAAGTCAATATACTTATTTGAATGTTACCTTTTCATCTCTGGAGTCAATTCATCAAAATTGTCAACAGGCCAATTTTTTCCATCTGCCCTCTTCATTTGAACAACAACCATTGTCTTCTTTAATTTCATAATTTTGGGAACAAAACACACTGGGATTAGAATAATCCCTCTAGGAGGCAATTCAATTCCTGTAAAAGAAAACACAAAATAAGATTTAATGTGATACAAAATTTAAGAATATAATTTTAAGAGGAGAAAGTAATCTAATTTGTTTACTAATAATTTTTCAAGTTTACTGATAATTTTTATTCAACTTCTGAATAAAAAACACATTATACAAAATTATAAGCTCACTTTACTATTTTTATGAAATGTCACCAACTCTATTAAAAAATATATAGCTTAGGCCCTTGCTAGGTAGTGCAATTGGTTAGAGCATCGTCCTGATACACCAAGGTTGCAGTTTGATTCTTGGTCAAGGCAAATACACAAAACAACCAAAGAATGCACAAACAAGTGTAACAAATCAATGTCTCTCTATCTCTATTGCTCTCCCTTGTCCCCTTCCTCTTTCTCTCTAAAAATCAATCATGAGGTTCTCTCCTGAAGAGGATAGAAGGCTGATGAAATGTTAAATGTGATGACCCTTTAATTCATTCTGTATTTTTTTTTCATAGACCATATTAGTCCAAGATTCCCCTTGAACTCCCCAAATTGCTACTAGAAAATTAGGAAATTGTTCACTTATTTAACTGATGACATGAGTGAAGCCAAAATTTATTTATGAAAAAAGGGGTATCTGTTCCAGGTTATACAGACCAGAAGACAAGAAAACAACAACAACAACAAAACAAAACAAAAATGACAGTATTTTCTTGTGTTCTAGTGAATTAGAAATTTTCTATCTTTACTTTGCATAAGAACCATCTGTGAAACTTGTTAGACATACAGCTTGCTGAGCCCCATGTTTAGAAATTCTGATTTATTTAGTGTGGGATGTGGTTCAGGAAGCTACATGTTTAAGCAGCAGCTCATATGATTCAAAAGCAGATGATCACAGGACTATACTTTGAAACCAACCCCTACTTGTTGGACAAGTATTAAGAGACTAGTGGCCTGGTGCACAAAATTTGTGCATGGGGGATAGGGTGTTCCCCAGCCCAGCCTGCTCCCTCTCCAATTTGAGACCCCTCGAAGGATGTCCTACTGCTGGTTTACAGGGATTAGGCTCCTAACTGCTCACCTGCCTGCCAGCCTGCTTGCCCCCAACTGCCTCCCACAGCTGGCCTGCTTGTCCCCAAATGCCACCCTGCCAGACTGATCACCCCCAACTGCCCTGGTGTTAGTGTGCTCACCCCCAACTGCCTCCCCTGCCAGCCTGCTCACCTCCAACTGCTCCCCCTGATGGCCTGCTCGCCTCCTCCATCTCTCCCCACTGGTCTGCTCACTCCCAACTGATCCCTGCTGGCCTACTCACTCCAAACTGCCCCCTGCTGCTGTCCTGATCACCTCTAACTGATCCCCACTGATGGCCTGCTTGCCCCCAACTGGCCCCCCTGCTTCTCTGCTTACCCCCAATGGCCCCACCCCTCAAAAGCCTGATCATCCACAACTGCCCTCCCCTCTTGGCCTCTAATTACCTCTATCTCAGCCCCGCCACCATGGCTTCTCCAGAAGAATGCCCGGAAGGTCTCCTGGAATATCTCCCAGTCTAGAATATTACTCTTTAATTAGTATAGATAAAGGCATGGTGCATGGATGGGGGCCAGCTGGTTTTCCCTGAAAGGTGTTCAGCATCAGGGTGGGGGTTCCCTTGGGGCATGGGGCGGCCTGGGCAAGGGGCCTGTGGTAGTTTTTAGGCTGGCCATGGCCCCCTGGTGACCCAAACTCCCAGACCCTCCTTTTTTTTTTTAGTGCCTCCTTAAGTGGAGGCCAGGACCAGCTGGAAGCAGGTATCTGAGATTTATTTATCTTCTATAATTGAAACGTGTAGCCTTGTGTGAAGGCCAGGGCAAGCCAGGGTGGGCGGGAAGCTTGGAGGCATTGCTGGAGGCAACCCAAAACTCCTGCTCACTCCAGGTGTCTGGCCGCCACCATCTTGGTTGGGTTAATTTGCATACTCGCTCCTGATTGGCTGGTGGGCGTGACTTGTGGGTATAGCAGAGGTGTGGTCAATTTGCATGTTTCTTTTTTATTAGATAGTATTGAAAGAGTAGTGAGCTTCAGGCCATTTGTAACAGTGAGGGTTTCCAACTGATAGGTATCTTCCTTTATTGTGAAGAGTAATACTCTTTCTTTATAAGAAAACCAGGGGTATTTACTATATTTTTTAACTCCTTTGTTATAAGATCAATGATATTCAGTCATTTTGTCTCTAATGAAATTATTATACTCAGCTATTAAGAGAAAAATAAAAAATTGCCACTTGGCAAAATAGCACAACTCAAAATACTTATAAATGTTCAAATGAAAACTTTCTAAGGTTTAGTATTATCCTATTTAATAAAAGAGAAACATGCAAATTTGACCATACCTTTACTCCTGATTGGCTATGCTACCAAGCCAATCAGGAATGGGGGCGGGACCAAGTGGTGCAAGTGCCGGGCCCCAAGGGTGGAGATGAAAAGGTGCTGGTGGTGAGCACCTAGCCCCTGGGCGCTGTGAGTGGAAGTGGTGGGGAGTGCCCAGCCCCCAGGCCGGGTGGTCGCACATAGCTGGGGCTGAGTTGAGCAGGGCAATGGCTGGGTGGGAATGAGCCATCAGTTGGACATCCCCTGAGGGCTCCCAATATGTGAGAGGGGGCAGGTTGGGTTGAGGGACCGCCCAGCCTCAGTGTATGAATTTCGTGTACGGGGCCCCTAGTCTATGTATATGAAAGCCTAAGTGACTGTTCAACCAGACAGCCACCGAGTAGCTATAACACACACTGACCAACAGGGGGCAGATTGCTTAATGCAGGAGCCACCCCCTGGTGGTCAGTGCACTCCCACAGCCAACCTCCATTGGCAACTCTACTCGGCTGGCTAGACCCAGAGCCGGACAGGCCAAGGGACCCCACTTGTGAAGTATTTAATAATAATTAATGGAAAACTTTCTAAGGTTTAATATTATAGTTAACTAGAGGCCCGGTGCATGAAATTCATGCACAGGGGAGGAGTGGAGGGTGTCCCTCAGCCCAGCCTTCACCCTCTCCAATCTGAGACCCCTTGAGAGATGTCCAACTGCCCGTTTAGTCCTGATACTGGTAGGATCAGTCCTAAACGGGCAGTCGGACATCCTTCTCACAATTCAGGACTGCTGGCTCCAAACTGCTCACCTGCCTGCCTCCCTGATTGCCCCTAATTTCTTCTGCCTACAGCCTGATCACCCCCTAACCACTACCCTGACAGCCTAATTGATGTCTAACTGCTCCCCTGCCAGCCTGTTTGCCCCCAACTTCCCTCCTCTGCCAGCCTGTTAACCCCTAACTGCCCTCCCCTGAAGGCTTGATCACCACCAAATGCCCTCTCTTGCAGGCCTGATCCCTCCCAACTGCCTTCCTATGTTGGCCATCTTGTGGTGGCCATCTTATGTCCACATGGAGGCAGGATCTTTGACCACATGAGGGCAGCCATCTTATGTGTCGGAGTTTTGGTCAATCTTCATATTACTCTTTTATTAGATAGAATAGAGGCTTGGTGCATGGGTGGGAGCCAGATGGTTTGCCCTGAAGGGTGTCCCAGATCAGGGTGGTGGTTGCCTTGGGGTGTGGGGCGCCCTGGGCAAGGGGCCTGTTGTGGTTTGCAGGCCAGGCACGTCCCCTAGCGACCCAAGCTGAGGCCCTGGGATCTGGGATTAATTTATGTTCTACAATTGAAACTTTGTAGCCTGGAGTGGAGCCAAGCCTTCTGCTCGCTTCATAATGACAGCCATTTCTGTTTGTGTTTATTTAAATTCTAGAGTGGAGGCCTAGGCGCTAGGGCTGCAGAAGCTTGGCTTCTTCCATTGCCAGGGCACCGTAGCCTCTGCTCTCTCCAGCTCCGTGGCTGCCACCATTTCTGTTAGGATATATCTTGTATAATGGAAATTTTGTAACATTGAGTGGAGGCCTAGGCTGGAAAGGGCAGGCAGAAAGCTTGGCTTCCTCCATTGCTGGGGAAACCCAAGCCTCCTTCCTGCTCTCAGTGACCGCAGCCATCTTGGTTGGGGTTTATTTGCTCCTGATTGCCTAGTGGGTGTGGCTTGTGGGCGTGGCTTGTGGGTGTATTAGAGGAACATTCAATTTGCATATTACTCTTTTATTAGATAGGATAATAATTAATTAATATGATTACAAGTTAGCATTTATTGAATAGTGACTATAGGCCAGGCTCTATACTAAATATTTTTCACACACTATCTCATTTTCTTATCAGAAAAACACCATAAATTAAATACTATTATGTTACTCCTTTTAGAAATGGAGGAATTGAAACAATTTGGTTAACTTACACAAAGTCCCAATGAAACATTAAATTGTTTGCTAAGCTATCTAAACAGTGTGCTATTTTCAACTTTGACTATATGAGTTCTATAATTTTAGTGAATCATTGATTCAAATGAATTAAAACAGGAAGAGCTGGAATAGAATAAAAACAGCAAGAGCTGCATCAACTAAACCATTATGCATCCCCAAGGAAACCAAGTTTAGAAATGATTTATCATTACAAACTATATTATCATTAAAATTAGATTATAACTAAAAATAAACCTATACATTTGATTGGTGTAAGGAGTCAAGACAAACACACAAAAGGGAAGTTCATTGTTAATACCATCATTTCTTATAATACTTCAAATGAAAGTATTAAAAGGCCATGCTATGATATATAAGCCCACATAACAATCTAGTAGCCTATTTACCAGACTAGAAAGAACTATTCACTAATGAATTCACGATAAATTTAACTCACTGTGTTGTTATTAACTTATAAGTGGAATCACTGAAATTTAATAATGAAAATAACTTTGAGAATATGTCAAATTCATTTTGTCTCATCACTGAGGTTTACTTCCTATGATTTTCCCACTGCCCCTTGTAATACTTTGAGTAGGGACAGAAAAATTTGTCCTTACTTATAACTTTTCCTCCGTTGACCCCTTCAGCCTGTCCCTGCCCCCCACACCAGGCCTTCATCACAGTATTGTCTGTGTCAATGGGTAATGCATATATACATACTAGTACAAGTTTTTTGGTTGATCTCTTCACACCCACTCACCCACCCCTGCCTTCCTTCTGAGATTTGACAGTCTAGTCCATGCTTCTATCTCTGCAGCTATTTTGTTCATCAGTTTATTGTGTTCATTAGATTCCACATATGAGTGAGATCATGTGATACTTGTCTTTCTCTGACTGGCTTATTTTGCTTAGCATAATATTCTCCATATCCCTCCATGTTGTCTGAAAGGGTAAGATAACCTTCTTTTATACAGTTGCATAATATTTCATGGTATAAATGTACCACAGCTTTTTTATCCACTTATTTGCTGATGGGCACTTAGGCTATTTCCAGATCTTAGCCATTGTAAACTGTGCTGCTATGAACATAGGAATGCATACATTTTTTATTGTTGTTTCAGATTTCTTAGAATATATTCCTAGAAGTGGAATCAATGGGTCAAATGGCAGTTCCATATTTAATTTTTTGAAGAAACTCCATACTGCTTTCCATAATGGCTATACAAGGATACTAGGGTTCCCTTTTCTCTGTATCCTCACAAGCACTTGTCATTTGTTGATTTGTTGACAGTAGCCTTTTTGACAGGTGTGAGGTGATAACTTCATTAATTTTAATTTTAATTATTTATACCTATGTTTATTTCTCTCTCTTTTTCTTCTTCTCATTACGACAATCCATTTATCATTTCTTGCAGTACTGGTTTAGTTGTGATAAATCCCTTTAGCTTTTCTCTGTCTGGGAGTTTCTTTATTTCACTATCTACCTTGAATGATAGCCTTGCTGGATATAATAATCTTGGTTTCAGATCCTTGCTTTTAATTACCTGGAATACTTTTATGTCATTCCCTTGTGGCCTGTAGAGTTTCTGATGAAAACTAACCTAACAGCCTTATTGGAGCTCCATTGTAAATTTAAAAAAAAATGCTTTTTTTTCTTGCTGCCTTTAAGATTCTCTCTTTGTCTTTAATTTTTAGCATGTTAATTATAATGAATCTGAGCATTGGCCTGTTTGAGTGCTTCTTGCTTGGGAATCTCTGTATCTCCTAAACTTGTGTGACTTTTCCTTCACCAGGTTAGGGAAGTTTTCTGTCATTATTTCTTCAAACAAGTTCTCTATCCCTTGCTCATTTTTCTTCACCTTCAGGTACTTCTATAATGCAAATATTATTGCTTTTCATGTCCCTCAGCTCCCATAAGCTTTCCCCCTGTTCTCTAGTTTATTTCTTTCTATCCTGTCTTCTAATTCACTGATTTGCTCTTCAGCTTCCCTTACTCTGCTATGTATTCCTTCCAATGTGTTCTATATTAGTGCTATGTAATCCTTCATTTCTGACTGGTCTTTTTTCCTAGTTACTATATCTTTTCTCATGCTGTTGAGCATCACTGCCATCATTATTCTAACTCTATATGATAAAGTTCTTAGCTCCATTACATTTTTCTCTTCTTTTGGAGAATTACCTTGTTCTTTCATTTAGGGCTTGCTTTTTTGTTTTGTTTGTTTTGTTTTGTTTTTCTCCCAATTTAGGGTGCATGTTTGGGTTGGTCTTTATGTAATAGGTAGAACTGCTATGACTCCTGACCTCTAGTGCAGGTCAATGTCAGATGCTGTTTGTGACAGGCCCTGAGTAAATGTTTAGTAGGAAGCTGGGGGGAAAAAAACTATCTTTTGACTGGGCAATTCATTAGATTGAACAATCTAATACAACATATTTTAAACTCAAAATATTTTCTGAGCTAAACTCTTTGTTTTACTACATTTACATATAGTACCTATATAAACTACAGCCATATTAGCTTTTTTATGTTCTAGTTATCATTCTAGAGATTCAAAACCTTAATAAATATCTGGAGAGAAATGTGCACACTTTATTTTACATATTAAAGGCCTAGTGCACAAAATTCATGTGGGTTGGAGGGGAGTATTCTTCAGTCTAGCCTACAACCTCTTGCAATCCGGGACTCCTTGGGGGCTGTCTGACTACCGTTTTAGGCCCAATCCCTGCAGTTGGACATCCCTCTCACAATCTAGGACCCCTCAGAGGATGTCCAATTGCCAGTTTAGAGACCACTCACCCTTAACTGATAGCCTTCCTGCTTACTCCTAAACACTCACCTGCCTGCCTGCGCAGTGTGCATCATAGAGACTAGTTGTTCCAGCTGTTCTTCGTAACAGTCACTTGGGCTTTTATATATATATGGATGTGTATATTTTATGAGAGGCTCACCAAGAAGCAAAGAGAGAGGACCCAAATAAATAAAATCAGAAACAAAAGAGGTAAAGTAACAACTGACCCCACAAAAATACAAAGGATCTCCAAAAAACATACCATGAAAGACTTTATTCCAATGAACTGGACAACCTGGACAAAGTGGACACATTCCTAGAAAAATACAATCTTTAAAACTCAATCAGGAAGAATCAGAAAACCTGAATAGGCTGATAACTACTGATGAAATTGAAGCAATAATTTCAAAAAATCCAGCAAACACAAGTCATAGTCTGGATGGCTTCACAAGGGAGTTTTACAAAATATTCAAAGAAGAACTAACACCTATTCTCCTCAAACTATTCCAAAAGAATTCAAGAGGAAGGAACAGTTACAAGCTATTTCTATGAGGCCAGCATCATCCTAATACCCAAACCAGACAAAGACAACACAATGAAAGAGAATTACAGTCCCATATCCCTGATGAACATAGATGCTACAATCCTCAACAAAATTCAAGCAAATCAGATCCAGCAATACATTAAAAAAAATCATATACTATGACCAAGTAGGATTTATTCTGGGAAAGCAAGGTTGGTATAATATTTGCAAATCAATAAATGTGTTACATCATATAAACAGATTGTAAAACAAAAAACACAATATCATATCAATTGATGTAGAAAATGCCTTTTAACAAAATTAAAGTTTTTTGATAAAAACTCTCAGCAAAATGGGAAGAGAGAGATCATACCTCAACATAATAAAGGCCATATATGTCGAACTTATAACCAACATACTCAATGAGCAAAAAATTAAAACCGTTTTGCCTAAGAATAGGAACAAGACAGGGATGTCCACTTTCACCAATCTAGTACTGAAAGTCCTAACCATAGTAATCAGCTAAGAAGAAAAAATAAAAAGCATCCAAATTGGAAAAGAGAAAGTGAAACTCTAATTTTTTTCAGATGACATGATATTTTACACAGAAAACCCCAAAGACTCCATCAAACATTATTAGATTTAATAAGTGACTCTGGCAATGTAACAGGAAACAAAATTAACAACCAGAAATCTATGGCATTTTTATGCACCAATAATGAACTCTCAGAAAGTGAAACTAAAAAGACAAAACAAAACAAAACAAAAAAACAACAATCCCATTTACCATTACAACAAAGAAAATTATGATACTTAGGAATAAACTTAACTAAAGAGGTAAAAGACCTGTACTCAGAAAACTACAGAACATTTGTTTGTTTTTTTAAAATCTAAGAATATGTTAGCAAAAATAAAAAATACTTGAAGAAAATATTAATTTTAATGTAAACACTTCATTGCTGACTCAAAGTCAGTGGAAATGCACTTTCAGAGTTTTGTTACCAGCCACAGAGAGTTTTCTGTCATGAAAGGCCATCAGACAGTTGCTGCATAACTGCTGATGGTCAGAGAAGTTTTGAGCTTCACATGAGTGTGTTTGCAATAGAGTATCTTGATGCTTCTTCCAACCCAAATATCCTATTCTTTATAAATAGAAAATATAACTAAGATTCAAAAAATTAGTGTCAGGGAATTGAATAATGTCTTGGAAAGTAGCTAACTTTAATTTCAATTGAAATTAAAAGTAGCAAGCAATTTATATCCGTTTAATCTTACCTTTAAACTTAAGTATGCAAAGGGGTATCAGCTAAAAGAAGGAAAAAAGAATTTCAATTCAGGTGTAACTGGATTTTTGACATATCACATAACTAGAGATCTGATTATGTTTGGCAGATCCATATTGATTTTCATTTTAAATTATGGGATTTTTTGTTTGCTTTAAATTAAATAAAGGTTTGAAGTGATAAGAAATTTTAACTAACCTCACTGACTGAATGTAATATGTACCTTGAAACTGGACTCTGATATTTTTTCTTACAAAAACAAACATAATGACAAATTTAATATTTGTGTAGTATAAAACAGAAATTTTGTTTTTTTAGAATGTACAAATAGGTCATAAGGCATAGCTTAAAACAGATTTTCACTTATCAGAGTCCAAAAATTAAAACAAAAATATGAAGACTACAAAATTGCATTGTTTCTCAAGTGACCCAAATGAGCTAAAGCTATATACTATGTCTCTAAACTTTCTTTACAGTATCCATCTCTTTAAGGCTCTTGCAGAGAAGCTAAGGTATTCTATATTCTTCCATACCAGTGGTTTCTGTGTCAGTGATCTTCATCCATTAGTTATGCCATGATTTCTTCTATATTTTATGCATATGGCTCAATATTAAGCATGTTTTATTGTTTTCCCAAAATAGACACTTGATACTTGAGCCCTATATATTAAAATATTATCAGAGCAATAAAAATTGAAAGAATATATTCCATTTTACAAAAAAAATTCACTTTCTAACTCGCATCTTATTTGATCCCAAAACTCATGGAAAAAGTGCATAATTTCCTTTTTATTTTATTATCCAGCAATTTATTCTAAATTTTTCTTGCTTATGTCTTTTCTAGCACCTAAGAAAAACAGTATTCATTTAATGATGGGTTGGAAATTTGCAAAGAGAATCTAGTATAACTCCTAGGTTTTCAGCAAGATAAACTAGATAAATAATAGTATCATCAACTGAGATGGAGAAACCTTTGAAGAAAAAATTAGCATAAGGGTGAGGGGACAAGTATATCAGGAGTAATATTTAGTAAGATATACCTACTAAATATCCATGCAATTAAAACTGAAGTATGGAGTTAGAGATATAAATTAAGAGTTTATGGTGTATAGATGGTATGCACAGCCTGAAAGAAATGATCAGAAAGATAATATAACTGGAGAAGAGGCAAGACTGAACATTATATCAAGCCAACACTTAGAGTTCTGATAGCAGATAAGAGAATAGAAGACTCAGAAGGAATGAACAATGACATAGTAGGAAAACCAAAAGCCAAGCCAATATGACAATTCAAGGAGAGAAAAGTCAACTATATCGAATGCTACAAAGAAATATAGTAAAATAAGGACATAGCATTGACCTATAGATATTGCAAATATGATTTTCTTGACAAAAGCAAATCATGATTTTCTTGACAAAAGCAATTTCATTTGAGTTGTCAAGATTAAATCTTCACTATTGAGAATAGAGACAAAGAAGCAGAAACAGTGAATATATCATAGCTCCTTCTAGGAAATCATGGTGATTGCCTTTAACACTATTAAGTTCTAAAAGATATATCCTTAAGTATGTAATTTATTTTTATTATAACAAGAATTCCAAAATTAAAATAGCATTAATGTTAATAATGAAAGTAGTAGCAACAACAACTAAAGGAAGATTATCTATACATATAAAGAGGTAATATGCTAATTTGTCCTTGAAGGTGTCCCCATAACGACCAATTTGCATATAGATGCACACTCAACAGGGGACAGGGGGCTGCAGCCAAGTTTCCAATGGTCTGAGGACAGTGCCTGACAGGAGCCTGGATTGCAAAGAAGGAAGAGGAAGTGGCCACAGGGAGCTCTTTCAATTCCCCTGCAAGGACACCCCCGCATCCCTAAGGGAACTGGGAGGCTGACTGGATGCGGAGAAGACCCAGCCACAGGGGTAGTTGCAACCTACACCTCCAATTCCAGATCTCTTCCCCCGCCACTCCCGCCAGGGGCACCCACAACAATAGCACACCTGCAACCACCCATTAGCACCCGAGGTACACGGAAGCCACGGCCTGCCACTGCTGGACCCCTCCACTGGGGCCGGGCACGCCTCTCCTCCCTACAACTCCAGACCTGAGGGGAGGCTGGCCTGAGTGGCCCTCCAGGGTCAGACCTTTTCCCCCAATAGCAGCAGTGCCACCTCTGCAGACCCGCCCTCCTAGCCAGCCTGGCTCTGCCCTGGCGGGGTCCCCACCCTGCTCGAGGATATTGGAGCCTTGCCCTGAGCAGGTACAGCTGAGAAATAGCCATGTACAATTTAAAGAATGGCACCTAGCGGGAAGGTTTGACAGTTACTTCCCCTTTGGCCTCACCATCCCCTAGCGCCCCCTTAACTCCCTACCTCCTCTCCAGTGCCCCCCTAACTCCCTGCCTCCCCGCCAGCGCCTCCAGGGACAACCACCAGTACAGGGCTACTGGCCAGAGCCCGCCCCTCTGAGGCCTGCAGAACCTTCTGCAAAGTTTCCGTACCTATAGTCCCAGAAAACAATCTTGTCCTCCTCCCTTCATCAGCACCTGCTATCTGTGAGGGTACCCATGGGCTTAAAAATAACAATCCCCTCCAGTTTAGACATAACTTACTTGATGAAACATTTCTAGATTTATTAGTTCAGAACCCTCTCATGACAACCCAGTGAGGTAGGTGGAGAAGAGATTACAGTTTCCATGGAATATGCGTATGTATTCAGAAATGAAGCTCAGAGAGGAAAAGTGTCAAGCCCAGTGGTTCTCAAGGTACAACACATGGCCCTTGGGGGCAGGGGTGTAATTTGATTTTAAGTGAGGGCAATTCGAGAATGAGTTAATAGTGAATTTTTTGCATTTCTTATGTTTCTAGGGGGCCTCATCCACAGTGTATCCTACATAATAAAAGGCTAATATGCAAATGACCAAATGGTGAAATGACCTCTCATTATGATGCATGCTTACCACCAGGAGGCAGACACTCAACACAGAAACTGCCCCCTGGTGGTCAGTGTGCTACCACAGGGGGAGTGCCAGTTAGGCAGAAGCTGGATTCACTGATGGCGGGCACAGTGGCAGTGGTGGAAGCCTCTCCCACCTCTGTGGCAATGATAAGGATGTCTGACTGACGGCTTAGACCCACTAAGCCATTGGACATTCCCCCAGGGATCCCAGACTGCGAGAGGGAACAGACCTGGTTGAGGGACCACCCCAGGTGTACGAATTTCATGCAACAGGCCTCTAGTTATCCTATAATTTGTATATCCCTCTATATGTAGAAAATGCTTTGAAACAAAGTTTGGGCTTCATATTTCTCATCTGGATTAATGCTGATTAATTCATCTTAGCGAATCATCGGTATAACTCATGTTGCTTAAAAATACACTTTCTCATTTTGAGGATTATGTATGATTTATATGAAATATAATGACATAAAAATAAAGAAAATTGTATTATTTTATTCTGGAGAAGAATTTTGACTTTCATTCACTGGCAATAATATAACCAAGTTGTAATTGTGGAATGCTCTCTTAGGAATTTATGCAATAATTTTGTGAAAACAAACATTTAAGTTAAGTGATATGTGTCATCATTTAAAGATTATAGATAAGTAATATAAGTAGAAGAGAAATTAAATGACTTATCAAAAGGCCCATGAAAAGCTGTACGAATTATTATTTTAAGATTAAATAATACTGTCACTGATATAATTATTTTCTTCCCAAATATCCTGTGATAATGATGGACTATTTTTTAAACATCAAAAATAACATTTTATATTCCTGGCTTTTGATGTGTTATAAAGAGAATACAGAAAGGGACTAGCCTCATCAGATATTAACACATGTTATTAAAACATCACAAATTATAAAAGGTAAGGTACTGGCTAGTTACAGGGAAATTAATGTGTTGCTAGATTCGATTTGATAAAAGTTTTGTTGAGGATTTTAGAATCGATATTCATGAAGCATATTGGTCTGCAAATCTCTTTCTTTGTAGCATCTTTATCTGGTTTTGGAATTAGGGTAATGCCGGCCTCACAGAGAGAGCTTGGAAGTATTCCTCACTAATCATCCAAGAGATGAAAATTAATATGACAATGAGGTAGCACCTCACACCTGTCAGAATGGTTATCATCAACAAATGACAAGTGCTGGTGATGATGTGGAGAAAAGGGAACCCTTGTACACTGCTGGTGGGAATGCAGACTGATGCAGCCCCTGTGGGAAACAGTAAGGAATTTCCTCAGAAAACTAAAAATGGCCCTGGCCAGTTTGGCTTGGTGGATAGAGCATCAGCCTGCACACTGAAGTGTCCAGGGTTTGATTCTGGTCAAGGGTGCATGCCCAGGTTGTGGAGGGTGTGTAGGAGTCAGCCGATCAATGATTCTCTCTCATCATTGATGTTTCTATCTCTCCCTTTCTCTTCCTCTCTGAAATCAATAAAAATATATTTTAAAAAACCACTAAAAATGGAACTCTCATTTGACCCAGTGATCCCACTTCTAGAAATATAGTCTAAGAAATCAGAAACACCAATCAGAAGAATGTATGTACCCCCATGTTCTTGGCAACACATTTTACAATAGCTAAGATTTAGAAAAATCCCATGTGCCCATGAGCATATGAGTGTATAGAAAAGCTGTTACACATTTATACAATGGTATACTATGCAGCTATAAAAAAGAAAGAACTCTTACTATTTGCATCAGCATGGATGGACCTGGAGAGTATTATACTAAGTGAAATATGTTAGTCAGAGAAAGATAACTATCACATGATCTCACTCATATATAAAAAAGTAATGAAAATAATGAACTGATGAAAAAAATAGATGCAGAGACATAAAAGCATGAACAGTGTTGAGGACCTCAGAGGGAAGGCAGGGGAGATTGAGTGGGTGGGAAGAGATCAACCATGCATAACCTATGGACACAGACAATAGGGTGGTGAAGGCATGGGGTGGGAGATGGGGTGGGCTAGAAGAGATCAATGGGGGGGGAAATGGGACACAAATAATACTTTCAACAATAAAGATTTAAGAAAAATATAAAGTGGAATACTGAAATTTTTTCAAGTTACATGAAAATGACACTAACTAAAATTATATCTGGTTAATTTTAATTATACATAAAATTATGTGAAAACATATAGACCTGCTGTTTTAAAGGAAAAAGATTAAGTGGAATAAAACAACATGGTCAAATGTATCCTTCCCATCTACTTTTCTGCGAGGAATCTTTATCTAACCAGAAAAGGATTCTTTGATATTGTGATTACTCTGATGACAACAATCTAAATTAAGGCTCCAAATATTTTATTTTAAAGAGAAAACTTAATTAGCCCTTACAGAAACTATTAAGATTGTGTAAAATGTTTTGAATAGTGTGCTAATTGTTAGCCATTATATCATGTAATATCAAGAGTACTAAAGAGATAGAATAGTCATTATGTAATAATACTTTAAAATATATTAATCTTTCTCATGAAAATGATTAAAGTTTTTCCTTCTTCAGCAAAGAAAACTTATAGTTTTAACTAAAGCCTTTATATTATCTAGGAAGCCATATGAGAAAATACAATAGTGAGCTCTTGCATTTAAATTCAGAAATAAAATATTAAGTATAAATAATCACAAAAGTAGCTTGTATTGTGAAACAACAAATTGTATAATTTTTGTCGCTATCAAAGCACAAAAATAGTGAGCTATATTTTTAATACTATCACTGTTTTAAGAAGTGCTCTAAAATAGATTTGAGTATGCTTTGATCATTAGAACACATGCAAAAATATTTAAAAAAATAAAATGTAACATTTCTGAAGACACAAAGTTGGTGAACTAATAAAAATCCATAAAATGAATATTGATATATTTTCAGTTACCACAGAAGTGTCATTTCTTCCTACATGTACAATTGTAATTTAAATTATAAATTAGTTTTGAAATTATATATAAATTATAATTTAGTTATAATTTAAATTTTAAATAATCTTAATAAATATTCTATCTGTTTTTTTCCAAAAGTAGTCAAGTATAGTTTAAAGTTCATATGGATAAATAAACAGGAAAGAATAGGCAATAAAGCTCTGAAAAGAAAATGTATTGTGAGAGAGGTATCCTTAACACATATTAAGACACATTATAAAGCCTCTCTAATGGAGACAGTTTAGTTTTGGTCTTTATGACAGATTTAGTGGAATAGTAGAGAAAACCCATAAAGAACCTGAGTATATATGACAGTGTTGTCATGACAATGTTGACATATCAAATCAGGGTGATAAGATGGGCTTTAGAAAAAATCTAGAAGAAAGAAAGCCACTTGGATAAATGGAGGGAGCTACCATGTTCTTAGATTAAAAGACTCAATAGCTCAATATTTCTCAGATGCTAGTTGTCCCCATATCAATGTATAATTCCAATAAAATTCAAATTAAAGTCCTAGCAGGGGGTGTATCTTCATGTCTGGAAATCCTAAAACTCGTGAAAGTGCAAAGGATCTAGAATAACTAAGAAAATGTTAAAGACCAGGAACATTTTTTGAAGACTTACGTTACCACATCCAGACTTGTCATATAGCTGTAATAGTTAAGATAGTATGATATTATTGCAAAGACAGAAGAATAGACAACTGGAACTGAAGAGATTAAAAAACATACTGTCACTGGATTTGGGAGAAAAGTGTCACTGTAATTCAATGAAGGACAGGATGTCTTTTCTATAAAAAATGCTAGGACAATCTGGTATATATAATGAATAAAATAGCCCTTGACTCCTACATGTCACCATATTTATAATTATTGAGGTATGTATCAGGAAAAGTAAATAATGCTTTTGTTCAAAAGAGAAATATATCTTCATGACTTCATATGCCAAGCTATTAAGATTATGGCCAGCAAACAGTACCTAGATATCAGCTCTTTGTGAGAACTGCCTTCAGCTGAAGTATCACTGGACCACGGGATGAAATTCCTTTTCAGGGTAGACTGCACCTAACAATAGATTGATGTGGACAGTGGGGGAAGAAGGATGAAGCTATAATATCCTGATCTCCTCATCCCAAATTGGGGCAACTTTGAAGAACTATATTAATTTAATGCTTGCCATGTTTTATCTGAAACCTTTGCACCTATCTTCTTCCTCTGATCAGTCTTGTTTCATTTTCTTCCCCCAGTGGTGTAGACCATGAGAGCACTCCTTAATAAACATCCTGCACACTAACCTCCTCCTCAGAGACTGCTTCCCAGGAAAACTGTTTTTGCGACAGTGATAATTAAAATACTTCTGAGTGAAACATGTATTTAAATTTTTTATTTCATTATTTATTGATTGATGTTTCACAGCTATCTTCTATTTATGACAGTACTGAGTAATTGGGTAGGAGCACAAGTCCTACATTCAAAACCACGCTCCACCATATATTGGGGGTGTGACCTTGGAACTAACTCCTACATGTCTTGGTATATTCATCTCAAACATCAGGGTATTAATAGAATCTATCATACTGTTGGGATGATTAAATCAATTACTATTTATAAAGTGTATCCTGGCAAACAGTACATTGCTATTGCTCATGGGAAGTAACACTGTTTTCCATGAAAATACTATTAAGTAACAATTATTTAGGTGACACAAAGGCATGCCAAAATTTGGAATATGAATGAATAACTGAAATTTGGTGATATTTTAAAAATTAAAATGTTGAATAAAATAGAGTATATAAAGGACTAGGGATATGACAAGGAAGAACAGGATTTGATTACTTTAAAAATACAGATATATCTACAAAGTTGGATACTTTAAAATATATATTTAATATAAATACAGAAATAGATATCTACTGTTCTGTAAGAAATCCATTTCAAGAAAACTGGTATTTACCAAAGTAACAAGACTATTTAATCAATAAGCAATTGATAAAAATTAAAATAATTTGTCTAGTAAATGTTTCATCTAGATGACAAATAGATTTCAAAAGCAAAAAATTGTTTCTTATTTTTTAATTCATTTTTCAGAAATATATTCCCTGTAATGTACTGGCAGTATGCTAGGTCTTAACTACGGTATATATATATATATATATATATATATATATATATATATATATATGCCTAAGCAACCAAATGACCAGACAACTGGTCACTATGATATGCACTGACCATCAGGGGGCAGACACTCTATGCAGGAGCTGTCCCTTGGTTGTCAGTGTGCTTCCACAGCCAACCTCCCACAGCCCCTCCCCACAGATGGCTGGCCCTGATGAGCCCCAAATGATCACAAGCCAGGCCAAGGGACCCCACCCATGCACAAATTTGTGTACCAGGCCTCTAGTTTCTTATAAAACAACAACAAATCAGGAATCATCTTTGTATTTAGCTATCTTTACCTATAAAAACAATACTAATAACCCATACTTATATATAAAGTATAAGCCTGATGCACAAAGAAACACTGGCTGCTGGAACTGCCTTTCCACTCTGGTTCAGCACCTTTCTGCTTAGGCCCCAGAGTTGCCTCTTTCCACTCTGGGAGCTGCCTCTCTCCATTCCAGCGCCTCCTTCCCACACTGCCAGAGGACCTGAGAGACTGGAGGTGGGGCAGAATGCTTGCATCCCACCCCTGTCACTCAGTGACTAAGTATTCAAATTAACCACCATATTTGTTGGGCTAATTTGCATATCACTCCTGATTGGCTGGTAGCATAGCAGAGGTACGGTCAATTTACATGTTTGTCTATTAGGTAAGATTAGGGCTTAGACATGTATTCACATAGATAATTGTATTTGTCCTTCAAAAAAATATCCTACTAAGTAAAACTGATTTTTCATTCTTTATAATGTCCAAAATGGGGTAATGTCCAGAAATTAGCTCAAGCTAACACAGGTTCCATGGTACAGTCAAAACCAGAATACAAATTCTCAGACTAAGAAGTTTAAAGCCCAATCCCTGTATTTTGGCTGCCCTTCCCAAGGTCATATAGTAAATTTTATGCATAAATAGATTTATAAAGCAGCACCTTGTTCTCTGGTGCTACAGTATGGTATATAATAATAGAGGGAGAAATATTTAGGTGGCTATCATTTAAATCAACACCTAATTTAAAAATTAGTGATTTTGAACATAGTTTCATTCTTTGGCCATCTGTACTTGATTTTTTAATTATAATTAATATTTTTTGTTTAAAGTATTACAAATAGTAGTACGTATGTCTCCTTTTCCCCCCCATTGACCTCCTCTCAGCCTCCCCTACCCCCCAGTACATGTCCTCACCTGCCCCCCCACAGTGTCTTGTATCCATTGGTTATGCTTATATGCATGTATACAAGTCCTTCAGCTGATCTCTTACAGCCCCCACCCCCAACCTCCTCTGCCTTCCCACTGTAGTTTGACAGTCTGTTCAATGCTTCTTTGCCTTTGTATCTATTTTTTCCCATTTGTTTACATAAATAATTCTTGCCTCTGCAAACTAGAAATAAACATATAATAACAAAAAAATGTTTGAGTTCCAATTTCAATGTCCAACAGTTTTGAATCCCAGTTTTAATGTTAAGCAGTTCTTTATGTGTACATGTCAGCAATGATATCTGGATGGTGGACACATGGTGGCAATGCAGGTCCGACCCTCTCTGATTTGGTACTTCTTTTTTGAAAGTTTTTTTTTTTTTACTCCTTTTAATGTACTGCAAATAAATAGAAGACGAGTTTGAAGTAATATACAAGAAATTCAACTTTGCCATTAAGCAACTTTTTTATTTAATATAAGTTAATGTTGTTAAATTGCTATCTCATTGCTTCAATAATAATAGTAAAACCCACTCCACGGAGTTGTGAATTAATGAGATTTAGGATGCTGATAGGAATGACTACAGTAAATATAAATGAAAGTCATGAACCTGTTTGTATTGGAATGTCAGTAGTGGTTACTGATTTCAGTTACTACTTTTGTATTATGTTAACACTAGAGGCCTGGTGCATGAAATTCATGCACAAGGGGGGGCATCCCTCAGGACAGCCTGCACCCTTTCCAATCTGGGACCCCTCGAAGGATGTCCTATTGCTGGTTTACAAAGATCAGGCCTAAACTGGCAGTTGGACATCCCTCTCACAATCTGGAACTGCTGGCTCCTAACCACTCAACTGCCTGCCTGCCTGATTTCCCCTAACCACTCTGCATGCCAGTCTGCTTGCCCTCAACTGCCCCCTGCCGCTGGCCTGCTTGCCCTGAAATACCCCCCACCAGCCTGATCACCCCGCATGTCCCCTGTGCCAGTGTGCTTGTCCCCAACTGCCCCCATGTCAGTGTACTCACCACCAAATGCACCCCTGCTGGCCTGCTCACTCCAAACTGCCTCCCCTGCTGTCCTGATCTCCTCCCACGGACCCCACTGACAGCCTGCTTGCCCCCAACTGGCCCCCCTGCTGGTCTGCTTACCCCCAACAGCCCTTCCCCCCACCAGTCTGATCACCCACAACTTCTCTCCCCACTTGGCCTCTAACTACCTCTATCTAGGCCCCACCACCATGGCTTTGTCCAGAAGAACATCTGGAAGGTCTCCTGGAAAATCTCCCAGTCAAATTAGCAAATTACTCTTTTATTAGTATAGAGAGAGGCCTGGTGAATGGGAGGGGGCTGGCTAGTTTGTTCTGAAAGGTGTCCCGGATCAGAGTGGGGGTCCCACTGGGGTGCCTGGCCAAGCTGGGTGAGGGGCTGATGGCTGTTTGTAGGCTGGCTAAGCCCCCACAGTGGGGACCCTCACCCCATAGGGCTGTGACCAGCCTGAGTGAGGAGCTGAGGGATGTTTTCAGGCTGGCCACAGCCCCTTCAGGGTGGGAAGGTCCTGCTGGGGTGCATAGCCAGCCTGGGTGAGGGGCTGATGGCTGTTTGCAGGCTGGCCACGGCCCCCCACCATCCAGGCTCCCAGCTTGTCCTTTTTCTCCTTTTCTTTTTTTTTCAGCACTTCCTTGAGTGGAGGCCAGGGCCAGCTGAAAGCAGGTATCTGGTATTTGTTTATCTTCTATAATTGAAACTTTGTTGCCTTGAGCAGAGGCCAGGGCTGGACAGGGCGGACAGGAAGCTTGGCTTCCTCCATTGCTGGGGGCAACCTAAGCCTCCTGCTTGCTCCAACTCTGTGGCTGCTGCCATCTTTGTTGGGTTAATTTGCCTATGTCCTCCTGATTGGCTGGTGGGTGTAGAGGAGTGATGGTTAATTTGCATGTTTTTCTTTTATTAGTGTAGATAATTCATTTTTATCATATTTACATAACTATTATTAGATTTTTGTAATTAAAATATTCTTTTAAAACATTTTAAAGAAATTCATATTTTGGGGGCTTTTGATTGTTAAATAACTTAATTATTTCTTATGCCTTAGATTTTTTTTCCTATTCATCAGTATGCAGATGGGATGATTAATATACATAAAAATAGATGTCCATTCTATAATAATTTTTCAGAGAATCATTAGCTTTGCAAAGATGCAATTATTTTTCATAACTATGAGTAACTTTAGTATGCTATTTATTTTTAATTTTTCAAAATCATCTTTGGCTCACACACTTATACATTAAGTGGTAGGATAGTCAACTATTTTACAAGTTGTACTTATGTGGTATGGAAAGAAAAATAGTGAAGATATACTGAATATACATAAAGTTTAGACTATCCATGTTTTTGTATCAACTTTTTTTAATTTGCCAAAATTTTTAATTGGTACATTTAATTTTTATAAAATATTTATTAAGATAACAGACATTTTTCATTTTCTCTAAAATGTGATAGCATATAGAATGAGAGAATATAAGGTAGAAATCCTGTACCGTGTGAGTATCCCAAATTAAGCTTGAAAGCAGTAGTCTCAATGAGGAAGCTATCACACTGAATGCCAAGGGTGAGATTCTTCGGTATTTCCCGATCTAATAAAAGTACAAAAAGATATTATACTTCAGTGTCACATTAAAAAGGAAAAAAACCCAAAACATCAATGAAGATTGAAACTGAATCAAAACTCTCCTCTAATGAGAAATTTCTACTATTATTATTTTTAAAACATTATAAAATCAACTCATAAATTCTTGAAATTTTCATTTAAACTACTCAAATAACAGATATTATTGAGACCATGTTTGAGCCAACAATTTAATTTGGATTGTAGTAGTTAATATTTAGATATGCATAAATATAAATGTACGAAATGAACAATAATTTAAACCAATAAATACAAAATCAGTAAAATATCCAACATACTAACTGGCTACATAACAGGTAATTGCTTTCAGAGCTAGCACTTATAAAAGATAAAATCTCTGTCAGCATAGGCATTTATAACTTTAAGTATATTGAACTAAATATCAGCAGACACTACCCTTGGAATGAAATGGGAATGAATAGTTATAACCCCTATGAAGGGGATTTTGTAATATACATTAAATAGTGTGTGTGTGTATATATATATATATATATATATATACACACACACACACATACATACATACACACATACACATACTAGAGGCCCGGTACATGAAATTTGAGCATGGAGTGGGGTTGACCCTCAGCCCAGCATGCACGCTTTGCAATCTGGGATCTCTCTCACAAGCCAGGACTGCTGGCTCCAAACTGCTCGCCTGCCTGCCTCCCTGATTGCCTCTAACCACTTCTGCCTGCCAGCCTGCTCACCCCCTAACCATTCCCTTGTCAGCCTGATCAATGCCTAACTGTTCCCCTGCCAGTCTGATTGCCCTTAACAGCCCTCCCCTACTCACCCAATCACCCCTAACTTCCCTCCATTGCCAGCTTGGTCACCCCTAACTGCCCTCCCCTGCAGGCCTTGTCCCCACAACTTCCCTCCCCTGCCGGCTTGGTCCCCTTCAACTTCCCTCTTCTGCATAGAATCCTAGCCCCCCAACTGACCTCCCCTGCTGGCCCAGTCAGCCCTAACAGCCCTCCCCTACAGGCTTGATCCCCCCCAATGGCCCTCCTTTACAGGCTTAGCCCCCGCACAACTGCCCTCCCCTGCCAGCCTGGTTACCCCTAATTACACTCCCTTGCAGGCCTGGTCTCCCCAATTGCCCTCCCCTAGAGGTCCAGTCACCCCCAACTGTCCTCCCTTGTAGGCCCAGTCACCTCCAACTGCCCTTCCTTGCAGTCCTGGTCCCTCCCAATTGCCCTCCTCTGCCGGCTATCTTGTGGCAGCCTTATTGTGTCCAAATGGGGGACATCTTATGTGTTGGAGTGATGGTCAATTTGCATATTAACTCTTGATTAGATAGTATATTCCTCTATAATAAAAGGCTGATATGCAAATTGACCAAACGGTAGAATGACTGGTTGCTATGATGGTCACTGATGCTAAATGCAGGAGCTGCCGCCTAGTGTTCCATATGCTCCCACAGAGGGAGTGCTGCTCAGCCAGAAGACTGACTCATGGCTGGTGAGTGCAGCGGTGGTGGCAGGAGCCTCTCCTGTCTCTATGGCAGCACTAAGGATGTCTAATTACAAGCTTAGGCCAAATCCCCAGATGGAGTGGGCCTAAGTCATCAGTCAGACATCCTTTATGGGCTCCTGGACTGTGAGAGGAGGCAAGCTGAGCTATGGGACCCCTATCCCCAAGTGCACAAATTTTGTGCACTGGGCCTCCAGTCTATATAGTTTTCAGTTAGATTTTTCTTTTTAGTAATTGTAAGAATATAGTAATTTTGAAAATATTAGGGGTGTATGGCTATGATAGAGCAAATGAGTACTGAATTGATGTTTGGAGAACTGGGTTTTCATGTGGGAATAGAGAAAGTAAAGTAAGTTGAGGAAAAAATGTTAGATATGAAGG
Source organism: Antrozous pallidus (assembly GCA_027563665.1). Taxonomy (NCBI): domain Eukaryota; kingdom Metazoa; phylum Chordata; class Mammalia; order Chiroptera; family Vespertilionidae; genus Antrozous; species Antrozous pallidus. Next base: position 115,217,986 of record CM050509.1, read on the forward strand.
GGAAGTCCTAGTATGAAATAGTCCTATATAATAAAAGCCTAATATTCTAAGTGTCCTGTCATCTGTTCAACCAATCAAAGCTAAAACTACTCAACCACTCACTATGATGTGAACTGAATATATATGCTTTGACTAGTAGGTTAGCTTGCTGCTGGGGTTCAGTTGATCAGGACTGAGTGAGACAGGCCAGACACAGCCTAGAGCCCTCTCACGATCCCTCGCTGGTCCCTATAGTGCACCAGTGGGGTCCCTTGGCCTGGCCTGTGCCCTCTCACAATATGGGACCTCTTGGCAGATGTTGGAGGGCCAGTTTTGGCCCAATCCCATAGGCCAGGCCAAGGAACCCCACTGGTGTATGAATTTGTGCACTGGGCCTCTAGTAATGTATAATAATTATATTTCTTTGTTAAGTTCAGTGCAAGGGATATCTCAGGAACAATGAGCACATTTAGTGCCCATATCATGGATTCTAAATACCTTGTTTCTATCAATATCTTGCTCTCTCTCTTCTTCTGGCACGACCCTAATTTGGATGTTTGTATGCTTGAAGTTGTTCCAGCCTTGGAAAAATGTATAATTTGAGCTTTACAGCAAGATAAGGACAAGTTTACCTGGAATATCTTATTGTGTCTCAAAATAATGAAATGTTCTAAAATTAATAGGGAACAATCCTAATGTGTCTATGACAGACAATAGAGCCTCCATTTACATGAAGCAAAAATTAATAGGTCTGAAAACCAAGATGGTATCATAGGTAAATGCCAGTACTCTCAGCCTTGTACAACACATCAAAATTATAACTAAAATAAAGAATAATCATCATTTAGAACACCCTGAAATCTGGCTGAATGGAAGCCCTACAACTAGAGAAGTAAAGAATAAAGTGCACTGAGATGAGTAGGAGCAGGGAAGAGTAGAATGGGCTCTTCTTACATCACATGGGGCATTTATTTATTTATTTTTTACTAATAAATTTTTATTGTTCAGCATATTACAGTGGTTTCTCTTTTTCTCACCCCATAGCTCCCCTCCATCAGGACCCACCCCACCCTCTTTCCTTACCTCTTCGCCGCTGTCCTCATCCATAGGTATACAATTTTTGTCCCATCTCTTCCCACACCCCCCACACCCGTTTCCCCTAAGTATTGTCAGTCCACTCCCTTCCTATGCCCTTGATCCTATTATATTCACCAGTTTATTTTGTTCATCAAACTTTTTATTTATTTGATTTTTAGATTCATTTGTTGATAGATATGTATTTGTTGTCACTTTGTTGTTCATAGTTTTTGTTCTTACCTTTTCTTCTTCTTCCTATTCTTAAAAAAATACCCTTCAACATTTCATATAATACTGGATTGGTGGCAATGAATTCCTTTAGCTTTTTCTTATCCATGAAGCTCTTTATCTGACCTTCAATTCTAAATGATAGCTTTGCTGGATAGAGTAATCTTGGTTGTAGGTTCTTGCTATTCATCACTTTGAATATTTCTTGCCACTCCCTTTTGGCCTTCATAGTTTCTGTTGAGAAATCAGCTGACAATTGTATGGGTGCTCCCTTGTAGGTAATTAACTGTTTTTCTCTTGCTGCTTTTAATATTATCTCTTTGTATTTTGCTCTTTGCATTTTAATTATGATATGTCTTGGTGTGGTCCTCTTTGGATTCCTTTTGTTTGGGGTGCTGTGTGCTTCCTGGACTTGTAAGTCTATTTCTTTCACAAGGTAGAGGAAGTTTTCTGTCATTAGTTCTTCAGATTTGTTTTCAATATCTTGCTCTCTCTCTTCTTCTGGCACCACCCGAATTTGGATATTGGTATGCTTGAAGTTGCTCCAGAGGCTCCTTACACTATCTTCATATTTTTGGATTTTTTTTTTGCTTTTGCTTTTCCAGTTGGGCGTTTTTTGCTTCTTCGTATTTCAAATATTTGACTTGATTCTTGGGATCTCCAAGTCTCCTGCTAGATCTCCGTATATTATTCTTTATTTCAGTCAGTGTATGCTAAATTTCTAGTTGGTCCTTTTTCATATCCTTGAGGGTTTCACTAAATTTACTGGTGGTTTCTAGAAGATTCTTGAGTAACTTTATAACCATGGTTTTGAACTCTATATCCAGTAGTTCAGCCTCCATAATTACCTGAGGTGGACACTCTTGGTGCACTCCTTTGTGGGCTGTGTGCACAGTCTTGTTGTAGTTAAGCCTTGGTTGTTGTTGGTATCACTGTGAGGAATTGATCTGCAGGCCAATTGGCTATGAGGATCAGTTGTTTCTATGATGGGAGAACTTCTGTACTGGAGAAACCCTTTGGGGGCAAGACTTGCTTCAGTGGTGCTTTAGTACTCACTGAGTCTGCCCCCTGAGTGTGTATCTTATGGATCTGAAGAGTTGTAGTCTGGATGGTCTCTCTCTGATCACTGGGTACTTTGGCTCTTGGATCTCCAAGGTGAGAGGCCAACCAGCAGGAGCTACAGAGAGATCTGCAGATTTCTTCTTTTTTGGGGGGTTTGGAGGTGCTCAGATGAGGCCCATCTGTGAAGCAATGGAAGATGTTATCGAGCCTTGGGTCTTCTTTTGGAGGCTCTGGGGCTCTTTGACCCAACTGCAGTATGTCAGGATTCAGATTGCAAAGGGCCATGCCATTCATATGCAAAAGCCTTTGTGCACAAATTGAGTGGGGCGGGGTCTCAGGGAATTACCAGGGTTCAAACAGTCAGCCCTGCCTAGAAGAGGTCCTGTGTCTCTGTGTCCCATGGCACTGTGCAGGAACATTGATCACTGCAAGCACTCTGAGAGAATGCCACCCTCGAGTCCTGCCTGATGCCAGACAGTCCAGTTTCTCCCCATATGAGTCTGAGTCCCCAGAGTCCCACCTGGAACTGGAGTTTAGAGCAGCTGGGAGCTTGTGTCTCCCTCGCAATTGAAGAAGACAACAGCGTATTTAGTTTCCAGCCCTTACTGTGCACGCGCCTCTGTACCTCTGCACTTTACTTCTGAATTTCCTCTTCGGAGTCTCAGTGTGCTTTTATGTTTCCTTCTAGTTGTAGAATTTCCACTCAGCCAGCCTTCCCGTGGTTCTGGATGATACCCATTTTGTCTTTTAGTTGTAGTTTTGAAGTGGTTGCGTGAGGCAGCAAATTCAGGTGTTTACCTATGCCGCCATCTTGGTTTCTTTTCACATGTGGCATTTTTTTTATACCAGGAAAGATATCTTGGCTGTGGAGGCCTCCCATGAGGAGCAAGGGATCCAATCCCCACACAAGATCCCCAGATCAGGGTTCCGGAGCTGAGAGGAGAAGTCCCTGTAACTTCAGATTATAAAATAACTGGGGGTTGAGGCTGAATAACACAGAAGCTGCTGGAGACACAGGAAGTTCCTCTTAAATGGCTGGTATACAAACTTACTTGGACTTGGCCCATTCTGTTTTCTCAGCCTTGGTGATTCCCTGAGATGCTGCCCCATCCAATTTGCAGCCCCACTCAAGCTGTTGGCAGCAGCTTTTCCATTTGAATGGTTTGTCCTGGCTCAGGTTTCAGACTTTCCTAAAATTTCTCATTCAAGCAGTATCTGGTATCAGCATGCCTCATACCTACAAATAAGACGCACAAGACCCAGCACTGGCACCAACCTGCCTTGCTTCCAAGTTGGGCCTCATCTGGACACTTCCAAGCCCAAAACAAGAAGAAGCCATCTGCAAATTGCTCTGTTGCTCCTGCAGACTGGACCCAGGCACTGGCTGACTTGCAACAACTTGGAGGCTCCAGAGCTAGAACATAACACTCTACACATCCATGAATGACATACTTCAGGGGTAGAGTCAGTGAGCACCAAAGCAAGTCCTACTCCATAAGGGTGTCTGCTGCACTGCAGCTCTTCTACTGTAACCATAACTGGTCATCACAGCCAACTAGTATGGAGGTCAATTCCTCCCAGTGACACCAACAGCAATGAAGGCTCAACTACAGCGAGTCTGTGCACACAACCCACACAGGGGTGCACCTAGAGTCCCCAGCTAAGATGACTGGGGAGGTTAAGCCAATGGTTTTTCAGGATACCTACTACACAAGGCCACTCTATCAACTCAAGGAGACTTGGCAGCTCTACCTAATAGGTAGACACAAACACAGGGAAATAACAAAAATGAGGAGACAAAGAAACATGTCAAAAATGAAAGAACAGAAGAAATGCCAAGAAAATAAATGAAATGGAAGGAAGCAAAATTCTGGATACAGAGTTCAAAACAGTGCTCATATGGTTGCTCAAGATCTTATGACAGCTTCAAGGAACTTAATTAGAGCTTCAAGGGAGTTAGTGAGACTTTCAAGAATCTTAGTGAGAATTTCATATATAAAAAAAGACCAGGCAGAGATTAAGCATATATTATCTGAAACAAAGAATAATTTATAGGGGTTCAACAGTAAAGAATTTCAATAATGAGATCAATGATTTGGAATATGAGGAAGCAAAAACCATCTAATCTGAAGAGCAAAATAAAACATGTTCCAAACATATGAAGATAGTATAAGGAGCCTCTGGGACAATTTCAAGAGTTCCAATATTCACATTCTGGGGGTGCCAGAAGGAGAAGAGGGAGAGAAAGATATTGAAAAGCTATCTGAAGAAATAATGCCAGAAAACTTCCCCTATCTGATAAAAGAAACAGACGTACAAGTTCAGGAAATGCAGAGAGTCTCAAACAAGAGCAACCCAAAGAGGTCCACACCAAAATATATCCTAATTAAAATGCCAAGGGTTAAATACAAAGAGAGAATCTTAGAAGCAGCAAGAGTGAACACTTAACTACAAGGGAGCACCCATAAGACTGTCAGGTGACTTCTCAACAGAAACTTTGCAGGAAAGAAGGGAGTGGCAAGAAATATTCAAAGTAATGAATAGCAAGGACCCATAACCTACCCAACAACAGTATCACTTAGAATTGAAGGTCAGATAAAGAGCTTCACAGACAGAGAAAAGTTAAAGTATTTAGGCACCTCCAAATCAGTATTGTATGGAATGCTGAAGAGTATTCATTAAGAACAGGAATAAGAAGGAGGAGGAAAAGAAGAAGAAGGAGGAAGAGATGAAGTAAGATAAAAATATTGACAATGAAAGGGCAATAAATACATATCTATAAATAATTGAATCTATAAATAAAAATAAATGAATGAAAAAACTAATGAACAAAATGAACTGATGAATAAAGTAGAACAAGAGGCATGGAAACATTCCATCTGAGGAATATCAGATGGAATAGATGAGGGGAGCAGGGAGAAATTAACCAAAGATTTTATATGCATACTAGGGGGCTGGTGAATGAAATTCATGCACAGGTAAGGTCCCTAGGTCTGGTTGGCTGATCCAGACCTTCCAGTTTCTGGTCAGGGCCTTCCTTCATTCCACACCACTCCTTGGTGGTCAGCACATGTCATAGTGAGTGATCAAACTCTCTGTCTCTCAGTCGAACTCCCGAGGGGACAATTTGAATATTGGCCTTTTATATATATAGATAGACTAGATGACCAGTGCACTAAATTCATGCATGGTGTGTGTGTGTGTGTGTGTGTGTGTGTGTGTGTGTGTGTGTCCTTCAGCCCTGCCTGAACCATCTCCAATCAGGGACCCCACAAGGGATGCCCAAATGCCTGCTTAGGCCCAATCCAGGACTGTTGGCTCCCAACCACTCAACTGCCTGTCTGTCTGATTGCCCCTAACCACTTCTGCTTTCCAGCCTGATCACTGCCTAACCCAGTGGTTCTCAACTTTTCTAATGTTGCAACACTTTAATACAGTTCCTCATGTTGTGGTGACCCTAATCATAAAATTATTTTTGTTGCTACTTCATAACCTGTGGGTCTGGTTTAGAATTGCTAGCAGGGTCACCTAAGATCATCAGAAAACACAGATATTTACATTACAATTCATTAACAGTGGCAAAATTACAATTATGAAGTAGCAATGCAAATAAAGAATCTAGAATCATTGGCTGAAAGCAACCTTAGAGACCTCCCATTGTGTTAGGAAATACAGAAGGTCCCCAAATAGAAATTCTTTGACCAATTTCACAAAGCTCGTGTCTTCTGAATTTAGATAGCCACATATTTTATGCATTGAATACTCTATAGTCTAATGTGATAGTGTGATGAGTATTTAAAAATAAGAGAAGCTGAGATGTAAAAGATTTAAAAAATGATTCATGTGTAGTCTGTACTCATGGGGGAAAGGGAGGAAAAAGGTCTTTCTTTCTCTCTATATGGATACATATATATATATATATCTATATATATATATATATATTCTCTAAGCTAATAAAAGAGCAAGGATAATAAACATAATAATTAATATTGGTAGGAAAACAACAGATACTAAAAGCATCTAGAAAAAGTTATAAGGCAGGAGGGTATTCATATTGTCTCAATTTATTACCCCCCCAAATTATTTATTATTAGTTATATGGAAAAAAAAGATGACCTTTACACTGTACCAAACAGCCTAGAAGACATGATCTTAACCAAGTGATTAAACTTAGCTTCCGTATAATGAGACTGACATTTGGTGCCTCCTGATGTATTACAATGAGAAATACACATCTCCTATAAGGTATTCTTACCAAAATGCTTAGTTTGAACTTGAAACAATGAAGCAACAAAAAGGAAACCCACAATGTGCAATCCTATCTAATAAAAGAGTAATATGCAAATTGACTGTCACTCCAACACACAAGATGGCTGCCCCATATAGACACAAGATGGCCATCATAAGATGGCCAGCAAGGGGGGGGGGCAGTTGGGTGGGACCAAGCCTGCAAGGGAGGGCAGTTGTGGGCAATCAGGCCAGGAGGGGAGAGCAGTTGCAAGGGTGGGGGTGACCAGGCCTGCAAGGGAAGGCAGTTGGGGGCAATCAAGCCTGCAGGAGAGGGCAGTTAGGGGTGACCAGGCTGGCAGAGGAGAGCAGTTGGGGGCCCAGGCCTATAGGGGAGGGCAGTTGGGAGGGACCAGGCCTGCAGTGGAGGGAAGGTAGGGGTGACCATGCCAGCAGGGGAGGGTAGTTAAGGGTAATCAGGCTGGCAGGGGAGCAGTTAGGCATCAATTTGTTTGGCAGGGGAGTGGTTAGGGGGTGATCAGGCTGGCAGGCAGAAGCAGTTAGGGGCAATCAGGAAGGCAGGTAGGCCAGCAGTTGGGAGCCAGCAGTCCTATCGAGATTGGGCGTAAAGGGCAGTTGGACATCCTTCAAGGGTTTCCAGATTGGAGAGGGTGCAGGTTGGGTTAAGGGACAACCCCCCATCTCGCCCTCCACAATGCATGAACTTCGTGCAACTGGCCTGGACTCTTCAAAATACAAATATCATAAAAGACAGAACAAGGCAGGAGGCGACCTTTAGATTCAATGAGACTTAAGAGATCTTATAACCAAATTCAGTGCATAATCCTTGATTGGATCCTGGGTTGGAATAAAGAGAAACTAAGATATAAAGAGACTGTTATATATATTTATACTTCAAATTCCCTACCTACTAATCTCCAATCTCCCAATGCTGCTTACTTAATCTTTCAAATATTGAAATAGCTGATTGAATTTGGGAGAGATTTTGGGAGTGTGGGACTTCTTCTTACACCTATTTATCTTTATTCTTATGTATAAATTTATGCACACCTTGACTTGCAGTTTACAATGATCATTACATATTTAACATCAATATTTATTCAGCTCTGGAGATACTTTAGTTAAATTTACAGGGCCTCCAGGGACAAGATTTTCATAAAATAATTCTAACATATAAAATCAAATATAATAAGTAGTGCCTCTCTATGTCCTGCAGGTGTGATTAACTTATAACTATACTATATACTGTATGCTTTATTATTTTATTGCTAGTGAAAACCAAGGTTATAATTAACCAAGTAAACAACAGCTTAATATAGTACTATGTTTACATTTGTCAAAAAATGAAAATCAATGTTTATAAAACTAATAGATTGTGTTGATTGGCATAAACACCTTTATCCTTACTTTTATTTTATTTTGCTCTTCAATAAAACTACACAATGAAATATAAAGTTCATATACCATAGAATTATACATTTGAAACCTATATAAGTTTATTAACCAATGTCACCCCAATAACTTTAATTAAACAACTACTGATGTCTGGAAAAGAACTCACTTATATTTAAACATTTGAATAAAAATCACTAAAATCATATTTAAGTTTAGATTAAATAAAAAGATTGAATAATCTCAATACTACTGATATTTTAGTAGAAAAGTAATCAAAACTTTGCATGTACCAACTAATATATTCAACTTTTAGGTATATAATCCATACTGGTATTTCCCATGTAGAATACCAAACAAAACTCAAAATACAATGTATCTAAGTATATATATTACAAATACAGGTAGTTTTGAAATGTGCATGTGACAGTTTTCAGCACAAAATAGATGCTCAATAAATAGTCAGTGACTAAATATTCAATTCCTGCTTTATAAACATACATTCTAACATTGAACTACTCATTTAGGTAAGAATAAAGCTATCCTATATAATAAAAGCCTAATATGCTAAGTGTCCGGTCTGTTCAACCAATCAAAGTGTAATATGCTAATGATATGCTAAGGCCACTCAACTGCTAGTTTTGATGTGCATTTAACAGCAGGGGGCAGACAGTTGACCAGTCAACCAATCGCTATGACATGCACTGACCACCAGGGGGCAGATGTTCGAACTGGTAGGTTATCTTGCTGTTGGGGTCCAGTCGATCAGGACTGAGCGCGATGGGACAGGCATGCCCTAGAGCCCTCTTGTGGTCCTTCCCCATTTGGCCAACTTCCCATGACCCTCCCCAACCCTAATAATGCACCAGTGGGGTCCCTAAGTCTGGCCTGCCCACTTTCACAATCTGGGTTGAAGGGACCCCTCCCCCGACTGCATGAATTTCATGCACCAGGCCTCTAGTTAGTTAATATGACCCCTGCAATTGACATGCACACAATTTAGCGGGTTTGGAATATTGTTATACAAGTAAGAGCTCACACATACATATAATAGAGCTGTGTCTCAAATTCTTAATGCATACACCAGGCACTAATTTCTAATGTTTTAACTCAGATCTTTGCTTCTCATTCATAACTATCTTCCCCTTTTCCACCTTTATTAAGAAGGGTGAAAACTTCAGAGCACAGGGCTGGAGTGCAGGGCATAATTACTGATGAGAGAGGATTTTGAAAATGAGTTCAAGGATACCAGTCAGTGAGCAAGGGTGCATTTCCAGGCTAAATCAGGAGGCCAAGAAGTGAAATCTAAGTATATATAGATTAGGCAGATAATTTAGAATGACAGTTAGATGGTCCTGGAGAAGACAGCTTGATATGATAAGTTAAAGACCCTGTTCCATTACTTACTCATTATACAAGGTAGAACAAAAGTAGGTTTACAGTAGTTTGTGTAGAAAATAATACAGTAATGAATAAATAGTAATACAAGAATAAATTTTTATATACTCAAAACTGTAAATCTCTTTTTGTCCCACCTTGTATGGCTTTGGGAAATTTCTAAGCTTTAGGTTCCAATATCTTTTTTAAAAGATTGGGTACAGCACTCAGGTGTGGTACATATTGGGTGCAAAACAAATCCTAGGTTCCTAGACAATTTGAGAGCTTTTCTGCAGCAATTGACTTTTCTCGGGACTCATTAATGCTTTGTGCTGGGACATTACTGTTATTATCTAAGTGTGAGCCTGGTCTCATCAGGTTGAAGGAAGAAGAGGAAGAATCTGAGAGACTGAGCATTTACTGAAGAGTGTGAGTTTACATGAAAGAAACTTTTAAACTGCAAAAGAAAAATACATCTTAATTGTCAAGCTTACTGTTTTTCCCGTTAATAGCAGAAAGAAATTTGGAGCAACTAAAGAAAATTATGAAGCCACAAATTATTTCACCATTTATTTTTAATGTTAAAAATATTGATCCAATATGTTTTATTAATGTTCTCATAGTTATGACTTGGCTGCATCTACCCTGAACATTTCATTTACTGGTTTGATCTATCTGTCACCCTGGTGTGCTTTCACACCAGTAATTCTGAGTCCTATAACTGGTGGAAACTCCACAAACACATATTTTTGAGGGGCTTATCTAAATGTGTGGTTTGCAATCCCAGCCAAATCCAATACAATATTTGAATTTTGTTATCTGCATCTTTCCCTCTGGAAATGAAAATCTATACAAAATGGCTCTAAATTGACAAGCCCTTCTACTACAAATCAATCTGTCTATATTCACATTTGTTTTATCTTGCCTCTCCAGGTTATGGCTTTTTTTCTGCCTCAACTCTGATCTCAGCCCTGTGAGAGCCTTAGCCCATCAGTGAAATCCTACCTCCTTTACAGCTTTCATTCCTGCTCAGTCCTGGCTTCTTTGTTCTGCTAATATACATGCTCAAGTCTCTTCCACACTAAAATGCTTTCTTCGTTGGGCCAGCAGTCAACTGCTAGTAAACATTGACATGTCTCTCCTTACCATAGCCAAAGTATTCGTAAGGGAACTTTACATCAGATGACATTGTGTACTTAATTTTTAAAATTATTTTATATAAAGAGCATAAAGAGATGACAAGGAAAGATGAAAACTCTAATAGGTAAATGACTGTTCAGTTTCAGTATTAAAGAAAAAATAATTTGCAATGATGATAAAATACTTTCTCCAATAAGATTGATGGAGATTAAGGAGAATTATACAAGTCAGGGCTTATAAAAGGATCAGGAAAATAGTGTCTGTAATATATTCCTGATGGCAGCATGAATTACAATAATATAATTACTCTGGAAAGTAATTTGCTTATTTATATCAAAGACCTTAACATATGTATTCCTTTTAGTTCAACATTTGAACTATATAAAATGGATCACAACAGTAACAGTTTTAGTAGAAGTAATAGAGTTGAAAAGATAAAATTAGTAATATACAATAGTAGATTTAAAATGTGTTTGGGAAAACGAATGAGTTGATTTTTACTTCAGATCACATCATTTGATCATTTAATAAAAAGTGATTTAACAACTACAAACAATCTAATTTAAAAACATGTATCTTCAATCTGATAGGAAAAAGAGAATAAGCTTGATTATAACCAAAATGTAGTCCAAATATGCTATTTATAAAGAAAAATGGGGAAAGGAAACAAGATCAGAAAACTTGAAGTTCTATAAAATTATAAGGACTAAACATTGGCATATTAGAATAATAATCATTAGAATATTACTAATCTAATAATTTGCATTTTTGGTTTTATAAGTCAAATGAGAAGAATTTGCTTTGTTTTTAATTTTTGATTCTGGTTACACCATTTATATCCTATGATTTTAAGATACCTCATCTTTCATACCTTATGATTTTTCTTAGTATATCTCTACCATGTTCACTCACTCTATAATATATTGGATTCTATGATCAAATACATTTGATTAATAATTAAAATTAATATACATAAAATATAAGAAAAACAACTTACTTGTTAGTATGATATCAATTAAAACATCTTCATTTGTGGGATTTTTGAAAGTTATAACCAGAGATGCTAGCTGCTGAAGATAGGTGGTGATTCTTTCTATATCTAGAGGCTGGGGAAATAGTCCTACTCCAGAAAAGAGGAATGGCCATTCTTCAAACTGTTTAAAGATAAACATTCATAATATATATGTCATAATTTCATACATTTTATTCACAACACTTAATAAATTTAAGACATGTAAAACTTTTGGCAGATAAAAAACCTTGGTTGTTAATATTTAACATGCCCTGTTTTATTTTTTCCTCCTTTTTAAAATTCCTTTTGATTTTACTGAAAAATCAATCAATGTGTTTTTACACTGATAAAAAGGAGAGAACAAGGTTATTTATAGCAGCATTAAGAAGATAGCTTAATAAAAACTTTGCGTTTCTGCTCAAGGTTTTTGTTGTTTCTTTAAGTCAACTTGTCTAACAAAAGAGGTACTAACAAAAATAAATCCAAAGACAGAGAAACATCAATCAGAACGTCAAACCTCAGGGAAGGTAGGGGATGGTAAGGGTACGGGGGAGAGATCAACAAAAGGACTTATATGCATGCATATAAGCCTAATCAATGGACACAGACAACAGGGGTTGGGGGCACGAATGGGAGGTGAGGGGAATGGGGGAATAAGGACACATATGTAATACCTTAATCAATAAAGAAATTTTTAAAAAAGAAAAGGAAAAAAATAAAATAATTGTATGAAGTTTCCAAAAATGCTAGGGTGAATGTCAAATGTAACTCACATAGTTATCATGATCACATGAAGGCAAAGAAGGTGAGGCACAGATCCATGTCTCATTAAAAGGCAGTGTATACAATTGTATGCACAACAGTCTGTGATTCAGTTCGGCACTGAATACTCTACTAATGTTGTGAAGGAATGAAGAGATCATTAAATAAAATCCAGCAAATGCAATGGCCTAGTTTATAATCTTTCTAACTACACAGATGTTTCCAAGCCTAAATTCCAGTAAGAAGAGGGAACTTACTTTAAGATTGTTTCAAAGTAGGACAGGAAATGATACAAAGCTGTCTCTGACTAGAGATGAATAAAGACAAGTTTTGTCTGCATATTATCTTCAAATGACTGTATTACTTTTAGAGATTCTACTTGCAAAATATAAGTTCACTAGATTTACTTATGATGTTGTAATTTGATTACATGTAATTGGCTGGCTAGGTTAAATTAAATTATGAACTGTTTATGTAAATTTCTTATTTTTGGCTACTTAATTAAATAAATCCTGTATGACAGAAATAAGGTTACTCTGAGCCATAGGGAATAAGCCAAAGTACAAAAACAAGAAGGTCATGCTTTCTTGTCTTTGCTGAATGGCCTAGAGTATTAGAGCTTCTAAATTAAACCTCCTACATCCCACCATGATGGAACTCTGGTATACAACACTTGCCCCAGCATTACTTAAATTATTCTCTTGGGTTCAGAGAGGAAAATTAAAAGGTATCCCGACAAAAATGTGCATTAAAGAATAAGTAAAATTTCTTATCCCATCTTCATCTCAAACTTCTTTGAAAGGAGACACAGTAAAAAGAACCTTTAAAGATCCAATACCATTGTTTCTGAGAGGAAAAACAAAGTAGAGGTAAAAGATAGTAAAACTGGCTTGCACACTGAGTATAGCTCAGGGGCATTAGAGCTGGCTAAGAAGCAACAAAGTTTTCCATCGATAGGTTGCCGGATCATAGACAGGCTGGGTAATAAAACCACTCTAACTTTGTCTTCTTTCTTTCATTTTTGCTAGTTTGACCTTTAGATCCAGTGAGTCACATAATGAAATACAAATGAAACAAATACTGGCAACTATTTGAAAATAAAAATGAAACAACTGAAACACAACAAAAATATATTAAAAGGCCCCATTACCACATTTACTGCTTACTACTATTCCTATTATTCTGATAGGCAGGAACACAATCTCATTTACAGAATCCAATACGAGTTCATGATATATGTAGTTATGATATCCTACCCAAATTAATCTTAGGATTCAAAATCTTGACAATCAACTTTAGCCTAAAATTGGATTTTGATAATACAGAGCTCTACATGTGGATTCAAATCAGAAATCCACGAAGTAAATAAAAATCTATAGCCATTTCCTTCAATTCAGCAAAGAGTAACAATTAGAAATACTTAAAACTTATCCTAAGAGAATTAGCATTACAAGGTTTTCTATTAATTAGCTACTCAGTTATATATGTCAATTCAAGTGTATTTATCAGTGAAATCAAGAGAGGGACAGATATCTACATGATTTTTTACTTAAAAGTTAAAGTAATTGCAAATTCTTAGAAGAGCAAACCCTAAAACTTTATTTTAAAAAATATCTTCCGCAGATGCCTACACACACATAATGTATATTCAATACAAAGTTTATTCAATTAATACTTTAGGATGACTGGATAAATTAAATAAAAGAGGAAGACTCAAATGATTCATAGATAGGGAAAAAAGGGATAAAAAAAGAAAAAGAAAAGTCAAACCAATCAGAAAGTTTAGAGTAATACGTTTAAAAGGTTAAAGGGGTCTGGGTCTGGACCCTGTAGCTGAAAGGATGAATAAGTGATGGGCGGAAGTTTAACCACAGATATATTCTTGGAGATTTGCTACAACTTGGAGATGCTGGGAGCAACTGAAATCAAGCACCAATGTAAAATTGATTTATGAAAGGCTTGAGTTCATTACTTGTCTCAGTTCTTTGTGTTTGATTAAGAATTTCGCATTCATTGTCTAGGCTAGGAATTTCTAAAGTGATTAAGATAGAGAACTGGTAATTGCCCTTATAATGTGCTTGATTATCCTTGAGCAGATATAATTTCCATCAGAAATACAAGCTACTAAATTGTCCCCAATAATTAAGATGAAGGGGCTAAACCTGCTATAAAACAATTATTTACAAGTGTGCCTTCTTAAAATTATTTTTGTAAATTAATATAATCTCCACTGTACTTTCTCTTCTACAGAAAAATGATTACTATTTGTTTTCTTTAATATTTCTGAGACACACATACTTCCATAGTACTGCTTCAGGTCATGTATAAGTCACTAATCATGTAGGAAATTTAATAGCCTCAATTTTTTAAAAAATATATTTTATTGATTTTTTACAGAGCGGAAGGGAGAGGGATAGAAAGTCAGAAACATCGATGAGAGACATCGATCAGCTGCCTCTTGCACAGCCCCCACTGGGGCATGTGCCCGCAGCCAAGGTACATGCCCTTGTCCGGAATCGAACCCGGGACCCTTCAGTCCGCAGTCCGACGCTCTATCCACTGAGCCAAACCGGTCTCGGCAATAGCCTCAATTTTTTTAAAGATAAGTTACACATTGTTTTAGAAAAAAGGATACTTCAGTCACAAAGTCTTACACTGACATTGGGACCCAAGTATTATATGGGATTCCACTGCCTCTCAGATGACAGGTTCCGTGGTGCCCCTTAGGATTTAAAGTTCCGATATCCATTTACTTTCCTGCCCATCAACACTTGAAGAAGTACAAAATAATAATAAATGTAAAATATTATGTAAAGTTTTCATTGGCAGTAAGAGAGTTTTAATCAATTGGCAATCTGTAGGTAGTTGTAAAAATAGTCATGAAAATGGGTTGAAGTCAGACATCCTGGGTTGAGGTTTGTGTTCTACCTCTTACAAGCTCAGTTTCCTGATCTGTAAAATGGGGTTAATAATCCTTTCACCTTAGGACTGTGGTGAGAATGAACTGAGATAACTAAGCATGGCATACAGCAAACATAGAGATGCTTAAAACATGATTAACAATTTTTGTTTTAAAAATTGTTATTATTCAGAAAAATTATTATTATGCAAGAATTCTGTACAGTTGAAATAAAGTGAACAAATAACATGACAATTGCAAGATCACATTTTCTACAGTTTATATTTAAGCTCATGAAAATTTAGATAATGAAACCCAAGTCAGAAAATTAACATAAATAATAGCAATTTGGTATTTACATAAAAATACATATATTTTAAAATCTGGGTGTATATTCTCCTTCAATCAAGCAATCTAAGGACATAAAAAATGCCTTTTCTAGAGGCTTACACATGCATGATGTATATTATATTTCCAAAAGTTCATTTAATTAATAGTTTATAATAAGCTTATTCTGCTTGCAAAAGATATCAACTGGATGGATAAGATTTACTTATTTGTAGACTTTAAAATTTAATTAACTTGACTTGGACTAAGAATATCCTATCATACCTGAGCACAGGAGAAGGTAATAGTAGCTTGCTGACCAGCTCTTCCAAGAGAAGAAGGACAAAAGCGAACACGTATCCTTTCCTTGGAGCGAGGAGGTATGGTCAGCTGTGTAAATTTAGAAAGAATAAAAAGAAAAACAAAGCAATTAACACTTTTTTCGAATCAGCATCTTTGTGCACTAGATATATTCTGGGTTGATATTTGTGTGATTAATATATTGCCTTGTACACTATCCAATCTCAGTATGCCTGTTTGACAAATATTGGTAAAACACCTGATGGTAAACACTGTTTAATAGTGCTTATGCCATGGCCTTTCCCCAGACAATGATTACATAGAGTTAGTCACTCTATGTAAGGAAATCTAAATTAATTTTTTAATCTGAGTTAGTGCCTGCCATAATAGAAATTTGCATTCCATTTAAGACCCATTGTTTATTGTCCATTCTAAGATACAAGGCAAACACTTGTAGCCTTAGTGATGTCAAAAGAAATGAACTGATTATAAGCATGGATGTAAGTCAAACTTCTTTAGTGTACCATGAAGTATTCTTTGTTCTATCCCATGCACACTCAATGTGTGACCTGCTGGAATAACTTGATTCTGAACAGTGTTAGTTTATTACTTCTTTAAAGATTGTTAGTGAGCTACTTCATCACAATATAGTGAAGAACCGGTTATCTCATGTAAACAAAATGCTACACTATGAATAATACGGTATTTAATATCAACACTTTTAGAATAATAGAAAGAGTGGCACAAATCTGAAAAAAAATCAATTATTTTTCCACTAATTTATTTTGCCAGATAATTTTTGAAAAAGTAAAATTGCAGTTTAGCAGTGTCATTCAATCCTTATTAAATATAGCACTTGATTCTCAACAAACTCTGATGACAATGGAATCCATATACAGGTTTAACTTTATATTTAGAACAGCATTATATCCTTATAATGTATAAGTGTGGTTTATCTACAGCAAATATTTTTTATCTCAGACTGGTTCTCTAATACTTCAAATATTTGGAGGTTATTAATTAATGAATAATATCTAAGGAGTGTAAATTAATTTTAGGATCAACTTTAGCAAAAAAAATTGCATTTCATATATTCGTTAAATTTAGCAAATATGAAATAAATTTCTCTATACATACAGGAAATATATATATGTGTGTGTGTGTATAAATTATAAATTTATATATATATTTATATGACATAATCCATTTCATTGGAAAAATATATAATACTTCATTAAATTTTATTTTAACTCTACTACTAACTACATGGCTTAAGTATTTTAGTCTTTCTCTCTTCAAATTCCTCTTCTATAAATATATATGCTGAAGGTTGAGATAGTTTACACAACCAAGCAGTAATTCAATAAAATTCCTTTATGTTTACATAAAATTAGCTGAAAAATGAATTTCCAATGTTCTCAAGGGAAAAAAAGATAAACATTGTAGGTTGGAATTTAACTGCAGTAAGTTACACTAAACTTATTGGTGTGTATACTGTATATGGTGTGTAAATATAGAGTTTTTGAAAAACTTAAAAACATTTTGTTGTAAGCAAGTGTCATGATGACAACCAATTCCAATGTGTTAGCTTATTACACTGGATCCTAGCTCAAGATAAGAGTCTTGTGGTAGGTCAATAAACTAAAATTTGAACAGGATACTAGATGATGTTGGAGATTAATATACACTTAAGAACTATAATCTGAAGTATTTAGTGTTGAAATATCATGGTACAATTTACCTTCAAATTAAATAGTAAGGAAATTATGAAGCATACATTGGTAGTGAACCCCCCAAAAAGATGTAAAATACAGCATAGGGAATGCAATCAATAATATTACAATAACTATGTATGGTGTCAGTTAAGTACTTGAAATATTGGGAGGAACACTTTGTAAAGTATAGGATCATCTAACCACTATGCTGTACACCTGAAACCAATACAAAATAATATTGAAAGTAAAATATAATTAAAAAAATAAAATAAAATGGAAAATGTCCCATTTAAATAAGAGTAAAAGAAAAAAATATGTAAGAGAAAAAGAAAGAAATATGGAAAACCATTAATATAAGAACCAAAGTAGAAGGTATAAGTTTGTGTGTTGTATTATTCTTTCAACTTCTATATCTTAAAAAAATTCATAATATATCATTGGAGGAAAGCAAGTTTTTTATATCATTATTTACCTTGGTAATCAACCTATGCTTATTTATTGAAGCATTAATTGGATATAATCAATATTTTAAAATCCCTACTTGTGTAAACATGAGTACTATGCAACAAAACCATAAGTGAAGTTATATGTATATTCCTTTCATTTACTACTATTAACATTCATGTGTTCTCCTAATTTGTTCTATAATATATAATATTATTTTTAGTAAATTTACAAGTATATTTTGGATCATTTCATTATATTGAAATTAGTGGCTCATTTAATACTTAATATTTGATAAATGTATCAAAATTAATGGACTATAAAGACACAGTTAAAAATATTAAAGCAGAGTCCATATTCTGCATCCTATATAATAAAGAGGTAATATGCAAATTGACCATCACACCCTGTACAAGATGGCCACCTCATGTGGTCACAAGATGGCTGTCCCCATGTGGTCACAATATGCCATCACAAGATGGCCAGCAGGGAAGGGCAGTTGGGGGTAACCAGGCCTGCAGTGCAGGGCAGTTGGAGAGGACCAGGCCTGAAGGGGAGGGCAGTTGGGAGCAATTGGGCTGGTAGGGGAGCAGTTAGGCATCATTCAAGCTTGCAGGCAAGTGGTTAGGGGGTGATCAGACAGCCAGGAAGAAGCAGTTAGGGGCAATCAGGCAGGCAGACAGGTGAGTGGTTGAGAGCCAGGTGGTCCCAGATTGTGAGAGGGATGTCTGACTGCCAGTTTAGGTCCTGTGGAATTGGGCCTAAACTTGTAGTCAGATATCCCCCAAGGGATCGCAGATTGGAGAGGGTGCAGGCTTGACTGATGGACAACCCCCTAGTGTATGCATTTCGTGCGCTGGGCCTCTAGTTATGTAATAAAGTTGGCATCTGCAATATATTGTATTTGTTTTCCCTTGGACCACAGTTTACATTCTTCTGTAAAAGTAGTCATATAAAGGGTATAAAAACACCACTTTCACCCTGGCCCAGTGGCTCAGTTGGTTGCAGCATTGTCCCATACACCAAAAGGTTGCCGGGCTGATTTCTGATCAGGGCACATACCTAGGTTGTGGATTAGATTGCCACATACTGAAGGCCACCAATCAGTGCTTCTCTCTCACATCAATACCCCTCTCCCTCACTCTCTGTCTTCCACTTACACTCTCTCTAAAATCAATAAACATATCCTCAGATGAGGACTAAAAAAATTAAACAATAAACAACAAAAAGCACTTTCTAATAAGAAATTTCCTTATTTTTAAATTATATCCTGAACATTCTATTCCATTTTAATTTATGGAAAATACAGTATGTATATATTTTAATATAACTTTTTAAAGATTACCAATTTAGCAAAATAATAGTGATATTTAATTTAACACATTATGACAGTTAATTACTAATTTCACATCATGATATTGTTAGTTGGCAACCAGTGATTGATGAGAGATAAGTACATATTATGATAAAGATTTAACAATCACATTAGAGATTTTTAAATAATAATTAAAAGGCAAATAGTAAAAGCCTTTATTGAAATACCACATCAACTTAGTAGGGCTTCATGATTCACTGTGAGGTCCTCTGAAAAGAATAATCTATTGCAATGATTATTTTGAAACTTACATGAAAGCATGGTTTTGACATTCACTGACATATTTGATATATTCTTTGGAAATGTAGATACTGATGCTGAACATTCAGATCTTATTTTGTTGGTGGGGGAGAAAAAAAGTGATTGAGGCTCATTGAGCGGCTCTAGTCTCTTCCAGGGACCAAGGAATGGGAAAATGGGGCAGAGAAAGGATGAGAGGGGAAGAGCTGTCAGCACTATCTGGAAGTGAGGGAGGGGTGGTATGCTGGAAAGGAACTGGCCTTTTGGGATCCTGGAAACACAGCATGACTGTTGAGTCAAAAATCACATTACTGATAACCTACCACAAAAACTGATAACCAAAATGGTCACAAATAAAGCACAATTTATTTAGAATTCAGTGATAATGAACACAAATCTGGCATATATAATTTCAAAAATGTATATAAACATATTTTTGATTAGTTCAAATTGGGGATATACCTTTATAGAAATCCCATTTTTAAATTTTAGACATTTGAAACCTCACTAACAATTGAAATGCTAATATATCACAGTGTCCCAAAACCAGAATTGAAAAATGTTATGGTAACGATAAGATATATGGCTTTCTGAATATACTTACTGGCAATTTCTGAGTATCCAGGATAAAATTATCAGGATTACTGTTTCTTACTTGCAATTCTAAGGTTTCATGTGTAGGATTAACTAAAGGAAAGTTCTGAACGATATACCTAGAAAGAAAAGAAAAGCTAGTAATCTGTTTATAAACTTGTTCAATCTTAATTTTATAAACTTGATTATTATTACCTGGTATGGGTTGAACTGCATGCTGCAGAAAAATAAATTGAAGTCCTAACTCCCAATACCTCAGAGGGTGACCTTATTTAGAAATCATGTTGTCACAATTGTTATTAGTTAAAATGAAGTCATACTGGAGTAGGGTTGCCCTTAATCCAGTATGACTGCTATCCCTATGTGAAGATGATAGGAAGACACATGAGAAGATAGCCATATGACAGTGAAGGTAGAGATTGGAGCAATGGATCCATAAGGCAAGGAACATCAAGGATTACATGCAAACACCAGAAGCCAGAAGAAGCAAGGAAAGATTCTCCCTTTCTGGTCCCAGAAGAAGCATGGTCCTCCTGAAACCTTGATTTCAATCTTCTAGTGTCTAAAACTGTGAGACAATAAAGTTATGTTGTCTTAAGCCACTCAGTTTATGGTACTTATTATGGCAGGCCTATGAAGCTAATACAACATGTATGAGTTTCAAAATAAGAATAATTAAATATTAACTGACATTTTGCTAAATTAGTATCTACACATTGGGTACTGGAAAATATTTCAGTTTTAGGAGCAATGTTTAAAATTACTTTATAACTGTTAAATCCAGACAAAAAAATTAACATAGTATACAAATAATAATAAAGAATAATAAATTAACAAAGTTCTGTCCATTACGTCAAGAAAATACAAACCGATGATGAAATAAACATGCTCCCCTCAAATGTGGCTGGTATTTATGGTCAAAGCAAATCATAATCAAGAAGGTTCATAATTCTCAATTGACCATCATTTCTAATGCCTATTCATATAGAGCAAATCGAAACCACACTGAGATACCAGCTCACACCTGTTAGGATAAATACTTTTTTAAAAGTAAGATATGTATTGGTGAGAATGTGTAGAAGAGGGAACATTCACACACTGTTGATGAAATGCAGATTGGTACAAACACTATGAAAACCATAACTGTCTAGTCACTGTGTTGTACACCTGAAACTAATACAAAATAACACTGAATGTAAACTGTAATTGAAAGAAACGTCTATCAAAATGTTCTATAAATATATGACGAGGGAGTCAATCTCATTAATCATGAAGAAAATATAAATTAAAAGTGCATTGAGGTACCACTTCATATGCACCAGAATGGTTAAAACTAATTTTATAATACCCATGTTTTTGAGGATATGAAGCAAATATAATTCATGTATGGCTAGTAGGAGTAAAAAAAGTTCAATCAATTTCAAATTCTTTGTCATTAACCACTAAATTTAAATTATGTTTACATAATTGAAATGAGCACAAATGTGAAACAAAAGCATGTACAATGTTATAAACAATATTTTTTCATATTAGACAAAACCTGAAAAAAGGTTCATCCTATATAATAAAAGCCTAATGTGCAAATCAACCAAACTGCAGAACAACTGGTGGAAGGACCAGTTGCCATGATGCACACTGACCACCAGGGGGCATACACTCAATGCAGGAGTTGTCCCCAGCCTGCAGGCCTCAGGCTGGCCAAGGTGGGTGCGAGCGGGGGGCCTCCGATCGTCACCCCACAAATCAGCCCTGATTGCCGGCCAGGCCTTGGGACCCTACCCATGCACAAATTTCATGCATCAGAAGGCCTCTAGTTAACAATAAAAAGAAATATTTTTTTCAAGTGATGAAAACAAATGAAGAATATAACACAGAAAAACATGAAGATGTCAATAAGTTCCAATGATCAATTTAGAGCCTCACATATAAATATGAGTAAAATAAGCATCAGATAAAGTTTCTAACAGGAAAAAACAAAAACATTAAGATAAAGTCCATTGCTTCTTAAAATTATCATTCATACCTTAAGGGATAGAGAGAAGATATTATAAATATGAAATAAGAAGAGAACATTACATTTTTAAAACAAACAAAGGAAGCATCCTAACACAAACAAAAACAGAAAATGGTCTTGGATGTTGATAGCTGACATAAAAATTCAACAAAAAGATTGGAATATAAAACTGAACAAATCTTTCTAAATGTAAAAACACAAATGTTGGGAGGGAATGCAAAAAAGTAATAACATTATTAAAATAGTCCCCAAGTTCTAAATCCAAAACATAGATGTAGAAAGAAAGAAGAGAGAAAATAGAGAGATGGCATAACTTGAGATTTTCAGAAACAAAATATACATAATTTGTTTCCATATTGAAAGAGACCTCAAATACCTGGAAAATGTGTGAAAATAGAGCCATGCCAACACATTAAGAATTTTAAGGATACTGGGTACAATGAAAAAGTGTCCAAAGTTTGAAGAGAATAAGGACCCAAGACAAGGCTGGTTAAAAAAAAGAGTTACCACCAAACATCTTTAAATATCATGTTTTTTAATTATACACAGTATGACTTAGAGAAAAAGAAATTATTTTTTAAAAACATGTTTAAAAATAACAAGAAACTAAAAAGAGAAAAGGTTAGTGCTTTTTAATGGAATAAAAGAAATCATGATTGTAAAGCTATGAGCCAAATATTTTCACAAAATTGTTTTACATGTATTAATAATTATTTACATATATAATTTACATATATTAACATTTATTTTAAAACTAGAAAACTATATAAAACTAGAAATACGTTTATAAACAACTTGTAGTAGATACTGCTGGTATCCCACCTGATTCCTCTAGAAGATTTTTACCAGCTCTCTACCCCCATCACCCAACTTCTAAATTCTTACTATTCATCTTGCATCAGAGACCTTCAGATGATTATCCTGGGGTCCTGAGCCGTCTCAAACTTACAAAAGTATCTGGGAGCTTATAGCTCATCCTAAGGACTGCTATAGTGACTAGTATGGGAGTTCAAAAGCCCAGCATTTTTGCATCATAACAAGACCAATTCTGAGATGTAATTTATGCTCCAGGACTTTCTGCAGGATCAGATAAAATCTGGGACTGTACTCGAAATCATACCATTGCTGAGCTTCTTCCTTTTTCTTATCTGCTTCCCCTATTCTCTTACTGATTTTTCTAACTGGGATCACTCCTTAATAAATCACTTTCAGTGAGGTTTTGGCTAAAAGGTTTGGTATTAGGAGAATAAAACATTCTTTTGGTATGCTTAGGGAGAGAAATTGATGAAAAGGCACTGATTTGCCTACTAGCAGAAATTTTGACGTGGTTATCCCTATGTAATAATACCAAACTCAGTGCCAAACATATATAAGAACTCAACCACTTAAATATAAATGGTTACAGTTCAAGAGAATATAGTATTAGCCAAGTGATCAAGTATTTTCAGTTGTCTATTGCTTACCCTCTGCTTTGTCTTGACCAAACTTTAGTCAGCTTTCTCTCTTTCCTATAGCCCCTCAAACTTTGCTGTCTCCAAGCCTGAGCAAGCATACACACAAAGAAATAGAACATTTCTCTCTTCTTGGCTTTTCCTGGGAATTAGCTTATTCCAGTAAGATTCTTTTCTTATCAGTCCTCACTGGTCATTTTCCTGGGCTTGTCTAATTTTCCTTCTAAAGATTCTGCTTCACTCTCTATGCTTGCCCCTCCATTACCCTATAAAGCAAAAAGTTTTTTCTATTTGATTTTGAGATGCTTGCATATTTCAGAGATCAGAGAATTCTCCCTACTGCAATAGTCCCCTACAACTATTTCTGTAGCCTCTTTCCCTCGCTTGTGATAATCACTCCTAGTAAAAGCCTCTCCCTCCTAAGTCCTGACTTGATTTTTGTTTTTTCACTTCAGTATTCCACGGGGTAAGTTTAAATATCAAACCTTTCCTGGAAAAGAAAAGCAATTAAAAACATATTCATGTCTTTAAAAAATGTTAAACATATAACACTTTTAGATGTACTTTTTTCTTTCATGGAGTAATTATATTTACTAAATAGAACTTACTTTCCAAGATCACACTTCATTTCTGGCAATTTGATTGGATTTGGGGATTCAACAGTAAATTTCAGTACATACCAGAACTCTAGAACCTTATCAGGCTGAAAAATAATGCTGGTGGAGAAAATAAACAAAATCTTATCAGTCATTTTAGTGTGTATAATAAATAAATTTGGCATACAAAATATCCCAAATATAATATTTGGGCTCTGTGATACATTGTACTCTCATTATAGATATATTTAATTTTTTTTTCATTTTTGGTGAGAAAATAATCTCATTATTCAAGAAAAACAGTGCCATTATTAACATCTGTTTAATCAAAATGCCTGTTAAATCAATGAACAATGTGTAAACCTAAATAATTCAAATACCTTGGAGGAGCTAAAACAAGAAAAGTTATGGTTTCAAAATGTGATTAAATCAAAGTTAGT
Source organism: Antrozous pallidus (assembly GCA_027563665.1). Classification (NCBI taxonomy): domain Eukaryota; kingdom Metazoa; phylum Chordata; class Mammalia; order Chiroptera; family Vespertilionidae; genus Antrozous; species Antrozous pallidus. Next base: position 115,242,658 of record CM050509.1, read on the forward strand.
TTGTCAAATTAAACACATGTATTTTTTCATGTGAAGGCTATGAAGTGACATGCAGTTCTGGAGAGCTTCCTCTATGATCAACATGCTCTTTTCTATGGGGGACACAGAGACAGAGCAAGTGACAGAATATCTGGGCTGGTATCTCAGCTCTGCCTTCTTTTATTTGTGTGGAATTGAAAAAGACACTTACCATTTTGAGCTTCAATTTCATCGTTTCTAAAATGGGTACAATTAATCTTACTACTCTATCAGGGTTACTTTGAGAAATTTATGTGTGTATATATGTAAAATACATGCCCCAGTTATGATAACAGAGTAAGCAGTTAATAAGTATTACCCAAAATTACGTCTTATAATGTATGCTGATAAAGAAAATTCAAGATTCGTTCTGTGTTCACAGCACATTGGAGAGAGGAGACTGGCTCACATGTACAATGGTAATCTATCAAAATGGTATCTTTTATAATATGATGTCTTTTATTTCTGCTCCACATTATAAAAATTTTATCCTCTAAAATTTCACACATATATTTGTTTAATCATCATTCATTAAAATAAGAATTATTCTAACTCTGAAAGAATATATCAACTAGCAAAAGTCATTTTAATGAAATAATTAATGCATTTCATTATACTTACTATATTAAGTCTAGTTTTTAAAACTATAATAAATAAATGGGATATTACTTTGAAACAAGTTGATTATTTTACTATAAACTAATTGAGTTAGTCATGAACATAGAGGTTATGTGTTTATGGGTGCATGTAACTTAGTATATAGTACTATCCTATATAATAAAAACTTAATATGCAAATTGTCCCCTCTGGCGGTCATTTAACTAGGAGTTTGACTGCTCACTATGATGTGCACTGAACACCAGTGTGAGGCATGGAACGTGGAGGTTATCAGCGAGTCACTGTGACATCTCACTGGCTACCTGGGAGCAAGGGTGATGTGGATGGAGGTGCAGTGAGAATGTGGGGTGTCTTCTGAGCTTGCTCTCACTCCCCCTGCTACCCTCCCTATGAATGCCAGAGCTTGCATGCTGGGGAAGGCCCCATACACAGGTGCTAGGTGCCTGCAAGGAGCGTGCCCTGCACCCATGTGGCTTCTTCTGGGTGAGCCAGGCTGTACCCGCTGAGACCACAGGGGTGGTCTATGAGGCCAGCTGGGAGAGAGCACACTGCCCAACTGGCTTCTATGTGGTGCCACTGGGTGGCCCAGAGGCCCACGTTGTGCCCGGACCCCTGGCCACAGCATCCAGCCACTCATTGCATCTCCATATGTCACTCGGGGGCCGTGACTCAGGCAGAGCGGGATACGTAGGGGCCATGGGGCCCACATGCTCCCCAGGGCCCAGAGATAAGCTGCGACTTGCCCTTCCATGCCAAATGCTCACCCTTTGATCACCATCCAGACTAAGGGACTGCACCCATGCACAAATTTTGTGCATAGGGCTTCTAGCGCTTTTCATAATTATCATGCTATAAAAACACTTATCATTGCACTATTTATATATATATATATATATATATATATATATATATATATATATATGTGTGTGTGTGTGTATTTTGGTAATGTGTGTAGGTATGTATACAGAGACAGTCCCCAACTTACAATGGCTCAACTTAAATGGTCCAAGTTATTATCTTTTAACTTTGCAGTAGTACAAAACTGACATGCATTCAGTAGAAATGATAATTCAAATTTTTAGTTTTGATATTTTATTGGGTTACAGCTAATACTGTTTATTGTTTTACATAATTTTGCTCATCTGTAAACTAATGTAAGTGTTCTGAGCACACTGATAGTAGGCTAGACTAAGTTATGATATTTGGAAGGTTAGGTATAACAAAAGCGTTTTTTACTTACATTATTTTCAATTCACAATGGTTTATTGGAATATACTAGTAAATCCCATAGTAAGAAGCATCTGTGTATGTATTTAACATAGCATAATACCCTTTTTAATATTTGTTTTCCAAGATGATTTGTTCTTAATTGCAAATATAAAAGGTAAATTAATTTCACCAAGAAAATTGAAACTTTATCCCCTAATCCTTGTGTAATCATTTTCATTTGACTCAATTTTTTGCACCTAGAAAATTTTGGTTAGTGAAAAGTGGAATGAAAGAGGGTATATAAAAAGTAATTTAGGGATTATTTAATTTGCTCTTTCCAAAAAATAATAATTTTGCATTGGGTAAAACAGTGCTAACTCTAAATTAGTACATTTTGTAAATGAGTGGTATTTTAAAAACCTAAAACTATGAGCAAGTGTAATCTAAATGATTACAGCAAACAAATAATCATTTTAACACATTGTGTACCGCATAGAAATCTCTAAGACATATGCCAGGGACTGCACGATTTGGGGCAAACTACACGTTATTTAAATCATAACTACAGATTATAATGCACTTTAGGTGTTGTTTTTCAATAATTATAACATTTTTATTTATTTAAACAATTAAGCAATTAAACAAACAAACAATTACAGTTCCTAGTACTTTTTTAACATAATGGTACTGCGTAAAACACTTTTCTCTATGAAGAGGGACCAAACAAAATTTACATAAGTATCTAGATTCACTCCTTTTCCCACGGGCGGCACAAATTCTGCAGGCTCTCATAGGAAATTTTTTCTTTCATAGATTGACCTGCACGGTTTCCACCAATGAGACCACTTCATTCAATGTGGACAAGACAGTGTGTTGACATCTAAGGTCCATAACAGATGGCACGTGACAAACAAGAGAGCTCATGAGAGGTTCTTAACAGATGGCACACGAAACATGAGAAAACTTGTGGGCGGTACAAAACGTGTTAAAAGCTTAAGATTTTGCACTCATACTACCCATCAGGTAAATAGAAAATCTATAATATTTAAAGCACACATACCTTGGGTTAAAGTACCAGTACATTTATATTTTATAGTTAGAATTTGAAATTCAGAATAAAAGAATTATTTTTAAAAAATCAACAATCCTATAGCATAATCAATATGCAAATTGACCGCACTACTGCTACACCCACAAGCCACACCCACCAGGCAATCAAGAGTGAATATGCAAATAAACCAAACTAAGATGGCTGTAGCCACAGAGAGCAGCATTGAGGCCTGGGTTTCCCCGGCAACGGAGGAAGCCAAGCTTTCCACCTGCCCTTGCCAGACTAGGCTCCATTCAATGCTGCAAGTTTCAATGAGAGAAGATAAATAAATCCCAACAAAAATGGCAGCAGCCACAAAGCTGGAGAGGGCAGGAGGCTAGGGTTGCCCCAGTGATGGAGGAAGCCAAGCTTCAGCAGCCCTGGCTGGCCTAGGGCTCAACTCCAGGCTACAAAGTTTGAATTATAGAAGATAAATAAATCTCAACAGAAATGGCTGCTGCCATAGAGGGAGCAGAAGGCTTGGCTGTGCTCCAGGCTATAAAGTTCCAAATATAGAATGTAAATAATTCCCAGATACTAGGGCCTCTGCCTGGGTCACCAGGGGGCATGGCCAGCCTGCAAACCACCACAGGCCCCTTGCCCAGGCTGCCTTATGCCCCAAGGGAACCCCCACCCTGATCTGGGACACTCTTCAGGGCAAACCAGCTAGCTCCCACCCATGCACCAGGCCTCTATCCTATCTAATAAAAGAGTAATATGCAGATTGACCATCACTCCAACACACAAGATGGCTGCCCCTGTGTGATCAAAGATGGCTGTCCCCATGTGGACACAAGATGACTACCACAAGATGGCCAGTAGGAGACAGCAGTTCAGAGGGACTAGGGCTGCAGGGGAGGGCAGTTAGGGGTGACCAGGCTGGCAGAGGAGGGAAGTTGGGGGTGACCGAGCCAGCAGGGAAGGGTCATTGCGGGGAGACCCAGGCCTGCAGGGGAGAGCATTTTGGGGGGTGGGGCAGGCCTGCAGGGAATGGCAGTTAGGGGTGACCAGGCCTTCAGGGAAGGGCAGTTTGGAGGAACCAGGCCTGCAAGTGAGGGCAGTTGGGGGTGACCAGGCCAGCAGAGGAGGGAAGTTGGGGGAAAACAGGCTGGCAGGGGAGCAGTTAGACATCATTCAGGCTGGCAGGGTAGTGGTTAGGGGGTGATCAGGCTGGCAGGCAGAAGCAGTTAGGGGCAATCAGGAAGGCAGGCAGGCAAGCAGTTGGGAGCCAGCAGTTCTGGATTGTGAGAGGGATGCTCATTTAAACGGGCAGTCAGACATCCCTCAAGGGGTCCCAGATTGGAGAGGGTGGAGGCTGGGCTGAGGGACACGCCCCCATGTGCAAGAATTTTGTGCACTAGTCCTCTAGTCCTATATAATAAAAGGTTAATATGCAAATTGAACGAACAGTGGAACAATTGGTTGCTGTGACACACACTGACCATCAGGGGGCAGATTATCAACACAGGAGTTGCCCCCTGGTGGTCAGTATGTGCTGATCAGCTAGAAGTCAGGCTATTTGCTGGCTTCTGGACTGTGAGAGTGCAGGCCGGGCTAAGGAACCCACCCCCCCCCCCCAGTGCACCAATTTCGTGCACTCGGACTCTAGTAAAATATAATTTCATACCTTTCCTCTTTACAGCCTGTTGCCACTGGAGTGTAGCATACTGTATAGTCAATACATTCTTCTGGATTCAGCACAAATTTCTTGATTCCACTAAGGGTAGGACTTGATAATAGCACTTCTAGTTGAATAGTTGTCTCTTTTACATTACGGAGAGGTATTTCAAAACAAGTGGTCTCCTAGAATTACAGAATAAATATAATCAGCTTTTGGTGTCAGCATAGAGTAACTGTTCTATGGAAGCAAATATAAAGAAAACTTTGATACAATATAAGGCTGTTTGTTTTCTTTTTCTCCTTGGGCCACTACTGAATGCATCGCATTTGTTTTTAATCTTTTGTTTTCCTTAACTCGTCTTGGTAAGTGGTAACATTATTTTTTCAATAACTACTCCAAAAGATCTGTTTAGCTAAAAGCTAAGGGCAATACAAAATTACATTTTAAATATATTTTTCTCAGTACCATTATTAATGTGAGGCCTACTTGTCTATTTCCTCTAACTGTAGTACTCCAGTGTAGACATGCAAGGTAATCACCTGTAGAGGTTGCTAAAGTACAGATTATTGGCCCTACTACAAAGACTGATTCAGTAGATCTTGGATGGAGCCTGAAAACTTATATTTCTAAAACAGTGTGGCTGCTGCTGCTAATCTAGAGGACATACTTTAAGTAGCTCTGCACATTACCATCAAGCAGTGAGGACATTCTGAACTAAGAAGTCAAATTATACTGATGATATGACCACCTTTCTGTTTAGATTCCTTTTTTTCTGTTTTGGTTTCTCTTGAACTGACCTTCTGGCTACACACACAGCCCTGGAAGGCATTCTTCAAGTTCTAAAACATTTCCTGGTCTTCATTCTGACCCTCCATTTTAGTTAATAACATATTTCATGCCATGACAGCCACAATTTCCACTATAGTAAAAGCCATTAATTGAAGCAAATATGTTAAAGGTAAATATAATAGTTAGGACATATCTCAAGCTGAACAAAGACCAGTTGTCTAGAATGCCTTAACCCAGTGGTTGGCAAACTCATTAGTCAACAGACCCAAATATCAACAGTACAACAATTGAAATTTCTTTTGAGAGCCCATTTTTTTTAACTTAAACTTCTTCTAACGCCACTTCTTCAAAATAGACTCACCCAGGCAATGGTATTTTGTGGAAGAGCTACACTCAAGGGGCCAAAGAGCCACATGTGACTTGTGAGCCCCAGTTTGCCGACCATTGCCTTAATCTAGTAAAAAGGATAATGTTGGAAATTTCAGTCACAATTTAAAAATTGGTAACGAGGCCTGACTGGTGTGGCTCAGTGGTTGAGCATCAACCTATGAACCAGAAGGTCACAGTTCAGTTCCCAGTCGGGGCACATGCCCAGGTTGCAGGCTCCACCCCAAGTAGGAGTTATGCAGGAGGCAGCCGATTGGTGATTCTCATCATTGATGTTCCTATCTCTCTCTCCATGTCCCTTTTTCTCTCTGAAGATCAATAAACATATTTAAAAAAACTGGTAATGGATGTAATTTAGGACATGGGGCTATTTTGAAATTTATCAAATCATACTACAGGAGTGACCACAAAAACCTAATACTAAGCTGATGGGGCAGGTGTTGATGGGGAGAGAGTTATTTATTCACAAAACATATCTTCAAGTTAGACATTGCAGCTTTGTCCATGGAGAAAACATTGGCTTGAGTACCTCTATATAAACAAATGAGTGGATAAACATTACATTCAAACACTTTCTGGTAGGAAAAAATTAACTCACTATTTTCACTGAAAACTTCATACTTCCTAATCTCAACAGGTCTGAGAAAATAAATACTATATTTTGGCTCATAAAAGTCTGTGTCAATAGCAATTCAATATGCACTAACAGGAAGTATTTTTCACCATATTCTCTCCCAGGAGATAATCATAAATTAATTATGAAGGAATTATTTCTGAGGTCCAAAACATACAAGTAAGGTATATTACTGAGGAAATCTTCAATTTTAATTTTTCTCAGTTTTAAAACATTAAAGTCAATAAATAAACTATTCCTAGGGGTATTCTGAAATATACCGTGTGATTTGGAGGAAGTGATAACACTAATCTGTTTCAGTAATTTCCTAAATTGAAAATTCAGTGCCAACAGTTCAGAACTCAGATAAATAAAGTCTGTAATTACAAATTGGAAACACCATTGTCATTCCTCTGCTACTGCCACCTATATGTCACTGTACCTACTGAAGTCATGTCTCCCACTCCCCATTTCTAATCCTTGGGCACTCAACCTGAGACACAAAGATTGAAGAGGAGGATGCTAATGCCTAATGCCAGATAGAGGCTAACATGGGGGTGAGGATGCATTGGTAGGCACTAAGGAATTGTTAAAAACCTGAAAGCTTCTGTAGTGTCTATATCTATAGGTTTGTTCACATGTATTCTGATATTTCACATAACCTTGTGGCGGGGGGGGTGCACTATGAAATGCAGTGACAACAGAAGGATATCTAATTGCAGGGACCAATCCTTTGGAAGTATATTCCTACTTAGTTGTTTAACATAGGTTATAGGTTTTCTCTATCTATCTATCTACCATCTATCTATTTATCTATCTAAGAAGGCTAAAATTTTAAACTAAAACATTATTTAAAAAGGTTGCTAACTCGCATGTTTTATATTAATGTTTTTATATGTGATACCACGTGGATTAACTGTGCTTTTCACTATGCTCCTCTCTTACTACCTTGTGAAGAAGATATTTCTAGGTCTCACCATTAACAAAGAGTGAATTTAATTGAAAGTTTATTACAGAATGAAAAATTAAGTAAAGAAATATTTACATAATTATCACCAACAACAGAGCAAATATTATGAATGCTACAACTGATATAAAACTTAAAGCATATAAAATTTTGTTCACATACTAAAGTTTTGTTTTCAAAAAATATAGCCCATTGCTATACTGGAATTATTGAGCATCAATGGGAAGATAGTGGATTACTCTCATCATTCTCCCATAGCCAAACTATATGACATAAAAAAATTTGAGTTAAAAAATGAAACAGCAGATATTACATGTTAAAATTTCCAAAAGAAATCCTAAATACTTTATCCCAACATAAAATGAACTACTAACAACCAATTATTGTTTATTATGAATATGATTTTTGGAACCTGCTGTAAGATGTAACCAAATTTATGTGTCTCAGGGTCTAAATAGTTCTTACACAAACCCTATTTTAGAGAGATTCTAACCATTCATTCATCTTTAGGGAAGATGTGGAAATTCGTTTTAATGTAACAGAAGTTGAGAAGCAAATAGAAAATTAGAGATGGCTTAGTATCTTGAAAGCTCCATTGCCACATGTTACTCAGAAATTTAGCAAAAACAACTGCAGTCAAAACTACTAGGGAACAATATATAGGTGAGGACAACAGTTTTAATATATTTCAGAAAGCATCTTCTTCCAGAAGTGCACAAAAAAGTTTACTTGATGGGATTATCTCTATATATAAAAGCCTAATTGCTAAGTGTCTGACTGTTCAACTGTCTGTCCAGTCACTATAATGTGCACTGACCACCAGGGGGCAGATGCTCTGACTCAGGTGAGCTTGTTGTTGGGGTCCAAATGATTGGGAGTGGGCATGTTGGGCAGGACACACCCTGGAACCCTCCTGTGATCTGGCACCGGTGGGGTGCCTTGACCTGGCCTCCACCATTTCGTAATCCAGGACCCCTCGGGGGAATATTGGAGAGTCAGTTTCGGCCCAATCCCTGGAGCCCAGGCAGGGGGATCCCACTGGTGCACAAATTTGTGCACGAGGCCTCTAGTTAAAAATAACCCATACCATCTATACCAACTAAATCTTCATATCTATGAATTAAAACTCATATGTTATATATATATATATATATATATATATATATATATATATATATTAATTGAACTCAGAGAGGAAGGGAGAGGGAGAGAGAGAAACATCAGTGATGAGAGAGAATCATTTATTGGCTGCCTTCTGGGGATCTAGCCCACAATCCAGGCATGTGCCCTGACTGGGAATCAAACAGTGACCTCCTGGTTCATAGGTCAATGCTCAACCACTGAGCCATGCCAGTGGGGCAATAATCCATACATTTTTACCTTATGCAATTACTATTAGAAAGGTGGCAAAGTTTAATACCTTGGCAACACTATCATTGTTATTGGTAGCTTATGTGGATAGCTAGTGGGAAAAGAGTCCATTATACCAAACTCAGTTGAAAGTGAAGATTTAATTAGTACAGAATACTTGTCTATAGTGAGAAAGAGAGCAGTGTAGCAGCTGATGAAGCTAAGCTTTGCCCCCACATTGTAATATAAAACTACTCAATAGAATGGGGGCTCAAAACTTGCATTTTCATGTAGACCTTGAGAGGAAATATATTTCAATGTTTTTCTGAAATAACTATGCTAACTATTCACAATGAAAAATAAAAAAAAAACAATAGTATAACATAATAATCTGAAATATTATTAAAATAAGAGGTATCGGTATCCTACTGTGGTATTGAATAATAATTATTTCCTGGGGAGGGCAAGTCCCTTATGGAAAATTGAGAAGGGTCCATTTGCAAGTACAATGGGTATATACAAATCTTAATTTTAAAAATGAAAACAGCCCAAGCTGGTTTGGCTCAGTGGATAGACTGTTGGCCTGAGGTACCAAAGGGTCTTGGATTTGATTCTGGTCAAGGGCATGTACCTTGGTTGCAGGCTCCTTCCCCACCCGGGTAGTGGTCAGGGGCATGAGGGAGGCAACCAATCAATGTGTCTCTCTCACATAGCTATTTCTCTCTGTATTTCCCTCTCTCTTCAACTCTTTCTAAAAATCAATGGAAAAATATCCTTGGGTGAGAATCATAAAAAAAACACCAACTCCCTCATCCCCCAGAAAAAAATAAAAATATATTTTAAGTGCATTAGAAGAGACAGGTGATGGTTTCTTTTTGCTTTTTGCTCAGTCTTCTTACCTATCTGTATAAAGTACTGAGATGATGTGTGTTTCTCAACCTGTGTGACAATCTTCACCATGAGAAGTTGAGAAATACAAAAATCTCAAATTCTACCAGTTTTTCTTGAAGGATTAATAATTCTTTCTAAAAAACAATACTTTATATATCATTTCATGAGAAGATGCAATAGTTGGTTATAATTTTAGAAATGCATCTATATCTTCTAGTTTATGTTGCATATTTCTATTCCTCTCTATCCCTATTTTAAACATATAGTTAACAAGGAAGCCAATGTCTCCTCCTTTTTGAGGTACCACCTCATGGTCCCAATTTCTCTTGGTCTCATTTTTAGAGTATTTTTTCTCCTCTGTCCTGATAAAGAGATGACTTTTAATCTAGTAACAATTTTCCACAGCAATTGGTTTCATAGTTAAAAATATATCATTTAAAAATAACCTTTAAAAAATAATTTATTCTGCAGTGATAATAGGGTCACAGATATTGGATATTTTCATTAAATGAAATGATATTAAATGACTTTTCACTTAGAAGAAACTCCATTTGCAATCTACACTTGAGTCTATTTCAACCGTTTAATCATCCATTTTCTTTGTCTCAGTAGAAATTTACCCAGAAATCAAATGGACAAATAATTGATTTGTAGACTAAACGTGTTTTAAGTCTTTTCTTATTTTATATTTGATGGAGCAAAAGTTCAACATTCTAAATAATCAATTGTACAATGAAATTTTTCTTCACATTTAAAAATGAAAATAATCTTTATCACATATTTAAATATTTGAGTACTAACAATAAGGAAATTAAATGGAATGAAAACATTATTAACAGCAATTAATACTGTCTTCATATTTCATTTAAACCAAGATTCTCAATATTTGACTCTTAAGTAATTCTGGACATGGAGTTAATAACACTTTAATAATGTATATAAAACAATCCTCTTCTTTGTCACTATTACTTAAAACCCTAAATCTATGTCTGTTGCTCCAAATATGTTTCTTCCTGTTGTAAAACCAGGAAGAATTAGTACTGAAAAAGTCTAGAGACACACTTCTGCTTTTATCAGACATGTGAGGGCAAGCATAAAGGTGAATGTTAAGTTTGGTCTAATAACCCTTAAATCATTCAGGTAGAATGCTAATTAGTGTAGCCACTATAAGATATCATAGAACTAAAAAAATATTTTCCATAAGCTGTTAAGTTAAACAGTGCTGGATTTAAAAATAAAATTTCTAAAAAAATGAATAATTTATCTAAACATTAGTCTTAATAATATGGATTTTTCCAAGCACAGCAATTTAAGTTTACAACTAAAAGATAGTCTACAAAAAGGCAAAATCTATGACCGTTTAATGGGCTCTTACCATAGCAGCACATTTCATTTCAATAATGTTTACAGGTTTCCCAGGATAGATATGGATCTCAAGATTATACCAGACTTGTACAGTGCTATCATTATCATCTGGAAAAAAAAATCATTTCTTAATATAGGTTTCAGAACACCATACTTAACACAAAAATTTGAGAAACATAAACAGATATTATGTTCAAACTCTTTTCGATGGGCTCATTTGTCAAGAGTGCTGAGGGTAGGGTAAGAAGGTGAATTCATCACTGTTTGTGAATGCTAAGGGAAGCCCTTATCCTGCAAAGTCTTTCCCCTTTTAGCTCATGTTTATTTTATGGATTTTTCCAATGCTTTAGTCCACAATGAATTCACAGAGAAAATAGTTCTGGAAAGAAAGGGTTTCTGTAACTAAGAAGACTAAATGACCAATGACTCTGGGATAGTGCTAAAAGCAATAAAACACGTGTTGGCACATGATACAGAACCACAGAGTGTGGGTGTGGGTATGTATGTGTGTTGGAAATGGCTCATTTAATTTGCTTGGAAAATCCTAAATCTTAAGTATAAGCAGGCAGGCTGGAGACTCAAGGAAGAGTTGTAGCTCCAGTCCAATGGTACTCTACTGACAGAACTACTTCTGGCTCAGGGGAGGTCAACATTTATTTCATAATGACCTTCAACTTACTGGACAAGGCTCAACCACATAATGGAAGGCAATCTGCTTTAGTCAGAGTACACAGATTAAGTGTAATTCTCAACCAAAATTACATTCAGAGAAAAATCCAGAATGTCTGACCTAATATCTGGGCACCATGGCCCAGCCAAGTTGATGCATAAAAGTACCATAGGGACAATAACACCTACTATTATTAATTGTTGTGACTATCACATAAAGCAATGTTTCAATGAAGCTGATTTAATTCCTGCAGTGCTAAAGTATAAATAATATAAATAAAATATGCATTCAATGGTTGGGATTAGTGATGATTTTATGGATGAGAAAAATAACAAAAATAATAATTAACAAATGTTTAACTAAAGGGATTAAGTATACTAAAATTGTTTTCTAAATATAAAAACCAGTAACATTCACCATAGTAATTTGAGAAATTTTTGAAAAGCATAAAGAAAATCGAAATTATTCATCATCTCATAACCAAGAGTACATTACTTCATTTTTATGTATAAAATGGCTTAATATATCAATAGATACACACACACACACACACACACACACACTGGGATATACAAATTATATATAAGTGATATATCCATATAAGAATATATATATAATACATATTATATATATGTATATATACATATATATTCTTACTATTTCTATAATTCAGACAATATTTACTATTAAAATTTAAGCTTCATCACTAGTAATTAGGGAAATATAAATTCAAACCACAATGTGATATCACTTCATACCTGTTAAATGATCATCACCAAAAACATAATATATAACAAATACTGGTGTGGCTATGGAGAAAAGGAAACCCTTGTGCACTGTTGGTAGGGTTGTAAATTGTACAGTCACTATGGAAAATAGTATAGAGGACTCTCAAAAACTTAAAAATAGAATTACCATGTGATCCAGAGATTCCACTTCTGGGAATATATCCAAAGGAAACAAAAACACTAACTCACAAAGATATCTACAACCCCATGTTCATAGCAGCTTTATTGACACTAGCCAAGACATGGAAACAACCTAAGTTTCCATCAATGAATGAACGGATAAAGAAGTTCTGGTATATACATGTAACGTAATATTATTCAGCTGTAAACAAAACAAGAAGAAAACGAGAAAATTCTACCATCTGGGACAATGTGGATGGACCTTGAAGACATTATGCTAAGTTAATTAAATCACACAGAGAAAGGTAAATATCTAAAAAACAAATAAAAAGCCCACAAAACTCACAGAGAAAGAGATAAAAATTATGGTTCCCAGAGGTAGAGATGGGAGAAGTGGATAAAGATACAAACTTCCAATTATAAGATAAATAAGTACTAGGGATGTAATGTACAACATGATGACTATAGTTAGCAGTGCTGTATAATATAATAGGAAAGTTGTTAAGAGCATAAATCCTAAGAATTCTCATCACAAGGAGAATTTCTTTTCCTCTGTCACTTTTCCTTTCTTTTCTTTTTATTGTATCTACATGAGAAGATGGATTTAAGTGGACCCTATCGTGGTGATCATTTCACAATACATGCAGTCAATCAAACCATCATGCTATATGCCTTAAACTATACAATGTTATATGTCAATTATTTCTCAATAAAACTACAAAAAAATATGTGCAGGTAATACATATTCAAAAACATTTAAAATAAAATTTAAAAATTAAAAATATGTTTCTATTATTCAACATAATAAATTACATAAGGAACATTCTTTTATAAAAATATTTGTACATCTCTTTAATTATCATATTTTAAAAATTATTGGACTGAAATAACTGGAACAATTCTTAAAAGTTTTTAACATATTGTAAATGCTCTCTTCAAATTTTTATCAATTGAAATTTCCATTTTAATACATAAGATTATCTCTTTAGGCCTGACCATCATTAAAAACTGGATGTTACCATTATTTTTCTTCCTTTTAAAAATTTTATTTATTTATTTTTAATTTATTTATTGGTTAAGGTATTACATATTTGTCTTCATCCCCCATTACCTTCCCCAACCCCCCATCTATGCCCCCACCCCCCTGTTGTCTATGACTACTGATTTGGCTTATATGTATGCATACAAGTTCCTTGGTTGATCTTTCCCCCTTATCCCCACCCTCCCCTACCTTCTCTCTGAGGTTTGACAGTCTGATCGATGCATAGTTACCTATTTGAAAGGTTAGAAAATTCTTATGTAATTGTTTTCATTTACTTTTTGTCCCAGCTTTTTTGAGATATAACTGACTTTAAAACTGTACATACTCAAGGTGTACAACTTGATTTGATATACATATACATTTTGAAATAATCATCATATTCAAATTAATTAACATAGTCATCATCTTAGTTACCATTTTTTTTAGTTGGGGGAGGTGAAGACACTTAAGATCTACATTCTAAGCAAATTTCAAGCATACACTATCATATTTTCAATATAATCACATTGTTGTACATTATATCTCCAGAACTTAGTACTCATTTTGCATAACTAAAACAAAATATACTACTGAGCAATCAGTAAGGAGTCAGATCCACACCACAGGTGATAGAAGGTTAATTACAGGTGATAGAAGGTTAATCCTGTCTGAGTAGTGATATGGGAAGGCCTGTCTGAAGAATTGAACCTGTTATCCTGCACCTTAGATTTTTAAAATTAGAGAGCATTCCATTTGAGTCCATTCCCATGATATGATAGTATTCTGATTTTCTTTCAAACTCCTCTAAACACTTTAATTGGTTTTCCTTCATGGTTCTTGTGCCTTAGATTTTGGTAAGGGCTTAACTTGTAGGATAACCCATCTACAACAAGTATATGCTCTTTGCCTCTCCTGAATGATTCCAACTGAAAAATCTCTGTACTTTTACAACATGTTTTATTATTTTTCACCATTTCTCAGCTCCAAATATTCAATGATGACTGAATATTGCCATTTAAATGGTTTTCTGTCACATCAAAATCAGAAAACACAAAACTTTTTAAAGCATTTTAATCTCCCAAGTTATTTCTTCTTGTTGATTTTAACTAAACTACCTCACAAGATTACTGCCTCCACTTCCATTTTGTGTGGCCAAGCAGCCTGCAGGAACCTTGAAGCAGCACTAGCCCCTCCCCCAAAGTACATAACCTAGAAAGCAGCCCAACAGAGTCACAAGAAAATATAAATTCATTATATGACTCCCACAACCACACTTATTCTAAGTACTCTCTCCAACCTCCCAGGGCTGTCCCCTTGTATGCCCCTTAGATAAGATCCCCTAGGAAGCTTACCAAAACTCCACTGATTTTTGTTTGAATTGACGAATCTGGCCTTAGCCTGGGAACCACAAAACATTCCATTCAAAGACCCTAATAAAGGCATGTATCCAGGTCCTTCCACTCTCCCTACCCGGATCTCACCTTGTAGACCCTCGAGGCAGCTAGAGTACCTTCTCCAGGACCTGTGTGTAACAAACTTCTCTATTTCACTTTCCCTTGCAGTCTTTTAAACCTTGACTCACTACCATCTGACACTCTAGGGCACTATTTAACAAGTGTTAATTTAACAAAATCAAGACAACTTCTAAATTTCTTCCTTAATATTTCTCTATTCACCAATATAACAAACCTTGTTAATTTTTTGGAATCAATCCTCTCTCTCCTTTGTCAAATAATACTAGTTTCTAAAATGTTTTCCATCTTCAGTGGTATTTCTCTATCCACATCACTACCATAAAAGGCATTGTTCTCTTCATTTCAAACACCATTTGCTGTTGCAGTGACCCAACTGGCTCCAACTGCTATTCCCTTCCAAGGCACTTTGAATATCGACTAAATGTCACTCTTAATCCATGTATTCTGTGATGGTTAAGTGTGTGTTGATTTGGATGGACTATAGTGTCCAATTATTTGGTTACATAACAGTGTAGATGGTGATGTGAAAGTAATTTTTTTAATGTAATGATAACTTACATCAATAGACATTGCGTAAAGCAGATTAACCTGCATAACATGGGTGGGCCTCCTCCATTCAGTTGGAGGCCCTCAAAGCAAAAACTAAGGTTACTTAAAGAAACAATTCTTTGTTAAGACTGGAACATGGAAAATCTGCCTGAGCTTGCAGTCGCCTGATTTGACAGGTATGATTTGGACACAATACTACAGTAGCAACTGTTACCGAGTTTTCTAGTTAAGGCTTGCCCTACAGATGTTGGAATTGCCAGTCCCCACAAACATGTTAGCCAATTCCTTAAAATACCACTATTTATAATACATTACGTTATATTAGAATATTATGGTAGTATCTATTTTTCTGAAGAATCTGGCTAAATACAAATTTATTTAATAAAGATTTCTTCTTTGGGATAAGTTTGTCTCCACAACTTGGCTCCTGATGATCTAGCTTTCTCTAATGGCTTCCTATGTCCCTGCTTCTTACACATCACAAAACTCATTCCCCCATTCTCCAGGAACTTTCCCCTGTCTATTCCCACACTCCACCATCTCCTTTTCCCTTGATTTTCTACTAAAAAGATATGATGTTCATTAACATGCAAATAAAATTTTATAAAATAGGAAGGAAAAATAATAGCATTGCTTTCTTTTGCATGAGGAAGACTGTTATAACACCCTATGTTGAAGACAATCATATTACATTGTTAATATACTCGTTAATATTATTTTATCAGAAATTAATTACTGTTTTTGTTTAATAACATAAATATATATGAATTTTTTTCACTTATGAAGGAGTAGGCAGCCTTCAAGCTGAAGGGTTATACTCTACTATGGTTAACAGGAAAACAAATCCAGAAATTAAACTGTATAAATTTAACATTAAAATAATATAATAAAATTCTGATAAATATGTGCAACACATTTATATATGAATTATAAATATAAAGTATCTACTCTTAAACCAGTTTATGAATGCTGGTCGTGAAATTCTTCATAATAATAAATTTACCTAAGGCTGCCTTATCAAGCTTGATGGATTTTTCTGACAATTTCTGACAAAAAGGTGCTCCATCTTGATCTTGAACATTATGTTGATCTTGATCTGCATCTGAGTCTCTCCCAGAATCATCATTTTGACTGCTTTTAATGGAAAATGAAAGTTTACCTACAACACATAGGTACAAAATTTCAGATTAAACAGGGATTAATTTTCCAAAATGAAAGGTCAGTTTCAGATATTAAAGTTGCTCTAACTTGAAATAATAATGACAAAGCCAAACATAAATTCTAGATTTTAGTATCAGAATAAAATCTGAAGGTGGTACAGAACAATTTAGTGAGTTCAAGAAAATTTTCTCAAAATCTCCATTAAAATTGTATTTTAAACAGTTTTCTTATAATTTTTCAAAAGTGTCAAATAGTAAAACTGTATCAGTTTTCTGAAAACTGAATGAGTGGGGGTTGTACAACATACAAAAACGAACTAGAGTAACATTCCATATTAACAGAATGAAGATAAAAACGCATGATCATCTCAATTGATGGATAAAAAGTATTTGACAAAATTCAACAGCCTTTAATGATAAAATAAAAAGAAAAACAGGAATAGGAAAACGTTCTTAAAATAATAAGGCCACATATGAGAAACCCACAAGCTAACATTATACTAAATGTTTAAAACTGAAAACATTTTCTCTAAGATTGGCACAAGACAAGGATGCCTGGTTTTATCATTTCTATTCAACAAAGTACTGGAATTTCTAACCAGAGCAATTATGCAAGACTAGAGGCCCTGTGTCGAATTCCTGCACAGGTGGCTGCCAATCAGGGCAGATTGGGGCTGTTTGGCCCAGTTCCAATTGGAGACAATCTGGGCCAGCTGGCAGAGGGGTGGGGCCACAGGAGGTTGGCTGTGAGAGTGCACTGACCACCAGGGGCACCTCCTGCATTGAGTATCTGTCCCCTAGTGATCAGTGTGTATCATAGCAACCAATTGACCAGTTGTAAAGTCACTTAGGCTTTTATATATATAGATACTAGAGGCCCAGTGCATGAAATTTGTACATGGGGGTGTCCCTCAGCTGGCCTGCACCCTCTTTAATCCAGGACCCCTTGGGGTATGTCCAACTGCTGGTTTAGACCCACCCCCACAGTTGGACATACCTCTCATAGTCCAGGACTGCTGGCTCCTAACCATTCTCCTGTCCACCTGCCTCATTGCCCCCTAACTGCCCTACCCTACTGGACTGAGCACTCCAAACTGCCCCCATCGCTGGCCTGATTGCTCCTTAACTGACCTCCCCTGCCAACCTAATCACCCCAAACTTCTCCCCTGCTGGCCTGATCACCCTCTAACTTCCCACTGCCAACCTGATTGCCCCCTAACTGACCCCCTTCTGGCCTTATTGCCCCTAACTGCCCTCCTCTGATGGCCTGATCATGCCCTAACTGACCTCCCCTGCTGACCTGATTTTCCCCTAACTGGTGACCTGGGCAAGAGGCCTGTGGTGGTTTGCAGGCCAGCCACACCCCTTACGAACCCAAGCACAGGCCCTGGTATCTGGGATTTATTTTATGTTCTACAATTGAGACTTTGTAGCCTGGAGTGGAGCCAAGACTTATGCTTGCTCTGTGGTGGCAGCCATTTCTGTTGGGACATTTACCTTCTATAATTGAAACATTGTAGCCTGGAGTGGAGGCCTAGGCCAGCCAGAGCTGCAGAAGCTTGGCTTCCTCCATCGCCCAGGCAACCCTAGCCTCAGCTCCATGGATGCTGCCATTTCTGCTGGGATTATGTATCTTCTATAATTGAAACTTTTTAGTATTGAGTGGAGGCCTAGGCCGGCAAGGGCAGGCAAAAGCTTGGCTTTCTCTGTTGCCAGAGAAACCCAAGCCTCCCTCCTGGTCTCAGTGACCACAGTCATCTTGGTTGGGGTTATTTGCTCCTGATTGGTTTGTGGGCATGGCTTGTGGGCATGGTTTGATCGGAGGTATGGTCAATTTGCATATTACTCTTTTATTAGATAGGACTAGTGACCCAGTGCACAGAATTTGTGCATGGTGGGGGGTTCCTTCAGCCTAACCTGTCCCCTCTCACAGATTGGGAGCCCTCAGGAGATGTTCTACCACAGTCTGGCCAGCCTCTGTGGGAGGTGACCGGGCTGATCAAGGGAAGGTACGAGCTCCATTACCCTGCTGCTGCAGCCACCGCCAGCCACTGCAACTGCCAAGGTGTTTTCACCAACATGGACTCTAATCCCTTCACTGTGAAAAAATGACAACTTACTCCAGTCATTTTCAAGATGTGTTTTTCATAGGATATGACATTTCTTTCTTTTTTTTTTTATTCTCACCTGAGGATATGTTTCCATTGATTTTTAGAGAGTGTGGAAGAGAGAGGGAGAGAAAGAGAGAAAGATCAGTGTGAGAGGGGCACTTTGATTGGTTGCCTCCTGCATGACCCCTGACCTGGGTGCCAGACAGGGAGAAGCCTGTAACCTAGGTATATGCCCTTGATCAGAATCGAACCCGGACCCTATGGTCAGCTGGTTGAGGCTCAATCAATTGAGCCAAACCAGCTAGGGCAGGATGTGACATTTGTTGGCCCATCCAGCAGCGGACCTTTGTTTTTGTCCTCCAGGGGTGTGGTGGAAAAATCCTAGATCACTTTCTTGGATTCTTATAACCCAAGTTACCAAGAACACTGCAAGTGGTGGTATACAGGAGCTTAGCCAATGAGTAGTCAGAAAAGGTGTTTATGCTGGAACTGGTTTGACTCAGTGGATAGACTGCGGGCCTACAGACTGAAGGGTCCCAGGTTTGATTCCTGTTAAGGGCATGTACCTTATTTGAAGTCACATCCTAGGCGGGGAGTGTGCAGGAGGCAGCTAATCAATGTTTCTCCCTCACTGAGGTTTCCAACTGTCTATCCTTCTCCCCCCTTCTCTGTAAAATATATATATATATATATATATTTTAATGGTGTTTCTTCTGCAGCTCATGCGGCCCCTGAGTTGTATCTACTGGGCTAGGGGAGTGTCCCTACCACCCGGTGATGGCTACTGGGGTCTCTGCACACCCCAGAGACTGGCAGTCAGACCCCTGTCATGGGCACTGGGCTGGGGGGCATGCAAGGACCCCTGGGCTGCGTGCAGTGGCAGCCACCGGAGTCTATGCATGCTCCAGAGGCCAGGAGCCAGCGCCCCCAATAATGGGCGCTGGGCTGAGGGCATGGACCCGAACCGCTGCTTGGCACCTGAGCACACGCAAGCGGCTAGGGTGGGAGGGCTCGAACATCCCCAACTCTGAATGCCCTGGAGGCCAGCAGCCAGCCCCATAATAGGCAATGGGCTGGGGGCATACAGGGACCCCTGGGCTGCACACGGCAGTGACCGCGAGGGTTACTGCATGCTCCAGAGGCCAGCAGCCAGCTCCCTGTTGTGGGCGCTGGGCTGGGGGTATAGACCCAAGTAACTGCTTAGCACCAGAGTACACACAAGTGGCTGGGGGTGGGATGGGAACATCCCTGTCTCCAAATGCCCCAGAAGCCAGCAGCCAGCCTCATAGTGGCTGCCCTGCTGGGGGTGTGGACCCAAACTGCCACTTGGAACCAGAGCATGTGCAAGCATCTAGAGGTGGGGCGGTAACATCCCCACGTCGCCCACCTGGCAACCAGATGCTTGGCTGCTGCACCCATAGTCCTGCAGTGGCCGGGAGTGTTCTGAGACCACTGCCACTCAGGGCCTAAGTGTGGGCCTACAGGCTAGAAGCAGCCTGGGTCCCAAGTATGTTTCTGGGACCCAGGCCACTCAGCACCTGTATATGCAAATTAACAGCCATAATTGTTGACCTAATTTGCATACTCACTCCTGATTGGGCAGTGGGCGTGACTTGTGGGTGTAGTGGAGGTAAGGTGAATTTGCATGTTTCTCTTTTATTAGATAGGATATATTAAAAGGACACTTTTAAATAATGCACCAAAATTATGCCAATAATTTTTTACTTATTTTTTTCTAGAGAAAAACTTTTTGCTTGGCAATATAATTTTAATGTTATTTCTAAACAATTAAATTTTTAAATTGCATCTTTACTTTTGGTTTTAATTAGCTATAGTAGAAGAGACAAGTAGTCAAATTCTTTAAACTTACTAGAAGAATAACATTAGACTCAACAACCTGACTGTCAGCAATGAACATTCAAACCAAATGCAGTAAATAGTGATTATAAGAAGAATATGTGTGAATTTGAGAAGAATATGTGAATAGATAATAATTTTTCCACAGTATATGTACATGTGATTACTTTGTTCCCTATATTCCTCTGTTCTGGCTAAGGCCAATCCAAAAGGGAACAAGAGTAAATAAAATCCTAGATTGTTGGTGCTTAAGTTTATCAGAGTGACTGGAAAATTATTAGATGGCTTTGGACATATTATAGGTACAATAGAAATAATATTAGTGAACAGAGCAACTGTCTAAGATACAGTATAATTGACTTAATGAAGATTCTTAGTTTGTCTGAAGAGAACATTACAAAATAACTAATAGGAATAGTAATTATTGCAGTTATACTTTCAATAGAAAAAGCTTTTACTTTGACGAAATGGAGTTTTTTATCTGCTATACAGTCTAAATGATTGATTTTTCAAAAGGCTGCTTTAACTGTCAATAAAATAAACATTTCTCAGTATATGTCATTTTATATAATTAGGAATTACTTTTCTCTAATTTCATATTAACTTATAAAATGTAAATATCAGACTCAAGCTTAAAGACTGAGAAATGTTATTTTATGCTAATGATTTTTGGAAAATTATGCAAAACAATTTATTGAATGCTTACGCTATGCTCGATATATGCTACATCCGTTACCTATTTAATTGCTTTAATAGACATGAATTAATTCATCATTTTATTTATTCATTTTCTTTTAAATCTTTATTGTTGAAAGTATTATATGTCCCCCTTATTCCTCCACTGACCCCTTCTAGCTCTCCCCCGTCCCATGACCCAAGCCTTCACCACCCTACTATTTTAAAATTTATCTTTATTGTTGAAAGGATTGCAGATGAAACCTGAGCAACCTGGGTTATACAGAAGGTTGGCTGTAGAGAAGGTTGGTAACTTATTTCAGGTCACACGGGTAATAAGTGGCAAAAGCATACATATGTCCCTGACACCAGAGTATGGGAAATGGTACATTTAGTCATGTCTAAATATCACCAAACATACCACAGAATAAATGGTTTTGACTGGCAAAATAGCAAAATCACTCCATACTTTTTCCAAAACATTTATTATGATCTAAAGTGATAGGTCATAGATACTGCTCAATGATCACTTCCAAAAGCAAGTTTCCATGGCAACATTAAACCTGGCAAAGTTTTGACCTCTTTGCACTTGGTCTTCTCACACTCACCCTGTTCCTAGCACTGCCTTCGTGCTTCATCACTCCCAATTGCTAATGAGGAACACTGTTAAGGAAAATTTCTGTAAGGCTGACTTTTTGTCAACTTGTGAATTTCTTGGAGGCACATTAATTTCATCAAGTTTTTTTATATGTATGTGCTCTATGTACATTATATTACACATAATCAAATGAATTTTCATTTTTTTTGTTTCTAATATACTACCCTAATAAATTCTGAGTAGCAAGATTAAAGATGAAAGCCTAAGGAATCTTTTGCTAATCTTTCTCTTATTTCTACCTTTTTATTTCTTTACTAGTTGTAGGAACCCCTTTCATGTCCTGCATGGTGCAGGGTTCCAGTTCAGGGTTCGGGTTCTGGAGAAGGCTGCACACAAATGAAAAGATACTAGAAAAGTATGAATTTGGGAATATTGAAGGCCAGGCAGCCGCCCATCTCTAGTGGAAGGACTGTACCGCGCTCTGGCCTGGCTATCCCTTTTAATAAGACTATGGGATATGCCCACAGCCTTTAGGTAGGAAATTCAAATAACAGAAATATACATAAAACAAACAGAGGTGGAGGCTGCTTCAGTTAACAATGTTTAAGCTCTGACCTTTCAGACCAAATAAGGTTGTTTAAGAGCCTTCCAGGCTTCCTGTCTACATCTTTCTATTAGTGAAACAAGGATTGGTTTCTAGCAACTAGTGGCCTGGTGCACAAAATTCATGCATGGGGGAGGGTCCCTCAGCCCAGCCTGCACCTTCTCTAATCAGGGATCCCACAGGTATCGAGCCTAAACTGGCAGTCAGACATCCCTCTCACAATCCAGGACTCCTAGCTTCTAACCACTTACCTGCCTGCCAGCTTGTCTGAATACCCCTAATCACTCTGCCAGTCAAAACTTTGCCAGATTTAACTGTTGCCTGCTTGCCCCCAACTTCTCCCCCTTGTTGGAGTCTGGGTGTAAGCTGACAAAGTCCTTGTCTCTGAAGGGGCTGATAAAATCAGCCCCCAACCCACACAGTGTCCCCTGACTTGGTTGGATTGCAATTTCCAATTGTCAGCAAAATGCGAATGACCTTGTATTGTTTACCAGAATTTGTAACTATTTACTGAGATATGCTGTACTGAGAATTTGGATTCCTGCTTTATCTCCCTTAGAGATTAAGAGGAACAGAGAGTATATTCTTTCTGACTGACCTCCCAGTGTTTGTGCATAAAAGGTATCGCGCAGCTAATAAGGCTGCTGCAGTCTGTCAATGGCTTGCAGTCTTCCCGATCCCGCTTTCTTGTATTTCTTTTCTTAATTACTACCTCCCTGCCTCAGGCTGGTTCACCTGTCAGGCTGGAACTGACACCCCCTCGCTGGCCTGATCACCTCCAACTAGCCCCCTGCCAGCCTGACCACCCCCAACAGCCCCCTAGCTGGCCTGCTTGCTCCCAACCCCCCCCCCCCACCAGCATGCTTGCCTTCAACTGGCCCCCCCTGCAAGCCTGCTTGCCCCAAACTGCCCCCCCACTAGCCTTATCACCCTCCCCTCCTGGCCTGATTGCTCCTAACTGCCTCTGCCTCGACCCTGCCACCATGGCTTTGTCCAGAAGGATGTCTGGAAGGTATCCCAAAAGGTCTCCTGGTCTAATTAGCATATTATACTTTTATTATTATAAATTTTAACCTTGATTCTAACTCAATTTCTTTTCTATTATTTCCCTTTCGAAAGGCAATGTGGAAAAACAAAGTTATATGGATGATAAAGAAAATAGGTAAAAAAAAATAATAACAATATAATGCTGTAGCCACATCTGTTTTTATTCTATGTACTAGAGGCCCAGTGCATAAAATTTGTGCATGAGGGGTGTGTCCTTCAGCCCAGCCTGCACCCTCTCCAATCTGGAACCCCTTGAGGGATGTTTGACTGCCAGTTTAGGCCTGATCCCTCTCATAATCCAGGACTGTTGCCTTCTAACCACTCACCTACCTGGCTGCCTGATTGTCCCTAACCACTTCTGCCTGCCAGCCTAATTACCTCCTAAACACGCCCTTGCCAGCCTGATCGATGCCTAATTGTTCCCCTGCTGGCCTGATTGCCCCTAACTTCCCTACTCTGCCAGCCTGGTCACCCCTAACTGCCCACCCCTGTAGGCCTGGTCTCCCCTAACTATCTTCCCCTGCAAGCCTGGTCACCCCAACTGTCCTTCCCTACGGGCCTGCTTGCCCACAATTGCCCTCCCCTGCAGGCCTGGTCTCCCACAATTGCCCTTTCATGTCAACTATCTTGTGGTGGCCATCTTGTGTCCACATGGGGGTGGCCATCTTGTGTGTTAGAGTGATGGTAAATTTGCATATTACCTCTTCCTTAGATAGAATAATATAGCTCATATCCCACTCTTTTTAAGCTCCTAACTTTTGCAATTAAATGTACACAATTGGCCTTTGAACCACATAGGGGTTTGGAGTGCAGATCCTCTGCCCAGAGAAAAATAAGAGAGAGGAAAAGGGAGGTGGGTGAGAGGGGAGGAGGAAAGCAGAGAGGAGAAGAATGGGCTGACTATAGCTCAAAATCTATCACATGGAAAATTATTAATGGGCTTTGTAAAGCCAAATGTCTGCAAAGTAATCAGAAGGTTTCAGAAGATACTAATGCTATGACTGTGGTGATATCTGAAGCCAAGCATAGAGTGGGGGTGGACAGGTTGACTTTTCCTTCCCAGTACATTTTATTACTGTGGTATCAATTAGATCATGGCTTGCCATTTTGAAATTTTTCTTTTCTTGTTAATAGGTTTGGCATCCAGTATATTCTCTGTATTTTCTTCTTTGGAGCAGCTTTCTATACCTTCTATGCTAAGCATAGATCAGTGGTTTCCAACCTCTTATTGGCCATGCCCCATCTAAAGCACCTCTACAATTCTGATGCTTCTCCTGTGACATATAATTCTTATTATTAAAAAAGTGAACTCCGATTCACATGGAAGAAGTATAAAATGCCATTAATTAGGTCTAAACAAGCTTCCAAAGAAAATGGCATACATGAAAGAGAAAAATAAAAGAATAAAAGGTCACTTGAAGTATTGAGGAAGAAATCACTAAGAAATTGTTTAAAAAATAATAATAAAAGATTTGGAAGATGGCGACTGGCAGGAAGGTAGGGAGGGAGAGAGTGTGAGAGTGAAGGAACCACAGAGGAGAGTGTAGACATGTGGTGTGTGTGTGTGTGTGTGTGTGTGTGTGTGGTGTGTGTATGAGCAAGGACAGTTAGATTCTGCAGATACTCCATGGGGCTGCCAAACTGGGCAGTCTTAGATGGTGAACCCCACGCACAAAGCAGAGACTTCTGGGTGGCCACTGCAGACCCAGAAACCATGCCATCTTCAGAAACAGAGATGCTTGAGAGTAGGATCCTGGCCTCAGCAGCACCCAGTTGTTTCTCAGATAAAACAGGACCCTGCAGCCACTGGGGACAGAGAACTGCGACCACAGCTTCAGACCAACAGACAACAAGAATCCAGACTTCCTGACAACAGATTTCTATGAGTCAAAGAGCCTGTCCCCGTCCCTGTAGGATCACGAATAGTGCCATAGTAACTGATATACCTGCCCCTGCTCGGGCCAAAGCACACATATGGGAATTTGAGCATGGGTGCCCACAAGGACCACAGTGCCCCTACAGGAATTTGAGCCTGCACATGCACAAAACTGGAATCTGCTCCCCGCAATGCAATTGGGCAACCAAATCTGAAACCCACACAGTGCAACGTGACTTCAATTCTAGGCAAGCGCACACGGAAGTCTGTTTTCCACAGCGTGGGCACGCCACAGTGCTACTGTGCAACCCAGTCCCCCATGGTGACTGGGACCCAGATTCTCTCCACAAGAGGCAGCACTGAGCACCACTGACTTGACTCTGTTTCTTATCATGTGCACCTGGGATCCCTGACTCACAGCACATTCACACTAAGAGCCAGTGACTCTAATTCTTGGTGCATGTGCACACAGGAACCCTGATTCTCAGTGAGAAACCACATGAGGCAACAGAGACTCTGATACTCAATTCTTGGTGCAGACACAGGGAAACTCTAACTCCTGGCACAAGCTAGGGGACTCATTTTCAGCACACGCCAACAGTGCAGTGCGGCAGGGCCCATGATTCTAGGTGCGCACATGAGACCACACTGAATGCTGGTAACACTGACCCTGGCCTGGTCCCACCAACCCACAGCAGCTACATGTCCTAGTGTCAGAGCACTTTAATGACATTTGGATGCTGTCAGGATCCCATGGCACATGACACAGGTCCACACAACTTGAAGTTTGAACCTTCTGGTGATAGTCAGAATGGGGAGATGGCACAATCCCCAGAGGAACAAAAATGAGGAGTTGCCAAGACAGGAAATTAGTGAAATTGAAGCATGCAATATGACCAAAAAATAATTCAGAGTAATAGTCATGGAATTCATACATTGGATGGATGAGAAAATCAACAACCTATGCAAGAATCAGGAAGAAATGAAAAGTAATATAGTTACAATAAAAAACACCATGAAAATTTTCAACAATAGACTAGAAGAAGCAGAGAACCAAATTAGTGAGTTAGAAGATCTGGTACAGAAACAAACCCAAACTGAACAGCAACTGGAGAAAAAAAAGTAAAAAGCAGGAGGAAAGCCTAAAGGAGCTTTGGGACAACATGAAATGAAATAACATATCTATAATAGGGCTGCCAGAAGGACAAGAAGAGCAGCAAGGATTAGAAAATCTATTTGAAGAAATAAAGACAGAAAACTTCCTGGATATGGGGAATAAAAAAGTTATGCAAGCACAGAAAGTCCCAAACAGGATCAATCCCAAAAGAACCACACCAAGACACGTGAAAATTTCAATGGCAAATATTAACGACAAAGAGAGAATCTTAAAGGCAGTAAGAGAGAGACAGAGGAATACCTACAAAGGATCCCCCATCAGATTATCAAATGATTTCTCAACAGAAACACATTAAGCTACAAGGGAATGGAAGGAGGTATACAAAGTGTTGCAACGCAAAGGACTGAATCTGAGAATACTCATCCAGCAAGACTATCAATCAAAGTT
Source organism: Antrozous pallidus (assembly GCA_027563665.1). Lineage (NCBI taxonomy): Eukaryota > Metazoa > Chordata > Mammalia > Chiroptera > Vespertilionidae > Antrozous > Antrozous pallidus. The sequence continues at coordinate 115,269,691 of CM050509.1, forward strand.
GAAGGGGAAATCAGGAGCTTCGCAGACAAAAATAGGCTAAGGACGTTTACCACCACCAGACCAGCAATGTAAGAAATGCTAAAGGAAATGTAAAATAAGACATAAAAAGGTAAGAAGGAACACAGGCACAAAAATACATATGACAACAAACAAGTATCTTTCAGTAATAACTTTCAACATAAACAGAGTAAATGCTCTAATCAAAAGACATCGAGTGGCTGAATGGATAAAAAATAAAACATATATATATATATATATATATATATATATATATATATATGCTGTCTACAAAATACCCACCTCAGAACAAGGGAATCACACAGATTGAAAGAAAAGGGATGGAAAAATATCTTTCAGGCAAATGAAAAAGAAAAAAAAAGCTGGGATAGCAACACTTACCTGACAAAATAGACCTGAAAGTGAAGGCCATAACAAGAGATAAAGAAGGAATCGATACATCAGCAGGATATAACCCTGATAAACATATATGCACCCAAATACACAACAAAACACCTGGAAGATATCAAGGGAGAGATCAACAACAATACAATCATAGTAGGGGAATTTAATACACCACTGACATCATTGGATATATCCTCTAAACAAACAACCAGCAAATATACAGCAATCCTAAATGACTCACTATATCAGATTGACTTAACTGACATCTTCAGAACATTGCATCCCAAAGCCATGGAATATACATTCTTCTCAAGTGCACATGGGACATTTTCAAAAACAGACCACATATTGGGTCACAAACAAAGTCTCCCCAAATTCAAGAATATTGAAATCATACCAAACATCTTCTCAGACCACAATGCCACAAAATTAGAAATAAACTACAACAAAAACAATCCAAACATCTCAAACACTTGGGAGCTGAATAACATGCTATTAAATAATGACTGGGTTACCAATGAGATCAAAGAAGAAATTAAAAGCATCCTGTAAATTAATGACAACAAAAACACAACAATCCAAAATCTATGGGACACAATGAAAGCAGTCCTGAGAGGGAAGTTCATAACTCTACAGGACTACTTCAAAAAGCAAGAAAAAAATGGTAATAAATAATTTAACTCTACAATTCAAAGAATTAGAAAGAGAGCGACAAGAAAAGCCCAGAGTGAGCAGAAGGAAGGAGAAATAAAGATCAGAACAGTAATAAATGACAGAGATAAAAAAAAACAGCAACAACAACAATACAAAGGGTCAATAAAACAAAGATCTGGTGCTTTGAAAGGATAAACAAGATTGATGAACCTTTAGCCAGGCTCACCAAGAAGTAAAGACAGAGGACTCAAATAAACAAAATCAGAAATGAGAGAGTCAAAATAACTACAGGCCCCACAGAAATACAAAGAATCATCACAAAATACTATGAACAACTGTATTCCAATAAACTACACAAACTGGAGGAAATGGACATATTCCTAGAAAAGTACAACCTTCCAAAACTCAATCAGGAAGATTCTAAAAATCTCAGTAGGCAAATAACTATGGATGAAATTGAAACAAACATCAGAAAGCTCCCAGAAAACAAAAACCCAGGATCAGATGGCTTCACAGAGGAGTTATACCAAACCTATCCTCCTCACATTATTCCAAAAAATTCAAGAGGAAGGAACACTTCCAAGCTCATTCCATGAAGCCAGCATCATCCTAATACCAAAACCAGATAAAGACAACACAATGAAAGAGAATTATAGACCAATATCCCTCAAGAACATAGATGCCAAAATCCTCAACAAAATTCTAGCAAATTGGATCTAGCAGTAAATTAGAAAGATCATACACCATGACCAAGTAAGATTTATCCCGAGGATGCAAGGATGGTACAATATCCGCAAATCAATAAATGCGATACATCACATAAACAAATTGAGAGATAAAAATCACATGATCATTTCAATTTATGCAGCAAAAGCATTTGACAAAATTCAACACACATTCTTAATAAAAACTCTCAGTGAGGTGGGAATAGAAGGATCATACCTTAACATAATAAAAGCCATATATGAAAACATACAGACAATGTCATATTCAATGGACAAAAACTAAAACCATTTTCCAAGAACAGGAACAAGACAGGGATGCCCACTTTCACCACTCCTGTTCAACATAGTACTGGAAGTACTATCGATTGTGATCAGACAAGAAGAAGAAATAAAAGGCATCCAGATTGGAAAAGAAGTACAACTGACATTATTCGCAGATGACATGATATTGTACATAGAAAACTCTAAAGACCCCATCAAAAAATTATTAGACTTAATAAATGAATTTTGCAATGTAGTAGGATACAAAATAATGCCAAGAAATATATGGCATTTTTTACACCAATAGTGAACTTATAGAAAGAGAGACTAAGAAAGCAATCCCATTTACTATTGTACCAAAAAAATTAAGATACCCAGGAATAAACTTAACTATGGAAGTAAAAGAGCTATATGAGAAAAAACTACAGGTCACTGAAAAAAGAGATAGAGTAAGACATAAACAGATGGAAGAACATACTGTGTTCATGGACTGGTATAATCAACTTCATCAAAATATCCATACTACCCAAAGCAATCTATAGATTCAATGTAATCCCCATTAAAATACCAATTACATATTTCACAGACCTACAACAAACTTTCCAAAAATTGAACTGGAATTAAAAAAGACTGAATAGCTGCAACAATCCTGAGAAAGAAGAACAAAGTAGGTGGGATCTCAATACTAGATATCAAGCTGTATTACATAGCCACTGTTCTTAAATTGCCCCTATTAAAAATAAGCCTGGTACTGGCACAAGAACAGACATATATACCAAGGAAATAGAATAGAGAACCCAGAAATTGACCCAAACCACTATGCCCAATTAATATTTGACAAAGAAGGCATGAACATAAAATGGAGTCAAAACAGTCTCTTCAACAAATAGTGTTGGGAAAATTGGATAGATACATGCAAAAGAAATGAAACTAGATCACCAACTTACATCATATTCAAAAATAAACTCAAAATGGATACAGGACTTAAACATAAGTTGGGAAACATAAAAATACCAGAGAAATCCACAGGCAGAGAAATCTCAGACATATGCTGAAGGAACTTCTTCACTGATACTGCTCCTAGGGCAATGGAAACTAAATACAAAATAAATAAGTGGGACTAGATCAAAATAAAAAGCTTTTGCACAGCTAAAGAAACCATCAACAAAACAACAATAATGCCCACTGCATGGGAGAACATATTTGCCAATATCATCACCGAAAAGGGTTTAATCTCCAACATTTAAGGGAACTCATACAACTTAACAAAAAGAAGATAAACAATCGAATCAAAAAATGGCAAAGGATCTAAACAGACGCTTTTTGAAGGAGGACAGATGGAAGGCCAAGAGACTTATGAAAACATGCTCAAAGTCACTAATCATCGGAGAGATGCAAATCAAAACAATGCAGTATCATCTCACTCCTGTCAGAATGGCTATCATCAACAAATCAACAAACCACCAAAGGCAAGTGTTGGGGAGGATGTGTAGAGAACAGAACTCTTTTGCACTACTAGTGGGAATGCATACTGGTGCAGCCACTGTGGAGAACAGTATGGAGTTTCCTCAAAAATCTAAAAATGGGACTCCCATTTGACCCAGTGATCCCACTTCAAGGAATATATCCCAAGAAACTAGAAACACCAATCAGAAAAGATATATGCACCCCTATGTTCATAGTGGCATAATTTATCATAGCTAAGATTTGGAAACAGCCTAAGTGCCCATCAGCAGATGAGTGGATTAAAAAACTGTGGTACATCTACACAATGGAATACTACACTGTGGTAAAAAAAAAAAGAGTTCTTACCATTTGCAACAGCATGGATGGAACTGGAGAGCATTATGCAAAGTGAAATAAACCAGTCAGAGAAAGATAAATATCACATGATTTCACTCATTTGTGGAATATAAAGAATAACATAAACTGATTAACAAAAACAGATCCAGAGACAGAGAAGCATTTATCAGACTGCCCAACCTAAGAGGGATGATAGGGAAGGGTGGGGGAAAGAAGAAGAGATCAACCAAAGGACTTGTATGCATGAATATAAGCCTAACCAATGGACACGAACACCAGGGGGGGTGATGGCATGAGTGGGGGGAGCATTGGGAGGTGGTTAATAGAGGGATGAGGACATATATGTAATACCTTAATCAATAAAGAAAATTAAAATAATAATAATAATAATAATAATAATAATAATAATATGAAGTGATATGAAAAAAATAGCAAATAGTTTCAAAATATGTAATAGGAAACTGAAATGCATAAATATGTCACAATATATATTTATATACCATATATGGGGCCCCTGAAACCATAAGAACTACAAAAAATACACTGTTGATAACTAATTCTTGAATTTCCCCCATTAAAAATAAAAATGCCCTTCTGTGAGGCAGTGCCCCACATTGGGAACCACTGGTATAGACCCTTCCCTAATACATTCTTTATTGAGAAAAACAGGGATGAGAGGCTAGTACTGAAACACCAGGGCACACAAGATTGCCACTAGGTGCATGTTTTCTACACCACTAACTTGTATCCCTTCACCTGCATTATAATAATTTCCTCAGCAGGATCCAAACACCACGGGGCATTTAATGCTCTTTGAAATGTGGTAATATATTCCTTTATTGTAATATATTCCTGTATTGTTCTTCTATACTTTTTATAAACATCACTCTCTGAAAAAACTTATAAGCGTAACCTTTACAGCCACTTGCAAGCAAACAATTCTGTTGAGAGACCACCTAGGTAATCTGTATAAATGAATGCTTTATTAGACAACATGAAAACTTCATACATACTAAAGATTTTAACCTATTGTTCATGTACCAAATGTAGATATGTTTTTAATTATACACTAGAGGCCCAGTGCATGAAATTCATGCATGGAGAGGATCCCTAGTCCTGGCTGGCGATCAGGGCTGATCAAGTTCCCCACCTCCTCATCTCTTCCTTCCCTTGGTCCCTCAGCACCTTCCCTTGGTCCCTTAGCCCCAGCCACTGCTGGTCACCTGCCACGTTCCATGCAACCGCCTGGTGGCAGCGCACATCATAGGGAGTGATCGAACTCCCAGTGTCCTGGTTGAATTCCCAAGGGAACAATTTGCATATTAGCCTTTTATTATATAGGAGTATAGTTATATAAACAGAGATTTTCATAGGTTCTGGTTCATAAATTGGTATAACTACTTGAAGCTATCATAATTTTAAACATGAACTCCCTTAATTGAACATTTCTAGGAATTTGTCACACCAATAAATTCAAATAAATGGCCAAGAGACTATAGTACTAAACATAAAATGTGTGCCTCAAAGCTTTGATTATTTAGAAAGGTAATGACCGAAATGGAAAACCAAATTTCTCTCTGGGTCATTTATTAGAAAGGGGAAATGTAAATTACATTTTCATTAATTGTCTTCATGTATTTGGGTTAATGTGATAGTTAATATTTTATTAATGGTTTGGTTACCTTTGAATACACCACGTTTCCAAGAGCTTATGTGTAGAACATATGGAATTACACTACCAGGTTGTATGGTGATGTTTTGCTGTCCCCACACTATGGGAACATTTGAAGATACCTGGAAAACAGTTCAAAATCAAAAACTATATGTCAATATTTACATGAAATCAATGTAACAAGCTAAAGCATATAAGAAAATTAAATATAATTTAAATACTTCCATTAAAACTGTTTACTTTTCAATAAAAGGCAAGCCCCCAAACTGCTACATACAGTAGAAGAAAAATCTGAAATAATAGAATGAAGAAGGTTCTTGCAAAAAGAGCGATGTTTATTTTCTGTTGCTACTTGTAGCAAGATCATTGATGCTTAGACAATCTGAGTATCTTTTATAGACAATGCTCCATTTTCTCTATGTAATTTTAATGTACAAATGATGAACTATTTCAATTAATTTCTACATCAATATTAACAAAGTATAAAAAGGATATCTAAGCAACATTTGACCACAACTTTGGTTAAACCCAACTTTCAGCCTACTTAGTATTTATATCTCGCCACCCCCACTGCCCAGGCAAACACTAATCTATTTTATGCCTCTATAAATTTGCATATTATGGACAATCCATAGGAAAGAAATCATATAATATGTGGTCCTTTGTGACTGTCTTTTTTCTCTTAGCATAATATTTGCAAGGTTCATTTACATTGTGACATATATCAATAGATAATTTTTTATGGATGAATAATATTGAATTACGTACATGATATGAAACATTTTGTATATCTATTCATAAGTTGATGAAAGTTTGGGCTGTTTCCATTTTTGTCTAATTGGAACAATGCTGTTATGAAAACATATACAAGTTTTTGAGTAGACATAGATTTTCATTTCTCATGGGCATACAACTTGGAGTGGAATTGCTCAGGCAAGTGATAACTCAATAGTTAACCTTTTAAGTTACTGTTTTCCAAAACTGTTTCCAAAATGGCTGCAATTTTTGACTAGCAATGTGTGATGGTTTCTATTCTTCTACATCTGTCAGTTTTTATTCTCTGTCATTTTGATTATAGTCATCCTAATGAGTGCAAAGTGGCATCTTATTGTGATTTTAATTTTTATTTCCCTAATGACTAGTAATGTGAAATATCTTTTTACCTACCTATTGTTCATTTGCATCTCCTCTTTGGAGAAAAGTCTGTTCAAATTATTTGTGCATTTTAAAAACTGCGTTGTCATTTTACTTTTGTGCTGTTATATATCTTTACATATTCCAGAAATGAGGCCTTTCTCAGATAGATGGTTTGTAGATATTTTCTCTCATTTACTGGTTGGATTTTTCAATTTCTTCAAGATAATATTTGTGTTTTATATAAGGTGCTATAGCCATTTTCTAACATTCTAATTTTGAAGTCCAATTTATTTATTGTTTTGTCACTTGTGTTTTTGGTGTAATATCTAAAAAGTAATTGCCTACTTGAAGGTCATGAATATTTGCTGGTATATTTTATTCTATGACTTTTAGTTATATTTACTAAATTTTGGTCTATAATCCATTTTGAGTTTACTTTTGTACATGGTATGAGTTAAGGGTCCAAATTAAGTCTAATGTGTGTGACTATTCAGTTGTCTCAGCACCATTTTAAAGAAAAACGCCATTCTGTTTCATTGAATTCTCTTAGTATCTGTCAAAAATCCAATTAACCATTATTTTAAGGGTTTATTTCTGGACATTCTATTCTATTCCAACTATCTATATGTCTACTTTATGTCAGTACCACATAATCCTTACTATTATAGTTTTGTAGTTAACTGCTTGTATGTTTTAAAATCAAGAAGTATGAGTCACCTAATATTTTCTTATTTCACAAGAATGCTTTGTCTATTCTGTGTCCATTGTATTTCTATATGAATTTTAGTATTATTCTGTCAAATTCTGCAAGAATGTCAGTTGGGATTTTGATATGCTATTGAATATGTAAATCAATTTAGATAATATTGCCATCATAACAATATTAAGTTTTCTGATCCATGAGTATAGGATATATATTTCTATTTATTGGAAATATTTTTAATTTCATTCCATAATATTTTGTAGTTTTCAGTACATATCTTGCCCTTCTTTTGTTAGGCTTATTCCTAAGCATTTTATTAATTTTGATGTTATTGTAAATGATTTTTAATTTCAGTTGGTCAACAGTATAGAAGCATGGAACAGACTGTGGATTCTCAGAGGGAAGGCAGGGAGTGGAGTGGGTGGGTAGGAAGAGATCAACCAAAGAACTGGTATACATATATGCATAACCCATGGACACAGACAATTGGGTGATAAAAGCCTGGAGTGGGGTGGGGTCAGGGGTGAGGGTGGGCTAGATGGTATCATGGGAAAAAAGGGGAAATATGTAGTACTTTAAACAATAAAGATTTAAAACATTTTTTACTTTAGATTATTCACTGCTAATTTATAGAAACTGTTTTTATTATATTTGATATTATATCCTATAAATCTTCTAAACTCATGTATTAGTTTCGATAGCATAATTAGTAAATTTCTTATAATTTTCTATTTAACACTGAGAGCCAGATTATCATGATCTCTGAACGCATAATAATCTGGCTACTTAGTTACTTATGTATAAGGGAAAGCTTGCAAATATTGATATGTCAAGGGACCAGGAGATAGTGGCCCCCTGCCTCTGGCTAGTAAGTGCTCTGCTTCTTCTAACTACCCACAATGCAGTTATTATACATGGAAAGAACTTATTTTAAAATCCCAACTCTGTGGTCAGTCTACACTGAGTGGCCAGATAATTATGCATTCAGAGATAATAATATGGCCACAAAGTGTATAAGATCGTGATAGCTACAAGCAGATATTGTATTATTTCTTCCTTTTCTATGTAGATGCCTCTTATTTCTTGTTCTTAACTAATTGCACTAGGTACGACCTTCTAGCACAATGTTCAATAGAAGGTACAAGACTAGAAATCCTTACCTTGTTCCTGACCATAGGGAAAAAATAATTGCTTGAATACTTTTTCATTAAGTACAATGTTATTTGTGGGACTTTCATAGATGCCCTTTAGCATGTCTCAAGCACACAGAATATTTTCCAGAACAGACCATATCATAAGACATACTAGTAAATAAAGCCTCAACAAATTGTATCATACACATACATGTTTTAACAATAATGGAACTAGATTAGAAATTAGAAATGGGAAAGAATTTGAGAAATCCTTAATAGATGGAATTTTAGACAACATAGTCCTAAATAACATGTCAAAGGAGAAATCCTAAGGGAAATTAGAAAATATTTTGATCCCACTTAGTGGATAATTCCTTTCTTTTATTGTATTTCTCAACTCCATAATTTATTTTTTATAATTCTATATATTTCTTGATATTATCTATTTATTGAAACTTTGTATTAATTCATAAGACAAGATTCCTTTAGTTCACTGAACATCTTTACAAAGGTTTGTTTAAAGTACTGGTATTTGTCTACTTAGCCAACATGTGGGCCCCTTCAAAGATAGCTTCTAGTGACTGCTTATTTTCCTGTGTGTGTGTGGGGGGGTATACTTCCCTATTTTTTTCCTTTTTCTTTGCCTCATAAATTTTATTGTTTTTGTTTTTAAAATGTGCATTTTATATAAGGTACTGTAGCCATTTTCTAAATCAGATCACTGTTCCCCTATGTTTTGTTCTTTGTTGATTTAGTGACTTTTCTGAACTAATACTGTGTTTCAGCATTCCAGTGGTATGTCCCACTGCAGTCCTTGCTTAATTAGCTTCATGGTCAGCAATAATTTGTCACATGTTTCTTTAAATGCTTGGAAACAATACATCATCTGCCCTTTGTCAAGGAGCACTGTATATGTGTTGAAGCACACTTTGAGCACTCAGTTATTTAAAACTGCATTAAACTTAATTTCTAGCTTACACAGTGGCTCTATGTCAGCCAGAAATGGAAAAAAAAATAGGATCCTCTCAGGTCTTTCCTGGGCAAGTGCACAACTCTGCACACGGATGTGGCCTGCATGTTCCCCAGGAATATGTGAAGCTTTTAAATCTTTTAGATCTTCCTTTCAAGTTGTTGGCCACAACTGTTATTGCAACCTTAGGCAACTGCAATGTCAGACAATAACTGTTGAATAGTTTGAAAAATGTCCTGAGGATATGAATATAAAAATATTAGGAAGACCTGAAACATATAATAAATATTATTAATACTTTCGTGAAATATAATTTAATTAATTTACTAGGTGGTATCTTTAATTAAAGAAAGAGCTTCACTAAAAATTTACACTCTATAAGTAAAATAACCATGTTCTTCAGTTTTATTTGTAGATTAAAATGATAGAAACATAAACTTTAATTATTAATATTTGTAAGAATTTTTATGAATAGAATTCTACATTTAATTAGATATAGTTAATCTAACATAATTATTAGTTTTAAAAGCCTACATTTTAAAAAATGCATTCATTCTGAAGAATGAAATATTAAAAACACATAGACATTAACTCTACCATAACAACAAAATAAAATAAGCAATGTTATGAAATTACAGATTTTTCTTTAACCTGTTTTCCCAAAATACTTAACACAGGTTTCCTTGCTGACTAGCAAGTTCTGGAAGAGGAAAAGGAGAGCTGGAAAAATATTTTTTCCTTATATTTAGTAAATCTAAGTTATCATGATATTTCCTTCTTTCTTTCCTAGACTTGATTTTTTTAAAGTTTTTTTAATTGATTTCAGAGAGATGAAAGAGGATGGGGAAAGAAATAGAAACACCAATGATGAGAGAGAATCATGGATCAGCTGCCTCCTGCATACCCCCTACTGGAAATCATGGCTGCAACCCAGGCATGTGCCCTGACCTGGAATCAAACCAGTGACATCTTGGTTCATGGGTTGATGCTCAACCTCTGAGCCACACTAGTCAAGCTCCTTCCCTTCTTTTTATATTTATTTATTTGTTTGTTTGTTTGTTTGTTTTTTAAATCTTTATTGTTGAAAGTATTACATCTATCCACTTTTTTCTCCCAATGATCCCGTAGAACCTGCCCCTTCCCCACAACCCTATCCCAAGTCTCCACCACCCCATGTCTGTGTCCATGGGTGATTTGTATATGCATACAAGTTCTTTGGTTGATTTCTTCCCACATACCCACACCCACACACTCCCTCTTTCCCTCTGTGATTAGACAGTCTATTCCATGCTTCTATATCTCTGGATCTTTTTGTTCATCAGTTTATTTTGTTCTGACTGGCTTATTTCACTTAGCATAATACACTGAGTGGTCATATTATTATGATCTCTGAACACATAATAATTGGGCCACTCAGTGTGTGTGTGTGTGTGTGTGTGTGTGTGTGTGTGTGTGTGTAGACCCAGTGCATGAATTCATGTATGGATGGGATCTGGTCAGCCTGGCAAAGGGGAAAGGACATGGGTGGTTGGCCGGCCTGCCTACTGGTCGAAATCCTGGTTGAGGGGACAATTTGCATATTAGCCTTTTATTATATAGGTTTAAACTGAGTTGCCAGATTATTATGCATTCAAAGATCATAATATTCTGGCCATTCAGTGTACTCGCCAGGTGCCAGTTGGCTGTGCAGAGGCACTTCCCCAAAGGGGGGAGAAACAAAGAGATGTGTGATGATCACAGGTCGCTCTGAGGAGGGAAGGATAAAAGGGGCCCTATGCTCTGATTTAAGCTTAGTTGGAGACTCCAGAGTGAGAGGAGCAGTTTTAAGGTTGTGTATATTGGCTAATTTGGAGGATCCAAATTAGAAGTGGTAGTGGCAAGGTTTGTCCTGAGTATGCTTCCCTGCTGGGGCTCGGAGGTTGCCCTTCCTTCCTTTTCAAATGTCATCCATTTATATTTCTATATGTTCATTAAACAAAACTTCCTTAAAAACTATTATGTGTTTGATACTATAATTTATGCTAGCTTTAAAATATGGACAAGAGAGGCATACCCATTTGTCACAATCTATAAAATGGTGGAGAACAATAAACAGGTAAGAGTAATATGATGTATGCTTGATGGTGGAACAGATATAAAAATTTTGTGAAAGTACATGAAATGGATCTACTCAGGTTTATGGGAATAGGTAAGGATTTTTAGAAAAAGTGGCATCTAGGATTTGCTCCAGACAATGAAAAGGAGATACACAAACACAGAGAAATTGGAGATATGAAGTTGGAGTGAGATTTCTAGCTGGTAGCAAAAGGAAATATTGTATACAAAGGCCTAAGTATAGCTGCAGCCAAAACTGGCAAGAGATGAACCTGAGCAGATAAGCATTTGAAGGATGGTAAATGCCACTTTGAGAAGTATGCACTCCATCTTGAAGTTAAGAAAAGTTTTAGCAGGGGAGTGACAAAATGAGATTTTCATTCATAATATTCCCTCCATTTTCAATCCAGCAAGAAAGGAAGAAGAAAACCAAATCACATATTTTTCAAGGTCATAAAAAAACAGAAGGTGAACTCAGAGATTTTCTAAACTTGGCAGTATTCTATAAAACTGAATTCAGGCAACTGTGATGGATAGCTATTTGAAGCTTCTTGTAAGGATTATATTGGGCACTCAACAATTTGTAGATAAATATGTGAGTGGGAAGTGGAAAGTTGCATTTTAGGATTGGTTGAAATAAATCAAGCAAAGGGGGCTAAGTGCAAAACTTTATAAAAATAAAGATGTAAACAATTATGTATTTCTTCACATTCCCACTATTACTCACACTAGTAAATGATAAAATACACTTCTATAAGTCTATTATTTTTATTGATTTCAGAGAGGAAAGGAGAGGGAGAGAGAGATATAAAGATCAACGATGAAAGAAAATCATTGACTGGCTTCCTCCGGCACCTGCAACCTGAGCTTATGCCCTGGGCGGGAATTGAACCATAGACCTCCTGGTTCATAGGTCGATGCTCACCCACTGAGCAATGCCAGCCTGGCTAGCATACACTTTTGAAATGTTGTGCTGATAGGTTTCACATTAAAATTTCAAAAGCTGTTTAAGAATTCTTTTTAAAATACCTTTTCTTACCATGTACCATTTCTTCAAGTGAAAATACACATGACATAAATAAGTAGATTTAATATGTCTTATGATTATATATTAACACGTAGAAATAAAATTTGTTTGGTATTAATTCAGCTTTATAATTTCAATAACATTTAATAGCTGTTAGACTAATATAAAGTAGAATTCTAAGCATTCTTTGTGTGTCATTGCTTCACCTAGTTAAATAAAATTAAATATTTTTAAAATTTCATATAATTCTATTACTCATTATGAAAATACTTTTATACCAAAAGAAGTCTTACCTTAAATGTTATGATGTTCTTTGTATGATTGGGCACCATTATGGTTCTATCTTCTGGGATCCCCACCTGACAGTGTGCAATGATGCATTCCAAGGCCACGGGTCTTCTACCAATCCCTTTCATGGCAAAGATATGCTCCATACCATCTATTTTATTTTGTACAATAAGTTTTCCCTGTGACAAATCAAGCAAATTTTAGCTCCCTAGGAGTCATATTTGGATGCCAAACAGCCTCTACTATCCTATTACTCTATAGTCTGATAAATAAAATGAGTATTCAAGGAGGTCAGCCATAGTCTTGCAGTTTATGTACAAATACCTCTACTGAACGAGTAAGATGAAATACCTGTGAAAACCTCATTATTTCTCTTTACTTTCTCTAAATACAGAGTTTATATAGGTATATATGTAAGAGAATACCTATATAGTTTATATAGGTATTCTCTTACATAACAAATATGTACATGCTTACATCCTTGTCAAAGAAATATGTCTTCAGAAAATAATTTCTAAAATACCAACTTGCTTAATGAATAAAAACAATGATTTTACTTTATTTAGTGTGTTATGTAAAAGTAATATAGGCATAAGAATTGGCAGGCAATGGCATTGGACTTTTCAGAATGTTTATGCCTCAAGTTGAAATAATTATTCAGGCAGAGTGAACTCTAATGATCACATTCATACAAATATACCTTTTCTGCAAAAAGATTTACTGTAAACTATATAGGTTAATATCATACACTGTTTTATTGACACATTAATACTAGGTAAAAATTATAAATGAGTTCATACCATAACCTCACATTCCAAATGCGGTTTGAATGTGAGAGGATATTGTGCTGTTTCACCTGATTTGACAGAGAATTCAGGAGGTCCATAAAAACATTCTCCTTCTATAATCACATGACATCTCCAATCTTTCATTGTTTTATTCATCTAAAGCATGAAAAGGGTAGATAAATATCAGAAAGATGATATTTATAAAGTTGAATGACATATTAAATCTTGGTGCTTTTTATAAAATTATATATTTTAATTTTAACTCTTTCTTAAGAATCACCATTTGAAAGTCATATTTGTTAAGAACAACTATGAAAAATGTGAATATAAGGCACAAGAAGTCTTTTCATAGTTATTCTTAAGTATGTCCTTTCAATGTCATACAGGAGCATTGCCTAACAGGTTGATCCATCGATTATTTAATAGCTAAAGGAATATTCATTTGTTTGACTAATTGTTTAAATGATAGAATGATCTTGGGGTTATACATTTTACTCCTAATAATTGGGTCATTAAAATGTTCTAATTGGTAGATTGCTTAGATAACAAAGGTCACATATCTCATCATAGAAAATTTCCCTGTTTGATCAAACTTCTGTTATGTCTTTATTAACTAAACAAACATAAAACAATTTATCAAAAATTCTAAATTCCTTACCATTATGTTACTTTCTTCTATGTTGCATTGTCACTTTGAGTAATAGATAGCTAAGCTACAGCCAATCATTATTCTTAGTGCCTGTGAACCCATTTTAATAAATGTCAAAATCACAATTAAATCTGGAGCAGAGTAACCTGAGGGACCATTACTCTACTTGATGGAACCAGGAGGCATGGATTTTGAGTAAGAATTTGATGATAGGTTAAAGAAGTTAAAGTTAATTTTTTGAAGCACTGAGATACAGCATAAGTGATTGATCAGGTGAATAACATGATGGCATGTATAGTCAGGAATAAAACTCTGACATTAATGTAGAGAAACACACAGCAACAGATAATACAATTAGAAATAGGCAAAGGTTGCAGGTTTAATCCCTGGTCAGAATAAGTGGAACAACAAATCGATGACCGATGTCTGTTTTTCTTTATGTCTTTCTTTCCCTCTTTTTTTCTCTCCATTCCTCTCTCTCTAGAAAACATTCAATAAATTAAAAAAATAAAAAAACAAATCTGTAATAGTTCAAGATAAGAGGTTTAGAGAACTTTAATGAGATGGTAACAGTGGAAATGAAAAAAATACAAAAAAATGTTCATGCTTACTATTGGAATATTCTGGGTAAGGGCTTCAAATGCTGGTGTTTCAAAATCAAATCTGGTCTCTGGACATTCATCATTCACCACACCTTCAATGTAGTAGATGCGCACATCATATCTTGATGTCAACAAAATTTTACAAGGGTAGCGTCCAGGACAGAGAGGAGCAAATTTTAAAGCAACTGGAAAAGATCCTTCTGGAACTATCAAAATAATTGAAAAATGAAGTAATCACTTTAAATGGCATAAATCTCAAGATTATTTTTGGGGTAAAGCAACGTTTAATATTATTGTATAATCTAGAAGACACTAGGTCAGTGGTTGGCAAACTGCGGCTTGCAAGCCGTGGTTTGCTGCTCTGTTGACTAATGAGTTTGCTGACCACTGCACTAGGTGATGCCAAAGTAACACACTACTCCTAAATCTTCAGGGCATAACAAGCGAGTTTATTTATCAGTAACAGATTGGTCATTGACAGGTCAAAGGAAGGTCTAATCCATAAAGTCACTCAGGGACCCATGTTGTAAAAGATAGCACTATGTTGCAGCATACCATTAGAAATACCTCTTCTCCTTCCCTTACATATCAGGGAAAGAGGAGTGGCTAGAAGTTTGCTCAAAGATTTTCAGTACTCAGCCCCAAAATACCACATATTACATTTAGTTAGCCAGAACCAGTCACACAGCTTTATGTAATTGAATGGGGACTGAGAAATGAGACAGAAATATGGAATATTTGGTATTATTGTTTCCCAGATTTCAATGACTTATGGGTGATCTGTCCCATAACAATCAAAATAATCTGCAACTTGACCAGCAGATAGAAATAATTTTTTCATAGTTAATAACCAAGGACAGTCCAATTAATACTCCTCATACACATTGTTATAAAATTTACCTTAAGTTAATAGATAATATCATTTCTTATGATGAGCAGGCTATCTATGTTGTTCTTTTCCTTCCAAGCAATATTATCTTTTCTCAGAAAATCAACATTTTCTTATTCTCCATGAAATGACAAAGCAGTTATACAAAATATTTCAAACTTAAAGTAGGATGCAGTATAAGAACATAATACAAATTTAACTACTTATGCCAATGTATTAAGTAATAGATGAAAAAGAAATGATAAAAACATATTTAGAATCCTAATTCTGCAAAGAATTTCTTGCAAACCAAGAAAACAAAGCCAGCTATCAGCTAATGGACTAGACAAGTATTATGACATTAATTGGCTATAAATTAAATTGACTCACATTTAACATCACAAATGTTAAAAAAAAGGCAAACTTGTTTTCAAATATGCTGAAGTTTGTACACCAAGAAAATGATTCACTCCTGCAAGAACATTAACTGCTTTATACCTTTTTCAAGTAAATTGAGGATTTGTATGTGTCTGTGATAAGTTACATATTATGTACTATATATTATAAAATATATTAGTTATATATTATATACCATATGTTTCATATTGTATATCACTATATATCAGAGATTATATATTGTG
Source organism: Antrozous pallidus (assembly GCA_027563665.1). Lineage (NCBI taxonomy): Eukaryota > Metazoa > Chordata > Mammalia > Chiroptera > Vespertilionidae > Antrozous > Antrozous pallidus. Next base: position 115,286,108 of record CM050509.1, read on the forward strand.
TATAATGTTATATACTAGAGGCCCAGTGCACAAAATTCATGCACAGGGCGAGGGAAGTCCTCTAAGCCCAGCCTGCATCCTCCCCAATTAGGAACACCTCGGGGAATATCCGATTGCCGGTTTAGGCCCGATCCAAAGATAGGGCCTAAACCGGCAGTCAGACATCCCCCTCACAATCTGGGACTACTGGCTACTAACTCCTCACCTGCCTGCCAGCCTGATCATTCCTAACTGCCCTGGTCACCCCACAGAGTCTGTTTGGTTGTCTGTTTGCTTGTTTCAGATGCGATGATCACTTAGTCTTTTATATATATACAAGAGGCCCAGTTCACGAAATTTATGCATTGGAGGCAAGGGACGTCCCTCAGCCCAGCCTGCAACCTCTCCAATCTAGGACCCCCAGTAGGATCAAGCCTAAACGGGCAGTCGGACATCCTTCTCACAATCCAGGACTGCTGGCTCCCAACTGCTCACCTACCTGCCTTCCTGATTTCCCCTAACCACTTCTGCCTGCCAGACTGATCACCACCTAACCACTACCCTGCCAGCCTAATTGATGTCTAACTGCTCCTCCGCCAGCCTGTTTGCCCCCAACTTCCCTCCTTTGCCACCCTGTTCATCCCTAATTGCCTTCCCCTGCAGGCTTGATCGCCCACAACTGCCCTTACTTGCAGGCCTGGCACCTCCCAACTGTCTTCCCCTGCTGGCCTGATCATCCCTAACTGCCCTCCCCTGCAGGCCCAGTCACCCCAACATCCCTCCTCTGCTGGCCTGGTCACCCCTAACTGCCCTCCTCTGCAGGCTTGATCACGTACAGCTGCCCTGCCTTGTTGCCTGGTCTTTCCCAATTGTCTTCCCCTGCTGGCCATCTTGTGGTGGCCATCTTGTGTCCACATGGGGGCAAGATCCTTGACCACATGGGGGCAGCCATCTTGTATGTTGGAGTGATGGTCAATTTGCATATTACTCTTTTATTAGATAGGATAGAGGCCTGGTGCATGGGTGGGGGCCCGCTGGTTTGCATGGAAGGGTGTCCTAGATCAGGGTGGGGGTGCCCTTGGGGCATGGAGTGGCCCAGGTGAGTGTCCTGTGGTGGTTTTCAGGCCATCCACACCCCCCAGCGACCCAAGAAGAGGCCCTGGTATCTGGGATTTCTTTATCTTCCACAATTGAAACTTTGTAGCCTACAATGGAGCCAAGCATTCTGCTCGCTCCATGGCAAAAGCCATTTCTGTTGGGTTTCATTTATTTTCTATAATTGAAGCTTTATAGCCTTAAGCAGAGGTCTGGGTTGGCCAGGGCAGGTGGAAAGCTTGGCTTCCTCCATCTCCGGGAGCAACTCAAGCCTCCTGCTCTCTCCAGCTCTGTTGCTGCCATCATTTTTATTTGTCTTCTAACACTGAAAATTTGTAACATTGAGTGGAGGTCTGAGCCAGCAAGGGCAGGCAGAAAGCTTGGCTTCCTCTATTGCCAAGGAAACCCAAGCCTCTCTCCTGCTCTCTGTGGCCACAGCCATCTTGGTTGGGTTAATTTGCATATTTACTCCTGATTGGCAGGTGGGCGTGACTGGTGGGTGTGGCTTGTTGGTGTATATTACTCTTCTATTAGATAGGATTGGTGGAAACTAACCCAGCTTCATTGTCTTTTGGTTAGAATAATTCTAGGATGAATTCTCTACTAACTCCTAGAGATTCCCAGTGATGAACCCAAGTAACTTTCACTGGAAACTATTCATTTATACTCTCTGAATTGGCTGAATCTTCTTGCTGTTTCTCACTTTCTCACATTCTTACCTAAGGTTCCTGAGATCAAGTCTCAAACTATTGATCTCAAGACTTGGTCTCAGGGCCTCAAATTCCCCAACCTAACATACACCCTTAGATATAGGAAAAAGTGCTTCCTGTCCTGGACCTCATGGTTTCTAGGGCCTTACTCTTCATCTCCTCTGCCATTGTCTCTCTGTATGTGTAAGGAGTACATGAGCCCAAAGGGACAGGCCTACATGGAGCCCAGCCCCATCCATGATCCAAGATCATGGGATGCCATAATTCACAATCTAAAGTGCTTTGATCTCATCTCCAGAGCTTACACAGGACTCTTTCCAATGTCAGTCTTCCCACTGTAAGATTCCTGGAATTGAAGGCTAACTAGGAAATGCCTATTAAGGGGAAGATGAAAATCAATATTATTCATGTGAACTGAGATACCCAGACATTTATACCCAAGCGCTATTATTGTACATGTCACATTGAAAGGAGAAAGACAATGAGATGAACACTGGACTAGGGTCCACCTATCTGTGCTGTCATACTCTAGTGCAAAACTTGGATGAGGCCAAGAATTCTAAATTGAAACTTGGTTCTTTCAGGTTTGTAAAAAGTAGTATTTGTCAATATAAAATGATAGAGTGCATTCTACTTAAAATGTTGTTAGTTTGATTTCTTTTTAAATGTACACATATAGTATATGGCTTCCATTTGAACTTTTGACCTGTGCATCACAACTATTGAGGTTCTGGACCTGTTCCTTTTATCCCTACTCTACTCAGATGTAGCTCACCTGGGGCCTTTTTTTTTTTTTTTTTTTTTTTTTTTTTACAGATGATCCTGGTAACTGTAGTACTTGCTAGGGTTTCATAATTAAAGGTAACCAAATACATCTAAATTTATTAACTTACAGTTACTGAAGAAAATAAAGAATATAAGAGACAATCTTTCTAATGAAGGAATACTTAATTTTATATAACATTAGCTACTAGAAGTCAGTGTAAGCTCAGTTTTTGAAATAATCCAAAAAAGCATCTTGTGCTCAGATCCTAGAATAGGTCGTGGTTATAACACTAAGTCAATACTGCTGTTTTGGTGAGCTATCCCTCCATAACAATTTATTTGCTCATGATTCTCAGTCCTCCCTCCTTTGGAAAAGCTTTTCTGCTTCATGTGATATTGGTTGGAGTCACTCATGAATTGGGACATCACCTGGAAATTGTCATGAGCTCTCTAAACTTCTATGAGATGAGCCTACCATTTTTCTATAGTACAGAAGAATTACCAGTAGCAAAAGGAGAGCCCTAATGTACAAATGGTTATCAAATATATCAATTATCTGCTTCCTTCACATTCCTCAATAATCCATTGGCCAAAGCAAGACACATAACCAAAACCAGGATCAACAAGGGAGGAAACATTTACATAAAACATGCATATAGGCAGACATGATCCAGTAGGGCTTTTACTGATAACAATCTAACTTGTCTTCAGTACAATGGAATATATATAACTAGTGAGGTGAAAGATGCAATCAACTGAGAGTTTAAAATCCTGTTTTCCAGACTGGCTGGCATGCTCAGTGGGTGAGCGTCAAACTATGAAGCGGGAGGTCACGGTTCGATTCTCAGTCAAAGCACATAGAGGGGTTGCAAGCTCAGTTCCCAGTGGGGGGCGTGTAGGAGGCAGCCAATCGATGATTCTCTCATCATTGATGTTTCTATCTCTCTCTTCCTCTCCCTTCTTCTCAAAATATATTTTAAAATCCTGTTTTCCAGCTTTAATTCTTCTCTTGCACTGTGTCACCTTGGGCAATGAACTTAGACATTTTTTACAACTCCATTTTTCAATCTGTTAAAATTTAAGAGTGAGATTTGTCAGTAGCTTTCAAGCATTTTAGTTTTGGGTTTTGAGATCCTGTGTATGAACAATACCTACGACAGAATCTCCACATATAAAACAAATTAACATAAAGAATAAAAAGCTAGAACTCTAATTCATGTCCACACCTCCATATAACCAAACCAAAGTACTTTAAAAGAATGCTAGGGCTCTATAGAATATAATTTAATTAATCTATCTCTTAGGTTTCTCTGTGCATCAGAAATGTAAAGGAGGCTAAATACTATAGTGAATTTATCATTATCTTCCATAGTTAATTATTTAAGTATATTATTGGCAAACAACAGTCAAAAATTCTTAATTCAGAAGATGATGTATCAAGAGAATGTACAGTTATATTTATATGAATGCATTTATATAAATTAATTTATAATAGATATTTATTTATTCTAAAATCACGTATGAGTATGTTTTCAGATAAATTTTAGTGTATTTGCTAATCAAAGTTTCATCTGCTACAGGAAAGTTTTAATCTAGACTTTTTTTTATTCTATAAATAAGAAGACAAACACTTGCTAATTGGAATTTTATCCATTTTAGAAACTTTACTATGTTATTATCAGCACATCTGCCTCATAAATACTCTGGTAAAGTGAGTGATAGATTCATTGTGTACTAACAATTGCTCATTACTGAGTTTCTCCATGTAATATCAAACACATGAAGAGTGCCATAGATTTCACAATTTTAAAAAAAAGCATTCAGTAATTATAATATTTGTGTTTTATTTCTTTATTTTAAAAAAATCTTTATTGTTGAGAGTATTACAGATACCCCTTATCTTTCCCCCATTGACCTCCTCCACTGGTTCCTGCCCAGCCACAGACCTTCACCACCTTATTGTCAATGTCCATAGGTAATGCATATAAGTTCCATGGTTAATATCTTCACACCACTCCCCACCTTCCCTCTGAGATTCGTCAGTCTATTCCATGTTTCCATGCCTCTGATCCCATTTTATTCATCAGTTTATTATTCTTCATTCAATTTCTTATTCATTTATTTTATTTTTAGATTCAATTATTGATACATATTTATTGTCATTTTCTTTTTCACATATTTGATCTTTTCTTTTTCTTCTCTTTCTTCCTCATCTTAAATACCCTTCAACATTTCAGGTAACACTGATTTGGTATTGATGTATTCCTTTAGCTTTTTTATTTTTTTTCTTGTCTGTGATGCTCTTTATCTGACCTCCAATTCTAAATGATAGCTTTGTTGGGTAGAGTAATCTTGGTTGTAGGTCCTTGCTATTTATCACTTTGAATATTTCTCACCACTTCCTTCTGACCTTGTCCTTTGACCAACTCCAAAGAACTGAGAGCATTGGACTTCTCTCCCCCATGAAGTTTCTAAGTATTTGCAAGCAGAAAAGATAGCTCTTCAGTGCCCTGTTAGATTTGCTGAATATCTCCTGATTAATTATATATTTGTGTTTAGTATTTCATTTTCTTTCTCTTTACTATATCTGTTCTTTAGTTCTTGGATTTTATATTCTACTGAGCTTATCGAGTATTCTTTATTTCTTTTTATGCATTTTACTGGTTTAGAAATTATACATTAATTCTCTATATTTTTTTGGTTTTCCCAGATTTTCAGCATTCATACTTTATAGTAAAACTCAGGGACTGGGGATAAACCAAGATGGGGGCATAGGTAAACACCTAAACTGTTGCCTTGCACAACAATATCAAAACTATAACTAAATACAAAATGGACACTATCCAGAACCACAGAAAAGCTGGCTGAGTGGAAATTCTATAACTACAAGGAAAGAGGAAAGCACACTGAGACTCAAAGGAGCAGCAAAATACTGAGGTAAAGAGACACACACGCAGAGAGGAGGGCAGCTGGTGTACGGGCGGCTGAGTGTGCAGCTTGCTTTCAAAAGTGGAAGTTAGACAGAAGCTGCCGACTGCACTAAACTCCAGTCCCGGGCTTGACTCTGGGGAGCCAGACTCATTCAGGGGGAATATGTACTGTCAGGAAAAGAGAAAGTACGCTGAGACTTGGGAGCTGCGGAAGGCAGAGGTGCAGCGGCATGTAGGCACAGAGAGGACTTACTGCTGAATGCACAGGCGGCTGAGTACATGGCTGGCTTTCTAAAGAAGGAGGGAGATGGATACTCCAGATTGTGCTGAACTCCAGTTCTGGGCGAGTTTCTGGGAACCCAAACTCATTTGGGGTGCAACTGGACTGTCTGGCAGCAGGTGAAACTCGAGGGGTGCTTTCTCTTAGAGGTACTTGCAGCAATTACCAAGAAACACTGAGACACAGGGGCTTCATAGGGCAGGGCTGATGGGGAACCAAGCCTTTCTGCCCATCCCTGAGACTCTGTCCCATCCAAGCTGAGCACAGAGGGTTTTTCAATTTTGCAATTCTTGTCTCATAAGGGTGTCTCAAGCACAGAAGTTCTCCCAGGGTAGACATAGCTGATGCTCACAGCCAATTTTCCTGGAGGTCAATTTCTCCCAGTGATACCAACAACAATCAAGACTTAACTACAACAAGATTGTACACACAGTCCACAAAGGGGTGCACCACGAGTGTGCACCTCAGGTAACTGGGGAGGCTGAGACATTGTGCCTTATAGGACACCTACCACACAAAGCTCAGGGAAGCAGCAAAAATGTAGAGACAAAGAAACAGGTCACAAATGAAAGAAATGGAGAAAAGCAATCAACTTGATATAGAGTTTAAAACCACAGTTATAAGGTTTTTCAAAAAATTTCCTAGAAAAGGCTGATAAATTTAGTGAGACTCATAGAGATATGAAAAAGGACCAACTAGATATTAAACATATACTGACTGAAATAAAAAATATTATAGAGAGACCTAATAGCAGACTAAAGGACTACAAGAATAAAGTCAAAGATTTTAAATACAAAGAAGCCAAAAACACTCAGCCCGAAAAACAAATAGAAAAAAGAATCCAAAAATTTGAAGTTAGTGTAAGGAGCCTCTGGGACAACCTCAAGCTTACCAACATCTGAATTATGGGGTTACCAGAAGAGAGAGAGAGCAAGATACTGAAAGCCTATTTGAATAAATAATGACCAAAAACTTCCCCCACCTGGTGAAAGAAATAGATTTACAAGTCCAGGAAGCACACAGAACCCCCAAAAAAGGAACCCAAAGAGAACCATACCAAGACACATCATAATTAAAATGCCAAGAGCAAAAGACAAAGAGAGGATATTAAAAGCAGCAAGCAAAAAATAGTTAGTTACCTACAAGGGAGCACCCATATGATCATCAGCTGATTTCTCAACAAAAACTATGCAGGCCAGACAAGAGTGGCAAGAAATATTCAAAGTGATGAATAACAAGAACCTACAACCAAGATTACTCTACTCAGCAAAGCTATCATTCAGTATTGAAGGTCAGATAAAGAGCTTTACAGATAAGAAAAGCTGAAGGAGTTCATCACTACCAAAGCAGTATTATATGAAATGCTGAAAGGTATTCTTTAAGAAGAGGAGGAAGAAGAAAAAAGTAAAGATAAAAATTATGAACAACAAATACATGTCTATCAACACGTGAATCTAAAAATCAAGTGAATAAAAAATCTGCTGAACAGAATAAACTGGTGAATATAATAGAATCGGGGGCATAGAAAGGGAGTGGACTGACAATTCTCGAGGGGAAAGGGGTATGGGGAATGTGAGAAGAGACTGGACAAAAAGTGTACACCTATGGATGAGGACAGTGGGGGGGAGGTAAGAGCAGAAGGTGGGGTGGGAACTGGGTGGAGGGGAGCTATGAGGGGGTGAGGAAAATTGTAATAATCTGAACTATAAAGATTAAATTTAAAAAATAAATAAAACTAGGGGCCTGATGCACAACATTTGTGCACTGGGGGGAGGGCGCGTCCCTTATCCCGGCCTGCACTCTCTCATAGTCTGAAACCTCTTGGGGGATGTCTGTCAGGCAGACATTCCCTGAGAGGTTATTAGCACTGCTGCAGAGGCAGGAGATGTTCCTGCCACTGCCTCTGTGCCAGCTGTGAGCCCAGCTTTTGGCTAAGCAGAGCTCCTCCTGTGGGAGTTCACTGACCACCAGGGAGTAGCTACTGTGTTGAGTGTCTGACCCTGGTGGTCAGTGTGCATCATAGCAATCAGCCATTCTGCCATTTGGTTGATTTGCATGTTAGGGTGTTACCATATAGGATGTTTTAAAATAACTCATACCTGTTCTCTCCAAATATAAGAATCTTACATTTCCTATAATCCATTGGTTCTCAACCTTTCTAATGCCGTGACCCTTTAATACAGTTCCTCATTTTGTGGTGACTCCCAACCATACAATTATTTTCATTACTACTTCCCACAGGTTGAGAACTGCTAGCAGGGTCTCCTAAGACCATCTGAAAACACATATATTTACATTACAATTCATTAGCAGTAGCAAAATTCCAGTTATGAAGTAGCAACGAAAGTTGAGTAGTTCTCAACCACTGCTATAATCTATTCCTTATAAAATTAAAATTACTGCCTAGTGGTTGAGTTTTCTTTGTTTTGATTGTGCTTGATTTATTATTATTTCCATAGCCAAAGCTAATGAAAATTTACCCACATTTACTGATATTTTACTAACCACTGTTCTTGGATCCAAATTATTTCTTCTGAATTCACTTTCCTTTACCCATAAGTCAATCCTCCAGTTGTTTTTATAGCAATATCTGTGATTTTTAAAATATCTTAACTTCATTGTTGGATTGAAAATATTTTTATATCAACTTTATTCTTGAGTGACAGTTTACTGGGATTTAAAAATCTACAGTGTCAGTTAATTTGCTTCAGCACTCTAATTCCATTGTCTTCTGGTCTCCATTGTTATTACCAATAATTCTGCCTTAAGTATGATTTTTTTGTTCCTGTGAAAATGTCTTTTTCTCTTGTTTTTCACAATTTCTTTACTTTGCTATTAGATTATTACACTATAACACATTTAGGTGTCATTCTTTTATTTTCTAGCATTAATAAAATTGCGTATGCCTTTTCTTTTCTTGTTTGCTCCTATAACTTGTAGAGGGTTACCTTCCTAGATGGTCACTGTATAGAGTCCTATTCCCCCTTAACTTTGCAATGATCTCTCAGATCTAAATGTGGAGGTAGCTCAATGCATACCCTTGAGCCAATTTCCTGCATCAAAAAAATTTATCCAGTTATTAAGATGTAGGCAGGATGTTTTCTTACATTCACTGGCAATTTTCAAATAATCTAGGTGACGATTTAAATTTTAGAAAATTGCATTGTCTTCCTGCTATGGGCTAACTCTAACCCCACCAATAACATTCAGCACAAAAATAAATAAATAAATAAATAGATAGATAGATAGATAGATAGATAAATAAAAACTCTTCTCATCTCTGCCACCGGCACCTGATTCCACATATCCTTGATAGAATGATGATCCTTCACATTTTCCCCTCCAGTTATAGTCATTTTAAGTCCAGGGAAGGGGCTTGCCTTTGCAAGAGGAATGCAAACAAAGAAGTATTGATGAATGGTCATCTTGAAAATTATTTCACATATATTCATTCATTAAGAAAATATTTTAAAACCTCTGCTATATTCCAGGAGGGATGCAATAAAGAGGAAGCTTCCTAGTTTTCTGGTAGGTGCAGATAATAAATTTCTTAGGAAAAGGCAGATCTTGGAACTAGACTGTTTTTTATAGCAAAATTATGTTTTAATTGAGCATGAGTCTGCGGAAGCTATTCGATGTGTTTTCCAATTGGGCCACAACAGCTTAGTAATCATCTGGGAATTTCTCATAGGATTTATGTAAATGGGTAACTGTTATCTTTTCTTTCCATTGCCATTGAATTTTTGAATTTCTACGTCTTCATGGATCATTTAATGGAAAATTAAAAGAGAGCTTATCACGGAGTTAGTTGTAGCTTGACAGTATTCTAAGTGAGAAGTTTTCATTTTTATATAATTTTTTAAGAAGATAAAATTTCTAAAAGAAAAGAACTAAAATAAGATTTTGCTTTATAATTAACCCCTCTGTGGGGAAGGAAGCCAGAGACTGCTGGTAGCAAATTAACTCTGTGCTCTCTAACTGGTTTGGCTCAGTGGATAGAGCATTGGCCTGCAGACTGAAAAGTCCCAGATTTGATTCCTATCAAGGGTATGTACTTTGGTTGTAGGCACCTCCCCAGTAGTGGATGTGCAAGAGGCAGCTGATTGATGTTTTTCTCTCATTGATGTTTCTAACTCTCCATCCCCTGCCTTCTTCTCTGTAAAAAATAAATAAAATATATTTTTAATTTAAAAATTAACTTTGTGCTTTGCAATTTCAAGTCTGAATACCAGAAACTTTATCTGTCTTATCCAATATAATAAAAGCCTAGCAACCATAATGGTGTAACGACCAGAATAACCAATGGACCAGTCACTATGAGGTGCATTGATCACCTCTCAGTCCTTCCCCCCAGCCCACAGGCTCCAATAGCTGGATGGCTAATGGGGAACCACGGGGAACTGGAGTGGGTGGGTGGTGGCGGGGCAGGACTGGGGATTGGCAAGCAGGCAGAAGGCAACCCTCTTGGTCCCTCCCCCTGGCCCGAAGGCTCCAATAGATTGCTATATGGTGATTGGAGAACCAAGGTGGGTGTTTGGTGGCCGGGCAGGACTGGGGATGGCCTTGATTGCAGGCTAGGCCTAAGGACCCTACCTGCACACGATTTTGTGTGCTGGGACTCCAGTATTAAAAATAAAATGTTTGGAAGAGAGTTGCTTTTAAGTTCTTGCATATTGATTTACTAAGTGTGCAAATTAGTTTGAATGAGCTTTTAGCAAACCAATAAACAGCACATTCTCTAGAACTTAAACTAATAGGAAAGGTTTCTACAATTTTTTATTAAATGACTCTTTAAACATGTTATTGCATAGCATATGTTCACTTTTGAAGACCTGTACAAAGAAGACATGCTTTAAAAGTTCACTTTATTTTTTTGGCAGGATCTTTGTCCACAGAAATAAAAAAAATGAAAGGTAAAGTAAGGTATTTATCTAACTAAAAATATCTTACATTAAAATTATGAGACTAAAGACTATACTAAGTCTCTAATATTACAATTGTGTGGACTAGGTTATAACAAATTATTGACTGAAAGTATATTTTCTTTGATAATACAGGACACAGTCATTTCTCATTATTGCATAGTGCAGCATAGAAAGAGCCTGGAACTCCCAAAGAAATAAAACAACCAAAACCCTCAAATGTTAGGACCAGACACATTGGCAATGGAATAAGCTGTAAATTATGACTGTGGGAGGACATATAAGGGAGGGCACCTAGATGAGAAAGACATACTAGTCAAACAACAGTTAGACTGAGATTTTCAAAAATCATAAGTAAAATGATAATCAGGTACTTGGCCTAGAGAAAAGAGGAACTAGGTCAGGTTGATGTCAGAGGCCAATTGCAGTTAAGAAAAGCCCCAAGATTCTAAGTTCAGGGGCAAGATTTTTGTTGTAAGGTCTTGGGCTGCCTACAGCAAGATGGATTTCAGACAGATAAAGCATACCAGTGTCTAAGGAGGGAGTCTGGCAACCATAAGCTTGGATTTTAAGATATAGAATAGAATCTCATGCCTGTACTGGACCAGACAGGACAGAAGGAGATGCATTGCAACTATGGGAGCATATGAATAAGGAGTCAGCACTGCAAGATTTTATGCTGAAATAGTACTCATGTGAGTGCAAAGATAACACAGGGTGACTGGTGGTCAGCACAGATGGGCTACTGGATCTCAGGTCTGCAATGAGAACTGGTTCAGGGCCTGGGATGAGGCACTTCAAGAGAGAAGTTAAGGGAAAAGGAAAGAAACTGAATAGTGTCTACATTGAAAGCTGCTGACAATTTAGCTAGTAGAATTCTTTAAAATATTGACAGTAAGACAACACCGCAGTAGGAGATATATTTTATGCGCTTCCTGAGATTCCCCTAATCCCACAACCTCTGGCATCCTCAACCTCTTGCCCTACCCTCCAGGTTTCTATGACTGAGAATGGCCTGTAACTTCCTCCAGAACTAAGAGAGCCAACCCCTTGGCTTGCTGTGCCACAGACAGGTAGAGAATTTCTGGCTCCTCTTGCCATGGTACGGCAAGGTACCTGGCAGTCAGTGAGGCCAGAAATACTACCTTGCCGCCTAGGACCATGATTCCCATGGTATAAAATCAAGCAAACAAGACAGATAACAGGAGTTGAACATGCAGATCAAATTCTTTCCCTTCCTCTGTCATATTGATTGTTTAGGGGCCTTTCTTTTCAAATAGCTTTTCAAAAATGACACCTGCTGAATGATCTGTTGGAGCATGTGCCATTCATGAAGGTAATCGGTGGACACTGAGGTAGCAGCTCATGCATGATTCCTTGCTTTGCTTCCAGTTCTTCCCTTCCTTGTTTCTCTTTTTTCTCACTCTCATTGCCCTGAACCTGCACCTCCCAAGTAAAGTGTGACTACTTCATTCTAGCCTCAGGCTTCATTTTTCAGGGAACTAAAACTAAGACTATTACTTACCTAAAAATAAAGGACAGTGTGACCACTTTATCCAGCACTGCCTAATGCAAATAGTGACAGACAAAGTATTTAGTAAACTTAAGTGTTTACTCAGGAGACTTGATGTGACTTCTCCCTTCTGTGGCCTCCTGAATGGACTTAGATTTTCTGGGCCTGACTTTCTCCATTTGTAAAATAGAGACAGCTGTGCTGTGCAGCAGTGCTTCCCCAACTCTAACATGTGGATTAACTATGACAGTGATCTGGAGGGGAACTTTTAAAATACAGGTTCCTAGATCTCTACCAACCTGGGAATGATTCCGCAGGTCTAGAGTGGTCATAGAATCTGTATTTGTCAAAGGTACCCAGGTGCCACTGATATACATACAGCCAGAGTTGGTAAGCACTGACAATGTGGAAAGAACATAAACTCTGGATTCTAGTTTTCTGAATCTTTTTTTTTATTTGTAAGTGTCAGAAACTCCACTGAAACAAGCAGGAGCAACCTATGTAATTTATTGGCATGTACAAAGGGAATGACCACCTTTACAATGACAGCATCCAGAAATCATAAGATGAAATCATGAGATGTCATCATTCTTTCTCTGCTTTTTTACTTGGCTTTTCTCTGTGGTGACCTGATTCTTGGAGACTCTCCTTGTTTACCCTTGCTTATCCTATCAGGTTAGCCAACCTGGAAGAAAAAAAATAAAAAGCCATCCCTTGCCAGAAACAGACTCTCCCTGAATCAACTATGAGCATCTCAAACCCTCAAACAATGTCTATAACCAAGTGAATAAACACCCCAATAACCTGAAAGCTAAGAAGATAAGCACTTGGCTATTTGAATTGCAGATCAGGATTATTATATGCCCAATTGCTGTCATTTCCACTAAATTCTATGCTTCCTGAGGATAAGAACTTAGCCTGATTTATTCTTCACTGAGTCCCTTAAAAAAGTTGAGTGAATGAAACCCTTTTAAATCTTCAATAAAATATAATAACATTTCTAAAAAATAAGTTTTCAAAAATAATAAAATATATTAAAGAATGGAAGAGACACAAATATTATAATTATTTAAACTAGCAATTATTATGAGAAGTAATTAAATAAAATGCAACACAGCTTAGATGTGGATACAGATATAGAGTATCAACTAATTTATTTTTATATATGAGATATATTTATATATGTGATATATTCCTATACATGTAGGATGCCCAGGAAAGTCAATTCAAGCTATCAATCCTTCACAGAAATTCTTTCCTAACTTTTCCAGTAAGCATTTTCAGTTCTGTCTCTTCACATTTACTTTTGTCAGAATCACACAATTATAGCTCAATTATTCTGGTAATGATTTATATATTATTTTATAGCAGCCACCTCAAAAAATGACGATGCTAACTACAAGTCTGTTTTTCTGAGAAGTATCTAGGATGTTGGTTGGAAATAAAATGAGAAGAAAAACATGACATTTCTAAGAAGGATTTCAAACAGAAGGGAGAAACTCAGTGTTATAATCCTATATAATAAAAGAGAAACATGCAAATTTGACCGTACCTTCACTCCTGATTGGCTATGCTGCCAGCTAATCAGGAGCAGGAGAGGGGCCAAGTGGCACAAGTGCCAGGACCTGGGGGTGGAGATGAAACGGTGGTGGCAGTGAGTACCCAGCCCCCCAGCACTGTGAGGGGAAGCAGTGGCAGCAGCAGCGGTGGTAGCACCAGCAGGGAGTGCCCGGCCCCCGGGGCCAGGTGGTTGCAGGCAGCCAGGGCTGAGCTGAGCAGGGCAATGGCTGAGTGAGGCTGGGGGTGAGCAGGCTGGGGGTGAGCCATCAGTTGGACATCCCTTGAAGGCTCCCAGTATGTGAGAGGGGGCAGGTTGGGTTGAGGGACCACCCACCTCCAGTGCAAAAATTTTGTGTACCAGGCCCCTAGTTAGATTATAACTCCCATAGATGGGGCAAAGAAAGAACAGGAAAATAGTTATCCTGAAATGGAAAGAGATGGGAGGGACATTCTCAGCAGTTCAATTATTTGGCTACCATAGAGACTGCTTGGGCTGAGGCAAGATTACAAGAGTAGATGACTCAATTTTCTGACTAGGCCAAGGAATCTATGAGCAGTGACATGATATATCATTGTGAATTGAGGACAACAGATTAATCAATAAGACTGGCCCTGTATCCAGATGTGTGATTAGGGAAGAAGAACAAAAGATTCAGTAATTGCCCCAAAACACATTCTCCAAATTTATTTCATATCAATCACTGAGATTAGGATACAAAGCATTAAAGAAAGCCTAGCAATCAATAAAATATAAAACTCAATCGTGATGTTAGCATAGGTAGCTATATATTAATAAAGGAAGGGAACAAAAGGAATTAGTTGTTATTAAGCCTAATCAACTGGAGAGCATGAGCCTGCTTGCTTCACCAGGAAATTATAGCTTCACACTCCCTAAGGAACCATTAGACATTCCTCAAAGATGGATTAGAACAATAAAGAGAGAGGTAAATACATGCGTAATTGGAGCCAAGATGGCAACCTCAGAGGTCTGTCAGTCTAGCCTGGGTAAAATAATAGATTGGCTAGAAGGTGGGCCCAGTACAAACCTGCAAAACCTTGGGAAATTGATCGGTTATTTTGAAAAAGGTCTTGGTCCTTCCCAAGACTGAGATAATATAATCTCAGGAGCAAAGCCTTTTCTCTCTCTCACCCAGTAACAACCCTTCATGCATTCTCTCTCCATAATAACCATTCGGTCCTGGCAGTCAGGCAGACTCCAAACACAGGCTCTCAGGCAGAGCCTGAGTACAGCAGCACAGCAAAGGATCACAGCCAGGATCTAGGAACAAACTACCTGGATATGGATTGAGACTACTCATGTCAGACCAATGGCATAGAATCACTGAACATTGGACCTATTTCTGATCCAGATTTTCCATGGCAGGAAGGACAGAGATAGGACATTGAAAATATAGGGGAACTCCTATGATTTTGCATTTGATGCTACAAATAAATCTTATTACTGGACCTTATCCTCCTTTATGAGTTGCCTGAAATGTTTTTCTGGCAACACTGCAAAGAATCCCACTTCCACTGGCAACAGTCAGACTTTGACATTTGTAGATAAGGTATTCATGATTTACCTTTTTAAATGCCCGCTCACTCATCAATCACTGAAACTAACATCATTCCTCTTTGCATTCCATCACCAGATTTCCCTTTTCTTAATTTAGATCCAGATATGCTTCTACATGAAATCAAATGGTTAGGTGCAATTGGGGCAAGTTTCTATGATCAGGAGTCTCCTCTCTGAGGAAAACCAGGATTATTATTTCCTTTAAAAAGAATTATCATCACAGTGTCTGTCATATTTATTAAAACACTAGGGGCCTGGTGCATGAAATTTATGCACTGGGGGTGGGTGTACCCTCAACCCAACCTGTCCCCTCTCACATACTGGGAGCCCTCAGGGGATGTCCAACTGATGGCTCACCCCCAGCCTGCCCAAGGCCTAAAGCCTCATCAGAGGCTTTAGGCCTTGGGCACCCAGCCATCGCCCTGCTCAGCTCAGCCACGGCTGCCTGTGACCACCTGGCCCCAGGGGCTGGGTGCTCATCGCCACTTCCACTCACAGCGCCTGGGGACCAGGCGCACCCTGCCACAGCCATCACCGCTGCTGCTGCCGCCACTTCCCCTCACAGCGCCCAGGGGCTGGGTGCTTACCACCACCACCACCACCACCACTACCACCACCACCACCACCACCGCCACCATTTCATCTCCACCCCCAGGGCCGGTGCTTGTGCCACTTGGCTCCACCCCCACTCCTGATTGGCTGGTAGCATAGCCAATCAGGAGTGAAGGTATAGTCAAATTTGCATGTTTTTCTTTTATTATATATATATTTATATAGGATCAGCATGTTTTAAGCATGAAAGAAAATAAAAATTCTCTAAGATTCTAATGTTAATGATAAAATAAGGTAAATTGTCAATGTATGAATGATAAGTAGTCATAGATTAATGCTGAAAAGATGACTTCAAATACTTTCATTGTGTTTTATTACACCTGTACCAAAGAATGTGCTACTAGTTAACATTCATTGCATTAAAAGGAGTATTACAATTTCTCACAAGCTTAAAAATAAAATTCTGTTTCAGACACTATTTTTTTACTGACTTTTATGTTTTTAAAACAAAAATAAATTTATACTGTTCACCTAGAAACAAAATGTCATAGCAAAATCAGATTTTCTAAATTATGTAAGTTTAGAAAGATTAACTTACTTAGTTTCATGATTTCTAAGTTTCATTATAATAAAATTCTATGCCTTAAATTTAATAC
Organism: Antrozous pallidus; assembly: GCA_027563665.1. Lineage (NCBI taxonomy): Eukaryota > Metazoa > Chordata > Mammalia > Chiroptera > Vespertilionidae > Antrozous > Antrozous pallidus. The sequence continues at coordinate 115,302,646 of CM050509.1, forward strand.
ATCGCAATTAAAATGCCTTTTGAACTCCTATGCTTGAAAACACAAAATGCATTCATAAAATAAAATTGCACCTTTAATTTATTTTTCTGAAAAATAGTGACTATTATACTAGAATCTTCAGGTACTAGAAGAAAGAGTGATCAAATAGGGGAAGAAGACCACAAGATTATTTTTAGTTAAATATTATGTGAGTAGAAATAATTGGTTTAAATATAAATGGCTGAGAGTTATGAACAAAGAGTTATGAACACACTTTAATATTAATGAAAATGAATATAAATATAAAAATTTATTGGATTCACTGAAAGCAGTGCTTAAGAAACTGTATAGCTATGAATGCCTATAACAAAAAAGAAAAAAGTCTGGAATCAATAACCTAAAGAATAAACCTTCAACGATATTAGGGGTGTAAAGGGGGGAGAAGAGCAACCTAAAGAAAATAGAATGAGCCCTAACTGGTTTGGCTCAGTGGATAGAACGTCAGCCTGCAGACTCAAGGGTCCCAGGTTCGATTCTGGTCAAGGGCATGTACCTTGGTTGTGGGCACATCCCCAGTAGGGGGTGAGCAGGAGGCAGCTGATTGATGTTTCTTTCTCATTGATGTTTCTAACTCTCTCTCTCCCTTTCCCTTGCTCTCTATTAAAAAAAATCAATAAAATATATTTTTTAAAAAGAAAGTAGAATGAAAAAATAATAAATATTAAAGGAGAAATTAATTAAATAGCAAAGAAACAACTATACTAGAGCATATCACTGAAACCAAAAGCTAGTTCTTTGTAAAGATCAACTAAATTAAAAACTGCCCAATGGAGGGCCGCCCTCCCCCCCCCCCCAAAATAAGAAGAAAATACTTAAATTTTAAACTCAGAAATAAAAGTAGGGGCATTATTTTTGCATTTCAGATATAAAATTAAATATGAGAGAATGCTGTAAACAATCAGAGGTAAAACATTAGATAACTTGTCAGTGTGGCTCGGTGTTTGAGTATTGACCTACGAACCAGAAGGTCATAGTTCAATTCCTGGTCAGGGCACATGCCTGGGTTATGGGCTCAATCCCCAATAGGGGGCAAGCAACAGGCACATGCCTGGGTTATGGGCTCAATCCCCAATAGGGGGCAAGCAACAGGCACATGCCTGGGTTATGGGCTCAATCCCCAATAGGGGGCAAGCAACAGGCACATGCCTGGGTTATGGGCTCAATCCCCAATAGGGGGCAAGCAACAGGCAGATGACAGATTATTCTTTCTCATCATTCATATTTCTATCATGCTCTTCCTCTCCCTTCCTTTCTCTGAAATCAATAAAAAATAGATAACTTAAATGGCATAAACTAGAAATAGATGAGAACTTCCTCAACCTCATAGAATGCATCTATGCAAAACCTACAGCTATTATGACACAATGATTAAAGACTGGATTATTTATCCTTAAGTTCAGGGAAAAGACGAGGATGTACCCTCTTATCATTCCTATTTAATGTTGTCATAAAGGTATTAACCTGATAAACTAGGCAAGGAAAAGAAATAAAAACAATTTATTTCAGAAGGGAATATGTAAGAATATCTCTGAATATATATAACATAATCTTGTATGTAGAAAATTCTAAAGAACTCAGTGTTAGAATTTTAAAAATACAGTTTAAAAAATCAGTTCTGCAAAGTTGTATAATATAACCTCAGTATTAAAATAAATTCTACTTCTCTAATATTTATAATAAATACAAGAAATTAAGAAAATTATATTTACAGTATCAGCATAAATAATAAAATAAAATATATTGAAGAAAAGTACAAGACTTACACTGTTAAAACTATAAAATTGTCAAATATTAAGGAATATCTTTGGAGAAAAAGAGAAAAAACACTGCATGGTCATGAATCAGAAGACTTAATATTGTTAAGATGACAGTCCTCCCCAAATTTATCTATAGGTTCAATGCAATACTCAACAGAATTCCAGATGGCTTGTTTATAAAAATTGACAAGTTGATTCTAAAATCCATATGAAATTGTGAGGATATATGAATGAAAACAATATAATTACAAAAGAATAATATAGCAGGGCTTCACAATTTCTGATTTCAAAACTTACTGCAAAGAAACAGTAATTTAAAAAGTGTCATGTGGATAGACATATAGAACTATAGGATAACATAGAGAATTAAAAATAAAAAATGTACCTATGGTCAACTAATTTTAATAAGGGTGCCAAGATCATTTAATGCAGAAAGAATAGTGTATTCAAAAATGATTAGGACACTGGTAGATAGCCACATGTAAGTTGGACCCCTACTTCAAACAATATATAAATGGTAACTAAAAGTGGATCAATGATATGAATGCAAGATCTAAAGTTATAAAAATCTTAGAAGAAAACAGAGGTTTAAATTTTCATGACCTTGAATTTGGCAATGGAGTCAGAGATATAATGTGAAAAGCAAGAGCAATAATAACAAAAATATGAATAAATTTAAAATCATCAAATTTTTAAAATTTTTGCTTCATATGATACTATCAAGGGAGTGAATAGACAACCAACAGAATGAGAAAAAATATTTGCAAATCATCTATCTGAGATTATTATATTTAGAATATAGACAGAAAATTTGCCACTCAATGATAAAAAGAAAACCCAACTTTAAAAAATGGGCAAATGGTCTGAATAGACATTTCAAGATTGCTAATAAACATGTGGGAAGATGCTCAACACATCAGATCTCTTAGGAAAGCAAAGTGAACAAGTTATCCTGTACCTTATGATTTTTAACCATTATTTTGAATATAGAAATATTTTATATAACACAAAGCCACATGAAAATATCAAATGAAAACTTAAAACCATAATTAGCAATACTATAACTTAGAATCCATGGTACATTGCCATAATAATAATAATAATAATAATAATATAAATATATATATGCTTATTTTATTATTCACCAGATTGGAAATAAGCAAAAGAAAAATTAAAGTAACTTTACTATTTTAAACTATTTAGTCACATTGTTCATATCTCATTATTTATATTAAATAATGTATTAATATTCTATTAAATCTTACTCTTAAACACAAATAAAAATAAAAAGACAACAGGAGACCAAGATTAAGTACTCAACTAATAAAGACTCTAGTCCATATCAAAAATAAATTACTCATAAGTGATATTGTTCTCCTTTGACATGTTCTTAATGTCAACATCCCTTCTATCCTTTAGAGCCAGCCTAAATCTCAAATCCAGAACAACTTATACAACTAGGTTCACTGTTAAAGAAAGAGTTCACCTTTCTCAAAGTGCACTTACTATCTTTATCAAATAGGTATTCTTTAACAAAGATGTCTACAAATTTCAGTACCAGTAACTTAGCACCCAAAATCAGTACATAACTTAGATTACTGTTATGAAGTTTGTTGGTTTCTTATAACACATATTATTATTCAATAATTAGCATTTATGGCCCTGGTCAGTGTTGCTCAACAGTTAGAGCATTGACCCATGCACCAAAGGGTCGCAGGTTTGATTTCTGGTTAAGGACATGTACCTGGGTTACATGTTTGCTCTGGGCCCCAGGTGAGGGTGCATGTGAGAGGCAACCAGTGGATGTCTCTCTCTCATTTTGATGCTTCTCTCTTTCTTTCTTCCCTCCCTTTTACTCTCTCTCCAAAGCAGTGGAAAAAATATCCTCAGGTGAAGATAACAAAAAATAATAATTTTTATATATGTAGCTAAACTATCTTTACAATTATATTATGACCATCCCTATTAGGAAAGGCAATCTTTTTATTTTATAATTTCACAGTACCTGCAATGGTGCTAGATATTGCATTCCACACTTTAGTGATTACCTTTTTTAATCAAAGCTTTAAGTCCTTTAGCTTGACGTTCCGGATACTGAGGAATGTGGATTTCCTTGGGGACATAAAAATATCCTGGAAGGCTTACTTCTGTTGTATATAAAATGGACTTAGGCTGCTTTAATTTTGAAATATTAAAAAGCATACAAGTCTGCAAATAAACAGAAAGAAAATTTGGAATGTAATTCTCTTACTTGTTAACTCTAAAATACAAAAAAGAATATTATTGATTTAGACTCTATATTTTGGGGGGAAATCAACCAAGGATTTGAATTTGTTCATTTCTTTAGATACATTATTATTTAATTGGGGGGAGACAATACTAACCCGTTTCACAGAATTAATAGAGCCATCCTTTATTGTAGTGGTTCTCAATCTTTCTAATGCCCCAACCCTTTAATACAGTTCCTCATGTTGTGGTGACCCCCAACCAGAAAATTATTTTTGTTGCTACTTCACAACTGTAATTTTGCTACTGTTAATGAATCGCGATGTAACTATCTGTGTTTTCCGATGGTCTTAGGCTCTATAGCTGCGATTCTCAACCTGTGGGTTGCTATAGAGCCTAAGACCATCAGAAAACACAGATAGTTACATTACAATTCATAACAGTAGCAAAATTACAATAATGAAGTAGCAACAAAAATAATTTTATGGTTGGGGGTCACCACAACATGAGGAACTGTATTAAAGGGTCGCGGCATTAGAAAGGTGGAGAACCACTGCTTTATTGAGAGATGCTTAGTGTCACCTGTTCTAATTCTTTCAGTATTGAGGAATCCATTGTTTCAGGAAGAAACCATTCCATTGGTGAACGGCATTGAGAAAGTACTTTCCTCCTTGATTTGATCCCTGTGTACCTTAACATCTACCCATCAGTTCTAGTTCTCATCAGCAGTACACTTAGTCTCCTTTCTTATGCTATGGACAATTTTGGGGGGGAGAGACAGAAATAAATATACAGACACATATAAAACAAAGTCTTGCCCCTCTAAAGACATCCAAACATATCTTTTAAATAAGTTTGATATTTTTAATACTTTCAACCATTAGTTATATAATATAGATTACAACTCACCCCCCAAACATATGCTACTCAAGACACACTGAGTTTAATACTGTGCTTCTTAAAATAGAACAATGAAGAGAAATTCAGCTCTCTGTGTGTGAACCAAGCCTGGCAGAGCCCAGAGGTAGGCAACCATTTATTTTGATCTGAATGCTCTACTACTAACAACATAGTACTGACCAAAGGTTAGACTAAGTTTTCTTTGAGCCAGACTACTCACACTTAAATACCCCAACTCTAAGTAAACTTGGCCAGGTTATTAACCAAAGGCACAAAAATATCACTTGTAAAATCTATAATAATAAAAGGGTAATATGCTAACTAGACTGGACACCCTTCTGGATGTCCTTCCAGATGAAGCCAGGGCTGCAAGGGAAGCCTGGATCCCAGGTGCTAGAAGGAAGTCAGTGCCGGCAGCTATAGGAAGGAAGGCCCACCCATGTACAAATTTCATGCATCAGGCCTCTAGTATGGGTTATAATAGTATACATTGTCCATCTCTGGTGCATTTAAAATATAAACAAATGCCAGGCACTTGGAGCATATTTTAAGAATTTAATAAATATTGGCTATTATTATCATTGTTGTCATTGTCAGCATCATTATCATCATCATCATCATATCATTACTCATCAAAAATAAATGTTAATGCCTTTAGCAATTATCTCATTTACTCGGTTCATCTATATATATAAAAGCCCAAGAGACTGAATGACCAAATGACCGGTCAACCAGTCACTATGATGCACACTGACCATCAGGGGACAGACACTCAACATAGGAGCTGCCCCCTGGTAGTGAGTGCAGTCCCAGAGTGGGAGTGCCACTCAGCTGACTGACAGGCACCGGAGGCAGAGCTCATGGCTGGCAAGTGCTGCTGTGGTGGCATGAGCTTCTCCTAATCAGGACTGACAGGGCACAAGCCCAAAGCAGGCACAGTGGGGCCAGAATGAGAGGAAGTGGCAGACAGGAGTGGCAAGCAGCATTGGACTGTTGGGTTTTGGCCCGATCCCCACAGGTCATGCCGAGGGACCCCTGCTGGTAAACAAATCCATGCCTCTAGCATATATATATAAAACCCTAATATGCAAATAGACCAAATGGCAGAACAACCAAACAACTGATCACTATGATGTGTGCTGACCAGCAGGGGGGCACACATGGAACATGGCAAGTGTCGGCAGTGAAGTGCAGAACATGGTGCACATTGGTCACACTGCAGGTGAGCGGGGGCATCAGACCAAAGCAGGGTACCAGTCGCTGTCATTGGGGAGAGCCTCTGGTGGTTACTGAAAATTCTTTGTTCCTGTGTGCCACGGTCCCACTAGGCACTCACACATGCTACTGGTGCTGGCCCTGCTCACAGCCGCTGCTGGTGCCAGAGCTGCTGGTCGCACCCACTTCTGGCACCCAGCACCGGCCCCAATAGCTTGGTGCTGTCAGCAGGTAGGAGTGGCAACAGCCACCCTGATCACCCCTCAGGGCTTTTTCAACTCCCCCTGCTCCTGACAGGCGAACAGGGCAGCAGCTGCCATTCACACCCACTAACGGTGCCAGCCCCACTTGCACCCACTGCTGGTGCCAGCCTCAATGGTTTCGCTCTGTCAGCGCATGGGAGCATCAGAGGCAGGTATGGGGCTGCTGGCAGATAGGGGAGAGGGGGCTGGGGCTGGAAAGCTGGGTGGGCACATGGAGGATGAGCTGAGACCTGCCCCTGTGCCCACCGAAGCCTTGTGGTCCACAGGTCCTTTCAAGGTGCATGAGTTCATGCACTGTGCCCCTAGTTATCTATAAAATCCACAAGAATTTTTTTTTCCCCACAAAGTCACATTTTCTACCTACTTTATTTTGGCAACTCAAATCATGTAAATCCTAAAATTTAAATTAATTCAATATGCATTTATCATTCTTTGGGTTTGGTTCAATTTTCTAGTCATTGTGAATAGATAATATATTCATATCAACATCTAGCTCTTTATCCTAAATGCATATTGTCTGCCTTCTAGATCTTCAAGTCATTCAAAATAATATAGGAAGTCCCCAAAAATATGTATACACATTTTAACAGCTGATAACTCACTTAATATTCACTCCTTTTTAGAATTAACTGATTTGAAATAATGGATGAAGCCAGACTAAGCTTCAAACAAAGAAAATTTATCCTGAAGTGCCACTAGACTTTTTTATGGGGATACATAAAAGATAAAGTTTATGGTACAAAACTGGCAACAGTCAATGATTGAGGGCATACAAACACCAAATGAAATGATTCTTGATGTGTGCGATTCCATTGCTTCACATTATCAGCAGTGCCTGGACCAAAACAGTCATCAGTTTGAAAACAGGCATTGACAAAAATAAATTATTCAGTTCTATAGATTCTTTTAAATCTTGAAAAAGAACTGTAGGTTAATAAACACTGACTCAAAGTGCATATACAATTTTTGGGGACATCCGTATGTGATACAGACTCTTTTCTTGACCAAACTCTAGTCAGGTTCCTCTAAACTGTTTCTCAACTAGATCTCAACCATGGCATATAAAAACTGTAGTCACAGAAGTAGATATTTATGAGATGTGAGGGGGGCTTGACAGAGGTGATCTGGATTTGTTAATTGATGTGTATGTGCAGTTACTTCAGAAAGCTTGCAATTGTAAATCCTTGTTCTCCCCTTTGACAGGTAAATCTTCTATCACCCCTCCCCCATAACTGTCTTCTCAAGGACCTCAGAACCCTCTCTTTGAAATGCAAACATCCAAAGAGATAATGCTCCCAATCAGCTGAGTACGTTTCTGCAACTTGCATCATTACTCCAGCCACAAATATTCTGCAAGTTTGTTTCTCCTGCAGATAAGCATAAATGAACAAATTATTCACAAAATTTTCTCTCACTTCTTGTAGAAGTCCACTTTTGTGACTCTGATCAAGTCATAGATTCACCCTACTAATTCTCCCTATTTATTTTTCTTATCCTCCCTTTAAGATGCCCAGTTACTACTGCACAAATCAAAGTTGAGTTCATTTTATGCTGGATCCTCCTCCATGCAGCAACAGTTACTGAATTATGTCAACCTCCTTATGGCTTTAACTAGTGATCAGAATGTATGTGGTAACAAGAGAAAAGGCCTTTCTGTTTCTTTGCTATAGCCTTCTACAATTTATGAGAAGCACCTGGTAATTAAATCCCAAGATTGTTAGCTCCTTTGATTCAAACAACCTAGGTTCAAACTGCAAGACAAGTTACTCTCATAGATACATTCTTGTATACACCTTCCTGCTGGTTTACAACTCAGGGAAAATTAATAGAAAGTTCCTTTTCCCATACTCTTCAAACAAACCTCTTTCAAACTCTGCATAACTTTTCCTCTGTGTACAAAAAGAGGCCACATGCTAACATGACAAACACAAGGAATGCCTATGTGGTGGCCTCTGCAAACTCAGAGACCAAAAGTAACCACAAAGGATGGTCTGAAATTAAACCTTTCAATTAAAAAGCAGTCTGTGGAGAGGAACCAAGATAGCGACATAGGTAAACACCTATCTTGCTGCCCCAAACAACAATTTCAAAACTACAACTTAACGACAGAACAAACATCATCCAGAATCACCAGAAAACTGGCTGAGTGAAAATTCCACAAATAAAAGTAAAGATAGGACACAGTAAAGATAGAATCAGAGGAGCGGCGGAGGGCAGCATTGAAGATACGCACAAAATCAGAGGTTTGTAGCCGTGCGCACGCACGTGAGCAGATAGGGAAGGCAGCTGCAAACCCAGTTCATTTTCTCAAACAGGAAAGGAGACAAAGGCGTCCCACTGCACTGATTCCCCAGTTCCGGGCGAGGTCCAGGGAACACACACTCATATGGGGTGAAACTGGACAGTAAGGAAGCATGCTGAAACTCAGGCGCTGCAGAGGTCTGTGAGCTTGCAAAGAGGGCACGTAAACTTGGGAACAGCAGAAGCATGTGAGCATGCAGAGAAGACTTGTGACTTACTCTCTCATCCGGGAAACCACCAGACTGCATTGTTTTACAACACTGGGTGAGACTTTGGGTGTGCAGACTCATTTGGGGAGAGGCTGAATTGTCTGGCAGTGGGTAGAGCTTGGCGGCAGCTTTCTCTCAGAGGTGCAGGCAGCCATTACCACCAGGCACAGAGACCCAGGTGCCACTTTGGGCAGAGCTGATGGAAATCAAGGCTGCCTGCTCAGCCTGGAGACTCCACCCATCCAACCTGAGCACACCTGTCCTCACAGCCAAGTGGCCTGGAGGTCAAACCCTCCTAGTGCTAACAACAATAATCTAGGCTTAACTTAAACAAGACTGTGCAACCCATAAAGGGCTTCACCAAGAGTATCCACCTCAGGTAACTAGGGAAGCTGAGCCCAAGTCCCTTAGAGGACATCTACCACACAAAGCTAATCGACCAACTCAGGAAAGCAGCCACAATGCAGAGACATGGAAAGAAACCAGGTGTGAAATAAATGGAGGAAAAAAACGACTGGACATAGAGTTCAAAACCATGGTTATAAGGTTTTTCCAGAGGCTCCTAGAAAAGGCCGATGAACTTAATGAGACCTTCGAGGAAATGAACAAGACCTACGAGGAAATGCATGAGACCTACGAGGATATGAACGAGACCCTCGAGGATATAAATGAGACCCTAGAGGGTATGAAAAAGTACCAACTAGAAATTAAGGATACACTGACTTTAATAAAAAATATTATACAAAGACCTAAAAGCAGTCTAGAAGACTGCAAGAACCAAGTCAAAGATTTGAAATACAAAGAGGCAAAATCAACTCAGCTGGAAAAGCAAGAAGCAAAAAGAATCCAAAAAATTGAAGATAGTGTAAGGGGCCTCTGGGACAACCTCAAGCATACCAACATCTGAATTATAGGGGCGCTAGAAAAAGAGAGAGAGCAAGATACTGAAAACCTATTTGAAGAAATAGTGACTACAAACTTCCCCACCTGGTGAAAGAAATTTACTTAAAAGTCCAAGAAGCACACAGAATCCCAAACTATAGGAATCCAAAGAGGACCACACCAAGACACATCATAATTAAAATGTCAAGAGCAAAAGATAAAGAGAGATTATTAAAAGCAGCAAGAGAAAAACAGTTAGTTACCTATAAGGGAGCACCCATATGATTTTCAGCGGTTTTCTAAACAGAAACTATGTAGGCCAGATGGAAGTGGCAAGAAATATTCAAAGTGATGAATAGCAAAAATCTACAACCAAGATTACTCTATCCAGCGAAGCTATCATTCAGAATTGAAGATCAAATAAAGTGCTTCGCAGATAAGAAAAAGCTAAAGGAGTTCATCACCACCAAACCAATATTATATGAAATGCTGAAATGTATTCATTAAGAAGAGGGAGAAAAGAGAGAACCAAGATGGCAGCATAGGTAAACACCTATGGTGCTGCCCAGCACAACAATTCCAAAACTACAACATAACAACAAAACAAACATCATCCAGAATCACCGGAAAGCTGGCTGAGTGAAAATTCCACAAATAAAAGTAAAGGTGGGACACTGAGACTCAGAAGAGCGGCAGAGTATAGCCTTGAATATATGCACAGAGCCAGAGGTTCAGAGCCTGGGTGCGCATGCGAGCTGTAGGGCTGGCGGCAACAATCCCAGCTGGATTTCTCCAAGGTGAGGGCAGAGATGCCCCACTGCACAGATTCCCCAGTGCCAGGCGAGGTCCGAGATCCGTCCGGGAGAGGTGCACTGAAAGCCGGGAGCAACAGAGCTCTCCAGGTCTGAGGAGAGTATGTGTTGGAACAGCTGTTTGCACGTAAATTGCACAGCAGCACAGACACGCGACTTGCTCCCTGGTTACCGAGACCACCAGACTGCTTTGTTTTACAACCCTGGGCGAAACTTTAGGTGTGAAAACTCATTTGGGGAGAGGCAGAGTTGTCTGGCAATGGCGAGGAGACCAGCGGCAGCTTTCTATTGGCAGCCATTACCCACGCGCTGCATAGGGCATAGCTGATGCTGACACTGCGTGCTCAGCCCAGAGACTTCACCCATCCAACCTGAACAGTTTCCCTGCATAGCCAATTGGCCTGGAGGTCAAACCCTCCTAGGGCTAACAACAACAAGCTGGGCTTAAATTCAAAAATACTGTACAACCCATAAAGGATTGCAGTAATAGTACCCACCTCAGGTAACTTGGGAGACTGAGCCAAGGTCCCATAGAGGATATCTACCACATAAAGCTAATCAACCAACTCAGGAAAGAAGCCACCATGCAGAGACATGGAAAGAAATAAGGTGTGAAAGAAATGGAGGAAAAAAGATGACTACACATAGAGTTCAAAACCAGGGTTGTAAGGCTTTTCAAGAAGATCCTAGAAAAGGCCGATGAACTTAATGAGAATTATGAGGAAATGAACAAGACCAACAAGGAAATGAACAACACCTACGAGGATATGAATGAGACCCTCAAGGATATGAAAAAGGACCAACTAGAAATCAAGCATACTCTGACTGAAATAAATAATATTACACAAAGTCCTAAAAGCAGTCCAGAGGGCCACAAGAACCAAGTCAAAGATTTAAAATACAAATAAGCAAAATCCATGTGGCTGGAAAAGCAAGAAACAAAAAGAATCCAGATAATTGAAGATAGTGTAAGGGGCCTCTGGGACAACCTCAAGTATGCCAACATCCAAAGTATAGGGGTGCCAGAAAAAGAGAGAGAACAAGGCAATGAAAATCTACTTGAAGAAATAGTGACTGAAAACTTCCCCACCTGGTGAAAGAAACTGACTTAAAAGCCCAAGAAGTACACAGAACCCCAAAATATAGGAATCTAAAGAGGACCACACCAACACACATCATAATTAAAATGCCAAGAGCAAAAGATAAAGAGAGAATATTAAAAGCAGCAAGAGAAAAACAGTTAGTTACCTATAAAGGAGCACCCATATGATTGTCAGCTGATTTCTCAACTGAAACGATGCAGGCCAGAGGGGAGTGGCAAGAAATATTTAAAGTGATGAATAGCAAGAATCTACAACCAAGATTACTCTATCCAGCAAAGCTATCATTCAGAATTGAAGATCACATAAAGTGCTTCGCAGATAAGTAAAAACTCAAGGAGTTCATCACCACCAAATCAATATTATATGAAATGCTGAAAGATATTCTTTAAGAAGAGGAAGAAGAAAAAGGTAAAAATATAAATTATGAACAACAAACACACATCTATCAACAAATGAATCTAAAAATCAAGGGAATTAATAATCTGATGAATAGGATAAACTGGTGAATATAACAGAATCATGGACATGGAGAGGGAATGGACTGACAATTCTTGGGGAGAAAAGGGGTGTGGGAAGTGCAGCAAGAGACTGGACAAAAATCTTGCAACAATGGGAGAGGACAGTGGGGAGGGGGATGTGAGGGTGGAGGGTGGGATGGGTACAGGGTGGAGGGGAGCTATAGGGGCATAAAAATGGGGAACAATGTAATTAATAATCTGAACAATAAAGATTAAAAAAAAGAAGCGGAAGAAGAAAAAGGCAAAAATAAAAATTGTAAACAACAAATACACATCTATCAACAAATGAATCTAACAATCAAGTGAATTAAAAATCTGATGAACAGGATAAACTGGTGAATATAACAGAATCATGGGCATAGAGAGGGAATGGACTGACAATTCTTGAGGAGAAAAAGGGGTGTTGGAGGTGTAGCAAGAGACTGGACAAATATCATACGCCTATGGGAGAGGACAGTGGCGGGGAGGTTAGGGCAGAGGTGGGATGGGTACCAGGTGGAGTGGAGCTATAAAAGAAAAAAAAAGGGAACAGTGTAATTAATAAACTGAACAATAAAGATTAAAACATTTAAAATAATAATAATAGAATAAAATTACATTTAAAAAAAAGCAGTCTGTGGTAGGTAGTCACATCCTAGGCTGGTAGCTTCCCTTTCAAAGGTCAATTTTCACCTTAGCTGAGCTTGTTATCTTTTTGCAACCAGGATAACATACCTTTGGAATATCAGGGTAATTTCTAACTTCCCCTTTTTTCTGGACCCCTCAGGGAACAACCAATGCAACAGATAGAGACTACAAATTCCCTCATTATTATTGTTATCATGTAAATTGTTGACTATTAACTATCCTGTACCCACCTATGGAAAGGAATCATGTGTCTATCATTTTACTTTTTACCCAACCCCAGAAATTTCCCCTTTTTTGCTTTCTCGCACCTTCCTAATATATCACTAATAGATTTCATGTAACCAACTTACCTCTCTTTCTTTGATGGTAATTTATAAAAATAGGTGAAAAACTGCCATTCTCTGAAGCACTGTCTCAATGCATTGAGATTCTGCTTCCAGCAATTGTTGACAGTTTGGTTCAAGTAAGCTGACAAAAATTCTTTGCAGGTTTGAATGTTTCTTATGTTAACAGCTCCAAGAATGTTTTATAGGCTTTGGAAAAATACTGATAAGACACCTCCTTAAGACATCAGTCTAGAACTAACAAAGACAACCTCCCTGATGTCTGTTCAATTTCATCCCCCAAATCTTCCTCCCTTCCATGTCACCTAGCCAATAGCAGACATTAAAAGAGCAGGCCACTGTCTATTTATTTGCCTTTGTATTGATTAGCCTTTTCCCTTCTGGAAAAGTAAAATAAACTTTCTCTCTGCATCTATCTCTTTTTTTAGTTGTCAATTCTTGGAATAACCAGCCACAACTATAACAGCCAGCTTTAACTTTCACAGTATCAATAGGATTACTTTATGGCTTGAAGGTCACTTAAATTATACAAATACAAAATCTCTTTCTTTGCCCTTCCAAATCCTCACCAAGAAGACCTTTCAGGTTATCTTTAAAAAAGATAGCCAGCTTCAAAATTCTGATGTTTTTTCCTATTTATTCTGGAGTACATAGCATGGTTTTAAAACATAAACGTGAGAAATCTAATAGGAAATATAAAAACCTACCTAGTAAGCCCTGAAACTTTCCAATATCATTGAGTATATCATTAAAGTTGTTTCATTATCCTGACTGGTTTGGCTCAGTGGACTGAAGGGTCTCAGGTTCCATTCCAGTCAAGGGCATGTACCTAGGTTGTGGGCACATCCCCAATAGGGGATGTGCAGGAGGTAGCTAATCAATGTTTCTCTCTCATCAATGTTTCTAACTCTCTATCCCTATCCCTTCTTTTCTGTAAATATATATATATATATATATATATATATATATATATATATGCTTTATTAATGGCCAGAGAATATGAATTCAATAAATGAGTGCTAGGTGTCATAAATTCATGCCCCTAACAAAAGATAGTGTATCTTACAGTATATAAAGTAGATACACCGTGTTGCCATTACTCTATAGATACATCAAAACTCAAATTGCACATTGTCATGTAATAAAAAATGAGATAGGCCACTTTTCTACATTTATTCAACAGATTTAATTTTGAAAAATATATTTCAAGGTTGATTTTAGATTTTGTTATGCAGTCATTTTATACTATAACAGAGAATCCTAGACTTTCATTTATTACTTTATACAAGTTCATCGTGGTAAACTAAAAAGAAAACACATGAGCTAGAGGATATACAGGACAAGGAAAAGAGTAGTAGACTGGGAGGTGAAATCCTGGGTCCATTTCTATTTTGTCATAAATCATTGGTGTGAATTTAGGACACTATATTACTATTTTATGGTCTTAGTTTACAGGTCTAAGAGTAAGAGGTTGGACTATGTGTCTCTGAGTATCTTTGATTTTTTTTCCAGCTTTAAAGTACAATAATGCCTCTACCCTCATCTGAGTTGTGATCTCTGCCCAATTCCTGAGGTTAGTCATTTTATGCTTCACTCATCCAATTTTTTATACTAGAAATGCAATCCTATTTGTTCTATATTTCCCCATGGGGCCATCCAAATAATTTGAAAAGTGCACATAAAAGCATTTTGGAAAAAAGTGACAGTTCTTTGCCCTAGCCGGTTTGGCTCAGTGGATAGAGCATCAGCCTGTCCGAAGGGTCCCAGATTCAATTACGGCCAAGGGCACATGCCTGGATTGTGGGATCAGTCCAACACGCAGGAGGCAGCCAGTCAATGATTCCCTCTCATCACTGATGTTTCTGTCTCTCTCTTCTTCTCTCTTCCTCTCTTAAAGCAATAAAAAAATTTTTTTTAAAGTGACAGCATTTTAAAAAATTATCTTGTTTGTTCTGCTGGAAAAAAGTAATAGTGTTATTGCATTTAAGAGTACACAATTTAAAAGAAATCTTTATGATTAGATGGATGTAAGCACAATAAGATATGTCTAAGTTTTAATTTGGTGTAGTTGGCTTTTCTTAAATTGACACATTCAACTCTTCTCTAATTATTTTCTACACTTAGAGTTTTTGCTGAAACAAAAAATACATGGTATTCAGGGAAGTCAAAGAAAATACTAATCTTCAGGTGAAAAAAAACTTTCAATTTTTATCATTAGGGACCACTTAAACCATCTCAAATGTAATTATTAAAAATCCAAAGGTTATTAAGAAGTTAATATTGTTATCATTTTTACTCCTAACAACAAATTCAGAAAAGTATACACATATGGATACTTATCCTGTAAATACAAGAAGGAAATAAGGATAAGTAAACAACAAGATGACCTTGAGAAAAATCAGGACATGAGGCAATCTGGATGGACACCAGCCTATACTATGAAGACTTAAGGTTTAAAATGTCATTTGTTTGGTAAGGGCCATGCTCAAGCCAATAAAACAATGACAACAACTTTCATTCACAAGTCATTAAAGGGTAAACAAACATAAGAAAAAAAATTAGATTTCTGGGAATTCATATCCTAGATTAAGTATACATAAAAATAAATCTTACACAAAACATAATTTGTTAAATGCAACAATAAAAACAAAAATTGTGCGGGGTTCCAGAAACAAAGCTAAAAGAAAGGGAGAGAGAGAAAAACCATATACACGCATAAATAGTAGAAAGAGGAACCATGGGTAAAACTCATCCCCTCAAGCATACGACCCCCAAAACTAGAAATGATGTATTTGCAAAGATATATGCACCCCTGTGTTCATTGAGGCATTATTCAGGGTGGCCAAGACATGGAAACAACCAAAGTGTTCCGAAAGATAGGAGTGGATAAAGAAGATGTGTACATATACACAATACAATACTACTGACTCATAAGAAAGGATGAAATAGTGCCATTTGCAACAACATTATGTGAAGTGAAATAAGTCAGAAAAAGCTAAGAACCATATGATTTCACTCATATGTGAGATATAAAACTGAAACTCTTGAACACAAACAGCAGTGTGGGGGTAGCCAGAGGAAGGGGGAGTGGGAGAAGGGATTCCTAATATATGCTGACAGATAAATTTGGGTGGTGGGCACACTGCAATATACAGATCTTGTAACATAGAAATCCACACCTGAAACCTGTATGTTCATGTTGACCAATTAAATTAATTTTAAAAAGAAAAGAAAATATAAGCTGGTAAAGCAGGATCTCACTAATAGTATTTGAGCATATCTGAAGTAAATTATATATATCCTCTAATATCTAGAAAAAAGTAACAGAGGAAGTGGATGGGCCATGGGGAGCATCCCGTGGGCATGTGAAGAACAGCAGGAGGCCTGTGCTGAGGGAGTTACTTGAGAGAATGGGCTCCAGAGGAAAGGTTGAGATCAAGGAAGTAGAAGGGACTGCCTAGGTGGGTCATGAAGACCAACCTAAGGGTATTTATTAGTTTTTATTCTGACATGAACTGGCACACCAGTAAAGGAGCAATGTGAACAGATTTATACTTTAGAACAGTTGCTTTAGCAGCTCTGTGATGATTAGTCTGTACCTTATTTCAATTATAAAATTGAGTTCAAACTACAATAATAGAGTCTATGATCATATCTAATAAAGATGTAACAGGCAAATTGACCATCACTCCAATACACAAGATGGTTGCCCCTATGTGGACACAAGGTGGTTGCTACAAGATAGCCAGCAGGAGAGGGCAGTTGTGGATGACCAGGCCACCAGGAGAGGGAAGTTTGGGAGCAGCCAGTCCTGCAGGGGAGGGTAGTTGGGAAGTACAAGCCCTGAAGGGGAGGGCAGTTTGGGGGGACCAGGCCTGCAGGCAAGGGCAGTTGGGGGTGACTGGGTGGCAGGGGAGGGAAGTTTTGGGGAATTGGGCCAGCAGGGAAGAACAGTTTGGGGCAACCAGGCTGTCAGAGAAGGGAAGTTAGAAGTGATTGGGCCAGCAGGGGAGGGCAGTTGTGGGCAACCAAGTCTGCAAGGAAGGGCAGTTGAAAGTGACAAGGCTAGCAGGGGAGGGCAGTTTTGGGGGACCAGGTCTGCAAGGGAGAGCAGCTTGACATGACCAGGCTGGCAAGTGAGGGCAGTTAGGGGTGAACGGGCCAGCAGGGAAGGCCAGTTGGGATGTCCAGGCATGCAGGACAGGACAGTTAGAGGCAACCAGGCTGGCAGGTGAGGGCAGTTAAGGGCAATCAGGTTGGCAGGGGAGCAGTTAGGTGTTGATCAGGCTGGCGGGGGGTGGTAAGGGGATGATCAGGCTGGCAGGCAAAAGCGGTTAGGGGCAATCAGGCAGGCAAGCAGGTGAGCAGTTGGGAGCTAGCAGTCCTGGATTGTGAAAGGGATGTCCCAGATTGGAGAGGGTGCAGGCTGGGCTGAGGGATACCACCCCTCCCCCATGCTCAAATTTCATGCACCAGGCCTCTAGTAATAGTAATAACAATAACAACAACAATGCCATATATAGTGTACTTATTGTATACCAGGTATTACACTAAACATTTTACATAATTATCATACTTATTTTCCATAAATTATCAATATTCCAGATTAAAAATATTTTTAAAAATTATGTAACCAGCCCCAGTCACACATGTGGGCAGGGTTAACATCTAGATTCTCACCTCGTCATCTGATCCCAGGAATGATCCTCTCTGGATATAAAAAAGAATATCCTGGGAAACTTTTAGAACATATCCCCACCTACTTGCTTCCAGAGATTTGTATTTAATTATTTTGGAGTGGGGCCTGGCCATTAGTATTATTTTAAGTTTTCTAGATCATTCTAATGTACAACCAGAATTGAAGACAACTGTGAATGAAGCAGCTACAGTGTCATGCCTAAAATTAACAGTATGCTTAGTTACTACTAATTTAGTTATTACTACTAAAATTAGAAGTAATGCAAAATTAGTTCAATGCTTTCTTACAGATTTATTTTTAATGAGAACAAAAGGTAAAAAGCTACTGAGTTGTCTTTCTGGGGAAAACCAGCATTAATCCTTTTCTCCATGTTATGATGAAGTAATAGCTCTGCATATTTTAAAGAGAGAATAATTTAAGTGCATCATCTGTTCATTCCCACCTCGACCCTGGTCAGCCCCAGGATGGCAACGGCCACGCGGATGCTACTGCTTTCCAGAGTGCCTGTGATCAATCTCCGCTGATACTCTATATCTGACATCTGCTGTCGTGCTGCAAAAGCCAATGCCTTTTCCTTAGCTTCATTAGACAGTGGCAATACAAGGTCCATATCCAACGTATGACAGGGTTTGCATTTCAAATACAGAACTGGATTGTCCTCATCAAGCTCTAGGGTGAAGCAAAAACATTCATGGCTGCAATGATTATGTATGCCTTTGAAATCACCATTCAGGATGGATTGGGGAGGTTTGAAATATAAAACAGAAGTTGTGGTCTTCATTGAACAGAGTAAAAATAGATAGGTAACACATTTCTAGTAGTATCAATTCAAAAAGTTAAGAATAAGTCTTCAGGAACTAAAGATATTTTTGTGGTACTCTCTAAAAAGTTCTGATCAGATGGTTCTTTCATACAAACATCATCAATACGATAAAAAATTCAATGACCTGGAGACTATTATGCTAAGTAAAATATGCCAATCTGAGAAAGACAAATATCACATGATCTCACTTATTTGTGCAATCTAATGAACAAAATGAATTGACTAACAAAATAAAACCTGAAGAATGGAGGCATGGAACAGACTGAAATACCTCAATATGGTGTTGGGGGAATGAGAAGAGATAAACCAAACAACTTATATACTTATATGCATAGCCCATGGACATGGGCAATAGATGGTGAAGATCTGGGTGGGGGGTGGAGGCTAGAAAGAGGGGGGAAAGGAGACATCTGCCATAGTGTCAACAATACTATATAAATTTAGTGACCATTGTGCTCATATCAGTGATTGTAAGGTAGGAGTAGTAGAAATAAATGTAAAGAAAGACATCTATCAATGAATGGTATGAACTAGAATTTTCTTTCACTAACCACTTTATACTTTAAACTAGAATGTAATATTAACATAATAAAATCAAAATCTAATTATGTATTGGATAAACTTGCTATGAAGAAGCTTAGGTAAATATATGTGGAACATTCTCTTCCTTCAACATTATAAATAAAATTAGATGCCCAGTGCACAAATTCGTGCACAGGTATGGTTTGGCCAGCCCAGTCCCATTGGGAGGAGGAGATGGTGGGAGGTGAGTCAGCTGGGGGGAGGGGCTGTGGGCGATTGGTTGGCGAGGCCTGCTCTCAAATAGGGTGGGGGTCCAATTAGGGGTTAGCAACTGGGGGAGGTTGGCCAGCCAGCCCTACCCCTAATTAGTGTGGGAGGGTGATAGTGGGCAGAGCTGGCTGGAAGGAGGGCCTGCAGGTCTATCAGGATGGTGGGGGCCCATTGGGGGTGGGACTGTCTGGGGGAGGGGCCACAGGCAGTTGGCCAGCCGGCCCTGACCCCTTTTGGGGTGGAGAAGACTATCAGGGTTGGGGCCAGCCAGGGGCTACAGGAGACTGGCCAGCCAGTTCTGCTCCCTATTGAGGTGTGGGGGGCCAATCAGGAGTGGGGCTGACTGAGATGGAAGGGCCACGGGAGGGGAGGTGGCCAGCTTTCCTGCCTTCGATCAGGGTGGGAGAGGCCAATCAGGGGAGGGGCCAGCTGGGGAAGGGGCCACAGGGGGTTGGTGGGGCTACAGGAGGTTGGCCAGGCTGGCCCCACTCCAAGATCGGGCTGGTTCGCTGGCTGCAGTGGGCATCATAGCAACCAATTGTTCTGGTTGTTATGGTGTTCCAGTCGCTGGCTTGATAGATAGATAGATAGATAGATAGATAGATAGATAGATAGATAGATAGATAGATAATGCATATGTATACTCTACCTTCTGGAGAACATGTGTAGTCATATAAATTGCAGGAAGTCATTGCAGGTAGTCTGGAAGGCAAGGGGGCCAGACCTCTTCCTTCCACAACATATACTAATTCTCCAATCTAAAACACAAACACAATAATATGAAATTCTGAAAGCTCAGAAAAGAAAAGTTAGGATAAATCTTTCTTCTGTGAGAAGAATGTGCATGCTGTAAAATCATCACTGCATTGTGCATTTTAAAGCAATATATGCCCTAAATTTGTGGAGAAAGGTAAGGCTTAAATATAGCCCTCCATAGTATGGAGGAACTCTGCATGAAACAGACCATGGAGGTGGCTTAAAAACATCCCAGGATGATATTGGCAGCAGTTGATTTTTATTTTTATTTTTTTAAATATATTTTATTGATTTTTTACAGAGCGGAAGGGAGAGGGATAGAAAGTCAGAAACATCGATGAGAGAGAGACATCGATCAGCTGCCTCTTGCACGCCCCCTACTGGGGATGTGCCCACAGCCAAGGTACATGCCCTTGCTGGAATCGAACCCGGGACCCTTCAGTCCGCAGTCCGATGCTCTATCCACTGAGCCAAACCGGTCTCGGTGGCAGCAGTTGATTTTTATAGCTACAAATATCCACCACAGACTTAAAACAAATACACAATCAAGCAAGAAATAGTTTGTTTTTTCCCCTTAATTATGTAATTTATTGTTGGAGATAAGTGACATCATTTTTGCAGGGTATGTGAGTCCCCCCAAGAGTCTATATTTTAAAGTACAGGTCTTCTAACTGTCCTTTGATGGATGACTGGATAAAAGAAAATATAGTATATAAAGAAAACAGTAGTATACAATGAAATACTGTTCAGCCATAAGAGAGAATGAAATACTGCCATTTGTGACAACATTGATGGATCTTAAGAGTATCGTGCTAAGCAAAGTAAGTTAGATAAAAAAGGACAAGAACCATATGATTTCACTCATATGTGGGATATAAAACAGAAAGCAACAAATGAACAAAGAAAACAAACTTATAGAGATAACAATATGGTGGTTACTAGAGGGGAAAAGAATTAGGGGGATGATAAAGGAAGTCAAATACAAGATGACAGAAGGAGGATAGATTGGATGGTGAGCATACAAAGCAATATACAAATGGTGTATTATAGAATTGTACACTTGAAACCTATATGATCTTATTAACCAATGTCACCCAAATAAATTTAATTTTTTAAGTACATGTTTTCAAAATGAGCACTGAATGTCTGAAGATCTTTTAGAATAAATAATTATTTAGGGGGAAAATACAAAGTCTATACAGAGAGGGTGAACATAAAAGTGGGGTCAATGCAAAGCCATCAACATCATATAGATAAATATTAATAGAGGTGGACAAACCTAGTTTTATTCCTGGCACTGTCATTATTAGCTACTAAGCCTGAGGCAAGTTTACTAAAAGCCCTGAGTTCTCGTTTTTCCTTTGCAAAATGGGATGAACAATATTTCTTCATTTTAGGAACCTAGAGATTAAATGAAAAGGAAGAGGAGAGAGGGAGTCTCAAAAGACATATCATACAATCACAATGTATGACTATCATTTAGATCTTGATTCTGAAGTAGCCTCAAAATATGATTGTAGGGATTCATAACATGCTACCCCAAAATACACCACTTTGGTATATTGATTATTTTGAGCTGAAGGCACATGAAAAATGGCTAATGCAGGGCAAGGCTTTCTCTAAACTCCCTTTATCTGCCTAGAGACTGAGCCTTCAAAAGGAACTCAATTGTCATAAATAAATTAAAAAATCCAAAAAATACTCTTTTCACAGGAGAAGAGACAAGAAGTTGACACTGTACCTGGACAAACTTTGCACAAACTATCATATCCCCCATCTATTTTTCTAAATTCGCATTCATGTTACCTAAAAATCATTTATTCTTCTAAGTGGCCAACATCCCCTCCCCATTTTCCCTAATAAGATGGTATTTAAGCTTGAATTCTAAGCTTACTTAGGAGTCAGTATTCCTGAGTATCTCCCATGTATACATGAAGTATACATCTTAATAAACTTCTGTTTATTTTTCTCTTGTTATTTTTATATTATGGGATGGGGTCAACAGCCAAGAACTCAGAAGGATAGAAGAAAAATTATTTTTCCTCCCCTATAATTCAAACAAAGAAATTTAAAAGAAAATGACAAAACAACAACACATACAACCATGAGGCAATCAGGAAAATACACTGAGTGGCCAGATTACTATAATCTCTGAATGCATAATTAATTACATAATCCTATGTAATAAAAGGCTAATATGCAAATTGTCCCCTTGACCAAGAGTTCGACCAGCAGGCAGACAGGCCAACCACCCATGTCACCTCCCCACTGGCCAGGCTGGCTGGACCCCACCCATGCACGAATTCATACACCATATATATATATATGCATTCAGAGATCATAATAATCTGGCCACTCAGTGTATGAGCAATGCCTGGATGTTTGATGCTATTAAGAAAAAATATTATATTTTTAGTAGTAATGGTATCATGGTTACAGGGAAATTCTTGTTGTTGTAGAGACAATTCTTGATTTATTTGTGAATAAAATGATGTGATGACTGATACTTGTTTCATTATAATCATGACACATATTTTCCATGCACTGTTGAAGCTGAGCACAGGGTACTAGGGAGAATTTATTATAGTTTTATTTCTACAACTGTATATCTTATATTTTCCATAATAAAGTATTTGTTTTTAAAAATGCGTATGTCTCAAGAAGTATGATGATACTACCTAAAGATGTAGTACGGACTATAGGAAGTAACATATTAAGTAGGAATCTAAGCCTTTGCTTGGTACTCACCAGGCACTTAAGGGATTCATTTAAATGGAGTAGGACCATTTTCAGAAAGCAGGCTTCCAAAACCTTCATGGATATGTAAATCACCTAAGGATATTGTGAAAATGCAGTTCTAACTCAAAAGTTCTAGGGTTGAGCCAAGATTTGAGAGAATCAATGAAAACAAGGACTGGCAAATTTAGGTTTAAGCCACACAATGGAGAATATTGTACCAGAATGGATGTATGACAGGCATGCAACTAACCGCTATGAAAGCAAAAAGAAGTAATCCTAGAACAATGTTAACTATATGCTTGAGACTCTACTCCAAAATATCTTTGAACAAGCAGTATATGTAAATAACTTAAAGGAAATTCATCACAGAATAAAAATACATATTCTAAAATATAAAAATCATAGGTAATAAGTAAAAGAGCAAAAATTAAAAACTAATTCAGAAACAAAAGGATAAGTAATTTCTGATTGTATAGTCAATTTACTTATAGCTTTGTTATCCCTCCCAATTGAGATTTATTTATAATAAAATTAATTTAGCATCTACTTTCAAATGATAATGTTCTATGGAATTTATAGTTTATAATTAATGATTATCTTCAATTCATGCTGATAAAAGGAGTATGAAAAACTTATAATATTTTAGGTTGTTCAGCATTTAAATCTGTGCACTCTTAATTATAATGAATACATTATATATAATTTTCACATAGTAATTATTCTTAAACAGCCATGTAATTTACAAACATAAACCCAAGCTAGCAATGTGAACTGTGTTTTGTGTGTGCATGTTACTGCAAATGCAAGTGAGTGATCAATATTGATGTAAAGTTTTAAATGATAATTAAAATACAGTACAAATGCATAAGTCAATAGAGACTAGAGAAAGCAATATATTAATATTTATTTTAATTTTACCTTTTTCTCATCCTTATAGTTATCTAAAAATCAGTTGTTTTACCCAATATATTCATAAGAAATAACTCAGAGAGTATAGTTATCATAATTGCATGTGTTTGAGTTTTTTTGAAACCTGATCTGTAGCTTGTCTACTCCATGAAAATAAACACCAATGCTGAGAACCAATTCCAGCATGTAATAATTGCAAGAGTTTTATCGAAAGGTTGGTGAATCTTGGGGATCTCACCAGGGTTGAGTCACACAAAGTTTACCTGTTAGAAATGGCTAAAAGGCACTCCCACCAAACCTGATTAGGATTGTTAACTGCCAGACAGCTCCAGGCATTTTCTTGCCTCCTGTTGGCCAAACACCTGAGCAACTGTAGGCTATTACCCAAACTGACAATGTTTCTGTCAATACCCTTTGATACCATACCCTTTGATATGTATATTTCCACCTTGCCTTGGAACAAATGGTACTAATAAAAGCAGGTTCCTTGATCAAGGTGAGAGAGTCTTTTAGCTCCTTCAGCTGGAAGCACCTCTGACCCCCAATGCCTTTCAAAAATATCTTTTGTCCACGAACTCCTTCTTAATCATCTACACGCAGCCCTTTCTCCAGAATGCTAAACCCTTTGTAAGACTGGAATAAAGAACCCCGGTATACCAACCCATGAGGTTTGGTACTAAAGGAAGTAACTACTATTTGCCAGAATATTTTTCTTAAATATAAATTTTAAACAGCTTCCTAGCTTATAATTAGCTCATGGAAATATCAGAATCCATTCAATTCCACTTAAATCCATATATTAAGAAGACAATATATTACCATTTCTCAAAAAATTATTTTGTCTAACTTGTTCACTTTGAATATATTCCTTTTATTAAAAAAACTAATGTAATTAAAAATAATGCATGTTTTGCCTATATCAAGAAATCATTCAGGAACATAATATGTAGAAATATAAAATTAGTTCCCTCTACTTTCCTGAAAATCAGACCAAGAAAGAAATATAAATGCAAAGAACACTTTTAAAATTGAAAAACCCCTTACCTTCCAAGTCTGGAAGCTATGACAAGAGAAATTAAATTGTCTGACAACAAATAGACACTTGCCAATATGAGCTATTCTAACAGTCACCTGTTACATTTCCTTTCTGCTCTTAATTGATCTTTACCAGTTGTCATGTTTACTTAGATTTATCTATCCTATCTAATAAAAGAGTAATATGCAAATTGACCATACCTCCACTATACCCACAAGCCATGCCCATAAGCCAATCAGGGGCAAATATGCAAATAAATCCCAATCAAGATGGCTGCGGCCACTGAGAGCAAGAGGGAGGCTTGGGTTTCCCCAGCAATGGACGAAGCCAAGTTTTATACCTGCCCTTGTCAGCTCAGGTCTCCATACCAGGCTACAAAGTTTCAATTATCCTATCTAATAAAAGAGTGATATGCAAATTGACCACACCTCCACTACACCCACAAGCCATGCCCACAAGCCATGCCCATCAGCCAATCAGGAGCAAATTATGCAAATAAACCCCAAACAAGATGGCTGCAGCCACTGAGAGCAGGAGGGAGGCTTGGGTTTGCCCTGCAACAGAGGAAGCCAAGCTTTCCACCTGCCCTTGCTGGCCTAGGCCTCAAAGTTTCAATTTAGAAGATACATAATCCCAACAGAAATGGGGGCAGTCACGGAGTTGGATAGAGCAGAGGTTAGGGTTGCCCCGGTGATGGAGGTAGCCAAGCTACTGCAGCCCTGACGGGCTTAGGCCTCCACTTAAGGCTACAAAGTTTCAATTACTGAAGGTAAATAAACCCAAACAGAAATGCCCGCCACCACTGAGGGAGAAGGCTTGGCTCTGCTCCAGGCTACAAAATTTCAATTATAGAACAAAAATAAATCCCAGATACCAGGACCCCCACTTGAGTTTCCAGGGGGCGTGGCCTGTCTGCAAACCATCACAGGCACCTTGCCCAGGCTGCTCGATGCCCAAAGGGAACTCCCAATCTGATCCAAGACACACTTCAGGGCAAACCAGCTGGCTCCCACCCATGCACCAGGCCTCTGTCCTATCTAATAAAAGAGTAATATGCAGAATGACCATCACTCCAGCACACAATATGACTGCCCCCATGTGGTCAAATATCCTGCCCCCATGTGGGCACAAGATGGCCACCACAAGATGGCCAGCAGGGGAGGGCAGTTGGGAGGGACCAGACCTGCACGGGAGGGCAGTTAGTGGTGACCAGTCCTGCAGGGGAGGGTAGTTAGGGGTGACCAGGCTGGCAGAGGAGGGAAGTTGGGAGCAAACAGGCTGGCAGGGGTGAAGTTATGGGGTTATCAGGTTAGCAGGCAGAAGCGGTTGGGGCAATCAGAAAGGCAGATAGGTGAGCAGTTAGGAGGCAGCAGTCCTGGATTGTGAGAGGAATGTCTGATTGCCCATTTAGCCCTGATCCCAGTAGGGATCCCAGATTAGAGAGGGTGCAGGTTGGGCTAAGGGACAGCCCCTGCCCCCTGTGGATGAATTTTGTGCACTGGGCCTCTATTGTGTGTGTGTGTGTTTGTGTTTGTGTGTGTGTGTGTGTGTGTGTGTGTGTGTGTGTGTGTGTGTGTGTGTGTAACATGCAAAGTGTCCCTGTGGGAGTTCAACTGGGAGACCGGGAGTTCTATTGCTATATTTTCCAGGAAGATGTCACTGACCATGGCCAGTTATAAGAAAACCTCACAAAAGATATTTTGTTCTTTATGTGCATTTAGTTAAATGAAGTCCTCAAATAAGAGTTGCATGCAATGCTACAAGACCAGCTTAATAATGACTCAGAAAGGAGAAACACAAAAACTGAATTGGAAGGTAAGTTTTAATTACAACTTTGCCATTAATTATCTGGGTAACCTTGGACAGGTCATGGATGCCCTCCAGAAACAAATAACCACAATCTTAAAAAAATTTTTTTAAGGATTTCTGACCATAAAATCACCATGCTGTTCCACAGTTCTTAAATTATACTTTTTTATCTTGGGCCTAGATATTACTAGGTCTTATAATTTATATATTTGAATTGGCTGAAAAATTATTATACTATTTTGATGACAAAACAGGTATGAGAGAGCTAAGCTAAAATCACATGACCCAATGTAAGAGACCCACCTCAGAACAAAAGACTCACACAAGATGGGAGTGAAGTGATAGAAAAAAAATGTTCTATGCAAATGGAAATGAATAAAAGCTGAGGGCAATACTTATATCTGACAAAATAGACTTCAATATGAAGGCCATCACAAGAGACAATAAAAGTCACTACATAATACCAAAAGGACCAATTCAACAAGAGGATATGCACCCAATATAGGAGCACCTAATTATATATATACTAGAGGCCTGGTGCATGGATTTGTATACATTGAAAGGAAATTAATTAGAAGGCGGTCAGTGGGGTGGGACTGGACAAGACAGGCTGGGCACACTCTAGAGCCAACCTCCTGTGGTCCCTCCCCAGCCAGCTGCACCTGAGGAGGCACTGGGGCCTGAAGGGCATCTGCGGAGTGAGCAAGGTCCTTCTGGTAGATGGGGTTCCTTGGCCTGGCCTGCAGGGATTGGGCCAAAACCAGCAATCTGACATCCCCTAAGGGGTTCCAGAGCATGAGAGGGCACTCTGCAAAATTGCTGTCACTCAGCATCTCCTGCACTGAGCATCTGTCCTGTTTGTCAGTGCACATCATACCTACTGGCCTGTCAGCCAGTTGGCTGATTGCTTAGCCTTTTATATATATAGACTAGTGACCCATTGCAGGAAGATTCCTGCAAGAATAGGGTTTCCTGTGGCCTGAGCAAAGCTCCCACCCTTCTCTGCTGCCTCACTCCCTTCTCCTCTGCCTTGCTCCCTCCCTTCTCCCCCACCCCACTTGCTTGCTTCTCTGCATCTTTGCTCCCTTGTGCATTGCTTGGCTTCCTTCTATGCCTTCTTCTGCGCCAGGCTATGCAAATTAACTGCCATCTTGGTTTGGTTAATTTGTATACTTGTTCTGATTGGCTTTGTGGGTGTGGCAGAGGTGCAGTCAATTTGCATATTACTCTTTTATTAGATAGGATATTAAAAATACTTCTATCGGACTTTAAGAGAAAGAGTAATGGGAATAGAGTCATAGTAGGAGGCTTTAATATCCTGCTGACTTCCCTAGATAGATCTTCCAGCCAAAAAATTAATACGGAAACAGGCTCTAAATGACACATTGGATCAGATGAATTTAATTGACATTTATAGAACAGTTCACCCCAAAGCTGCAAAATATAGAACTTCTCAAGTGCACCTGGGTCATTCTCAAAGATAGACCACATGTTAGGACATAAATTGCATAAAACAAGTCCCTGACAAGTTCAAGAATATTGAAATCATATCAAGTATCTTCTAAAAACATACATAATAGACAGGGAGAATGAAATGAGTGATACTGCAAGAAGTGCAATGAATATTTCCACTTATCTAAGCATATATGAAGGGAATGGCCAGAGTGACATACAGTATATTTAACAGATAATATGGTATAACCTCAGACTAAATTGTTGTAGATTATGAATCAAAAGAAGGTATTGCAGGGTTCTATACCTGTGAGTGGACACCATATCCTTTCCAAGTTTCTATTTGACTTGTAGGCTGAAATTCTCTTTGGTACTTGGGGATCTGGTGTGAGACTGGACTAATTGGTATAAGTTGCTCAGAGATGCAGACTCCCATCTTGGCTTCCTCTAGTTATCAATATTTGGACACTGGTTTTGATTTGTTCTGATGTTTTGTAGATATACAGGACAATAAAGGACTGGAAGATTAATCTATCAGAGGAGATAAATAGTCCAGCTGGGGTCAATAAAAAGGCTCAAGGGTTGGTAGGAGAAGGCTGGTTAGGCCACAGCAAGTGACCACAACTGGAACTCCCTGTTAACCTAGGCCCCATCTTAAGGATCCCTGTTGGATGCTACTGCCTCCTTTACATGGGTGTTCCCAGCAATGCCAAGTGATTTCTCATTTGGAAACCTAGGACTAAACAGAGCAGACATTCATTTACATGGCCACCACAGTGAAAGAGTCACAGGTTTTGTCAAGACATTGCTTTGTGCTTTGCAGTGTTTGTGTGCCTTGTATGGGGGTCTGCCAATCTCTCTTTCCAACAGACCCAATTTCTCAGGGACTAGGTGGGTCATGATTTAATCTACCCAGCCACACAGAACAGAAATTTATTTGGATTTTTGGCACTTAAAAGCATCGTTTTTTATGACTTTTGTAGGTTTTCCCTTAAGGTAAGAAATTCATGAACACTCATTGTAAGTTTTATAAAACTCTTTCTTTCAAACACCAGTTATACAATTCATTTCATTTATTTTATATGTAAGTGTGAATGAAAAAGCCAAAGTAAAACAAGTGGCTTTTCCTCGATAGGAAAGGCTGTCAAATTGAGGCCTAATTACTTTCCAGTTTTCAACAGGTGGTTCTTAAGGGCAAAGCAGTATTATACATTTAATAAGAATAGAAGCTAACAAGGTGGACTTAGATATTTGATTATTTAAGTGTGTAATTACACTTTTCAATATAATTAAAAATAAATTTGAATGTGTAAAGTAATAGATGTGTTTTTACATAAGTAAATGTAATTCAATGCAATCATTTACATTAGGGGCATTATTTCTTAATTCATAGCAATATACCTTTATGATTATTTATCTTAATATTTTTTCTAACAAGGGAAAATTACCTATAATCAAAAGTCCCATTTTAATAAATTGAGATGTCAAGTGTAATTCTATTGAGATAAAATTTATGCAAGCAAATACTAATATTCCAATAGTCTAATTTAAAAAAATAAAATCAACATCCTTACTATGCTATTACAAATTAACCCTAGCATTTTATAGGGGTATATTACACATTTACATAAAAAGGAATTGTGAAGCATTTGAACAAACTACTATTTTTCACAAACTTTAATGCAGAGGAATTCAGTTATATGCTGAACTCCTTTGAAGTGAATAAAAAACAAGACTTAGCATCACTATAAAACAGCAGTTTCTTCCAAAATGGTAATTTTAAGTGTAAAACTAGACTATACGTTATATATTTCACAGGCCATATTATTTTTCACATGTAAATAATCCTATAGACTCCAGGTAAATATATACCTTTTTCTAATTACAATTATTTCATTATATATACATTCAGAATAGTATATAACTGATACATAATTTATACATATGGGACTATATCCTGGGGATTTTAAGTTTTCTCCTCATGTTAACATATGGTAGTATCTTTCTAAAAAGGAATAATGACATAGAACTTTCCTCTAAAGATACTCAATCTCAACCTACCTCCCTCCTTCCTTTCCCTCTCTTGGTCCTTCTCCTTTGCTGGCTTTAAAGAAGCAAGATATATGGGATCCCTGATCCAGTAGGAAATGAATTCTGCCAACAACTTGGGAGAAACTGGAAGTAGCTCCTTTCTCAAATGAACCTCTGTGGAGAACCCAGCACTAGCCAATCCCTTATTGAGAACTTGATAGGCTTTAAGCAGAGGACCCCTCTAGGTCATATCTGAACCTCTGATCCATTAAAAATGTGACATATTACATTTGTGTTGTTTAAACCCTCTCCGTATTTGAAAATTCGTTATGCAACAATAGATCAATACAGATAGGGCCACAGCAAGGTTAGGTATGTTTTCACTCTGCTTCCATGGAACTTCCATAGGCAGCCATTATAGAATGTACCCACCACTAATGTAACTCTGCATATTCTTGAGGGTAAGCTCTTCGTTTAGCTACTAGAGGATTGAGATAGTTATCTACATTTCTAAAGTCTTCAGCTGCCATCAAGTCCCATGTACTAATTATTCCATCAGAGTGTCAGGCCAAGATGCAAACATACATCACAGTTTTGTCCTCACCATTTTGTTGCTAAGGATAATGATGCAATAGCGTATCTGCATGTCAAAGGGAACAAAGGAGAGCTCCAGGCTTGAAGTCCCTTTTGGTCCTGCTCCCAGGTGAACAGTCGGTGATGGGCAGAAGAACTCCCTGATAAAACTGGATCTAATTGCTGCCAAAACATGAAGCAGAGTTTGTTTACATATTATTGTGTAAGTGTCATTCAAATAAAGCATCTGTTTCTATTAGTGATTAAAGCTTACGGATGAATCACAAAAGTGTTCAAAGTATTAGGACACAAATTTAGGAGATAATACATATATTTGTTAACAAAAGTACCGGTGGCCCTAGCACAAGCTTGATTTAATATAAAATGTATAATTATGATACAGTATTTAAAATGCTTAATAAATAATTTCTTTACAGAGGGAACTTCACTAGTATTTAAAACTAGTGGCCCGGTGCACAAAATTCGTGTGTGTAGGGGTGTCCCTTAGCCTGGCCTGCATCCTCTCTAATCTGGGACCCCTATGGGATTGGGCCTAAACTGGCAGTTGGACAATCCCCTCTCAATCTGGCACTACTGGCTCCTAACTGCTCACCTGCCTGCCTCCTTGATCTCCTCTAATCACTCTGCCTGCTGGCCTGCTTGCCCCCAACTGCACCCCCCTGTCAGCCTGATCTCCCCCAACTGCCCTCTCCTCCTGGCCTGATCACCCTTAACCACATCTGCCTCCGCCCTGCCACCATGGCTTTGTCTGGAAGGACATTTGGAACATCTAATTAGCATATTACCCTTTTATTAATATAGATTAGCTTAATATACAATTATAATCATCAAAGTGATCATCAAAGAATCTTTACAATTTTGGAGGACTATATAATGGTTCACATTAGAGGAAGTAGTAGAAAACTTGAACTATTGGTTTTAAAATATGTCCACACATTATTCCACATTTCCTTGAATGTGGCGATATGGTAGGCTAGTCTTAGTGATTTGGTCCCAATGAACAGTATGCTAGAATGTTGCAAAAGTCAAGCAGTGTGACTCCGGATATCAGATCAGAGAATGTAATACACCTTCTTCTTAATTATCTCTCTTTCTTGGTTCTCTTGCTTTTAGAATCAAGTTGTTATCCTGTGAGGAAACCTAGGACACATGGAGAGGCCAAATATAAGTGTCCAGGCCAATGGCCCCACCTGAGGTACCAGAAGAAAGGCATTAGTCACCAGACATGTGAGTGAGGAAGCCCTTGGAATGACTCAAGTCCCAACCTCTATCTGACCAAAATTGCAAGAGTCATGTTAGCTGAGGCCAGGCCAGTCACCTCAGAAATGTGAAAAATAGCCCTAACCAGTTTGGCTCAGTGGATAGAGTGTCAGCCTGCAGACTGAAGGGTCCCAGGTTCAATTCCGGTCAAGGGCATGTACCTTGGTTGTGGGCACATCCCCAGTAGGGGGTGTGCAGGAGGCAGCTGATCGATGTTTCTCATTGATGTTTCTGACTCTCTATCCCTTTCCCCTCCTCTCTGTAAAAAATCAATAAAATATTTAAAAAAAGAAATATGAGAAATACTTACCATATTACATTATCATTGTTTAATGCCACTACATTTGGAGTGGTTTATTTGTAGGTATTGATAACCAGAATATTCTTATATCCATTTTCCTATCTCTCATTATATCCAAATTTTCTAAATCTATAGTTATTTCATAAAACAAAGTAATCAGTGTTCAACTTATAGTAATTTTAAACATGGTGATACCTGTTACCTAAATAGACTTAAGCAGTTCAGAATTAACCAAAAGAGATGTAGAGAGCGGCTATAGGATTAAACCTTGGACTGACCTGTTGGCAAAGCCACAAACAAGTCCCAGCTTGAAGAGCACAGCCCTCTTAGCATAATTAAGTTTGACATTATAACACTTCCTAGATCTTATCTGGGTAGCTAATGGCTGTGGGAGGTGCAGAAAGTGCTGCCAAAACAAGTGAAACTCACAAGAACATTGTAACTATGGTGACCACTGCCTTGTTTACTTCTGTCTTTAAAATAAAGGCTCAGCTTTCCATCTGGATCTCTCTCTGTGGCATTAGCCAGGCACAGGAGATACACCTAGACCCAGCTTATTTTCTTTGTCTGTCTTTTCTTCAATCCTTCCCTGACCTGCCTCAGGCTCACCGAACCTTTGGCTGAGCTGGCATGGTACAAGGAAACATAAAGGTCATTTATCTAAATACATTCATTGTAAGGGTGAGGAAACCCAGCAGTGAAAGGAAAAGATTTGGGCAGAGTTCACCAAAGTGTCATAAAAAGGCTGAATACCAACATTTCAGGTTCCCATTCAGACTGCAATCCTCAGGGCTTGCCATTCTGTCTATACTTTCAATTCATAGTATGTTCTGTACATAAAATAAGAATAATACATGAAAACCAATAAGGGTTTTAATCTGAGGTACTCACAGGTTTTTAAGGTTTTGGGGGCAGTATCCTGTTCACTGGTATCTCCAGAATCACTGTCGTAAGTGAATAGAAAAACACCATTAGTAACACAGACCAAAAACAATTATCTATCATAATTTAATATTACAGATCCTTAAAACTATGACTACATATGATATGATGTGTAAAGGCCACAGATTTCTTTCATGTATTATTTTAACATTTACACTGAGTGGCCAGCTTATTATGCTCTCTGAACGCATAATAATCTGGCCACTCAGTGTATATCCTATCTAATAAAAGAGTAATATGCAAATTGACCATTCCTCTGATCAAGCTATGCTCACAGCCATGCCCATCAGCCAATCAGGAGCAAATTATGCAAACAAACCCCAACCAAGATGGCTGCATCACTTAGCAGGAGGGAGGCTCAGGTTTCCCTGGCAATGAAGGAAGCCAAGCTTTCCGTCTGCCCTTGCCAGCCTAGGCCTCCACTCAATGCTACAAAGTTTTAATTATAGAAAATATATCTCAACAGAAATGGTGGCAGCCACAGAGCTGGAGAGAGCAGAGGCTTGGGTTGCCCGGACAATGGAGGAAATCAAGCTTCTGCAGGCCTAGTGCCTATGCCTTGACTCCAGGCTACAGTGCTTCAATTATAGAAAGTAAATGTCCCAAACAGAAATGGCTGTCGCCACGATGTGAGCAGAAGGTGTGGCTCTGCTCCAGGCTAAAAAGTTTCAATTGTAGAAGATAGATTAATCCCAGATCCCAGGGCCTCGCTTGGGTTGCTAGGGGATGTGGCTGGTCTGCAAACCTCCACAGGCCCCTTGCCCAAGCTGCCTGATGCCCAAAGGGAACCCCCACTCTGATCCAGGACACTCTTCAGGGCAAACCAGTTGGCCTCCACCCATGCATCAGGCCTCTATCCTATCTAATAAAAGAGTAATTTGCAGATTCACCATCACTCCAACACACAAAAGGGCTGCTCCCATGTGGACACAAGGTGGCCAACACAAGATGGCCAGCACGGGAGGACAGAGGGAGGTTCCAGGCCTGTAAGGGAGGGCAGTTGTGGGTCATCAGGCCAGCAGGGGAAGTCAATTGGGAGGGACCAGGCCTGCAAGGGAGGGCAGTTGGGGGTGACCAGGCTGGCAGAGGAGGGAAGTTGGGGGCAAACAGGCTGGCAGGGGATCATTTAGACATCCATTAGGCTGGCAGGGTAGTGGTTAGGGGGTGATCAGGCTGGCAGGCAGAAGCGGTTAGGGGCAAAAAGGGAGGCAGGCAGGTGAGCAGTTTGGGGCCAGCAGTCCTGGATTGTGAGAAGGATGTCCGACTGCCCATTTAGGCCTGATCCCAGTAGGGCAATCAGATGTCCCTTGAGGGGTCCCAGATTGGAGAGGGTGCAAGCTGGGCTGAGGGACACCCCTGTCTCCCATGCATGAATTCCGTGCACCAGGCCTCTAGTCCTATATAATTGAAGACTAATATGTAAATTGTCTCCTCAACCAGGAGTTCAACCATCAGGCATTCCAGCCAACTGCCCGTGTCCACTCCCACTAGCCAGACTGGCCGGACTCCAACCATGCACGAATTCATGCACCGAGCCTCCAATATATATATATATATATATATATATATATATATATATATATACACACACACACACACACATACACACACACACACATACATACACACATATATATGTTCAAAGATCATAATAATCTAGCCACTCAATGTATGTTTTTTTAGAAATTTTAAAAATAAGAAAAATGCCAAAAGGAAACTAACCATCACCACTATTTTTTAAATTTGATTAAAATAATTTCTTTTTAATTTTAGAAACTGTAAATATTTGATGATGATAATAATAATAATGACCCAAATTCTGAGACTCAAAACTAGGTGATTTCAATTCCTAATTATATAGGTACTCTCTCCAAAAGTGGTTCTAGAATTTGATGTCTTACAAAATTATCTTCCCTCAGCTTATCACTTCAACATTTGCTTTTTCCTAATAAAAGCAGAAGTAGAAGTAGACAGTTGTTTAATCTCTACTTGAATTTCTGAAAATTAATTAGTAGATCACAGCCTGAAGCAACTGCCTCCCTTGAAATGTCCCATTCTACCAGAATGCATCAATTTCCCCCAAATTGCTCTTCTACTGGTATTCATGATTAATTCACTCAATAAACTGTTAATTAGTATCTGGACTCTCAGATATTCTTTGCCTGGATTTTTTTTCTGAAGATACAAAACAAACATTATTTCTCACGTTATCATCTGCTTTTGCCTAAATTTTATACTGTAAAAATATATTGACTATTTCTAAGTTCTTCTAACCATATCCATACCATTTCTCAAATGCTTTTCCATTGCACCACAATGTTTTTATGTATTTCAGAGAGGAAGGGAGAAGGAGAGAGATATAGAAACATCAATGATGAGGGAGAATAATTGATCAGCTGCCTCTTGCACACCCCACACTGGGATTGAGTTCACAACCTGGGTGTGTGCCTTGACTGGAAATCGAACTGTGACCTCCTGGTTCATAAGTCGACCCTCAACCACTGAGCAATTGCAGCTGGGCTGTACCATATTCTTAATAATGTTATTTACCACATCTTATAATTACTCTGTGCTTTACTATTACTTCACAGGCATTCTGAGTAGAAGTTTAAGTAATACATCTTTTTTAAAAGTAGAGAACATTTATTCTTTTTGTTATTTGAATATTTGATAGACAATTTAAGGTTATATTAGATATGATATATGAATATTGCAGCAATTATAAAAAATACTATACAAAGAGTGAAAAAAAACATGAAAAAATGCTTATTTTTCAATGTAGAGCTAGCTGTATTGCCATGTACTTGATAATCGAGCTCTAGGTAGAATGCCTGATTAAAATCCTCAGATAATCTCCAGAACTCACTTTGTTTAATACTTACAATGTTTAACCTTTCATTCATGATTTTTCACAGTGAATAGAAAGGCAGAGCAATTCGGGCTTCATCTTTTTCTTTCCTTTTCCCATTTAGTTGGAGAACAGCTAATGGAAGTGCCTTTTGAATAAATCAAAGAGGTACCCCATCCTCAAATGAGATTCTCAAACTCTCCCAAATTGAGTTAGCTGTAATTTTTATGGTGAAGATGGATCCAAAAGAATAAGAATTTTATTGACTTACTCGTGAAAAGCTAACAATTATCATGATTAATTCAGAGACATCAGAAAACAATTTAATAAAATAACCTGGCTCAGGAACATTCTAATCAATGTCATTGAGTTTAGAAATTCAGTGATAAACTCAGCTTATTTATGAAACCAGTATCTCAGATGTTCCAAAAACAGAAGAAAAAAAAAAAAACAACTCACTTTTTTGTTATTCCCTACACCTTGGTTCACGCTATCCATTTCCTAGATGCTCATCTACTAGTATTATTGTTGAGGCTATGGCAGAAAGAACATGTTTCAACTCTTGGTATTAAGGAAGAAATAAATCAAAAGAAGCTAAAATTATATAATACTGTAGGTTAAGGGGTGGAATATGTTCTGGTAATTGAAGAGAGGGCTAAAGTCAGGGAGTAGAACCTACTTAAGAGGTATGAAGGTATGATATTCCTTTTTCCTCTGCAATAGTGGCATGCAGCTCTTTTTTAAAGTAAAATGATCAACTTAGCATCAATTTATTTTATTCAGGGCATGAATATATCAGCCCTAAGAATAACTTCTAATTAAATCCTTTCCCAGTAGGGAATTAAGGATCTTTATTACAAGCCTTCATGAAGCTATACCTGGGCAGGCCTTCAGGGCTGTGTCTAAACCAAATAGAAAATTATCTAGTCCAAGTCACGTTTTTATGCATCATGAGGAAAAATATAAAAGGATTGATTTTTAGATTAATTCTGTCATTCATGTGTACAGAAGTTCTTTAAAAAGTGTTTCAAGTCTCATTATTCTCTTTAAATGCCTTCTTTCCTGGGAATATGCCTATAATATTTAGGTACTGATATTCCTTGCCAATTAGCTCACAGGGCACTTTTAAAATTACATATACTACTGAATGCAATCCTCTCCAAACAATTGCCTTCATTTGTGTAGATCCACCCCCCATCTCTACTTGATAGTTGGCTCCTTGAAGACCAGAACTGGGATTTATTTTTGCTATATTTTTCCAATACTTAGAACAGTGCTTGCAATGCTACTTTGTAAGAACTGATTGAAAGATAAATAATTCAATATTGATAGAAAAAAATAGCAAGTCATATTACTGTAAGAAATTATTTACATAGTGCTTATATCTGAGCACTGCTGATCACTCATGCAATTTTTAAGTGGGGCTAAAATCACTCCCTAGTCCTAATCCTTTCTGATGATATTTTGAATTTAATTAGAATGAAAATGTCAACTTCTCTTGCTTATCTAATGGATTATCTTCCCATAGTAAAATGTGTGAGGAATATAAAGTTTTATCATCCACTTGGTTTTGTTCACTTCATAAGTTAGTGATTTTATTTTATTAATTTATCTTAATTGTCATTGTGATTTGAGAAGATGCTTTATATGATTTCAATCGTCTTGAACTTGTAGAGACTTATTTTGTGCCCTAACATGTGATCTATCTTTGTGTATGAACATGTGCACTTGAAAAGATGTAGATTTGGGTAAAATGTTCTATAAATGTCAATTAAAGCCATCTGATCCAATGTGTCATTTAGAGTCACTATTTTCTTGTTATTTATTTATTTATTTTTGCCTGGAAGATCTATCCAGGAATGTCAGTGGTATGTTTAAGTTGCTGCTAAGATTGTATTGCTATGAATTCACTTTATTGGGTGCATGTATGTTTACCAGA
Source organism: Antrozous pallidus (assembly GCA_027563665.1). Lineage (NCBI taxonomy): Eukaryota > Metazoa > Chordata > Mammalia > Chiroptera > Vespertilionidae > Antrozous > Antrozous pallidus. The sequence goes on from CM050509.1 coordinate 115,340,772, forward strand.
GTTCTTTCCTCTTGTTGTATCAATCCCTTTAGTGTTACGAAGTGGCCTTCATTGTTTCTTGTTATGACCTTCACTTTGAAATCTATTTTGTCAGATATGAGTATTGCTACACCAGAATTTTTTCATTTACATTTGCTGGGAACATTTTCTTTTCAACTCCTTCACTTTCATTCTGTGTGAGTCTTTTGTTCTGAGGTGTGTTTCCTGTAGACAGAATATTTATGGGTCATATTTTCTTATCCATTCTGCTACCCTATGTGAGGAAAATCTGAGTAGAGAAATATAGAAAAATGGAACAATCTTGGATTCAGTCCCCTGCTTTTCAATACTTTGTATACTTCATGCCACTCCCTTCTGGTCTGGTGTTTATATTGAAAAATCAGCTGACAGCCTAATGGGAGCTCCCTTGTAGTAACTTCCTCTCTCTCTTGAAGTCTTTAAGATCCTTTATTGTATTTAATGTTTGCCATTTTAATTATTATGTGGCTAGGTATTTTGGTGTTCATCTTGGCTGGGACTCTGCATTTCCTAAACTTGAGTGACTTTTTCCTTCACCAGGTGAGTGGTATTTTCTGCCATTATTTCTATTTTTTTTTCTTTTCTTTAAAAAAAAAATCTTACAGATGTCCCCTTTGTTGTTTGTTTTTTTCCATCAACACCTTTCCAAGCTGTACCCAAACCTCTCAGACTTTCATCAATCTATTGTCTGTGACCATAGGCTATACATATTTGCACTTAAGTTCCTCAATAAATATCTCCTCTGTACCACCTCATTCCCTGCGAAAGTCATCAGTCTCTTCCATGTTTCTCTCTCCTTTTTAAAATATATTTTTATTGATTTCAGAGAGAAAGGGATAGAGAGAGATAGAAATATCAATTATGTGAATGAGTCATTGATCAGCTGCCGCATGCACACCCCCCACTAGGGATCGAGCTTGCAACTCAAGAATATGCCCTTGACTGGAATCAAACCCAGGACCCTGTAGTCCACAGGTGGACACTCTAGCCACTGAGCCAAACCAGCTAGGGCCTATATCTCTTGATCTATTTTGTTCATCAGTTTATTTTGTTCATTAGAGTCCACGTATGAGTGAGATCATGTGTTTTTTATCTTTCTCTGACCAGTTTATCTGCCATTATTTATTCAAAGAGGTTCTCTATTCCTTTCTTATATTTTTCACCTTCTGTTATCCATATAATGCAAATGTTGTTATATTTCATGTTGTCCCAAAGCTCCCTTAAAATCTCTACCTCCTTTAAACACATTTATTTTCCATTTGCTGCTCTAAATGGGTATTTTTCTCTAAAAATTTGATGATTTGGTCCTTAGCTTCGTCTAGTCTACTTTTGAATTTGGCCAGGATATTCTTTATTTTAGCTCTTGTCATTCCTCACTTCTAACTGATCTCATTCATTGTTTCAACAGCTCTTTTTATGTTGGTGTAGCTCTGATAATTCTCATTAAGTTGCTTCTACTTCTTACTGAATTGTTAAGCAACCTTATTACCATTGCTTTGAATTTTTTATCTGACAAATTGCTTGCCTCCATTTCATTTGGCTCCTTTTCTGATGATTCTTCCTTTTCTTTCATTTGGGAGCTGTTTCTTTGTCTCACCATTTTTGCTGTTCCTTTATATTTGTTTCTATGTATTAGATCAAACTTCTATGCCACATTGACTTTGTGAGGTGGTCTTTTACAGTAGGTATTTTGTAGGACCTAGTGGTGCAGTCTGTTAGATCTCCTGAGCTGGGTGCTCTAGAAAAACTCATTGCTTGAATTATTTGGGTTCTTCTGCTGTAGTTTTGTCTTGAATGTTATTGTCCCATTCATTGATGGAATTTCCTTTCAGGTTGGCAAACTATGCTGTGTGAACTATTGTGATGGTGCTGACAGAAGAGAATAAAATACAACACAACAAAATACAAAACAAACTAAACAAAACAAAAATATACAAAAGACCTCTATAGTAACAACAAAAGCAACCATCAGAGAAGAGAGAACTAGGAAAGAGAAAAGAGAGCAATACTCCTATATAATAAAAACATAATATGCTAAGTGTATGACTGATTGGTCAACCATTCAGTCAACCATTCGACCAGTCATTATGATAAACACTGACCACCAGGGGGAAGATGCTGTAACCAATAGGTTAGCTTGCTGCTGGTGTCCGGCCGATCAGAACTGGGCAAGAGGGCTGGACACACCCTGAAGCCCTCTTATGGTCCCTCCTCACTGGCTGGCCCCCATTGGCCCCAATCGGAACTGGGAAAGATGGCCGTGATTGACCCTGATATCCGGCCAGGGTGAGGGACCCCACCTGTGCACAAATTCATACACTGGGCCTCTAGTGATAAAATAAAAGAAAGAAAAATTATAAGGAGGAAAAAAAAACATTCAAGAAATACCAAAACAAGTGGTGGGGGAAAATGTAGGTGAAGAGCTGAAGAATAAAGAAATAGGGGAACAGAAGAAGGAATATGTTTTAAAATAAAGGAGGCAAAAAATAAAATTAGAAAAAAAGAGAAAAAGGGAAGTAGTATTTGTCTCAGCAGAGTTTAGTGCCCCATGGAAGTCCCTTCGGATCCTACTCTTCTGATGACTGTGGCTAACTGTTTAGTCTGCCAATTTTGATCTTTCTGTGAGGTACTTAGGTGCTAATCACTGTCAGAAACTCTCCTCCTTTGGCTTTCAGCAACCTGCTTGAAACTTCAAGTGATCCACTGATCCACTGTTTGTGTCTGTCTCCACAGGGCTTGGATATAAGCAGAAGGGGCCAATATGCCCTCTAAAGTAGGTTTTTGTCAAAAAACTTTCCCCTAGTTACCAAGGCTCCACCTCTGCCCACCTTTGCCTGCTAGCCAGCTGTCAATCTCTTTTTTTCTCTGTCTTTTGATTGAGAACTTTAAAAAAAAGCTTTATTATTTAAAGGATTACATATGTCCTCTACTTTCCTTCATTAATCCAACCCTGCCCCCAGCCCTAGGCCTTTACCACATTATTGTCTGTGTCCATGGGTTATACTTATCCTATCTAATAAAAGAGAAACATGCAAATTGACCATACATCCACTATGCCCACAAGCCATGTACATCAGCCAATCAAGAGCGAGTATGCAAATCAACCCAAACAAGATGTCAGTTAATTTGCATATCCAGGTGCAGAGCGAAGACTGAAGAAAGCCTGCAATAGGGAGTGAAGCTGTGGAGAAGCAAGTGGGGTGGTGAAGACAGGAGGGAAGCATCAGGGTGGTGGAGAAGGGAGGGAAGCAGGCAGGGCAGCAGAGATGGCTGCAGGAATCTTCCTGCAATGTGCCTCTAATCTGTATATGTGTAAAACCCTAATGTGGAAATAGACCAAAAGGCTAAACAACCAAACAACCAGTCACTATGACGTGCGCTGCCCATCAGGGGGAGTGTGCAGAACATGGCGGGTATTGGCAGCAGGCAGCAGAGCACAGAACATGGTGGGCATTGGCCACTGCGGGATGGTGGAGCCAGTGAGTGGGGGCACTAGACTAAGGTAGGGAGCCCATTGCTGTCATTGGGGCAAGCCTCTGGTAGTTACTGAAAATTCTTTGCTCCTCACATCACAGTCCTGCCAGGTGATCACACTGGCTGCCAGCGCCAGCCTCAATCACACTATGCCATCAGCGAGTGTGAGTGGGGCCAGCACCATCAGCACATGGGAGCAGTGGTGGCAGGGAGCAGGGTTGCCAGCAACAGGAGACCAACGGCCATGGTGGAAGGGGCCAGGCGGTGATGCTGAGGATGGACTGAGACCCGCCCCTGTGCCCACTAAAGCCTCGCGGCCCACCATTCTTTTCAAGGTACACAAATTCCTGCTCTGGGTCCCTAGTATACATATAAGTCCTTTGGTTGATCTCTTCCCAACCACCCCTTCCTTCCCTATGAAATTCCATAGTCTGCTTCATGCTTCTAGGTCTCTGGATATATTCTGTTCATAATTTATATTGTTCACTAGATTCCACATATGAGTGAGATCATGTGACACTTGTTTTTCTCTAACTGGCTTATTTTGCTTAGCATTATACTCTCATGGTACCTCTGTTAGCCACCTGTCAATATTAATCACTCAAGTCTGTTTCTGAAAGGGCTTTAGGTGAGGAAGGTGCTGTTTATCTTCCAGGGAATATGGTGGGTGTGCTTCCTTATCTCAGAGCTACTTCTCTGTGAATGTCCCACAGATCCCTGTGTGCAGTCCAGTCAAGTTCCAGGGATAATGGGGTGGATGTCATTTCTCCAAATCCAGTCACTAAAGCTCCCCGAGACTGTTCAAACCTATAAAATTGGCCTCTGCTTTTGTTTTCCTTTGTTTTAAAATCTCAAAATGCAAAGTGTGGCAGGCAGGGCTCCTGAGGGTGGGGCAGGCTGTATCACCTATAGAGGGATTTCTTTTTCCTGAGCTCTGGTTACTGGGAGTGATTAGCTCCTCTCAGGAAAAATGACCATTTCAGTTTGGGGGCACACGACCAAATGCAGGTCTCCCAATTGCTGCTTTCCCACATTTCCAAACAATGTTTCCCCTCCTAGCTTCTCAATAGGCACCTCAATTCCAAGCCTCCATCCCAGCACCAAAGCCTCAGATGAGTAGCTGCAAATGAAAGCTCCTGTGTTCTGGGTTTAAAACTGTGGCTTTCTCTCTCACCAGGTCAAGTCTCCAGGCTCCTGACTCTGATGCAACCAGCAGCTCTGTTGCCTTTCAATGTTAGATTTTACTTGGGCCAAGGGAATTGGCTTTGGTATTCCAGGGTGTGGAGCCCAGAGTGGGGTTTGGGGATCAATTTTCAGAGGGAACAGACCTTCCTGTTGTCCAGAGCATCTTCCTCACTATCAGCCAGCCACCCATGGGAGCTGGGACAGCTCCTCTCTTGAACTCGCGTACTTCCTATTAGTCTCCAGGTGTTTTCTGTCCTTTCTTCATTTATGCTCCTCAGCTGGACCAGAGTTTATCTCTACTTAGTTTTAAAGGTGTTGTTTTATACATATACCAGTGGCTCGGTGCACAAAATTCATGCACATTAAAGGGGTATTAATTAGAGGAAATATTTTAATAGTGCTATTTGCCCTTTCTCTACAATAAAAGTGTGAGAGATAAAAGGTAATGAGTACAATGTATATGAAAATAATACATAATTTCATTAATAAATAAATAATAACAAAATGATATAACAACAATACAAATCCACAATAAACTGTTGAGTTAATTTTCCTGCATTTAAAATAGGATTGAACGTATCCCTCACAGAGAGATGAAATCTATAATACTGCATTTGGGTGACTCGTGCTCTTACATTTTGTCTAGTATTATTGTTGAGTACACTGTTGTCTCTGAGTCTCAGTGCAATATCTGTTCCCCAACCTTTTTCACCATGTGGAAAAAGAATAGGATATGTCATTGCATCTAATTTAGGAAACAGGATACTGATTTGTTTCACTTTAGTGCCATTTGAATTATTGGGATCTGGTTTACAATGAATGAGCATGTCCCTTTCAAAAGGAGGTTCTCCATCTTCGATTCTGAATATGACAGCAACCTCAGTTACACGGGGAGAATTATATCTACCTTGGTCACTATTACGATCATATTTAATTGCCATAGTTACTTCCATGGGAGCTATACCTTTTGCTGCTGCTTCAGATTGGGCTTCCTTTTCTACCTCATATACCATCTTGTACAATTTTTTTAATTCATTTATTTCATGCATGAGGTTGTTGATGTTGATTATGAGTCTTTCTGAGCAGGCCTGGTTTGCTGGGATTGCTAATCTTTTACATGTAGCTTCGGCTGTATCCAAAATATAGAGTTGAACAAACTTCCGAGAAACACCATCAGAAGGATGTAAAGTTCCAGTACGATGATAAACTTGTCCATGTATTCTAAAACAGTATGGCCCATACCCTGATGGTGATGCAACATTTGTATCCATGGAAGCAAAAGCAAAAGAACTATTTATAGACTGAATGTTTTCCATGAAATTTTTACTGTCAAAATCTTCGTTTGTCATTAATCTTTTTAAATATGGCAGGTAATCTGCAAAATGTATATCATTTGGACAAATTTTCCCTTTGCTACAACATCGAGTAAATTTCCCATCAGATGATTTTTCATCAAAGAAATTTAGTGATAGGCAAAATTCACATCTAACAGTCATTTCACCACAACTATGTTTGAGAATTCATCCTCACATACTTCATTTTCGCTGAGAAGGCAGTTCCTACCACTATTGCTAGTACTTGTTGATGACTGTTCTATAGACATATTCTGTCTTCGCCACCACCTTCTTTCAACTTAAAAGGCACGTTGTTCTTTAGACATTTCCTGTCAAAGATGTCAGTGTTTTTTGGCTTCAGAGCGACGTTTTGCCAATAGCTGCTCTTCAGATACATTCTGTCGCAGGCGTCGCCTTCTTCCAAGATTAGACACACATCACTCTTCAGATATTTTCTGTCAATAACATCGGCATCTTTCTGCTCACAGATCCATTGTATCAACAGTTTTTCTTTGGACATAGTCCCACCTCTCTATTGCCACGTTCTGAGATAGAGGAGAATGATAGTCTTGACAGTCAGGCCTTTCAGCAGTGTGACCAACAGCTGATTTGGACAGATTCTGTGGGGGTGGGACTTCATCCTACCTGTTGTCAGTTTCCACAGCTGGGATGCTGAAGCTGGGACTCGGGAGCATTCCCTCTGGCAGTTGCCTTCCATTTTTGCTGGCATACAGCTGAAGCTACACATAAAACATTAGCAATGCCAGGGGCCTCAGATGCAGCTGTGGTGAGTTCTTGCCACCATTGCTACTGCCACCTTGTTCTCCGCACCCGGGGGCCTCAGTAAGACTCAGTTGTGGTTCACCGGTGCTGCCACTGTTTTGTCTCCACACCCGAGGCCGGGCACTTGAAGCCTTCACCACTTCATCTCCGCTCCTGGGGCCTGGTTCTCATGCCTCTCGACCCTGCTCCTTGCTCCAATTGGCTGGTAGCATAGCCAATCAGGAGCAAAGGTACGGTCACATTTGAATGTTACTCTTTTATTAGATAGGATGCTGCTTAATAAGAGCAGTTTATAGAGCCATTTTTAAAATTTAACTAGAGGTCTGGTGCACAAAATTTCTGCATGGGGGGGTTGTGTTCCCTCAGCCTAGCCTGCACCCTCTCCAAACTAGGACCTTGAGGTATGTCTGACTGGCCAATTGGGCTTGATGCTAGTAAGGTCAGGCCTAAATGGACAGTCAGACATCCCTCTCATAATCTAGGACTGCTGGCTCCCAACTGCTCACCTGCCTGCCTGCCTGCCTTCCTGATTGCTCCTAACCACTCCTCTGCCAGCCTGACTGATGCCTAACTGCTCTCCTGCCAGCCTGTTTGCCCCTAACTGTCCTCCCTATAGGCCTTGTCAGTCCTAACTGACCTCCCCTGCAGGCCTGGTCACCTCTAACTGACCTCCCCTGTAGGACTGTTCCTCCTCAATTACTCTCCCCTGCAGGCCTGAGTTCCCCCACAACTGCCCTTCCCTGCAGGCCTGGTCTCCCCCAACTTTCCTTCTCTGATCTCCTGATCACCCCTAAGTGCCCTCCCATGAAGGCTTGATCATCCCCAACTGCCCTCCCTTGCAGACCTGGTCCCTTCCAACTGCCCTCCCCTGCTGGCCATCTTGTGGTGACCATCTTGTATCCACATGGGTACAGCCATCTTTGAACACATGGGGGCAGCCATCTGGTCATGTGTGTTGGAGTGATGGTCAATTTGCATATTACTATTTTATTATATAGAATAGAGACCTGGTACATGGGTGGGGGCCAGCTGGTTTGCCCTGAAGGTTATCCCAGATCAGGGTAGGGATTCCCTTGGGGCATGGGGTGGCCTGGGTGAGGGGCCTGTGGTGCTTTGCACTCTGGCCACAACCCCAGGCGACCCAAACAGAGGCCCTGGTATCTGAGATTTATTTATCTTCTATTATAGAAACTTTGTAGCCTTGAGTGGAGGCTTGGGCCTGCCAGGGTGTGTGGAAAGCTTGGCTTCCTCCATTGCCGGGAAACCCCAGCCTCCTGCTTACTCAGTGGCTGTAGCCATCTTGGTTTGGTTAATTTGCATACTTGCTCCTGATTGGCTGGTGGACATGGCTTGTGGGTGTAGCAGAGTGATGGTTAATTTGTTTATTACTCTTTTATTAGAAAGGATAGGTGAGTCTATTTTTTTAATACTGACTGAAAGATAATAATACTTTGCTGCTCATTTGATAAGACAACATTTATTATTTGGGGTGAAAATGACTGAAGTGACTGTGAGGAGGAGTATTAGTTAGTATAAGCTAGATCATGTTGCAATAACAATCCCATATCTCAGTAGATTAGCACAATAGTTCATTTATTGGTCATATTACATGCCTATCCTAGGAGGTGAAGGTGCACTCAGATATCCTATAAGTGAATCTCTAATAATTGTGACAGGGAAAGGAAAAAGAATAATTGTTCATTGAAACTTAATACTACCACTTGGAAAAAAAAAAAAAATATATATATATATATATATATATATATATATATATATATTCAATCCATTGGATTACCAACATTATATAAGTGTAATATTACAATGTGCATAAAAAAAGGAATATAAGGATATCTATAAAAAAAACTCTAAAAATATAGATAGTTTAAGGAGATTTTTTAAAACCTTTTCTTGTCTCATTATGTTACATTTCTAATTAAACCTGGAGAGCAGACCAGAGTTTTATTGAGACAATGCAATGCTTATTTTATGGTCTGTTACATAAGGAAGTTAATCAAGGAGATAGTACACCACACTTCCGTCCTGGTCATAGTTTAAAATGCATGTTCTTAAATTTTATCTACCTACAAATCTATATAAGACAAACATTAGGAAGAGTATTAAGAAAAACAGCATTTATAAGATTATTAACTATTTTGTTAAGACATTTAAAAATCAAAAGACCACATTATGACAATTAAGCCAGACTGATAAAATATTAGATAACTTTGTGCTATCTAGAGCTAAAGTGAACCTCTTCTCTTTCTCCTCATGGTGGAAATTGTAAGTTGCCAATCCCAATAAACATTGGCCCTTTCCTCACTTGAAAAAAAAAACCTTACTTTATTTTGATGTGTATGTAGAGACTGGAAGTTTCTCAGTCTTCCTTTTATCTGGGTTCATTCACTTTATACAATGTGGCCAATGGACTACAAGGACAAGTACTGTGTGATATTTCTGGGAAGCATCACTAACAGAGAAAAGGCACACTCTTATCCTTGTGCTTCCTCTTTTTGGCAGCTTGCAAAGTGAATTTGATTGTTGGAATTCTGGATATTTTAGCTGATCCTTGAGAAAGTGAATAACGATATGCCTGCTCCATGAATTGGAGCCTGGAGGTGTTATATAGTAAGTAGTCAGGACCCCAGAAGAAGTTACATTAACTGCTTCTAATAGATCTCATTAGAATTATCAGAACAGAGAGAAACCAAGATGACAGCATAGGTAATCACCTATACTTGCTGCCTCTCACAACCACATCAAAACCACAACTAAAGGGCAGAACAACTATCACCCAGAAACCCAGGAAAGCTGGCTGAGTGGAAGTCCCAAAACTAGAGAGGTGAAAAAAGCTCATAGACACTGGTAAGAGGTGCAGAGGCATGGAAAGTTCTGAGTCCTGGATGTGCTGCTCTTTAATCCAGGAGGGAGATACAAGCTCCCGCTTGCTCTGAACTCCAGTTCTGGGTGAGACTCTGGGAGATCCAGACACATACGGGGAGAAACTGGACTGTCTAGCATCAGGACAGGAATGCAAGGGTGGCTTACTCTTAGAGGAGCTTGCAAGCGATCATTGTTCCTGCACGGGGGCGTGGGACACAGAGAACCAGGGACTTCTCCAGTTCAGGGCAGCCATTGCTGTTTTCTCCACCATGGTGATTCCCAGAGATGCAGCACTACCCAATTTGCAACACCACCCAAGCTGCATGCATTAGCTTTTGCATATAAATGGATTGCCCTTTAGCCTAAAACAAACTGTAGCTGGGTCAGAGGACCCCAGAGATTCCAAAAGAAGGCCCACTACCTGGCAGCAGCAGCAATGACCTTGCTTCACAGAAGGGCCTCGTCTGGGCACTGCGAAATCCCCTACAAAGAGGAGGAATCTGCAGATGTCTCTGTAGCTCCTGCTGGGCAGCCCCCGAGAGTGGTTGACCTTGCACCTCCTTAGAGATCCAAGAGCAAGTGTATCCAGTGGTCAGAGTGAGACAATATCAGATTACAAATCTTCACATCCATAAGAGACACAATAAAGGGGAAGACTCAGTGAGCACCAAAGCCCTACTGAAGCAAGTGCTACCCCATAAGGGTATCTCCTGGGCAAAAGATCGTCTAGTGTAGACACAGCTGGTCATCACAGACAACTGGCCTGGAGGTCAATTCCTCCCAGTGATACCAAAATCAATCAAGGGATAACTACAACAAGACTGTGCAAAAAGCCCACAAAGAGGTGCACCAAGAGGGGCCACCTCAGGTGACAGGGGAGGCTGAGCCACTGGGCCCTATAGGACACCAACCACATAAGGCTACTCTATCAACTAAAGAAAACTTAGCAGCTAACCAATATATGGAAACAAACAAAGAAAAGCATCCAAAATGCTAAGACAAAGAAACATGTCACAAATGAAAGAAATGGATAAAAGCAAAAGATTGGATACAGAGTTCAAAACCATGGTTATAAGGTTACTCAAGAATCTTCTAGAAACCTCCAAGAAATTTAGTGAGACCCTCAAAGAACCAATCATAAATTAAGCATACACTGACTGAAATAAAGAATAATATACAGAGATCCAACAGCAGACTAGAGGATCCCAAAAATCAAGTCAAAGATTTGAAGTACGAAGAAGCAAAAAACACCCAACCAGAAAAGCAAAAAATAATGTAAAAGTATGAAGATAGATTAAGGAGCCTCTGGGACAACTTCAAGCATACCAACATCCAAATTATGGGGGTGACAGAAGAAGAGAGAGAACAAGATATTGAAAACACATTTGAAGAAATAATGACAGAAAACTTCCACTATTTGGTGAAAGAAATAGACTTACAAGTCCAAGAAGAGCAGAGAACACCAAACAATAAAAAACCAAAGAGGACCACACCAAGACACATCATAATTAAAATGCCAAGGGCAAAAGACAAAGAGAGAATCTTAAAAGCAGCAAGAGAAAAACAGTTATCTACAAGGGAGTACCCATACTACTGTCAGCTGATTTCTCAACAGAAACGATGCAGGCCAGACGGGAGTGGCAAGAAATATACAAAGTAATGAATAGCAAGAACCTACAACCATGATAACTCTCCCCAGCAAAGTTATCATTTAGAACTGAAGGGCAGATAAAGAGCTTCGCAGATAAGAAAAAGCTAAAGAAATTCATCACCGCCAAAGTAGTATTATATGAAACTAGAGGCCCGGTACATGAAATTCGTGCATTGGGGGCACAGGGGGAGTGTCCCTCAGCCCAGCCTGCACCCTCTCCAATCTGGGACCTCTCAAGGGATGTCTGACTGCCTGTTTAGGCCTGATCCCAGTAGGATCGGGCCTAAATGGGCAGTCAGACATCCTTCTCACAATCCTGGACTGCTAGCTCCAAACTGCTCACCTGCCTGCCTCCCTGATTGCCCCTAACTGCTTCTGCCTGCCAGCCTGATCACCCCTTAACCACTACCCTACCAACCTAATTGATGTCTAACTGCTCCCCTGTCAGCCTGTTTACCCCCAACTTCCCTGCTCTGCTGACCTGGTCACCCCCAACTACCCTCCCTTGCATGCCTTGTCCCTCCCAACTGCCCTTCCCTGCTGGCCTGATGACCCACAACTGCCCTCCCTTGCAGGCCTGGAACCTCCCACTGTCCTTTCCTGCTGGCCATCTTGTGGTGGCCATCTTGTGTCCACATGGGGGCAGGATCTTTGACCACATGGGGGCAGCCCTCTTGTGTGTTGGAGTGATGGTGAATCTGCATATTACTCTTTTGTTAGATAGGATGTTGAAGGGTATTCTCTAAGAGCAAGGAAAAGGTAAAGATAAAAGTTATGAACAACAAAGTGACAACAAATACATATCTATCAACAAGTGAATCTAAAAATCAAGTGAATAAAAAATCTGAAGAACAGAATAAACTGGTGAATATAATAGAATCAGGGGCATAGAAAGGAAGTGTACTGAAAATTCTTGGGGGTAAAGGTATGTGGGCAGCAGGAAGAGATTGGACAAAGATCTTATACCTGTGGATAAGGACAGTGGGGGTGGGGTAATGGCATGGGGAACCGGTAGAGGGGAGTTTTGGAGGGAAAAAAAGAGGAACAAGTGTAATGATCTGAACAATAAATATTTGTCCAATAAAAAAGGAAGTATATAAAAAAAGAATTATCAGAACAATACAACAGGCTTATGGTGAACTTTAGATCCTTCTATCTCAACTCAACATATAAACTTGGGGCTGAGTCCTCAGCCCAAGCCAATGTTGTAACAATTCAAGTACCAGAACTTCTTGATCAATAGTGTGGCTTTTGCCTTTATAAGTCCCTACTTTGCCTTTAATGTGGGAGACAGTCTTCCCAGAGGTGCAAGATTAGCCCTCAGTTCTTTAAACCAGTGGCTCTGCGTTATTCTTTGAGAGTCAATCTGTAGAAGCCTGAAAACTCCATGTTGGATTATGTTCTCCCTGACACAACACTCAAGAGTCACTGCATCTTTGTTACTTTGTTCACAGAAAGGCTTGTGAGAAGAACTAAGGAAACACAGTATTACAAATACAAGTGGAAGAAACTATATGATAAGAATGATCGGTAATATTTGAGATTACAGTAGACATATTTCTTAAGCTGTACTTCATCCTAAAATGGAAATTATTTTGAAGGAGCATTTCCAAAGTTTCCCTCCAAAATTAAATAATAAATCCTCCCATACTTGTTCATTACACTTTGTTTTTATTTGAGAAGCATAACAAAATGTATTTCTGAAACTTACTGTTTATTGAACTGATCCAACTTTGAGTTACTTGTGCTCAAAGATACTTATAGCAATGCTTTGAGACCTGGCTATAGTTTAATATGTAATACCATAATATAACTTGCAATTAATGTGAAGAAATTATTTCAATAAAATTCTGGCAAAATCTGTGATCACAAAGAATCAAGAAACAATGGGCTAAAAAGATTAAAATCTAGAAGAGATGTTTACTGAAGTTAATTTTTTAGCAATACTAGCATTTCATACTACAAAGAAATTAACATAAAATGTCTACAATATTATATTCTTAATTATATCTATAAATATGTTATCTTATAGTTTAATGGATTAATTCATTTTTATTGTTCACAACAAATGTGAAGGATGACTCTGAATGCCTTAGTTAAGCATAAAATCAGCATTCAATAAAACAAATGCAGTAAAACAAAAATGAAATTTCCTTTAACAATTTTCTCAAAGAAAAACTAATAAAAATGAAATGTTTTATAATAAATTCAATTCTTATAATCTAAAATTATTGGTTTAAGTACAATTCACTTTTAAAACTAATCTATATTCACTTTCATCTAAGCAAGATCTATACAATCTCTTTCAGGATGTTAATGCATCTAAAAAAATGACAGTGATACTCTCAAGCATTACACAGAGATAAAGGTGAATGAATTTCATTAATATATATCTGCATCATTTTCTTTCCATTGACTTTTATTAATCTTGGCAACATTTTTTATTCTTCTTTATTTTAAATAGTTATTCTATACAAGAGGCAGGCCCAATGCATAAAGATTTGTGCAAGAATAGGCCTTCCTTCCCCTCACTGCCGGCATGGCCTTTGCTCTGGGCAGAGCCACCTTTCTACCTTCCCATGCTGCCCAGAGGCCCAGAGCAGCTGGGATGGTGCAGAACAACTGCAGCCCCCAGCCACTCTGTACCTGTGTAAGCAAATCAACCCACCATTTTGGTGGGTTAATTTGCATATTCACTCCTGATTTGCTGGTGTGCATTATGAAGGTATGATCAATTTGCATATTACGCTTTTATTAGTGTATATAGTTGATCTTGAACAACATGGTAGTTAGGGTGCCAATGCCAGTGCCTCCCCCCTGGCAGTTGAAAATCTATATGTAATTTTTGACTCCTACAAAAACTTAACTACTAGTGACTTCTGAGCAAAAGCCTTCTCAATAACATAAACAATTGATTAACATATATTTTGTGTTTTGTATATATTATATACTGTGTTCTTACAATAAAGTAAACTAGAAGAAAGAAAATGTAATTAAGAAAATCATAAGGAAGAGAAAATACACTTAACAATATTTATTTTTAAAAATACACTTAACAATATAAGTGAACCCACACAGTTCAAATATGGATATAGAAGGGTCATTGTAGTTTAACAGATGAGAAATATAAAGCAATCTAACTTTAAAAAATCTGCTTCTCTATTCAGAAATTAATATTTCATTCTAAACTAAATACAAACCTCATAAATAATATCATAGGTGGAATAAACTTAAATACAGTCAATCCTCATTATCCATGAATTACATTATTTTCAAACTCGCCTCCTTGCTAAAATTGATTTGTAACCACAAAATCATTATTCAATGTGCTTTAATAGTAGTTTGTGGACATGTGCAGAGTGGTAAAATGTCCCAGTCACTAGTCATATAAGTTCCTAGCTGAGGTCAAACAAGGTGACACTGGGCCTCTTTGTGTCAGTTTTCATACACATATGACCAGAGGATGGAGACGATAGAGCTGGCAGTACAGAGGTGCAAGAAGTTCCAGCTCTGGGGACAGGATTTAACATCCTTCCTTGGTAACTGTTACTGGCACAGCCGGAAACAAGTTATTTAAAACTTCTGAACCTCATTTTCTTTGTGTAAAGAAAGTGGAATCTATCAGAAAGGGTTCTTTTTATGATTTATGATTATAATGTATGTGGTATTATATAATGGTTCAGGATTTACTAATTGAATGTTTGTAGGAATTTTATGGAGCATAATTACCATGATTAATGAGAAACCACTGTATTTAGTCATGCACATATTTATTCTATTTTCATGCACATAAACCTGTACCACATAAGAGAATTAGAAAAGTATAAATTATAAATATATATATATATATATAATTAAACATAAATTACATATTTCAAATAAATGAAAAATGTTATGGAATTACATAACAAGTTTACTTAAATTTCTCAGAATCTTTTCTCAAATAATTATTAGCATAAAATGTGTATATATTTACCCCTGAGTTTTGAAGTGAACAGATTGTCCAGATCTGTTTAATTGGGATGTAAAGCAGATAAATGTTGAGGATTCCACCAAAATGGCACTAAAATAAAGAAATAAAATTATTTTGGATTCTAGTATAACAAAATTCACATGACCACAATATATTCTTTTAAAGTTTTTATCACTCATAAAATATAATTAAAATCAGAATAAACTGTAGTTTAAAAAGTCCATGAGTTCTCATTCTACAACTTAAAACACATATATAAGAAAGAGTAGAAAAATCTGGAATGGAAATATGTAAAAAATAATATTATTTTATAATGAAAGGCATCACTAAATTCTCATAGCAAGGAAATTTTGAACATAAATGACTACTCAAATTATATTCCAGAAACAAAGAGGAAATCACACATTGGCCTTCATGCATTGTTAGAGTTGTATACATTTAATAAATTCCAATCTTATTTACAAAAAAATAGAACTGTTTCTTTTGGGAGTAGGCACATGAGAGGACAGACTGACACTGGAGATCCTCAAAAAAGTCCCATTTCTGAGTATGGCTACTCTTTTAACCTGTCTTGCAGCTCCCTAGAAAAATTCAGTTGACTCAGTGCTGTCTTTATTTGACCCAACTCAAAGGAAAACACATATTACCTGAAAACACATATTCCCTATTTTGTTGAAAACAGTCAGTAGCACTTGTACCTAAGGCTGCTATAGCAATTGGAACAGATATGAGCCAGCCAAAACAGAAGAAATATCTGGGGAACCTGATGCCCATATGCAGGGTTTCACTAGCTTGTTAGATCCCCCAGAAATATCAAAGATCTTCAAAACCACCTATGAGAGACAATGATGTCTCACCAAATAAAAAATACCAATAAAGAGAGGTTATACAATATAACCAATTATAAATTCCACACTTAAAAAGTAAATTATCTGAAATAAAAAAAAATCACTAGAGGGCCTTAAAAGCAGGTTTGAGGTAGTAAAAGAACCAGTGCACTTGAAAATAGGTAAAATAAAATGATTAATTCTAAAGAACAGAAAAACATCAAATGGAAAACATAAAACAAAGAGACTGAAATTAATAAAATAACAAAATGGAAATTCTGGAGATGGAAACTGCAATAAAACATATTAAAAAATCACTAGAGAAGCTCAACAATAGAATATTATTCCACAACTGGCAGAAAAAAAATAATTCACAAACTTGAAAGTTGATAGGGATTATGCAATCTAAAGAAGAGAGAGAGAAAAGAATAATAAAGAAAACACAGCAAAGTCTCAAACATATACAGTACACCACTAAATTGATCACCATAGAATTATCAAATGGAAATTTAAAAACAGAAAGAAAAAAGCAGTTTGAAGTACAGGGTGGGTGAACAGAGCTGGCACCATTATACTCCCTGATTTCAAACTATATTACAAAGCTATAGTAACTAAAACAGTATGGTATGGGCATAAAAGCAGACATATAAATCAATGGATCAGAATAGAGGGGCCAGAAATAAATTCATGGATATATGGTCAATAATGTAAGACAAAGAAGACAAGACTATACAATTGGCAAAGGTGTCTCTAAAACAAATGTTGTGGGGAAACTGGACAGTCACATGCAAAATTATAAAACTTGACCACCAACTTACACCATACGTAAAAATTAACTATAAATGGATGAAATGCTTGAATGTAAGACTGAAATCAAAACATTTTAAGAAGAAAACATAGATGTTAAGCTCCTTGACATAGTTCTGGGAAAATATTTTTTAATATGACACCAAAAGCAAAAATAGCAAAAGCAAAAATAAACAAGTGTGACTACAACAAACTAAACGACTTCTACAGGCGGCGGCAGTGTGGGCTGGGCTCGAGCGCGCGGCGGGCCCCTCAGACTCCAGGAGCTGGAACCCATGCGCGCGCGCGGGCGCCTGAAACAAAGGGCTCCGCAGGTAGAGGTCAGTTGGTCAACACCGAGCCGGCCAACGCGGTGCCCGCGCAAGTGCAAAGCCAGACCGGCCGGCAGGGTCTCAGGGTGGGAAGATGCCGCGCGTCGTGCCCGACTAGAGAAGCAAGTTCGAGAACGAGGAGTTCTTCAGGAAGCTGAGCCGCGAATGCGAGATTAAGTACACGGGCTGCAGGGACCGGCCCCAGGAGGAGCACCAGGCGCGCTTCCAGAATACCTGCTGCGACGGCCGCTGGGAAATCGCTTTTGTGGCCACAGGAACCAATCTATCTCTCCAGGTTTTTTTTCCGGCCAGCTGGCAGGGACAACAGCGACAAACACCTAGCCGGGAATATGTCAACTTAGAAACAGAAGCAGGCAAGGTCTATTGGAAGGCTCCAGTGATTCTGAATGGAGTCTGTGTTATCTGGAAAGGTTGGATTGATCTCCAGAGACTGCTTGGTATGGGTTGCCTGGAATTTGATGAGGAGTTAGCCCAGCAGGAGGATGCTTTAGCATGACATGCCTCTGAAGAGGCTGGAAGAAGGACACGTGAATTTGAGGATAGAGACAGGTCCCATCGGGAGGAAATGGAAGCAAGAAGACAACAAGACCCTAGTCCTGGTTCCAATTTAGGTGGTGATGACTTCAAACTTCGTTAATTAGTAGCACAGCAGATGTGCCCCCAAATCTTTCCATGTACATTGTTTCTAGTCGACAAAAATAATTGATTAAAAGACCGGAAACTGTGATAACTGGAGGTACTACATACAGCCTATCTCTAACCATAAGCAGTAATAAGACATCACAAACTGTCATGGTTTTGCACTATTATTATAATACCTGAATTTCTAATTTTGTATGCATGTAGCCAGTAATGATTTTACATTTTTTCTATGCAAACTTACCTTGTTGGCATTATTTTAGTGAGTTGAAACTATCTACTTGTAAAACTCTTATTTGTCCTCCATTTTAATTTAAAATTGCATGTCATTTAAAAATAAGTCAAGAATTTGAAATTTTTATCAGAGGGTCTTATTTTTAATCAGTTACTCCTAATTTTTCTTTTCTTTCTTTTTTTGTGATTTTAGATGTGTTGTTATACAGCTGCATTTTAGCTAGGCATTATTGTTTTTTTGGTTTTGTTTTCCCCATCTTCTATGTTTTTATTGTCTATGGCATTTTAAAACTGCTGATGTGTTTGCATTATTTACAAGCTAAAACCCTAGTAGCATAGAGCTGTCTGCCACAGCCTTCTAACAAAGTTTACAGTTAAAGTTGCAGTATCCTTTTAAATGTTGATAATCAGTTCCTTTTCTTTCCTTCTTAAACATAAAAATTTTTAATTGGCATTGACTCTAATCTTCCCCAGATATATTTTAGATTCTGTTCTATAATCATGAGTTTGTGTGGAGATATTCTCCTTAAATTATAATATTCTACTGAAATGCCTAAAGAAGTCGCAGGCTGCCTTCCGTTTTATTCAGGGATTTTCTTTTTTTTTAAGTCAATCAGAAAAGGAATACTCGAGCTTCTTCATGTATGTAACAGCATATTAAACTGGAGACAGTGATGAGTCAGGTACAAAGGTAATATTGTATTAAAATCATGTTTAAGATAGCAGCTTTTATGTGTATTTTATAATGCATGCTTTTTTTGTAAAAACAATGCTGGATGATAAAAGATTAGTCTTAGAGAGAAAATGTTCATCAGTGCAGAGGATACATTTTCTTCCATTAACTATTATGGGGGAAAAATTCACAAGTTATGTATATATGGTATTTTCCAAAAGGACTATTAGTAGAACCTTTTGAGATGAATTAGTATGGAAATATTTTTTTAAATAGGCTCACTGTCAAAGTGAATGCAACTTGTTTTTGTTTTTTGTTTGTTTTGTTTTTAACATAAGACTGGAAAAAAGTGCTAAGTCATTTGGCACCTCCTTACAAATATTTTTCATGGTCACATTCAATAAATGTTACTACATTTCTGAATTTTTGGCAAAAAATGTATTTTATCATAATAGAATGGCATTATTTTCAAGAATTTGAAAAACTGACATGGTCAGTTCAGAAAATGAATTGAATTCTGAATAAGGTCATTGCATTTAAAATACACACACACACACACACACACACACACACACACACATATATATATATATATATATATATATATATATATATATATATTAGTATGTATATACACACACATATATATACTTGATTGATGAGGGATGTATGACTCTTGTTGTACATAGATCTTACAATTCATAAACATATCCAGTATCTCAGAATAAAATTGTCATATACTTGAAGTTATGCATGGTAAAGGAGTGTTTAAATTGTTATAAACAATAATACATCACAAAAGACCATGCTAATCTTGTGTAACTAAGTACTATGAATGAATTTGGTTGTTATTTGGTGTTGTACATCTCACATGTTTACACACTCAGTGCCCTAATTTCCCCTGAGGGAATCGCCTTTTAAGTGGTCCTTACAGTGGTGTTTTAAGGCAATGGTTGACAAACTGCGGCTTGTGAGCCAAGGTTTGCCACTCTGTTGACTAATGAGTTTGCCAACCACTGTTTTAAGGTTACTTTATCACAAAGCTCCTTGGTTTTTGACTTCTGCACTTAAATTTTTTTTTAATAACAATGATGATGGTACATTATTCTCTATTGCTTTTAGTCTACCAGTAACTATGATCAAAAGCTATTAAGTGTTCATATTGCCATTCTTCTGTAAATACTGAATTTTTCCTGTCATTAAGCATTGTGCTGCTTTTGTCTGTCTTAATGCTGGCATTAAGATCATGAGCCCTTTTTCTCCAATAGTGCAGACTTTGAAAACTACTTTTATTAAGTTATTGATGCAATCTGATATTTTGTCAAAACTTATATTTAAACAAATTTACATCATTGCATCATCTCTTTTAAAGTCATCTCCATTAAAACTTGCCTTAACCTACCAGATTGCTTTTGCCACTATTAGCCATACTGTGTGTTTGTATGTTTAATTTACTTTCACAATAAAGTTCTGTGTAGTGAAAAAAAAAAAGACTTCTGCACAACAAAACAAAAAAGCAGCCTACAGAATGGGGAAAATATTTGTAATTTGTAATTCTATATCTAATAAGGGACTAATGTCAAAAATATAAAAATAACTCAAACAACTCAATAGCAACACACACACACACACACACACACACACACACCTGAAAAACCTTTTTTTCCCAATAAAACATACAGATGGCCAACAGGTACATCACTAATCATCAGGGAAATGCAAATCAAAACCACAATGAGATAACACCTCACAGCTATTAGAATGGCTATTATCAAAATATCATGTAATAACAAGTGCTGATGAGGATGTGGAGAAAAGGGAAACCTTGCTCATTGTTGTTGGATTGTAAAATGGTATAGCTATTATAAAAAGCAATTTGAAGGCTCCTCAACATTTTAAAAATAGAGCTGTCAACCTACCTAACAGTACCAGTTTAGGGTATTTACCCAGAGAAAACTAAAACACTAATTCCAAAAGATATTTGTACCCCTATGTTCATTGCAGCATTGTTTATAACTAGAGGCTTAATGCACAAAATTTGTGCAAGGGGCTGGGCCCTCACAGCCCCGGCTTCCTCAGCCAGCCCTTGAAGCCCCTCGCAGCCTTGGCTGGCTCTCACAGCCCTGGCTTTGTCCAGAAGGTCATCTGGGAGGTTGTTCAGCTGTTTGACCTAATTAGCATATTAACTCTTTATTATATAGGATGGCCCAAATATAGAAACAACCTAGGTATCTGTAGATAGATGAACATATGAATAAATGGTGGTATATATACACAATAGAATATTACTCCACAAAGAAAAGGATGTACCTAGAGGGTATTATGCTAAGTGAAATACGTAAGACAGAGAAATCTAAAGACCTTATTAATTCACTTAATATGTGGACTCTAAAAAAATCCAAACAAACTACAAAAACAAATGAATAAGCAAAACAAAACGAAAACAGATCCAAAAATATAAAGAACATGCTAATGGTTGCCAAAGGAGAGTGGGGTAAGGATATGGGTAAAACACACACACACACAAACACACACACACACACACACACACACACACACACACACACACACACACACACAAAGATGAAATCTTGCCATTTGTGACAAAATGGCTGGAATTTGAAGGCATTATGCTAAGTGAAATAAGTCAGTCACAGAAAGACAAATATATGAACTCTCTTATGTATGAAATCTAAACAAAACAAAAATCCAGCTCAAAGATACACAGAGCAGATTGGTGGTTCTCAAAGGTGGGTGGTGCATGGGTGGGAGAAATGGGTGAACAGGGTCAAATGATAAAACAAAAGAAAAAGAATTAAACATTTATCTTACTTATAGGAATTTCACCATTGGATAAACAAATAAATTATGGGAAGTCTTCTTTATAAAATATTCCAACAAACATATTTCATAAATGATAGAAATGGAATATTACCATTTTGCAACCCAATAAATAATGAATATTCTCATTGGGCATCAATAGCTGCTAGCATTCCAAAAAATATGCAGTGTATGCTTCCTGGTAAAAGATGTATCACTTCTTTTAATCTTTAATTTTAAACAAAAATCCAAAAATACATTTTATAAGTCATTAAAAGTTAAAATGTTGCATTAGTAAATATTCATTTAATATAAAATAAAGCAGTTGTGGCAGCATAGATGAACAAAAAATAGACATGAAGTGTATATAAAAACAAGTGTAAACTGGCAGATGTAACTCCAACTATATCGATAATAACATAAATGTCAATGCATTAAACAATCAAAAGGCAATGATAAAAAAGAAGGCAATGATCATAAGACCATATTCCTATATAATAAGAGGGTAATATGCAAATTGACCATAACGGTGGAATGATCAGGGCAACAACTCAACCAGTCACTATGAGGTGCACTGACCACCTCTTGGTTCCTTTCCCCAGCAGGCAGGCTCTGATCTCTCGATGGCAAATGGTGAACTGGGCGTGGGTAGTAAGGGACGTGGGTGGTGTGAGGCCAAGGCCCCTACCCTGCCAGTTACCCCACAGAGAGGGCAACCTGTGGCAGGGGCTGGACTGGTGAGCAGGTGGAAACAGCCGAACTCTTTGTCCTTCCTCAGCTGGCAGGCTCCTATTACCTCATGACAAATGGGGAATCAAGGGAGGGTAGCAGTGGGGGATGGGGTTGTTGGCAGGAAGCTTGGGAAGATAGCCCTGATCACAGGCCAGGCATAAGGACCATAACTGTGCATGAATTTCATGCACCGGGCCTCTAGTTTAAAAATAATTAGGCAAAACAAGATCCAACTATCTGCTCTTTATAAGAGACACACTTTAAATTCAAAGATACAAACAGAGAAAAAATAAAAAAATGTATATCAAGCATACAACTATAAGAAAGCTAGAATGGCTATATAAATACCAAATATAGCAACTGTAAAGGAAGAGATACATTTTTTAATGATAAACAATTTCAAACTCATTTTAAAGATCAGCATTACCCTGAGAACAATATAGTAACTGTAAAGGAAGAGATACATTTTTTAATGATAAACAATTTCAAACTCATTTTAAAGATCAGCATTACCCTGAGAACAAAGCCAAAAAAGAGATACTATAAGAAAATTACAGACCAATATATCAGATGATTACTGATGCAAAAAAATCCTCAACAAAATATAAGAAAACCAAATTCAACAGTGTATTGAAATAATCATATACCAACGTGAATTGAGATTTATCCCTGGTATGCAAGAATGATTCAACATACAGAAATCAATAAATTTGATATACCACATGAATAGCTTAAAGATCAAAATCATATAATTAGACATGGGTGATTTGCATCAGTAATTAAGAGTGTTGGCCTGTAGACTGAAGGGTTGTGGATTCGATTCTGGGAAAGGGCATGAACCTCATGTCTCTCTTACATTGATGTTTCTCTCTGTCTCTCTCCCTACCCTACACTTCCATTTCACCTGGAAATCAATGGAAAAAAATATTTTTGAGTGAGGATGAGGATTATCAACAAAAAATCATATAATCATCTCCATAGATGCAGAAGAAGCGTTAAACAAAATTCAACATCCTTTCATGATAAAAAAAAATCTCAACAAATTAGGTATAGAAGAAATGTACTTCAATATAATAAAAGCCATATGTGGCAAGCACAGTTAACATTATACTCAATGATGAAAACTGAAAATTTTTCTTGGAAGATCAAAACAAAGACACTCTCAACAGTATATGCTTCCTGGTAAAAGATGTATCACTTCTGTATATAATGCTCTATGGCACAGAAATTCCTAGTCAGAGCAATTATGCAAGAAAAATAAAAGGCATCAAAATTGGAAAGAGAAGAGGCAAAATTATTTCTATTTACTAATGGCATGAACTTAGTTATAGAAAACTCTAAATACTCATCTTTAAAAAAAACCTATTATAACTAATAAACAAATCCAGTAAAGCTTCAGAATACAAAATCAACAGAAAAATTTACATTCTTTAGTCTACCAAAATCCCAATGGCATGCCTTATACATACATAAAATACAGTCCTAAAATTCATATGGAACCATAAAAGACCAAAATAGTTATCTTTATTAAGAAGAAAGATGAAGGCAAGATATGTCCTGATTTCAAAATACATTACAAAGCTACAGTAATTAAAACAGTATAGCATTGGTATAAAGATAGCCACATAGCTCAATGGACAATAGAAAGCCCAAAAATAAACTGTCAAGTGATCTTCCACAAATATATAATGGAAAATGATAGTTCCTTCAATGAATGATGGAAAACAAGTTAGCCACATGCAAAAGGATGAAATTAGACTCTGTATTACACCACA
This sequence comes from Antrozous pallidus, assembly GCA_027563665.1. Lineage (NCBI taxonomy): Eukaryota > Metazoa > Chordata > Mammalia > Chiroptera > Vespertilionidae > Antrozous > Antrozous pallidus. The sequence goes on from CM050509.1 coordinate 115,364,909, forward strand.
CACAAATATCAATTCAAAATGAATCAAAAACTTAAATTTAATACATGAAGATATAAATGTCCTAAAAGAAAGCAAATGGAAAAAGCTTCTTGACACTGGTCTTCTTCTTCTTTTTTTTGCAGAGTTGAAGGGAGGGATAGAGAGTTAGAAACATCAATAAGAAACATCCATCAAAGAAGAACCAATATGGGGGCATAGGCAAACACCTATCTTGCTACCATACACAGCAATTTCAAAACTACAACTTAACAAAAGAACAAACACCATCCAGAATCACCTGAAAGCTGGCTGAGTGAAAATTCCACAAATAAAAGTGAAGATAAGACACTGTGACTCGGAGGAGCGGTGGCAGACTGCGTCGGAGATATGTGCAGAGAGAGGTTTGGAGCGCATGCGCCGGCAGATAGGGCGGGAGGCTGAAAACCTGGCCAGTTTTCTCGAACCGGGGAGACAAAGACGTCCCACTAGACTAATTCTCCAACTCTGGGCGATGTCCAAGGGAACCCACAATCATATGGTGTAAAAACTGGATAGTGGGAGGGCACGTCGAAGGTCCGGCACTGCAAGGGCTTGCCAGCTTGTGGAAAAGGCGAGCTTGTACAGACTGCGCATGAGCTTGGGAACAGCACAGCTGTGTGACCACACAGAGAGCACTCGTGTCTTGTTCTTTCATTCGGAAAAACGTCAGACTGCTTTTTTTTGCAACCCTGGGTGAGACGTTGGGTGTGCAGACTCATTTGGGGAGAGTCTGAATTCTCTGGCAGCTGGAAGAGGTCAGCAGCGGCTCTCTCTCAGAGACCCTGGGGCCACATAGGGCAGAGCTGATGCTGTCTGCATGTCCAGGAAACTCCGCCCATCCAACATGAGCACAGCTGACCCTCATAGACAATTGACCTGGAGGTCAATCCCTCCAAGTGCTAACAACGATTAACCTGAGCTTAACTTCAACAAGACTGTGCAACCCATATCCACCTCAGGTAACTGAGGAGGCTGAGCCACTGTCCCTTGTAGGACATCTACCACACAAAGCTAATTAACCAACTCAGAGAAGCAGCCACCATGCAGAGACATGGAAAGAAATCAGATGTGAAAGAAATGGAGGAAAAAAAAACGACTGGACATGGAATTCAAAACCACGGTTATAGGGCTTTTTTTCAAGAGGCTCCTAGAAAAGGCCGAGACCAATAACGAAATAAACAAGACCTATGAGGAAATGAACAAGACCTACAAGGAAATGAACGAGACCTATAAGAATATGAAAGAGACCCTCAAGGATATGAACAAGACCCTCAAGGATATGAAAAAGGACCAACCAGAAATTAAACATATACTGACTGAAATAAAAAATATTATACAAAGACATAAAAATACTCTAGAGCACCCCAAGAACCAAGTTAAAGATTTGAAATACAAAGAGGTAAAATCCACTCAGCTGAAAAAGCAAGAAACCAACATGATCCAAAAAATTGAAGATAGTGTAAGGGGCCTCTGGGACAACGTCAAGCATACCAACATCCGAATTATAGGGGTGCCAGAAAAAGAGAGAGAGCAAGACAATGAAAACCTATTTGAAAAAATAGTGACCGAAAACTTCCCACACCTGGTGAACGAAATTGACTTAGGAGTCCAAGAAGCGCACTGAATCCCAATATATAGGAACCCTAAGAGGACCACACCAAGGCACATCATAATTAAAATGCCAAGAGCAAAAGACAAAGAGAGAATATTAAAAGCAGCAAGAGAAAAACAGATGGTTACCTATAAGGGAGCACCCATACGATTGTCAGAGGATTTCTCAACAGAAACGATGCAGGCCAGACGGGAGTGGCAAGAAATATTCAAAGTGATGAATAGCAAGAATCTACAACCAAGATTACTCTATCCAGCAAAGCTATCATTCAGAATTGAAGGTCAGATAAAGTGCTTCGCAGATAAGAAAAAGCTAAAGGAGTTCATCACCACCAAACCAATATTATATGTAATGCTGAAAGATATTCAGTGGGGGGCGGTGAGGGCAGAGGGTGGGATGGGTACTGGGTGGAGGGGAGCTATAGGGGAAAAAAGGGAACAATGTAAAAAAAAGAAACATCGATCAGCTGCCTCCTGCACACCACCTACTGGTAAACAGTAGGAAAATGCAAATCAAACTGTAATAATATCTGCTTAGATGACTATTATGCCCATAACCAAGGTACATGCCCTTCACCAGAATCGAACTTGGAATCTTTCAGTCCACAGGCCAACTATCGACTGAGCCAAACCAATCAGAGCAACATTGACCTTAAGAATACCTTCTTCGATATGATAGCAAAACCACAGGCAACAAAAGCAAAAATAGACAAGTAGGACTACATCAAATTAAAAGCTTTTTCCCAACAAAGGAAACAATCAACAGAGTTGAAAAAGCAACCTATAGGATGGGATAAAATGTCTTAAAAACTTTTCTTTCTTAAGCAATTAATATATAAATTACACAAGAAACTCTTATAATTCCATAATTTAAAAAAAGAAAACAAATAATACACTTAAAAATGGGAAAATAACTTGAATAGATTTTTCTTCAGAGAAGACATACAGCCCTGGCTGATTTGGCTCAGTGGATAGAGTGCTGTCCCTCAGACTAAGGGGTCCTGAGTACGATTCCCGTCAAGGGTATATGACCAGGTTGCAGGCTCGATCCTTAGTAGGGGATGTGCAAGAGGCAGCCAATCAGATACTCTCTCATCACTGATTTTTCTATCACTCTCCCTCTCCTTTCCACTCTGAAATAAATTATATATATAATTGGGCATCTTCTTCACCTTCTCCTCCTCCTTCTTCCTCCTTTGCATCCTCAAATTCTTCCTTGGCACCTTCTTCCTCTTCCTCTCTTTCCTCTGCATCAGCCACTTCCTTCTTCGTCTCCTCCTCTTTAACTTCTCCTTCAGAAGGGGGTTCATCCTTAGCTTCCTCGGCTTTTACAGCCTCAATGGTCTCCTCCAACTCCATCTCCTCCTCCTGGATGTGGCTGGTGTATTAAGAAGGGAAGGAGTGAGCGGACATCATGTAGGAGCTAGTCTGTAAACCACCGAAGGCAGACCAACCAAAGACCTGGGACCTCTAGGAGTAGCCGCTGGCTGTTTCCCATGCTGGTGAAACTGAACCAGGTCTCCTTACCTTCCAAGAGTTTCTTGTAAGCTGCAATGTCAATGTCTAAAGCCATCTTCACATTGAGGAGGTCCTTGTATTCTTTTAAATATCATGCCATTTCACTCTTTGTAGTTCTCGGTTCATTTTCTAATTTGTTGGTTGTGTCCTGCATAGCACTAACATCGGCGTTCTGCTTATCCTCCATCTCTTACAGCTGCTTTCCAAGAGCTTAGTTCATGCCCCAGCTTGCTTTGATCTCCCGGGTTTTGGCCTTGAGCAGGCAGGGGCTTTCAGACACCTCATGCTTGAGGGCGCACACCCCATAGGTGTGCTTGGCAGTGCTCTCAGTCAGCATGGTGAAGCAGCTCTTGTACCATTCTTCTGCATTCTGCATGTTCTTGGCAGCCAGCTTCTTGTACTTGGCCCAGATGTCTTTGAGCACATCAGACTTGGAGAACATGTCGATGTCTGAAGAGATCTGAGCATACTGGATTTGTGCCTGCAGCTCAATGATCTCTTCATGCACCTTCTTCAGAAAGGCAATTTAGTCCATCAGGCTGTTGATCGATGCACTTTTCAAGCTCAGCACCAGTGAGAGCCGCTTCATCTGCACCTTTGCGCGCCTCCATCAGCCAACCCTCTGCCTCATCATGGTTCAGCACCTCTTCCTGGTAGCATGCCTGCAGGTTGCTCCCAGTCTCTTCCAAGCACTGGTGCATGCTAACTTACCACTGCCCTCTCCTCACCAGGGACTGGATGTGGTGGGCCGGAGCACAGGCATCCCATTTTCATTAAAACGTTCAATCCTTGCTTGCTCCACTGGTGTCCACAGGTGTCCCAGGGGCAGACAGTGATCCCAGAGACCCTGGCCACCCCTGCCTACCCAGGTTCCCGATGGCGGCCTGGACCCCATGTGTGAAGTCAGGCGCTGCCAACCAGGCCTGCCCAACCCTGATGGCTGCATAGACCCCATGGGTGGTATCAGGTGCTGTCTGCTCAGCCTGCCCGGTCCCTGATGGAGGCCTAGACCCCGCAGGTGGCATCAGGCACAGCCCGCCAGGCCTTCCCAAACCCGATGGCTGCCTGGACCCCACCAGCAGTGTCAGGTGCTTCCCACTCAGTCTGCCCAGTCCCAGATGGAGGCCTGGACCCTGTGGGCAGTGTCAGGCACAGCCCGCCAGGCCTGCCAATCTCGATGGCTACTTAGACCCCGCAAGCAGCGTCAGGCATTGTCCTCCAGGCCTGGCCAACCCCAATGGCTGCCTGGACCCTGCAGGAGGTGTCAGGCACAACCTGCCAGACCTGCCAGATACTGATGGTGGCCTGGACTCCATGGACCGCGTCAGGTGCAGTCCGCCAGGCCTGTCTGACCCTTATGGCTGCCTGGACACCACTGGTGGCATCAGGTGCTTCCTACTTGGCCTCCTGATTCTCGATGGCTGCCTGGACACCACTGGTGGCATCAGGTGCAGCCTGCCAGGCCTGCCCAATCCGATGGCTGCCTAGACCCTGTGAGTGGCATCAGACACTGCCTGCTTGGCCTGCCTGGATACTGATGGTGACCTGGACCCTCTCCACTACACCCCCTGCCCAATTACCAATCTTGGCCTTGACCCAACAGGTGGTGTCAAGTGCAGCCCACCCAGCCTGGACCCTGCAGGCTGTGTCAGGCACTGCCCACCTGGCCTTCCCTGTCCCCCATGGTGGACTGGACCCCACAGGCAGTGTCAGGCCCAGCCCGCCCCTCCTGCATATGCAAATTTACCTTCCATCTTTGTTGGCTTAATTTGCATATCACTCCTGATTGGCTGTGGGCATAGCAGAGGTATGGTCAATTAGCATTTGTCTCTTTTATTAGTATAAACAAGTGGCATAGTGCATGAAAATTCATGCACATGGGGGGGTCCTTCAGCCTAAGCCATTCCCTCTTTCAGTTCAGGACCCCTCAAGGGGATGCCCACCTGCCAGTTTAAGCCTGCTCCCTGGGAGATCGGAAGTAAGCCACAGTCAGACATCCTTAGCACTGCAACGAAGGTAGGAGAGGCTCCCAACACCGCTGCTATGCTTGCAGCTGTCAGCCCAGCTTGTGGCTGAGTGGAGCTCCCCCCTGTGGGAGCTCACTGACCACCAGGGGGCAGTTCCTGCATTGAGCGTCTGCCCCCTGGTGGTCAGTGTGCATCATAGTGACCGTTTGTTCCACCTTTAGGGTCAGTTTGCATATTACCCTCTTATTATTCAGGATTTTTTATAAAATAAAAAATTTCTCTATATGTAAAATGACAAAATCTTCAAGGCATATGGTTGAAGAGTATAAAGAGTAACCAAAAAGGGAGCTTCCTTTAGAAAGTCAGTGGATTTCTCAATAGAAACACTTTGGGCCAGAAGGGAGTGGCATGAAGTATACAAAGTAATATAAATCAAGGGACTGAATCCAAGACTACTCTATCCAGCAAGGCTATCATTCAGAACTGAAGGTGAAATCACGAGCTTCAAAGACAAAGAACGTTAAAGGAGTTTATTACCACCAAACCAACAATGCACAATATGCTAAAGAGACTGCTGTAAGAAAAACAGATGATAGACAGATACAGATAGATAGGAATATAGGCATAAAACAAAAATGGCAATAAAGAAGTATCTACCAATAATAATCTTAAATGGAAATGGCTTAAATGCTCCAATCAAAAGCCATAGGGTAGCTGAATAGATAAGAAAACATGACCCATATATAAGCTGTCTACAAGAGACCCATCTCAGAACAAAAGACTCACACAGGATGAGAGTGAAGGGATGGAAAATAAATTCCCATGCAAATGGAAGTGGAATAAAGAGCCTGGACCAATAATACTAACATCTGACATAATAGACTTCAAATGAAGTCCATAAAAAGAGACAATCAAGGCCACTTCATACAACTAAAGGGATCAATACAAAAAGAGAATATAACCCTATCAATCATATATGCACCCAATACAGGAGCAACCAATCAAAAAATAAAAGTCTGGAGTACCTTAAGGAAGAGATTGAGAGCTATATAGTCATAGTAGGGGACTTTAACATACCACTGACATCACTGGCTAGATCTTCAGACAAAGTAATTACCACTCCTTACTGGAGATCGAGCCTCAGCAAGTGGGAATAGAGGGATCAACTGTAAGTGACACATTATATCAGATAGATTTAATTGATACTTACAGAACATTTCACCCCAATGATAGAAAATATACATTCTTGTCAAGTGCACATGGGACATTTCAAAGAGATCACATGTTAGGACACAAACTAAGTCTCTACAAGTTCAGAAAAATTGAAATCATATCAAGCATCCTCTCAGATCAAAATAACATGAAATTATAAATAAATACAATAAAAACACTCAAAACATTCAAACATATGAGGCTAAATAGCATGTGATCAAACAATGAATGGGTTACCAAAGAGATTGAGTAAATTAAAAAAAAAATTCCCGGAAACAAATGAAAATGAACACACAACCCCAAACCTATGGAAAACAGTGAAAGTAGTCCTGAGAGGGACATTCATAGCACTACAGGCCTATCTCAAAAAACAAAACAAAACAGAACAGAACACTTCTAATAAACTATGTAACCCTGCAACTTAAAGAACTAGAAAGAGAACAATAAGAAAAGCCCAGAATAAGTAGAAGGAAGGAGATAATAAAGATTAAAATAGAAATGAATGATATAGAAACTAAAACCAAAAACAAACCAACACAAAATATCAACGAAACCAAGAGCTTGAAAAGATAAACAAAACTGATGAACCTTTAGCCAGAGTCATCAAGAACCAGGAGAGAGAACCCAAGTAAATAAAATCAGAAATGAAAGAGGTGAAGTAACAATGGCCACTACAGAAATACAAAGGATTTTGAGAAAATACTATGAACAACCATATGCCAACAAGTTGGACAACCTGGACAAAAGAGACAAATTCCTAGAAAAGTACAACCTTCCAAAACTGATTCAGAAAGAATCAGAGAACCTAAAATACTGATAAAACCTTATGTAATTGAAGCAGTAATCAAAAAATTCTCAGAAAACAAAAGCCCTGGTCTGGAAAGCTTCACGAGGGAGTTTTACCAAATATTCAAAGAAGAACTAACACCTACCAGTATATTCCTCAAACTATTTCAAGAAATCCAAGAGGAAGGAACACTTCCAAACTCTTTTTGAAAGGCCAGCATTATCCTAATTCTAAAACCAGATAAAAAATACTACAAAGAAAGATAATTACAGGCCAATATTCTTGATGAATATCGATGCTAATATCCTCAACAAAATATTAGCAAATCATATCTAGCAATATATTAAAAAGACCATACACCATGACCAAGTAGGAGTTATTCCAGGGATGCAACACTGGTACAATATTTGCAAATAAATAAATATGATACTTCATATAAACAAATTGGAAGAGAAAATCACATGATCATATCAATAGATGCAGAAAAAGCACTCGATAAACTCCAACACTCATTTAAATATATATATATATATATATATATATATATATATATATATATAATTGATTTTAGAGAGGAAGGGTGAAGGGGAGAGAAATAGAAACATCAATGCTGAGAGAGAATCATTGATAGGCTGCCTCCTGCACACTCCTTACTGGAGATCGAACCTGCAACCCAGGTATATGCCCTTGACCAGAATTGAACCTGGACCATTTAGTCAACAGGCAGATGCTGTATCCACTGAGCTAAACCAGCTAGGGCTCCAACAACCATTTTTGATAAAAACTCTCAGCAAGTGAGAACAAAGGGATCATACTTCAACATAATAAAGGCCATATATGAAAAACCTACAGCCAACATGGTACACAATGCTCAAAAACTAAAATCATTTCCCCAGATTGTCCTCTTTCACTTCTCTTATTCAAGATTAGAAACCTGATGCACAAAATTTGTGCAAGAGTAGGCCTTCCTTCTCCTGGTTGCCGGCACCGGCTTCCCTCTGGCATCTGAGACCCGGGCTTCCCTCCAAGCCCTGGTTTGATCTGAAAGGTCATCTGGACAGATGCCTGGTGTAATTGGCATATTACCTTTTTATTATTATAGATTTGAGGCCCAGTGGGGGAAATGTCCCTCAGCCCAATCTGTATCCTCTCCAATCTGGGATCCCTGTGAGATTGGGCCTAAGCTGGCAGTCAGATATTCATCCCACAATCCGGGATTGCTGGCTCCCAACCACTACTAGCCTGCCTGCCTGCCTGATTGCCCCTTAACTTTTGCTGCCTGTCAGTCTTATCACCCCCTAACCACTCCTCTACCAGCCTGATCAATGCCTAACTGCTTCCTTGCCTCCCTGATCACCCCCAACTGCCCTCCCCTGCTGGCCCAGTCACCCCCAACTGCCCTCCCCTGGCAACAATCTTGTGATGACATGGGGACTGCCATCTTGTGACCACATGGGCGTGGCCATCTTGTGAACACATGGGGGTGGCTATCTTGTGAACACATGGGGGTGGCCATTTTGTGACCACATGGGGGTAGCCAACTTGTGCAAGGGCATGATGATCAATTTGCATATTACCTCTTTATTATATAGGATAATACTGGAATTCTTAGCCATAGCAATCAGACAACAAGAAAACATAGCCCTAGCTGGCTTGGCTTAGAAGACAGAGCCGTTCCAGTTTCAATTCTGGTCAAGAGCACATGCCAGGGTTCTGCACTGGAGCCCCAGTAGGGGGCATGCAGAAAACAACTGATCAATGATTCTCTTTCATCATTGATGTTTCTTTCTCTCCCTCTTCATTCCTCTCTGAAATCAATAAAAACATATTTTAAAAAATAACTAAGTTTATAAAAAAAAAAGAAAACAAAAAAGGTATCCAAATAAGAAAGAGGAAGTAAAACTGTCATTATTCCCAGATGACATGACATCCTATGCATAAAAAAGTAATATGCAAATTGACCATTATACCAACACTGAAAATGGCCGCCCTCATGTAGACACAACATGGCTGCCACAACATGGCCAGCAGAGGAGGGCAGTTGTGGGCAATCAGGCCTGTAGGAGAGGGCAGTTAGGGCTGACCGAGCCAGCAAAGGAGGGCAGCTGGGAGCAACCAAGCCTGCAGGGGAGGACAGTTGTGGGGGGACCAGGCCTGCAGGGGAGGGTAGTTAGGGCTGACCGAGCCAGCAAAGGAGGGCAACCAGGCCTGCAGGGGAGGGCACTTAGGGGTGACCCAGGCCTGCAGGGGAGGGCAGTTGGGGATGGGCGATCAGGCCAGCAATGGAATGGAGTTGGGAGGGACCAGGCCTGCAAAAGAAGGCAGTTGGGGGCGACCAGGCCTGCAGGTTAGGACAGTAGGGGGTGACATAGGCCTGCAGGGGAGGGCAGTTGGAGGAAACAGGCCTGCAAGGGAGGGCAATTGGGGCCAATCTGGCCTGTAGGGGAGGGCAGTTAGGGTTGACCCAGGCTTGCAGGGGAGGGCAGTTGGGATAGGCGATCAGGCCAGCAATAGAAGGGAGTTGGAAGGACCAGGCCTGCAAGGAAGGGCAGTTGGCAGCAACCAGGCCTATAGGGGAGGACATTTGTGAGGGGGAGACACAGGCCTTCAGGGAAGGGCAGTTGAAGATAAGCAGTCTTGCAAGGGATGACAATTGGGGGGGGGGGTAGGCCTGCAGGGGAGGGTTTTGGGGACAACCAGGGAGGCCTGCAGGGGAAGGCAGTTGGGGAGCACCAGGCCAGCAGGGGAGGGCTGTTGGGGGTGACTAGGCTGGCAAGGGAGGGAAGTTAGGGGTGACTGAGCCAGCAGAGGAGAGCCGTTGTGGAGGACCAGGCCAGCAGGGGAGGGTAATTGTTGGGGTACCAGGTCTAAAGGGGAGGGCCATTGTTGGGGGACCAGGCCTGCAGGAGAGGGGAGTTAGGGGTGACCAGGCCTGCAGGGGAGGACAGTTGGAGGTGACCAGGCCAGCAGGGGAAGGCATTTAGGGGTGACCAGGCTAGCAAGGGAGGGCAGTTAGGGGTGACTGGGCCATCAGGAGAGGGTAGTTGGGGACGACCAGGCCTGCAGGGGAGGATAGTTTGGGGCAACCAGGCTGGCAACGTAGGGCAGTTATGGGTGATCAGGCTGGCAGGGGAGTATTTAGGGGTTGATCAGGCTGGCATGCACTAGTGGTTAGGGGCAATCAGGCAGGCAGGAAGGTGAGCAGTTGGAAACCCACAGTCCTGGATTATGATTGCCTTGTTGCCCCCACCAGGATTGAGCCTAAATGGGCAGGGGTCCTAGATTGGAGATGGTTCAGGCTGGGCTGAGGGATACACATTCCCCACCCCCATGCACAGCTTTCATGCACTAGGCCTCTAGTTTTACATATAAAACCCTAAAGACTACTACTCCAAAAATTACTATATTTAATCAATGAAGTCTGCAATAGATCAGGATTCAAAATTAACACCCAGAAATTGAAGGCATTTTTACACACCAATAATGTACTCTGAAAAAGAAAAGAAAAAAAATTATCATTCCAACAAAAAAATTAAGATACTTAGCCGAGACCGGTTTGGCTCAGTGGACAGAGCGTCAGACTGCGGACTGAAGGGTCCCGGGTTCGATTCAGGCAAGGGCATGTACCTTGGCTGCGGGCACATCCCCAGTAGGGGGCGTGCAAGAGGCAACTGATTAATGTCTCTCATCTATGTTTCTGACTTTCTATCCCTTTCCCTTCCGCTCTGTAAAAAATCAATAAAAAATATTTTAAAAAAAATTAAGATACTTAGGAGTAAGCTTAACCAAGGAGGTAAAATATTGTACTCAGAACTTTAAAAAAAAAGAGACAGGAGAAGATATAAACAAATGGAGAATATACTGCATTCATGGATTGGTAGAATCAACATCAGAAAAATGCCCATACTACCCAAAGTAATCTATAGATTCAACATTATACCTATTAAAATATCCAAGACATATTGCACAGGTCTAGAAAAAATACTCCAAGCATTTATATGGAACCAAAAAAACAAAAACAAAAAACCAAATAGCTTCAGAAATCTTGAGAAAGACAATCAAAGGTGGAGTGATAACAATACTGGGTATCAAGCTATATTACAAAGTCACTGTAAATAAAACAGCCTGGTACTAGCATAAGAACAGGCATAGATATCAATGGAACATAACAGAGACCCCAGAAATCGATCCAACCCATTATGCTCAATTAATATTTGACAAAAGAGGCAAGAGCATACAATGGAGGAAAAACAGTCTCTTCAATAAATGGTGCTGGGAAAATTGGACAGATATATGCAAAAAAATGAAACTAAACCACCAACTTATACCATACACAAAAATAAACTCAAAATGGTAAAAAGTCTTAAATGTGAGTCATGAAACCATAAAAATACTAGAAGAAAGCACAGGCAGCAAAATCTCAGACATATCTTGTAGCAATATGTTTATTGATACATTGTCTAGACAAGCAAGAGAAATAAAGGAAAAATAAGCACATGGGACTACATATAACTAAAAAACTTCTGCACAGCAAGAGAAACCAGTAATAAAATGAAAGTGGAATCTACTGTATGGGAGAATATATTTCACAATGATGTATTTGATAAAGGGTTAATTTCCAAAATACATAAAGGACTGATACAGATGAACAAAAGGAAGACAAACAATCCAACTAAAAAAATTGGCAAAGGAACTGAATAGACACTTCTCCAAAGAGGACATACAAATGGCCAAGAGATATGAAAATATGATGAATGTCACTAATCATCAGAGAGATGCAAATTAAAACACTTAGCACTTACCAGAATGTCTACCATCAATAAACCATAAAACAACAAGTGCTGGTGAGGATGTGGAGAAAAGGAACACTAGTACACTGCTGGTGGGAATGCAAACTGGTACAACCAGTATGGAAAACAGTGTGGAGTTTCCTCAAAAATTTAAAAATGGAACTTGCATTAAAACCCAGTGAACCCACTTCTAGGAATATACCTTCAGAATCCTGAAACACCAATTAGAAAGAATATATGCACCCCTATATTCATAGCTGCATTAATTACAATACCTAAGATCTGGAAACAGCCCCAGTGCACATCAGTAGATGAGTGGATAAAAAGATGTGGTATATTTACACAATGGAATACTATGCAGCTATAAAAAAAAGAAGCTTTTATCCTTTGATATAACATGAGGAGACTTGGAAAGGATTATGCTAAGCAAAATAATCCAGAGTAAGACAAATATCTCATGATTTCACTTATATGTGACATCTAATGAAAAAAGATAATTAATAAGAAAAATAGTTCCAGAGACATGGAAGAATATAGCAGAATGATGATTCTCAGAGATAAAGGGAGACTGGAAGAGATTAAACAAAGCATTTATATGCACATATGCAAAATCCATGGACTCAGACAATAGTGTGGTGAAGACCTGGGGTGGGGTGGGGAGTGGAGAAAATAGTGTCACTGGGGGTGGGAAGGGAGTCATGTAATACTTTCAACATAAAAATATCCTATCTAATAAAAGAGAAATATGCAAATTGACTTACTTTCTATCAAGCCACGCCCACAGCCACGCCTACCACCCAATCAGGAGCAAATTATGCAAATAAAACCCAAGCAAGATTGCTGCCATCACTGAGAGCAGGAAGGAGGCTTGGGTTCCCCTGGCAACAGAGGAAGCCAAGCTTTCTGCCTGCCTTTGCCAGCCTAGGCCTCTACTCAGTGTTACAAAATTTCAATTATCCTATCTAATAAAAGAGTAATATGCAACTTTGACTGTACCTTTACTACACTACTAGACAATCAGGAGCGGGGGGGGGGGGGGGCAAGGTGCACACGAGGCGAGGGGTGGGGCCACCACAGCGCCAGCAGGCCAAGGTGGCTACTGGGCCGGCAGGGATCCAATTGCAGCCCCAGAGCCAGCAGGGGGTCCAAAGCCACACCACCATCCAGAGGCCTAGCCTTGGCAAACCTGGGGCAGCAGCGGTGGTCCCGATGTCCGCCCCAGACCCAGCATGGAGTTTGGACCTGCGCCGCCTCCCCCAGGCCTGGCCTCGGCAAACCTGCAGTGGCAGAGGGGTTCCCGATGGTCACCCCGGACCTAGCAGGGGGTCCGGACCCATGCGACCACCCTCAGGACCCATTAAACCTTTTTTATTATTAGCATCTTAATTAATGTGACACATTTATTACAATTGATGAGCCTTTATAGACACATTAATAACAAAAGTAAAATCTGCAGTTTACATTAGGGGTCATTCTTTGTGTTGAACATCTTATGGTCTTGACAAATGTACCATTAATTAATATCAGACAGAAAAGTTTCATTTCCCTAAAGATCACCTGTGGCCCATCTATTCATCCCTTCCTGCTCTGAACCCCTGGCATCCAGGGGGTTATCAGGCTAGCAGGCAGAAGGGATTAGGGGCAATCAGGAAGGCAGGCAGGCAAGTAGTTGGAAGCCAGCCATCCTGGCTTGTGAGAAGGACATCTGACTGCCCATTTAGGCCCGATCCTACCGGGATCGGGCCTAAATGGGCAGTCAGACATCCCTGAGGGGTCCCAGATTGGAGAGGGTGCAGGCTGGGCTGAGGGACACCCTCCCAATGCACAAACTTCATGTATAGGGCCTCTAGTAAATTTTAATAAGTCTATATTAATTAATTGACATAAAATTTCATTTATTATGTATTTTATTATTTAAAAGTAGAGGCCTGGTGCACAAAATTTGTGCACATGGGGGTGTTTCTTAGCCCAGCCTGCACTCTCTCCAATCTGGGACCCCTCGAAGGATGTTCAACTGCCCGTTTACAGGGATCAGGCCAACAGGGGTATGGCCAGCTTGGGTGAGGGGCTGAGGGCTGTTTTCAGGCTGGTCAAGCCCCCCAGTGGGGACCTTCTCCCCATGGGGGTGTGGCCAGCCTGGGTGAGGGGCTTTTGGCTGTTTGCAGGCTGGCCACACCTCCTAGTGACCCAAGCTCCCTTTTTTTTCTTTTTTTTTTCCAGCACCTCCTTGAGTGGAGGCCAGGCTGAAAGCAGGTATCCAGGATTTATTAATCTTATATAATTGAAACTTTGTATCCTTGAGCAGATGCCAGGGCCAGCCAGGTAGTGCAGGAAGCTTGGCTTCCTCCATCTCTGGGAGCAACCCAAGCCTCCTGCTTGATCCAGCTCTAGGGACGCCACCATCTTTGTTGGGTTAATTTGCATTTTCACACCTGATTGGCTGGTTGGTGTAGCAGAGTGATGGTCAATTTTCATGTTTCTCTTTTATTAGATAGGATTTTTAAATCATATATGCCTACTATAAAATATTGATTTTTCAAATGTTATGATTGGTTTGTGAAATTTGAGTTTTTAATTTCTGCCTAAGTTTAAGGGCCACATTTATACAAATGAGTAGTCACATTACACCAATTAACAATCTTGTCTTCTTCCAAACAATGCACCCTACACAATAAGAAACAATTGTAATGCAATCTGAGATCAACCATAAAGTAACAATAAAATATTATAATTTTGAGAAACATCCTATATAATAAAGAGGCAATATGCAAATTAACCCTCATGCCCTCACAATATGGCTGCCTACAAACCAGGCCAGCTGGGGGTGGTGAGGTTAGTGAGAGATGACCAAACAACTGAATAGCATGTTGTGTGGGACAACCATGCTGATGGGGGGGCTGTGAGAGGTGACCAGGTGGAAGGAGGGGGGCAGTTCGGGTAGAGCAGGCCATCAGGTCGGGGAGTAAAGGGTGATCAGGCCAGCAGGGGTAGCAATTAGGTGCAATCTAGCCAGCAGCAGGGTATAGTTAGGGTCAACCAGGCTGGCAGGGGGGGCAGTGGGGAGCAATGAGGCCGGCACACAGAGGCAGTGAGGGGCGATCAGGCCAGTGGAAGGGGCAGTTAGGGGAAACCAGGCAAGTAGGCAGGCAAGGAATTAGGGGACAGGGGTCCAGGACTGTGGAAGGGATGTCTGACTGCCGGTTCAGGCCCAATATTTGGAATCGGACCTAAACCAGCAGTTGGACATCCCCAAATGGGTCCCAGATTGGAGAGGGTGCAGGCTGGGCTGAGGGGAGACCCACCCCACCATGCACAAATTTCATGCACCAGGGCTCTAGTCCTATCTAATAAAAGAGTAATATGCAAATTGACCCTGTCTCTGCTACACCAACAAGCCACATCTATCAGCCAATCAGGAGTAAATATGCAAATAAACCTCAACCAAGATGGCTGTGGCCACTGAGAAGAGGAAGGAGGCTTGGGTTTCCCCAGCAATGGAGGAAACCAAGCTTTCCACCTTCCCTTGCTGGCCCAGGCTTCCACACAATGCTATAAAGTTTCAATTATAGAAGATACATAAATCCCAACAGAAATGGCAGCAGCCACAGTATTGCAGAAAGCAGAGGCTGGGGTTACCCTCCCCCCAATGGAGGAAGCCAAGCTTCTGCAGCCCTGGCCAGCCTAGGCCTCCATTCCAGGCTACAAAGTTTCAACTATAGAAGGTAAATAAATTCCAACAGAAATAGCTGCCACCACTGAGTGAGCAGAAGGCTTGGCTTCACTCCAGGCTACAAAGTTTCAATTGTAGGAGATAAATAAATCCCAGATAACAGGGCCTCCACGAGGGTCGCTCGGGGCGTGGCCTGTCTGCAAACCATCACAGGCACCTTGCCCAGGTCGCCCCAAGCCTGAAGGGAACCCCTACCCTGATCAGGGATACCATTCATGGCAAACCAGATGGCCCCCACCCATGTATCAGGCCTCTATCCTATCTAATAAAAGAGTAATATGCAGATTGACAATCACTCCAACACACAAGATGGCTGCCCCCATGTGGTCAAAGATCCTGCCCCCATGTGGACAGAAGATGGCCACCACAAGATGGCCAGCATAGGAGGGCAGTTGAGAGGGCCAGGTCTGCAAGGGAGGGCAGTTGAGGGTAATCAAGCCTGCAAGGGAGGGCAGTTAGGGGTGACCAGGCCAGCAGAGGAGGGATGTTGAGGGTTACTGGGACTGTAGGGAAGGGCAGTTGGGGGTGACCCAGGCCTTCAGGGGACAGCAGTTGGGGGGAACCATGTCTTCAGGGAAAGGCAGTTAGGGGTGACCAGGCCTGCAGGGGAGGACTATTGGGGGGGGGACCAGGCTTACAGGGGATGGCAGTTAGGAGGGACCAGGCCTGCAAGGGAGGGCAGTTGGGAGTGATCAAGCCTGCAGGGGGATAGCAACTAGGGGTGACCAGGCCAGCAGAGGAGGGAAGTGGGTGACAAATAGGCTGGCAGGGGAGCAGTTAGACATCAATCAGGCTGGAAGGGGAGTGGTTAGGGGGCGATCAGGCTGATAGGCCGAAGCAGTTATGGGCAATCAGAAAGGCAGGCAGGTGAGCAGTTGGGAGCCAGCAGTCCTGGATTATGAAAGGGATGTCCGACTGCCTGTTTAAGTCCAATCCCACCAGGATCAGGCCTAAACAGGCAGTTGAACATCCCTGGAAGGGTCCCAGATTGAACAAGGTGCAGGCTGGGCTGAGGGACACACCTCCCCAGGCATGAATTTTGTGCACCGGGCCTCTAGTACAAGTATAATATTCTACCAATTCCTGAAACTTTGAGATTTTCTTTCAACTCTAACACTAGAATGCATTGTTTAATATGTTTGATCCTGATTTCTTCTAAAGAACTGCACTCACCCATTTGGTTCATTTGAGGTAAAATATTAATACTGGATTAATGTTACATTTTCTGAAATTTTTGTGCCTTATATTGCAATATAATATTTAATAAAATTATCCTATTTAATAAAAGTGTAATAGGCAAATTGACTGTACCTTTGCTACACCCACAAGCCATGCCCACAAGCCAATCAGAGTGATTATGCAAATCAACCCAACCAAGATGGCAGTTAATTTGCATGTCCACACATAGAAGACAGTGTAGAAGGAAGCCAATCACTGCAGAAGGGAGCAAAGCTGCAGAGAAGTAAGCAAGTGGGGAAGGGGAAAAGGAAAGGAGCAAGGCAGAGTAGACAGGAGCAGCAGCAGAGACAGGAGAGAGAAAGGCAGCAGAGACCGGAGAGAGCAAAGTAGTGGAAAAGGGAGCGAGGCAGCAGAGAAGGGAGAGAGTTTTGCTCAAGCTGCAGGAAGCTTTATTCTTACAGGAATCTTCCTGCAACGGGTCTCTAGTAGTAAATATAATTCTGCCACATGGAACTTGAGAACCATAAATTCACCAATAACTGTTCAACAAAAGAATTTTTGTTCTGTCAACAATAAGTAATATTGTTAAGAAGATACTTCCAAAATCCTAGACATACAGTGATTTTAAAAACTGAAAATTATCAAACAGCATTAAGCATGCATACAACTTATGGTCTCAACACAAGTACTGTTATGAGGATATGATTTCTAAAGCAGATGGAAAGAGAGTTTGTAATTTAAGAAGTACATAAGGTATCAGTCTCTATCTTCTCTCACAGCATGTAAATATATGGCAAGATACTTTACTATTGTGAATTTAAAGAAGAACTAAGCATTTTATTATATTTTAATCTCAAAAAATTCATTTTTATTAAAACATAATTATTGATTAAAACTATACATCATGTGTGCATTTGTGCATCTAGAGATTTAACAACAATAGCAACAACATACACTGAGTGGCCAGATTATTTATTATGATCTCTGAATACATAATAATCTGGCCACTTTGTGTGTGTGTGTGTGTGTGTGTGTATACATATATATGTATTTATTTATTTATTTATTTATTTATTTATTTATTTATTAGAGTCCTGGTGCATGAATTCATGCATCATGGGTGAGGTCCAGTCAGCCTGACCAGGGAGAGGGGACATGGGCAGTTGGCCAGCCTGCCTGCTGGTCAAACTCCTGGTTGAACTGACAATTTGCATATTATCCTTTTATTACATAAGATATACACTGAGTGGCCAGATTATTATGCGTCCAGAGATCATAATAATCTGGCCACTCAGTCTATGTTGCAATTGTTAAATATCTAGATGCACAAATAATATACATGCATGATGTATAATTTTAATCAAGAATTATGCTTTAATAAAAATGAATTTTTTGCTTGAATAGATATTTCTCTTTTGGAAATTAAGAGTTGAAATAAATTTAGAAATAAAAAAATCTGTTAATTATAAATTTTTAAAATTGAAAGATCTCAAAATATAAGACATATACAAAATTAACAAATGTAATATAACCAGTACTAGTTTTATATAGATAAAATAGCATTTCAAGGAAAGTTGATTTACCTTATTAGTTGTTCCATTTTATCTGATAATGCTTATAAATTTATAGCAATGTAGATACAAAAAAGTTATCCTCCAAATTGTTCATGTTGAAGAAAATTATGTATTTCCATTAAGATTGGATATAGTTAACTGTAATGAAATTACACTAAAACAATAACTTACTTGAAGTCGCCAGCAGTATGGAAGGGATTTTTAACATTCACAGTGATTTCTTTCCATTTATAACATGGGCTTTTGCATCTGATAATTTTCTAAAGTAAAAAATAAAGACACACTAAATGGTAAGAACAAAAAAGGTTAATCTGAATAATAAAATAAAAGCTTAAAATATCTAAAAACCTGCTCATTCAAATATTACAATTATATTAATATATATAATTCTCTTTTCCCCAGAAACATCGAACTGAAAAAAATCTGAGTGGGAAGACATAAAAACATATTTCATATTTTACTTCATCACTGATCAATAGTACTTTTGCTACAATTGAACTGTCTGTCACGAGATTATCTCCCTAATGTACTTCCTTAAATATTTTTATTCATGACTGAACATTTGCAAACTAATTATATTAATTTGCAAATTAATTGATTATATATACCTAATAACATGACATAAAGAAGAGGAATGTATGTGTGTGAGTACGCATACAGGTGTGTAAGTGTATCAATACCTATCTGTGTATGTGTGTCAGTGTGACATGCCTGCATTTATAATATGGTGGCTTACACTGACATATTTTTAACATAATAAAAGTGCAAACATGAAATTTATAATGCAAATTGCCCAATGGTTTTCCATAGACGAAAAGATTCTAGGAATTCTATATTTACAGACTGATGGTGTTCTTACCTTCTTTTAATTCTCCATTATTACTCACTGTACCTCCTGGTAACTAAGATCATTAGTATTCAGATGGAGTAGTAAACAGAGACCACATGAGTTTCAAGCATCAGCATTTCTGCCCTATAGCCATGTTAATGGAAGGCTAAAACCATCCATATCTCTTAGATACATGTGCCAAAGCAACATTTTGTTTCATAAAATTTGTGTGAAAAGATTGGGAGTTCATTATTCAGGAGAAAATCAGAAGATCATAATACATATCTCAGTGATAATCAAATGCCTGCTTCCCACTCTGGGTATCATCTATCTAATAAAAGAGTAACATGCTAATTGACCATACCTTCACAATGCCTACCAGCCAATCAGGAGTGAGTATGCAAAATAACCCAACAAAGATGGCAGGTCAATTTGCATTCACAGGCACTGAGTGGTGGGGGATGGGCGGGACACTTGCATCATTGCCATGGTGATGATGCAGGTTTTCTGCACCACCCCAGCTTCTTCGGGCCTCTGGGCAACATGGGAAAGCAGAAAGGCAGCTTTGAGACAGAGAGGAAAGGTGGCTCCGGCCAGAGAAAAGGCGCTGATGGCAGCCAGGGGAAGGAAGGCCCATTCTTGCATGAATCTTCATGCATCAGGCCTCTAGTTATCGAATAAGCCAGTCTGCCCATGTGAACATCTTCAAGCTCTCCTTATAAAACTGACCATCATTAGAGTCATTCTACTTACTTCTTACTCATGCCACTGCACACCTAAAATTCTTTATACTCCATATAGAAATCTGACATGTTAACAAATTTACTTTTTCTTTACCATATTTCCATGGTTGGACATAATATTTAGCTAGAATACTGACTATAAAAAGTCAATCATAGCAATGTCACATTTATGTTAAAGAAAATTTTAAAATCCTTCTCCCTCTGGAACATTATCACTTCTCAATAAATGCCAGCCTTAGCATTATCTTTATAATGCCTTTAATACACAGGACACTCAAGAGAAATTAAAAAATTGTCTTTGCTGTGTAAACCACCAAGCCTTAATTCAAATTAAAGCAGACACAGGCCCAGGAAAAAGAGCTATGCTTGAGATTCTCAATGGCATGAAAAGAGAAGCAGACATACAAAATAGGTAAAATTTACTTACCAAGGGATTAAATTTGCGGACATCACCCTTAAGAGCAAAAATCATTGTAGTGCCTCCCACTGCCATATTAGGTATTGAAATTAATATCAGTGAAGCTTTGGCAGGATGGAGGAAGCGACTGTTGAATTTCACAGTAATCTGGGTTTCATTTCTATTTAATAAAAGATAAAATAAAAATATTTTATTGAAAGAAAACAAGTAACAACCATTTGTTTAGTGAAGATAATGTGCCCAGTGCCTACACTCTGCAATATAATAATTTTTAGAATAAAATTCAAGACTATTGCTGATCTCAGGAAGTCTACAATCTAGTTATTTTATCAGTTAAAACATCTTGATCCATCCCTAAGTCCTCTTTGGAAAAGGGTCTATTCAGGTCCTCTGCACATATTTTTCATCAGATTATTTGTTCTTTTTGGTGTTGAGTTATATGATTTCCTTATATATCCTATATAATAAAAGGCTAATATGCAAATAGACCAAATGGTGGAATGACTGAACAGCGGAACAACTAGTTACTATGACATGTGCTGACCACCAGGGGCACACGCAGAACATGGTGGACATTGGAAGCAGGCAGTAGAGCAAGGAACATGCAGGCATCAGCTGTGGCAGGATAGTGGAGAAGGTGAGTGGGGGTGCCAGACCGAGGCAGGGTGGCAATTGCTATAATTGGGGTGAGCTTCGGTGGTTACTAAAAAATAATTGCTTATGTGTGTCATGGTCCTACCCAGGACTTGCACTTGCTGAAGTCACTGGCCCTGCTCACACCCACTGATGGCACAGGAACTGCCACTAGAACCTGCTGCCTGCACCCAGAGCCGGCCCTGATTGCTTAGTGCCATCAGTGGGTGCAAGTGATGGCTGCCAGCCTCAATCACCCCTCAGGGCTTCTCCACCTTCCCCAGCTCCTTAGGGGTGATCGGAGCTGGCAGCCTCTACTCACACATGCTGCTGGCACCAAAGCAGCCACTCAAAGCCACTGCCAGTGCCGGCCCTGCTCACACCCGCAGCTAGAGCCGCCACTCGCACCCACTTCCAGTGCTTGGCACCACTCCCAATTGCTCAGCACCGTCAGCTGGTGCAAGCAGTGGCTGCTAGCCCCAATAATTCCTGAGGGCTTTCCCATCTCCCCCTGCTCCTGAGGGGCAATCGAGCAGCAGCTGCCACTAGCACTCACAGATGGTGCTGACCCCACTTACCTGCTGCTGGCACTGGCCTCAATTGCTCTGCACTGTCAGCAGGTACGGACGGGGTCAGATCTGTCAGTGTGTGGGAGCAGCAGCAGCAGGAGCAGGGCTGCCGGCAGACAGGGGACCAGAGGCTACAGAAGGAGAGTCCAGGCAGGGGCACAAAAAATGGCCAAGAACCGCCCCAGTGCCC
The DNA here is from genome assembly GCA_027563665.1 of Antrozous pallidus. NCBI lineage: Eukaryota > Metazoa > Chordata > Mammalia > Chiroptera > Vespertilionidae > Antrozous > Antrozous pallidus. Next base: position 115,386,677 of record CM050509.1, read on the forward strand.
ACCACAGCCTCGCAGCCCACAGTTCCTTTCAAGGTGCATGGATTCGTCCACTGGGCCCTAGTTTTTAACCCCTTATCAACAGACATAAAAAGATGCTCAATATCCCTAAGCATTAGGGAAATGCAAATTAAAACCACAATGAGATATCACCTCATACTTTTCAGAATGGGTATCATCAATAAATCAACAAATAAAAACATTAGTGATGATGTAGAGAAAAGGGACCACTCACCCACTATTGCTAGGATTTCAAATTGGTTTATCCACTATGGAAAACATTATGTAGGTTCCTCAAAAAATTAAAACTAGAGCTACCATATGACCCAGAAAGTCCACTGCTGGGTATTTAACTGAAGAATTCCAAAACACTCATTTAAATAGATATATGCCCCCCATGTTCATTGCAGCATTATTAACTACAGCCAATATATAAAATAAATCTAAGTGTCCATAGGTAGTTGAATAGATAAAAAGAATTAAATCTTGCCATTTGAGACAACATGAATAGATGTAGAAGATGTGCTAAATGAAATAAATCAGTAAGATAAAGCTAAATGCCATATGATTTCACTTATATGTGGAATCTGAAAAACAAACAAAAAACAAAATAGGAACAACTCATAGATAAAGAGAACAAACTTATGGTCACAGATAGGAGGGGGGTTGGAGGACTGGGTACAAAAGGTGAAAAGGATTAAGTACAAATTGCCAGCTACAAAATCAGTCAATGGGATGTAAAGTACAGCATAGAGAAAAAAGTCAACATATTGTAATAACTATTTATGATTTCAGATTGGTACTAGACTTATTGGGGTGATCACTTTGCAAGTTATATAAATACTAGAAGCCTGATGCCCATCAGATGGCCAACCTCCCACAGTTTCTACCCCCAGCTGGTCAACTCTCTGTACCCCTCCTCCCATCTCATCAACCCCCACCCATGCACAGATTTGTGCATCATGCCTCTAGTGTTTAACAAAAATGGTAAAAGCAGATATCACTGCCTTGCTCCCGTTCTTAGAGGAAATGGTTTACAATTTTCCTCATTAAGTATGATGCTATAGGTTTCTCATATATGCTCTTTATTATGTTGAGGTATGATCCCTTTATTCCCACTTTGCTGAGAGTTTTTATCAAAAATGGGTATTAGATTTTGTTGAATGCTTTTTCTGCCTCTATGGCAGGGCAGGCTGGTGGCTCTGCTCACAGAAGGGTTGTGTCAGACTGAGTACTGAATGTTGATGATGTGGGGCATCCTAGCTCTCCCCTTTGGAGGATGTAGGGTGGACTGTTTGCTAGCTCCACTGGTCACTCCACTGCTGGGACTGGGATGAGCTGGGTGCCCAGTTCAACAGTATGGCAGGGTAGGTCCTGAGCACTGCACGTTGCTTCAGCCAGCCAGTCCTCCAAGGCACACAGTTCAGGCAAACTGTTCCTTCATGACTCGTCTGTGTGCATCGGGACTTTGGATCTCAGCAGTGGGGCTGTGAGCACCTGTCAGTGTACTAGGGGCCCTGGGGCAGGGTTGTTTGCTGCAGTCTTCTCCAATGGGGACCCTGTGGCTCCCTCACAATGGCCTCCCCTGAAGTGAAGAGAAGTGCACAGCAGTGTAACACACTGCAGTGGCAGATCCTCTGCCTGGAATGCTTCAGTTGCCTCCCTAAGCTCATGTTCCCACAAACATATGCTCTCCCCTCTCATACCCACACACACTCTCCCTCTTACACACTCACCCTCATCCAGACCTACCTGCCACCATGTCTACAATGGTGGACCCTTTGATTTTGGTGTTGTGCTGCACAAGGGACACGGAGATGTAGTTCCATTTTATTACTTTTGCTTTCACTATTTATGTAAATAAAGAACTATCCTAGTAAAAAATGGTTTTCACTGTTTCTTTACTGGCTGAATTTTTCAGCCTTCCCTTGCCTGGCCACACCTGTGGCTGATAAAAGTTGGGAAAATTTTACCTTTACCTTTACTCTGGCTTTTTAACATATTTAGCATCATACATCATATCACAATTATTGTTTGTAGAAAACTGTCGCCTTCTCTTAGAATACACATATTTGGGGGTGAAGATGGGAATAGATTTTCTGGGTGTCAAACTTTGGCTTAATTTCCCTAGAACAGTTGTGAAATTACTGTTGAATGGGTGAGTTTAGGGATCAGCAGAGTAAAGTGAATGAGGGACTTTCAAATCAACAAAAATATTCTCAGAATTGCTTTTTAGGGGCAATTATAGCTCACATCTAGCAAGAGTGGGAATGATTTTTCCAGATATGTCATCACTAATCTCCTCAATTTGTCAAAATCACATTTTCTTAAATATTGTTAAAAGATCTTGGACTTGAATTTAATTGAGAAGAAAGAATATTTGACCTTGTGGTCTTTTTCTGGATATAATATTCTGTATTAGGTAACTATGAGTGGTTTAGCATGTTTCTAGATATTCTAAAATTCATTATTAGATAAAACCACTCATTAATTCAATTGATATTTATAGAAATTTATAATATTCCAAGCACTGTTTTAAGTTTTGGGGATAAACTAATTAGAAAAATACACTATTGCCGAACTCCTGAATCTTACATTTCATAGGACAGGACAAACAATATGTCACCACAAAATAAATGTGAAAACTACAAGTTCTGTGTGCACTGTGAAATGATATGTGAGCACATAATAGGGAATGTGATACTATCTGAAGGGTCAACTATATTAAATGGCATATAAAGGCAGAAAATGAGTGGCTAGAATGAGCAGGTGAGGAAAGAAGGCATCCAAGGATTCTGACAGGCGGAATTATGATGTGTTTTAAGAACTTACCAAAGGCCAGTGTTGCAGAATCTTAGAAAGCAAAGGTATTTGTGTTACAAAATATAGCCAGGTGCCTGCCATGAAAGCTATGTGGAACATGCTGAGATGTTCGGTTTATATCACATCTAGAGGCCTGGTGAATGAAATTCATGCACGGGGATGGGGGGCTGTCCTGCAGCCCAGCCTGTACCCTCTCCAATCTGGGACCTCTTGAGGGATGTTGGGATGGGGCCTAAAGGGGCAGTCAGGCCTCCTTCTCATAATCCAGGACTGCTGCCTCCCAATTGCTTGCCTGCCTGCCTCCCTGATTGCCCTAACCGCTTCCAGCCTGATCATCCCCTAACCACTACCCTGCCAGCCTGATTGGTGTCTAACTGCTCCCCTGCCAGCCTGTTTGTCCCCAACTTCCCTACTCTGCCAGCCTGGTCACCCCTAACTGCCCTCCCCTGCAGGCTTGATTGCGCCCAACTGCCCTCCTTTGGAGGCCTGGTCCCTCCCACCTGACCTCCCCTGCTGGCCTGATCACCCACAACTGCCCTCACTTGCAGGCCTGGAACCTCCCAATGGCCCTCCACTGTTGGTCATCTTGTGGAGGCCATCTTGTGTCCACATGGAGGCAGGATCTTTGACCACATGAGGGCAGCCCTCTTGTGTGTTGGAGTCATGGTCAATCTGCGTATTACTCTTTTATTAGATAGGATAGAGTCCTGGTGCATGGGTGGGGGCCAGCTGGTTTGCACTGAAGGGTGTCCCAGATCAGGGTTGGGGTTCCCTTGGGGCGTGGGATAGCCTGTGCGAGAGACTTGTGGTGGTTTGCAGGCTGGCCATGCCTCCTAGCAATCCAAATGGAGGCTCTGGTATATGGGATTTATTTTTCTTCTACAATTGAAACTTTGCAGCCTGGAGCAGAGCTAAGCCTTCTGCTTGCTCCATGGTGGCAGCCATTTCTGTTGGGACATTTATCTTCTATAATTAAACATTATAGTCTGCAGTGGAGGCCTGGGCTGGCTGGAGCTGCAGAAGCTTGGCTTCCTCCGTAGCCTGTACAACCTAGCCTCTGCTCTCTTCAGCTCTGTGGCTGCCCTCATTATCCTATCTAATAAAAGAATAATACGCACATTTGAAGTACCTTTGCCACACCCACAAGCCATGCCCACAGCCACGCCCATCAGCCAATCAGGAGCAGATTATGCAAATAAACCCCAACCAAGATGGCTGCTCCACTGGGAGTAGGAGGAAGGCTTGGGTTTCCCTGGCAACAGAGGAAGACAAGCTTTCCATCTGCCTTTGCCTGCCTAAGGCTCCACTCAATGTTACAAAGTTTCAATTGTAAAAGATACAGAAATGGTGGCAGCCACTGAGCTGGAGAGAACAGAGGCTTGGGTTTCCCGGGCAATGGAGGAAGCCAAGCTGGCCTAGGCCTCCACTAGGCTATAAAGTTTCAAACAGAAATGGCTGCCACCATGCAGCAAGTAGAAGGCTTGGCTCCGCTCCAGGCTACAAAGTTTCAATTGTAGACATAGATTAATCAAAGATACCAAGGCCTCCGTTTGGGTCGCTGAGGGGAGTGGCCAGCCTGCAAACCTCCACAGGCCCCTAGCCCAGGCTGTCCCTCACCCCAAGGGAACCACCACCCTGATCTGGGACACTCTTCAGGACAAACCTGCTGGCCCCCACCCATGTACCAGGCCTCTATCCTATCTAATAAAAGAGTAATATGCAGATTTACTATCACTCCAACACACAAGATGGCTACCCCCATGTGGTCAAAGATCCTGCCCCCATGTGGACACAAGATGGCCACCACAAGATGGCCAGCAGGGGAGGGCAGTTGTGGACTCACCCATTGGGAGGTTACAGGCCCTGCAAGAGAGGGCAGTTGTGGACGATCAGGCCAGCAGGGGAGGGCAGTTGGGAGGGACCAGGCCTGCAAGGGAGGGCAGTTGGGGGCGATCAAGCCTGTAGGGGAGGGCAGTTAGGGGTGACCAGGCCGGCAGAGGAGGGAAGTTCGGGGCAGACAGGCTGGTAGGGGAGCAGTTAGACATCAATTAGGCTGCAAGAGTAGTGGTTAGGGGATAATCAGGCTGCCAGGCACAAGTGGTTAGGGGCAATCAGGGAGGTAGGATCAGGCCTAAACAGGCAATCGGACATCCCTTGAGGAGTCCCAGGATTGAAAAGGGTGCAGGCTGGGCTAAGGGACATCCCCCGCCCCCTCCTCATGCACGAATTTCATGCACCAGGCCTCTAGTCTTCTATAATTGAAACTTTGTAGCATTGAGTGGAGACCTAGGCTGACAACTGCAGGCAGAAAGCTTGGCTTCCTCCAATGCCGGGGAAACCCAAGCCTCCCTTCCGCTCTCAGTGGCCTCAGGATCTTGGTTGGGTTTATGTGCTCCTGATTGGCTGGTGGATGTGGCTGGTGGGCATGGTACAGACAATTTTCATATTACTCTTTTATTAGATAGGATAGGGACATGAAGTTACAGGAATATTTAAAGTAGAAGAATAATATGGTCAAATTTGCATTTTAAACAATCCTTGTCATTCTGATGTTGGGGATGGATTGAAGAAAAACCTTTTAGGAGACCCTTGTAGCAGCCATAGTTAAAGGTAATGGTACATTAAATTAGAATGGAAGTAGTAGGTAATAGGAAAAGATGACAAATGTAAGATAAATTTGGTAAAATCAATAGCACAAAATCATGGATTGGATCTCCAGGGAAGTTGATGGAAAAAGGTGTTCAATGGAGAGGTCAAGGGGGAAGGAGACATATGTAATACCTTAAACAATAAAGAATTTAAATTAAAAATATAAAATAAAAATGATTATAAGTATTTTTTAAAAAGAAAGAAAAGGGTGTTCAAGAATGAACATGTTCTAAAGAGCATGTGCTTAGTAAATGAATTTATGGACCTATAGTTAAGTCCTATGTAACACATTTTAAAATACAGTATCCTTCCCATGAGGCAATTGCTGGTTTTAGGACCATGAAGATTTGTGCTTCTCTTGAGCATAGGTATTTCTTTCATAAAAAGATGAAAGAAGGTAAAGGGACTAGCCAAAAGAACATATATGCATAACCCATAGAAACAAACAGTATGATGATGGATGGTGTGGAGTGTGGTTGGAGGTGGGCAAATGCAGGAGGAAATAGGGACATCCATATCATGTCAATAATTAAAGAAGAAAAATTTTGTATTGATACATGTAAATGACCAGGATTCCTTCCTGAATGTGATAAAAAGTTCAGAATCAAGTGGGTAGTCTACCTCATGTCATGTCTTAGATGCGAAGGCATGTATATCACAAGTATCGGTTTTATACTCCTTCATACTATCTAATAAAAGAGCAATATGCAAATTAACCATCACTCCACTACACCCATAAGCCATGCCTGCCATCCAATCAGGAGCGAGTATGAAAATTAACCCAACCAAGATGGCTGAAGTCGTGGAGAAAGCAGGAGGTATGGTTTTCCCGGCAATGGAGGAAGCCAAGCTTTCCACACACCCTGGCAGGCCCAGGCCTCCACTCAAGGCTACAAAGTTGCAATTATAGAAGATAAAAAAAATCCTAGATACCCGGGCCTCTGCTTGGGTTGCCAGGGGGCATGGCCAGCCTGCAAACCAGCACAGGCCTCTTGCCCAGGCTGTCCCATGCCCCAAAGAAACCCCCACCCTGATCCGGGACACACTTCAGGGCAAACAAGCTGGCCCCCACCCATCCACCAGGCCTCTACCCTATCTAATAAAAGAGTAATGTGCAAATTGACCTTCATTCCCACACACAAGATGGCTGCCCCCATGTGAATAAAAGATGGCCACCACAAGATGGCCAGAAGGGGAGGGCAGCCGAACTGGTTTGGCTCAGTGGATAGAGCATCAGCCTGTGGACTGAAGGGTCCCGGGTTCAATTCTGGTCAGGGGCATGTGCCTTGGCTGCAGGCACATCCCCAGTGGAGGGTGTGCAAGAGGCAGCTAATTGATGTTTCTCTCCCATCGATGTTTCTGACTTTCTGTCACTCTCCCTTCCTCTCTGTGAAAAATCAATAAAATATAAAAAAAAAAAAACAGAAGGGGAAGGCAGTTGGGAAGGACCAGGCCTGCAAGGGAGGGCAGTTGTGGGTGATCAGGCCAGCAGGGAGAATAGTTGGGAGGGACCAGGTCTGCTGGGGTGAGCAGTTGAGGGTTACCAGGCCTTCAGGGTAGGGAAGTTAGGGGCAAACAGGCTGCCAGGGGAGCAGTTAGGCATCAATAAGACTGGAAGGGGAGTGGTTAGGTGGTGAGCAGACTGGCAGGCAGAAGCAGTTAGGGGCAATCAGGAAGGCATGCAGGTGAGCAGTTGGGAGCCAGCAGTCCTGGATTGTGAGAGGATTGGGCCTAAATGGGCAGTTGCACATCCATTGAAGGGTCCCAGATTGGAGAGAGTGCAGGCTGGGCTGAAGGACAACCCCCACCTCCCCCAGTGCATGAAATGCATGCACTGGGTCTCTAGTGTTACATAAACCTCATAAGCTACTTCAACTTGGCTTTCAGAAAAGATAGAGAATCCTATATAATAAAGAGGTAATATGCAAATTGACTATCACTCCAACACACAAGATGGCCACCCTCATGTGGACAAAAGATGGCCACCACAAGATGGCCAACAGGGGAGGGCAGATGTGGGTGATCAGGCCAGTAGGGGAGAGCAGTTAGGAGTGACCAGGCCAGCAGGGGAGGACAGGTAGGGGTGACCAGGCCTGCATGGAGAGGGCAGTTGAGGGAAACAGGCTGGTAGGGGAGCAGTTAAACATTGATCAGGCTGGGTGGGGAATGGTTAGGGAGTGATCAGACTGGCAGGCAGAAGCGGTTAGGAGCAATCAGGCAGGCAGGCAGGCGAGCAGTTGAGAGCCAGCAGTTCTGGATTTTGAGAAGGCAGTTGGACATCCCTCAAGGGGTCCCAGTTTGGAGAGGTGCAGACTAGGCTGAGGGACCTCGCCATGCATAAATTTTGTGCACCAAGCCTCTAGTAAATATATAATATATCAATGTCAGTGCCCATATAGCTCAATGAGAATAATGAAGGAAAAAGAAACAATGCTTTTCCAAAAATATACTTCCACTCTTACAACACTCTATGGTTATACCTAAATTTAGACAAAGTTAGATGCAGAAATAAACATGTTTGTTTATACGTTGGTGTATCTGTTTAATCTTTCTATATAATTTATATCTCTGGGAATTTAAATCCACATCTAGTTGAAATAGCTATTACTAATTGTGATTGAGACAGAATCTAAAGAAGGATATGTATACATAGATAATTATAGAATACCTGATAATAATAAAGCCACAGGTAGGGATTTTTTGTTTGTTTGTTTGCTTAATAAAACAAAAGCTATTTTGTTTCATTAAAACCCTATTAGTAAAAACCAAAGACCATGAAATTATTTAGTCTCACTAATGATATATTTGAAGAACCACCATAATAATAGTATTCAAGCCTACAAAACAAAATATATACAGAAAACTGAGTAATTGTTTTCCATGCAAATGGAGAATTATGCATTATATCTTCTGAGATTCTTATGGTTTCCCCAAGAATACTTAGGTGGGTTCTTTTTTCCACTTTCCTGTTTTTATACACACATCACAAATAAAACAATTGTTAAAATTATATCCTCACTGGAAGCCCAGTGAACAAAATTCTTGCATGGGGGGCGAGGGGGATGTTTCCTCAGCCGATCTTGCACTTTCTCCAATCTGGGATCCCTTGGGGGATTTCCGACTGCTGGTTTAGGCCTGATCCCTAAACTGGCAGTCGGACATCCCTCTTAAAATCCAGGACCACTAGCTCCTAATAGCACACTTGCCTGCCTACCTTGTTGCCCCTAACTTCCCTAGCCCTATCACCCCTAACAGCTCCCCCTGCCAGCCTGGTCACCCCTAACTGGCTCCTGCTACTGGCCAGGTCTCCTGCAACTGCCCCCTCCCTGCCAGCCTGGTCACTCCTAACTGCACCCCTGCCGGCCTGGTCATCCCTTACTGTCCCCCCGGTACTGGCCTGGTTGCCCCAAACTGCCTCCCTCTGCCAGCCTGGTTGCCCCCAACTGCCCCCCATCAGCCTAGTCACCCCTCACTGCCCACCCTCCCAGCCAGCCTGGTCACCCCAACTCCTCCCCCTGCTGGCCTGGTCACCCCCAACTCCCCGCCCTACTGGCCTCATTGCCCCTCACAGACCCTCCCCCCCTACCAGCCTGATCACCCCACACAGACTGCTGTTCAGTCATTTGGTCATCTCTCACTAACCTCCCTGCCAACCTGGTCACAGCCATCTTGTGAGGGGGTGATGGTCAATTTGCATATTACCTCTTTATTATATAGGATTGTATATTTGCTTATATGGCACTGTGCTAGACTGTAAACGCTGTGAATAGTGTTGATGTTTTTATCTATGAATCACAAGTACTTTGAATGGTGGAGGGGGATACTTATTGATGGGTTCCTATAAATTCCAGTTACAGTAGTAGCTGTTTTGCCTATACAATTACACTTATTAATGACAACACTGGGAATAAATACTCTGACCTACATTTTCCAAGTAACAAAAATGAAGCTGAATCATACAGCCTGTACATGTCAGTATCAAAGCCCAGCATTTAATTGTTAAATGACATGATAGAAGCATTGTAGGCCACAATGGCATCTGAAATTGAAATTCATTGCCTAGAAGAAAAATCTTATTAAAATTACAATAAAGAGATATTTTTTAAAGCTGCTAGTTAGAGAGAGCTGTCGATGTGCATCTCCACAGAGGCTTATAGAGGGGAAAAAACTGCTTTTGCCTAGTTTCAGAGAGGGCAAAAGGGGGTTCAGACAACCCTTCCCAAGGCCATTGTAGAATGCCAGGCAACTAGGCATAAAAGCAGAATGTTTTCTCTCTCAAGAGAAATCTGTCGATTAACAAACCTATGTATACACAAACTCACAATTTACTTTTCAATTGCCATATTATTACATGTAAATGGATGATCAAGTATCACAAGTTATTAAAGTAAATACTTCCATGTGAAACACCGAAACCAAGAGAAACAAACATAACAACTGACCTCAAGAAAATAAATATACAGGGAATAGATGAAAAAGTAAGTCAGAGACATTTATAAAACTATTGTGACTCCAAATTAAGAACATGATGCTATGAAATAGAAATATTCTAAGAAAAAGAAAGTGCTTTTATAAGTATATGAGACTATCTATCTTTAAATTACAATGACTAGGGATAGAGAAAAATGACAACATTGGGGTATCTTTCATGTATGACTATTAGTCTTCTACTTTTTTTCTTTATTCTTGCATAGTTTCTAAATTTTCTACAATGAGCACATATTATTTTTCTAATCAGACTTCACACACTGCTTCCATTTTTCTGCAGAAAACAATAGTACTAGATAAACAATTTGTTGTCTAATCTCTATGGCCAATGTACATGAAAAATAAACTGAAATTAAATTCATACATAAAATGCAGCTGCTTTATGTTTTTAGAATGATTAAACAAAATTGATGCAGAATCTCAGCAAAATATGAATTATTCATCTATGTGTGAGTGATGGTCTTTTTATTTATATATCCACTAAAAGCAAATCCAGGTTACTTTTCAATAATTATATCACACATTAAATTTCTAGGCCTGATACGTTTAATGAAATAAAATATTTTAAAAATCTACTTACTTTGGAGGAACTGTCACAATATTATCTGTGGTAGAGAGGGTGAAGTCAGCGGCATCTCTTCCAATAATTGTAGCACTATACACTAAGTTTTTTGAGCTTGAATTTTTCACTAGAACCTACATTGCAGAATAAGAGAGTAAAAATAAGATCATGAATTTTTAAAAATATAAAACTTAACACTTATTTTAAAATATATTTTAATTGATTAATTACAGAGAGGAAGGGAGAGAGATAGAGAGTTAGAAATAAATAGATGAGAGAGAAACGTCGATCAGCTGCCTACTGCATGCCCCCTACTGGGGATTGAACCTGCAATCAAGGTATATGCCCTTGACCGGAATCGAATCCAGGACCTTTCAGTCCATGGCCCGATGCTCTATTCACTGAGTCAAACTGATCAGGGCTTAACATTTCTTATTTTAATCAAAGAGTTATACATTTTAATCATGAAAATATTTGTTTCTTATGTGCACTAACTGGGGGAAAGCAGACTTTGTATTTGAAGATCACATATATACAGTTTAGGAAGAGTAGGCAGGGAGAAGGATCTCTCAAGCAATGAAATGACATGACGATTTGAAGTCCACAGTGAGCAACTTGGATTTTATTCTTATTACAAAGGGAAATCTTTGCAGAATTTTGAACATAGAATTTAAATAATCCAATTTACAAAAAGAAAGGATACTTCGGCTGCTCAGCATGGAAAGTTATAAAGATTCTAGGTTTAAAAATCAGAGATCCAGGCTGGAAATGATAGTAGCCTCATCTAGAAGTAATAGTATAGCTAAGGTTCGACTGTACCTTCCTTCCTGATGCTTAGAGATTGAAAGTATTGGAAAATATATATATAAGCTACTTTATTTTTAGAGAGAGTATTCCATGAAAACTTGACTATACAAATATTTATGTAGACTATAAGAAAGATTAAAAAACAATTAGGAAGACATAAGGTTATCATGGAAAGTACTGAGCCAACATCATACTCAATGGGCAAAAATTAAAACCATTTCCCCTAAGAACAGTAACAAAACAGGGATGCCCACTTTCACCAATCCTGTTCTACATAGTACTGGAAATATTAGCTACTGCAAATAGACAAGAAAAAATTAAAAGATATCCAAACTGGAAAAAAAGACATAAAACTGTCATTATTCACAGATGATGTGATACAGTACATAAAAACCCTAAAGACTCCATCAAAAAACTAATAGACTTAATAAATGAATTCAGCAATGTAGCAGGATACAAAATTAATGCCAAGAAATCAATGGCATTTATATAGACCAATAGTGAGTTTACAGAAAGAGAGACTAAGAAAATATCCCTTTTACCATCGCATCAAAATTATTAAGATATCTAAAAATAAGCTTAACTAAAAAGGTAAAAGACTTGTACTCAGAAAACTACAGGACACTGAACAAAAGAGAAGGAGGAAGACATAAACAGATGGTAGAACACACTGTATTCATGTATTGGTAGAATCAACATCATTAAAATATCCATACTACCCAAAGGAATCTATAGATTTAATGCACCACCCATTAAAATACCAATGGCATATTTCACAAACATAGAGCGAACTCTCCAAAAATTAATTTGGAATGAAAAAGACCCCAATAGCTGCAGGAATCCTGAGAAAGAAGAACAAAGTAGGAAGGATCTCAATACTAGATATCAAGCTATATTACAAAACTACCATTCTCAAAACTGCCTGGTACCCACACAAGAACAGACACATAGATCAATGGAATAAAATAGAGAACCTAGAAATCTACGCAAACCACAATGCACAATTAATATTTGACAAAGGAGGCAAAAGCATACAATGGAGTCAAGACACTCTTCAATAAATGGTGTTGGGAAAATTGGACAGATACATGCAAAACAATGAAACTAGACCACCAACTTAGACCATAAACAAAAAATGAACTGAAGCCCTAGCCAGTTGGGCTCTGGAGATAGTATCAGCCTGAAGAATGAAGGATCCCAGATTCGATTCCAGTCAAGACCACATGCCTGGGTTGCAGGCTCGATCCCCATTGGGGGGCATGCAGAAGGCAACCTATCAATGATTCTCTCTCATCATTGATGGATCTAGCACTCTCTCCCTCTTCCTTCCTCTCTAAAATCAATAATATATATATATATATATATATATATATATATATATATATATATATATATATAAACTCAAAATGGATAAAGGACTTACACATAAGACAGGTAACCATAAATATACTAGAAGAATCCACAGGCAGCAAATTCTCACACATATGCTGAAGCAATATCATTACTGATACAGCTCCTCGAGGAATGGAAACTAAAGAGAAAATTTAAAAATGGGACTCTCTCAAAATAAAAAGCTTCTGTACAACAACAACAAAAACTATCAACAAAACAAGAAATCCCAGTGCATAGAAGAACATATTTTCCAATGTTATAATTGATAAGTGTTTAATCTCAAACATTTACAAGGAACAAATACAACTTAACAAAAGGAAGATGAACATCCCAGTCAAAAAATGGACAATGGACCTAAATAGATACATTTCAAAAGAGGACATAAGGAAGGCCAAAAAACATATGAAAATATGCTCAAAATCTCTAACCATCTGAGAGATGAAAATCAAAACAACAATGTGGTACCATCTCACACCTGTCAGAATGGCTCTCATTAACAAATCAACAGATGACAAATGCTAGAGAAAATGTGGAACAAAAGGAACCTCCTGGTAGGAATGCAGACTGGTGCAGCCACTGTGGAGAACAGTATGGAGTTTCCTCCAAAATCTAAAAATGGAACTCCCATTTGACCCAGTGATCCCACTTCTAGGAATATATCCCAAGAAACTAGAAACACCAATCAGAAAGAATATATGCACCCCTATGTTCATAGAAGCACAATTTACCATAGCTAAGATTTTGAAACAACCTAAGTGACCATCAGCAGATGAAAGGATTTAAAAAAACTGTGGTAGAGGGGAAAAAATGGCAGCGGAATGGACAGATGAGTCCTGAGCCTTGTCCTAGAGCAGATAGAAAGAACAGGTGAAGACCACATGGGGATTGTGTGCTGGAGAGAGAGAACTACATAACCAGATACCCAGAGAAGAGAGACCATGGGGAGTCAAAGAAACAGTCTGCATATGAAAGAAAAGCAGGCATTACCAGAAAAAAAGGAAGTAAATGAAATGGAAGCAAGAAACCTGTTCGAGAAAGAATTCAGAGAAATGGTCATAAGGTGGCTGAAAAGAATGGAACACAAATTTGTCAATATGAGTAAGAACCAAGGGGAAATGAAGAACTAAGAAGAAATTAAAAATTACATTGCTGCTGTAAATAAATCAATAGAAAGCATCAAGTGTAGACTAGAAGAAGCAGAGGACTACATCAGTGGGCCAGAAGACAAGGTAGGAAAAATAGCAAAGTAGAGCAGATTCTAGAAAAAAATTAGAAAGCAGAAGGAGAGCATAAGGGAACATTGGGACAACAGGAAACAAAACAACTTCCACATAAAAAGGGTACCATAAGGAGAGGAAATGGAGCAAGGAATAGAAAACCTGTATGAAGAAATGACTGAAAACTTCCCTGATATAGGGAAGAAAAAAACAAAACACAAATCCAAAAAGCTCACAGAGCCCCAAGAAAATGAGCCCCAAAGACCAATGCATAGGCACATTATAATTAAATTGGCAAACACCAATGACAAAGTAAGAATCTTAAAAGTGGCCAGAGAGAGACAGAAAGTTACCTACAAAGGAACCTCCATCAGACTAGCAACTGATTTCTCAACAGAAAGTTAACAGGCCAGAAAAGAATGGAATGAAATATACAAATTCATGCAAAAGAAGGGTCTGAATCCAAGATCACTGTACCCAGCAAGGCTGTCAATCAAAATTAAAGGTGAAATCAGGAGCTTGTCAGATAAAATAGGACTAAGGGAATTTATTACCACCAAATCAGCAATGCAATAAATGCTAAAGGGTCTGCTGAAAACAAACAAACAAAGAAAGAACAACAACAACAATAACAAAAAGCAGAAATAAGAAGCAAAAAAGGAACAAAGGGATAAAGAATAAAAATGGCTACAAATAAGTACCTATCAATAATAACTTTAAATGTAAATGGATTAAATGCCCTGATCAAAAGACGTAGGGTATCGGATTGGATAAGAAAACACGACTCACATATCTATTGTCTACAAGAAACCCACCTCCGAAAAAAAGATGCACGCAGACTGAGGGTGAAGAGATGGAAATAGGTATTTCAGGTAAATAGAAATTGAAAAAAAAGCTGGGGTAGCAATACTTATACCTGACAAATTAGACCTCAAAGTGAAGGACATAAGAAGAGATAAGGAGGGCCACATCATAATACTAAAGGGAGCAATGCAGCAAGAAGAAATAACTTTGGTTAGCATATACACACCCAATACAGGAGCACCCAAATAAATAAATAAATAACTCATGCAGGATATCAAGGGAGAGATTGGCAGCAATATAATCATAGTAGGAGACTTTAATACTCCACTATCACCATTGGATAAATCCTCTGAACAAAAAATCATCAAAGAAACATCAATCCTAAAAAACTCACTAGACCAGATGGAATTACTTTATATCTTCAGAACATTTCACCCCAAAGATAGAGAATATACATTCTTCTCAAGTGCACATGGGTCATTTTCAAAGATACACCATATGTTGGATCATAGGTACAGTCTCTTCCAATTCAAGAATATAGAAATAATATCAAGCATCTTCTTAAATCACAATGGCATAAAACTGGAAATTAACTACTATAAAAACAATCCAAAAAATCAAACAAATGGAGACTGAACAGCATGCTATTAAACAATGAATGGGTTACCAGAGAGATCAAAGAAGAAACAAAAAAACATCATGGCAACAAATGACATTGAAAATACAGCAATCCAAAATCTATGGGACACAGAGAAAGGATTCTTATAAGAAGGAAGTTCATAGTTCTACAAGCCTACTGCAAAAAACAAGAAACAATGGTAATAAATTACCTAACCCTACAACTCAAAGCGTTAGAAGGAGAGCAACAAGAAAAGCCCAGTGTAAGCAGAAGGAAGGAAATAATAGAGATTGGAGTGGAGATAAATGATATTGAGACCGAAAAAACAATATAAAAGATCAATAAAATCAAGAGCTGGTTCTTTGAAATGATAAACAAGATTGATGAACCTCTAGCCAGGCTTACCAAGAAGCAAAAAGAGAGGACTTAAATAAACAAAATCAGAAATGAAAGAGGTGAAATAACCACAGACCCCACTGAAATACAAAGGATTGTTAAAAAAATATACTATGAACAACTCTATTCTAACAAACTGGACAACCTGGAGAAAATGGACATATTCCTAGAAAAATATAACCTTCCAAAACTCAATGTGCAAGAATGAAAACATCTCAATAGGCCAATAACTATGGAAAAAATGGAAGCAGTCATCAAAAAGCTTCCAGAAAACAAAAGCCTGGGGCCAGATGGCTTCACCGAGGAGTTTTACCAAACATTCAAGGAAGAACTGAAATCTATCCTCCTCAGACTATTCCAAAAAATTCAAGAGGAAGGAATGCTTGGAAGTTCCTTCTATGAAGCCAACATCACCCTAATACCAAAACTAGATAAAAACAACACAATGAAAGAGAATTAGGGGCAATATCCCTCATGAACATAGATGCTAAAATCCTCAATAAAATTCTACCAAATTGAATCCAGCAATACATCAGAAAGATCATACACCATGACTAAGTAGGATTTATCCCAAGAATGCAAGGATGGTACCATATCTGCAAATCAATAAATGTGATAAAGAAATTGAGAGATAAAAATCACACATTCCTATCAATTGATGCAGAAAAAACATTTGACAAAATCCAACACCCTTTCTTGATAAAAAAAAAAAAATCTCAGCAAGGTGGGAATAGAAGGATCATACCTTAACATAAAAATCTATATATGATAAACCCACAGCTAACATCATACTCAATGGGAAAAAAACTACAACCATTTCCCCTAAGAACAGCAACAAGACAGGGATGCCCACTTTCCCCACTCCTGTTCAACATAGTACTGGAAGTATTATCCATTGCAATTAGACAAGAAGAAAAAATAAAATCCATCCAAATTGGCAAAGAAGTATTAAAGCTGTCCTTATTTGCAGATGATATGATATGGTACATAAAAAAAAACTCCATAAAAAAACTGATAGAATTAATAAATTAATCAGCAATGTAGCAGGATACAAAACTAATGCCCAAAATCTATGGCATTCCTATACACCAATAGTGAACTTACAGAAGGAGAGACTAAAAAAGCAATCCCATTTACCATAGCACCAAAAAACAATTAAGATACCTAGGAATAAACTTAACTAAGGAGGTAAAAGACCTATTTGCCAAAAACTACAGGACACTGAAAAAAGTGATAGAGGAAGACATGAACAGAGGAAGAACAAACCATGCTCATGGATTGGGAGAATCAACAACAATAACATGTCCATACTACCCAAAGCAATCTATAAATTCAATGCACTCCCAATTAAAATACCACTGGCATATTTCACACACCTAGAAATAACTCTCCAAAAATTCATCTGGAATAAAAAAAGACCCCAAATAGTCAAAGCATTCCTGAGAAAGAAGAACGAAGTAGGTGGGATCTCAATACCAGATTTCAAGCTGTATAACAAAGCTACTATTCTCAAAACAGCCTCGTACTGCCACAAGAACAGACATACAGACCAATGGAATAGAAAAAAGAATCCAGATATCTACCCAAACCACTATGCTCAATTACTATTTGACAAAGGAGGCATGAACATACAATGGAGTCAAGACAGTCTCTTCAATAAATGGTGTTGGGAAAACTGGACAAATACATGCAAAAAAATGAAACTAAACCACCAACTTACACCATACACAAAAATAAACTCAAATGGATACAGGACTTAAACATAAGATGGAAAACCATTAAAATACTAGCGAAATACACAGACAGAGAAATCTCAGATATATGCTGATGCAATTTCTTCACCGATACTGCTCCTAGGCCAATGGAAGCTAAAGAGAAAATTAAAAAATGGAACTACATCAAAATAAAAAGCTTTTTCACTGTAAAAGAAACAATCAACAAAACAACAAGAAAGCCCACTGTATGAGAGAATATATTTGCAAATGTTATCACTGATAAAGGTTTAATCTCCAACATCTGCAGGGAACTTATACAACTTAATAAAAGGAAGATAAATGATCAAATAAAAAAAATGGGCAATGGACCTAAATAGAATCGTTTTGAAAGAAGACAGAAGGAAGGCCAAGAGACACATGAAAACATGTTCAAAGTCACTTATTATCCGACAGATTCAAATCAAAATTTCAATGAGTTACCATCACATGCCTGTCAGAATGGCAATCATCAACAAATCAACAAAGGACAAGTGCTGGCGAGGATGTGGAGAAAAAGGTACCCTTGTGCACTGCTGGTGGGAATGCAGACTGGGGAAGCCACTGTGGTGAACAGTATGGAGTTTCCTCAAAAAACTAAAAATGGAACTCCCATTTGACCCAGTGATTCCATTTCTAGTAATATATCCCAAGCTGCTGGAAACATCAGTCAGAAAGGATATATGCACCCCTATGTTCATAGCAGCACAATTCACCATAGCTAAGATTTGGATACAGCATAAATGCCCATCAGCAGATGACTGGATTAGAAAACTATGGTACATCTACACAATGGAATATTACGCTGCTATAAAATAGAAGGAATTCTTATCATTTTCAGCAGTATGCATGGACCTAGAGAGCATTATGTTAAATGAAATAAGTCAGACAATGAAAGAAAAATACCACATGATCTCACTCATTTATGGAAAATAAAGAACATTATAACCTGATGAATAAAATGATAGATACAGAGGCAGTAAAGCACCAAACAGAATGTCAAATTACAGAGGGAAGGTTGGGGAGGGAGGGAAACAGATCAACCAAAGGATTTGTATGAATGCATATAAGCATATCAATGGACACAAGACACTGGGTGGGGAGGGGTCGGAATGAGGGCATGGGACGGGTTAGGGGAAGCTGTGGGAAAAACAATGGGGTAAAAGGGAGATACATGTACTAATATATGTCATACTTTAAACAATAAAATTTAAAAAAGGAATTAAAAAATAAATAAACTGTGGTACATCTACACAATGGAATACTACACTATGGTAAAAAAGAAGAAATTCTTACCATTTGCAACAGCATGGATGAAACTGGAGAGCATTACATTAAGCAAAATAAGCCAGTCAGAAAAAGATAAATATCACATGACCTCACTCTTTTGTGGAATATAATGAACATAAAGTGATGAATAAAAACAGATCCAAATACAGAGAACCATCTATCAGACCGTCAAACCTCAGAGGGAAGGTAGGGGAAGGTGGGGGTAAGGGGGGGAGATCAACCAAAGAACTTGCATGCATGCATGTAAGCCTAACCAATGGACATATACACCAGGGGTGTGAGGGCATGAGAGGGAGTGGGGATCAATGGGAGGATAAGAACACATATGTAATAACTTAATCAATAAAGAAAAAAATCCATCTGGATGTGTAAAGTGCTGTCCCTAAAGGAAACTGAAGCACATTCAGATCATAAGTTTCTACTTTGTGTATCAATCCTTTTGTATATTAAATGAATTTAAAGTTTCCTAATAGGATTTGCCCTTCAAAGCATATAACTTTCATTTTCCATGTCCCCAACCCCCATTACTCAACTCCATGAAAGTGTCATCTCCTTGCAGGTGATGATTATTATTAAGCAAAACCTGTCCCTTATACTCTGCTATGCTTTTGGTTTAAAAGGAGTAACATTTTCTAAGGCTTATTGTATCATATTGATAATTCTGTTAATTTGCAGTTGAGAAAAATATCTAAAACCCCTCTTTAGTGTTTAACTCTATGTATTCTTTGGCCCTAAGTACATCCTTACCTTTCTTTTAACAGTGTCATGTAGAGTACACTGAAAGGTCACCAACAT
Source organism: Antrozous pallidus (assembly GCA_027563665.1). Lineage (NCBI taxonomy): Eukaryota > Metazoa > Chordata > Mammalia > Chiroptera > Vespertilionidae > Antrozous > Antrozous pallidus. The sequence goes on from CM050509.1 coordinate 115,406,267, forward strand.
CTTGGGAAGATATGTAGGGAGTCTTTCATACATGTAGACACAAAGCATGAGCATCAGAATTGGATTATAGTCACAGATGTCAGAGGCCTAGTTTTAAAGAAGAGAAATATAAATAAGAGGATATACAGATAAAATATATAACTAGAGCTAAAGCATAGTACATCAATTGCTGAAATACTTTAAAACTTTTTAAAATGTTACTGATTGACAATGATATTGAAATGTCGATACAACAAACAAAATATTGCTTTGAATGGGAAGACTTTGACCTAAATATTAAACGATGAATGAGAAGTGTTATAAATATCACGATGATCTCAAAAGCTGAAAGACTCCGTAAAAGCTAGTCTGAGGTCAGAAAAATATTATGCACTAAACATACTGCCCAATGTGACTAAGACATCATCCATGAGTTATTAAATATCATATAATGCGGTAAAAGAAAACTTGAGAAGTAGACAAACTATTTATGTACAAGATGGCAAAAGAGTTTCAAGCAAAAGCTCAAGGGAGAAGTTTAAGGTTGTATTTGGGTGGAAGTAAAGGGTATATTCTATCAGAAAGACAATCAAATAGAGGGAAAAGATATAGGAAAGTACAGTGTTCATTTGGAAGAAGAAGTACAACTTGAATCATGCATAAGATAAGAAAGGAGAGGTAGTGGAAGAAAAGACTAAGGAGTACAAAGACCACATTGTGGAGGGCATTAATGCCAGGGTGAAGGACTTGATTTCTCAACAAGAAATAACACAAAAGCAACAATTCAAGGAAAACTAGTAGCAGATGGTTAGGGAAATACTTTTCCCAAAACAGACAATTTATAATAATGCAGAAAATGCAATTATAGTGATAAACAATATAAAGTAGTAATGGTTGTTGGAATAGATTTGAGATAAAATCCAGACTAGAGAGGAATAACAGCAGAGACAATGAACATAGCCTGAATTCACATTAAAGCTAAAAAGTGGCGTCAGCAACCGCAGAAGGAAGGATTCTTTCTATCAGCTTATGTAGTGCCTTTGATCTCCTAGAATAAGGTGGAAGCAATGGGGAAGAATTATTCATAGCAAAAAGAAATTTGGATTGGTCTGAGATGATGATTCAAAGACATAAAATATTACTGATAAACAAGCAACTTTGTCATTTTCTATACACAGGGAGCTCTCTACACTTCCATAAAATGAATATCATAGTATTATTTAATAGCACAATCCAGGTTAGCAACTCAAAATGACCTAGGCCTAGCCTGCAAATGCATATAGTGTAAGAGCTATGGAAATCTAAGGTGTTACAGTAATACCCCCTTAACCCTCCATGTCACTTGCCACAGTTTCAGTTATCTGTGGTCTAGTGCAGTCCAAAAATATTAAAAGGAAAATTCCAGAAATAATTAATAACTTGTAAATTGTGCACTATTCTCAGTAGTGTACCAAATCCAGCTCAGTCCTGCCCAGGATGTGAATAACCCCTTTGTCCAGTGTCTCCAAGTTATGTTTACCACCCACCCTTTCGTCATGTGGTATGCGCTCAGTTACCAGATCATCTGTCACAGTATCACAGTGCTTATGTCACCCTTATTTTACTTTATAATGTACCAAAAGCACAAGAGTACTGATGCTAACAATTTAAATATGCCAAAGAAAAGCTGTAAAGTGGTTCCTTACATCTGCTAGAAAGAAAATACTTTCATTATTGACCAATTAAAATTGGATTTACAGTGCTCTGTGTTCTCTGTCTCCAGTACATCTCCTCTCAGTCCATCCTCATCTACACTAATAAAAGAGAAAAATGCTAATTGACCATACCTCTGCATGCACAAGCCAGTCAGAAGTGATATGCAAATTAACACAGCAAAAATGGTGGGTAAATTTGCATATGTAGGCAGGGTTGGGGGCAGCACCCTATGCCTCCTGCAGGGATCCAAGGGGACTTGAGCTGGTGGTGGTTGGCAGCACCTGAAGCTGCCTGACAGGGTCCAAGATTCCTATGATCACTGCGAAGAGGCCAGGCAGAGCCCAAACCCCTGATGGTGCTCATGGAGCAAACAGGACAGGCAGAGGCCAGACCCAAGATCATGATCACAGGGCGAACAGGCCAGGCAGAGCCCAGACCCACAATTGTGATCATGGGGCGAACTGGACAGTCAGATCTGAGACCTGCAATCACCATCAGGGGGCAAATAGGACAGGCAGAGCCCAGAACCACAATAGTGGTCAAAGGGCAAACGGGCCAGGGGGAGCTGAGACCATCCATCATGATCATGGGGCAAGCAGGAGAGGCAGAGCAGCCCCGCAATCCCAGGTGAAGAAGCCGCTCTGCTGACCAACCTGCTCTACGGACCTGTTTGGGTGCATGGTGCGGAGTCCAGGGCCTCTAGCCTGCAGCCATAGGAATTCTCCCTTTCCCCAGAGTTAGGAGCACCATCCCAGGTTGACCCAGAGGCTTGGTCCTGACTGCAGGGGTGAGTTCCTGCAGACTGGAGTTTGACCCCCATGCATTAGTAGTAGGAGACCAGTGCCTTTGTTATTGTTGTGTGTCTGGGTTTTAATTGGACAAATGCCCGGTGGTCCCAGTCACCAGCTTAGCAAAACCTTTTAGGAGGAGAATTCTGTCTGAGTTTCCTCAAATACCCTTAACCCCTACTCACCCCTCTGTAAAGGCACAGAACAAGTGAGGCCCTTAAATAAAAATGAGAGGTGTGCCTCTCTCATCACAAGTCATTTGGACTGGATGGCCTTTGAGTATTTATCTAGGCACTGTGATAGAGAAACACAAGCTCAAGTCATGATCTCTGCCCTTAAAATCTCATTAGAACAAGTGGATGATAAAAGCACAGTAATAACATCAGAGAGGAACAGAGGCAATTGCTAGGATGACTTTCCAATAATTAGTACAGAGTATTTGCTATGAATTAAATTTAAAAAATATGTGTGGAAGTAGCTGCTTCATGAGTACTGCATCCCTTCCCATTTTAAAGGAAGCTGAGTTCCACATGAATTGTGTACTATGCTATGATATCTGAGGTACAGGACAAAGGAGGCCCTAAGTATACTGTGCTTTGATACTTGAGTCATTCTTTATTGTTCAATGTAATTTATTTCAGTTTTGTAATAGTTAAATTACTAGAATAATATATCTTGCTATAAAATATTAATGAAGATCAAATGATCAGGTGACATTTATTGTTATTTTCTATATATGAACACAATCTCTGGTATGCCAAAGTGATAGGTATTACAGAAATATTCAGATAGAGAGACCTACAGGTTTGATTACAAGTGAGGCTTACTATCACAACCCAAATTTATTGCTTAAAAAAAAAGCAGGGAGCCAACTAGAAACTGAACCAAATATAAACCCTTGAAGGGCAAATGTAAATTGGATAAGCTTTGCTATTATAAGAGCAAGAAAAAAATATTCAGATGCAAGAATTAAAACCACATTGCATCCACTCTAAGTAGCTGTTAAAGAAAAAGAATGGTATGCTATGAAAATACTTAATATAGATTGTGAAGACATTTGTTCAAAGATTTCCTAGACTGGGTGATATTTCAGTTAATTTTTTTAAATGTGAAGAGGTTAGCTAGATAAGAAAAAGGTGTAGGGGTCCTGAATTGCAGAGGGTACAGGCAGGGCTGAGGGAAAACCCCCCACACCACCACCAACACCTGCTACATGCATGAATTTCGTGCACTGGGCCTCTAGTCATTATTATAAGAGTAAATGCCTTTATTTCCATAATATCCACAAAGTAAACTGCTGACTTATATGCTGATTCAAGATCCCAATATATGCCCATGTCTATTTCTAATTCCAAATTTCAACCCAGGCAACCTAGTCACATTTGTGATTTGTTCACATTTGTTAGAGAGAAGGAGAGAGGAAGGAGGAAAGGGAGGGAGTGAGAAAGGGAAGGAGGAACAACAGGCCCAAAATAGAGCCAATTGTGCTAAGTCCATGTCACCAAACTGAGACTTAATAGTAACCTAAATTGCAGTTTCATCCTCTCCTAATAATATAATCCCAACCAGTCAGTCTGGAATTTCCTGATCAGCACTAGTGAGGACATCTGCCTGATAGACCTCACTACTGTCCCCCAAAGAAAGGTGACCTTGCCTCAAAAATCAACTCTTTCTCAGTCACTTCCTTGTTCCACCTCCCTCTTTCTGCCTATAAAACTGTATACAGCTCCATGGAACTCCTCTTTAGTTGCTAAATAGGATGTTGCCTGATTCACGAATAAAGCTAAACAGATCTTTAAATTTACTTAGTTTAATTTCGTTTGTTCTATATTTTCTTTAGGCCATATCCTGTGAGTAAATACCTTCTTATCATTTCCAATCAAAATCCAATCCACCCTTCAAGAACCCAAATAACTCCTATCTCCTCCACAGAGTCTAGAACACATTGATCTCTTCCCTTATCTGAATTCTACACTTTATTTTTTTACACACATTGACTGTTAAATAAATAGAATATTATTTATCCTTTAACATGTATATATCTTTTTAAACATATATTTTATTGATTTTTTACAGAGAGGAAGGGAGAGGGATAGGAAGTCAGAAACATCAGTGAGAGAGAAACATCAATCAGCTGCCTCCTGCACACCCCACACTGAGGATGTGCCTGCAACCAAGGTACATGCCCTTGACCAGAATCAAACCTGGGACCCTTCAGTCCACAGGCCGACGCTCTATCCACTGAGCCAAACCAGTTTTGGCAACATGTATATATCTTGATAATTAAATAAATTTGTATATTCTTCAAGTTAGAAATAATTTATACTATTTCATTACTCTAAATTAACAAAGTGCTCAAAAATATTAAGCATAAAATATAGTTTTGATTATTACCATTGAGGTCTTAATGTGAAAAGCTAGAGGGAATTACAATTTGTAGGTACAAATGTAATTAAAATGTATGTTGCATTATGATCTCTACATGAATACTTACTTTAAAACCAAAGTGAAATATTTTATTTTTCATTACTAAATTAGAAGATGATAATACAATATCTATATTCAAACAAGTCTACTCTTTGAATTCATTCTTAGAGCTCAGTAAGGTTAATAAATCATTCATTCTTATGGTTTAAGAAAACCAGACCTATCACTAAAACTTTCTTTTCATGTATAGTTGGGATGTACATAATTATACATATTTTAAAATATCCAATAGAATTCTATTAAGTCATATTTCAATTTTCACATTTTAACAATATCCCTTGAAAAGACTGGTTCAATTTAGATTTAAAGTTTTTTAAAAGGGAACATTAGAAAGGAGTCAACTAACATTTTTCCAAAGAAGATATACTAATGGCCAACAGATATATAAAAAGGTACTCAACATCACTAATCATGGGGGAAATATAAGTCAAAACCACAATGAGATAGATATCACCTCACATCTGGCATTTTGGCTATTATCCAAAAATATAAGTAACTAGAGGCCCAGTGCATGAAATTTGTGAATGGGAGGGAGGAGTGTCCCTCAGCCCAGCCTGCACCCTCTCCAATCTGGGACCCCTTAAGGGATGTCCGACTGCCTGTTTAGGCCTGATCCCTTAAGTATCAGGCCTAAATTAGCAGTCAGACATCCCTCTCATAATCCAGGACTGCTGGCTCCAAACTGCTCACCTGCCTGCCTTTCTAATTGCCTCTAAATGCTTCTGCCTGCCAGCATGATCACCCCCTAACCACTCCCCTGCAAGCCTGATTGATGCCGAATTGCTCCTCTGCCAGCTTGTTTGCCCCTAACTGTCCTCCCTTGCAGGCCTGGGTCCCCCCCAATTGCCTTTCCCTACAGGCCCGGTCACCCCCAACTTCCCTCCTCTGCTGGCCTGGTCACCCCTAACTGCCCTCCCCTGCAGGTCCAGTCCCTCCCAAATGCCCTCCCATGCTGGCCATCTTGTGTCCACATGAGGGCAGGAACTTTGACCACATGGGGGCAGCCATCTTGTGTGTTGGAGTGATGGTCAATCTGCATATTACTCTTTTATTAGATAGGATAGAAGCCTGGTGCATGGGTAGGGGCCAGCTGATTTGCCCTGAAGGGTGTCCCTGATCAGGGTGTGGATTCCCTTGGAGCATGGGCGGCCTGGTAAAAGGGCCTATGGTGGTTTGCAGGCCAGCCACACCCCTCCATTAACCCAAATGGAGGCTCTGGTGTCTGGGATTTATTTATCTTCTACAATTGAAACTTTGCAGCCTGGAGTATAGCCAAGCCTTCTGCTCACTCTGTGGCGGCAGCCATTTCTGTTGGATTTATTTACCTTCTATAATTGAATCTCTGTAGCCTTAAGTGGAGTCCTGAGCAGGCCAGGAGGAAGCTTGGCTTCCTCCATCTCTGAGAGCAACTTAAGCCTCCTGCTCTCTCCAGCTCCATGGCTGCCATTATCTTCTATCATCGAAACTTTGTAGCATTGAGTGGAGGCCAATGCAAGTCAGGGCAGACAAAAAGCTTGGTTTCCTCTATTGCCGGGGAAACCGAAGTCTCCCTCCTGCTCTCTGTGGTCACGACCATCTTGGTCGGGTTTATTTGCATATTTTCTCCTGATTGGCTGGTGGGCGCGGGTTGTGGGTGTAGTGGAGGTACAGTCAATTTGCATATTTCTATTTTACTAGATAGTATAATAAGTGTTGGAAACGATGCAGAGAACAGGAAACCCTTCCTTATGTACCATTGTCAGGAATGGTGCAACAACTATGGAAAACTGTATGGAGGTTCCTAAAAAAAATTAAAAAACAGAACTACATATGGCCCAGCAAATTCCACTTCTGGGAATATATACAGAGGTAATGAAATTGGTATCATAAAGAATCCAGTATTCCCATATTCAATTGCAGATTCCTAATAGTTAAGACATGGAAAGAAGTGTCTATGGACAGATGAATGGATGAAAAATGTAGTACATACTAAACATGAAATATTATGTAGTCATAAAAAACAAAATCCTGCCATTTTTAACAACATGGATGAACTTGGAGGACATTATGCTAAGTGAAATAAGCCAGACACAGAAAGGATAGTATTGTTTGATTTCAATTATACATGGAATCTAAAAACTCAATCTCATAGAAGCGAAAAGTAGAATGGGTGTTTGCCAAGGGGTGGGGATGAGGGAAATGGAGATACATTTGTCAGAGGGTATAAACTTTCAATTATAATATGAATAAGTTCTAGGAATGTAATGTAAAGCATGGTTGTTTTAGTTGTTAAAAGTGAATTGCATACTTAAAGAGTAATCTTAAGTGTTCTCACCATGCACACACAAAAATGGTGACTATGTGAGGTGATGAATGTTTTAATTACCTTGATTGTGGTAATCATTTCTCTCCCTATATAAAACATCATGATGTTGCACATCCAAAAATAATCACATTATATAAACTAAATACATATAATTTTTATTTGCCAATCATACCTAATAAAGCTGGGAAATAAGTAAGGAAGGAAGACTCTCATAAAATATTTATAGAATGTATTATATAAAAGTACTCACCTGTATGCCAAGGTTAAAGCCAATTTCACGAAGACTATCCACAATAATCGCGCAATTGTGAAAAAACTGTTCAGAACCTTTTGGTTGTGTGTACATCTTTATAAAATAAGGCTCAATCTAGAAAAGACAACAATCAAACCTTTCAGTTATGGAATAAAATTATTGCTTTTTAACTATTCTCTGTAATTCAACAAAGAATCATTTAAATGTGAACATTTGTCTATGGTATACTACTGCAATATAAGAATAAACAAAAAGGTAATGCTGGCCATGCGGATTTAGGTGTTAAATAAAATAAAAGGAATTAAAAGAATTAGTTTGCAGAAAATAATTGGAGTTCAAACTATTAAATTCTCTCAAATAATAGAAGACTGCTCTGCATAAAAATAACTCTTACCAGAAATGGACAATAGGCTCCCAACACTGTGGCAAAAACAAGGCCATCTGCAAGGTGTTTGTCAAAATTTAGTACCCATCTCTCAGAGGGAATACCTGTTCCAAAAAAGAAAAGAGTAAATATAACAATAGTTTTACTTCTCTAAAAAGATGTGGAAATTTGAGCAATAGTCAAAGAAATATTTGCCTTTGCTTGGAAAAGAAAAATCATGTTATTTTAGAAATAAAAGCAAACTTAAACCTCACTTAATATCAGGGAATATAGCTGTGAGATTTTATAAGCTACTGCAAAAGCTGTCTCCTTTATGTTTGAATTACTTTGAAGAATACACTACCATATAGTAATAGAAGAAAAATCCCTGATTTTAAAATTACTCATTCTGTAAAGTAATTTGGAATTTAAATATTTAATCATGATCATCAACATGGATAAAGTGGCTCAAAAGATCTGGAGTTACTTGTAACTCTAAAGTTTTAGTGCCAGTTTCCCTATTTGTTGCAGAAATTCCTCCACATGTAGGATATGTGGTAGGAGTTGGAAATTTATGGTTTTAAGAAACTAAAATTGAACTATAAAATGTAACATAAGATGGAGGAGTAATAAAAGGACTTCTCAGTTATGGAAAGGACTACGAAGTTGAGACTAGAACAAAAGACAACGTATCTGGATATTCAGTAAATATCTGAAAGACTTCCTATATTAGGGAAAGAAGGGGTGATTTAAACATTGGAAACCATTGCTATATTAGATATGACATTTCCTTTTTTTAAAGTGCTTCTAGAAGAGCCTTGGTTATTACTGGTTTAAAATGATTTCTTGTATGAAAGCAAGAAGAAAAGCTGGTTCCTTTCATTAATTTCCTCAAATCTCTTAATTCCCATTTTCTGAGAAGAACAAACTATGACAAGGTATTCATGATATGCATTTTAATTCTACAAACCAGGACTACTTTACATCTGAACTGGAAAATTTGTTTTCTCTGAAACCACAGATGTCCTGGATATTCCACAGAATGAGTGTCGAGTACTTTTTCACCTAAGATACTACAACATTGAATGTTGCTATAGGATTTCTATAGGATACTATTGCAAAATCAACCGAGCGAGCAAAGGATCACTAGGAATTTTTGATTAACACATAGCAAAACAACATTCTGCACTGTATTTTTCAAAGTACTGTTTCTGATAAAAACCACTAAATAACTATATTTGATATAAGATGAGATACATCAAAGTAATTATTTTAAAATATACATCTCTAGTTGGTTGTATAATTATAATTTAAATGTGCTTCTCTTAATGTGCTTCTCATGTCTTCCAATAAAATCAAAGGGTCTCACTTTTGTGGCCAATATTCATTTTTTCTATGAACTAGGAACAATTCTAACTTTAATCTGGAAAGGGACATTTACTAGCTTTTTAAGTTGATGGTGAATCAGTTAGCAGGGGATACAGACCATGTCCTCTATATATCCCATCCTCTTCTTGTACCAACATTAGAGAAGGGGAAGAAATTCCCCTGAAGGAACTTAACATCTTCTGGAGGAAAGATCACACTCATAAAGAGAAACAACTAATGAAAAATCTCCTAACTAGAAACTAATGAATAGATAAAAATATATAAAAGAAATAAATGTTATACTGTTACTATCAATTCTACAACTTCAACCCAGTGATCCATTATGACTTCCCCCATTTCCTTATTTCTAACTTCTTGAACAGTTAAAATCTGACTCTCATAATCTACAATAAATGTATTTATTTATTCAACACTAATATACCTATACAGTACTATCAGAATTTTAAACCCATACACCTGCAATAAAGTAATGTATATGTATAGTATTTTTATCTTTAGTTCTACAGTATGCAGTGATATTTCTTTTCAAAAGATAACTAAGTCAGGTTCCTTTCTTCCCCATTACATTGAGTGAGGTTGTCAAATATATGTAATGCTGTTACATTTGTCATTTACCACATTCATTTGTCACAGTCTACATTCCATCCTGGATTACTTCCATGTCTTGGTTGATTAAAAATATGCATATACTAACACTCATTCATCCTTTAGGGTGTAGCCTCTAGGATTTGGACATATACATTGTCATGTATTCGCCATCACAATCCAAACAGAAAAGTTTTATCACCCACCCCCAAACATTCCCATCTGCATTTTAGAATCAACATAAAAACTGTGATGGAATTTTTATTGGAGTTACACCATTTTAATTTCTTAACAATAGTCTTCAAGTCCATGCGCATATATTTGATATGTTTCTCTATTTACTTAGTTCTTTACATAACACTGATTTCACTTATCAGCATTTTTAATGTTCAGCACATATAACCTCCATATATTTTACTAGGTTTATACTTAAGCATTTTATTCTATGGAAAAATTATATGCATATAATTTCTGTTTTCAATTTTTTACTGAAATTATATAGAAACTAGAGGCCCAGTGCATGAAATTCGTGCATGGGGGACATGGGATGTCCGTCAGCCCAGCCTGCACCTTCTCCAATCTGGGACCCCACGAAGGATGTCCAACTGCCTGTTTAGGCCCGATCCTTCTCACAATCCAGGACTGCTGGCTCCAAACTGCTCACCTGCCTGCCTCGTTGATTGCCCCTAACCGCTTCTGCCTGCCAGCCTGATCACCCCCTAACCACTACCGTGCCAGCCTAATTGATGTATAACTGCTCCCCTGCCAGCCTGTTTGCCCCCAACTTCCCTCCTCTGCCAGCCTGGTCACCACTAACTGCTCTCCCCTACAGTCTTGATCACCACCAACTGTCCTCCCTTGAGGGCCTGATCACTCCCAATGGCCCTCCCCTGCTGGCCATCTTGTGGTGGCCATCTTGTGTCCACATGGGGGCAAGATCTTTGATCACATGGGGGCAGCCCTCTGTGTGTTGGAGTAATGGTCAATCTGCAAATTACTCTTTTATTAGATAGGATAGAAGCCTGGTGTATGGGTGGAGGCCAGCTGGTTTGCCCTGAAGAGTGTCCTGGATCAGGGTGGGGGTTCCCTTGGGATGTAGGGCAGCCTGGGCGAGAGGCATGTGGTGGTTTTCAGGCCAAGCATGCCCCCCAGCAACCCAAGTGGAGGCCCTGGAATCTGGGATTAATTTATGTTCTATAATTAAAATTTTGTAGCCTGGAGCAGAGCCAAGCCTTCTGCTAACTCCATGGCAACAGCCATTTCTGTTTGGGTTTATTTAAATTCTATAATTAAAACTTTGTAGCCTGGAGTATAGGCTTAGGCGCTAGGGCTGCAGAAGCTTGGCTTCCTCCATCATCTGAGCAACCTTAGCCTCTGCTCTTTCCAGCTCCAAGACTGCCACCATTTCTGTTGGGATTATGTATCTTCTATAATTGAAACTTTGTAGCATTGAGTGGAGGCCTGGACTGGCAAGGGCAGGCTTCCTCCATTGCTGGGGAAACCCAAGCTTCCGTCCTGCTCTCAGTAGCCACAGCCATCTTGGTTGGGGTCTATTTGTTCCTGATTGGCTTGTGGGTGTGGCTTGTGGGCATGGCTTGATCAGAGGTATGGTAAATTTACATATTACTCTTTTATTAGATAGGATATAATTTACTTTTGTATACTGCTTTTACTTTTTTATATATACTCCAATCTTGATAAACTCATATACTACTCATACACTGGTTCTAGGAGCTTTTTATAGAAAGTTTAGGATTTTCTAGTTAACTGTCATGTAGAATCCTAGCCCCTTTCCCAGGGTTAGAGGTGGTGTATGTGTTTCTTTATGCAGTTGTAATGTGTTGTCACCATAGCCCTAAGGATGACAGTATGTGTTTTCCATCTCTCCATAGATTGAAGCTTTTGTTCTATAGGGAATATAGGGGTCTGCAGAAGTTACTTCGCCTCCCCCAGGTCTACACTATAGGAAGCATATTCTTCAGACTCACTACCATCATTTCTGTGAGCAGCCAGTGAGGTTTGTAAAGTTAACAACCTTCAAGAGAACACAGATTCACCTTATAATTGTGACCCCCAGGGACTTCATGCTCTCTCACTAGTGTATACTTGACCTCTACCAATTCACTAAACACCTTAACTCAACTCTTCTTCTCATCAGTCTCCAGTTGTTGCTACCACAAGAAGACAATTGATAATATCCCATTTCTTCCTGTAAGCACCTATTCCTTGTTGGACTTTGGTTCACTTTGTTGGCCTATAGCCTCAGCTTCCTAGGGGAGCTTTAAAACACTGAGAATTTATTGTTGATATGGCTTCTGTTATGCAAAATCAAAATAGGTTGCAACAAAACAAAACCATGAAAATCTCAGAACTTATAATATTATCCATAAATTTCCGCTTTTAAATTTGAGACATATTTTAGGAAACAGTATTTCTTGTGGTGGACAAATATTTATCTTATATGGTATCTCTGCACTATGTCATACTATTCCCTGTTTCTATATTCACACACATTAAAGTTTTTAACCTTTGCACTGTGCATCAGAACCATCTAAAGAGCCTTTAAAAGTTGCATGTATATAGGCAACATCCCAGGGACTGTTTTTTAATATTTATTTATTTATTTATTTATTTATTGTTAATCATCACCTGAGGATATTTTTCCATTGATTTTTAGAGATAGTGGAAGGGAGGGGTAGAGACACACAGAGAGAAATGTTTATGTGAGAGACGCATTGATTGGTTGCCTCCTGCATGCACTCTGACCAGGGCTCAGGCCAAGGAGGAGCCTATAACCAAGGTACATACCCTTGACTGAAACTGAACTAGGGACTCTTTGGTCTGCGGGCCAACACTCTATCCACTGAGCCAGACCAGCTAGGGTCAGGGATTGACTTTCAATTGGTCTGGAGTGGAGCATAAGCTATTTTTTTTTAATTTTCCATGTGATTACAGTGGCCATCCAGATTTGGAAAACCACTGTGGTGGACAAAAAAAAGGAATAAGACATCTCTCTGGATATCAGAAAAAAATTCACAAGAATTGCACAGATCTAACTTAAAGAAGAATTAATGTTTTGAAGAACAAGATCACACAATGATACATAACATTAGCTCTCGAGTGAAACTGCTTGAATTCAATCCTAGCCATAGCCTTTCTTAGGAAAATTAATTAACCTCTCAGCGTTAGGTTTTCTGTTAATAACAATAACAGTTATCTGATTGTGCTGCTTGTTTTGAGGATTAAATAAACAAATATTGTAAAATTCTTAGTTCTTTAACTGGCATACTACATATGTTGGCTATTATTATTAATCATCGTTTTAGTCAATGTCCAATTAGAATTGTGGTCTATTATATTGAAGAGATAACTGAATCTATTCTTCAGTTAGTCATATTCTAGACATGCTTTCCTTTCACAAAGCTGAAAGTGTCTTACTAGTTATTTGGAAATACCTTGAGTTTCCTTCCTTTCAAAAAACTGAATGATATTTGTGACTCTTTTTACAGCATTTTGAAAGAAACAAAATATTAGAAAGATTCATATGGGATGCTAAATGTCTGGGACAGCCTGAAGGTCCAAATTATATAAAATTTTAGATAATACATTAAAAAGTTAAGAAGTTTCCAAAATGAATTTTCTACATAGTAACTCTGCGCATTATATAATATGATGGTTGGCTGTCTGGCTCATTCCTTAGTTTCCTTTTTACAGTGCTATCATAAGCACTGAGACTTCTCAGATCATTTGAAATGGTGACAGTTTGTCCTGTGAGCTTGCCGGGTATTATTAGCTAAACTTTCCTACTGGTAGGGGCACATCACAGCTAAATCATATTATTCTCTTATTAGACATAAATAGTTTCACAGAACACCAGTATCATACAAAGTCACTCTGCCACTGTGATCAAATGAGACAAAACAAGAACATTTCATAATCTTATCTAAGCATAGACAAAAACAAGCTCATTGTATAAAACACAAAATACCAAACATCTTTCTCTCCTGTCTAATATGAGTGACTACTACTTATTTACCAGTTCAATAATTAGCCTCATTATAGTCTTCTTCCCTCTAGACAAGATTTATTAAAGTATTCACTCCTAGCCGAAACCGGTTTGGCTCAGTGGATAGAGCATCGCCCTGTGGGCTGAAAGGTCCCAGGTTCGATTCCGGTCGAGAGCATGTACCTTGGTTGCAGGCACATCCCCAGTGGGGGGTGTGCAAGAGGCGGCTGACCGATGTTTCTGACTTTCTATCCCTCTCCCTTCCTTTCTGTGAAAAATCAATAAAATATATATTTTAAAAATTATTCACTCCTAGGATTACCATTGTCCCTAAGAGCTTGCAATCAAGGTGAATACGTTTCCTTAAACCTTTTTCAAATTTACATAGTCAATGCACAAATCCTATAACTGTTACCAGCATTAGGATTCTTGAGTTCCCCAAGATAGAAATTGAGAGGAAATCCCAAAGAACTTTCCAGACAGATTTTATTAAGTTTATGTCTGAGCATAAAGGAGGCAGGACAGAGGAAAGGAGGCCCTCTACACTGGTTCAGGGGCTGGTTCTGCTTGGTTGCTTTGATAAGCTGGGAACTAGGCAGGCTTGCTTGAAAAGACAGGCTCTTTGAAAATGGCTTGTGGAAATTTTCATGTCAGGATAGGAAAAGCAAGCAGAAGGGAGATTAAATTATGCTCTTTTTTTTTTCTTTTAAGGAGGGAATGGACATACGGTGACATTCTTACCTGGTCTTAACCTGGCTTCCTAGCCACCTGCATTTTTCCATTCCCAGGCCCAAGTGCCTGCCTGTACTGTTTCATAATCCTATGTAATAAAAGCCCAATATGCAAATTTTCCCTTCAGGCTGACATTTGACTAAGAGTTCAACCAAGAGTTTGATTGGGAGATTGGGAGTTTGACCAATCGCTATGACGTGCACTGACCACCAGGGGGTGGCACAGAACATTGGGGGCATTGGTGATGTGGTGCTGACAACAGGTGGCAGTGGAAGCACTGCCGGCCCTGATGGACCCCAATAAGAGCAGGAGCATGGCAGGATGGTGGAACAGATGACCGGGGGGTGCCAGGTCAAAGCAGGTGCAAATAGAGGCCTGATTGCCCCACCTATCACCCTGCAGATAGTGACCAATGACAGTGGCATGGAGTGGGACCACTGCCAGTTCGCAGGCACTGAGGGAGCTGGGTGTGTGGTTGGGGCTCAGCCCTAATGTATCACCTGCAGGCCAGATTGTGGAACAGGTGAGGGGGCAATGCCAGGCCAAGGTGGGGTGCCAGGTGGGGCTGCAGGGCTGCGAGGCTGGGGGCATGATCTGGGGCCCGATCTCCACAGGCCACCCTGATGGACCCCATCCATGCACGAATTCATGCATTGGGCCTCTAGTATCTTTCATAACAGTCGCTGTGAGATAGCCCATAGATAGTCAATGTGCATTGACTATAATGTGTGCTCTCCCTTTTTGTAATGAGCACTAAAAGGAATCTGGTAAACTATAGATGTGTTCCCAGTGATCTGTGGCTGGAAAGCACTGACACTGAATAGGTAAGAATATAAAAGAGAGAAAAGCCGAAACTGGTTTGGTTCAGTGGATAGAGCATTTGCCGGTGGACTAAAAGGTCCCAGGTTTGATTCCAGTCAAGGGCATGTACCTTGGTTGCAGGCAAATCCCCAGTGAGGGGTGTGCAAGAGGCAACTGATTGATGTTTCTGATTTTCTATCCCTCTCCCTTCCTCTCTGTAAAAATGAATAAAATATATTTTTAAAAAAGAGAGAGAAAAAAATGTGGTCTGGCTGTGGGGGAATTTTGGCATCTTCCATTTTCTATCACGTATGGCTACTGCCTTGATTCACCCTGATTTATTAAATCATGCTGCTAATCCATTGGAAATGGTTTATCTTTCAGTTATCACATTTGTTTGACTGCTTGGTATTTCTCACAATTTAGTTCTAAGCTTTACACTATGCACGACTTCTACATATTGACTGACAATCACCTTCCCAAAGTAAAACTTTGATGTAACATTAATATGTCAGATTTTACCATTATTGGGTACATTTCAGTCCTGTAACACTAATGGTAAATATTTAATGCTAACCATTAAAAGACTAATTTAGAACTTCTGGAGAAAATATAAAGTGCTTTGTAAATAATGACTATTATGTGCTTTAATAAAGTTGAAAATTAGACATATTTGAAACAAGCAATGCATGCAAATGTAGGACCTCAACACCACATTAGTTTTAACAATAGATACCAAATTAACAAGACAATACAATCTCCCAAAAGTATACTCAATATTGTTAACACGAACAAATTCTTACATAGTTAATTAAATCAGGGGCACCTTTAAATACTACATAATATAAAAGGTAAATTTTCCAAACATACTTATAACTCCACTCCGTTAAAGAAAATCAAATAAAAAACTTTATTTTTCATTCATAAGAACTACAATTGTTACATCATGAAAAATGTTGAAATAAACATAAGGGAAAAAGACATTATTTGTAGAACAGAGCTCTTTTGAACAGGCAGTTCAAAATGTTTCCATTTGAAGATTTTTTTAAGTGTACTCAAATAAAAGTACTTAGTCTTGTCAGAAATTACATTTACATTACAAAATGGTCTGTTGCTGCTCTCAAAATTACCAGGTGATTACAAGATGATAAATTTTTCATTAGCAAGGAAAATGTAGCCTTTGAAGCAAAGGGTACAGAGGAATGACATAACTGGTACTTTATCACAGGCATGCTCTACTGAAGAAGATACTGTCACTAAGAGCTAAAATGATTCATCAGTGAAAAAATATTAACTATAGTGTTAATACTAAAGGACATAAGCACATATAATAAAAGAGCTACTGGGAACAGAAGGATGTGTGTACAAGAGCAAATGGACCTCCTGGCAAGCACTAAAAAGGTCCCTTATTAACATGGGACAGCTGTTCACTTATTATAAGAAAATTCCTTTTGACTTCCTCATTTACAAATAAACCCCCACCTCTTATGTGTTTTATTTTGTTTTTTTCAAACAAAGAATGTGTGCATTGGTTTTTTTTGTTTGTTTATTTTATTACTATTATTATTATTATTATTATTATTATTTTGTGTGTGTGTGTGTGTGTGTGTGTGTGTGTGTGTGTGTTGTTTTTTTTTGTGTGTTTTTTTTTTTACCTGTGGCTCCCAGCAACCATCTATATTTAGGAATTGTAACTTTATCAAACTATGACTGCCTGGTACCACATACATATCCTTGGGCTAATTCATAGGAAGTCCAGCGTTAAGATACCTCAGTCTGCTCTGAGGGCTAAATTCAAGTGTGCTGATCAAAGACATGTAACCTCTCTGCACTTCAATCCATGCGCATGCTTCTGACAGACCAAGTGCCCATTTTATCATAGCAGTCACCAGCTCAGCCATCTCTTATGACTCTCCAAGGGCAACAGAATAAAGTTCTAAAACATTAATTCAAAGTCCCCTGTGACTGGACCTCTAAGCCAACTGATACCAGCTTTACTACTTGATACTCTCCAATGTGCTTTCCTCTATCAAGAGCAAGGCTCCCTCATTTGTCACATCCTTCATAGTTCCATCACTGAAAAGACATTCTAATGAGAGAAATGTATCAGACCTGTCCTAACTGAGGTGGAGGTGCTGATAAAAAGCCTCAACAGATATGCAATAAGGAAACAACTCATTTTGCTGACTCCACTGTTAAACTCTCAAAAGTTTCTCAGAAATCCATAAACAACTAAAAAATTCTTATTTGTTGCCCCATCAGGATAATCAAAACAGGCTGTCCACAAAGATGACACTGTAGGCTGCCAACTGATCAGTTTGTCCAGAAAATATGAAAGCAAGGCCCCCTGTCTATTCACTGCAATATTGTCTCATCCCCCATTGAAAGATAATTTCACAGGGTATAGAATTCCAGGTGTTTGTGTATTTCACTCCACCCTCCTCCTCATTGCATGTTTGCTGAGAAGTTGGATATACTAGTAATAGTTATCTTTGTTCCTTTGTAGGTAAGGTGGGTGTTTTTTGCTTCCCTTTGGCTTCTTTTTTAAATAATTTTTCTTTATCTTAAATTTTCTGTAGTTTGAATGTAATATGCCTAGGAATAAAGTTTTTCTGACTTTTTTTTTCCTGCTTGGTATTTTCTAAACTTCCTAGATCTGTGGTTTGATGTGTGACATTAATTGGGGGAAATTCTCAGCCATTATTCTTTCAAAGGAATTATTGTTTAAAGGGGGGGGGGTTGGGAAATGTAGTGAACAAATAAATTCAGTGAACAACTTTAAAGCACTAGTGAAAGCCCTTTTTTGTGATACTAGAGTCTGTTTCATATGTTAGTATGCATAAGAATCAAATAAAATACAGATTACTAGGCCTCACATTCAGAGTTTCTCAATTTAAGTTTGGAGTACAACCCTATCCATCTACCTGCCACAATATCACTGCACCAAGTTGAAAGAACTGCCAGACCTTACCAATGAAGTGGCAGTAAAGTAGAATAAGTGCCAATGTTAAAGTTAACCTAAGTGAAATATTTCACAGAGCTTCTCCTCAGGGACCTCCACAGTTACCAACCATGTAAACCTGTACTCAGGTACCTACTGAAGGTGAGAAGTGCCTTCCTCCCACCTCAACCACTCAATCTGACTCCTATACTTGTACCAGAAGGTACAAATACATGTTCAACTATCTGGAAAAGGATATAAAAAATGTATGACCCAAATGTTTCTTTACTCATTCATTCATTCATTCATTCATCCATTCACTCAGACAATATTTGGCATCTATTATTTTTGAGGCACTGTTCTAGACCCTGAGAATATAGCAGTGAACAATAAAATAAACAACATTCTTCTTGTTCAAAAGCTCACATTCTACTGGAAGAGACAGACTATATATATTATTATTGGAAAGTGATAATTGAGAAAAAAGAACAAAAAAGAAAAACAGTGAAGTATATGCTATTTGAGAGAGGTTATTGGAAAAGTTTCTCAAATAAAGTGAAGTGGGAAAAGGAATCATAAAGAAAACAGTCCCATTTATGACTACATCAAAAAGAATAAGATACCTAGGAATAAATTTAACCAAGAAGGTGAAAGACCTGTAGTTTGAAAATTATGACACTGAAGAAAGAAATTGAAGAGGATACAAATAAATGGAAGAATATGCCATGTTTATTGATAAGAAGGACTAATTAAAATGTCTATACTATCCAAAGCAATATGCAATTCAATTCATTCTCTAACAAAATTCCAATGGCATTCTTCTCAGAATAGAACAAAACCCTAAAATTTATATGGAACCACAAAGACCCAAAAAAGCCACAGTAATCTTGAGAATAAAGGACAAAAGTGGAGGTATCATGCTGCCTGATTTCAAACTATACTATAAGGCAACAATAATTAAAACAGTATGATACAGGCACAAAAACAGACACATGGATCAATGGAACAGAATAGAATCCAGAAATAAAGCTTTGTTTATATGATCAATTAATCATCAACAAAAGAGGCAAGAATAAACAGTGGGGAAATGACAGTTTCTTCAATGAGTAGTGCTGGGAAAACTTGACGGATACATTCATAAAAATCAAACTGAACTATACCATGGACAATAAATTGCAAATGAATTAAAAACTTAAACATAACACATGAAAATATAAAATTCCCAGATGAAAACAGTCAGTAAACACTTTGACACCAGTCTTAGCAATATCTTCTTCAATATGTCTCCTTGACCAAGAGGAAACAAATAAACAAATTGAACTACAAAAAACTAAAAAGTTTCTGCACAACAAAGGAAACCATAAGCAAAACAAACAAACAAAAAAAAACAACCTTCTGAATGGGAGAAGATATTCACAAATGATATATCCAAAAACATGATAATATCTGAAACATATAAGGAACTCATACAACTCAACATCAAACAAACCAAACAATCCAATTTATAAATGTACAAAGGACCTGAATAGATACTTCTCCAAAGAAGATATACAAATGGCCAACAGACATAAAAGAATACTCAACACCATTAATCATCAAGAAACTGCAAATCAAAACCACAATGTGATAACACCTCAGAATGGTTATCATAAAAAAAAGTCAACAAATAATTAGTGCTGGTGAGGATGTGGAGAAAAGGGAATCCTTCTGCAGACTAGGGGGGAGATCAAAGGTGGAAAAAAGGGAAACATATGTACTACTATTTGTAATACAATAATGATTATAAATTGGTGCAGCTACTATGAAAAACAGTTTGGAGACTCCTCAAAAATTTTAAAATGGCACTGCTTTATGACCTGACCCAGTGATATTCTGGTAATATGTCCTTAGGAACCTGAAACACTGATTCAAAGGCATATATGAACCCCTATGATTATTGCAGCATTATTTACAATAGCCAAGGAAACAGTCCAAGTGCCCAGCAGTAAATGATGCATCCTGTTTTTTATAGTTTTTAATGAGCCAAATACATTTTTATAAGATATGAATCCTATTAAATTATAAGTTAAAGTCAAACTGTTTGATGTTATCAGCACCATAATTAGCAGGTAATACAATATTCTATACTTACTTGTCTCTAATAATAATATATCAATATATCTCTTTCAAACTTGATGTCACTTGTTTGCTTCACTAATGGTTTTAAGTTCAGAGCAAATGTAATTCAAAGTCTCATTTTAAATCATAATTTTAATCTTTTCTTACTTTTAAAGTTTAGATTAAACTCCAAGGGTTCAGTATAAAATATAAAATTAATTATTTATGTTAAAAATGCAATCCACTCTCAATATAGCTGAGTTGTATGTGCTTGAAACAGGGGTGCTGAATTGAAGTGAAAGAAACAAGCAACATGAATTCTGTCCTCCTCAATTAATGCTTATCCTATCTTATAAAAAGGGAATATGCTAATTGACCCTCACACTGTTGCAAAGATGGCAGGACCTACAGCTAATAAGAAGGGAATATGTTCATTGACTGCCCTGCCCTCAAAAGATGGCAGTGCCCACAGCCAAAAGATGGTAGTACCCAGTCCTCTCAACTCTCATGAGGTGGCAGGAATGCGACAAGTCCGGGCCTGCCCCCAGGCTCGCTCAAGGTCCAGGCAAGCCTCAAATGTCAGCTTCCCAGATGCCCAGGGCTGGGCTGAGGTGCAGGCAAGCCTGGGATGGCAGCTGCCTAGCCACCAGGGCTGCCCAAGGCTCAGGTAACCAGGGCTGGCCGAGGCTTGCACTGTGGGCAGTGGCAGCAGCAGAGGTGTAATGAGGCATTGCCTTCCCCTGATCACCAGACTGCTGCCCCTGAGGGCTCCCAGACTATGAGAGGGGACAGGCTGGGTTGAGGGACCCGCCCCCCTCCCGGTTCTCTAGTGATAAATAAATAAAAAAAATTCACTGTTATACTAACAAATTGAATCTTTTTCAGAGTTTAATGCTCTTGGGGTAGAAACTTAATAGAGCTTCATTCCTCCTAATGGAAGAACCTGCCTGAACACTGGAAAAGTCTGTCTATACACGCAACTCTTTTCTCAGTATATGGAGTGGGGCAAGAGTAGATTTACGGTTGTTCATATGGAAACTAATACCTGCAATACAAAACTCTGTGTTTTGAGTACTCACAACTATAAACTTACTTTTGCC
Source organism: Antrozous pallidus (assembly GCA_027563665.1). Classification (NCBI taxonomy): domain Eukaryota; kingdom Metazoa; phylum Chordata; class Mammalia; order Chiroptera; family Vespertilionidae; genus Antrozous; species Antrozous pallidus. The sequence continues at coordinate 115,427,789 of CM050509.1, forward strand.
CCACCCTATATGTAATTAATGTGACCTACCCTTCCTCCTAAATTCATGAAGCATTAATTGCACTTAGTGATTCCCAACATGACTCACAACAAAATGTAAGTTATTGTCTAGTCAATTTTCACTTGATCTCAACTAATTATATACAACGTTTGAGCAGTGCCACCTATATTTAATACTCTATAGAGCTGAAAATTTCATCAATTACATTAAGGCTATCTTTTATATCTGGAGCACCTATACATAATTTTTATCAATTATTCTTCAAAGTAAATTGAGAAGCATCTTTTATTATTTCTATTTTACATGTAAGGAAAGTGATATTGAAGATGTTAAGGAATACTATTTTTGCAGAATAAACCACAAATGCTGCAGTCAAGTATAAAATCTATGAGTTTTGAGAGCAATTCTGCAGCTCCTTCTACACTGTCAGACTACAACTTACAACGATTTATTTAAAGAAAAAAAATTCTTACCTTTTTTACAGTTTTTCCATACAATATGTCGGGCATTCTCATAATTTGTGTTCAACCAACTAAGCAAAATTCTTTCAGAATCAGAATATACATTGCTTTTTACAAAACAAGGATTGACTTTTGATGACTTCCGCATATTTATGGGAGACAAGTTATCTGTGGAATGTGGTACAATCTGGGATAATATCAGAACCTAAAATTGAATAAAGGGGAGAAAAAAAAACTTATACTAGACCTGAAAGGCAAAATAAAAATTTGAAGAGTAGATAAAAGAATGACAGATAGGAAAATGCTTAGCTACATTCACTCAAGAGTGAAAGAATAGTTAAGATAACTTCTAATGCCCATTTTAAATTCCCAACTTTTTGCCTTTATAGCATCTAGTTTATAAGGTACCATGCTATGTAATTTACAAGAAGCGGCTTATTATCTAAGGATTCTGGTCACCAATTTTCAGTGTGTGTGTGGGAGGTGGAGGGTAGAATCCCCATTCCCACACAACCAATTATCAAACACCAGCAGAACTTCCAACAATTTAACTCAATTCTGACATTATATACCCAGAGATGGTATCAGATTCCACAGGTTGAAGGTTCAGTCATACAAGACTACTATTTCAGATGCCAATCGAAAGCCCAGGTTGTCAGTATGCTCTTTAACCCACCAACTATCCATTGGAAGATCCAAAGACCCCCTCCTTAGCAACTAAATTCAGACACTAGTCTCAAGTTCAGCTTGTTACCTACACTTTTGACCAACTAGCTATAAATCAGAAGTTTTGATGGCCTCTTGTTGGTTTCCATTAGCCCTCTGCCATTCCAGGTCTGGGGATAAAACATAAAGTTCTAATCCTCTAATCACGTGGTTGATTCCTCTGATAATCAGCCCCTATACGAAGGTCCTTTCAAAAAGCCACATAATTAACATAACAAAAGACATATTTTTTTTCACTCTCACCACTTAGAAATTCCAAAAGGTTTAAGAAGCTCTGTGCAAGGCCCCAGCCAGTTTGTTTCAGTGGATAGAGCTTTGGCCTGTGGACTGGAGGATCGAGGATTCAATTATGGTCAAGGCCACTTGCCTGGGTTGGGGGCTCAAGCCCAGTAGGGAGCATTAAGGAGGCAGCCAATCAATGATTCTCTTCATTGATGTTTCTATCTCTCCCTCTCCCTTCCTCTCAGAAATCAATAAAAATATATTTTTTAAAAAAGCTCTGTGCTAGAAATGAGAATGAACAACAAATATATACTTATCATTATAAATCATAATATCACAGTATATAACTACACATAGTAAGTGTTATTTAATTATTATCATATGCACTACTAGTTCCATATTAATTTTGCTATTATATTTGGCTTATTCATTTTCAATGACAGATTTTTTAAGTTATGGATTATTTTAATCTACACTGAGTGGCCAGATTATTATGATCTCTGAACGCATAATAATCTGGCCACTCAGCGTGTGTGTGTATGTGTATATATATTAGAAGCCCAGTGCATGAATTTGTGCATGGGCATTTGGCTAGCCTGCCTGCTGGTCAAACTCCTAATCGAGGGGACAATTATTATATAGGATATACACTAAGTGGCCAGATTATTATGCGTTCAGAGATCATAATAATCTGACCACTCAGTATATTTTTGCAATTGTCATACAAAGCACAATTAATTTAAGTAGTAATCAGCAAAACTCAGACTAGATTTAATTTGTAGAAGCTTACATTTCCATTGATCTGATTAAGTGGAAGGATATAACTAATAAACATTGTTCAAATATACCATAAATGTTTATTACCATAACAAAACTTCTTACAGTCATTTATGTCTAAATATTATTAACACCACCAATTTTTTGTAAAGAGAATCTAATTTAATTCCACAGGGTAAGAATTATAGAAAAGGGAAAAAAAGAGAGACAGCAAAACTGAAAAGAAACATTCATGCATATTCATCAACAGCCCCTATTAAAGAGGACCACAAGGAAACTGATTTTGGGGTGAAGATACAAGCTTCAGTTAAGACATGAGGTGGAGAGAAAGCTCCAGAAAGAGAACAGGCCACAGTGGAGTTTTCTTGCAGTAAAAGATATAACATCAATCTGAATACCCATCATAGACAAGTAGATAAAAAAGGTGTGGTACATAAATACAATAAAATACTCCTCAGTCATAAAGAGGAATGAAATCTTATTATTAGACAGACACCCAGAATGTTAGACCTCCCAGAGCAAGGACGATGGGCCAGGTATAGAAACTCACTAGGGCAGAAAGCCCCAGATGCCTAGCAAGGGGCAAAACTGGGAAAACAAGAACCTGGGCCCCAGTGTAAACATTCCTCCCCTAGCATATCACTGGTCATGTGGTTTAGACCCCCTGAACTTTTCCTCCTTAAAGATAACATCTAGGCCTCAGTTATATTCCATCTCCAGGCCTAGAACATCAGCAAAACTAGACAAGTGATGTAGCTGCCTCAGAACCAGCTACATTGACTAACCCTGCCCTGGCACTAACCAACCAGTGGAGACCATGACCCTGAAAGAGCACACCTGAAAAGTTGATGAATATTCTATTGGACCCTCCCCTGCAAGTTCTTCCCTAAGACCTCCCCAAATATTTCCACCTGCAAGAAAGATAAATATGCTCAGGACAAAGGACCCAGTGTGTATTCACCCTCCAAGGAGCATGCCCATGACATTACCCCACTGGCATGTATCCAGCAACCTCTAAGGGACCCCATGAGACTTGCAGCCAGGGGAGCAATGGGCAGTAGAAGCTTGTCTTGGGCTTACCCCCTGAACCTGTCTCCAAGGCCCCCTTTTCTCTGACTTCTCAGTGAGCCAAAGCAGCCCAGCGTAGGCTTTCCTGTTGCTTCTTCTAAACCCTTCCTTGTTTCACTGTCCCAAGTATATTTTGGCTGCCATCATTGACCCAACATCCCCTTGGCTTGGTGCTGTGCGGTCTTTCCCTTTGGATATCTCATCCTTCTGATCCCTTTCCTTAAATAAATTCAATTTTCTTTAATCAATGTCTGAGATAGCTATTTAGCCTGCCTGCATATCACCATGTTCACCTTTTACTTACCATTTGCAACAACATTTACTAGTATGTATTGAGAGGGTATTAAGCTAAGTGAAATAAGTCAATCAGAGAAAGACAAATACCATATGATATCCTTTATATGTAGAATATAAAGAATAAAATAAGCAAACAAACAAAAGAGATTCATAGATATAGAGAACAGATTGATGGCTGTCAGAGGGGACAGGATTGGGGGACTGGGTAAAAAAAGGTGAAGGGCACTCTGGACACGATTCCAAGGGAGCTGGCAGAGCCGGGAGATCTGCGCCTGAAAAAAAGTCCATGGCTGTTGGAGCTGGTAAATGTGGAAGAGAGCCCTTGAAACTGGTGGCAGAGGGAATTCCTAAAAAGCAACCCATTTGGACCTGACAGAGGAGGGAAGCCCAAAAATTTTGGGAGGGTCTTGGCTGCTAAACCCAAGCAGGAAAGGGGATTTTCACAGACATACTTGCAGAACCTGAGTTCACGCACTTGCATTTTTTCCTCTCCTAATCCTAGCTTCTGAGTGCTAAACCAGGAATGTGTGATGCCCTGGTGGGGGATAACCTGAGAGACCACAGAGGAGAGCTGTTTTTCTGGAGCCTGGGGATAAAAGAAGGCAGTCACCATTACAGAGGCAGCTCTGGGGCAGCCCAACCCCTCAAATCAGCATTGAATACCACAGGGATAGCAGGATTTTAGTTCAGGCTAGAGAGGACCAATAGACCTGGAGGTCAATCTAGAAACACTGCCACCCAGGGGCTGAATCACAAATTCATTCTAGTGAAACACAAATTAAGGAATTGATTTTATTTTCTCTTTATTCTACTTTGGGATTAGTGTTCTACAGTCTGTTCTCATCTACCCTTTAGTATCTTTTTACTCTACCTCAACTTCACCTTTATGCCACCACTCTCTTGCTAACCTTTCCCTATTTAGTGCCTTGTTCCCCTTATACTTCTCTGCTTTAGATTTACCTTATTCTTTCTTTTTACCCCCTGTAAAAATTTCACCCCACTTATATATCTAATCTCCAACCACCTACTCCAAGCCCATGCATACCTCTTGCTTCTCTGAATTCACTATCCTAAATAGTTTTTCTTTCTGTGCTGTTGTTGTTTACTTGACTGTTGATTATATCAACTTTTAATGCAGGTTTGTGAGATTGCTTTGCTTATTCTTTTGTTTTGTTTTGTTTTGTTTTGAGGGGTTGTGTTTTTTTTGTTGTTGTTTTTTGTTGTTGTTGTTGTTCTTGTTTGCATTGTGGGGTTTTTTTTATAGATTTTTGCTTCTGTGTTCCCTCACCTCCCTCTATATTAGTTGTTGTGTGTAGTTTGTATCGATCTCCAGGTACTTGTTACTGGCTTTTGTTTGGATTAGTGGCTGTCCTATAGTTTTCACCGCACATTTATAGTTTATTCCACTTTTCTTATTTTTTTACTTCTTCCCCTTTTCCCAATTTTGTTTTAACATTCCTTTCTTGTGTGTGTGTGTGTGTGTATGTGTGTGTGTGTGTGTGTGTGTGTGTGTGTGTGTGTGTGTCTGTGTGTCTGTGTGTGTATGTGTCTCTGTGTGTGTGTTTTCTCTTTCTTCTTTGTCACCTATCACAGAATTTGCCTTTCTCTGGCAATCATGTTTATTTGGAGTTAACAATACTGTGAATAAATTCCTGTTCAGTGCCTGGTGCATTGAACCTGGTTGTGTTGTATTTTGTGGCTTTAAATCAATGCAGGAGAGTGAAAACTACATAACCAGACACACGGATGAGAGAACATTGGGAGACAAAGGAATAGCATGCATATGAAAGAAAAACAAGACTCACCAGAAAAGGAAGTAAATGAAATGGAGGGTAGCAACCAGTCAGAGAGAGAATTCAGAGAGATGGTCATAGGATGGATGAAAAGAATAGAGGACAAATTTGACAATATGAGTAAGAAGTAAGAGGAATTGAAGAAGAACCCAGAGGAAATGAGGAAAACCTGAGAAGAAATGAAGAAGAGAAAAGAAGAAATGAAGAAGAGCCAAGAAGAAATGAAAAGTGACATCGCTCAACAAAAAGTATCAAGAGTAGACTAGAAGAAGCAGAGGACTGCATCAGTGAGCTGGAAGACAAGGTAGGAAAAAAATACCCAAGTAGAGCAGCTTCTAGGGGAAAAAAATTAAAAAGCAGGAGGAGAGCCTAAGGGAACTTTGGGACAACATGAAACAAAACAACATCCATATAATTGGGCTTCCAGAAAGACAGGAAACTGAGCAAGGAATAGAAAACCTGTTGGAAGAAATAATGACAGAAAACTTCCCTGATATAGGAAAGAAAAAACCCCCACAAATCCAGGAAGCTCAGAAAGTCCCAAGCAAAAGGAACCCCAAAAAGACTGATGCCAAGGCACATTAAACTTAAACTGGCAAACACCAATGACAAAATAAGAATCTTAAAAGCAGCCAGAGAGAGACAGAAAGTCACTTACAAAGGAACTCCCATAAGACTAACAAGTGATTTCACAACAGAAACTTATCAGGCCAGAAGGGAATGGAATGAAATATATAAATTCATGCAAAGGAAGGGTTTGAATGCTAGAATATTGTACCCAGAAAGGCTATCAATCAAAATTGAAGGTAAAATCAGGAACTTCACAGAAAAAAAAGGACTAAGGGAATTCATTACCACCAAACCAGCAATGCAAGAAATGCTAAAGGGTCTGCTGTAAAAAGAAATAGGAATCGAAGAAGGAACACAGAGGTAAAGAACAAAAATGGCAACAGATAAGTACCTATCAATAATAACTTTAAATGTAAATAGATTAAATGCTCCAATCAAAAGACATAGGGTAATAGACTGGATAAGAAAACATGATTCATGTATCTGCTATCTATAAGAAACCCACCTCCGAAAAAAAGACACACACAGACTGAGGGTGAAAGGATGGAAAAAAAGGTTCTTCAGGCAAATGGAAATGGAAAAAAAGCTGGGGTAGCAATACTTATATACGACAAATTAGATCTCAAAGTGAAGGACATAACAAGAGATAATGAAGGCCACTTCATAATACTAAAGGGAGCAATCCAACAGGTAGAAATAACTCTGGTAAACATATACTTACCCAATACAGGAACACTCAAATACATAAAAAAAAACTCCAGGAGGATATCAAGGGAGAGATAGACATCAATACAATAATAGTAAGAGACTTTAATACCCCACTATCACCATTGAACAAATCCTCTAAACAAAAAAATCAGTAAAGAAATATCAATCCGACAAAACCCACCTGGCTTAGTGGATAGAGCATCAACCTGCGGACTGAAGGGTCCCAGGTTAGATTACGGTCCAGGGCACATACCTTGGTTATGGGCACATCCACAGTGGGTGGTGAGCAGGAGGCAGCTGATCGATGTTTCTCCCTCAATAATGTTTCTAACTCTCTGTCTCTCTCCCTTCCTCTCTGTAAAAAAGTCAGTAAAATATATTTAAAAATAAACAACAATCCTCAATGACTCACTAGACCAAATTGATTTAATTTACATCTTCAGATCATTTCACCCCAAAGCCACAGAATATACATTCTTTTCAAGTACCCATGGGTCATTTCAAAGATAGACCATATGTTGGGTCATAGGCAAAGTCTCTCCAAAATCAAGAAGTTAGAAATCATATCAAGAATATTCTCAGATCACAGTGGCATAAAGCTGGAAATCAACTACAATAAAAACAATCCAAAGAAATTAAACAATGGAGACTAAATAGCATGCCATTAAACAGTGACTGGATTAACAGAGAGATCAAGGAAGAAATAGAAAACATCATGGCAACATATGACAACGATGGCAAAACAATCCAAAATCTATGGGACACAGCAAAAGCAGTTTTGAGAGGGAAGTTCACAGCTCTACAATCCTACTGCAAAAAAGTAAGAAACAATGGTAATAAATTACCTAACCCAACAACTCAAAGAGTTAGATAGAGAGCAACAAGAAAAGCCCAGTGTAAGCAGAAGGAAGGAAATAGTAAAGATCAGAGCAGAAATAAATGACATAGAGACCAAAGAAACAATACAGAAGATCAACAAAACCAAGAGCTGGTTCTCTGAAAGGATAAACAAGATTGATGAAACTCTAGCCAGGCTCAGTAAGAAGCAAAGAGAGAGAACCATAATAAATAAAATCAGAAATGAAAAAGGTGAAATAACATAAGACCCTACTGAAAAACAAAGGATTGTTAACAAATACTATGAACAAATCTACACCAACAAACTGTACAACCTGGAGGAAATGGATATACTCCTAGAAAAATATAACCTCCCAAAACTCAATCAGGAAGAATCTAAACAGCTCAATAGACCAATAACTATGAAAGAATTTGAAGCAGTCATCAAACAGCTTCCAGCTAACAAAAGCCCATGGCCAGATGGCTTCACAGGGGAATTTTACCAAACATTCAAGGATGAACTAAAACCTATCCTACTCAGACTACTACAGAAAATTCAAGAGGATGGAACACTTCCAAACTCCTTCTATTAAACCAGCATCACCCTAATACCAAAACCAGATAAAGAGGACACAATGAAAGAAAATTAGAGGCTAATATTCCTCATGAATATAGATGCCAAAATCCTCAATAAAATTCTAGCAAATCAGATCCAGCATTACATCTGAAAGATCATACACCATGACCAAGTAGGATTTATCCCAGGAATGCAAGGATGGCACAATATCCATAAATCAATAAATGTGATACATCACATAAACAAATTGAGAGATAAAAATCACATAGTCATATCAATTGATGCAGAAAAAGCATTTGACAAAATCCAACACCCTTTCTTGATAAAAACTCTCAACAAGGTAGGAATAGAAAGATCATACCTCAACATAATAAAGCCATATATGATAAACCCACAGCAAACATCGTACTCAATGGGCAAAAACTACAACCATTTCCCCTAAGAACAGGAACAAGACATGGATGCCCACTCTCACCACTCCTGTTCGACATAGTACTGGAAATATTTGCCATTGCAATTAGACAACAAGAAGAAATAAAAGGCATTGAAATTGGAAAAGAAGAAGTAAAACTATCCTTTTTTGCAGATAACATGATATTATACATAAAAAACCCGAAAGACTCTATTAAAAAACCAACAGACTTAATAAATGTGTTCAGCAACAAAGCAGGATACAAAATTAATGCCAGAAATCAATGGCATTTCTATACACCACTAATGAACTTACAGAAAGAGAGACTAAAAAAGCAATCCCATTTACCATCACACCAAAAAAAAAATTAAGATACCTGGGAATAAACTTAACTAAGGAGGTAAAAGACCTATTCACGGGAAACTACAGGATACTAAAAAAAAAAAGATAGAGGAAGATGTAAACAGGTGGAAGAACATACCATGTTCATGGATTGGGAGAATCAACATCATTAAATCTTCCACACTACCCAAATCAATCTGTAAATTTAATGCACTCCCCATTAAAATACTAACAGCATATTTCACAGACCCAGAAAGAACTCTCCAAAAATTCATCTGGAATAAATAAAGACCCCGAATAGCCACAGCAATCCTGAGAAAGAAGCATAAAGTCAGTGGGATTTCAATACCAGATTTCAAGCTGTATTTCAAAGCTACTGTTCTCAAAACAGCCTGGTACTGGCACAAGAACAGATATATAGACCAATGGAATAGAATAGAGAATCCAGGTATCAACCCAAACCACTATGCTCAATTAATATTTGACAATGGAGGCATGAACATATAATGGAGTCAATACAATCTCTTCAATAAATGGTATTGTGAAAATTGGACAGATACATGCAAAAAAATGAAACTAGACCACTGACTTACACCATCCACAAAAATAAACTCAGAATGGATACAGGACTTAAACATTAGATGGGAAACCATAAAAATATTAGAGGAATCCACAGGAAGAAAAATCTCAACCATATGCCAAAAGAACTTCTTCACTGATACTGCTCCTAGGGCAATGGAAGCTAAAGAGAAAATAAACAAATGGGACTACATCAAAATAAACAGCTTTTGCACAGCTAAAGAAACCATTAACAAAACAAAAAGAAAACCCACTGTATGGGAGAACATATTTGCAAATGTTATCAGTGATAAAGGTTTAATCTCAAGCATCTACAGGCAACTCATACAACTTAATAAAAGGAGGATAAATGACACAATAAAAAAATGGGCAATGGACCTAAATAGAATCTTTTCAAAAGAAGACAAAAGGAAGGCCCAGAGACATATGAAAACCTGCTCAAAGTCACTAATTATCTGAGAGATGCAAATCTAAATGATAATGCAGTACCATCTCACACCTGTCAGAATGGCTTACATCAATGAATCAACAAATGACAAGTGCTGGAGAGGAAGCGGAGAAAAAGGAACTCTCGTGCACTGCTGGTGGGATTGTAAACTGGTGCAGCCACTGTGGAGAACAGTATGGAGTTTCCTCAAAAAACTAAAAATGGAGCTTCCATTTGACCCAGTGATCTCACTTCTAGGAATATACCCCAAGAAATTAGAAAGGCAAATTAGAAAGGATATATGTACCGCTATGTTCATAGCAGCACAATTTACCATAGCTAAGATTTGGAAACAGCCTAAGTGCCCATCAGCAGATGAGTGGATTAAAAAACTATGGTACATGTACACAATGGAATACTATGCTTTGGTAAAAATGAAAGAGCTCCTGCCATTTGCAACAACATGGACGGAGCTGGAGAGCGTTATGCTAATTGAAATTAGCCAGGCAGAGAAAGATAAATATCACATGATCTCACTCATTTGTGGAATATAATGAATGACATAGACTGATGAACAAGAATACATCCAGAGACTGAGAAAAGTTCATTAGAATGTCAAACCTCAGGGTAACTTGGGATGGTGTGTGTAAGGGGGAAAGTCAATGTATTTGACCTCTTGAAGTAAGGTAAGTAATTTGTGTTTTTGCATCCCTGACAAAGTTTATATAAAGTTATTTTAAAAAATTGGCAGCTAGTTTGAGATTGAATTGACATGTCCTAGAGATTGTCATCTCCTATGGACTCCAGTCCTTAGGCTAGGCCCCCCTTAACCTCCTGTGACACCATAATACCTTTACTTAATATTATTCTACAATGTCATTATAATTTTTTATATTTGACAACAGCATATTGTTCAATTATCCCAAATAAACTTACAAACTCATTCTTTGAATGTTTGTCAGCAATTAAAAAAAAAAGACAGGAAAGGAATTAATTTTTTTCAGAAGAAATTAAGGCACTGGGAAGGCACTTGAGCATTCTATATTGCCCCCTCTTGCCCTTTTTGCCAAGAGGGACCCTCTTCTTACAATACAAGTGCACACAGCTATTGCCTGAGCTTTCAGTTCTAGCTGAGGTTGAAGCCTCTGAGTGGCTGGCACCATGGATCTGTCTCTTGCCCAATGGTGTGAGCTGGGCCCTCCCTGGAGAAGAAACCTGAGTCTCCTGAATTATGTGATCAGTAACGGGACCCCGCCAGCAGGAAAGGGGATCACAAGGCAGGGGCTGGGTGTGGAGGCCACAGGGTCATAGAAGACCAAGGAGACAGAACTAATCCTCACATCACATTGCTTTGCCCTGGAGGATGGCTGTTTAGCCAGAGACGGGTAAGATTCCTCAGGGAAAGAACAACCTAATACAAGCACAGTCACAGAGGGGCCATCAGGACAGAACTAAAAGGTGAACAGAGGTGGGGCACAGTCCCTTACCACCCTAACCTTGCAGGGGCCTGGACCCTCACCCCTTCTGAGGGAGGTCTTCTGCCCCCACGGCTGCTTCGCCTCCCACGCATAGCTCAGATCCGGACCCAGGGTACAGACAGAGTCTCGGCCAGCAACAGCTGCCATATATCTAAATTTAATCTAGTACCAGGAATTCTCAGTCTACTAAAAAATGCAAAAAACCCTTTCCACTAAAATTACAGCATGAACTAAGATTATTGTTTGAGTATTAAATTCTACAGTAAAATAGTAATCAAGTTTCAGAGTAACTTAAATTGGCCAATTGAAATAAGTGAACACACAAGAAAATTTAAGTGTACTGGACAAAAAGCTGTTCCTAAAATATTAACTAAAATTTCTATTAGTAGTTCATCTCTTCGTAAAATTGCCTGACATGCAAAGAACCTAAAGCAGTCATATTTTTGTGCAAAAATTAAAATGTAAAGTTACCAAGACTACAATATAAAATTTCCAAAAGTCCCCATTAATTTTTAAAAAAGGGGGGTACAGTGGGGTAATATCATGTAAGGAAAAATATCTTGTAAGTAAATTACATCTAGAAAATTCTTACTCCAGAAAATTATTTTTCATTTGTAGTGCTAACAGCAGGGCACCCATGAAAAACACACATGGTGTCAAAATAAGCTGAAGGAAAATCAATTGGGCAAAAATAGAAAGAATCCCAAGTCTAATTTACAGAAAAGGTCCCTTTATTAACTTTTGGTCAAGAATATGTTTGTATATTTGCAGCAAACAACTCTAAGACCATATGGATTACTGTAACAAAGAGGAACTGACAGGTGTGTTCCAACTGTCCAGAGATGGAAGACACTGATGACACCTTGCCATTCTAGCAGTCAGCAGCTGTGTGCTGCTGCAGGCGGCCCAGGTCCAAACCAGAGAGGACCTGCATTGTCACGATATGTCCACCATCCAGATACCATTGCAGACATGTACACATAAGCAACTATTTGACATTGAAATTGGGATTCAGAACTGTTGGACATTGAAACTGAGACTCAAACATATTTTTTGTTCTTACATATTTATTTCTAGCATGCAGATGCAAGATTATTTTAAAGAAAAGAAACGGGGGGCGGAGATTGATAAAGAGGCAAAGAAGCATTGAACAGACTGTCAAACTATAATGGGAAGACAGGGAAAGTTGGGGGGCGAGGGCAGTTAGAGATCAACCAAAGGACTTGAAGGCATGCATATAAGCATAATCAATGGATACAAGACACTGGGGTTGGGTTGGCAGGTGAGGGCATGTGCGGGGAGGTAGGGGAGGCTGGGGGCAGGTCAATGGGAAGAAAAAGATGAAACATATGTACTACTATTTCTAATACTTTAAAGAGTAAAAAAAATTAAAAATAAATAAATAAATAAAATATTTGATCTGTTAAAAAAAGGTGAAGGTATTGAGAAGTACATATTGGTAGTTACAAAATAGTCATGGGAATATAAAGTACAGCATAGGAAATATAGTCAATAATATTATAATACTATGCATGGTGCCAGGTGGGTACTAGAAATATCAAGGAGAACACTTCATAAAGTATATGATTGTCTAACAACTATGTGACACCCCTGAAACTAATACAAAACATTGAATGTAAGCTGTAATTGAAATATATAAAAATGATTAAAACAACAGCAACAAAAATCTCATCTTAGTCCTAAAGCACTGCACATATCATCCATGGGGATCATTGCCAGGGTTTCCAGGAAACCTGAGAGGTACTTGTTCCTAATTTTATACAATAAAGAGCTAATATGCTAATGGTCATCATGCTGTCATGCGGTGACAATTGATCAGCAGGAGGCTGCTTGCACAGCAAGTCACTCAAAGGTGACCATGCGAGGAGGCAGCAGTGGTGTGAGGCAGGGGCCTCCGCTATTTCAATCCTGCACTAGGCCTCTAGTTTAAAGAAGAAGTTTGCAGGCCCAGAATTCTGTTTTCCCTTTTCTTCTCATTCCCACTATTCATGGCTCCTGGCTTCGCTTTTTTTCTTTTGTTAATCCTCACCTGAGGCTATTTTTTTCCATTTATTTTTAGAGAGAGTAGAAGGGAGGGGTGGTGACACAGAGAGAAAGAAACATCAATGTGAGAGACAAATGGACTGGCTGCCTGCCACATGCACCCCAACCAGGGCAACCAAGGAAATGGTTGCCCATTTGGCAACCATTGGGCTGACGCTTTATCCACTGAGCAAAACCGGCTAAGGTGGCTCCTGGCTTCTTAACTATCTTTACCAACACTCCCTCCTTTTCAGCCTATATGATAGTTTTTCTCAGAACTTCAAAGAGCAAAGTGATGATATCTTAATGAGAACACTGCAGTGTCCTACCACATATCGAATAGCTCTTGCATCTGTACTCACTCACTCTTCTTCCTTCTCTCTAGCTGCAATGGCCGAGCAATTCCTTATCCCTTTTCTTGCAGTAGATGCCAGGCCTTCTCATCTTCTTAGGAATAGTACTGCATTAGTTGTCTTTTTTAACTTTTGGATCTTTAACTTATCCCTCCTCACCAGTTCTTTTTCAGCAATATCAAAACATGCTCACTAGGCATCCTTCCAGGAACCAAGAAGTCACCAATTGCATTACAGGTCACCACTTTCTTTCATTTCTTTAGCTCATTAAACCAAGGCCCACCTAGTGACCTTCCCTGACTCCTCATTATCATCTCAAGCAACCTCTCAATTTTACCTGATACTGTTAACCATGTCATTACTCAAAGGCTCTCTTTCCTCCTTGTTCATAATATAAAATGTCACTGTGATCTTTTTGCTTATTTGAAGCTCATTTGTAGGATTCTCTTCCTTTTCCTATTTAAATATTTGGTTTGTTTAATATTGGGTTTCTGACCTATGTGATTTTTTCACTCTATAGCTTTTTTCTCCCTATTTTATTCCCTAAAAATCACTAAATGTGCATAGACCACCACTAATAAAGAGAATAAAATGTCATCATATACTTTGTTCATATTTATCGCACACATGCAAAGAGTTATTCATATATTCCCTATGCATGGTTATATCCAATAAAAACATGCAATATTTGTTATAATCTGTGAGAATAATTGTGTTTCCTCATTGATGTCACTGACATTATGGAACATACTGCAAAGCTATTTAATTAAAGAATTTCGCCAATTCTTCTTTAATCCAATCATATTTTATTGCTTTTAAATATTCCTCAGAAATATGATCCCTTGTACCATTTTTGTTTGTTTTCTACATGGGCATGCTATTCTGAATAATGCGTAGTTAGAACTGATGTCTCACTGACCTTTAGCAACCAATACTCCAATTTTATTGTAGAGAGAACTGAAGTGGTTCAGGAAAAATGTGTTTAATTAACCAGAAAGATCACTGCTCTTTGTTTAAAAATTTCAAAAATATTTGACAGAATTGTGCCACTGTTCTAAAAACAAGGAAAAAAAAAACCCCTTTATGATAGATAGAATACTGGGAACAAATGAATAAACAGTTAATTAAAATTATTCAGATATTTATTTCTTTTGCAGATTCTTCTGTGAAAAATCACATTCACTTCTTTCAGTATATACAGATTCATTCTTTATATTCACATAAGACCCCTATTTATAATTTACACTTAGAACAGCATTCTGAGTTTGAGTGTTTCTGTTACTGTCTTTCACCACTCATGCTTCAATGACCCACTTTTTAGCCATTTTTGTGAATTGGGAATATAATGCAAGGAAAGAGAAACAATTAATCATGCAAATTTAACAAGCAAAAATAACCTAACGACACAAAATTAAATTGAATGAGACAAGCTATATTCTGTTATCTAAACAATTAGCCAAGAAGAACTGACAAAGGCAGTCCTGGATTGCATGCATGACCTCTGAGAATTAAACATGAAGAACCCGAAGGGATTTGTGTGAAAACCACAATCTTTTATTTCTAATTTATGAATTCACTTCAACAACAATTGCTTGCTTTTTCAAGTGAAATTGCCAATCCATTTCTGATTTAATGGAACACCTAGAGCTACCCACACTTTAGCCACAATACATGAAGTCACAGCTCTTTGATCATTTAACTGGGCAATCTTATCCACTCCTATGACTTTATCATGGTATCAGTAAAGAATTCCAAATGTGTGTTGCCACCCAGGTCCCTTTCCTGACTCAAGGATATACCCACCAGTAATCATACCAGGCACTGTAATATAGCAAAACTAAAATTAATTTATCATGTTCTCTTACTCAGTTCTACTCTCTGTCCCCAATAAAAATGCTATTACCCCTTGTCTTCTATTTCAGTGACTGGAATCAAATTTTACTCAGTCACTCAACAAGAAACCCACTGTCATCTTTTATCTCTCTATCTCTATTACCCTCTCTCCCGCCAAGATCAATTCATTCACCAAGCCTGAGTTCTACTCCTATTACTTATAAATGCTGTCAATTCCTCATCTTTCCTACTACTACCAACATTTCTAGCACCACACATTAAAATGCATTCCCAAACAGTTTCTATAATGTACCACAGTGACTTCTGTAAAATGCAAACCTGATTATGTCAAGCTTATGTTTACAACCCTTCAATACCTCTTTATTGATCTCGTGGTAAAGTCTATGAAGTCCAAATCCCTTAGTTTGGCTTATGAAGTCATCCAATTTTTGTCTGAGATCATAGTCCACTACTCTTCCCCACTCTCACCCCCGCCCCCTACCCCAAAATACAGTGCTTATTCCTCAAAATGTACCATATTCCATCTAACCTCAGGCATTTCCACAATGAATTTTGCTTGTCTTGAAAATGCTATCTGCTGCCCTCCCCCCATCACTTTCTTCCAATAAAACTCATCTACTGTCTCTTTCACACAAACCTTGCTCTCTTTCTCAACTATGCCCCACCTTGCCTAGCAAGCACCTATCATTTCTCAGGACTCAGTTTATTTTATGTATGTATGTATGTATGTATGTATGTATGTATGTATTTATTATCTATCTATCTATCTACCTACCTACCTACTTACCTACCTATTAAGTTATTGTTAATCCCCGAGGACATTTTTCCATTGATTTCTTTTTTTTTTTTTTTTAGAGAGTGGAAGGGAAAGGGAGAGACAGAGACACATCAATTGGTTGCCTCCTGCATACGCCCCTACTGGGGGCTGGAAATCAAGCCTGCAACCGAAGTACATGCCCTTGACTGGAATTGAACTTAAGACCATTCAGTCCATAGGCCGATGCTCTAACCACTGAGCAACCAGCTAGGTCACATTTCTCAGGACTCAGTTTAAATCGATCTTCTTCCTGGAAACTTTCCCTGAGCCAGGAAAGTCAGGATCCTCTCTGTGGGCACTCATCCTTAGTTATTTGGGCTTGCCTTGTCATAGCATTTGTCATGCTTCCTTGTAATCATATATACTTACTTGCTAATATATTCCAAGACACAAAATTATGGAGGATACAGAATATATCAAGTTTACTCTAATCCCCAAAGAGCCTGAAACATAATAGTGGTTGAATAAATTCATTAAACAAATATTTGCTAAGCATCTACTATGTAGGTGACTCACTATTAAGTTTACAAGTGAAATTTGGTTTCTAAATGCATAGATTCATAGATGGGAACAGTAGATTAAATGAACTAAGCATATATATGAATGCTGCATAAATGAATAAATAATAAGTGTGTGAATCAAGTCTACAAAGCAAGATTAGGACTAGTTTGTCCCTAAATTAGAGCATGTGCTAATCTTCTGTTTTGGAGTTGTTCCTCTTTATCGCTGGGCAAAATGACAGATCGTGCAGACTGGAGTTAATAAAAGAAGAAAATGTCTTTCCCCAATTATAAGTTTGGCTGAGAGTCACAAACATCCTCATACATTCTTCTCAGAATTAATCAAGAAAAAATAGGATTTCTTCTCTTGACATCCAGCAAGGAAGACAGGACAGATTGAGGTGGAAAGAAGAGAAGAGTAAGTGGGAATATGTAACAGAAGAAACTTTCCAGAATGTAGGCCTAGGTAACTGGCTGCCATGAAGGTTTTAGACTGCCAGAGAGTAGCAGAGAACTGCCTGGGCCCCAGCAGAGAGCAAGGAATAAATAAACTTTTCTTATATCAGATGGTTTTATACAGCCCAAAAGCAGATCTTGGAAGGAAGTAGGTACACCTATAAACCCTAGTTTCCTCTTATCTAAACTAGGGTTTGTTGTTTGTGAAGATTAAACAAGATCACATTTAAAAAGCAATTTGTGACATATAATGCTACTTAGCTTTTAATTCTGTCCTTTCCTTTGAGTGATTAACTGCTGCTTTTATTTAACTTAACTTTTTTGTTTTCACTCCCTGTTCTATAGCTCACTCTATTCATGAGTGAGGATAGAACAGAAGCCTTCATTGGCTTTAGTGAACAAAATGTATATTGTCATATTTCCTTGGGACACTACGAAATGATTCCAGGACTGAAACCAGTGCTGTTTAAACAATAAAGACACAGTAGTGAAGGCACGATTTATACATTAATTTACCTACACATGCACTTTATCATGAAGTTAATTGGAGAATATCATCAACACCTGATCTTGCCTACAGTTATATGATTCCTAGTGAATGTCTCCACAATAACTTTATAAGAGAATATTATGCATTACTAGGGACCCAGTGATGAAATCTGTGCACTGGGTGTGGGTGGTCCCTCAACCCATCCTGCCCCCTCTCACCTACTGGGAGCCCTTAGGGGATGTCCAACTGATGGCTCACCCCCAGCCTGCCCAAGGCCTAAAACTTCAGGCCTTGGGCACTCAGCCATTACCCTGCTCAGCTCAGCCCTGGCTGCCTGCGACCACCAGGCCCCAGGGACTGGGCACTCGCCGCCACTGCCATTTCATCTCCACCCCC
Organism: Antrozous pallidus; assembly: GCA_027563665.1. Classification (NCBI taxonomy): domain Eukaryota; kingdom Metazoa; phylum Chordata; class Mammalia; order Chiroptera; family Vespertilionidae; genus Antrozous; species Antrozous pallidus. Next base: position 115,445,972 of record CM050509.1, read on the forward strand.
AGGCCTGGCACTCATGCTACTTGGCCCCACCCCCACTCCTGATTGGCTGGTAGCATAGCCAATCAGGAGCAAAGGTATGGTCAAATTTGCATGTTTCTCTTTTATTATATAGGATGGGTGGATACCACAATTTTTACCAATATCCACTTTTTAATCCTTAATTTTAATATTGGAAAAATGTCTATAGCTACCAATTTTAGAGACTATACTTCTCACCTTCCCTTAAAGCTAGATGCTGTCACATGATTAAATTCATCCCAATGGAATGTGAAAGGGAAATGCTGCGTTTTCCAGAAAATATCCTTAAAAGGAATTTACTTGCCTTCTATTTCTTTATCTGTTCTTCCTTATTCTGAGAAATTGACCCAGGATGAAAGCCCAGTACTGAGGATAGAAGAGACATTGCACTGCCTCTAGACCACTTACTTCTCCACAGTTCCATGAGAAAGACAAATAAAAGTATATCTTATTTGAGCCACTAGGATTTTCAATCTTTTACAGCAATATTGCCTAAACATGAACTAATACACTATCTATGTAAATTTAACCAAAAAACCTTAGCAATGAACAGGAAGGGAAATGATACCTTGTATATCTGAAGGAGTACATCTGTCCATGCCCGTTGACTCCAGGCTTCAAACTCAGACATTTCTATAATAACATATTGCTTTTCTTTAGGCAAAAAGAAACATTCTGGCTTTTCCGAAGGTAAAGAGGAACGTGCCGCCTTTTCCTTAGGCAAAGAGGAACATGCTAGCAAGTATTTAGACTTTAAAAAATAAAAAAAATCATATTAATTAAAATGCAAGGCAAATGTAAGTTCAAAATTTTAACTACTAAGCATATATATTTTTCTTTTAATAAAACTTTTCCGTGTCCCTTTCATACATTAATCAAGATTTCTTGCCCTAGCTGGTTTTGCTCAGTGGATAGAGCATCAGCCTACAGACAGAAGGGTCCTAGTTTTGATTCTAGTCAAGGGCACATGCCCTGGTTGCAGGCTCGATCCACAGTAGGGAGCATGCAGGAGGCAGCCAATCAGTGATTCTCTCTCATCATTGATGTTTCTATATATCTCTCTCTGACTCTCCCTTCCTCTCTGAAATAAATTAAAATACATTAAAAAAATATCTTTTCTAATTCCCCTTGCACCAGTCATAGAACCAATCAACACAGGTAACTTTCTCGAATTCATAACCCTTTGCGAGGCGATAGATTTACTAGTATTCATTCAGTGTAGCTGATTCTTCATGGTGCAAGACAGGACCCCAGGAAAAACACCTCGTCTAGATCTAGGGCAAAAATAGCAGAATGAAATGCAAAGTTATTCTGAACTCAGAACCCTTAGGAGCCACACTCTTTAAATTAATCCACAGAGACTCAGGAGAGTGGCAAAGAAAAGGCCCCTGGCACTACTACTAATGTCATGTGGTGACTATAGTAACAGTACCACAACTAGAGTTGCTTCAAAGCCTGCAGACATTTCAGAACAATACCACTTCTTAATAGATATCCATAAAATGCATAATTCAAAAAAACTATGCATATCTTATTTAAATTCACTATATCCTCCTGTAAAATTGAAAAAGAAAAGTGACAAGTGGTGGAAAAGTTAAACCAGTATTTTTTGGAAGATATATAATCTAAAATTTTATTTTAAGAAAAAATTTACATAAGCACACTTCATTCTTCATTTCTAAATCCCTTAAAAGAAGCAATTATTTACAGATTTAAGAAAACTATTTGATCATTCATACCAAGGCTCTACAGAGATTTTTAGACAAATACTATATTTATATATCTATATCTATATATCTATATCTATATCTATATCTATATCTATCTATCTACCAACATATATATATATATATATATATATATATATATATTAGTATATGTCACCCACAGAGACATAATCCTTAAGATATTTCATAAATAAAAATTCCAAGATTCTGAAATGAAACTTTCAAGCAAACATCAAAAGCCAGTAAATTCAATATCTGAGCAGTTGTTCCAAGAAATTATATTCACTTACTCTCATTTCGACCCACTTCTTGTAATCTTCTGGTTCAAACAGAAATTCTGGCTGTATATAAGAAAGATATGCTCCTCGATCTCTAAAATTAAAAAAGAAACATACAAATTATTATAGTATAATACTCACAATTTGTATATCACTTGCATTTCAACTTTGATTAAATAATTTCAATGTCATATAGTTTGTTTATTAAATTTTAATTTTTAACAATTATGTAATTAATTTAAAAAAATTCCTTAATGATAAAAAGTGTATATGATGTTTCCTTTATAGAGCTGATTAATGAAAAAGATCTTACTAAGTGCCTTTAATCATTCACATCAATCCTTATATGTTAATGGGATATAGAGAGTCCTAATTTAGTCCCCATTATCAAAGCAATAACCATTTAAAAAATCACATTTTATTTACATTGAAATAAACTATACAAAGTTGACTTTCTTCACCAAAAATAACAGCAGCTATATTCTATACTAGAGGCCCAGTGCATGAAAATTCATGCACTGGAGGGGGGTCCTTCAACCTGGCCTGCCCCTTCTTACAATCCTGGAGCCCTCAGGGATGGGAAGCAACCTGGCGATCAGGGGAAGGTAACGCCCCATCACATCTCTGCTGCTGCCACTGCTGGCAGTGCAAGCCTCAGCCGGCCCTGATACCTAAGCCTCAGGTGGCCCTGGGTGGCTAGGCAGCTGCTATCTGAGGCTTCCTGTGCCTCAGGCCAGCCCTGGGTGGCTGGGGGGCTGAAGAGACTGGCAGGGATGAGGGCACTGAGTGCCACCATCTAGTGGCTTTAGGCACTGCCATCTTTCAGTCAATTAGCATATTCCCTTCTTATTGTCTGTGGTGCCACCATCTTTGTGATGGCATGAGGGTCAATTAGCATATCCCCTTTTTATTCGATAGGATTATTCCTAGATAACCACTAACTGGTAAACACATTTTTGTAGGCTTTCCAGATTTTCTTTATAAATCATAATGAGGCAGTAGATATAGTCTGGAAAAAGACATAACATTATAAAATTTTTAAATGTTTGCTTTTTAGTTACCATTGGAAAACTAAGGTTTCTAAGAGTTAAAATTTTTAATTAAATGGAAAATTTGTATGGTTTCGGTAATAGAAGGCATGGGACATAGAGATGAATTTTGAAGAAAAAGAAAGTGAATTCTAAAGCTAGTTATTTTGATAACTGGAATGGTGAGCCGAGGTGTTTTTCCTAGGGTCGTGTCTTGCATCGTCAAATAATGAGCTCCACAGACCAGAAAATTTAAGCAAAAGTGTTGAAAATTTATTTATTTATTTATTTATTTATTTATTTATTTATTTATATTTATTTTATTGATTTTAATAAATCAGTATCAATAAATATATTTTATTGATTTTTCACAGAGAGGAAGGGAGAGGGAAAATCAGAAACATCAATGGGAGAGAAACATAGATCAGCTGCCTCTTGCACACCTCCAACTGGGGATGTGCCTGTAGCCAAGGTACATGCCCTTGACCGGAATTGAACCTGGGACCTTTCAGTCTGCAGGCCGACGCTCTATCCACTGAGCCAAACTGGTTCGGCAAAGTGTTGAAAATTTATTAATCAGATTTAGACTCCTCACAAGGGGAGGGGCTCAAAAAATGGGTTGCCAGCAAAGCAAGTCAATCTAGGATTGTATATGTGCTACAAGCCTGCTCCATATCTATCTGTGTCATCACCTGATTGATTCCCTCATTGTTTTTACCCAGCAATGGGACCTGAACTTTCTCTGTTTCTATGTGTACATACACCTTGCTTATTGTAGGCCCTCCCTTGGTTTCCCATGCTCCCACTCTATAACCAAAAACATTTTATTTTTTTCCAGTATGGTTGGTTTCTGTTATCAGGCTTGCTCAAACTGCCATGTCTGCCCTGGTCCATTTTCCACTGCCTTTGCTTCCCACTGAACCCCTGTTCTATCTGCCTACGTTTCAAGCTAACTTCTCTCAGTTCATGAAAGTTGTAAAATGGTGAGAGGATTAACTTAAAATGCAGGCAGATAGGGCAAGTAAGCAGGGGTCCAGTGGAAAACAAAGGCAGGTGGAAAATGGACAGGGGCAGACATGGCAGTTTGAGTCAGCCTAATCACAGGAACCAACCAAGCAGAAATAATAAAATGTTTCTGGACTCAAAGTGGGAGGCATGGGGAAACAAGGGAGAGCCTGAAACAATAAGGTATACTGACACATAGAAACAGAGAAAGTTCAGCACAGGAACAGAGAAAAAACACATAGAAACAGGGAAAGTTCAACATGGGGACAGAGAAAGGACACATAGAAACAGGGAAAGTACAGGTCCATTGCTGGGCAAAAACAATTGAGGGAATCAATCAGGTGACGACACAGGTAGACATAGAGTAGGCTTGTAGCAAATATATACCTCTGGGCTACAAGGTTTTAAGGTGCAGCCCATTATAGGGTCTCCCTATCCTTGCTGGGAGTCTGAATTTGCTTGTAATAAATTTTCCACACTTTTGTTGAAATCTTCCAGTCCGTGGAGCTCATTCTTTGGCATCGGAAGACTTGACCCTGGGAAAACACCTCAGCTCATCCGTTTCAGTTATCGAAGGTTTATGACAGTTGCAGAAAGGTTTGTGAAAGTTATAGAAGGTTTGTAAGGAGAAATTTTAAAAGGAAGTTACATAAATGACACAGGTCAGTAAGCTAGGACAAGCAGAATAGTGAAACTGGGATATAAACAGCAATTTTCAGCCATCTAGCAAATCTAGATGCCAAGCAATCCTCAGCCATCAGGTAAATCCTATGGTCCCTAAACCAAGGACACTTAAGAATAAATTACTTGCACTATTCCTCCCCAGCCAGAGGGTAAATAGCTTAAATCAACCTACTCAAGGAGAAAGACAGCAGAAATCCAATTATGCCCTTTTTCAACCATACCCAAGGACAAATGAACTTAAGAGAATAAACCTCATTTTGGTATACTAAACAACCCTCCAGACTAATGTCTCTTTCCTTCCACTAGACTACTTGTCATAATTCTTGATGCTCTAGCGTTTTTCCTAATAATACTAAAATTTATAAAACAGTTTGTCTCCACCAAGTTACAAGTCCTACTTGTACTCAGAAAATACCCCTGCTAGATATCATCACAACCTTCTTTTGTGCCCAGGACTCATCGTCCCTCTGAAAGAGAACAAGGATTTTTGGCTTTGAAGAAAAAACCTTACCGCCTTTCAGCAGGAAGCAGTTATAGAAGAAACCCAAAACCCCTTTAGCTCTGAGAGATTTCAGTGCTTCAAATCCATGAGGAAGAAAATGTTAGAAGTTCCTCAGCTTACAGGGAAAAAAAAAAAAAAACACAAAAAAAAACAAATGGCTGGATTATTAGGCATAGTCTCTACCTTTTTTTCCCTGCACTCCATCATGCCCAGCCTGGGGCTCTCACCCTACTGGAGGTTTTCTTATTATTCTCATTATAGGTTTTGCCAGATATGAAAACCGCTTTCAGTTTCTAGTAAACTGCCTCACCCAGTTTTCAGTGGAATGCCTACTGCTGTGATGGCGAACTTATGACACACGTGTCAGCACTGACACGCATAGCCATTTTTTGATGACACACGGCCGCATGCAGTCGCATACAAAGAAGTATGTTTTTTTTCTTAAAGTGACACACCACCTAAGTTATGCTCAATTTTTTGGCGAATTTTGACACACCCAGCTCAAAAGGTTGCCCATCACTGGCCTACTGGTTACTCTGACCTCCATTAGACACATATATATCCCACTCCCCTTAATCTGGCCCACGGGCACCATTTTGGGAGTCCCCCCATCTGGTTTCCAGGTGATCTAATCCTATCTAATAAAAGAGTAATATGCAAATTGACCATACCTTCGCTACACCCACCAGCCACGCCCACCAGCCAATCAGGGGTGGGGGTGGGGCCAAGGTGGCCATGGTTGGGGGGGCGGGGTTGAGGTGGCCAGGGCTGGGGGGTGGGGCCAAGGTGCCAGGGTCATGGGGGGCAGGGCCGAGGACTCCAGTGCACTCTAGCCAGGAAGAAGGCCTGAGCCAGGGGAGCATGGCTGAGGCCCATTCTATCCAGGCTCAAGCTGGCTGGGGCGAAGTTCCTGGGTCGGGGGGGGGAGCAGTATGTGGCTGGGATGGAGCCAGTCATTGGCCCCATTGGCTTTAGGCCTTGGGCAGGCTGGGGTGAGTGGTTAGTAAGACATCCCCTGAGGGCTCCCGCTATGTGTGAGGGGGCAGGTTGGGCTGAGGAATCACCCACCTCGAGTGCATGAATTTTGTGCACCAGGCCCCTAGTAAATTTATAATTCTTTACCACTTTTGGCCTTGTGTATTCCTCCTTCAGCAACCCTAACACACATATGCTTGAATATAGAAAACCCCAAATAAAACATAATCCATCAATTATTTATACAAAGAGAACACCCCAAATTTGTGGTCTCTTTTCAGTGTTTAGAAACAGGGAAAGTTCAGGTCCATTGCTGGGCAAGAACAATTGAGGGAATCAATCAGGTGATAGCAGGGATAGATATAGCAAACATATGCCCCTGGACTATAAGGCTTAAAGGGGCAGCCCATTATTGCACTCCCCTCCCCCATGCAGGGAGTCTTAATCTGCTTGTGATAAATGTTCCACATTTTTGCTTAAATATCTGTGATTTCTGATGGTCTTAGGCTCTATTGCACCAGTTCTGAACCTGTGGGTCATGACCCACAGGTTGAAAACCGCTAGCAGGGTCGCCTAAGACCATTGCAAAACACAAATATTTGCATTATGATTCATAACAGTAACAAAATTATAGTTATGATGTAGCAATGAAAATTTTATGGTAGGGGATCACCACAACATGAGAAATTGTATTAAAGGGTTGTGGCATTAGAAAGGTTGAGAACCACTGCCCTAAAGGAAAGTGACCTTGCAATAGCCAATCAACTTTTTGTGGTACAGGGGTGGAAAATGTTTTCCTTCTTTCTTTTTAGGTTCTCTGATGGGTCTAATAATGAAACTGACACACACAGATTAACAGAGGAAAAACAAATTAAATATCCATCCATGAGAGCCTATAAAGAAATGAAATTCCAAGGTAGTCAGGTAATTGAGGAAAAGGGGATATGGGTCTGGGGTTTCAAAGGGGAGACAGACAATTCATAGGAAAATGAGATGAGCAAATGTTTGGTCAACAAATGGTTGCCCTGCCATTCAAATAAGCTTTTCTGATATAAAAAGTTCTCTGGTAATAGCTTATTCAGGGTGCAGGCTCTCTATTTAAATTCTTTTAGGCAGTTAAGAGAGGTGTAAGTTTTTCCTGAGCCTGCTGAGTCACAACTACCTTCAACTCAAAATAATCCACATGCCAAAGTGGCACATTTTGGGGTGGCTCATTCTGAGAGAAGTTAGCCTGAAGTTAGCAGGCAAATAGGACAGGGGTCCAGTGGGAAACAAAGGCAGGTAGAACATGGCAGTTTGAACAAGTCTAATAACAGAAACCAACCATGCTGAAATTGTAAGGCAGCAGAATTGGGAGCAGTGGCCGGAAAGGTGTACGTGCACTCTGTAGGGCGACTAGATCAGTAGCAAAGATTACAGAAACATTAACCAGTAAATTACATCCTGCCCCTCCTGCAGAGTGGGAGAGCCCAGGAGTAGTGATAAGAGAACAGGAGAACAGGATGCTTGACCAAGATTGTAAAACTGAGATTGTGGAACTAAAACCAATGTAAATGTCACGGTTTTGGGAAAAACAAACTGTAACAAGTTCCCCTGACGACATCTGTATGACTCTGTTAATTGTTTCAGGGTATTTAAGCCCTGGCTCTGCACTGTCTCAGGGCTCTCAGCCTCTACTCTGACTTCAGGGTAGGTTGTGAGCCCCAGCATGCTTGGTGAATAAACCCTTTGCTGTTTGCATGAGAACGTCTCTTGGTGCCTTTGTGAGAGCGGCGGGCGTCCCGGACTTAACATTTGGAGGTTCCACCGAGATTGCTGCAGCCGCCTTCAGGCTCCAACAGACGCTTCTTGGGGTAAGTAACGGGCACCTTTGAATATCTAAATCCAGCGATCGCTTAGGTTTTGGTTTCTGGCCGGCAAATCTGGTGGCTGTCGGGGCGGAGCGTGAGCTTCCCCCGACTGCGACGACAGACGTGTCTTCGGGTCGCAGGCCACACCCCGGGGGACGCCCTGGTGGACTTTGGGAGGCCCAGGGACGCCTGGATTCCTCCCGTCTGGTGAATTCGCGTCTGGTGAATTCACGTCTGATTCTGATTCTGATTCTGAGATTCTGTTGCCAGCTGGGAGAGTTGTCATCTCTAGGCCATTTTAGTTCCTGTCTGAACGTGTCGCGACTGTCTTTGTCTTTTGTTCATTGTCCGTTGTCGTCTGTGTGTGTCCCTTGGCATGGGTCAATCTGCCTCCACTCCTTTGTCTTTGACTCTGGATCATTGGCCAGAAGTGAAAAACCGAGCTCAAAATCTGTCGCTGTTTTATTCCTGTGCAGTAACAGTCAGAATGGGCCAGGGTCCGTCTGGACCCTCCACCCCATTACAGTGTTTCCTTAAGAATTCTCAGGAATTTCGGAAGTGCGCGCGGATGACTATAGAGCTTGGGTTGATGATTTTGCTTTACAGAAATTTTGTGAATTGGAGTGGCCCACATTCAGGGTTGGGTGGCCCTCCACCGGGACGTTGGACCTAAATGTTGCTTGTGAGGTCCGCCGTGTTGTTCATGGCAATCCGGGCCGCCCGGACCAAATTCCTTAAATTGATGTCTGGATTGACACTGTCACTGACAAGCCTCGGTGGTTAAAAGGTTGCCTGCCCTCGGAGGGAAAATTGGGAAAGAGACAGACAATCTTGTTGGCCCCAGGGCGCTCAGGACAGTCGCCCTTTCAGGACCACCCCCTGACCAGGACCCTCTCCTCAGCTCAACTGGAGATTTCTCCAGACCTCTGTCCCCAAATAACTCTCTCAGTCCACCCCACACCAGGGCTGGGACAGAGAATGGGGACCGATCACAGGTGGCTAGTTCCGGGAATCTTAAACTTTTTCCTCTGGCCTGGCCTGAATGGGAGTTCAACACGGCAGAAGGTAAGAGGAGGCTCTGGGCCTGCTGCTAGGCTGTAATGGGAGTCTTTAGATGGCTGCTAGAAAGCTGACTAATTTGGCTAAAGGAAAGCTAGGAAATTTGATTTCTGGATAAAGGCGTGGAGGTGGGGGCAGCAGGGGAAAGGGAGCCGGGGCCAGAGAAGCGGCTAGGCACGGGTGCGGTCCCCGAGTCCCATCTGCCGCCCGCCCCGCCCTGCCACCACCGCCCGCGGGGCTCCTCGGCGCGGCCACCGGGGCTTGGGGAGCAGGAGCGCGGGACCCTCAGCGGGGAGGTCGGGACCCTCAGCGGGGAGGCCTGGACCCGACCCAGGATCTAGACCGTGTGGGGGAAGGGAGCCGCATGGCGATCCAATAGGGTCGCCACTCCCCAGAGGGTGTCTGGGTCTCGTCTTCGCCACTTTTTAAAAAGTAATTTGTCCAAAGTAAATGCCTTAAAATAATTGGAATTGGATTTAAAACTCAGAAATTGTTGAAATATGGATGAATAATGTATTGATTGTAACGATCTGATGGCCCAGGTAACTGGCTACCCCCTTTGTTAATAGAGGAAGAAGCGTAGTCCAGGCTGGCTACTGAATGCCCCCTGGCAGAGAAAAAAAGAAGGCCTTTTTGAAAAGTCAAGAGGCAGCCTGGGCTGTTAACCAAATGATAAAAACTTGTTTAATAATCTGAGTATTGCTTCCTCATGAGAAAAACCTAGAGGACAAAATTAAAGCTATTAATTGATAATGTCTTGTGTTTTTCTTGGAAACAGAGTATTATTAATCTAAGGATAACTGAATGTTTGACTTTTCAGCTTTAAAAGTTCAAAATACAAATTAAACTCAGAAATTATATGAATGTGGTAATTAAATGTCTAAAGTATAACTTTAAAAAAATATGTTATGTTTTCTCTGATAATTGGACTTGTGTTGGTCTATATTTCCTAAATATAGCCAAATTTTGAACAGCAGAATCTTAAATAAGAACCAATAAGTAAGATACCTAATCTGTACTGAATGAATTTCTTTTTTTAAATTAAAGATACCTACTTAAGTTACTTTATGAATTAGCTTGTTAAATTATAGTCAAGGTTTTCAGCTAAATGAAAATGTCAGTGCTGATTGTGGAAAATGCCTGAGAAAAGATAGTTCCATTGCAGAGATAATTCAAGCTTGTCAGAATGTGGGATCAGGACATTTCCTAAAGCAAGTTTTGTAAACCTGTACCACAGGGAATTTTAGGATTAATCTTAAGGAGGAGTAGAGACACCCTTAAGTGAACTAACTGTTTTGCCTGGAGGCATTGATTCAGATTATAAAGGAGAAATTAAATCTAAACTAGAATGTAATCTTGTTATGTAAATTACTCCAGGACAAAGGTTTACTCAGACACTACTTGTACCTCATGTTCAGCAAGGTGAGGCTAAAATGAGGAAAAGAGGAGTGCAAGGATTTGGAAGCTCAGACATCTATTGGATACAAGGAATTAGCAGAACCCACTCCTTGGACACTTTTCACCGTGTTCTGTTAGGGCTCTTGAAGGCAACAGCTAGAGATTCCCCATTTCAGGCTTATTTAAAGCTGAAATCTTTATCTCTAGGAAAAATGTGACAATTTGAAATGCAAGTGGCAGAGAATTCCCTCAGCCTGCTGCCTTTTCTAAATAATAGGAGGTTTGAGGCACGGTTATGCATTTTTGAAGGACATAGAAAGAAGATTTGAAGGCTAATTTAAAATTGTGAAGGTTAGTGTATGTGATGAGAAAGGGGACAGAGTATGGAAAGAAAGGGTAGAAAGCAGTTAGGAAAGAATCAGTGTATTTACTGAAAAAAAGCAGGGGCATTAGAAGAGAGAACGTCCTGGCAAGTTAGCTAGGGAAGCAAAAGGAGAGGTGCAGAAACATGTAATTAGACCTTGTCTATACAAAAAAAAAATTTTTGACAGCCAGTTTGAAAGTGAATTGCGATGGCTTAAAGCAAAGAATATAAACTAAACCTTTGAATGATTGGCAGCAATTTAAAAGGGACGTGAAAATATTTAATCCCTTCCACTGCATGAAAGGTCTCCTTGGATAGGCAATGAGCATTCTATGTTGGCCCTTTTGCCAAGGAGGGATCCTCCTTTCACAATCCAATTGCCCACAGCTGGTGCCTGAGTTTTCTGTACATGCTGAGGTTGAAGCCTCGTGATGGCTGGTACCATAGATCTGTCTGTGGCTCAATGGTGTGAGGTGGGCCCTCCCTGGAGAGGAAACCTGAGTTCCTCAAAATATATGATCATGTGCCGGGGACCCGCCAGCAGGCGAGGGGATCCCAAGGCAGGTACTGGGCGTGGAGGCCATGTGGGCATAGGCTACCAAGGAGACAGAACTGAACCTCACATCACCTTGCTTGGCCCCTGAGGATGGCTGGTTAGCCAGAGACGGGTAAGATTCCTCATGGGAGGGACAACCTAAGACAGGCACAGTCGCAGAGGGGCCATCAGGAGAGAACATGGGGGCCAACAGAGGTGGGGCATAGAACCTCACCCCCCAGCATTGCAGGGGCTTGGACACTTGCCCCTTCTGAGGGAGGTCTCCTGCCCCCATGGCTACTTCACTTCCCACGCCCAGCTCAGATCGGGACCCAGGTAACAGACAAAGACTTGGACCAGCCCAGATAAGAACCAAGGCAACAAACAGAAACTTGGCTAACAACAGCTAGCACCAAGGATGCTCAGGGCCTACTCAAGAATGCAAAACAATCCTTGCCATTAATAATTATAGGGTAAACTAAGATTGTTGTTAGAGTATTAAGTTTGACAGTAAAATAGCAGTCAAGTTTTCAGATCAAATTAATTTAGCTAAAATAGAAAATGCACAGTAGGAGAAGGACACCTTTTCTAGATGGGTAGAGACATGCCCAACCAAGCATAAAACAGCTCAGGTGGTGGCCAAGAAGCTGCTAGAAGACATCCTACCCAGGTATGGATTTCTTGCTATGTTAGGGTCAGACAACAGGCCAGCTTTTATTTCACAGTTAACACAGGCAGTAGCCAAGACTACAGGAGCAGATTAGAAATCACATTGTGCTTATAGGCCCCAAAGTTCAGGTCAGGTAGAGAGGATGAATAGAACCATTAAGGAGACCTTAACTAAATTGACCAGCAATTTGTCTAGAAGCCACTAGCCTCCGCCTACCAGCCGGGGGAGCTCAAGGTTCCTCATCCCTTCCAAGTTGGGGACTCGGTGTGCGTGAGAAGACATCAGACTCACAGAACCTCGGTGGAAGGGACCCTACCTGGTACTGCTGACCACCCCGACCGCGGTGAAGGTAGATGGCATCGCTTCCTGGATCCACGCCTCCCATCTCAAGCCTGCACCACCGCCTGGACCCGAATGGACAGTGGAAAAGACTGACAGCCCCCTTAAGCTGCGTGTTCGCCTCGTGGGTAGGACTCTGCCTCCTTCCCCTGGTGGCTAGCAATCCCCATGCCCCTCTTGCCTTGACCTGGGAAGTGGTGAACCCAACGGGGCAAGTAGTCTGGTCAGTCAAAGGGACCCATACACCAGGTGCCTGGTGGCCTACCTTGCACCCAGATGTGTGTACAGTACTAAATGAACCAGATGGTCTCTAGGATTAGAGACCAGACAAAGAAAAGGGGGGAATGTAAGGCAGCAGAATTGGGAGCAGTGGCCGGAAAGGTGTACGTGCACTCTGTAGGGCGACTAGATCAGTAGCAAAGATTACAGAAACATTAACCAGTAAATTACATCCTGCCCCTCCTGCAGAGTGGGAGAGCCCAAGGGTAGTGATAAGAGAACAGGAGAACAGGATGCTTGACCAAGATTGTAAAACTGAGATTGTGGAACTAAAACCAATGTAAATGTCACGGTTTTGGGAAAAACAAACTGTAACAAGTTCCCTGACGACATCTGTATGACTCTGTTAATTGTTTCAGGGTATTTAAGCCCTGGCTCTGCACTGTCTCGGGGCTCTCAGCCTCTACTCTGACTTCAGGGTAGGTTGTGAGCCCCAGCATGCTTGGTGAATAAACCCTTTGCTGTTTGCATGAGAACGTCTCTTGGTGCCTTTGTGAGAGCGGCGGGCGTCCCAGACTTAACAAAATAATAAAATGTTTTTGGACATAAAGCTGGAGGCATGGGAAAACAAGGAAGGACCTGCAACAATAAGGTGCATGAACACGAAAGGGCAGAGCGGGACTGCAAAGAACAATTTAGACAGCCGCCATTTTGGAGTATGTGACTTGGCAGCCACCATGTTAGCGACGTGATATGTAAACTTACCTGAGGCTGCCATCTTGAAATCACAAAGACCAACCCCTCCCTTTGAATTAGCCAATCACGAAAGACTGTGCGCTTGAGCTCCAATCAAGAGCAAAGGACAGGACAGGTCACGTGTGTTAGGGATTATTTGCATCACTAGCCCCAGCCATCACCCAACCAATTGGAATTGGCCAACTCATTGGTTTGCGTCTGGCTCCACCTCCCTATAAAATCATCATGCTGGGGAAATTCACGCTCTTTTGCTTCCTGCTGCTGTGGCAGTGGGTGCAGAGGGCCAACCCCGGGCTTGTAATAAAGGTTCTATGCTATTGCATCGGTTTCGGCTCCCTGATGGTCTTTGGGGATCATGAAATCTGGGCATAACAAACACATAGAATCAGAGAAAGTTCAACATAGGAATAGAGAAAGAACACATAGAAATAGGGAAAGTTCTGGTCCATTGCTGGGCAAGAACAATTGAAGGAATCAATCAGGTGACAACAGGGATAGATATAGCAAACATATGCCCCTGGACTATAAGGCGTAAAGGGGCAGCCCACTATTGCGCTCCCCTCCCCCTTGCAGGGAGTCTGAATCTGCTTGTAATAAATGTTCTGCACTTTTGCTTAAATTTTCTGGTCCATGGAGCTCATTCTTTGCATTGAGAGCACAATCCTGGGGGAAAAAAACACAAAAAACCTTGGCTCACAGTTCCTTATCAATTCTACTCTCTGCTACAGTGCCTCAGTAAAATTTCCTTTTTCATGCTCCCTTCTGCTTATAAAAATATCTTGCCTTGTAAAGTAGCTCATTGGAGTTCCTTCTCTCTGCTAGAAGGGATGCTGTCTGATTTATAAATTCTGGAACAAAGTCAATAAAATTTTTGAAATTTACTCAGTTGAATTTTGTTCTTTAACAACATTTTACAGATGCTGCTATAAAGAGAAGAATAGGCCACCCCAAAATATGCTCTTTGGAGAAACCACAGACCCAGGAGAAGCTCAGAAACCAAAGTAGAAGTTACCCTTTGTAATGAAAATCTACATTTATAAAGGAAATTTACATTAGAAAAGACGCTTTACCTGGAAGAGGACTAATACTAGAAATAACACTTCACCTGAGAGACCTGCCTGGTAAGAGAACTCTTGTTTAACAAACACTTCTTCCTCCCCCACTCAGATTCCTCTCAGCCCCTGCTCTGGCCCTCACTCCAGTCCACGTAGTTTGAAGCCCTGGACTCCTCAAACTCTTTTCATTAGCTCAGAATCTATACCTATAAAGAGGTAATATGCTAGTTGCCATTACAGTGTCCCCACAACAAACAATTTGCATATTGATTCTTGTGCAGCAGGGGGAAGGCATCTGGAGCCAAGTTCCTGAGGGTCTGAGGAGAATGCCTGACAGCAACCAGGTTTGCAAAGAAGGAAAAGGAAGCTGCCACAGGAAGCTCTTCTAATCCCCCAACACAGACACCCTACCCCATCCCCCTCTTCCCACCCTCCTCCCAAGTCAGGGAAGCTGACTGGATGGAGAAAAGACCCAGCCTCAGGGGTAGCTGCAGCCTGCACCTCCAACTGAAAATCTCTTCCCCCCACCCCACCCCGGCCCCGCCACCCCCGCCAGGGACACCCACAACAATAGCATGCTGGTAACCACCCATCAGCACCCCGAAGTACCCAGGGACCATGGCCCACCCCAGCTAGGCCCCCTCCACTGGGGCTGGGTACGCCTCTCCTCCTTACAACTCCAGACCCTGGTGGAGGCAGGCCTGAGTAGCCCCCCAGGGTCAGATCTTTCCCCTCCTCCATAGCAGCAGTGCTGTCTCCACAGTGGAAGCACCCTGAACCTCCCTGGGGACATGGCTAAACCTGCCCTCTTAGCCAGCCTGGCTCTGCACTGGTCCGCCCTGCCGCACCCCACCCCAGGAGATTGGAGCCCCACCCTGAGCCCATACAGCTGCAAACCAGCCTAGTGCAATTTAAAGAATGGCGCCCAGCAGGAAGGTTTGACAGTTACACCCCCTTTGGCCTCACCATGCCCCTAGCACCCGCCTAACTCCCTGCTCCCCCACCAGCGCCTCCAGGCACTACCACAGATACTGGGCTACTGGCCAGATCCTGCCCCTCTGAGGCCTGCGGAACCCTCTGAAAAGATTCTATACCTACAGTCCCAGGAAATAATCTTGCCCTCCTCCCTTCATCAGCACCTGCTACCTGTGAGAGTACCCATGGGCTTAAAAATAACAATGCCTTCCTGTTTAGACATCACTTACTTGATGAAACATTTCTAGATTTATTAGCTCAGAACCTCCTCATGACAATCCAGTGAGGTAGGCAGAGAAGAGATTACAATTCCCATGGTATATGCATATGTATTCAGAATTGAAGCTCAGAGAGGAAAAGTGTCAAGCCCACTGGTTACCAAGGTGCAGTACATGCCCCACAGGAGGTGGGGCAATTTGATTTTTAGTGGGGGCAATTCGAGAATGAGTTAACAGTGAATTTTTTACATTTGTTATGGTTCTAGGGGGCCTCATTTACAGCATATCCTACATAATAAAAGGCTAATATACAAATGACTAAATGATGGAATGAGCAGTCACTATGATGCACACTGACCATCAGGGGGCAGACACTCAATGCAGGAGATGCCCCCTGGTAGTCAGTGTGCTCCCATAGCGGGAGCACCACTCAGCCAGAAGCCAGGCTCACAGCTGGCAAGCACAACAGTGGTGGGAGCCTCTCCTGGCCTCTGTGGCAATGCTAACAATGTCCGACTGACAGCTTAGGCCCACTAAGCCTTCAGGCAGACATCCCCCCAGGGCTCTCAAACTGCTAGAGGGCACAGGCCAGGGTGAGGGCCCCCCCCCCGCCCCAAGGGCACTAATTGCGTGCACCAGGGCTGTAGTAATATATAAGCTTCAATCTTCTGGCTGCCTTCCAGTCTCACATCTCTATAGGACTACCATATGTATGCACGTAATTAAACTGTTTTGTTTTTTTCCTCCTGTTAATATGTTTTATTACAGCCAAGAACCTAGAAGGGAAGAGAAAAAAATTATTTTTCTTCCCCTATAAGAGGTTTGTTTCTTCCTGTTTATCTTGTATCTCTGTGAAGACCTAACTTCATCAATCCCTAAGATGATATTTACAATTATGTTTTGTCAATATTTAGGCTTGAGGTGGTGGACATACAATACAGTGCACAGATGGTGTGTTGTAAATTGTGTACGTGAAACCTGTATAATTTTGTTGTGCCAATAAATTCAATAGAAAAAATTTAAAAAATAGTTGATGTCTGGTCAGTAGTATTAAAGTGTTAACTTTCATAACTGATTGGATTATACTTTTACATTCCAGGCTTTCTACATACATATTTCTTCCAAGTTTTCCCTGAGTAGAAGAAAATTAAATTAGATGTAATGAGTTATTAAATTCTAAACTTTATGTCCAAAAATTATAGTTTCTCATTAATTACACAAAAGAAATATAATTTCACTTGTACAAAAGTCCTCACCTGCTGTCACTTAATTTAAATGAGGAAGCTAATAACATTTATTAGCATTTTATATACTTATTTGCATGCTGAAACATATGCACATATTTTGGATTAATGACCCAATTTTATTAATCCTACTGCCACAGTCTGAATATTGAGGAATTTTATCAGAGCCAGCATATCCTCATAGGCATATATTTGCTTATGAAAGAACAATGAATTTGAATGGCTTGGCATTAATGCCAAAATCATTCTTCTATACCTGAATCCTCATACCACAAAATGTCAAAACAGAAACATCCCATGTGAATGTCAACACTACTGGAGCCATGCCAAAAATAATGCTACATGAATACCATGATAATCACAAGTACCATAGAGTTTAATGATGCTATCAGAAAACTATTTGATTTTTGTATTGCAAAAACAATAAATACCTAGAATCCAAACCTCCTACTTTTGTTGACAGTTATTATTCCATAAGGTTTTAAAAGCACAACTAATTTTTAAAATAAGAATAGCATTACAATTTTTGCCTTATTGAATTAAAGCATTTACTTGATTGAATTAATCAATGGCCAAGGGTATGAAGTGGTAAAATTAAGAGAAAAGTAATGTGCTTTTGATTTTAAATTTATAAAAATTTAAATAAAGTATTCATTTAAGTTATAAATATAAATACAGTTGAGAAACACTGATTCTCTGGTATTTTTTATGTCAGTGGTCAGCAAGCTGCGGCTCGCAATCCACATGCGGCTCACAAGCCGCAGTTTGCCGCTATGTTGACTAATGAGTTTGCTGACCACTGCCTTAGGAAAAAACTTTTTAATAATGTACTAATGTCTTTAACCTGAAGTCAAAAGCCACCCTTACCTACCCTTCTGGGTAAGGGTAATACCTTATGAAATGGTCGGCAAACTCATTAGTTAACAGCCGCAGTTTGCCGACCACTGCTTTATGAGAACAGACATTTTGGTCTAATAGGATCACAGTTTTTTAAAAATATTCTATTTAAATGACACTGATGCCAAAAGAATCAGTGTTCAGTACGCACTACAGTTATTGTATTGGAAGAATTAAAGAAAATATTTTAGCCCATGAAAGCCATTAGAAATAATTTATTACACTTCATCATCATCATCACTGTCATCTACTATGCATCATGTATTACACATTTTATTCTATCTACTCTATTATCAAGATTGAGGATTATGGAGAAATCAAGGTGGCAGCATAGGTAAACACCTAAACTGCTGCCTCGCACAACAATTTTAAAACTACGGCTAAAAGAAAAAACAAACATCATCCAGAACCATAGGTGAGTGGAAATTCTACAACTAGAAGGAAAGAGAAAGGCGCACTGAGATTCAGAGGAGCTGCAGGAGGCAGAGGTACTGAGATGCGCATGTGGAGAGGACTGGCAACTGAGTGCACGGCTGGCTTTCTTAAGCATGAGGGAGACAAAAGCTACTGACTGTGCTGAACTCCAGTTCTGGGCAAGGCTCTAGGGACCAAGACTCATATAGGGTGAAACTGGACTGTCAGGAAAGATAAAAGCACACTGAGACTCAGAGGAGCTGCGGAAGGCAGAGGTAGCAAGACGTGCACAGAGAGGGCTGGCAACTGAGTATGCGGAGGGCTTTCTCAAGCAGGAGAGAGACAAAAATCTCCCAACTGCACTGAACTCCAGTTCCTGGCGAGACTTTGGGGACCCACACTCATTTGGGGAGAAACTGGACTGTCTGGCAGCGGGTGGAACTGGAGGGTGGCTTTTTCTCAGAGGTGCTTTCAATGATTATCACAGGACATTGAGACACAGAGGCCTATTAGGGCAGGGATGACAGGAAACCAATGCTGTCTGCTCTGCCCTGAGACTCTGCCCCATCCAAGCTGAGCACAGAGACTTTTGCAAGTCTTGTCTCATAAGGGTGTCTCCAGGACAAAAGTTCTCCCAGGATAGACACAACTGATCCTCACAGCCAATTGGCCTGGAGGTAAATTCCTCCCAGTGATAACAACAACAGTCATGGTTTAACTACAAGACTGTGCACACAGGCCACAAAGGGGTGCAGCAAGAGTGTCCACCTCGGGTAACTGGGGAGGCTGAGCCACTGGGCCCTATAGGGCACCAGCACAAAAAGCCACTCTATCAACTCAGGGAAGCAGCCAAAATGCAGAGACAAAAGATCACAAATGAAAGAAATGGAGGAAAGCCAACAACTGGATATAGAGTTCAAAACCACGGTTATAAGGTTGTTCATGAATTTTCTAGAAAAGGCCAATAAATTGAGTGCGACACACCAGGATATGAAAAGGACCAACGAAATTAAGTATACACTGACTGAAATAAAAGAAAATATTATATAGAGATCTAACAGCAGACTAGAGGATCACAAGAATCAAGTTAAAGATTTGAAATACAAAGAAGCAAAAAACACTCAACCAGAAAAGCAAAAAGAAAAAAGAATCCAAAAATATGAAGATAGTGTAAGGAGCCTCTGGGACAACTTCAAACGTACCAACATCAGAATTATGGTGGTGCCAGAAGAAGAGAGGGAACAGGATACTGAAAACCTATTTGAAATAATGATGACCGAAAACTTCTCCCACTTATTAAAAGAAATAGAGTTAAAAGTCTAGGAAGTGCACAGAACCCCAAACAAAAGAAATGAAAAGAGGCCACACCAAGACACATCATAATTAAAATGCCAAGAGCAAAAGACAAAGAGAGAATATTAAAAGCAACAAGAGAAAAACAGTTAGTTACCTATAAGGGAGCACCCATACGATTGTCAGTGGATTTCTCAACAGAAACTATGCAGGCCAGATGGGAGTGGCAAGAAATATTCAAAATGATGGATAGCAAGAACCTACAACCAAGATTACTCTACCCAGGAAAGTAATCATTCAGAATTAAAGGTCAGATAAATAGCTTCACAGATAAGAAAAAGCTAAAGGAGTTCTTCACCACCAAGCCAATATTATATGAAATGCTGCAAGGTATTCTTTAAGAAGAGGAAGAGGGAAAAAAATGTAAAGATAAAAATTGTGAACAACAAATACATATCTATCAACAAGTGAATGTAAAAATAAAATGAATAAAAAATCTGATGAAGAGAATAAACTGGTGAATATAATAGAATCAGGGGCATAGAAAGGGAGTGGACTGACAATTCTAGGGGGAAAAAGAGGTATGGGGGTGTGGGAAGAGACTGGACAAAGAGCTTACACCTATGGATGAGGACAGTGGGGGGGGTAAAGGCAGAGGGTGGGGTGGGAACAGGTGGAGGGGAGCTATGGGGGAAAAAGAGAGGAACAATTGTAATAATCTGAATAAAGATTTATTAAATTTATTAAATTTAAAAAAGATTGAGAATTATAACCCTCAGTTATACAGATATTGAAATCGGGGCTTAAACAGGTTAAGTAACTTCTGTAAAGTCACAGGAGTATAAAAGATGTAGAATTTAAGACTTCTACCCATTTCAAAAGCCATGCTCTTTTACCTCACTTATCCAGAATCGTTTATTTCATGTCCCTCACTAGGAGTGAATCTGGTAACCTTTCAGTAGACAGGACAATGACCCAGCAACTGAGCCACTCTGGCCAGTATCGTTTTTTGTTCTTTTTTTTTTTTAACCTCACCAAGGATATGTTTCCATTGATTTTTAAAAAGAGTGGAATGGTGAAGTAAAGACAGACAGAAATATCGATGTGAGAGAAGCACATCAATTGGTTGCCTCCTGCAGGAGCCCAGACCAGGGCCCGGCCTGGGAGGTGCCTGCAAGTGAGGTACGTGCCCTTGACCAGAATGGAACTGGGGATCTTTTGGTCCACAAACTTATGCTCTATCTACTGAGCCACACTGATGAGGAAAATAAGACAGTTGGGCGGGAGGGACTGCTAGCAGCCTGACTCTGTATCCCTAATGCACATATTCCTGTTAGCCTATAGTCTAGTCACCGCTCCTTCCTTCATATTCTGGTCTTGCAAGGAGACTTGTTTACCTAAATACCCCCATTTTACAAAGGCCATAAACCATGAACCATAACACAACCCCTGAAGGGAGTTATCAGTGCTGGTACCAGGCCAGGCCTTTAGCTGTGGTCTCACAGCCTTCATCCCAACTCATGTTTTGTTTTTTTTTTATTGTTGTTGTTGTTGTTGTTTTTTGCAAAGCCTGCAAAAGCTCCAGAAGTCTGATTCTTATTTGGGAGACAAAGAAATCAAAGGGTATAAAGAGAAAGCTTCCTCCATATTGGCTTGCTCAGGATTTGGAGAGAAACAGTCTCCTCTGAGTCACTGTACTAGTACATGCAAAACATCTGAAAATAAATGGATTTTTCCTGTATCTCCAATTACTCCTGTGTATTTTTCAGTTGCCTCGTAAATTCTGCAACAAAATGCGCTAGATTGGCCAGTATAGTTTTTAAAGCTAGAAGAAATAAAGTCACACATGGAATTGAATTTACTTATAATGGAAAGGGAGCTTTTTTTCCTTAAGTGTATTTTGGTAAATGAAAACATTTTTTAAAAATATCAAAGGAATTAGAAATTAGTAATAAAGAAAGATGCAGAATGCTAGAGGAATGGCAGTGTGAGAAAACCCCTTGTTTCTCCCCCTGAAATTTCAACAAGTTAACCAATTATAATTGAACAAAGAAATCCCTGCTCAACACAGATGCATGCCTGAAACACCTGTGTACTGAAACATCTACAGGTGGGCAACAGATTCATGAAGGCTGAAATTATACCAAGCATATTCTCTGACCATGATGCCTTTAAATTAAAAATCAAGTGCAAAAAGGAAGCAAAGAAACCCACAAATGAATAAAGCTTAAATAACATACTACTAAAAATGACTGGAACAAAGAAGAAATAAAGCTTAGATCAAAATATATAGAGAGACAAATGAGAATAACAATACAACACATCAAGGCTTCTGGAATGCAGCAAAAGCAGTAATAAGAGGGAGGATTATACTGTTAGAGGCCTATCTCAAAAAGTAAGAGAAATCCCAAGTAAACAGCCTAACATCACATCTAAAGGAATTATAGAAAGAAGAACAAAAGCAACACAAAGTCAACAGAAGAAAGGAAATGATAAAAATGAGAACAGAATTGAATGAAATAGAAAACAAAAATATTTTACAAATTAAAACAAAGTGCAGGTTCGGTGAAAAGATTAATAAAATTGACAAACCCCTGGCTA
Organism: Antrozous pallidus; assembly: GCA_027563665.1. Lineage (NCBI taxonomy): Eukaryota > Metazoa > Chordata > Mammalia > Chiroptera > Vespertilionidae > Antrozous > Antrozous pallidus. The sequence goes on from CM050509.1 coordinate 115,468,076, forward strand.
GATTCACTAAGGAAAGAAAGGAAAAGACTCATTTAAATAAAATCAGAAACAGAAGCAGTCACCACAGATAATATCATAGATACACAAAGGATCATATTAGAATATTATGAGATTACACGCCTTCAAATTAAATAACCTAAAAGAAATGGATAAGTTCCTAGAATTATATAATTTTCCTACTCTAAATCATAAACAATTGGAAAATCAAAATAGACATCAATAGTGAGGAAACTGAAACAAGTATCAAAAACCTCCCCCCCCCAAAAAAAATAGTCCAAGACTAGATGGTTTCACCAGTGAATTCTACCAAATATTTAAAAAAGATTTAAAACCTATCCTTTTCAAACACTCCCACAAATTGAAGAAGAGGCAATACCTCCTAACCTAACACATTCTACAATAACCCTGGTACTAAAACCTCCCAAAGATAACCCAAAGAAATAAAACTACAGACCAATATATCTAATAAATACATATATAAAATCCTAAACAAAATAGTAGCAAATTGAATAACAACAGAACATCAAAAATAAATACATCACAATCAAGTGCAGTTCATTCTAGGTGCACAAGGATGGTTCAACATATGCAAATAAATCAATGTAATATACCACATTAACAAAAGAAAGGATAAAAATCATATGATCTTAGCAATAGCTGCAGAAAAACATTTAATAAGATATAACATCCATTTATGATTAAAACACTCAATAAAATAGGAATAGAAGGAAAGTATCTCAACATAATAAACGCCAACTATGACAATCAGCTAATTCCATATTTAATGGTGAAAAATGGAAAGCTTTTCCTCTAAGATCAGGACAAGATAAGGACATCCACTCTCACCACTCTTGTTCAGCATAGTGCTAGAAGTACTGCGCAAAGCAATCAGACAAGAGAAATAAAAGGAATCCAAATAGGGAAGTAATAAGAAAAATAATCCCTTTTTTTTGGATGACTATTCTGTATATAGAAAACCATAAAGACTCCACCAAAAATTATTAGAAATAACAAATAAAGTTGCAGGATACAAAAGTCAATGTGCAAAAATCCATTCCTTTCCCATAGATTAACAACAAAACTACAGAAAAATAAATGAAGAAAACCAAACAAACAATTTTTTTGCAATTGCAATGAAAACAATAAAATACCTAGGAATAGACATACCAAAGAATGTGACAGACATATATTATTTTTTAAATATTTTAAGCTTTATTGTTCAGTTTATTAATTACATTGTTCCCCTTTTTCCCCCTATAGCTCCCCTCTACCCGGTACCCATCCCACCCTCTTCCCTCACCTCCCCCCCACTGTCCTCTCCCATAGGTGCATGGTTTTTGTCCAGTCTCTTGATGTACCTCCCACACCCCTTTTCTCCCCAAGAATTGTCAGTCCATTCCCTCTCTATGCCCATGATTCTGTTATATTCACCAGTTTATCCTGTTCATCAGATTTTTAATTCACTTGATTTTTAGATTCATTTGTTAATAGATGTGTATTTGTTGTTCATAATTTATATTTTTACCTTCTTCTTCTTGCTCTTCTTATAGAGTATCTTTCAGCAATACATATAATATTGGTTTGGCTGTGATGAATTCCTTTAGCTTTTTTTTTTTATCTGCAAAACACTTTATCTGACCTTCAATTCTGAATGATAGCTTTGCTGGATAGAGTAATCTTGGTGGCAGATTCTTGCTATTCATCACTTTGAATATTTCTTGCCACTCCCATCTGGCCTTCATAGTTTTTGTTGAGAAATCCACTGACAATCGTATGGGTGCTCCCCTATAGGTAGCTAACTGTTTTTCTCTTGCTGCTTTTAATATTCTCTCTTTGTCTTTTGCTCTTGGCATTTTAATTATATGTGTCTTGGTGTGGTACTCTTTGGATTCCTATAGTTTGGGGTTCTGTGTGCTTCTTGGACTCCTAAGTCAATTTCTTTCACCAGGTGGGGGAAGTTTCCAGTCACTGTTTCTTCAAATAGATTTTCATTATATTGCTCTCTCTCTTTTTCTGGCACCCCTATAATTTGGATGTTGGTATGTTTGAGGTTGTCCCAGAGGCCCCTTACACTATCTTCAATTTTTTGGATTCTTTCAGTTTCTTGCTTTTCCAGCTGAGTGGATTTTGCCTCTTTGTATTTCAAATCTTTGACTTGGTTCTTGTAGTCCTCTAGACTGCTTTTAGGTCTTAGTATAATATTTTTAATTTCAGTCAGTGTATGCTTAATTGCTAGTTGGTCCTTTTTCATGTCCTTGAGTGTCTCATTCATATCCTCAAGGGTTTCATTCATATCCTCATAGGTCTTGTTCACTTGCTCGTAGGTCTCATCCATTTCCTCATAGGTCTTGTTCATTTCCTTGTAGGTCTCATTAAGTTCATCGACCTTTTCTAGGAGCCTCTGAAAAACCTTATAACTGTGGTTTTGAACTCTATGTCCAGTCTTTTTTCCCCTCCATTTCTTTCACATCTGATTTCTTTCCATGTCTCTGCATTGAGGCTGCTTTTCTGAGTTGGTCGATTAGCTTTGTGCGGTAGATGTCCTCCAAGGGACAGTGGCTCAGCCTCCCCTGTTACCTGAGGTGGATACTCTTTCTGCAGCCCTTTATGGGTTGCACAGTCTTGTTGAAGTTAAGCCTAGATTATTGTTGTTAGCACTAGAAGGGTTTGACCTCCAGGCCAATTGGCTGTGAGGATCAGCTGTGCTCAGGGTAGGTGGGCAGAGTCTCTGAGCTTAGCAGGAAGCCTTGATTTCCATCAGCTCTTCCCTATGTGGCACCTGGGTCTCTGTACCGGGTGGTAATGGCTGCAAGCACCTCTGAGAGAAAGCTGCCGCCGAGCTCTACCCGCTGCCAGACAATTCAGCCTCTCCCCAAATGAGTCTGCACACCCAAAGTTTCACCCAAGGTTATAAAACAATGCAGTCCAGTGGCTTCTCGAACGAGGGAGCAAGTCACGAGTCCTCTCTGGGTGCTTTCGCACTTCTGCTGTTTCCAAGTTTTTTGGCTCTCTCCACAAGCTCCCAAACCTCTGCAGTGCCCGAGTTTCAGCGTGCTTCCTTTCTGTCCAGTATCACCCTATATGAGTGTGGGTTCCTTGGACCTCGCCTGGAACGGGGGAATCAGTGCAGTGGGACGCCTTTGGACAGACACATATTCTTAAAATTAGAAAGCATTATTAAAAGATTTTGAGATAGACACAACAAAATAGAAAAATATACCATGTTCATGGATTGGAAGAACCAACATAGTTAAAATGTCCATATTACCCAAATTAATGGATAGTTTCAATGCAATATCCATTAAAATCCAAGTCATTTTTTTAAAGAGATAGAACAAGAAATCATCAGATTTGTATGGAATCACCAAAGACAACAAATAGCCAAGGCAATACTGAGAAAAAAATAACAAAGCTGGAGGTATATCACACTACCTGACTTTAAATTATACTACCGAGCTAAGATAATCCAATAGCATAGTCCTGCAAGATAAACTGACATGCATATAAATCGAACAGAATAGAGAACCCAGCTATGATATTACATGTACTAGTACCCTGGTCGGCAAACTGTGGCTCGCAAGCCACATGTGGCTCTTTGTCCTCCTGAGTGTGGCTCTTCCACAAAATATCACGGCTTGGGCAAGTCTATTTTGAAGAAGTGGTATTAGAAGAAGTTTAAGTTTAAAAAATTTGGCTCTCAAAAGAAATTTCAATCATTGTACTGTTGATATTTGGCTCTGTTGACTAATGAGTTTGCCGACCACTGTACTAGTACATGGATAGATAATTTTCAAAAAGAAGCCAGAAACACACACTGGAGTAAAGATCGTTTCTTTAATAAATGGTGCTAGGAAAACTGGAATGCTCCATGCGATAGAATGAAACTGGATTGCAGATTTTCACATGTAAAAAAACTAATTCAAAATGGATCAAAGACTTAAACATAAAGCCTAAACTAATAAGTTACAAAGAAGAAAATATAGGTACCAAACTCATGAACCTTAGCTTTAGAGAACATTTTATGAACTTGACGCCAATGGCAAGGGAAGTAAAGGCAAAAATAAATGAATCAGATGGCATAAAAGTAAAAAGCTTCTGCATAGCAAAACAAACTGACAACAAAACAAAAGACAGCCAATCAGGTAGGAAATGATATTTGCCAATGGTAGCTCCAATAAAGGTTTAATTTCCAAAATATATAAAGAACTGATAAAATTCAATACCAAACAAACAACCCAATCAAAAAGTGAGCAGAGGACCTGCAAATACACCTCCCCCCAAAAGACATACAAACAGCTAATAGATACATGAACAGATGTTAACCTTCACTGGCAAATAGGAAAATGCAAATCAAAACTACAATGAGATACCACCTCACACTTATTAAAGTGGCCATTATCAACAAGATAAGCAATAACAAGTGTTAGAGAGGTTGTAGAAAAAAGGAAAACCCCATTCACTACTGGTGAGAATGTATACTGGTATAATCACTATGGAAAACAGTCTGGGGATTCCTCAGAAAATTAAGAATATGGTCCAGCAATTCATCTCCTGGATATATACAAGAAAAACTCAAAATCATGTATTCACAAAGATATATGCACCCCTGTGTTCATTACACCATTATTTATGGTGGCCAAGACAAGGAAACAACCAAAGTGTCCTGTGATGGAGACCTAGATAAAGAAGATGTGGTACATATACACAATGAACTTCTCCTCAGCCATAAGAAAGGATGAAACAGCGCCATTTGCAACAACATGGATGGACCTTGAGAACATTATTCTAAGTGAAGTAAGTCAGCCAGAAAAAGCTAAGAACCATATGATTTCACTCATATGTGGGACATAAAACTGAAACTCATGATCACAAATAGCCATGTGATGGTTGTTCAAGTGAAGGAAGTTAGGGGATAATGAGGTCTTAATATATGGTGACAGGAAAAGATTTGACTTTGGGTAGTGAACATATGGTGCAGTATATAGATCTTGTAACATAGAAACCCACACCTGAAACCTATATGATCATCTTGAACAAAGGCACTTCAATAAATTTAAATAAAACCCAAAAGAAATGGGTTCTAGTAGCTTTATATTATGTAATATCCTACGTTATATTTTCTTTTTTTATTAATATATTTTTATTGACTTCAGAGAGGAAGGGAGAGGGAGAGAGATACACAAAAACATCAGTGATGAGAGAGAATCATTGATCAGCTGCCTCCTGCGTGCTCCCTACTGGGGATTAAGCCTACAACTCAGGTATGTGCCCTTGACTGGAATTAAACCCGAGACCCTTCTGTCCATAGGCCAATGCTCTATCCACTGAACCAAACCAGCTAGGACTCTTACTTTATATTTTCAACCTAGGGTATACAATGTTTATATTCTGCTTCTGTTTCAGTCTTATATTATGGAATTATAAATCAAAAAGTTTTTTTCAATAAAAATTAACCACATCATAAAGATTATTGTTATAAATAAATGATATTTTATCAGGGGATATTAGATAATTAATATTAGATAATATTAATCTACTCAGGTTGCCATAGTAGGTTAAACAAGAGAAATTTATTTGCTCATAGTTCTGGAGACAAAACATCCAAGAACAAAATATAGTTTCTAGTGAAATCCTTCTTCCAGGTTTGCAGATAGCCACTTTCTGCTATGTCCTTACATAACCTTTTCTCTGTGCTCCCACAAAAAAAGGGGGGTGAGAGAGATTTCTGGGGCCTCTTCCTCTTTTTACAAATGTGCCAGTCTTACTGGCTTAGCAATCAACCTTTATGACATCATTAGAGTAATTACATCCCGAATGGTCCTATTTCCAAATGGACACACCAAAGGTTAGGACATCAACATTCGAACTTTGGGAAAACAAAATCCAGTCCATAATATGCACAAAGGACAAGAAACATTATGCATATTATTTCACATTTAGCAATAAAAATGTATTGGAAAATATAACAGCATGTACATATTTTTATAATACAACACACATGTCACTGTGTCTCCCTAAAAAGTAATATGTTGAAACAACCCTCAGTACTTCAGAATATGACTATTCAGAGCTAAGGCCTTTCAGATGGTGATTAAGGTAAAGTAAGGCCATTAGTGTGGTCCCTAATCCAAACTGACTAGTGCTAATAAGATGAAATTTGAATACACAGAGAGACATCAAAATATGTACACACAGAGGCAAGGCCATGTGAGGACAAGAGAAAAGGTGGCCATCTGCAAGCCAAGCAGAGAGGTCTCAAAAGAAACCAATCTGCCCGTACCTTGATCTTGTATTTCCAACCTCTGAGTGTGAAAAAAAAAAAAAAACTCTGCATTGTTTAGACCAGCCAGACTGAGGTATTTTGTTTTGGTAGCCCTAGAAAAGTAATATAGGTATAATGGGATAAATGTCTTAAGAATTAAAGTCATTTTTAAGAGATCATAGTTTAATATTATAAATAAAGTTCAATGTATACGTTCATGTTACCCATCCTAATTTTCTCCAACTTGACTCTCATTGGTTATATAGTCCCTCCTGGGATGTAATGCTTTACTTTTTCTTCCTTTACCCTTTAGTTTTATATTTCACATTTTTTTCTTTCTTATTAGATTGCCTGAGACTCAATTTCAAAGTTTTATTCCTTTTACTAGAGGAGCTCAAAAAGTAAAGCTCTGTGAAAGAAAATGTTAATAAATATTGAATGACCACTGAACCCATTCAGTGCTGTCAATGACCATGGGTGTTAAGAGATGCCAAAAGAATGAGATGTGGCTCTTCCCCTCATATGCTCACATGCTTACAAAATAGTGAGGTATATAGAATCATGAATTAGTCAGTGGTGTGCTATTTTCCTTAAATGATAGGATATTTTCCATTATCCCACCCAGGTTGAGTATAGAGGAATAGAAAATGCAGATTTGAATCTTCATATACCTTAGTTTCTTCTCACCTGATCAGTCTCTTTATGATAATTCTGTTCTTTGGGATAAACAATCTAAATTTCAGACCTCCTCTATCCACTGCCAGATAGCATCTGGGAAGAGGTAGATTTATTGCCAAGTAAACAAAGTTTTAACTTCATGTTTCCTCACTTTCATGGGTCACTTCTAAAGCCATGTATCTAATTTTTGTATTTTTAATTTGATATTATTTTATGAAGGAGTAACCTCCAAATCCTAGAAGGCTTACATGAAATAGGTAGAGAGACTCTTTCTTGTATCTGCACATAGAGGTCTCTGACTGTTTTTTCTGGATGCTCAGTCTCTTTGGCAATGTCCCCTCTTTACATGAAGCCCAGTTGCCATGTGGGTATCTGCTGCTGAGGCCTGACTTGGGGATCCTGTATCTCCCTTCTTAGCTCCAAAAGGTCCCTTCTAACTGACTTAACCACTCTCCAGTTGTCATACGCATGTCATTCATATTGTGGCTTTAGAGCCAGCAATTGTTCTGCCTCTTTATTTGCAAACCCAGCAGTTCCTATAATAGGCTGCCAAGGTCTTCTTTCAGTCACCTTCAATGACTTACATACTTCTAGATCTCTTTCAAGTGACAAGAAACTCAAGCTAGTTTTGGCTATTACCATGATAGTGAGAATCTAAAAAAGAAAAACTATTTTGTTCAGTACCATTTCTAATTTTAAGACCATAGTATTGCCAGGAACTAAAAAAGTGTGATCTAGAAATTTAAAAAACTGAACACAAATCTTTCATTTGCTTTTCTGCTATAATTGTCCTCTTCTTATCTCCATCCCCATTCCTGCTAAAGTAAATAAATATCTCTGGACAACTATGGGGTAGATTCCATACACAAATATGCCAAATATAAAAACATCCTATATAATAAAAGAGAAACATGCAAATTTGACTGTACCTTTGCTCCTGATTGGCATGAGTGCTGGCCGCGGGGGTGGAGATGAAACAATGGTGATGGCGGCGAGCGCCCAGCCCCTGGTGCTGTGAGTGGAAGTGGCAGCAAGCACCCAGCCCCTGGGGCCAGGTGGTCGCAGGCAGCCTGGGCTGAGCTGAGCAGGGCGATGGCTGGGTGCCCAAGGCATAAAGCTTTAGGCCTTGGGCAAGCTGGGGGTGAGCCATCAGTTGGACAACCCCTGAGGGCTACCAGTATGTGAGAGGGGGCAGGTTGGGTTGAGGGACCACCCATCCCCAGTGCATGAATTTCGTGCACTGGGCCCCTAGTAGTAATATATCTGAAAATATATTAACCCCAATGCATAAAAATTGCAAGTAAAATATTATTTTAGTGATATAGGAGGATGAAAGAGGGAGTAATAACACTACCTATGAATGTGGGGAGTTCCAGTGAATATTGGTACTGCAAATGTAGGCAAAAGAAGTGCTAGAAACTCACCATCACTCCCCTTATAATTTTAATGAGCATTGATTTTTTCTATTTCTTGGATACTTGCCATTTAATCTTTACAGAGAAACACAGACATTATGATGACAAATATTTTTCTTATATTTTCTATTAACAATTTATGGAAGATTTCATCTGTCCGTTAACTTAATATTAAAAGATTTTAACTATGCAGACTAAAAGTTCACAGTACCCATAACTTGAGATTATACTAACAGTAATCAGAAGAATAAATTATTGTTTACACCAATAATTTTTTTGTACAACAGCTTTTATAGTTGACTTAAATGAGGATTCTCAAAATGAGGTCATGGACCACAAGTACCAGTATCACTTGAATCTTGTTATAAATGCAAATTAGCATTGTAACTCTGTTGGTAAGGGCCAGCAACATGTTTACCATGCCATCCCAATGATTTGGATGCACACTACGTTTGAAAATTACTGCATTAAATTATAAATTCAATAAGTAATCAAATTATCATTTGCTATCATTTTTCCAAGGTATATATTACAGGGTTCTATATATTATGGAAACTTAGTCAATATTTTCTTTAAAAAAAAAACAAATAATATCAAAATCTATCTATCTAACTACTTACCCATCTACTTATTTATCTATCTATCCAAGCCATAATTACATTTTTGTTTATTTTCTAATCTTCATCCGAGGATATTTTTTCCATTGATTTTTAGAGAGAGTGGAAGGGAGGAGAAGAGGAGGAGAGGGAGGGAGAGATGAAGGGAGTAATGAAGAAAGAGGGAGGAAGAGGGAAAGGAGAGAGAGAGAGAGAGAGAGAGAGAGAGAGAGAGAGAGAGAGAGAGAGAGACACCTAGGTGAGAGAGACACAGCAATCAGTTGCCTCCGGCACTACAGCCAACCACCTCGGATGAAACCTCTGGTATGTGCCCTTGACTGAGAATCAAACCCACGACCCTTCGGTAGGAAGACCGATGCTCTAACCACTGAGAAAAACATATCAGGGCATACTTACATTTTTAAATTAGCACATATCTGCTCTTACCTGAGAAAGTCAAGAAGTGAAGAATGTTGCAAATAAAGTTGAATGAGCTTTTCAATATAATCCACAGGTAAAGACTGACTAGGATTAACCCCATCAGGCATTATTCCACTCAAGTGGCGAATCACATCATAAATGGTTTTAGTATATCTTAAAAAGGTATTTGCTTTGGCATGTTTTTGATCTAATGAGATTGATCCAAAGGCTTGCATCTTACTCACATCCCTATTGGAAAAAAATGATAAAAATGTATTTAAATATCAAAACGTTATGTTATGGAAAAATATGTCCAATGACTATATAAAATTTTATTCCAAATCAAATAAAAAAGAAATGACAAAACTCATTTATTTAGATACCACTATTAGTAAAAATTGGATTTTTTAATAACCCTAAAGCTTTCAAGGATCTTTTTAAAAACATAAATTATTATCTAATGTTGCAATTGTCAAGTCTAAAAGATTAGATTGTGATTAGAAAATATAGGTGCCTTGGCTAAATAGTATAAGCATTCAATCCTGGACTCATCATCTACTAGTCATGTAATTCACTGAACTCAATTTTGTATGCTATAAATTAAAGATAATAAAGCCTATAATGGTTTCTGAGATACATTTCAAATATTCATCACACATGTCTACACAAAAACCGATTTACATACATTTTCTCAATATTTGTCTTTTAATGCGTAGAAAAGCACATCATGCACACTGGCTCACGAGTTATGAATTCTCATTTTTAAGATAAAGTCCAGAGATCTACTGTTCCCATGAACTTCTCTGTTCTTTAAATAGGACAATGCAATCTCTATTTCCTGATACCTCCTGCACCAAGATGTAATATATGCTAATTTTCAATTGGATTAAAAAATTCCAACCAGTTTGCTGATTACAGTTTATCAAATATCTAATACTATACTATACCATTTGTTTGATAGTAATGAGTCGCAAATGTATCATTACCTTAGACTGACAAATATAATGTACTCAAGGGGCCATTTTGAAAGGCAGTTCATCAGTTTGCTAGGTTGTAGATTTATATCACATACTAGAGGTCTCGTGCATGAATCCGTGCACCAGTTGGGTCCCTCAGCCTGGCCTGCGGGATTGGGCCAAAATCGGCTCTCCAACATCCCCCAAAGGGTCCCAGATTGTGAGAGGGCACAGGCCAGGTTGAGGGACTCAACCAGTGCATGATCGGGGCTGAGGAGGGACCGTGGGAGGGGTCCAGAGCGTGTCCAGCCCATCTCGCTCAGTCCCAATCGACCCTACCACAGCAGCAAGCTAACCTACCAGTTGGAGCATCTTCCCCCTGGTGGTCAAGTGCATGACATAGCGACAGGTCGACTGGTTGACTATCTGCCCCCTGGTGGTCAGTGCATGTCATAGTGAGCGAATGAGCAGTCTTAACATATCATTAGTATATTACTCTTTGATTGGCTGAATGGAAGACTGCACAACTGGATGACTGGACACTTAGCATATTAGGCTTTTATTATATAGGATTATAGAACAAACAACATTGATTTAGGTTAGGGTTTGACTACCATTACTCAGACCCTGGCTCTGCCACTTACTCTGTGACTTTATGGAAGTTACCAGACCTTTATTTCATCAGCTTCATTATAAATAATGCATGTAAAAGAGCCAGCATATCCTGAAGTTATCAATAAAGAAAACAAATATTTCATGGGGAAAATTAATACCAGCATAGGCCCTAAAATGTTTCTACCAAAAATTGTGAAAATACAAATGGTCTACAGAATTAAAATACAATCATACAACAATTAAATAAGAAAGAGACAAAGCAACAAGGTGAATCCAAATGTAAAGATAGAGTAAACAATATAAAAAGACACAAAATAAACAGTAAATAATATTAACAATGTAAATAAACAGGCCCAGATATTATATTTGTAAGAAAAAGATTTTAAACCAACTGTATGTATCATTTTTAAGATTGAGAATTTTATTACTGAACTATAAATTATACAAAAATTGATCAAACAGAAAATTTAGAAATGAACAAATCCCATAAGTAAAATTAATAGAGCAATGAGTGAGCTTAACAGTAGACTAAATCAAATGAAAAAAGAATTAATGCATTGGATATAAGCCATAGGAAAGTATCAATACTGCAATATAAAGGGGGGAAAAGATGAAAAATACAAAAGAGGGAATAAAGAAGGAGAGGAACCCAAAAGAATGAGATGGCCACATAATTTGAAAGGATATTGCTGAAAACTTTACAAAATTGATAATTTAAAAACTGAAAACACAAATGAAAAAAAAAACATACTATGAACTCCAATAATAATACCTACAAAGAAAACTTTTCTAGTCATATCACAGCGAAACTGCTAAAAACCAAACATAAAGATAAAAATTTCGCTCTAACTGGTTTGGTTCAGTAGATAGAGCATCGGCCTGCGGACTCAAGAGTCCCAGGTTTGATTCCAGTTAAGGGTATGTACCTTGGTTGCAGGCACATGCCCAGTAGGGGTGAGCAGGAGGCAGCTGATTGATGTTTCCCTCTCATCAAAGTTTCTAACTCTCTCTCCCTCTCCCATCCTCTCTAAAAAAAATCAACAAAATATATTAAAAAAAGATAAAAATTTCAAAGTGCTCCAAACATAATACTTGCAGAACAGAAGACAAAAGAAAATATTATACCTTAAATCTGAAAAAAATAACTGCCAATCTAGGATTCAACACAAATCAAAACTATGCAATTAAAATAAAGGTGAAAAATATATTTATTTTTAGAAACAAATATAGAAATTTGTTACTAAATGACCGTAATTAAAAGATATAAAGAAAATTATTTGAAAAGAAAAATTGTGTTATATTGATGATCAAAAATACAAAAATAATGAAGGACAATAAAATTTGTAGATGTTATTCACTAATTAGAACTAATAATGTCTGGGGTATACAATATACAACAGCAATAGCATATGACAGAAAAAAAAGATGAGTTAAATGTCATATATCCCTGCCACATCAAAAAATAAAATTAAATTGTTAATTAGTACAAGACTTTAATAAGTTCAGAATGTATGCTGTATTGTCCGAGGTAATCATTAAAATAATTTTAAAAGTATATTTAATTTTAAGCTAGTAGAAGATGTATCATGAAACAAGAACATTTAATGAACCCAAAAGAAGGCAAAATAGGAGAGAAAAGGAACACAGAATAGACAGAAATAGAGCTTTACAATATTGTAGATTTAAATTCAAATTATAGTAATTGTGTTACTTTTATATGAACCATAAACTCAAAGACAACAACTGAGGGAAAATTATGAAACCAGCTAAAGATAGGGTATAAAAAGACATAAAAAACATAGGACTCAGAAAGATTTCTATAGAAGATACTAAAAAAACAGCTATGTAAATACTAACCAGAAGTGATGTACCTGTCCTATCTAATAAAAGAGTAATATGTAAATTCACTGCACCTCTGCTACACCTACCAGCCATGCTCACCAGCCAATCAAGATGGCTGTGGGCCACAGAGAGAAGAAGGGATGCTAAATCCCAGATACCAGGGCCTCTGCTTGGGTCGCCAGGGGACTTGGCCAGCCTGCAAACCACCACAAGCAACGATGGAAGAAGCCAAGTTTTCTGCCTGCCCTTGCCAGCCTAGGCATCCACTTAATGCTACCAAGTTTCAATTATACAAGATAATGATGGCAGCCACAGAGCTGGAGAGAGCAGAAGGCTTGAGTTGCACTCAGAGATGGAGGAATCTAAGCTTTCCAATTGCCCTGGCCAGCCCAGGGCTCCACTTAAGGCTAAAAAGTTTCAATTATAGAAGGTAAATAAATGGCTGCCACCATGGAGCGAGCAGAGGCTTGGCTCCGCTCGAGGCTACAAAGTTTCAATTGTAGAAGAAAAACAAATCCCAGATACCAGGGCCTCTGCTTGGGTCGCCAGGAGACTTGGACAGCCTGCAAACCACAGGTCCCTCACCCAGGTCACCCCAAGCCCCTAGGTAACCTCCACCTTGATGTGGGCAACTCTTCAGGGCAAACCAGCTGGCTCCCATCCATGTACCAAGCCTCCATCCTATCCAATAAAATAATAATATGTAGATTGAACATCACTCCAACACACAAGATGGCTGCCCCCATGTGGTCCAAGATCCTGCTCCCATGTGGACACAAGATGGCCACCACAAGATGGCCAGCAGGGGAGGGCAGTTGGGAAGGTCTAGGCCTACAAGGCATGGCAGTTGTGGGTGATCAGGCAAGCAGGGGAGGGCAGTAGGGAGGGACCAGGCCTTCAAGGGAGGGCAGTTGGGGGGCGATCAAGCCTTCAGAAAGGGCAGTTAGAGGTGACCAGGCTGGCAGAGGAAGGAAGTTGGGGGTGACTGCGCCTGCAGGGGAGGGCAATTAGGGGCAAACAGGCTGGCAGGGGAGCAATTAGGCATCAATCAGGCTGGCAGTGGAGTGGTTAGAGGATGATAAGGCTGGCAGGCAGAACAGTTAGGGGCAATCAGGAAGGTAGGCAGGTGAGCAGTTGGGAACGAGCAGTCCTGGACTATGAGAGGGATGTTCGACTGCCCATTTAGGCCCGATCCTATTAGGATCGGGCCTAAACATGCAGTCAGACATCCCTCAAGGTCTCCCAGATTGGAGAAAGTGCAGGCTGGGTTGAGGGACACTCTTCCCCTCGTGCACAAATTTTGTGCACTTGGTCTCTAGTGTTAATATAAATAGCTTAGAATTTAAGGGACAAAGCATCACTAAGTATAAAGAAAAGACATTCCATAAGTATAAGTTTCCATCCACGACAAAAGTGTTAAATTGTACATTTGAATGCAGTTGGTAAAACTCAAAACATCTTAAGGAATATTGACTGAACTTTTTAAAAAGTAGCCAAATATTCAAATGTAAGTAGAGATTTTGCAAAATTTATCTTAGTAGTTAATAATTTAAAAATGGGAGGAACCAAGATGGCAGCATAGGTAAACACCTATTTTGCTGCCCCACACAACAATTCCAAAACTACAACTTAACAACAGAACAAACATCATCCAGAATCACCAGAAAGCTGGCTGACTGAAAATTCCACAAATAAAAGTAAAGATAGGACACTGTGACTCAGAGGAGCGGTAGAGTGCAGCCTTGAAGATACTTGGGGAGCCAGAAGTTCTGAGCCATGCATGCATGAGAGGAAAAGGGTGGGCGGCTGCAAACAGAGCTGGTTTTCTCCAATGGGGAGGGCAAAGGCTTCCCACTGCACTGATTCCCCAGTTCTAGGCGAGGTCCGAGGTCCGAGGTCCAGGGAAGGCATGCTAAAACCCGGGCGCAGCAGAGGTCTGCGAATTTGAGGAGAGTGCGCATAAACTTGGAACAGCAGTTTGCACATAAACTTGGGGACAGAAGTGTGCGACCACACAGAGAGGACTCATGGCTTGCTGCCTCATTCGGGAGACCACAGGATTGCTTTGTTTTACAACCCTGGGTGAGATTTTGGGTGTGCAGATTCATTTGGGGAGAGGCAGAGTTGGCTGGCAGCGGGTGGAGACCAGTGGCGGCGGCTTTCTCTCAGAGGCGCATACAGCCGTTACCACCCAGGACAGAGACCCACGTGCTGCATAGAGAGGGGCTGACACTGCCTGCTCTGCCCGGAGACTCCACCCATCCAACCTGAACAGAGCTTACTCTCATAGCCAATTGGCCTGGAGGTCAGATCCTCCTAGTCTAACAATAATAATCTGGGTTTAACTTCAACAATACTGTACAACCCATAAAGGATTGCAGTAAGAGTATCCACCTCAGGTAACTGCGGAGGCTGAGCCACTGTCCCTTAGAGGACATTTACCTCACAAAGCTAATCGACCAAATCAGGAAAGCAGCCACAATGCAGAGAAATGGAAAGAAATCAGGTGTGAAAGAAATGGAGGAAAAAAGACGACTAGACATAGAGTTCAAAACCACAGTAATAAGGTTTTTTCAAGAGGCTCCTAGAAAAGGCCAATGAACTTAATGAGAACTACAAGGAAATGAACAAGACCTATGAGGAAATGAATGAGACCCACGAGGATATGAAAAAGGACCAACTAGAAATTAAGCATACACTAACTGAAATAAAAAAATATTACACAAAGACCTAAAAGCAGTCCAGAGGACCACAAGAACCAAGTCAAAGATTTGAAATACAAAGAAGCAAAATCCACTCAGCCAGAAAAGCAAGAAGCAAAAAGAATCCAAAAAATTGAAGATAGTGTAAAGGGCCTCTGGGACAACCTCAAGCATACCAACATCCGAATTATAGGGGTGCCAGAAAAAGAGAGAGAAAAGAGCAAGATAATGAAAACCTACTTGAAGAAATAGTGACTGAAAACTTCCCCCATCTGGTGAAAGAAATTGACTTAAAAGCCCAAGAAGTACACAGAACCCCAAAATATAGGAATCTAAAGAGGACCACACCAAGACACATCATAATTAAAATGCCAAAAGCAAAAGACAAAGAGAGAATATTAAAAGCAGCAAGAGAAAAACACTTAATTACCTACAAGGGAGCACCCATACAATTGTCAGCTGATTTCTCAACAGAAACTATGCAGGCCAGATGAGAGTGGCAAGAAATATTCAAGTGATGAATAGCAAGAATCTACAACCAAGATCACTCTATCCAGCAAAGCTATCATTCAGAATTGAAGGTCAGATAAAGTGCTTCGCAGATAAGAAAAAGCTAAAGGAATTCATCACCGCCAAACCAATATTATATGAATTGCTGAAAGATATTCTATAAGAAGAGGAAGAAGAAAAAGGTAGAAATATAAATTATGAAAAACAAATACACATTTATCAACAAATGAATCTAAAAATCAAGTGAATTAATAATCTGATGAACAAGATAAACTGGTGAATATAACAGAATCATGGACATAGATAGGGAATGGAGTGACAATTCTTGGGGAGAAAAGAGGTATGAAAGTGCAGTTAGAGACTGGTTAAAAATCATGCAACTAATGGAGAGGACAGTGGGGGGGAGGTGAGTGGAGGGTGGGATGGGTACTGGGTGGAAGGGAGCTATAGGGCGAAATAAGGGGGGAACAATGTAATTAATAAACTGAAGAATAAAGATTTAAAAAAATTATTTAAAAATGACCCTGGACATTTTAGCTCAGTGGTTAGAGCATCTGCCAGTGCGCCAAAGGGTCATGGGCTAAATTGCTGGTCAAAGGCACATACCTGGGTTATAGTTCACTCCCTGCCCTGGCCAAGGTGTATGCAGGAGGCAATCAGTTAAAGTGTCTCTCAAATTGATGTGTGTCTCTCTCTCCCTGCTTCTCTCCTTAACTTCCTTCCATTCTGAAAAGCAATGGAAAAACATCCCCAGGTGAGGATAAAAATAAAATTAATAAGCATATATATTATTAAGCATATAATAAGCAATCTTAGTATAAATGTACATACATAGAAAACAGATTTCAATAATACAAAAATACAATATTTACAAGTTGATTTTTTTAAAAAAACCTAATAAATGATGGCCAATAAACAAAATCTAAAAAAATTTCAAAGAGGATGGTCTCTGAACTAAATAAAATCAAGCTGAACATAAACACGAAAATTACCTTCTGCAAGCTTCTAAGTGACCTTTGTAAAATAAAACATATTGGAAATTAGAAAAAATGAGTGGGTTGAAAATAATATATTACTTATAATACTCTACAATTTAGATAAAGCAAATTTTAGAAGAAAATTATAGTTTAAATTAAATATTTTCATTTTGAAAACTCATGACTACTAGATATAAAAATAAACTTAATAAACTGGTAACAACTTTCTATAAAAAGCATACAATGAACCTCAAACATAAAGGTAAATGTTGAAAGGTTTTCTCCCTGTGATTGAAATTAAGAGGAAAATGTCTACTATTTAGTATTTAACTGGAGAACCTAGCCAATGTAACGAGGCAAGAAAAATAAATCGAAGGTATTAGGACTGAAAAGGGAAAAAGTGATTATTTACAAATGATTTGTTTTTAGAAAATACAAAAATATATACAAATAAATCAGAATTAATAAATTGCATTAGCATGGTAGTTGGATAAATGTCAGCATAGCATATGATAATATTATTTATATATAGATATAGAAAAACAGAAAGTAATTTTTTAAAAAAATGCCATTTGCCATAACTTCAAAACATGTTGAATACCCAGGGACAAGCCTACCAAAAATATGTGCAAGATCTTAGCTGAAAACTATAAAGCATCAGTAAGATAAATTTTGAATAATTTAAATATCGGAACATTTAAGCATTTTTTTGCGATCAAGGAAATATTGTAAAGGTATCATTTCTTTCTAAATTTATGATAGACAAAGTTCAGTCAAAATAAAAATAACATCCATGTGCTATTTTTAGTAGATATTTAAGTGATTCTAATTTATATATATGTATAGAAACCTAAGTGACCATTAGGGTGCTATGGCCACAACAACTGGCCAACCAGTTGCTGTGATGCACACTGAACACCAGGGGGCAGACGATCAATACAGGAGCTGCCTCCTGGTGATCAGTGTGCTTCCACTCAGCCAGAAGTCAAGCTCATGGCTGTTGAGCACAGCTGTGGAAGCAGGAGTCTTTCCTGACTCCATGGCAGCACTACCGAGAGGTGGCAGCAGGCACAGCGGGTCTGGATGAGTGCAAGTGGTGCAGCGCTCAACCCTGGTTCTGCCCGTTCCCTGGTCGCATGCCGCTTGACGCACTGCTACATCCCTCAGTGGATGTTCGACTGCTGGATTGCAAAATAGTGCAAGCCAGGCTGAGGGACACCCCCTGACATACAAGTGCACAAATTTCATGCACCAGGCTTCTAGTATTTATATAAAATGCAAATGGCATAAATCACTAATAAAATATTAGAAAATAACAAACTTTTGATTATTATATTACTAGATATCTAGAACTACATATACTAATGAAAGGGTAATATGCTAATTAGACTAGGTCGACGAGCCATCTTCCAGACATCTGACTTCCTTCTGGACAAAGCCATGGTGGGCCATTGCATGAATATTCTACAATTGATTCATTGTTCTGTTGTTAGACATTTAACTGTCTCCAATTTTTTTCTATTCTAAACAATATTAGTATAAGATTTTTAGTATATTTCTTTTGGTATATGTATTTCTGAAAGAAATATATGTAAGAGTAAAATTGCTGGATTATAAGATAGAAATATAATTGCCTTTGGGAGGTACTTCCAAACAGTTTTCCTGGGTGATTGTACTCCCACAAGTAGTTCATGAAACTTTAAATTGTTCTAGATATTTAATATTGTCAATCCATTTAATATTATCTCTTTTTTAAAATACTGTGTTACTCTTTTTTTTTTTTTAATTTTCACCCAAGGACATACTTACATTGATTTTTAGAGAGAGGAATGGAGAGGAAGAGAGAAAGATTGATATGAGAGTAAAATATTGATCCATTGTAAGCATCCCAGTCAGATATGTGCCCTGACTGGGAATAGAACCCACAACATTTTGGTGTACAGGACAATGCTCCAACCTTGTGAGCCACACCAGGTAGGGCCAATATTATCTCTTTTTGGTAGGTGTGATTTGAATTTGGGAATTTTATAAATATTGTATGCAAGTTTGTTATTGATTATATGCATTACAAATATATTCTCTATCATTTTAATATAGTCTAATTTTCACCTATTTAATTTAATAGTTATTAATTTTGTCTGCTCTTAATTCATTCCATGAGAGATGACGATGGACTGTTTTGTTTTTCCTAGAAGTTTTGTTGTTTTGTCTTTCATATTTGATATTTGGTCCCATTGAAATTTACTTTTGTGTATATTGTAGGATAAAGGTCAAGGTATATTTTATTGTTTCTTCTTTCTTAAAATACGGATATTCAATTGACTGAATACCTCTTGTGGAGTAGACCATCCTTTCTACTTTCTTTCCACTATACAGTGTCTCCTTTATCATAAGCCAACTACTGATATAATTAGGAATCTGTGTAGTATATTCATTTGATCAATTTGTATACTTTTGCATAAATAACAAATTACCTTGTTTTATCACTTTACTAGAAGCCTGGTGCACAAAATTCATGCAAGGAGAGGGATTCCTCAGCCCAATCTGTACCCTCTCCAATCTGGGACCCTTTGGAGAATGTCAGACTGCCAATTTAAGGTTTATCCCACAGATATCAGGTCTAAACCGGCAGTCAGACATCCCTCTCGCAATCCAGGACAACTGGCTCCTAACCACTTGCCTGCTGCCTATGTGATTGCCCTTAACCCCTCTGCCTGCTGGCCTGATTGCCTCTACCTTGCACCGCTGCTAGCCTGAATGCCCCTACCTTGCCCTCCTGCCAGCCTGATTGCCCCTACCTTGACCCCTGCCTGCCTGATAGCCCCTAACCTCTCTGCCTGCCTGCCTGATCACCTCTGCCTGCCTGCCTGATCACCCCTAATTGTCCTCCCCTGCTGGCCTGATCTTGCTCCCAACTGCCCTCCCCTGTACAGGTGCTGGTAAAGTCATACCTGCACAGGGGTTTTCTCTAGGTGCATATAAAGGGGTTGCACATGGTCTTGAACCTTTTTTTAAATGTGTGTTTTATTTCATGATTTAAAAAGTTAAGATGGAAAACCTTGAATACTGAAATTAACTAATTAAAATTAATGTCCAATGGTTTGTTAGAAGAAAAGACAACATGTATGTCCATTGGGAGTACAAGTTATGATGTAAAAATTTTTTGTTTTAACTATCTACTATGTACTTTGTATCAACTTAAAAACTGACAAGTTTTAACCATATTCTTTCTCACCTTTTTAAAGTATTAAGCTATTAAATGAGTTTTTTTTTCAATTTTGAGAGTGTCCATACTTTGGAGATTGAAAATATGCTCAAGTAAAAAGCTCAGTTTACTTATGTCCAGGTGAAGGAACTGTCTACCACTTACCACAATCAACAGCAAGTAGTAAAATAGTTAAGAAAAGAAACTATTTTGAAAATAAGAATTATCAAATGTTTCATTATTCTTACAGTAGTGTGCAGAAGTGAAAATAACTCAATGAACTCAACTCTAATCAGTTATTATAACACTTTCATTTTACCACTTTGTTTCAAACTACAGTTTTTATTTGTTACTTTCTCAGACATGGTTGACAGTATGACTAGGCAGCTTACTCAGAAATGGTGCCAATACTTAATGTTTATATTATTAAATTTATCAATGATCTTTCCAACAGCTTAAAATTGAAAAGAGAAGTTCATGTATATATATCTATTTAAGTGTCAAAGTTTCTTATATCAAGCTGGGGGAATTCCTGCTAGGAAGGAGAAGTATTATCAATAACATTTGGGTAAGTGCTCAGAAATGATGGGTTTTAAATTTACCTTCCACTGCTAAATAAAAGAGTTGGTGCATATGACTAATGAAATCAGAAATGCATAGCATTATTAACATAATTCTAATTTAATTTAATAAGATAACTAATATTTACTGAATATTTACTAGGTCCTAAGTTCTGTTCTAAAACAATTTAAAGGAATTACCTCTTTAAAAACATCTCAGCAACACTCTAAAGGAGGTATTACCATTATCTCCTTTTTACAAATGAAGAAATGGATGCACAGAGAAAATATTTTTCTTATTTTTATATGCTCTCATTATATGTGGTAGAACATTCCACTGATTAACTTATGGTAAGATTCCATATAATTATAAAAAATGAGAGCTTCTGGGATGAAATGTTCAAATCAGTGTAATGGAGATAACAATATTACCTACATCATAGGGTAAATAGTAAATTAATTATTACCCACAAAGCACATATAATAATTCCTGGACTTTTATTTCATAGTAAAAGTCCAAAATACATTAATCATTACTGTTAATAAAATATCATCATAAAATTATTTTTAAAGAAATAAGGTAAGAGAGATTTTGCAAAGCAAGTTCAGAAGGGCATGGATTATTAGATAGCAATAATGAAATCAATAACAGAAATGATGAGTCATTAAGTCAGAACTATAGTAAGATAAATGAAAGATTAAAACTGCAGAAAATTTTAAGAAAAGGCAACTTCTTGTTTAGGATAATATAAAATAAGCATATGTACTTACCTTCTCGCCTTCTCAAAATATACCTGAAATGTCAGAAAGATTGAAAAAGAGGAATAAACCTGCAACAACACTGAAATTGGGGAAAGAATCATTACTATACCAGAAACTAAGAATATCTGTAAGACAGACAATGGGTGGAATTGTATTGAAGAGTAAGTAAAAATTATGGATGGTATACCAGTAAACCACAGGGGGAAAGGAAGCCATTTTCCTAAAGAAACATAAGAGAGGCATCAAGTTTAGAGTCAGCTGCTTATACAGAGGGAGGGGGTGACCTATAGTATGGTAATGATAATTAATAGAAATACTATATATGGAAGAGATATTTGAAAAGGCATGTATCTATAACATAAAAATATAGGGTATTATGAAATAAAAATATAGAAAAGAAGAAAGAAGAAAGACAACGAGGGTAGAGAAAAGAAAGGAACAAAGAAATAAAGAATAACACTGAATTCTTAGAAAACAAATCAATTTTTTTATTAGAAGACTGAAAGAGGACATGAAGGTTATCTACAAGTACAAGGAAGTAAAAGATAGAAAAAGATATATATATAATTGAGCCCTGACTGGTTTGGCTCAGTGGATAGAGCATCATTAGCCTGGGGACTGAAGGGTTTCAGGTTTTATTCCAGTCAAGGGCATGTACCTTGGTTGCAGGCACACCCTCAGTAGGGGGTATGCAGGAGGCAGCTGATCAATGTTTCTCATCAATGTTTCTAACTCTCTATCCCTCTCCCTTCCTCTCTGTAAAAAATCAATAAAATATATTTTTTAAAAAGAAAATATACACTGAGTGGCCAGATTATTATGATCTCTGAATGCATAATATAAATATGTATATGTAAGAGGCCCGGTGCATGAATTTGTGCATGGGTGGGGTCTGGCCACTCTGCCAGGGGAAAGGGACATGGGAGGTTGGCCAACCTGCCTGCTGGTCAAACTCTTGGTCGAGAGGACAATTTGCATATTAGCCTTTTATTATATAGGATATACACTGAGTGGCCAAATTATTATGCATTCAGAAATCATAATAATCTGGCCACTCATTGTAATTGAGCAATATAAAGGATAAGTCATGCAGGTCCATGATCATTCTAAGAGGAGATTTAAGAACAGAAAATAGAGCTTTCTGCTGGTGAACGCCGCGGAGTAAGCATCGTTGGAATTTCCCCTGTTGCTGTTATCATGTCTAAGTCTGAGTCTCCCAAAGAGCCGGAGCAGCTGCTGAAGCTCTTTATGGGAGGTTTGAGCTTTGAAACAACCAATGAGAGTCTGAGGAACCATTTTGAGCAATGGGGAATGCTCACGGACTGTGTAGTGATGAGAGTTCCAAACACCCAACGCTCCAGAGGCTTTGGGTTTGTCACCTATGCCACTGTGGAGGAGGTGGATACAGCCATGAATGCAAGGCCACACAAGGTGGATGGGAGAGTTGTGGAACCAAAGAGGGCTGCCTTGAGAGAAGATTCTCAAAGACCCGGTGCCACTTAACTGTAAAAAAGATTTTTGTCAGTGGTATTAAAGAAGACACTGAAGAACACCACCTAAGATATTATTTTGAATGGTATGGGAAAATAGAAGTGATTGAAATCATGACTGACCGAGGCAATAGCAAGAAGAGGGGCTTTGCTTTTGTAACCTTTGATGACCATGACTCCGTAGACAAGATTGTCATTCAGAAATATCATACTGTGAATGGCCACAACTGTGAAGGAAAAACCCTATCTAAGCAAGAAACGGCTAGTCCTTAGCCAAAGAGGTCGAAGTGGTTCTGGAAACTTCGGAGGTGGTCGTGGAGGTGGTTTTGGTGGAAATGACAACTTTGGTCGCAGAGGAAACTTCAGTGGTCGAGGTGGCTTTGGTGGCAGCCATGGTGGCAGTGGATATGGTGGCAGTGGGGATGGCTATAATGGATTTGGTTATGGAGGAGGCGGCCCTGGTTACTCTGGAGGAAGCAGAGGCTATGGAAGTGGTGGAATGGGTTATGGAAACCAGGGCAGTGGCTATGGCAGGAGTGGCAGCTATGACAGCTATAACAACGGAGGAGGTAGCGATGGCTTTGGTGATGGTAGTAGAAGCAATTTTGGAGGTGGTGGAAGTTACAATCATTTTGGCAGTTACAACAATCAATCTTCAAATTTTGGGCCTATGAAAGGAGGAAACTTTGGAGGCAGAAGCTCTGGCCCTTATGGTGGTGGAGGTCAATATTTTCCTAAACCATGAAACCAAGGTGGCTGTGGCGGTTCCAGCAGCAGCAGTAGCTATGGCAGTGGCAGAAGGTTTTAATTAATTACTGCCAGGAAACAAAGCTTAGCAAGAGAGAAGAGCCAGAGAAGTGACAGGGAAGCTACAGGTTACAACAGATTTGTGAACTCAGCCAAGCACAGTGGTGGCAGGGCCTAGCTGCTACAAAGAAGACATGTGTTAGACAATACTCATATGAACGGGCAAAAAAAAAAAAAAAAACTTAAGGACTGCATTTGTGACTAATTGTATAACAGGTTATTTTAGTTTCTGTTCTATGGAAAGTGTAAAGCATTCCAACCAAGGGTTTTAATGTAGATTTTTTTTTGCACCCATGCTATTGATTGCTAAATGTAATAGTCTGATCATGACGCTGAATAAATGTGTCTTAAAGAAAAAAAGATCAGAACATAGAGAAATAGCAGAAAAGAACAGTTAAATAATACGTTTTCTAAGTGAAAGGGCCTACTGAATGCCAATACCCATCTTACATAATAAAAGCCTAATATGCTAAGTGTCTAGTCATCCAGTCATCTGTTCAACCAATCAAAGCATAATATGCTAATGATATGCTAAGCTGCTCAACAGTTTGCTATGACGTGCACTGAACATCAGGGAGCAGATGCTCCAACCAATAGGTGAGCTTGCTGCTGGGGTCCAACCAATCAGGACTTAGCAAGATGGGCTGGCCATGCTCTGAGCCCTCTCACAGTCCTTCCCCAGCCCCAGTCGTGCATCATTAGGGCCCCTCAACCTTGCCTACACTCTCTTGCAATATGGGACCCCTCAGAGGAGGTCAGAGAGTAGATTTCAGCCTGATTCCACAGGCCAGGCTGAGGGACCCCATGGGTGCACAAACTGGTATACTGGGCCTCTTTTATATACTAGCATATAAAACCCTAAGTGACTAATTGACCATTTTGACCAGTCTCAACGACATGTACTGACCACCAAGGGTAGAAAATCAACACAGGAGCGTCCTCTGGTCGTCAGTGCACTCCCACAGTGGGAGCGCCTCTCAGCTAACCAACCCGCATCAGATGCTGGTGAGCATAGCAGCATTGGCGAGAGCCTCTCTGGCCTCCACAGCAGCACTACCTTGTGGAGGTGGCAGCAGGTGCAGCAGGGTCAGGATGAGTGGGAGGGGCCTGGATGAGTGTGAGCCACTCAGCGCCAGCCCCGGCTCAGACTTCTCCCCAGCCACCTTCAGCTTCTCACACTACTACATCCCTTGGGGGATGTCAGACTGCCAGTTTCAGCCTGATCCCTGCATCGGGCCTAAGCCAGCAATCCGACATCCCTCAAGGGGTCCTGGATTGTGAGAAGGTGCAGGCCAGGCTGAGGGACCCCACCAGTGCACAGATCCATGCACTGGGCCTCTAGTATTAAATGATATAAAATATTACCATGCTCAGATTTTATTCCAGTGAACTACAGAATAGGAGATTAACAAAGAAATATAAACCCTAAAATAATTCTGGGAGAATGAATACAATATTAACAAATATGACATCAGTCTTATCAAAACCACTGAATAACTACAGATGATGAAGGAAATATTAAGGAAGAGGTTCAAACATTTATCACACATATTTATACAAAGACCACATACATTTTCTCAATGTGTGTCTTTTAATACTTAGAAAGGCATATCTTGCACCTAGGCCTCATGAGTAGAAATTCTCATTTTTAAGATAAAGTCCAGAGATCTATTGCTCCCATGTATTTATCTGTTGTTGTTGTTGTTGTTGTTGTTGTTTTTTAAATATATTTTTATTGACTTCAGAGAGGAAGGGAAGGGAGAGATAGAAACATCAATAATGGGAGAGAATCATTGATCACCTGCCTCCTGCATGCCCCTACTGGGGACCAGTGCTCAACATGGTCATATTCCCTGACCAGGAATGGAACCATGACCTCCTGGTTCATAAG
Organism: Antrozous pallidus; assembly: GCA_027563665.1. NCBI lineage: Eukaryota > Metazoa > Chordata > Mammalia > Chiroptera > Vespertilionidae > Antrozous > Antrozous pallidus. Next base: position 115,493,764 of record CM050509.1, read on the forward strand.
TCAACACTCAATCACTGAGCCACACTGGCCGGGCTCTCTGTTCTTTAAATAGCACAATGCAGTATCTATTTCCCGACACCCGCCTGTACCAATTTGTGATATATGCCTAAGAATAAGGTCAGATGAGAAGATAGCAAGGATGAGAGATAGGCTGGCCAGTATTGCTCAGTGATTGAAAATTGACCTATGAACCAGGAGGTCACTGTTCAATTCCTGGTCAGGGCACATGCCTGGGTTACCCAGTTTACCAGGCTCAATGCCCATCAATGATTCCCTCTCATCATTGACGTTTTGATCTCTTAGTCCCTCTGCCTTCCTCTCTATCTAAAATTAATAAAACCATATTTTAAAAAATATTTACTCAAAATAGATAACATTTTCAGTAGAACAAACACCACAGCAAAATACTGAAAAGTTATAACAGAATAGGTTCTCTTAAAAATTCCCTGGAATCAGATAATTTCATGATCAGGCTGGCAAATTTTCAGGTTATCTGCTGCATTCATTTTCTCTCACTATAAATAAATATAAAATATTAGTAAATTTATTCTATGTAGCTTATGTTGTCCTATTAATTTAAAAAAACTGAAAAAATAAATTGAAAGAAAAGTATAGACCCAACGTAACCTAGCTCACTCCTAAATACAGATGCAAAAATTATAATATAGATCTTCTAGCTAGATATTAGTATTTGGACCCATGGGGCCAGCAAGTTATACCAGTTCTGAGAAGGGAGATACAAGAACGTGAGAACCAGTACACCAGCAACATAATAACAAGGGAGGTGCCTGCCTTCCTATGTAAATTAACAACAGAATTAAGTGACTTAATGTAACTGATGCAGTTTAACTATTTTAGACATGCTCACTAATAAACACACACACACACACACACACACACACAAAGAGTGAGGTAAATATATTCTCAAAAAGGAGATAGTGTTGCAGAAATTGACACTTTCCATTTACTAGTACCACTGTTTATCTGATTATAGTCTAGATGTAGGGCTGATAGGTCATTTGTAGAGGAATTTGGAGTTTCCACTTTTTTCAAATTTAAAAGAGCTTTTACTACCTATAGTTCCCCTTTGTTTGACAAATGAGGGAACTGTGCTTCACAATGATTTTCATTGCTGCCTAAAATCATTGGATATTTAGAAGGAATAGAAATGTACACTGAATGGCCAGATTATGATCTCTGAATGCATAACAATCTGGCCACTCAGTGTGTGTGTGTGTGTGTGTGTGTGTGTGTGTGTGTGTTAGAGGCACAGTGCATGAATTCGTGCATGGGTGGGGTCCAGCCAGCCTGGCCAGACGGAGGGGACATGGGTGGTTGGCCGGCCTGCCTGCTGGTCAAACTCCTGGTCAAGGGGACAATTTGCATATTAGCCTTTTATTATATAGGATATACACTGAGTGGCCACATTATTGTGCATTATAGTTGGATTTTTTAGCTTTCCTTAATAGTTTCCTCATAATTTATCAGTTAAGAATAAATTATTTAATAATAAATTTCACTTAAAACTACTCCAATTAATAGATTATATTTTATTATATGATAAAAAGCAAAGGATTTAGAGAATAATGCAACTGTCACCTTCTTATACTCTCTGGAACAGAAAGAGAATGTGGTCCTTCAGGCCAGCCGAAGAGGCTGAACCAGGTCTGAACTGCATTTACAACCTTTTGAATGAAGTCATAAGCCTTTGTTCCTGGATCAGGACAATATTTCTTATTTTCCTCCTCCTTTTCCATCAATTTTTCACTTTTCTTCCTCCGTTTTTCACTTTTGGGTAAGTTTACTTTTCCAGGTGTTGCTTCAATTCCTAAAATTCACATTTTTTTTTTTTTTGCAAAAAGGGTTATTTGACCATAGAGTAAAAATATTCTGTTCGTTATTGCAAGTTTTAGGTAGACAAATAGATCTCACTCTACAAATTAGTCTATGCAATCAAAGGAAGTCTGATCCAACTTACTGCTATCTTAACATAAAAAAGGAAAATAGTTTTTTAAGTTCCAATAGAAATACTTTACAAATAGATGAATTACAATAAAAACATTAAATTTTTTCTTTCCATAATTGTATGGGAAAACACTCCCCAAATGGAACTTTTCATTTTCAATTATATATGTAAAATATTTTAACAATTATTAGGTTTATTTGTTAGAAAGAATTACACTTTAGCTGAAAAACTTATAAAAACAAAATACCAGCTTCATATTCAAATTGACTTTCTATCCAAGTGAAGCCCACGTCAATAAACCAAAACATTTTGAGTTAATTCTTGAGAAATTTTCAATAATATAAAATGGTATGATCATACTTTAAAAAATATCTGCCTGTGTAAGCGCACAAGCACAACTCATTCAAAAACCCCACAATAATTCATTTGGTTTGGTTCATTAAATAAAACAAAGAATTTTCAATACTACCTATTTTCAGAGACAGGAATATTTAAATAGTTAATTGCAAATTGGCATATTTTTCTGTGCTCACCTCTTTCTAAGATAGGCAACATTAAATCCCAGCTAGGTAATTATCAGACAAACCCCTAGTTCGACAGTTCCCAAACTGTGGCCAGAGGGTGCCTGGATTCCATAACAAATTCATAGGGGCATTGCAGGATATTTAGCATCTCAACATTTGTTCGCTATTACATATACTACTACTCAGTGGTTTTGGGACCAAACCACTTAATAAATGGAACTTCCTAGCACTTCTTCTGGCCTATGGGAAAATTACTGAGATATTAAGTGTACTGTGAAGCAATAACATTAGAGAATCATTTCTTGAGATCATTGGAGAGAGCTCCTAAGGCAGATGACACATTAATGACAAATTCATGATTTTCTTCTTGTATTTCTTATTGATGAAAACCAAAGTTTTAAATCAAATAATATTAAAGAGATCGTGTTACAGAATGGCTCTGAGTGGTACACTATATATTTGCCACATACCGATAAAGAATCTCTTTGCAGACTCAACGTCCTCACATTTAGACGGAGGAGGAGAAGATAATCCATCTTTTTCAGAGGGAAGCAAAACATGTTTTGGAGTATTCACAGGGCTGGGATCATTATCTGCAAATGACACATTGCATCATAGTAAACCTAACAAACATTTGTAAATTCGTTATTGAATTTAATTTCAAATTACTGGACCTAAATATCATAAGTTTATATATACAATACATAAAATATGTATATATGCATATGTACATATACATATACATATACATATACATATACATATGTACTATATATCCACAGTACAAAATAAAAGAAATAAGCTTAAATGTCCATTATACATAAAAGATGTAAAATGCCAAATAAGAAAAAAATAACATGAAAGGCGATATGGTTGTCTGAATCACATAAACTTTGCTTGATAAGAAAATTACTATAGTATATCAAAGATTCTGGAAAATAAACAATGCTCAATTTTAGCATAAACTAGGATATGTTAAACATTTAAGTGTTTTTATACTAAAATGTTTGAAATTGTTATATATGGTGCTCAAAAACAAATATAAAATGTGTCACTAACAAATGTAATCTCTTCCCAGTTATTTTTCTGAAATGAAATCATTGCTCCCTTATGAGCTGATACCATTTGCACAGCCTTCAATATCTATTATAGTTAGAGTTGCTGTATATGCGATACAGTTTGCCATCATGTAATCTGAACCCAATTCAAAGGCAATTCTGACCCAGGAGAAAAGCAGTCGATGTGACCTATGGTAGATTTTATATATATATATAAAATCCATCCACATGTGTGTATGTATATCTATAGATATACATATATTAATAATACAATTGTATCAGAAAAGCATGGCCTGTACACTTACAAACATCTAATTTGAAAACTTGACACTATAACTCCTGAGCTGTTAAACCATGAGTATATTATACAAGTTCTCTGTAACATATGTTTTTATTCATAAAATAAACCCAAAAGTTCTGAGCTCATGAATCTGTTTTGAGAATTATTTTATGAGGAATAACACATACAAATATGCTAGCATACACTAAGTTTCTTTTACTCTTTCAGTACAAAGACAGTTTAGAATTTGCCAGAGAACCTTGATCCAGTAAGTGTGCATAGTTACAGAATGCTACACCACTATAAACCACAGAAGTGAGTTTGAGGGAATTTAAGGATAGAATGTATCATCATGTATGCATTAGACAGTGTCTTTTCAACTTATCAACTCATTTATAAAAAGATCCTACTTGGGTACAAACCCAAATCTGTACCTTTCAAATTGTGTTGGTGATTCATATATAGTTTTTATTTAGCATATTAGCTCTAACAAGTAAACCATACTGCTTTACTTTTGGATATACTTAATATGTTTTAAGATTTCAACTTTACTGAACATAATGTACTCTAGAGCACTGTAGCTACCATACTAAGTGTGAAACCTCTGAGGTCTCACAAATTTTTTTAGTATTCCCTGAGGCATGTTGTTCAATCTTTTGAGTCATTTTCCTAACCTGTAAAGTGAGATTAATAAGAGTATTGAACTCAGAGGTTGTTGAAAGAAATAAATGAAATAAATATAAATAAATATAAGGCATTTAGCAAAGCACCATATCCCTGAAAAGCACTAAATATATTTATAAGTTATTATTATAAATACATAATATTCCCAAAATGTACATAAACAATGTCTGCAGATTCTATTACATTTTGAAAATAAAATATATTTTAATAAACACTGCCTTTATAATTATTTAAAGTGTATATACATTTTGGGACACCATATATTTATAAAGATACATTAGAAGATTTAAGAATCATAATGTCTTTCTAGAATAATAATTACCCAAATAAATGCAATATTTTAACCAATATACTTCATACTCAATCATCCTACAAACACAAAGATATTTTTTCTTGTAAATATATAATAATATTTTGTATAATGATTCCTCATTATTTTGGGGAGATATTATTAAAAATATAAAAGAGTAATAAAATAACAAGTTATAATAGCAATAATAATGAAATAATAATAATATTTCCAAGTAGTTATAGGCTATGAGTCCTCAGAAAAGCATTTTGAAATAAGCACATATTTTTAATACACTGTTTCTCCTTTACCATGCACATTTTGTTCAATACAGATGTTTGAAGATCTGAGAATTAAAGATAAGTTTATATGGCAAGCTCTGGCTAGTCTGGCTCAGTTGGTTGGGCATTGTTCCATGCACCAAGAGGCTAATGGCTCTATTCCAGGTCAGGGCACATGCCTGGGTTGCAGGCTTAATCCCTGGTATGGGATTGTACAGGAGACAGCCAATATTTTGCTCTCACATCAGTGTTTCTCTCTCTCCCTCTCTCTTCCTCTCTCTCCTAAAGTCAATAAAAATACTGGGGGGAAAATGGCAAAATGGTAGGTTAGCTCACAAAATAGAATTTCCACCCAGGTATATGACTTAATACATTGCTCCTTCTATGGTTATTTACAATCTCTACCCATATTATATTAGAAAGATATAAAAAAGTAACATCAGGACTAGGCAGAGAGAGAAAATAGTCAACAACTGCTGCTGAGAGTGAAGGTGCAGCAGTGTAATGGAAGAACACTTTCTTCCTCACCCAGGACATTTCCTTTCTGTTAAAGGGAGCGGAGGTACTCTAAAAGCCTACTTTCCTTTGCTATTTTTTCTCCCTCTCCCTGAGAAACTGAGTGGTTCATCTGATTGGTAAGTTTGGAAAGACTAAATCAAGCATGTGTGGTCTGAATTCACCCTTTCCCCTTTGGGAATGAGCCAGTTCCCTGAGAGAATATCATCTCCTTTATTTCCAATTGTCATCCTGCATACCCCCGCCCCCTGCCCAATGCAGCTAAGAGTGAGGCAGAAGTCAAAGGACAAGAGTAAGCAAGGTTAGTTGATTAAGCAAGATCATCAATGGCCTAAGTCAGGAGAGAGTCTTGCCTCTGAGCTTTGTGATTAAGAGATAATGGGTTCTGATGCATGCATGGCATGTGGAAGTTCAGAGTGTTCCTGCCTGATGCTCTCTATTTCTTCTGTAAAGTCAGAGAAAAGGTCATTTCCTGTGACTGATTAAGAACAGTATTTTTTCAGAGGAATGGTAAACATTTGAAAAAGCAAGTGGAGAATATGAGAAAATTTGTTAAAAATACAGAAAAGACCTCCAACTCATTACTGAAACTTAAGGCATTGACGATCTATTATACAGAGGGAATTTTTCTCATTCTCCATCCTTTCTCATCCCCTTAGATTTATTCCATTCATCATTCTCTTCTGTGCCTTGTATTTCACATCTCTCCCAGCTCAGCAGCTTCTCTTCCAATTGTTTTTATATTTTCTCAACATTCCCCTGCAGTAACTCCCAGTGAGTCTACTAACCACTCTCCTTCTCAGTCTGATTCATCTTGCATCCCAATTGTTCCCTTTCCTAATCACTAATACTCAAAACCACAGATGGTTCCCACTAAAACAGAAGAAATGGCATAGTGGTGTGGCTCTGCCCCTACAGTGCCTACCTTATGTCACCTATCACACCCCCATGTTTTTGCTATATAGTCATTTGCCTCAATCTTCCTGTTCAAGATCATTATTTGTGAAGTTCTACACAAACATCATCTCTTCTATAAAGTCACCCTAAAACTCCAACATCTGCATTAACCTCTGCACCATCCTCACATCCCTAATATTTCAATTCATTCATACACTCAGCTCTTAATTCCATCCTGTTTATATTAATTTATTTATGAACCCCTCATTAAATTGTCAACTTTTGGAATTACGAGTCACTAACAGTCCTAGCTGGTTTAGCTCAATGGATAGAGCACTGGCTGCAGACTAAAGGGTCTCTGATTTCATTCCTGGTTGAGGGCACATAACTAGGTTGCAGGCTCCTCCTTGGCCTGGGGTCAGGGCTCATGCAGAAGGCAATCAGCCGATGTGTTTTTCTCACAACAATATTTCTCGCTGTCTTTCCCTCTCCCTTCCACTCTCTAAAAATCAATGGAGCCCTATCTGGTTTGGCTTAGTGGATACAGTGCTGGCCTGTGAACTGAAAGGTCCCGAGTTTGATTCTGGTCAAGGGCACATGCCCAGGTTGTGGGCTCTATTCATAGTGGGGGGCATGCAGGAGGCAGCCTATCAATGATTCTCTCTCATCATTGATGTTTCTATCTCTTTCTCCCTCTCCCTTCTTATCTGAAATCAATAAAAAATATTTTTTTTAGAAAACCAATGGAAAAATATCATCAAGTGAGGATAAAAAAAGAGAGAGACACTGCCATATTCAACTCTCAGTACTAAACATGGCTCTTGGTAATAGCAGGAGTTCATTAAACATTTGTTAATTTTCACTTTTTATTTTCTTTTTAAAAATATGTTTTTATTAATTTTTCTGAGAGAGAGGAAGGGAAAGGGAGAAAGAAAGAGGTAAACATCGATGTGAGAAACATTGATCATTTGCTTCCCCTACAGATCCTAACCAGGGACTTAACTGGGTCATTTGCCCTGGCTGGGAATCGAACTGGTGACCTTTTGGTATATGGGATAAAGCCTAACCAACTAAGCCACAACAGCCAGGATAATATTTGTTAATATTTAAAAGTCACGTTACTTCTAGATGTTAGCCTTGGATAACAAGAACAAATATAGTGATAGAGAGAAAACAGTCACATGCAACTTACCATTCCTTATAGTTATGTTTTCCTCATCAAGGTGAAATGCCAAATATGGGTAAGTAGTAAGAAGGCAGTTTTCTGTTGTTGCAATAACTGGAAGTGAAAACCTAAAAATGAAAATATTGCATTTCAATAAAATAAAATGTTTAGATGCAGTAAATACATTAAAATACTTTAAATATCCTGGCTGCCTTTAAAAGTCAAAACATGAATCAGTTATCATTTTTCTTTCCACCTACTTTTATTTTCTTAACCACCTACCATATATATTTTAATGGTTTAATTTTTTTTTTACTTTTAAAGATTCTAACAGAGAAGGTAAAGTTCAATGTGTAGTGTGTTCTTCAAAACAGCCTGTAACTGTTCAGGTTCATAATGAGATTCAAGAAATGTTAAGAGTTGAAGGAGCGTAAGAGTTAATTTACGCAAATTCTTCCTCTATAACATCTCTGATAAATGGTGTCTAGTCTCCAATGTCACTAGGTGGGAGACACTACCAGGGTGACACGCATGACTCAGAGATGACCCATTTTCTATCTGGAGAGCTGTAACTGGAGACATTCTGTTTCCAAACAACAAGGAACAAAATCTACCATCTAATCCCCATTACATTTCTTCAAATATTTAAACACAGTGTATCTTCTCTAAGGTTTCTCTTCATAAGATTGCCAACATTTAGAATGGTCAAGGATTATTTCAACTACTAATTTGAGAATTGCCAAATAATTCTCAAAATGTTTAACTTTTTTATATGAATATTTGTTTTGTGATTGTCCTACTTTAACTGTGTCTGATAACTGAAACAATACTGCAAAAGTTATTAAACCAGTGGAGAGTACTATTACCTTCTATAACCTGCACTCTATTTTATGAAAGCATTGTGGAAGTGCCTTTTATTTTTACCAGTCATAAAACACTCAGGTATATTGGGCCTAACTTATGTAACAACTGTCTTGTACAACTGATTTTCCATGGAGATACTATATTTAATACCTATACCACTGTTACATTGCTTTATTTGTTTCAGTTCTGCATTATAATAGTATGTCAAGATAATTTTATACTTGAATCAGTCATGTACACACACACATGTTCACATGTACACACACACATATCATACACCATATACCTTTCTCCACATCTAAATATCCATCACTGCCTGAGACCTATTTGATTATTCTCCACACTACTGAATTCTAGATATGAACCTACTATATGCTAGAAAAGGTACAACCAACAGAAATCTAAGTTAGAAAAAAAGTCAAGTAAGAACATTATCCCTGTAGTAGAGAATAACCAATAAAATGCAAATTAAATTTTTATAAACCATAATTTTTATATTGAATGGCATGTTGACCACATGTAATTCATTAAATAAGGTGTGCAAAGTCTCATCATTCATCTCTCTAGTCATTAGCTGGTAAATAATTACTACTCTAATTACAGATCGCTAATTATGTCACTATCAATAGTGAAGATTTAAGAGACTCTGGTTGTCATCCCAAATCACTTTAGGGATGAAACTTTATAGCTTCATGTTAACACTATGTGATAAATGGCCTGGTAATTGTAGTATTTTATCATTTTCCAACAGTGTATGACTTATAGTGATGGCCTCTCAACAATATGTCAAACACCATAAGAAATATTATGATATTATTTATATCGTTTTCATTTTAACTGAGGCTCTCCTCCCTGGCTATACTATTTAGAGGTAGATCTAACATTCTAAAAGCAGTGCTATTGAAAACGGTTTAAATTCACAGTGAGTTGAGCAGAACAAGAAGAAGGGGCAGGGATGCAGAGTACGACATTGGAAGCTTGTCTCTTTAGCCTTAATATACTTTTCTGTTCAAACCTTTCTCCACAAGACAGCTAGAAAATTATAAAAGTATATGTTGGAAAAACTGGCAGTGGATATGAAGAATTGCAGAAGAGCTTATAGCTGACACTACTTTGGAATAATGATCTAGATTTCTATTTACAGGACTGCATAAAGTGAGAAATGAGAGAAAAAAGTATCTGGGTCAGCCCTTTGAAAGTGCTTTTCATTGTTAAAAACCCATTATCCCCACCATCACTAGCAAAAACAAGTGCTTATGGCCATCTACACGGTATTTAAATAAAGACTTACAAATAATAGAATAACTTGGATGACTGTATTTGTTTTAGGGGAATTTATTACACAAAACAAACATCCTTGAGGAAGCTTTCCAAAGCAGCTGATCCACACCTATGTACAATGTTTCTCAATTCAATAATTGCTAGCAAAATAATCCACATGTAACTTTATTTGCACACAAAAGGTTAAATTGAAATGTTTATTTAAATAGTGAATACCTACTATAGCTAGCACTTTTATGGCAGGTAGGTCAATCAATGGAATTTAATCTACTGTTGTAATGTGTATTTGTAACAATGGGGGCATCCATAATGTGGCTAGTCAAGAATGTCTCTATCACAAGTGAGGACACCGAATGTCATTTTGTTAATCAGCAATAAAACTACAGATTTTTATTTATTTTAATAGATCAAAATAGACTGAAAACTTTCCTCATGCTACTGTGATTCTCACCCATTTGTTTTTCAATAGTCTTTCTTGAGTGGAGGGAAAAATAGTAAAGTTATAGCTGCTTTTGTGGGCATTGCAATAACTCGTATGTTCTCTGCAGTCCATAAAGACACAGTTATTTATGAGTATTAATAATTCTGGCAAATATGTGGCTATTAACCAATTTAGTGAGCTTTAAAAGAGTTTAGCCTTGATTGAAATGTGCATAAATCCATGGACATACATTTCACATGTGAATGTATTTCATTGATTTGTATCACTGCAAAGTAAGGATAGAGAATTCTTCCTTAGACACATGAGAAATCAATAGATAGTCATCAAGTCTAGAAACATATGTCCATTGCACATTATTTTATAGATATATCAATTCTTTTTATTAAAAAATATCATTTTTAGTTTGCCTAAGAGCCTGGAAATAATTCTGTAATCAATGTAAATCATTTTTTTAAATCTCAAAATCTCTCCTTAGGGGCTCTTTCACAATTTTAAGTCACTAATGCTCTTTCATAATTTTAAATTACTAATATAAATATATTATATATGTATATTTTATTTTTAATGCAGCATTCTTATGGGGAAATACTATAGTTGTTAGCACAGTTTAAAGTAGGGTTTCCAGGGAGGAATTGCAGCAGCTGACTGCATTGGCATGCAACTTTAGGAGCTCTGTGAGGACTAGCCTTCAGGCAGGTGCCTGAAGAGATTGGAGATTAAGAGAAGAAAAAGAAGGAAAAGCCCTAGCTGGATTGGTTCACTGAATGAGCATCAGCCTGTGGAATGAAAGGTCCCAGGTTCCATTCCAGTCAGGGGCACATGCTCAGGTTGTGGGATCAATACCCAGTAGGGGTTGTGCAAGAGGCAGCCAATCAATGATTCTCTCTTGTCATTGATGTTTCTATCTCTCCCTCTCTCTTTTCCTCTGAATGCAATAAAAATATTGTATCTTTAAAAAAAAAGGAGGAAAAGAGAGAAATCACATAATCAATGGTTAACTTTTCTTTTTCTGCAACCTGGTGTTAAAAGCATTGATTTTAATAATCTTAGAAGAAATGGTAAATATTATCTTGGAAGTCCCTTTCTGTGCTTTTGCAGTTTCTAAACAAATTTTAAATGCCCTAATTTTGCTATAAGTGGATGATGAACAAATAACAATTGTTAGTATCTATATATATAAAAGGCTAAGCAACCTGCCAATTGGCCAACTGGCTGGTAGGTATAACACACACTGACCACCAGAGGGCAGATGCTCAATGCAGGAGCTGCCAAGCAACAGCAACTTTGCAGAGTGTCCTCTTGTACTCTGGGACCCCTCAGGGGATGTCGGACTGCTGATTTTGGCATGATCCCGCAGGCCAGGCCAAGGGACCCCACCTGCTGGAGGAACCCCACTCATTCCCTAGATGCCCTTTGAGCCCCAGTGCCACCCCAGGGATCACAGAAGGTGTTGGCTCCAGGGTGTGTCCAGCCCATCTCGTCCAGTCCCACCCCACCAGCCACTTTCTAATTAATATCCTTTCAATGTGCACAAATCTGTGCACAGGGCCTCTAGTTATTTTATATATAGTTAATTATGATTCACAGGTCTCTTATGTTTTGGTTAAATATAAATAAACATTCTACTTTAGGAAAGCTGGTGCTACAATCCTGTGACTTGGTTTAAAAGATCTACCATGAAAATAATGTTCTTCATAGAATGAAGGTATCTTTACAGCCTTCCATGGGGCTGAGTAAGGAATAAGGAACAGATGCTTATGTTAGAACAAAGCATGTCCCCTTAAGAATTCTATTCCCCTCTCACTACTGATTCTATCTACACATACAATGCCAAGAAAGGTAGAAAAATACATTGTGTTATGCAAAACCAAGCCCCCTTAAATATAACAAATGTTTTGGGACAATATTCTAACACTGCTTTCAGTTATGTTCTACTAGATTATTATTAAAGTACTCTTGAGATTTCCCTTTCAGTGGCCACAATGCTAAAATTCTAGATGGTTCATTTGCAGCAGGTCTATGCTAAGAATGGTCTAAAAAAGATGAACACATCCTAAATACTGCTCTCCTTAATACATAAGGGGAGCTTTGAATACCTCAAAAGTTGCTTCTAGCTATATGGCAATGTCCCTTGGAGGTTCTTGAGTCACTTTACATACTTATTTTCAAACTAGAGGCCCAGTGCACAGGTAGGGTCCCTAGGCCTGGCTGGCAATCAGCGTTGATCTGTGAGGTGATGGGGAGGAGGCAATTGGGGGAGAGCAGCTGGCATTTGCCTTGGCTGGTCTGATGCTGCCCACTTGCTGGCCCCACACCCGCTCCCACCACTGGTCTGGGCCTGTGGGCTGGGGGCAGCTCCTGTGTTGAGCATCTGCCCCCAGGTGGTTAGTGTACATCATAGCAATCAGTCATTCTGCTGTTTGGTTGATTTTGATATTAGGGTTTTATTATATAGGATATCCTAGGAAGACACATAAAGAACAGATATTCGGATTTGCGGCCACTGGTGGCCCATTGACTCTCAAGTGTAGGTAGTGTGCTACATGAGAGGCAAGATTTTTGCAAACACCACAAGGGTCTCTGGCCCAATGATTGGAGTTTGATAGTAATTCTTTCTACAAGTATGAGGGGAAGAAAAGAACAGATATTAACTTACACTAGTGTTACTAAGGTCATGTTGCCAATCTGAATATACCAGCACATACATGGCTGGACTCTGGGTTTGATTTATGTTCTGCTAATCTCCATTATGTTATGTGGGTTCCAACTCTTCCCAAAGCAGTATGGTTGGTGTCTGAAAGGAGCACGTTAAAAATACTTTTAAAAATAATAGAAATAGCCCAACCAGTGTGGTTCCATGGCTAAGTGTCAACCTATAAACCAGGAGGTCAGGGTTTGATGCCCACATCAGGGCACATGCCTGTTTTGTGTGCTCAATCTCCAGTGGGGAAGGGGGCATGCAGGAGGTGGCCGATCAATATTTTCCTTCATCTTTGGTGTTTCTCTTTCCCTCTCATTTCCTTTCTCTGAAGTCAATAAAAAACATTAAAAAAAATAATAATAGAAACAGATCCCAAATTTATGTACCCTACACAAATACAAAATTATGTACTGAGAAAAACATTTTTCTTCATTTTTTTTAGCTATTGAATGCTTTTAAAAATAATATTTTATTTCAAGTGATTGTCCTATTATTTTAATGAGAATAAGCATAACATGTTTTATTATGTATCAAAGATGTTTTTGAATACATAACAAGGTTGATAAAATGTTACCATATATAGAAAGTGATATAATTCTAAAACAATAAATCTACTTGCTTTTCCTTTCCTTTGTTTTAACTTTCACTCTTATGCTTTAAATTCACTAATAAAGAGTCAATATGTGAAACCCTAGGCATCCCACTCTTGACCCCAATAAAGAAAGAAACCCAGGCTCTCCCACACACTCTCTCTCACTCTCTGTCTCTCTACTGGCAACCTCACTGTGCAGTTCCAGGTGGCCTGAGATTTGTCTTTTACCCTCCTGTACTTTTAGTAATAAACCTTGCTTTTCAAAGTTCCCCATAGCTATTTTTGAGGTGCATTTTGCAATCATAACAAAAACCACAAGGGCCAGTCCCAACATAACAATGGCTTTGAAAGGGAAAATATCTTTGGGGGCTGCCACAAGTAGTCGAGTCCAGGTGAATGTCCCAACCATTTCTCAACAATAACATCACTATATGTAGGCCAGCCTCACCCAAAACAAAATAGTGTAGGATCCTTAGAACTCTGGCTATGACAGGCATTAACCCTTTAGTTACTAGATTCTGAGTGGGCTCAAGGTCCAGAAGGAGTGCTTGAGGTAGGTCAGGCACCAGGTCTGAGGACTGAGTATAGTGGCTGGTTATCAATTGGCAAAGAAAACCTCAGAGGGGAGGTAGGGGAGGGTGGAAGTAAAGGGGAGAGATCAACCAAAGGACTTGCATGCATGTATATAAGCCTAACCAATTGACACAACACAACAGGGGGGTGAGGGCATGAATGGGGAGATAAGGACACATGTAATACCTTAATAAATAAAGAAAATAAATTTTTAAAAAAGAAATATTTCAAGATTGTATACACTGGCAAGGATATAGTGCTGTGTGGCAGCTAATAAGCAGCTCTGACTTTATTTCACCCTCATCTACCAAAGATCCCTGTACTATTCTTACTGTACACTTCTAATTGACCTCTCGTTTAGAACACAGTATGTAGATTAACTTGCATTAAAATATCAAAATCTTCCTATTCATAGTGGATTATATGCTATGTAACATATCAAAACTTAAAGTAATTTCATTGTTTTCTTACCAAACCGACCATGTTATAGCAATAAAATCCTAGGACTTGAAGAGTTAAAGGGAAACAAAGTTGTGTGATAGAGATAATGGGACTTGATCTCAAATCTAGGTTCTTTCACTCTGTAGTTGGTGAGGGTCCAAAAGACAAAAATGCAGTAGTACTAAAATTGCCTCTGCTATAAATTTGGAATTATACTTTACAATGTAGACTTCTTAACTAGATTATGTAAGATAACATCAGTAAACTAAACCAAACCTATTCTAAAAGAAAGCTGGTATACAGTCCAAGGATTCTCACAGCAACAATTTTCTTTTTTAATATATTTTTATTTATTTCAGAGAGGGAGAGACAGAAACATCAATGATGAGAGAATCATTAATTAGCTGCCTCCTGCACACCCCACCCCACACTGGGGATCAAGTCCATAACCTGGGCATGTGTCGTTGACCATAATCAAACCCAGGACCCTTCAGTCCGCAAGCTAATTCTCTATCCACTGAGCCAAACCAGCTAGGACATTTTTCTAGTAGTTACTTCCTGCCAAATATTTAACAAGTGTTCCACTGTTTAATCTAATCCCTATTGATGGTATTTTCCCTTATTCAGTCTTTTTAGGTCCAGTGTTTCACCAACTTTACTGGACACCTCAATAACCTGGAGATAGTTTTAAAATACAGATTCTACTAATTCCTGAGCTCGGGACTGGGACTAGAAATTCTGCCTTTCAAACATGCTCAAAGTCTGTGCCCAGGCTAGCAACCTCAGCATTGAATGAGAACTTGTTAGATTTGTAAAAAGTACAGGTCCTACCCAAGATTTACTAATCTAGGAACTCTGGAGGTATAGCTTAGAATCTGTTGTAACCAGCCCTCCAGGTGAGTCCTCTGCAGGGGAAAATTTAAGAACCACTGTTCTAGAGCCAGGATTCTCAACTCTGCATTCCCATTTGAATTAAACAAGGAGCTTTTTAAATTTGCAATGCCTACCTCGGTCACCCTACAGACAAATTATATCCTACTCTGTGGATTGGACTGAGGCATGTGTATGTTTTAACATTCCCAGGTAATTTCAGTATCCAGCCACAAGAACCATAGCTCTAAAGAGAAAGCAGCTGAAAATTGAATAGCACCCCGTATCTATTTGATAATTAAGTCATTCGGATTTCTTTCATTTCGTTTATATTTTAATTTTCAATTACTTATGTTAGCTCTTTTATAAAACAGCAGATTGTTTTATTTGCTGTAAAGTTATTTAAATTAAATTTGACTACTAAAACTTAGATAAGATATAACCAGTTTTGAGTACAATAGATATGTGTTAAATACTTGTGAACTGGAAGAAAAAATGTATGGAGGATCTCAGAGCTTTGGAATCCCACATTCCTAATTATGTACTCTCAATTTTGTTTGGGGCTTAACAGACGCTTAACTCAAGCTAACCTCCTTAAACATACAGTTGAAACCAGCTCATTGGAAAATATTAAACTGTCTTTGGCATTCTTAGGATTTCTATGAAATAAATCAACCAAAGCCATAACTTCCATTTTTTGCAAGGTCTAGGTAAAGTACTAGTCAGATAGTGAACATAAAGCAAGAGCAAGTGGCAAGACTTTATTCTTATAAATACAAGTTCTTTCAGGATATAATATTTTAATCTCTTAAGTGAAAAACATGATGTGAAATAGGGAATTACAACACTCTGACAACTCCTAATCAATAGATCCATGTCAAACATGGAAAATTCATTAATGTGTGTGATCTCTGTGTGAATTTCCACATAATATACATATGTAAAACATAAAAGCAAATATCAACTCTGAAACACAATGTAAATGATTTGGAGATTATCAAAAGCAATCACTCCCTCATGACAATGGAATTTCTGCCCTTACATATACCAAAAAAGTAAAAATTTAAAAAGTCAGAAAGAAAAAAGCTTAATTGAATGAGGCCATAAAACCATAATTTAACCTAAAATAGAGGTTGTTTCATAAAGCAGAAATGAGTGGAATTATATTTTAGAATTGTATTCCTTGACTCCCTTACAAACCATTCTTCATATCATTTCAACTATTTTATAAACAAACAGAAAAATCCCTCATAAGCCATACATGAGGGATATATATATATCTTAATTTAATATATATCTTAATTTAATCTATATATATCTTAATATATATTTAATTTAAGATATATATATATCTTAATACATATCTTAATTTAAGATATATCTTAAATTAAGATATATATTATTTTAATGAGCACATTTCTCAAATTTTTGTGGGAAAAATGTTAATTTTTATAAGAAATATGTTTTCCACTTTGAAATTTTATTGATATGAAATGTATAATTTCAAAAAAGTACTTTACTAGTTGATTTGTTACTGGATTTCAATTTAATACATTGATTTTAAACCTTTTGCAAACACTATTAATTTAAAACATCTAAAAGAATTGCATGATCCTATCTTATAAAAGAGTGATATGCAAATTGACCATCACTCCAATACACAAGAGAGCTACCCCCATGTAGTTAAAGATGGCTGCCACAATATGGACACAAAATGACTGCTACAAGATGGAAAGAAGGGGAGGGAACTTGGGAAGGACCAACTGCAAGGAAGAGCAGTTGTGGGCCAGTAGGCCAGCAGAGGAGGGCAGTTGGGAGGGACCAGGCCTGCAAGGGAGGGCAGTTGGGGGCGATCAAGCCTGCAGGAAAGGGCAGTTAGGGGTGACCAGGTGGCAGAGGAGGAAAGTTGGGGGTGACCGGGCCTACAGGGAAAGGCAGTTGGGGGGGGACAGGACTGCAAGGGAGAGCAGTGGGGAGGACCAGGCCTGCAGGGGAGGGCAGTTGGGGGGGAGGCCTGCAGGGGAGGACAGTTAGGGGTGACCAGGACTACAAGAGAGGGCAGTTAGGGGCAATCAGGCTGGCAGGGGAGTGGTTAAGGGGTAATCAGGCTGGCAGAAGCAGTTACAGGCAATCAGGAAGGCAGGCAGGCAAACAGTTGGGAGCCAGCACTCCTGGATTGTGAGAAGGATCCCAAATTGGAGAGGGTGCAGGCTGGGCTGAGGGACACACACCCTCGTGCATGAATTTCATGCATTGGGCCTCTAGTATTTTATAAGTACTTATATATAATCAATTTATTTTTAAGTAAAAAATCATCTTCTATAGGCTTGACTGGTGGTAGTTGTAAGACAGGCTTTTTTAGTCAAACTATAAACACTCACTTATTTATGCTGTATCCATGGAGATAATAAATGAGTTTTTGTCTCATCGATAAATTAATATATCCATAAAAATAAATAACCCAGTTTTTGGGGGGTAGACATTAATTACTACCATTACTATATGTCAAACATGAAATGTGTGTGTGTGTTTGAAAGAAAGACATGCAAAGGAGCAGAAGAGAAAAATATACAATTTTTTCATTAATGTGTGTGTGTGTGTGTGTGTGTGTGTGTGTTTGAAAGAAAGACATGCAAAGGAGCAGAAGAGAAAAATATACCATTTCTTTTTCTTATTCTTTGGAACGTTTGTATATGACAAATGACAGTGTTACTCTCAAAAAAGTATAGCTGCAATAAATGTTTCCAAATGATTGTATATAATCTAAATAATGTTAAAATAAGGTGACTAAGAGCCTAATCTTTGGAAACAAAACTTTAGTTTAACTTCCTTGCTTCTCAACATCTGAGTGAAATTGGACAAACTGTATTATACTATGGGCCTTAGATTCCTCTTCTATAAAACAGAGATTAAGATCTAAAAACATGCTTTGTGGATTCTATGATATCTAGACTAGGACTGAGGACATGACTTGTGTTAAGTAATAGCTGATTACCTCTTGCTTCCTCTATTTATCCAAGTTTTCATTTCCATAATCAATCCTGGTTCTCCCCCTATGCCTCACTCATGGACACCAAAGCAAAACATGGAAGACTGTCATCTCCTACTGCTGCCCTTTTAACATCATCTCTTAGTGCTGCACTGCCAGTAACGATCAAACCCCAAATACCAAAATTATCTTACAAAAATGAGATGGCTTCAGGTTCCAGACCTACTTGTTGTTTGTTTGCTTGTTTGTTTGTTTGTTTTTACCACTTGTAATACTCTGCCCATATCAATAACCCTCTTCCAATTTGGAGTGAATTGGAAAACACAAGCAGGGTGTGAAAGCAGCGAGCTGAGGGCACATGAGTGTGGAGAGGACCATTATCAATGGCAGCAGATATATAAGCAGGTACAATTACTAATGTATAGTTTGTGTCAGTTCAGCCAATCTAAGTATGACAAAGTCTAAAGAAGGAAACACAATTAAAAGCCAAGCATCTTAATCCCCAAGGGAGCTGCACTATGAAATGGTCATATATAAGAAAAAGAAAACTACATAAAAAACTCTTGGAATATATCAAGGGAGAGATCGACAACAGAACAATCATAGGAGGGTACTTTAATATACCACTGACATCACTGGATAAGTCCTCTAGACAAAAAGTCAGCAAAGAAATAGTAATCCTAAATGACTCAATAGATCAGATAGACTTAATTGACATCTTCATAACATTTTATCCCAAAGCCATGGAATATACATTATTCTCAAGTGCACATGGGACATTTTCAAAAATAGACCACATACTGGGTCACAAGCAAAGTCTCCCCAAATTCAAGAATACTGAAATCATACCAAGCATCTTCTCAGACCACAATGGCATAATATTAGAAATAAATTATAATAAAAACAGCCCCAAAAATTCAAACACTTGGAAGCTGAATAGCATGCTATTAAATAATGATTGAGTTACCAATGAGATCAAAGAAAAAATTAAAAACATCCTGGAAACTAATGACAATAAAAACACAACAATCCAAAATCTATGGGACACAGAAAAAGCAGTGCTGAGAGGGAAGTTTATAGCTCTACTAGCCTACCTCAAAAAACAAGAAAAAATGGTAATAAATCATCTAACTCTCAAACTAAAAGATTTAGAAAGAGAGCAACAAGAAAAGCCCAGAGTGAGCAAAAGGAAGGAGATAACAGAGACCAGAGCAGAAATAAATGACGTAGGGACCAAAAAAATAATACATAAGGTCAATGAAACCAAGAGCTGGTTCTTTGAAAGGATAAACAAGATGGATGAACCTCTAGCCAGACTCACCAAGAAGCAAAGAGAGAAGATCAAATCAACAAAATCAGAAATGAAAGAGGCAAAGTAACAACAGACCCCACTGAAATACAAAGGATTGTTAAAAAATACTATGGACAATTCTATTCTAACAAACTAGACAACCTGGAGGAAATGGACATATTCCTAGAAAAATACAGCCTTTTAAAACTCAATCAGGAAGACTTTACAAATCTCAATAGGCTGATAACTGTGGAAGAAATTGAAGTAGTCATCAAAAAGTTTCCAGCAACATAAGCCCAAGGCCAGAAGGCTTCACAGGGAGTTTTACCAAACATTCAAGGAAGAACCTAAAACCTATCCTCTGAAGACTATCCCAAAAAATTCAAGAGGAAGGAACACTTCAAAGCTCATTCTACGAAGCCAGCATCACCCTAATACCAAAACCAGATAAAGACACCACAATGAAAGAGAATTACAGGTCAATATCCTTCATGAACATAGATTCCAAAATCCTTAACAGAATTCTAACAAATCAGATCTAGCAATATATCAGAAAGATCATATACCATGACCAAGTAGGATTTATCGTGGTGATGCAAGGATGTACAATATTCGCAAATCAATAAATGTGATACATCACATAAACAAATTGAGAGATAAAAATCATAGTCATATCAATTGATGCAGAAAAAGCATTTGACAAAATCCAACAACTATCTTGATAAAAACTCTCAGCAAGATGGGAATAGAAGGATCACACCTCAACATAATAAAAGCCTTATATGACAAACCTACAGCCAACATCATACTCAATGGGCAAGTACTAAAACCACTTCCACTAAGAACAGGAACAAGACAGGGATGCCCACTCTCACCACTCCTGTTCAACACAGTACTGGAAGTACTGGCTACTGTGATTAAACAAGAAGAATAAATAAAAGGCATCCAAATCAGAAAAGAAGGAGTAAAACTATCCTTATTCGCAGATGACATGACACTGTACATAGAAAACCATAAAGACTGCATCAAAAAATTATTAGACTTAATAAATGAATTTGGCAATGTAGCAGGATAAGAAATTAAGACCAAGAAATCTATGACATTTCTATGCACCAATAAATGAACTTACAGAAAGAGAGACTAAAAAAGCAATCCCATTTACCATCACACCAAAAAATTAAGATAACTAGGAATAAACTTACCTAAGGAGATAAAAGACCTAAAGTGTGGTGAGGATGTGGAGAAAAAAGGAATTGGAAGGAAGGAAGGAAGGAAGGAAGGAAGGAAGGAAGGAAGGAAGGAAGGAAGGAAGGAAGGAAGGAAGGGAGGAAGGGAGGAAGGGAGGGAGGGAGGGAGGGAGGGAGGGAGGGAGAGAGGGAGGAGAGAGAGAGAGAGAGAGAGAGAGAGAGAGAGAGAGAGAGAGAGAGAGAAGGCAAAGGAATGTTTTCTTTTTAAAAAAAATTCTTTATTGATTAAGGTGTTACATATGTGTCCTTGTTCCCCATTACTACTCCTTATCCCCCCAACTCATGCCCTCACCACCCTATTGTCTGTGTCCATTGCTTAGGCTTATATGCATGCATACAAGTCCTTTAGTTGTTTTCTCCCCCTTACCTCCCCCCCCCCACCTTTCCTCTGACATTTGATGGTCTGATCGATGTTTCTCTGTCTCTGGATCTATTTTTGTTCATCAGTTTATGTTGTTCATTATATTCCACAAATAAGTCAGTGTCTTATTGTTTACTGAACCCATGTACTTCCATATGGGCAAAGGGATGCAAAAAAGGGCTTCCATTGAGGATAAACGCTGGTTAACATAATTTGTCCTTTCAGATTTTACTCAGAAATCTACACAGTCTTCCCGGATTCTCCCACATTATCAGTAACTCCTTTTGCATTACATACTCTATTTACTTCTATGGGCACTAAACCTATAATAATAAAAGGGTAATATGCTAATTAAACAGGACAGCCAAATGACCTCCCAGACGTCATTCCAGATCTCTTTCTGGATGAAGATGTGCCAGTGGGGGCCAAGGTAGAGGGGTTTAGGAGCAATCAAGCAGACAGGCAAGCAGTTAGGTGCAATCAGACTGGCAGGCAGAGTGGTTAGTGGTGATCAGACAGGAAGGCAGAGGCTGTTAGGGGTGATCAGGCAGACAGGCAGGCAAGTGGTTAGGGGTGATCAGGCAGGCAGGTGAGAGGTTAGGGGCAATCAGGCAGGCAGGCAGAAGGGTTAGGGGAGATCAGGCAGGCAGTCAGAGTGTTTAGGGGTGATCATGAAAGCAGGCGGGTGACCAATTAGAAGCCAGTGGTCCCAGATTGTGCAGGGATCAGGTCTACACCAAACCAGCAGTCAGACATCCCCCAAGGGTTCCCAGATTGCAAGAAAGTGCAGGCTGGGCTGAGGGACACCCCCACTCCCGTGCACAAATTTTGTGTACCATGCCTCTCTACTACACTGACCTCCATCAAAGAAGGGCCCCTTTCTGTTTCATCTTTGCTTACCCAAATCTTGGGCAGAACACACAAGTATTACCCACAATGAAAGATTCCTTCCAAAGAAAACTTCTGAGGTAAAAGAAAAGCAGTTGAGGAATTTCTTGTTGAAAGATCTCATTTATCTCAATGGGATAAGAGATGGAATGTCTAGAAAGCAAAAGGCAATGACAGCTTTGGGGATTTCAGAGGAGAAGGAAGCTCTGATTATACATTGTAGGGAAACTAGATACGGAGCTAAAAAGGCAACAGCAAAATAATTTGCCTGTATTAAGGTTCTGAACAGTGCTCATCATTTGTTGCCTTTTTCAACTGGGAGCATGAAAAACCTTTTGTAGCTCATCTATGATTTTCAAAGTTTCTAAATTAGTTCCAATAGCTATACTTTACCTAAACCTGCTGAGGGTTGAAATGGAGTTCAGTAGAAAGTAAAGTAATATGGGTGGGAAATTCAGGAAAGAGCAAACAAGTCTTGAGGCTAAAAGGATACAAAATGACAAAACAATAAGATAAGAAAATCATCCAACATAACATCCCTCTACTGCTTGGAGACTGTTCCAGGTCTCTATCCCATCCCATTTGCTGACCAGACCTTAATACACTGGCACAGTAAAGTCCATTCATGCCAATCTGAGAGGCATTTATACCCCCATTTCAATAGCCATCTAGCTCACACAGTATTTACTGAATCTATTTCCTTCCCACCCTGTTAATGTGGCCTGAGCCTTCATTAGCTTTCATACATTCATGGATTCCTATTGGTGAGCTCCAATGTATACTTACATAGTACTTAAGGTAAAGTATGAATTTAAGAACTAGAGAAAACTTAAGTTAAACTTTCATGAACAAGGTTAGTAATATACAAAAGGATACAATGCTTCCTAGGACAGCGTCATAGAGTAAGTGCTTGATAGGAGTCGAAATCAACACAACTAATTGTCTTTTAATGTCAACAAAAGATTGACTGTTAGCATCAAAAGAGAAAAATTGGAGTCTGAGAAGTATAATTTAGAAGATTTTATCTATCAGCGTATGCAAGAAAGAGAAAAGGAAGCTGGAGTTCAGGATATAGCCATACTTCACCTTGGATACAACATCACATTAAGATCTGTTTCTCTCCCTTCTAAATGCTAATAAATCAATTATTTGACTAGAAATGAATATACTATATATGATATAGTACAGTATATTATAGACTACTAGAGGCCCGATGCAGGAATTTGTGCATGGGTGAGGTCTGGCTGGCCCACCCCGATTGGGGCTGATCAGGGTTGGCCAGCTGAGGGGAGATGCTGTGGGAGGTTGGCCAGCCAGCCCTAACCTGCCCCTATCAGGCTGATTGGCTGACTGCAGTGTGCATCATAATGACTGGTCATTCCGGTTGTTCCAATCGTTCCAGTTGCTCCAGTCACTTGGCTTTTATACAGTATATACACACTGTGAGTGGCCAGATTATTATGACCATCCCATCAGTACTTCGTTGGGTCACCTTTTGCCTTCAATACTGCAGCGATTCTTTTTGGCATTGACTCCATGAATGTTGAAAGGTGATGTGAGGAATTTGACACCATGCCTGATGAATAGCACTGTCCAGTTCTGTGAGATTTGATTATTATGGAACCAGCTGCCTGATGGCTCTTTTAACTTTGTCCCACAGATGCTTAATTGGATTGAGATCTGGTGATTGTGAGGGGCACCTAAGCAAGGTAAAGTCTCCCTCATGTTCTTGAAACCACTCCTGCACAATACGAGCACCATGGCATGGCGCATTGTCTTGTTGGAAGAAGCCATCTCCATTGAGATATGCCAGTGGTCGGCAAACTGCAGCTCACGAGCTACGGTTTGCCACTCTGATGACTAATGAGTTTGCCGACCACTGAGTTATGCCATCAACATGATAGGATGAACTTGATCAGCAATGATACATAGGTATGTTATACTATTCAGATGTTCCACACAAAATAAAGGTCCTAAATCATGGCAGAAAAACATGCCGAAAACCATAACACTGCCCCCACCAGCTTGAAGGGTTGTACTCATGCATGCAGGATGCATGCTTTCATGCTATTTCAATGAAATTCTCACTCTGCCATCTGAATGATGCAACTGGAAACATGATTCATCAGACCACATGATTTTTTTCCAATGTTTGACTGTCCAATCTTTGTGTTCCTGTGCAAATTGGAGACATTTTATCCTGGTAACTGCAGATGGCAAAGGTGTCCAAACAGGCCTTTGGCTTCCATGCTCCACACGATGCAGTGTATGGCTAATTTGCCTACAAATGTCAGGTGGTCATAATAATCTGGCCACTCAGTGTGTCTGTGTGTGTGTGTGTGTGTGTGTGTGTGTGTGTGTGTCGTGGTGCATGAAATTCGTGCATGGGGGGTGTCCCTCAGCCCAGCCTGCATCCTCTCGAATCTGAGACCCCTCTAGGGAAGTCCGACTGCCCATTTAGGCCCGATCCCAGTAGGATTGGGCCTAAATGGGCAATTGGACATCCTTCTCACAATCCAGGACTGCTGGCTCCAAACTGCTCGCCTGCCTGCTTCTTTGATTGCCCCTAACCGCTTCTGCCTGCCAGCCTGATCACCCCCTAACCACTACTCTGCCAGCCTAACTGATGTCTAACTGCTCACTCTCCTGTAAGCCTGTTTGCCCCCAACTTCCCTCCTCTGCTGGCCTGGACACCCCTAACTGTCCTCCCCTGCAGGCTCAATCGTACCCAACTGCCTTTGCTTGCAGGCCTGGTCCCTCCCAACGGCCCTCCTCTGCTGGCCATCTTGTGGTGGTCATCTTGTGTACACATGGGGGCAGGATCTTTGATCACATGGGGACAGCCCTCTTGTGGAGTGATGGTCAATCTGCATATTACTCTCTTATTAGATAGGATAGGGGCCTGGTGCATGGGTGAGGGCTGGCTGGTTGCCCAGAAGGGTATCCCGGATCTGAGTGGGGGTTCCCTTGGGGCATGGAGTGGCCTGGGAGAGGGGCCTGTGGTGGTTTTCAGGATGGTCATGCCCCCTAGTGACCCAAGTGGAGGCCCTGGATCTGGGATTAATTTATGTTGTACATTTGAAACTTTGTAGCCTGGAGTGGAGCCAAGTCTTCTGCTGGCTCTGTGGAGGCAGCCATTTCTGTTTGCATTTATTTCAATTCTGTAATTGAAACTTTGTAGCCTAGAGTGGAGGCCTAGGTGCTAGGGCTACAGAAGCTTGGCTTCCTCCATCCCCAGGCAACCCTCACCTCTGCTCTCTCCAGCTCTGTAGCTGCTGCCATTTCTGTTGGGCTATATGTATCTTTCATAATTAAAACTTTGTAGCATTGAGTGGAGGCCTAGGCCAGCAAGGACAAGCAGAAAGCTTGGCATCCTCCATTGCTCGGGAAACCCAAGCCTCTCTCCTGCTCTTGATTGAGGTTTATTTGCTCCTCATTAGCTGGTGGGCATGGCTGGTGGGCATGGGTGGTGGGTGTATTGGAGGTATGGTGAATTTGCATATTACTCTTTTATTTTATATATATATATATATATATATATATATATATATATATATATCTTAGAGAGCCAGTGCGTGAATTTGTGCATGGGTGAAGTCCAGCCAGCCTGGCCAAGGGGAGGGGACCTGGGTGGTTAACCGGCCTGGCTGCAGGTTGAACTACCAATAGAGGAGACAATTTATATATTAGCCTTTTATTATATAGGATATACACTGAGTGGTCAGATTATTATGTCTTCAGAGATCATAATAATCTCACCACTCGAGGAGAACCAAGTTGGCGACATAGATAAAACACCTATCTTACCGTCATGCTCAGCAATTTTAATACTACAACTTAACAAAAGAACAAACACCTTGCAGAATCACCAGAAAGCTGGCTGAGTGAAAATTCCACAAATAAAAGTGAAGATAAGACACTGTGACTTGGAGGAGCGGCTGAGGACAGCATTGAAAGATCCACGCGGAGAGAGGATTGGAGCGTGTGCCGCGGAGAGGGCGGGCGGCTGAAAACCGGCCAGTTTTCTCGAACGGGGAGACAAAGACGTCCCACTGGGCTGATTCTCCAGCTCTGGGCAAAGTCCAGGGAACCCACTATCATACGGGGTGAAAACTGGACAGTGGGAGGGCACGCTGAAGCTCAGGTACTGCCAGGTCTCCCGGCTTGTGGAGAAGGCAGCTTGTGTGAACAGCTCAGCTGCGCGACCATGTAGAGAGTGCTCTGCGACTTGCCCTCTCATTCAGAAAACCGTCAGTCTGCTTTGTTTTACGACCCTGGGTGAGACGGGAGTGGCAAGAAATATTCAAAGTGATGAACAGCAAGAATCTACAACCAAGATTACTCTATCCAGCAAAGCTATCATTCATAATTGAAGGTCAGATAAAGTGCTTCGCAGATAAGAAAAAGCTAAAGGAGTTCATCACCACCAAACCAACATTATATGAAATGCTGAAAGATATTCTTGAAGAAGAGGAAGAAGAAAAAGGTAAAAATATAAATTATGAACAACAAATACAAATCTATCAACAAATGAACATAGAAATAAAGTGAATTGATAGGCTGATGGACAGGATAAACTGGTGAATATAACAGAGACATGGACATAGAGAAGGAATGGACTGACAATTCTTGGGGAGAAAAGGGTTGTGGGAAGTACAGCAAGAGACTGGACAAAAATCTTGCAACAATGGGAGAGGACGGTGGGGAGGGGGAGGTGAGGGTGGAGGGTGGGATAGGTACAGGGTGGAGGGGAGCTATAGGGGGATAAAAAGGGGAAACAATGTAATTAATAAACTGAACAATAAAGATAAAAAAATAAATTAAATAAAATAAATAAATTACCTTTTAAATAAATAAATAAATGAGCTTTGCATGCTGAAACCGGTTTAGCTCAATGGATAGAGCATCAGCCTGGGGACTGAAAGGTCCCGGGTTCGATTCCGGTCAAGGGCATGTACTTTGGTTGTGGGCACATCCCCAGTGGGGGGTATGCAGGAGGCAGCTGATTGATGTTTCTCTCTCATCCATGTTTCTAACTCTCTATCCCTCTCCTTCCTCTATGAAAAAAAAATCAATAAAATGTATTTAAATAAATAAATAAATAAATAATCTGACCACTCAGTGTAGATTGTATACTAGGTGTACCAGTTAATAATGTAGATTTTGTAATCAAAGAAAACAATAATTTCAAAAGAAACATCAAAAGTGTTTATTCAAAGTAATGTCATTGCTAGCTACATATTTCCCCATCTTTCCATTAATTTGTGGATTCTGTCCCAATAGAACTTTTCTTGTTTTGAGGCAAACCATTCAGCGACCCAATTTTCCACTTCTTCCTATGTTTTGAAGTGCCTTTCAGAAAGTGCATGTTCCATTTGATTAGAACAAGCGGTAATCTGAAGGAGAAAGGTCTGGTGAATAAGGCAGATGAGTTAATATTTCCCAGGCAAGATCTTTTAACATGTCTTTACATGGTTTTGAAGTGTGTGATGATGCATCATCATGAAGCAAAATTACTTTTCTGTGTCTTCTGGCACATTCTGGTCATTTCACG
Organism: Antrozous pallidus; assembly: GCA_027563665.1. Classification (NCBI taxonomy): domain Eukaryota; kingdom Metazoa; phylum Chordata; class Mammalia; order Chiroptera; family Vespertilionidae; genus Antrozous; species Antrozous pallidus. Next base: position 115,521,518 of record CM050509.1, read on the forward strand.
ATCAAAGCATGGCTCAAATTGATTATTTGTTGTCAGTAACAATCAGTAATAACAGTTTCACCACACCTTCTTGATCCCACCAAATGCAGAGCATTATCTTCCTTTCTGAAGTGATTGGCCTTGCAGTCGATGTTGATGCTTGACCTGGATCAACCCATGATTTTATGCATTTCGGATTCTCAAAATAAATCCACTTTTCACCACCAGTCACAATTTGATGCAAAAAAAGACTTTCTTTCATGCCATTGAATTAACATTTTACTGATGACTTTTTGGTCTTCCAATTGTCTTTCGTTCAGCTGATGTGGCATCCATTTTCCTTCCTTTAAAATCTTTCCCATTGCTTGTAAACTATCAAAAATTGTTTGTTGAGCAACATTTAATCTTTCTGCAAGTTGTTTTTGAGTTTGACATGCATCTTCATCCAATAATGCTTATAATTGTTGGTCTTCAAACTTTTTCGGTTGACCTAGACATTCTTTGTCTTTCACATAGAAGTCATCACTTTTTAAGCATTGAACAGACTGTCAAACTACAGTGGGTAGGCAGGCGAGAGTGGGGCGCGGGGCTGTAAGAGATCAACTGAAGGGCTTGTATAGATGCATATAGGCATAACCAATGGATACAAGACACTCTTGGGGGCAGATGAGGGCATCTGCTAGAGGGTAGGGGAGGCTGGGGGGAGATCAATGGGGAAAAAAAGGAAACATATGTACAGTAGTAATATTTGTAATATTTTATACAATAAAAAATTATTAAATTAAAAGAAAAAAAGAAATCATCACTTTTAAAGCATTTAAACCAGTGTTCATAAGTATCTTGAGATGGAGCATGTTCACCATAAGCTTCCCAAAGTATACGATAACTTTCAGCAGCACTTTTCTTCAAAATAAAGTAATGAATTAAAACTTCCCACAAATGCTCTTTTCTTGGCATGAAATTCAACAGTTTTAAGCATAAAAAATATCTATGATGTTAATACCTTCAGTAAATTTGTCATATGAAGTTTTGAAGCTTGCTGTCAATTCAACAAAATAGCATATATATCAAACTGCATTTATATAAATATATGTGTAACTCCATTTATTGAAAAAACCTGCATTATTAACTGGTACACCTAGTATATAGATAATAGTAATATTATATATTATTAGAGGCCCAATGCACGAAATTCGTGCAAGAGTATGCCTTTTTTCTCCCGGTTCCTGGCACTGGCTTCTCTCTGGCACTTGGGACCCAGGCTTCCCTCACAGCCCTGGTTTTGTCCAGAAGGTTGTGTGGAAGGACATATGGTCTAATTAGCAAAATACCCTTTTATTAGTATAGATATACTATATTCTGTATATTATACATGTATAGTAATATACTATCTATACTAATAAAAGTGTAATATGCTAATTAGACCAGGTGACTGGCCATCTTCCAGATGTCCAATTTCCTTCTGGACAAAGCCACAGTGGTGGGGGCTAAGGCAGAGGTAGTTAGGGGCAATCAGGCCAGCAGGGGAGGGCAGTTGGGGGCCATCAGGCCAGCAGTCAAGGGCTGTTGTAGGCCATCAGGCCGGCAGGGGAGCAGTTAGGTGGCTATCAGGCCAGCAGAGATGGTCAGGCCCAATCAGGCAGGCTAGCAGGCAAGTGGTTAAGAGTCAGTGGTCCCAGATTGTGACTGTGGGGTCAGGCCTAAACTGGCAGTCAGACATTCCCTGAGGGGTCCAGATTGGAGAGGTTGCAGGACAGGCTGAGGGATGCACCCCATGCACAACTTTCATGCACCGGGCCTCTAGTCCTATATAATAAAAGCCCAATATGTTAAGTGTCCAAATGTTGGTTCAAGCATTCAACCAATTGCTATGATATGCACTGACCACTAGGGGGAAGACACTCTGACCAGTAGGTTAGCTTGCTGCTGGGGTCCAGCTGATTGGGACTGGGAGAGACAGGCTGGCCATGCCCTAGAGCCCTCCCATTGTCTCTCCTTGGCCCAGATTGTGCACCAGTTGGGTCTCTCAGCATGGCCTGTACCCTCTTGCAATCTGGGACCCCTTGGGGATATCGAACAGCTGGGTTTGGCCTGATCGCCAGGCCAAAGGACCCCATCAGTGCATGAATCTGTGCACCAGGACTCTAATATTATATGTTACGTAGTATACTAATAAGATATATTATGATATAGTGATAATCCCACTTAAAGTTTAAAAAGTATCACATACAATAAGAATATTGACATAAATCTTCACTGTACAATTCGCTCTAATGCTTCTTCTCACAACAAACATTTTAAACAAATTTTACTGCTGTATACATTAGCCTTTTTTCACTGGTAAATCAAATCATTTCAGGGTATAATGTAAAAGGGGATTTTTGGTTCTAAAAGGTAAGAAATTAAAAAATATGATTCCACCAAGTTGTATTTGACTTTCTCTGAGCCTGTTAAAGCAACATAAAATAAACAACCTTTAGAAACTCATCATACTGATGTGTCTCTCTTTCATTTAATACTTATTTAACATTTGCTTTGTGTCAGTTCCTGTCCAATTACTCAATAAGTTTCAACTCAATAAATTTTTCATGATTAAGGGTGAGATTAGATATCCTCATTTTATAGATGAGGAAATTGAGAGCCGCAGAAGACTAAGTAACTTTACCAAAATTAATAGAGCCAGGATTTAAACCCATTCAGCCTGGTTGCATACATTACGCTGGTTACCACTATTATGATGATTCTCATGAGAGCAACGCTGCATTTGGAACTTTTAAAATATTGTTATGTCCAAAATCATTATTTTAGATGTCTCTCCTTTACTGTTTTACAATAGTGTAAAATAGTATAACCCTTTTCTTCTTTACTGTCAGAAATAAAAGAATCTAATATTATATATCTTACCTGCAATTTCTGTCATCACAGAAAAGAACAGAAGTGACGATTGTCAGAGGTTTAGATGACTTGAAGCTAAAGCGGCAGATGAGCTCAGTGTTAATTCCATCGAGAGAGGCTTCAATGATTGTGCCTTTTGGAAAACTCACAGTAAGAGGGTGAATCTCCCCATCGATACCAAGAAGACTTGCTGGGGGGATCACAACCTTTATACTTGATTCTCTGTTTGAAATTTAAAAACAAAACAAAAAATTAGCTCAATGCATGCAAGTAATTGGCTTTATATCACCCACGCCGAGCCCAGGTTAATGCTCCAGGTAACGGATAAGCAGGTCTCCTTTCTGGTCTACACGGGTGCTACCTTCTCTGTCCTTGTCCTGCCTTCCTTTGCTGGGCCACTTTTCCTTTGCAATCTCAGTCCTGGGTACTGATGGCAAATCACCCTTCAGCTCTGAAAACTGCTCTGGCTTCAGTGCCTCTTCACCCCGCCCTCTCCCCTGTTCCACCCTTCCTACAGAACAACTTTCTTGCTGGCACAAGCTTATCAATTATTTAATGGAAGAGGCAAGAACGGTAAAAGGACCCACTATACCAGGCCACTAAAGAAACACCAGTAGGCCTCCTCTTCTCACCCTCCCTTGTTCTCCAGGCTTTTTCTAACTCCAGGATAACCTTCTGGCATCTCTCTCCCTCTTTCCCACACATCTCTAAACCTCTCAAACTATTTTACTAATGATAAACAGGGAATAGCTATGGGGGTCCTCACCCAGCCCCTAGGGCCAGCCTTCACCCCCGTAGCCCATCTGTCCAGACAGCTTGATCCCACGGTTCAAGGATGACAACCCTGCCTCCAGACTCTGACTACAGCCGCTGTTCTCACCAAGGAGGCCCAGAAGCTCCCTCCAGCAACCCTTACAGGTCTTTTCCACCCATAGACTACAGGACCTTCTGTGCTCCTCCCCTCCCCATTACATGTAGGAAGTCCATCTCCTGTTCCTCAAGAATCCTGACATCTCCTGAACCCAGTCCACAGCCCTGAACCCAGCCACTCTCCTCCACCCAACCTGTGGCAATGCACTCCTGCCCCGACCTGCCCCCAGGTTGTCAGAGGCCCTCTGAAATTCACAGCTCCTGGCTGGACCACCTGCCCATGGGCCTGACCAGAATCCAGGCTACACCAAGGAGCCCCACCTCCTGCAAGCCCTTTTCAGGAGCCTCACCTTCTTAAGCCCTTTTTAGACAACTGCTCCGGGAACATACTGGAGCAGCCGCGTGTTTCTATCCAGGCCAGGACCAGCCGACCACGGCTCCCAGGACCAGCCCTCCAGCCTGGAGGACTCGATCCTCCTAAAGAACCTTACTCTCCCTCAAGTTGTATTTCAGCTCCAGGCCCAGAAAAGCAGCAGGACCAGCTTTTACCTCCAAGTGACTCAACTGGATCGCTCTTGAGACTTCACCAACCAGTCCCTTGGGGAAACCATGGTGCTGCATCCTTGTTAAGCATGGAAAACACCCCCTGTTTTTCACTCACTTACTCCCTGGCTCCTCTCATTAGGCACACTGGTATCTTCCTTCAATCTTGCTCTTTGGCCCATGTCTCATGCATTGTTTCACTAGTTTCTTGCAGACGTTCGCCAACCAGAAGATAGATCTGTCACTGAATTCAGAACCCAACACCAGAATCCTTGAGACTCCAGGTAGACACCCCTAACAACGCCCCCTCTCAGCTGGAAGTAGCTACAGAAGATGGACCCTCGCCCCCTAGACCTTGCCTGGACTCTCAATTATTTTTTTAATATTATCAGAAGCCTGGAATGATAGGTTACCCCCACCCCAACTGGTGGGCAGAATTATGATGTAATTGACAGAGACATTGAGCCACCAATCAAGCACATACCACAGTGCCCTGTGTCCCACCCCTTCCCATTCCACTCTGGGCCCAACCCCTGCCTGTTCTGGCCCCTTAAAAGGTGTCTCACTGCTCCACATGGCACCTTTTCTCCCGGACTGCTCTCCCAGGCAGTCCGGGAGGAGGTCCGGCTGGGTCCCCTCTTTTCCCTTCCCCTGGCCCCAGTCACAGGGCATGGCTTCCCCAGCTCCATTCCCCCCGAGCCTGTGAACCCGCCCGGAGACCCCCAATAAAGCCTGATTAATTTGTTCACTTATTCGGACTCCTGCCTGCAGTTTCTCTCACGGCAGAACCTTACATATATGTTTTCCTCTGTTTAGGAATTGTTAGAGAAATTAAAACAAATATTTATAATAATATAAACACTTATTAAAGATATTTTGTATAATCTTTTATTTTCTGGTCATAATGTGAATTATAATGTTATTTTAATAAAGAACCACATAAGATGATCAAAAGTTCCTTTTGTCCTCTAAAGATTAAAAAGAGAGGGTTAAAACACCTGATTAAATACAATGTGTTTTTCACCACATCCAGGATAGGATATAAGTAGTATTGCACTTAAATATATCCTGACAAAAATTCACCAAAAATTACTTTAATAGCTAGAGCTTTATCATATGTATACTAAATATTAACAGATTAATATGCACATATAACTTATTTTTAAATATGGATACTCTTAAGCACTATACACATATAATGAATATTTTTAAATCATTACTAAAAAATGTCACTTAATGTTCACATATTTCACTATATATCTCTAAATTATTCAGCCAATCTAAAATGTTTGCAATTTTGAATAACATAGAATGTAGTATTCACTTTTAAATCTAGTTAATACTTGATAACTTTTGGTGATCTATACTATTTAACCATATTAGTTTGTTTTATTTTATTATATGTATAGACTCCGATAGTAAATAACATGTTAACAAATGGGAACCATATTTATAATGTTTTAATTAGAATAAAGATTATTCAGATAATTAACTGCTAAAGAAAGATATCAACTTGACAAGGTGAAACCAATATGATTAATTGCATGAAAAAGATGAAAAAGTAATGGTTAAAGTAATGGTTAAAACATAAAAAGTAGCCGAGACCGGTTTGGCTCAGTGGATAGAGCGTCGGACTGTGGACTGTGGGGTCCCGGGTTTGATTCCGGCAAGGGCATGTACCTTGGCTGCGGGCGCATCCCCAGTGGAGGGCGTGCAAGAGGCAGCTGATCGATGTCTCTCTCTCATGGATGTTTCTGTCTTTCTATCCCTCTCCCTTCCGCTCTGTAAAAAACCAATAAAAAATATATTAAAAAAAAACATAAAAAGTAATTTATAAATCAGGCTGGAATCATATCTTGTCACTAATTATCTAAGTGTCACTGGATAAGTCATTAATGCTGTTGATTTTATTTTACCATATTTTGCAAGACTCAACTTTTGATTTGAGATCATTTTTAAATTGATACATTTATACATTAATTCCAAAGTTGAAAGACTAAAATATTGATTTATATATTAGATAAAATTTTGTAATAAATAATGCATTTTAGCACAAAATAATTTAAGCCACTTTTATTTCCTATTTGAGCAACCGAGGTTAGTTTCTACTTATAAGGTAGGGTCTTGAAAGAATAGTAAATCGTAAAGTTGTCAAGTTAAAGTTTAACTATACTCTTTCATGAAATTACATTTAAACCAAGCTCCATAGCGTAAGTAAGCACTCATTATATCTCGCAGGCTAAGCTGAGAAACAAAAAGTTGTCCTATGCTTTCCAACTTGAATAATTTTTATTTATTGTCAAACATTACATCTCTCTCATCATTGATGCTCTCTCTCTCTTCCTCTTCATCATTCCTCTCTGAAATCAATAAAAATATATTTTTTAATAAAAGAGCTGAGAGTGATTCTAGCTAACAGCCAGTAAGAAAATGCTGTCTCAGTACTACACCTACAAGGATAAATTTTGCCAACAACCAGGGAGCTTGGAAGAGGACTTAGCCTCAGATGAAGACTGCTGCCCAGCCCATGGTTTCTGTCTATTGAGACCATGAGCAGTGGACACAGTCAAACTGACCCAGACTCATGACCCAAAGAAATTCTGAGATAACAAATTCATGTTTTAAGGTGCAAAATTTGTGTAAATTTGTCACACAGCAATAGAAAACTAATGCCCTGAGTGTTTAAGCTTGTTTCTTACACCATAAAGAGAGACATAACAAGAATTCTTACAAAAAATTAAATGACTGACTGTGCGGTAACTAAGTGTGCTTTTTTGTAATTTAATTTAAATGTACAATTAAATATTTTAATAGTTCCAACTATAGAAACAAGTTAGACACTGTCAGGACTCATAACAAATACAAACAAAAAGCACACAAATTAAGTATGGTAAATTCACATTAAGCATTTACCTGTAATAACTTTGAGGTAAAATGTTGACATCCATCACACTTGCTACATCCAAAGGAACAGGGTTGAAAAACATGAATGCACGGTCCAATGATAACTTGGGCAATTTTAGCTCTCCAATCAGATGTAACATTTCATAGCAAACTGGACTGTTATTTAAACGTACAGGTACATAAGCTGTGTATTGTACAGCATGAGCTAATGAAAAAAAAATATTTTAGACTAGTTCACACACCAAAAAAACCCACATTTAAGTAGTTTAAACCTTACTAAATATTAAAATGTACTATGAAGGTACAGCTGCTCAATTAAGCAGAATTGATTATCCAGAAACTGGATTTCTCCTGCCAAGGAACTTAAAACATATAATGAGGAGCTGTTAGAATAAAAATCTTTCAAATTAAACTCTGTCTAAAAATAGACCAAGTCTCCTTAAAGTAGATTTTCATTATTATGGGAAAACACATCTAACTGAGGAAACAGTGCAATAGGACTTCTTTTTTCACTGTTTTCTATACCTTAATAGGAGGTACCCATCCATTTAGTACACGCATTAAGAAAATGAAGTCAGATAATTGCTATAAGGATTTCAGGGACTACTGGGAAATGGATATGCTGAGATGAAAGGAATGTGCTTTCTCACAGATTTTAAGTTTATGAAAGGCTTCAAGGGTCAACTGCCTAATTTCACCTGGTAGGAAAACAGGAAATTCCCATGTTGGCAGCTCACTATGAGGAAAGGCAATCTGTGTTGGAGAAAAAGAATCAGCAAAGGAGGCTGCAGGTTAGTCCTGGAGGACAGGTTCCATCACAGCAAGTTGTCAATGCCCTTTAGACCTAAATCCCCAAATATAGGTCTCAAAGTATTAGTGTAAGCAGCTAGTTAGATATTAATGAAAGAGAAGGGAGCAGATATCTAATTAAGCAAGATTAACTAGAAGCTAGAGTTTCCTAGTTTACCCCAGGGGATTGCAGCATTACCTTGCAAAGGGGATTAACATTTTGTTTCCCTCAGGGGGCAGGAAGAACTGACTTTCCAATCTCCTCAGGGGACAATGGCCCATTCTCATAGTTTGCCAGGTGGAAGGAGAACAAGTAAAGAGGAAATTCTTTTGCTGAGGGATGTGCAGTAGAGACCAAGATGGCACAGGGGAGAGCCCAATATAAGCCCACAAAGAGCCAGGAAAGAGACTGTTTAGTTTGAAAGAAAACCTGCTCTTTCCAAACCTGGAGATAATATAATCAAAGCTTAACAAAGGCCTGAGTTTTGTTTGCCCATTCCTTCATACACTCGCTATCCACAGCAGAAGTGCCGGCTTAACAGCCACACTGAGCCCAAGTGCAGCAAAGGTTGTGACCCAAATGCAGACTTGGGGTGGATGTGAAGATGGGGAAAATGAGACACAGAGAAGTTCTGCATCTCTGGGCACTGGTCATCATGGGCTTGGTGAGGGCAAGAGCATGTTTGTGGCCCAACAGACTGGAGTTATTCCATAGTAAGACAGAGCTGAGCCATCTGGTTATGGATGAGACACTAGGCACCTGGGGTCAGTCTTGTATTTTTCTCCAATAAATCTTACCAATATACCTCATCCTTCTATGCATGGATCCCTGAAATGCTTTTCTCGTTACTCCGTGTAAGAAATGGCATCATCAGGAGGAAAATGAAATCTGGTGAGTATGATTTCAATATATAATCTTAGAATTCAAGAACTGGACAACAGAGTGGCCTGGCAGGGATCGGGTCCATTAAGGGTATCACCACGGCAGAGAATAAGAGTGTTCTGGATGATGCAAACCCGTTTTCAAAAGTGACATCATTGTGAACCATAAGCAAAAGCAATGGACTCACTGAACTGATCAGACCCACTAGTTTTTAATGTACTGGATGCCTTTATGTGTTCAAATGGTCTGGAGTACTTGGGAAGTAGGAAGTGGCTGAAGAGGGTAGGAAATAGGGACATCCTGTTAATAATGATAGATGAATACTAGTATAGACTTGGTGAATTGATAAAATAAGTTTTAAAAATGTATGCATTTAAAGCATTGTAAATCTATAGGGAAAAGATAGTATCATTTAATGAATCTGATATTGTTAAAATTATTTTGGAGGGAACTAACAATTTTAGAGTTAGGTAAGGTTTTAAGACTTATTGAATTCTAAATTTTAAATGGGCTATTTTGAGATTATTTCTAGGTTTTAGACCTATTAATGGTTTTCTGGGGTAATAGAGAAACCTAAGACTGTAACCTAAGATTATTGGAGATTCAATGACACTTTTTTTTTTTTTTTTAGCACAGATATGCCTTCTCTCCCATCTGAGACGTAAATTATATAAACTTGTTACAAGAAAGTGGTTTTTTGTTTGTTTGTTCTTTTTTGTTTTTTGTTTTTGTTTTTATTTTTGTTTTTTACCAATTAAGTTGGGACCCTAACAAAGGAACCCCAGATTTGATTGTTTGGGAGCACCCCATAAAGAAGGAAAAGTCAAATGGAAATGTTTCCTCTTTTCATCTTGATTGTCAGTTCATTACATCTCAATATAAATGTTAATATGGGCATAGAGGGAAAGTTCTGTATATAAATACAAATAGAAGCTTTAACAGAACTAGCTATTTCTTTCAAGACCAGACACAGTAGAAACTGAGAAGACAGAAATATATAATGATATCTTATTAAAAATAAACTTCAGAAAGCAGAAAATATTTTATGTTTTCTATTAGGTTTTCTGAGTTCTAAGCAGAGATAATAAAAGATGAAACATTTTTTAAACCTAATAATCACAGAATCCTATGTACTTTTTCTCATGTAAAACTAAAGCCATTATGCAATGCCATGCTAACAAATGTAAGAGAGATTGCAAAATAATGCAACACAGTGCTAACAGGATATTATTAAGACAAAATACATAGGTCAAGGAACTCTAAAAAGCATAAAAGCTATAATAGGTTCTTATCCTACCGTTACTATTGATCACATAGCTGGTTGTGGGTATTTTTTTAGATTTCAACATGTGTAAAACGTAGTGTGCTGAAATTTCTGAACCAAGTGATTTACTGAGAACGTGGGCTCAGGAGGAACTTGTAAGCAAAGGGGGAGTCAGAACAGGGTCAGGCAAGAGGCTATGAAAAGTTGTGGTTTTAGAATCCAGATTTAACCTGATCACACAGGGAACTCTGAGATGTGAATTTAACAGAGAGACAGTCCCACAGGAGGGAGTGGGCTGGGCCACCTGAGGTAGTGATGGTGATAAAGCTTAAATTCCTAGGCATCTCTGCATGAGACATCTTCCTTCAGCCAGGGGGACAGACATAACCTATTAGAAATCAGCACCCACAACTGAGAAATGGATAGAAAAAGCCCAGTCATGAAAATCTGCATAGGATCAAACAGCATATATAACAGGATACAATATAATGTTGATTCATAAGTAAGAATAATAAGGAAGAATAAAAGGTAAGGTACTATATATAATACATTAAAAAAAGAAAAATAGTTTGGAAATGGCATTTGCCATGCTTTAGTTATGGTAAACTAAATAACCATATGCTGTAAATTAAAGACAAATATCAATACAACTTTCTCAAAAACAGGGGAAAAAACTTTATAGCTTATTTTTAAGCACTTAGCCACTGCTCCTTTATTCTGGTCTGTTTAAAAAAGCTAGCTGTTGCTGGATCAGTGTGGCAATTGTTGAGCACTGATCCACGCACCAAGTTGGTGATTCAATTCCTGATTAGGACACATACCCAGCTTGCTAGCTTGATTCCCAGTAGGAGGTGTGCAGGAGGCAGGTGATCCATGTTTCTCTTTCATCAATGTTTCTATCTCTCCCTCTCCCTTCTTCTCTCTCTAAAAGTCAATATAAAAACTACTTGTCAATACCCTTACTTCATTAATCTCAGTATCAGGAAAGTTCTATATTTTTATGCAGCAGGAATTCTCATGAAGATAATTTTTCAGCACCTTTAAACTGATGTTTACTGTAATGTATCGATTTTTATTAAATCTTTATTGTTAAAAGTATTACATATGTCCTCTTTTTTCCACAATTGACCTTTTCTAGCCTATCCCCTCCCTCTGCTTCAGGCCTTCACCAACTATTGTCTGGGTCCATGAGTCATGAATATATGCATACAAATTCTTTGGTCAATCTCTTCCCACCCACCCAACCTCTCTGTGGGATTCCCCAATCTCTTCTATGCTTCTATGTCTCTGGATCTATTTTGTTCATCAGTTTATTTTGTTCATTAGATTCCACTTGAGTGAGATCACGTGGTACTTGTCTTTCTCTGACTGGGTTATTTTGCTTAGTATAATATTCTCCAAGTCCCTCTATGCGGTCTCAAAGGGTAAGAGCTTTTATAGCTGTGTAATATTCCATGGTGTAAATGTACCACAGCTTTTTTATCCACTCATCTACTGATGGGCAGTTGGGCTGTTTCCAGATATAAGCTATTGTAAACTGCACTGCTATTAACATAGGGGTGTATACATTCTTTCTGATTGGTGTTTTGAGTTTCTTAGGATATGTCTATATATAAAAGCATAATATGCTAAGTGTCCGACCAAGCAGTTGACTGATCAGTAGCTATGATGTGCACTGACCATGAGGTGGTAGATGCTCTGACCTGTAGATTAGCTTGCTGCTGAGGTCTGGCCGATTGGGACTGGGCAAGACAGGGATGGACATGCCCTGGAAACCTCCCACAAGTCCCTCACTAGCCACCAGCTTCTATTGGGACTGGGCAAGATGTTCCTGATCAGCCTCGATAGCTGGCCAGGTGGAGGGCTACCACCTGTGCACAAATTTCATGCACTAGGCCTCTAGTATTCCTTAAGTGGGATCACTGAGTCAAATAGAAGTTCCATATTTAACTTTTTGAGGAAACTCCATACCGTTTTCCATAATGGATGCACAAGTGTGCATTCCCACCAGTAGTGTACTAGGGTTCCCTTTTCTGCACATCCTCCCTAGCACATAACATTTGTTGTTTTATTGATGACAGCCATTCTGACAGATGTGACATGATACTTCATGGTCATTTAAATTTGCATCTTTTCAATGATCAGTGACTTCGAGAATTTTCTCATGTCTTTTAGCATCTGTATGACCATTTGGATAAGTGTTGATTTAGGTCAATTAAAACCATTTTTAATTGGTTTGTCTTCATTTGTTAAGTTGTATGAGTTCCTTACACACTGAGTGGCCATATTATTATGATATCTGAATGCCACTCAGTGTATATCTGGTCACTCAGTGTATATCCAAAATAATAAAAAAGCTAATATGCAAATTGTTCCCTCAACCAGGAGTTCGACCAGTAGGCAGGCTGGCCAACTGCCCATGTCCCCTCCCTCTGGCCAGGCTGGTCTTACCCCACCCATGCACGAATTCATTCACTGGGCCTCTAAAATACACACACACACACACACACACACACACACACACACACACTGAGTGGTCAGATTATTATGCATTCAGAGATTATAATAATCTGGCCACTCAGTGTATATTTTGGATATTAATCCTTTATCAAATGTGTCATTGTCAAATATTTTCTCCCATTCAGTGCAATCCCTTTTCATTTTGTTGGTTTCTTTTGCTGTGAAGAAGCTTTTAATTTTGAGTTAGTACCATTTGTTTTTCTCCTTAATTTCCTTTGCCCTAGGACAGTGGTTGGCAAACTGTTACTCACAAGCCATATGTGGCTCGTGAGCTGGCAGTTTGCCACTCTGTTGACTAATGAGCTTGCCGACCACTGGGATAGGGGCTTAATCACAAGGAACAACAACAGCCTGTAATTATTGGAATGGAGAGTCTAGGTCAGTGGTCGGCAAACTCATTAGTCAACAGAGCTGCAGTTTGCCAACCACTACCCTAGGATATGTATCCTCGAACATATTGCTAAGAGAGATGTCTGAGATTTTGCTGTCTATAATTTCTTCTGAGATTTTTATGGTTTCACATCTTACATTTAAGTCTTTTATCCATTTAAGATTCTTCTTGTGTATGGTGTAAGTTGGTGGAATAGTTTCACTTTTTGCATGTATCTTTCCAATTTTCCCAACACAATTTATTAAAGACACTGTCTTGACTTCACTGTATGCTATTTCTTCTTTTGTCAAACATTAATTGAGCATAATGGCTTGGGTCAATTTCTGTGTTCTCTGTTATGTTCCAAAGATTTATATGTCTATTTTAGTGCCAATACCAGGCTGTTTAGATTACAGTGGCTTTAAGTATAACGATATTTGGTACTGTGATAGCTCCAACTTTGTTCTGATTTCTCGATATTATTGCAGCAAGTCAGACTCTTTTTTGGTTCCACATAAATTTTTGAAGTATTTATTCTAGGACTACGAAATATGCTGTTGGCATTTTAATAGGAGTTGCATTGAATCTAACAATTGATGTAATTAACATCATTAAGACGTCTTTAGGGAGAAAAAAATGGCGGTAGAACAGAGGGATGCAATCTGAATGTTGTCCCAGGGAAGACTGAGAGAACAGCTGAGGGTTGCGCGGGGAGTATTTGTTGGCGAGTTAGGGGACAGCTGTACTCCAGGAAAAGATAAAGGACTACTGGACTGGCCTCCCCTGACTGAGTGGCCCCGGTGCTGCTGGGTTCTCTCGCAGAACCACCGGCTTGGAGGCAGACCATGTCATCTTGAAGGGGGAGGGCCCGAAAATATACAGCTGCAGTACCGACTGGACGGCTAATACCCCCCAGAACACCAGTGCCCAGTTGGTGCAGATGTGCAGATTCCAAGGAACTTTGCACTCTAGCACGGAAAGGTCAGATTTCCCCTGGGGTTACTTTGGGTACTAGACCAAGGGAGCTAGCAGAGCCGGGAGATCTGTGCCTGAAATAAAGTCTGTGGCTGTTGGAGCTGGTAACATGGAAGAGGGTCCTCGGAGCTGGTGGCAGAGGGAATTCCTAGAAAGCAACCCATTTGGACCTGACATAGGGAAGCCCAAAATTTTTGGGAGGGTCCTGGCTGCTAAACCCAAGGGGGAAAGGGGATTTGCACAGACACGTGCAGAACCTGAATTCACGCACTTGAGTTTTTTCCTCTCCTAATCCAAGCTTCCAAGTGCTAAACCAGGATCGTGGGAACCCCTGGTGGGGGATAACCTGGGACACCACAGGGGAGAACTAATTTTGGAGCCTGGAGATAAAAGTCAGCAGTATCTATTAGAGAGGCAGCTCTAGGGCAGCCCATCCCCTCAAATCAGTATTGAATACCACAGGGATAGGGGATTTTAGTTCAGGCTAGAGAGGACCAATAGACCCAGAGGTCAATCTAGAAACACTGCCACCCAGGGGCTGAGTCACAAATTGACTCTTGTGTAACACAAATTAAGGAATTAATTTTATTTTCTCTTTATTCTACTTTGGGATTAGTATTCTACAGTCTATTCTCAACTACCCTTTAGTATCTTTTTACTCTACCTCAACTTCACCTTTATGCCACCACTCTCTTGCTAACATTTCCCTATTTAGGGCATTATTTCCCTTATACGTTTCCCGCTTTAGATTTACCTTATTCTTTCTTTTTACCCTCTGTTAAAATTTCACCCCACTTATATATCTAATCTCCAACCACCTATTCCAAGTCCATACATACCTCTCACTTCTCTGACTTCACTATCCTAAATAGTTTTTCTTTCTTTCCTGTTGTTGTTGTTTACTTGACTGTTGATTATATCAATTTTTTATGCAGGTTTGTGAGATTGGTTTTCTTATTCTTTTCTTTTGGTTTGGTTTGTGGAGTTTTTTTGGTGTTTTTTGTTTTGTTGTTCTCCTTTTGAATTGTTTTTTGACAGATTTTTGCTTCTGTGTTCCCTCACCTCCCTTGACATTAGTAGTTGTATGCAGTTTGTATCAATCTCCAGGTAATTGTTGCTGGCTGTTTTTTCGGATTAGTGGTTGTCCTATAGGAGTTTTAACTCCACGTTTATACTTTATTCCCCTTTTCTTTCTTCCTTTTTTTTTTACTTCATCCCCTTTTCCCAATATCATTTTGGCATTCCTGTCTTTGTGTGTGTGTGTGTGTGTGTGTGTGTGTGTGTGTGTGTGTGTGTGTGTTTGTGTGTGTGTATGTGTTTTCTCTTTCTTCTTTTTTCTTTCTTACCTATCTCTGAATTTGCCTTTCTCTGGCAATTGCCTTTATTTGGAGTTACCAATACTGTGACTACATTCCTGTTAAATGCCTGGTGCGTTGCACCTGGTTGTATTGTATTTTGTGTCTTTAAATCAATGCAGGAGAGTGAGAACTACATAACCAGAGACACAGAGAAGAGAGACCATGGGGACACAAAGAAACAGCCCACATATGAAATAAATACAAGCCTCACCAGAAAAGGTGGTAAACAAAATGGAAGATAGCAAATTGTCAGAGAAAGCATTCAGAGAAATGGTCATAAGGTAGCTGAAAAGAATGGAGGACCAATTTGACAATATGAGTAAGACCCAAGAGAAAATAAAGAAGAGCCAAGAAAAAATGAAAAGTGACATTGCTGAAGTAAATAACTCAATAGAAAGTATTAAGAGTAGACTAGAAGAAGCAGAGGACTGCATCAGTGATCTAGAAGACAAGGTAGGAAAAAATACCAAAGTAGAGCAGATTCTCGAAAAAAAAAATTAAAAAGCAGGAGGAGAGCATAAGGGAACTTTGGGACAACATGAAACAATAATTGGGCTTCCAGAAGGACAGGAAACTGAGCAAGGAATAGAAAACCTGTTAGAAGAAATAATGACAGAAAACTTCCCTGATATAGGAAAGAAAAAAATCCCACAAGTCCAAGAAGCTCACAGAGTCCCTGGCAAATGAAACCCAAAAGACAAATGCCAAGGCACATTATAATTAAACTGGCAAGCAACAATGACAAAGTAAGAATCTTAAAAGCCGCCAGAGAGAGACAGAAAGTCACCTACAAAGGAACCCCCATAAGACTAACAAGTGATTTCTCAACAGAAACTTCTCAGGCCAGAAGGCAATGGAATGAAATATACAAATTGATGCAAAGGAAGGGTCTTAATCCTAGAATACTGTACCCAGCAAGGTTATCAACCAAAATTGAAAGTCAAGTCAGGAGTTTCACCAACAAAAAAGGACTAAGGGAATTCATTACCACTAACCCAGCAACGCAAGAAATGCCAGAGGGTCTGCTGTAAAAAGATAGGAAGGGAAGAAGGAACACAGGGGTAAAGTACAAAAATGGCAACAAATAGGTATCTGTCAATAATAACTTTAAATGTAAATGGATTAAATGCACCAAACAAAAGACATAGGGTAATGGACTGGATGAGAAAACATGACCCATGTATCTGCTGTCTACAAGAAACCCACCTCCGAAGAAAAGACGCACACAGACTGAGGGTGAAAGAATGGATAAAGATTCTTCAGGTGAATGGAAATAGAAAAAAAGCTGGGGTAGCAATACTTATATCTGACAAATTAGATCTCAAAGTGAAGGACATAACAAGAGATAAAAAAGGCCACTTCATAATACTAAAGAGAGCAATCCAACAAGAAGAAATAACTCTGGTAAACATATATGCACCCAATACAGGAGCACGCAAATACATTAAAAAAAAAAAAACTCCTGGGTGATATCACGGGAGAGATAGACAGCAATATAATTATAGTAGGAGACTTTAATACCCAACTATAACCATGGGACAAATCCTCTAAACAAAAATCAGTAAAGAAACATCAATCCTCAATGACTCACTAGACCAGATGGAATTAATTGACATCTTCAGATCATTTCACCCCAAAGCCACAGAAAGTACATTCTTTTCAAGTGCCCATGGGTCATTCTCAAAGATATTCCATATGTTGGGTCATAGGCAAAGTATCTCCAAATTCAAGAAGACAGAAATCGTATCAAGGATATTCTCAGATCACGGTGGCATAAAGCTGGAAATCAACTATAATAAAAAAAATTCAAAGAAATAAAAAACATGGAGACTAAACAATATGCTATTAAACAATGAATGGGTTATCAAAGAGATCAAGGAATAAATAGAAAACATCATGGACACAAATGACAATGATAACACAACAATCCAAAATGTATGGGACACAACGAAAGCAGTTTTGAGAGGGAAGTTCATGGCTCTACAACCCTACTTAAAACAACAACAACAACAACAACAACAAAAACAAGAAACAGCTGCAATAAATTATCTAACCCAACAAATCAAAGAGTTATAAAGAGAGCAAGAAGAAAAGCCCAGTGTAAGCAGAAGGAAGGAAATAGTAAAGATCAGAGCAGAGATAAATGACAGAGACCAAAGAAACAATATAGAAGATCAACAAAACCAAGAGCTGGTTCTTTGAAAGGGTAAACAAGATTGATGAACGTCTAGCCAGGCTCACCAAGAAGCAAACAGAGAGGACCCTAATAAATAAAATCAGAAATGAAAGAGGTGAAATAACAACAGACCCCATCAAAATACGAAGGCTTGTTAAAAAAATACTTTGAACAATTCTACTCCAACAAACTGGACAACCTGGAGGAAATGGATATATTCCTAGAAAAATATAACCTCCCAAAACTCGACCAGGAAGAATCTAAACAGCTGAATAGACCAATAACAGTGGGAGAAATTGAAGCAGTCATCAAAAAGCTTCCAGCAAACAAAAGCCCAGGGGCAGAAGGCTTCACAGGGGAGTTTTACCAAACATTCAAGGAAGAACTAAAACCTATCTTCCTCAGACTATTCCAGGAAATTCAAGAGGATGGAATACTTCCAAACTCCTTCTATGAAGCCAGCATCACCAGAACACCAAAACCAGATAAAGATGACACATGAAAGAGAATTACAGGACAATATCCTGCATGAACATAGATGCCAAAATCCTCAATAAGATTCTAGCAAATCAGAAACAGCAGTGCATCACAAACAGCATACACCATGACCAAGTACGATATATCCCAGGAATGCAAGGATGGTACAATATCCACAAATCAATAAATGTGATACATCACATAAACAAATTGAGAGATAAAAATCACATAGTCATATCAATTGATGCAGAAAAAGCATTTGACAAAATCCAACACCCTTTCTTGATAAAAACTCTCAACAAGGTAGGAATAGAAGGATCATACCTCAACATAATAAAGCCATATATGATAAACCCACAGCATACATCATACTAAATGGACAAAAACTACACCCATTTCCCCTAAGAAAAGGAACAAGACAGGGATGCCCACTCTCACCACTCCTGTTCGACATAGTACTAGAAGGATTAGCAATTGCAATTAGACAACAAGAAGAAATAAAATGCATTAAAATAGGAAAAGAAGTAAAGCTATCTTATTTGCAGATGACATGATATTGTACATAAAAAACCCGAAAGACTCCATAAAAAAACTAATAGACTTAATAAATGAGTTCAGCAACATAGCAGGCTACAAAATTAACACCAAGAAATGTAAGGCATTTCTATACACTAATAGTGAACTTACAGAAAGAAAGAATAAAAAAGCA
This sequence comes from Antrozous pallidus, assembly GCA_027563665.1. Classification (NCBI taxonomy): domain Eukaryota; kingdom Metazoa; phylum Chordata; class Mammalia; order Chiroptera; family Vespertilionidae; genus Antrozous; species Antrozous pallidus. The sequence goes on from CM050509.1 coordinate 115,540,230, forward strand.
ATCTCATTTACTATCACACCAAAATAATTAAGATACCTAGGAATAAACTTCACTAAGGAGGTAAAAGACCTATTCGCGGAAAACTACAGGACACTGAAAAAAGTGACAGAGGAAGATTTAAGCAGGTGGAAGAACAAACCATATTTATGGATTTGGAGAATCAACATCATTAAAATGTCCATACTACCCAAAGTGATCTATAAATTTAATGCACTCCCCATTAAAATACCAATGGCATATTTCACAAACCTAGAAAGAACTCTCCTAAAATTCATCTGGAATTAAAAAAAAAAAGGCACCGAATAGCCACAGCAATCCTGAGAAAGAAGCACAAAGTCAGTGAGATTTCAATACCAGATTTCAAGCTGTATTACAAAGCTACTGTTCTCAAAACAGCCTGGTACTGGCACAAGAACAGACATATAGACCATTGGAATAGAATAGAGAATCCAGGTATCATCCCAAACCACTATGCTCAATTAATATTTGACAAATGAGGCATGAAAATAAAATGGAGTCAAGACAGTCTCTTCAATAAATGGCGCTGGAAAAATTGGACAGATATATGCAAAAAAATGAAACTAGACCACCAACTTAAACCATACACAAAAATAAACTAAAAATGGACACAAGACTTAAACATAAGATGGGAAACCATAAAAATATTAGAGTAATCCACAGGAAAAAAAATCTCATAAATATGCTGAAAGAACTTCTTCACTGATACCTCTCCTAGGGCAATGGAAGCTAAAGACAAAATAAACAAATGGGATTGCATCAAAATCAAAAGCTTTTACACAGCTAAAGAAACCATCAACAAAACAACAAGAAAACCCACTGTATGGGAGAACATATTTGCAAATGTTATCAGTGATAAAGGTTTAATCTCAAGCATCTACAGGCAACTCATACAACTTAATAAAAGGAGGACAAATGATCCACAAAAAAATTGGGCAACAGACCTAAATAGAATCTTTTCAAAAGAATACAAAAGGAAGGCCCAGAGACATATGAAAACCTGATCAAAGTCACTAATTATCTGAGAGATGCAAATCTAAATGACAATGCGGTACCATCTTATACCTGTCACAATGGCTTACATCAACAAATCAACAAATGACAAGCGCTGGCGAGGATGCAGAGATAAAGGAACATTCCTGAACTGCTGGTGGGATTGTAGACTGGTGCAGCCACTGTGGAGAACAGTATGGAGTTTCCTCAAAAAACAAATAATGGAGCTTCCATTTGACCCAGTGATCCCATTTCTAGGAATATATCCCAAGAAACTAAAAACGTGAAGTAGGAAAGATATATGCACCCCTATGTCCATAGCAGCATAATTTACCATAGCTAAGATTTGGAAACAGCCTAAGTGCCCATCAGCAGATGAGTGGATTAAAAAACTATGGTACATTTTCACAATGGAATACTATGCTGCAGTAAAAAAGAAGGAGCTCCTACCATTTGCAACAACATGGATGGAGCTGAAGAGCATTATGCTAATTGAAATTAGCCAAGCAGAGAATGATAAATATCACATGTTCTCACTCATTTGTGGAATATAATGAACGGCATAGACTGATGAACAAGAACGGATCCAGAGACTGAGAAAAGTCCATCAGATTGTCAATCCTCATGGTAAGTGGGAGGTGGTGGGAGTAAGGGGGAAAGTCAATATATTTGACCTCTTGAAATAAGGTAAGTAATTTGTGTTTTACATCCCTGACAAAGTTTATATAAAGTTATAAAAAAATTGGCAGCTACTTTGAGATTGAATGGACATGGCCTAGAGCTTGTCATCTCCTATGGAAACCAGTCCTTAGGTTAGGCCCTCCTTAACCTCCTGTGACACCATAATATCCTTACATGATATTATTCTACAATGTCATTATAATAATTGATATTTGACAACAGCATATTGTCCCAAATAAACTTACAAACTAATTCTTTGAATGTTTGGCAGCCATTTAAAAAAGATAGGAAAGGAATTAATCCCTTTCAGAAAGGAATAAGGCATTGGGAATGCACTCAAGAATTCTATAGTGGCACCTCTTGCCCTTTTTGCCAATAGGGACCCTCTTCTTACAATCCAAATACACACAGATGTTGCCTGAACATTCGTTTCATGCTGTCGCTGAAGCCTCTGGGTGGCTGGCACCATGGATCTGTCTCTCAACCATTGGGGTGAGCTGGGCCCTCTCCGGAGAAGAAACCTGGGTCCCCCGAGATATGTGATCAGTCCCGGGACCCCACCAGCAGACGAGGGGACCCCAAGGCACATGATAGGCATGGAGGCCATGGGGCCATAGCTTACAACAGACAAAACTGAACCTCACATCACCCTGTTTGGCCCCAAAGGATGGCTGGTTAGGCAGAGACGGGTAAGATTCCTCAGGGAAGAAACAACCTAAGACAGGCACAGTCACAGAGGGGCCAACTGGAGAGAACTAAAAGGTCAACAGAGCTGGGCGGCACAGACCCTTACCCACTAACCTTGAAGGGGCCTGAACTCCCACCCCTTCTGAGGGAGGTCTCCTGCCCCCAAGGCTGCTTCATCTCCCACGCACAGCTCAGATCCGGACCCAGGTTGCAGACAGAGACTCAACCAGCAACAGCTGCTCTATACCTAAATTCAGTCTAGTACCAGGAATGCTCAGGGCCTACTCAAGAATGCAAATAATCCTTTCCACTAATATTTACAGGGTAAACTAAGATTTTTGCTTGAATATTAAAATTGACAGTAAAATAGTAATCAAGTTTTCAGATTAATTTAAATTGGGCAAGTGAAATAAGTGAATACTCAAGAAAAGTTAAGTGTATTGGACAAAAAGCTGTTCTTAAAACAATAACTAAAATATTGATTAGTAGTTCATCTCACTGTAAAATTGTCTAACATCCAAAGAACCTAAAGCAATCATATTTGTGTGCAAAAATTAAAATTTAAAATTACCAAGACTGCTATCTAAAATTTCCAAAAGCCCCCATTAATCAAAAAGGGGAGGGGGTAGTGGGGTAATATCATGTAAGGAAAAATATCCTGTAAGTAAAATACATCTAGAAAAATCTTACTCCAGAAAAGTAACTTCCATTTGTAAAGCTAACAAGCAGGACACTCATAAAAAACACACATGGTGTCAAAATAAGCCAAAGGAAAATAATTTAGGTAAAAATAAAAAGAATTCCAAGTCTAATTCGCAGATAGGATCCCTTTGTAAACTTTTAGTGGAGAATGTGTTTGTGTGTTTTCAGAGAACAACTCCAAGACCATGTGGGTTCCTGCGACAGTGAGGAACTGATGGGTCTGTTCCAGTCACGAGGATGGTCCAGACATGGGGGACACTGACGACACCTTGCCATGCTAGCAGTCGGCAGCTGTGCATTGTTGCAGGCAGCCCAGGACCAAACCAGAGAGGATGGAACTTTCATTGCCACCATGTGTCCACCATCTGGATACCATTGCTGATATGTACACATAAAGAACTATTTTACACTGAAACTGGGACTCAGAATAGTTGGATATTGAAACTGAGACTAAAACACTTTTTGTTCTTATACATTTATTTCTAGTATGCAGACGTAAGATATTTTTGAAGAAAAGAAACAGGGGAGAGTGATTTATATAGAGGCAGGGAGGCATTGAACAGGCTGTCAAGCTACAGGGAGAAGGCTGAGGAGGGTGGGGGCAGGTGCTGTGGGAGATCAACCGAATAACTTGTATGCATGCATATGAGCATAACCAATGGATGCAAGACACTGGGGCGTGGGCGCAGGTGGGGACATGTGTTGGGGGGTAGAGGAGGCTGAAGGAGGAAAATGGAGGGGGGAGAAAAACATATGTACTACTATTTAAGTTATACTGCACAAAAAATTAAAAAAATATATTTTAAAAAGGCTTACCCACATAAAAAATAATTAAAAAATAAAAATAAATTAAAAAGACGTCTTCAGGGTTTTCTATGTACATTTTCATGTAATATGTGAACAATGTGGGTTTGGATGCCTTATATTTCTTCCTCTTATCTGATAAGTGCAGCTAGTACTTTCAGTATTTTGTTGAATTAGAAGTGGTGAAAGCGGACATCTCTGTCTTATTGCTGTTCCTAGGGGAAATGGTTTAGTTTTTGTCCATTGAGTATGAAGTAGGATATAGATTTGTCATATATAGCTTTTATTATGTTGAGGTATAATCCCTCTATTTCCACTTTGGTGAGAGTTTTTATCAGAAATAGGTGTTGGATTTTGTTGAATGTTTTTTTCTGAGTCTATTGATACCATGTGATTTTTCTTTTCTTTTTTTTTGGGGGGGGGGCTTCTTTTTTAATTTTTTAAATTTTTTTAATCTTTATTGTTCAGTATATTAATTACATTGTTCTCTTTTTGTTCCCCCTATAGTTCCCCTCCACCTGGTACCCATCCCACCCTTTGCCCTCACCCCCCTCCACTGTCCTCTCTCATAGTTGCATGATTTTTGTCCAGTCTCTTGCTGCACTTCCCACACCCGCTTTCTCCCCAAGAGTTGTCAGTCCATTCCCTCTTTATGTCCGTGATACTGTTACATTCACCAGTTTATCCTGTTCATCAGCTTATTAATTCACTTGATTTTTAGATTCATTTGTTGATAGATGTGTATTTGTTGTTCCTAATTTACACTTTTATCTTTTTCTTCTTCCTCTTCTTAAAGAATATCTTTCAGCATTTCATATAATATTGGTTTGGTGGTGATGAACTTCTTTAGCTTTTTCTTATCTGCGAAGCACTTTATCTGGCCTTCAATTCTGAATGATAGCTTTGCTGGATAGAGTAATCTTGGTTATAGATCCTTGCTGTTCATCACTTTGAATATTTCTTGCCACTCCCATCTGGTCTGCATAGTTTCTGTTGAGAAATCCGCTGACAATCGTATGGGTGCTCCCTTATAGGTAACCAACTGTTTCTCTCTTGCTGCTTTTAATATTCTCTTTGTCGTTTGCTCTTGGCATTTTAATTATGGTGTGTCTTGGTGTGGTCCTCTTAGGGTTCCTATATATTGGGGTTTGGTGCGCTTCTTGGACTCCTAAGTCAATTTCTTTCACCAGGTGTGGGAAGTTTTCGGTCACTATTTCTTCAAATAGGTTTTCATTGTCTTGCTCTCTCTCTTTTTCTGGCACCCCTAAAATTCGGATGTTGGTATACTTGAGGTTGTCCCAGAGGCCCCTAATACTATCTTCAATTTTTTGGATTTTTTTGGTTTCTTGCTTTTTCAGCTAAGTGGATTTTACCTCTTTGTATTTCAAATCTTTAACTTGGTTCTTGGGGTGCTCCAGGGCACTTTTAGGTCTTTGTATAATATTTTTTATTTCAGTCAGTGTATGCTTAATTTCTGGTTTGTCCTTTATCATATCATTGAGAGTCTCCTTTATATCCTTGAGAGTCTCCTTCATTTCCACGTTGGTCTTGATAATTTCCTTGCAGGTCTTGTTCATATTCTTGAGGGTCTCGTTCATTTCCTTGTAGGACTCATTCATTTCTTTTGTGGTCTTGCTTATTTCCTTATAGGCCTCGACCTTTTGTTGGAGCCTCTTGAAAAAACCCTATAACCGTGGTTTTGAATTCCATGTCCAGTTGTTTTTTTTCCTCCATTTCTTTCACATCTGATTTCTTTCCATGTTGCTGCATGGTGGCTGCTTCCCTGAGTTGGTCAATTAGCTTTTTGTGGTAGACTTCCTACTAGGGACAGTGAGTGGCTCAGCCTACCCAGTTACCTGAGGTGGATATGGGTTGCACAGTCTTGCTGAAGTTAAGCTCAGGTTACTCGTTGTTAGCACTTGGAGTGGTTGACCTCCAGGCCAATTGTGTGTGAAGCTCAGCTGTGCTCAGGTTGGATGGGCGGAGTCTCCGGGCCAAGCAGACAGCGTTAGCTCCGCCCTGTGCGGCCCCAGGGACTCTGTTTCTGGGGCAATGGCTGCCAGCACCTCTGAGAGAGAGCCGCTGCCGAGCTCCACCAGCTGCCAGGGAATTCAGACTCTCCCCAAATGACTCTGCACGCCCACTGTCTCACCCAGGGTCGTAAAATAAAGCAGTCTGACGGTTTTCCAAATGAGAGACAAGTCGCAGAGCGCTCTCTGCGCAGTCACGCAGCCAAGCTGTTCGCGCAAGCTGCCTTCTCCACAAGCCGGGAGACCCCTGCAGCACCCGAGCTTCGGCGTGCCCTCCCACTATCCAGTTTTCACCCTGTATGATAGTGGGTTGGTTCCCTGGACTTCGCCCAAAGCTGGAGAATCAGTCCAGTGGGACGTCTTTGTCTCCCTGTTCAAGAAAACTGGCTGGTTTTCAGCCGCCCGCCCTCTCCACTGGTGCGTGCTCCAAACCTCTCTCCGCGCGAATCTTTCAATGCTGTCCGCCGCTGCTCCTTTGAGTCACAGTGTCTTATCTTCACTTTTATTTGTGGAATTTTCACTCGGCGAGCTTTCTAGTGATTCTGGAAGGTGTTTGTTCTTTCGTTAAGTTGTAGTTTTAAAATTGTTGAGTATGATGGCAAGATAGGTGTTTTACCTATGCCGCCATCTTGGTTCTCTCATGTGATTTTTCTTTTTCAAGGTGTTTATGTGATATATCACATTTATTGAGTTGCAAATATTGTTATCAGCCTTCCATTCCTAGAAAAATCCACGTGGTCATGATGCATGATCTTTTTATTATATTGCTGGATCCTATTTGCTATTATTTGGTTGAGGATTTTAACATATATTTTCATCAGGGATATTGGCCTATAATTCTCTTTATAGTGTCTTCATCTGGTTTTGGAATTAGGATAATGCTGGCCTCATAAGAAGAGGTTGGAAGTGTTCATTCCTCTTAGATTTTTTGGAATAGTTTGAGAATTATAGATATTAGTTCTTCTTTAAATGTTTGGTAAAACTCCCCTTTGAAGCTGTCTGGATCAGTGCTTTTGTTTGCTGGCAGTATTTTGTTTACTGCTTCAATTTTATCAGTTTTTATTGACCTATTCAGGTTTTCTAATTCATCTTTGGGACACTGTATTTTTCTAGGAATTTGTCCACTTCATCCACATTGTCCATCTTGTTGGCATATAGTTGTTGATAGTATTTTCTTTCAATCCTTTGTATTTCTGTATCAGTTGTTACTTTACTACTTTCGTTTCTGGTTTTATTTATTTGGATCCTCTCTGTTTCTTGATGAGTCTAAATAATGATTCATCAATATTTTTTTATCTTTTCAAAGAACCAGCTCTTGCTTTCATTGGTCTTTTGTATTTTTTTAGTATCTAAGCCATTTATTTCTACTCTGATCTTTATTATGCCCTTCCTTCTACTTACTCTGGGCTTTTTTTATTGTTCTCTTTCTACTTCTTTAACTTATAGTGTGAAATAGCTTATTAATAATGTTTCTTGTTTTTTGAGGTAGGTCTGTAATGCTATCCATTTCCATCTCAAAACTGCTTTTGCTGTGTCCCAGAGATTAAGTTGTTTTGTGCTCATTTACATTTGTTTCCAGGAAGGTTTTGATTTATTTTTTTTATTTTATTTGTGATCCATTCATTGTTTAATAACATGATAACTAGCCTCCATATGTTTTAATGTTTTTGAGTGTTTCTACTGTAGTTTTCTGATTTCATGCCATTTTGATTTGAGGAAATGCTTGATATGATCTCAATCTTCTTAAATTGTAGAGATTTATTTTGTGTCATAACATGTGGTCTATCTGAGCATGACCCTTGGGCACTTGAGGAGAATGTATATTCTGCAGCTTTGGGGTGAATTTTTTTATAAATTGCAATTAAATCCAAACATTTAGTGTCACTACTTCCTTGTTAATTTTTTGTCTGGAAGATCTATCCACTGAAGTCAGCTGGGTGTAAAAATCCTCAATTATGACTGTATTGCTGATTATCTCTCCCTAAAAGTCCTCTAGAAATTTTAAACACACGCACACATACACACACACGCACACACACACACACGATGTAGATCTTTAAGTGTTCCTATATTGGGTGCATATATGTCTATCAGGACTATATCCTCTTATTGAATCATTCCCTTTAGTATTATGTAATGACCTATATTATATCTCTTGTGATGGCCTTCATTTTGAACTCTATTTTTTCAGATATGAGTGTTGTTATACCAACATTTCTCCATTTCCACTTGTGTGGAAAGCAAATTTTTTTCTAGCCCTTCACTCTCATGCTGTGTGAATCTTTTGTTCTGAAGTGGGTCTCTTGGAGACAGTATATATTTAGGTCATGTTTTTGCATCCATTCAGTTACAGTATGTCTTTTGATTGGAGCATTTAATCCATTTACATTTAAGATTATTATTGACTAGAGCCCCCTTGCATGAAGATTTGTGCAAGCAAAGGACTTTCTTCCCCTGGCTTTGCTCCTGGCCAACTGTGAGCCTTTGCAAGTGTTTGCTCCCAGCCGCCGCCTGGGAGCCTGCAAGTCTTTGCTCCTTGCTGCCTTCCAGGAGCCTGCAAGTCTTAGCTCCCGGTCAGAGTGCTGCTCCTGTAGCTCCCTCTGCTCTCCACCCTCCACCTCATAGCAGGCATCCGGCCCCACCTGGCTACTCCATGCCTGTGTATGCAAATTAACCCCATCTTTGTTATGTTAATTTGCACACTCACTTCTGATTGGCTGATTGTCATCTCAAAGGTATGTTTGATTTGCATATTTCTCTTTTATTAGTGTAGTTATGTACTTCTTTATTGCTATTTTAACTCTTTATGCCTATGGTTCTTTCTCTATATATTTCTTCTCATTACAGCAGTCCCTGTAGCATTTCTTACAGTGCTGATTTGGTGGTGATAATCTCTGTTAGCCTATTGTTTTCTGGGAAGCTCTTTATTTCACCTTGCTGGATATACCTGGTTTCAGATTCATACCAATTCCTTCTGGCCTACAGAGTTTCTGATGAAAAATCAGCTGACAGCCTTAGGGGAGCTACTTGGTAGATAAAAAATTGTTTTTCTCTGGCTGCCTTTAAGACACTTTATCTTTCATTTTTGACATTTTAATTATGATGTGTCTGAGCATAGGCCTGTTTGGGTTCTTCTTGCTTGAGATTCTCTGTGCCTCCTGAACTTCTGTGACTTTTTCCTTCACTAGGTGAGGGAAGTTTTCTGCAATTATTTCCACAAACATATTCTCTATCACTTAATCATTTTCTTCCCCATCTGGGACTCCTATCATGTGAATATTGTTACGTTTCGTGGTGTACCACAGCTTTCTTTAGCTGTCTTGTTTTTTAATTATTTTTATTTCTCTGGTTGTTATTTTTTCTACTCTGTCTTTTAATTTACTGATCTCATTCTCAGCTTCCCCTAATCTGCTTTGTATTCCTTCCAATGTGTTCATTAGTACTATGTCACTCTTCATTTCCAACTGGTCTTTTTTCATCATTACTATATCTTTCTCATGCTGTTCAGAATTTTTGCCATCATTATTTTGAACTCCATACCTGGTAAATTCCTTATCTCCATTTTGTTTAGCACTTCTTCTGGAGAATTATCTTGTTCTTTCATTTGGGGGTTGTTTTTAGTTTCCCCATTTTGGGTGCATCTTTGGGTATGTGTCTATGCATTAGGTAGATCTGCTATGACTCCCAAATCTGTAGTGCATATCTGCTATAACTCCAAATCTGTACTTCAGAACAATTTGTGACTGATCCTGAGTACCCTGTTTAGAGACATCAGTAATCCACAGTTGTGGCTCCCTCTGATGGGATGGGTGCCTTTGGAAAGAACCCAGATAGGCACCAGGTTCTGCTTTTCCTAGCACCAGGCCCAGAATGAGATCAGGCAAAGACTTAAAGCCTCCAGATATTCTCCTCTGCCTGCAGTTTGCTTGTTATTCATCTTGATTAGCCTCAGGCTATTGACCACAGGCTAGGGCAAGAGGTCTTCCAACAGGGTAGGGTAACTGCCTGTCTCCCCAAAGGTCCACTGGAGAAGGATATCCTCCATAGTTTGAGGGAGTGACTCAGCATCAGAAACCAAGTGGCAGCCCTCTGAAATCCAACCCCAGAACCCCCAAACCTGGCTACTCCTCACACAACTATAGTCCATTCTTTCCTTTATCTTTTGAAGCCCAAGTGAGTGGCTGCACACGAAATTTTGTGAGTTGTCTCTTTAAGAAGGTGCCTGCATTTCTAGCCCTGTCTCCCTGACAGAGAGCAACTCTGCTTCTTTTCACAGCCAGATGTGATGTGGGCAATTTTCTCAGTTCTGGTACTCTGGGCTTGGGAGCCAAGCTTGGGGTTCAGACCCCAGAGTTCTCAGTGGTAACCCTCACATCTGAAATAACTCTCCAGAACTTCATCTGCTGTCTGTGGGAGTCCAGCTAGCCCGCTTGTGCCTTTACCCTCCTACCAGTCTCCATGAGGTCTCCACTTTATGTTCTTGGTTATCAGGGTTCTTTCCAGTTAGTCTTCAGTAGATTTTTCAGAGTAGCTTTATTTCCAATTTTGTCCTGGGAGAATGTCACTGTATCTTCCACTTACTCCACCATCATTTTGTAATAGAGAATTTTCTACCCAACATGCACCTTAGGTGGCAGGCTTGGGAAACACTGAAGATAATTACACAAAAACAAAAACAAACTTATCCAAGGGGAGTGTGAATATAGCCACATAAATTAGATTCATGAATAGTGATTCAGATTCAGAGGGAACTGGAAATTTACTTAGAGGCTTGTGTGAGTCATATATACTAAAATATCCCAGCCTCCATCCCTGTGGCAAAGGAAAATAAAATAAATGAGGTTTAAAAAGTAAAAACCACCTCCCTAAAACTCTTTAAAGTACTGAGAATAGAAGACAGCTGTGCTCAATGACCAGTTTAATAGGGTCTAGCCAGAGTATGATCCTTAATGTACTGTTGAATCTAGTTTATTAGTTTTGTTTTTTTTTCAATTAATTAAAAATTAGTTTGCTAATATTTTCTTAAAGATTTTTATCTCTATGCTTATCAAGGCTATTGGCCTTAATTTATTTTTATATCATCTCTTTGTCCAGATTTTGTATCAAGGTAATTCTTTCTTCATAAAATAAGTTTGAAGGTATTTTCTCCTATTCAGTTTTTTGAGAAGAATTTGAGAAAATTAGTTTTACTTTAATGATTTGGTAGAATTCTCCAGTGAAGCCATCTGATTGAAATAGGGTCCTTCATGGAGTTACAAGAAAAGCATTTTGGGGAGCTATATATGGGAGGATGAGATATAGTATAATATTTACTGGAATTGGAATAAAAGATTGCCCCCTCAGGTTCCCAGTGTCCATCCATCCTGCTATGGAAGAAGTCAAGTCTTGTCTTTATCAAGCCCAGAAGAAAGGACAGGATCTACACATTTTATGCTATTCGTTTAGTCCCGTTCAGTCTCTGTCCCCATTCAGCTAGTTTAGCTTCTGTTTCTTTTATTTTTCTTTATTATATATTTTATTGTTTTTTTACAGAGAGGAAGGGAGAGGGATAGAGAGTTAGAAACATCGATGAGAGAGAAACATTCATCAGCTGCCTCCTGCAAAACCCCCACTGGGGAGATGCCTGCAACCAAGGTACATGTCCTTGACCAGAACCAAACCTGGGACCCTTCAATCTACAGGCCTGTGCTCTATCCACTGAGCCAAACTGGTTAGGGCTAGCTTCCGTTTCTTATTGTGCTTTGGCTGCTACTACATTGCCATCCAAGGCTCATGTTTGGAGCTTACTTGGAGCCCTTGGAGAGGTATACCTGCACTTGGGACCTATGCAACATCTAGGCCCACATGGTTGCTACAAAGAGAATGGGTTAAAACATGGGCAAACAGACGCATGTTATCAGGAGAGAAAGAGAGAATTTCCCTTTGTTAGGTTCTTATTATATTATCTTGGGCTTGGAAATATAATATAGTAAGAGCCTAACAAAGGGTAGATTCTCTTTCAAACAAACCAATCAATTTCCCAATCCTTTGCAGGCTTGTGCTGGCCCTTGCTACTAACCAATCCATTTCCTGGATCATCTGGAGTTTTTTGTCCATTATCTATTCCAATCTTTTTCCCAGGTTAGGAACATTCTCTCTGTATTTGCTATCTTGGTTCCTACTGCACATGCCTCATAATAGAAGAAATTCCTCATGTGCTATCTTGGTTTCTACTGGGCAGGTGCTCAACACAGGAATTTCACCTTGTGGTCTTTTTGTTTACAATATTTATTCTAAATTTAAAAGACAAAGATGGAAAATTAAGAGATATATCAGCCAAAGGTAGAAAAAGAAAGACAAATGGCAATGTAGCACATAAAGATCATTTATGCAAATGGCATTTTGTAGAAAAAAATCAATGTTTTAAAATGCATGTACTTATTTGTGAAAGGTATATTAGACAACCTTTTCATAACATATAACTATACAAAGAAGAGTTTTTGGAATCAAAATTTAAACTAACTGCCATTATAATAACACATTCAGAGAGATTACAGTAACAATTATAATTTAATGTAATGCTATTTTAATGTAGTAAAATTGTAGTAACAGATTCAGGAGGAGGATATAGAAGAATAAGGGGAAGGGGAAGACAAAAGATAAATATTGTACAAAGAGAGACAACTTTATCAACTACCATGATTTTATATTAGAAACTATTTTCTTAGGAAACAATGTAGAATAATATTTGAAAAACTTCCATATCTAACAAGGGAAGTTTGGTACAGAAGTGCCAGATAAAATATAAATATATTCCTTTTATACAGTGAAAGTTAATTAAAAAGAATGGGAAAAAATCTCATTAGCAATAATGATGCATATATAATGAAATTTATATTTTATTTTATTGATTTTTTCAGAAAAGAAGGGAAAGTGATAGTTAGAAACATCCTTCAATGAATGAGAATCATGGATCAGCTGCCTCTTGCATGACCTCTACTGGGGATCGAGCCTGCAACCAAGATACCTGCTCTTGACCAGAATCAAAACCCTGACCCTTCAGTCCGTGGCCAAAACTCTATCCACTAGGCCAAATCAGTCAGGGCAAAAATGAAACTTTGTTGAAAAAACAAGCTACTCTCTAAAGTAAAAAAAAGTCAATTACGTGCCTGTTCTTAGAAAATGGTAAAAAAAAAAACAACAACTAAGGTTTGTTTTTTAAAAAAAATAATTGTGTAAGAACTGCCATGAACTTTTGTAATAGATATTTAAAGAGAGAAAATTTGTCACACCAATTATAAAAATGTACAATAAAATATATGTAACTTAAAAAAACACACCAGAAATAAAATGGAAATATAGATAAATAGAGATGCTGGCCAGCTTCCTCAAAAACAAGTAATTTAAGAGTACTAGCCAGATGATGCAATGCCTTTTCTGACCTAGCCTTGGAAGGTCCACACCGTCACATCCATAATATCCCATGGGTTATACAACAGCCCTATTTGATGGGAAAGAGGATTATAATGGCATGAATATCAGGAGGTGAGGACCTTTGGCAGCAATTTTTTTAGTATGATTACTATAAAATTCTATTAAGAAACTTCATAAAAGAGTTTTTAAAATACATACAAATAAGTTAAAGTTTTACATACATGAGAAAACAATATATGAAAAATAAATGAAAATATCAACAACAAATACAGGAAAAGCTACTTACTTGGACAAAACCTTAAGTAAACTTTATATTCTTCATCTGGTAGTAGAATCCCGTTTAATAAGTTAAACTCAAATATGCCATCTTTGAAAAGTTTCTCAGCATTAGTAATATCGAAACACCACTCCACTTTTCTTTTTGAGAAATTGTGTAAGATAATATGCTGTTAATGCAAAAAACATAAAAGCAATTTATAAAAATTATAATATGCAATATCAAATTTAGTTGGTATTACCATGCAAACTTGATTGACCTATGCACAAAGTCAAGCCATCCTATATAATCCTATATAATAAAAGGCTAATATGCAAATTTTCTCCCTGAGTGGGAGTTTGACTGACCAGCAGGGGGTGTCAGCAGCAGGCAACCAGGGGAAGGGAGGCCCTGGCTGGCAGCCAGCAGCCACTAGGGATCCTACCATGCACAAATTTCATGCACTGGCCCTCTAGTTAAAAGTTATAATCATAGATACAACATTTTAAAAGGGTTGTTAGATAAACAAAGGGTATGCAAATATATTTATAGCTTATTAACAACTATGAAAAGTACACAAAGGATAGAGACTGAGTTAAACTCAAATTATCAAAATAGTGCTGCTAACAAGGATTCAGAGTAACAAAAGCCTTCATTCATGATTGTAAGAATGCAAAATGGAGCAGCCTCTTTGGAGAACAGTTTGAGTTTATTGTAATTATGGACCTACCCTATGACCCAGTAATCCCACTCTTAATTTTTTACTTAAGTGAACAGAAAATTTCTGGCCACACAAAAATCTGTACACATGCACAAATATATAAAACACATACATGTGAAAGTGTATATTTATACACATTCCCATATTCATGGACAACCATTAAAGTGGTCCATAAAAAATGGTAATGATAGTTGATTTTGGAGAGGAGAATCGAGTGGCAGAAGGATAGCATAGGAGGAGAGAAATATACTTTTTATTGTATAATTGTATATAATTATGTATTTTAGAATTTTGTGCCATGTGCATACACCTGCTCAACAATAAATAAATAAATAGATAAATAAATAAATAAATAAATAAATAAATAAATAAATTATATATCTCATTTTAGTGTACATTTTTTGACAACTAGAGTTTGAACAGATTTTAATTTACCTACTGGCCATTTGTATTGCTTATCTAATGAACTGCCTTTTCTTGCTCTTTCTAAAGCTTCCATTGTTAGGGTTTGGCTAGTGACAATGGCTGTGGAAGAACTCACAATTAAAAGAAGAGATGCATAAAGGAAACTTATTTTACTTTCCATGAAGGGAAAGTGCCAAGTACTGCTAATCAAAACAGAGCAAGACATAAATAGCAGCCTGCTCTTTTAAGCAGAGGCTGTTAGTAGGTGACAAGGAAGGGAGAGGTTTGTGTTATATAGAAATTGAGCAGACATCAGAGACTGTCTTGAAAAGTTAGTTTTTTTATGTGTTTCTTCCACCCCAGGAGACAGTCTTGCAGATGTCCTAGGGATGTGTCTTATTTTCCCTAGCCTGTAAAACATTCTTAAAGCAAAAGTTATGAAATTCAAGAGGCTTGAAGTGGAAGGAGGAAGGGAACTTTCTAATAACTAAAAACTCCTTTGTGGGAATTATCCCTGAGTTGTAAATACAGCAGGGAGGAGGGAGATGCAAGAATGCAGCCTTGACAGTAGCTTATTTTTGTCTTTCAGTTTGAACAGAGGAGCTAACTAACAAACTTTGGGTTTAATAGCCAGGTGCTTCTCAGGAATTCTGTGAAGGTCACAGCAAAAAAGGGACCTTGAGAATCAATCTGTACCAAAATATTCAGCAAAGGAATTTTGAAATCTGCAGACAGGAGAGTATACAATGCCTTGGATCCCCACCCAACTCATGCTTCAGATTAGCTGAGAACCCATCTCTGCTTCATAAACCAGATTTATAGATTTGCTTGCTTTCCTTTTTTAGTAAAAGTGCATGCTTTAATAAATTGGCTTTATAAAATGCAATCAAGGTCTCTTGTATAAATTCCTTTATATGAGAAGACAAGGATCGAGGTTGAGAACAACCCTCTCTCATTAATGTAGGGGGGTGTCTAGCAATACCTCTCTGGTGTTGGTGAGAGGTGCCTCTAACACCTATAATCATGTTAAAATCTATAATCATTTTGTGAAAACCTACAATACTTCATAAAGTAGAGTTGCCTGTTACTATGCTACGAGCAGTCATGCTTTTATTTAGGGAAATGTTACATTTTATACCACCATTGCCTAAGCCAGTGATCGGCAAACTGCAGCTCACGAGCCGTGGTTTGCCACTCTGTTGACTAATGAGTTTGCTGACCACTGGCCTAAGCAATCAGTGATTTGATTGGCACCAAATGCAGCAAGGAAAATCCACTGAGACACAAAATAGGTTCCACATTTGAAAAACTACAACCATGATGAATCTCGGAGAGTAAGAAATTTTTATCTTGAGGATCTAAAAGCTGATAATCCTTACTACACAATTTGTAGGATTAAGATGTATATGTATAAGGGACAACATTAAAGTATCATACTAAAGTTAAAATAAGAAATAAGCTTCCTACTGTAACTTATAACAAATACTACACTTAAATAATTTAGAAGAAGGTGATGGCATGTTGCTTTTGTGGTCATTTCTTTCCCATATATTTTTTAAGTATAGAATTTGAAACTACATAATGGTTTTGTCTAAGGCTTTCTTCTTTCCCCCTTTTTATTTGATATGGCATAATCTTAGTTTTCAAATACAAAGCTTGTCCAGTAGGACAAACTTGATCTAAAGAACCACATTTGAGTATATATTAACCTTTCCAAGGAATGGGAGGCCCCAGCATAGCCACACCTTCCTGCTGTCCTGTCAAGCTCCAGCAAGGTGAAATTTCTTCACTGATTTAAACCTTGTTCTGAACAAGTGAAAAAGATGTAGAATATCCATTTCAGCCAGGCCTGTGTTGCTCAGTGTTTGTGTATCAACCTATGAACCAGGAGTTCATGGTTCGATTCCCATTCAGAGTACATGCCCGGGTTGCAGGCTTTAACCCCAGTGAAGGCTGTGCAAGAGGCAGCCAATCAATGATTTTCTCTCATTGATGTTTCTATCTCTCTCTCCCTCCCCCTTCCTCTCTAAAATAACAAAAAAATTTGTTAAAAAATAAAATATCCATTTCAAAAGTATATTATGAAGATTAAATAACATGTAAACCTCTTAGCATGGTGCCTTGCACTGGGAATGTACCCAACAAGCTGTGATATCACCACCACCATCATCATCAATATGAATACAAGAATGGGACCATTTGTCAAGCTGAAGGCAGAATAGACAGAAACCACAAATGAATTTACATACTACTATTCTGGGAATATGAGGGTCTTTAAATAAACATTTCCTGGCAAGTTGCAGCCAAAAAGAACAAAAATAAGTAGTAGCTATTTTGCATGGTGCTTCAAGTAGCATCTCATCAGAAGTCAGAGGTATCATTTCCTTTTCATATCTCTCATAGAACATCATAATTGACACAAGCAACCAGAGGAGGATAAATATTTATAGAAGAACTGAACAATGAAAAACGTAAGGGTAAGTGACTAACAGAAAATAATTCACTGGAAAACACTTTGATGGTTCCTCAAAAAGTAAATCATAAAATTACTACATGACCCAGGACATCCACTGTACGCATACACCACAGACATCAAGCCGCACCTGGGCATGTGCCCTGACTGGGAATTGCAACCCGATCTCATGGTTCACAAGTCAATGCTCAACTGCTGAGCCATGCCAGCCAGGCCCTGTTTTTTATTTTTCAAATTTATCTTTATTGTTGAAAGTATTACAGATGGCCTCTTCCCCCTCCCTCCATTGACTCCTCCTCCCCACACCTGCCCCCACCCCAGGCCTTCATTGTGTACATGGGTTATGTATATATGCAGATAAGTTCTTTGGTTAATCTCTTCCTGCCCCCTTCTGGACTTTTAAATTAAATTTGCTCTTCAAAAATTTGAAGAGTATAAAATGGTCCATACAATTGTAACCACAACAAAATAATGTACTTTGTTTTTTTCCTAAAGCATGATTGCTTTAAAATATTTAAATTTTTAAAAATAAGTCCATTTTATTCTATATGTCTCTTAGTACTGAAATATTTAGTTCTAATATTTGTATACTATATAACAAAGTTCATTTGTACCTTATAACAAAAAACAACATATTTGAAAACAAAAGATGGGCATAAAATCATGCTAGCTATTTGAATGACTCATTTTTCTCCTTTAGAAATTGAGGAACTAGTATAAGATCTCTAAAGTAGTAACCACTTTCCATATCCTTACCTAAGAATTGAATCAATGCAGTCAGATATAGAAAAACATTGTTTAGCTTTTTAAATATGTGTTGTATCATTTTTCTTTGTAATTTTATCAAAATGATACTATACACAGGTTGCACAAATAGCTCAAAAATGCTTATAAAAAAAAACAGTTGCCCCATTCAACTCCTCCTCATCAACAGTTCTGCTTCCCCAAATCAAGCAATTTTATCCAATTCTGATTTGGATTTTCTTTAATAGTTATATCTGATTCTAAATGTGATGCTGATATGGCTCAATTGAGTTTCTCATGGCTACCATAACAAAATACCACACAGTTGGTTTAAACCAACAAAAATTCACTATATTACAGAGTTGTAGGATAGAAGTTCAACAATATTCCTAGATTAAGATCAAGGTGTTAGAAAAAAACTATGACACTTTCTGGAGGTTCTAGGAAAGCATATCTTTCCCTGCTATTCCTAATTTCTAGAGGTCAGACACATTCTTTGTCTGGTGGGCTCCACCCACTTTTTTCAAATCCAGCAAATCAAACATCTCTCTGTCCTTCTTCTATCATCACATTTCCTTCTGGTCACAGTCAGAAAAGGTTCTCTGTTTTTAACCACTCATAAAAAGAGTGGGACCACCTAGATATTCTAAAATAATCTCCCTTGCTCAGGGTCTTTAATCTTAATCACATTAAACATCAGTAAAGTATCTTTTGCAGTAAAGTATCTTTTGCATAATAAGGTGATGTATTCACAGTCTGTGAATTAAGAATTAAACAAATTTGGAGGACATAATTTTGACTACCAATGGCTATTTCATGATATATCAGATTCAGATATCATTTCTTGATTGCCCACTAGTAAAGATGAGGATTTAACTCATTTGTACTACCTCCATTCTCCACCTTCCAATTTTGGATATTTGCATTACTTTATTTCTTCCATTAGTCACCTGGAATATTTAAACAATGGATTTATATCTTTACATTTTTGTCAACTTTAGATAATTCCCTTTAATTATTCAATATGTAAGACGAGCTTCATTCTTTCCTTCTACCATTTGCAGTACTGTTAATTTAACCTTCACATGCATATTGTATGTATAATACACGTCACTTTATATACAACTAGAGGCCTGGTTCATGAAATTTGTGCACTGGTTGGGGGGGGGGGGTTGGATTCCTCAGCCCTGCCTGCGTCCTCTCACAGTCCGGGACTCCTCATGGGATATAGCAGTGTGTCAAGCAGCAGGCGGTCAGGGAGGAGCCTGAATCAGGGCCAGGCACCATGCTACTTGCACTTATCCTGGCCCATTGTACCTGCTGCCACTGTGGCACCTGCGCTCAACAGTTCTGAACCTGGCTTCTTCTCGCTGAGTGGCACTCCCTCTGTGGAAGTGCACTGACCACCACGGGGCAGCTCCTGTGTAGAGCATCTAGCCCCTGGTGGTCAGTGCACATCATAGCAACCAGTAGTTCCGTCATTCCACCATAATGGTCACTTAGGCTTTTATTATATAGAATAATGGCCCAGTGCATGAAATCGCAAGCAGTAGGCCAACTGCCACTTCTGTGGGAGCTGGTGAGAGATTCAGCATGCCCACAGGAGCCAGCGAGAGTTGCTGTGCACCCGTGGGAGCCACCCTACTTCCATGGGAGGAAAGCGGGAGCGAGTCGCCACATCCTGTGGGAGCCACCGCTGTCAGCGAGGGCTTGGGGGTGGTAGTAGGGGGAGGGGACTAAGAGGTGCTCCATGCATCTCCTAGTGATCAGTCATGCATGCCGCCCCACCCACCCTCACACACGTCGCTGCACATGCAACCCCGCCCATACGCACATGCCTGCAGTGCATGCAGCCTCCTGTTGATCAGTTGTTATACATGAGAGTGTGACAATCGTGTGCATATTAGCCTTTTATTATATAGGATATTATATATGATCACATTTTAATTCTGCTACATGAACATCTTGACTTCTCTGGATTATATATTTTATTCTGTTAATATCACTCATGCCTAATCCAAGTAGTATATTAGAATCCCAGTTCCTTTTCTTTGAGGCCAATGTGAGTCCTTTGCCAATCAAGGGAGAAGACTCTCATCTAAATTGAACTTTAGACTAGCTAGTGTGGCTCACAGGCTAATGCTCAATCACTGAGCCACAATGGCCAGGCTTAATATTAATTTTATTCATAGTTCTCACTTGTATAAGGAGAGAGTGATAAATTAACTGCTTTCAAAATATTTTGAATAATCTTAATAAATATATACATATCCTATGTAATAAAGAGGTAATATGCAAATTGATCATCACTCCAAAACACAAGATGGTCAACCCCATGTGGTCAAAGATGGCCACCACAAGATGGCCAGCAGGGGAGAACAGTTGTGGATTATCAGGCCAGCAGGGGAGGGCAGTTAGGGGTGACTGGGCCAGCAGAGGAGGGCAGTTAGTGGCAACCAGGTCTGCAGGGGAGGACAGTTGGGGATGACCAGGCTGGAAAAGAAGGGCAGTTAGGGGTGACTAGGTCAAAAGGCGAGGGCAATTGGGGGTGACCAGACCTGCAAGGGAGGACAATTAGGGGTGACCAGACAAGCAGGGTAGGACAGTTGTGGGGGGACCAGGCTGGCAGGGGAGGGCAGTTAGGGGCAGTCAGTCTGGCAGGGGGCAGTTAGGCATCTATCAGGCTGGCAGGGGATTGGTTAGGGAGTGATCAGGCTGGCAGGCAGAAGCAGTTAAGGGCAATCAGGGAGGCAGGCAGGTGAGCAGTTGGAAGCCAGCAGTGCTGGATTGTAAGAGGGATTCCAGATTGGAGGGGGAACAGGCTTGGCTGAAGGACACCACCACCTCCATGCATGAATTTTTTGCACCAGGCCTCTTGTATAAAATAAATGCCTTTGTATGTGTTTGTACTTGGACAATTACCTCTGAAGGAAAAAAGAAACACATCTATACTAATAAAAGCATAATATGCTAATTAGACTGGACAACCTTCTGGACATCATTCCAGATGTCCTTTCAGACAAAGTTATAGTGGCAGAGGTGGAGACAGAGTTGGTTGGAGTGATCAGGCAGGCAGTGGATCAGTTAGGGGGTGATCAGACTGGCAGGGAAGCAGTTAGGGGATGATCAGGCTGGCAGGCAGAGGCGGTTATGGGTAATCAGGTAGGCAGGCAGGCAGGCAAGTGGTTAGGTGACATGGGATCAGGCCTAAACCAGCAGTCAGACATCCCCCGAAGGGTCCCAGACTGGAGAGAGTGCAGGCCGGGCTGGGTGACAACTCCCCTTCTGTGTACGAATTTCATGCACTGGGCCTCTAGTATATATATATATATATATATATATATATATATATATATATATAACATACAAGATACAAGGTGGGACAGAAGTAGATTTACAGTTGTGAATATGCAAAACTCAGTGTAATCTTATATTATTATTTATTAATTATTGTATTATTTTTATACAAACAATTATAAATTACTTTTGCCCCATCCTATGTATACATACTTCTGAGAAATGAGATATATATGCATATAAGTATGCAAATTACACTTATATGTATATGCAAGTTCTCTAAAAATCATAACTCAATAAACTAAAAACCATAATCAGCAAAAACAGTTGTAAATTGCACCAATTCTCTATACATACCTGAGTTTTTGAGACCCTTTTCTTATACCTCACAGCATATGATGGAATGTCAAATATAAATTCAGTTCTAGATAATTTCACTGGTGCTTGCAATACTAGGAGAAGAAAGTGAATAAACTGAAAAACTATTAATAGATATAAGCTCATAGATAATTCTTATATACTTTTTAACATGAAACAATACAATATAAAATTATTTTCTATTTTTATATAATGCCAGCAAGACAAAAACTTCAATTTTAAACATTTTTAGAATATCTTAGTTTATCACATCTATAACATTCCAAGTTTGTATTTTTAATGGAAATTAAGTACAAAAGTTAAAAAAAAACTACCCTTGAGAATTAAAGAATATCCTATCTAATAAAGAGTGAATATGTTAATTGACCCTCATGCCATCGCAGAGGTGGCGGCACCCAGAGCCAATAAGGAGGGACTATGCTAATTAATATGCCCTCAAAGATGGTGGTGCCCACAGCCACAAGATGGCAGTGCTCAGTCCTGTCAGCCCCCCAGCTACCCAGGACTGGCCAGATGGCAGCTGCCCTACTGCTCAGGGCAACCAAAGCTCAGGTAACCAGGGCCGGCTGAAGCCTGCACTGCCAGCAGTGGCAGCAGCAGAGGTGTGATAGGGAGTTGTCTTCTCCTGATTGCTAGGTTGCTTTCCACCCCTGAGGGCACCCAGACCGTGAGAGGGGGCAGGCCAGGCTGAGGGACCACCCCTCCAGTGCATGAATTTTCATACACCAGGCCTCTAGTTGGTTAATAAAATTACACAGGTTTCAAGTGTACAATTCATTGATATATCACCTGCATATTGCATTGTGTGACCACCACCCAAAGTCAAATCATCTTCTGCCACCATATATTTTACCCCCTTTACCTTTAACTAACCCCCAACACCCTTCCCATACTGTTATATATGTCTGAGTTATTATTTTTCTTGTTTGTTCATTTGTTGCTTTCAGTTTTATATCTCACATATGAAAGAAATACAGTTATTGACTTTTTCTGTTTGGTTTATTTCATTTAGCATATTTTCAAGATCTATCCATGTTATTGCAAATGATGGTATTTTATATTTTCTTATGGCTGAGAAGTAATCCAGTGTGTGTGTGTGTGTGTGTGTGTGTGTGTGTGTGTGTGTGTAACATCTCCTTTATCTACTCCTCTATCACAGGATACTTTCATTGTCTCCATGTCTTGGCCACCGTGAATAATGCTGCAATGAACATAGTGGGTGCAAATATCTATGCAAATAAATGTTTTCAAATTTTTCTGGTAGATACACAGAAGAAGGTTTGGTGGGTAATATGGTAACTCTATTCTTAATTTTTTTTTAGAAAATATACTATTTTCTGTAATGGTTGTACCAGTTTAATTTCCTACCAACAGTGAATGAGGGTTCCTTTTTCAACACAACCTCTCCAAAATGTATTACTTGTCTTGTTGATAATAGCCATTTCAACAAGTATCAGGTTGTATCTCATTATGGTTTTGATTTGCAATACCCAGATTCAATGCAAAATCCATCAAAATCTTAATGTCATTTTTAAAAGAAAAACAACAAAAATAGTCACCAGATTGGTATGGAACCACAAAAGATGCCGAATAGCCAAAGCAATCCTGAGAAAAAGGAAAAATGTTGAGCTGATCTCTGGCTAGGTGTCTCAGTTGGTGGTAACATTATCTTGTACACAAAATGACTGCAGCCTCTATTAGCAGTCAGGGCACATATCCAGGTTGTGGGTTTAATCACTGGTGGGGGCAGGTACGGGAGGCAACCAATTGGTTTCTCTCTCATATGGATCTCTCTCTCTCTCTCTCTCTCTCTCTCTCTCTCTCTCTCTCTCTCACCAATAAACATATCCTTGGGTGAGGATTTAAAAATCCTATATAATAAAAGCCTAATATGCAAATTGTCCCCTCAACTGGAAGTTCTATTGGGAGTTCAACCAGGGGGCAGGGCCGCCTGGCCAACTGCCTGAATCCCCTCCCCCCATCAGGCCCCAACCTGGCCAGTGGTCGTGGCAGGAAGTCAGGGGAAGGAAGGCCCCAGCCAGCAGCCAGCAGCCGCTAGGGACCCTACCTATGCACAATTTTTGTGTACTGGACCTCTAGTAAACAAATAAAAGAGCAAAGCCAAAGGTATCACATCACTAACTTCAAATTATGGTACAATATGAAAATTTTCAAAAGAGCATGGTATTGGCAAAAAATAAAGACACACTGATCAATGAAACAGAACGGAGAGCCCAGAAATAAACCCACATATAAATAAATGAATAATTTTCAAAGATGAGCCAGAAACATGCAATGGAGAAAAGAAATCCTCTTCAATAAATGTTACTAGGAATACTGGAAAGACACATTTGAAGGAATTAAATTAAACAGCTACTTGTCACCATAGACAAAAATTAACTCCACATAGATTAAAGACCTAAATATAAGACCTGAAACAATAAAATGCATAAAATAAAACAGGTAAAAAACTTATTAATCTTGGTCTTAAAGAGGACCTCAAAGGCAAGCAAAGTAAAAGCAAAAATAAATGAATGTAAGTATACCAAACCAAAAAGTTTCTGCACAGCAAAATAAACCATTATCAAAACAAAAACACAACCAACTGAATGGGAGAATGTATTTGTGAACAGCACCTCCAATAAGGAGTTAATATCCAAAATATGCAAAGAACTCATATATCTCTACAGTTCATTCACAGGGGGTCCCCTCAGCCCAGCCTACACCCTCTCCAATCTGGGACCCCTTGGGGGATGTCCGACTACTGGTTTAAGCCCTTTCACAATCCAGGACCACTGGCTCCTAACTGCTCACCTGCAGCCAGCCTGATTGCCCCTAACTGCCCCCCCTGCTGGCCTGGTTGCCCCTAACTGCCCCCTACCGGCCTGGTGATCCCCAAGTGCCCTCCTGGCCTGGTCACCCCTAACTGCTCCCTGTGTCAAAATGGTCACCTCAATTGCCCCCCTCCACTGGCTTGGTCACCCCCAACTGCTTTCCTGCTAGCACGGTCGCCCACAACTGACCCCTGGTGGCCTGGTTGCCAACTCTCCCTGCTGGCCTGCTCACCCCCAACTGACCCCTTTGTCAGCTTTGTAACCCCCAACTGCCATCCCAGCCTGGTCACCCCTTACTGACGCCCTGCCAAACTGGTCACCCCCAACTGCCACCTCTGCCGGCCTGGTCATCACTAACTGCCCCCCTTCACTGACCTGGTTGCCCCCAAGTGCCCCCCTGCCAGCCTGGTCACTCCACACAGACTGCTGTTCAGTCATTTGATTGTCCCTCACTAAACCCTCTGCCAGCCTGGTTGCCTTACACAGCCTGCTATTCAGTCATTTGGTCATCCCTCACTAACCCCCCTACTGGCCTTGTCACCCCACACAGCCTGCTGTTCAGTCATTACTGTTACTGTGACAACATCCAGATAATTTGCATATTCCTCTATTATTAGTATAGATTTATTTTTAGAGCAATTTTAGATTCACAGAAATACTGATACAAGAAGGTGTAGAGATTTCCAATATACCCTCTGCCCCCATACATGCATAATCTCCTCCATTATCAACATTCTTCACTAAAGTGGTACATTGTTTCAATTGAGGAACCTACAATGATACACCATTATAATACAAAGCCCACTGTTCACATTACAGATCCTTTACAGTGTGTGCATTCTATGGGTTTGAATATAATATATATATATATATATATATATATATATATATATATATATATATACCCTTATACAGTATCATACAGAGAAGAATCTTTGCCCTAAATATCCTCTGTAGTCTTCCTATTCATCTCTCTCTCTCCCCACATCCCTTTGAAACCACTGATCTTTTATTATATCCATAGTTTTGTCTTTTTCAGAATATCACAGTTGAAATGATACCATATATAACCTTTTGAGATGGATTCTTTCACTTAGTAATATAAATTTAAGGTCTCTGGGATCTCTATCAGTGACTTAATAGCTCATTTATTTTTGGTGCTGAATAACAATCCATTGTCAGAGTGTAACTCTATCCATTCATCTTCTGAAAGACATCTTGGCTGCTTCCAAGATTTAGCAATTATAAACAAATTTACCATAAACATTTATATACAGGTTTTCATGTAGATGTAAGCTTTCAGCTCTTTAAGAAAAATACCAATGAGCACTATTTAAGGCATTGTATATTCAGAGTATGTTTAGAAAATCCCAAATGTCTTCTGATGTAGCAAACCATTTACTATTCCCATCAGTAATGTAAGCTCACCAGAAATTGCATTCCCACCAGTTCCTGCTGCTCCACATCTTTTCCAGCATTAAATGTTGGCAGTATTCTGGATTTTGGGTATTCTAATAGGTGTACAGTAGTATCTTACTTATGTCATATAATGTGAAGTATTTTTATATTCTTACTTGCCATTTGTATATCTTCTTTGATGAGGTGTATGTTCAGATGTTTGGCCCATTTTTAATCGGTTTGTTTTTTTCCTTGATTTTTAAATTCTCTCTATATTTTAAATAGCAATTTCTTCTCAGATATGTCTTTTGCAAATATTTTCTCCAAGCCAGTGATTTGTCTTTTTGGCACTTGCAAGTGTCTTTTGTAAAGCAGATATTTTTAATTTTAATAAAGTCCAGCTTATCAATCCTTTCTTTCAAGGATCGTGCCTTTGTTGTTTTGTCTAAAACACCATTGCCAAACCCAAAGACATCTAGATTTTCCTTATATTATCTCCTAAGTGTTTTTATAGTTTTGAATTTTATATTTAGTTCATGTTTGTGAAGGATTTATGGACTGTCTTTAGATTTTTCTTCTTTTTTTTTAAATTTGTGGATATCCAGTTGTTCAGCACCAAATTAAGAGAAGATGATCTTTTCTGAATTGTATTGGCTATACTCCTTGTTCAAAGATCAGTTGACTACATTTCTGTGGATCTATTTTTGGGCTGTCTTTTCTATTCTATTGATCTACTTGTCTATATCAAACTCTCCTAATTACTGCATCTTTGAAGTAAATATTGAATTCCTCCATAATGTCAGTCCTCCAACTTTGTTCTCCTTAAAAAATGTGTTGGCTATTGTGGATGTTTTCCCTTTCCATATAAATTTTGAATCAATCTGTCAATAGCCACAAAATAACTTGCTGAGGATCTTATAGGGAATGCCTTCATTCTCTAGATCAAGTTGGAAAGAACTGCCATCTTCACAACAGTATCTTCCTATATGAACATAAAATATTGTTTTATTTATTTAATTATTCTTTTATTCCTTACATTAGAGTTTTGTAGGTTTCTTTCTATAGATCTTGTAAATATTTTGTTAACATGAGTGTTAAATCTTGTAGGCTGCTCATGTACATGGTATTTTGTATTTAATTTCAAAAGACATTTGCTCATTGCTGGTATTAAGGAAAGCAATAGACTTTTGTATATTAACCTCTTATTCTGAAACCTCACTAGAGTTCCAATAGATTGTCTTTATCAATTCTTTTAAATTTTCTACATAGACAATCATGTCATCAGTAAAAAACAGTTCAGTCCTGCTTTCCTAACCTGTATAAATAATTCAGTAGTTTTAAATTGCACATTGTGAGTTGTATGATAAAATCTCTTGGTATTCCACTCCATTCTGTCCAAGATTTGAATCATCCCTTTGTCCAGCATACCCAATCTGTATACTCCCCCAGCCTGTTACTTAGTAGCCGTCTTGATTAGCAGATTGACTGTCACAGTATCACACTGCTTATGTTCACATTAACTTTTATTTTACTTAATAATGCCACATTCACATAACTTTTATTATAGTATATTATTATAATTTTTCTATTTAATTATTAGTTGATTATTAATATCCTACAGTGCTGAATTTGTAAATTAAGTTTAATCATAGGTATGTATGTGCATTAAAAAAAACAGTATACATAAGGTTTGGCACTATCCTTGGTTTCAGGCACACACTGGGCATCTTGGAACTCATACCCTGTGGATAAGGAGGGACTTGCTGTAAAGAGATCACAGACATCTGTCAGATGAAGAGAAAATCTCTGTGATAAAGGCAAAATTCATGAACAGATCATTGACATAAGAAATATATAACAGCAAAGATAGAAAATTATAATCTGTAAGCAATCCAAAAAAATGGAAATTGAAATAACACATAGAAAGATATCCAATTTCTTTAATTCAATGCTGGTTATAGTTCATACTAGAAAAGAGGTAAAAGAGCACAACTCTTCACAAAAGCACTTTTGAAAAATGCATCAAGAGCTTTAACATGTATGTATTTTAGGATGCAGCCACCTCACAGAATCTCACTTACAAAAATCATCTAAATATGAAAAAGAACCATATGATATCACTCATATTTTGGAGATAAAATAGAAAGCAACAAACAAATAAACACACAAACAACAATATGATGACTACCAGAAGGGAAGGGGGATAGTGGGAGGGAGGAGAGTATAAAGGGGGAATAAATGGTGATAGAGAGAGAAATGACTGGGGGGTAGTGAAAACAAAAGTACACAGATGAAGTATTATAGAATTGTACACTTGAAACCTATATGATTTTATTAACCTATGTCATCCAAGTGAATTCAATAAATTTTTTAAAAGGGAAAATCTAAATAGAAAATAGTATTATAAACAAAAATGCTCACTGCTATAATATTTATATTAATAAGAAAATTTCAAAAAGGAAAAAACCTAAATGCTTCTGATTATGGTTAAGTAATCTATAAGAAACACTTACCAATGATATATTCTACAATACTTATCAGTCTTAATTAAATTAACAAGGGTCTATAACATTCAAGTAAAACGTTATAGTAAGCATGAACAGATTTCAACTTAACATAGGCAGTAAGATCTCAAATATGTAAAAAAAAAAAAAAGAAACGAAAAGCAAAATATAGAACAAAAGTAAAATCCCAAAATATTAATAATAGTGTAGTTGAAATATTCACATTGAAGATGGCATTTATTGTGTTTCCACATTTTCCAATTTTCTATGATGAAACATTAATTTAACTTCATGGAGCCTCCCTACCACCTGTGAAATTCTTAATTCTGTATTTTAAATGGAAATAAACTAGATATCTATATTATATGTTATTTTAATGAGGCTTCTCTTCAAGGTGCCAAGTGTTAATTATTAACTGATTCCTATTTTATTATTGAGAACTTAATGCCTGAACTATGAAAACTAAATATAACATATTATAGTCTAAACTTATTTTTTTCTGAAAAATACTTAAACATATATTATAAACTGCAAAGCAAATCTTTCCAAAACTACATTTTGCAGAGTGCATTGGTTTTATATTTGAATATTTGGAGGAAATGAGTAAATAAATATTTGACAAATATTTCAAAATTTTAATATACTTATCCTTCTGTACATGTAGATAATCCTTTAGTAACCTATCCATATGGAAAAATATTTTCTAAAATGAAATTTCCATCCTTTCACTTTGTAGCCAATGTAGTTTATTTTAATGATTTAATTTTAATAAAATCCTTTAAAAATTACTCACACAATGAATAAAGTACTAAACTGAGCTTTTTATTTTAAAAAATTATATCCTATTTTTTCAAGCAAGGGTTACTCATCGGAGATTATATTTTATCAAAATTTAATCTCATAGACTCACAATTTAAGTGAAATGCACAGCAATCACTTCATAATTTTATGTTCTAATACTAATATTTTAATATAACCCTGTTTTTAAACTTTTAGTTGCTTAAGTGAAAATATTTTGGTTATGCACATCACATGAATGTTTCATATTACATACCAGTAGCTTGAACATGACATGGTCGAGTAAGAGGGACCCTCGGCAAAGGAGAGTCTGACAAATGATATTGAGTGTAAAGTTTTGAAGATTCAAAGAAATTAATTTCAATGTCAAAGTCAAATTCATATGTTGTCACCTGAAAGACAAAAAATACATTACACATGTGACTATTTTGCTATAAAAGTTTGTGATATTTTATTGTATATACATAAAATGTGATTTGATATACATCTATATATATAAAAGCCTAAGCGACTGTTACAACAAAATGACCAGAATGACTGGTCACTATGATGTGCACTGACCACCAGGGGGCAGACGCTTAATACAGGAGTTGCCTCCAGCCCACAGGCCCCAATCCCCAATGGGACCTGCCAACCAACCTCCTAGTTCCTCCCCCTAGCTGGCAGGTCCCGATTGCCTGATCAGGGCCAGGTCCCTGGGCTGGGATGGGTAACTGGGGGTGGTTGGCTGTGGATGCGACCCCTTTCCCATGGGGGCCAAGGGCTGGCTCCCTTCCCTTGGGACCAGTGGCCAATCTTCTGGGTCCCTCCTTTCATCCCTCCCCACTGCTGACAGGCCCCAATCGGCCTGCCACTCATCTGCCTAGGTGGGGATTGGCCCCTCGCCCTGGCCAGTAGGTCCTGATTGCTGAATTGGGGCTTGGCCCCAGGCTTTGACAGCGAACTGTGAGTGAGTGGCGGCAGACGTGGGTGGCATGGGAAGGAAGAGGCAGGGGAGTCGAGGAACCTGGTTGGCCCTAATCACTAGCCAGGCCTAGGGACCCCACCCATGCACAAATTTAGTGCACTAGGCCTCTAGTATATACATAATGAAACAACACCATGATCAACTTAATTAACATATACATAATTTCACACATTCATCTTTTTCTTGTCTTATTTTTCGTGATGAGAACACTTAGAATCTACCCTCTTAGCAAATTCAAGAATAAAGTACTGTATTGTTATCAGTACCATATTACCCAGCAATCTTTTTTTATTATTGTTTAAAGTATTACACATGTCTCCTGACCCCTCCCACCCCTGAGGGTAAGCCCCAATCGTCCCAGTGTCTTTGTCCATTTATCCAGCAATCTTAATTATGTTTATTCATCCTAACGAAATATTACATTATTCACAATAGTCAAGACAAGGAAATAACCTAAATGTCCATGAAAGGACAAATGGATAATGAAAATGTGGTATATGCATGCATGGGAATATTTTTAAGCTGGAAAAGTAGAAGAATATCCTGCCATTTGCAACAACATGGATCGCCCCAAAGGACCTTATGCTAAGTGAAATAAAGATGACACAGAAAGATAATGTAGGATATCACTTATCCATAGAGTCTAATATAATCAAATCCATGGAACATATCATTGACATAAGAAATATATAATCCAGCTGAACTGGTTTGGCTCAATGGATAGAGCATTGGCCTGTGGACTGAAAGGTCCCAGGTTTGATTCCAGTCAAGGGCATGTACCTTGGCTGTGGGCACATCCCCAGTTGGAGGTGTGCAAGAGGCAGCTGATCAATGTTTCTCTCCCATCGATGTTTCTGACTTTCTGTCCCTCTCCCTTCCTCTCTGTGAAAAATCAATAAAAAATAAAAATAAAAATAAATATATAATCCAGGGAGAAGCCAATAGGTAAACACCTGAACTGCTGCCTCGCACAACAATTTCAAAACTGCAACTAAAAGACAAGGCATCTATCACCCAGAACCATGGGAAAGCTGGCTGAACGGAGGTTCATCAGCCAGAAGGAAAGAGGGGAGCACTGGAATGTGCACAAGTGCTGAAAACCTTAGGTGCGGAGGCCCAGGAGCCGGGTGGCAGGAGACTTTGGGGCTGTTTTTTTTTTCCAACCTGAAGGGAAGCGGGCTCCTGATTACTCAGAAACTGAGTCTCTGGGGAGACAATGGCGACCCAGACTTATACAGGGAGAAGCTGGACGATCTGCCATGGGGTCAGAAATCAAGGGAGGTGCCCTTGCAGAGGCACCCACAGCAATCAGTATTCACTGCGCGGGGCGTGGGTTATGGGGACTTGGAGATGCAGAGAGGCAGAGTATTGGCCATCGCTGTTTGCCACACCCTAACCTAGTGACACCCTGAAACCCCGGCCCGCCCAAGCTGTGCGCAGCAGCATCTGCATATAAATGGCCTGTGCTTTTCCAGCTTAATCTAAAAGGCAGCTCTGGGCAGAACAGGAAAAATCTGGAGACCTCTCTGTAGCTCCTGTTGGATCCACTCATACAGTAGCTGAACTGCACCCCAGGGGAGACCCAGAAGCTAGCATATCTAGAGGTCAGTGTAAGACGACACCAGAATTCAACTACTCACATCCATAAGTGACACATTCAAGAGGTAGACTCAGTAAGCAACAAAGGCCCACTGAAGCTAGTCCACCCCCATAGGCATGTCTTCACACAGCAGCTCTTCCATTCCATCAACACAGGGAAATGGCAAAATGGGGAGACAGGTACAAATGAAAGAAATGGAGGAAAGCACACTATCGGATACAGAGTTCAAGACCACATTTATAAGATTACTCAAGAATCTTATAAAAACTGCTGAGGAACTTGATGAGACCTTCAAGGACCTTGATGACAATGCCAAGAAAATATAAAAGGACCAGACAGAAATTAAAGAATATACAGAAATTCAACAGTAGATCAAAGGACCCAAGAATCAAACCAAAGATCTGAAATATGAGGAGACAAAAAGCAAGCAAACAAACAAACAAAAACACCCAATCAGAAAAACAAAAAGCAAAAGAATCCAAAATTACGAAGAGAGTGTAAGGAGCATCTGGGACAACTTTAAGCACACCAACATCAGAATTATTGGGGTGCCAGAAGGTGAGAGAAAGAGCAAAACACTGAAAACCTATTTGAAGAAATAATGACAGAAAACTTTCCCTACCTGGTGAAAGAAATAGACTTACAAGTCCAGGAAGTGCAGAGAACCCCAAACAAGAGGAATCCAAAGAGGACCACACCAAAATACATCATAATAAAAATGCCAAGGGCAAAAGACAAAGACAGAATCTTGAAAGTGGCAAGAAAAAAACAATTGGTTACCTACAAGGGAGTACCCATACGACTGTCAGCATATTTCTCAACAGAAACTATGCAGGCCAGATGGGAGTGGCAAGAAATATTCAAAGTGATGAACAGCAAGAATCTACAACCAAGATTATGCTACCCTGCAAGGCTATTATTTAGAATTGAAGGTCAGATAAAGAGCTTTACAGACAAGAAAAACTAAAGGAGTTCATCACCACCAAACCAGTATTATATGAAATGCTGAACAGTATTCTTTAAGAAGAGGAAGAAGAAAAAAAAGGTAAAGATAAAAACTCTGAACAACAAAATGACAACAAATACATACCTACCAACAAGTGAATAAAAAAATCAAGTGAATGAAAAATCTGATGAGCAGAATGGGCAGATGAATATAATAGAATCAGGGACATAGAAAGGAAGTGGACTGACAATTCTCAGGGGGAAGAGGGTGTGAGGGGTGCAGGAAGAGATTGGACAAAAATCTTAAACCTATGGATGAAGACAAGGGTGGGAGTTAAAGGCAGGGGTGGTTGGGATTAGGTGACGGGGAGTTGAGGCGGGGGAAAGAGGAACACCTCTAATAATCTGAACAATAAAGATTTAGTTAATAAAAAAAGAAATATATAATCCTATCTAATAAAAGAGTAATATGCAAATTGACCGCACCTCTGCTACACCAACAAGCGATGCCCACAAGCCATGCCCATCCGCGAATCAGGAGCAAATATGCAAATAAACCGCAACCAAGATGGCTGTGGCGACTGAGAGCAGGAGGGAGGCTTGGGTTTCCCTGGCAATAGAGGAAGCCAAGCTTCTATAGCCCTGGCAGGCTTAGGCCTCCACTTAATGCAACAAAGTTTCAATTATAGAAGGCAGATAATACCAAACAGAAATGGCTGCCACCACGGAGCGAGGAAAAGGCTTGGCTCTACTCCAGGCTACAAAGTTTCAATTGTAGAAGATAAATAAAACCCAGATACCAGGGCCTCCACTTGGATCACTTGGGGGAGAGGGCGTGGCCATCCTGCAAACCACTATAAGGCCCCTCGCCCAGGCCATCCCAAGCCCCAATGGATCACCCACCCTGATCCGGGACACCTTTCAGGGCAAACCAGCTGGCCCCCACCCATGCACTAGGCCTCTATCCTATCTAATAAAAGAGTCATATGCAGATTGACCATCACTCCAACACACAATATGGATGCCCCCATGTGATCAAAGATCCTGCCCCCATGTGGACACAAGATGGCCACCACAAGATGGGGAGGGCAGTTGAGGGTGATCAGGCCTGCAGGGGAGGGCAGTTTGGGGTGACCAGGTCGGCAGAGGAGGGAAGTTAGCGGTAAACAGGCTGGCAGGGGAGCAATTAGACATCAATCAGGCTGGCAGGGAAGTGGTTAAAGGGTGATCAGGCTTGCAGGCAGGCAAGTAGTTGGGAGCCAGCAGTCCTGGATTGTGAGAGGGATGTCCAACTTCCCATTTAGGCCCCATCAGACCAGGCAGTTAGTCAATGGGATCAGGCCTAAATAGGCAGTAAGACATCCCTCCAGATGTCCCAGAGGGTGCAGGCTGAGCTAAGGGATAACCCCTCTCTGCCCCATGCACGAATTTCATGGTGGTTACCATTTTACTCTCAATTGCTTTGAGGAGGGAGAAATAGGGAGATGTTGGTCAAGGGGTACAAATTTTCAGTTATTCAAGATTAATTAAGTCATAGAAACCTAATGGAAGTACATTTTTTTCCAGATAAGAGTTGGTTAATTTTCATTAAGTATAAATATTAAAAAATAAAAAATGAATGTTTTATTTATTTAAATAATTTCTATTAATTAAAAATGGATCACACATAACTATGAAAATCTAAGAATATAAACCTTGTAGAAGAAAATGTATACATTAGAGTGTTGTTAACTATAGTCACCATGCAGTATATTACATTTCCAGGACTTACCTATATATATAAAGAGCCAGGGTCTGTGAAAACCGAAGGCTTGACCTAACACTGGATGTCAGTGCTGGGTTGCTGTGGCGACTCAGCACTGACTGCAGCTCGTGTTGGGGCAGAGACCCAGAACTGATTGCTGAGGGGTTGTGGATTAGGCCCAGAGAGAGGACTGCAGAGAGAAAGGCAAGGTCTGATCTGCAACCTCAGTGGCAGCTGTTTATCAGCCATTGCCTCTCTTTTCTCTCTGGGCTTCACCAGAAGCCTCACCTCTGTTTCTCTCTGGGCTGCTGATCAGCTCCGCCTCTTTGATCAGGCCCAGAGATGGGCCCAAAGAGGCTGACTGGCATAGAAACTGACCAATCAGAACTAAATCTGGGTGAAGCACCAGGAATCAATGGCTGCCTAGGAGGTGGAGATTTTGACACTGACTGGCATAGAAACCGACCAATCAGAACCTAATCTGGGTGAACTATGAAGGGAGAACCTAAGGTGGGGGCTGAGGAGAGTTTTAAGGGCAACAGGTGTTTGGTGTTAGGTGTAAGATAGCAGTTCAATTTTTTAATGACTGGTTTGGCAGTATAGTGCATATGGCTGACTATCAATCCAGATATAGAGATTATGTGTTTTTGTCTGCTAAGAGCATCTCCTTCTGCTGAAAAAGGCTCCCCACCCCACCATTTAAGCAATCCTATTCTATATAATATATCTACACTAATAAAAGGGTATTATGCTCATTAGACCAGGTCAACCAGCCATCTTCTGGACATCCAACTTCCTTCTGGACAAAGCCATGGTGGTGGGGACTGAGGCAGAGGCAGTTAGGGGTCATCAGGCCAGCAGGGGAGGGTATTTCGGGGTGAGATCAGGCTGGTAGGGGAGGGCCATTGGGGGTGAGATGAGGCAGGCAGGGGATGGCAGTTGGGGCAATCAAGGTGGCAGGGGAGGGCAGTTGGGGGAGAGATCAGGCTGGCAGTGTAGGGCAGTTAGGGGTGATCAGGCAGGCAGGCAGAGAGGTTAGGGGTTAGTAGGAAGGCAGGCAGAGGCTGTTAGGGGCAATTAGGCAGGTTGGCAGAGGCAGTTAGGGGGGGTCAGGAAGGCAGGCAGGTGAGTGGTCAGAAACCAAAGGTCCCAGATTGCAAGAGGGATGTCCAAATGCCAGTTTAGGCCTGATCCCTCTAAACCAGCAGTTGGACATCCCCCAAGGTGTCTTAGATTGGAGAGAGTGCAGGTTGGGCTGAGGGAACACCACCCCCCTTCCCGTGCATGAATTTGTGCACCAGGCCACTAGTTTAACTTATAACTGGCAGTTTGTACCTTTTGATCATCTTCACCCACTTCACAGATGAACATGGTCAAATTTTCTATTTTTTCTGGAGAAGTTTTATCTAAATTATCTAATTTGTTGGTGTAAAATTATTCATGCTGTTCTTTATTTTTATTTCTGTAATGTAGGTAATAATGTCCAGTCTTTCATTTCTGATTTTATTTAATTGAGTAATCTTTTTACATCTTAGCTTATTTAAAGGTTTATCAACTTTGTTGATATTTTTTAAGATTCAAATTATAGTTTGTTGATTTTATGTACAGTTTCTTATTATTTCATTCATTTATATTTTATCCTTCTGCTTGGTTTGAGTTTAGTTTTTCTTATTTTTTTGAAGGTGGAAGTTTAATTTGGGATATTTTAATTTTTTATATTGGTTTTACAGCTATCCATTTCCCTTTAAGCATTTATTTATCCACATCCCCAAAATGTTGGTATATTATGTTTTCATTCACCAAAGTGTTTTGCAATTTCTTATATTTTTTCTGTGACCCATTGGTTATTTACAATGTACTGTTTAATTTCCACCAATTTGAGAATTTAGCAAATTTCCTTTTATTATTTTCTAATATAATTTCATTGTGATTGGACAATATACTTTGTATTATTTAAATAAATTTAAATTTATTGAGGCTTGTTTTAGTATTCTCTATGTATATAACAGAGATAATTATAAATGAAAGAACTAAGAGAGTTGAAAACGATTGCATCTGAATTTGTGTGTGTGTGTGTGTGTGTGTGTGTGTGTGTGTGTGTGTTGTATATAATAGAGGGAAGGAATGCTGATTTTCAAAGTAATCTTTGTAGGGTTCCATTAATTTTATATTTTCATATATGTTTTCTTATAATTCTGAGAAAAAAATAAAAACTCAAAAATAAAAAAAGATATATACCTTTTGCGACTAGTCAGTATTTTGAAGCATTAAGTTATACCATTCTCCTACTCAATACCTTGCATACAGAGTTATGTACACACACACCCATACATGTTTTTCAATAAGGGAAATAACCTTATATGTTTGTTTAATAACTTTAATCTATAGGTATGTCAAGATCAAGTTATATATTTTCTTAGTAAATCTATATTGTGATTTTATATTTTCACATATTGGAGCTATATGCTGTTTTTAATATCATCATTCATGGATAAGAACATTTATCTTAAGGGAATCCAAAAATTAGAAAAAAATTATAATTCAATTTAATTCTGGTTACATGAATTTTGGGAGGATGCACATGCAATTTGATATTTTCATTTTTTATTACTAAAGCCTTATAAATCTATTTCTTGTTAAAGAAATATTTATTGTTGAAAATATTGCATATGTCTCCTTTTCCCCCATCAATCAAAGAACTTATAAATTTATTTCTTAATGTTTAGATTATTAATTCTAAAAATTTATTATAAAACTTATATTTATATATTTACAGTTCTCTGGAGTGCTACACACTGCTTAAGATTTTGAATTATTCTGTATTTACTGGGTACTTTAAAGGGAGACTTACTTAGTATATTGGAGTTTAATTCAGTCCCAAAATGAGAAGAACATAAAAAACCCTACAGAGACAGCACACCCTGTGAGATTTTGTTCTATAAGTTAATACCAGTGAGGCAGAGTTATTATCTGGTTTTCAGGCATTTCAAATGTCCTCCACTGTATTTATAGCTAGCTGTAAGCTGTGTGTGTGTGCGTGTGTGTGTGTGTGTGTGTGTGTGTGTGTGTACATGTGAATAGCCAGTGGGAGCTCTCCTAGTTGACCTATGTAGCAGGAAAATGTGAAATCAACTACAGGGGCTTGATTTATTTTCAGTTGTAACCCATTTTTGCCTCTGGTGCACCAGGTTTGTGTACGATCAAAAGTGCTGGTGGGCAATTATAGTTGTATTTATTATGGGCTGGGCTGGTCTGTTTATACTAAGTTTCCAGAGCCCCTCTTTTCCTATGGGCCAATCAGTGACTCCTGGGCCAGTATTTAGTGTCATGCTTCCCTATATCGTAGTCACTGGCCACATGTGGATATTTATGTTAAACCTTAAAATATTTAAAATGAACATGGCCAGTGTGGCTCAGCTGTTGAGCATCAATCCAGGAACCAAAAGATCACCTGTTGGATGCCTGGTCAGGGAATACACCCTGGTTGCAGGCTGGATCTCCAGTAGGGGGTATGTAGGTGGCAGGCCATTGATATTTCTATCTATCAGTCTGCCTTCCTCTCTCTCTAAAATTCAATAAAAAATGTATTTTTAAAAGAAAAATGAAAAATATTTCACATGAAACAAAATTTAATTTTTCAGTTAAAATGGCCACATTTCTACCCAACCTGCATGGTTCAGTAGTTGAATGTCAACCTATGAACCAGGAGGTCATGGCTCAATTCCCAGTCAGGGCACATGCCTTGTTTGTGGGTGGACTTGGTTCCCAGTGGAGTATTTGCAGGAGGCAACCATTCAATGATTTTCTCACATCATTAATGTTTCTATATCTCTATCCCTCCCCCTTCCTCTCTAAAATCAATTAAATTTTTTTGAATGGCCACATTTCAAATTCTAAGTATCCACATATGGCTAATGGACAGTGCAAAACATTTCCATCACCATAGAAAGTTGTATTTCAAAACACTGGCATAGTTCTTTGCCTATTTTTTACCCATACTTTTCCTGCTACAATGGCCCAGGTTCTGCCCTGTGGCACAGACTGGTTAATGTGCATGCCTCAGTTGCTCACCAGATCTCTGCAGCTCTCATCTCTGCTGCTCTATATTTCCTCTGAATCTATTGAAAATGAGGGAGAATTGTTCATTTTCTCTTCCCACTAACTTTTTTTTCTGCTCTTTGAGGATATGCTACATTTGGGTAAACATTTTACAGTAGTTATTCTGGATTTATAATCATTCTTAAAGGAAACTGGGAAAGATCCCTCAAGAATTAAAATACAGGCCTTAGCTGGTTTGGCTCAGTATATAGAGCGTTAGCCTATGGATTAAAAGTGTCCCAGGTTCGATTCCAGTCAAGGATACATGCCCAAGTTGTGGGCTCTATCCACACTAGTGGGTATGTAGGAGGCAGCAGATCAATGATTCTCTCTCATCATTGATGTTTCTATAGCTCTCTTCCTCTTCCTTCTTTTCTGAAATCAATAAAAATATATTAAAAATAAAGAGAGAATAAAAAATAAAATGCCATGGAGAACTATGCAAAGTTTGTTCTAAAAAAAAAAGAATTAAAATACAGGACATTGCAAATGTCACCTTCATCTTTCCTAATCATAAGCATTTTTGTCTATCAAACCTGGACAGGAGACTGAAATCTTTGTTTCAACAGAATATTATTTTCACTCGAGGTATTCATCTGTTTGAATGACAACATCTAGGAAAGCACTTAGAATGGCACTCATAAAAAAAAAAACTTTCAAAGTTCTTCCTCTTCATTAGGTACCTCAGTGGTTTCACAATAATAGAACTCAACGTCTTTTCTGTGTCACTGGATTGGTGTGTAAAAGATGTCTTATATCTTACAATTTTGTTGAGTTGATAAGACTTACACGAGTGAAGAAATCATGGAACGTCTTAATTTCATATTCTGAGTAATTACAGGGCTACCTTATGTAAAAACACATTTATGTAACCTATGAATATGTGAGTTCAGAGAAGACAAAGGTAGTGTGACTTCCCATATATTGTGTGTTCATTTTCATTTGTTTTTTAGGAAGTTTCTTTTATTTATTTATGGATCTCATTGATAATCCATTTGTTTTTTAATAACATGCTATTTAGCCTCCATGTTTTTTAGTATTTTTAATGTAATTGATTTCTAAATTTATGCCATTGTGATCTGAGAAGATGCTTACTATCAGATTGCAATATTCTTGAACTTGTAAAACCTTGTTTTGCATCCTAACATGTGGTCTACCTTTGAGAATGACTCATGTGCATTTGAAAAGAAAGTATAGTCTGCAGATTTGGTGTGAAATGTTCTATCAATACCAATTAAATCCATCTGATATAGTGTGTCATTTATATTCACTGTTTCCTTGTTAATTTCTGTCTGGAAGATCTATACAGTGAAGTCACCATGGGGTTAAAGTTACTTAATATGACTGTATTGCTGTTGATCTCTCCTTTAATGTTCTTTAAGAGATATATATATATATATATATATTTAGGAGATCCTATATCAGATGCAAATATTTTTATCAGGGTAATCTCCTCATATTGGATCCATCCATTTAGTATTTATTATGTAGTGGTCTTTATTATCTCTAATGATGGCCTTTGTTTTGAAGTCTATCTTGTCAGGTATTGCTACCCCAGCTTCTTTTTCATTTTCATTTGCATGGAAAATGCTTTTTCCAACCCTTCACTCTCAGCCTGTGTGAGTCTTTGGTTCTGAGATGGGTCACCTGTAGACAGCATATATTTAGGTCATGTTTTCATATCTGTCCAGCTACCTATGTCTTTTGATTAGAATATTTAATCTATTTACAATTTAGGTTATTGATATTTACTTATTTGCTGCCATTTTAATTCTTTATGCCTATGGTTCTTTTTCACTATACTTCTTCTCATTACAATAGTAGCATTTCTTGCAGTGCTGATTTAAAGGTGATAAACACCTTTAGACTTTTCTTTTCTGGGAATCTCTTTATTTTACCACCTATCCTATCTAATAAAAGAGTAATATGCAAATTCATTGTCACTCCAACACACAAGATGGCCACCCCTATGTGGTCAAAGATAGCTGTCCCCATGTGGACACAAAATGGCCACCACAAGATGGCCTGCAGGGGAGGGCAGTTGTGGGCGATCAGGTCAGCAGTGGAGGGCAGTTGGGGGAGATCAGGCCAGCAAGGAGGGCAGTTTGAGGGGACCAGGCCTACAGGGGAAGGTAGTTGGGGGGACCAGGCCTGCAGGGTAGGGCTGTTAGGGGCAATCAGGCCAGCAGGGGAGCAATTAGGCATCAATTAGGTTGGTAGAAGAGTGGTTAGGGGGTGATTAGGCTGGCAAGCAGAAGCAGTTAGGGGCAATCATGCAGACATGCAGGCAGGTGAGTGTTTGGGAGCCAGCAGTCCTGGATTGTGAGATTGGGCCTAAATGGGCAGTTGGACATCCCTCAAGGGGTCTCAGATTGGAGAAGGTTCAGGCTGGGCTAAAGGACACACCCTCCCCTGTGCATGAATTTTGTGCACTGGGCCTCTAGTTTTGAATAATAGCTTTGCTGAATATAGAATTCTTAGTTTCAGAGCCATCCTTTTCATTACCTTGAATACTTCATTCCATTCCTCTTGCCTGTAGAGTTTCTGATGAAAAATCAGCTGACAGACTTATGGGAGTTCCATTGTAGATGACAAATTGTAGGAAGTAGCTATAGGGTCAAGCTTCTAACTGACCTGTGGCTGGACCACAAAGAAGTCCCAGCTTGGAGGGCAGAGCCCTCTTAGCATAATTAACTTAATCTTATAGCCCTCCCTAGTTCCTTCCTAGGAAGCTAATGGGCTGCGGGAGGTGCAACAAGTACTGCTAAAACAAGGTGAAATGCACAAGGACATTGTAAACATGTTGACCACTTCCCAGGTTTTGCTTTGTGTGTTCTGACTATAAAATAAAGCCTTGGCTTGCAGGCTGGGTCTTTCTGTGTCCTCATCCAAGCACAGGAGATCCACCAGGTCCCAGCTATATTCTCTTGTCTGTCTTTTTTAATCCCTCACCACCCCTCCTCAGGTTCACCCTTGGCCATGCTGGCATGGCACAACAAATTGCTTTCTCTTGCTGCCTTTAAGATTCTCTCTTTATCTTTAATTTTTGGCATTTTAATTATGTTGTATCTTGGAGTGGGCAAGGTTTGGTTTGGGTTCTTCTTTTGGGGGCTCTCCTGAAATTACGTGACTTTTTCCTTCACCAGATTAGATAAGTTTTCTGCCCTTATTTTTTCAAACAAATTCTCTATCTTGATCAACTTCTTTACCTTCAGGCACTTCTATGATGCACATATTGTTATATCTCACATAGGCCCACAGCTCCTTTAAGCTCACCTCCCTTTATTTATTTATTTATTTATTTATTTATTTATTTATTTATTTTTAATTCTATGATTGAGTCATTTTGTCTACTGTCTTCTTATTCACTGATCTAAACCTCAGCTCCCCTAGTCTGCTGTGTGTTCCACCCAATGTGTACTTTAATGGTGGTATGTTATTATTCATTTCTGACTGGTCTTTTTTAATAGTTACTA
This sequence comes from Antrozous pallidus, assembly GCA_027563665.1. Classification (NCBI taxonomy): domain Eukaryota; kingdom Metazoa; phylum Chordata; class Mammalia; order Chiroptera; family Vespertilionidae; genus Antrozous; species Antrozous pallidus. Next base: position 115,582,196 of record CM050509.1, read on the forward strand.
TATCTTTTCTCATACTGTTGAGCATCACTGCCATCATTCTGAACTCTGTATCTGATAAATTTTTTATCTCCATTTTGTTTAGTACTTCTGGAGAATTCTTCTTTCATTTGGGGCTTGTTTTTATGTCTCCCTATTTTGTCAGCTGGTTTAGGTTTTGTGTCTATGTGCTAGGTTGATCTTCTATGATTCCCAATCTCTAGTGTAGGACAATGTCAGATGCTGTTTATGACTGGCACTGAGTACCCAGTTTAGAGCTATCAACAATCCACAGCTTGCAGCTCCCTCTGTTGGGGCTGAGTGCCTTTGGAAAGCACCAAGATGTGCACCAAGGTCTTCTTTTCCTAGTCCCAAGTCTAGAAAGAAATCAGGCAAAGAATGAAAGCATGTAGAGATTCACCTCTGCCTGAAGTTGAATAGATACTCAGTTTGATTCACCTCATATTATGAAACACAGGGTAGGATGACAGCTATTCCAATAAGGTTGGGTAATTGTTCCCCACCCCACACAAACCCAGGCAAAAAATGCCTGGATAGCAAGTGCCTGCATAAGAAAGATGTCCTCTGCAGTGTGAGGGAATGACTCTGCACAAGAAATGGGGTGGCTCCCTTCTGAGTTCTAACCTCTGAGCCTCCAAATCTGGATTCTGCTCACATAGCTCTAGTTACCTCTCTCATCCCTCTTCTGGAGCCCAAGTTGAGTGGTTGCACACAAGATTTTGTATGTTGAGAGAAGCCAAGATGGCAGCATAGGTAATCACCTAAACTGCTGCCTCACACAACATTTTTAAAACTGCAGCTAAAAGACCAAACATCAGGAGAGAAACAAAGATGGTGGCATAGGTAAACACCTAGGCTGCTGCCTCGCACAACAATTTCAAGAATATAACTAAAAGACAAAATGGACATCGTCCACAACCACAGGAAAGTTGGCTGACCAGAAATTCTAAAACTAGAAGGAAACAGAAATGCACACAGAGAATCAGAGCAGCTGCAAAGCCTGAGGTACAGAGACATGTGTGCTCAGAGAGGACAAGCTGGAGAGGACGGGGTGTCTGAGTGTCTAGCAGGTGTGCTCTAGACAGGAGCTCCAGACTGCACTGAAACCCAGTTCTGATTGTACAGGACCCCAGTTCCAGGTGAAAATCTGAGAGTCTGGATTCATTGGGGGAAAGACTGGACTGTTTGGCAGCGGGTGAAACGCGAGGGTGCCTTTCTCTCAGAGGTGCTGGTAGCGATTGCCTTGGACACCGAAACCCATGAATCGAGTGGGGCAGGGATGACTGGAAGGCAAGGCTGTAGGATCCACCCTGAAACTCTGCCCCATCCAAGCTGAGCACAGAGGCTTGTGCAATTTTCCAAGTCTTTTCACATAAAGCTGTCTCCCACCATAGACACAGATGATCCTCACAGCCAATTGGCCTGGAGGTCAATTCCTCCCAGTGATACCAACAACATTCGAGACTTAACTGCAACAAGGCTGTAGACACAGTCCACAAAGGGGTGCACTAAGAGTGTCCAACTCAGGTAACAGAGGAGGCTGAGACACCTAGCACACAAAGCTACCCTACCAACTCAGGGAAGCAGTGAAAACGCAGAGAGAAAGAAACAGACCAGAAACAAAAGAAATGGAGAAAAACAAATAATTGGATATAGAGTTCAAAACCATGATTATAAGGTTTTTCAAGAGGTTCCTAGAAAAGGCCGATAAATTCAGTGAGACCCTCGAGGATATGAAAAAGGACCAACTAGAAATTAAGCATACACTGACTGAAATAAAAAAAAATATTTTACAGATAATCAGTAGCAGACTAGACAAACACAAGAATCAAGTCAAAGATTTGAAATACCAAGAGGCCAAAAACACTCAACTGGAAAATAAAAAAAAAATCCAAAAATTTGAGGATAGTGCAAGAAGCCTCTGGGAGAACTTCAAGTGTACCAACATCAGAAATATGGGAGTGCCCAAAGAGGAGAGAGAGCAAGATATTGAAAACCTATTTGAAGAACTAATGACTGAAAACTTCCCTCACCTGGTGACTTATAAGTCCAGAAAGTGCACAGAACCCCAAACAAATGAAATTCAAAGAGGACTACACCAAGACACATCATAATTAAAATGCCAAGAGCAAAAGACAAAGAGAGAATATTAAAAGCAGCAAGAGAAGAACAGTTAGTTATCTAGAAGGGAGCACCCATATGACTGTCAGCTGATTTCTCAACAGAAACTATGCAGGCCAGATGGGAGTGGCAAGAAATATTCAAAGTGATGAATAGCAAGAACCTACAACCAAGATTACTCTACCCAGCAAGGCTATCATTCAGAATTGAAGGTCAGATAAAGAGCTTCACATTCAAGAAAAAGCTAAAGGAGTTCATCACCACCAAACCAGGATTATAAGAAATGCTGAAGGGTATTCTTTAAGAAGAGGAAGAAGAAGAAAAAGGTAAAGATAAAAGCTGTGAACAACAAAATGACAACAAATACAAACCTACCAACAAGTGAATCTAAAAATCAAATGAATTAAAAATATGATGAACAAAATGGACTGATGAATATAATAGGATCACGGACAGAGAAAGGGAGTGGACTGACAATTCTCAGGAGGAAGAGGGTGTGTGGGGTGCGGGAAGAGATTGGATAAAAATCTTACACCTATGGATGAAGACAGTGGCGGGGGGTAAGGGCATAAGGTGGGGTGGGGGATTGGGTGGAGGGGAGCTATTGGGGGAAAAATAGGGGAACACTTCTAATAATCTGAACAATAAAGATTTGTGTTTTTTTTCCAGCCATCTCTTCCTGGCAGACAGCAACCCCACTGCTTTTCACTGCCCACTGTTTTGTAGGCACCTTTCTCAGGTATGGTGTTCTGGACTGGGGAACCCAGCCTGGGGTTTAGATCCCAGAGTTCTCAGTGGAAACCTGGGACAGCTAAAATATCCCTCCAGAAGTTCAGCTGCTGCCTGTTATAATCCAGCCAGCCCTTTCCCATCTCAGCTCTTCCTACCAGTCTCTATGTGGTCACCACTTTCCATCCTTGGTTATCAGGGTTTTCTCCAGCTAGTCTTCAGCTGATTATTCGGATATTTTTTATTATATTTTAATTGTAATTCCTGTTTGATCCTGGAAGAGTGTCAGTGTAGCTCCCACTTACTCTGCCACCATTTTGGAATTCCCCAACATTCTTGAATGAAGCCCACAATCATGCTTTGTCTTTACTATTATTATTGTGGTTTTTAAATCACTAAACATGAATGAACACTATAAAAAAAAAAACCAGTATCATAGCAACACCTCCTAAATCTTCAGAGCATATTTTAAGTAAATTCAGCTAGTGATTACAAGAGCATTGAACAAAGCCCACTTAAATATAAGTACAAAGTACACTCTGGCTCAAATATAAGTGATGTGGAGGTTAGTCTCAACTTCCCTGTCCTTCATACAAGTCATATCTTGAGCTTTCTAGACAACATAATTGGGAAAACAAGACTATAGGTTCTTTGTGTGTGCCCTGTGCGCTGCTTGAAACACTCCACAAACAGGAGACAGACAGCTATAGCAACCATTTTTCTGAATTAAAGGATAAACCTAGGCATGCTCACAAGTGAGAAAAATACCCATTACAAAAAGAGCTTCAGTGATCTTTGGTAGCTTCTTGGTTATTATTATCATTATTAGTAACTTCTCCATGCCCTAGTAATATCAGTAATAGAAAGTTGAACTTACTTCTTTGGGTGCAAATGCTATACCACATTCCATAGATGTCTTTGCCTCTAACTCTAAATAATACCGGTCAGGAAATGCAGGGTCTTTGTGTTTTCCTATAAGACAAGAAAGAGGACATGTAAAAGAAGCCAAATACATATCTACAACACCTTCTATATATATAAAAGCCTGTATAAAAATCAGAACAATGGAACAACTTAAATGACTGGTTGCTATGACATGCACTGCAGCAACCAACCAGCCAGATCAGGCCCTTATCAGCCCCCGGCCAATCTCCTTTGGCCCACCCCACTGTCCCAGCCCTGATCGGTCCCCATCAGAGTGGACTGGCTAGACCCCATCTGTGCACAAATTCGAGCACGGGGCCTCTAATTGTTAAATAAAACACTAAAAAAAAATCATCAATGTGTTCTTAACAACCTAAAAGCAATTGCTAAAATATTTGTGCTGTGCTGCATGAGTTTGCTGGATTAAATAATTGCTCTAAATACCAAAGTTCTAATCAGCAAAACTGATATCTAAACATGGAGCAAATATATATTCAATCAGCAAAACAGACAGTAAATCCATTTTTTAAAATTTTTCAACATTCAAGAAGTATATCATAGTCCTATCAGATGAATGTGTAAAGAAATACTAGTAAAGGTCAAGGTCACATAACTGACTGAATCTTAGATCTGAGAGGGTTGGGAGACATGATTTCTAGTGAAGATTGAGCCGGGAAGATATAGATCATTCCTAAAGAGTGCACAAAGAAGAGAAACACAATTTTACAAAAGAAAACTTGACAAAATGAAATCACTCCAGATATAAAAGATTCAGAAACAACTGACCAATAGTAATGCGAACTTCAGGTTCAAAAATTATAACTAAGTTAACTTCTGAAACAATTTCCTGAAAGATCAAATGTGTCCTCCTCTAAATGATTTCAAAAGTTCTCTTTCCTCCATAAAGTTTTCAGATTATGCCAAGGACTGATAATAATTTAATTTATCCCTGTATGGAAATGAACTTCAATATCTCATTCTACCCTCTTTCATCCTACTTAATTTCACTTACTATAATGTAAAAACCATTAAACAAATGAACAAAAAAAACAAACCATTAAGTTTACATTAATATAAACATTGTTGGTGATATAGGGAAAGATGCACATATTACACAGCAAAAAATATCCACCTTGAATGTATGTATGTTTTGAAAATAGAAGACATAACGAAAGTGGGTAAATAAATCAATATTCATAAATATATTTGGAGTATATATAAAATGTAGTCTGTGAAATGCAATAATTCAAGTTAGCTTCAATAAATAAATATTGAATGCCTATAATATACACAGCACTATACTGGACTGCTCTAATAGAAAACAAAAACGGTATATATAGTCCTTAATCCCATGGAGCTCACAGTGTACTAGGGGAGACAAACAAGTACATAGCCTTTTTTAATTAGTGTTGCAATAAAACTGACACAATCTCATAAGGAAGAAAAAATTTAAAAAAGTAATTTCAAACAATTGGATGGGGGAGGGGAATGGCAGTAATGACCAACAGGACTCAGGAGATTGAAGCTCATTTATAAAAGAAGGCAGGATCTCAAGCAACAAGGACAAAAAAATGAACCATCCTAGAAGGGAAGCCCAGGGCCACTGGGAGGAAACTCAAAACAGAATCTGGCAGCAGCACAGAGAACTAATGACACTTGTAATGGGAGAAAGTGGTGGCTGGAAAGACAAAGTGGAATCACAGCCAACACAAACGGATCTCAACCTTTCCTTTCCTGTAAGTCACTCTATCAAATAACCCTGAAGCCATCATATGAAAAAACAAATCTAATTTGCCAATGAAGGGCATTTATGTGTTCAAATATTCATAACAATATGATACATTTTCAGGGTATTTTAAGTATAAACTATACTTCAAATTGTTAATTATTAAAATCTATTTACATACCTCCTAGACTGTGTCACACTGTTAATGGGGAACCAGCAATGCTTTTTAAGCAGAGGTATGCTAACATCTCTGCTTTAAGGAGACCACTCTGTGGTATAAGAAAGGCTTGCAGGCAGAGAAAACATTTGAAAAGATGCAGTGGCATATAAAGATGCGGAGGGGATGTTTGAACTAAGACTAAGGCAGAATTGTGGAAAGGCACTTTGCAGAGTAGCTCTGCAGAATAAGCAAGAAGAGGCTTTGATCCATTGAATAGGTGTATGAAAGTATATGGGCTGGTCAGTCAGAGTGAAGTGTTAAAACCATGAGATTTCAACATCAAGATTATTTTTAAAAGTTAATATAGATTTCATATTGATTTCCAACTGTCTATTGTTATTCCTGGGCTATTCCACAGCCTCCTCAAACACAGTATGCTTGCCTAAACCTGCTCCTCCTGAATTGCATCAACTATGAATTGTCACCACCCCTTAGCGTCAAAAACGGAGTGATTCAAAACTTTCTCCTCTTCCCTAATACCCATGTTCACTCAGGAACCAAGTCAGAAACTTTCTAAATCCTCAGTACCTTTGTATTCCCCTTCTTCCCATCCCCAGCATCATGACCTGAGTATAGGATCTCACCACATCACACCTGTACAACCATACCTAATTGATCATCCTGTCTCTAGTCTTGCCCTTCCCACACCTACCCTTTGCCCCAGGCCAATCTCAACTTTTCTCCGAAAGGAAAATTAGTAAAGTGTGAGCCTAATTATACCATTGCCTGGATATAAATACTTTAATGGTGCTGCCTAACATGTTGGCTAATAGTCCAGAAAAGACCCTCAACAACTTGGGTCTCACTTGCCCCTCTGGTCCTGTCCCTCTATGCTTTAGCTATCCTGACCTACTTCCATACTGACTCATGTCTAGGCTTTTACTTGCATTCTTCCATAGATCCCCTTTTCTTGTGTATCTCCTCCAAGACTCAAATTACACATCAAATTCTTTCTATTGTTATGAAGATTTGAACATCTTTCCTTCTTCCTTTTGTCTAGTTTTCCCTAGTATATGCTCCCTTAGCATCATGCACTGACTTGTCCTATAGCATCTGCCATGTTATATGGAAGTAATCTGATTCTTTATTCTTCTCACTTATTGTTATAGGTCAGTGGTCAGCAAATTGCAGCTTGCGAGGCACATGCGGCTCATGAGCCGAGGTTTGCCACTCTGTTGACTAATGAGTTTGCTGACCACTGTTATAGGTGATCTCTATTTGTTACTTAGTCCAATACCCATCTTTCTCTGCTCTGCCCTGACCTCCACATGTTGATTCAGCTAGGCCTCATTGCTCTTCTGCCACTGCTTTGGTTCAACCACAGGGAGACTCTAGCAGGATATGAGAAGGTAAAAGATATATATGCCCTGTGTCTTCACTGCTTTGGCTAATTCTGGCAATGGCTTCATTCTTTTAGAGTTATAATTATTCAAGTTGGCCCATCTTTCATAGTTTCACAACTCACAGGGCTCCACTAATATTTTGCCTCCTCTTGCTCCTTCGGGCCCAGAGGTAGTAGCAGCTTCCATCCCTTGTGGGTATTTTTCCACCTGGCTCCCATCTCCTAATTCGTTTATTAAACCCTTGTCATTTAAACCCTTTTAGTGGATTATCTGTTTAGTATTGAAACCCTTACTAATCAACTTACTTATCAAGAAAATATAAGATATCATTATAGACTCAAAATGGAGTATCTAGCCTATAATTGATACTCAACAAATATTTATTGAAGGAATGACTAAACCAATGCTCAGCAAACTATTTTTTATAAGTGCTCAGATAGTAAATATTTTAGGTTTTTCAAGCCATGTGGTTTCTATCACAACCATTCAACTCTGCAATTACAGCACACATGCAGCCATAAACTATATATATATAAAGAGCCAGTGTTCGTAATATCCAAAATCACCAAAGGCTCAACCAAAACGCTAGGTTGTGCACATAGCATGCTGAGTAGGCTCAAGTGCTGACCTCTAGGGATAGAGAGAGGTGGGGACTTGCAGCAGGGACTTGAATGAGGCTGCCTCATGGCATCCCACATCCCTCCCTGACTGACCACTGTGACTCCAAGCCAGCGAGGGCCGATTCCAGGCCACAGCCCCAGGTCCCTTGCCCCCACCCCAGGCCCAAGAGCGCTGCCCCGGGCAGAGGCGCCTGGGGGTCCAGGAATGGGGCAGGAGGGCTGGCGCAGCATGGGGGGGGGGCTATGTTTATACCACCAAGTTCCCTGCTTCAGCCCAGGCCTGTGCATCTCTCCTCCCTCCCCTCTGCAGTCCAGCTTCTGCCTGCGTGCTTGCCAGGCAAGCCCAAATGCACCAGGGAGTGAGCCATGGAAATCAGGACAGACACTTCCTGGGATGGGACGGCCGGGCCACAGCGATTCACTAGGACAACAAGGCCTGTGGGTCACATGCAGACCTCGGGCAGTGGGGGCGGCTGGCCAAGCCAAGTCTGGCTTCAGTGGGGCCAGCAGGAGCCTGAGTTCACCCCAGCCCCCACAGGTCCTGGGCCAGATGGTAGCTCAACAGCAAGGGGTGTCTCCATTTACAGAGCTGCCTGGGGGCAGTCATGGGCTGCTGTGATCCCACCCCAAGCTTCAGGAAGGCAGAGGAGGCTCACGGCCACCAGCACAATAGGCAGCAATGGAGTGGACCAGCTGCTGCTGCTCCTGGTGGTAGAACGGGGAAGAGGGTGCCAGGTGCAGGGAGGGGACCTCAGCCAGGATCCTCCAGGTGCAGGGAAGGGGCTCAGCCTGGGCCAGGTGGAGAGCTTAGGAAGTCTGGCTGAGTAGGCGCTGGTTCATACCAACTCTTACTCTGCCATCTTCCTCTAGCTCTCCAAGCTTGCCCCACCCCACCTGCGGGGACGGGGAAAGAGGGGGCAGACTGTGGACCCAGAGACCTCTGGGAAGAACAACCCGCAGGGCCCAAGTGAGGGGGTGGGGGCGGACGGGGACGGGCAGAACTACCAGGGCAGAATTGCCTCGGTGTTTCAGTGAAGTCTGCAACCTAGCCAAGGAGGAAACCAAGAGGAGAAAAGCCAAGAGGCAGGAATTCCCAGAGCTTTAGCCACTTGAAAACAGTCCCGCTTGGAATGTGAAGCGGTTGTACCTTCAGCTGAGAAGTGAGGGGGCTGAGCCCCACCGTCACTGGGCTTCTGTCACTCTGAGGCCTGAGCGTCCACCACGACAAGGAAAAAACAGAGGGAGGGGCCCAGAGGAAGGGAGGACACTTGAAGGAAACCGTGTCTAGACTTTCCCCAGCCCTCTGTTCCCACTGCCTACAAAAGCCCCAGGCCTGGCCACAGTTCTGTCTCCACCTTTCAGTCCCCTATTCTCCAACCACAGAGGAAAGGAATAAAGAAGGAGTCCGTGCTGCCTTCAGAAAGTATTTATACACCCAACTGGCCAGCTGCCTCCCACAGAGGGAGGCCAGACTGTGGCTTAAGCCCACTCCCTCTGGAGAGCGCACCTAAGCCATCAGTAGGACATCCCGTGGGCTCCAGTACTGTGAGAGGGGGCAGGCGGGGCTGAGGGACAGCCCTCCCCCTACGAATTTTCATGCACCAGGCCACTAGTATACAAATAAATGTGTCTGTGTTCTAATAAAACTTTTATTTATAAAAGCAGGTGGCAGGCCAAATTTAGCCTATAGGCCTTAATTTCCCAACCCCTGGAGTAAACAAATGAAATGCACTTATAAAAGTATATATTTTAAAACTTAATTTAACATAAAAATACCTAATACATGAATAAACATAGAGAGAGAGCTCTTCTCTAAGGACATTTATCTGAAATTCATGAGCAATTAAACTAGAAATTAATAATTTTATTTTTATTTATAATATATACTTATATATAACTTACTCTATGAAATCAATTAATAAGCAACTATATGTCATGCATTACCAAAGTGTTATATTGGATGTATTTCTAGAAGTAAAACCATGATTACAGAGCATAAGAAGATTATTCACTGAATCATTCAAAACAGTTAAGAATAATTGTCCCTGACTTACAAAATTATACCTTTGAGCAACTTAAAACTGCTTTATTTTTACAATAATATTATTATAGTATAACATATATACCTGTTTTGTGTTTAAAAACCACTGAAAAATATAAATGACCTTCTAGATTAAACTCCACTCTGGCACGTGTTATGCCATGGTTCTTTACGAAAAATGGAATAATCTGGGTACCGCCAAGAAAGGTGCCACTGAAGATAAATCTGTCCTAAAATTTTAAAAAAGAAATAATTAGAAAGTAGTATAATAGTTTAAGAGAATAATGTAAATTAAAAATTAAACTGTAAGAGGGCAGACCTTAAAATTCCTCATCATAATAAAAAATATTTGTAATTATGTTTGGTGACATATGTTAATTAGGCTTATTGTGGCAATCATTTTTCAATAAGTACAAATATTGAATCATTATGTTCTACACATAATGCTATATGTGAATTCTACATTAACAAAAAATATACTGTTATGTTCACCAAAGACATTAACTAGACTACTCTATAAAAATTAGTAACATTTTCCTTCCTCCCCCCACCTCCTGTATATAATCAGTTACCAAATCCCATTAATTCTGCCTCCTTCCTCACTTCTTATCCTTTTTGTAACTGAATAACATTAGTAACTCATCACTTTTAATTTCATTTTTAGATTCTCACTTTCTCCAATTCTCCCCTACAAAACAAAGTCACAATTAAAGCCATTGAAAATCTGACCAGACTGCTTCATGTATTAAAATTTAATGATTCTCCTCCATCTATAGGAGAATATCCTAATTCAATAGCAAGGCTCACAAAGTTCACCCTGACCTTCTCCTACCTCATGTTCCAGCCTCACCTAGCTTTGTTCTCACCCAACCACCTCATACTTCAGTAAGCTGTAGGACTTGTCATTTCCAACCAATACCTGATACTTCACTCTTCTTAATCTTCATCTTCATCTTCATCTTCATCTTCATCTTCATCTTCATCTTTATCTTTATCTTATCTTATCTTATCTTATCTTTATCTTGGTGTCCCTTGATCAGGAAGAACTTTCACTAACTTATTATTGCCTAATAAAATATCATGCATCCTTCAATCCCCAGTTTGATAAACCAAAACTAACAACATTGCTTAGAACTATTTCTGTTCCTTATATTTACTTACTAGAGGCACAGTGCACAAAATTCGTACACAGGGGGCAGTGGGTGTCTCTCAACCCAGCCTGCACCTCTCCAATCTGGGACCCCTTGAGGGATGTCCAACTGCCTGTTTAGGCCCGATCATGTTAGGATCGGGCCTAAATGGACAGTCAGACCTTCTCACAATCCAGGGCTGTTGGCTCCAAACTGCTTGCCTGCCTGCCTCCCTGATTGCCCCTAACCACTTCTGCCTTCCAGCCTGATCACCGCCTAACCACTACCCTGCCAGCCTAATTGATGTATAACTGTTCCCCTGCCAGCCTATTTGCCCCCAACTTCCCTCCTCTGCCAGCCTGGTCACCTCTAGCTGCCCTCCCCTGCAGGCTTGATCGCCCACAACTGCCCTCCTTTGCAGGCCTGGAACCTCCCAATGGCCCTCTCCTGCTGGCCATCTTGTAGTGGCCATCTTGTGTCCACATGGGGCCAGAATCTTTGACCACATGGGGCAGCCATATTGTATGTTGGAGTGATGGTCAATCTGCATATTACTCTTTTATTTTATTAGAAGATAGGATAGAAGCCTGGTGCATGGGTGGGGGCCAGCTGGTTTGCCCTGAAGGGTGTCCCAGATCATTGAGAGGGTTCCTTTGGGGCATAGGGCAGCCTGGGCGAGGGGCTTATGGTAGTTTTCAGGCTGGCCATGCCCACCCCCCAGCGACCCAAGCAGAGGCCCTGGGACCTGGGATTAATTTATGTTCTACAATTAAAACTTTGTAGGCTAGAGCAGAACCAAGCCTTCTGCTGGCTCCGTGGTGTTAGCCATCTCTGTTTGGGTTTATTTAAATTCTATAATTGAAACTTTGTAGCCTAGAGTAAATGTCTAGGTGTTAGGGCTGCAGAAGTTTGGTTTCTTCCATCACCCAGGCAACCTTAGCCTCTGCTCTCTCCAGCTCTATGGCTGCCATCATCTCTGTTGGGATTATGTATCTTCTATAATTGAAACTTTGTACCATTGAGTGGAGGCCTAGCCAGCAAAGGCAGGTGGAAAGCTCGGCCTACTCCATTGTCATGGAAACCCAAGCCTCCCCCATGTTCTCAGTGGCCACAGCCATCTTTATTGGGATTTATTTGCTCCTGATTTGCTGGTGGACATGGCTTGTGGGCATGACTTGTGAGTGTATCGGAGGCATGGTCAATTTGCATATTACTCTTTTATTAGATAGGATATTACACCATCACAAAGTCCCTTTATTTGTTTACTTATCTTTTTCTCCTTGTATAGCTTAAGTATAATTCCCTTTGCATCCATACAAAGTGACACTTAGCTTATATATATATATGAGGAATGTTTATTGAATGTATCTTAACTTGAGATTAGATGTCAGGATGTGCCTACACCACAAAACTCTATAGAATTTGTCCTTCTGGTGGTGCTACTATATATACCCTACAGTTCCTTATTAAAAGAATTACATATATCATTCAAAGAAAAAGAAGCAACAATATTCTAATATTAAGGAAAATACTTCATTAAGGTCCATTGGCCACTATATGTTTCACTTATAATATCAACCCAGTTGCACAGGTGAAATTTATAAAATCCCAAATGGTTAATGAATGTTTAACACTTTATATATGCAAAAAACCATTACTCTTATCCCATTATGGCCTTGTCCATGTGCCATTTGGGAAAAAATTCTTATTACTAAGATACATAGTCAATGCCACTCACTTATTAAATGTACTGCTAACAGTACCAGGTGGTACTAGAATTTTTTTAAAAGGCAGCTATGTTTAAAATCCAATGTAATTAGGAAATATTTATTAATATAAAGTTCTACATATCACTTAACTGTACCATAACATGAAAAGCCTGCCACCAATGTCTTTGGCATGAGGAAATAAAGTAGGAAAAGTCTTAATACTTGTCTAATATTATTCACGGAGGGACACCATAGCAATGGATAAAAGCACTCTGATCCTATAGGATTTAATATCCAGGAGTAACCATAGTCTTGGAAAAGCTAGCTTAATATCTATCCATCTCTGTGGATTTGTAATGCCTTCAATACTGAATAAAATAAGGTTTGGAAAGTTATAACTTAAAGCCAGACCCTAGAATTGTGCTGAACCCACTGAAGTACAAACTAGTACCTAAGGCAACCAGCAGCCTCATCAATTTCTGCTCAATTTAGTTAAGCACCAAAATGGTGCTTGGTACTGGGGAACTATTGAAAGAGAAAAAGAAAAGTGTAGATAATCTGAAAACAATTGACAATCACTATAATGAAGATGTTCCCAGAATTGAAGGTATCTGTAACATCTTATAAATGTCACAATAGAGGGGCATATGGGTCTGCTTTGAAAGATCAGGGTAAGTTTCTCTGGGTTGATGAGGCCATATATGACTCCTGAGAGGCTGGCCAAAAAAAGCATGTGTGTGCACTCTATCAGTTATAGAACAGCATTTCATCAGGGTACAGAACAACAAAAAAAATAAGTATAATTATAATGCAAAAATGCAAATCAACACCACAGTGAGATATTATTTTATATTCCACAGATTGACAAACATTAAGTCTTATAATACAATGTATAGAGCAATGGAATGTAAATCAATGGAAACCTGAAAAGAAAATATGGAAATTATCTCATGAGGTCAAGCATACATATATTCAACGTCTTAGCAATTCCACTCCAAAAGAAAGCTCTTGCATAAATGCCTCAGAAGGCATGTATATGAATGTTCATAAATATAGTCTTTGTAATAACACCTACATTTATGAACAATGGAATGTGTATACATATTACAGTATGTCTATGCAATGGATTATTAAATAATAATGAAGGAAAATGATGAAGAAAATATAACCACATACACAACTTCGATAAAATCTGGAAACACAATATTTAATTCAAAGCAACATACCAAAGACTGTACATGCTTTTTTATAAAACTCAAAAATGAACAGAGTAAACCAAACAATGAATGGTTAAGAAACTCATACACATGTTATAACCCAATTAAAAAAAGTAAAGGGATAATAACCACAAAATTAAGAAAAAGAATTATCTCTTAAAAGGAGCAGGATCATGATGAAACCTACACATGATTTAATGGTACTGGAGTGCTCTGATACTTAAGTTTGGTGTTGAATTCTTACACCGTTATTTACTATTCTGCTTCATTACTTATTTACATATATTAATTTGTGTCAAATTAATACATAATAACATTTTTAGACATAAAATGGACTGAGTAGGGACATACAGCAAATAAAAATCACCACAATTAATAAACCGGATAGACACTTACTGGTGTGATTTCAATAGCAGCGACTTCAGCAGTTCCACCAATCCTAAGTACTATGTCAGGTGCATGGCGTATAGCAATCTAATATTTAGAAAAAAATATAAAACTCTGTAGAAACCACATTAAAATATACTTATATACTGCTGAAGTGTTACCTGGCATTTATGTAACATTTTATAATTTAAGTCATCATAACATTTTGTAAATGTCACAAGATCTCTTCTGGCAGTTGTCATCACATTTCTTATTATGCAAAATTTATATTCCTAAGAGAAGTGAGTATTCAACTCTTAAAACCTCTACCACAAATGGAATCAGCTGACAGATTGTGAACCTGACTGCAGAATTCTACCCACTTGAATTTATATTATTGCCTCAAACTGTCTACAATCCTTTTCTATTTACCTAATTTCAATGGATTATTAAAAATAAAACAAACAGGAAACTGACAGCAAACATACTTATTTCCATAGGAAGATACTAATATCCACAGCAACTATAATGAGAGCAGCTAAAAATTGATGAGTATATGGGCCGAGTATGGAGCTAAATACATTACCTTTTTAATCCTCAGTATTCTGCCAGGTTACTTCTATTAATAACCTAATTTCCAAGTGAGGAAAGCTAAGGTTTAGAAAGGTCAAATATTTTGTTGGGATATTTTTTGTTGATTTTTTGTCTTGTTGTTTTTTGTTTTTTTAGGTTACAAAACTTGAAAGCAACATCAGCAAAACTTGAACTAAGGACTATCTGAACACTCAACTGTTTCCAGGAAAATTAAGATAGTTAAATAAGAATTTAGTTGTGTAATTTCATGTTTGATTTTGCATCCCTAGCATCTACAACAGAGACTGTATTGAATGAATGAACAAATTTCATTGTGTTGCACTTTTAAAAAGGTAAGCTTTTCTAAATAAGCCAGTTAGAGAAAGACAAATATCACATGATCTCACTTATATGTGGAATCTAATGAACAAAATAAATAGATGAACAAAATAGGACCAGAGGCATGGATGGATGGAATAGAATAACAGATCTCAGTAGGGAGGAAGGCAGAGGGGCCGGGAAGAGATTAGCCAAAGAACATCTATATATTTAAAAGGCTAATATGCAAAGTGTCCCCTCGGAAGTTTGACCAGAATACTGGGAGTTTAATTGCTCTCTATGACCACCAGGAGGAAGTACAGAAGAAAGGAAGGCCCCAGCTGGCAGCCAGAAGGCCCCAATCAGCCCTGATCGCTGGTCAGGCCTAGGGTCCTTACCCATGAATGAATTTTGTGCACCAGGTGTCCAGTATATGCATAAGCCATAGTCATAGGCATAGTGTGGGGAAGGCCTGGGGGTTTGGTGGAGGGAGCAAAAGAGGGGAAATGGGAGACATTTATAAAACTGTCAACAATTAAAAAAAGGTAGGCTTTGTATAAACAGTATACTCTTCTAAGATACAGTAGAAATTAATCTTTTAGTAAAATTTATACTTTAGTGGCCATATTATTCTATATTTTTCAGAATACTATGTAAAAATTCTGCCTAAATCTCAGACCATATACCACAATAACTACTTTAAAAACATCTTCTGCTGGGCTTGTGTGGCTCAGTGATTGAGCATTGAATTATGAACCAGGAGGTCATATTTCGATTCTCAGTGGAAGCACATGCCTGGGTTGTAAGGCACAATCCCCAGTGGGGAGCGTCATGAGGCAGCCGATCAATGACTCTCATCATTGATGTTATTATCTCTCCCTTTCCCTTCCTCTATGAAATCAACAAAAATCTATTTTTAAAAAAACATCTTTCAATACAAGTTTCTCTATAGAAGATACAATTCTTAGGCTATTTATTTTGGGGTGAGGTAAATTAGTGTTTATTACATTAAGCTACATATTATTTTAAAATTGTTATAGGGAAGTAAAGGATAAAATGGTGGGTACTAGTACAGCTAAAGATATTCATTTTGATCTGATGATAGTGTACAAATTCTTTTTCAATCTGAATAAATGCACAGAGTTGATCATCAAATTGAAGATCAAGAGCATTTTATTCTGAGTTTATAATATGTAAAATTTATTACAGACTGGTCTTATTTTATTTATTTTCGAACACATAAAAGTCCCTAAAATTAAGGTAGTCTTTTCATTTACATAATTCTTAGAACATAAAATAGTAAAATAATTAACGTATGCTATAAAATATAGATGTTAACATCATATAGAATTTGCTACTGATTCATTTAGTTATTAAATCTATTTTTAATTAGCATTCTAAAATTGATTATTTTTTCTATGATATATAATTAATGCCATAAAAAAGTCTTTTGCTCTATGACTAGTGAGGGTTTGTCACAAGTTAAAGGTGCCAGATATAATTCCAATTTCATGTGAAAATGCCTCATATTAATGAAAGGTGTTCATTTCAATTTAATACAAGTTTCTATTACCAACTTTTATCAGAAATATTTTCTTGAAATCCTCTTGCCAGATTTTGTTAACCATTTTTATAATAGATGATATAGGCAAGGTAGCTTTTCTTTCAGATTGCTAAAATCTGCACTTCATTAGAGTTAACTCATTGGTAAAATATAACAGAAATTTAACATTAAAACCCATTTTTCATTTGATAAAATAATTAAAACAAAACAAGCTTTCTAAAAATAAACATGTTTGTAACATTTTATAGCATTATACTTACCACTACAAATATCTTAAACAACCAAAAAAATCCACATAGACATATATATGGTGCAGGAACTCATGTGTGCAAACATACCTTTGCTATTGTATCAAATTTTTCTGCCATGGTAGGTGTACAGGTGATAGTGACAACAGCTAGTCCCCCAAATGGAATTATTCCTTCTGATGGAACAATATTAATGATAGATGTAAGACTCTTACTGCAAACCTATAAATGAAAATTTGTAGAAATGCTGATTATCCTGTTTTTTTAATTTTTTAAGTATAGTTGGCATATGATCTTATATTTGTTATATTAGTTTCACCTGTACAATATAGTGACTCAGCATTTTTAGACCTTACAATGTTATCATCCTATTAATTCTAGTAATGATTTGTCATGTGCCAACTTATTATAAAATTATTGACTACATTCCCCTTCTTGTTTTCAACTACCCTCACCCTTCTGGCAACTATCACTTTGGTCTCTGTTTCTATGAGACTGTTTTTGTTCTGTTTTGTTTTCATTATCCTACTGTTCCAAAGATCTCATAGGAAAGCTTCTAAACTACTATCTAGAGAGAGGTCCTCCAGACACAGGACATGAGATGACTGTGTAACTGATTTTCAAACATCAGATGTACATATAGTTTGAACTTCAGCAAGGATTTGCAAATACAACGTTCAGTAGTGGCACCTTCCAATTCAAATAGGAACCTGAAGTTTATTGTTTGAAGTGTTTTCAAGACTCTGCAAAACTTAAAAGGATGAACTATATCTCTTAGGAAAGATGCTAAGTTCTAGATACATCAATAATTTTGCTTTTTCCATGATCATAAAAACTGAAAGCAAAGGTAGTTGGGAAGCAAAATGAGAAAGTAACTTCCTCTTCTTTGTCATTTCCTTGATAGCCTTTCTAAGGTATCATGTTGACATTCAAAAATGAACTTATGATATGGTTTGTCAGAGATGAATTTAGGCCTATCTACCATCCTTTAAACCAAAATAATAAAGGGAAATTAGATACTTAAAAGGAGATAGGAAATCAAGATATTTGGGGGTATGAAGGAACAAAGAGCCTTCAAATCTAAAATTTGGAAGCAACAGAGTAGAAAATGGTATCCTCATTTAGTTATTGGGGCAAAAGACATCCTATATAATAAAAGTCTAATATGCAAATTGACCAAACAGCAGAACTGGTGGAATGACCAGTCACTATGATGCACACTGATTACTGGGGGGTAGACACTCAACGCAGGAGCTGCCCCAGCCTGCAGGCCCCAGGCCAACAAAGGCAAGCCCTTACCCCGATTGCCCTGCCAGTTGCCCTACAGAAGGAGGCAACCAGCGGCAGCAGCGGGAGTGTGGGACCAGTGATTGGGTAGCGGCAGGCTGGCCAAGGTTGGTGCCAGTGGGGGCCCACTTGATCACCTTGCTGGTCACCCCACAGATTGGCCCTGATTGTCAGCCACTCCTAGGGACTCCACCAATACAAGAATTTCATGCACTGGGCCTTTAGTATAAATATAAAGCTTGAATGAAAGATCTCCAATGCTAATTTCTATTAGGAGATCTTAATAAATTTTTCAGTCATAAAAAAAAACTATCACCACTTTAAACACACCCCACATGGCAATTTAAATCAGAAAAAAAACACCTATAAATACAGTATCTTTAGAATGGTTCAAGTTGCTACCTTGAGAGTCCTGATGACAGAGGAGAAAAATAAAAGCATGTAATTAAATATGGAATGTGACATTGACAAAATACATTTTAAATGGTATTTTCTTCAAACCACTTAACTTTTTTTTAATATAACAAAAAAACACAGAAAAAAGGAGGTTAAGAGGAAAAGAAAAGGAGAGACGAAGAAAGGAAGAAATTAATTTCATAGTAAATTAAAAGGACAAAGAAGATAAAATATACTCAGATAAGTATCATGTGAAATATCTAAATATTAGCATTACCAAATTTATAAAGAATAAAGTATTAATGCCATAACGTTCATCACAAAATATTCATTCAAATTATAATGTGATCTGATCTAAGTAAGATTCCAAGATTTTACATCACCTTGAAATAGGCATGGTTTTGTCCCACATTATGAAGAATGACTTTCTTCCAAGTTGGTAAACCTTGAGGGCTATTAGTGAAGAGTATTCTTGGCTCCAAAAACAAGACCTTGCTGATACCACGCTAATAATGAAAGGAGGAAAGAGAAAATGCAGATGAATAATAGTAAACACCTTTTTGTTATGGCCACCAAATAATTTAAAATTTTTTCAGCTTCATGGAAATTTCTAAAATATGTTATCATTCAATAAAATGTTCTCAGATTTTATTGTATCACATGATCTCACTCATATGTGGAATCTAATGAAAAAAATTAACTTTTGAACAAAATAGATCCAGAGACATAGAAGCATGAAACAGACTGTGGAATCTCATAGGGATGGCGGGGGTGGGTGGGAATGAAGAGATCAACCAAAGAAATTGTATGCATATATACATAACCCATGGACACAGATGATAGGGTAGTGAAGGCCTGGGGCATGGATGGGGTATAAGGGGTCGATGGGAGAAAAAAAACGGGACATATGTAATGCTTTAAACAATAAAGATTTTTTTTAAATAAAGAAAAAGAAAACACAGACAAATATTTAAATTGTAATCCTAAAATGAAAAAGGCCAGGGTAATAAGATAAGTCTGTGGAGGAAGTAAATCCAAGACTGAGAATCATGTGAATTAATCACTGAAGGAGATGTTAAGAGATCTTATACCCAACTATGTACAGTGCTGCCTGACTATGGGAAATAATGTGCCAAATGACATTATCCAGGCATGGTTCTACTAGATGCCTTCTCATATCATTTAATATGCTGATAATGTACACTTTGCTTATCTGATAATGAGGAGGAAATTTACTGATTCACAGAATCACATTGTGCAGGACTCCCTCACCTTATCCCATACAAATTATTTCACAGAAAACACTTTATGAAATGTTAATATTACCCACCTCTCCCATTTTACAAGAAAGCAAATCACAGTCAAAGGCAACTAGAACCCAAGTTTTCTAATTCCTCATTTAGTTCTCTTTACACCAGACCCTGTTATCTTCATACATGATATATTATTTCTTATTATCTTAGGAGATTTTAGTATATTTTTAAAAATTATTTGAAGAATATGTCATAGTAATTGGATTAATAATTTTCAATCAAAGCCGATAGAAGAGGATTTGGTCAAATATTTCATAAATTAATGACACACTTGAACATATTAATTAATCACTTCATGTTGCTCCATCTTTACTTTCTTAAGAGCAAAATTTCACGGTCTATTGACCTTAAAGGGCTTTAAAAGTTTACCTAAAAAGAATCTAATTTATTATTCTTATTCTGATATCTCAACGCTTAATTCTTAGCCAATCCTAGTGTGGAGAATGTGGAAAGCAAATTTTATCAGATGGTAATAGCAAAGGCTATGGAGGTAGATAGATTTGAATATAAATTTCAACTAGGGCACATACTGTATGTGTAAACCTGTATTAGTTCATTAATCAATCAAATCTTACATTTTCTCACCCATCAACTAAGTTATTAGTGTATACCTATAGAGTTGTCATAAAGATCAAATTAAATAATACATGAATAGTACTTAGTACCATGCCTGACACTGTAATTACTCAATAAGTGATACTTATTATTAATGTCAAGTCTGCATTATTAAATAGCTGGTCTTTTGCCGGTCAGAAAAAAAATACACATGTGATGACTAGCTGGACAAAATTTATATTAGTAAACTTGTCAAGCACAAAAGAGTGAAAGCAGTAGGACACAGCTTATTTCAAGCCTGGAGCAATGGAAATACCCTAATATTGTTAGCACAAAAGTCTTAGATTGCTAAATTAATTCTAGATAGCAACACATTTTCAGCAAAGTCTTAATTTATCCTAGAGAAGTGGCTCCAAAAATATCCTATATAATCCTATAAGAGAAACATGCAAATTTGACTGTACCTTCACTCTTGATTGGCTATGCTACCAGCCAATCAGGAGTGGGGGCGGGGCCAAGTGGCACAAGCACCAGTGGTGGTGGTCGTAGTGGTGGTGGTGGTGGTGGTGTCTGTGAGTGCCCAGCCCCTGGGCATTGTGAGGGGAAGTGGCTGCAGCAACAGCAGCAGTGATGGCGGCTGCAGGGAGCACCCAGCCCCCGGGGCTGGGTGGTCGCAGGCAGCCAGGGCTGAGCTGAGCAGGGCGATGGCTGGGTGTCGAGAGGCTTTAGGCCTTGGGCAGGCTCAAGGTGAGCCATCAGTTGGACATCCCCTGAGGGCTCCCAGTATGTGAGAGGGGGCAGGTTGGGTTGAGGGACCCCCCCCCAGTGCATGAATTTCGTGCACCGGGCCCCTAGTTATAACATAATTTAGTTAACTAAGTATTGCATGCAACATCAGGTTTTAATAACATAGTATACATATCCAATTACTCTACAGACACATACGCCAACCAATTTAGAGCCCTCAAAATAAAACTCATGTTCAAGGGAAATCATTACATGTGCAACACATTTTAGTGTCATTGTGTTTCCTTCATCAACTTGAAGAGTAAATTCTCCCCTGTCTGGAGCGGAGAAACCCGGCAGCCATGTTACTTCACATTCCAATGAGGAGAATGGTTCAATAATGCCTACAGAGGATTTAAAGAGAATAAGACAGTTCCACATTTTAAATACATATATTTCCATATCCAAAATAAGGGCTGGCATATAAATAAAACATCATATAACAAATTATTTAAATTAAACTCAAAATATAGGAAAATACTAAATGAGCAATTAACAAATTTGTATAGAGTTATAGTTTGATTAAAATCTAAAATACATCTTATTTTTCAATTTTAAAAGGCAGATGAAAATATCAGACAAAAAGCATGCCAATATTTTTAAAAATACAAATTTATCAATGAAACAAACACTCTAGGATTAGAGATGGCTTTATTTATTTTGTTTCTGTTTTTGTTTTAATCCTCACCTGAGGATATTTCTCCACTGATTTATAGAGAGTAGAAGAGAGAAGAAAAGACAGAGAGAAACATCAATGTGAGAGATATTAATCAATTGGTTGCCTCCTGCACTGAGCCCTGACTAGGGCTCGGTCGGGGGTGGAGCCTGCAACTTAGGTAGGTGCCCTTAACTGGAATCAAACCCAGGACCCTTCAGTCCACAAGCAGATGCTCAATCCACTGAGCCAAACCAGCTAGAGCTAGAAATGGCTTTATATATACACAATAAAATCCCTTTGTGACTCCTGAACAAGTGTCCCCTCCATGTTTCCCAATATTCTAAAATACTTATTAACATTAGACTAGTATTCCGTTTTTAGAGGAAGGAATCACCAGAGGCTTTTCTAAAATGTCCATATCCCTATAAATGTAACTTCTAATGTAGCTATGAGTAATCAATATATTTCTATATCTCAAATGTACTGAGAACCCAGGTGGCATCAGGCACATTTAGAGTGAGCTGCTTTATCTGTTTAAATGCATCATCTATAAAGTAAGAAAATAATAATTAATGGAAAGAATGACTCAGAAGTTCTTTCTTAATGAAGAAAGGATCATCTAAGATTCAAAGGCAATGGACAATAAACGGAGAGAAATGAGTGATCGCCACATCTTTGCTTTGGGTCAGGTTGACTCTCAAGTGATGGTAGTTTCCTCAATCTTAAAAAAGATATAGTACCTACCTCCTATTATATGAAGGGAGATAACAATACATGTAAAGGAATTAACATAGTGCATGATGCCTAGAGAACACTCAGTGTCAGATACTATTAATACTTTTGAATGCCAATACATTAATTTATAAAAAGAATAGAAACTGGGCACGGAAGAGCTAACAGTCTAGTGGGAGTCCACTGGGACTAAATTTGTCTATAAGTAACAAAACAGTCCTGCTACAGTGGCTTAGGAAGATAGGGGTTTGTTTGTCTTAAGAAATTAGACATCCACAAATAGGTATTTCAGGGCTGTCTTAACAGATTGACAAGGCTTTCAAGGAGCAATGCTCTTTCTAGCTTCCCACACTACCATTCCTTATTGTGTGGCCTTCCTCGATGTAGAAAGATAGCATAGTGATTAAAACAGCACAACTTGTAGTGTCAGACACCCTGATTCAAGTTTTAACTCTATGACTTACTAGCTGAGACCTTGGACAATTTACTTAACCTACATTAACAGTTTCCTCATACATACAATGGTGATAACTGTATCTAATGCAGAGAATTTTTTAAAAAATATATAGTTTATTGATTTTTTTTACAGAGAGGAAGAGAGAGGGATAGAAAGTCAGAAACATCGATGAGAGAGAAACATCACTCAGCTGCCTCCTGCACACCCCCTACTGGGGATGTGCCCACAACCAAGATACATGCCCTTAACCTGGGACCTTTCGGTCTGAAGGCCAATGCTCTATCCACTGAGCCAAACTGGTTTCAGCATAATGCAGAGAAATTTTGTAGGGGATTAAATAAGCTAAGATATGTAGAAGCACTTCACTGTCTAGCACAAAGAAGAATGGGAATAAAAGAAATTTCTGTCCATACATCATTGGCAAGAAGCTTGGGAAAAGAGATTTCTAGATAAGAGCAATGCTTCACCAAACAAAATGAGGATCCTGTTAGGAAGGGGAATATATATCAGTATGGGCTTAGCAACATCTACCACAATAGGAAATGTATAGAAACAAATAATTGTAGATAACATTAAAGAAATACACATTGGGAGCTGAAAAGATATGGAGGGAAGTCTAAATTGGCCCAAGAAAGTGGAGAAAACCTCATTTAAAGAGATGGCATTTGAGTTGTGACTCAAGGATGAACAAGAACTCTGGAGGAGGACAAAGCTGAGGGAAGTGTCAAAGGCAATTGACAGTGCTAGAAGAGAGAGGTGTGTGGAAAAGATTTCAATGGGAAGTAACATGCGCATAGAAGATTCAATGCTATATATAAAGGCACTTAAACAGGGAACAAGGGACATAAATTGGATGGTTAGACTGAGCAAGGGTGGGATTAGAAGGGCAGGTATTACAAATGGCCAAGGAGGGAGATAATTGAGAAAGATAGTGAACTGATTCAAGTCAAGTTTGAAAACTGAGCAGACTCGAGGGTTCAGAAAGGTTAAAGACAACAAAAAAGAAAACAAAATGAGCAGAAACAAGAATAATATCTATGGAAACATTGTATTAGAAGCCAATTCCATCTTTAAAAACATCAACCCACCCCTACACTTTTTCCCTACAATATCCACTGACCAAACAAAATCCAAAATACATCACACCTGAGGAAGATAGGACAATTGCAACATAACATTTAATTCAGAACTAATTTAGTTTACAAAAATTTAGTGAGGGATATGGTTAAATGCATTATCTGAGAAGCAAAACTGGTATAGCAAAAGGAATATAAGAAAAATAACTTGATAAAAATTCATTTTCTATTTATATAAAGAAGCAAAAACAAAATTAAGTAATTATAATATTTATTCCGAGCATCAAAAGAAAAATGATATAAGAAAAAACTATGTATATAAACTATGTATACTTTCTTTAATATTCTTGGAAATAGATTTGAGTATTGTAAAATTGTGTTCTAAAAAGATCAAAAGTATCTGGCCAGTGTTGCTCAATGATGAAGCATTGACTCATGAGCCAGGTCACAGTTCCATTCCCAGTCAGGGCACATTCCCGGGTTATGGGCTCAATTCCCCAGTAGGAATCATACAAGAGGCAGCCAATCTCTGATTCATTTCATCATTAATATATATATCCCTCTCTCTTCCTCTTTCTAAAATCAATAAAAAATAAAAAGATAAAAAATACTTAAGGACTAATAAGATTACTCATATACACATTGTATTTGGAATTAAAGGTCATTGTGTTCTTATGCTTTGATTAAAAAATTCTAAGAACAACCCAAAGAAAATAAAAGTAAATACTAAAATATCCCCTGTAAAAATAAGAACTAAAGGTCATAAGAAGTATAACTGGTGTTCCAGTTTATAATATTGCAATTCCACCTCTATTTTGACAAATTCAGAATCATTACTGCATTTCCATGGCAGCCACTAGGGTGAAGCCCAGCCTATTCAGCCATAGTTAGAATAAAGAAACACAAGGAAAATGCCAAACCTATAAGCTAAGATGCAGATTATATAACTAGCACTACTAGATACCTATTTTAAAAAATACTGAGGATTTACCTAGAATCTCTGAAATATGTAGAAATAGCTTTTCTTTCTTCTGAGGATTAATTTAGCTTTTCTTTATATTGGAGCAGGACCCAATTTTATCAGTATTAATAACCACACACACAAAAAAAGAGCTGGCTCAAGTGAATCTGCTTAATAATAATGGAAATATACCTGGAATGTTTAGTAAATAATCTGGATTCTACTAAATCAATCCAAGTTAGTAAAAAGATTAAATATGGCTGTATCAATGATCTCCAACCCAAATAAAGAAACAATCCTACTCCTTGTTAACTTTGTCAAGATCTTTGCCTACTGTACACTTAAGTTGTACACTTAAGTTGTTCATAACACTCCCTGTTACAAACACTGGTAAAGTTATATAAAAGTCATGATTTGGAAATAACTAATACAAGAATATATACCTAACGCAATATTTCTACAAACTAGAATTCTTCTGTGATCTGATATGTACTCTATTCGATCACAAATGAAGACTATTCCTAAATTAGAGATAAAGAGGGAAGGAGGAGAAAGAGGAATGGAAGAAAATAGGGAAAGTAAGACAGAAGAAGGAATTGGGAGTAAGGAATTGAGGAAGGGTTGCAAGAAGCGTAAGTTGTTATTATTCTGAGGATACTTCAAAGGGATGGGGGAGTCCAACCAGTCAGCAATCGTCCTAATCAAGTAGATATCTACTTGACACATACTCTTTGCCAGTCATTATGGAAGAATTTTTCATATATGTAATCTTTATGAGATATAGTAGTCTCTTCACTTTACAGATAAAGAAACCAGCACTTATAGAATATTTTCCCCCAAGATCACAAAGATAGTGAAAAGCCATGATTGGTTTTGAAATCAGGTCTATCTGACTCCAAAGTTTGTTTTAAATTTCTCAAGCAGCATTAGACTTCAGTTGGTTATAAAGCACCATTTGACTCATTGCAGATACAAGAACCCAGATCTTTCCATCTAACTGGAAAGTTCTGACATGTACATGAAACGAAGACACCATATTCATCATTCTGCTTCTAACTTGCCTTTGTTTTACTTTAAAGGCTGGCTTGTGTCCTCATGAGATATTCACAAAACATCACAATAAGGTTTGCCAAATGTGATAGGCTACTACATAAGTGACAAGTTAGTAGTGACCAAGGCTCAGTTTTGTAACAGTACATTATGTGGAATTATCAATTCCAGGAAATGGCAGAAGCAAGATAAAAAGATATTTAACAAATACAAGGAACTATCAAAAATAATAACTCTAAGCCCTGACCAACCAGGTAGCTCAGTTGGTTAGAGTGCCGTCCATATACTCCAAGGTTACAGGTTCAATCCCCAGTCAAGGCACATAGAGCATATATATGAAACAACCAATGAATGCACAGATAAGTGGAATGACAAATCAATGTGTGTTCTTTCTCTCAGAAAAAATGAATCAATAAAAAATCTTATTTAAATGACAGTTTTAAGTTCTTAATTTTATTAATTAGACTTTATTGCCTGTATTTAACATTGACTGTAAAGAATTTGTGGGATCCTTCTAAAGAATTCACAATCTAACAAAATTTAAGTAATTCTGAATCATATCTTATCATCAAACTAAAACTAAACAAAAACAATATTGAGTTCACCACTATCTGCCTCAGTTAGTTTTATTTGTCAACTTGGCCAGGCTATGGTGATTAGTTGTTTGGACAAACATCAGTCTAGGTTTTACTGAGCAAGTATTTTTTTTATATATTTTATTGATTTTTCACAGAGCAGAAGAGAGAGGGATAGAAAGTCAGAAACATCGATGAGAGAGACATCGATCAGCTGCCTCTTGCACACCCCCCACTGGGGATGTGCCCGCAGCCAAGGTACATGCCCTTGCCGGAATCGAACCCGGGACCCTTCAGTCCGCAGTCCAACGCTCTATCCACTGAGCCAAACCGGTCTCGGCTGAGCAGGTATTTTTTATATGTGATTAACATTAAATCAAAACATTTTGAGTAAAGCAGATACCTATTCCAATGTGGAAAGGCTTCATCCAATAAGCTAAAAGCCTTAAAATAAAAGACTGAGGTCCTCCTTGGATTCAAGACTACAACATCAATTCTTTCCTGAGTCTCTAGCCTGCAGGCTTACCCTGCAGATTTCAAACTTGTCAGCCTCTACAATCATATGAGACAATTCCTTGATATATCTCTCTCTCTGTCTCTCTCTCTCTCCTTCTCTCTTTCTCTTTGTTTGTATAATATATATAAATATATTTCCTATTGTTCCCATTTCTCTAAGAACCCCAATATAGAATTTATATTTTTAAATCAAATGTATATTTTGTGAATGAAAAAATAAATGCCCAAATGACCATATTAGATTTATTTCTATGTTCACAGTGCCATTATATAATACACACACAATTAATGATTAATGCCTGAATACAATACATGAATAAATGAATGTCTAAATCAAACAAACAATAAACTATTACCTTTACTTGGACGAATGGAAAATGATACTCCTTCTTCTGTCATTACTGGTATCCATTCAAAGTGAACAAGATAATTCTGATGATTATGTAATGTAACTGTCTCCCTAAAACATGTTTTCAACAAGAAGCCATGTGGTTTTAACACTATCTCATTAGAAGATAGCTCAAGTCTTACTGGCATGACAATTGCCCTCACTAGGAGGTGCCCACCAGGTATATTGTTCACTCTAAAGGTGAAAGACCTGTAACACAACATAGGCATATGAATTTAATTGATAATAACTATTTGCAATTATAGAATTAAGTTACATGTAAAAATGCACATACTGATGACTAACATCCTCAATTCTTAACAAAACATCAAACTAATCATGAAGGAAGACTACAACTGAAATATGAGTCTATAAATCTACAAATTGATACATATATAGTTTCTATGTTTTGGGATCACATATAATATATACTTCAAGCATAACAACATCTAAATTATAGGGGTGCCAGAAAAAGAGACAGAGCAAAATATTGAAAACCTATTAGAAGAAATAATGAAAGAAAACTTTCCCTACCTGGTGAAAGAAATAGACTTACAAGTCCAGAAAGAGCAGAGAACCCCACACAAGAGGAATCCAAAGAGGACTACACCAAGACATATAATTAAAATGACAAGGGCAAAAGACAAAGACAGAATCTTGAAAACAGCAAGAGAAAAAGTTAGTTACATACAAGGAAGTAGCCATATGATTGTCAGCTGATTTCTCAACAGAAACAATGCAGGCCAGAAGGGAGTGGCAAGAAATATTCAAAGTGATGAATAGCAAGAACCTACAACCAAGATTACTCTACCCAGCAAAGCTATCATTCAGAATTGAAGGTCAGATAAAGAGCTTCACATTCAAGAAAAAGCTAAAGGAGTTCATCACCACCAAACCAGGATTATATGAAATGCTGAACAGTATTCTTTAAGAAGATAATGAAGAAGAAAAAGGTAAAGATAAAAATTATGAACAACAAATACATATCTATCAACAAGCGAATCTAAAAATCAAGTGAATCAAAAATCTGATTAACAGAATAAACTGGTGAATATAATAGAATTAGGGGCATAGAACAGGAGTGCACTTGACAATTCTCAGGGGGAAGGGGGATGTGAAGGGTATAGGAATAATCTTACACCTATGGATGAGGACAGTGGTGGAGGGTAAGGGCATGTGGTGGGTGAAGGAATTGGAAGGAGGGGAGCTATGGGGGAAAAACAGGAACATCTGTAATAACCTGAACAATAAAGTTTTATTTAATATATATATATATATATATATATATATATATATATATATATATATATATATAATATATATATACTAATTATTAGGGTAAATAAAAACATAACCTTTAATAAGACACTTTGATTCTAACAAATAGAAATGTGAAAATAAATCATACTTCCAAAATTTTCCAGCAATGGGAGACTGGAATGTAATTGAAACATTAGTACTGGATGAAGGTGGAATCACATATGAAAATTGTTTGGTTTTTTGAAGTTCTTTCAAATTAGCATCTAAATGGATCAAAATATACTTAGGTAGCATATTAACAATATGCAGTCGATGAGTATTTATGGAGTTCACACAAATATCACCAAAATTAAGGACAGCTGGTCCTAAAAAAAAAAGTATTAAGTTTAATATTGGCAGTTGTTCATTTTTATAAAGTTTTCATGGTATATTTTGATTAACTTATAAAAAATGGTCCTCAGAAATATATTCATTATAATGTTAGAAATTATTAACCAAGTTTTTATCTAAATTTTCATAATTTGATATTTGAAGATTACTGGCTAATGTTCAATATAATTATATTTTGATTACATGGAAAATTATTAGCACTAATTATAACTCATCTTAGTACATGTATTTTTATACTCCAACACCCTCTCCACTTTCATCAATACATTTATAGTCATTTACCCAGAATTTACAAAAAATGGTAATTTTCCCACAAATTATTGTTTGTTTTCCCCTTTGAATGCCAAAAGGTTTTATATCATAATAATTTTTTGTTTAATCCTCACCCAAGGATATTTTTCCATTGATTTTTAGAGAGAGTGGGATGGGGAGAGACAGAAAGAGAGAAACATCTATGAGAGAGACACACATTGATTGGTTGCCTCCTGCAAGCGGCCCAACCTGGGCCTGAGCCAGGGAGAAACCTGCAACCAAGGTACATGACCTTGACTGGAATCAAACCCGGGACTCTCTAGTATAACAATTTATCCTGCCTTTTTAAACAGATTACTTTAATTATAACTGATATACAGTAAACTATACATGCTTATTAGTATAGAATTTCATAAGTGTTGACATGTCCACTACTGGGAAAAAATCACAATGAAGAGATTTATATTATGATTAATTAACAGTAGCAAAATTACAGTGATGAAGTAGCAACAAAAATAATTTTATGGTTGGGGATCACCACATATGAGAAACTGTATTAAAAGGTCATGGCATTAGAAAGGTTGAGAACCACTGTTGTAAAAAGTTTTCTTGTGCACCTTTATATCCTCCCCCTCCCACCATCCTCTGTATTCTTTCCCAGACAACCACTCATCCTCTTTATGTCACTGTAGATTAGTTTGCATTTTCTAAAGTTTTATATGAGTGAAATAATGCAGGATTGTACAGTTTTTCTCTGATTTCTTTCACTCAGCAATTCCTGGGAGATTCATTCATGCTGTTTCATGAGTCAATACTCCATCCCTTTATGTTATTAAGTAGTAGTCTACCATAGGTGAGTGTTTGTTTTTTTACCTGTTGATTGACACTTGGATTGTTTCCAGGTATTTGCTATTACGATCAAAGTGGCTAAAACCTTTGTGCATAAATATTTGTTCAAACATATATTTTTATTTCTTTTGGATAAATACTGGAAATGGAAGGATCATATGATAGACATATGTTTAAATTATAAGAAACTGGCCAACTGTTTTAAAGTAGTGGGTAATTTCACATTCCCCACTTAGCCATCCTATCTAATAAAAGAGTAACATGCAAATTGACCATACCTCCAATCAAGCCATGCTCACATCCATGCCCACCAGCCAATCAGGAGCAAATTATGCAAATAAACCCCAACCAAGATGGTTGCGACCACTGAGAGCAGGAGGGAGGCTTGGGTTTTCCCGGCAATGCAGGAAGCCAAAATTTCTGCTTGCCCTTGCTGGCCTAGGCCTCTACTCAATGCTACAAAGTTTCAATTACAGAAGATATATCCCAACAGAAATGGTGGCAGCCATGGAGCTGGAGAGAGAAGAGGCTAGGGTTGCCGGGATGATGGAGGAAGCCAAGCTTCTGCAGCCCTAGTGTCTAGGCCTCCCCACTGAAAGAACAAAGCAGAACTGGCTGTCCTCCATCTTGCAGAGCTGGTCAGCCTGATCCCCTCCTCCCCTGATGGGAGTGACCACAGGAGCACCAAGAATGTCCTAACTCCCCCAACCACTGTCTTTGAGTGGACCAATGAAGCTTCGGGAGCAGCTTAGGTCCTGATGAGGTCACATCACAAAGGTGCTCCCCCTGTGTAGCTACTGACCATTCAGGGGACAGTAGGGGGTGGCTCTGATATTAGAATATGAAACCCTAACCAAAGTGACCAATCTCTGTAACTCACGCCACTCTCCTAGGCCCACCCCAATGACCGGTCCTTACAACCTTTGTCTCCCCAGGCTCTCGCTCTCTCTGGTCCCACCGCTGTGCCAGTAAGGGGGCTGTGAGAGCCGAGCCCGGGCTCCAATAAAGACTCTTTTGCTTTTGCATCGGACAGCTCCCTGGTGGTCTCTGGGGATCTTGCAATCTGAGCATAACACCCGCTAGGCTACAAAGTTTCAATTATAGAATTTAAATACAGAAGGCTTGGCTCCACTCCAGGCTACAAAGTTTCAATTGTAGAACATAAATTAATTCCAGGTTAATTTATGGGCCTCCACTTGGGTCACTGGGGGGTGTGGCTGGCCTGCAAATCACCACAGGCCCCTCACCCAGGCCATTCCACGCCCCAAGGCAACCCCCACCCTGATCTGAGATACCCTTCAGGGCAAACCAGCCAGCCCCCATCCATGCACCAGGCCTTTATCCTATCTAATAAAAGAGTAATATGCAGATTGACCATCACTCCAACACACAAGAGGGCTTCCCCCATGTGGTCAAAGATCCTGCCCCCATGTGGACACAAGATGGCCACCATAAGATGGCCAGCAGAGGAGGGCCGTTGGGAGGTTCCAGGCCTGCAAGGAAGGGCAGTTGGGGGCAATCAAGCCTGCAGGGGAGGGCAGTTAGGGGTGACCAGGCTGGCAGAGGAGGGAAGTTGGGGGCAAACAGGCTGGCAGGGGATCAGTTAGACATCAATTAGGCTGGCAGGGTAGTGTTTAGGGGTGATCAGGCTGACAGGCAGAAGCGGTTATGGGCAATCAGGGAGGCAGGCAAGTGAGCAGTTTGGAGCCAGCAGTCCTGGCTTGGGGGGGGGGTCTTAGATTGGAGAGGGTGCAGGCTGGGCTGAGGAACATTTCCCCCCTCCCCTCGGGCACTAATTTCGTGCACCGGTCCTCTGGTCCTATATAATAAAGAGACAATAGGCAAATTGACCCTCACACAATAAAGTGTAGCAAGATGGCTGCCCTGCCCAGCCCCTCCCCTGGTCCCATTCCTGATCAGCCTCTCCCACCCCAATTGAGGGAGAGGTGGCTAGCCACCCCCCCAACCCACTCAGCCCTTCACCCAGGCTGGCTATGCCTTCAAGCTCTCCTGGGACTGGGGGTACCCCAGGCAGGCTGCAGACACAGCATTGATTAGAGGCAAAGGTCCTGGCTGTCCCTGGCCTAAAGAGTCCAGAAAACCTCAGCAGTGACCAAAGACCAAGACTGAGTGGAAAGGTCCCTGCCCACTTATGGCTCAAAGTGCCAGGAGAAGGTGGAGCATCTTGAACCTGCAACTCTGGCTTCTGCACACAGAAGAGCCTTGGGACACACCATACTGGTGGCACCTGTGGGTGAAAGGGGGAGAGCAGGGAGCTGGGGTGCGGAGCTGGGAGGGGCCTAAAGTCTTCAGGAGCAGCCCGCCTGCCAAAGTTGCTATGATCCCCACACTCGGGCTTGGTCAAAGCCCCTGGTCAACTGCCACTGACTAGTCCTAAGCCAGCTGGTGTTGCACTCAGAGAAGGAACTCTCACTGGGCTCCATTAAATAACAGAAATCAGAGTCGAGAGTAATTATACTCCTAGCCCCTTCCTACAACCCGGGGGAGAAGGGCTGGGGATGGGGGTAATGGAAAACGGCTGCTGCTTTGCATTTTATAATGAAAAGACTCCTGCTATGTAGAGAGGTGAGCTGATTCATTTCCAGCAACACCTGGTGTGTTCCCTGCCCCAGCCCTGAAGCCTGACAGCACCTAGCAAAGATGTGTCCACACAGCCACATTGGATCAAGTTTGAGCTGCATTAAAAAAAAAAGTAAAGATTGAAAAACACCTATTAATACTCAAATGACACTATAAAATGCAGATTACAGCATCTGATTTTGTCTTCTGTGTTGATTTTGAGGGAGAGTGCAAATAGGTTTATGGGAAAAGCAGAAGAAAACAAAGAGAAAGGGAGAGTATTCTGCCATCCACAGCACTGAATGCTGTTTTTTGTGAGTTTTTGTTGTTGTTGTTGTTGTCATTTATCCTTCTGTTCTTCAAGTCAGTATATGCCATTTAAACCACTTTATGGTGTTAGGTAATGAGCTAATGCTTCCTCTATTAAGATCAAGCATTAGTGCCTTTCAAGTGTGTCACATACATTTAATCCATTCAAATGGAGCATACTGAATGGAGAGAATGGTATGTGTCATTATATAAAGAACTTGGCATTATGATGCTATCTGGCTGAAGATCTTATTTATTTTGCAATTTAGATAACATAATCAGGCTTTGAAATGAATGTGCATGCTTAAATGCATGACTTTATTTTCATTCGTAATGACCAAACAGTCCAGGCACCAGGAGTTGAATTGATGGGTCCCGCAGCATGGTGGGTCTGGGTGAGGCTGGATGGTGTGGGCCAGGGCCAGGGGACCTGAGGCTGCATCCCCCACCCTTTGGAACTTGATGGGGCTGTCGTCGGCCAGGTCTTGGTGTTGCCCAGTGGGGGTGGAACTGGCCAGA
This sequence comes from Antrozous pallidus, assembly GCA_027563665.1. Taxonomy (NCBI): domain Eukaryota; kingdom Metazoa; phylum Chordata; class Mammalia; order Chiroptera; family Vespertilionidae; genus Antrozous; species Antrozous pallidus. The sequence goes on from CM050509.1 coordinate 115,615,951, forward strand.
CACTTCTATTATAGAGAAAGGACAAATATTACTATTTGTCTTAATTTTCTCTAATTCCTTTTTAATGTGCATGAATTTTGTGCACTGGGCCACTATCATACTATAAAAGTCCAGTTCCCTCACATCTCCAGCCACAACTGAAATGGTTTTCCCCCTAGCTTTACCTAGTTTCCTAACAATACCATTAACTAATAGGAGTCTAATTGACATTTAAAGAACCTTCAGCAGGATATAACTTATTTTCAAGCCACATGAACCTCAATAAGAGAGACCACATCCAGGGTCAAACTTAACAAATCTTCAAAAATTTAAAACAATTGAATCCAAATATGTGTGTACTCTGACCAAATAGAATAAAACTAGAAAACAGTACTAGAAAGAAAACAGAAACATTTTAGAATATAAATAACACACTTCTAAATAACCAATGAGCCAAAGTTAATGTTTCAAAAGAAATTAGCTAATAATGAAGTGAAAGAAATTGAAAATATGTAAGAATATGTGGGGTGTAGCTAAAGTACTGCTTAGTAAGATATATATAGTACTAAATTACTATATTATGGAAAAAATGGTCTAAATCAAGAAACTAGAAGAAATGCAACCCAAATAAAAATCTAAAGCAAACAGGAGGAAATGATAAATATAAGAGAAGAAGTCACTGAAATTAAAAACAGAAAACTTATGGAGAAAAATCAATGAAACAAATGCCGGTTCTTTGAAAAGACCAATAAAACTGATAAACCTAGACTACCAAGACTGAAAAAGAAAAATAAGAAGGAAGACATACATTTCCAATATTAGAAAGGTAACATGCTCTCTATCATTATAGATGCTGCTGACTCAAACATTAAAAGGATAATTTATGAATGCTACAAATAACTATACATAAAAACATGAAATCTTAGTTGGAGGGGATCAGTTCTACAACAAAACAACAAAAAATACATTACCAAAACTCTCCTAAAATTACATAGATAATCTGAATAGTCCTACAACTATTAAAGAAATTAAATTAGTAATTAAACATCATCTGAAAATGAAATCTTACTCAGATAGTCTCTCTTGAAGGAGTCTAACATATAAAGAATGCTCCTCAAACTCTTTTAAAATATAGTAGAAGAAAGAACACTTCCTAACTTTCCCAACTCTGTTTAGGAGGCCAATATTACTCTAATGGCAAAAAAAAAAGACAGAAAAAAAGCAAAAATTCAGACATATATTTTATGAAAACAAATGCAAGATTGTATATTATGGCTTAACATACTATGAGGTATAGAAAAAAGAAGTTGGTAAAGAGAGAGAGAGAGAGAGAGAGAGAGAGAGAGAGAGAGAGAGAGCGCTCAGAAATATTCTGTAGAGAAAAATACTGATTGTGAAAAACGAATGAATCCTGACAAGGTGACTCAACTGTTTGGAGCTCCGTCCCATATAAAGAAAGGTTGCAGGTTTGATTCCCAGTCAGGACTCATACATAGGTTGCAGGTTCAATCCCTGGTTGGGATGTGTACGGGCAGCTACCAACAAATGTTTCTATCACTCTCTCTCCCTCCTTTCTTCTCTCTCTAAAATCAATAAAACATATCCCTGGGAAAAGATTTTAAAAAATGAGAAGAGAAATCAAGACAGAAAATGTGGCAAGTACCCTTCTTCCCCTCAATATTTGAACAATTTGATCAAAGTGTTTCACCTCTGGGCTTTGCTTTACTCACCCCTAAAATGGATATAAAATTATTTACCTCATAAGTTATTTATATCATTTAAAAGTTTAAATGAGATCCTGTTTGTAAATTATTCAACATAATGACTGGCTAATAAATGCATCAATAAATGGTAGCGTAAAACCAAAATGATTGCAAGTATGCTGATGAAGCAAACAATACCTCGCACAACTTCCAATGTAACACAGACTTCTACAATAGTTTTCACTAATTGACTCAATTAATCTCTAAATCCTCTATTGTATCTCTTGACAGCCATTTCAATTTTTAAAATATGATAACTATAGAGAAAAATTTTCTTTAAGTAAAATGTCTTCTGTGAGTATCACTCCCTGTTCTGTGCATAGGCTGGAAAAGCAACCTTAAGATATAAAAGTGAGAATGAGCCTTGAAAAGAAACAGAATAATTGACCCCAAAATGTCACATTAACATGTGGATTATTTTGAGCTGAAGGCAATTAAGACCCTGCATAATCAAGAAAAACTTTTACCTCTCTCTTGACTACCTAAAAAACTTATGGGTCTGTGGCTCAGAGAAAGCTATTACCAGAGATAACTTTTAACTGAATGACCTGTGTAGAGGGGCAAACATCTGCTCTTCTGGTCCTGTGAATTACCCTCCTCTCCTTTGAAGCTCCAGGCTAACCCAGTCCTCAGCTCAAGATAGCATATAAGCCTCAACTGTCTGACTTTTCCTTGGGTTTCATATTTTACTAGGGGCATTGAAAGGAACTGTGGGCCGAGAGGCTGTGGTGGGCACAGGGGCGGATCTTGGCCCATCCTCCATGCCCCGGCCCCCACCCACCCCCTCCCAACATCGGCCCCTGCCCTGTCTGTTGGCATCCACGCTCCCGCTGCCGCCACTCCCATGCGCTGACAGCCCTGCTTGCACCCACTGACAGCAAGGAGTGACTGGGGCTGGCGCCAGCAGAAGCTGCTAGCGGGATCAGAGCCATCAATGGGTATGAACAGCAGTTGCTGCCCCGATCACACCTCAGGAGCAGGGAGAAATGGAGAAGCCCTCAGGAGCAATAAGGGCCAGCAGCTGCTGCTCACACCCACTGACAGTGCCAAGTGATCAGGACCAGTATCAGGTGCCAGCAGTAGGTGTAAGTGGCAGCTCCAGCACCAGCTGTGGGTGTGAGTGGGGCCGTTGCTGACAGCAGGTGCAAGAGGCGGCTGCTGGCCCTGATCATCCCTCAGGGCATCTCCATCTCCCCCTGCTCCTGAGGGATGATCAGGGTCAGCAGCCACCTCTCGCACCTGCTGATGGTGCTGAGTAATCAGGACCAGCATCAGGTGCAAATGGGGCCAGCACTGGCAGCAAGATGTGAGCATTAAGCAGGACAGCAGCACAAGGGAGCAAAGAATTTTCAGTAACCACCAGAGGCTCTTCCTGATGATAGCGACCAGTACCCGCCTTGATCTGGCACCCGCTCACCTGCTCCACCACCCCAACATGGCCAATGCCCACCATGTTCCACGCATGCTCCCTAGTGGTAAACGCACATCACAGCAACCGGTTGTTCGGTTGTTCCACCATTCAGTTTATTTGCACATTAGCCTTTTATTATATGGGATGATGCTCCCATATGTATCAAACTAAATTTGTTTTTCTCCTATTAATCTGTCTTAGGTCAATTAAATTATTAAACCAGCTAAAGAACTCAAAAGTGTAGAAGAAAAATTTTCCCTCCCCTACATCTCCCTGCTGATTTCATAAACTGCCTCCCCATACATGCTTCCTCCAATTTATTCAAAATTCCTATAATCAGAGTTGCTGACCTTGTAAACTCAGACAGGGGCACTGCCCCAGAAGGTCATTATTAAAATGCTCAGGACACCAGATGAAGAAGGGAGAGAAGTTGGTGGAGGAGTTGTAGAACAGGCAGTGGACACTATAATCTCTATGTTTGCTCCTTTTGCATTTGAATAGATCTGATCATCTGACAAGTCGGTCACCAATTTGGAAGACGCAGAGCATTTACCATCCAATAGTAAAAGGTAAATTCATGGGACTATAATGCCCAATACCTATCTACATGCATGGCACAAAATGGAAGCATAGTAAATGGTATTTAATCACATTCCACTGCTTTGCCTCTGACCTTGTACATCTTTTGGTATCTCCTTTGATCTGGATAATATCACAGTTGGTATTTGGTATTTTTGTGCTGTATTTTCCCTAGAGGGAGACAGCATATCCATTCTAATTAATCATCCTCTGCCCGGCATCTCAAGGCATCTCAAGGCCACCCTAAGCCTGCATAGAAGGAAATGGGAATTCCCACTTCGGACCACTATAGTCATTATTTCTTTAACTATAATCACCCTTTAACAGGCTTGGTGAAAATTATCTAGCGAAGGGCACAGTGTAACATCTCTGCAAGGTTAAGAAAGGAGTTGTTCCTTGTTTTCTAACTCATGACTAGAGATGTTATCAAAATACATTGTTGTTGGGACTATACACTGAATGATCAGATAGATTATTATGATCGCTGAACACATAATAATCTGGCCACTCGGTGTGTGTGTGTGTGTGTGTGTGTGTGTGTGTATACACACACACACACACACACACACACATATGTATATATACACACACACACACACACATATATATATATATATATATATATATATATATATATATATAGCCTGGTGCATGAGTTCATGCATGGGGGGGGTCCAGCTAGCCTGGCCAGGGTGGGGGGAGGGGAGAGCACGGACGGTTGGCCGGCCTGATATTAGCCTTTTATTACATAGGATTATATAGGATATACACTGAGTGGCTACATTATTATGCGTTCAGAGAGCATAATAATCTGGCCACTCAGTGTAATTTGGTGAGATCATTTTAGAAACATTTTTGGCAGTTTCTTAAGTTAGATATAAACTTACCACACAAGCCAGTAATTCCACTTCTTGGAATCTAATCAACAGAAATGAAAACAGCCCGTGTGTCTCAGTGGTCAGAGTGTCAGCCTGTCGACCCAAGGGTTGTGGGTTCAATTTCTGATCAAGGGCACATACCTGGGTTGCATATTTGATCCCTGGCCCCAGTCAGGACATGAAGGAGACAACCAATAGATGTGTCTCTATCACATCAGTCTTTCTCGCTCACCCTCCCTTCCACTCTCTCCAAAAATCAATGGAAAAAAAGATCCTAGGGTAAGAATTGTATGTGAATGTTTATAGCAGCATTATTCACAATAGCCTCAAATTGGAAACAGGACAATTTCCATCAAATGGTAAATGGATAAATAAAATGTGATATTCTGCAAAAATTAGATACTATAAATTTTTTTATTTTTTGCTAATCCTCACTTGATGATTTTTGAAAATCGATTTTTAGATAGAGTAGAAGGAAGGGGTAGAGACACACAGAGAGAGAAACATAGATGTGACAGAGGCACATTGACTGGTTGCCCCCTGCACATCCCTGACCAGGGCTGGGAATTGAGCCTGCAACCAAGGTATGTGCCAGAATAGAACCCGGGAACCTTCAGTCAGAGGGCAAACATTCCAAACACTGAGCCAATCTGGCCAGGAAAAAAATTAGATACTATTTAGATATATTTTTTTAAATGTATACCTATGCTTTAGTCAGTATTGGTCAGTGGATAGAGTGTTGGCCAGCAGACTGAAGGGTCCCCAGTTTGATTCCAGGCAAGGACAGTAGTTCGGTTGCAGGCTCCTCCCCAGCCCGGGCCTTGGTAAAGATGCATGCAGAAGGCAACCAATCGATGAGTTTCTCTCACATCACTATTTGTTTCTGTCTTTCCCTCTCACACTCCCTCTAAAAATCAATGGAAAACTACCCTCTGGTGAGGATTTTTAAAAAATATGTATACATACTACCATGTGGATGAACCTCAAAAACATTAGCTAAGTAAAAGAAACAATATAAAAGAGAATACATTGCATTATCTATTTTATACAAAATATTTAGAACAGGCAAATCTAGAGATAGAAAGTTTAACAGTTGTTGTCTGGGGCTAGGGTTGGGAATAGCGAGTAAATGGCTAATGTTGTGAGGGTGATGACAAGCATTCTAAAATTGAGTTGTGAGGATGATTGCGTAATCCTATAAATTTACTAATATCCGTTGATTTGCATATTTTAAACTGGTAAATTTTATGGAATATTAATTGTACTTAAATATATCTGTTAAACAAAGACATTAGTAGGTATTTATAAATTCTTACCAACAATTACTTGATGAATTTGCTTTGGTGTCAAAAGTAATTTGCAATCACGTTTTTCAGAAAATGTGGATGGTAACGATTTAAGAGCTCTGAGAACCTGAGAAAAATCAAATTATTCCAAAATTAATTGTTCAATATTAGCAAAAATTAATTTAAGAATTCTTATGGCATAATAAAAAGTAAAATATTGCACATGCCTTTCTTTCTAGAGCCGTTGCTTCCTTGGATTCTATATTCCTGGTACATAGTGGTTGGTAAGGTTTGACCTGACATTGTATTACAGGTGGGACCACTGCTTCCAAATCCGATTGTAAAAGTGTAGGTGACTTCATACCTGAAGCTGGATATATTCCTATGTCTAGATCATCATATGAATACACATCTTCCTTGCTGAAATCATAACAACAAATTGAGGCCAAGTCTTTTGGAAACTACATCTGTAAACTCAAATGTTCCTCCTGTTGCATGTTATTGCTGCCCCACTGAAGCAGACTGATGTATTAATCTGTATAAAAATGCCCTCTGCTGGGGAGACCCCACCCTCAAACACCTCCCCAAAGAAGTTATACTCACCCCACCACACCCAGGAATAGCTCACAGTCAATGATTGATATGGAACACAAAAGCAAGCCAGTTTGGCTTAAGGCAGGAACAACTATTCTATTGGATAAAAGAGTAATATGCAAATTGACTGTACCTCTACTACACTCACGCCACACCCACAAGCCGATCAGGAGTAAATATGCAAATAAACCCTAACCAAGATGGCTGCAGCCACTGAGAGCAGAAGGGAGGCTTGGGTTTTCCCGGCAATTGAAGAAGCCAAGCTTTCTGCCTGCCCTTGCAGGCCTAGGCCTCCACACAATGCTACAAAGTTTCAATTATAGAAGTTAAATAAATCCTCAAAATAAATGGTGGCAGCCATGCAGCTAGAGAGCAGGAGGGAGGCTTGGGTTTACCTGGTAATGGAGGAAGCCAAGCTTTCCACCTGCCCTTGCCGGCCAAGGCCTCCACTCAATACTACACAGTTTCAATTATAGAAGATACATAAATCCCAACAGAAATGGCAGCATCCATGGAGGTGGAGAGAGCAGAGGCTAGAGTTGCCGCCAGTGATGGAGGAAGCCAAGTTTCTGCAGCCCTGGCAAGCCTACGTCTCCACTCCAGGCTACAAAGTTTCAATTGTAGAACATAAATTAATCCCAGATACCAGGGCCACCACTTGGGGTGCTGGGGGGCATGGCCAGCCTGCAAACCACCACAGGCCTCTCACCCAGGCTGCCCCATGCCCCAAGGGAACCCCACCCTGATCCAGGACACCCTTCAGGGCAAACCAGCTGGCCCCCACCCATGCACCAGGCCTCTATCCTACCTAATAAAAGAGTAATATGCAGATTGACCATCACTCCAACACACAAGACAGCTGCCCCAACGTGGTCAAAGATTCTGTCCCCATGTGGACATAAGATGGCCACCACAAGATGGCCAGCAGGGGAGGGCAGTTAGGAGGGACCAGGTCTGCAAGGAAGGGGGCAGTTGAGGCAATCAAGCCTGCAGGGAAGGCTTGGGTTTATAGCATAATAAAAAGTAAAATATTGCACATGGGAATGTTAGGGGTGACCAGGCCACAGAGGAGGGAAGTTGGGGACAAACAGGCTGACAGGGGAGCAGTTAGACATCAATCAGGCTAGCAGGAGAATGATTAGTGGGTAATCAGGCTGGCAGGCAGAAGCAGTTAAGGGCAATCAGGAAGGCAGGCAGGTGAACTGTTGGGAGCCAGCAGTCCTGGATTGTAAGAGGGCTGTCTGACTGCCCATTTGGGCCCTATCCCACCAGGATTGGGCCTAAACAGGCAGTCAGACATCCTCTAGGGGTTCCAGCTTGGAGGGGGTGTAGGCTAGGCTGAGGGACACCCCCTCCCCATGCACAAATTTCATGCACCAGACCTCTAGTGTTTTATAATTTATGATTAACAGACCCTAGACACCATGATGAGTTTAAAATTTGAAACACACCCTTCTTCAGTTCCCTCCCTTTCCCTAGCCTGCCTCTCTCACACTGTACACATTTATCCTAAAAGAATACTCTGAAAAGCTCATGTGCTGGCATCCCTATTTTAGGATCTGCTGCTGTGGAGACCCACACCAGATACTCCCAAATCAAAGGTGAGAAAGTAAGTCGTTGCAGTTAAAGTAGTTCAAGGTTTTACTCTTTTCATATATGAAAAGTTAATTTAAAACACTAAAGAGAAACTAAGGAATAAAGAAAAAATCTGGATCTATAGGCATCACAATCTGGGTCTCATAGTGCTTAAGGAAGTGACCTTTACCTCCTCCCTGCTTTCTTCTTCAGGCGTGCATTCCTTAAAGAGTCAATGTAGTTTTTATAATAGTCTTCATGTGCTTTCTTCTCTAGTACTTCAGAATCAGTATATGTAAACTCAGTATCCACATAGTTATGCCTTGCAACCTTTGTGAAAATTGTCCTACAATATGAACAAGTCATGTTAATGTTTTCATATATGCATTTATTTGACCAGTATTTATTGAGTGGCACCTATAACCATGGATTAGGCATGAAATGGTGAATAGTACAGATTCTAGCTCTTTACCTCATATCCTATTAGATATCAAGACATTATTACACAGAGAACTATGATAATATTTATAGTATCCTTCTTAACCAAGTCATAGAAAATGTAATGGCCCTTACCCTGAACCCGCTTTTGGGAAATTAGTCAAGTAAGCAATTTGGAGAATTCTAGATTACAGACAGGACCAGATCTGAATCTCATTAGTGTTATATTTCATATTCACTAACTGGGTTCAGGCTTTTCCTTTTTTACCCACCACATATTTTGCACACAAAAATACCCCCACAAGTACAATTATTCATATCTTCTGGCCTTGATCTACCTCACATCTTAGTAAATTTTATTAAGCAGATTCTCATCCTTAATAATTAAGTCATTAGTATGAACCCATTATAGCAGGCTGCCCTTACCCATGTTTGCACTTTCCACAGTTTCAGTTAACCATGGTCCAAAATATTAAATAGAAAATTCCAGAAATAGACAATTCATAACTTTCAAATTTCAGGCTCTTCTGAGTAGTGCAATGAATCCTAGAGCCTTCCCACTCCACCATGCCCTGGAAGTGAATTATCCCTTTGTCCAGTGTATTCATGCTCCATATGCTCCCTACCTGTCACACTAACTTCTTGGTTATTAGATCAGTTAGTTGAGAGAGAGAGAGAGAGAGAGAGAGAGAGAGAGAGAGAGAACATAAGCTTTTATTACAGTATATTGTTATCATCATTGCTTTATTTTATTATGCCTTACTAGAGGCCTAATGCACAAATTTGTATGGCTGGCCCGGCCATGATTGGGAGAGGGGGCTGAATGGGGGAGGGACCATGGGCAGTAGCCACCATCCTTGCCCCTGATCAGAGTGGGGGGAGGCCTATGGGGGAAGCACTGTCTAGGGGAAGGGGCTGTGGACCAATCAGCATGGTAGGGGCTGATTGGGGGTAGGGCCGGCCAGGGGAAGGGGCTGTGGGAAGTGGGCTGGCAGGCCCCACTCCCAAATGAGGTGTGGGGTGTCAATCAGGGGCTAGCAGCCAGGAGGAGAGTCTGCAAAAGGTTGGCTGGATGGCCCCACGCCCTATTGGGGTGGGGTGGGGGGCAGGACTGCCCCAGGGGAAGGGCTGTGGGGGGGGTTGCCAGTTGCCCTGCCCTTAATGGGATGGGAGAGGTTAATTGAAAGTGGGGCTGGCCTAGAGGAGAGACCACAGGAGGTTGGCCAGCCAGCCCCACCCCAGATTAGGCTGCTTGGCTGGCCACAGTGGGTGTCATAGCAACCAGTCATTCCAGTCATTACAGCTTTCTGGTTGCTGGTTTTTTGTGTTATATACACTGAGTGGCCAGATTATTTTGATCTCTGAATGCATAATAATGTGGCCACTCAGTGTATAGTCTATATAATAAAAGGCTAATATGCATATTGTCCACTCAGCCAGGAGTTTGACCAGCAGGCAGGCAGCTAACTGCCCATGTCCCCTCCCCATGGCCAGGCTGGCCAGACCCCACCCATGCAAGAATTCATGCACTTGGCCTCTAATATACGTATACATATACATATCCTATTTAATAAGAGTAATATGCAAATTTGAACATACCTTCGCCACACTACCAGCCAATCAGGAGCCGGGCAAGGACCAAGTGCAGAGCACGGGGCGGGGCCAAGCACGGCATGTGGGGAGAGGCTGAGCATGGCTGAGCACAGTGCGCAGAGCGGGGCTAGGGGACCTCCAGCTGCTCCCCCTGCCTGGCAGGGCTTGACAGGAGACCACAGCCATGCCCCCCACCTGGCAGGGCTTGACAGGGAACCTCAAGGTATGCTTCCCGCCCTGGTGCTGGGCTAGGGTACCTCAGGCTGCTCCCCCTGCCCCAGCTCCATGCTGGGGGACCTCAGGCCATGCCTCTCACCTGATGCGGCTTGACAGGGAACTGCAGGCCACACTCCCAACCCGGCAGGGCTTGACAGGGGACCTCAAGGTGCACTTCCCATCCTAGTGCTAGGTTAGGGGACCTCAGACTGTTCTCTCCACCTGGTAGGGCTTGACAGAGGACCTCAGGCTGTGCCTCCACCTGGCAGGGCTTGACAGGGGACCTCAAGCCGCACCCCCACCCCAGCACCAGGCTGGAGGACCTCAGACCATACCCTCGACCCCAGCACCAGGCCAGGGGACCTGAGGCTGTGTCCTTCCTGCCTGGATAGGCTTGACAGGGGACCTCAAGCAGCACCCCCACCCCAGCACCAGGATGGGGGACCTCAGACCATACCCTCCACCCCAGTTCCAGGCCAGGGGACCTGAGGCTGTGCCCCTCCTGCCTGGCTGGACTTGACAGGGGACCTCAGGCTGTGCCCCCACCCAGTGGAGCTTCACAGGGACCTGAGCCTGCGCCCAATGCCAGTGGGGATTGATGGAAGACCTGAGGCTGTGCCTCCCTCCTGGTGCTGGGCTGGGGGACCTGAGGCTGTGCTCCTCTGCCTTGTTGAACTTGACGGGGGACCTCAGGCCATGCCCCCTACCCAGGACCTCAGGTCATGTTTCCCACCTAGTGGGACTTGATAGGGAACCTCAGGCTACATCCCCTGTCCTGGTGCTGGGCCAGGGGACCTGAGGATGCCCCCTGCCCTATGGGGCTTGACAAGGGTGGGAATGTCCGGGTCTGGATCTACCCCAGTGCAGGGGGGGTGGCTGGGACTGGGAATCACGTGATTTTGAGGCACATGTGAGTGAGTGGGGACTTGACTCTGGGTCCCTTGGTATGCCCCAGACTCTGACAGGAGGAAGGTTTTCATATACATTTTACTCATTTTCTTTAGTCTCTGATACTTCTATTATAGAGAAAGAGCAAATAGTAATATTAAATTATTTCCTCTAATTAATACCCTTTTAATGTGCACAAATTTCATGCACCGGGCCACTAGTGTGCACGCACGTGCACACACACACACACACGAGACCCGATGCACAAAATTCATGCAAGAGTGGGGCTTCCTTCCCCTAGTGCCGGCACCAGCTTCCCTCTGGCACCTGGGACCCTGGCTTCCCTCATAGAGGGAGGCCTCACCCACCTGCTGCAACCTGCCGGCTGGTAGCCTGGGCCTCACTCCTCAGGGCAATCATGGAGCAATGGCCAAGCCCCTAATGGGGCCCCTGACCAATCACATACACCCACCTTGGCTGGCCTGATGCCAGTGGGTGTCAGCAATGTCCTGGATGGACATCCAGATGGTAGTTCTGCTGTTCAGCTGTTTGGTTGATTTGCATATTATGCTTTTATTATATAGGATACACTGAGGGGCCAGATTATTACACATTCAGAGTTCATAATAATCTGGCCACTCAGTGCAGATTGTTATTAATCTCTTACTGTGTTTTTATCATAGGTATGCATGTATAAGACAAAACCTAGTATATACAGAGTTTAGTACTATCCATGGTTTCAGGCATATGGGGGAACTACTATAGTCATAAAGTCAAGTGAAATTTAATATAATATTTATCCTTATTTTCAAAAATTCCTCAATACTTACAGTCAGACTGCTTTAACTGAGTTAAAGTCATTAAGAGAGTGAAGCAATAAGAGAAAAACAAATGCTTTGTTATTCAAAGATAGTTGATATTAAAATTTTTCTTTCAGCTCTGAGAACCTTAACCACCTTTAGAACCTAGAAATAATTCCTATTTGTGAAGTCCCTGTCTGTAACAAGGAAGGACTTGGAAAAGAGTATAGTAGCCCCTAGTTATTCACTGGGGATACACTATTATAAGAAACAGAGGTGTAATGCATGAAATCCATGTACTGGTAAGATCCCTAGGTTTGGCTGGCAATCAGAGCTGATCTGTGGAACAACCAGTGGGGTGATCAGGCCCCAACCCAACCCCCTGACTCTGCCACCAGTTGCCTCCCTCTGTGGGGGGACCAGCAGGTAGATTGGGGGTGGAGGCCTGCTGACACCTGCCTTGGCTGTCCTAATGGCACCCACTCACTGGCCCCGCCCCCCACTGCCACCACCAGTCAGAGCCTGTGGGCTGGGGGCAGCTCCTGTGTTGAGTGTATGCCCCCTCATGGTCATTGCACATCATAGCAACCAGTCAATCCAGTGGTCGTTCTACCATTCTATTGGTTTTCATATTAGGATTTTATATATATATATATATATATATATATATATATATATATATATATATGCCTGAAATGGCAAAGAGCTGGCTATTAATACATCTCAGTGATTATCAGCTCCTTAAAAACTTAGTTTCAACATATACCTCTGAAGCTTTGAGTAGGTGATTTTTTTATGTGTAAATAATAGGAGACAAAAATTACAATGTAAATAAAAAATTTTAACTGACTTATTTATTTATTTATTTTTAAATATATTTTATTGATTTTTTATAGAGCAGAAGGGATGAGGATAGAAAGTCAGAAACATCGATGAGAGAGACATCGATCAGCTGCCTCTTGCACACCCCCAACTGGGGATGTGCCTGCAGCCAAGGTACATGCCCTTGCCGGAATGGAACCTAGGACCCCTCAGTCCACAGTCTGACGCTCTATCCACTGAGCCAAACTGGTCTCGTCCTGACTTCTTTATTAAAAATATTCACTGAGTGCTCACTATATGCCTGGCACTATTCTAAGTGCAGGACATACTGCAGTAAACAAAAACTAGACAAAAATTTCTATCTTATTTTCTTCTGAAAACTTGAAAAAGTAAAAGTGCATTAAAAATAAAATAGGAACAATAATTATCAACAATTTCATATGCTAAAAAAATTCATTACTTACAGTTATTAATTGCTAGCCAGAAAATAACTTTAAAAATTTGCATTTCTATTAGTATGGAAAACAGTGAATTAAAAAATAAAATTATGGTCATGGAATAAATAGGAAATACCTATCCTTCAAAAAATTGTGATATTTTTAGATCATTGCTTAATAATAATTTAAACAGAAATAAAATGTTAATATTAACATATTATCTCTCTAAAATAAAAGAGAAACATGCAAATTTGACTGTACCTTCGTTCCTGATTGGCTATGCTACCAGCCAATCAGAAGTGGGGGCAGGGCCAAGTGGCGTGAATGCCAGGCCTAGGGGTGGAGATAAAACGGCAGTGGCGGCAAGCACCCAGCCCCCGGGCGCTGTTTGTGGAATTGGCGGTGAGCGCCCAGCCTCAGGGGCTGGGTGGTCCCAGGCAGCCAGGGCTGAGCTGAGCAGGGCAATAGCTGGGTGCCGGAGGCCTAAAGCCTTTGGTGAGGCAGGCTGGGGGTGAGCCATCAGTTGGACATCCCCTGAAGGCTCCCAGTATGTGAGAGGGGGCAGGTTAGGTTGAGGGACTACCCACCCCCAGTGCACGAATTTTGTGCACCGGGTCCCTAGTATCTCCACAAAGATATATTGTAAGCATAGGAAAGAATTTAAAAGACTTTCTTGAAGCTACCTCTACAGGGTGGGATGGAGTATAATGAATCACAAGGAGGAATAGGTTTTCTTTTTTTTATTATATATATTTCCTTAAAATGTAGTCTGAGTGATTTTTATGCTTCTGTGTTTTATGGTACTTGTCAAATAAAAAAGAGAGAAAGGCTGGTATGGATAGAAGTATAAAATAAGTTAGTAAGACAGACTATATAAAAACCCAGAATTTTCCAACTGTGAAGAATAAAACAATTATAGCTTACAAATCAAATGGTATTGCTGTAAAATTAAGGGAGCTTAATGCCTCACCAAAGATAGAGATAAGCAGAGAAAGTCAGAGGAGGGATATTATCAAGTTTAGATAGTCTAGTAATAGCACATAAGCAGGCAGAAAAGAAACCCATTTCAGTGTCAAATGTGTAAAAACCATTCCTAATCTAATGGCCCAGATAAAGATGTCAGGATGCCTGAGTTTTTTCTCACTAAGTGTTGGTAAGGAAGTAATTTATATGAGGTTTGGATAAATTTAAATTGAGGTCTAACATCACTTATGATCCTAATTAGGGAAGTTTTAGCTCAATTTGGGAAATGTTATTAGAAACCTGACTTTGAGGGGATAGAACAAAGATGATGATGATAGTGATGATGAGGATGAGGATGAATGATGATGGTGATGATGAAGCTGCCACTAACAATGAGGACAACTGGTTTTTCACAATTTTAAATATTTTTTTAATCTTAGATAAATTCAAGCTTTTGAACAAAGTTAATGATACAGTTCCAAAAGTGATTATTTCATATATATATATATCAAAGGCTAAGCAACTGTCCTACCATCCAACTGGTAGCTATGATGTGCAATGACCACCAGGGGGGCAGACTCTCTGACTGGTAGCTATGATGCACACTGACCACGAGGAGACAGAAACTCAATGCAGGAGCTGCCGAGCTGTGATGACTTGGCAGCAGTGGTTCTCGGGTAATGCACCCTGGGACCAGAGACAAGGGAGCCAGATTCCAGGGTGCATCACCCGAGAACTGCTATCTCACAATCCGGGGCCCTTCAGGGGATGTCAAAGAGCTGGTTTTGGCCCTATCCCTGCAGACCATGCAAAGGGACCCCACCTGCCAGAGGGACCCCACTCACTCTACAGATACCTTTTGAGTCACAATGCTGCCCCAGGTGTGGCCAGTCAGAGAAGGACTACAGGAGGTTGGCTCCAGGGTGTGTCTGACCTGTCTCACCCAGTCCCACCCTCCCAGCCACCTTTTAATTAATTTCCTTTCAATGTGCACGAATCCATGCACTGGGGCACTAGTTATTCTATAATTGTCAACAGCATATTTTAAGAATAATCTGGCACACCTTTCACTTCCTGGCAAGTATAGAGTAGAGGTGATAAAAGGTTAGATAATGCAAATACAGTAGCATTCAACAACCATCCCTAATAGGGAAAAAATAATAAATTTTATTACTACAATCATCAAGATCATCATTATTATGATTACCATTATTAGTTTATTACAGAGGCATATGGTTAAGACGTCTGCATATCCTTTTGGTCAGCAACTCTTTCAAAATTTCAGGCTTTTAATATAACATGTTACCTGAAATGTTTTTCCGGGTCTCCAGGCCTGATACTCGCAGTTCGGTCATTGGGAAAGGCTATCAGCGCATCCTGCACTGACTCTTTATTTGATTGATGATTGTGAATGGTTGTCAAGGCTGATTGAAGCATTGCAACAGGAGCACATTCCTTGTATGTTGTCAAATCTTTGACCACAAACTGGCCCGTAGGATTAGTGGCGATAGGGGATATGCCTTTTATAGAATTGGAAATTACGTTTAAATATATTTTATTTCAGCTTTCCAAATGACATCCATGAGTTAGTTAATACAGTAGACCAGTGGTTGGCAAACTCATTAGTCAACAGAGCCAAATATCAACAATATAACGATTGAAATTTCTTTTGACAGCCAAATTTTTTAAACCTAAACTTCTTTTAATGCCACTTCTTGAAAATAGACTCGCCCAGGCAATGGTATTTTGTGGAAGAGCCACACTCAAGGGGCCAAAGAGCTGCATGTGGCTCGCGAGCCGGTTTGCTGACCACTGCACTAGACCATTGATTCTAAACTTAAGTTAAATCCCTAAACAAACATACAGGCAGTCCTCGGGTTATATTGAACTCGAAGTACTTTGTTCCATGGTTGTCGCCATCTCTCATTTATTTAAAAAAAGTTCCATCATTTCAATGTATGTACACATGTACTTCATGTTGTTTATTATTTATTTACCACAAGTAAAGGTCAGGAATTATCTTTCTTTTAAATTTTGTTTACTGTTTCACTTCATTACTGCTGTGTATGTGCCCCATATGAGTGGCTTAGGTGCTTATGTAGGTGGGTTCTGACTTATGGTGAAAATAAAGTTACACATATAACCCGAGGACCTATTGTACTCAGAAAGTACAAATTATTCATTTAATAAATGGACCTAAACAAAACGCTGTAATAAAATGATGAATGCATAGAAAATAAACATGGTAACTTGAAGGATTGTGTGGCCCACATGAAACAAATTTGTACAGGTTAAAAAGTTAAATATCAGCAATTTCATATAGTTCAATGTATAAAAGATAACTGAGGATTAGATAAAACAACAGCAACAAGAATATCCATGAAATGGTCAAAACCAATTTATATTATACACTGAAACAAAAAGTAAAGTATAAAATAGAAAAACCTTTTAAATATTCAACAAATTTCATAGATTATTAAACCAGTGTATTCAAAAGTGTGACCCTCAAAATGGGAAACTAGCATTTACTGGTAACATGCTAGAAATGCCAATCTTTGGGCTCCAACAATGACCTACTTAATAATCAATGCTGGGATACAGGCCAGCAAATCAATTATAACAGATCTTTTGGTGATTGTGAGGCATTCAGAAGGTAAGAACCACTAGACCAGACCACATTTGATATATATACCTGGACAATAAGCATATTAGTATAATCCTATATTAGCCTATTTAAAAAAAGTAAGGTTCCATGATAGCTTACCAGGATTAATTTGAAACACAACTTTCTTGTTGGAAATTTTGCAGGCACCCTTGAAAACTAAATATATATGATAAAAAGGTCTCAGCGATAAAAATTGAAAATTTTTATCTGCCACTGGGCCAATAAAGTCTATGAACTGCTTCACTGTAAAGACTCCAATTTGATGTGGAATGAATGAACACGTCACTTTCTAAAAAAAAATAAAGAAGAAGAAAAGTAACCAGTTGATACAGGCTAAATATTTGAGAACCCCCAAAACTCATGTTTAACCCTAATGCCTAGTGTGATAGAATTAGAAGATGAGATGATTAGGTCATGAGAACAGAGCCCTCCTGAATAGAATTAGTGCTTTTATAAAAAAGAGACCCCAAAGAGTTCCCTAGCCCCTTTCACCATGTGAGAACACATGAGCTGTAACCAGGAAAAGGGTCCTCACCTGACCATATTGGCTAATCTAGGACTTTCAGCCTCCAGAACTATGAGAAATAAACTACAAAGTATAAGATATTTTGTTACAGCAGCCCAAATGGATTAAGAAAATAATACTGTGCTGTTAGAAAAAAAAATCTAAAAAAATGTTTATAAAATTTTGAGAGCTAGATCATCATGGAGATATTAGTTATTTAGAAATATATGCAGTATTGAGAAACCTTTGTGATACATATTATTGGAAAATTATTTAAGAAAAAAATTAAAAACAATGGTACTTAAGCATTTCTATAATGTTAGATTAAGGAGCTCCAGAATTCTACTTCTCTACAAACAGAAAAAGACTACTGGAATAAATGTCAAAATCAACTTCTCAGTTATTTGAAAATTACCTAAAAGCTTGCAAAAACCCAATGAGTATTTATTTAAGAACAAAATGGCTGAATATCTACAAGAAAAAATGGTTTTACCCTGGCTGGTTTGGCTCATTGGATACAGCATCGGCCTGCAGACTGAAGGGTCCCAAGTTTGATTTTGGTCAAGGGCACATGCCCAGGTTGTGAGCTCAATCCCCAGTAGGGGGTGTGCAGGAGGCAGTCAATGATTCCCTCTCATCATTGATGTTTCTCTCTCTCTCTCCCCTCTCACTTCCTCTCGGAAATCAATAAAAAAATGTTTTTTAAAAAGGATTAAAAGATTTTGTGGCATTTTACTTCCTGTAATTTCATTCCCCTATTCCTAGTTCTATGCTCTTCTCAGAAAACAACAGCCTTGCAACTGTGGCAGCTGTAAAAACCACCAGCCTAGCAGCCACTAAGGGAAAAAATAGTTCTGGAGTTCTCAAAAACCCATGACCAGAGAACTTCTCCTATCTGTCCTATCTGAAAGCTGGCTGAAAAGTCTATTATGAGGGCACACTTTTAATTGACCCAACTCAGAGCTCACTCTGTGTGAACAACTCTCTCCCAAAAGTTTTGCTTCCCTCCAAAAAAATAAGTAGTAATTGTTGAACATCACAGCAACCTGAATAGCATTACCATCCTCCTAACAAAAGAGTAATATGCAAATTGACCATGCCTCTGATCAAGCCACACCTATCAGCCAATCAGAAACAAATTATGCAAATAAACCCCAACCAAGATGGCTGTGGCCACTGAGAGTAAGAGGGAGGCTTGGGTTTCCACGACATGGAGGAAGCCAAGCTTTCTGCCTGCCCTTGCTGGCCTAGGCCTCCACTCAATGCTTTAAAGTTTCAATTATAGAAGATATATCCCAACAGAAATATCAGCAGCCACGGAGCTGGAGAAAGCAGAGGTTAGGGTTGTCCGGGTGATGGCCTAGGCCTCCATTCTAGGCTACAAAGTTTCAATTATAGAATTTAAATAAACCCAAACAGAAATGGCTGTCACCAGGGAGCCAGCAGAAGGCTTGGCTCTGCTCTAGGCTACAAAGTTTTAATTGTAGAACATAAATTAACCCCAGATCCCAGGGCCTCCACTTGGGTTGCATGGGGGGGGGGCATGACCGGCCTGCAAACCACCACAGGATCCTCACCCAGGCCCTCCCATGCCCCAAGAGAACCCCCTGATCCGAGACACTCTCAGGGCAAACCAGCTGACCCCCACCCATGCACCAGGCCTCTATTCTATCTAATAAAAGAGTAATTTGCAGATTAACCATCACTCCAACACACAAAGGGCTGCCCACATGTGGGTAAAGATCCTTCCCCCATGTGGACACAAGATGGCCCCCACAGATGGCCAGCAGAGGAGGGCCATTGGGAAGTTCCAAGCCTGCAAGGGAGGGCAGTTGGGGGTGATCAAGCCTACAGGTGAGGGCAGTTAGGAATGACCAGGCTGGCAGAGGAGGGAAGTTGGGGGCAAACAGGCTGGCAGGGGAACCATTAGACATCAATTAGCCTGGCAGGGTATTGGTTAGGGGGTGATCAGGCTGGCAGGCAGAAGCAGTTAGGGGCAATCAGGGAGGCAGGCAGGTGAGCAGTTTGGAGCTAGCAGTCCTGGATTGTGAGAAGAATGTCCAACTGCCTGTTTAGACCTGATCCCGGTAGGATACCTTGAGGTATCCCAGATTGGAGAGGTTGCAGGCTGGGCTAAGGGACATCCCTCACCCCCCGTGCACAAATGATAGGGTAATATGCTAATTAGAGCAGATGTCTTCCGGACAACCATCTGGATAACCTTCTTGACAAAACTGGACCTGGGCGAAGCTGCCCACCTGCAGTCCTGGGTGCCAGTGGCTGCGGCTAACGCTGCAGCCCATGAAAGGGAGAAACCACCTGCCCTGTGGTCTCAGGTGCCAGCACCTGTGGTTGTGGCCCAGAGAGGGACAAGCTGCACATCCCATAGTCACGGGCGCCAGCGCCTGCGGCCCAAGTGAAGCCACCTGCCCTGTGGCTGCGGCCAGCTGGGTGAAGCCAGCCTGGGTCCTGGGTGCCTGAGGAGAGAATCCTGGGTGTGCAGGACAGAGGCAGAGGCATTTAGGGGTGATCAGACCTGCAAGGGGTGGGGGAAAGTTAGGGATGAGCAGGCCAGTAGGGGAACAGTTAGGGGTAATCAGGCCAGGGGAGATCAGGCAGGCAGAGGTCATTAGGGGTAATCAGGCAGACAGGCAGAAGGGTTAGAAGTGATCAGGCAGGCAGGTGGCCGAGCAGTTAGGAGCCAGTGGTCCTGGATTGTGAGAGGCATGTCCAACATCCTCTGAGGGTCCCAGATTAGAGAGTTTGCAGGCTGGGCTGAGGGATCTGTTCTTACCACCCTCCTCCACCCTGTGCACAAATTTCATGCACCAGGACTCTAGTTTAAAGCTAATAAGAGACTAAACAAATACAAGAGAGAATGAAAAAAAAAAGGAGGCAGGGAGGGAAGGAGGGAGGGAGGGGACAGAGGAAAAATAAAAAAGGGGAAGAGGGAAGGGGAAGGAAGGGAAGGGAAGGTGAAGGGAACACAAAATAAATTATTCACAAGGTATTTGAAAACTGACATATTCCTGGGAAGCTAGAATGCTACACACATGTAGAGGACAGTGTATCTACCCAGGAAATTTTAAGATAGCTCTAATTTCTCACTTCTAGCTGACTTTGAGAACCTCTACAAAGAAGAATTGACAAAATATTGAAAAAAATTTCCCACCCAACACACTTATACAAAGGCTCTTGGCAAAGACTATGAGACTTACTGATACAAAGAATTTAAGAGAATTTATCCCCATTCATTAGCTAAGTTCCAACTTAACAATGCTGATATCTGATTGGTTGTACACAACAAAAAAAAAACAACATTAATAGAATTAGCCAAGAAAGACACCAGAAAATAATAACAACAAATAGCAAAGGAAATATGTCATGGGGGGCTGTCTGATTTCCAGAATTGTCAAATTATATCATTTAAAATGCTTAGTTTTCAACAAAAATTGTAGTACACCCAGAGAAATAGGAAAATATGGCCAATACATAGGAAAAATGAAATTTTAAAAAATGGTGGACTTAGTGACCAAGATAGTAAGTTGAATATTATAAATAAATATGTTCAAAGGACTAAAGGAAAACATGTGCAAGAAATTAAAAGAAGACACCAAAAGCAAAGACAACAAAAGTAAAAATAAAACAGTAGGACTACATCAAATTAAAAAGCTTCTACACAGCAAAGGAAAACATCAACAAAAAGAAAAGGCAACCTACTGAATGGGAGAAAATAATTATAAATCATATATCTGATAAGAGACCAATATCCAAAATAAATAAAGGACTCACACACCTCAACAGTAAAAACAAACAATGCCATTTAAAATGAGCAGAGGATTTGAATAGACATTTTTCCAAAGAAGACAACCAGTACATGAAAACTTACTCAAAGACACTAATAATCACGGAAATGTAAGTCAAAGACACAACGAGATATCACCTTATACCTATTGGAATGTCTACTATCAAAAAAGAAGTAACTAGTATTGGCAAGAATGTAGAGAAAAGGAAACCTTTGTACACTGTGGCTGAGAATGAAAACTGGTACAGCCATTATGTAAAACAGTTCGGAAGTTTCTCAAAAAAATGAAAAATATAACTACCATATGGTCCAGGAATTACAATTCTGAGTGTTTATCTAAAGAAAATAAAAACATGTCTAACCGGTGTTGCTCATTGGTTGAGCATCAACCTATGAACCAGGAAGTTACAGTTCCATTCCTTGTCAGGGCACATGCTCAGGCTGTGCAGTTGGGGATGTGCAGGAGGCAGCCAATCAACAGTTCTTTCTAATCATTGAAGTTTCTATCTCTCTCTTCCTCTCCCTTCCTCTGTGAAATCAATAAAAACATAAAAAAAGAAAAAAAAATGAATTCAAGAAAACATATCCACCCCCATGTTCACCAAAGCATGATTTGTAATTTCCAATATATGAAAACAACCTAAGTGTCCACCAAAAGTGAATTAAAGAAAAGAGGAATATTATTCAGCCATAAAAGAATGGAATATTATTCAGCCATAAAAAGAAGGAAATACGGCCATTTGTGACAACATAGGTGGACTTTGAGGGCATTATTCTAAGTGAAATAAGTCAAAGAAAGATAAATAGCCTATGACCTCATGCATAAATAAAATACTAAATTTAAATTAAGTATTTTAAAACTAATTTTTAATTAATTAAATATTAAGAATACAATTTCATTTTCATAGAATCAGAAAGAATAGAATACTTAGAAATAATTACTTAGAAGAAGTGCAAGACCTGTACACTGAAAATTTAAAAACACCATTAAAAGAAATTTTAAAAGACAAATAAATGGAAAGATATCCAATTTTCATATATTGTAAGATTTAATATTATTAAAAAGGCTATACTCCCAAATAGATTTATAGGTTCAGTACAATTCCTATCAAAATCCCCAGCTGCTATTATGTTGCTGTTGTTTTTGTTTTAAATGTGGTTGTTTTTTCTTTGTTTTTAAAGAAATTGCAAACTTATTCTAAAATTCATACAAGTGTCAAAGGGTCCCAGATTGGTTGAAAATATTTCTTAAAAAGAGCAAACTTCAATGACTCAAATTTTTCAATTTTAAAAATCACTACAATATTAACCAGTATGTATATTATAGCAGTGGCATAAGGATAAACAAATAAGTAAAATATAATTTTGAGGTAAGAAATAAACTCTTACATTCACAGCCAATTTATTTTTCAATAAGTGTGCCAAGATTCTAGGATAACTGGACATCAATATGTAAAGGAATGAATCTGGATGTCTAAATAAAACCATGTAAACTCAAAATGGAATATTCATTTAATGAACTCAAATTTTAAGAGAAAAATGTAAAAACAAATATTAATGACCTTAGATATTCTATGACTACCTAGAGATGATACTAAAAGCACAACAGACAAAAGAAAAATTAGAAAAACTGAACTTGATTTTAAAAAGCAGCCACAGATAGTAGAAGAGTGGGTAGCTATACTAATAAAAGAGAAAGATGCAAATTGACTGTACCTTCGCGATACCCACCAGCCAATCAGGAGTACTCAAATTAACCCAACAAATATGGTGGGTTAATTTGCATATGTAGGCACCAACACAGGCGTTCCTCACTGCCCCAGCCACTCAGGGCCTCTGGGCAGCATAGGAAGGCAGAAAGGCGGCTCCAGGCCAGAGCAAAGGCGGTGCCAGCAGGAGAAGGAAGGCCCATTTTTGCATGAATCTTCAAGCATCGGGCCTCTATTACACCAATAATAGTTTACCTAAAAGAACAGGCAATGGGCCAGATTCAGCCTGTGGACCATAGTCAGCTAAGTCCTGGTTTAGAGGATTTGGTAAAGTGCTATTTGAGTAGAGACAGTAGTGAGAAAGAGAAAAGCAGCCCCTGACATACACAAGCTGGCCTGGTACTCACACATATATGTTCCTTGGTATTCAACTTTTCTGCTATGCGCCAGCAATATCAGGCTAGGGCCAGTTAAGTTTCAAAGTTGAAAATTCTACTGAATATTGAAGGTTTGGCTCATGTGCTTTTATTATACGAAGACCTTTCTACCTGACTGGGGAAAAACACACTGCCCTCTGAGTTTCTATATCACCTTGTTATGGATCTCTTTTTAACACACTATTTTGCATTCTTCCTAAACCCTACTTAACAGTGTATTCAAAAAATGCTTACTTGCTGGAATGATGGAAGGAGGCAGTGCTGCTGCTCAAGCCACCTGGCTGCCCTTGGAGGAGACACCAGAGCAGTGCAGATTTTGTTTGTCCCAGGCTCCTATCACCACCACGAGGTATTTGCCTTCTATTTACCATGAGTCCCACTCATTCCTGGCTGGAGCTGGAGTCTAAAGTCTGCACAGCCGCAGACATCATGTTCTGAACCACGTAGCCATAGACCCGGATGTCCCCACTATGCTCCTGCTACGCAGGCATAGCTCACATGGAACCACAAACCCTACTAAGTAGATGATGGGGTGCAACAGGCCCCTGTGGTGATGATACAGAACTACAAGCATCTGAGCCTATGCCTGGACCTGCCACCTTCCCTGTACTCAGACAGCTCCTACCTACCTGCTGCTGGATTATCTGATGATGCTGGGCATCTTGTTGACAGCCTGCCCCTGGATCTGCCATGCCTCGTTGCACCCCAGGCACACAATGCCCTTGACTAGTGGCTGCAGGATGCCTTCCATATCTGCCTCTGAAGAGCTTGGGGTAGAGGTGGGGAGATGAGGAGGGATATGCAAAAGACTCAGAAACTCAACCCTTTAGGAAGTATTCAGATTATGATGCTGTTCTGCCCCATATCCCCTCATTTCATGGGTGGACACAGCCAGGGTACCTCAGAAGCAAAACAGCCACAATTTCTCTCTTCTGTCTTGGGTTAGGTGGTACTGGGGCAGGTACCTGGGATACTGCTTCTGCCCATGGCATTGGACTTCCACTTCTACCAGGTGTATACCCCAGCTTGGCCAGCCTTCAGTCTGACAATGTGACTCAAAGAATATTGGTTCCCCCTAACATATCTGGGATTGGGATGAGTACCTAGCTCCCACCTCCTTTTCATCTTTTGCTGCTATGGCAGCTGCTGGCATGGCGGCATCTCACACTTGTTCCTGGATTCCCGTGTCTAAACAAGTCTAAATAGGCTGTGGAGCCTATTCCTGCATTCTCCCACAGTGGGGAGTGCCAAGACACCCTGCTGGACATTTAGGGGCTGGTCTCTTCGGCAGTAGAGAAAGAAATACTCTCTCAGAAAAACAATTTTTTTTAGAAACTGTAACTATTGGTTTTGGTGGAAAGATGGCATCGGAACAGAAGGATGCATAATCATTTGTGTAGCGGGGTAGAAGGAGGGAGCTGCTGAGGGTCATGCAGGGAGTGTTCGTTGTTGAGTGGGGGGACAGCGGGGCTTTGGGAGAAGGAGGGAGACTGCTTAGATTAGCCTCCCTTAACGGAGCGGCTCCGTGCGGCTGGGTTCTCTCGCAGAGCTTGGCTCAGAGGCGGCTGCGCCATCTTAAAGGGGAAGAGCCTGAAGATTTTACAGTCCCGGTACCCACTGGGCGTCTGAGACCCCCACCTCCCCCCCAACATCGGTTCCTAGTTGGCGAAGAAGCGGATTCCGAGGAAACCTGTGCTCCGACAGGGAAAGTGTCTGGTGTGCTGCACCTGGTTTTGTTGTAGTTTGAGCCTCTAAATCAACACAGGAGAGTGAGAACTACATAGCAAGACACACAGAGAAGAAAGACCATGGGGAGACAAAGAAATAGCCCACCAATGAAAGAGAAACAAGCCTCACCAGAGAAAGAGGTAAACGAAATGGAAGCAAGCAACCTGTCAGAGAGAGAGTTCAGAGAAATGGTCATAGGGTGGCTGAAAAGAACAGAAGCCAATATGAGTAAGAACCATGAGGAATTGAAGAGGAATCAAGAGGAAATGAAGAAGAGACATGAAGAAATGAAAAACAATTATGAGGAAATGAAGAACTATGAAGAAATGAAAAACAACTATGAGGAAATGAAGAAGACCCAAGAAGAAATGAAAAGTGACATTGCTGAGGTAAAGAACTGCATAGAAAGTATCAGGAGTAGACTAGATGAAGCAGAGGACCGCATCATTGAGCTGGAAGACAAGGTAGGAAAAAATACCCAAGTAGAGCAGCTTCTAGAAAAATAATTAAAAAGCAGGAGGAGAGCCTAAGGGAACTTTGGGACAACATGAAACAAAACAACATACGTATAATAGGGCTTCCAGAGGGACAGGAAACTGAGTAAGGAATAGAAAACCTGTTGGAAGAAGTAATGACAGAAAACTTCCCTGATATAGGAAAGAAAAAACCCACACAAATCCAAGAAGCTCACAGAGTTCCAAGCAAATTAAACCCCAAAAGACCTACACCAAGGCACGTTTTAATTAAACTGGCAAACATCAACGGCAAAGTGAGAATCTTAAAAGCTGCCAGAGAGAGACAGAAAGTTAGCTACAATGGAACCCCCATCAGATTAGCAAGTGATTTCTCAACAGAAACTTATCGGGCCAGAAGGGATTGGAATGAAATATACAAAGTTATGCAAAGAAAGGGTCTGAATCCTAGAATACTGTACCCAGCAAGGCTATCAATCAAAATTGAAGGTGGAATCAGGAGCTTCACAGACAAAAAATGTCTAAGGGAATACATTACCACCAAACCAGCAATGCAAGAAATGCTAAAGGGTCTGCTGTGAAAAGCAATAGGAAGCCATGAAATAAAATAGGGGGAAAGAACAAAATGGCTACAAATAACTACCTATCAATAATAACTTTAAATGTAAATGGTTTAAATGCTCCAATCAAAAGACTTAGGGTAATAGACTGGATAAGAAAACACAACCCATATATCTGCTGTCTACAAGAAACCCACCTCCAAAAAAAAGACGTACACAGACTGAGGGTGAAAGGATGGAAAAAGGTTCTTCAGGCGAATGGAAATGGAAAAAAAGCTGGGGTAGCAATACTTATATCCGACAAATTAGATCTCAAAGTGAAGGATGTAACAAGAGATAAAGAAGGCCACTACATAATACTAAAGGGAGCAATCCAACAACTCTGGTAAACATATACGTACCCAATACAGGAGCAACCAAATACATAATAAAACTACTAGAGGATATCAAGGGAGAGATAGACAGCAATATAATCATAGTAGGAGACTGTAATACCCCACTATCACCATTGGACAAATCCTCTAAACAAAAAATCAGTAAAGAAACATCAATCCTCAATGAATCACTAGAGCAGAAGGAATTAGTTGACATCTTCAGATCATTTCACCCCAAAGCCACAGAATATACATTCTTTTCAAGTGCCCATGGGTCATTCTCAAAGATAGACCAGGTGTTGGGTCATAGGCAAAGTCTCTCCAAATTCAAGTAGAAACCATATCAAGCATATTCTCAGATCACAGTGGCATAAAGCTGGAAATCAACTACAATAGAAATAACCCAAAGAAATCAAACACATGGAGACTAAACAGCATGCTATCAAACTATGACTGGGTTACTAGAGAGATCAAGGAAGAGACAGAAAACATGATGGAAACAAATGACAAGGACAGCACAACAATCCAAAATCTATGGGACACAGTGAAAGCAGTTCTGAGAGGGAAGTTCATAGCTCTACAATCCTACTGCAAAAAACTAGGAACAGCAGCAATAAATTATCTAACCCAACAACTCAAAGACTTAGAAAAAAAGCAACAAGAAAAGCCCATTGTAAGCAGAAGGAAGGAAATAGTAAAGATCAGCGCAGAAATAAATGACATAGAGACCAAAGAAACAATATAGAAGATCAACAAAACCAAAAGCTGCTTCTTTGAAAGATTAAACAAGATTGATGAACCTCTAGCCATAATCACCAAGAAGCAAAGAGAGAGGACCCTAATAAATAAAATCAGAAATGAAAGAGGTGAAATAACAACAGACCCCATTGAAATACAAAGGATTGTTAAAAAATACTGTGAACAACCTGGAGGAAATGGATATGTTTCTAGAAAAATATAACCTCCCAAAACCCAAGCAGGAAGAATCTAAACAACTCAATAGACCAATATCTGTGGAAGAAATTGAAGCAGTCATCATAAAGCTTCCAGCAAACAAAAGCCCAGGGCCAGACGGCTTCACAGGGGAGTTTTATCAAACATTCAAGGAAGAACTAAAACCTATACTCCTCAGACTATTCCAGAAAATTCAAGAGGATGGAACACTTCCAAACTCCTTCTATGAAGCTAACATCACCCTAATACCAAAAGCAGATAAAGATGACACAATGAAAGAGAATTACAGGCCAATATCCCTCATGAATATAGATGGCAAAATCCTCAATAAAATTCTAGCAAATCGGATTCAGCAGTACATCAGAAAGATCATACACCATGACCAAGTAGGATTTATCCCAGGAATGCGAGGATGGTACGATATCCACAAATCAATGAATGTGATACATCACATAAACAAATTGAGAGATAAAAATCACATAATCTTATCAATTGATGCAGAAAAAGCATTTGACAAAATCCAACACCCTTTCTTGATAAAAACTCTTAACACGGTAGGAATAGAAGGATCATACCTCAACATAATAAAAGCCATATATGATAAACCCACAGCAAACATCATACTCAATGGGCAAAAACTACAACCATTTCCCCTAAGAACAGGAACAAAACAGCGTTGCCCACTTTCACCACTCCTGTTCAACATAGTACTAGAAGTATTAGCCATTGCAATTAGACAAGAAGAAGAAATAAAAGGCATCCAAATTGGAAAAGAAGAAGTTAAGCTATCCTTATTTGCAGATGACATGATATTGTACATAAAACACCCGAAAGACTCCATAATAAAGCTAATAGACTTAATAAATGAGTTCAGCAACGTAGCAGGCTACAAACTTAATGCCAAGAAATCTATGGCATTTCTATACACTAATAGTGAACTTACAGAAAGAGAAACTAAAAAAGCAATCCCATGTACCATCACACCAAAAAATTAAGATACCTAGGAATAAACTTAACTAAGGAGGTAAAAGACCTATTCATGGAAAACTACAGGACACTAAAAAAAGAGATAGAGGAAGATGTAAACAGATGGAAGAACATACCATGTTCATGGATTGGGAGAATCAACATAATTAAAATGTCCATACTACCCAAAGCGATCTATAAATTTAATGTACTACCCATTAAAATACCAATGGCATACTTCACAGACCTAGAAAGAACTCTCCAAAAATTCATCTGGAATAAAAAAAAAGGCCCCGGATAGCCACAGCAATCCTGAGAAAGAAGCACAAAGTCGGTGGGATTTCAATACCATATTTTAAGCTGTATTACAAAGCTACTGTTCTCAAAACAGCCTGGTACTGGCACAAGAACAGACATATAGGTCAATGGAATAGAATAGACAATCCAGATATCAACCCAAACCACTGTGCTCAATTAATATTTCACAAAGGAGGTATGAACATAAAATGGAGTCAAGATAGTTTCTTCAATAAATGGTGTTGGGAAAATTGGACAGATACATGCAAAAAATGAAACTAGACCACCAACTTACACCATACACAAAAATAAACTCAAAATGGTTACAGGACCTAAACGTAAGATGGAGAACCATAAAAACATTAGAGGAATCTACAGGAAATAAAATCTCATACATATGCCAAAAGAACTTCTTCGATGATACTGCTCCTAGGGCAATGGAAGCTAAAGACAGAATAAACAAATGGGACTACATCAAAATAAAAAGCTTTTGCACAGCTAAAGAAACCATCAACAAAACAACAAGAAAACCCACTGTATGAGAGAACATATTTGCAAATGTTATCAGTGATAAAGGTTTAATCTCAAGCATCTACAGGCAACTCACACAACTCAATAAAAGGAAGACAAAGGATACAATAAAAAATGGGCAACAGACCTAAATAGATCCTTTTCTAAAGAAGACAAAAGGAAGGCCCAGAGACATATGAAAACTTGCTCAAAGTCACAAATTATCCGAGAGATGCAAATCAAAACGACAATGCGGTACCATCTCACACCTGTCAGAATGGCTTACATCAACAATGCACCAAATGACAAGTGCTGGCGAGGATGCGGAGAAAAAGGTACTCTCGTGCACTGCTGGTGGGATTGTAGACTAGTGCAGCCACTGTGGATAACAGTATGGAGTTTCCTCAAAAAACTAAAAATGGAGCTCCCATTCGACCTAAGAAATATACCCCAAGAAACTAGAAATGCGAATTAGAAAGGATATATGTACCCCTATGTTCATAGCAGCACAATTTATCATAGCTACGATTTGAAAACAGCCTAAGTGCCCATCAGCAGATGAGTGGATTAAAAAACTGTGGTACATCTACACAATGGAAAACTACGCTGCGGTAAAAAAGAAAGAGCTCCTACCATTTGTAACATCATGGATGGAATTGGAGAGCATTATGCTAAGTGAAATTAGCCAGGCAGAGAAAGATAAATATCACATGATCTCGCTCACTTGAGGAATATAATGAATGACATAGACTGATGAACAAGAATGGATCCACAGACTGAGAAAAGTCCATCAAAATGTCAAACCTCAGGAGAAAATCTCCAAAACCATGTGGGTTCCCGAGACAGTGAGGAACTGACGGGTCTGTTCCAACCACGAGGATGGTCCAGAGATGGGGGACGCTGATGACACCTTGCCATGCTAGCAGTTGGCAGCTGTACGTGGCTGCAGGCGGCCCAGGACCATATCAGAGAGGATGGATCTTGCATTGCCACGATGTGTCCACCATCTGGATACCATTGCTGACATGTACACATGAAGAACTATTTGACATTGAAACTGGGACTCAGAACAGTTGTACATTGAAACTGACACTCAAACATTTTTTTTTTGCTCTTATACGTTTGTTTCTAGTCTGCAGAGGCAAGATATTTTTGAAGAAAAGAAACAAGGGGGAGTGATTGATATAGAGGCAGGGTGGTCTTGAACAGGCTGTCAAGCTACAGGCAGGGGAAGGCTGGAGTGGATGGGAGGCAGATGCTGTGGGAGATCAACAGAAGGACTTGTATGCATACATAAAAGCATAACCAATGAATGAAAGACACTGGGGCGGGGAGGGGGGCAGGTGGGGACATGTGCTGGGGGGTACGGGAGGCTGGGGGGAGGATATTGGGGGGGGAAAGGAAAACATATGTACTACTATTAAATATGTTATATTGTAAATAAAGAAAAATTTAAAAAAAAGAAACTATAACTATTTTTGGCACTTCTTTATATTTCCTATAGTGTCAGATGCTTTGCTGGGCAGATAAAAAGCATTTATATAATTATGGATTCTGTGTGACTTTCAATACAAAAGTACTCATAACTAGGCCACAGAAGACATACACTTCGTAAACAATGGTGCAAAAAATTTTTCAAAATATTTGATGTTTGTGAAAGCATAGAAGAATTATCTTACCTGCATACATCCTTCATCAACAATGCCACTTTCAGGTTCAACTCTAAAATTCGCAGTTTTTCTAAAGTGATACATCACAGGAAGTGATTTGGATCGATTTTCCATAATAAATGAAATCTTTGAACATTCACCAAAGGAACAAGTTGGGAAAGTAAGAAAGTTTCCTGAATTAAACTGTATTAGAACAGGAAGTCCTGAGCCTGTCAGTGCTAATTCCAGTTTCTGAAATTGTTCATCTGTAAAAACAAGAGTTGCATTTTAACATAAAAAGTGTCTTGGGAATCCAAAATATATAGTATTTGCTCATTCCAAAAGTGTCATCTGAAAGATCTGATGCTCAATTTTCCCTTCAACAAAAACAGTGAGTGACTTTTCTGCACCAAATACTTGTTAGGAGGAAAAAAGAAGACCTTTATTTTTCTTTGCTGTGTCCTTCCACAATTTATGAGAAGCACCTGGTAATTAAACCCCAAGATTGTCAGCTCCTCTGATTCCAACAGCCCCTGTTCCAACTGCAAGACAAAGATAAGCTTCTTTCAAGGCTACATTCTTGCATACCCATCCTCCTCCCCAGAAAATGGGGGCTAGAAAGTTTCTAGTTAGTAAAAAGGCTCTACTCCCTCATATTCAAACCCAAGCCCCCTTCCTCCCCCTTTTTGAATTTTTGTAACTTTTGCTCTAAGAATGTTTTACAGACTTTGGAAAAATACTGATACACCTCCCCAGGAAACCTGTCTGGACTGTCTCATGAAGAACTAACAAAGACAACCCCCTGATGTCTCCTCAATTTCACCCCAAAAGTCCTCCTCCCTTCCTTGTCACCTAGCAACAACAGCCATTAAAGAAGCAGGTCATTGTTTACTTCCTTGCCTGGCAATGCAGTGGCCCTTTCCTTTCAGTGAAAATAAAGTGATCTCTCCTCTCTCTCTCTCTCTCTCTCTCTCTCTCTCTCTCTCTCTCTCTCTCTCTCTCTCTCTCTCTCTCTCCCGTCTCTCTCTCTCTCCTCTTTCTCTCTCTCTCATTCTTTTACATCCCCACAGGCCCCAAAACTCAATGTTCCTCCACTCAGGGACTTTGCATTCTAGTGAGGTGATGTTGGCAATAAAATAAATAAGTAAATATATACCATTTCAGGGGCGATTAAGTGTTAAGTAGAAAGGTAACTTAGGGTGAAGGGAAGCAGAATTTGTCACCTCCAACTATGCCTTTTTGGCATAAGGGTAACTTTAGAAACAGCAGACACCGGAAAAACTCTGAAAACCTAGAAGTTATCCTTTTGTAAGAGACTTTACATTTTTATCACGGAAATATCCATTTGTAATGGCGTCTTCCTCTGCACCAGAAAGAAACTCTTACCAATGGAGAAAGCACAGACCTAAAACTGCATAATAACCTTATCTTCTTTTACTGTAGTCTGCCTGAAAATCTCCCATAATTGGCTCCTCACCCCCAGTATCTTTTGTCTTTAGCTGGAGGTGGCATTTAAGGTGGTGTCCTGGGCTATTTCAAAGAGTTACTCAGTTTTCCTGGATATCTCCCATGTATGCTGGAAATATATATGTTATTAAACTTCTGTAGGTTTTTGTCCTGTTATCTTTTATTATAGTGGGTCTCAATCAAGAATTTAGAAGTAAAATTCTTTTTCCTCCCCTACAAAGGTAAGACAGAGCATATTATCTTGGGGCTGCTCTTTTATACAGGGGAATCCAAAAAGGCATCTCTGATAGGAGACATTTAAGCAAATGTATAAAGAGACTCTGGAAAAAAATTATGTGGCAATCTCATAAAAGTGTTTTCCAGATATAACAGCAAGGACAAAGCTCTAAGGTAGGAATTTGCTTGGCATGTTCCAAACATCCTAAAGAACCAAATATGTCTGGTGAGAAGGATGGTGAACAATGGTCAGATTTAAGATATATTTTATCTATTTATTTATTTGTTTGTTTATTTGAGAGAGAGAGAGAGAGAGAGAGAGAGAGAGAGAGAGAGAGAGAGAGAGATTTGTTGTTCCATCCATTTATTCACTCATTGGTTGCTTCTTGTATGTACCCTGACCAAGGAGCAAACCCACAACATTGGGGTATCAGGATGACACTTAAACCAGCTGAGCTACCTGGCCAAGGCTAAGATATATTTTTGAGGGTAGTTAACAAAATTTGCTGATGGATTTAATGTAGAATATGAAATTAGACACATGATCAATGATGACGCTAAGGATTTGGGGCTGAGCAACTGAAGTTATGGAATTGCCACTTCTTGAGACAGGAAAGAATGCAGGGGGGACAGGTTATGCAGAAGTCAGGAGTACTATTTTGGACACATTAAGTTTGAGATGCCTAGTAGATAACCAAGTGAAAATGTCTACAAGATCACTTAATGTATTTATAAATTTAGAGTAAATATGAAGGAGGAAGTATTAAAGGTTTGAGGTGAAAAGAGGTGTGTAATATCAATCTCAATTGTGAGAATGTGAATGAATGGAAATTTGCAACAGGAATGGCAAACAGCTTAAAGGGCTTACTTGGGGTTAGTGATTGTAGTTAAAAAGTGAAACATCACAGGATGGTTTTGTTTTTCTCCATCACAACTGGCTTCCCAGGTGCATACATAAAGAGGCTGAGATTAAAGATTTTCCACTCAGTCAATATGAGAGATGGGCCAAGATATTTAAGTGTACATGGGAAAAGGTGACTAAAATAATGGACAATAATATATAATAAAGAGGTAATATGCAAATTGACCACCACTCCAACACACAAGATGGCTGCCCCCACGTGGTCAAAGATGGCTGCTCCCATGTGAACACAAGATGGCCGGCAGAGGAGGGCAGTTGTGGGTGACCAGGCCTGCAGGGGAGGGCAGTTGGGGGCAACCAGGCCTACAGGGGAGGATAGCTGGGGGGCCCAGGCCTTCAGAGGAGGGCAGTTAGAGGTAACAAGGCTTGGAGAAGAGGACAGTTAGCGGGGACCAGGTTGGCATGGGAGGGCAAGTGATGGGTGACCATGCCAGCAGGGGAAGGCAATTGTGGGCAACCAGCCCTGCAGGGGTGGATAGTTAGGGGTGACCAGGCCACCACGGGAGGGCTGTTAGGGGTGATCAGGCTGGCAGGGGAGGACAGTTGGGAGTGATTAGGCTTGCAGGGGAGTATAGTTAGGGATTACTGGGCCAGTAGGAGAGGGCAGTTAGTGGTGACCAGGCTGGCAGAGGAGGGCAGTTAGGGGCAATAGGGCCAGAAGGGGAGCAGTTAAATCGATCCTGCTGGCAGGGGAGTGGTTAGAGGGTGATCAGGCTGGCAGGCAGAAGCACTAGGGGTAATCAGGCAGGCAGGCGAGTGGTTGGGAATCAGCAGTCCTGCAGTGGAGAGGGTGCAGGCTGGACTGAGGGACATACCCCCCCATGCATGAATTTTGTGCACGAGGCCTCTAATGGAATATAACTTGGGTAATAACAGAAACACAAACTTTTGGAGATACTAAAAAGAAGGCAGGAACTATGAATTGGGTGTTCTAATTGGGTGATAGAGCAGTTTTGCCGAGATAATAAAAAAAAATTTATATTTCTGCACTGATGCTCTTACTAGCCAATCCTAGACTTTAAATTACCTTTAAGGCAAACCTAGCATCTCCATCTCTAGCCATTCCAAACTAAGTAAGTTTGTAATCTTGGAACAAATACTATAATAATGATCAGCAGGGGCAGAGCTCAATATCATAAACCACAATATAAATAATAACAGAGCAATCAATTTCTGCCCTAAGAACACAATTCAACCCTGCTCAACAAAATTTATCACTGTACTCTTGACTTGCCATGGCTCATCTTTCTGGATTTGATCCCTCACCTACCTATATCTTTATTTTCTCTTTGATCTGTCTTATTAAGCTGACCTCCAAGTCTTATTCCATTTTTGCTCACTACACCCCATCCAATATTACCTGAGAATGTAAAAAGTGCAATGCATCTCAACATGTTGCCTGTAAAGCATATGCACTTATCAATTCCTATAACAGGATATTGAACCCTGTTTACCAGAGCTCTAGGTTGTGTTCTTTGACTGTTACTGTATATAGATTCTGAAAGCTAAGGATCTGGTAAAAATGGAATGGGCCATTTGTTCCCATAATGAGAAGGCTAAAAGGCTAAGTCCAATGTAACCCTGATATTTGGGGGGCCTAGAAATCTGAGTCTGTGTCAGCAATCGAATGTACATTTTTAATAACCTATAATTAAGCCATTGCCCCTTTCTCTACAAACTGGTCTTACAAGACCTGTTACCTAAATGCTCACATTTTACAGAGCCATACACCATGACACAGCCCCAACAACTGGGGCTTTTTGCAAAGCCTGCAAGAGATTCAGAAATATAACTCATATTTGGGGGACAAAAACACCAAAAGAGTATAAAGGGAAAGCCTCCATCATATTAGTTTGCTCAGATTTTGGTGTAATAAAGAGACCACTGTCATAATAAAGCTGTATAACTCCATTTCTCCAAGCATCTCTTGAGTTTCTTCTGTCTTCTACAACAATATCAATCTCTAAGAGGCAAACTAAGATTATGTAGGAAAAGAAGCCAAATTGTTTTTTTATTTTTGTTTTTAGCTAAACTATAGATCAGCGATATGTAACCTTTAACTTTTTCATCTCGTGACACATAAATTAATGACAAAAATTCTGCAGCACACCAAAAATATATTTTTGCTGATCTGACAAAAAATAGGTATAATTTTGATTCATTCTCACTGAACAACTATTGTTGTATTGGCTGTTGTCATTTTTTATTTGACAATCTAAGGGATAAATAAATGGTCAGTGCCCCTGACTACATAGTCAGGTATTACATGTTTTAAAAATCTGTGACACACCAGTTGAAAATTGCTGCTCTAGAACATCATGTTTATCTAATGTTATTTAAAAACAATAATTTTTCCCTAAATTATAGTTGGAAGATTAATATGCAAATGATTCTGAGGTGATTTTTTTCTTTACATGCCTTAGAAGACACTTTAAGATATCTTGATTATTTGCATTTTCATTCTATTCAATAGTTATATTTTACTATATTGTGTTTACAAATATTGATGTCCAAACTTTTAAACAATTTAAACTACTATAAATTTATTATTACATTCATTTCACACTTACTTTTGATGGTTTTAGAGTTATCATCTCTCAAAAACCCATCCTTACTTCCTACAGTGTCAAATCTCATAAAAACAGCATAGTCTTGCCTGTGTGAAGGGTCATAATCCTTTTTTCCTTCAGTAATTATCCTGTAAAAAATTACATTCAGTTATTTTTAAAGCAAAGACAGTGCACTTTGTTACCTCTCACAAGAGAATATCAACTGAATCCTTAAATCTATACAAAGAGATGAAAGTTCAGGAATAAAAAAAATATGATTGTGTCCATTATTCAATATTACTGGGCAGACAGAGACTTGCCAAAAGAAGACCACAAAATGTAAATATCCCCCAAAACATGAGTTCATGGCAACATTTGCAAGAGTAATTTATAAACACTGTCAGCTCCAGTGCTACTTTCTATATAAAGGCTTTTCTTTCTATGCATACTTCATTGCTGGCTAAGGACTCTGTTCATTTCTCTAAAATAGTCCTTCTTGCCCAGCTATGATGGCTCAGTGATTTAGCATTGTCCCAAGGACTAAGATATACCTGGTTCAATTCCCAGTCAGGGCACAGGTCCGGGTTGCAAGCTTGAACCCAGTATGGGGTGTGCAGGAGGCAGCCACTCAATGATTCTCTCTCATCACTGATGTTTCTCTGTCTCTCTCCCTTCCTCTTTGAAATCAATAAAAACATATTTTGAAATAGTCCTTCTTACTCCAGGATGTAATCGCAAACCTCTGTCACATAAGTGTTCCTCCCATAGACAAAGAACATATTGCTAGCCACACCCTCATTACGGAACAGTACCTTAGAGAACAAGATTTGCAGAAAAGGCAAGGAAAGATGTGCATGAGAAGAAAACTAGGACCAAAGACATAGATGGATTACATCATAGGCCTAGGCACTGGCAATCTTTACTTGTCTTAACTAGAAGTCAGTTTTTCAGCAGTGATACTCAAATAGATACACAAAAGGCTGATATGAAATATTACCTAGGAATTCAAATAGAATGTTGAGAAAACATGTAACTAAGACCTCAATTCACACTCATATCTATAAGTTTATGCTAGACTCTCAATTACCATGCAGCCATGAAAAGAAATTCATACTTATAATTTTAAAGATTTTGTATTAGTTTTACAGATTCACCAAAGAAATTCCTGTATAAAAATATGATAAATAAGGCAAGTATAATTTGTACAAATAGAACATTTACTTAATGGATTCCTCTCCTTAACCCAACTCAGTTTCAGCAAACAACTGGTATTATCAAGGGACACTATAGCCATAAAAAGGACATTACCATTCCCTGCCTTTTCACAAACAAGGGTAAAGATATGTCCAATTAGATGGGTTATCACCACACACTACAACCTCTCAAGTGTAGCTTAAATTGCTATTACATATTTAAAATATCATTTCCAAATATATTTTCAAACTAAATAACCAAACCAATAACTCAGAATTATGAAAAATACCCACTGGCAAGAATCCTCAAAATCTGTATGAATTTCAGCTACCAACTCTGGTTCATTCCAACAACTGCTATAGGCTTAATATTAATTCATGAAACTTAGTCAGCAAGCATTTTCCCTGGCAGGAGCACTGCATCCTCTTTGGAGGCATCTAGAGCACACTACACGCCATTGGCCATCATCTAACTTCTGCAGGGATAATAAGGTCTCGGTTGTACAGATTTGTTTGGAGCCACAACCCAAAACTTTCACTTCCACCACCTCATTTCCACAATGTATAGAGAGATTTTTAATTTATCATGAAGTAGTTAGATCATATTTTTAAATATTGTAAATAATTAAGCATGTTAGGAATAGTTAGAACCATAACAAGAAAAATCCGGTTTCGGCCTCCTGGCAAGTTTTAATGTTAAAGTCAGTCTGATGAATGTATGGTTAATATACTTTCCATTAATAAGGAACATCACAATGGAATTAATTTTTGCTTACTTTGGGCTGAAACAGAATGTAATTTTAATCTTTTGATAAGGTGATAATCTTCCTTCATTAGGAACACAGGAGATAAAAGTGGTAATATCCAGGTTCTTTATTTGCCTTATGAAGGCGAGATTGTTTATAGCAACATCTGTTCTTTGTTGAATATTTGTACCCTGTAAGGTAAATCAGAAATAAAAGAGTATCATGGAAAACATTAACAAAATATTTTTAGAGGTCATAAAATAATTATAGAAAATCCAGCATCTAGAAAATAGAGAATATGTGTGCCTTTAAAGTAACATACATTAACTTTGATGAAGGTAGATCATAAAATTTAAATAACTTTAAAAACTTATGAGAGCAGAAACCCCACAATTAGTCACTTATTTATAAGAAACACTTGTCTGATTTAATTCAAATATATGACTATCAATGTTATTTTAATTTACTGAACTTTTTCAGGTTACTCTTGAAGACATATGAAATAAAATTTTATCTATCTTCACATTAAAACATACTTAGAATAATTAAATAATTAAACAGCTTGTTGGAAAGATGGATTTGATCATTAGTTTTCCTATATTCTCAAGTCATGCTTTCTTGGTCAATAAACCTTTTCTTGCTCTTAAAAACAAAACAAAAAGCAACTTGTTGGTTATTAGTTCAAAACATAATACCTGGATTCTGAAGATTCTGACTGGCAGGAAGGTATAGAGGGAGGGAGTATGAGAGAGTGAGGGAGCAATAGAGGAGTCTGTGGACATGTGTGGTGTGTGTGTGTGTATGAGCTAGGGACAGCTAGATCCTGCTGGTCTTCCCAGAGGCTGATAAACTGGACCGTCTTAGATGGCAGAGCCCTACTGCCACCTCAGACACTCCTGAGGTGGTTAGCACAGGCACAGAGACTGTGCCATGTTGAAAAACAGAGCTGCTTGAGACTAGGATCCTGACCTCAGCACCACACAGTCTGGGACCCTGGAGCCACTGAGAACTGAATCCTGTGACCATAGCTATAGATCCATAGACACCAAGAAACCAGACATTCCAGCCACAATTTTCTGAGTCACAGAGCTCATCCCCGTCCCTGTAGGCTCACAGGCAGCAGCATAGGAATGGCTAGACCCACCCCTCACACAGCATTGCCATGCCGCCACCACTACAGGAATTTGAGCCTGGAAGCATGCAGACACTGGGAATCTGTTCCCTGCAATGCAATCCAGTGACCAAATCCCACACCCACTCAGGGCGCCAGTGCCACCAACTGTCTGATTCTAGGCAAGTGCACATGGAAGTCTATTTTACGCAGCACAGAAGTGGGCCTCCTGCCAACACAGTGCTACTGTACAACCTGGTCCCCCAAGCTGACCAGGACCCTGATTCTCCGGGAGAGAGGCAGCACTGGGCACCAGTGACTTGACTCTCTTCTCATCATGTGCGCCTGGGATCCCTGATTACCAGTGCATTCACACTAAGAGCCAGTGACTCCAATTCTTGGCACATGCAAACACAGGGACCCTGATTCTTGCCATGAGGCCACACCAAGGAACAGAGAATCTGATATTTGATTCTTGGTGCAGGCACAGGGGAACTCTGACTCCTGGTACACAATAGGGGACTCTGATTTTCAGCACATACCAGCAGGGTCTCTGTTTCAGTGAGGCACAGGCAAGGTCCATGATTCTACGTGCACACACAAGGCCACGCTGAGCGCCAGTGACTCTGATCCTGGGTGAGTGTGGCTCCCACCAACCCACAGGAGCTGCACATCTTGGTATTAGAGCTCTTCAGTAACACTTGGCTGATGCAAAGCTCCCACTGCACACAGCCCAGGCCCACACAACTCGACATTTGAATCTTCTGGTGATAGTCAGAATGGGGAGACAACACAATCCCCAAAGGAAAAAAAAATGAGGCATCACCAAGAAAGGAAATTAGTGAAACAGAAGCATGCAATATGAAAGAAAAAGAATTCAAAGAAATGGTCATACAGTTCATAACATCAGATGAATGAGAAAATCAACAACCTAT
Organism: Antrozous pallidus; assembly: GCA_027563665.1. Taxonomy (NCBI): domain Eukaryota; kingdom Metazoa; phylum Chordata; class Mammalia; order Chiroptera; family Vespertilionidae; genus Antrozous; species Antrozous pallidus. The sequence goes on from CM050509.1 coordinate 115,655,944, forward strand.
GCAAAAATCAGGAAGAAATCAAAAGTGATATAGCTACAAACAAAAACGCCATAGACGGTTTAAACAGTAGACTAGAAGAAGCAGAGGACTGAATTAGTGAATTAGAAGATCAGGTACAGAAAAAAAGCTCAATCTGAACAGCAACTGCGGAAAAAAAGTAAAAAGCAGGAGAATCTAAGACAGCTTTGGGACAACACAAAACAAAGTAACATACGTATAATAAGGCTTCCAGAAGGACAAGAAGAGTAGCAAGTATTAGAAAATCTATTTGAAGAAATAATGACAGAAAACTTACCAGATATGGGGAAGGAAAAAGTTACACAAGTACAGAGAGTCCCAAGCAAGATGAATCCCAAAGTCCCACACCAAAACATGTCATAATTACAATAGCAAATGTTCATGACAAAGACAGAATCTTAAAGGCTGCAGGAGAGAGACAGTTATAAAGGATCCCTCATCAGATTATCAAATGATTTCTCAACAGAAACACATCAAGCTAGAAGGGAATGGAAGAAGGTATACAGAGTGTTGCAAAGCAAAGGACTAGATCCAAGAATACCCTATCTAACAAGACTATCAATCAAAATTGGAGGGAAAATCAGGAGCTTCTCAGACAAAAAAACAAAAGGCTAAGGGAGTTTATTACTACCAAGTCAGCAATGCAAGAAATGCTAAAAGGAATGCTATAAAAAGAAGAAATAGAAAGAGAGAAAGGAACACAGGCATAAAGTACAGAAATGGCTACAAACAAGTACCTATCAATAATAACATTAAATGTAAATGGATTAAATGTTCCAATCAAAATACACAGAGTAAGTGAATGGATAAGAAAACATGACCCATATATATTCTGTCTACAGGAGATCCACCTCAGAACAAGGGACTCACATAGACTGAAAGTGAAGGGATGGAGAATATGTATCAGGCAAATGTAAATGAAAAAAAGCAGGTGTAGCAATACATATAGCAGACAAAATAGACCTCAAAATGAAGACCATAACAAGAGACAATAAAGGCCACTTCATAATTCTAAAGGGATCAATACAACTAGAGGGTATAACTCCGGTATAAATTTATGCACCCAATGCAGGAGCACCCAAATACATTAAAAAAAAAAACTTCTGGAAGATATCAGGGGAGAGATTGACGACAACAACACAATCATAGTAGGAGACTTTAATACCCCATTAACATCACTGAGCATATCCTCAAGAGAAATAATTAGCAAAGAAATATCAATCTTAAATGACTCATTAGATCAGGTAGACTTAATTGACATCTTTAAAACATTCCACCCCAAAACTACCAAATATACATTCTTCTCAAGCATGCATGAGACATTTTCAAAAATAGACCACATATTGCAACACAGGCAAAGTCTCTTCAAATTCAGGAGAACTGAAATCATATTAAGCATATTTTCAGATCACAATGGCATAAAATTAGAAATTAATTACAATAAACACAATTACCAAAATTCAAACACTTGGAGGCTAATTAGCACATTGTTAAACAATGAGTGGGTTACCAAAGAGAACAAAGAAGAAATAAAAAAAACTTCCTAGAAACAAACAACAATGAAAACACAACAATCCAAATTCTTTGGGACACAGTGAGGTAAATAGCATTACAGGCCTACCTCAAAAAACAAATAGCATCACAGGCCTACCTCAAAAAACAAATAAACAAACAAAACAAAACACACACACACACACACACACACACACACACACACACAAAAGAAAAACTGTTAATAAACCATCTAACTCTGAAACTTGAGTGATCAGAAGGAAGGAAATAAAAAAAGATCAGAACTGAAATAAATTAATAGAGACCAAAAAAAAAAAACCCACAAAAGATCAATGAAATCAAGAGCTGGTTCTTTGAAAGAATAAATAAGATTGATGAACCTCTAGCCAGGATCACCAAAAAGCAAAGAGAGAGGACCCAAATAAACAAAGTCAGAAACAAAAGAGGTGAAATAAAAACAGACCCCACAGAAATATGAAGAATCACAAAAAAATACTATGAGCTATTCTACTCCAACAAACTGGTCAACCTAGAAGAAACGAACATATTCCTAAAAAAAAAAATACAACCTTCCAAAACTCAATCAGGAGAAATGAAAAATTTGAATAGGATGATAACTATGGAGGAAATTGAAGCAGTAATAAAAAAATCTTCCAACAAACAAAAGCCCTGAATGAGAGGGCTTCATGGGGGAGTTTTCTCAACCCTTCAAAGAAAAAATAAACCTATCTTCCTCAGACTATTCCAAAAAATTCAAGAGGAAGGAGCACTTCCAAGCTCTTTCTATGAAGCCAGATAAAGACAATACAAAGAAAGAGAATTACAGGCCAATATCCCTCATGAACATAGATGCCAAAATCCTCAACAAAATTCTAGCAAATCAAATCCAGCATTACATTAGAGCGATCATACACCATGACGAAGTGGGATTTATCCTGGGAATGCAAGGATGGTATAACATCCACAAATCAATTCTTGTGATACACCATACAAACAGAGATAAAAACCATATAATCATATCCATTGATTCAGAAAAAGCATTTGATAAAATCCAACACCCTTTCTTGATAAAAACTCTCAGCATGGTGGGAATAGAAGGATCATACCTCAACATAATAAAAGCTATATATGACAAACCCTCAGCCAACATCATACTCAATGGGCAAAAACTAAAACCATTTCCCCTAAGAACATGAACAAAACACAAATGCTCACTCTTACCACTCCTCTTCAACATAGTACTGGAAGTACTAGCCATTGCGATCACACAAGAAAGGCATCCAAAATGGGGAGAAAAAAAAGTAAAATTGTCCTTATTCACAGATGACATTATATTGTACATAGAAAAACCCAAAGACTCCATCAAAAACTACTAGACTTAATAAATTAATTCAGCAATGTAGCAGGATACAAAATTAATACCCCGAAGTCTATGGCTTTTCTATATACCAACAATGAACTCACAGAAAGAGAAATTTAAAAAGAAATCCCATTTAACATTGCAAAAAAAAAAAAACAACTAAGATACCTAGAAATAAACTTAACCAAGGAGACAAAGAGTCTATCCTCAGAAAATTTAAGGATGCTAAAAGAGAGAGAGAGGGGGGAAGACATGAACAAATGAAAGAATAATATACCATGTTCATGGATTAGTAGAATCAACATCATTAAAATGTCCATACTACCCAAAGCAATCTATAAATTCAATGCAATCCCTGTATATATTAAAATACCAATGGCATACTTCAAAGACCTAGAACAAATTCTCCAAATATTCATCTGGAATTTTTAAAAAGACCCCAAATAGCTATAGCAATCTTGAGAAAGAAGAACAATGCAGAGGGATCACAATACCTGATATCAAGCTATATTACAAAGCTACCATTCTCAAAACTGCCTGGTACTGGCACAAGAACAGACATATAGACCAGTGGAATTGAACATAGAACCCAGAAATCAACCCAAGCCATTATGCTCATTAATATTTGACAAAGGAGGCAAGAGCATACAATGGAGTCAAGACAGTCTCTTCAATAAATGGTGTTGAGAAAACTGGAGAGATACTTGCAAAAAATTAAACTAGACTACCAACTTACACCATAGAAAAAAAATAAACTCAAAATGGAAAAAGGACTTAAACATAAGATGGGAAACCATAAAAATCTTAGTGAAGCCATAGGCAACAAAAGAGCAGAGATTTGTTGTAGCAATATCTTTACTGATACAGCTCCTAGGGCAATGGAAACTAAAGAGAAAATAAACAAATGGGACTATACCAAAATAAAAAGCTTCTGCACAGCAAAAGAAACCATCAACAAAACAATAAGAAAACCCACTGCCTAGGAGAATATATTTTCTAATGTTATCTCCAATGAGGGTTTAATTTCCAACATTTATAAGAAACTCATACAACTTAACAAAAGGAAGATGAACAATCTGATTTTAAAAAAATGGGCAAAGGACCTAAATAGACACTTTTTGAAAGAGGACATTCAGAAAGCCAAGAGACATATGAAAACATGCTCAAAGTCACTAATCATCAGAGATATGCAACAATGAGGTACCATGTCACACCTGGCTATCATCAACAAATCAACAAATGACAAGTGCTGGAGAGAATGCAGAAAAAAAGAAACCCTTCTTCACTGCTGGTAGGAATTTAGACTGGTGCAGCTGCTGTGAAAAACAGTCTGGCATTTCCTCAAAAATTTACAAATGTAACTGCCATTTGATCCAGTAATATCACTTCTAGGAATATATCCCAAGAAAACAGAAACTCCAATCAGAAAGGATATATGCACCAGTATGTTCATAGCAGCACAATTTACAATAGCTAAGATTTGGAAATAACATAAATGCCCATAAGCAGATGAATGGATTAGAAAACTGTGGTACATCTACACAAATGAATACTATGCTGCTGTAAAAAAAGTAGGACTTCTTACAATTTGCAACAGTATGAATGGATCTGGACAGCATTATGCTAAGTGAAATAAGCCAATCAGTGTGAGAGAAATACCACATGATCTCACTCATTCTATCTAATAAAGAGGGAATATGCTAATTGACCATCACTCCATCACAATGATGGCTGTACCCACAGCTGAGGCCAAGTTCCCATAAGGAGCCTTAAAGAGCAATCAGCAGGGACCTGAGGCTACATCCTCCCCTGTCTCTATGGGGCTTGACCGGGGACCTCAGTCTGCATCCCCCACCCAGAAGGGCTTGACAGGGGACCTCATACCACACCCCCCACCTGGCAGAGCTTTACAGGAGACCTCAGGCTGCACCCCACACCCTGAAGTCAAGCTGGGGGACCTCAGGTCACACCACCCACCCCAGTGCCAGGCCAGGGGATCTGAGGCCACAGCCCTGCCCAGCGGGACTTGATAGGGGACCTCAAGGTATGCTTCCCGTCCTGATGCTGGGCTAGGGAACCTCAGGCTGCTCTCCCACCATAGTGCCAGCCTGGGGGGGGGGGTCTCAGACTGTGCCCCCAACCAGATGGGGCTTGACAGGGGACCTCAGGCCACACACCCCATCCTGGCGCTGGACCAGGGTCCTGTGGCTATGCCCCCTGCCCGGCAGGGCTTGACAAGGATGGGACTGGAAGGGTCTGGATCTAGTCCAATGGAGGGAGGGCGGCTGAGTCTGGGTCTCACTTGATTTTGAGGTGCATCTGGACGAGTGGGGACTTGACTCTAGGACCTGTGGTGTGCCCCAGACTCTGACAGAAGGAAGATTTTCATATACATTTTACTAATTTTCTTTCCTCTGATACTTCTATTATAGAGAATGGGCAAATAGCAATATTAAATTATTTCCTCTAATTAATCCCCTTTTAGTGTGCATGAATTTCGTGCACTGGGTCACTAGTTTATGTATAATAAAGAACATTACAAACTGTTGAACAAAAATAAAGGCAAAGAAGCATCAAACAGACTGTCAAACTACAGCAGGAAGGTAGGGGAAGGTTGGGGAAGTGGATACGAGATCAAGTGAAGGACTTGTATGCATGCATATAAGCACAACCAACAGACTCAAGACACTGGGAGTGAGGGGACAAGGAAAGTGCCGAGGGTTAGGAGAGACTGGGATAAGGTCAGTGGGGACAAAAATAAAGGAGACATATGTATTACTATTTATAATACCTTAAACAATAAAATGTTTTAAAAAATGAAAAGAATAAAACATAATATCTGATACACTATTTACTTACTAATTCCTCTCCGACTGAATCATTTTGTATTATTGCCACCCAATTTATAAGTTCTGGGCTATTATTGTATAGAAATGCATGTTCAATCTTCGATGTTCCAAAGAAAGCAGAACCAAAGTGTATGCATTCCACCTTTTGATTGCCACTCAGGTTTAACAATTCAAGAATCTGTTCAACCACTCGAACTCTGATATTCAAGAGTACATCTGGATGACCCTGCAAACTCACTCTGTAAGATAATTAATTATACATATATTTTAACTAGAATTCTATATACTCTTTCTCCTAGATATTTATATAAACATAACTTTTATAAAATCACATTATAATTAAAAGTCATAGGCCTAAGAGCACTTTCACATACATGTGACTGTCATATCCTCTGTCTGTCTGAATCTGTACAATATAATGGCATAGTACAATCTAATTTACTTTCTCCAGGAAACAGCAAAGTTGGTAAACAATTAAAGGAACTAATCCCAAAGAGAACTTATCAGTATGTCCATATCACTAATTATTTTGTAAATACTAGAGTTAGATGGAATAAATTATACCTCTAGTTCTAGAATTCTGATTCTTTCCTAACTCATCTTACTCAATAAGATACAAATTAATCTCCATCCTAATACAGTAGGTCCTTGGGTTACATCAGAAATCCATTCCTATGGCACAACATAATGCAATTTTCACCATAAGTTGAAACCCACCTACGTAAGCACCTATGTCACTCACATGGAGCACATATACAGCAGTAATGAAGTGAAACAGTAAAATTTTTTTTAAATAACAATTCCTGACCTTTACTTGTGGTAAATAAATAATGAAAAACATAGAGCACATCTATATATATAAAAGTCTAAGCAACCATTATGACCAAATGACCAGTCAACCAGTTGCTATGATGTGCACAGACCACCAGAGGGAAGATGTTTAATGCAGGAACTGCCCTCTGGTGGTCAGTGTGCTCTCACAGCCAACCTCCCATTGCCAGGCAACCTCCCCATGGTCGGTTCCTCCCCCTGTCCTGCAGGCCCCATCCAGCAGCCAGCAGGCCCCGACTGGCAGCAGGCAGGCCCCCAAGCCCTGGCTTGGCAGCTAGCTCAGCCCTAATCAGGACTGGGCGAGACAGCCCTAATAGGATCTGATTGCTAGCCAGGCCTAGGCACCCCACCTGTGCATAAATTTCGTGCACCAGGCATCTAGTATGTATATATGTCGAAATGATGGAATTATATATATATATATATATATATATATATATATATATATATATATATATGGGAGATGGTGATGTAACCATGAAGTGATATATGTCAAGTAACACAAGGCTGCCTGTAACTCCATTCCCTACAAAGTAAATTATTTCAGCAAAATCCCACTTTTTGCTGGAATGAATATACCCTCATAAAACTTCACTTCCAAATTCCCTTTGGAAACTGGCCCCCACACTTTCTCTGACCCAAATGCAATGCTTTTGAATCTTGCCCCATCAAATACCACAAAAAACTAACCACTCCACAAACTAGGTCCTTAGCTTACACTCTGTCTCTGTCACACTGGACATGGTCAATATCACCTCTTGTACATCTCTCCTCCCCCTTAGCTTTCTTCACACCATATTTTCCTGGTTTTCCTCTCACTTATTCAGACTCTACCTTTCTCATTCTTCTAAGATTTGGATATTTTGTATTCTACAAAGCAATTCAATTCTAAAATTTCAAAACTGAACTCAGATCTTTTCCCCCAGATATGCCCCTTCTCTTTCTATAATCACTCACTAAATATAGTCAAATATCTCTATAACATATTTCTAATCTGCAGAATTCTCTGCATATTCCCAATCTGTATCTGAGAAAAGCCTTTATCATTTCTCTTTTGCTTTATTATTATAGAGTCTAGTCAGGCTATCCATTCCATATCTGTACTCACTGCTATTAGCACAATCTTGCTAAAATACAAACTAATTAAGTTACTCCCATCTTAAAATTTTCCTGAGTTTCCACAGCCTTCACAATAGAACCTAAACTATTAGGGCTCACAACTGTTTCTCCAACTTTTTTGTTTGCTGTCTCCTTCAGTAAGAAATATATCTTACATTGCAACATAGAAAGCACAGACCCACACACACAGCTTTATAAAACAACATCTGTCCTTACTAGGTGAGATGCATTCTGATATTTTCAACTTCATTGTTTTAATACTGGTGATGCCCCATTATAGTGACTGCACATCCCAATAATGAAATGAGACTTAAAGCATTAAAAAACACTGTCCTATGAAATCCTTTATTGGGCCCTACACCATTCTGTTTTCCTGGTCTGATCTTATATCACTCCTTACCTCCATATATTTGCCTCTGCAATCTTCAGATCTCTCAGTGTGTAACACTGTCTATTCACCTCTAGGAGTTCAAGCCTTCTAGCTGTTCTGTATAAAATCACTCTTCTAACCCACTCTTAGCATCAACACCTACCTCCCCTACACACACACACACACACACACACACACACACACACACACACACAGCCCAAATCACACTAATACTCTATGTATAGCTAATTCCTACTCACCAATGAGTGTTTGGTTCAACTATTACCTCCTTAGTGGAGCCCTTACTTGATCCACCCCCTCATCCCCCGCAAAATCCAAACTAGTATCTCCTATTATGTACACCCAAATGCCATCCTTTGGTTCTTCCCATTTTTGAATCCCTTGTTTAGTGTTAGAAATAAGGCGAGCCCCCCAACTCAGGGGTCCTAGTAGCACACAAAATATACTCGGGATCCAGGCAGCAAGGAAAACATTTTTACTTCTATGTAGAAAGGTGTGCACACATGGTCTGGAAACATGTGCACACCAAGCGGGCAGTCTGCCCAAGATTTATAATCCCTAATGCACATGACCTGTCCCTTGCTCTTGATTGGAGCTCAGGCACACAGTTTTTCATGATTGGCTAATTCAAAGGGAAGGGTTGGCCTTTGCTGTTTCAAGATGGCAGCTCCCAGGGGAGCCGTAAGCCATGCGGCCAACATGGTGACTGCCAAGTCACACAGTCCAAAATGGTGGCTGTCTAAACTGTTCTTTTGACAGAAAAGATTCTTTGTTTATTCTCACATTTAGCAAATATTATAGACTCAATTTATTACTGCTGACTGAAAAACCAATGAGGCTAACCCACATTCCAAGACAATAGGTATATATGAAAAGAGAAAAACAGGAAAGTATTAAGTACTATAATATTAGAATTAAGAACCATAGTACACACTCACTTAGCTACTTCATTTACAAGGCTGGGCTGGTCTGCACAGAAATCCACTTTAATAATCTTCGAGGACTTGGGCTCCACAATACCATTAGTTGGAAAAATTACAATAGGTAATTGGCCCTGGTATAGTGTTGTAAACATACCTAAGGAGAACAAGAGCAGGTGGTTCACATCTGGATCCTCACAATATTACATTTTACTTTGGCCAAAAGCATTTGATTAGTTGTGACAACATACTAGCTCTTACCCCAGCTGTTTTCCTGCAGTTCTACGATGAAAAATGTTTCTCGAGTAGCTGCTGTCCTTTTGGCATGTGCCCTAGAATGAGCAATTATGGGGCACAGCCACCCAGCTCATTCACAGACCTGTAGTAACAGAACAGGCCCACCTGCCTCAGCCTGAAGCAGCCACCCACCTGAGCACAGTCAAGTTCTAGCCAATCATCATACAAATGAAAAATGTAAAAAATAGTTGCTTTTTTTTCATATACAGAGTTTTGGGGTGGTTTGTAACATAGCAATATTTGATTACTATAGCTGATAACTAAATAATTGAGCTGGGGTCTTCAACTGGATGTTTCTGACCATAGGACTCAAACTTATAGCCACTGCTACTTCTCTATAGATGAACTAATGCAATTCACACAGGGAAAGGGCAAAGGGAATGGCTTTCTAGAATCAACTAGCATATGAGAAGAAGGCTACAAAAATTTCTTCTAAAAGTAGAAATGGTTCATAACTTATGGTTATATTTGGTACCTACATTACAGCACACAATCCTTGAGATCAAATACTATTTTTTTCATCTCTATGGTGCTAACACCCACATAGTGCCTAGCACAAAGCTGTGTTCAAAATATGCCCAACAAATAGAAGCAGTTACAAGCAGTTACAGGTTTCTTAAATATCATTACAGAATATTAAAACAAATGAACATACTGCCAACATAAACAACTTTGCAAATTTCTAATTCACCCATTTTAAATCATAATTGATAACATTTTCCAAAAATATTAATTTAACTTAGAAGAATAAAATATTAGCATAATAAAAGTACTAAAAAAATAAAAAGACAATAAAACGTTTTTAAGTATAGAAATGAACTGATCACAGTAAGAAAATTTGTTAATCCAATTATTTTAGGGAAGTGCTAATGGCATAATATTTCAGGGTTATTTTTTCCCATAAGATAAAACAAATATTTGTAAATTATATCCATTTTAAACACATAACCATTATTGACTCAGTTCTCCAGAAAAAGAAAATTTCATGAGTTCAGTTAAGGCTGAGTCTGTGTAATAGTTCCTATATTGTAACCACTTTGATGTAATTTGACAAGAGTTTAAGTAATGTTTCAAAAGCTTACTCAGGAACAACCCTAAAATCAAAGGAACATTGTTCGGTCTTCTAATTATATTAAAACAGTGGGTACATAAACATTACTGTGTCATATATAACTTTAATACCATTAATAATCATGAAATATTTGACTGTTGTATTTTTTAATTGCTAACAACAGGAGCAAGGACATCATCCTAAGAGTAGAATATCACTGAAGGAAGGAAATTACATATGAAATTTTGTCATCAAATTTTCATTTCTTTTCAAATATGACACTGGCTAATGTGTGGCAAATGAACTAGAAGGATATAAGAATTCAGAGAAATAACTTAGATTGGTGTAATTAGTAGGCAAGAGAAAACGCTGGCCTGCCGTAGAGAAGTAGCAATGACACAAAGAAAAGTAAAATTACCGACATAATCAGGAAGTGAGTAGACAAGATTTAATAAATGACAAAGGGGACAGAAGGTAAAACAAATGGGAGGTCTCAAGGATGCTACCAAGTTTCTGACTTTCTTAAATACATGGTGGTGACTATGAAAAAGAGAAAAGGACAAGATTTGTGGAGAAGCAGAGAAGTTTAGTTTTAGACATGTTAAGTTTGAGAAACCTAGAGAAAATACAAAGAATTATATAGACTTCAGTGAAGTAATAGGAATGGAAGTGATTACCTAGGGAAAGGGTGTTGACTGTGGAGACATGAGGATCCATGTCGAGTCCTAGGAAACATTCACATTTCATGTTCAAAAATATTGGACATCGGTCCACAAAAGAGAATTGGAGAAGAGGGAAGCAGTAGAAAAAGAATAATTCTAACATCAAGTGAACATTTATTGAAGACTTAATATGTCAGAGAGTGTGCTTAGCATTTTATTAGTCACCACCACAACTATAGAGGGAGAGCACTAAGTGTTTCTCTAATGTTTAAGTGAGGCTGTGAATTTCAGGAATTGTAAATTCCTTGCCTAGGTCCTCCAAACCAGTAAATGTTGCAACCAACTCCAGGAACTGAGCTACTATATGCCATTATTTTATACAGGAGAGTGAGGAGTTCTGTAATCCAAAAAAAAAACAAACATTTTTCAAGAAGATGGCAGTGTGCAACTGTGTCACATGTTGCTAATAAGCCAATAAAATAAACACATGGACTTATTCACTGATAAGACCTAGGAGAGAACATGGGATGTGAGAATATCCACAGCTGTGGCTGAGATGAAGTGTCCTTTGCACAAACCTGTATGCTTTTCTTAATCAGAGTTGCCCTACCTTCTCTGGAAAAGAAGCTTAGGCACTGGGTGGTGAAATAGTATTACCCTACCTTTACTCTTCCAAAATATAGCTAAACAGCAGTTTTATAGGATACTACTTAAAATCCAAGAGTTACATACCCAAGGCCATTGTTCTTTGCTATCTAGGCTTTTACCCCCTTAAGTGTCATTGGGTCTAGGCATACCAAAGATGTACCAGTCTCCACCTATCTCCAAATGACTAAGTTTGGGAGACTTTCAGAATGCTCATATGTGATTAAATGGGTTACTTTTGAAAGCACCCTTCATTGAAAGCTTAATGGATCTATGCTGAGAGAACACTGAAGCAAATCAATTAAATATTTCCTGAATGTGTGTTATATATCCAGCATCATATTTTGCATGAAAAGTATATTGAGATTACATAGCATCAGATTCCAAGAAAAGAAAAATATGCATTGAGAATAAGTAGTGATATTTCTCTAGGTATTTAGAGAGGATCTCAAGGACCACACAGGTTTTGGGTCTAATTTAGCAAATTTCCTGGTTTACAGATGATGCCAACATTTCCAGGTAGTGAAGCAGAGAGACGCTGATGATCAGTGAAAGGAGGAGAGTGGGCATTAAGAGCAAGAGACAGGTCATATATTTTATGCCAAATGACCCAAATAAACATAAAGGATAATGAATTCTAAAGTAGCTGTTTAAACTCAGAAACGGTGTGTAAAGATCTCACTATGGACTACATCATAAAACTGTAGTAGAAAAAGTCTACTCAAATACTCAAGAATACTGAGGGGAAGAGGTAAATGATTGCAATTCAAGGCAAGCTAAAATAACAATTTTTTTCAATCTTCAAAGACAATTGAGAAACAATAAAATCTCAAGAGTTCACCAGCTCACAAAGTACTAATAGCAAAGGCATCTTAGAGATTGAATTGTGTCTTTTAAAAATGAAAAGTAAGTACTACTTTGCACACTGAGGAGTGAACTTAAGAAATATTCTTATAAGGGGTGAGAAAACAAAATGTTCAAACACCATTTGGCTAAATCCATTGAGAGATACTTCATAATGAGCTATAAAAATAAAACATCGTGAAGCTGTTACATACATAAATTTTGGGGTGTACAGAACCAAAGATAATAACCAAAGTGACACTACCAAATAGAACAAACAAAGCTATACAAATCATGAACCTGTTGAGTGTAGCTTCTTATGTCCTCTTAAGTATACATATAAATTTGTAAACATTCGATCTTTAACTCTAAAATTATAAAATATTTGTCACATAAAATCTTTTTAAATTTATTAAAATCATCTTTGGTTGCTGAATTTATTTTCTGCATAAATATTCTTCTTCATGAAAATACACTGTTACTCTCATGAATATTTATATATTGTGCCTGTAGGTAATAAGGACTTTATGACACTTTACAGGCACTTACATGAGCACATATATACACACCTTTATGTAAACTCTTAGGTCACAGCAAGAATTATTTCTAGAGAAATATGTCTGGAGAAGAGAGAAGCATTATTCTTTCAACAAAAAGTTAGTAAGAACTACTAGGGGCCATCATGTGAATTGAAAGTTAAAAACAATAGAAAAAAAAGCAAATATTTATTGAGTGCCTATGAAAAGTATCATATTACAACCTTAAGTACATACATAATTAACGACAGTACATTTTACTACCCACAGTTTATAAATAAGGAAGCTCAAGGAAAATGTCCTTAAAGATACTTGTATCAGATCACACAGCTAGCAAGTCACTATGTCCTCTCTCTCTCTCTCTCTCTCTCTCTCTCTCTCTCTCTCTCTCTCTCAATGACTCCATGGACTATGTCAATTTTCATGACACCGTCCTGCCTTGTATCGTCAGGTACTGCCAGTCATCTGGGAGTCAGGTTCTGTTAATCAGAATCATAATTAGGCAGATTCATCTTTCCTGAATAATTGCCTATCAGTTTTTTACAGCTATCCTGTTTAAGGGTCTTTTGTTTAAGCGTTCAAAAGACAGACATTGAGGGAGGGAGGTGAATCAAAGAATCCATTAATTATACAAGTATATTTTTTTAAAATAGTACCAAATTTCTTTGAAAAGTATAAGTTCATTTATATGACAGAAAGTATTTACCTGGAGCCTTGCCATGGTTAATTATTTTAATCTCTTTACTATAAACTTTACTATTGGCAACCAAAGTGCCAAAATCAACATCTGGCTTAATTTCCAATTGACAGGTTGGAATCAACCTAGGAGAGGAAAGAGACCGCATAATGAATTTTAACAATTATATCCTTGTAGTTAAATCTACAGGAATACATATAAAGACACTTATGTCTTAACTTCTTAAAAGACATTTCAGTTTCTTTCCAGGTCTACTGGTGGCACATTTGTCAGTAAAAGGAATTGTAAAATAAAGACATGAAAATAAGATGAGATACATTTTTTAAAAAAGAAATCAGACTTTATGCATCTAAGTACATAGTAAACCCTCCCAAGTACTCACCTTGAGAGGCTTCTCACATGTTCTAATAATTTTGTTGCTTTTTTGGAACTCTGCTTTGGAATCTTCACCTAAGTCTATAAAATGCATTCTTTTGACCCTCCTCAAAAAGGGTGGAATGGACCTTAACAAAGTAAAATAGTTTGGGTGATGCCAAATCTGATTAAATAAAAGAAGGTGCAATGATATGAAATATCATTTGGGGACAAAAACAAGGTCTAAGTATAAAAAGATTCAATTGATTTTTTCATGTGTGTGTTTGATTTAAAGAGTGCACAGTAGCATATCTGTAGTATACATGTCCTAAAAATCCATTATAATACTAACATGTTTCATAAATAAATTTTATATTTGGATAATAATTTATAGTTTATAAAGTGTCATTAATGATATTATTCTGTTTGATACTAAAAAAAATCCTGAAATGTTAGTAAATATCACATGGCTCCTATGTTACAGATAAAAAAAACCCAAAGACTTAAAAAGCCTAAATAATTTACCTAAGAAATTATGAGGATACTAAAGGCCTGGTGCACAAAATTTGTGCACTCGGGGTGGGGGTGGGGGGTCCGGTAGCCCGGCCTGTACCCTCTCACAGTCCAGGAGACTTTGAGGGATGTTCGACTGATGGATTAGGCCCATAAGCCAACAGTAGGACATCCTTAGTGCTGCCACATAGATGGGAGAGGCTCCTGCCACCGCTGCTGCACTCATCAGCCCTAAGCCAGGCTTCTGGCTGAGTGGTGCTTCCCCTGTGGGAGCACACTGCCCACCAGGGGGAAGCTCCTGAATTAACCATCTGCCCCCTGGTGGTCAGTGCACATGATAGCGACCAGTCAATCCACTGTTCAGTCAATTTTCATATTAGCTTTTTATTACATAGGACTAGAGGCCCGGTGCATGAAATTCGTGTGTGTGTGTAGAGGGGAGGGCAGTGCAGGGTGGGAGAGTGTCCCTCAGCCCAGCCTGCACTCTCTCCAATCTGGGACCCCTTGAGGGATGTCTGACTGCCCATTTAGGCCCGATCCCGGTAGGATTGGGCCTAAATGGACAGTTGGAAATCTTTCTCACAATCCAGGACTGCTGGTTCCAAACTGCTCACCTGCTTGCCTCCCTGATTGACCCTAACTGCTCTGCCTGCCAGCCTGATCACCCCCTAGCCACTACCCTGCCAGCCTAATTGATATCTAACTGCTTGCCTGCCAACATGTTTGCCCCAACTGTCCTCCCCTTAAGGCTTGATCACCCCCAACTGCCCTCCCTTGTAGGCATGGTCTCTCCCAACTGCTCTCCTCTGCTGGCCTGATGGCCCACAACTGCCCTCCCTTGCAGGCCTGGAACCTCCCACTGTCCTCCCCTGCTGGCCATCTTGTGGTGGCCACCTTGTGTCCACATGGGGTCAGGATCTTTGACCACATGGGGGCAGCCCTCTTGTGTTTGGAGTGATGGTCAATCTGCGTATTACTCTTTTATTAGATAGGATAGAGGCCTGGTGCATAGGTGGGGACCAGCTGGTTTGCCCTGAAGGGTGTCCTGGATCAGGGTGGGGGTTCTCTTGGAGTGTGGGGTGGCCTGGGCGAGGGGCCTAGGGTGGTTTGCAGGCCATCCATGCCCCCCAGCGACCCAAGTGGAGGCCCTGGTATCTGGGATTAATTTATGTTCTACATTTGAAACTTTGTAGCCCGGAGCAAAGCCAACCCTTCTGCTTGCTCCGTGGTGACAGCCATTTCTATTTGAAACTTTGTAGCCTAGTGGGGAGGCCTAAGCTAGGGCTGCAGAAGTTTGGCTTCCTCCATCGCCCCAGCAATCTAAGCCTCTTCTATCTCTAGCTCCGTGGCAGCCGTCATTTCTGTTGGGATTATGTATCTTCTATAATAATGCTTCTTTATAGCATTGAGTTGAGGCCTAGGCCAGCAACAGCAGGTGGAAAGCTTGGATTCCTCCATTGCCTGGGAAACCCAAACCTCCTACCTGCTCTCAGTGGCAGCATTCATCTTGTTTGGGGTTGATTTGCATAATTTTCTCCTGATTGGCTGGTGGGCATGGCTGTGGGCATGGATGGATCAGAGGTACAGTCAGTTTGCATGTTATTATTTTATTAGATAGGATAATGTTGGTGAATTTAGCCTTGAATCCATTTTATTAGGCTTCAAGTACAAACCTAACAATGCTAAAAGCACCAATAAGTGTAGTAATAACTGACCTTTGGAGACATGAATTAAGTAATTTGTTTTATATAGGATACAAAATCAAAATACATATATACATAGGAAGAACATAAGAATACCTGAAAAAAAATTCTCATATACTGCCTTATGTACTAGTACTCTAGGCCTTCTTGATGTGATGTGTTTATTTGTCTGTATATTATTGGATAAGTACAGATATTCCAGTGATCAACCAGGACTGATATATATATATATATATATATATATATATATATATATATGCCACATCTTCTAAGAAACATCCATGTTCTTCTCATAAAGAAATTATGATTTTGTGAAAGGAAAATAAATCACAAATGTCTTATTATACATAATTGCATTAATAAAAAGGTTAACTAATTACATAAATAATATTAAGATATGAAGCCAAACATTTTTTCAAACTTTCTCTAGTTAGTTGAAGAAAAGTGTCTTAAGAATATTTTCTTGCCTGGTCAGCATGGCTCAGTGGTTGAGCAGCGACCTATGAACTAGGAGGTCATGGTTCAATTCCCAGTCAGGGCACATGCCCAGATTGTGGGCTCAATCCCCAATGGGGGCATGCAGAAGGCAGCCAATCAATGAGTCTCTCTCATCATTGATATTTCTATCTCTCTCCCTCTCCCTTACTCTTTGAAAGCAATAAAAAATAAATATTTTACAAAGAGTATTTTCTTAAGAATTCTCTCTCTCTCTCTCTCTCTCTCTCTCTCTCTCTCTCTCTCTCTCTCTCTCTCTCTCTCTTCCTATCTCCACACACAAAGTTTACCTTAGTAGTGAGGGCTTGGTAATACAGTAATGTCTCTGGTTTTCTATTGGTTTATTATCCATCTGATTAAGAATAGTATTTTCAATAACACTGAACTTCTTGTTAACAGAGAGTAGTAGTTAAAGGGGTTGGGAGGTAGAGGAATTGGTAGAACTGATCACCCCTAACTTCTATGCCTGCCTGCCTGATTTCCCCTTACTGCTTGCTTGGGGGCAGAGCCAGCACTGAGTTCCAGTTGGTCAGCCTCCCATGTTAGTCAAAGGAACAAAATTGCAGTTAGATGATGATTAAGTTCTGGGTATATAATTCATAGCTTTATGATTATAGTTAACTAGTGGCCCAGTGCATGAAATTCATGCACAGTAAAAGGAAATTAATTAGAGGAAATATTTTAATATTGCTATTTGCCCTTTCTCTATAATAGAAGTGTCAGAGATGAAAGAAAATAAGTAAAATGCATATGGAAATATCCTTCCTGTCAAGAGTCTGGGGCACACTATGGAACGCAGAGTCAAGTCCCCGCCCACCTGTGTGTGCCTCAAAATTGTGCAAGACGCAGACCCAGCTGGCCCAACCCCCATCGAGCCCCTAAGAACGAAGGGTGCAGCTGCAGGTCCCCCAGATGACGCCAGGCAGGGGGCACAGCCTCAGGTCCCCTGTCAAGCCCCGCCAGGTAGGGGGTGCAGTCTCAGGTCCCCCAGCCTGGCTCCAGGCAGGGGCACGGCCTCAGGTTCCACAGCCTGGCTTCAGATCCCACAGCCCTGGTATGAGGGGACGAGGGTGTGAGGACCATTTGCATATTAGCTGTTTATTATATAGGATTATATAGGATAATGTGATATATACATAAAAGTTACTAAGAGACTAGATCTTAAATGCTCTCATCACAAATGAAATGATAATTCTGTGATGTGATAGAAGTGTTAGCTAATGCCACAGTGGTAATCACTTTGCAACATATAAATGTATTGAATTAACACAATGCATTCCATAAACTTATAGAATGCTACACATCAATAATATTTCAATTATAAAAAGGAAAAATATTAATTTAAAAGTATCAAACTTAGTAATTTACATATGTAGTTAAAATAAATTTAGATTAATATAATTCATAAAAATCTTAATGTTTTTATTATTATAGTAAATCTATTTCTATACATATTTGTATACATACTGCATATACATGTTCATATGTACATATATATACATATGTGTAAATTGCATACAAATTTACATACATAGTTAATTGCTGGTGATCAGTATAAAACTGCTAAGCACAAAAATGTAATACATTAAGCACTGGCCACTATGGCTTTGTTGGTTGGAGTGTCATATGCACCAAAAGGTTACAGATTCAATTCCCAATCAGGGCACGTAGGAGAGGCAACCAATCAATGTTTCTCTCTCTCCCTTTCCCTTCTTCTCTCTCTAAAAGTAAAGGTAATACATTAGGATAGGATGCAATTGGGAGAAATGAAATGAAAATGCAAATTTGAAGAGAAAATGTGAGGTAAAATTTTCAACAATTTACAAATTACTGTTGTTTCCAATTTTACTGGACACATCTGAAAGAGGTATGTAGGACATTTTATAGAACACTAGAGGCCCGGTGCACTAAAATTCATGCACTCGCAGGGAGGGTCCCTCAGCCTGGCCTGCATCGTCTCACAATCCGGGACCCCTTGGGTCCCTAGACCTGGCCTGAGATCAGGGCCTATCAGGGATTTCCTTCCCTGGGCTGCAGGCAGCTGGCCCCACCCCTGCTGCTGCCACTGCTTGCCATCTGTGCAGTGCTGCCCCCTGTCCCATGCCACCAGTGGCCTCCCTCTGCAGGTGCAATGGCTTATCTGGCCTGGGCCTCCCTCTTTCTTTGCTGTGGGGAAGGGCCAGCCCTGCAAGAAGCCATCTGCCTACCTGATTGCCCCTAACTGCTGATCTGCCTACCTGATCACCCCTAAGCACTCTGCCTGCCTGCCTGATTGCCCCTAACTGCTTGCTTGAGGGAATGGCCAGCCCATCAAGGGGCCGTCTGCCTACCTGATCACCCCTAACTGCTGGTCTGTCTACCTGATCACTCCTAACCACTGGTATGCCTACCTGATCACCCCTAAGCACTATGCCTGTCTGCCTGATTGCCCCTAACTGCTTGCATGGGAGTAGGGCCAGCCTGGCAAGGGGCCCTCTGGCTACCTGATCACTCCTAACTGCTGGTCTAACTACCTGATAAACCCTAACCATTCTGCCTGCCTGTCTGATTGCCCCTAACCACTTGCTTGAGGGCAGGGCCAGCTCGGTGAGGGGTAGTCTACCCACCTGATCTCCCCTAACCACTTGTCTGCCTACCTGATCACCCCAAACCAGTGGTCTCCCTACCTGATCACCCTTAACTTCTATGCCTGCCTGCCTGATTTCCCCTTACTGCTTGCTTGGGGGCAGATCCAGCACTGAGTTCCAGTTGGTCAGCCTCCCATGATCACTGGTCATTACAACCCAAGGTTTTTCTATATTAGAATTTTTTATATACTTACATCTTTGCAAGTTTTGAAACTTATAATGAAAAACCTTCAAAAATTTTAAACATGCAAGAGGGACATAGTTTTTAGGAATACATGAAAAAAAAGTGTTCAAAGTTACTGATTATATCATTCATCTACTGGAACATTTTGGGAACACCAGATAATACAAACATCTGATTTTCAGACCAGAACATTTTTCCATGTTCCTCCTCACTAAAATAGAACTATAAACGCTAAAGATGATGCAAGAGGCAAGCAAAGGAGAATAGTGAAAGTTGGTGAGAAGGTAGAACTGGCTGGTTTGGGACTGAGGATTGGAGGAAAAACACAAAAATCCAAGTTAAAGCTCTGATATTGAAATGGTGAAAATTAAAAAGCATTGACAGCAATAAATTACAGTGAAGATGCAGAAAAGCAAGTTACTCATATATTGCTCACTGAAATGTAAAATGGTACAGACATTCTGAAAAACAATTTAAATTTTATTTTTAAACTAAACATGCAACTACCAAATGACCTAGCATATAAAAATGAAAATTTATTTTCACACAAAACTTGTACATGAATGTTCATAGCAGTTTTATTTGTAATAGTCAAAAACTGGAATCAGCCCTAAAACATTTCAACAGGTTAATGGCTAATCAGTGGTACACTACCATGTATTAGTACTCAAGAATAAAAGGGAGAACCAAGATGGTGGTATAGGTAAGTGGCAGTACTTGCCAGTTCATACAACCACATCAAAATTACAAGTACTAAATTACAGTACAACCATCATTCAGAACTACCCTAAAGCTGACTGAATGGAAGTCCTACAACTAAATAAATAAAGAAGAAAGCACATGGAGACTGGTAGGAGGGGCAGAGGCATGGAATGGGCTAGTCTGAAAATCACATGTGGTGTTTTGGGCTTTTTTGTTTGTTTTTTTAATTGGGAGGGATATCTCAGCTGTGAAGGTCTCCTGTGAGGAGCAATCCACAAAAGCCACACACCAGCCCCTCAGCCCAGGGTTCCAGAGCTTGGGAAAGAAATCTCCACAACTTTGGGCTGTAAAAACCAGCAGGGAATATAGCTGAGTGATAAGGGGGCGCTGAAGACCCAGGCAGTTCCCCTAAAAGGGCCAGTGCACGAACTTACACAGAATTGCTCCTCCTGAGATCCAGCGCTGGGGTAGTGGCTTGGGGGTATCCAGTGATTTACAGATAGGAACTGCATTGTCTAGCATCAGAGCAAGAATTTGGGAGTAGCATTCTTCCAGACAGGCATGCTAGCAGAGGTCACTGTTCCTATATTGTGACCTCCCCTGCCACAGAGCTGACTGGCAGCCATATCTCAGTTTCAATCAGCCTGACTCACACTGTTCACTCCACCCTGGTGATTCCCTGAGATCCCCAACCCCATCCAATTTGAAGCCCCACTCAAGCTATTTGCAGCAACTTTTCCATATGAGCAGCCTATCCTGGCTCAGGCTTCAGACTTTCCTAAAATCTCTCAAACGAACAACAGCTGCTGTCAGTGTGCTCCAAAACTCTCAATAGGAGATCCAAGCCCAGGCACTAGCAGCAGCCTGCCATGCTTTACAGCTTGGCCTAGCCAGGGCATTTCCAAGCACAACATAAGTATCAGCCATCTGCAGATTACATTGTAGCTCCTGTTGGGTGACCAGAGGCAGTTTCTGACTTTGCACTTCTTGGGAGACCCCAGAGCCAGTGCACCCAGTTGACAGCTTCAGAACATACCATATTACAACTCTAGACATCCATGAGTGATACACTCAAGGAGCAGACTCAGTGAGCAACAAAGCCCCACTGAAGCAAGTCCTACTCCATAGGCGTGTCTCTTTCATAGCAGCTCTTCCAATGTAACCAAAGATAGTCCTCACAGCCCATTGGTCTGAAGGCCACTTCCTCTCAGTGACATCAACAGTAATCAAGGCTCAACTAAAACAAGACTGTGCACACACACATAGGGGCATACATATAATGCCAGCTCAGGTGACTGAGGAAGCTGAGCCTTTGAGCCCTAAAGGATACCTACTATATAAGAGCATTCTACCAATTCCAGGAAACATAGCAGCTCCAAGTGCTATAAATATATAAAACAAACACAGGGAAACAGCCAAAATGTGGAAACAAAGAAATATGTCACAAATAAAAGAACAGAGGACAATTCCAGAAAAAAAAAAAAAAGCTAAGTGAAATGAAAGGAAATGAACTATTAGACAAAGAGTTCAAAACAATGGTTATAAGAATGATCATGGATTTTAATGAGAATTTCAAGGGACTTAGTGAGACTTTCAAGGATCTCAGTGATAATTTCAAAGATATGAAAAGGACTAGTCAGAAATTAAGCATACAGTAACTACTAGTAAAATAAATAATAATTTACAAGGATGTGAGATTAGAGTAGAGGATTCTGAGAATCACATAAACTATTTGGAATATAAGGAAGCAAAAAACACCCAATCAGAAGAAAAAAAAAAAGAATACAAATATTTGAAGATAAGGAAACTCTGGGACAAATTCAAGCATACCAACATTTGCATTATGGCGGTGCCAGAAGGAGAAGAGAGATAAGATATTAAAAACCTATTTAAAGAAATAATAACAGAAAACTTCCCCTCCCTTTTGAAAGAAGTAGACTTACAAGTCCATGCAACGTAGAAAGTCCTGAACAAGAGGAACCCAAGGAGAGCCATACCAAGACACATCATAATGAAAATGCTAAGGGTTAAAGACTAAGGGAGAATCCTAAAAGTAGCAAGGGAAGAGCAGTTAGTTACCTACAAGGGAGCATCCATATGACTGTCATCTTATTTCTCAACAGAAACTTTGTTGGCCAGAAAGGAGTGGCAAAAAATATTCAAGGAGATGAATAGCAAGGACCTACAACCAAGAGTACTCTACCCAGCAAAGCTATCATTTACATTTGAAGGTCAGATAAAGAGTTTTCCAGACAAGAAAAAGAGCTTTCCAGACAAGAAAAAGCTATAGGAGCTCATCACCACCAAACCAGCATTACCTGAAAAGTTAAAGTGAATTCTTTAAGAAGAGAAAGAGGAATAGGAAGAGAAAAAAGGAAGAGGAGGAGGAGGAAGAGGAAGAGGATGAGGATGAGGAAGAGGAGGAGGAGGAGGAGAAATAAAAAATATGAACAAAATGGCAATAAATACATATATCTCAATAATTGAATCTAAAAATCAAAACAAATGAACAAGGAATCTAATGAACAAAATAAACTGATGAATAAAATAGAACCAGAGGCATGGAAACATGGAACAGACTGATGAAACTCAGAGGGAAGACTGGAAGGGATGTGGGAAATGTTTAACCAAATGACTTATCCTATCTAATTAAAGAGTAATATGCAAATTGACCATACTTCCACTATACCAAATAAGTCACACCTACAAGCTATGCCCACAAGCCAATCAGGAGCTATATGCAAATTAACACACAACCAAGATGGCTGCTGCCCATGGCAGGCAGGGCCAGGCTGGGGGCGTGGCCACACAGGGATAGGCCCCGGTCGTAGGATGATGGTTGGCTGGGGTTCCCTGGCTGAGGTCCCCTGCCCAAGGACGGAAAGTCTAGGCCAGAGGCTTTTGGCATTGGGCAGACCAGGGGTGAGCTGTCAGTAGGACATCCCCTGAGGTCTCCCATTATGTGAGAGGGGGCATGTTGGGCTGAGGAACCACCCACCTCCAGCGCACAAATTTCATACACTGGGCCCCTAATATGTATATATTCATCACCTATGGAGACAGACCAAAGGGTGGTGAAGGCCTGGGGCAGGACAGGAACCAGGTGGGAGGAAAAATGGGGAGTAAAAAGGGGGATATCTGTAATACTCTCAACAATAAAGATTTTTTAAAAGAATAAACAGAGGCAAGCTATTAATATATTCCACAATTTGGTTATATCTCCAGAGAAGTTTGCTGTGAAAAAAGTCAATCCCAAAAGTTATATAACATTTGAGGCAAAAAAAAAAAAAATAGAAATGGAAGACAGATTAGAGATTTCCAGTTGAGGGATGGTACTTGTGAGGCAGAACAGAATTGGGTGTGGTTATAATAAGTAACAGGAGGAGGCCCTAGCCAGTTTCGCTCAGTGGTTAGAATGTTGGCCTGAGCTGTGAAGGGTCTTAGGTTCCATTATTGGTCAAGGGCACATACCTGGGTTGCAGGTTCAATCCCTGACTACAGTCAGGGCATGTGGAAGAGGCAACCAATCGATGGGTTATCTTTCACATAGATGTCTCTCTCTCTCTCTCTCTCTCTCTCTCTCTCTCTCTCTCTCTCCTCCCTCCCTCCCTTCCACTCTCTAAAAATCAATGGGAAAAAATATCCTTGGGTGAGGATTAACAATTTTTTAAGTAAATATCCTTGTGATATTGGAACTACTATGTATCTTGACTGTGGTAGTAGATATAAAATCCTTCACACTTAAAAAATTGTATAGAATTTAAAAGTTTATACACACACACACATAGGAGCTTAAGTCAAGCTGTGGCAATCTGAATACAGTAGGTAGATTGTTCGATGTAAATTTTCTAGTTGTGGTATTATCTTATTGTTCTGCAAAATGTTACCATTGGGGGAAACTGGAAGACATGCATGAGGAATTATTTCTTATAATTGCATACAAATCTTCAATCAACTGCATTAAAAAAAAAAGAAATATAGCAGCAAGCTCATCCACCACTCCTTTCAGCACTGTCCATTACACTTTAAGAGAGTAGCAGTGTCCTTACATTGCAACTCTGGTGAGCAGCTGGCTTCTGATAAGAGAGGGCATGCTATGGAAATAAGATAAAATCCGTTTTCAAAGGCAGAAGTGTCTTCAACACTTATCTCCATATACAGCACAAGCAAGCAAATCTGAATGCTAGTCATAGGTATGTCAATATGCAGAATGGACCCAAAATAGCCCTACTGAAAATAAAATGCAAAATGTAAATTAAATATTTGTAATAGGTAATAGCTTGTCTGTTTTCTAATGTGTATTGACTGTTTGATTCCCCATGCAGAATGAGATGATATGCAAAATCAGAAATTCCCAACAACACAGAGAACCAAAATAATTGCAGATCTAAATTTGGTTTAGAAAAATACAGAAACACGGGAAAAAAATAAAATGGCATATGTCTAATACAAACACCATATTAATATTTCTTTTTTGAGGTTTTATTATTTATTTATTTATTTATTTATTTATTTATTTATTTATTTATTTATTTTACATATGTGTCCTTATTCCCATATTAATATTTAAATATTAATTCTGCAGCTTATAGACAAATACAGCTTTCTTTTCTCTTATTCTTCTTTTTATACATTTTTATTGATTTCAGAGAGGAAGGAAGAGGGAGAGAGAGATAGAAACATCAGTGATGACAGAGAATTAGTGATCGGCTGCCTCCTGCATGCCTCCAACTGGGGATGGAGCCCACAACCCAGGCATATACCCTGACCAGGAATTGAACCTAAGATCTCCTGTTTCATAGGTCAATGCTCAACCACTGTGTACAACCACCAGGCTAGAGTTTTCTTTACTAAATCTTTCTATATATGTACCAAAAAATATAGGGGAAATAAAATAGGATGTGAGATCAAGAAAAAAAAGAATATATGCAATTGTTGAATGTTTTTAAGTTATCTTAATAAAAATATACCAGCAAACTAGTCATTTGTTTTAAACCACAATTTGCTGTAAGTTCAGCTGTAAGGAAACTATAAATACAACAAGCCCTTTTAGTCATGGAATATAATGAATATTACTTTGACCCTAATTTTTATTTGAAAAGTATTCAAAATGTCAGTGTGGAATGTGAAGCATACATACCCAATAAGAGGAATCTCAACTGCTTTGTTTCCTACTGCAATAAGTAGTTGGTCAGAAATATCCTCATTTTTATTAGGACGATATTCCACCATAGCTGTCATCTGAAGTCCAGAAGCAATTTCTTTATCCACACTTGGTAAAACCAGTTTGAACTTCAATGGGAGAAAAAAAATCAAATTACATGTCTTAACTCCTAATAAGGAATAATGTCAGCAACTATAGTTAGGGTTATACATTATTTCAAGAGCTATATCAAGTCACTAGAAGCTCAGTGCAAGACTGCACAGGTTGGTCGCTCAGCCCAGCTTCTAGCTGAGCAGCCTCCCCCTATGGGAGCAGTGACCACCAAGAGGCAGCTCCTGCATTGAGGTTCTGCCCCCAGTGGTCAGTGCTCGTCATAGTGACTGGTCATTCTGCAGTTTAGTTGATTTGCATATTAGGGTTTTATTACATAAGAAGATAGGTAATCTTGCTGCCCTAAAGGCAAAGACTTACTGACTATATTTATACCTTTCAGATTCTAGAGCCTTCCGATAGGCTTTTAAGAGTTTGACGATTGAAAATGGCAATGCAGTCAGTTTATAAATATATAAATACTGACAAGTACTTAAATATAGAAAAATAGGAAAAGCAATCTCATAAAAATGTTGCTCAATAATGTATGCATATATAACACATACACGTATACATATATACGCATGCATACATATATACATTCACACATACATATAGAATTTTATATACTAGTACTTTCCACATGGGAATTCCAACTTCATAATTTGGAGGAAATGTAAAAAAATATGCCAAAGGAGAAAAAACTACTTTTGTTCTTTTCAAATATTTCCTAGACTCCAGTAAAAAAATAAATAAATAAATAAGGGGCAAAGAGAGAACTATCTATCAAGCATTCTACATTTTGATGTACTCCTACAGTCCTGTAAGGCTGATATTATCTCTCCCAGCATATGGATGAGGAAACTAGAGTGAAATGACTGTCTAAGGTTACTCAGGCAGTGAGGATAAACTTAAGCTCTTTACCCACAACTAGACAGAGTCCCTCTCATGAATGCATACTATCTTTAAGGAAGCAGACTAAATGCACTTTGAAAGTTAAATAATGTAAGCCAGGGACTAATTAAGTATATGAGTGATGCAGATGTCGTAAGTATCGTGAAAATCCTCAAGAGAACATGATTACTGGAGGCTAAGAAGAAGTCAGTTGGCCCTAGGTTTAGAGATAGATGCAAAAAAAGTAGAGAAGAGCAAGAAAGTTGCTCCCTGTGGGGACAGGAATATTTCAAACACAAGCAGAGAAAAGAATAAACAAAATAATCTCTCTACAGGCAGCTAATAAGATAGCCTAGTTGGGCAAAGAGCTTCGATCAGTAGCGATGGAAGTCCTGTCGAAATGAATTATTCAGGGCTTTCAATGGCAGGTAGTCTAAGCAGTGCTTTACAGCCATGCATGAGGGATATAGAGCGCCGGAGAGATTTGTTGATAACCACTGGTCTGAAAGCATCATACAACCAGCAAACAATGATTTGGATTCCTCATAACTACCATACTCCAACTCTCAACACCCTGCAATTAGAAAACAATAAATTGTCCCCCATATAGGCCTTTGGGTGCTATCAGTCCACAGATCAGGTTTAACTCTCTTCCCTAAAAGAAACTGTATCTTCAAGGGAAACCAGGGCTTCAGCTACTAGTTGCTGAGTACTTTGAGTGGTGTGCAAAGGCATGTAAGCCCCCTCCCCCTACTCTTAGAAGCTTCTGAACTTCATTAAGGGGAAATTAATATTTGGGGCCAATGGCAGAGGGGGGGAGGGAAGGAAGAGGGGAGGACTAGGAAGAGGGATGGCAGGAGGTTGGCCAGCTGTGGGAGGTTGGCTGTGGGAGTGTACTGACCACCAGGGGGCAGCTCCTGCATTGAGCATCTTCCCCCTGATGGTCAGTGCATATCATAGCAAGCAGTTGATTGGTCGTTCAGTCACTTAGGCTTTTATATATATACTAGGGGCCCAGTGCACAAAATTTGTGCACTGTGGGGAGGGTCTCTCATCCAGCCTGCCCCCTTTCATATACTGGGAGCCCTCAGAGGATCTCTTACTGATGGCTTAGGCCCGCTCCCTTTGTGGGAGGAGACCAGGCTGGTCAGGGGAAGGCACCAGCCCTATTACCCCACTGCTGTAGCCACTGCCAGTCACTGCAACCACCAAGATGATTTTATCAACACAGACTCCAGTCCATTCACCATGAAAAATGACAACTTTCTTCAGGCATTTTCAAGATGTGTCTTTCATAGGATATGACATTTCTTTCTCTCTTTTTTTTTAATTTTCACCTGTGGATATGTTTTTGTTTTATTGATTTTTAGAGAATGTGGAAGAGAAAGGGAGAGACAGAGAAAAACGTCAAGGTGAGAGGAACACTTTGATTGGTTGCCTCCTGCATGAGCCCTGACCTGGGGATCAGCCAGGGAGGAGCCTGCAACCTAGGTGCATGCCTTTGATCAGAATTGAACTCGGACCCTGCTGTCAGTAAACCAAAGCATTATCCACTGAGCCAAACCAGCTACAGCAGGATATGATATTTCTTAGCCCTCCAGCAGCAGACCTTCATTTTTTTCTCCAGGAGTGTGGTGTAAAAAAAACCCTAGATCACCTTTTTGGATTCTTATTACCCAAGTTACTAAGAATATTACCAGTGACATACAGGGAGCTTAGCCACTGAGTGGTCAAAAAAGGTGTTTCCTCTAGTTCACACTGATCCCTAGCTCTGCCCCTGTGTAATCCTAGGCTTTAGGCCAGGACAGGGGCCCCCAGATTCCTCTTACAGGTGGCTCCTGCTCCTCCTATGGCTGCCTCCCTCTCCCTCTGATGGTTGGCCCCCTCTCCCTCCGATCACTGGCTCCCTGGCTCCCTCTCCTTCTGATGGCTGGCTACCACTCCCTCTGATTGCTGGCTCCCTCTCCCTCTGATGGCTGGCTACCACTCTCTCCAATCCCTGGCTCCCTCTCCCTCCAATGGCTGGCTCCATCTTGCCCTGACAGCTGGCTCCCATTGATCGCTGGTCTTAGGGCCTGATGCCTGGGCCCCCCAGCTCCCTCCTATTGCTGGATAAGCCCCTGTCCAGGCCTAAAGCCTCTAGTCAGGCTTTAGGCCTGGGCAGGAGCCCACTTGGCTCCAATGACAGGCTCTGCCCTGCCCAGGAGCCCCCTGGCTGGATGGAGGCCCCTGGGTGTTTACATATGCAAATTAAACACCATCTTTGTTGGGTTAATTTGCATACTCACTTTGATTGGCTGTGGGTGTAGTGGAGGTGTAGTCAATTTGCATGTTTCTCTTTTATTAGATAGGATTAGACACCTGTTGCAGGAAGATTCATGCAAGAATAGATCTTCCTGCAGCCTGAGCAAAGCTCCCTCCCTTCTCTGCTGCCTCACTCCCTTCTCCACTACCTCACTTGCTCCAGTCTCTGTTGCCTTGCTCACTCCCATCTCCGCTGCCTTGCTCCCATCTCTGCTGCCTCTCTCCCTTCTCCACTGCTTCTCTCCCTTCTCAGCTGCCTCACTTCCTTCTCTGCTGCCTTTCTTCATCTGTCTCTTCTGCCTTGCTCCCTCCCTTCTCCCCCGCCTCGCTTGCTTACTTCTCCACAGCTGTGCTCCCACCTGCAGTGCTTGGTTTCCTTCTACACCATCTTCTGTGGGCAGATATGCAAATTAACCACCATCTTGGTTGGGGTAATTTGCATACTCACTCTGATTGGCTTGTGGGCATGGCCTGTGGGTGTGGCGAAGGTACGGCCAATTTGCATATTACACTTTTATTAGATAGGATAGGATAGAGGCCTGGTGCATGGGTGGGGGCCAGCTGGTTTGCCCTGAAGGGTATCCCAGATAAGGTGGGGTTCCCTTGGGGCAAGGGGCCTGTGGTGGTTTGCAGGCCAGCCACGCCCTCCAGCAACCCACTCGATTAAAACTTTGTAGCCTGGAGCGGAGCTAAGCATTCTGCTGGCTCCATGGCTGCAGTATAATTGAAACATTGTAGCCTGGAGTGGAGATATAGGCCAGCCAGAGCTGCAGAAGCTTGGCTTCCTCCATCGCCCAGGCAATGCTAGCCTCTGCTTTCTCCAGCTCCGTGGCTGCCACCATTTCTGTTGGGATTATGTATCTTCTATAATTGAAACTTTGTAGCAGTGAGTGGAGGCCTATGCCGGCAATGGCAGGCACAAAGCTTGGCTTCCTCTGTTGCCGGGGAAACCCAAGCCTCCCTTCTGCTCTCAGTAGTCACAGCCATCTTGTTTGGGGTTTATTTGCATAATTTGCACCTGATTGGCTGGTGGGTGTGGTAATGGGCATCGCTTGATTGGAGGTATGGTCAATTTGCATATTACTCTTTTATTAGATAGGATAGGTACTTGTTAGAGAACATGAGAATTCACATTGACCCTTAAAAATGGGTGGAATTTGGAAAGGGGTAATTCTTGATGGAGAGGGAATGAAAACATGGGTCAAAAATAAAATTTAAAAGTTTGAGGCATGTAAGGGGACAAGTACAAGTAAAACTGGCTTGACTAAACCAGAAGCAACACAGGTCAGGATTGTATTGTCAAAAGTGTGTCTTCTTTATTTTTTACCAGCAACCCATAGTAGATGGTATATAGCACTTCATATAGCACATAGTAGATACTCACTACATAGACGATGCATAATCTTGTGCCTGCGTAGAAAACAAGTACCACCATGTGTTAGAATCATTTTCTAATGATGATAATAATGGTGACAACAATGCTCTCTACATAGAAGCTTATTTTTCTTTTAACCTCCAAGACAGTGATTTCATTTTTTGCTACTCTACCTCTTTCCCACTTCCCATTATACCTACAAAGGATCTGCAATGCATATAATAGTCCTGCAACAAAGATAAATTTACAATGTAATGGGCTCAGAGCTTTGGCCTCCAACTAGGTAAGCTTGTCTGACCATTCTGTTGTCAATGACAAGACCTGTGATTTAAATAGTTTTTCTTTTTAATTCTAAATATAAACCAAAAGAAAATAAATGATGTCATTGTTCTATCTGCATAAAAACTAGGAGATATCCATAATATAGTGTTTGTCCACATCTGGGATTACTGCCAGCTTGAGGTTTAAAAGAAAGTGTTTTCAGATATACATTCAATTGTTCAATAATAAACATCCCCCCTAATTATATAGTATTGGGAGGAATCAGGTACTTTTTTATTTAATGAGCAACTAATAGTCGCTTGTGATATCCTATTACAAAATAAACACATTACTATTATTAAAACATGCAAAATGCAAAAATGAAGAATGCGTGATTTCATTTATATGAAACTCAAGAACAGGCAAAACTAATCTATGGTGTTAGACATCAGTAGAGTGGTCATCTCCATGGGGTGATTACTGCAGGTACTGTAGGAAACCTTCTAGAGAACTAGAAATACTTTATAATTTTGATTCGAGTGGGAGCTACATGAGTGTGTGTGTGTGTGTATATATATACTTACTTTCAAGATATGGGCACTTTAGTATAGATAAATAGTACATCAAGGTCTTAAAAGTGTAAAAGGTAGACCATGAAAGTGCCGTTTCTCATTGCCCACCTAATGACTGCTACATTTTTCTATGTATATGCAAACACATACATGTAAGCTTAACAACAAAATCAGATACCTTTCCATTTCTGTATATATAAGTCCAGCTGAATTCAACACAATTAACCATTAGGAATATCCCGTGGAAAAAAATCAGTTATCACATACATATAAAATATTCTTACTCACCTTTTCTATATAAAAAGTATCCCTGATAATGGGTGATTATAGTAAACTAATAACCATCCCTTCATTCTCATGCTCTAAAATAACAGTGAGATAGAGACGAAATTCTGTTAACTTTTAGGTCAAAAGATGGGGACAACCTCTCAGAATATTTATTTTGCTGATGATTAGACCTTTATTGACACCTTGTGAGTTTCTAAGTCCTCTGAGGGCAGGGCTATGTCCATCTTGCATTCCACACACCTACTGCCTATTACATAGTAGGTGCTCATCAAATATTTCTTAAAATGTGAATAATAAACCTTCCCACTATCCTATAATATTTGGAGTAGTCAGGCACTTTATGGTTCAAAGGTTTGTCGTCATATTTCTACAGTACTATCAGGCATAGATTCTGGGCTAAGCGGAGACAGCCATGGAACCCCCTTCCCTTCTTTCCAAGTCCAGAATGAAGAAATTGGGAGTCCACATCAAATATCCGCACTCTGGGCCCCAACCCTCAGTAAATGCATAAACAAACAGACAAAGAGGAGCACACAAACATAAAGAAACCTAAATCACCACTCCCCAGGAAGCCCAACCCTGCTCCCTATCCCTATAGGAGCCAGGTGCCTACTCCCCAGGACAAAGCAGGTGCCCAAATGAGGAGGCAGTCTTAGCCCAGTCTTCAAAGGTCCTGCTCAGTGCACTCCTGGGTGTGTTACCTGTGGTTTGACTGGCTCCAGAAACCGGATTTTCTGGTTGCTTCGGCCAAGATTGTGGACAGTAACTGATTGGCGGTACACCTTCCCCGCCATCGTGTCCTGAAACTTCAGCTCCTTTGGAGTCACCCGCAGTTGCAACTCCTTCGGAGTCTCCAGTTCTCGAGGGATCAGGGAGCCTCTCGGCGTGTACATGTCTGCCCTCTAAGTAGCCCACCAAGGGTTATGGACTTGATCCACCTAATACTAGTGTCCACGCAGTCGCTAGGCAACCATCTGAAGCCTCGTGCGCCTGCAAGGCTGCGTCGCCCTAGTTACGCGAGATTTGGCTATTGAAATAAAGAAAGTAGCCATCTGGCGAGAGAACCCTGGGATCGCAGGTGTCATCAAAATAGCTGGAAAATATGCCACAGAAGCCCAAATCCCAGACGCCCAGACATTTCACTTTTCCATGGCCTGGCAGAATTTTAAGATGGCATTGTGGCGGGGGGTGGGGGGGAAAGCATTTTCCCTGAAACCTTCTCAAGACCAAGCCTAAAGAGCAGTGGAACTGAGAGCCCCACAGGGTCTATTAAAGCTTCAAGATACAACAGTAATAGAAGAATTCAATGGAAATAGAGCCAGGCCCTCCTAGCGGTCCTACTCAGTAGCGTTTAGGCTAACATTTCTAAAAAATCTAATAGAAAAACCTCTTTGTCTTTTGTCAAAATGCAGATTGTTTCAGTAGAACTGGGGCAGGGCCTGCGAATTTTTATTAGTAATAAGGTTCCAGGTGATTCCAATTTTGTGGGTCCAGGGACCACACAATGAGTACAGAGGTTTCTGGAACTTGGTTAACTACTCTTGTTTCTTCATGTGTGAAACCAAACTGCTGCTCTGAAGACTGGGATCAAACATCTTCATAGCTAGATGAGCAACTTTCCAACAGGCCAAGATTCATACTGCCCAGTCCCTGCTCTCTCTTCATCCTCAACTGCAGTGATGGTCTTAGCGTTTCAAAACATATTAGGTGAGTGGTATTTCCCTACCATAAATCAATTACTTTATTTTTATTTTTATTGATTTTAGAGAGAGAGGAACGGAAAGGGAGAGATAGAAACATCTATGAGAGAGAAACAGCCATTGGCTGCCTTTTGCACATTCCCCACTGTGGATCTCAGTCTGCAATCCATACATGTTCCCTAACCAGGAATGGAGCCCTGACCTCCTGGTTCATAGGTCAATGCTAAATCACTGAGGACCACTAACCAGTCTTAAATCTGCTTCGTATTATAACTCTATCACACTTCTACAGACCTTTAGTAATTTGGAGCCAAGTAATGCAGAAATTGCTTTTCTTTTGTTTCTTATTTTAAAAACTGTATGGAAATCCCCATTTTCCCTATAGTTTTTAAAATAAATCTATAGTATTTTAGTACTTTCATTCTCTCCTTACCACTGCACTTGATTTTCACTCTGAGGGGACTGGCCTTTCCATCTGCCAGCCAAACAGTTACTCATCCTTCAAAACCTAAATATTATTTTGAAACTTTTAGCACAACTGTTTTACAAGATTTTCAGTATCAAGATGAAAAATAAATTACTTCATTTTAAAGTTGCCCTGAATATAAAGACCAGTTGGGGAATTTCTTGGAATTGTAGTTGTCAATAGTTGAAAATGTAAGTAGTGGTATTAATGATTACTATTTGCAAATTCTTATGCATTGATACCTTAAAACCACCTGCATCATTTTCAGAACTCTATATATTTTGGCATTACAAGTGGTAATTTAGCTGGATTTTTATTCTAGTCACTGCTATGACATTGTTAGGGGCAAAAATAGAATAGTAGGGGCTAGATGTAGTTATAAGAAATATTAATCATGCTCTGTTAAATATGATTGTTCTGATTAGAGAAAGCACATTCTGATCTGGTCCCAGGACATGGGAGTTAACCTCAGAATGTGGTCAATTCTTCTTTTCTGAGAACTGCCTATCTTCATAGAAAGATTAACAACCTTGTTGCTGACACAATCTGGTCCCTGAGGCACCCATCCTTTGGGACCCCCAGTCCTATTGCCTGTAACCTGTAACTTTTAGACCTTGTATACCTTGCCTACTTCCCTATGCCTGTAATTCCTACTTTCCCATGTAATCTTTGTCCTTCTACCCAATATAAGTAGCTGGTTTATCCTTGGGGGGTAGGGGGAGCAAAGAGAGTGCAGGAATGGGGAGGGCAGGGAGGACAGATTTTCCTGGATAACCTGCTACTCTCCCATGGGACTAGCATTATTGGAATAAACACTCATACATGATTCAACCCTGTCTCTGCTTAATTGTCTCAAGTAGTGACAGGCATCCCAGACCCATTCACTATCCTGTTTCAATATCATAATACAAATCAGGTCCATGTCCTTAAGCCCCTATACAGGGCAATTAATTTCATAGTGCTGAAAGGGTAATAGTTGCCCAAGAAACTTGACTAACCAAAGCTACCGTCCATGCATAGTCTTCCTGTAAAAACTGGAAACTCCAAAAGAGGTTTCAAAATTGTCTTCTGTCCACTCTCATGAAGACTGGACCAAATATGACTTCTATGTAGACTCTAAAGATACAGTGGTTTAAATAAAATAGAGAACAATTTTGTTTCCCTGTTCTATTGGTACTGTCATCAACTAAAGAAAGGTTCAACATAGATCTCTCACAGTTCACCAAGCCTAAAGCTAAAACCACTGCCCATAGTAAATATAGTTAAGCCTCCTTGACTTGTTGCTGGCATTTTTATTGTTGTTGCTGCAGACTTTTATCTACTCTAAGTATAAATTTTAAATGAAGTTGAAGGGAAGCAGAGTATGCCACCCCAAAACATGCCTTTTGAGATTTTGATTATTTTAAGCTAGTTATTTTTTTAAATATATTTTATTGATTTTTTTCAGAGGAAGGGAGAGGGATGGAAAGTTAGAAACATCAATGAGAGAAACATTGAGTAGCTGCCTCCTGCACACACCCCACTGGGATGTGCCCACAACCAAGGTACATGCCCTTTACCAGAATCGAACCTGGGACTTTTCAGTCTGCAGGCCAACGCTCCATCCACTGAACCAAACTGGTTTTGGCTAAACTAGTTATTTTAAGAAACAAAAGACTCAGGAAAAAATTTGGGGCCTCCCCTGTTTACCTGCTTAAAGGAATTCAAATTGAAAAACCTACTTAAAGAAAGGGAGCTTTAACCTTCCTATATGATAAAGAGGGAATATACAAATTGACCATCATACTCCACAAAGATGGAGGTGCCCACAGCAGAGGTGGGGGGCGGGGGGAGGTTCCATAACACAAGATGGCTGCAACCACAGTGGAAGCCGATTTCCTATAACAAGCCTTAATGAGCAATGAGCAGGGACCTGCAGCTGTGCCTCCCACCCTGACAACAGGCCAGGGGACCTCAGGCCATTCCCCACTCCAGGAGGGCTTGACAGGAGACCTCAGGCCACGCCCCCCACATGGTACTGGGGGACCATGTGGGGGACTTCAGGCCATGCCCCCTGCCTTGGTGCCAGGCTGGGGGACCTCATGCCATACCACCTCACTAGCAGGGCTTGACGGGGGACCTCAGAGCATGCTCCTAGCCCGGTGCCAGGCCAGGGGACCTGAGGCTGTATCCCCCCACCCAGTAGGCCTTGACGGGGGACCTCAAGGTGTGCCCTCATCCCCAGTGCTGGGCTGGGGTATCTCAGGCTGCTCTCCCCACCCTGGCACCAGGCCATGGGACCTCAGCCTCCTTCCATCACCCCAGGCCAGGGTCCTCAGGTGGTGCCCCCCATTCAGCAAGGCTTGAAGGGGGTCCTGAGGCTGTGCCTCCCACCCTGGCCCAGGCTGGGGAACCTCAGGCTCTACCCCCCACCCCGGAGCTGGGCCAGGGGACCTGAGGCTGCGCTCCTCGCCCGGCAGCATTTGACAAGGGTGGGACCAGCCAGGTCTGGATCTAGCCCAATGTGGGGAGGGGCACAGCCAGGTCTGGGTCTTGTACAAATTTAAGGCACACATGAGTGGGCCGGGGCTTGACTCTGGGTCCCGTGATGCACCCCACATTCTGACAGGATGAAGGTTTTCATATACATTTTACTAATTTTCTTTAATCTCTGACACTTCTATTGTAGAGAAAGAGCAAATAGCAGTATTAAAATATTTCCTTTAATTAATTCCCTTTTAATGTGCACAAATTTTAGCGCTGGGCCACTATAGCATAATATAAATAAAATGTGGTAGACAGAAACCAGTAAATTTTGTTTGTTGAACTTCTCTTTGTGCCCCATTGTTCTGGGTGGCCCAGCAAGAATTTGTTTATCAGAAGTTTGCTCTTTTTTTTTTTATTATACACTAAGTGGCCAGATTATTATGATCTCTGGATGCATAATAATCTGGCCACTCAGTGTATATTCTATATAAAAAAGGGTTATTATGCAAATTTTCTCCTTGACCAGGAATTCAACCAGCAGACAGGCCGGCCAACTGACCATGTCCTCTCCCCCTGACCAGGTTGGCTGGATACCATTCATGCACAAATTCATGCACCAGGCCTCTAATATATATATATATATATATATATATATATATATATATATATATACACACACACACACACACACACACACTGAGTGGCCAGATTATTATGTGTTCAGAGATCATAATAATCTGGCCACTCAGTGTGTATTTTTAATGACTTCAGAGAGGAAGGGAGAGGGAGAGGGGGATGGAAACATCAATGATGAGAGAGACCAATTGATTAGCTGCCTCCTGCAGGCCCCACACTGGGATTAGCCCACAACCCAGGCATGTGCCCTTGACTGGCATCAAACCTGGGATCCTTTAGTCTACAGGCTGACCATATATCCACTGAGCCAAATTGGCCAGGGCATCCATCTACCAGTGAATTGCATACTTTAGCTTTGAAATCTCAGGCCCCTGCTTCCCTCTCCTTATCCAGAATGGCATATATGCCTCAACTGCCAAAAGTTTCCTCAGGTCTAATATTCTTATGGAGCTCCTTATGATAATAATAATAAATGTTCTCCTGTTAATCTGTCTCATGTTATTTTGAATGTTAGTTCATCCAGAAGAACTTGGAAAGATAGAAGGAAAAATTAATTTTTATACACTTACAAAGTATTATAACTATAGCATCTACATCACTTCTTTACCTCCAAATTCTCCTGTCCAATTTCTATTATCAAATAACGGCAATATAAAGGAATATTTTGGTGAACTATAAGCTGTTTTTAGCCAAATTACTATACATTATTATGTAGTTTAATGTTGCACAAAAACATAATAATGACAGCAGATATTCTACATAATAGTAATTAAAAACATAAGTAGTTCTTTATACATGTCATTTTTAAAATCTTCTAGAGGCTTCATGGAAAATAATGTTGAATATGTATCATGGATTAAATGTGTTTTCATCTGTTCAGATTTCCAAGGCAACAGAGTTAGCAGAACTTGTGCATAAAAATCAAAGCAGGCATTCTGACTGGAATAATTATCCTAATGATAAAAGCCTAATATACTAAGTTCCCAGTCGTCCAGTTGGCCGGTCAAACAATCAAAGCATAATATGCTAATGAAATGCTAAGGCTACTCAATTGCTCGCTATCGTGTGCACTGACAATCAGGGGACAGACAGTCAACTGGTTGATCTGTTGCTATGATGTGCACTAACCACCAGGGGGTAGATTCTCCAACTGGTAGGTTAGCTTGCTGCTGGGTTCCAGCCAATCATGACTGAGCAAGACAGACTGAACATGCCCTGGAGCTCTCTTATGGCCCCAACCCCTGGCCAGCCCCACCCTCAATGAGCCAACATTGGGCTGGGCTGGCTGGACCTCACCTGTGCATGAATTCATGCATCAGGCCTCTAGTATGTTATAAATAAGGTTAACTTTTATTCCTCATTATGCTAAAGCTATATACACTAAGTGATCAAATTATTATGACCACCTGACATTTGTAGGGAAATTAGCCGTACGCTGCATCGTATGGGATATGGAAGCCCAAGGCCTGTTCAAACATCTTTGCTGTCTGCAGTTACCAAGATAAAACGTCTCTAATTCACACAGGAACACAAGGATTGGACAGTCGAGCATTGGGAAAAAAGTTATGTGGTCTGATGAATCGCATTTCCAGTTGCATCATGCAGATGGCAGAGTGAGAATTTTGTGGATACAGCATGAAAGCATGCACCCAACATGCATGAGTAAAACCCTTCAAGCTGGTGGGGGAAGTGTTATGGTTTG
Source organism: Antrozous pallidus (assembly GCA_027563665.1). Taxonomy (NCBI): domain Eukaryota; kingdom Metazoa; phylum Chordata; class Mammalia; order Chiroptera; family Vespertilionidae; genus Antrozous; species Antrozous pallidus. The sequence goes on from CM050509.1 coordinate 115,694,171, forward strand.
GGGCATGTTTTCCTGGCATGATTTGGGCCCTTTAATTCGTGTGGAACAATGTCTGAATAGCACAACATACCTAAGTATTGTTGCTGGTCAAGTTCATCCTATCATATTGATGGCATATCCCAATGGAGATGGCCTATGAACCAAGAGGTCATGGATCCATGGTTTAATTCCTGGTTAGGGCACATGCCCAGGTTGGGGGCTCGATCCTCAGTGTGGGCCATGCAGGAGGCAGCCAATCAATGATTCTTTCTCATCACTGATGATTCAATCTCTCTTTCCCTCTCTCTTCCTCTCTGAGCACCAAAGGGTTGCAGGCTCGGTAGGGGCACGAGTGGGAGGCAACCAATTGATGTGTCTCTCTCAAGTTAATGTTTCTCTCTTTGTATTCCTCTCCCCCTCCCCTCTACTCTATCTAAAAATCAATGGAAAAAAATATCTTCACTCCTTGGGTGAGGATTAAAAAGAAAAAGATTTCCAAACATATGTTTGTATCTATCACTCTATTTCTGTTTTGTTTTGTTTTTCGGTTTCTTTAAAACACATTTTTATTAATTTCAGAGGAAGGGGAGAGAGAGAGAGAGAGAGAGAGAGAGAGAGAGAGAGAGAGAGAGAGAGAGAGAGAGAGAGAGAGAGAAAAACATGTACAAGAGAGAAGCATTGCTTGGCTGCCTTCTGCATGCCCCCTAATGGGAATCAAGCCCACAACTGAGGCATGTGCCCTGACTGGGAATTGAACTGTGATCTCCTAGTTCATGGGTTAATGCTCAATCACTGAACCACACCAGATGGGCTTATTTTTACTTTTCCAGTGATTGTATTCATCAAATATATTATTATTTTGCTTTATGGCTTCAGAATATTTTAAAGTATTCTTATTTATTCTTAGAAAGGCTTTCCTTATGCCAAGATCATATAAAAGTTTTTCCATGGTTTCTTCTGGTGGTTTTATTGTTGTTGGGTTGTTTTTTTTGCAACATTTACATCTCATATCCTTATGAACTTTTTCCTAGTATAAAAGTAAGATAACCCAGGGATTGGGCCTAAACTGGCAGTGAGACATTCCTCTCATAATCATGGACCACTGGCTCCTAAACACTCATCTGCCTGCCTGCTGGGTCACCACTAACTGCCCCTACCACCAGCCTGGTCACCCCTAACTGCCATTGCCAGGTTGCCCCTAACTGCACCACCCTCACTGACCTGGTCATTCCTAACTTCCCCCCTGCTGGCCTAGTCACACCCAACTGACCCCCCTGCGAGCCTGGTTGCCCAACACAGCCTGCTTGTTCAGTCATTTGGTGGTCCCTCACTAACCCTCCTGCAATCCTGGTTGTGAGGGTATGATGGTCAATTTGCATATTATCTCTTTATTATATAGGATATGTGTATATGAAAATATTTTTATTATATATATGAAAGTTAATGTAAACGTTATATAATTTCCATTCTGCACTTTTCAGAACATAGCTCAAAAAGAAAAGAAAAAAATATCTTAGTTTCCCTTATATTTTTACCAGAAATTTCTTGTTGAGATTCTATACTTCTATCAACTACATTATCACTTTTTTATATTGATTTACCTTTTCCCCCTCTTTTATTTGTGTTAATAATTGCACTTCTCTGTTATGGATTTGATACATCTAGGAAAAGATTCTAAGGCTTATTAATAGTAATTAGTATTTATTTTACTTTTCATTAAGATTTTTTTTCACAGTTTCAACATGTCCAACATTTTTGCCACTTTCCTCTGTCCTACATTTACAGTTTCTATTTAAAAAATATTTTAATCTTTATTGTTCAGTTTATTCATTATATTGTTCCCCCTTTTTTACCCCTATAGTTCCCCTCCACCCTGTACCCATCCCAGCCTCCGCCCTCACCTCCAAACCACTGTCCTCTCCCATAGGTGCATGATTTTTGTCCAGTCTCTTGCTGCACCTCCCACACCCCTTTTCTCCCCAAGAACTGTCAGTCCATTCCCTCTCTATGCCCATGATTCTATTATATTCACCAGTTTATCCTGTTCATCAGATTTTTAATTCACTTGATTTTTATATTCATTTGTTGATAGATGTGCATTTGTTGTTCAAAATTTTTATTTTTAACTTTTTCTTTTACCTCTTCTTAAAGAATATCTTTCAGCATTTCATATAGTATTGGTTTGGTGGTGATGAACTCCTTTAGCTTTTTCTTATCTGCAAAGAACTTTATCTGACCTTCAATTCTGAATGATAGTTTTGCTGGGTAGAGTAATCTTGGTTATAGATTCATGCTATTCATCACTTTGAATATTTCTTACCACTCCCACGTGGCCTGCATAGTTTCTGTTGAGAAATCCACTGACAATCGTATGGGTGCTCCCTTATAGGTGACTAACATTTTTTCTCTTGCTGCTTTTAATATTCTCTCTTTGTCTTTTGCTCTTGGCATTTTAATTATGATGTGTCTTGCTGTGGTCCTTTTTGGATTCCTATAGTTTGGGGTTCTGTGTGCTTCTTGGACTTTTAAGTCAATTTCTTTCACCAGATCAGGGAAGTTTTCAGTCACTATTTCTTCAAGTAGGTTTTCATTTTCTTGCTCTCTCTCTTTTTCTGGCACCCCTATAATTCAGATGTTGGTATGCTTGAGGTTGTCCCAGAGGCCTCTTACACTATCATCAATTTTTTGGATTCTTTTGGCTTCTTGCTTTTCTGGCTGTGTGGATTTTACCTCTTTGTATTTCAAATCTTTGACTTGGTTCTTGCAGTCCTCTAGATTGCTTTTAGATCTTTGTATAATATTTTTTATTTCAGTCAGTGTATGCTTAATTTCTAGTTGGTCCTTTTTCATATCTCGTAGGTCTTGTTCATTTCCTCGAAGGTCTCATTAAGTTCATCAGCCTTTTCTAGGAGCCTCTTGAAAAGCCTTATAACAGTGGTTTTGAACTCTATGTCCAGTCATTTTTTTTTGCCTCCATTTCTTTCACATCTGATTTCTTTCCATGTCTCTGCATGGTGGCTGCTTTCCTGAGTTGGTCGATTAGCTTTGTGTGGTAGACATCCTCTAAGGGACAATGGCTCAGCCTCCCCAGTTACCTGAGGTGGATACTCTTGCTGCAACCCTTTATGGGTTGTACAGTCTTGTTGAAGTTAAGCCTATATTATTGTTGTTAGCACTAGGAGGGTTTGACCTCCAGGCCAATTGGTTGTGAGGGTCAGCTGTGCCAGTTTGGATGGGTGGAGTCTCCAGGCTGAGCAGGCAGCGTCAGCTCTGCCCTATGTGCCACCTGGGTCTCTGTGCAGGGTGGGAAGCCTCAAGCACCTCTGAGAGAAAGCTGCCGCCGAGCTCTACCTGCTGCCAGACAATTCATCCTCTCCCCAAATGAGTCTGCACACCCAAAGTCTCACCCAGGTTCATAAAACAATGCAGTCTGGTGGTTTCCTGAACAAGAGAGTAAGTCATGAGTTCTCTCTGCGTGGTCACGCAGCTCTGATATTCCCAAGTTTACGCACACTCTCCACAAGCTCACCCCCTCCACAAGCTCGCAGACCCTTGTAGCGCCCGAGTTTCAGTGTGCTTCCTTACTGTCCAGTTTTAGCTGGTATGATTGTGGGTTCCCCAGACTTCGCCTAGAGCTGGGCAATCAGTGCAGTGGGATGCTTTTGTCTCCCTGGTTCGAGAAAATCAGCCAGGTTTTCAGCCGCCCGCCCTATCTGCTGGCACAGGCACATGGCTCCAAACCTCTGACTCCTAGTGTTTCTTCAATGCTGCCCTCCACTGCTCCTCTGAGTTACAGTGTCCTATCTTTACTTTTATTTGTGGAATTTTCACTCAGCCAGCTTTCCGCTAATTCTTGATGATGTTTGTTCTTTCATTAAGTTGTAGTTTTGCAATTGCTGTATAGGGCAGCAAGATAGCCACCATCTTGGTTCCTCCCTACATTTACAGTTTCATTGTCCTCATTTCTCCCTTAGAGTTTATGCTTTTGCTGGAGTAAAAATTTCCATTTCTATCATTTATTTAATATTTCAGTATTTAATTGGTAAACCACATAATACCAGTGTTTTAGACTGGGCTAATTTCATAGTATACAGTAGGCTTTGTATCAAACTTTATTGGGGTATAAGATATTAATGTCTATTGAGTTATAAAATGTAACCACCATCAAAATGAAGACCTGATAAATGGGACCAGTTTAAGTCTGAAATCAATGTGAAAATAGTTCCAAAGTGGTGATTATGAAAGCTACTGTTCATCAAATTATTCAAGAATCTCTCATTCCTCAATTCATTTATATCATTACATGTATTTTATTACCTCTTTTACCCCAATGAATCCCAGAAACCCTTTGGTTTCCAGAGGGTTTTTTGAGACTGGCAAAATAAATGAGATAATTAAAAAGCCCATTATGTAAACAAAAGGAAGGAAAAACCTGTAAAACAGGTAATGAAAAAAAATATTTTCAATTACAGAGTCTAAAGGAAATATATATCTACGAGTATGTATATGTAATTTGATATGCACTATTAATTTTAGTATGCTTTCCTTATCTATATGTTTGTAAGCAGCTGATTTTTCATAAGAATGAGCAAATCTTTAAATGGATATTGACATTTTAAAATAGAAGTGTGCCAGGAATACTAGCAATTACAGCTTGCAGGGCAGGCATAGTGTGGTAGGAGGGGGAAAAGGAAAGTTTTGTTCCTGTTTAGTAGTTGAAGAAACTATACTTGTAGTGTATCTACTTCCATTATATAGGTCAATATTGGATAAACTGCCTTTTCAACCCTGTAAGCATATAGCAGAAATTTTCTCCTCTGCCCTCCTCTTAGAAGGAGTTTCTGAAAATTTCCTTATTTTTGTTCTTTCTTATTTTGTCTCCCCAAACTTCCCACTGCCCCTTCTCCTCCTTATTCTTTTTTTTAAAGATTAATCCTCAATAAACTTTCTTGCAACCATATTTCCATTCAGTTTCCACAAATGACAGACACTTATTTTACATCAGTGAAATAAAAAAAGAAATTATGATAAGATTCTACATGTAATTGTGAAAGGATGCTACAAAACATGTTAAGTAGAACAATTTTTAAATTTCTGAAAAAAAAGAGGAAAACATTGGTTTCAGAAGCTGCAAATGTAGTTCTAACTCAATTTCCAAAGTTGGACAGAAATATATATGTGTATGAATGTGTTTCATGTACACTGAGTGACCAGATTATTATGATCTCTGAATGCATAATAATCTGGCCACTCAGTGTATATCCTATATAATAAAAGGCTATTATGTGCCGAAACCGGTTTGGCTCAGTGGATAGAGCATCAGCCTGCGGACTGAAAGGTCCCGGGTTTGATTCCGGTCAAGGGCATGTGCCTTGGTTGTGGGCACATCCCCAGTGGGAGCTGTGCAGGAGGCAGTTGATTCGATGTTTCTCTCTCATTGATGTTTCTAGCTTTCTGTCCCTCTCATTTTCTCTCTGTAAAAGATCAATAAAATATATTTTTAAAAAATAAAAAAATAAAAGGCTATTAGGCAAAATTGTCTCCTCAACCAGAAGTTCGACCATCAAGAATTAGCGGAAAGCTGGCTGAATGAAAATTCCAACAGCCCATGTCCCCTCCCCCTGGCCAGATTGGCTGGACCCCACCCATGCACAAATTCATGCACCGCCCCCCCCCCTCTCTCATATATATATATACTGAGTAGCCAGATTATTATGCGTTCAGAGATCATAATAATCTGGCCACTCAGTGTATACCTGTACACTGAAAGAGAATGGGGGAGAAGGGAGAAGAAACAAGGGAGTAAGAGAGAGAGAAGGGTAAGAGAGTTGAATTATTGACTGATAAGAATATTTTTATTCAAAGTATTACACCTCAAAGTGACTTACAGATATTACATTCTACGTGTCCCCCATGATATAAAAACAGATTGGGGAACACTGTTGGTAGAGACTTTCTGAGCCAGTGAAATAAAGTCATGCTATAAACTGTAACATGAAGTTTTGGTCAAAAACTGCATTTATGACAGCAGTATACTATGTAGCCTAGATGTTTAGTAGGATATACTATCCATGTTTGTGTAAGCATACTCTGTAATATTCACACAATGACAAAATTGTCTAACGATGCATACCTCAGGAAAAAAAAAAAACCTTGTTAAATGGTACACTTATTTGTTTAAGTCCCTGTTAGCATGGCTTTGTTTACTTTTATCAGAAAACATCCAATCAATTCCACCAAAGAGATTACAGGCACTTAATGTATTGTGTTTATCAACTAATAAAATATTAATCAATGAGCTATGGCCCAAGCTCACTCACTACCTTCATCCCATTCTACCCACATCTCAAGATCACAACTATGCATAATAGCAGGCTATAGCTTCTTATCTGTAACTTGTCATTTATTAATTTTGAAATATATACAGTATTTTATTATTATTGAGCTCTTTCTATGTGCCTAATATTCTGTTAACCAGTTGCAGAAAAAATGTCCAGAAACAGGCTAGGAACATTCTCTCTTAAAAATATATATTTTTATTGATTTCAGAGAGAAAGAGTGGGAGAGAGAGATAGAAACATCAATGATGAGAAAGAATCATTGATTGGCTGCCTCTTGCATGGCCCATACTGGGGATCGATCCCCTAACCTGGCATGTGCCCTGACCAGGAAATGAACCATGGATCCATAACCTCTTGGGTCATAGGTCCACACTCAACCACTGAGCCACGCCAGTGGGCAAAAATGTTCAGAAACAGGCTAGTAACATTCTCAGCCTAGCATAACTTATATTCTTGTCTGGGAGAAAGATGCTAATTACATAATCATAAAACAAATACATTCAATGCAAGTATAATGAAGAAGAGATATTCATTCCATAAATTAAAGGGATTTAACTATTAAGGAGTCACAAAGGCTCCCCTAAAGAGGTGATTCATGTTTTTCTGAAACACAAAGAATAAATAAGTTCATAAGATATAGTTGACCTATAGTTTTATTATAATGTCTGTCTAGCTTTTGGTACCAGATGAACACTGTAGTCATAGGAGTTGAGAAGTATCCCCTCCTTGCCCTTACCAGTGTGGCTCAGTTGGTTGGAGTATCTTCTCATGCACCGAAAGGTTGCTGGTGGTTCAATTCCCAGTCAGGGCACATATCTAGGTTGTGGTTTCATCTCTGGTGGGGGCAGGTAAGGAGGCAACCAATTAATGTTTCTTTTCATACATTGCTGTTTCTCTCTCTCTCTCTCTCTCTCTCTCTCTCTCTCTCTTTCTCTATCTCTTCCCTTCTCTAAGAAAAAAGTATCCCCTCCACTTTCATTGCTGAAAGATATCCTATCTAATAAAAGAGTAATACACAGATTGAGCATCACTCCAACACTCAAGAGGGCTGCCCCCCCCGTGATCAAAGATGGCTGCTTCCATGTCGACACAAGATGGCCAGCCAGCAAGGGAGGGCAGTTGGAAGGGACCAGGCCTGCAAGGGAGAGCAGTTAGGGGTGACCAGGCCAGCAGAAGAGGTAAGTTGGGGGCAAACAGGCTGGCAGGGGAGCAGTTAGACATCAATTGGGCTGGTAGGTTAGTGGTTATGGGGTGATCAGGCTGGAAGGCAGAAGTGGTTAGGGGCAATCAGGGAGGCAGGCAGGTGAGCAGTTTGGAGCCAGCAGTCCTGGATTGTGAGAAGGATGTCCAACTGCCCTTTTAGGCCATAAATGGGCAGTCGGACATCCTTCAAGGGGTCCCAGATTGGAGAGGGTGCAGGCTGGGCTGAGGGACACCCCCTGCCCCCCCCCCGTGCATGAATTTTGTGCACTGGGCCTCTAGTCCTATATAATAAAAGCCCAACAACCAAATGGGGGAATGACCAGAATGACCGGTCAATCAGTTGCTATGATGCGCACTGAACATGAGGGGGCAGACATTCTATGCAGGAGTTGCACCTGATGGTCAGTGCACTACACAGTGGGAGCACCACTCAGCTGACCGGGATGAGCAGCTGTTCCCGCTGCAAACCCCAGGCTGACAGGCAGGAATCCAGGCTGCAATCATTGCCTCCTGACCCCAGGCTCCTCTTCCTTGCTCCCTGCTGTCTCCTCTGGATGCCCACTGGCTATGCAGAGCTGTTACCAGGCTTGCAGAGCTCCTGGAGGGTGGGAGGTGGGTTCATGGCCACCATGGGACTGAGGCCTACTCTGCCACCTCTCAGTGCTATTGTCCCTGGGCCCATTCCCGACCAGGTCCCCTGGAAAGGCCAGTGCTCCGGCTCTGGGAAGATATCAGACCTGGGAGCAGCCGCTCAGAGGGCAGGTCTACAGCCACTCAACTGACTGATGAGCAGTGCTTCGACAGAAGGCCAATTCCCATAGACCATACTCCCCCACCAGTGCACAAATCCCATGCACTGGGCCTCTAATTTTATATAATTGGTATTACTGATATGGGTTTTATTTCTTCTTTAAATGTCTGATCATTTATCAGGGAAGGCATATTAGCTTGGGGTTTTCATTGTGGAAAGCTTTTTAACTTCAAATTCCCTTTGTTTAACAGATATAGGGTTACTGAGGTTATATTTTTTGGGAGTAAGCTTTGGTAGTTTCTATCTTTCAAAACTTTTTAATACAATCATACAGGTTAATAAATGTATTATCATAAAGTTGTTTGTAATAACCCAGATTTTAGTATCTATAGAGTTCATAGTTATGCCACCTCTTGCATTCTATGTTTTTTCAAGAATAGTTTATTTCTTTTTAGAGAGAGAAGAAGAGAGAAGAGAGAAATATTAATGTAAAACTGAAACATCAGTTAGCTTTCTCCTGCACACTTTCTTCTGGGGATGGAGACCACAACCCGGGCATGTGCCCTGACCAGGATTTGAGCCAGCAACACTTCAGTGCAAGGGATGACACCCAACCAACTGAGCCACACTAGCCAGGACACCTCAATCATTCTTTGACATTATAAATTTGTGTCTTTTTAATGATGAGCTTAAATACAAATTTATCAATTTTAATGAGCATGTCAAATAACCAACTTTCAGTTTCACTCACTTTCTCTTTTTTTTAATCTTTTAAGTTCCATTGACTTCTGTTCTGATATTTACTATTTCCTTTCTTCTGCTTATTTTGTGATTCATTGGCATTTTGTTTCTAATTTACTAAGGTGGAAGCTGAAGACATTGCTTTGAGAATTTTTCTAATATAAGAATTTAATACTAAAAATGTCCCATTAAATATTGCTTTAGCTACATTATACAAATATAATAAATTCTTTTTTATTTTCATAAAGGTCAAAATACTTTTTTCTTTATTTTTTGATTTATTTGATACATCACTTATGTAGATATATATTACTTAGTTTTCAAATATTTGAGGAGTTTCAAGACCTTTTATTACTGATTTTTAATTTAATTTCTATGCAGTCAGAAGATGTACTTTAATGACTAGAATCCTTTAAATTGAGTAAGACTTATTTTATGACTCATAATATGGCCTATCTTGGTAAATATTCCACTTGCACATGAAAAAATGAATAGTCTGTTCTTTTTGGCTAGAGTGTTCTATAAATGTCAATTAGTACAAGTTGGCAGATATCTTTCTTCAGGTCTTTTATATCCTTACTATGTTTCTGGTTATTTGTTCTATGTTAGCAAAAATTTTTTAAAGTATACCTATAATTGTTTTCTTGGAGAAAGATGAAGAGTGAGGTGAATAATGTCATTACTACAAATATACATTTCCCTCTACCCTACTGTGCTATTGTGGTAAAAATTACATGATTTGGGAGGGATTGAACCTATCCCAAGCTCTAGGAGCAGACAGTGCCTGGTGTAAGCCAATCAGTATTATCCTGTTAGCTTGTCAAAGTGACTGATTTAGGTATCCCAACAAAAGTCAATTAATGTATGATATTCTCCTAGTTAACAAGATTGGTTTAGGACTCTATTTGGGACACTGAGTTTCAACTAGTGGTTTGCTGAGGGACTCTTGGGATAAAATGTCTATGTTATTTTGAATGAAGAGCCAGAATGGATTATCACCCTTACCTTCTGGATGTTGGGGTGAGTGGATGTGCTGACTGGAACTGCTGTAGCCATGTTATCAACAAGAAGAAAACAAGTCGAAAGATGAAGTTGACATCATATAGTTGGAGCTGAAATATGGTATACATAGTTACTGTAATCTTTGATCTATTAAATCAAATAAAATTAGTTCACATCATAGCTGGACTCTTAGTTACTTGGGTCAAAAATGCCCTTTATTTTTTTTTAATTTGTTGTATTTTCTGATACCGGGAATTAAATCTACCCTGATTTGGGATGACACTGGTAGTATCACTCAGGCTTAGCATACTATAATTTTAACACTTGGATTAAAAAAAAAACTTTGAAAAATCTATTAATATTATAGAAAAACTAGTGGCTCAGTGCACAAAAGTTGTGCATGGGGGAAGGAGTTCCTCAGCCCAGCGTGTACCTCTTCCAATCTGGGACTCTTGGGTGATGTCACTGTGGGATCAGGCCTAAACTGGTAGTTGGACATTCCTCTCGCAATCTGGGAACACTGGCTCCCAAACACTCACCTGCCTGCCTGCCTGATCGCCCCTAACTGCCTCTGCCTTGGCCCCCACCACCATGGCTTTGTCTGGAAGGAAGTCAGACGTCCAGAAGGTGGCCAGTTGACCCGGTCTAATTAGCATATTATCCTTTTATTAGTATAGATCAATGGTCAGCAAACTCATTAGTCAACAGAGTGGAAAATCTCAGTTCGCAAGCCACATGTGGCTCGCGAGCTGTGGTTTGCTGACCACTGGTATAGATAAATTATATAGGATAGGGTTATTTAAATGGGGAAGAAAAGCCTTTTTCAGTAGGAGGAGATACTCTTGGCAGACAAAAATACATAATCCCTATATCTGGACTGATAGCCAGCCATATGCACTATACTGACAAACCTGTCGTTAAAAAAATTGAACCACTTCCTTACACCTTACACCAAACTGCTGTTGCCCTTAAAACCCCTCCTCAGCCCCCAGATTAGGTTCTGCCTTCACAGTTCACCCAGATTAAGTTCTGATTGATCGGTTTCTATGCCAGGCAGTGTCAAAAGCTCTGCCTCCTAGGCAGCTATTGGCTCCTTGCAGTTCACCAGGATTTTGGTTCTGATTGTTCAGTTTCTATGTCAGTCAGTTTATCCAGGCCTGATCAGAGAGGCAATGGCTGATCAACAGCTACCATGGCAACCCATCATTGACTCCAGGACTGACTTCTGGTGTTTGGTCTCTCACTCGGTCCTTTTGGACATTATGGACCCTGGCTATTTATAGATGTAGATTATTTAACAAAATTCTTGGTAAAAATAAAATAAGGCAATAAGGAAGAACCAAGATGGCCGCATAGGTAAACACCTATCTTGCTACCATACACAGTAATTTCAAAACTACAACTTAACGAAAGAACAAACATCATCCAGAATCACCAGAAAGCTGGCTGAGTGAAAATTCCACAAATAAAAGTGAAGATAGGACACTGTGACTCAGAGGAGCAGCGGAGGACAGTGTTGAAGATACACATGGAGAGAGGTCCGGAGCCGTGCGCGTGTGCCAGTGGATAGGGCAGATGGCTGAAAACCCGGCTGGTTTTCTTGAACTGGGGAGACAAAGATGTCCCACTGCACTGATTCCCCAGCTCCGGGCGAAGTCCAGGGAACTCACAATCATACAGAGTAAAAACTGGACAGTGGGGAGGCAAGCAGAAACTTGGGCACTGCAAGGGTCTGCAAGTTTGTGGAGAGGGCGAGCTTGTGCAGAGTGTGTGTGAAATTGGGAACAGCACAACTGCGTGATCGCACAGAGAGGACTCGTGACTTACTCTATCGTTTGGGAAACCACCAGATTACATTGTTTTACGACCCTGAGTGAGACTTTGGGTGTGCAGAATCATTTGGGGAGAGGCTGAATCGTCTGGCAGCGGGTAGAGCTCAGTGGCAGCTTTCTCTCAGAGGTGCTGGCAGCCATTGCCTCCCGGCACAGAGTCCTGGGGGCTGCATAGGGCAGAGCTGATGCTGCCTGCTTGGCCTGGAGACTCCTCCCATCCAACCTGAGTATGGCTGAACCTCATAACCAATTGGCCTGGAGGTCAAACCCTCCTAGTGCTAACAACAATAATCTAGGCTTAATTTCAACAAGGCTGTGCAACCCATATCCACCTCAGGTACCTGGGGAGGCTAAGCCACTGTCCCATAGAGGACATCTACCACACAAAGCTAATCGACCAACCCAGGAAAGCAGACACCATGCAGAGACATAGAAAGAAATCAGATGTGAAAGAAATGGAGGCAAAAACAAAACAAAACAAAACGAAAAAACAACGACTGGACATAGAGTTCAAAACCACAGTAATAAGTCTTTTCAAGAGGCTCTTAGAAAAAGCCAAGACCTACAAGGAAACGAACAAGACCTACAAGGAAATGAATGGGACCTACAAGGAAATGAATGAGACCTACTAGGATATGAATGAGACCCTCAAAGATATGAAAAAGGACCAACTAGAAATTAAGCATACAGTGACTGAAATAAAAAATATTATACAAAGACCTAAGAGTACTCAGGAGGACCACATAAAACAAGTTAAAGATTTGAAATACAAAGAAGTAAAATCCACTCAGCTGTAAAAGCAAGAAACCAAAAGAATCCAAAAAAAATGAAGATAGTGTAAGGGGCCTCTGGGACAACCTTAAGCATACCAACATCCGAATTATAGGGGTGGCAGAAAAAAAGAGAGGAAGACAATGAAAACCAATTTGAAGAAATAGTGACCAAAAACTTCCCACACCTGGTGAAAGAAATTGAATAGGAATCCAAGAAGCACACCAAACCCAAATATACAGGAACCCTAAGAGGACCACACCAAGGCACATCATAATTAAAATGCCAAGAGCAAAAGATAAAGAGAGAATATTAAAACCAGCAAGAGAAAAAAAGTTAGTTACCTATAAGGGAGCACCCATATGATCGTCAGCGGATTTATCAACAGAAACTATGCAGGTCAGACGGGAATGGCAAGAAATATTCAAAGTGATGAATAGCAAGAATCTACAACCAAGATCACTCTACCCAGCAAAGCTATCATTCAGAATTGAAGGTCAGATAAAGTGCTTTGCAGATAAGAAAAAGCTAAAGGAATTCATCACGACCAAACCAATATTATATGAAATGCTGAAAGATATTCTTTAAGAAGAGGAAGAAGGAAAAGGTAAAAATAAAAATTATGAACAATAACAAAACCCTCCTAGTGCTAACAACAATTAGCTGGGCTTAACTCCAACAATACTGTACAACCCATAAAAGATTGCAGTAAGAGTATTCACCTCAGGTAACTGGGGAGGCTGAACCACTGTCCCTTAGAGGACATCTACCACACAAAGCTAATCGACCAACTCAGGAAAGCAGCCACAATGCAGAGAAATGGAAAGAAATCAGGTGGGAAAGAAATGGAGGAAAAAAGATGACTAGACATAGAGTTCAAAACCACAGTAATTAGGATTTTCAAGAGGCTCCTAGAAAAGGCCAATGAACTTAATGAGAACTATGAGGAAATGAACAAGACCTATGAGGAAATGAACAAGACCTATGAGGATATGAATGAGACCCTCAAGGATATGAAAAAGAACTAACTAGAAATTAAGCATACACTGACTGAAATAAAAAAAAAATATTATACAAGGTCTTAAAAGCAGTCCAGAGGGCCACAAGAACCAAGTCAAAGATGTGAAATACAAAGAAGCAAAATCCACTCGGCTGAAAAAGCAAGAAACAAAAAGAATCCAGATAATTGAAGATAGTGTAAGGGGCCTCTGAGACAACTTCAAGCATGCCAACATCCGAATTATTGGGGTGCCAGAAAAAGAGAGGGAGCAAGGTAATGAAAACCTACTTGAAGAAATAGTGACTGAATACTTCTGGTGAAAGAAAGTGACTTAAAAGCCCAAGAAGTACACAGAACCTCAAAATATAGGAATCTAAAGAGGACCACACCAAGACACATCATAATTAAAATGCCAAGAGCAAAAGACAAAGAGAGAATATTAAAAGCAGCAAGAGAAAAAAAGTTAATTACCTATAAGGGAGCACCCATATGATTGTCAGCGGATTTATCAACAGAAACTATGCAGGTCAGACGGGAATGGCAAGAAATATTCAAAGTGATGAATAGCAAGAATCTACAACCAAGATCACTCTACCCAGCAAAGCTATCATTCAGAATTGAAGGTCAGATAAAGTGCTTGGCAGATAAGAAAAAGCTAAAGGAGTTCATCACCACCAAATCAATATTATATGAAATGCTGAAAGATATTCTTTAAGAAGAGGAAGAAGAAAAAGGTAAAAATAAAAATGATGAACTACAAATGCACATCTATCAACAGATGAATCTAAAAATCACGTGAATTAATAATCTGATGAACAGGATAAACTGGTGAATATAACAGAATCATGGACATAGAGAGGGAATGGACTGACAATTCTTGGGGAGAAAAGGGGTGTGGGAAGTACAGCAAGAGACTGGACAAAAATCTTGCAACAATGGGAGAGGACAGTGAGGGGGGCTGAGGGTGGAGGGTGGGATGGGTACAGGGTGGAGGGGAGCTATAGGGGGATAAAAAAGGGGGAACAATGTAATTAATAAACTGAACAATAAAGATGAAAAATACTTATTATCACATAAAAAATAAAAAAAATCTGATGAACAGGAAAAAATTATGAACAACAAATACACATCTATCAACAAATGGTTTTAAAAATCAAGTGAATTAAAAATCTGATGAACAGGATAAACTGGTGAATATAATAGAACCATGGGCATAGAGAGGGAATGGACTGACAATTCTTGGGGAGAAATGGGGTGTGGGAGGTACAGCAAGAGACTAGACAAAAACCATGCACCTATGGGAGAGGACAGTGGGGGTGGGGTGAGGACAGAGGGTGGGATGGGTACTGGGTAGTGGGGAACTGTAAGGGGAAAAAGGGGTGGAGGGCAATGTAATTAATGAACTGAACAATAAAGATTAAAATATTAAAATAAAATAAAATAAGGCAATAAGATATAGTCTATCCATTTGTCTAAATGTGGAGTTTATAAGATTCATGTCTAATATTGCATAGTTATTTCAAAAGGAATATAATACAGAGATATTCTGGATTGAAGGACACCAGGCATGGTTGTGGAAGGAGTACTATACTAAAAACAAGGGAATTAATGTAAAAATTAGGTACTGAATGTTAAAACCTCTCAGCTCTCTTATTTCATTTAGATATCATGGCAGCTAAGCTTATAACAGCTGGAAAGAATCTAACTAACCTAAAGAAACTACATAAGAGTACCAACATTGCACATTATTTAGTTGTAGCATTTCCCTAAGGAAAGACTCTTACTAGATAGCTGATCTGGAAAGCTGACAGTTTACAAAGTGCACTTATGTGTACAAAATTTTTAGCATTGTAGTGCCTCATTCTAAAATATGAGCAAGTGGTCAAGATTCTCCTATCATCTGATTAAAATGCTAACATTATAGAGACCAAAGAAATAAGGCATAAGCAACTTAAAGGAGACACCATATTAGAAGATAAAATCTTAAGACCAGTGAAAAGATTGTTTACATCTCCAGAAAGATAATAAAAAATATTATAGCCATGATTTAAGAACAGGGTGCTATAAATAGAACTTATGTAAGTTGAAAAAGAGAAATTCAGTGGAAAATGTGGAAGGTAAAATTGAAAAAAAATTCTTAGTCGATATGTGAAAAAACTTTT
The DNA here is from genome assembly GCA_027563665.1 of Antrozous pallidus. Lineage (NCBI taxonomy): Eukaryota > Metazoa > Chordata > Mammalia > Chiroptera > Vespertilionidae > Antrozous > Antrozous pallidus. The sequence goes on from CM050509.1 coordinate 115,709,953, forward strand.
TATAAATGACCAGATATTAAATATTTTAGGCCTAGAGGGCATATGGTCTCTGATGCAACTCCTGACAGAATGGATGTGGTTGGTTTCCTATAAAATTTTATTTAGAAAAATGGGTGGCAATCACATGGGCCATAGTTTGCTGACCCCTAACTTTAAAAAGCCCAGGGGATGGTAAAAAAGAAAAAAAAAGGCAGAAAAATATAAAAAGTTTGGAAGACATCCAGAGGCACAATAGCCAAATAATAAGTGTTCCAGAAATATAAAAGCAAAATTTTAAAAAAATAAAAGAAGTCAAGACAATTTTATGGAATTTAAGAATTAAGGATATGATTTTCCTGATTGAAAAGTTCCATTATTATTCAATACCATAGATCCAAACAGATATATGAAAAGGTAAAAATGTAAACATTTCAAAAAAAAGGGATAAAGAGAAAAACCTCAAGAGTTTCCAAAGGGGCAAGCAAAAAAGGGGCTGGGAGATACATATGCAAATAATAAGAAATCAAAATTGTTTTGCTTTTCTTCAGCAGAATATTAGATGATAGAAAATGTTGTAGCAATGGTTTCAAGATTTTTTTTTTAAATGATTTTAAATGTGTGGATAGGCCTAGCTGGTTTTGCTCAGTGGATAGAGCACTGGCCTGTAGACTAAAGGGTCCCAAGTTCGATTCCCGTCAAGAACACATGCCTGGGTTACAGGCTAGATCCTCAGTGTGGGCTGTGTAGGAAGCAGCTGATCAATAATTCTCTCTCATCATTGATGTTTCCATCTCCCTCTCCCTCTCTCTCTCCCTTCCTCTCTGAAATCAATAAAAAATATTTTTAAAAACATGTGGATAAATTAATGGTCTTTTCTGATAATCAAAGCCTCAAAACTTCATTTCCTAGGCCCCTTTCCCAGAAAACTACCTGAAATAATGTGTTACTCCTCAGTGAGGCTAAGCAAAAGAAAAATAGTATTCAGGAAATAGGTCATCCAACTGAAGACAGTGGTGATAGACTAAATTTCTAATATCTGTGTTCATATTTTCAACTTCCATTAGTTCTTTTTGTAGCACCCTGTCCTTAATTCATGGCTATACTACTTCCTATTGGTGATGGTGAAGAGATGATAGCTATGCAACAGACTTATCAAGCAACCAATGAAGATTGGAGCAGGTCAGAAGAAGACTATAAGGGAAACGTGTCCAAGAAGATGGAATATATAGAATGCTTTATGAGTATGAATGTGTTGAGAAATGATTTAGACAATTGAGAAAGGTCTGGGAGCATACCTTAGTTATAAACACATGAAAGTAAACTAAAAACAGTAAAAATATATTAAGTGTTTGGGAAAAACTTATGCATGAAAATAAAAATAATGAAACATACATACTTAAAAGTTTTATTTATTGATATAAATATATAAAAGGAGAATATTGATCTAAACAAAATTATGATATAGCTATATCAGGAAGATGATGTGTGTATGTGATGGTGAGCTGGTTGATGAGAGATGACTAAATCATCACCTTCTAAGATAAAAAATAATGACAACACTAAATGCAAGGATGTGGAACAACTGGATCATTCATAAATTTCTGGTGGGAATATAAATAGCACAGTCACTCTGGAAAAGTTTGACATTTTCTTATTAAACTAAACATGTAACTACCATATCACCCACCAATTATACTCATAGGCATTCATCCTGGAGAAATTCAAACTTATATTCACACACAAAAATGAATATTAACAGCAGCTTATTCATAATATTGAAAAACTGGAAATGGTCAAGATGCCCTTCAACAGGAAGATAGTTACATAAGTTGTGATATATCCATACTATGGACTACTACTCAGCAATGAAAAGGAATTAACTATTTGTGTAACACACACACTAGAGGGTCGGTGCACGAAATTTGTGCATGGGGTGGAGGGATGTCCTTTAGCCCAGCCTGCACCCTCTCCAATCTGGGACCCCTTGATAGATGTCCGACTGCCCATCTAGGCCCGATCCTAGGACCAGGCCTAAATGGGCAGTCGGACATCCTTCTCACAATCCAGGACTGCTGGCTCCAAACTGCTCACCTGCCTGCCTTCCTGATTGCCCTAACTGCTTCTGCCTACCAGCCTGATCACCCGCTAACCACTACCCTGCCAGCCTAATTGATGTTTAACTGCTCCCCTGCCAGCCTATTTGCTCCCAACTTCCCTCCTCTGCCGGCCTGGTCCCTCCCAACTGCCCTCCCCTGCTGGCCTGACCACCCACAACTACCATCCCTTGCAGGGCCTGGAACCTCCAACGGCCCTCCCCTGTTGGCCATCTTGTGGTGGTCATCTTGTGTCCACATGGGGGCAGGATCTTTGACCACATGGGGGCAGCTGTCCTGTGTGTTGGAGTGATGGTCAATCTGCATATTACTCTTTTATTAGATAGGATAGAGGCCTGGTTGCATGGGTGGGGGCCAGCTGGTTTGCCCTGAAGAGTGTCCCAGATCAGGGTGGGTATTCCCTTGGGGCATGGGGCAGCCTGGGCGTGGGACCGGTGGTGGTATGCAGGCCATCCACACCCCCGCAGAGACCCAAGTAAAGGCCCTGGTATCTGGGTTTTATTTATGTTCTACAATTGAAACTTTTTAGCCTCGAGTGGAGCCAAGCCTTCTGCTTGCTCTGTGGCAACAGGCATTTCTGTTTTGGTTTATTTACCTTCTATAATTGAAAGTTTGTAACCTAGAATGGAGGCCTAGGCCAGCCAGAGCTGCAGAAGCTTGGCTTCCTCCATCACTGGGGCAACCCTAGCCTCTGCTCTCCCCAGCTTCATGGCTGCTGCCATTTCTGTTTGGATTTATGTATCTTCTGTAATTGAAACTTTGTAGCAGTGAGTGGAGGCCTAGGCCAGCCAGGGTGTGTGGAAAGCTTAGCTTCCTCTATTGCCAGGGAAACCCAAGCCTCCCTCCTGCTCTCAGTGGCTGCAGCCATCTTGTTTGGGGGTTTTGCTCCTGATTGGCTTGTGGGTGTGGCTTGTGGGTGTAGCAGAGGTGCAGTCAATTTGCATATTACTCTTTTATTAGATAGGATATTATGTTTTTTTAAAATCTTACCTTGAAGAAAACTAGAAAAATATTATTTATCTCTGTACTGTTTCTTACAATTGCATGTTAATCTACAATTACCTTAATTCAAACTTAAAAAATGAATTAAAAAATCAAATAAATAAAAATTTTATGAAATGCCTCACTTCTCAAAATATTAACATTGGGAAAGCTAGACAAAGTGCACATGAAATCTAAAAATTAAAATTCAAAACCAAAACCACATAGTATTTGATGTCAATGCTCTAGGTGAGTATTACAGTTTCTCAAATTATAAATCATTCTATTTTTGTTGTGCATTTAAAGGGAGATTTACTTCCTGTACAGGAATGTATAATTCAGCCAGACAGTGAGTAGAACATAAAAAACCCTGCAGAGACAGCACACTCTGTGAACAAGGTAGATTGATTATCCGGTTTCTAGTGGTTTAAATGACCTCCTGTATATTTATAGCTCACTGTAAGTTGTCTGTTGTTTTCTTATGGAAATATAAATAGCCAGTGAGTGATCTTCTGGTTGACCTGTGCAGCAGGAAAATGTGAAATCAGCAGTAATGGGCTTGATTTATTTCTAGTTGTAACCCTTCCTTTTCTGTGCTGCACCAGGTTTGGGTACAATCAAAAGTGCTGATGGGCAATTGCAGCTGTGTGATTTGGTATCATGCCTAGACTGGTTTGTTTACTCTAAACCATTCAAGCCCCTCTCTCCCTTATAGGCCACTCACAGGTCTTCTGAGCTAGTATTTAGATTTGTGCTTTCCTATATGGTCACTACTAGCCAGTGTGACTATCTAAATTAAAGCTTACTTTAATTACAATTAAGTGAAATAAATGTAGTTACTTCATAGCAATAACCACATTTCAAGGGCTATAAAACAGGAATAAATTCTATAATTCTGTTATGACAACAAAATATTGCCAAAAGATTTTCTAAAAATTCTGTGACAAGAGAACAAATTGACCAGCTCATCCTATATAATAAGAGAGGAATATGCTAATTATCTGCCTTGAGTTATAACAAAGGATCTGCAGGAGGGTGGGGCAGTGAACTACAAGCAGTAGGCAAAAAGCTCCAGAAGGGGGCAGGGCAACAAGCTATTGGGGGGAGGGGAGAGAAGAAGGGGTGGAGAGAGCTCCAGGTGGGTGGGGCAGCAGGTGGAGAGCTCCAGGAGGGTGGGACAGCAAGCTCTCAGCAGCTGAGAACTACCAGTCATGGTGGTCAGGTGGCCAGCTGAGGCAAGTGGCAGCAAGCTACTCATGCATGGATTCATGCACAGGGATACTAGTATCAAATAAAAGCAAAATGGATACTCACATGTTTTGCCCAGTAGTACAATACATATAGCTGGAGCTGAAAGCAATCTAATTATATTATTTAGCTCCACATTTTATTTACACTTTCTTTGGCTGCTAGTGTGAGAATTATGAGGAACAACCTTTTCTCATAATTCTCACACTGTAATCTTTTCTGTTAAAGAAGGAAGTTCCTTAGCTTAAGTGCAGCCATTTTGAGAGACAGCCACCATTTTTAACTTGCATGACTTGCAATTCACCAGGAGGCTGTCATCTAAGAAACTGAGGTTTCATTTATTTACCAGGAATGCAAATGTCAACCCCTCCCTGGCCTTTGAATTAGCCAACCACTTAAGAATGTGAACCCAAGCTTTAACCAATGAGGGTGCAGGGCAGACTGCATCAGAGATAAAATCTGTCCGCTGGGTGTGCTTGCTTACCAGCCTCTTTGTTGATTGCACACCTTCCTGCAGAAGTAAAGATATTGCCTGGCTGTCTGACTCTCAAGTATCCTTTGTGTTCTACCAGGACCCCTAACTCTGGGGTCTCTAACATTAGCATGAAATTTATGCATTAGCACAGCACTAAGTATAACTATATCTGAAGCCATGTATGCTTCTCATGATCTTGGAGGCCTAAATGTATCAGTAGTACTATTATTGTTCCTTTTCCCACTCCTGAAATATTTGTCATTCTTATTTTCCTACTACTACTCCTTTTATTTATTTATTAATAATTTTTAATTTTTTTTAATTTTTTGAATTGATTTTTAGAGAGAGTGGAGGGGAGAGACACAGAAAGAGAAATATAGATTGGTTGTCTCAAGCCTGCAACCGGAGAACATGCCCTTGACCTGAATTGAACCTGGGACCCTTCAGTCCACTGAGCCAAAACTACTGGTGCCCTCCTACGACTTTTAGACACTAATCAAGGAACCATAAAGGAAGAGTTACAGAGTTGAATTTTTAAACTTATTTCAAAAATAATCTAACATTGTTAAGTTTAAATAAAATTAGCACGTGCAAAAGAAAATTAAGTTGGTCATTTGAATAGTAGTTTTAATAAATGATATTTATTTTCCAGAATTGAAATTTGAGGTTAGAACCTCTTTCTAGACCTATGGTTTCTTATGTAGGACTCAGAGAAGGGGAAAAGATATTCACCTTCATCTTTGTCTCCAATGTCAAGACAGAGTAATAGGCTCTTTTACTCCCACTGCCTAATTCCAAAATTATTTAATTATTCTTTGAGGAGTTTGGAGTGAGGGAGGAAATTTCCAAGTAGATTTTTGGATTGAGACCATGTCATATTTTAAATAAGCCATTTGTCTGTTAGACATGTATCCTTAAATTGTGCAGAAACATATTCTATGTTGTTTTTTATATGCATTTTTGTTTTATGTTTGCTCTTTGATGCTTATAAGATTTTTTTGTAAACTACATACCATTGATTTGGGGGTTTTGTATTTTTAAAATATTTTTATATATTGCTGAATTAATAATCCATATTTCAATTATAAAGTAACATTAACTTTCAGTGATTTAAAATATAGTATACTTATTAATATTCTCTGCTTTAATATATGTCGTGCTAAAAATAGTAGTACTATATTAAAGGAAATTAAAAAGGGAAAATTTTATCTACTCATAATCCTATCCTTTGAATGTCTTTATTGTACCTCAATCTCTATCCACCGAGCAGTTTAAATAGTACTTAATAGTCTATATGCATATTTGTATACATCTTTGTTTACCTAATATTAGTTTTAAAATTAATGATCAGTTTTAATCACTTTGATTGCTGCATAAGGCCCATTGGTTTCTTATGCTAATACAACATAAATATTCTATATATTATGATTTTTATAAATTTATTCTTTTATTTTTTCTTGATATAGTTATGTTAATTTCCAAGATTGCCCTCAATAATCCTCACCTCCTGATATTCATGCCCTTATGTAGTCTTCTCCAATTGACTAGGGCAAACATGTGACCCATGGGATACTGTGATGACAGTGTATAACTTCCAAGTATAACAAAGCATGGCAGTGTCTTCATTCAGTTCTTTTAGGCTCTACAGCAGCAGTTCTCAACCTGTGGGTCACATGCACCCCCAAGCTTGGCTTGCTGGCTCTCACCCACAGCTTTTGTGATGAATGCTTTAGAAAGCCCAAGATTGGTTTCAAAATGGTCTCTTGCACATGAATCCAACTGTTTTCATTGCAGTTTCCAAGATCCCATCCTTTTGTAGTCAATACCCAAACTTTCATTTCAGGAATTGGACAACCAAGGAGCCCAGGCTGCCTGTCACTACTTGAGCTAATTAAGCAGAGACAGGGTTGAATCAAATATGAGTGTTTATTCCAATACTGCCAGCAGTATGGAAGAGCAGGAGGTCACCCACAAAAATGTGCTTTGTACTCCACCATAAGCCAGCTACTTATATTGGGTGGGAGGACAAATACTACGTGGGAAAGTAGGTATTACAGGTATGAGAAAGTGGGCAAGGGATAATCATTACGGGTAATAAGTCCTGTGGGCTGGGGGTAGGAAGAGGTGTCACAGAGGGTGGGTGCCTCCAGGTGCTTTGGATGCCTCCAGACCAGATTACAGGCAATAGGGGCTGGGATTGTAAAGAGCAGGTGCCTCTGGGACTAGATTGTCTCAGTCACGAGGTTATAAATTTTTCTGTAATGATAGGCAATTCTCTGGCCAGGAGGATGGACTGCATTCTGATCTTAGCTCCCATGTCCCCGGCCATACAACTCCCAGCCAAGTGAAAATGTGATTTCTAATCAGAACAGAACCATTATGGTTAACAGAACATGATTAATCCCATCTAATAAAAGAGTAATATGCAAATTTGACTGTACCTTCGATACACCCACAAGCCACGCCAACAGCCAGGCCCAACAGCCAATCAGGAGCAGATTATGCAAATAAACCCCAACCAAGATGGCTGCCACCACTGAGAGCAGGAGGGAGGCTTGGGTTTCTCTGGCAACAGAGGAAGTCAAGCTTTCCACCTGCCCTTGCCAGCCTAGGCCTCCACTCTAGGCTACAAAGTTTCAAACAGAAATGACTGCGGCCACGGAGTGAGCAGAAGGCTTGGCTCTGCTCTAGGCTACAAAGTTTCAATTGTAGATATAAATTAATCCCAGATCCCAGGGCCTCTGCTTGGGTCACTGGGGGGCATAGCCAGCCTGCAAACCTCCACAGGCCCCTCGCCCAGGCCACCCCTCACTCCAAGGGAACCCCCACCCTGATCTGGGACACTCTTCGGGGCAAACCAGCTGGCTCCCACCCATGCACGAGGCCTCTATCCTATCTAATAAAAGAGTAAGTTGCAGATTGACCATCACTCCAACACACAAGAGGGCTGCCCCCATATGGTCAAAGATCCTGCTCCCATGTGGACACAAGATGGCTACCACAAGATGGCCAGCAGGGGAGGGCTGTTAGGAGGGACCAGGCCTGCAAGGGAGGGCAGTTGTGGGCGATCAGGCCAGCAGGGGAGGGCAGTTGGGAGGGACCGGGTCTGCAAGGCAGGGCAGTTGGGGGCGATCAAGTCTGCAGAGGAGGGCAGTTAGGGGTGACCAGGTGGCAGAGGAGGAAAGTTGGGGGCAAACAGGCTGGCAGGGGAGCAGTTAGACATCAATTAGGCTGGCAGGGTAGTGGTTAGTGGGTGATCAGCCTGGCAGGCAGAAGCAGTTAGGGGCAATCAGAGAGGCAGGCAGGTGAGCAGTTTGGAGCCAGCAGTCCTGGATTGTGAGAAGGATGTCCGACTGCCCATTTAGGCCTGATCCTAATGGGATCGGGGCTAAACAGATAGTTGGACATCCCTCAAGGGGTCCCAGATTGGAGAGAGTGCAGGCTGGGCTAAGGGACATTCCCTCCCTCACATGTACAAATTTCCTCGTATTTCATTATAATTAGATTTCAATATTCTGTTTCTGTTCCTAACAAAACCTGGCAAGATTGTGACTTTAACTTTCATTTTAATTCAGTAACCCACTCTTCAGTTTTGCATTTGATTTTCGGCAGCATTAGCCCTGCAACTATCAGAAGTGAGAGCTTCTTTTAGGACTGACAAGGAAACACTTTCATTCTTGGACTATAACTTGAGCTGGGATTTGACAATTTTGAGCTTGTCATTTTCTGTTTGTGATCATTCGAGTAGAACTCAAAAGAATCTATCTTATCACAAGGCCTTTCAGTTGTCATTACTGCCATCATAATCTTGTGCAGCAGGAACTTGGATTTTTAAAGCACAAGTTTCATTTAGCTTTCAGCACAATCAACCATAAGTGATAGCTTGATTAATGGTGAGGTCATGGCATATTGTTTCCTAGCATCTCATTTCCCATTGGCAAGTAGTTCAGTATTGTCCAAGCCCAGTCATTACCAAACCAAAATCCTGTCTTTTATAGTCTATCTTCTGGGACTGTTATCATTGTAATTAGCTAGTTAATATGGGGGGGGGGTCACAGAGGATGAGCACAGAAAGTAAAGGGAAGAAAGCAAAGGGAAGTCAGATACTGCAAGCATGGTCACCTGGGAAGCTTCACCAGGAAAGTACAGCTTCATATAACATTGTTCCTCCAAAGGGATTAACACCCTTTCCTTCCCTCATCAGGTACTGGATTGTTGAGAGGAGAAGTGGGAAATAGGCACATGCACAGCAGAAGTTGGGTGGCAAAGGGGAAGAGCTTGCCTGTCTGTCTAGCCTGGGAAAAATGAATTGGCTAAGGGACGCAACCCATCAGAAATACGTGAAATCTTTGAAAGTTATTGTTAGCTTGAAGAAGCTCCTGGTTAAAACCCCCCAAAGAGTTTCCTTTCTCTTTCTCTCTCTCTTCTCTTTTTGGTGGTGTTTGTTAATCCTCATCTGAGGATATTTTTTCCTTGATTTTTAGGGAGAATGGAAGAGAGAGAAAGAGACAGAGAGAGAAATATCAATGTGAGAGAAACACATTGATTGATTGCCTTCTGCAGGAACCCTCACCACAGCCCGGGGCCAGGGAGGAGCTTGCAACCAAGGTACATGCCCTTGACCAGAATCAAACCTGGGACCCTTTGGTCTGCAGGCTGACACCCTATCTGCTGAGCCAGACCAGCTAGGGTTCTCTTGTTCTCTTGCTCTGTGAACTGAACTCACCAATGTGTTCACAGATTCTCTCTTCATATACTTATGGCCTTAGCAGAAACATGGCCCATGGCTATGTGGACTTCACATACAGGATGTTGGATAGGACTGGATTTAACATGGAGCAGAAACTGTGGGCAGTGGCCTTTATTCTGACCATACTGAAGACATGGTCGAACTTTTTCTATGGCCAGATGGACAGAGATGGGACCCTGGAGGGGAAGCCCCTTAATTATACACTATCAATAAAGCTATCCATGAAACCCCATCATCTTGTGGGGGCCTCAGGAAATTCTTTTCCTCACTGAACCTCAGAAGTACAGTTCTACCTATAACAGACCACTATTGGTATCAACTGTGTATCAGTCTGGATCCAACTGAGAGAGAAGGAATACCTTACAGGTTTGATCTATGTGGGTCCACTTATATACAGATTGATTTTTAATAAATACTGTCAATGCATTTTCTCTTCCTTATGATTTTCTTTTCTTTTTTTGGAGGGAGTGTGTGTAATTATTATCATTTTTTTTAAATCGTTATTGTTCAGAGTATGACAGATATTCCTCTTTTTTCCCCCTATGGCTCCCTTTCACCTGGTTCCCAGCTCAAATCAGGCCTCCCACACACACACACACAACTGACCTCATCCATAGGTGTAAGCTCTTTGTCCAATCTCTTCCTGCACCACCACAACTTCTTCCTCCCAGGAATTGTCAGTCTTCTTTCTTTCCATACCCCTGGTTCTATTACATTCACCAGTTTGTTCTGTTCATCAGGTTTTTTATTCACTTGATTTTTAGATTCACTTGTTGATAGATATGTATTTGTTATCACCTTGTTCATAATTTTTTTATCTTTTTCTTCTTCCTCTTCTTAAAGAATACCCTTCAGCATTTCATATAATACTGGTTTGGTACAGATGAACTCCTTTAGCGTCTTCTTGTCTGTGAAGCTCTTTATCTGATCTTCAATTCTAAATAATAGCTTTGCTGGGTAGAGTAATTTTGGTTGAGGTTCTTGCTATTCATTACTTTGAATATTTCTTGCCACTCCCATCTGGCCTGCATCGTTTCTGTTGAGAAATCCGCTGACAATCATATGGGTGCGCCCTTATAGGTAACCAACTGTTTCTCTCTTGCTGCTTTTAATATTCTCTCTTTGTCTTTTGCTCTTGGCATTTTCATTATGATGTGTCTTGGTGTGGTCCTCTTTGGATTCCTCTTGTTTGGGGTTTTCTGCACTTCCTGGACTTGTAGGTCTATTTCTTTCACCAGGTAGGGGAAGTTTTCTGTCATTATTTCTCTAAATAGGTTTTCAATATCTTGCTCTCTCTTCTTCTGGCAGCCCATAATTCAGATGTTGGTACACCTGAAGTTGTCCCAGAGGCTCCTTACACTATCTTCATATTTTTTTAATTCCTTTTTTCTTTTCAGTTGGGTATTTTTTGCTTCTTCATATTTCAAATCTTTGACTTGATTCTTGAGATCCTCTAGTATGCTGTTGAATCTCTGTATATTTTTCTTTATTATAGTCAGTGTATGCTTAATTTCTGATTGGTCCTTTTCCATATCCTTGAAGGTCTCACTAAATTTCTTGGAGGTTCCTAGAAGATTCTTGAGTAAACTTATAAACTTGAACTCTATATCCAATATTTTGCTTGCATTTATTTCATTCATTTGTGACTTGTTTCTTTGTTTCTACATTTTGGCTGCTTCCCTGTTTGTTTCTATGTACTGGGTAGCTTCTAAGTCTCCTTGAGTTGATAGAGTGGCCTTGTGTGGTAGGTGCGCTATGGGGCCCTGTGGCTCAGCCTCCCCAGTCACCTGATGTGGACGCTCTTGGTGCACCCCTTTGTGGGCAGTGTGCACAGTCTTGTAGTTAACCTTTGATTACTGTTGGTATCACTGGGAGGAATTGACCTCCAGGCCAATTGGCTTGATGACCAGCTGCATCTATGCTGGAATATCTTTTGCTCAGGAGACACCCTTATGGGACAGGACTGGCTTCAGTGGGGCTTTGCTGCTCACCGAGTCTGCCCCTTGAGTGTGTCTCTTATGGATGTGAAGAGTTGCAAACCAGTATTGTCTCATGCTGACCACTAGGTGCATTGGCTCTTGGATCTCCAAGAGGTGCAAGGTCAGTCACTGTCCTGGGATGCCCAGCAGGAGCTACAGAGACATGTGCAGATTTTTTCACTGTATGGGGTTTGGAAGTGCCCAGATGAGGCCAAGCTGTGAAGCAAGGCAGGCTCCTGCTGCTGGGCCTTGGGCCTTTTTTTGGAACCTCTGGGGCTCTCTGACCCAGCTGCAGTTTGACAGGTTTTAGCCTGAGAAAGGATAGGCCATTTATATGCAAAAGCTGATGCACACAACTTTGGTGGGGTTATAAATAGGGTGGGGAGATGTCTCTGGGAATCACTAGGGTGGAGCAAACAACAATGGCTGCCAATCAGCCCTGGAGCAGAGAGGTCCCTGGGTCTCCGCATCCTGCACCTCCATGCAAGAACAATGATCATTGCGAGCACCTCTGTGAGAAAGCAGCCCTCATGTTCCTGTCCCAATGCCAGACAATCCAGTTTCTTTCCATATGTGTCTGGGTTTCCCTGAGTCTCCCCAGGAACTGGAGTTCAGAGCAAGTGGGAGCTTGTATCTCCCTACCAATTAAAAGAGCAGCACATCCAGGTGCCAGCACTTTCTGTGCCAAGCACATCTTACCAGTGTCAGTGCCCTTTCTTCACCTCTCTAGTTGTGAAACTTCTCTCAGCCAGTTTTCCTGTGGTTCAGGGTAGTAGTTGTTCTGCCTTTTAGTTGTAATTTTGATGTGGTTGTGAGAGGCAGTAAGTGTAGGTGTTTACCTATGCCACCACCTTGGTTCTCCTCACTATGATTTTCTTAATGACATTTTATTTTGTCTAGCTTACTTTATTATAAGAATACAGTATGAGATATATATATATAGATATATATATATATATATATCACAAAATATGTGTTAATCAACTATGTATATTAAGTTTTTAGAGAGTCAAAAGGTATATAGGATTTTCAACTATGCTTGGGATGTCACCCCTTACACCCATGCAGTTCTGGAGTTAACTATAATTTGAACAGGGAAAGATTTCTACTGTATAGATTCATTAACTTTAATGGGAATAGCATGATAATGCATTGGCTAGTAAAAAGGAAAGGTAAGTAAAGAATATAGAAATAGAGATAGGAAAATGGCGGCGGAAGGGAGGGATGTGATCTGAGTCTGCTCTCAGGGCAGAGGGAGGGAGCTACTGAGGGTCACGCAGGGAGCGCTTGTTGGCGAGTTGGGGGACAGCTGTGCTCCCGGAGAAGATAGGGGACTGCTGGGCTGGCCTCCCCAGCCTGACCGGCCCCAGTGCTGCTGGGTTCTCTCCCTGAGCCAACTGCGCAAGGAGGCGCGGAGGCAGACCATGACATCTTGAAGGGGAAGGACCAGAAGATATACAGCTGCGGTGCCGGCTGGACAGCTGAGACTCCCGGAACATCGGTGCCCAGTTGGCGCAGAGGCGCGCAGAGCCCAGGGAGCTCTAAACTCTAGCACCGAAAGGTCAGATTTCCCTGGGGGTACTTTGGGCATGAATCTGAGGGGGCTGGCGGACTGGGATATTTGCACCTTGGAACTCAAAGCCTGGAGATCTGCACCTGAAATAAAATATGCGGCTGTTGGAGCTAGTAGGCATGGGAGAGGGCCTTTGGAGCTGGTTGCGGAGTTAATCCCTGGAGCGCAACCAATTTGGACCTGACAGAGGTGGGAGACCCGGAAGAATTTGGGAGGGTCCTGGCTGCTAAAACAGCAGTCATCATTAGAGAGGCAATATTGAATACCACAGGGACAGCAAAATTTTAGTTCAGGATAGAGAGGACCAATAGACCCAGAGGTCAATCTAGAAACACTGCCACCCAGGGGCCAAATCACAAATTGACTCTTGTGTGACACAGGGAATTGATTATATTTTCTCTTCAACCTTGGGAATACAGTCTATTTTCATCTACTCTTTAGTATCTTTTACTCTACCTCAACTTAACCTTTATACCACCACTCCCTTGCTGACCTTTCCCTATTTGGTGCCTTGTTTCCCTTACACTTTTCCCACTTTAGACTTACCTTAATTCTTTCTTTTTACTTGTTAAAATTCCATCCCACTTATATATCTAATCTCCAACCACCTACTCCAAGTCCATATATACCTCTAGCTTCTCTGACTTCACTATCTTAAACTGTTTTTATCCCTGTCCTGTTGTTGTTGTTTACTTGACTGTTGATTATATTGATTTTTTAAGCAGGTTTATGAGATTGATTTGCTTATTCTTTTATTTTGGTTTGTCTTGTAAGGGGGATTATTTTTATTTTTGGTGTTGTTTCTTGTTTTGTTGTCCTCATTTGCATGGTTTTTTAGATAGATCTTTGCTTCTGTGCTCCCTCACCTCCCTTGATATTAGTAGTTGTATGTAATTTGTATCAATCTCCAGGTACTTGTTGCGGGTTTTGGTTTGGATTAGGGGCTGTCCTATGGGAGTTTTCACCCCACATTTATAATTTACTCTTTTTTCTTCTTCTTCTTATTCCCCTTTTCCCATTATCATTTTGGCATTCCTGTCTTTCTTTTTTGTGACTGTGTGTGTGGGGGGGGTCTCTTTCTTTTTGTGTGAGTGTGGGTGTGTGAGTGTCTGCGTGTGTCTGGGGGAGGTTATCTTTCTTTTTTCTCACCTATCACCGAATTTGCCTTTCTCTGGCGATCACCTTTATTTGGAATTACCATTACTGTGACTACATTCCAGTTCAGTGCCTGGTGCGTTGCACCTGGTTGTGTTGTATTTTGTGCCGTTAAATCAATGCAGGAGAGTGAGAACTACATAACCAGATACACAGAGAAGAGAGACCATGGGAAGACAAAGAAACAGCCCACATATGAAAGAAAAGCAAGGCTCACCAGAAAAGGAGGTAAACGAAATGGAAGTTAACAACCTGTCAGAGAGAGAGAAAAACTAAGATGGCGGCATAGGTGAGCACCTATCTAGCTGTCCACGCAACAATTCTGAAACTACAACTTAACAACAGAACAAACAACGTCCAGAATCACCAGAGAGCTGGCTGAGGGGAAATTCTGCACATAAAAGTAGAGGCGGGATGCAGCAGTGACTTGGGAGCAGTGGTGTGCAGCTTTGAGGTTCGGAGCACGAGAGAGCGGTGAGGGACTGGCAGAAGACAGCAAGCCCGGCTGGTTTTCTCCAGCGGGGAGGGCGGAGGTCTCCCACAGCACTGACCCCCCAGTTCCAGGCGAGTTCCCAGGTCGGGGAAAGGAGGATCCCGGGCGTGGCTGAGGTCTGTGTGTTTGGGGAGAGTGCACAAGTAAATTGGAGTGTGCAACCAGGCAGAGAACGCGGGCAGAGAACGCGCGACTCACTTGCTCGGAGACCACCATACTGCTTTGTTTTACACCCCTGAGTGAGACTTTGACTGTGCAGACTCATTTAGGGAGAGGCAGAGTTGTCTGGCAATGGGGAGACCAGCAGTGGATTTACATTGCCACTCAACACCGAGACCCGTGAGCCACACAGATAAGCTGACTCCGCTAGCCCCATAGACCTGAAGCGGTAGGCCAGGAAGGGCGGACCTCAGCCTGACGCTGCGCTCTCATTAGACGCAAGCTGTGTGCCAAGTAGGGCGGACCTAAGGCTGACGCTGCGTGCCCATTAGACGCCGAAGCTGTGCGCCAAGTAGGGTGGACTTAAGGCTGACGCTGCATGCTGCAAAGGAAGCTGAGCCACTGTTACTTAAAGGATACCTATCACACACCGCTAAGGAACCAACTCAGGAAAGCAACAACAATGCAGAGAAAAGGAAAGAACTCAGCTGTGAAAGAAATGGAGGAAAAAAGACGATTAGACATAGAGTTTAAAACCACAGTAATTAGGTTTATGAAGAGACTACTAGATAAGGCCAAGAAAATTAATGAGAACTATGCCGAAATAAATAACACCTACAAAGAAATGAACATCGCCTACAAGGATATGAAAAAAGACCAACTAGAAATTAAGAATATACTGACTGAAACAAAAAATATTATACAAAGATCTAAAAGCAGTCCAGACAACCGCAAAAACCAAGTCAAAGATTTGAAATACAAAAAAGCAAAATCCACTCAGCTGGAAAAGCAAGAAGCCAAAAGAGTCCAAAAAATTGAAGACAGTATAAGGGGCCTCTGGGTCAACCTCAAGCATACCAACATCCGAATTATAGGGGTGCCAGAAAAAGAGAGAGAGCAAGATAATGAAAACCTACTAGAAGAAATAGTGACTGAAAACTTCCCTGACCTGGTGAAAGAAATTGACTTGAAAACCCAAGAAGTGCACAGAACCCCAAAATATAGGAATCTAAAGAGGACCACACCAAGGAACATCATAATTAAAATGCCAAGAGCAAAAGATAAGGAGAGAATATTAAAGGCAGCAAGAGAAAAACAGTTAGTTACCTATAAGGGAGCACCCATACGATTGTCAGCAGATTTCTCAACAGAAATGATGCAGGCCAGAAGGGAGTGGCAAGAAATATTCAAAGTAATGAACAGCAAGCATCTACAACCAAGATTGCTCTATCCAGCAAAGCTATCATTCAGAATTGAAGGTCAGATAAAGTGCTTCACAGATAAGAAAAAGCTAAAGGAGTTCATCACCGCCAAACCAACACTATATGAAATGCTGAAAGGTATTGTTTAAGAGGAAGAAGAAAAAGGTAAAAATGTACATTACAAATAACAAGTACACATCTATCAACAAATGAATCTAAAAATCAAGTGAATTAACAACCTGATGATCAGGATAAAATGAGGAATAGAACAAAATCATGGACATAGAGAGGGAATGGACTGATAATGCTTGGTGAGAAAAAGGGGGCGGGAAGTACAGCAAGACACTGGACAAAAATCATGCAACTATGGGAGAGGACAGAGGGTGGGGGGAGGTAAGGGCATAGAGTGGGATGGGTACTGGGTGGAGGGGAGCTATTGGGGGAAAATGTAATTAAAAAACTGAACAATAAAGGTAAAATAAAATTAAAAAAAACAACCTGTCAGAGAAAGAATTCAGACAAATGGTCATAAGGTGGCTGAAAAGAATGGAAGACAAATTTGATAATATGAGTAAGAACCAAGAGGAAATGAAGAAGACCCAGGAAGAAATGATGAAGAGCCATGAAGAAATTAAAAGTGACATTGCTGAAGTAAAGAACTCAATAGAAAGTATTAAGAGTAGACTAGAAGAATAGAGGATCACATCAGTGAGCTAGAAGACCAGGTAGGAAAACATAACCAAGTATAGCAGCTTCTAGAAAAAAAAAACCAGGAGGAGAGCCTAAGGGAATTTTGGGACAACATGAAACAAAACAACATCCGTATAATTGGGCTTCCAGAAGGACAGGAAACTGAGCAAGGAATAGAAAACCTGTTGGAAGAAATAATGACAGAAAACTTTCCTGATATAGGAAAGAAAAAACCCACACAAATCCAAGAAGCTCACAGAGTCCCAAGCAAAATAAACCCCAACAGACCTACACCAAGGCACATTATAATTAAATTGGCAAACACCAATCACAAAGTAAGAATCTTAAAAGCTGCCTGAGAGAGGCAGAAAGTCACCTACAAAGGAACACCCATCAGACTAACAAGTGATCTCTCAACAGAAACCTATCAAGCCAGAAGGCAGTGGAATGAAATTTACAAAGTCATGCAAAGGAAGGGTCTAAATACTAGAATAGTATACCCAGCAAGGCTCTCAATCAAAATTGAAGGTCAAATCAGGAGCTTCACAGATAAAAAAGGACTAAGGGAATTCGTCACCAAGAAACCAGCAATGCAAGAAATGCTAAAGGATCTGCTGTAAAAAGAAATAGGAAGCGAAGAAGGAACACAGGGGTAAAGAACAAAAATGGCAACATGTAAGTACCTATCAATAAAAACTTTAAATGTAAATGGTTTAAATGCCCCAATCAAAAGTCATAGGGTAATAGACTGGATAAGAAAACACAACCCATGTATCTGCTGTCTACAAGATGCCCACCTCCAAAAAAAGACGCACACAGACTGAGGATGAAAGGTTGGAAAAAAGTTATTCAGGCGAATGGAAATGAAAAAAAAGCTGGGGTAGCCATACTTATATCCGACAAATTAGATCTCAAAGTGAAGGACATAACAAGAGATAAAGAAGGCCACTTCATAATACCAAAGGGAGCAATAAACAAGAAGAAATAACTCTGGTAAACATATACGCACACAATACAGAAGCACCCAAATATATACAAAAACTCCTAGAGGACATCAAGGGAGAGATAGATAGCAATACAATCATAGTAGGAGACTTTAATACCCCACTATCACCATTGGAGAGATCCTCTAAACAAAAAATCAGTAAAGAAACATCAATTCTCAATGACTCACTGGACCAGATGGAATTAATTGACATCTTCAGATCATTTCACCCAAAAGCCAGAGTATGCATTATTTTCAAGTGTCCATGAGTCATTCTCAAAGATAGACCATGTGCTGGGTCATAGGCAAAGTCTCTCCAAATTCCAGAAGATTGAAATCATATCAAGCATATTCTCAGATCACAGTGGCATAAAGCTGCAAATCAACTACAATAGAAACAATCCAAAGGAATCAAACACATGGAGACTAAACAGCATGCTATTAAACTATGACTGGGTTACTAGAGAGATCAAAGAAGAGATAGAAAACATCATGGAAACAAATGACAATGATAGCACAACAATCTGAAATCTATGGGACACAGTGAAAGGAGTTCTGAGAAGAAAGTTCATTGCTCTACAATCCTACCGCAAAAAACTAGAATCAGCAGAAGTAAATTATCTAACCCAACAACTCAAAGAGTTAGAAAGAAAGCAACAAGAAAAGCCTAGTGTAAGCAGAAGGAAGGAAATAGTAAAGATCAGAGCATAAATAAATGACATAGAGACCAAAGAAACAATACAGAAGATCAACAAAACCAAGAGCTGGTTCTTTGAAAGGATAAACAAGATTGATGAACCTCTAGCCAGTCTCACCAAGAAGCAAAGAGAGAGGACCCTAATAAATAAAATCAGAAATGAAAGAGGTAAAATAACAACATACCACATGGAAATACCAAGGATTGTTAAAAAATACTATGAACAACTCTACTCCAACAAACTGGACAACCTGGAGGAAATGGATATATTTCTAGAAAAATATAACCTCACAAAACCCAAGCAGGAAGAATCTAAACAACTCAATAGACCAATAACTGTGGAAGAAATTGAAGCAGTCATCATAAAGATTCCGGCAAATAAAAGCCCAGGGCCAGACGGCTTCACAGGGGAGTTTTACCAAACATTCAAGGAAGAACTAAAACCTATACTCCTCAGACTATTCCAGAAAATTCAAGAGGATGGAACACTTCCAAACTCCTTCTATGAAGCTAACATCACCCTAATACCAAAAGCAGATAAAGATGACACAATGAAAGAGAACTACAGGCCAATATCCCTCATGAATATAGATGCCAAAGTCCTAAATAAAATTCTAGCAAATCGGATCCAGCAGTACATCGGAAAAATCATACACCATGACATAGTAGGATTTATCCCAGGAATGCAAGGATGGTGCAATATCCGCAAATCAATAAATGTGATACATCACATAAACAAATTGAGAGATAAAAATCACATAGTCATATCAATTGATGCAGAAAAAGCATTTGACAAAATCCAACATCCTTTCTTGATAAAAACTCTCAACAAAGTAGGAATAGAAGGATCATATCTCAACATAATAAAAGCCATATATGATAAGCCCACAGCAAACATCATACTCAGTGGCCAAAAACTACAACCATTTCCCCTAAGAACAGGAACAAGACAGGGTTGCCCACTTTCACCACTCCTGTTCAACATAGTACTGGAAGTATTTGCCATTGCAATCAGACAAGAAGAAGAAATAAAAGGCATCCAAATTGGAAAAGAAGAAGTTAAGCTATCCTTATTTGCAGATGACATGATATTGTACATAAAAAACCCAAAAGACTCCCTAAAAAATTAGTAGACTTAATAAATGAGTTCAGCAACATAGAAGGCTACAAACTTAATGCCAAGAAACCTATGGCATTTCTATACACTAATAGTGAACTTACAGAAAGAGAGACTAAAAAAGCAATCCCATTTACCATCACACCAAAAAAAATTAAGATACCTAGGAATAAGCTTAACTAAGGAGGTAAAAGACCTATTCGTGGAAAACTACAGGACACTGAAAAAAGAGATAGAGGAAGAAGTAAACAGGTGGAAGAACATACCATGCTCATGGTTTGGGAGAATCAACATAATTAAAATGTCCATACTACCCAAAGCAATCTATAAATTTAATGCACTCCCCATTAAAATACCAATGGCATACTTCACAGACCTAGAAAGAATTCTCCAAAAATTCATCTGGAACAAACAAAGGCCCCGAATAGCCACAGCAATCCTGAGAAAGAAGCTCAAAGTCGGTGGGATTTCCATACCAGATTTCAAGCTGTATTACAAAGCTACTGTTCTCAATACAGCCTGGTACTGGCACAAGAACAGACATATAGATAAATGGAATAGAATAGAGAATCCAGATATCAATCCAAAGCACTATTCTCAATTAATATTTGACAAAGGAGGTATGAAAATAAAATGGGGTCAAGATAGTTTCTTCAATAAATGGTGTTGGGAAAATTGGACAGATACATGCAAAAAAATGAAACTAGACCACCAACTTACACCATACACAAAAATAAACTCAAAATGGATACAGGACTTAAACGTAAGACAGGAAACCGTAAAAATATTAGAGGAATCTACAGGAAAAAAAATCTCAGACATATGCCAAAAGAACTTCTTTGATGATCCTGTTCCGAGGGCAATGGAAGCTAAAGAGAAAATAAACAAATGGGACTACATCAAAATAAAAAGCTTTTGCACAGCTAAAGAAACCATCAACAAAACAACAAGAAAACCCACTATATGGGAGAACATATTTGCAAATGTTATCAGTGATAAAGGTTTAATCTCAAGCATCTACAGGCAACTCACGCAACTCAATAAAAGGAGGACAAATGATCCAATAAAAAAAATGGGCAACAGACCTAAACAGAATCTTCACGAAAGAAGACAAAAGGCCCAGAGACATATGAAAACTTGCTCAAAGTCACTAATTATCCGAGAGATGCAAATCAAAACGACTATGCGGTACCATCTCACACCTGTCAGAATGGCTTACATCAACAAATCAACAAACGACAAGTGCTGGCGTGGATGCGGAGAAAAAGGAACTCTCATGCACTGCTGGTGGGATTGTAGACTTGTGCAGACACTGTGGAGAACAGTATGGCGTTTCCTCAAAAAACTAAAAATGGAGCTCCCATTCGACCCAGTGATCCCACTTCTAGGAATATACCCCAAGAAACTAGAAACGCGAATTAGAAAGGATATATGTACCTCTATGTTCATAGCAGCACAATTTACCATAGCTAAGATTTGGAAACAGCCTAAGTGCCCATCAGCAGATGAGTGGATTAAAAAACTATGGTACATTTACACAATGGAATACTACGCCGCAGAAAAAAAGAAGGAGCTCCTACCATTTATAACAACATGGATGGATTTGGAGAGCATTATGCTAAGTGAAATTAGCCAGGCAGTAAAAGACAAATACCACATGATCTCACTCATGTGAGGAATACATTCAATGACATAGACTGATGAACAAGAATGGATCAACAGACTGAGAAAAGTCCATCAGAATGTCAAACCTTAGGGTAAGTGGCAGGTGGTGGGAGTAAGGGGAAAAGTCAATATATTTGAACTCTTGAACTAAGGTAAGTGATTTGTGTTTTTACATCCCTCACAAAGCTTATATAAAGTTATAAAAAAAGGGGCAGCTAGTTTGAGATTGAATTGACATGGCCTAGAGCTTGTCATATCCTATTGACACCAGTCCTTAGGCTAGGCCCTCCTTAACCTCCCGTGACACCATAATACACTTACATGATATTATTCTACTATGTCATTATAATAATTGATATTTGACAACAGCATATTATACAATTATCCCAAATAAACTTGCAAACTAATTCTTTGAATGTTGGGCAGCAACTTAAAGGATAGGAAAGAAATGAATCCCTTTCAGAAGGAATTAAGGCACTGGGAAGACCTCCGAGCATTCTATATTGGCCCTTCTTGCCCTTTCTGCCAAGAGGGACCTTCTTGTTACTATCCAAATACACACAGCTGATGCCTGAGTTTTCAGTTCCAGCTGTGGCTGAAGCCTCTGGGCAGCTGGCACCATGGATCTGTATCTCGACCAACAGTGTGAGGTGGGCCCTCTCTGGAGAAGAAACCTGGGTCCCCTGAGATATGTGATCAGTACCGGGACCCCGCCAGCAGGCGAGGGGACCCCAAGGCAGGTACTGGATGTGGAGGCCACGGGGGCATAGACTACAAAGGAGACAGAACTGAACCTCACATCACCCTGTTTGGCCCCGGAGGATGGCTGGTTAGCCAGAGATGGGTAAGATTCCTCAGGGAAGGAACAACCTAAGACAGGCACAGTCACAGAGGGGCCAACAGGAGAGAGGTAAAAGGTCAACAGAGGTGGGGCACTGAACCTCACCCACAAACCTTGCAGGGGCTTGAATTCTCACCCCTCCTGAGGGAGGTCTCCTACCCCCACGTCTGCTTCGCCTCCCACGCACAACTCATACCGGGACCCAGGTGGCAGACAGAGACTTGGCCAGGAATAGCTGCTCTATGTCTAAATTCAGTCTATTACCAGGAATGCTCAGGACCTACTCAAAATTGCAAATATTCCTTTCCACTAGTATTTACAGCGTAAACTAAGATTTCTGTTTGAGTATTAAAATTGACAGGAAAATAGTAATCAAGTTTTCAGATTAATTTAAATTGGCCAAATGAAATAAGTGAATACTCAAGAAAATTATAGTATACTGGACAAAAAGCTTTTCCTAAAACATTAACTTAAAAATCTATTAGTAGTTCACCTCACTGTAAAATTGCCTAACATCCAAAGAACCTAAAGCAGTCATATTTGTGTGCAAAAATTAAAATTTAAAATTACCAAGACTGCAATATAAAATTTCCAAAACCCCCCATTAATCGAAAAAAGGTGAGGGGGCAGTGGGATAATATCATGTAAGGAAAAAAAAATATCGAGTAAGTAAAATACATCTAGAAAATTCTTACTCCAGTAAAGTAAATTCCATTTGTAAAACCAAGTGCAGGACACCCATGAAAAAACACACATAGTGTCAAAATAAACCAAAGGAAAATCACTTAGGCAAAAATGAAAAAGAATCCCAGGTCTATTTTGCAGAGAGGATCCCTTTGTTAACTTTTGGTCGAGAATGTGTTTGTGTGTTTTCAGAGAACAACTCCAAGACCATGTGGGTTCCTGTGACTATGAGGAACTGACGGGTCTGTTCCAGTCACGAGGATGGTCCAGAGATGGGGGACACTGACGACACCTTGCCATGCTATCAGGCGTCAGCTGTGCATGTCTGCATGATACCCAGAACCAAACCAGAGAGGATGGATCTTGCATTGCCACGATGTGTCCATCATCTGGATACCATTGCTGACATGTACACATAAAGAATTATTTGACACTGAAACTGGGACTCAGAACAATTGGACATTGAAACTGAGACTGAAACATTTTTTGTTCTTATACATTTATTTCTAGTATGCAGAGGCAAGATATTTTTGAAGAAAAGAAACAGGGGAGAGTGATTGATATAGAGGCAGGGTGGCCTTGAACAGGCTGTCAAGCTACAGGGGGAAGGCTTGGGTGGATGGGAGGTGGATGCTGGGGGAGATCAACTGAAGGACTTGTATGCATGCATATGAGCATAACCAGTGAATGAAGGACACTGGGGCGGAGAGGGGGGAGGGTGGGGATATGTGCTGGGAGGTGGGGGAGGCTGGGGGGAGGATAAGGGGAAGGGGGAAAGGAAAACATGTACTACTATTAATTATAAGTTATACTGCAAAAAATCAATAAAAATATATTAAAAAAAAAGAATATAGAAATAGCCAACCAGTGTGGTTCGATGGTTGAGTATTGTCCTATGAACCAGAAAGTCATGGTTCGACTCCTGGTCCGGACGTATGCCAAGGTTGTGCTGGATCCCCACTGTGGGGCATGCAGAAGGCAGCCAATCAATGATTCTCTCTTCATTGATGTTTCTATCACTCTCTTCTTTTCCCCTCCTCTCTGAAATCAATACAAATATTTATTTTTTTTAAAGAATATAGAAATAACAGATACAAGAAGTATCCACTATACTAAGACTAAGACAGATCATAACAGAAAGCTGCCTCTCCCCAAAAGGCTGAGATCCAGACCTTAGAGAGGGCACAGGCATATATACACTGAATAGCCAGATTATTATTATCTCTGAACACATAATAATTTGGCCACTCCGTGTATATTCTATATAATAATAGGTTAATATGTAAATTGTCCCCTTGACCAGAAGTTCGACCAGCAGGCAGGCCAGCCAACCGCCTATGTCCCCACCCCCTGGCCATGCTGACAAGACCCCACCCATGCAAGAATTCGTGAACTGGGCCACTAACATATATATACTGAGTGGCAATATTATTATGATCTCTGAATGCATAATAATCTGGCCACTCAGTGTATATCTACACTAATAAAAGAGAAACATGCAAATTGACTGTCACTGGACTGCACCAACCAACCAATCAGAGTGAGTATGCAAATTAACCCAACTAAGATGATGGCTACCACGAAGCTGGAGCAAACAAGAGGATTCAGTTTCCCTTGGCAATGGAGGAAGCCAAGCTTTCTGCCTGCTCTCACCGGCCCTGGCCTTCACTCAATGCTACAAAGTTTCAATTATAGAAGATAAATAAATCTCAGCTAAGATGATGGTCGCCACAGACCTGGAGCAATCAGGATACTTGAGGTGGCCCCAGTGATGGAGAAAGCCAAGCTTCCTGTCCACCCTGGCCTCCACTCAAGGCAACAATGTTTCAATTATAGAGGATAATTAAATCCCAGATACCTGCTTCCAGTCAGCAATGGTCTATGATTGGGTCGCCAGGGGGCACAGCCAGCCAGCAAACCACCACAGGCCCCTCACCCAGCCTGCCCCACATCCGAAGGGAAACCCACCCTGATCCGGATCACCTTTCAGGGCAAACCAGCTAGCACCCACCTGTGCATCAGGCCTCTATCTTATCTAATAAAAGTAATATTCAAATTTACTGTCAATCTAACACACAAGATGGCTATCTCCATATGGTCAAAATGGCTCCCCCCATGTGGACACATGATGGCTGCCACAAGATGGCAAGCAGATGAAGGCAGTTGGGAGGCGCCAGGCCTGCAAGGGAAGGCAATTAGGGGTGACCAGGCTGGCAGAGGAGGGAAGTTGGGGGTGACTGGTTCTGCAGGGAAGGGCAGTTGGGGGGGGATCCAAGCATGCAGGGGAGAACAGTTGGGGGGGACCAGGCCTGCAGGAAAGGGTAGTTGTGGGAGGACCAGGCCTGAGGAGAGGGTAGTTAGGGGTGACCATGCCTGAAGGGGAGGGCAGTTGGGGGAGACCAGGCCTGAAGGGGAGAGCAATTTGGGGCAATCAGGCTGGCAAGGGAGCAGTGAGGCATCAATCAGGCTGGCAGGGAAGTGTTTAGGAGGTGATCAGGCTAGCAGGAAGAAGTGGTTAGGGGAAACCAGGAAGGCAGACAGGTGAGCAGTTGGGAGTTTGCAGTCCTGGATTGTGAGAGGGACATCCAACTGCCCATTTAGGCCCAATCCTGGTAAGAGAGGATGCAGTTTGGGCTGAGGGACAAAACCTGCCCCTGTCCACAAATTTCATGCAAAAGACCTCTAGTATATAGATAAGTGATGGGCAACCTTTTGAGCTTGATGTATCAAAATTCGCAAAAAAAAAAAAAAAAACAAACAAGCATAACTCAGGTGGTGTGTCACTTTGAGAAAAAAAAAACATAATTTCACGATATTTATACTTTAAATAACAAAATTTATAATTTTAACATATAACTGTATTTAATAATCCAAAAACTAATTATTTAACTTATATGCTTAGTGACTTCTTTATTCATCTGTCAGTCGGTTTCTTTTGTTGGTCCTGATATTATTTAACTTGTGTGGAGTGCCATGAACTAAGATAAGTGATTGTGAGGGGGAATTCTTTAACTAACCTGCCTATTAGTGACTTTTTGTTGTTCAATTTAATTGGCTAAACCTTCTGTTGAAGGTTGGTATTTTGTACACTTCAAGCCCAAGCAAGCACTACTAACTTCATCTGTCAATCTGTTTCTTTTATTGGTGTTGATATTATTTAACCCTGGGAATAAGGTCTCAGAAAAGTACGTAGAGGGAAAAATTGTAAGTAAAGCCATTGCTATATTTTTCAGGGTGCTAACAGTGTCTGGTAATCGGTTCCAGGCACTCCAAATTTCCTGTTCGTAGTGGCACTCCTCTTGATTCTCCAAGTGCCACCTTTCCAGATTCTCAAGCTTTGACCTCAAGTCAACAAACACCTGAGCCCACATGCTGTCTTGAAATTCTGCAGGTTGCATCTCCAAATCATCAATTTGCATCCATTGGAAAACATTTAATTCCAAACTACTGTACACTATTACATCAGGACACTTATTTTTATGGCCTGTTCTAGGCTTCTAAATGCATTAAATCTATCACTGAACTGATCAAGTAACAAGTCTAAAACGTGCTGGCACTTTATATGCAAGGGATCCATTTCATTTTGTACAGCTGCACAGGCCTTCTCAAAATACTTTGTTACTTGAGAAAAATACTTATAAGTTTTAGTTTCTACATCTCGCTTGAAAATTTTAAGTTTATTTTCAAAAGCTTTTATGTATCCAAACATAACGCCATTACTTTTGCCAAAACCTTGTAACTTTAAGTTCAATTCATTAATATGAGCAGAGAGATCTGTTAAAAATATCAGGATGTTGACCCACTTATCATCATTGAACTGAGAAAAGTTTTCCAGATCTTTATTCTCAATAAATACCTTAATTTCTTCAAAGCACTCCACAAAACACTCAAGAACTTTACCTCGGCTCAGCCATCTTACATTATTGTACATCAGCAGTCCACTGAAGCTGGAATCAACCTCCAGTAAAACTGCAGAAAATTCTCACTTGAGAAGAGGGCGAGCAGCTATTAAATTAACTATTTTTGTAACAGCTGACATTAAGTCATTTAAGTAGGTGAATCCTGACTTGACATGTAAAACTTCCTGATGGATAATACAATGAAAAGGCACAATCTGCTGAGACGGGTTTGGCTCAGTGGATAGAGCGTCAGACTACAGACTGAAGGGTCCCTGGTTCGATTCCGGCAAGGGCATGTACCTTGGCTGCGGGCACATCCCCAGTAGGGGGCGTGCAAGAGGCAGCTGATCGATGTCTCTCTCTCATTGATGTTTCTGACTTTCTATCCCTCTCCCTTCCGCTCTGTAAAAAATCAATAAAATATATTTAAAAAAAAAGAAAAGAAAAGGCACAATCAGATGTCCAATAGCTTCCATAAAAAATTTGACAATTCCGACTTTTTTTCCCCACCATGTTTGGTGCCCCATCTGTCCTCACTGACACAACTTTAGAGATATCAATGCTTAAGTCACAGAATGTTTGTATAACAACCTTACATATTTTGCTTCCTGATGTACTTGTTGGCACTGATACCAACTTTATCAACTTTTCTCTCATTGTGAGACAATCAGAATATCGACCAATAATGGCCAACTGAGCATGTGATGTGACATCAGTAGTTTCATCAAGAAAGATAGAAAAATATTTACAATTATTTATGTCTCTCTTTAATTGATGTTGTACTTTTGTGTTCATTCTCATTATTCAGTCTTTTATGATATTTCTACTGAGTGGTAACTCAGATATTCTCTTAATAATTGCATATTTATTCTGCATATCGTGAAATAGAACTGATGCACATATTAGGAAAGTTTCTTTAATAAATTCACTCTCACTGAGTGCTTTTCCATGCTGAGCTATGGAGTGAGCAATGCTTAAACCTGCAAATGTTAAACTTGTGGAGCCTTTTATAAATTTAAGGATGGAATTAGATTGGCTCTTATGAAGATGTAGCTGCCTGGAAATGTATTCCTTCCTTTCATCCTCAATTTTTTTTTCAACAGCGGGGAATGATTAGTTTCAAAATGTCCATTTATATTCCACATTCTGCTTACTACAGTTTCAGTACATAGTACACAAAATGATCTGTCATTTTTTTCTATAATGCCATACATCTCAGTCCATGTCTCTTGGAAGGGTCAGCTACTACTACTATCACTTCATTTACTTAACCTTCATTTTTTATTTTTTAGGTTCTCCATCAGGGGGGCAGTGACAGAAGATAGAATTATAGAAGCCTATTAGCCCTGCAGGCAATTAGGGGTTAACTAGCCTAACTGACCACAAGATGGCACATGTAACTGTCTTTTAGGAAAGGGCAGGGTTAATAAGCAGAAATAAGGGTTCAGAAGGATCCACAACAGTAATAGTGGTGAAATGGAGTCTGCACTCTCCTGCAAAATGACGTTCCTTGTATAAATTAAGATGGCTGGCTGGCACTATTTCTAATGGCAGGAAAGGTCACCCATAGCACAGGCCCTCACCTCTCCCAGCCTCCCCCTCACTTATCTCAGTAATAATGGTCAATTAGAAATCCATGACACCTCAGAACAGTAGATTGGATGATGGTTGATGTGGTTATGTGGTTGCCAGTAATGGCGATCACAGGGCCCCCAGAGATGCGGCCCCCATGGCATTCCACTGCTTCCTGTTCTGCCAGCTGGAAGTGAGGTAAAAGATCCCCTAAAGGCCTAACAGGAAGGCCCAGAACTAGATGCTCTGTGCTGGAGTTCGGTTGTTTAGGCCTACAGACCTCTGGCACAGAGTGTCTACACCACACTACAGCAAATGTTTCATCCTCGGCTACTGCACCTTGCTGTGCAGTAGCCGAGGATGAAACATCCTTCTTGGCATGCGGCCCCATACTTCTCTATGCGACTGCATGCAACTGCGTGTCATCGAAAATGGCGACGTTTGTCAATGCTGACAAGCGTGTCATAGGTTCGCCATCAAGGAAGTAGGAGGTCACAGTTCATTTCCTGGTTAGGCCATATTCTGGATTGCAGACTCAAACCCCAGTGGGGGCATGTAGGAGGCAGCTGATCAATGCTTCTTTCTCATCATTGATATTTCTCTCTCTCTGCCTCTCACTTCCTCTCTGAAATCAATGAAAACATATTTTTTAAAATGAACTGAACGATAAAATAGTAATATAATTTGTAGTCAGAAATATAATTCATACTCAGAAACACAAATTCAGAGGAAGATGACTATGGACAGTCAGGATGCTTAAACCCTCCCAGAAATCTGTGAGGAAAGCAATTTATTATTTTAGGCATAAATGCAGGGATTGTTGGGCTCATATCTTTTTACTTTGTATTTCCCAGTAGTAGGGAGGGAATGGGACAATGAGAAAGTGATCCTCTCTGGGGAATGGGATAAAGGAAATTGTTGAAAAATGGATGTGAATTTAGACCTTTCACTGCATTTCTTTGAACTTTCAGACATTTTTTTGTCATCAACATCTACTACTTTTACATCTCAGAACGAATGTAAAGAAAACAGGACCTTCATAGATAGACGCTAATTATATAAGATGGGTTTTTCAACAAGGGTGAAAGGTGTTATTTGATAAATAGGGAGGAAGGTCCACAGAGGAACATTTTTCAAGCTGATTACCAGGGCAAAAGATTTATTTTGCTATTCATTATTTCAGATTGTCATTATGCACTAGAAAATATTTTAGGACAATAGGTGCTTTGGCTATGGGAAATGATGCAATACAATAGTTCTAAGGGCTATTTTTAGACATATTTGTTTCTATTTTATGATTAGAAACTCCTTTTTTTATCAGCTTGTTTAAATGTTTTCTGGACAGGGAAGAGAAAGGAATGAGTATTAAAGCTGTCAACAGTCTACTATCTAAAGTTGAAATCAGATTGCCCTCACCGGTTTGGCTCAATGGATACAGTGTAGAATATGGACTGAAAGGCCCAGGTTTGATTCCTGTCAAGGGCATGTACCTTGGTTGTCAACACATCCCCACTAGGAGGTGTGCAGGAGGCAGCTGATTGATGTTTCTCTCTCATTGATGTTTATAACTCTCTATTTCCCTTCCTTTCTGTAAAAAAATCAATGAAATGCATTTTAAAAAGAAAATAAAAGTCAGATTCATTATTACTCATTGCCAACCCTCACAAGACACCCTGTTCCCCATCACCCCTACCACCACCACACCCTACCCCCAATGCCAAACACAAGCAGAAACAACTTCTTTTCTTCCTGCCAGTATGATAGTGTTAAGGAAAAAATTCATCTTCAGTCTTCACCTTGTCCTTATTCTCAGTGTATGTCTAACTATGGAATGGTTGGTCTGGTGCCCAAACCTGCAGAATTCTACATCCCTCCCTTCCAACATACCTTCCCCCTCCTCCACTCCATCCCCATCATCAGTGAACACAAAGAAATACAAACACATTTCCTTTATACACATGCTAGTATTTATTCAAGAAGACCACTTAGGTTTTGATATCTACATAATGAACATTTCTCAAGCATTATCTGTAAAGAGTCAATATATTCTGAGGGTCTTCATCTTCAGATAGACCCTGCGTATCACTTGTGGTGGAACTCTCTTCTTCGTCTTCATCTTCTCCTTCATCTTCACTGTCTTCTTCATCATCTTCTTCTCCTCTTTCTCCTACTTCATCCTCATCATCTTCTTTTACATCATCTTCTCCTCCTGCATACTCTTCTTCCTCTTCTTCTCCTCCTTCTTGTTTTTCCTTCTTCTTCCTCCTCCTCCTCCTCTTCTTCTCTTCCTCCTTCTTCTTCCTCATTATTTTCTTCCTCATTTTTGTCCTCTTAGTCCTCCTCATCCTCATCTTCCTCAACTGGCTGGATTACTTTGGGTCTCTTTCCCTTCTTGTAGTCAAATTCAAGTATCTCCCTCTTTCTTCTTGTGCTTGGTTTGCTACTTTCTTAGTAACCTTGGTTTTGTTGTGGCAACTGTGCCATACTCCAGGGCTCCTGACAATGAGCAGCCACACCCTTCACCTCTGATTGGCCAAGTCAGTGGTTGCCATGGTGTGGCTTGACATCAAAAAGCATCAGCTTGACCATCCAGGAGGGGGAGGTGGGAGAGGTTGTCGAAGCCTCAGATGTTCTGGTTAGAGAAAGGAAGCTTCCTCAGTACCTCCTAATATGTTTTCAAAACTGACATCTCTCTCCCTCATTTCCTCTAGTTCAATTATTGTCTAGCATATGGCAGGGAGGTGGTATTTCCTATAAGCCATTTCCCATACACCCACATCCATTCAGTGGTCCATTCCACTGTCCCCCAGATATTACAATTACCTAGAACTTTGTGTGTTGTTTTAATGGATGATTTATTTTAAATAGGTTTATATTTATAGAAAAATTGTGAAGATGACACCCATATATCCCATACTCAATTTCCATTATCCTATCTAATAAAAGAGTAATAAACAAATTTGACCATAGCTCTGCCACACCCACAAGCCACGCCTACAAGCCAATCAGGAGCGGATTATGCAAATAAACCTCAACCAAGATGGCTGCTGCCACTGGGAGCAGGAGGAAGGCTAGGGTTTTCCCAGCAGCAGAGGAAGTCAAGCTTTCTGCCTGCCATTGTGGGCCTAGGCCTACACTCCATTTTACAACGTTTCAATTATAAAAGATACAGAAATGGTGGCAGCCACTGAGCTGGCGAGAACAGAGGCTTGGGTTTCCCTGGCAATGGAAGAAGCCAACTTTCAGCCTGAAGTTGCTTGCCTAGGCCTCCACTCTTGGTTACAAAGTCTCAAACAGAAATGGCTGCCACCCCTGAGGGAGCAGAAGGCTTGACTCCCCTCCAGGCTACAAAGTTTCAATTGTAGACATAGATTAATCCCAGATCCCAGGGCCTCCGCTTGGGTTGCTGGGGGGCGTGGCCAGCCTGCAAACCTCCACAGGCCTCTCACCCAGGCTGCCGCTCACCCCAAGAGAACCCCCACCGTAATCTGGGACACTCTTCAAGGCAAACCAGCTGGCCCCCACCCATGCACTAGGCCTCTATCCTATCTAATAAAAGAGTAATTTGCAGATTGACCATCACTGCAACACACAAGAGGACTGGCCCCAGGTGATCAAAGATCCTGCCCCCATATGGACACAAGATGGCTACCACAAGATTGCCAGCAGGGGAGGGCTATTGGGAGGGACTAGGCCTCCAAGGGAGGGCAGTTGTGGGGCGATCAAGCCTGCAAGTGAGGGCAGTTAGGGGTGACCAGGCTGGCAGAGGAGGGAAGTTGGGGGCAATCAGGCTGGCAGGGGAGCAGTTAGACATTAGTTAGGCTGGCAGGGTATTGGTTAGCAGTTTCAGGCTGGCAGGCAGAAGTGGTTAGGGGTAATCAGGGAGGCAGGCAGGTGAACAATTTGGAGCCAGCAGTCCTGGATTGTGAGAAGGATGTCCGATTGCCTGTTTAGGCCAGGTCCTACCAGGATCGGGCCTAGATGGGCAGTTAGACATCCATCGAGGGGTCCTAGATTGGAGAGGGTGCAGGCTGAGCTAAGGGACATCCCCCCATACTACATGATGGTAACATGTAGTTAACCATCAGTGAAACATTTACAGTCAAACCTCAGTTCTCTAATATCCCCAATATCAAACAATTTGGTACTAGAGCAAGTTGTTCAAAAGAAAATTTTCCAGTTGTGGAACACAATTTCTGTTCTTGCTCACGTGGCTCAGTGGTTGAGCATTGACTTATCTATAGCTATATATCTATATCTATATCTATATCTATATCTATATCCATATCTATATCTATATCTAATCTATATCTATCTATCTATCATCTATCTATCTATATCCTTAATAGCGAACTTTTGACACGCGTGTCAGCACTGACACGTGTAGCCATTTTCGATGACATGCTGCCGCATGCAGTCGCATACAGAGAAGTATGGGGCTGCATGCCAAGAAGGACATTTCATCCTCGGCTACTGCATGGCCAGGTGAAATAGCCAAGGATGAAACATTTGCTGTAGTGTAGATACTCTGTACCAGAGGTCTATAGGCCAAAACAACAGAACTCCAGCACAGGGTGTCTAGATCTGGGACTTCCTATTAGGTCGTTAAGGGAACTTTGACCTCATTTCTGGCCAGCAGAGTAGGGAGGAGCAGAATGCCATGGAGAATGCATCTCTGGGTGCCCTGCGATCGCCATTACCAGCAACCACGTAGCCACAGCAACCATCATTCCACTGTTCTGGGGTGTCCTAGATTTCTAATTGACCATCATTACTGAGATAAGTGAGGGGGAAGCTGGGAGAGGTGAGGGCTTATGCTATGGGTGCCATTTCCCCACCTTTAGAAATAGCGGCAGCCATCTTAATTTATATAAAGAATGCCATTTTGCAGCAGAGTGCAGACTCCATTTCACCACTATTACTGTTGTGCATCCTTATAAACCCCTATTTCTGCTTATGAACTCTGCCCTTTCCTAAAAGACAGTTACATGTACCCTCTTGTGGTCAGTTAGGCTAATTAACCCCTAATTGCCTGCAGGGCTAACAGGCTATCTATAATTCCATCTTCTGTCACTGCCCCCCTGATGGAGAACCCAAAAAAATAAAAAACTAAGGTTAAGTAAGGGTAGTGGTAGTAGCAGGAGCCAACCCATTCAAGAGACATGGACCGAGATGTAAGGCATTATAGAAAAAAATGGCAGATAATTTTGCGTTCTATGTTCTGAAACAGAAGTAAGCAAAACGTGGAATATAAATAGACATTTTGAAACTAATAATTCCCAGCTCTTGAAAAAAACGTGAGGATGAAAGGAAGGAATACATATCAAGGCAGCTACACCTTTATAAAAGTCAATCTAATTCCATCCTTAAATTTATAAGAGGCTCTGCAAATTTAACATCTGCAAGTTTGAGCATTGCTCATTCCATAGCTTAGCATGGAAGAGCTCTCAGTGAGGGTGAATTTATTAAAGAAACTCTCCTGATATGTGCACCAGTTCTATTTCACCATATACAAAATAAATATGTAATTATTAAGAGGATATCTGAGTTACCACTCAATAGAAATATCATAAAAGGCCAAATAATGAGACTGAACACAAACGTACATCAATTAAAGAGAAACATAAGTAATTGTAAATATTTTTTCTATCTCTCTTGATGAAACTACTGATGTCACATCACATGCTCAGTTGGCCATTATTGGTCGATATTCTGATGGTCTCACAATGACAGAAAAGTTGATAAAATTAGTATCAGTGCCAGCAAGTACATCAGGAAGCAAAATATATAAGGTTGTTATACAAACATTCTGTGACCTAAGCATTGATATCTCTAAAGTTGTGTCAGTGACGATAGATGGGGCATCAAACATGGTGGGGAAAAAAGTCGGATTTGTTAAATTGTTTATGGAAGCTATCGGACATCCGATTGTGCCTTGTCATTGTATTATCCATCAGGAGGTTTTACATGCTAAGGTAGGATTTACCGACTTAAATGACTTAATGTCAGTTGTTACAACAGTTAATTTAATAGTTGCTAGCCCCCTTCTCAAGTGACAATTTTCTGTACTTTTAATGGAGGTTGATTCCACCTACAGTGGACAGCTGATGTACAATAATGTAAGATGGCTAAGCTGAGGCAAAGTTCTTGAGCACTTCGTGGAGTGCTTTGAAAAAAATCAAGGTATTTCTTGAGGATAAGGATTTGGGAAACTTTTCTCAGCTAAATGATGATAAGTGGGTCAACATACTGATATTTTTTACATATCTCTCTGTTCATAGTAATAAACTGAACTTAAAGTTACAAGGTTTTGACAGAAGTATTGATGTTATGTTTGGGTACATAAAAGCTTTTGACAGTAAACTTAAAATTTTCAAGAGAGATGTAGAAACGAAAATTTATAGGTGTTTTCCTCGAGTAACAAAGTATGTTGAGAAAGCCAGTGCACCTGTACAAAATGAAATAGAACCCTTGCATGCAAAGTACCAGCATGTTTTAAACTCGTTACTTGACCAGTTCAGTGATAGATTTAATACATTTAGAAGCCTAGAACAGACCATAAAAATAATTAAGTGTCCTCATGTTGTAGTCTACAGTAGTTTGGAATTAAATGTTTTCCAATAGATGCAAGGCGATGATTTGGAGATGCAACCTGCAGAATTTCAAGACAGCATGTGGGCTCAGGTGTTTGTTGACTTGAGGTCAAAGCTTGAGAATCTGGAAAGGTGGCACTTGGAGAATCAAGAGGAGTGCCACTAGTAACAGGAAATTGGGAATGCCTGGAACCAATTACCAGACAGTTTTAGCACCCTGAAAAATATAGCAATGGCTTTACTTACAATTTTTCCCTCTACGTACTTTTCTGGGACCTTATTCCCAGCGTTAAATAATATCAACAAAAGTAACAGATTGACAGATGAAGTTAGTAGTGGGCTTGAAGTGTACAAAAATACCAACCTTCAATTGAAGGTTTAGCCAATTAAATTCAGCAACAACAATGTCACTAATAGGCAGATTAGTTAAAGAATTCCCCCTTCCCCTCACTTATCTTAGTTCATGGCACTC
Organism: Antrozous pallidus; assembly: GCA_027563665.1. NCBI lineage: Eukaryota > Metazoa > Chordata > Mammalia > Chiroptera > Vespertilionidae > Antrozous > Antrozous pallidus. The sequence continues at coordinate 115,745,276 of CM050509.1, forward strand.
CACACATGTTAGATAATATCAAGACCAACAAAAGAAACCGACTGACAGATGAACAAAGAAGTCACTAAGCATATTAGTTAAATAATTAGTTTTTGGTTTATTATATACAATTATAATTACAATTATACATTTTTTGTTATTTAAAGTATAAATATTGCAAAATTATGAGTTTTTTTTTCTCAAAGTGACACACTACCCGAGTTATGGTTGGTTTTTTGGCGAATTTGGCACACGGAGCTCCAAAGGTTGCCCATCACTGTCCTAGAGTCAGGATAGAGTGACCTGTGTTCTCCCCCTTTCTCACCAATCTCAGTACTATTAGCAGAGACAAACATCCTGGAAATCAATTTTATATTTAACATATAACTCTCTTCTGGATTTTGAAAAAAATGAATCATTAGCTTTAATTTTACTAGCTGCAGCAATCATTTTCTTCTATGATATTTTTTCAAAAGCAATGAAACCAGAGGTATTTCTGTACTTCTGTACACTTCAGACGAATCAAGTTGACTCGAGTTATTTGCTTTGAGAAAGAAAACAAAAACTTTTAAACTATACTAGTTCTCTACTTAACAACATTCAACAGTGCTATTTTGTTTTTTCATTAATATTTGGTGTTTTAGTTTCCCTAAATCCTATCTATCTCCAGCCCCTTTATGTGATATCCCCCTTATGTTTAAACCAGGATCCCACTAATAGTATTAATATAATTTTACCTTTTCACCCTGAGGTCACAAGATAAAAATGGGTTGATTACTGTGAAATACATGAGCTTCACCTCCTAGTTTCTCTCAGGATTGCTGCCCAATCATGAATACTGTAGTCAGGCTACTGCCTCAATTTGTGAAGTACTAGAGTTTCTTCTTCCTCAGTCATCTGGCCGTAGGCTACACCCCACCATCCTCTGAATGATCAAGTCACGGTATAGAGGCTGTGACATTTGAGACTGATGCCCAAAATTCTGAAGGGCAATCCAGGGTTCCTGGCAATATTATCCAAGGCCTTAGGTGGCCTGTGTAGCAATTTTGCTTCTTTCTCTGCCCAAATCTACTTCCTTTCCACAGAAATTGGTCCCTAATAAATCTCCTACATCCTAGACTCTGATAGTAGCAAACTGAATTTATGACAATTAGGGGTTGAATTTATACACTTGGGTTTCCTATCGTTAGTTGCAAATCAGTCTTTTCTCATAGTTTAATTTTATCTTAAATTCCAGGGTCAAACTCTCTCCATCTATCCACCCATCTATCCTTTCATCTATCCATCCATCCATTTCCCATCCATCTATCTTGATCCATGTTTACTGTCAAAACTTTCAAGCATATTTTATGTACTGTGTGATGGTCTTAAACAATAAAGAATTTCCAGTCAGATGGAAGAGATGTGATATTTATGTGCAAGTTGACTATGAAATGAGAAAGTGCAGTAGTAGAGAGATTTGTAAATAAATAAGACAGATTGGTGCTGTAGGGGAAGAATAAACTTTCCTCTACCATCAAGGTTCTTCTGGCTGGCCTAGTAATTAGACAGGAGACCTATTAGCAAGATAAGATGATCAAATTTAATACATACATATATATGGGAACCCCACATACATGAGAGAGTCAGAGGTCACACATGAAAGACGTTCAGGGATAGAAAAATGGGATTGAGGTCTGGGATGAGATAATGTTTCAAAGGGCCATTGCAGGATGATAAGAAGAGCAGATAGAAGTTTGCCATGCTCTATAGATAGGTCAAAAGAAGTTATCTCTGATAATTTCTAATGTTAAGGTTTCTAATTCAAATTCCTCTTGGTAGTTAAAAGGGGGATGGAGTAAAAGTTTATTTTGAGTGTGAAGCTAAAATTACCTTTAGCTCAAGGTAATCTGTATCCTACTGAGGTGCATTCTGGAATGGCTTGTTCTGGACCCCACAATGGCAAGTAAATCAGATTGATGTTGTAGGGAGGTATAGAACTACAGTGGTGGTAGCTAACTTCAGGATGTATTATGATTTAAGGGTTTTTATTTTCTAACTAGAGGCCCAATGCATGAAATTTGTGCAAGGGACTTGGCACTCACAGTCAGGGCTTTGTCTGAAAGGTTGTCCAGAAGGTCATCCAGAAGATTGTTTGGCTGTCTGGTCTAATTAGCATATTATGCTTGTATTATTATAGACTAGTGGCCTGGTGCATGAAATTCATGCACATTAAAAGGAAATTAATTAGAGGAATTATTTTAATATTGCTATTTGCCCTTTATCTATAATAGAAGTCTGAGAGATGAAAGAAAATTAGTAAAATATACGTGAAAATCTCCTCCTATCAGAGTCTGGAGTGTGCCGCAGGACCCAGAGTCACGTCCCCACCCACCCATGTGCTCCTTGAAATTGCATGAGATCCAGACCTGGCTGGCCCCACTGCTGTCAAACCCCACAGGCCAGGGGGCACAGCCTCAGGTCCCCCGTCAAGCCCTGCCGAGTAAGGGGCATGGCCTCAGGTCCCCTGATGCAGCCTCAGGTCCCCCAGCCCAGCGCCAGGGGAAGGAGAATGGCCTCAGGTACCACAGCCCCAGTGCAAGGATGCAAGGGCATGAGGGTAAGACAACCATTTGCATATTAGCTCTTTATTATAAAGGATATTCAAGTTCAGCAGCAAAAGTTTGATCCATGATCTTAAAAACATATCCCCTGTAACTATGAGAATCAGTCTTCAGCTGCATTTTATAGCGACCAGCACATACTGTAGATGTTTATAGATATTGGAATCTGACCTTTTCTAGTGCCTTATTAGACATACTGCGTTCCTGTTACTACTAGATACATCTACAAAAAGAAGCTTCATTGAAAGAAGTTGAATTAATTTCTCCCCTATTAAAAATACTAAAGGTAGTTCTACTTTAATGCTTGCAATGACACCTGCCTTTATTCTATTTTAAATTATTTTTATCTCAGTTTTCCATAAACTAGTAGGATCCTATGAGTCTCTATTATAGACTATATTCAAGCTGAAGAGCAGTAGTTGCATGTTTTTCAAGTTCAGAAATCACTTTTAACCTCAAATTATTTACTAGATACTATATGTTAGAGTACTTTCATTTTATTCTCTGTTGTTTGAGAAAACATATGATGGAAAGTTATTCTAAATTTGTCAATACTTGAAAATAAAATTTTCATTTTATTAACTATTAGACTAAGCAGATATTTGTAAGATGTTTTTTTTTATTGATTTCAGAGAGGAAGGGAGACAGAGATAGAAACATCAATGATGAGAGATAATCATTGATTGGCTGCCTTTTGCATGCCCCCTCACTGAGGATTGAGCCCACAACCTGGGCATATGCCCTGACCAGGAATTAAACTGTGATATCATAGTTTATAAGTCAACGCTCAACCACTGAGCCAGGCAGGCCTGGCTGTAAGATGTTTTGAAACATGTATTTAGAATATTATTTTTCTGTTTGTTGTGCATAAGTACATACAGAGCCTTAACACTTGATGTTTCTAATACCTCTCACATATCCACAGCTTAGAGTTAGGTATCCATATTGGTACATGATGGAAACCTGTCAGCAATTTTACCATTACAAGTCTGTTATTGATATTGAGCATATATATATATATATATATATATATATATATATATATATATATGATGGATTTCATTGACATCTTATTTAAAATGTATACAGCAATTTAATATAAATAAAATTTTATATTTTTGTATCTTTGGACTTGCATACAAATGGGAATATTCTGAAAGAAATAATGTAACTTTGAAATATTAAATAAGTTAAGGATGTTTTGTGCTGTGCTTGATACATCACAATTCCTGTTTAATTTACTTTTTCCTTTCCTTGTGAGCCCGTTCTCCAATACCAGGGGTCCTCAGAAGACCCCCACCCTCTGCAATCATACTCCCTATGAAAGTGATGAAAGTGATGCCAGACCTTCTTCTGGTTTCCCAAGTCTCTGTGGTCATTTTATTATAGCCCAGTTATATTCCCTTGCTTAGGTGTAAATATTTAAAACCTTTAAGCTAGTAATTCACAGGCAACCAAAAATTCTTCTTTAGCATTGCTATAACCAATTAGAACACACATTACATGGTAAGATTTCAGATATCTAACCAGCTGAATGAGGAAATACATCCTACCAAGGAACTCTATCAGGAAATTCCATTTTAAAATAGTTTTGATGGCCTCCATTAGTAACTTGTATGGCCAGCTACGACCTTAGACTGAGTTACTGTTTCTTTAAAAAAAAATCTCTGCATTAGAATAGATTGATTCCAGGTATTTCAAAACATAACGATCCCTTCTTTTTGTATGCTCATTAAAAACATTCTGAACTCTTCTAAGAGATAAAATGAAAATAAGCTATAAAAATTACTTAGTTTATGTTTTAGCTAGTTCATGGCTGCCTTCTAAAATAAGTACATTACATATTTCTAAAGAATTGTTTAATGAGAATGAGCATGCTGAGTTTATATGGCTTCGTGCCATCACAGCAGGAGTTTTAGCTTTTGGTTACCAGCAGGTTGCAGATGTTGATTCACATAATATATCTAGTGCTATTGCCTCTGCTCAGAGTCTTTGGAATTAACCATTAAAGATGTAAATGGCAGAACAGCTAATGGTTCCTATGGTTTACAAATAATTTCTCAGCTCAGCTTTATTAGGTATTATAAGGCTGCATTATCTGCATTACCATAATGATTGTATTACCATCACATCCTACCATATATAGAAGTTCTACTCTTTGGGAGCTGAGGGAAAGTTATTTGTTGTTCTGAAACGATCATTTATGTTTTCTGAACATTTATATTTTGTCTCTGTATACGTTTGTAATCATATCTATAATAATGAAAGTGTAATATGCTAATTAGACCAGAAGTCCTTTCAGACGACCTTCCAGGCGAAACTGGGGCTGAGAGGGCCAAGGCACAGAGTTCATGTGTCAGGCCTCTAGTGTTTTATATGTATTCATTAAGCCAAAAAGTATATACATTAAGAGTATACATACATATACATACTTACACATACATATATTAACAAAATTTTGTCCAAACTTAAATATGTTTAGGGAATATGTTTTTCAATTTTGCCACAATTCATTCCTAAAATGTTTTTTTATTATTATGTTAAAAACAGGTTACACAATTTTCCCATAGGTATACATTCTTGGAAATATGTACTGCTAGATATTTCTTCTTGTTTTGTTAATCCTCACCAGAGGATATTTTCCCACTGATTTTTAGAAAGAGTGGAAGGGGGAGAGACACAGAGAGAGAAACATTGATGTGAAAGAGACACATTGATTGGCGCCTCTTGCATGCACACATCCTGACCAGGGCCAAGGTACATGCCCTTGACTATAGTCAAACCTAGGTAGGACCTTTCAGTCTGTGGGCCACTGCTCTATCCACTGAGACAAACTGGCTAGGGCTTTACTGCTAGATATTAATCAAAGTTAATGTTTTAAAATAGTGAAAGTAGATATTAAAGGAGGTTTTCTAATTTATCAAATGTTTTATAGAAATTATAATCATTGCTTACTTCACCCAATTATCAGATATCCAATAACTCAGATGAATTGTGTAAAAATAATTTATATAAATTTACAGTATTGATAAGTGGGCATATATTTCTATACAGAGTGAATACTAATGGAAACTTTACATGGTCTACGGACATGTTCTAAGATCTTATTCTGCTATAATACAATAATTGGAAGATATTCACTTGTAGCAACTTAGACACATTTAGATCAAACTTAAAAACCATTTTAAGGCACTAAATTAATTCATTAACACTTAGTCTAGAAATGTTCATGTTCATCATGACTTTTGGGGCTGTAGATAGTATGTGGTCTGGGATATTGCAATGCCCAGAAGGGTAGCTGTAACTCAATTCCTGTTCCCCCCACTCAAGGATATTGAAACACAAATAGCAATTACATATGATAGGGAAACTTGTACGTGTTTTTGATCCATTAAAATAAATAAATAAATAAATAAATAAATACATTGAAACTTTTTTTTAAAATCAGTAACTGCTGGAGGCAAAGACCAACTATAGTTAACATATAAATGCAAGAACTCCACTAGAAAGCTAATAGACTGATTTTCAGCACTGCTGAATATCAGCATTATATTACCCTGTTGGCAAAATGACTGAAGGCAATCAATCCCCTAACCAACCACTCGGATAAGGGCTTAATCACAAGGAACAATAGCAGCCTATAATTATTGAAATCCAGAGTTTAGGTCAGTGGTCTGCAAACTCATTAGTCAACAGAGCAGCAAACCACAGCTCAGGAGCTGCATGTGGACCACTGCCCTAACTTGATAATCCTTTTACTGTTTTCTAAACTTTACCTTTGATATGCCTGCTTGTATTCCTAAAGGGCAAATCTGTATTCAAGTAAATAAAAGATGATGGGTCCAGGGTTTCAGCAAGCTTCTCCACTAGAGGGAAGTTATCCTCCTGGCTCTCCAATATTTCTTCTCTAGTATTTTTATTTGTATGTCAGCCCCTTCTCCAGACCTTGAACCCTAGCTTCAAATGGATGTGGCATTCACAGTAACTAAAAAATGACTTTTAATATCCTCAGATGTGATAGAGACATTCTTTCACATTGTAACATCATGGATGAGCTGTGCTGTTATTAATATAAAAAATACAGCAGTAGCATTAAAATTCACTTGTCTTCATAGACTGAACCTACCAACAAAAAATACTAGTTATAGTAAACATTTAATATTTAAATAGCTCTTGTCAAGTAAACTTGGTGTACCTAGATGACACTCAAACTGAGGTTGGTTAGAGCATCATCAAGGTACACCAAGTTTACAGATTCAATCTCCAGTCAGGGCACATGCAAGAATCAACCAATGAATGCATAAATACATGGGACAACAAGTTGATGTCTCTCCTCTCTCCCTCTCTCCCTCTCTCATGAATTTTTTAAAAAATGACTTAAAATCTTTAAATAAATATAATAATTGTTTTGTGTAAATGCAGTTATATGCAAATAATCTTGCTACCAGTTATAAATTAAGCAATTTGGATCAGTACAGATAGTGTAAGCTGCTTTTGAATACTTGCTAAAGGAAGTTTGTTTTTTGTAATAATTTTTTCTGAAGCATTCAAAATCATTCCACTGATTTTAAGTCTACACTTAAAACTAGATGGATAGTAATAAGTACTTATTTTACATGGTCATGTCAATGGTAGTGGGTTTCACAAAGAATAGCAATTTCAAAGGACTGACCCAGAATCTTTCCTTCTTTTTATTCTTTCACTTGATTTAGCCTTACAGAGTTGTATATCATTAATCCAAAGCAATGGTAGCAGTAAGCTTTTTCTTTAACCCTTCATAGCACAACTAGTTCTGCCAACATGTAATTTTGGCCTAGCAGCCTTGAGGAGAAAGGTTTAGACAGGCAACCATATTAAGATTTGAGGCACTTGCTCCTAGAAGCCACACCTTGCCCCTTTCCTTTGCTGTATCTGTTTGTATGAATTAAAGCCATTTTCAATAGAAATTCCTTTTGCACACAAGATCTATTTTCCAATAATATACGCCAAAACATGAATTTAGTTAACATCAGAAAGAAATACATAATAAAGCAATCTCATGAAGAAACAAATCACTTTGAGTAGCATAAAACCAGTTCTGTTCCCTTTATTTTTTTTTATTTTTTTATTTTAAATATATTTTATTGATTTTTTACAGAGCGGAAGGGAGAGGGATAGAAAGTCAGAAACATCGATGAGAGAGAGACATCGATCAGCTGCCTCTTGCACGCCCCCTACTGGGGATGTGCCCACAGCCAAGGTACATGCCCTTGCCGGAATCGAACCCGGGACCCCGCAGTCCGCAGTCTGACGCTCTATCCACTGAGCCAAACCGGTCTCGGCAGTTCTGTTCCCTTTAAACAGATTGGTGATTAATGCAATTACTTTTCATAGAAAACACTGAGCATATGCTACTCCTGTCCTCGGGATGACCCTGGAACCAAAAATCTTCAGTCTATCGTATTTAAGTAACAGAAGTGTGGCCGCTGGAACCCTTTATGAAGCAAGAGATTCTTCAATAAGGCAAATCCCATGCCTAGACCAAATTTGGACTTTGTAGAACTGAACAATTAAATTCTGCCAGATTAGAAGTTCTTTGTGCTTTTTGTAGTCCCTCAACCCTACACTATAAGTGGCCAAGTTTCAAAACCTCATCAAAACTTGCTCCACTGTCACTAACACATACAAACCTGTTTCCCCAATCCTTAAAATGTCCAGACCCCAGATCAAGAAGACAGATTTGAGCCATGCCTCCTGTTTCCTTGCAGGTTGATTCAGCAATAAAAGATTTATCTTTTTCCAAAGCTGGTGCCATAATATTGACTCCTATGCAGATTAGGCAGTGGGTCCTTGCTTTGTAACAGCAGTATCTGGCATATTATTCACAAAACATACAGTATTCCATATGCCATTGGAAATGCTACTGATCATAGAAATTTAAAATTAAACATAAAAATTCCATCTTTAAATTAATCCAGGGAGGAGAAACCAAGATGACAGCATAGGTAAACACCTAAACTGCTGCCTCACACAACAATATCAAAACTACAACTAAAAGGCAAAATGAACACCATCCAGAACTACAGTAAAGCTGGCTGAGTGGAAATTCTACAACTAGAAGGAAAGAGGAAAGCACATTGAGACTCAGAGGAGCTGCAAAAGGCTGAGGTACAAAGATGCGTGTGCAGAGAGGATGGGTGGCTGAGTGTACAGGCAGCTGAGTGTGCAGCTGGCTTTCTAAAGCATGAGGAAGACAGAAGCTCCCGACTGCGCTGAACTCCAGTCCCCAGCGAGACTCTGGGAAACCAGACACATTCAGGGGGAATCTGGACTGTCAGGAAAAGAGAAAGCACACTGAGACTCAGGGGAGTGGTGGACAGCAGAGGTCCAGAGGTACACATGCACACACAGAGAGGACTGACTTCTGAGTTTGCAGGTGGTTGAGTGTGCAGCTGGCTTTCTAAAGAGGGAGGGAGACAGAAACTCCTGACTGTGCTGAACTCCAGTTCTGGCAAGTTTCTGGGAATGCAGACTCATTCGGGGAGAAGCTGGACTGCCTGGCAGCGAGCAAAATTTGAGAGTGGCTTTCTCTCAGAGGTGTTTACAGTGATTACTGATGGACACTGAGACTCAGGGGCCTCATAGAGCAAGGCTGACGGGAATCCAAGGCTGTCTGCCCAGCCCTGAGACTCTGCCCCATCTAAGCTGAGCACAGAGGCTTTTGCAATTTTGAAAGTCTTGTCTCATAATGATGTCTCCAGCACAGAAGCTCTCCCAGCATAGACACAGCTGATCATCACAGCCAATTGGACTGAAGGTCAATTCCTCCCAGTGATAGCAACAACAATCATAGACTTAACTACAACAAGGCTGTGCACACAGTCCACAAAGGGGTGCACCAAGACTGTCCATCTCAGGTAACTGGGGAGGCTGAGCAACTGGGCCCTATAGGACACCTACCAAACAAAGCTACTCTTCCAACTCAGTGAAGCAGCGAAAATGCGGAGACAAAGAAGCAGATCACAAATGACAGAATAGAGGAAAACAAATGACTGAATATAGAGTTCAAAACCCCAGTTATACGGTTTTTCAAGAATTTCCTAGAAAAGGCCAATACATTTAGTGAGACTCTTGAGGATATGAAAAAGGATAAAATAGAAATTAAGCAGACAGTGACTGAAATAAAAAAAGTATTATACAGAGACCTAAAAACAGACTAGAGGACCGTAAGAATCAAGCCAAAGTTTTGAAATACAAAGAAGCAAAAAACACTCAACCAGTAAAGCAAAAAGAAAATAGAAACCAAAAATTTAAAGATAGTGTAAGGAGCCTCTGGGACAACTTCAAGTGTACCAACATCAGAATTATGGGGGTGCCAGAAGAAGAGAGAGAGCAAGGCACTGAAAACCTATTTGAAGAAATAATGACTGAAAACTTCCCCCACCTGGTGAAAGAAATAGACTTAGAATTCCAGGAAGTGCACAGAACCCCAAACAAAAGAAATCCAAAGAGGACCACAGCAAGACACATCATAATTAAAATGCCAACAGCAAAAGACAAAGAGAGAATATTAAAAGAAGCAAGAAAAAACCAGTTACCTACAAGGGAGCACCCATATGATTGTCAGATGATTTCTCAACAGAAACGATGCAGGCCAAACAGGAGTGGCAAGAAATATTCAAAGTGATGAATAACCAGAACCTACAACCAAGATTATTCTACCCAGCAAAGCTATCATTCAGAATTGAAGGGCAGATAAAGAACTTCACAGATGAGAAAAAGCTAAAGGAGTTATTCACCACAAAAACAGTATTATATAGAATGCTGAAAGGTATTCTTTAATAAGAGGAAGAAGAAGAAACAGATAGAGATAAAAATTATGAACAACAAATATATGTCTATTAAGTAAATCTAAAAATCAAGTGAATAAAAAATCTGATGAACAGAATAAACTGGTGAATATGATAGAATCAGGGAAATACAAAGGGAGTGAACTTACATTCCTTGGGGGGAAAGGAGTGTGGGAGGTGCGAGAAGATACTGGACAAAAATTGTACACCTATGGATGAGGACAGTGTGGGGGAGGTAAGGGCAGAGGGTAGGGTGGGAACCAAGCGGAGGGGAGCTATGAGGAGGGGAGGAGATGAACAATTGTAATAATCTGAACAATAAAGTTTTATTAAATTAAAAAATAAAATAAAATAATCCATTCAGGTAAAATATAAAAATCTTATCTCTAGTAATGAAGTAGAAAGGCTTAGAGATTTGAAATTAAAGTGTTCAAATTCTTTCGGTAATGAATAAAGCAATGAAGTCTTACTGTAGACAATCAAAGCTTAGTCAGCTGGTGTCAGGGTGAGCAAGTTCGTCCAGCCACATCAGAAGGGCAGGCAGGTCACCTCGAGGTGCAGAAGACAGGGCATGTCTGGATCCAGGGCTTCCCCACAAACTTCAACCAACTCCCTTGGCTGTATGAGGGCTCTGTTCAGCATGGGGCTGCCTAGTCTCCAGGCTTTGTGACCCCGATTTCTGCTGTTCCCCCTCCCCTAAGCCTGTGACCCTGACAACATAGTCCAAGCATGTCAAACTCGCAGCCCCCAGGCTGCATGTGGCCCACAACAAATATTTTTTCAGCCCAGTCAATATAACAGTATGTAAGAAATGTTTTAATAAAAAGTTTATAAATTAATTTTTATAATATCCTGTTGTACATAATTATTAATAACAAACTACAACATTCACTAATGATTGATTACTATATTCGCATTGTATTCATTTCCCTTACACACCTTAAGTGCAGGTGCACCATTTCTCTATTAATCCTAGCAGTGACTCTTTTAGCAGCCTATTGCCATGTCATCAGTCTTGGACTGACTTGTTTGATGTGCGCAACAGGAAATATTTCACTTTTGGAGAACAAGAAAAATGGGTTGATTTACATTATGCTTATAAATTTGTGCAGGTATTCAGTGTCTGGTAAGTTCATCTTCAAGAAAAAAATATTAATTTTTATTAAAATGTTCTATTTTATGTTAACAATTACTCATTTATTTCTGCCCATTGTATTCAGCATGTCTCTATTGAAATAAACCTACATTTCTATGAAAATGGAAGCTTTCCTTTTTTTGCGGCCCACATAAACTTAAACCTTTTTTATTTGGCCTGTTTTAGCCTTTGAGTTTGACATCCTTGCCATAGACAATGAGGAATCCTGGGTAGTCTCTGTCATTGGGCCAGGTGGCTCAGGGGGAGGTTCTTACACTGAGCACAATAAAAGCTAAAAAGTTGAATGGACCCCAGGGTGCCAAAAGCTAGCAAGATAATTAAATAGAGGGAAAAAAGCTCTGCCCTCACCCCTAAAGGAACTACAGGCTTAAGCCAAAAATGGAAGGATGATCTTTGAGATGCAAGTATACCTTTCTCCCAGGTCAGAGAACCTGAATAAATCTCCTTCATTTTGCACCAGGTCCTGTCTCATGAGTTTGGCTTTAATTGCAGCAGGCAACCAAAACTGCCTTTTGGTTACAGAATAAGGGGACTTTATACGCTTTTTACAATGTTTTATATATAGTGGTGGGAGGTAATCATTTTCATTTACCTTGGTGACACTGTCCTCCCCCAGAATAAAAGATTAATAAGAGAAAAACAGATTTTAAAAACATGTGCAGGTTGGGACAAAAGTAGTTTTACAGTTATATGTATGGATATTAATGCAATAATCTATATAGATAAAACACTAATATGCAAAAAGACCAAATGGCAGAACAACCAAATAACCAGTTGCTATGATGTGGAGGACGCATGTGCAAAACATGGAGGTGTCAGCAGCAGGCAGCAGAGAGTGGAACATGGCAGGCATGGGCTGTGGCGGCATGGTGGAGCAGGTGAGTAGACCGCCAAAGGCAGGTGCCGGTCACTGTCATTGGGGCATGCCTCTGAAAATTCTTTACTCCCGGACAACATGGTCTTGCCAGGAGCTCACACCCACTGCTGGCACTGGAGCCACAGCTTGCACCCACTGCCAGCACCTGCTGAAGGCCCCAATCACTCAGTGTCGTCAGTGGGTGAAAGTGATAGCTGCTGGCCTCGGTTGCCCTTCAGGGCTTCTCACCTCCCTCTGCTCCTGAGGGGCGATCAGAGAAGCAGCTGCCACTCCCATCCACTGACACCACCAGCCCCACTTGCACCCACTGCTGGCTCTGGCCCCAATCGACCTGTGCCATCAGCAGATGCAAGCAGGGCTGGCACCATCAGCGCATGGGAGCAGCAGTAGCCAGAGAGGAGCTACCGGCAGACAGGGACTGGGAGGAGCCAGGCAGGGACATGGAGGATGAACCAAGACGAACCCCTATGCCCACTGCAGTGTTGTGGCCCATAGTTCCTTTAAAGGTGCATGAATTCATGCACTGGGCCCCTAGTTAATAAATAATAACACAAGAATAAATTCTGTTTTGCATACTGACAACTGTAAGCCTACTTTTGCCCCATCCTATATACCTCCTGTATATATGGGAGAGACTCAGGAAAAATTAGTGAAAACCCCTGAAAAAGCCAAAACCATCACCTTAAATACCATCTCCAGATAAAGAAAAAATAAAGATGGTAAAGTTTAAAATGCATATTTAAGGCTGTGCATTTTCAATTGATAAGAGTTTCTGAAGATTTAGAGTCATCCTTCTCTTCCTTATATAAATAGTAATTTCTATTCTGTTTCAGAAATTATTCTGTCTGCTTTTTCTCAATAACGATTCACTCAAAATAATTCTTTATGCCAAAGAGGAATACTTTGGGGTGGCACATTTCTACCACACTTCAATGGTCATCATGTCACCCAATTTCAAAATTATATTTCTTAAAAATCACTTATGTTGTATTGGTAATACTCTATTGTGTACCTAAAAGCTCTTCAGTGGTTTAACTTACTTTTTCATTTAGATACTAGAGGTCCAGTGCACAAATTCATGCACATTGAAAGGAAATTAATTGGAAGAAATGTTTTAATATAGCTATTCGCCCTTTCTCTATAACAGAAGTGTCAACCAAATTCACGATTGACAATGACAGATCAAAACACACATGTGAGATTGGTGCCAGCAAGAACTTTATAGAATAGAATAAACTTGCTTAATTAGACCTGCTTTTTGATTTAGCAAAACTTTTTCTAGCCCAGTGAAGCACCAGAATGAGCATTATAGAACAAACTTCCTTAATTAGACCTGCTTTCTGATTCAGCGAAACTTTTTCTAGCTCAGTGAAGCACCCCAACTTCTCTTTCAGGTAATTGTCAGCAACACAGCAGTAAATATCAACATGAAGCAGATTGTTATTGTAGATCATGCAGGGAAAATAAAGGATAAAATATGTAACTGCAGCAGTATTTGACTAGCACTATTCTGCGCAGTGAGAAAACCTGAAGTCATTTTCAAGGTCTACCATTTCTTCTTTTCAGTCAGGTCAAGTTTCTAAGTTTTCTAAATGTCCATTTTCCAGCTAATGAAAAGAAAATAGGATTCCAATGAGTCTCCTGTCTACCTACTCCAGGACTTCTGTGGGATCAAATGAGATGAAGTAGGGAAAACAGGTCATAGACATTTGGTTAAAGTGTAAAATGTTTCCACCTGTATTCCTGAAGAAACTGCAAGGAGGCTAGTTGCTAGGGAGAGGAAGCCGGGAGTTGCTATGTGATGTCATTACCCAGAGCCCACAGCTACTGTTTCTGCGCTGGGCTGGGTTGTAGGCGCATTTTGTGCCAGGGGGTTTTGACAGTGTTGGCTGTGATTTTGTAAGGTGTCGCTCTGGGGTGGTGACAGGGCCTGTGTCCCACTTGGGGGAAGCTGAGTGTTTGTGCCAGATCCATGGTGCTGGCCAGTGCACATCATGGCAGCTCCTGCACTGTGCTTCTGCCCCCTGGTGGTCAGTGTGCATCATAGTGACCGATTGGATGGTAGGAGGGACACTTAGCATATTAGCCTTTTATATACGTAGATTTTTTGTTTGTTTTTCCCTTCATAGCAGACAGTGACTTCTCTATAATCAATCAGTGAGGATGGCTGGGAAATAGAATTAGGACAATAATGGATGTTAAGGGCAAAAATAGGTTTATCACTGTTAATGTAAAAACATTCAAACTTGTAAAGAATTTTTGTGAGTTTATTTGAGCCATGCACTGGGATAATGCTCCAGAGAATGGTAGTTTTGCACCTTGTTTTATACATTACAATCAAAAGAGATGTAAATGGGTTACATGAACTCCATTGGTGCAAGATTAGGGAGGCAGGAGAAAGCAAAGCAGGGAAACCTTAGAGATTGGATAAAAAGTAAAATGATGGACACATACTTCTTTTACTTAGGTGGATACATGATAGTTAACAGTCAACAATTAACATGATAACAATAACAATAAAGGAATTTGTGGTTCTGTCCAGGTGCCAAGGCCCATTTGGTTGTGCCGCAAGAGGTTCATAAAAAGAGAAGTTACAAGTTACCCTGACATTTCACATATTATCTTAGGCTCAGTAAAGATAGAAGTTGATCTTTGTCAAGGAAGATACTGGCTTAGGATGTGACTACCCACCATAAACTATTTTTAGTTAAAGCTTTAATTTCAGACCTTCCTTTGTGGTTACTTTAAGTCTCTGATTTTGCAAGACCACCATGAAGGCCTTCCCTGAGCTTGGCAAGTTAGCAAGTGGCTCCTTTTTCTTCCACATTTTCATATGATAAAAGGTTGAGGAGGAAAAGGATGTTCACGAAATATCAATGTTTTATCCACAGATTATTTATTAATTATCTACTACATATATTGAATGACAATATTATTTTCTGTAGATTGTTAAAAACAACACTCAATTGAGTACATTTTAAATGTCTTATTGGCTTTAATCAATGATTTTTGAATCATGCAGCATCTAATATGGCAAGTAGAAAGGAGCTTAGAGGAACTGTATAAAATTACAGACTTTTATAGACAGAGGGGAGTCAAAACAAAAAGGGTTATATTAGGGAAAAAAGTGAGTTGGTTATGGAAAGGTTAATTTCCTTGGGATGGCTGGAGTGTATAAGGCAAACCTAACTAGTGCTGATCAGGCAGTTCCTGATTGATTGGTTTAAGATTCCATTTCCTGGAGAGCCAAAACAATAACTAAGTAATGTGAAACTTAGCATAAACAACTCCATTTTGGGCCTGTTGTCTTGTTTTTAACAGTACATAATTTTTAATTAAGATTTACATTAACATTAGAACAATACATTAAAAATGACAAATTCCATAGACAGAAATAAAAGAAATACATCATGTTATAATAGCAGTATAAAATGACCTATTGATTCATATTGCTCTTGAATTGCATTCAGAAACCATGTGACTGATGTGATCTTAAATATATTTGAAATATTATACTTTAATTTCTTCTTAGATTATTTATGTAAGAAAAAAACACTCTAAGGCATTGTTATGCCCAGAGTTCAGGATCCCCAATAATTAACCACCAGGGAGCCCTTTATTATCTGATGCAAAAGCAAAGAACCTTTATTCAAACCCGGGTTTGGCTCCCAGCCTCTATCTGGCACAGCAGCGAGACAAGAGAGCGAGCCCAGCAAGAACAATAGGTTATAAAAGGTTGGTCATTTGGGTGGTTTTAGGGAAGTGACGTGGGTTACAGAGATTGCCTTATTAGGTCAGGGTTTTTAAGTGGGGGTCTTACAGCACAAGGATCAGGAAGTGACCAGTACTCTGGTTATACCTTATTAGGACCTAAGCCATGTCCTTGGGGCTGCATTGGTCCGCTCAGGCTGTGGTTGGGGGAGTTAGGATATTCCTGGCACCCTTGTGGCCACTCCCAGCAAGGGGGGAAAGGGGGATTAGGCTGACCAGCCCTGCAAGATGGAGGATAGTCAGCTCTGCTTTGTCCCTTCAGCATGAGAGTACTAAAGGCAATGCCCATTAATTCTAGCTTTCAAGTTTCATAGAAGATTAAGAGCACCCATACTGTGAAAATGTAGGCATCATAAAAGTACATTTTTGGGATAATATTAGAACTATCATTTCAGCTATCAACATAAGAAATTCCATACCTATAGAAAAAAATTTAAAGAGTTTATTTGAACCAAAACAAAATGACAGTTGTGAGCAAGCAAGTTCTCAAATGCTTTGGAGAATAACAATTTTGCAGTTTCTTTTATGCCTTTGAGATTAAGGAGAAAATGTATGGAAGATCACTTGGAGGTGGGAGAAAGAAAGATAGGAATTGAATTACAGATAGCTTCTTTTGAGGGTGGATATGCTTTTTTCAAAGGTGTTTTATTCCTAGATGCACAAAAACAATGGACAGGACAGGGCTTGTTTAAGTAAAAGACAACCTTTTATTAAAGAATTTATATGCCTACGGCATGACTAATTATTATGACCTGCCCAGTTAGAAATTCCATTTCAATGTGGACCCTCACATGCAATGAACTAATGGTCTGTGACTAGTCTGATGCTAAACTGAACCCAACTTTAATATAGAACAGAAATTGTGTACACTGGCTTTGTATTTAGCTCTATTGAAACCCCAACTATACTTTTTCTCCAATTGGAATGGGAATTTGGAAGCACAGAGATATAATTCTACATGAATAAAAATCACTTATTCTCCCATGGGAATCCCAAGAAATTATTTTTCTTGAAACATTACAAGGACTCCATCCCCCGCACTGAGTGGGAAAAGGGATACCTCAACTTTCCTGATAACAATTAGATAACCCCTTTGACACGGGATTTTTGGACTGGAACATGCGGTGCTGTGTAGAGAGCACCTGGGGAGACAAATAAGCATTTATTTAATTATTGTCAGCTGAATCTAGTGGTGTTGGTAGAGCCATGTCCTGGAAACACAGCTTGCCAGAGGCAGGTGTGCTGTCAGCCTGACCCTCAGCTCAGGTGCCAGGGTGTGGGTTTCATTAACTAAATCTAGCCAAGCACCAGGAACAAACATGATTATCCTGGCCCACCCAGAAGTGATGATTACAAAGAAGCCACAAGAATGCACATAATCTTCTTTGTTTTGGGCTTTAGTAAAACTTCCTGGTATTTTACTGTATAAAATAAACACATTGTATCAGCTCTGGGTCACTGTCTCTCCATCAGAGGATAGTTGTTCCACCTGGCCGAAGCTTTTTCCTTCTATCTCTGTGTCTGTCTCTTTCTTTCATTTTCTCAATTCCGAGCAGTCCCTACTTAGGAACTGGACCATTCTCTAGCTGCACTGGAGAACATTCTCTAGCTGCACTGGAGACAGAAAAGAGAAGCTAGGGTTAGGGTTAGGGTTAGGGTTAGGGTTAGGATTAGGGTTAGGGTTAGGGTTAGGGTTACAATGTTCCACTGGGCAAGATGGCTTCCCAGATTCTTTGTCCGTTGGAGTCAAAGAATGAAATCACGGATGGAAGATGATATAGCAAAGGTGGAAATTTATTGAAGAACAAACACAGATTCCCATGTGGAGAGGGGGAAAGAGTCCCATCAAGTTCTTCCTTCCACAATTTATAAAGGCTTCAGTTTTTGTGACTCTATATCCCCTCTGACTGGTCAATATATCCCTTTTGATTAGGTTACTGTAGTAACTCCTGAACTCAAAGGTCAAATCTCACATGGGACATGTGAAGCCCTCCTCCCTCATTATTCACCCATTCCCTCTGGGCTTTCTTCCTCCTTTATTTTGTAAATGTAGACCTTTTGGCTACTCCTAGTTACCTTGTCTTATGGAAATGTAACTTCTGCTGGCTCCCTGCTCCCTGTCCTATAGAAATGTAACCCTATGTTGTGTTTTTTTTTTCCATAAACCCCCCTGAATTTTAAAAATTCCCTAAACCTGCCTTTTTCACCCCTAAAAATTCCTATTTCAGTTTGAGGTTACTTTTCATAGAACCCCTTTTTTATCCACATAGTTGTGAGTCAATGGCATTTATTTGTGTACAAAAATAAAAATAAAAGGAATTACTGATTTATTTGGAAACTGACAGATTCTTTTAATTAAAATCTTAGTAGCAGTTAGCCAAATGATATGGTTGAATTTACTAGTAACTTGAATCTTATGAAATATGAACCAGCAAAAGATTAATACAACATATTTGAAAGTGAAGTTATACAGAAAGGATGCATCATAGTAAAATGTTAACATAAGAATAATTGATTTGCATAGAAATGTTATGGACCACCCGCGAGTGACAACCACCGAGGAGCCAGATCAAAATTTTAAGAAGCCTTTTAATAACGAACTCGAGCCCGGGCCCACGTCTCCACTGTCACAGCAGTGAGCAATGAGAGCCCGAACCTCGGTAGCGAGCGCTTTTTATCTCCAAAGCAGGGAGGTTTGGCAATTTGTGATTGGCCGGTTTCACACAAAGAAAGGTAGCATAAGGTCAGTTACAGTACAGGGAAGCGGGAAATTTCAAATTTTGTTCCCAGGCTGGTGACTCCTGTTGACCCTGTATCTGGCTGTGCAGTGTTCTGGCAGCACGATGTCCTCAGGCAAGGGAGGGCTGAGTAAATGTCACAAACAGCTAAAGGGGGTTTCGGTGGGTGGTTGTGTCTGGCCTGAGCATGACGAACCACGTCCTTCTCTTCTATCCTCCTCCCCGCTCTGAGTCTGGCTATCACAGAAATAGATCAATTATTCCTATAATTCTTAGCTTTATGTGGTTGTAAAAAACTGCTATTCTTTTAAAAAATTTATTGTATTGATTTTTTACAGAGGGGAAGGGAGAAGAATAGAAAGTTAGAAACATCAATAAGAGCAAAAAATCAATCAGCTGCCTCCTATACACCCCCTTACTGGGCATGTGCCCACAACCAAGGTACATGCCCTTAACTGGAATCAAACCTGGGACCTTTTAGTCCACAGATCAATGCTCTATCCATTGAGCCAAACAGGCTAGGGCAAGACTGCTATTCTTAGACAAACTCTTGGAAAAATATAGAGAAATTGCAGAGCGCTGCATGCATGGCCTAATATTTGTGAAAAGAAGAGCAATAATAGTTTCTGACTATTTTGATTAAAATAAGTAGTACGGAAACAGGAATTTTAGGGTAATATAGGCAGACTTCGGGATTGGGGTCCATGGAAAAACACAGGGCTACAGACTGGGAGAAGGTACATTTCCATAACACAAGGAAGCCAGGTGCAGTTACATTTCCATAAGACAAGGGAACTGAAAGTAACAACAACAACAAAAAAAGGTCTATATTTACAAAATAAAGAAGAAGGAAGAAAGCCCAGAGGGAATAAGAGGACAATGAGGGAGGAGGGCCTCAGGAATCACTATAGTAACCAATTTGAAAGGGAATATTGACCAACGGGGTGCGGGGGGAGGGGGGGGGTGTTTATAAGGACACAGGAACAGCAGCCTTCATAAGTTATGAAACAGGAAGTCAGTAGAAGCCTTTCTCCTACCTGGGAGTCCATTCTGTGGGTCTCTTTCCCTCTATCCACATGGGAGTCTGTATTTGTTACTCAATAAATCTCCACGTTTTCCATACCACCTTCTGTCTGTGGATTCATTCTTAGACTCTGGCAAAGTATATGGGTACCAGTCCAAAAAATTCTGTATCAGTACTCATTGTGTAAATTTGTAATGCATAAAATAAATGAACACATTCACTATCTCATAATACTGCAAAAGACATATGGTTTCTGTTTCATCTTGTGATGCTTCTGTCTTGCACAGTGCTTTTCACTGCCCTAGCTGTTTGGAGAACCCCTTCCGGAAGGCTTTCTGCAAACCTTAGAGTGTAATTTTTTTTTTATGCAGGACTATTGTGGGAAAGGTTGATAAATGAATAGGTATTTACATGGTCTCAAAGTCACTTAAGCTAAATTCTTGAGCCATTTAGGAGAGTTGCTTGGTTTTCTTGGTTCTCTTCCATGTATACTGCAGGTATACATATTATTATACTTCCATGTGACTTTTTACTGGTAATCTGTCTTATAGTACCAGTGAAAGAAGTTTTAGGGGTGAGGTAGGTTTAGAAAATTTTAGGAAATAAGAGGGTGGAAAAAGCACAGGGTTACAGAGCTGCAAAGGGTACATTTCCATAAGATAAGAGAGCTGAGAGCTTCAGAAAGGTGTACATATACAGAATAAAGGGAAGGAAGGCCCTCATTCAAAGAGGGAAGAAGAAAGCCCAGAGGGAATAGGGAAACAATAAGGGAGAAGAAAAAGGGACAAACTTCACTGTGAGATTTGAGTTCTGAAGTTGCTATAGTGACTAGGGAGAAATGTGGCCTTACTGGCCTAAAGAAGAGGGAATAAAGCACCATGTTGTGAAAAGGCCTATAAATGTGAGGCCTTTAAGAGCGGAAAGCCATCCTTGCTTGATATCCAGCAAGAACATAGGACCTCAGTTCTACTGCTTGGGGGTAGAGTCCTTATGCTATCCCAAGGAAAGTAATTTTTTGAGACTTAAACAAGAGAATGAAATCCCTAGGTTTCTAAGTCCCATTTTCCTTAATCCAGTCATAGGAGAAGTGTAGCTCGGGTTTCAGTAAAGCTAGAGGGAGAGTCAGAGTCCACAGTTTCCACTTATACGATTCTCAGATAACACTAACAGGGCATAGATAAGTGATGGATTGAGTTTTCAAGGGGCTGGAATCTTGGGGGACTATCTTTAGAATACTACTTATCACAGAATATAGATGAAAAATTAACACTTTCAAGAAGACCTGATGTATGTTCTTAGGCTTCAGTGAATGGAATGATTGGTTGGGGTAGATGGTATAAAAAGAAGACTGAGGAGAGAATCAAAATGGTGGCATTGGTAAATGTAGGTAATCACTCCTTTTCACAACCACACCAACATTACAACTAAAATACAAAATCAGCATTATGCAGAAACACCCGAAATGTGGCTAAATGGAAGTCCTAATGAGGAGGAAAATGGTCTTGCAAAGTGTATCAGATCATAAAAACCATGAACAATGAACTGCTCTTGTGGAGGGGGGTGGTCATTGTCACTGGCCCCAGGACAGATCATCGGATATGACCTGGGGACCCCCAAAATCTGAGGGCCTTCCTGTAAGCCCACAAAAGGGGGTGGAACCATATCTGCAAGACAAAGAACCCAGAAGGTTATAAAAAATGAAGACCTCTGCTTGTTTCTTCACTCTGATTTGAAAATTATTCCTGGAGTCCACTAGTATTAATAAATGGAATCCTTACCTTTCTCTAGGGAGCATGCTTGGTATTTCTTTGGTCTTCTGCAAAACACTAGAACTAGAGAAGAAGAAAGCACATGGAGACTGGTAGGAGGGGCAGAGGCATGGAAAGGGCTGGTCCTATACCCACATGTGGTGGTTGTTTTTTATTATTATTTATTTTAATGAGGAGGGATATCTCCACTATGGAGTCCTCCTGTAAGGAGCAAGGGGTCTAAGCTACACACCAAACCCACAGCTCAGGATTCTAGAACTTGGAATAGCAGTACCCATACATAACTTTGGGCTGTAAAAACTGTGGGAATTATTGCAAAGTGACATGGAGGCTGCTGTAGACCCAGGCAGTTCCTCTTAAAGGACTGGCACACAAACTTTCACAGACTAGCTCTCTAGGAGATCCAGCACTAGGTTAGCAGCTTACAGGGATCCAGGGACTTAACAGGAAGGAACTGGATTGTCTGACATCAGAGCAAAAACTCAGAGGCAGCTTTCTGCCAGAGTGGTATTTGCAGAGGTCATTGTTCCTATGCTATAACTTCCCCTGCCACAGAGCTAACTGGTAGCCATATCTGAGTTTCCATCAGCTTGGCTCACACTGTTCATTCCACCATGGTGATTCCCTGAGACCCTGCCCAACCAATTTGAAGCCCCACCCAAAATATTTACATCAATTATTCCATACAAATATCATGTCCTGGCTCAGGCTTTAGACTTTCCTAAAATCTCTCAAACAACAACTGCTGTCGATGTGCTCATACCTCTCAAAAAAAGGCCCAAGGCCAGGCACTAGCAGTAGCCTGCGTTGTTTCATAGTTGGGCATACCCAGGGCATTTCTAAGCCCAACATAAGTAGAAACTATCTGCAGATAACTCTGTAGCTCCTACTGGGTGGCCAGAGGCATTTGCTGACTTTGCACTTCTCAGGGGGCCCCAGATCCAGTACACCCAGTGGACAGCTTCAATTACGTCAGATTATAACTTTATACATCCATGTCTGACATCAGGGCAAGAACTCAGAGGCAGCTATCTGCAAGACAAAGAACCCAGAAGGTTATAAAAAATGAAGACCTCTATACATCCATGAGTGACACACTCAAGGGGAAGACTCATTGAGCAACAAAACCCCACTGAAGCAAGTCCTACTCCAAAGGGGTGTCTCTCGCATAGCAGCTCTTCCACTGTAGTCATAGCTGGCCCTCACATCCAATAGACCTGGAGGTCAATTATTCTTAGTGATGCCTACAGCAATCATGGCTCAACTATAAGACTGTGCACACAGGGGCACACCTAGAGTGCCAAACTTACATGCCTGGGGAGACTGAGCCCTAAAGGATACCTGCTACACAAGGCCACTTTACCAATTCCAGGAGACATAGCAGCTCTACCTGCTATAAGTACATAAAAACGAACACAATGAAGCAGCTAAAATGTGGAAACAAAGTAACATATCACAAACAAAAGAACAGAAGAAATCTCCAGAAAAAGAAATAAGTGAAATGAAAGCAAACAAACTACTGAATATAGAGTTCAAAACAGTGGTTATAAAGTTATTCAAGGATCCTAATGAGAGCTTCAAGGGACTTAATGAGACAAGGATCTTAGTGATAATTTCAAAGACATGAAAAAGGACCAGTTAGAAATTAAGCAAACACTAACTGAAATAAATAATAATTTACAGGGATTCAACAGTAGAGTAGAGGATTCTGAGAATCATATCAATGATTTTGAATATTAGGAAGAAAAATACACCCAATAAGTAGGAAAAAATAGTAAAAACGTATCCAAAAATATGAAGATAGCCTTCCCTGGTTTGACTCAGTGGGTAAAGCATTGGTATGGGGGTTCAATTCTGGTCAAGGGAATGTACTTCTTTTGCAGGTTTCTCCCTTGCCCAAACCCTGGTCAGGTCACACACAGGAGGCAACCAATCTATGTGTTTCCCTCACATTGATATTTCTCTCTGAGTTTTCTCCTCTCTCTAAAAAAAACTTAATGGAAAAATATCCTCAGGTGTGGATTTAAAAATAAAAATAAACAAAAATATGAAGATAGTATAAGGAGCCTCTGGGACAATTTCAACCATACCATCATTTACATTATGGGGCTGCCAGAAGTAAAACAGAGAGAACAGATATTGAGAACCTATTTGAAAAAATAATGACAGGAAACTTCTCCTACCTGGTGAAAGAAATTGACTTACAAGTCCAGGGAGCACAGAGAGTCCCAAACAAGAGAAATTCAAAAAAGGCCTACACCAAGACACATCATAATTAAAATATAAAAGGTTAAAGACAAAAACAAAATTTTAAAAGAAGCAAGAGAAAAATAGTAAGTAGTAGAAGAAAAATATCACAAATATTTATAATTAAACTGCAATAAATACATATCTATCAATAACTGAACCTAAAAATCAAAGTAAATGAATAAGGAATCTAACAAACAAAATAAACTGATGAATAAAATAGAGCCAGAGGCATGGAAACATGGAACAAATATACAAATCTTAGAGAGAAGTAGGGAGCAGAGATTAACCAAAGAACTTGTATGTGTATATGCTTTATCTATGGACACAGACAATAGGGTGGTGAAAGCCTGGGGTAGGGAAGAACCTAAATGGAGGGAGCAATGGGATACTCTCAACAATAAAGATTTAAAAAAAAGAAAACTCTGAATATGTGAGTTTTGCAAATCTGAAGACATTGAAATGGTGAAAATAGATAATGCATTCTACAAGGAAGAAATAGTTTTAATATCCTTGAGAACTATTTATGTATTAGCTATAATATTTTTCTTAGTTCTGTGATAGGTAAGTTGATGGAGTGGTAGGATGTTAATTAAATTAATTTTGTTTTAAAATTAATTGTTAGAATAAGTTTAAATCACTTTCCCTCTGTATCATATATTCTGGTCACCCCCTTCCTCTCCTCCTCCAAGGCAAACATCAATTATGTGTGCATGTACACATATGTGTGGATATATATATATATATATATATATACACACATATATTAACTGGAACACAAAAAAAGTTTATTTTTATTTTTATGTTTCAAACCCTTGTGTTGAGGGTTGACTTTCAATAGATCTCAGCATGGGAGCTGATCTGCTACATACAAAACCCCAACCTGCTAAACGTGCTTTGTGTGAAGGGCATGGGGGTGGCTCCCTTTCTAGCAGCACCCCATTTCCAAGGATGAAGGGCTCTCTGCACTGAACCCTGGTCCTGAAGTAAAAAGTAGTTTTTTAACCTATTGATTACACAGCTACAGAAAGACATCTGGTAGCCAAATCACTTAGTGACTATACTATCTAATAAAAGAGTAACATGCAAATTGACCTCACCTCCGCTACCCTTACAAGCCATGCTGACCAGCCATGTCCACCAGCCAATCAGGAACAAATATGCAAATAAACCCAACCAAGGTGGCTGCAGCCAAAGAGAGTAGGAGGGAGGCTTGGGTTTCCCTGGCAATGGAGGAAGCCAAGCTTTCCACCTGCCCTTGATGGCTCAGGCCTCTGCTCTTAAGGCTACAAAGTTTCAATTATGGAATCCAACAGAAATAGCAGCAGCCACCGTGCAAGCAAGAGGCTTGGCTCTGCTCAGGGCTACAAAGTTTCAATTGTAGAAGATACATAAATCCCAGATACTAGGGCCTCCATTTGGGTCACTGGGGGGCATGGCCAGCCTGCAAACTATCACAGGTCCCTCACCCAGGCCACTCCATGTCCCAAGGGAACACCCACCCTGATCCCGGACACCCTTCAGGGCAAACCAGCTGGCCCTCACCCATGCACCAGACCTCTATCCTATCTAATAAAAGAGTAATATACATATTGACCATCACTCCAACACACAAGATGGCTGCCCCCATGTGGCCAAAGATCCTTCCCGCATGTGGACACAAAATGGCCACCACAAGATGGCCAGCAGGGGAGGGCAGTTGGGAGGGACCAGGGCTGCAAGGGAGGCAGTTGGGGGCGATCAAGCTTGCAGGGGAGGGAAGTTAGGGTTGACCAGGCTGGCACAGGAGGGAAGTTGGGGGCAACCAGGCCTGAAAGGAATGGCAGTTTGGGGGGACCCAGGCCTACAGGGGAGAGCAATTGGGGGTGACCAGGCCTGCAGGGGGGGGGCATTTAGGGGCAATCAGGCTGGCAGGGGAGTGATTAGGGGGTGATCTGGCTGGTAGGCAGAAGTGGTTAATGGCAATCAGGAAGGCGGGCAGGCGAGCAGTTGGGAGCCACCAGTCCTGGATTAGACTGGGATCGGGCCTAAACAGGCAGTTGGACATCCCTCGAGAGGTCCCAGATTGGAGAGGGTGCAGGCTGCGCTGAGGGACACACCCCTCCATGAATGAATATCATGCACCGGGCCTCTAGTTTCAATAAATATAAATCCATCAACCAGTTCTTGATATATTCCAAAACTCACAAAGTAGATTATGCCCACATCAGGAGAAAGATGAATACAGCTATCAAAGGCATGTTCTAGAGGGGCAATATGAAAAGAATTTGAAATTTTCCTTTTAGAAGATAATAGCATCATTATCTCCTAAAATATTTCTAAGTTTATTGATGCTTTATTCAATACTTCTTTATCACCCAAAGAAGTATGAGGAATGGAATAAAACCTGCCTCTAAATTAAGATCAAGCAAATGCCAGGGGAAGTCTCCATCAGTTAATTAGATAAGGGCAATGAAATCACCAAAACCTCTGTGACTTGTTTCCTTTAAATAATTATGATGGTGAGAAAGCTGGTGAATGCATAAGTCTATGTTATAATGTAAATTAGCTAATAAAAATAATACTTATAAAATTCAATGGACTCGTAGTAGTAGGAGGGGATTTGAGGACAACATTGAATCAGGGATACAGGATGAACTGTTAGAATTCAAAATTAGGTTGTTAAGGAGGTTTTAGAAACTAAATTATTATTTTGATCTTTGTGGTAAGTCCCTGTTTCTGTGAATCATCAGTTAAATTGTATTTTTCTAACCAAGGCATATTACATTATAAAACAGAAATTAAAATTCTTATGCATTATGGCTTTCTTTAAAAACAATTATAATGGAAAGATAAAGTCAAGGTAATTCAATTCAGTTGACACAAAAAGATGTCATATGTGAAAAAAACATAGGGAATTTGTAATATAATAGCAAAATGCTGCTATCCAGATGCTATGATAGCAAAGGCCAGGAATAATACATTTTCAATTTCTTTAATTCATGGTGTCACAGTTCTCAGGATTCCCTATTTTTTAAATGACTAAATGATATTACATCATATATATATATTAAGTTGTTTGCATGTTTTGGCTTTTGCAAAATATGCTGCAATGAACATAGGGTACATACATCCTTTCAAAGTAGTGACTTAATTTCCTTTGGATAAATACCCTAAAATAGGATCATTGGATCATACGATTGTTCTATTTTTAATTTTTTGAGGCACTTACATACTGTTTTTCATAATGTCTGCTCCAGTTGACATTTCCACCTATAGTGCACAAAGGCTCCTTCACATTGTGTGTGTGTGTGTGTGTGTGTGTGTGTGTGTGTGTGTGTGTTTGTTCTAGATTCCTTATATAAGGGAGATCATATAGTATTTGTCTTTCGCTGACTTAATTCACTTCAAATTCCATCCATGTTGTCACAACTGGCAAAATTTCTTTTGAAAAGCAGTTTTAATTGGATTGTTGATTATTTTCTTCCAAGCATTGTCTCTCATAAAGTTTTGTCAAATTAGTGGCATAATCCCATCATAAAGTTTGACATTTTCAAAAGAACAGGGATATCTGTGGTAAACCAATGAAGTTTTCTCAGAACCAATATTAAATTATACTTTATAGAATTAAATTGATGCTTTTTAAATTTTTTTTACTTAACGTACAAGGATGAGGCCAAAACCACAGAGGCATGTTGAGATGTTTACAAAAATGCAGCAAAAATAAAAGAATAATAACAATATATAGATTGAATATTGAGGAAGAGC
The DNA here is from genome assembly GCA_027563665.1 of Antrozous pallidus. NCBI lineage: Eukaryota > Metazoa > Chordata > Mammalia > Chiroptera > Vespertilionidae > Antrozous > Antrozous pallidus. The sequence continues at coordinate 115,773,016 of CM050509.1, forward strand.
TTGCAATCTCAATTCAACAATATGATTGTAGAGAAGATAAAATAGGTGAAAGCATTTTATTAAATGTCTCTGTAGAATGTCCCACAATTTTCTGACATGATGTGGAAGAATAATTACTCACAATGTTAGCAGATGATACCTCTAAAAGGGAATGCATCTACAACTGTTTCTATATGTATGGTACATACATGGGAGAGAAGTCTTATGATATTTTCTTCTGTTTATAACTGAAAGACCATGATATAGAAGAAGAAAAATTGACATTATACTAAAAATTAATTTATGAAACTGAAGAGAATTTAGGACAGCGTTTCCCAACCTCTGGGGTCACAACCCCTTTGGGGGTTGAATGACCCCTTCACAGGGGTCACCTAAGACCATCGAAAAACATATATTTCTGATGGTCTTAGTAACCAAGACACACTGGTCTATCTATCCGTCTCCAGGCTGGTCCGCCCACATGCAGATAGGCCCACATATGAGTACCCAGGGTGATGACATCATCACGCCAACTCCATCACATACACCCCATACAATGATGTATGTGACAGGGTTGGCACCATAATGTACTTCTGTGGACTAGTCAAACATGTATAAAGAGCAGCTACTGTGTAGAGAAGGTACTGTGTAGAAAGCAGCTGCTGTGTTGAAAGCAGCTACTCTGTTAAAACCAGCTACTGTGTTGGAAGCAACAGTATTGGAGGTAAAACAACACTTCATGGATTATATTTACTGGGTAAATGTAAAATCATGTACTGTAAAATCATCAACTACTTAAAAAAATATCTGTACCATGGGAACTTAATCTGAATGCTGATCGATCTTTTCATATTCAGCTGTGGTTGATGTGAATACTGCCCTTTTGTGATAGAAACAGGTATATAAAAAAACAACACAGAGAATGGTAAATCATAGGAAACTTTAATGAACTGTATTGACTGAACCATGCCATGCTAATCTTTTGTATTATTAAATCTATTGTCATATATTATTTTCATTAGCAAACCATCCCATGACAATGGATCGTGTAAAGAAGACTGTTAAGAAAAGAAAATATAGTGAGGATTTTTTTACAGTATGGTTTTACCTCAATAATTACAGCAGCAATTGAGAAACCACAATGTGTTATTTGTTGTGAAGTTCTATCAGCCGAATCTATGAAGCCGAACAAACTAAAATGCCATTTTGATAGCAAGCATTCGAGCTTTGCCGGCAAGGATACCAACTATTTTAGAAGCAAAGCTGATGGACTCAAGAAAGCCAGACTTGACAGTGGTACAAGTACCACAAACAAAATGTAGAAGCCATTGAAGCTTCATATTTGGTGGCATTCACAATCTCCAGAGCTATGAAAGATCACACCATTGCTGAGGATTTACTGGTGCCAGCAGCCAAAGACATTGTTCAAGTTATGATCAGATACAAATTTGTTAGGAAATTAAGTGCAATTTCCTTATCTAATGACACTGTCCACAGAAGAATAGATGACATGTCTGCTGATATTTTTGATCAGGTAATCCAGAAAATTAAATCTGCTCCACTTCCAATATTTAGTATCCAGCATGATGAATCTACAGACGTTGCAAACTGTTCACAGTTACTGGTTTACGTGAGGTATATTAATAATGGTGACTTTAAAGATGAGTTTCATTTTTGCAAATCTCTTGAAAAAACAACTACTGCACATGATATATTTGACACAATTGGTTCATTTCTGAAAGAGTATAAGATCTCTTGGGAAAAGGTTTGTGGTGTTTGCACAGATGGTGCCCAGCTATGCTAGGATGTCAATCTGGATTTCAATGTTTGGTACTGAGTGAGTCACCAAAAGTCATAGGAACTCACTGTATGATTCATCAGCAAATATTAGCAATGAATATGCTGCCACAAGAGTTACAAGAAGTAATGAAAATAGTCATAAGTTCTGTCAACTTTGTAAAGGTGAGCACTTTAAACAGTTGACTGTTTTCGCAACTGTGCAATGAGTTGAATGTGCCAAACAATTCTCTGCTATTTCACATTGAAGTGAGATGGTTGTCGAGAGGAAAAGTTTTAAAACGTGTTTTTGATCTTTGTAAATGAACTCAAAACGTTTTTTAATCAGAAAGCAAGACTTCAGTTTGAAGCACTTTTCAGCACTAAAAGTGAACTGCAGAAAATAGCTTACTTGGTTGACATCTTTGACATCTTAAATAAGTTAAATTTATCACCACAAGGACCAAATGCAACATGCCTCAATTTGTCTGAAAAGATCCGATCATTGCAAATGAAAGTTAAGCTTTGGGGAAAAAAATTGGATGAAAATAAAATTTTCATGTTGCTTACCTTATCTGCTTTCTTTGAGAAACATAACATTGAACCAGACAAAAGGATTATGATGATAATTTCTGTGAAAGAACACTTGCACATGCTTGCAGACGAAATTTCATTGTACTTTCCAAATCTACCTGACACCCTATTTGCCCTTGCCAGAAGCCCATTCACAGTCAAAGTTGAAGATCTTCCTGAGACAGCACAAGAGGAGTTCATTGAACTTTATTAACAGTGGTGCAGCGAGAACTGATTTCTCTCCAGTTACAAAATTCTGGATCAAGTGTTTGCAGTCATATCCTGTTCTGTTTGAGACTGTGTTGTTCCTTCTTCCATTTCTAACAGCATATCTTTGTGAAACAGGGTTTTCCAGCTTGTTGCTTATCAAGTCTAAATATAGAAGTAGACTTGTAGAAGATGATCTTTGTTGTGCTCTTGCAAAGACTGCCCTGAAAATTTCTGAGAGAAAGAAGCAATCTCAACCTTCGCACTGACGTTGGCTTTTTATGCATACTGTCACAAAAATGTAGCAATGTAGTTTACTGTTGTTATAATAAGACTGATACCCATGCTACACCATACTTTAAGACAAAATTTCATTTATTTGTAATTAGAAATAAATATTTCACAATATATTATTACATATTGTTTTTGTGATTAATCACTATGCTTTAATTATGTTCAATTTGTAACAAGGGAAATACATCCTGCATATCAGATATTTACATTATAATTCATTACAGTAGCAAAATTACAGTTATGAAGTAGCAACAAAAATAATTTTATGGTTGGGGGTCACTACAACATGACGAACTATATTAAAGGGTTGTGGCATTAAGAAGGTTGAGAACCACTGATTTAGGACAAGTGTGATAAAACATGAGATATGTAAGGGAGAAAGGTTTATGTGAATAAGGGAGGTTGCAATTAAAACCTTATTCACAGGGATCCGTCGGAAGTCAGTTTTATTGTCCTTGTTCAATGTTAATGAAACAGGAAAATTGCAAATACTGTTTAAATGATGGTCACTGATTTATATATTTTTATTTTCTCTGTATAGATATAGGCTATAATTTTCAAATGTTGAATGGACATAACAGTTATTTATCAGTATATCATTCAGTCACAATATTCATATCACAATATTGATATCCAGTCAAAATGATACTTGCTAAGTCAACAAACTATTCAAAGTTGTATCTGCTTAGAAGAACAGATGAATTTTTCTTTGCACAAATATACCATCAGATAAAACCATGTATACCCAGGACTATGCCATTAAAGATAGAAGGGGGGGCACATTTCAAAAATGTATAGAAAGGTTCTGTACAGGTTAGTGAAATTCTGGTAACAGAATATAAAGGAACTTATAATAACACTGAAAATTATTCTTATGTTTGCCTCTCTATCCCAAGTTAAGTCATTTTAACTTCTGCTATTGAATAAAATTGTCAACACAGTTTAGCACTTGGTAAAGTTTGGATAGTAAATTTCCATGAGAAACCTCTATAGAATGTCTCAATTTATGTTTCTTATTTATCTGTTTGTTTATCCTATCTAAAAAAAGATTAATATGCAAATTTGACCATACCTTTGCAACACCCACAAGCCACGCCCACAGCCATGCCCACCAGCCAATCAGGAAAAAATTATGCAAATAAACCCCAAACAAGATGGATGCTGCCACTAAGAGCAGGAGGAAGGCTTGGGTTTCCTCAGCAACAGAGGAAGCCAAGCTTTCTGCCTCCCTAGGCCTCCACTCAATGTTATAAAGTTTCAGTTATAAAAGATACAGAAATGGCAGCAGCCACTGAGCTGGAGAGAACAGAGGTTTGGGTTTCCCTGGCAATGGAGGAAGCCAAGCTTTTCAGTCTGCCGTTGCTGGCCTAGGCCTCTACTCTAGGCTACAATGTTTCAAACAGAAATGGCTGCCGCCCCAGAGCTAGCAGAAGGCTTGGCTCTGCTCTGCTCCAGGCTACTAAATTTAAATTGTAGACATAGATTAATCCTAGATCCCAGGGCCTCTGCTTGGGTTTCTGGGGGGCATGGCCAGCCTGAAAACCTCCTCAGGCCCCTCACTAAGGCTGCCCATCACCCCAAGTGAACCACCACCATGATCTGGGACACTCTTCAGGGCAAACCAGCTGGCCACTACCCATGCACCAGGCCTCTATCCTATCTAATAAAAGAATAATTTGCAGATTGACCACCACTCCAACACACAAGAGGGCTGCCTCCATGTGGTCAAAGATCCTGCCCCCGTGTGGACACAAGATGGCCACTACAAGATGGCTAGCAGGAGAGGGCCATTGGGAGGTTCCAGGTCCTGCAAGGGAGGGCAGTTGGGAGTGATCAAGCCTGCAGGGGAGGGCAGATAGGGGTGACCAGGCCTGCCGAGGAGGGAAGTTGGGGGCAAACAGGCTGGCAGGGGAGCAGTTAGACATCAATTAGTCTGGCAGGGTAGTGGTTAGCAGGTGATCAGGCTAATAAGCAGAAGTGGTTAGGGGCAATCAGGGAGGCAGGCAGGTGAGCAGTTTGGATCCAGCAGTCCTGGATTGTGAGAAGGATGTCTGACTGCCTGTTTAGGCCTGATCCAACCAGGATCGGGCCTAGATGGGCAGTCGGACACACCTCTAGGGGTCCCAGATTGGAGAGTATGCAGGCTGGGCTAAGAGACATCCCCTGCCCTCCTGTGCACAAATTTCATGCACCGGGCCTCTAGTTTATTATATATTTGTAATTGTTGATAGTATTACAGATGTCTCCCATTTTCCCCCCTTTTAGCACCCTCTGTCCAACCCCTACCCCACCATCCCAGGTCTTCACTACCCTATTATCCATCTCCATGGGTAATATAATAAAAGGCTAATATGTAAATAGAGTGAATGGTGGAACAACCAGAACAGCCAAACACCCAAATAACAAGTTGCTATGATGTGCACTAACCACTAGGGGACATGCACAGAACATTGTGGACATCAGTTGTGGCGGGATGGTGGAGCAGGTGTGTGGGGGCTCCAGACCAAGGAGGAGCACTGGTCACTGTCATCAGGGTAAGCCTCTGGTGGTTACTGAAAATTATTTGCTCCCACAAGCTATGGTCCCACCTGGTGCTTGCACCTGCTGCTGGTGCCAAAGCCACTGCTAGTACCCACTACCAGCGCCTGGTGCCAGCCCCAATTGCTTGGCACCATTCCTGATTTCTCAGAGCCATCAGTAGGTGTGAGCCATGGATGCTGGCCCCAATTGCCCCTCAGAACTTCTCCACCTCCCCCTGCTCCTGAGAGGAGATCAGGGACAGCAGCCATCTCTCATACCCACTGTTGGGGATGGCCCCACTTGTACCTGCTGTGAGTGCCAGAGTCACCACTTGCACCTGCTGCCAGTGCTTGGTGCTGGTCCTGGTTGCTGGGCACCATCAGTGGGTGCAAGCAGTGGCTGCCAGGCCCAATCACCCCTGAAGGCTTCTCCACCTCCCCCTGCTCCTGAGGGGTGATCAGGGCAGCAGCTGCAGCTCACACCTGCTAATGGCACTGGCCCCAATTGCTTTGTGCCTTCAGCAGGTGCAAGCAGGGCTGGCACCATCAGTGCATGGGAGTGGGGGCTGCAGGCAGACAGATGACAGGAGGCTGCGGTGGGAGGGACTGGGTGGGGGTGCAGAGAATGGGCCAAGACCCATGCCTGTTCCCACTGCAGCATCGTTGTCCACAGTTCCTTTCAAGTTGCATAAATTCATGCATTGGGCCCCTAGTCGATATATATAAAAAGCTAATATGCTAAGTGTCCCTCCCACTTTCTGACTGGTCACTATGATGTGCAACGTAGATGCTCAACGCAGGAGCTGTTGAGCTGCTGAGCTGCAATGACTTGGCAGTTGTGGTTCTCAGGTGATTCACCCCAAAACCAGAGAGGAGGGAGCCCAATTCCTCATGAGGCTGTGCAATTCCACCTTTGGCTGTGGGTTATGTTGTTGCTGGGACACTGTCAACCCTGAATCTGGTTTACTGCACACTTGAATTTGTGTTCCGCACCCTGTATGACAGCAACTTTGCAGAGTGTCCTCTCACACTCCCGGACTCCTTGGGGGATAGAAAGTCAGTTTCAGCCTGATCCCTGCAGGCCAGACCAAGGGACCCCACCTGCTGGGGGGACCCTGCTCACTCCAGAGAGGCCAGGGAGTGACCGTGGGAGGTTGGCTCCAGGGCATGTCAGGTCTATCTCACCCAGTCCTGCCCCTCTGGCCACCTTCTAATTAGTTTCCTTTCAATGTGCATGAATCCATGCACTGGGTCACTAGTAATTACATAAGTTCTTTGGTTTGACTCTCCTCATCTCTCTACCCCCACATAGAAGTATGTTAGTCTGTTCCATACCTCCATGATTTGAGTCTTACTTTGTTGGTAAATTCATTTTGTTTGTCAGATTCCACAAACAAATGAGATCAAGTGATATTTGTCTTTCTCAGACTGGCTTATTTCACTTAGCATAATAGTCTCCAGGTCCATCCATGCTTTCCCAAAGGGTAAGAGATCCCTCTTTTTTTTTTATAGCTGCACAGTATTCCACTCTGTAAATTCTTACAGCATTTTATCTATTTTTTCAGTAATGGATACTTGGACTGTTTCCAAAATTTAGGTATTATAAATGAACATAGGGGTGCATATATTCTTTCTGATTAGGGTTTGAGGTTTTTAGGATATATTCCAAGGAGTGGGAACACTGGGTCAAATGACAGTTCCATTATTAATTTTTTTAATAAATTCTATACTGTTTTTCATAGTGGCTACACTAGTCTGCATTCCCACCAGTAGTGAACTAGTGTTGCCTTTTCTCCTTATCTTCACAAGTACTTGCTGACTTATTTATAGGCATTCTTACAGGTGTGAGGTGATATGTGATTGTGTGTTTAATTTGCATCTCTCTGATGATTGGTAATTTGGAGCATTTTTTCATATGTCTCTTGGCCATTTGTATAATCTTTTTGGAAAAGTGTCTATTCAGTTACTCAGCATATTTTTTAATTGGATTGTTTGTCTTCCTTTTGTTGAGTTGTATGATTCTTTATATATTTCGGAAATTACCCCTTTATAAGTTTATCATTGGCAAATATGTTATCCCATATAGTGGGTTTCCTTTTCATTTTTATGGTAGTTTCATTTGCTGTGCAGAAGATTTTTATTTTGATGTGGTTCCATTTGTTTATTTTCTCCTTTGTTTCTCTTGCACCAGGAGATATATCAGCAAAAATTCTGCCAGAAGAGATGTCTGAGATTTTACTGCCAATGTTTTCTTTTGGATTTTTATAGTTTTAGGACTTACATTTAAAATTAAGCATTTTTCCATTTTGAGTTTATTCTTGTGAATGGTTTAAGTTTCATCTTTTTTCATGTGTCTGTCCAGTTTTCCCAACACCATTTATTGAAGAGATGGTCTCTACTCCATTGTATGTTCCTGCCCTCTTTGTCAAATAGTAATTGACCTTAATTGTGTGGGTCAATTTCTGGGGTCTCTGCTGTGTTCCATTTGTCTATATACCTGTCCATCTACCAGAAAAAGGTATTCTTGATTATAATGGCTTTGTAGTATAATTTGATATCTGGTATTGTTTGTTCTTCTTTGTTCAAGTTTGTTCTTTCTCAAGATTGCTGTGGCTATTTGGGGTCTTTTATGGTTTCATATACATTTCTGTAGTGGGTAAGTCTATAGCAGGAGCAAAGTCCTGCCTGGTCAGTGGTAGTCTCAGGGCATTCACATGGGGTCCAGGCTGGATGCATGCCAGGTGCACAGGGTCCCACCAGTGTCTGCTGCAGGTGTGCAGGTCCGGGTGGTATCTGTGGAGGGCAGGCAGGGTTCAGGGCTGGGTGTGCATGGGTTCAGGTCCCAACTGCATGAATCCAGGTGGGAATCTAGCCACTCCTGCTCCCTACTGAGGGGGACCTTGAAAAACCGTCATGATGGCATGATCTCCTAGCTGGAATGGCCATGGTTGTAGCAGTGACTCCTGGGTCATGAGAATCTACATTGTCTGCTCTTGGGACTCTCACGTTTGATTGGACTAAGACACACACACACACACACACACACACACACACACACACACACACACACACACACACACTGCACACTCACTCTTTCACTCTCTCACTTATACTGTCACCCTCACTCAGGTCCTGCAGGCTACCATGTTCTTTATGTTTCATTTGAATATAACTATTTTATAGAACCACTCCTCTTGTTGACCCATAATCGTGAGATAGTATTTTTTATGCTTAGTAGTGAAAGGAATTTTAGAGGCAAAACAGATATGTTTCTGGAATAAAGAGGGTCCATGGGAGAGGAATGCATATATGAAGGGCAGAAATAGCTCCCAGATGCCAAAATGCTTATCTTATACAAAGGATAGAGAAATGCCACAGGATAAGGGGGGGAGGAAGACATACATTCATAGAGGATAAAGAAAAGTCATAAGATATTGAGAAGAAGAAAAGGTGTTTTATAGAAGAATGTTGCAAAATAAGGGGAGAGAAAGAGGGGGCAACCACGTGGACTTTGAGCTTTGAAACAGATACTATGCAGCAGAAAGACCAATGAGAAAAGCATGGGGGTTCTAAGTTAAGAAGGTCCAATTAGAAAGGGTCAGAAAAAGAGCTGAAGCATATATAGAAACCTGAGACAAAGGGACATGAGATAGGTTTTTAGATTTTTGTATTAATTTTTTTCCATTAGAGAGGGAGAGAGCAGGTTTTTTCTATTTAGGGACACCCCTGCCCACATGGAGTTTGTATATGTTTCCAATAAACTTCTACATTTTTATTAAAGAAATCTGTTAGTTCACAAATTTGTTCTTCAACTTCACCTGACAAGGACTCATGAGAAGAAGGCTGTACTATGAACCTAATAGTTCAGTGTTAGGGAGGAAAAAAAAATATCCTTTATCCTTTTAGCTGGTCTTATGGTTGGTCTAAGAATTAAATTAACATAAAACAGATTAACAGGAGAAAATTCAATTAAATTTTGTACATATGGGTATTCCAAAAGAATATGGGGAGCCCACGGACAAATACGTCATCTTGAACTAAGCAGAAGGGGGTAGTAGTTTGGGACTCAAAGGGGAGGAAGGCAATTCATGTGGAGAAGGAAACAAAAATATCTGGTAAATAAATGTTTGCTGCCAAAACCGGTTTGGCTCAGTGGATAGAGCGTCGGCCTGCGGACTGAAAGGTCCTAAGTTCGATTCCGGTCAAGGGCATGTACCTTGGTTGCAGGCACATCCCCAGTGGGTGGTGTGCAAGAGGCAGCTGATCGATGTTTCTCTCTCATCGATGTTTCTGACTTTCTATCCCTCTCCCTTCCTCTCTGTGAAAAATCAATAAAATATATATTTTTTGAAAAATAAATGTTTGCTGGGGCATCTTTAACAATGGAAACCAAAGTGAACTCTGAACTGTAGACCCTCTACCACACCTAGCCCATAATCTTTGCAGTTTTCTCTCGTGATAGGTCTATTTTGGTAACAGGCCCTTTAACTAAATTCTTTTAGGCAGTTAAATGGGAGGTAAAATGAAAATTTCCTACCTGCTGTTGCTTAAAAATAATCTGTCTAAATTAATCCTCATGACAAAGAGATACATTTTGCAAGGGAAATTTTTGCTTCCCTATATTTGAAATAGAGTGTGTAAAAACAATTGACTGTGTAAAGTAATCTACAAGCTGAATGTATCCATCACCTAAGTAAATTAATATTTTCTTTTCTGAGACACTAACAATATCATTCATCCAGTGATATAAAGTCATTAATATTGTCATCACTATATTAATTACATTATTATATTATACTAGAGGCCCAGTGCACAAAATTTGTGCACAGGGGGAAGGGGGTGTCCTTCAGCCCAGCCTGCACCCTCTCCAATCTGGAACCCCTCAACTGCCTGTTTAGGCCCGATCTCGGTAGGATGGCCTAAATGGGCAGTTGGACATCCCTCTCACAATCCAGGACTGCTGGCTCCAAACTGCTCGCCTGCCTGCCTCCCTGATTGCCCCTAACCACTTCTACCTGCCAGCCTGATCACCCCCTAACCACTAACCTGCCAGCCGAATTGATGTCTAACTACTCCCCTGCCAGCCTGGTCACCCCCAACTGCCCTCCCTTACAGGCCTAGAACCTCCCAACAGCCCTCCTCTGCTGGACATCTTGTGGTGGTCATTTTGTGTCCACACGGGGGCAGGATCTTTGACCACAAAGGGGCAGCCCTCTTGTGTGTTGGAGTGATGGTCAATCTGCATATTACTCTTTTATTTGATAGGATAGAGGCCTGGCGCCTGGGCGGGGGGGGGGGGGGGAGCAGCTGGTTTGCCCTGAAAGGTGTCCTGGATCAGGTTGGGGGTTCCATTGGGGTGTGGGGCAATCCTGGGAGAGAGGCCTATGGTGGTTTTCAGGCCAGCCACACACCCCAGTGACCCAAGCAGAGGCCCTGGGATCTGAGATTAATTTATGTTCTACAGTTGAAACTTTGTAGCCTGGAGTGGAGCCAAGCCTTCTGCTTGCTCCATGGCAACAGCCATTTCTGTTTGGGTTTATTTAAATTCTATAATTGAAACATTGTAGCCTAGAGTGGAGGCCTAGGTACTAGGGCTGCAGAAGTTTGGCTTCCTCCATCGTACGGGCATCCCTAGTCTCTGCTCTCTCCAGCTCCATGGCTGCCGCCATTTCTGTTGGATTTATGTTTCTTCTATAATTGAAAGTTTGTAGCATTGAGTGGAGGCCTAGGCCATCAATGGCAGGTGGAAAGTTGGCTTCCTCCATTGCCGGGGAAACCAAAACCTCCCTCCTAATCTCAGTGGCTGCAGCCATCTGGATTGGGGTTTATTTGCTCCTGATTGGCTGGTAGGCATGGCTTGTGGGTGTGGCTTGATCAGAGGTATGGTCAATTTGCAAATTACTCTTTTATTAGATAGGATTATACTATATTATATTATATTATATTATATTATATTATATTATATAATGCTAGAGGCCCAATGCACAAAAATCGTGCAAGAGTAGGCCTTCTTCCCCTGGCTGCTGGCATCAGCTTCCCTCTGGCCCCCAGGACCCGGGCTTTCTTCTGGGGCTACAGCCCCGGCTTTATTCGGAAGGGCTTTATCCGGAAGGTCAACTGGGAGGATGTCCAGTCTAATTAGCATATTATGCTTTTATTATTATAAATTATATTGTATTACATTATACTAGAGGCCCAGTGCACAAATTTTTGCATGGAGGGATGTATGTGTCCCTCAGCCCGATCTGCACTTCCTCCAATCTGGGACTCCTAGAGGGATGTCAGACTGCCCGTTTACCCTGATCCTGGTGGGATCAGATCTAAACAGGCAGTTGGATATCCCTCCACAATCCAGGACTGCTGGCTCCCAACTGCTTGCCTGCCTGCCTGCCTGCTTCATTGCTCCTAACCACTTCTGCCTGTCAGCCTGTTCACCCCCTACACTCCCTGGCAGCCTGATTGATGCCTACCTGCTCCCCTGCTAGTCCAATTGCACCTAATTGCCCTCCCCTGCTGGCTTGGTTAATGCTAACTGCCCTTCCTTGCCAGCCTGGTCACCTCTAATTGCCCTCCCTTGATGGCCTGGTTGCCTCAAACTTCCCTCCCCTGCAGGCCCAGTACCCCCAACTGCCCTCCCCTGTCGGCCTCGTCCCCCCAACTTCCCTCCCCTGCAGACCTGGTCCCCTCCAACTGCCCTCCCCTGCAGACCTGGTCTCTCCCAACTTCCCTTCCCTTCAAGCCTGGTCCCTCCCAACTGCCTCCCCTGCAGGCCTGGTCCCCCACAACTGGCCTCCCCTGCAGGCTTGGTTTCCTCTAACTGCCCTCCCCTGCTGGCCTGATCACCCACAACTACCCTCCACTTCTGGCCATCCTGTGGAGGCCATCTTATGTCCATATGGGGGTGGCCATCTTTGAACACATGTGGGTGACCATCTTGTGTGTTGGAGTGATGGTCAATATAATCCTTTTATCAGATAAGATTATATTATATATACTAGGGGCCTGGTGCACAAAATTCATGCACTGGGGGTTGGTGATCCCTCAGCCCAACCTGCCCCCTCACACTTACTGGGAGCCCTCAGGGGATGTCCTACTAACCACTCACTCCAGCCTGGCCGAGGCTTTAGGCCTTGCACACTCAGCCATTGCCCTGAAATGGGGCCGATGGCTGGCTCTCTCCCAGCCAATCCCCCCACCCCCAGCAGCCAGGACCTTCGCCCTGGCCAGGGATGCTGGCTGCCTTGACCCCGCCCCGCCACGGGCCAGGCTGCCTCAGCCCCACTCTCCTCCTGATTGGCTGTGGGTGTGGCTGGTGGGCATGGCTTGTGGGTATAGCAAAGGTACAGTCAATTTGCATATTACTCTTTTATTAGATAGGATTATATTATATCATATTATATTATTTATATTATATTATATTATATTATATTATATTATATTATATTATATTACTAGAGGCACAATGCACAAAATTTGTGCCTGACCTGCACCCTCTCCAATCCTGAAGATCTCAGGGGATGTCCTATTGATGGCTTAGGCTTGCTCCTTGTGGTTCTCTGCTCTTTGCAGGGCCTGCTTACTCCACACTGCAGCAACAGCCAAGCAGGCCATGATGGGAGCTGCTTGCAGGCTGCACTTGCCTGCTCCCTGGTAGCCGTGGCAATGAACAAGCAGGAATCTTTGCACCCTGCTGTCAGTCTCCATGGTGGCGATGAGGCTAATTTGCATACTCCCAATTTGCTGGTGGGCATTGCAACATGATGGTCAATTTGCATATTTATATTTTATTAGTGCAGATACTATATTATACTAGTGGCCTGGAACACAAAATGCATGCACATTAAAAGGGGATTAATTAGAGGAAATATTTTAATATTGCTATTTGCCCTTTCTCTATAATAGAAGTGTCAGAGATTAAAGAAATTTAGTAAAATGTATATGAAAATCTCCCTCCTTCTAGAGTCTGGAGTGCAACGGGACCCAGGGTCAAGTCCCGGCGCACCCACATGTGCCTCAAAATTGCACATGACTCAGTCATAGCCCCTCAACTGGGCAAGATCCAGACCCAGCTGCTCCCACCCTTGTCAAGCCCTGCCAGGCAGGGGGCACAGCCTTAGGTCCTCCAACGTGGCTCTGGGAGGGAGTGCAGCCTCAGGTCCCTCATCAGGCCTCACTGGGCAGGGGTTGTGGACTGAATTCCCCTGGCCCAGGGTAAAGAGAAGAGCCTGAGGTCCCCCAATAAGCCCTGCTTATTACATTATAAGGGGAACAACCTGAGGTGCCCTGTCAAGCCGTGCCAGGTAGGGAGTGTGGCCTGAGATGCCCTGGCCTGGTGCCAGGGTGGGTGGTGCAGTCTGAGGTCCCCTGTCAAGCCTCATGGGGGTGGGGAGCCACAGCCTTAGGTCCTTGCTGATTTCTCATTAAGGCTTGTTATGGGAATGCAGCCTCCACTGTGGTTGCAGCCATCTTGTGTTATGTAAACCCCCACCTCTGCTGTGGGCACCACCAACTTTGTGGCAGAGTGATGGTCAATTTACATATTCTCTCTTTATTATATAGAATTATATTATATTATATTACTATTATAGTGTATTATATTAAGAGTTTATTATGTTATATCCTATACTAGAGGACTGGTGCACAAAATTCATGCATGGGGTTGGGGGTATTGTCCCTCAGCCCAGCTTGCATCCTATCCAATCTAAGACCCCTTAGGGGAACAGGCCTAAACGGTCGGTTGGACAGCCCTCTCACAATCCAGGACTGCTGGCTCTAAACAGCTCACCTGCCTATGTCTGATTGCCCCTAACTGATTCTGCCTGCCAGCCTGATCACCCCTGAAGCACTCCCCTGCCAGGCTGGTTGATGCCTAACTTCCCCCTGGCCTGCCTGATTGCCCCTAACAGCCCTTCCCTGTTGGTCTGGTCACCCCTAACTGCCCTCCTCTGCCAGACTGGTTGCCCCTAACTATCCTCCCCTGCAATCCTGGTCACCCCCAACTGTCTTCCCCTGCATGCCCAGTCACCCTTAACTGCTCTCCTCTGCTGGCTGGGTCATCCCTACCTGCCCTCCCTGAAAAGCCTGGCCCCCATAACTGTCCTCTCCTGCAGGACTGGTCCCCGCCAATTGCTCTCCCCTGCTGATCTGGTTTCCCACAACAGCCTTCCCCTGCTGTGCTGGTCACTCCCAACTACTCTCTCCTGCAGGACTGATCCCTCACAACTGCTCTCCTCTGCAGGCCTGAGTCCCTCCCCCTCAAAACTGCCCTCTACTGCAAGCCTGGTACCCCCCAACTACCCTCCACTGCAGGCCTAGTCCCCCACAACTGCCCTCCCTTGCTTGCCATCTTGCAGAGGCCATCTTGTGTTCACATTGGGGTGACCATCTTTGACCACATGGAAGCAGCCATCTTGTGTTGGAGTGAGAGTCAATTTGCATATTACTCTTTTATTAGATAGGATTATATTAATTTTATTAATTACTAGAGGCCTGGTCCATAAAATGTGAGCTCTGGGGAGGGGTTCCTCAGTCCAGCCTGCACCTTCTTGCAATCCGGGAGCCCTCAGTGGATGTCTGACTGATGCCTCAGGTGGGAAGCAGGCAGGCCAAAGCTGTTTGTTGAACATCCTTAGTATTGCCATGGAGCAAGAGAGGCTCCCACTACTGCTGCTTCACTTGCCAACTGTGAGTCCAGCTTCTGGCTTTACAGTGTCCCCCCCCCCCCCCCCCCCCGTGGGTGCACACTGACCACCAGGGGGCAGTTCCTGCATTGAGAATCTGCCTCCTGTTGGTCAGTACATGTCATAGTGACTAATTGTTCCACTATCACACCAAAACCAGCTCTCTAACATCCCCCAAGGAGTCCTGGATTGCTAGAGGGTGCAGGCCAGACCGAAAGACCCCACTGATGCATGATCAGAGTTGGGCAGGAATGCGGGAGATTGGCCACCTGGGAGGGACCAAAGGAGGGCTGTAGAGTGTGTCCGGCACATCTCATTCAGTCCCAATCAACCGGACCCCAGCAGCAAGCTGACCTACTGGTCAGAGCATCTGTTCCCCTTAGTGGTCAGTTCATGTCAAAGTAAGCAGTTGAGCAGCCTTAGCATATCATTAGCATATTATGCTTTTATTGGTTGAATGGCTGACCAGATGACCAGATACTTAGCATATTATGCTTTCATTATATAGGGTGATGTAAATATATCATAACAGAGGCTGCATGGTAAGGCGTCCCCTCTATTAAAGAAATTGGGACCATATTGTCATGCACTAATTCAACGAACATCTCCAGAACTTTCTCTAGCCCTGAGCAGTCTTTCTGTGGGTTCCAGGCAACAGAATTTCTACTAATGACCCCTGATGGCCCCTCTGAGGAGACACTGCCAACAGACACTGCACTAGCTTATCTGACACTCAGATTTGTTTTGTTTTGTTCATTTGTACATTTCTTATAGTGGAATCTGTGTCTGACATGCTAGACTTGGACCATTTCACATTGATAAAAAGATCTGAGTCTCTAAGCCCCCAAGCAAGACAGCCTCTGTAAGACCTCCTGGGAGATTTGACTACTGCCCGTGGGGACCATGGAGAATAGTCCCGTAGTCTCATTGGACAAACAATTGGCAGGAGTTACACGTTTCCCAACATTTAGGATCCAGGCAACATTGTGACAGGGTCCAAGGTTACTGGTGTCTGTGGTGGGAAGACCCTAGTGGCCCCAGTGTCCTGTCTCATGTGAACGTTTCCTTTTGGGTGTAGGAGAGGCTCTGGCTGCTCTTAACAGCCCAACCAGGGGGCTGGGTTGTGACTCCCATGGCTCCCTGGGGTCTTCCCTGCTCTGTCATTGCAACAGCTTGGGGAGGCCCCCTTGGGGACTGGAGAAGCCATGGCAAGGAGCTTGGTTGGCCTCTAGGACCTCAAGGGGTCTCTGTCCACAGCCAGCACGCATCTGGGCCTCTAGTCAGATAGTTTCCAGGACGGGTCCTGCCAGCATTTCAATGAGCATGGACCAGAAGGCTTCCTGCTTGCCGCAGCCTTGCATAGCATGTGAGAGCTGGAGCAGAGACTCTGCTAAGTGGGGACTCTGACTTCGGGACCTGTGAGACCCAAGCCTGGTGTTGGCTGGGTCCACGGGGGTTTTTCTGCCTCCGCTGCCCTCTGCCACCACCTCCCCTCTCTTGCAGCACTGCTGTCTGCCTGCCCAGCTCCCATGTTTCTGCACTGCTCAGTGTCCCCCCGCCCCATATATTCCTGAGTGCACCTTGCTTTCTGAAGTGCTAGCTTCACCCTCCCAGGCACTTATTCTCCACTTGCTCACTCATTAGCCACAGAACCTCTGACCCTATTCCCCTGGGGAACAGTTTCCATCCTACTATAACAAAGGATCACACACATGAGCTGACAGCAGCACACACTGATGGACTTGCAGTTCTGTCTGTGGGGACACAGCGGCAGCACTGGGTGTGGCAGGTGCATCTCTGCCCAGGGGCTCAGAAGATCCATTGGCTCAGTGTCCAGCCTCTTCTTTCAGCAATAACAGTCGAGCCCCTCACATTCCCTCGGGTCCTCCTTCTGCCTCCCTTGGCCCGTGCGAGGACTCCAGCAATCACAGAGGACCAGGGATTCAGGGCACTCTCAAGCCTCTGTCAGCTGAGGTGCCATCACAATTCCACCCATTTAGCTTTGTGTGTTGCCCTATAACACCTGGAGATGGGATGCAAATTTCACAGTAGGTTTTCCTGCCTTCACACATTGTGAGAGCTGTAAGTTCACACAGTGGCCTGAGGTCTCTCTGAAGCCTGAGTTCACCTTCCAGGGAACATACCCCCTCAAGAGACCCCAAAATGCACAGAATGCTTACATTTAAGGGCTCCGCTCCCTGTGGGCTCCCTGGCACTGGGTACACCCTGAGGATATATTTTAAGGGGGGACATTTAATGGTTCACAAACCACATCATAAAAATGACAGCTGGGTTTGCCTTCTTGTGAAAACGTCTCCCAGTTTGGCCTTCATGGTTCATGTTGGTGTCCCTTGTTAGGGCATCATAATGCCAAAGTTCTTTTCCCAGCCTTACAGGGGGTTTAGGAATCTGGAGAAAGGGGCTGCATGTAGATGATTCAAGAGTTCAAAGATAAAAGATAGTTTTGAAAGGCATTGGGGGTAAGAGGAGATTCAGCTAAAGGGAGCTAAAGACTCTCCTTGTCTCAGGACGTGCTTTTATTAAACACAATTTGTTCCAAGGCAAGGTGGAAATATACAGTTCAAAGGGTACGGTATCAAAGGGTATACAGAAACGTTGTGAGTTTGGGGAATAGCCTATAGTTGTTCAGGTGTTTGGCCAACAGGAGGCAATAAAATGCCCTGAGCTGTCTGGCAGTTAACAATCCTATTCAGGTTTGGTGAAAGTGCCATTTAGCCATTTCCAACAGGTAAACTACATATGTGGCTCACCCTTGTTGAGCCCACCAAGTTCCATGGAACTTTTGTAATTATTACATGCTGGAATTGGTTCTCAGCAGGTTCACACCCTCTTATCCTCCTCTCACAACCTGAAGGTGTTGGAAGTGCAGCTGTGATGATGCGCTGAGCAGTGAGAGTGCTAGAACCCCTCAGAGCCAGTGCCAGGCCTGCAGGGTGGAAGGCAGGGGGCAGCCACTGCATCACAACCCCCAGCAGCAGTCATTTCAGGGACTCTACTGGTGACTCTCTGGTTTGCATCAATGATCTCAATGGGAGTCCCAAATTTCCCAATAAGTCTCCAAACAAAATTAATTTTAATGGCTTTAATAAGCCTTAATGGACTATTCCTCTTAATATCTGCTCCTTTTGTGAGGTTGTTGAGGAAATACTTAGAGAGGAACAAACCAATAGGCCAATTGAGGGAAATGATTGGTCCAAAATCTTTTCAAATTAATTGCCTGTGTGCTATCTACTTACATCTCCTTCCTTGTGCAGTGTGAGAGCAGGGCGGCAGACCTGGAGGAAGAACAGGGAGAACAGTAACTGCTGGCGCTGTAGAGCAGTAACAGAACTAGATGGCGCTGCTGGCGATATCCTTTCTTCCTTGTGGACTGTCTAGGAAGGGTAAGCTGCTGCAGTGCCTGAGGCTGATTCCAGGAGGCAGGCAGTGATGTCAGAAATGTGCCAGCAGCGCTGGTCCATTGGTGCTTGGCATGTCTTCTGGAGATTGTACCTGTAGGACTACTAAGGAAGTCAGTCTCCAGTTCCTCCCTACCTCCGCCACCAATTGATTGGAATCTGAGGGCCATGAGAAGGGACCAAGAGGCCTGCATTCCAGCTGCTCACCAGTCCCTGTGCCACTCAGTCTGGTTCCCTCCCTGTTAGCCATCCCCTGATCAATGGGAGCCTGCAGGCCAGGGGAGGAACCATGCAGTCTGCCTTCTGCCCATACACCAGTCCCGGCTGCCACATATTCATTGGAGCTGGAGGGACTGGTTACCTCCTTAGCCATCAACTGATCAATGGAGCCTGAGGTCCAGGGAATGGACTGGTTGTCTATTTGGTTGTGACAGACCTAAGGTTATTATATATTAGGATATTCTTTATATTATATATATTAATTAGACCAGGAGACCTTCCAGACAGCCTTCGGGACAAAGCTAGGGCTTGGTCAGCCTGCAAACACCCATCACCCCCTTGCCCAGGCCCACCCTGCTCCAGTGGAGGCCCTCATCACAATGGGGGTGTGGCTGGCCTACAAAGGGCACTCAGCCCATCACCTGCCTGGCACCGCCCCCATCCTGGACCCTCACCCCAGAGGAGATGTGGTAGGCCTATAAATGGTCCCATAGGCTGGCCATGGCCCTGAGTGGGGACCTTCACCCTGATGGGGCTATGGCCATCCTGCAAACTGCCCAGGACCCTCTTTCAGGCTGGCCCTGCCCCCCAAGGGGACTCCCCACCCTGATTCAGGACTCCCTTCAGGGCAGACCAGCCAGCCCCCACCCATGAACCAGGCTCTATTCTATACTAATGAAAGGGTAATATGCCAATTAGAATGGGAGACCTTCTGACCATCCTTCCAGACAAAGCCATGGTGATGGGGCCCAGGCAGAAGCAGTTAGGGGCGATCAGTCCAGCAGGAGTGGGCAGTTAGGGATAATCAAGCCGCAAAGGGGGGCAGTTGGGGTTTATCAGGCCAGCAGAAGAGTGATTAGGGTCAATCAGGCAGGTAGGCAGCTGTTGGTTAAGAACCAACAGTCCTGGATTGAAGAGGGATGTATGACTGCCAGTTTAGGCCCAATCCCTGGGGGACCCCCTATGGGATCAAGCCTAAACTGGCAGTAGGATGTCCCCTGAAGGATCCCAGATTGGAGAGGGAGCAGGCCGGGCTGAAGGACACCCCCCTGTGCATGAATTTATTCTATTCTATTCTATTCTATTCTATTCTATTCTATTCCATTCCATTCCATTCCATTTTATTACATTTTATTATTTTATTTTATATTTTATTTATTTTTTATTTTATTATTTTACTTTATTTACTTTATTATTTTATTTAATTTTATATTTAATTTTATGTTATTTATTATTTTATTTTATTTTATATTTTATTTTATCTTTATTTTATTATTTTATTTTATTTTATTTTATTTTATATACTAGAGGCCCAGTGCATGGTAGGGTCCCTCTGCATGGCCTGTGGGAATCGGGCCAAAAGCAGCAGTCCAATGCCACCTGCCACTCCTGCTATCCCTGCCCTGTTGCACCTGCCACCACTGCCACTCAGTAGGCTCAGTGCTGCTCCACTGTGGTCTCTGGGCTGCAGCAGCCAGCTGTGAACCCTGCATCTGTGCCCTTCAGTCAGCTGAGTGGTGCTCCCACTGTGGGAGTGCACTAACCACCAGGGGGCAGCTCCTGCATTGAGCATATGCCCCTTGGTATAACATATTATATTAATATATATTACTAGTGGCCCGGTGCACAAAATTCATGCACATTAAAATGGTATTAATTAGAGGAAATAATTTAATATTGCTATTTGCTCTTTCTCTATAATAGAAGTATCAGAAACTAAGGAAAATTAGTAAAATGTATATGAAAACCTTCTTCCTGTCAGAGTCTGGGGTGCACCATAGGGCCCAGAGTCAAGTCCCCATTCACTCACTTGTGCCTCAAAATCACGTGAATCCCAGATACAGCCGCATTGGGGTAGATCCCGACACCGCCAGTCCCACTCTTGTCAAGCCACCCAGGGCAAGGTGTGTCCTCAGGTCCCCTGGCCCAGCACCAGGATGGGGGGGGGGTGGCCTGAGGTCCCCCATCAAGTCCCACTAGGTGGGAGACATGACCTGAGATCCCCTGTCAAGCCCTGCTGGGTAGGGGGCATGGCCTGAGGTCCCCCATCAAGCCCCACCAGGCAGAGGAGCACAGCCTCAAGTCCCCCAGCCCAGCACCGGGAGGGAGGCGCAGCCTCAAGCCCCTGTCAATCCTCACTGGCACAGGGGCACAGGCTCAGGTCCCCTGTGAAGCCCCACTGAGTGGGGGGCACAACCTGAGGTCCCCTGTCAAATCCAGCCAGGTAGGAGGGGCACAACCTCAGAACCCCTGGCCTGGTGCTGGAGCAGAGGGTATGGTCTGAGGTCCCCCAACCTGGTGCTGGGGTGGGGGTATGGCTTGAGGTCCCCTGTCAAGCCCTGGTGGGTGGAGGGAACTGTCTGAGGTCCCCTGACCCTTCAGCAACAGGATGGAAAGTGCACCTTGAGGTTCCCTGTCAAGCCCTGCCAGGTGGGGGGGCGTGGCCTGAGGTCCCCTGTCAAGCCCCTCTGGATTGGGGGAAGGTGTAGGCCTTCCTTCCCTGGTGCTGCGGCCACACCCCCTGCTGGCCTCCCATCCAGCTGTCACGACCACCTCACGCTTTCCGTGAGCAGGTATGCATAGGGAAGGCTGGGCCAGGATAATTGGGAGGGGGTAATGGGAGCCAGCATCCTGGGTGGGCTAGGCCTCACAGCCTCTCTGTTTCAGCTCCCAGCACCCCAGACCTAAGGAGTAGTGCTTTCACAGAGGCCTGGCAGGCACTGGATATGGCGATGCCTTAAAAGCAGAAGAAGCCCCCTTTAACTCTGGCTGGAAGTGTGTTGGGAACTTATGGTCAGGGGAAGCAGCCCAACATCAGGGCTGAAATAAGACTTTGGGTAAGCCTCCAGAGGGGGCAAACCAACAGTAAAAGGCATCTTTGAAACAAAGACATTCGAACATACAGTGGATATTAGGTGATATTAAGGAATTACCTTAACTTTTCAAGGTGTGACAATGACTGAATATTTACTTGTTTTTTAAAGATACTCATCAGAGGATATTTAAGTGGGAAACAACTTTCTTTGAAAGTATGGTGGTGTCCTGGCCCAGCCCTCCCCGCACCACAGACACCTCAAGGACCTAGCCTCTCCCGCTCACTAGCTCACTAGGCCCTCAAAAACACCCATTGCAGAGGCATGGCCCCTGCTTCCTTCCCCACCCCACCAGCCTAAAGCGAGCATTCCCAGCTGGCTCTGGTGTAAAGGGCTTGGTTCCTGCCTGCGCCAGTGTGAAGGAAAGTGTTCTCCACAGGCGTGAGCACTTGAGACGCCGGCGTAAAGCAAAGCATTCATGAAGGGAAGTGTTCACTGGCGTCCAGGCAAGTCGTGGTCCCACACCCCCAGTCACGCCCCCCCCTCCATATTGGCTGGTAGCATAGCCAATCAGGAGCCAAGGTATTGTCACATTTGCATGTTACTCTTTTATTAGATAGGATACCATTATACTAGTGGCCTGGTGCATGAAATTTGTGCATTAGTGGGGGGTACCTCATCCTGGCCTGCATCGTCTCCAATCCAGGACCCCTCGAAGGATATCCTTCTGCCTGTTTACAGGGAATGGGCCTAAACTGGCAGTTGGACATCCCTCTCGCAATCTGGGACTGCTGGCTCCTAACTGCTCACCTGCCTGCCTGCCTCATTGCCCCTAACCACTCTGCCTGCTGGCCTGCTCACCCCCAAATGTCCCCTGCTGTTGGCCCACTTTCTCCCAAATGCCCCCCGCCAGCCTGATCACTCCAACTGCCCGCCATACCAGTGTGCTTGCCCCCAACTTCCCCTCCTACTGGCCTGCTCACTCCAAACTTCCCCCCTTGCAGTACTGACTACCCCCAACTGACCCCCACTGATGGCCTATTTGCCCTCAACTGGCCCCCCTGCTGGTCTGCTAACCTCCAACTCCCCCCCACACACCAGCCTGACCACACCTAATGGTGCTCCCACCAGCCTGATCATCCAAAACTGCCCTACCCTCTTGGTCTCTAACCACCTCTACCTCGGCCCTGCCACCATAGCTTTGTCCAGAAGAATGTCCAGAAAGTCTCCTGGAAGGTATCTCAGTCTAATTAGCATATTACCCTTTTATTAGTATAGATAGAGGCTTGGTGCATGGGTGGGGGCAAGCTGGTTTGTCCTGGAGGGTGTCCCAGATCAGGGTGGGGGTTCTCTTGGAGCCTGGAGCAGCATGTGCAAGAGGCCTGTGGTGACTTGTAGGCTGACCATGACCCCATGGAGTGATGGACCCTGCTGGGGGGGCGTGGACAGCCTGGGTGAGGGGCTGATGGCTCTTTGCAGGCTGACCATGCCCCCCAGCCATGACCCTCAACCCATGGGTGCACGGCCAACCTGGGTGAGGGGCTGATGGCTGTTTGCAGGCTGGCCATACCCCCCCAGTTGGGACTCTTACTCCATGGGGGCGTGGCCAGCCTGGGTAAGAGGCTAAGGGCCGTTTTCAGGCTGGCCACAGCCCTGTCAGGGTGAGGGGTCCCTCTGGGGTGCCTGGTCAGCCTGGATAAAGGACTGAGGCCTGTTTTCAGGCTGGCCATGCCCCCCCCCCATAAACCCAGGCTCCCAGCCCCTCCTTTTTTTTTTCTCCAGCCACTCCTTGAACAGCAGCCAGGGTGAGCAGGAAGCTTGGCTTCCTCTGTCACTTGGGGAAACCCAAGCCTCCTGCTCACTCCAGCTCCTTGGCAGCCAACATCTTTGCTGTGTTAATTTGCATACTTGATCCTGATTGGCTAGTGGGCATAGCAGAGGGACAATTAATTTGCATGTTTCTCTTTTATTAGTGTAGATAGATTATAATAATGCTTTTTCTTATTATTTAAAATTATATCATCCTAGCTAGTTTGTCTCAGTGGATAGATCATCAGCCAAAGACGGAAGGATACTGGGTTTGATTACAGTCAAGGCATATACCATGGTTGCAGGCCCAATTTGGGGTGTGTTCTAGAGGCACCAATCAGTGTGTCTCTCTCACACTGATGTTCCTCTCTCTTCCCTTCTCTTCCACTCTTCTTAAAAAATCAATGGAAAAATATCCTTGGGTAAAGATTAACAAACAAATAAATAAAATTATATTGAATCTTGTTTTACTTACCAAAATTGACAAACTTTTGGCTACTGAATGCATATTAAGTGATTTATGGTGCTAAAATTTGGGTTAGGAAACCACACAGATTGTTCAACTGAAAAGTGGAGTATGTGTGACTCAAGGCATAGCTTACTGTGTCCCAATTCACTTCACACTCGTGTCAGAAATAATCACAAGAGATGGGACTGAGTAGGCATAGATCAGTTCAATCCAGGTATGCCTTTAAGTCTGAGAATTTTTCAGTTTTTATTTTTATATATCACACTCAGAGTAACAATTATTTATCTATTACTCAGTAACAACCTTGACAATGAGGTATGGGTACTTGGTTCAGAAAACAATCCTCAACTAGGTTCTCAGTTAACTTGAATTTATCACAGTCTTATAAATTATTTGAGTCAATGGTGCAGAGAGTCTCCAGTCAAATGTCAAGCCTTCGAGCACCCCCAAGTCTAAAAGAAAGGTTACAAACTGGCTATCAAAAATTTCCTTCTGGTCAAAATAAAACTATTCAATATAATACTGCAGAGTCAAGCAAACTATCTCATTAGTCTAAGTTAATGTAGAGATTTTTTATTAACAGTTGAAAGGCAAATATCATTTTATCTTTGGCTTTTTACAAAACATTTTTAAAGTATACTTAAAAACTTATCATTATGATGTCATGAAATACAGAGTAGTCAGGAGAGCTAAGGATCCATCTCTCTACTGAGGAGACTTATAATATGAATTAACTGAATATAAACAAACCAGTAACTGGCAAAGAGATTAAATCAGTACTTAAATAATTGCCATTGAAGAAAATCCCATTATCAGGTAGATCAAATAGAATTTACTAGTCAGTTCTATCAAACATTTAAAGAAGAACTAACACCAATCCTTCTCCAAATCTTCTAAAAAAATAGTGGAGTAGTTACTTCATAAATCTAAGAGGCTAGTATTACAAAAGCCAGACAAAGATGCCATAAAAAAGCCTACAAACCAATATTCCCTAAGAATATAGATGCAAACATCCTCAACATGATACTAGTGAATTGGATCTAGCAGCATATTAAAAAGATTGAATGCCATGATCAAGAAGGATTTTTCCCTGGAATACAAGGGTGGGTTAGCCTATGAAAATCAATCAATTTAATAAACCTTATTAATAAAATGAAGACAGAAGGATATTTTCAGTTGATGCAGAAGAAACATTTGACAAAATCCAATACCCTTTATTGATTAAAAAAATAAGAAAATGGAATAGAAAGGAACATCCTTAATTGGATAAAAGCATCTATAAAAACCCCACAGCTAACAATCCTGTATTATAAAAGGCTAATATGCAAATAGACCAATCAGTGGAACAACCGAACAACTGGTCGCTATGACATGTGCTGACCACCAGGGAGCGTGTGTGGAACATTGGCCATAGTAGGATTGTGGAGCAGGTGAGCAGAGGCACCAGAACAAGGTACGACACCTGTCATTGTCATTGGGCAAGCCTCTGGTGGTTACCGAAAATTCTTTGCTTCTGCACTTCGTGGTCCCACCAGGCACTTGCACCTGCTGCTGGTGCTGGCTCCTCTCACACCCACTGCCAGCACTTAGAGCTACTGCTCTCACCCACTTCCAGCACAAACTGGTTTGTACCCACTGCTGGTGCCCGGCGCGGGTTCTGATCATTCATGCCATCAGGAGGTGCAAGCAATAGCTGCTGGCTCTGATCGCCCTTGAGGGCTTCTCCACCTCCCGCTGCTCTTGAGGGGCAATTGGGCCAGCAGCTGCCACTTGCTCCTGCTGAAGGCACTGGCCCCAATCACTCCGTGCTGTCAGTGGGTGCAAGTGGGGCCAGTGCCATTAGCGTGTGGGAGCAGTGGCAGTGGGAGTGGCAGCAGTGGGAATGGGACTGCCCACAGACATGGGACCAGGGGCTATGGAGGGAGGGGCCAGGCAGGGGCATGAAGGATGGGCTAAGACCTGCCCCTGTGCCTACCACAGCCTCACGGCCCATAGTTCCTTTCAAGGTGCACAAATTGGTGCACTGGGCCCCTAGTATACTAAATAACAAAAAATGAAAAGTTTATTCTCTAATACTCTTGCCATTTATATTCAGCATTGTACTGAAAGTTGGAGGCAGGAAAATGAAGCAAGGAAGAGAAATAAAAGCCATTCAAATTGGGAAGTAAAAAGTGAAACTATTTGTAAATGATATGATCTCATATAAATGAAATCCAAAAGAGTCCAAGAAAAAGCTAACAGAGGCTATGGGGAAATGGGAATCCTCATTCTCTGCTGGTGGGAATGTAAACTGGTATAGCCACTATGGAAAACAGTATGGAAGTTCCTAAAAAATGTAAAAATGTAATTATATAACCCATCAACCCCTCTTCTGGATATTTACCTTAAAAATTTGACATGGGAATAACCACAGTGCCTTCAACAGATCATTGGATAAAGAAGATATGGTATGTATATACAATGGAATATTTATTACTCAGCCATATGAAAAGATGAAATACCACCATAACCTATGTGGCTCAGTTGGTTGAGTGTTATCCCATGCACAAAAGATTGCTGGTTCCATTCCTGGTTAGGGTACATGCCCAGGTTGTGGGCTTGATCCCCAGTAGGGAGTGTACAGGAGGCAGCAGATTGATGTTCTCTCTCATTAATGTTTCTATCTCTCCCTTCTTCTCTCTATAAATATCAATGCAAATATATTTTCAAAAGAATTCAAAAAACCAAAGGACACAATTTATTATTTAATTTACACAAAGTCCCCATAATAGAAAATTCATAGATATAGAATACAGATGAATCATTATATAGAGCTAAGGGGAGGGGTCTGAATGGGTAATGGCTGTTATTAATGACTTTTGTTCGCCATTTTTGCGTGATGAAAATATTCTTAAATTGGATGGTGATGATGTTTGCACAACATTTTGAATGTACTAAAACCATTAAAGCATGCCCTTTAAAATTACTAAAATAATGAATTGCATATCATGTGAAAATTACCTCAGTAAAAAATAATATAAAAAATGTCAAAGAACAATGTCACATATCCTGGCTGTCTCTCCTTTAAAAAACACTACAAAGATAACAAACATCAAACAAGTCGCCTTTATTTGGCAAGGGACTACACAAGCCTTGATGAGGAGGTACCGGGATAAAATTTGATATGGCACATGGTATCTTAAGCTTTCAGGGATTCAGACAGGCAAATTTGGAAGATGGCGTCACCATGTTGAAATTATGATTTATCATTGTTAAGAATTTCTATAAATGGCAGGAAATACAGAATAATATTACAAAAAGATTTAGTTAGTTACCTTTAGCTTAATTTTAACAACGGTTGTAAAATGTGGATTTATATATCAAATGAACTAGCAATTTATAAAATTAGAATGACTGTTGGAGCCATTGACAGCATTCCTGTGCACTTAAAATATGACTGCCCTCACAAAAATTGATTCATCATAGATTTTGCAGGAAAATATGTATATTAATAAGAAATATATTTATAGTTTCCCATCTAGAGATAGAAATCAAATAACTCAGACCTTTTTTTTTATAGTTGGAACAAATCTCAACCTCTTCTTTTCTCAATGCTTTATTTTTACATAGACCATCTACACTAATACAAGAGAAATATGCAAATTGCTGTCCCTCTGCTATGCCCACCAGCCAATCAGAAGTGAGTATGCAAATTAACCCAACAAAGATAGCAGAAGCCATGGAGTTGGAGCAAGCAGGAGGATTGGGTTGCCCCTGGTGATGGAGGAAGCCAAGCTTCCTGGCCACCCTGGCCACCACTGAAGAAGTGGCTGGAAGCCTGGGTTGCCAGGGGTGACCAAGGCTTCCAGCCCACCCTGGCTGCTGCTCAAGGAGGGGCTGGGGGCCTGGGTCACCAGGGTCATGGCTAGTCTGAAGACAGCCCCAAGCCCCTTCCCCAGGCTGGCCAAACTCCCATGGGGTGAGGGTCTCCACTGGGGGGCTTGGCTAGCCTGCAAACAACCATCAGCCCCTCACACAGGTTGCCTCATGCCCCAAGGGAAACCCCACCCTGATACAGGACACCCTTCTGGGCAAACCAGCTGGCCCCTACCCATGCACCAGGCCTCTATCTATAATAATAAAAGGGTAATATGCTAATTAGAATGGGAGACCTTCCAGGAGGCCTTCTGGAGGTTCTTCTGGACAAAGTCATGGTGGTGGGGCCAAGGTAGACGTGGTTAGAGACCAAGAGAGGAGTGCAGTTGTGGGTGATCAGGCTGTTGGGGGGGGGGGGCTTGAAGGTGATCAGGACAGTGGGAGGGCAGTTTGGGGTGAGCAGGCCAGCACAGGTGCAGTTGGAGGCAAGCAGACCAGTGGAGAGGGCAAGTGGGGGCGAGCAGGCCAGCAGAGGGGATAGTTAGGGACAAGCATGCTGTTACAAGGGGCAGTTGGTTGCGAGCAGGCCAGCATGCAGAGTGGTTAGAGGCAATCAGGCAGGCAGGCAGGTGAGCAGTTAGGAGCCAGCAGACCTGGATTGTGAGAGGGCTATCCCACTGCCAGATTAGGCCCAATCCCTGTAAACTGGCAGGGAGACATCCTTCGAGAGGTCCCAAATTGGAGAGGGTGCAGGCCCTGTACATGAATTTTGTGCCCCGGGCCACTAGTGTAGTATATATTAGATAAAATTTATTCACAGTCAAAACTGTTGCAGTTATATTTTAATATCAATTTCAATAAATGTGTCATTAAAATACATTTAACTATGTGTTAATTAGAGTTCAGGTATTTTGGCAAGATGACAGTTGGAGACAACATGGATTGTACTCCAAAATAAAATGATTACTTAGCTCAGAATTGTTTCAGTGGACATTTAAAAATATTATTTAAGTCCAGGGCAGTTTAGCTCAGTGGATCGAATGTCAGCCCATAGCCGAGACCGGTTTGGCTCAGTGGATAGAGCGTTGGACCTCGGACTGAAGGGTCCCGGGTTCGATTCCGGCAAGGGCATGTACTGTGGCTGCGGGCACATCCCCAGTAGGGGGCGTGCAAGAGGCAGCTGATCGATGTCTCTCTCTCATCGATGTTTCTGACTTTCTATCCCTCTCCCTTCCTCTCTGTAAAAAATCAATAAAATATATTAAAAAAAAAAAGAATGTCAGCCCATAGACTGAAGGGTCCTGGGTTCAAATTCGGTCAAGGGCACATACCTCCATTACAGGCTCAATCCCTAGCCCTGGTTGGGACACGTGCAGGAGGCAAACAATGCCGGTGCCTCTATCACATTGAAGTTTCTCTCTCTCTCTCTCTCTCTCTCTCTCTCTCTCTCTCTCTCTCTCTCTCTCTCTCTCTCTCCTCTCTCTTCCACTCTTTCTAAAAATCAATGGAAAGGTATCCTCCAGTGAGGATTAACAACAACAACAAAGTTATTTAATGACATTAAAATGAGTTACTTATGAGCATTTCTTCAAGGTCATAAACTAAATATAGTTCCAATGACATAAAGTGAAATGTTTCAAATAAAGTCTGGAGCCAGTACATCTATATCTTTTGTTCATTTTCGAGTATAATCACATAGCACTATTGCCAGATAATCAAATTCCTTCCTTGCTCATGCGAGTGGGGTTCTTAGGGTATTCCTGAAATAAGCATTTTCACAAGCCCCCACAGGAGAATGAGATGTAGTAAAATACTTTATTTGCATGGAGTTATATTCCTTGGGTTCCAAACTTCCATGTCTCTCATCCCAGTCTTGGAAAAGGAGCAGCTGTGGCTCCAGCAGAGAAAAAAGCAGGGCCAGTGTTCAGAGTGTCCTTTCCATGGTGGAGCTGTGTCCAGCAGAATGTCAAGCTAGTCAGATGGTCATGAGTCTGGAGCCCAGTGCAAGCATACACTAGAAAGAGGGATAGGGAGGGAAGAGGGAAGGAGAGACAAAGAGAGACAGAGAGACTCCTCTGTCCAGGAGTTTAAATGTTCAGGTTTTGTGCCCTTGCAATGGTTATACCTGTTCTGGCCACTGATGATCCCAAGTGTGACTGACAGGTAAGTACCTTACTGGGCATGTGTCTATCATCAAGTCCCTTCCCCCAAAGATCTGTGGGGAACAGGCTTGGAGAATGTTAACTTGCAGCTATCTAGAAAAGCTGTATAAATAGCATGCCTATATTATTTAGTCTTCCCTTTAATCTGTTCCTGTTAAATAATAACCAGATTATTAAAATGTTTTCAGAACCTTTAGAGAAATTACTGATAGTTTTTTAGAATAAGCAAATGAACTTTTTAATATATGGCATCAGTATATTAAGTGGAATCCAGCTTAAAACTTGCATAAGATGTATCTTCATGTAAATAGGATGTTCTCTATTATATAAATACTTGAGGCCCAGTGCACGAAATTTGTGCATGTGTGTGTGTGTGTGTGTGTGTGTGTGTGTGTGTGTGTGTGTGTTTGTGTGTGTGTGTGTGTGTCCCTCAGCCCAGCCTGCACTCTCTCCAATCTGGGACCCCTCAAGGGATGTCCAACTGCTACTCGGACATTCCTCTCACAATACAGGACTGCTGACTCCCAACCGTTTGCCTGCCTTCCTGCCTGATTGCCCCTAACCACTCCCCTGTTATCTTGATCAATGCCTAACTGCTCCTCTGCCAGCCCAATTGCCCCTAACTGCCCTCCCTTGTAAGCCTGGTTTCCCCCCAACTGCCCTCCCATGCAGGCCTGGTCCCCCCCCCCCCCCAACTGCCCTCCTCTGCTGGCCTAGTTTCCTCCAACACTCCAACAGTCTTTCCCTGCAGGACTGGTTGCCCACAACTGCCCTCCAGGTCTGGTCACCCATAACTGCCCTCCCCTGCAGGCCTGGTCTCCCCCAACTGCACTCCCCTGCTGGCCTGATTGCCTACAACTGCCCTCCCCTGATGGCCATCTTGTGGTGGCCATCTTATGTCCACATGGGGGTGGCCATCTTGTGTGTTGAAGTGACAGTCAGTTTGCATATTACCTCTCTATTATATAGGATGACTATTGGCCTTAGGACATGCTGATGTGAGAATTACTGCAAAGCCGGAACCTACAGTAATTTAACTCAGAATAGACACCATAGATTTTAGGCATATAATCACCTGAGAGTGCTTGTTAAAATGCAGTTCTGAGGCTTTACTCAGGATGGCCTTAATTAGAAATTCTGCACTTAATACCTACTAATCTCTTATTTAACAAATTTACCATTGCATTACTGTGCACATTAAACTTTGGGAACCACTTTTCCCCCAGATGTGGCAGCATTCTCTCCCCCTCCCTGCCCTTCCCTCTGACTCCTTCCTTATCTCAGTCAGATCTAATTACTAGTGATTTTGGTGCTGATAATTTCCTTTAACCCATGGTCATGTTCCAAATTTCATGGCAGGAGGGAAAATCATTATTTTTTTTATTACAATAACTCTAGGAGAACTTTTTTTTTGTAGGAGAATTTTAATGTTTATTTGAAATAAGGTGTGCATTGGTACTCATTAAATGAACTGAGACCACATGGTACTTGAAAAGAAAAGTAGATGCCTGAAGACACTACTTTCATTTCCCAAAGGCCACAGGGGACAAAGTACTCTAGAAAAATCATTTCCAGTAGAAAATTTTAGGACTGAAATGTATTTTTTGCTCATACACAGCTGGGATCATAGTTGTGTGCCAAGATATGACTGCTTAGAAGGAACAAATTGAATGGTTGAAGACTCAGGAACTCTGGTCACAAATGTATTATAAGGAACCAAGCATTACTTATGTCTAAAAAACCTATTGTTTTGTGTTTTTTTAAATATATTTTATTGATTTTTTACAGAGAGGAAGTGAGAAGGATAGAAGTCAGAAATATCGATGAGAGAGAAACATCGATCAGCTGCCTCTTGCACACCCCCTACTGGGGATGTGCCCACAACCAAGGTACATGCCCTTGACTGGAATCGAACCTGGGTCTCTTCAGTCCGCAGGCCAACACTCTATCCGAGCTAAACTGGTTTCGGCTAACAAACCTATTGTTGCTACATCATTCTCTCATCATCTCTCACTTGTCTTAAATATACATTGGTAAAATTGTTTTAGCTGTACTTATGGTTTGGCAGGCCAACTGGTAGTCTCCAACTTTTTATCCCTATGCCTTATAATTTTCTTCTCCAACCCTTCCTTATGACAAAAAGCCTTTTATTTTCCTTTTGAAGTATAAGGTATTTCTCATCCACTCTTCTAATATCTACACTAACAAAAGGGTTATATGACAATTAGGGAGGACATCTTCTGTACATCCATCTGGACGTCCATCCTGATAAAGTCACAGCAACTGCTGCGAGGCCCAGGGTTCAGGCAGCCATGAGCCCTGGCTGTTTGGCAGTGGCAACAGCAGCAGGGTGATGTGGGCGGTGCTTTCCCCTGATCAGCCTGGTCGCCTCCCTGTGAGGAGCTCCCTTAGGGCCTACCTAAGACATTAATAGGATATCCCCTGAGGGCTCCTGGTCTGTGGAAGGTTGCAGGCCAAACTGAAAGACATGCCCTGCTAGTTCAGGAATTTTTGTGCACTGGGCCTCCAGTATTTTCATAATATAAAACAATAAAATCTTTCATATATGAGGAAGTATGCAAGGTCCTGCATGGCCTAGAAAGATGAATAAGTTTGTCTCTGTCCCCAAAGACCCTTATCAGAAAAATAAAACCCCAGGATGAAATGTTTACCTGAAAAATAGAATACAGATGTGCACCACATAATGTTGCAGTCAACAATGGACTGCACTTACAACGGTGGTACCGTAAGATTATGATGGAGCTGGAAACTTCTTATCTCATGATATTCTAGCCATCATAATGTTTTACATAATGCATTACTAACATGTTTATGATGATGCTGGGGAAAAATCTTCTGTGCTACCAGATGTATAAAAGTATAGCACATAATCCATCTGCAACAACATGGATTGACCTAGAGGTGTTGTGGAGTGAACGTGAGTGAATGACCACTGCAGTCCAGACCAAATTAAAATTTAGGGAGTCTTTATTAGCCAGCTAGCGACTGCTCTGCCTTTTTCCATGCACGGAGTCCAGAGAGCAGCCCCAACCCTTTGTGCAGGACCACTTTTAAGCTGATTTACCACATCCTGTTTTTGCGGAGCAAGCAATTTAAGACAAAACAGTTTTTAATGTCAGGGTCATATTTTGATGATCATGTTATTTACAGGGTCATCCTGTTCTTTAGAAACCTGACAGTGTTCTGTGTTCTATCTTGCAAGGCTATTTTGTGAGTCAACTGGGATTCACGCATGCTCAAAAATGTCTACTCTCTAACAGAGGGTATTGTGCTAAGTGAAATAGGTCAGGAAGAAAAAGACAAATACCATATGATTTCACTTATATGTGGAATCCAAAAAATTAAAAAATGAACAGGAACAAAAACAGACTAATAGATACAGATAACATTTGGACAGTTGCCAGTGGAATGCAATTTTGACAGTTGCCAGTAGGGGGGATGAGTGAAAAAGGTGAGGGGATTAAGAAGTATAATTTGAACAGAAACAAAAATGAACAGGAACAAAAACAGACTAATAGATACAGAGAACATTTATTTATTTATTTATTTAATCTTTATTGTTCGGTTTATTAATTATATTGGTCCCTGTTTTATTCCCCCTATAGCTCCCTTACATCTGGTATCCATCCCACCCTCCGCCCTCACCTCCCCACCACTGTCCTCTCCCATAGGTGCATGATTTTTGTCCAGTCTCTTGCTGCACTTCCCATACCCCTTTTCTCCCCAAGAATTGTCAGTCCATTCCCTCTCTATGTCCACGATTCTATTATATTCACCAGTTTATCCTGTTCATCAGACTATTAATTCACTTGATTTTAGATTCATTTGTTGATAGATGTGTATTTGTTGTTCATAATTTTTATTTTTACCTTTTTCTTCTTCCTCTTCTTCAAGAATATCTTTCAGCATTTCATATAATACTGGTTTGGCCGTGATGAACTCCTTAAGCTTTTTCTTATCTGCGAAGCACTTTATCTGACCTTCAATTCTGAATGATAGCTTTGCTGGGAAGAGTAATCTTGGTTGTAGATTCTTGCTATTCATCACTTTGAATATTTATTGCCACTCCCTCCTGGCCTGCATCGTTTCTGTTGAGAAATCCACTGACAATCATATGGGTGCTCCCTTATAGGTAACTAACTGTTTTTCTCTTGCTGCTTTTAATATTCTCTCTTTATCTTTTGCTCTTGGAATTTTAATTATGCTGTGTCTTGGTGTGGTCCTTTTTATATTTCTTTATTTTGGGGTTCTGTGCGCTTCTTGGGCTTTTAAGTCAATTTCTTTCACCAGGTGGGGGAAGTTTTCGGTCACTATTTCCTCAAGTAGGTTTTCATTATCTTGCTCTCTCCCTTTTTCTGCCACCCCTATAATTTGGATGTTGGTATGCTTGAGGTTGTCCCAGAGGCCCCTTACACTATGTTCAATTATTTGGATTCTTTTGGCTTCTTGCTTTTCCAGCTGAGTGGATTTTGCCTCTTTGTATTTCAGATCTTTGACTTGGTTCTTGCAGTCCTCTGGACTGCTTTTAGGTCTTTGTGTAATATATTTTTTTTTTATTTCAGACAGTGTATGCTTAATTTCTAGTTGGTCCTTTTTCATATCCTCGTAGGTCTCATTCATTTCCTCATAGGTCTTGTTCATTTCCTTGTAGTTCTCATTAAGTTCATCGGCCTTTTCTAGGAGCCTCTTGAAAAACATTATTACTGTGGTTTAGAACTCTATGTCTGATCGTCTTTTTTCATCCATTTCTTTCACACCTGATTTCTTTTCATTTCTCTGCACTGTGGCTGCTTTCCTGGGTTGGTCCATTAGCTCTGTGTGGTAGATGTCCTCTAAGGGACAGTGGCTCAGCCTCCCCAGTTACCTGAGGTGGATACACTTACTGCAATCCTTTATGGGTTGAAGTTAAACCCAGATTATTATTGTTAGACTATGAGGGTTTGACCTCCAGGCCAATTGACTGTGAGGGTAAGCTGTGTTCTAGTTGGATGGGCGGAGTTTCTGGGCTGAGCAGGCAGCATCAGCTTCACCCTATGTGGCACATAGGTCTCTGTGCCTTGTGGTAATTGCTGCAAGCACCTCTGAGAGAAAGCCGCCGCCAGTCTCCACCCACTGCCAGACAACTCTGCCTCTCCCCAAATGAGTCTGCACACCCAAAGTCTCACCCAGGGTTGTAAAACAAAGCAGTCCTGTGGTCTCCCAAATGAGGGACGAACTCACGAGTCCTCTCTGCGCAGTCGCGCACTTTTGTCCTCAAGTTTACACACAAACTGCTGTTTCCAAGTTTACATGCACTCTCCACAAGCTCGCCCTCTCCACAGGCTCGCAGACATCTACTGCATCCAGGTTTCAGTGTCCTTTCCCCGGACCTCCCCTGGAACTGGAGAATCAGTTCAGTGGGACATCTTTGCCCTCCCTGTTGGAGAAAACCAGCCAGATTTGCAGCCGCCAGCCCTTTCTGCTAGCGCGTCCATGGCTCCGAACGTCTGACTCCATGTGTATCTTCAAGGCTGCGCTCCACCACTCCTCTGAGTCACAGTGTCCTCTCTTTACTTTTATTTGTGGAATTTTCACTCAGCCAGCTTTTTGGTGATTCTGGATGATGTTTGTTCTGTTGTTAAGTTGTAGTTTTAGAATTGTTGTGTGGGGCAGCAAGATAGGTGTTTACCTCTGCCGCCATCTTGGTTCCTCCCACTCGCTACAGAGAACATTTTGACAGTTGCCAGTGGGGGGATGAATGAGAACATTTTGACAGTTGCCAGTGGGGGGATGAGTGAAAAAGGTGAAGGGATTAAGAAGTATAATTTGATAGTTACAATATAACAATATGGTCATGGGGATGTAAAGTATAGCATAGGAAACACAGTAAATGATATTGTAATAACTATATATATGGTTCCAAATGGGTACTAGATTTATCATGGTGATTACCATGACGATTACATCATAAGTTTTATAAATGTCTAATCACAGTGTTGCACATCTGAAACTATTATAGTATTGTACATCAACTATAATTTAAAAACAAAAAATATTTTTAAAAAAGTATAGCACATACAATTATACACAGTACATAATACTTAATAATGATAAGTGAGTATGTTATTGGTTTACGTATTTACTCTACTATGCTTTTAATCATTATTTTGAAATATAATCTTTCTACTTATTAAAATATGTTTTCTGTAAAACAGTATACCTTGTTACACTGGCAGCAGCCTCATACATCTCCTGATAACTGCATTCCTTGATTGCATCACTTTATCTTGTGCTTGATTTAATCTTATATAGTTTTGTACAGTCACATGCTGTACATGCCTGTAGCCTAGAAGCAATAGATTATACCATATAGTCTAAGTGTGTAGTAGGCTATACCATAAGGTTGTGCAAGTGCACTCTAGGATGTTAGCCCAATAGCAAAACTGACTAGCAAAACATCTCGCAGAACATATCCCTATCATTAAGTGGCACATGAGTGTGTACACAAAGTACAATGAATGCTAGAATTAGCAAAGAGCTACCTGGATATAAAAATATCTAAAAGGAACCTTGGTGGGATTTTGACATGTACAGATTACAGAGAGATCATTAGAGATAGAAAAATCAGTATAAACCAAGAGCAGGAGGTAAATAAACTTCTATCCCATTTAAATTGTATCTCAGAAAACAGGTTGATTAAATAATCTCACAAATATGGGAAGTAATAAGAGATAGATTTTACAAGTCAGTTAAGACCAGATTATGGAGATTGATAAAGAGGTTTTTTTTTTTTCATTAACTCATTAGGAAAGTACAGTATCAGAGTCATATTTTACGATAACTCCACTAGCAACAAAAAGGAAGAATTGAATGGAAGTTGTAGCAAGCAGCTCAACAACTATTGACTAAGGGGACATATATTGATGTAGAGCTTAAGGTGGCACTGGAGATAGAAAAAAACAAATATGAGCATTGTTATAAGTCCAGATTTATGAACCATCACCACTGGTTAGATGCAGAATATGAAGGAGACTCAAAGATGTGTTTGAGATATGTGGGTGAGTTAGTGGAAGGTGTGAAAGAAGGCACCTGACTTGGGGCTAAAGATGATGAATTTCATTTTGACCATGTTCAATTGGACATAGAGCCATTTAGTGGCATTTTGAAAAGTGGGAGTGAGGTTGAAGTTATTGAGATAGGTTTGGGAGTCAAAGGCCAAGGAAAGATACTAGGATCAATAGAAAAGGTGAGAATGAAAATGTTGGAGAGGATCATTGTATGAAGGAGCAGAAAGGACCAAGTAGTAGAATCAGGGAGGGAAAAGAAAATAGTGTTATAGAAGAAAAAGAGATGTGTGAAAAAAAGAAGAGAACAGACTGAAGAAGGTGATTATTATAAACAGAAACAACTGCATCAACATTCTTTTATTTATTTGTTTGTTTGTTTGTTTGTTTGTTTGTTTGTTTAAAATATGTTTTTATTTACTTTAGAGTGAGAGAAAGGAGAGGGATAGAAACATCCATGAGAAACATTAATAGAGCCTGAAACCTGAGTTTGTTTCAATGTATTGGGGAGGTCTGTTAATACTCCCAGTCTTTTTGGAGGACTGGGTTGCAGGACAACATCAGATGCTGTTTGTGACTAGCTCTGAGAACCCTGTTTAGACATATCAGCAATACACAGCTTGTTCAGATAAAGAACTGCGCGACCCTTTCGTGGAAACTTGCAGACCAGGAGCCTCTGCCACGCCCCGCTTCCACCTGTGCATCCCTCGGACCTTGGTGGACCTCGCCTGGCGCTGGGGGATCCAGGCAGTGGGACGGACCTCGCCTGGTGCTGGGGGATCCGGGCAGTGGGACCCGGGTTGCTGCTCCAGCCCCAGTCCACATGCACACTCCCGACCAGGATGGCTCCCAACCTTTTTCCATCTGAAAGGCTGCGCTCCCGCCGCTCCTGAGTCTCAGTGTCCCACCTCCACTCCAGTTAGTGGAGTTTTCATTCAGCCAGCTTTCTGGCGTTTCTGGGTGCTGTCTGTTCTGCTGTTATGTTGTAGTTCCCAAATTGTTGTGCTGGGCAGAACAATAGGTGTTCACCTATGCCGCCATCTTGGTGTTCCTTCTGATTGTCAGCGGATTTCTCAACAGAAACTATGCAGGACAGACGGGAGTGGCAAGAAATATTCAAAGTAATGAATAGCAAGAATCTACAACCAAGATTACTCTATCCAGCAAAGCTATCATTCAGAATGGAAGGTCAGATAAAGTGCTTCGCAAATAAGAAAAAGCTAAAGGAGTTCATCACCACCAAACCAATATTATATGAAATGCTGAAAGATATTCTTGAAGAAGAGGAAGAAGAAAAAGATAAAAATAAAAATTATGAACAACAAATACACATCTATCAACAAATGAACATAAAAATCAAGTGAATTGATAGGCTGATGAACAGGATAAACTGGTGAATATAACAGAATCATGGACATAGAGAGGGAATGGACTGACAATTCTTGGGGAGAAAAGGGTTGTGGGAAGTACAGCAAGAGACTGGACAAAAATCTTGCAACAATGGGAAAGGACAGTGGGGAGGGGGAGGTAAAGGTGGAGGGTGGGATAGGTACAGGGTGGAGGGGAGCTATAGGGGAATAAAAAGGGGGACAAAATGTAATTAATAAACTGAACAATAAAGATTAAAAATGAAAAAAAAGAAAAAAAGTATGTAGAAGTATGTACACCCAAGTATGCATAATGAGAAAGTAGCCCTAGTGAGAGGACCAGGTTTCATTAGTTGGGAGAATGAAGGTTGAGTACTTTATTAATATTACTTATGCTCTAAAAATAATATTCCAAAAGCAAAGTGGCATTTATATAGATGTATTATTTTTATTTTAGTAGCGGTGTTTCTAAAAAGTTTGTTGTTTTTAAATTAAGTATATATACACATATGTGATTATGTCAATAGTAATAGCATATTTCATTGTGTTTGGCCTTATTTGTATAATTCTATTTGGCCTTTCACATGAAGCCCATAAGAGCAATCGTTAAATTTTTTTTTTTGCTTATGCTTTTTTGAGCCCAGTCTTTAATCTTGTGGGGGAATTTGGTGATATAAAAAAGTAGTTCATGCCTTTGAAGTAATATGCAAACTAACAGGGATACATGCAGAAGACAAGAGAATTCAGAAAAGGAAAGATATAGCAGAAGGTAAAGGGGGGATAAATGGTGCTGGAAAGAGACTTGACTTGGGGTGGTAAGCACACAATACAACATACAGATGGTGCATTTTAGAATTGTACACCTGAAACATAATTTTATTAATTAATGTCAATAAAATAAATTCAATAAATAAAAATGGGAAAAGATCAATGAGATTTAAATGTATCAACCAAAGACTCTGATGAAGTAGAAATTATTTGGGTTCTTAAAATATGTTTTGAATTTGGACCATAAGTGGAGAGAAAATATTTGCTAGGAGGCAATGGCATAAATGGAACAGAGAATGAACAAATGATATATACATTTAGGAAGTTGTGTGACTAGATTGTTGTTGTGGAAGTTTGAGATTAGAAAATTAGTCATATAGTTGAGATATTGGGTAACAGCATAAAAAGTTACGATCCTGTTATGTGGGCATTATGAGAATAGACATTTACTCTTTCAACAAATGGAATGAATTAAAATGAGAGGTACTGGAGACAAAAAGCACAGACCAATCAAAATGTTCTTCCAGCCCTAACAGGTTTGGCTCAGTGGATAGAGCATTGGCTTGTGGACTAAAATGTCCCCGGTTTGATGCCAGTCAAGGGTATGTACCTGGGTTGCAGGCACATCCCCAGTGGGAGGTGTGCAGGAAGCAGCTGATTGATGTTCCTCTCTCATTGATCTTTCTAACACTCTATCTCTCTGCCTTCCTCTCTGTAAAAAATCAATAAAATATCTTTTAAAATGTTATTCCCAATGTTGAAGGAGGAAACTATTAACAGTCTCTACTGAGATCATTGAGCTGAGGACTTAAAGTAAGAGCTTATGCAGTAGAGATCCTGAGGTTTGCCAGACCTAGTGACCAGCGACAGAAATAGGGCTCAGGAAAAGGACTGGATTTGCCAGTTTTGGATCTAGAGAGATTGACAATGACAGTGACAAAATGGAACTTGAATGAAAGTAGTCACATATTCTTGCCAGAGAAAAGATGATGTGCAAATATTTACTTTTCTCCTTGTAATATAAGCATGTTAAAAGTCGCTTTGTACTAGGACTCTTATTTACATTCTTTCATACTGGTATATTTGTGAAGACAAACTATATCAACTATAAATCAAGCTAATTGGAAGAATCATAATGTTATAATTCCCTTCAATGCAACAAATTATTGACCCTTCTCTGTGAATGAATAAAATCTGCAAGGTGTACAGATATGTTTCAACTATACTCAGGACTTCAAAAGACTTTTCAGACTAATAGTGACAAGTACATAAAACAGGACTGATGCAACACACACAACTAATGCTACAATCAACACAGAAACAATGTGCTATAGGACTCAAAGTCTCTAGAGGACACTGATAAAGGAACCAGGAAAAACTGCATGGGACAGTGTTTAAGATAGCCCTTGGAATTTTGGTAGGAGTTCACAAGAAACTCAAAATAACTGTTTAAAAAATATAAATTCAGCATACATCGTTCTCCCTTTAAAAAAAACATTTTTATTGATGTTGAATATGCCTATTACCTTGATTTTGGTGACAGTAACTCAGAGGTTGCATATGTAAAAACTCATCAAATTATGCACATTAACTATGTGCAGTTCTTTGTACATCAATTATACCTCAATAAATCTCAAAAATGTTTCACTCTTCTAAACTTTTCACCTAAAAGGGACTTGTGAATTTGAGGTTAGGGAAAAATAGCTAAAACCCTTCTTAAGTGCTTAACTTCGTGTGTATTTGATGCACAAGAGTATCCATACTTATATCAGCACAGTGGTAAGAAAGTGCAATGAAAGGGCTTCCTATTCTTGGGGAAGTGTGTAGGAAAACTCTCATATATGGAGACAAAAGAACATGAACATCAGGATTGAATTTGGGTAACAGATGTCAGTTCCCTAGCTACAAAGAAGAAAAATATAAACTAAGAGACTATGAAGATTGATTAAAATATTATAAAAGAATTGAAACATAATACAGGAATCATTGCATTACTTTGAAAGAAGTTACTAAGTGACAAAGACACTGAAATGTAACACAGCAAATAGTATATTGAGATGAATCACAAGTGTTAAAAAACTAATTAGAAATATGAATTACGACTGTTCTAAAAATAACACTGACCTCAGACCTTCAAAGATCCCATAAAAGACATCAGAGAGAATATATGCACTATAAATAATGACTAAAAGGAATAAAACACTATTTCTACTTTAAATAAATATGTAATTAATAAATGTACATGACAAGTTGACAAACTATCATATTTTTTTGGTACAATATTACAAGGTGTTCAAGCATCCTCTACTCTACTGTTAATTCCCTGAAAATTATTGTTCATTTCAGTTAGTGGTATGCTTCATTTATGACTGGTCCTTTTACATGTCATTGATGCTCTCACTAATTTTCTTGAAATTCTCACTAATTCTCTTGAAGCTCTCATTAAGATTCCTTGAGCATCCTTAAAATTTTTGTTTTGATCTCTATCTAGAATTTTGCTTACTTTCATTTACTTTTGTTCTTTTCTGGAGATTTCTTTTGTTCTTTCATTTGTGACATGTTTCTTTGTCTTACATTTTGATTGCCTCCCTGTTTTTGTTTTTATGTATTGGGTGGAGCTGCTATGTGTTCTGGAATTGGTAGAGTGGCCTAGTGGAGTAGGTGTCCTGTAGGGCTTATTGGCTCAGTGTCCCCAATCACTTGAGCTAGGCATTTTAGTTGTGCCTCTGTGTGGGCTGTATGCACTGTCTTGTTTTATTTGAGCCTTAATTGCTGTTGGCATCGCTAGGAGGAATTGACCTCCTGGCCAACTGGCTGCGAGGACTATCTGCAACTACAGTGGAAGAACTGCTCTTCTGGAGATAACTCTATTAAGCAGGACCTGCTTCAATGTGACTTTGGTGCTCACTGAGTCTACCCCTTAAGTATGTGGAACTTGGATATCTAGAGTTGTAGTCTGGAGTAGTCTAAACCTGTCTCTGTGGCCCCGTGCGTGGTTCAAAGTCATCCATTGCCTGTGCCCTGCCTGGGACCACCCATCAAGATCAAACAGCAGATTTCTGCTATTTGTTTTGGGCATAGAAGTTCCCAGAAGAGCCCAAGCTGTGAAACAAGGCAGGCTGTTGCTAGTGCCAGGCCTGAGGCCACTTACTGAGGGGAATGGGGCATGCTGACTCTAGCAGCTGCTTGTTTGAGAGGTTTCAGGAAGGTCTGAAGTCTGAGCCTGGACAGGCCATTCATATGGAAAAGCCACTTCCAACAGCTTGGGTGGGGCTGCAAATTGGGTGTGATGGGATTTCAGGGAATCAGGATGGAGCAGTCAGTGTGAGCCAGGCTGATGGAAACTCATATGGCACCTTCCAGTGATCTCTGGGATAGGGGGAGGTCTCAGCATAGGAACAATGCTCTCTGCCAACACTTTTGTCTGGGAGAAAGCCAGCCCCAAGTTCTTGCCCAGGTGCCAGACAATCCACTTCCTCCCTAAATATCCCTGGATCTCATCCCACCCCCAGCCAGTCACTGTCTCAGTGCTGGACCTCAGAGGGAGCAAGTCTGAGTAAGTCTGTGTGCTGTCCCTTCAGGTGCAACTTCCTGGGACTCCAGAAGCCTCTATATCACTCAGCCACAATCCTCACTGGTTTTTATAGCCCTAAGTTACAGGGACTTCTCTTCCTTGTTCTGAAACCCTGTTCTGAGTAGTCTTATATGGGGCTTGGAGCCCTTGCTCCTCATTGGACGTCTCCACAACCTAGATATCCCTCCCGAATTAAAACACCACACGTGGAGGAGAAACCAAATGGCAGCATAGGTAAACACATAGACTGCTACCTGCACAACAATTTGAAAACTACAACTAAATTATAAAATGGACATCATCCAGAACCACCAGAAAGCTGGCTGAGTAGAAATCCGACAACCAGAAAGAAATTTAAAAAAGACACTGAGACTCAGGAGCTTCAGAGGGCAGAGGTCCTGAGACGCTAAATCGTGTGTGTGGGAGAGTAAAGGCCGGGCTGGCTTCCTCAAACCTGAGGGAAACAAAAGTTCCCCACCATGTTAAAATCTGGCTCCAGCTGAGACTTGAGGAACCCAGACTTATACGGGGACAAACTGGACTGT
The DNA here is from genome assembly GCA_027563665.1 of Antrozous pallidus. Taxonomy (NCBI): domain Eukaryota; kingdom Metazoa; phylum Chordata; class Mammalia; order Chiroptera; family Vespertilionidae; genus Antrozous; species Antrozous pallidus. The sequence goes on from CM050509.1 coordinate 115,816,108, forward strand.
CTGGCAGCGGGCAAAAACTGAGAGTAGCTTTCTCTCAGAGGTGCATTCATACAATACTGCAGGGCACTGAGACCAGGGGAACTGCGGAAGACAGGTGAGGAGGCACACACGATCAGAAATGGACAGCTGAGCAGTAGCTGGTATTCTTGTTCTGGAGGGAAACAAAACCTACTGACTCCACTGTATTCCACTTCCACATGAGGCTTTGGGTACCCACACTCATTAGGGGAGAAACTAGACTGTCTGACAGCGAGCAAAACCTGAGAGCAGCTCTCTCTCAGAGGTGCATGCAGCTATTGCAGCAGAGCACTGAGACCCAGGGGAACTGGAGAAGAAAGAGGTGAGGAGGCACACTCCCAAAGAGGTCTCAGGCAGCTGAGTGGTAGCTAGTTTTCTAGTTCTGGGAAGAAACAATACCTCCTGACTGCACCCTACTCCAGTTCTGGATAAGAGTTTGGGTACCCGTACTCATTTGGAGAGAAACTGAACAGCTGGTCCTCACAGTCAGTTGGCCTGGAGGCCACCCCCTCCCAGTGATACAAAAACAATCTAGGCCGAACTACAACAAGACTGTGCACAAAGCCCATAAAGGGGTGCACCAAGAGTACCCATGTCAGGTAACTGGGGAGGCTAAGCCACTGGGCTCAAAAGATATCTCGCACACAAAGCTATTCTGTCGAGGCAGGGAAGCAGCTAAAATGCAAAGACAAAGAAGAAGGTCACAAATTAAAGAAATGGAGGAAAGCAAATGACTGGTTATAGAGTTTAAAATCACAGTTACAAGGTTTTTCAAGAAGTTCCTAGAAAAGGCTGAAAAATTTAGTGAGACCCTCGGGGATATGAAAAAGGACCAACAAGAAATTAAGCATACACTGACTGAAATAAAAAATATTATAGAGAGACCTAAAAGCAGACTAGAGGATCACAAAAACCAAGTCAAAGATTTGAAATAAAAAGAAGCAAAAAACACTCAACCGGAAAAGCAAAAATAAAAAACAATCCAAAAACTTGAAGATGATATAAGAGGCCTCTGGGACAACTTCAAGCATACCACCATCAGAATTATGGGGGAGCCATAAGAGAGAGAGCAAGATGCTGAAAACATATCTGAATAAATAATGACCGAAAAATTCCCCCACCTGGTGAAAGAAATAGACTTAAAAGTCCAGGAAGTGCACGGAACCCCAAACAAAAGGAATACAAACAGGACCATAGCAAGACACATCATAATTAAAATGCCGAGAGCAAAAGACAAAGAAAGAATATTAAAAGAAGCAAGAGAAAAACAGTTAGTTACCTATAAGGGATCATCCATAGGACTGTCAGAGATTTCTCAACCTAAACTATGCAGGCCAGATGGGAGTGGCAAGAAATATTCAAAGTGATGAATAGCAAGAACCTACAATCAAGATTACTCTACCCAGCAAAGCTATCATTCAGAATTGAAGGTCAGATAAAGTGCTTCCCAGATAAGAACAAGCTGAAGGCGTTCATCACAACCAAACCAGTGTTATATGAAATGCTGAAAGGTATTCTTTAGAAGAAGAAGTATTCTTTAGAAGAGGAAGAAGAAGAAAAAGATAAAGATAAAAACTATGAACAACAAATACATATCTATCAACAAGTGAGTCTAAAAACCAAGTGAATAAAAAATCTGATAAACAGAATAAACTGGTGAATATAATAGAATCAGGGTCATAGAAATGGAGTGGGCTGACAATTTTCAGGGGCAAAGGGATGTGGGGGATTTGGGAAGAGATTGGACAAAAATCGTACACCTGTGGATGAGGACAGTGGCAGGCTGGATAAGGGCAGAGAGTGAGGTAGAAACTGGGTGGAGGGGTGCTATGGGGAGAAAAAAAAGAGGAACCATTGTAATAATCTGAACAATAAAGATTTATTAAAAAAATAAAAATACCACATGTGGGTGTCAGACTAGCCCATCCCGCACCTCTGTCCCTCCTACCAGTCTCAATGTATTTTCTTTTTTACTTCTCTTGTTATAGGACTTCCATTCCTCTAAATTTCAGGCAGTTCTGAATAATGGTTGTTTTGTATCTTGTTTGTTATTTTGATTTGGTTGTGGGAGGCAGCAGGTAGTAATGTTAACCTATCCCACCATCTTGGTTCTCGCAATCCATTCAGTCTTAAGTGCCCTTCTATATGCTTCTTTAATTCTTTAGTACCCAAGTTGAGTACTTACACTGCCATCTTGGCAAAAATGCTCTATTAAAAAAATATACAAAATTTACATGGAAGCCCAGCAATTAAAACAAAAATATCTCTTACAAAATAGAAGTAGGGACTACATTTTTTCTCCTTCTCTTGAACAGTTTCTCTTTTCCCCATCTACCTCTCACTACTACTCCATGAAATACTAGTTTGGTGAAATAGATGTATTCAATGTCTTTGTGTCATTAGACGTAATAACATTTAATTCATTCCTTAAAGTTTCAGAGGTGGTTATGGGAGTTCCCGGGCTATCAACTAATAATGGTTCACATTGAATCAACTATGATTTTCAAAATTTCCTTCCTAACTATAGCAATTACTATTTTAAATCATATTGCAGATAAATATGAGAATTAAAATGATCTGATATCTTAATGGGCACTAGAAATAAAGTGGTCAATTAAAAGAAAAATTTGCCCTCATTATAAATGATATTTATAAGTTTTTTTTTTTAACAGCCTGTCATGTGTGGAAACTGAAAGCATTATCTTAAAGTTGGGGATGCTCACAATAGGACGGTATATGATACCCCTGCATTGGACACTTCACAACCCCATCACGCCCAGTCAGTTCAAAAAGGAAGAGTACAATTTCCACAGGTTCTGCAAATCTCTGCACCGTTGCTTAACCTCTACCATAAGCAGTAGAACAGTGATCATACTCAGAGGATACCCACTCTCCGGTGTACCGTAGACTTGGAAAATATGAGAAACAATCTGTATTGGGAGCACCATCTGCATTATTTCAGAAGACATGTCCACATTTAGCCCTTTATCTGAACATTAACTAAGGAAATCAGTAGTAGGGTATCCCACTTTAAATTTCCTCCTTGCAGTTACATGCCATCTTCCACTGCTCATTGGTACTTCTGGTCTGTCTCACCTCTCTATCACCACTCTTTAACATTCATGTAGCCCATAACTCAGTGGAGAGTCTCCAGTGTATACTGAGGACAATTTACCATTGCCAGCAGGAATCAAGGCAGACCCCACCCTGATACACTGGCAAAGAACTACTAGCGTGGTCAAAACGTAGCTTCTCCAGACTCAACCAGTAACATTACTGGATGATGCAGGAGAGACGGTACAGTTGGCCTAACAGTAAGTGGGGGAATTCCCTGAGATGATGGGTATTTCAAGTATATTTCCTCACTCTGATGACCATACATTTTCTAGCTGTTAGCTGATTCAGAGATTTCCCGAGCCTGTTCATCTGAGTTGTCCTGGACTCACCATTCAGATTCCCCACTTACATTCTTTCTGTTCCTTTTTTCATTCAACACTGAACTCTAGATTCAGAACTTTTGACTACCAGGTTCTCTGTACTTGGATTTACATGTGATCTCTCTCACAGATCCTGGATATTTCTCTTTCTGAAAATCCTCATCTCTCACTAAGTATAAATGTCGTATCTGGTCCCATTCCTTGTTAAGTGGTCATTTTGATGAAATATTTGCTTCCCAAATTAAGCACTTGTGACTTTTTAAAACATGTGAATGTATATGATACTTAGACATATTAACTTGTGGAAATATGAATTGGAGGAATATTTTTGGGATACAATTTTAGCAAAATTTATAAAAATTCAGTGTTCACAAACTACACTTTAATCCAATTTCTACCTTGTTATTCATACGGTTAGCTAGGTAGTTTAATTAGGCAGGTTTAGAAAGTTTTAGGAATGAAAGGAATCTATAGGAGAGGAATACATACGGAGACTTGAAGACACTAGGGTGTTTATTTTACTTGTACAGAGAGTAGAGAAATGGAATAGGCAAATAGAAATATGTCTGACCCATGCAATTAAGCTATAAATGAAAGGAATCTCAGGCCTGAGCAATTAAAGTGACCATAGGTTAGCCCTGGATTGAGCCTGCTCTGACCAGGACTTGAACCCATGAGTAGCTATGAGGGCCATAAGATAAGGCTTTCTCTGCCAACACAACTGGGAAAAGCTATAAGATAAATCAAAAGTGACTCCAACCGACAAGATAAGGGGAAGAGAAGGTGGAGGACACTATGTGGGCTTTGAGCTTTGAAAATTAATTCTATGTAGCAAAATAACCAACAAGAAGGGCTCAGGTTCAGATAAAGAACTGCAGCCTATCTAATGCCTCAAGACAAAGAAGTAGCAATCACCCTTCTCAGGGACTCCTCTGTCCATGTAGGAGGGACACTTGTAGGCTTAGAATTTAGACTTAGGTTTTAGAGGTAATGTCTGCTTGCAAAAGTTTCTGTGCTTTTCAACTATCACCTTTTCTCCATGGCTTCATTTTTAGAAACCATTGAGATAAGAACTCAGTAAAGAAATCGTCTTGTGTTCCAGTCCAATTTTCATGTATCGCTATCATGATGAACAGTAGACTTTAGGTCAATAAGTCAAGTTAAAATATTTTTAATTTATTTGAGAGATGTAGAAACATCAAAGATGACAAAGAATTATCAATTCGTTGCCTCGTGCATGCCCTTAGTGTGGATTGAGCCTGCAACCCAGGCATGTTCCCTGACTAGGAATTGAACCCATGACCTTCTGGTTCATAGGTTGATAGTCACCCACTGAGCCATGCTAGCCAGGGAAAATATTTCAGTTTTATAATTCATGGAAACAAATGGGAAACAAATTATGTGCTCATCAGGAGATGGTTAAAATAATCATGCCACATACAAGCTATGGGAGCAGGTACTAAAATGAAGTATTTCTATGTGTTGTCATAGAAAGATTCTGTATTCACATGAGTGGAAAATACATATGGCAGAATATGTATATCACTATCCATTATGTTTTCAAGTCACAATATATATTTTATAATATAATTATGTATGGAAAAGCCTAGAATTAAATTTAAAATAATAGATTAATTGTGGCAGTCTCTGAGAATGTGGCTGAATTATGAAGGAATACTTTAAAGGTGGAGATTATGATCTATATATTTCAATTTTTTGCACAATCAGCTTTGTTGCTTCTCCTGAATTATTTCTCAAGTACTTTTTTGTTGTTATTCCTCACATGAGAATATTTTTCCATTGATTTTTATTTAGAGAGATTGGAAGGGATGGGGAGAGACAGACAGAAACATCAATCTGAGAGAGACACATGGATTGGTTGCCTCCTGCAAACGGCCTGACCAGGGCTGAGGATAGAGCCTGCAATCGAGGTATGTGCCCTTGACCTGAATTGAAACTGGGACCCTTCAGTCTATGGGTGGACACTCTATCCACGGAGGCAAACTAACTAGGGCCTCAAGTACTTTTAATTTATAATACGCCATACACCAAAGTAGAATATTCTGAATGACATTCTGAACCTCTACATGCAAAAGAGCTGGACCTGGACAAAAATGCCAGCCCCTAGGCATAGTCAGCTTTCAGGTAAATGAAGCCCACAGACAATGCTCAAATTGTACTCGGTTAACATTTTTACCTTTCTTCCTTACCTGCGATTTTAGCACTTTGGATTAGAAGTCTCTCTTATCCCAAGCAGCATTATGGAGTCGTGCGAAATGAATTGAGAGACAAAAGGTGGGCCTCAGGATGGAGGACTGGAATAGAGTGAGCTCTGGAAGAATTCAGATCAGAAGTCTAACCTCGGCTCTAACACTAACCAGACCTGTGAACCCCAGCAAGTTTCCAAGTTTTGTGACTCTTGGGCTCTTCATCTGAGAAATAAGTCTGATAAGTCCTTTCTCAGTTAACTGTTAGAAATAACGTACTGTATGTAAAGCACCTGGTATAGTTCATGGAATACCTTAGGTTTTTGATAGTTTAGTTGCTCTTACTATGATGATTTTGAGCACTGACCCTACCAGCCTTGCCTAGGTAATTTTAAAAAATCCAGTAAGAATCAGAGAGCATAAAGTACTACAGAACATGGGATGTCAGATCTACCAAAATACTGCTTAGCAAGTATAGCATAAGAGATATACATACATACATATATATATATATATATATATATATGTATATATATATAATCTTAAGTTGCATTCTTTAACAATGAAGAAGGACATTTGTTCTCTAGCTGATGCAACTCCAAATTCCTGGTATTTCTGACAAGAACAAATTCCTGACCTTCCTATTTTATGTTCCATTCAAACCACCCTTATTTTCATTAATTTTGAAATCTTTGAAATTATAAACATTTCTTAAGACTATTCCAAATTATACCAAAAATAACATTTAAAATATCCTTAAATGGAGCTGTCTCTGGCTTTCAGCCCGAGACAAAAAATGCTAACAAGGTGGTTTCTGGGCATCTCATCTCAGGAAAGTATCACAGTTATCTCTCAAAAGCTCTCTGAAGATAGATGTGCATAAAAATAAAAGATTGTAATGCAAGAGAGGCCAGACCACAGAACAACTTCTATTCCTGCCTCAGTGGATATTTCTATTTCTGAACCGTGACCCAAAAGTGATGTGTGAAGAACAATTTTCCCCTCCAGGTTTTCAAGTGTCAACTTTGCAACCTACCATCTGTAGGTCTGATCAGTGATCACCAAACCCTCAAACATTTCCTGCCCTACATCTAAAAACTACCTTAAATTATGAAATTAAATCATTCAACTGAAGGAATTGAAGCATGCCCCACACCCAAATTTCCTTGACTCAGGGCATTTATGCTTAACAGTCTCAAATAAAACAACTCCATTCACCTGTTATCTCCTTCTTTCACTTGACTCTAGATACTAGAAAGTGTCTCAAAGCTATTATTATAGAATTAGAGGTCTGGTGCACAGAATTTGTGCACGGGTGTTGGGGGTTGTCCCTCAGCCCAGTCTGCATCCTGTCTAATCTGGGAACCCTCGAAGGATGTCCGATTGCCCATTTAGGCCTGATCCGGCCTAAACGGGCAATTGGACATCCTTCTCACAATCCAGGACTGCTGGCTCCAAACTGATTCCTTGCCTGCCTCCCTCATTGCCCCTAACTGCTTCTGCCTGCCAGTCTGGTCACCTGCTAACCACTCCCTTGCCAGCCTAATTGATATCTAACTGCTCTCCTGCCTAGCCTGTTTGCCCCCAACTTCCCTCCTCTGCCAGCCTGGTCACCCCTAACTGCCCTCCCCTGCTGGCCTGATTTCCCACAACTGCTCTCCCTTGCAGGCCTGGAATCTCTCAATGGCCCTCCCTTGCTGGCCATCTTGTGTCCACATGGAGGCAGGATCTTTGACCACATGGGGACAGCCATCTTGTGTGTTGTAGTGATGGTCAATCTGCATATTACTCTTTTATTAGATAGGATAGAGGCCTGGTTACATGGGTGGGGGCCAGCTGGTTTGTGCTGAATGGTGTCCTGGATCAGGGTGGGGGTTTTCTTGGAGTGTGGGGAGGCCTGGACGAGGGGCCTGTGGTGATTTTCAGGCTGGCCATGCCCCCCAGCGACCCAAGCAGAGGTCCTGGGATCTGGGATTAATTTATGTTCTGCAGTTGAAACTTTATAGCCTGAAGCAGAACCACATGTTCTACTCATTCTGTGACAATAGCCATTTCTGTATGGGTTTATCTAAAGTTTATAATTGTAACTTTGTAGCCTGAAGTTGAGGCCCAGTTGTTAGTGCTGCAGAAGCTTGGCTTCCTCCATTGCCTGGGCAACCCTAGCCTCTGCTCTCTCCAGCTCTGGGGCTGCCACCATTTCTTTTGGATTTATGTATCTTCTATAAATGAAACTTTGTATCAGTGAGTGGAGGCTTAGGCTGGCAAGGGCAGGTGGAAACTTGGCTTCCTCCATTGCCTGGGAAACCCAAGGCTCCTTCCTGCTCTCAGTGGCCGCAGCCATCTTGGTTGAGGTTTATTTACTCCTGATTGTGGCTTGTGAGTGTGGTTTGAATGGAGGTATGGTCAATTTGCATATTACTCTTTTATTAGATGGGATTGCCGATTCTATTAGTAAAAATTATAAGGAAAAGTCCTAGGCTTTTTTTATGCTAGAAATTCCAGGGCTAAGGTGGTGATTTCTAAACAGTAAAGTTCAGTAAGGTATGGGGAATAATAGAAAGTGTGAGAACAGGATGTAATTTATTGAGATTTATTTCTTATGCATACACAAACAAGTTAACTTATTTCAACCATATATAATTTTATTTTATAAAAAAATGTATAAGGAGTAAATTGACAATCTTTTACTCCTTCTCTAGTTATTGAACCCAGGTATCTTAAAACAGATTTCTTTCACATTTCTAGTAATGTCTATAATAATGCGATGTTATCTTACTGCAGGTGACAATAGATGGATGGTTTCATATTTTAACAAAAGCTCTTACTAAGAAACCTCTTTATAGCATTAAATGTGTGATCATTAACATTCATAAACTTGGAGATTTTGAAGCTACTAAATCCAATATTTGAATAATACATGTCAACAAATAAGATTTCAAGTTACACATATAAAAGAGGAACACAGGCATATATAGTGTGTTCCTTTCAGCCCTACCACAGACCTAAATTCTATGAACATAAACTGCCTCTTCAAACAATGCATGAGGAAACTATCTCTGACTTCCCTATGTGTGGCAGGAGCTGCTAAGATTGGCCTTAGAACTGGCAGTGGCCACGGAAGTCGATGGCCATGGTCAACATTTTTTCTCTGACTCTCTCTTCTTCATCTTCCAATGCTTCCTCATACTGAGATGGAAAAGAACTTGGGATAGTCCCATGAACCTTCGCTACAAACTCTAGGACTTGCATCTTGGTGGTTTCAGCATGGGCTCTTGGGCCCCACAGAAATTCAAATTGTGCAGGATCACTGTTGGCCACCTTCTGGTACGTTAGGTATCCCTCCTCCACGAAATATTTGGTGATGAGCTTCCTGGGCTCCCCAAAGATATAGTGCTTCTTCCCAGAATATAACCCCATCACACTCAGAACATCCCAGATGTCCTGCTCAGTGGCACGGTTGCCCTTCATGAAGATTGCACCCAGGATTAGTATCAGGATGCCAGTCTTAGGCACACCGACTTCACAATGCAGCATCCCATCATAGGTGAGGCCCATTTTGATGAAGATGTTATAGCAGTGCTTGATGGGATCAATTTCCTTCACATCAAGGCCAAAGATTATCTCCATGCGTGCAGATGCTTTCAGGAAGACCTCAGTGAACTGGTCTTCATAATCTTTGCTGACAATCTTCAACATATCTTTTTTGGTTATTATCTCTTTCATTTGATACTTTTGCAGGAAGAAATTCACCAATGAAGCCACATTTTCATCCAGAGCATCTATGGGCACATTTCTGGGGTCTGCACATGCCTCCAAGGTACTATCCTCTTCCTCTTTGCTACTGGAGCCCTCACCATATTTGCTTGATGAGGATTCTGTGGTGACAATTGAGGAAGCACAGGAACTCTGAGCACTCTCAGGGGTACTGGGGATCCCAGCATCAGGATCCTCCTTCAGATTCCCAGGCACTGCAGGATGGGAGGAGAGACTGGCCTCCTCCAGAGCCTTGGACTCCTTTTCAACCTCCAGGACCTGAATCTCACTGTGGGTCTGAACAGGTTGATCAGATGAGCACTGTGGATTCTTCTGTGGAAAAGCCATGAGCACACTTGTGGGTGGTGGTAATCAGGAGTGTGAACTGGAAGACAATGGGGAACCACTCCCTAAGGGAAAGAAGGAAGATGTGAGTGGCCTCAGATGCTAATATCAACTGGGGTGCCTCTGATAAAAGCCACCTCCAATGGTCCTCTCCTGACAACACCGGTACAGGGCCTCACAGAGTACCTGACCTCCTGGATGCTGTGTTCCCCAGACCCATGGAAGACAAATACTCAATGCTCCTCAGGTTACAGCAAGGCAAGCCACGCTGAGAATTCTAAGGGATGACACAAGGACTGTGTGGCTGAGCTCTGTAAAGCCATTTGTGTTCTGAAGAATATGGTCCCTTCAAGGCTTCACTCAGGTTCATTACCAAAGCATTCCCTAGGGACTGTAAGTCATCTCCCTTATGCTGTATATACTGTCCCCCTAAGACCAAGTTACATCTCATTTCAGTCATTATTCTATATTGCCCTAAAGAATCTGTACTGCTTCTTCATTCTCTCTAAAGCTGATCTTAATCTGGCCCTTCCAGACCAAAACTGTCAGGGAGTGACTAACAGCAATACCGTCATAGTAGGGTACTATGCTACCCTACTAACACTACTGGACAAATCCTCCAAACAAAAAATCAGTAAAGAAACATCAACCCTAAATGACTCACTAGATCAGATGTAATTAATTGACATCTGCAGAACATTTCACTGCAATGCTGCAGAATATACATTCTTCTCAGGTGCACATGGGTCATTTTCAAAGATAGACCACATATTGGGACATAGGCAAAGTCTTTACAAATTTAAGAAGATACGATTCATATCAAGCATCTTCTCAGATCACAATGGCATAAAATTAGAAAACAACTACAACAAAAACAATGAAAAAATCAAACATCTCTGAGCAGGAGGATAAGTAGCATTTTATTAAACAATGATTGGATTCCCAAAGAGATCAAAGAATAAATAAAAAGCATTATGCCAAAAATGACAATTAAAACAAAACAATCTAAAATCAATGGGACACAGTGAAAGCAACCTAGAAAGGAAAGTTCATAGCTCTAAGGGCCTTCCTCAAAAAACAAGAACAAATAAATTATCTAATCCTGAAACTCAAAAAAGGGAGAAAGAGAGCAACAATAAAAGCCCAGCGTCAGCTGAAGGAAGAAAATAATAAAGACCAGGACGGAAATAAACAACATTGAGACAAAAAACAAACAAACAATACAAAAGTTCAACAAAACCAAGATCAGTTCTGTGAAAGATAAACAATATTGGTGAACTTCTAGAGAGGCTCACCAAGAAGCAAAGAGATATGAGCCTAATAAACAAAATCAGAAATGAAATGGGTGAAGTAACAACAGATACCACAGAAATACAATTGATTATGAAGAAATACTATGAAAAGCTCGAGACAACCTAGACGAAGTGGACATATTCTTAGAAAAATGCAAGTTTCAAAAACTAAATCAGGAAGAATTAAAAAAAAAACCTGAGTAGGCCAATAACTGCCTAAGAAATTGAAGCAGCAATCAAAAATCTTCCAGCAAACAAAAGCCCTGGTGTGGAGAGCTTTACAAGGGAGCTCTTCCAAGCATTCAAAAAACTAAAACCTATCCTCCTCACGCTATTCCACAAAATTCAAGAGGAAGGCACACTACGAAGCTCTGTCTTTGAAGCCAGCAGAACCCTAATCCCAAAACCAGATAAAGACACCACAAAAAAGAGAACTACAGGCCAATATTCTTGATGAACATAGATGCTAAAATCCTCAACAGAATTCTAGCAAATTGGGATTTATTACATTAGAAATATTATAAACCATGACTAAGAGGGATTTATTCTTGGGAAACAAGAATGGTACAATATCTGCAAATTAATAAATGCGATACATCACATAAACAAACTAAGAGTCAAAAATCACATAATCATATCAATTGATTCAGAAAAAGCATTTGACAAAATCCAACATTGTTTCTTGATAAAAACTCTCAGCAAAGTGGGAATAGAGGGATCATACCTCAACATAATAAAAGCCTTTTATGATAAACCTATAGGCAACATCATAAACAATGGGCACAAACTAAACTCATTTCCCCTAAGAACAGGAACAAGACAGGGATTCCTACTTTCATCACTCCTGTTCATTATATTACTGGAAGTGCTAGCCATAGCAATCAGACAAGAAATAAAAGGCATCCAAATTAGAAAAGAAGTAAAACTGTCCTTATTCACAGATGACATGATACTGTACATAGAAAACCTTAAAGATTCCATGAAAAAACTCCTAGAACTAATACATGAATTCAACAGTAGCAGGATACAAAATTAACACACAGAAATCTATGGCCTTTTATTTGAGGCCTGGTCCATGAATTGGTGTACCAGTGGGGTTCTTCTGACTGATCTGCAGGAATTGGGCTGAAACCAGCTATCTGACATTCTTGCAAGGATATCCAAGTTTTCGAGAGGGTAGTTCTTGGGTGACACACCCTGGAATTGGGCTCCCACCTCTCTAGTTTCAGGTGCATCACCTGAGAACTGCAGCTGCTAAGTCACCACAGTTCAGCATATTCTACACTGAGCATCTGCCCCTGGTGGCCAGTGCACATCATAGATACCAGTCAACTTGTCTCTTAGGCTTGATATATCATATATATCATATATATATGATAATGAAATCACAAAAAGAGAAATGAAAAAAATCCAATTTACCATTGCACCAAAAACATTAGGATACCTAGGAATAAACTTAACTAAGGTTGTAAAGTACCTGTACTCAGAAAACTACAGGAGGTTTAAAAAAGAGACCTATGTAAAACCTTACAGGACATTTAAAAAAGAGACATATGTAAAACTTTACACACAAAAAAAGAAGTCATGAAGCACAAATATATACAGAATAACGACCGTTGAAATGAATAGGAAAAGGGAGCCCAGTATGTATGTGTGTTTTTCCCCACTAAGGAAATAGGAAATGTATTTCAGCTTCTACCAGATAGGACAGAAATTGCATGTCTATCAGTTTCTATGCAGGGTATTGGTGGTGAAAAACTCTGCCAGAGAGCTCAGGCCTGAGGCGGTTTAGAGGGAGAGCTCACTAGAAGATGAGGTCCTGTGGGAACTGGTCCCCAAGGCCAGTCTAAGTAATTTCACTGGAGAGTGCTGGTGGACCAGAGCTGGTCCACAGGAAGTGGTTCACTGCGTGAAATAAAAACTTCCCAGAGAATGAGTACCCTCGTCCTGCTATATGCTGACCTGACAATTTTGCATTCACCCAAATATAAGTAATTGAAAATGAGATAAAAATGACAACATGCTTAAACTTTGGAATGCCATTTACTAGTCTAAAACTTGCTTTTCTCACTTAACAATGTACTGTTGACATCTGCTATTGTCAATGTGTATAGATATATCTCTTCCTCTTAGTAGCTGCAAGGTACAGGATGGCCATACACTGGCTGCACTCTCTTTTCTCAGGTGCCACCTTCCAATCGAGGCCCCAACTCTCTGAGACCCCAAACTAGCAGACACTTTATGCATAGGGCTACCAGGATTGACAAAACATCACACTCTCAGACCTGGGGCCGGTGGAACCCTAAGAATTCCCCGTGGTGCACTCAGGATTTCTACAGGGCATGGGACATGACACTGCCAACCTCCGCACATGCCTCACATCCCTCAGATTTGGAGGCTGAAATCCATCAGTGACACTTCCAGCCCCACTGCTTGCCACAAGGCTGGGGGAAGGGGCCCATCCTCAGGGAGGCCACCACTCTGAGGGGAGCGTCTTAGGTCCTCACTCACGGATCTTTTCATGAGGACTTCGGTTCTGAAACCATTATCATGCACCTCCACATCACCCTAACACCCAGTCCCACACCATCAGTCCCCGACCGCACGTCTGCCTGCACAATATGACCATCCACACAAAATGGCTGCAACACAGAATGGTCGCAGTCCCTTAGTCCTAGGTTCTCACTCTGGGCCTTTTTACAATGACTGGGCCTCTGAAACCATTACCGCCCACCCCCACTTCACCCCAACACCCAACCCCAAAGCCATCTCCCCACACTGCACGTCTGCCTGCACAATACCACCTCCACACAAAATGGCTACCACACAGAATGGTCGCCGTCCTCTAGTCCTAGGTCCTCACTCAGGGCCTTTTCATACCTAGGGCTTTGAAACCATTATCGGCCACCTCCAATTCACCCCAACACCCACTTCACTCCAACACTCAACACTCTCACCATCGTCTCCCACTGTACCTCCGCCTGCACAAAAAGGATGCCGCATAGAATAGTCGCCGTCCCCTAGTCCTAGGTTCTCACTCTGGGCCTTTTTACAATGACTGGGCCTCTGAAACCATTACCACCCACCCCCACTTCACCCCAACACCCAACCCCAAAGCCATCTCCCTCCACTGCACGTCGGCCTGCATAATACCACCTCCACACAAAATGGCTGCCGCACGGAATGGTGGCTGTCCGATAGTCATAGGTTCTCACTCCGGGCCTTTTCACGATGACTGGGGCTCTGAAACCATTACCACCCACCCCCACTTCACCCCAACACCCAACCCCAAAGCCATCTCCCCCCACTGCACGTCTGCCTGCATAATACCACCTCCACACAAAATGGCTGCCGCACGGAATGGTGGCTGTCCGATAGTCATAGGTTCTCACTCCGGGCCTTTTCACGATGACTGGGGCTCTGAAACCATTACCACCCACCCCCACTTCACCCCAACACCCAATCCCAAAGCCATCTCCCCCCCCTGCACGTTAGGCCGCACAGAATGGCTGCCGTTCCCTCAGCCCGATGCCCAGGAGGCAGTGTGGGCCAGGCCACCTCACACCCCACGCAGCCCATGAAGGAAGGGTGGGGCTGCTATCCGGTGGGCCTCCCTCTTTTCTCTGGTGGGAGCTGCCATGACCCCTCATGAAAAGTCTCACCTGTCGCCCCGCAGCCCTGACGGTGACCACTCAGCTGTGGAGAGCCCTCGCGCCACGCCTCAAATGGAAGCTCTCTCAGCTCAGAGTCTGAGGCGGAAGTCCAGAGGAGGTACATCCGGCTAGTGGGCAGCGCCCCTGAGTGGCTGGGGTCATCGCAGGGGTGGGCTTTGCACACCCATCCCCCTTCTCACTTCCAGCCGAGCTTCGTAAAGTGGTGGTGGCTGGACCTGCACACAGTCCTCGCTACGTGGTCTCTCAGTCCCCGGAATCCCTACCGATGCTGAGCCAGCTCATGCCCCTCATGCCCATGTCCTCAGGCCCCTGAGAGCCTTCAGAGTAACTGAGGGGACTCCACAGACCAGAGCTCTGCAGAGCCTTTCAGGCCTGAGGGCAGGCACTGGCCCTACTCTGTTTAACCCTCTCCCCTGCCACACCCCGCCCCGCCCCACCCGCTTTTATTCTCTGCTGATGGACCCTCTGACCTCTCTCATGGGGCTTCCTTTCGGCTCCTTTCTCATGATCCCAGGCTTCCTGGGAAACGCCGCAACGTAGCGAACCCTTGATGCACTTACTTTCCGAAACTTACATAACTTGGACTAAGTCCTGTCCCAGCCTCCTTGTCAAAGATGAAGTCAGAGCACATGGCGGGCAGGGTCAGGGAGACTGGGGGCTGCCAGAGAAAAATCGTGCTGACCTAGTCCTCCTCTTTAACAGTCATACACTCTCTCATATAATTAATTTTATAAAAAATTTAGTTTGTAGCCCTGCCCGGGGAAATAACGAACTCTCTTTCTCTGTCTGTGTCTCTGTCTCTTCTCTCCCCCTTCCTCTCTCTTTCGCAAATGAATAAACATATCCTTGGGTGGAAAAAAAAACAAAAAACTACTTTGCCATTGGAAGGGACTGAGGCATATGATTTTCAAAGTTTTTGATTTTTTAGGTTATTTGATATTGCAATATGCAGAAATTATATACAGATGATGAATATTATCTCTCTTTACATTTAATACTTTTTTATTTTGCTGTTCCTATAGGAATCGCTGTTCTGGTTATGTGTTCATATCCAGCTTTGAACTGTGGAGTGGTATAGGCTCAAATATTTTCTTTTGGTCTCATCTATCAGATCTGTATCAAGGAGACTTAGCTTGTGAAACTGTTTGCAGTAATTTTATATCTTTTTTTGTGTTAGGAAAATATTACCTAAGATGTTGATTAGTTTTTTTTTTAAATTTATTTTTTTGACTATTTTTTTATTTTATTTACAATATAACTTATATTTAATAGTAGTACATATGTTTTCCTCCCCCCTCCCCCAGTATCCTCCCCCCAGCCTCCCCTACCCCCTAGCCCATGTCCCCACCTGCCTCCCTCCCCACCCCAGAGTCTTTCATTCATTGGTTATGCTCATATGTATGCATACAAGTCCTTTGGTTGATCTCCCCCAGCATCTGCCTCCCCTCCACTCCAGCCTTCCCCCTGTAGCTTGACAGCCTGTTCGAGGCCACCCTGCCTCTATATCAATCACTCTCCCCTGTTTCTTTTCTTCAAAAATATCTTGCCTCTGCATACTGAAAACAAATGTATAAGAGCAAAAAAAGTTTGAGTGTCAGTTTCAATGTCCAACTCTTCTGAGTCCCAGTTTCAATGTCAAATAGTTCTTCATGTGTACATGTCAGCAATGGTATCCAGATGGTGGACACATCGTGGCAATGCAAGATCCATCCTCTCTGGTATGTTCCTGGGCCGCCTGCAGCCACACACACTGCTAGCATGGCAAGGTGTCGTCAGTGTCCCCCATCTCTGGACCGTCCTCGTGGATGGAACAGGCCCGTCAGTTCCTCACTGTCGCACGAACCACATGGTCTTGGAGTTGTTCTCTGCAAACACACAAACACATTCTAGACCAAAGGTTAACAAAGGGATCCTCTCTGCAAAATAGACTTGGGATTCTTTTTATTTTTGCCTAAATGATTATCCTTTGGCTTATTTTGACACCATGTGTGTTTTTTGTATGGGTGTCCTGCAGCTGGTTTTACAAATGGAATTTTCTTTTCTGGAGTAAGAATTTTCTACATGTATTTTACTTATAGGATGTTTTTCCTTACGTGATATTACCTCACTGTCCCCCACACCCCTTTTTTTGGTTAATAGGGGCTTTTGGAAATTTTATCTTGCAGTCTTGGTAATTTTAAATTTTAATTTTTGCATACAAATATTACTACTTTAGGTTCTTTGGATGTTAGGCAATTTTGCAGTGAGATGAACTACTAATAGATAATTTAGTTAATGTTGTAGGAAAAGCTTTTTGTCCAGTACAGTTATATTTTCTTGAGTATTCACTTATTTCACTTGGCCAATTTAAATTAATCTGAAAACTTGATTACTATTTTACTGTCAATTTTAATACTCAAGCAGAAATGTTAGTTTACCCAGTAACTACTTGTGGAAAGGAATATTTGCGTTTTTGAGTACGTCCTGAGAATTCCTTGTAATAAATTAAATTTAGATATAGGGCAGCTATTGCTGGCCGAGTCTCTGTCTACCACCTGGGTCCCGGTGTGAGTTGTGCGTGGGAGGCGTAGCAGCCGTGGGGGTAGGAGACCTTCCTCAGGAGGGGTGAGAATTCAAGCCCCTGCAAGGTTTGTGGATGAGGGTCTGTGTCCCACCTCTGTTAATCTTTTAGTTCTCTTCTGTTGGCCCCTCTGCGACTGTGCCTGTCTTAGGTCGTTCCTTCCCTGAGGAATCTTACCAGTCTCTGGCTAACCAGCCATCCTCCGGGGCCAAACAGGGTGATGTGAGGTTCAGTCCTGTCTCCTTTGTAGTCTATGCCCCCTTGGCCTCCACGTCCAGCACCTGCCATGGGGTCCCCTGGCCTGCTGGTGGGGTCCCGGTACTGATCACATGTCTCGGGTGACCCAGGTTTCTTCTCCAGAGAGGGCCCAGCTCACGCCACTGGTCGAGAGACAGATCCATGGTGCCAACTGCCCAGAGACTTCGGCCACAGCTTGAACTGAAAGTTCATGCATCAGCTGTGTGTATTTGGATAATAAGAAGAGGGTCCCTCTTGGCAAAAGGGCCAGAGGGGCCAATATAGAATGCTCGGATGCCTTCCCAGTGCCTTAATCCCTTCTGAAAGGGGTTAATTCCTTTCCTATCCTTTTTTAAGTTGCTGCCCAACATTCAAAGAATTAGTTTGTAAGTTTATTTGGGATAATTGTATAATATGCTGTTGTCAAATATCAAATATTATAATGACATTGTAGAATAATATCATGTAAGGGTATTGTGGTTTCACGGGAGGTTAAGGAGGGCCTAGCCTAAGAACTGGTATCCATAAGAGATGACATGCTCTAGGCCATGTTAATTCAATCTCAAACTAGCTGCCAATTTTTTTTATAACTTTATATAAACTTTGTCACGGATGTAAAATCACAAATCACTTACCTTAGTTCAAGCATTCAAATATATTGACTTTCCCCCTTACTCCCACCACCTGCCACTTACCCTGAGGTTTGACATTTTAATGGACTTTTCTCAGTCTCTGGATCCATTCTTGTTCATCAGTCTGTGTCATTCATTATATTCCTCAAATGAGTGAGATCATGTGATATTTGTCTTTCTCTGCCTGTGTTGATTAGTTTTTGCCTGATCATATTATGCAACTAGTTTTCAAACTTCATCTGATCTATGAACTTTTGAACTTGATATTCACTTTGTAAGTTTCCATTAGCATTTTTTATTTCTAATAGTTTATCATTGAAATTTATATTTTTCTAAAAAAATAGCATTTCACTTGTGTATTCAAATTAAGATGTATGATATTTATAATCAATCATTTGGATTGAATTTTAGGCATATACAATAGTACACAAAACAACACAATGAATCATGTTTACCTGATACTCAGCAAAAACAATAATCAATAGGTAGAAGTAGAATCCTGGTCAGCTTAGTTATTTTTTTTTTCAATATATTTGCTCTTTGGCAAGATCACAATAGAGGTGATACTTAGTTTCCATTAGGAGGGATGTAATGTTTTTGTCTTCCTTTTTGGTGATCCTGGCACTCTGATATTTATGGCCATTATCAAGCTGCATTAAGGGCGATAGAATGCTAAATCTCTTATTCTGTCACTTCTTTTTAACTTATTCATGAAATTCTTCTATAGGGATATATCTCTTCTTGTCTGCTATTTGTTTATATTGTGGTAATTTTATAACCGATTTCAAGTGTTCCTTTACAACAATTAAATCTCTGCTGTACTTATATTTTTTACAAAATTATTTAACTAGCTAAAGGCCCAGTGCATGGATTTGTGCACAGGTTGGGTCTCTTGGCATGGCCTGCAGAGACTGGGCCAAAACCAGCCCAACCAGTCCAATACAATCTGCCGCTCTTGCCTGCCACTCCTGCTCATCCAGACTCACCTCACCTGCCGCGAGCTCGCACTCAGTGAGTCCCAATCTGAAGAGGCTCACACCACCATAGAGGCACTCACCAGCCATGAGCCCTGTGTCTTGCGCCTGTCAGTAAGCTGAGTGGCACTCCTGCAGTGGGAGCACACTGAGCACCAAGGGGAGCTCCCATATTGAGTGTCTGCCCCCTGGTGGTCAGTGCATGTCATAGTGGGCAGTGGTTCAGTCATTCGGTCATTCAGTTGCTTAAGCTGTTATATATATAGATAGCATTCGTTTCGTTGTCATTGACAATACTTATAATGATTAGGTCTTACATAACAGAATACATAGCATAAAAAATCTTCACATATTCTGCTAACTATAGAGCCAGCAGCTTTGATCATTAAGGACATTAATGGATCTGGAAGAGAAAAAGTGAAAGAGTCTGGGGATATTTATCATGTCAGTAATAGGACTTGAGAGCACACAAGCAAGAGAGAAAAAGAAATGGTAGCTCTTTCCCCAATTGTTCCACAGGTATTTTTCCTTCTTGGGCCTTCCCTTTCAAAAAGTGGGAACTGGGGCTTGTTACTGGATTGGGAGAATGCTACATCATCTCCCCATGCTGGCTCAGTACATTTAAGAGTTATATCCTGGACTGGACTGTTCCAGAGAAGAGACACCAGGAAATAACCGTGTTGATTGTAGATGCACTGAGAACCAAGAAGATGTTATTGACTTTAACACATTTCCTTGTCAGGTTGTCTAGGTGTGGTGGGAAGAGTGTCTTCTCTATTTTTCCACTGGAAAAAGTGTTCCTTCTGGGAGTGAAGAAACTGGGGAGTGGATTTCTCTCTCATTTTTTGACCAAGTAACAGTGTCCTGAAGATTCTGTTGTTAGGTGTAGAAACCCTATTATAGATGCCCTTGGTGAGGATTCAGTGTATTTAATGGCAAAGGAACAGTTCTTTCCACTTGCTGAGATTAAGGAAAGTCTGAGTGGGAAGAGGGCAGAAATCCAGAGAATATATAGTGAATTACACCAACTGGGGGACAATACTTCTATCTTTTTGGACCTCCTAAATAAAATAAATTATCTGTCCCAAACACACCCAAGATATAATAGTGGGATAGGCACAGGAAAATATCCATAGACATTGCTGTTTTACTATAACAGGAAAAATGAAAGGTATAAAGCAGTTCCTGAACCACATCATTATGAGATCCTGTTGGGCAAATATCATGAATTCCTCAATTACATTTCTGATACAAAGAGTTTTCCAAAGGCCAGTCTCTGTGTTCTTGGTACCTTCTTTGGAGTTATCCTTCTTTTCTATGGAAGGTAGCATGTGTTTGCAACTGAGTATGCAAAGCAATTACTTTGGAAACTCATCAAATTTATTGAGATGACCCCAAACACCTACCTTAGGTCTATTAGTCAAATGTTACTCTCTAGTTTACAGAGGATTCGAGAGTAAATACCAAGACCCATTTTGGAAATACAGGTTTTAATCTCTCAACTGTGAGAGTGATCTGGCCTCTGTTGAATACACAACACCTTTGATATGCCCACTCCATAGCTAAATTTAAACTTTATTCTTACTGAACTAAATACAGTTTTCTGAATGCACAAAAGGCCATGCCTTGGGACATTTATAGCTGGCTGTCCTCACTTGGAATCTTGTCTGCTCACTCCCCCCTCCCCCTTTGGTTTACCATACTATCTCCCAACTTGTAGACACAAAAATCTCAGCATTGGAAGCAATAGCACGGTGTCTTTCAAAGAGCAGATGCTCAATATTTGGAAATGATCTTGGTATCTAATTTATTAAGAATTAATTTCTCCTACATTCTTTATAGCTAAACACATACATGTATATTTTCACATTATGAAAGAACACAGCAAAATTATTAGGAAAGCCATAGATTTACCATATTTTCATTTATTTATATCAATTTCTTGAGCCAAAGAATTTTATTACTGTTCTTTCAAATAAAAAATGGATTGAAATGTCACATTGTTTTGTTCTTGATTGCAAGCAATATTTTATAGAGTAGCAAAACTCTTACTCTCAAAATTTATATTAAGCATACACAATGAGTAACCCAAATCATTTGTAAAGTATATTCTAAATTTGTCTAAACATCCCATTAAAAGAAATGCATTGAAAAAACTTAATACAAAAACAGAATGGAAGAAAGGAATAGATGGAGTGAGAAAGAAAGGAAGGAAGAAAATGGGAAGGGAAGGAAAGAGGGAGGAATGCAGGAAGAAAATGGGGAAGGTCATGCCTGTTCTATGGTTCCAAAAAAGGTTGTAGTCAATCTCATGAACAGCCTTAGAATTTGTCTATGACAAGAGAACAGCCTGTACCTTTCACCAGACTTGGTTTTAAATGGAAAATGCCACAAAGACTAAAATGATAGTAACATGATTCAGTTGGTGACCTAGAGATACCACTCTCATGAAGGGAAAAACACTCCAACTGTCAGCTGTTCATTCCTACCTACATGACTATAGGAAAGAAAAATGGGGAAGAACACAGAGAGAAACCGAAGATAGAGTGAGTTTGCTTAAAAGGGACTATTCTGAACTAGAAAAAAAAGGTATATATTTGATTGGAAAGTTTACTGTTTGTTCTAGCTATATAGCAGAAATAAGTTTATACCAATTGTGATAAGTTAACACAAATTATTTCACAATTTATTTATTTATTTATTTATTTATTTTAGAGAAGGAGAGAGAGAAACATCGAATTGAGGTTCCACTTATTGATGCATCCATTGGTTGATTATTTTTAAAAATATATTTTACTGATTTTTTTTTTTTACAGAGAGGAAGAGAGAGGGATAGAGAATTAGAAACATCGACGAGAGAGAACCATCAATCAGCTGCCTCCTGCACACCTACTACTGGGGGTGTGCCTGCAACCAAGGTACAAGACCTTGACTGGAATCGAACCTGTGACTCTTCAGTCCGCAGGCCAATGCTCTTATTTACTGAGCCAGACTGGTTAAGGTGGTAGATTCTTGTATGTGCCCTGACTGGAAATGGAACCTGCAACCTTGGCATACCAGATGATGCTCTAAACAACTGAGCTATCTGGCCAGGGCCTCACAATTCATTTTTAATGTTAAAATACAGATCCAATTGTATATTAATAACACTTTTATATCCATATAATGCTTTATTAATTATTTTATCTCTTTGATAAAAGTTCTTCCAATAAAATATAAGACAAAAATATAGTAAATCATTTTTTTTTGCTATTAGATGGTTCAAATAACATACACACAGTGTGTGTGTGTGTGTGTGTGTGTGTGTGTTTGTGTGGCCAAGCATGCAATTATAGTGTAACTTATATAAATAAAATATCTAGCCCTAGCTGGTTTTGCTCAATGGGTACTGTTTACCTGTGGACTGAAGGGTCCCAGGTTCGATTCTGGTCAAGGGCTCGTGCCTGGGTCGTGAGCTTGATCCCTAGTAAGGGGCATGCAGGAGGCAGCTTATGAATCATTCTCTCTCATCATTGATGTTTCTCTCTCTCCTTCTCTATTCCTCTCTGAAATCAATAAAAATATATTTAAAAAATAAAACATCTACTATCAAGAGGATAAGGAAGGAGCTGGGACACTAGTGCCTAATGGTTCTTTTTATAAATGAAGTCATATTGGAAATTAACCACAATCATCTGTATAAGTATAGTCTATGTCTGCTTTTGCACTATAACGACAGAGCTGAATAGTTGCTACACAGACCATATGGGCTTCAAACCCTAAAATATTTTCTATATATCCCATTACAAACATCTTTTTGAGCCTTGGGAGGAGGACTCTATCATTTTTAATATTTTACATATTTTTTACTTTATTGCAATACCAACAATCTGTTTCTTTCTTTCTTTCTTTTTTTTTTTTTTTTTTTGCTGCACAGTTTTCTAGGGCAAGTTGAAAGTCATGACTATGTATTTTTGAGACAATGGAATAGGTAAGACTGCACTTCATGATCCTGTTGCTAACCAGAAGGAAATAGAATGCTAGAAATTGTAGGGGCTACTGACTAGGTACTACTGCCTTTTTAGAGTTAAAAAAAAATCCAAGAAAGTTGGGCGGGTTGTTTGAAATAATCCTATCCCACTGAAATCTAATTTGGCACAACAGAATTTCAGCCCAGATAGCCGCTCTGCCATATTCAACCAAATACCCTTAGCTAGCGCTGCACTAACATTTACCCAACATCCTTAGTGGTTGACTTTTGCAGGGGAGAGCGGGTCCTGTGTAGAGGCCAATCCCCATGCTGCAGCTAAGTAAGATTTGCTAATTGTCTAGCTACTCGGCTCTCCAGAGAGTGGAAAGCGCTTCACCATGTGAACTTGAGAGAAAGGATAGGCAATAACGCCTGAAAAATACAAATGGGCAGCTAGCACAAGTCAAAGTTTAGAAAAATTCATATACTGCCGTCCTAGGCAACTCTGTAGACCCTGAAATTGAACTGCACGGTATTCCTTTTGGAAACCTCCGGAATGTCTGCCGAAAGCACGAGGTGGCTGCAGCGACACACTTATCTCTTTGTGCAGGTTTCGGCCAGCGCGGTGAACTTGGGCCCCAGGTGGTTGAGAAATTCCAGGCCCTCGTCCTCCGGCCTCTCGCTGCAGCAGCCCACCGAGCCCCCCGGCGAGCCGACCCCCTCGTGGTGGTAGCTGAGCACGTAGTCTTGCGACGACAGGTGGTTTCCACTCCGGTGGTACCGGTGCAGCTTCTTTTTTAGGTTTAATTTTTAACCAGTGTGTCCTCTAATGGAGTCCTCGCGCAGGCGGGGCTGCGTGAAGCTGTGCCACTCGGAGTAAATGTATCGGGAGTTGTCCATGTCTGTGTGTCCTCCCCTGGAGTCCAGGGTGTGGTGTCCGCCTTTCATTTCAATGGTCTCCAGCCCCCCGTTGTTCATCCCTGGTCCCATCGTGCCACAGATGCCTTGGTTCGAGCTGTTGACTGTCTGGGTCATAAACCCATTGGCAGAACACACCTTATCATGGCCCGGAGCTTCTGTGTTTGATATGATTAAATTTTGCTGTGCCAGATCTTCAGGAAAACCTTTCTTCTTTCTGGCACCAACGACTCCACATACGAAAGTCAGCAATACAGAGGAGGGCAGCGCCAGGCCCAGCAGGATGGCCAGGATGGCCCACTTTCCGATCGAGGCGCCCGCGCTCCGGGCCGTGGCCTGGCACTGGCTGGGGTGCGTGCAGTCGCACAGGTGCACGCGCAGGGTCTTGGTGGCGGACTGCCCCGCCCTGTCCCGCACGGTCACGGGGATGTAATACTCCTTCACCTCAGCGTTCTTCCGATAGGTCAGGCGGGCCGCTGTGTTGTTAACTTTGGAGAGGGTCCATATTTTTTTGACTTCTGGAGACGGGTTTGCCAGGCTGAAATAAAATGGAGCGCCGTGGATCGGTTCGTCGGCGTCGAAAGCTGAGATTTCAGTGTACCCCATCTTCTGTTTGCAAATTGTCACGTAATCTTGAAGTATCTCTGGCGCGTTGTCATTCACATCTTCGATGCTCACGGCCAGTGTTCCAGTGCACGACCTGCCATCTTGGTCTTTGGCCAGGACCGTGACATTGTACAACTCGTTCCTGGGGGTCGCAGCCTCCCTGTCCAGAATTCTGGAAGTTTGGATTGACCCCGAAATTTCATCAACGGCGATCCACGCGTTAGGATCATGCAATTTCTTGTACCTGATCCCACTGCTACTCTTGGTCTCAGGGTCATAGGCCTTGTAGCCATTCATCCTGGACCCCACCGCCGAGTTCTCCTTTATCCGCAGGAACTGGGTGGCAGGCTTGCACTCAGGCCCCTGGCCCTGGTTCCTCACGTGGACCGTGACCACAACTCTGTTCGTGGGAGTCCTGAGCGCCAGGTCTTTGGTAAAAGGGGCTTCGTTGCTCACCCCGATTTCCAGGACCTCTTGCTGGTTTTCTTCATAATCCAGTGACTTGACCACACACAGGACACCTTCGTTACTTTCTTTGTCTGTGGTGATTTTGAAATGCCCGTTTTCATTGCCCTTTAAAATAGTGAAGTTGGCTCTCCAGTTGGCACTGTTCTGCAGATCCTTATCTTGCACAGGCAGTCGTAAGATTTCCACGTTGTATGTGTTTTCCTCTACTGACGCTTCATAAGCACTTTTTCTGAAGACAGGTGAATTGTCATTTGAATCTGCGACTGCTATAAGGCAAGTCGATGTACCCATCAATCCAAAAAATTAACCATCCATATCTTGTACTTTCATTATCAATTTGTACTCGCCTACAACCTCTCGGTCCAGGTACTGTGACACCAGGGTGACGGCGCCGGAGGTGGGGTGCACGGCGAAAAGCCCGGGCGACCGGGGCGTCTGCTCCACGATGCTGTACTTGAGGCGCGTGTGCATCGTGTCGGGCTCGTCCCTGTAGGTGGCACGACCACGCCCACGGTGGTGCCCAGTCTACTACTTTCTGGAACTTCGAAGTTATAGACTTGCTCGGTGAAAATGGGGTGGTTGTCATTCCATCCTCCATGCGGATGGGCATCAGGAGTGGTAAGTCGACAGAGTACCCGTCCGCAGTCTTCGCGTAGGCAATCAGATCAAAAACATCATATTCTTCACGATCCACCGGCCGAGTACAATAGAGATTTCCAGTGTCTTTTTCAATGAAAAACAAGTTTAAAGGTTCTTGGTCAACTCCACGTCCACTGATTGAATAGAAGACGGTATAGTTCTGGGCTGCATCGGACTGAAGTTGTTGAAGGAACAGAGGGAAAGGGCCCAGGGAGTTCTGCATGGAGCAGGGGGTGGGCGCCCACCGCCTCTTGGCTCCCCGGAGCACCATCTCTTTAGCGCGTCTTTTTCTCAGGACCTCTGCCCACCATTCTGTCTGCCTCTAGTGTAGGAGGCGTATGAAATATCACCATTTTGCAGGCTTCACAAGCAAAACTGAAGACCGCCAGGGCCAGCAGCAGCCGGTGGGGCGCCCCCAGCAGGGCGCTCCGGGGTCCCGCGGCGGCCATCGGTCGGGTGGTGAGGAGTGTGATGTGCGGGCTGCGGGCTGCGGGGTATGCGGCCAGAGCTGGGGGCGCGGGCAGTTGTGTGGCCCCCGGCTCTCCGGGCTGATCTACCTGCGAGCTTGGGCACAGCCGGGACGGGATTGGCTCAGGAGCCGCCCCAACAATCTGTTTCTAAACCTTCTATTTGTTAGGACTTTAAATCAGATATATGTTAAGAAATTTAGAAGCACATTGAGTATCTGAATAATTATATGTAAAGGCTTAGGTGAATGATATAAATCAGAGGAGACAAGCTACAAAAAGAAACCACTGAGATGAGACAAGTTACAAAAAGAAATAAGTCAGGTTTTCTTGTTTCTCCAAATGTCCTGGAATTATGGTGTTTTTCTGTGCTTCTCTGCTAAGACACATACTGCTGTTATTAAACACAATATGCAGTAGAATATTAATATTCATGATTACCCTAGCCATCGCTTAAATTATCCACTTGGGTGCAGAGAGAAAAATTAAAAAATACTCAGTGATGAAAGTTTGACCAAGAAATGCCGAGACTGGTTTGGCTCAGTGGATAGAGCTTCGGACTGCCGATGGAGGGTCCCGGGTTCGATTCTGGCAAGGGCATGTACCTTGGCTGTGGGCACATCCCCAGTAGGGAGCGTGCAAGAGGAAGCTGATCGATGTCTCTCATTGATGTGTCTGACTTTCTATCCCTCTCCCTTCTGCTCTGTAAAAAATCAATAAAATATGTTAAAAAAAAAAGAAAGAAAGAAAGTTTGACCAAGAAAAAGAATAATTCAGTGAATATGTGTGTTTTTAGAAGACAAGTAACATTTTTAGCTCATCTTAATTGGAAAATCTTGTAATAGACAGGCAGTAAAATCTTTAAAGCTTTAATTTCAATGTTTCCAAAAGATAAAACAAGAAGCGGTAGAGAGAGCAAATCTGGCTTGCACACTTGGCAGAGCTTCAGGATGTTCAAGCCTACTGGAAATCAGAGCTTTCCATAGACACTGGCTGCAAGGAATGATACAGTCATGCTGAGTTATTAAAACTTTATGATTTCATATCTTCTGCCTTCATTTTTTTGCTATTCTGACCTTTAGTCAAGGGAATATAATAATAAAGTAAGAATGAAATAAATAATTCTCACTCTTTGAAAATAGAACTGAAAACCAAGAAAGAAAATATAAGAATATAATATTTGCGACCAAAGAGAACACCCAATGTCCACATTTTTTGTTTGTTGCTGTTTGCATCATTTAAAAAATTTGTGAAGTAACATTAGTTAATAACATTATATAAATTTCAGGTGTAGACCAGTGTAATTCATTATCTGCATATTCTATTGCATGCTCACCATCCTGAGTCTGGTTTCTTTCTGTTACCATATATTTGACACCCTGTGCTCAATTCACCCTGCTCCCACCCATTCCTTTTTTTCCTGATAAGCAATCTCATTTAGATAGTCTAGTAGCATAATATGAGTATGATATGTTCACTTGTGGTGTCTCAGCCAAATTAATGTCAAGATTCAAAATCTGCACAGAACAATTCTAGCCTAAAGATTTTTGAAATGCAGATCTCTTTATATGAATCCAAACTAGAAACAGATGAAGATAACAATCCTTAGTCATTTCAATAAAATATATTAAAATGAGTTCAGAAGTACACACAACCCCAAAATATAGGAATCTAAAGAGGACCACACCAAGACATATCATAATTAAAATTCCAAGAGCAAAAGATAAAGAGAGAATATTAAAAGCAGCAAGAGAAAAACAGTTGGTTACCTACAGGGGAGCACCCATACGATTGTCAGCGGATTTCTCAACAGAAACAATGCAGGCCAGTCAGGAGTGGCAAGAAATATTCAAAATAATGAAAAGCAAGAATCTACAACCAAGATTACTCTATCCAGCAATGCTATCATTCAGAATGGAATATCAGATAAAGTGCTTTGCAGATAAGAAAAAGCTGAAGGAGTTCATCACCACCAAACCAGTATTATATGAAATGCTGAAAGATATTCTTTAAGAAGAGGAAGAAGAAAAAGGTAAAAATATAAATTATGAACAACAAATACACATCTATGAATAAGTGAACATGAAAATCAAGTGAACTGATAGGCTGATGAACAGGATAAACTGGTGAATATAACAGAAACATGGACATAGAGAGGGAATGGACTGACAATTCTTGCGGAGAAAAGGGGTGTGGGAAGTACAGCAAGAGATTGGACAAAAATCTTGCAACAATGGGAGAGGACAGTGTGGAGGGGGAGGTGAGGGTTGAGGGTGGGATAGGTACAGGGTGGAGGGGAGATATAGGGGGATAAAAAAGGGGAAAATGTAATTAATAAACTGAAAAATAAAGATAAAAAATTATTATTCAGGCATACTGTACAGATAAAATGGAGTGAAAAATTATATCATATGCAAAATAATACCCTCTACATTTTTGTATTTATGTTAATTAAAAGTAAAGTAATAAAATCGAATCCAGATACCTGCAATTTGGTATTGACCTTATACCTATCTTTTGAATCTGGGTAGATTGCCATAGCCAGTTTTTCTAGTGGATAGAACTGTGGACCAAAGGGTCCTTGTTTTGATTCCAGTCAAGGGCACATACCTTGGTTCCAGACTCTTCCCCAGCCTGGGTCCTGGTCAGGGCACATGCAGGAGGCAACCAATTGATGTGTTTCTAACACATTGATATTTCTCTGTCTTTCCCTCTCTCTTCCACTCTCTCTAAAAGTCAATGGAAAAATATCCTCAGGTGAGTATTAACAAAAAAAAATCTGGGTAGATTATGCTTAATTCAAGCTAATTTTTGATTCAGATACTTATTGATATTGAAGTTTAATTAATTTGACTTGGTCTAAGCATACACTCAAATATTAGTGTAGTGGAAGTTGATTAAAGCTTGATCAACAACCTTTCTGAGTACAGAAGGAAGGATCTGAACAAATACCTGTATGATGAAGTGGGGAAGTATGATCAACTGTGCAAATGTGGAAAGAAGCAAAAGAGAAAAATCAATATTTTTTCTTTGAATCAGCATATTTGTGTAGTGGATATAGTCAGGGCTGGTATTCATGTGATTAATGTCTTGCCTTGTATACATTTTTCATTGTCAGCATGTCTGCTTGATAAATATTCCTACAGCAGCTCTTGGTAAATAGTATTTAGTGGTACTCCAATATATAAAACAAATGGGATTACTGGATATATAAAAGGAAGTCAGGATTATTGTTTAAGCTGTTTTAGAATCCCCAATATTAGAAATATACTTTTTATTTGAAGCTCATAGTGTATTGTATATACCATGGTACACATTAAAGCACTGTGAAACTAAATTTTGGGCTGGATAAGGTCAGAAGAAATAAACTGATTCTAAGCACAGATGTAAGACATGCTTTTTTTGTGCAATGAAGTTTTACTTATCCTCCTATCACATATACATTCAGGGAGTAAATGTGATCAGTTGAAATACTTTGAGACTGTATGATATTAGATTAAGGTGTCATTTTAGGAATTGTAAAAGAAGGCAGGAACTCAATAAGAACATAATGAGAGCTAAAGTATTTGCTGTAATAAAAATGCTGCAATGGGCATAATATATTACTTAATATCAACATTTACAAAATGAGTGGTACATGTTTGAAAAATAATTATTTTTTAATTCATTTTTCCAGATAACTTTCCAAAAAACGGAATTTCAATTTAGCAGAATAATGCAATCTTTGTAAAATATAGCACTTGATACTCAATAAACTTTTATAATTATTATGAAATATAAAGAAAAACTAAACTTCATTATTATAGTAGCGTTAGCTTGATTACATATGTTGTATTATGTGTACACACACACATATATGTTATGTTATATATATATATACATATATATGTTATATATATATATATATATATATATATATATATATATATATATAAATAACATATATGTATTTAAGTATAACCTCCTTTAGGAGTATAAATGAATTTCACTATTGGCACTACCATAAAATATTGAAAATCAAATAAGAAAAGATTGCATTCCATATACTCTTTTTTAATTTTAATCTTTATTGTTCAGTTCATTAATTATATTGTTCCCTCGTTTTCCCCCTATAGCTCCCCTCCACCTGGTACCCCTCCCACCCTCCACCCTCAGGTCCCATCCACTGTCCTCTCTCATAGGTACATGATTTTTGTCCAGTCTTTTGCTGCACCTCTCACACCCATTTTCTCCCCAAGAATTGTCAGTCCATTCCTTCTCTATGGACATGATTATGTGATATTCACGAGTGTATCCTGTTCATCAGATTTTAATTCACTTGATTTTTAGATTCATTTGTTGATAGATGTGTATTTGTTGTTCATAATTTATATTTTTACCTTTTTCTTCTTACTCTTCATAAAGAATATCTTTCAGCATTTCATATAATATTGGTTTGGCGGTGATGAACTCCTTTAGCTTTTTCTTATCTGTGAAGCACTTTATCTGACCTTCAATTCTGAATGCTAGCTTTGCTGGATAGAGTAATCTTGGTTGTAGATTCTTGCTATTCATCACTTTGAATATTTCTTGCCACACCCGTCTGGCCTGCATTGTTTCTGTTGAGAAATCAGCTGACAATCGTATTGGTGCTCCCTTATAGGTAACTGTTTTTCTCTTGCTGCTTTTAATAGTCTCTCTTTTTTTTTTTTGTTCTTGGCATTTTAATTATGATGTGTCTTGGTGTGGTCCTCTTTAAATTCCTATATTTTGGGGTTCTGTGTACTTCTGGGGCTTTTAAGTCAATTTCGTGCACCAGGTGGGGGAAGTTTTCGGTCACTATTTCCTCAAGTAGGTTTGCATTATCATGCTCTCTCTCTTTTTCTGGCACCCCTATAATTCGGTTGTTGGTATACTTGAGGTTGTCCCAGAGGCCCCTTACACTATCTTCAATTATTTGGATTCTTTTGGCTTCTTGCTTTTCCGGCTGAGTCGATTTTGCCTCTTTATATTTCAAATCTTTGACTTGGTTCTTGCAGTCCTCTGGACTGCTTTTAGGACTTTGTGTAATATTTTTTTATTTCAGTCAGTGTATGCTTAATTTCTAGTTGGTCCTTTTTTGTATCCTCCTAGGTCTCGCTCATTTCCTCACAGGTATTGTTCATTTCCTCGAAGGTCTCATTAAGTTCATTGGACTTTTCTAGGAGCCTCTTGAAAAAACTTATAACCATGGTTTTGAAATCTATATCCAATCATCTTTTTTTCCCTCCATTTCTTTCACACCTGATTTCTTTCCATTTCTCTGCATGTGCCTGCTTTCCTGAATTGGTCGATTAGCTTTGTGTGGTAGATATCCTCTAAGGGACAGTGGCTCAGCCTCCTCAGTTACCTGAGGTGGATACTCTTACTGCAACCCTTTATGGGTTGCACAGTTCTTGTTGAAGTTAAGTCTAGATTATTGTTGTCAGCACTAGGAAGGTTTGACCTCCAGGCCAATTGACTGTGAGAATCAGCTGTGTTCAGGTTGGATGGGCAGAGTCTCCGGTCTGAGCAGGCAGTGTCACCTCCACCCTATGTGTCACCTGGGTCTCTGTGCCTGGTGGTAATGGCTGCACGCACCTTTGAGAGAAATCCACCGCCGAGCTCCACCCGCTGCCAGACAACTCAGCCTCTCCCCAAATGAGTCTGCACACCCAAACTCTCACCCAGGGTTGCAAAAACAATGCAGTCCAGTGGTCTCCTGAACGAGAGAGCAAGTCATGAGTACTCTCTGAGTGCTCATGCACCTCTGCTGCTCCCAAGTCCACGCACCCTCTCCACAAGCTCACAGACCTCTGCCATGCCCAGGTTTTAGCATGCTTCCTTACTGTCCAGTTACATCCTGTATGAGTGTGGGTTCCCCGGACCTTGCCTGGAACTAGGGAATCAGTGCAGAGGGAAGCTTTTGTTTCCCTCCCCATTCGAGAAAACCAGCCGGGTTTGCAGCTTCCTGCCCTATCCACTGGCGCACAGTCACGGCTCCTAACCTCTGACTCTGCGCATATCTTCAACGCTGCCCTCCACCGCTCCTCTGAGTCACAGTGTCCCGTCTTTACTTTTATTTGTGGAATTTTCACTCAGCCAGCTTTCTGGTGATTGTGGATGATGTTTGTTCTGTTGTTAAGTTGTAGTTTTGAAATTGTTGTGTGGGGCAGCAAGATAGGTGTTTACCTATGCCGCCATCTTGGTCCCTCCTGGTATATCACATTCCATATACTCTTGCAACTTAGCAAATATGAAAAACATTTTCCGTGTGTGTAGGTCCTTCTCTGTCTTTATCTCTCTGTCAAGAGCCTTAGCTGGTTTGGGTTAGTGGATAGAGCATCGGCTTGTGGATTGAGGGGTTTCAGGTTTCATTCCAGTCAAGGGCACATGCCCAGGTTGCAGGCTCCATCCCCAGTAGCAGCGTGCAGGAGGCAGCCGATCAATGATTCTTGCTCATCATTGATGTTTCTCTCTCTCTCTCCCTCTCCCTTCCTCTCTAAAATCAATAAAAAACATTTTTTAAAAGAGTAAAGACTAACATGCAAAGAATCTAAAGCAGTCATATTTTTGTGCAAAAATTAAAATTTAAAGTTACCAAGACTACAATAAAAAATTTCCTACAGCCCACATTAATCATAAAAAAGAAAGGGAGTGGATAGTGGAGTAATATCATGTAAGGAAAAATATCCTGTAAGTAAATTACATCTAAAAAATTCTTACTTCAGAAAATTAATTTCCATTTATAATGCTAACAGCAGAACACCCATGTAAAACACACATGGTGTCAAAATAAGCCAAAGAAAAATCATTTGGGCAAAAATAAAAAGAATCCCAAGTCTAATTTACAGAAAAGATTCCTTTATTAACTTTTGGTTGAGAATATGTTTGCATATTTTCAGAAAACAACTCCAAGACCATATGGATTCCTGCAACAAAGAGGAATTGACGGGTCTGTTCCAACCACAAAGACAGTCCAGAGATGGAAGATGCTGTCGTCACCTTGCCATGCTAGCAGTCAGCAGCTGTGTGTCACTGCAGGCGGCCCAGGACCAAACCAGAGAGTGTGGAATCTGTATTACTCCCATTTGTCTACCATCCAGATACCATTGCTGACATGTACACATAAGGAACTATTTTGACATTAAAACTGGGACTCAGAACAGTTGGACATTGAAACTGAGACTCAAAAATTTTTTGTTCTTATATATTTATTTCCAGTATTCAGATGCGAGATTTTTTTAAAGAAAAGAAACAGAGGAAAAAGATAGATACAGAGGCAAAGAAGCATTTAACAGTCTGTCAAACTACAGTGGGAAGGCAGAGGAGGGCGGGGGGGGGGCAGGGGCTGGAAGAGATCAAGCAAAGGACTTGTATGCATGCATATAAGGATAACCAATGGATACAAGACACTGGGGCGGGGAGGGGGGGCAGATGAGAGCATGTGCTGGGGGGTAGGGGAGGCTGGGAGGAGTTCAATAGGGGTGAAGGAAACATGTACTACGATTTGTAATACTTTGAAGAATATATAAAAATCTTAAAAAATAAAACAACAACAACAAAATAAAATGAAACAGTACTCTGAAAAAAAAAAAGAGTAAAGAAAGCTTAAGGGACTTATGAGACCTAAGCAAGCATATATATTTCAGAAGGAAAATAATGGCTGAAAAGTTCTCAAATTTGGGTAAGGAAATGGACATCAAGATCCAAGAGTCTCAAAAACATATCAAATAATATAAATCTAAAGAAATCAACATCATAAAAAATTATAATAAAAAAATTCAGAAGTCAAATACGAAATGAGAATTGTGAAAGCAGAAAGGAAAAAGTAACTTACCACATGTATAGGAACCACCCACAAAACTAAGGGCTGATTTAAAAAATATATATATATATTTTTTTTAATTGATTTTTTTACAGAGGAAGGGAGAGGG
The DNA here is from genome assembly GCA_027563665.1 of Antrozous pallidus. Taxonomy (NCBI): domain Eukaryota; kingdom Metazoa; phylum Chordata; class Mammalia; order Chiroptera; family Vespertilionidae; genus Antrozous; species Antrozous pallidus. The sequence goes on from CM050509.1 coordinate 115,850,218, forward strand.
ATAGTTAGAAACACTGGTGAGAGAGAAACATCTGAGAGAGAAACATTGATCAGGTTCCTCGTGTACACCCCCTGCTGGGGATGTGCCCACAATCAAGGTACATGCCCTTGACTGGAATCGAACCTGGGGCCCTTCAGTCCACTGGCCAACGTTCTATCCACTGAGCTAAACCAGTTGGGGCATATGGGCTAAATTTTTAATAGAAACTTTGTAGGCCACCAGGAAGTGGGATCATATATTAGGTGCGCTTAAAGAAAAACACTACCATACAAGAATACCATACTTGGCAAAAGTTTACTTCAAAAATGACGGTGAGATAAGGACTTTCCCATACAAACAAAAGCTATGGGAGTTCAATACCACTAGACTTGTCTTCAAAAAGTGCTAAAGGGAGTTTTTCAAGGTGAAGTGAGAGGATACTAAACAGCAGCATGATAGCATAAAAGATTATAAAATTAACTAGTAAAAGTAAATATATAGACAAACACAGAATACTATATTACCGTAATTTTAATGTGTAAACCACTTTTAATTCTAGTATAAAAGTTCAAACATAAAAGTATTAAATATTAGTATCACTAAATATGTTAAAAGATAAACATAAATAGTTGTACATTGTGATGATGATATAAGGTGCTAATGGAGGAGAAGTTACATGTAGAATTTTCTACATGGTTGAACTTGAACTTAAATTTTTTTCAGCTTAAAACACACTATTATAACTGTAAGATATTTTATGTAAGCCTTAATGTGATTATACACACAAAAATACCAATAGAAGTTACAAAAAATAAATCCAGAATGGTATAAAAACATACCAATATAGAGAGGAACCAAGATGGCGGCATAGGTGAATACCTATCTTGCTGCCCCACACAATAATTCCAAAACTACAACTTAATGACAGAACAAACATCATCCAGAATCACCGGAAAGCTGGCTGAGTGAAAATTCCACAAATAAAAGTAAAGATAGGACACTGTGACTCAGAGGAGTGGCGGAGGGCAGCGTTGAAGATATTCTCGGAATCAGAGGTTTGGAGCTGTGTGAGCATGCCAGCGGAGAGGGTGGGCGGCTGCAAACCCAGCCGATTTTCTCGAATTGGGGAGACAAAGGTGTCCCACTGCACTGATTCCCCAGTTCCAGGAGAGGTTCGGAGAACCCACACTCATACAGGGTGAAACTGGACAGTGGGAAGGCATGCTGAAACCTAGCGCAGAGGTCTGCGAGCTTGTGGAGAGGGCGAACTTGTGGAGAGTGCACGTAAACTTGGGAACAGAAGTGCGCGACTGCACAGAGAGGACTTGTGACTTGCTCCCTCGTTCAGAAGACCACTGGACTGCTTTGTTTCACAACCCTGGACGAGACTTTGGGTGTGCAGACTCATTTGGGAGAGGCTGAGTTGTCTGGCAGCGGGTGGAGAATTGCAGCAGCTTTCTGTCAGAGGTGCGTGCAGCCATTACCGCCAGGCAAAGAGACCCAGGTTGCACATAGGGCAGAGGTGACACTGCCTGCTCAGCCCAGAGACTCCACCCATCCAACCTGAACACAGCTGACTCTCACAGCCAATTGGCCTGGAGCTCAAACCCTCCTAGTGCTAACAACAATAACCTGGGCTTAACTTCAACAAGACTGTGCAACCCATAAAGGGTTGCAGTAAGAGTATCCACCTCAGGTAACTGGGGAGTCTGAGCCACTGTCCATCTACCACACAAAGTTAATGGACCAACTCAGGAAAGCAGCCACAATGCAGAGAAATGGAAAGAAATCAAGTGTGCAAGAAATGGAGGAAAAAAGATGACGAGACATAGAGTTCAATACCACAGTAATAAGGTTTTTCAAGAGGCTCCTAGAAAAGGCCGATGAACTTAATGAGACCTATAAGGAAATGAACAACACCTGTGAGGAAATGAACGAGACCTAGGAGGATATGAAAAAGGACCAATTAGAAGTTAAGCATACACTGACTGAAATAAAAAATATTACACAAAGACCTAAAAGTAGTCCAGAGGACCACAAGAACCAAGTCAAAGATTTGAAATACAAAGAAGCAAAATCCACTCAGGTGGAGAAGTAAGAAGCCAAAAGAATCCAAATAATTGAAGATAGTGTAAGGGGCCTCTGGGACAACCTCAAGCATACCAACATCCAAATTATAGGGGTTCCAGAAAAAGAGAGAGAGCAAGATAATGAAAACCTACTTGAGGAAATAGTGACCGAAAACTTCTCCCACCTGGTGCAAGAAATTGACTTAAAAGCCCAAGAAATGCACAGAACCCCAAAATATAGAAATCTAAAGAGGACCATACCAAAACACATCATAATTAAAATGCCAAGAGCAAAAAATAAAGAGAGACTATTAAAAGCAGCAAGAGGAAAACAGTTACCTATAAGGGAGCACCAATATGATTGTCAGCTGATTTCTCAACAGAAACGATGCAGGCCAGATGCGAGTGGCAAGAAATATTCAAAGTAATGAATAGCAAGAATCTACAACCAAGATTACTCTATCCAGCAAAGCTATCATTCAGAATTGAAGGTCAGATAAAGTGCTTCACAGATAAGAAAAAGCTAAAGGAGTTCATCACCACCAAACCAATATTATATGAAATGCTGAAAGATATTCTGTAAGAAGAGGAAAAAGAAAAAGGTAAACATATAAATTATGAACAACAAATACACATCTATCAACAAATGAATCTAAAAATCAAGTGAATTAATAATCTGATGAACAAGAGACACTGGTGAATATAACATAATCAAGTCCATAGAGAAGGAATGGACTGACAATTCTTAGGGAGAAAATGGGTGTGAGAGGTGCAGCAAGAGACTAGACAAAAGTCATGCACCTGTGGGAGAGGATAGTGGGAGGGAGTTGAGGTCAGAGGGTGGGAGGGGTACCAGGTGGAGGGGAGTTATAGGGGGAAAAAGAGGGAACAATATAATTAATGAACTGAACAATACAGATTTTATTTTTTTTTCTTTTTTCTTTTTTATTGTTCAGTTTATTAATTACATTGTTTCCCCTTTTTTATCCCCCTATATCTTCCCTCCACCCTGTACCTATCCCACCCTCACCTCCCCCTCCCCAATGTCCTCTCCCATTGTTGCAAGATTTTTGTCCAATCTCTTGCTGTACTTCCAACAACCCTTTTCTCCCCAAGAATTGTCAGTCCATTCCCTCTCTATGTCCATGTTTCTGTTATATTCACCAGTTTATCTTGTTCATCAGCCTATCAGTTCACTTGATTTTTATGTTCATTTGTTGATAGATGTGTATTTGTTGTTCATAATTTATATTTTTACCTTTTTCTTCTTCCTCATCTTAAAGAATATCTTTCAGCATTTCATATAATACTGGTTTGGTGGTGATGAACTCCTTTAGGTTTTTCTTATCTGCGAAGCACTTTATCTGATCCTCAATTCTGAATGATAGCTTTGCTGGATAGAGTAATCTTGGTTGTAGATTCTTGCTCTTCATTATTTTGAATATTTCTTGCCACTCACGTCTGGCCTGCATCGTTTCTGTTGAGAAATCCGCTGACAATCGTATGGGTGCTCCCCTGTAGGTAACCAACTGCTTTTCTCTTGCTGCTTTTAATATTCTCTCTTTATCTTTTGCTCTTGGCATTTTAATTATGATATGTCTTGGTGTGGTCCTCTTTAGATTCCTATATTTTGGAGTTCTGTGTACTTCTTGGGCTTTTAAGTCAGTTTCTTTCACCAGGTGGGGAAAGTTTTCAGTCACTATTTCTTCAAGTAGGTTTTCATTAACTTGCTCTCTCTCTTTTTCTGGGACCCCAATAATTCGGATGTTGGCTTGCTTGAGGTTGTCCCAGAGGCCCCTTACACTATCTTCAATTATCTGAATTCTTTTTGTTTCTTGCTTTTCCAGCTGAGTGGATTTTGCTTCTTTGTATTTCAAATCTTTGACTTGGTTCTTGTGGCCCTCTAAACTGCTTTTAGGACTTTGTGTAATATTTTTTATTTCAGTCTGTGTATGCTTGATTTCTAGTTGGTCCTTTTTTTTATCTGTGAGGGTCTGGTTCGTATCCTCAGAGGTCTTGTTAATTTCCCTGAGGGTCTCATTCATCTCCTTGTAATTCTCATTCATTTGCTGGTTGGTCTTGATTATTTCCTGGTAATTCTCATTAAGTTGATCGGCCTTTTGTAGGAGCCTCTTGAAAAGCCTTATAACCGTGGTTTTGAACTCTATGTCTTGTCGTCTTTTCTCCTCCATTTCTTTCACACCTGATTTCTTTCCATGTCTCTGCATGGTGGCTGCTTTATGTGGTAGCTATCCTCAAAGGGACAGTGGCTCAGTCTCCCCAGTTACTTGAGGTGGGTACTCTTACTGCAATCCTTTATGGGTTGTATTCAGTGTTTTTGAATTTAAACCCCGCTTTTTGTTGTTAGCCCTAGGAGGGTTTGACCTCCAGGCCAATTGGCTGTGAAGCTCAGCTGTGCTCAGGTTGGATGGGCGGAGTCTCTGGGCTACGCCTCGGCGGCGGCGGCGGCGGCGGCGGCGGCGCGGCTTCCGCGGCGGCGGGGCGGCGGCTGCTGGGTCCTATGCAACGCTCGCGGGCTCGGGTCTGTGCTGGGTGGGGATGGCTGCAGACTCTTCCAAGAGAAAGCCGCTAGTCTCTTCCCCTTGCCAGACAACTCTGCCTTTCCCCAAATGTGCCTGCACACCAAAAGTCTAGCCCAGGGCTGTAAAATAGATGGTTTCTGGAACCAGGAGACAAGTTTCCAGGGGACAAGTCGCGGGTTTGCTGTCCCTTGGGACTAGGAGCTTCTGCCGCGCCCCCCGGACCTCGGACCTCGCCGGTTCTGGGGAATCTGTGTAGGGAGACTTCTCGTACCCCGGATCTCGGTCCTCGCCCGGCTCGGGAAATCTGGGCCCCGTCGGAGAAATCCGGCCGGTCCCTGCTCCAGCCCCAGCCCGCGCGCGCGACCAGGGCGGCTCCTAACCTGTTTCAATCTGCGCTCCCGCTGGTCCTGAGTCTGCGTCCCACCTTTGCTCCTATTAGTGGAGTTTTCATTCAGCCAGCTTTCTGGCGATTCTGGGTGCTGTCTGTTCTGCTGTTATGTTGTAGTTCTTAAATCGTTGCGCGGGGCAGAACAATAGGTGTTTGTTTATGCCGCCATCTTGGTGTCCTCTGAACAATACAGATTTTAAAAAATTAAAAAACAAATAAAACATACCAATATAAAAATGAACAAAACACAAGGAAAGTCAGAATGATAGGAAAAGACAGACCAAAGAACTAGAACATTAACAGAAAACATCAACAGGATGGCAATAGTAAATATTTTCTTAAGAATAATTACTTTAAAATATATTTTACTGATTTTTTTTTAAGTGGGAGAGGGATAGAAAGTCAGAAACATCAATGAGAGAGAAACATTGATCAGATGCCTCTTGCACGCCCCCTACTGGGGACGTGCCCGCAGTCAAGGTATATGCCCTTGACTGGAATCAATCCCAGGACCCTTCAGTCCACAGTCTGACGCTCTATCCACTGAGCCAAACCGGTTTCAGCAAGAATAATTACTTTAAATGAAAATGAATTAAGCTCACAAGTCAAAAGACATAGAGAGGCCAAATGGGTAAAAATATAAGACTCAATTATATACTGTATACAAGAAACACACTTTAGATTTAAGCACACACATAACTGAAAGTGAAGGAATGGAAAAAGATATGCCATGCAAATGGTAACAAAAGATAGTAGGGGTGGTTATAGTTATATCAGACAATATAGACTTTAAATATAAAATTGTTATGAAACAAAAAAGGACAATATATAACGCTGAAAGATTCAATACACCAGGAAGACATAAGATTTACCAATATTTATTCACATAACCTCTGAGTATCCTATATAATAAAAGGCTAATATGCAAATCGACCAAATGATGGAACTACCAGTTGCATGATGTACACTGACCACCAGAGGGCAAATGCTCAATGCAGGACCTGCCCACCTGGTGGTCAGTGTGTTCCCACAGGGGGAGCACCTCTCATCCAGAAGCTGAAGTTCTTTGGTTAATCACTTCCCACCCACCTTCCCTCTGAGACTCAACAGTGTGTTCCATGCTTTCATGTCTCTGGATCTATTTTGTTTATCTGTTAATTTTGTTCTTTAGATTCCACATGTGAGTGAGATCATGTGATATTTGTATCTCTCTGACTGACTTATTTCATTTAGTATAATATTCTCCAGGTCCCTCTACACTGTCTCAAAAGCTAACCAAAGCCTCCTGATTCATTTGCACTTGGTCAACAGCCTTTAATACCACAATAAGACTCCTTATAAGACAAAGGGAGAGGGATATTTGATATAGAAAAGGAAACACAAACAGATGAAGTACAGGCAATGTGACTGAAATAAGGTCATACGGACATTTACTAGAGTAAAACTGCTGTTTGAAACTTTGGCCACTGTTCACCCCTGCTTGCTTAAAACAAAAGAATTATTGCATTAGTTTCCAGCTTGTGACCTTGAAGACTAGAACCAGAGGAGTAACGGTCTGACGCCAATTATGTAGCCATGCCAATTATGTAGCCACACCACCTGTTTTTACAAAGATAGGACTACTTTCCCACGTCTAGCAGAAAACAAAGATAAAGAGCGAGAAATAGGGTCATTCATACATAGTCTATTGGCAGCTCTTCCCCAGATGCCGCCTTGAGGGCTATTCACCAAATGCAGGGCAATAACATTCATGGTTCAGACTCCTTTAAAAGGCCTGCCTGCACGCAAGGCAGTGCAGCCGTGGGTGTTTGCGTGGTGCCCCCGCGACCGTCCTGGCCAGTTTTCAATAAATCCTTGCCTGCTTATTACCAACTTAACCACCTCTGTGGTTGTTTGCAACTCATTGTAGAAGTCGCCCCACAACAGTGACCAGAAGACAAAGACTGGAGTGACAGATAAGAAGCGCTTGTAGCCAACAGAAGCTGGGAAGGGACAAATTCTCCCTCAGGGCCTTTGGAGGGAGTGTGACCCTGCTGAGACCTTAATTTCAGAAGGTTGGCCCCCAGAACTTTGAGACAATAAGTTTCAGTTGTTTTGAGCCACCCACTTTGTGGTAATTTATTATGGCCACTCTATAAAACTAATATAGGAGATGAAACAAGGCTACATTTCTAGAAGCAATTTATCAAACAGTGCCTATTATAAGTTATATCCTCACTTTCTTGCTTCAAATTGCAAAATAGTTTTACCCTTTAAAATTTCAAAAAATTAAGTTATATATTCTTGCATTTAGATGGTAATTACCTGGTTCTAATTATATGACAGATGAATGGTAGGGAAACAGGTCTGAATTATTATTACCTTGAAAGAGTTTACAGAGTAGCAAATATATGTATATATAAATTTTTTCCCAGATTTCTGGTACTATTTTTCCACCACCTTCCCCTTTAAAACTTTTATAATTTGGGCTTTTATATTTAGAAAAAGCATTTTCACAGAATAAATTTATTTTTTTTCTTTATTGTTCAGTTTATTAATTACATTGTTTCCCCTTTTTTTATCCCCTATATCTCCCCTCCACCCTGTACCTATCCCACCCTTTACCCTCACCTCCCCCTCCCCAATGTCCTCTCCCATTGTTGCAAGATTTTTGTCCAATCTCTTGCTGTACTTCCCACAACCCTTTTCTCCCCAAGAATTGTCAGTCCATTCCCTCTCTATGTCCATGTTTCTGTTATAGTCACCAGTTTATCTTGTTCATCAGCCTATCAATTCACTTGATTTTTATGTTCATTTGTTGATAGATGTGTATTTGTTGTTCATAATTTATATTTTTACCTTTTTCTTCTTCCTCTTCTTAAAGAATATCTTTCAGCATTTCATATAATACTGGTTTGGTGGTGATTAACTCCTTTAGCTTTTTCTTATCTGCGAAGCAATTTATCTGATCCTCAATTCTGAATGATAGCTTTGCTGGATAGAGTAATCTTGGTTATACATTCTTGCTATTCATTATTTTGAATATTTCTTGCCACTCCCATCTGGCCTGCATTATTTCTGTTGGGAAATCTGCTGACAATCGTATGGGTGCTCCCCTGTAGGTAACCAACTGTTTTTCTCTTGCTGCTTTTAATATTCTCTCTTTATCTTTTGCTCTTAGCATTTTAATTATGATATGTCTTGATGTGGTCCTCTTTAGATTCCTATATTTTGGGGTTCTGTGTACTTCTTGGGCTTTTAAGTCAGTTTCTTTCACCAGGTGGGGGAAGTTTTCAGTCACTATTTCTTCAAGTAGGTTTTCATTACCTTGCTCTCTCTCTTTTTCTGACACCCCAATAATTCGGATGTTGGCATGCTTGAGGTTGTCCCAGAGGCCCCTTACGCTATCTTCAATTATCTGAATTCCTTTTGTTTCTTGCTTTTCCTGCTGAGTGGATTTTGCTTCTTTGTATTTCAAATCTTTGACTTGGTTCTTGTGGCCCTCTGGACTGCTTTTAGGACTTTGTGTAATATTTTTTATTTTAGTCTGTGTAAGCTTGATTTCTAGTTGGTCCTTTTTTTTATCCGTGAGGGTCTGGTTCGTATCCTCAGAGGCCTTGTTCATTTCCTTGAGGGTCTCATTCATTTCCTTGTAATTCTCATTCATTTCCTTGTAATTCTCATTCATTTCCTGGTTGGTCTTGTTTATTTCCTGGTAATTCTTACTAAGTTGATCGGCCTTTTGTAGGAGCCTCTTGAAAAGCCTTATAACCGTGGTTTTGAACTCTATGTCTTGTCATCTTTTCTCCTCCATTTCTTTCACACCTGCTTTCTTTCCATGTCTCTGCATGGTGGCTGCTTTATGTGGTGGATATCCTCAAAGGGACAGTGGCTCAGCCTCCCCAGTTACCTGAGGTGGGTGCTCTTACTGCAATCCTTTATGGGTAGTATTCAGTATTTTTGAATTTAAACCCAGCTTGTTGTTGTTAGCCCTAGGAGGGTTTGAACTCCAGGCCAATTGGCTGTGAAGGGAGACTGTGTTCAGGTTGGATGGGCGGAGTGTCTGAGCTGCGCAAGCAGCATCAGCATCAGCTGCGTCCTATGCGGTGCTCTCGCGCGCGGGTCTCTGTTGGATGGGGATGGCTGCAGACACCTCCAAGAGAAAGCCGCTAGTCTCTTCCCCTTGCCAGACAACTCCGCCTTTCCCCAAATGTGCCTGCACACCAAAAGTCTAGCCCAAGATTGTAAAATAAATGGTTTCCGGAACCAGGAGACAAGTTTCCAGGGGGCAAGTCGCGGGTTTGCACAACCCTTTCACGGAAACTCGCAGTTCAGGAGCCTCTGCCGTGCCCGGCTTCCAGGGTGCGTCCCCCGGACCTCGGCAGACCTCGCCTGGAGCTGGGGAATCCGGGCAGTGGCACCGGGGGTGTTGCTCTAGCCCCAGCCCGCGTGCGCGCGACCAGGACGGCTCCTAACCTGTTTCCGTCTGAAAGGCTGCACTCCCGCCGCTCCTGAGTCTCAGTGTCCCACCTCCACTCCAGTTAGTGGAGTTTTCATTCAGCCAGCTTTCTGGCGATTCTGGGTGCTGTCTGTTCTGCTGTTATGTTGTAGTTCCTAAATCGATGCACGGGGCAGAACAATAGGTGTTCACCTATGCCGCCATCTTGGTGTTCCCTCACAGAATAAATTTAAATCCAATGTACAAATCATACCTAAGCTACTTGTGGACTTTAAAAAGCAATAAATAATTTGGAAGTAAATTTTAAATACATAAAGTTGATTTTACTGAAGTAATTATATTGTCCAGGTGCATATACCCGTATACATATGTGTATGTGTCTTTTCAGAAATAAATTTTTATTAATAAATTAAATGCTAAAAGAACACCTGTAAGTATTTTAAATTTAAATTATTTCTTGTTCTCCAAATGAGTACTATGTGATTACTGAATAATTTAAGTCATTAATTTTAATTAATGGCATTGAAAAGTTTAATTCTCTTGATATAATCATTTTCCTTTGCTACTAATTTTTGTCCTTAATCCTCACTTGAGGATATTTTTTCCATTGATTTTTAGAGAGTGGGAAGGAGAGAGGGAGGGAGGAAGGGAAGGAGAGGGAGAGCTATCGATTCCCTCCTGTACACGCATGACTGGGGCCTGGGATCAAAACTGCAACCCAGGTACATTGAACCTAGTGGGCTAACACTCTAACCACTAAGCCAGGGCTCATTTGCTTCTAATTTTTGCACTCAGCAAGTAAAATTGATAAAAAGGAGGAGGGGTCAAAAGTAATTTAGGAATTATTTGATTCAATATTTAATAAGGCTGCTTTTAGGTGGGAATCATTTTAATTTTAGCAAGGAACAGCTGTGCATAACATCTTAAGACGTGAAGAAGTGTGGCCATCTTGGGTATAAATCAGAAGTGGTAAGAGAATATAATTTAGAACAAGGAGACATTTTAACATTTATCCGATCACAAATGCTACAACACAACTTTGATAATTAAGTGGTGAAATGAGAGATATTCATAAAACATAGCTTCAAAATTGCCACAGCAGCTTGGTTCATGGCAGGTTCAATGGGGCCCAGACCCCAGAAAATACTCTTGCATACAAGTAAGTGGGAAATTGTATATTTTAGGAAAATAGAGACAACACTTAAAGCAATGAATGACAACTGATGAGGAAAGATAGAAATCAAGGATATACACAAGTTTACAATTCAACTTCAGCAGACAAGATTTATTACAAATAAATTTAAATTGTAAAAACAATGGCAAATTGCAATCTACAATAGTTATAGAAGATACAACCATGGATTCATATAATAAATGGAAATCTAAAAATCTACAGTAAAATATTCAATGCTTATAATTATAAGAAGAAAACATAAAAATGTAAACCACTGGACAATGATCAATTTCCTAGTCAACCTAGCACACATTATAAAACTGCAATAGGACTTGACCTCCAAAGAAGTTTCCAATGGTCAAAGAAATCAAAAACTAAAGCAAATGAATTGCCAGGATAAGAAACATCATCAACCATATATTGCCCTATAAAGTTGGTCTACGGTTTAGGACAGAAAATTATCATGATATATTTGGGCCTAGACATTTGTTCTGATTTAGTATTCAGATATTTATTAGCGATGATCAATGTTGGTTCAAGCAAATGCTACAGCTTTATCACAGAAGTAAAGATGCCAATGATTTTCACAATGTTGTCACCACAAATCAAGAGTAGTTTATTGTACATCACGATCCAGTCCATACACACACAGCATTGAAAAGGCTATCACAAAATAATCCCTACTCTGACCTGACCACAAGTTCAAGAGGTTCAAATCAGGCTTCCCCAAGATGTACTATATTTTGGCTTATGAATTATTTTGAGCTGGAAGCTACTGGGACACTGCAGGTTTATGAGAAACTTTTACCTCTCTCTTAAAGAATTTAAACTAGGGGCCTTGCCTGTAGTAACCTCACCAAACCAGCTAAAGAACCTTGAGGTTCGAGGAAAGTTTCTTCCTATCCCACATGAGGTTCTCTAGTATTTTTTCTCTTTTACTCATTTATTTTTTAAAAAGTATTGCTAGTTTTAATCCCCTCATGGGCTGAAACCTGAATATTTTAAAATCCTAGTCTAAAGAGAAACAAAATACTGGAATATAGAATTTATCTAAGTCTTATCATCATTTCTAAGCCTCGATCACAAAGCAAAACAAAACCATTTTAACTTACTGTTTTCTTTGTGAACTACAACCTATCTAACAGAAGCATGCTCTCATATTATAAAGGTATTATAACATTCCATGGTTGGCTGAATCTTACCATAAAAGTAGGAAATGGGAATAGCATCTATGGGCATTTATTGATACCAGAACAGGTGAGTAGGAATCCTTCCAGCGGTCATGTCTCAAGGAATCAAAGATTGAAGCCAGGCACCAGAGGAATTCAAACAAGGCAGGAGTTCATTGCAAACAAACACAGGCTCAGGAAGGGGATTCAAGTGGGCTGCCCAGAAGCATTCTGCCCTTCTCCTTACCTCTGCTAAAGGCACACTCTTTGTCTATCTATGCCGCTCTCTGATTGGTTCCTGGCCTTTTTGCAACATTTTATTTTTCACTTGCAAGAAGAAAACATCCTTGTTTCAAAACACCCTGTTTTTCTGCTTTCCTGTTTTTTTGCAGATCATTTTGTGGATTCAGCTAGCTCCATGATTCCTCCTTCTTCCACCCCTTTTCCTGCCTACTTAATTCTGCTTTAACTCCTTTCATCATGACACGGGTCCTTCTTAGATTCTTGCTACATTCATGGCAAATATCACTAACTGATCACTTCACTCTTATCAGTAGGCCTGGACACCTCTTCAAAGTCCTTTACAGAGCAGCTCTTTGCACAGCCAATGTTAATTGATAAGAGCTGCCAGCAATGAAGTCTCTTGGAAACCCCTGAAATACTATTCTCTAGAGTCTCAAATTAGTAAGAGACTCATTAGTGTGTGGGGTGGCCCCAGGCAAGACACCTTGAGCATTCTCTAAATCTTGGTGCTGGCTGAATTCAAGGAGCCTGGAAAAACCAGGTCTTGAAAAACATATTCACCAGTGTTATCAGGCTTGCCCCGGGAATGGGTGAATGAATAGGGCCTGGGCTCACAGAAACTCCCTTGATCCTAATGTTGGATAAACCCCTTTGTATTGTAGAATATAAATAAATGCAGCTTTGTGGGCTCAGCGGGTGGCTGTTTCTCCATGAGAGGGAGAACAGATGCCCACCTAGCCCCAGCTTTTTAATCCTACTTCTGTGTCTTCTCTTTCATATTTCATTTTTCTTCATCCTCAGCTCCTCCACTCAGAAACTGAACCTAGTCTCTCCACACTGGACGTGGGGGAGAGAGAGAGGAAAAAACACCCCCGATACACTAGAAAAGAATTTTTCATTATAGTTAAAATGTTAAACTTCCCATCAGGGTGATGTCAGCAAGATGGTGAAATAGGAAGCCCCAAACTTTCCTTTACTCACAGAAACAACAACTTAAAAACACTGATTACCTTTTTGAGCAATCCAGCAACCAGTCAAGAGGATCCTGCACCTCAGGTGAGACTCAGACAAGAAGAACCACACTGAGCCCAGTAGAAAAATGTGTGGCATTTACTCTCCATAGTCACTCTCCACAGGATAGTACTGCATGATTGGGGGGGTGGGGATCCCAATGCCTATCTTCTCATTAAGGAGGGAAAGAAAGAGTGGAACATACATCCAACGTTCTGACTTTTCAGGGGGCTAAGAGACTACATTAAGTCTTGTTTGAATCTAAATGCTGACAGGAACATGAAACAGGTTGGGGACCTCTGAAAAAGGAGAATACCATAGTTTAGACTAGACTCAAAGAGTCTGCACTACCACAGACATGCACTAGCCAAAATAATCTTGAAAAATAGAAAATAGTTGGAGGCTTCACACTTCCTATTTTCAAAACATAGTATAAAATGTAAGTAATCAAGATGGTGTGCTGGTGGCATAAAACAGACATATAGATCAATGGAACAGAAGAGAAAAATCAGAAATAAACCTTTGTGCATATGATCAAATTATCTTCACCAAGGGTGTCAAGACTACACAATGGGGAAGGGCTAATGGTGTTGGGAAGACTAGATATCCACATGCTAAAGAGTGAAGACAGACTCCAATTTTACATCTTATACAAAAATTAACTAAAAATGAATTAAAGACCTAAAGATATAAGACCCAAGTGAAAGAGACAAATTAAAAGGGACAAATTAAAAATATAACTGATTTCCCTTTATTCATTCTGCTATGAGAATTCCAATCAAGAAGCATATTGTAAGAGTGAATAAACTATATTCCATAATAGTCTTATTTTAAAAAGGAGATTTCCTTTAAAAATTAGTGCTTGCTTAATATTCAGTTCAATTAATGAAACTTGGAGAAGAAATTTTCCCTCTAAAATAGAACCTAATCATTTTTGCACAAAAATATTGTGTTTATTATTGTTATTAAATTAAACAAAGCTATAATAAAACCCTATTAACTGCGAATAATTTAACAATGTCTTTAGAAGTCACTGGAAAAGTAATCTCTAATAAAAAATTACAGGTTCTAAAAATATATAGCATAGGACCCAACAAAAATTTAAAGTAACTTTTTGAAAAAAATGGATGTCCCAATATTATAACATTTATAGTTCCATGAAGATTTTTTCTTTCCCTTTTTAAAGATTTATTTTCCTTAAAAATTCTTGTGTACTGTATATTCAGATAAATTTGTTATTCCTCAAGTAGCTTATAAATATTTGATAAATAAAGAAATCAAATGTGGTTTCATACTATTTTTTTCTCTAATAAAACAAATAAACACCCCTCCCTCCCACCCCAGAATTCATACTCAGAAAGCCTGAATAACAGTAGTTGTATAATCTGAGTAAACCACAATTTCCTGATTTCGACATACCTATCTTTCAGGCATATTAAACTGTCTATATATTTATGAAATATTAAATTTTATTATTCTCCCTCCAGATGATGGATATGAATTGTACACACTTTTACTGGCATTAGAACTAAACTCTCATTCTAAATTATTATCCAGCAACTTTTGTAGCCCTCAAGAAAAGTAGTGACAGTTTAAAGTTAGGGCAATAGAAGGCAAATTACTTTTATTTTTTTTCATGTGGGCATTGGTAGAGAAAGTAGAGCCAATAAGCTGTTATTCCTTAAAATAAACACACAAAAAACACACATTCTGGAATTGTTTTTTTTTTAATTACTGATAAAGATCATACTATTCAGGATATGCTATCTAATACTGTAGTTGTGTGCTTTATTAAAACAGACAACATATCCCAAATGGAGTCATGTATACTAAGTCCCACATTACCAGACTGAGAATTACAGTTTCTGTCCTTCCAGAAATGAATCTTATACCAGTCAATTAGGAATCCACTGATTAGCACCAGTTAAGTAGTCTGCCTGATAGACATCTGCTACTCCTAAAGAAAGTAACCTTACAATAACCAACCTAATTTTTTGCCTAGTATAACTTTTTTGATTCCACCCCCTTATGCCTATAAAATCTTTCACTTTATACAGCCTAATTCAAATTTGTTTTTGCTTAAATAAACTCTGAAAATTTTTAATATGCTTCAGTTTATCTTGTAACACTTCTCAGCACTTGAAATATGACCGGTCTAAATTGAGATGTGCTGTACTATATCCAAGTACACACTGAATTTCAAAGACTGACTATGAAGTAGAAATGTAAAACATTTCATGAATAATTTTTTAAATTGATTAAATATTGAAATTATAATGTTTTACTTGGGTTAAATAAAATATGTTCTTGAAATTAAATTTTTACTTTTAAATGCAGCTACTAGAAAATTTAAAATTACAGATGTGGCTGCCATTTTATTTTTATTGGATAATATTGTTCTAGAGGGTCCAAAGGAAAAATGAGGCCCATACTTTTCTTCAAGTTGTGTCTTATACAACATCATGCCAAACTTGATGTTTGCACTGATACTCTTAAAGGGTTCACATTTGAATATGAAGCATAATAAATGCATCTATATGAATTATGTTAACACCTAGAGATAATTTTTAAGAAACTAGCCTCTTCAAAGTTTTATATATATATATATATATATATATATATATATATTCAGATAATAATGATTTCAAGAGTTCACCATTTATCTTTTAAAATCTCCTTGATTGGAGGTGGGAAGAAATGTCAAGCCAGCTGTCTAACTACATGTTTGTCCTTCATAAAAAAGGCCAATCTACTCCATTAATTCAGAGTTAGAACTATATTCAAATATCAGACCTGCTGAAGAGAGGCAACAGAAACTAATTTTAGTAAGGGTAAGAAATAATGTTATCTATTTTCTCTTCTTTTTGTACATATACAGATCAATTTCAGAAAAAGATATTTTTATTCCTTAACACAATTCTATGTCGAGAAAAATCCATTTATATTTGTAAGGGACAAGGTCAAATTCTTCATAAAATACATATTCTATTAGGTCATTGTGAAAACCTTGACCATTGATGATATAGTCATAAAATATTCCAGAAATAAAAATGAAAGGAGGGGCCTTCGGACTTATCTCGCACTGGCAGCTGACTGACCTAGGGCTCGGGCCTGTGGGCTTAGCCAACTACCATAGGATCTTTGTCAAACCAGCAGTTTGTAGGTGGCTGTGACAAGGTACTGAAGGAGGCACTGGATGACTGGGCCAGGGCAGTAGTGGAGCCGCAGCTGCTGCACTGTTCCCTGCATCTCTAAGTGTTCAAAGTGCTCATGGGATTTGACTTCCTGTCCATGACTTCCCAAAATGAGGTTGTGCTGGACCCACCAGTGGATGTCTTTGTGCAACAGAAAGCTGTACCTAGGGGGCTTCTGGAGCCTGAAGGAGAGTGAGGCAGTGGAGTTCATTTTTAAGAAGTCTGCCAAGAGCCATGAATCTATCCGAGACACTGGCCCCGGTTGGGTGTTCTGTATTGGGAGAGGAGGCCAAAAAGGAAGGATATGCAGAAGTGCAAATCAGGGAGACAGGTGCTACAACTGTGGAGGTATAGACCATCATGCCAAGAATTGAAAGCTAACACCCCATTCCAAGATGTGCCACTTCTGCCAGAGCATCAGTTATTTGGTGGCCTCATGTCCACTGAAGGCCCAGCAGGCCTCCAGCTCACAGGAAAGTCAGCCTATTTTCAGGATGAAGAAGAAGAGATCCATAACTCTGCCCTGTTCCCAGATGCCCAGAATTGAGCCACAGTGGGTTTGGGGCTGTCCTTTTGTGATCAGGAAGTTTTGAGGAACAGGCATCAATTGGCACAATGGAGAAAGTGAGGACAGGGTGGATAAGAGGCAGCTGGCACTGCCATGTATCTCAGGCCGGGTTCCACAGCATCACCCCTCTTCCTTCTTGGCAGGGATTAAGGGTTGAGGCAAAGGAACTCCAACCATACTCTATCCAAATGTATGTGAGGACTTTGGGGGAAACCCCTCCCTGCATGCTTTGAGTCTCCAGCCCCAGGATTTCTAGCTTTGAAATTAGCCTGAATAGAGAAGCTGTTTTCCTTTTAAAGGATATCGTATCTAATAAAAGAGTAATATGCAAATTGACCATACATCTGATCAAGCCACACCCACAGCCATGCCGAAGAGCCACTCAGGAGCAAATTATGAAAATAAACCCTAACCAAGTTAGCTGCTGCCACTGAGAGCAGAAGGGAGGCTTGGGTTTCCCTGACAATGGAGGAAGCCAAGCTTTCTGCCTGCCATTTCTGGCCTAGCCCTCCACTAGATGCTACAAAGTTTCAATTATAGAAGATACATAATACCAACAGAAATGGTGGCAGCCATGGAACTGGAGAGAGAAGAGGCTAGGGTTGCTGGGGCAATTGAGGAAGCCAAACTTCTGCAGCCCTAGCCTAGGCCTCCACTCTAGGCTACAAAGTTTCAAACAAAAATGACTGTCACCACCTAGCAAGCAGAAGGCTTGGCTCTGCTCCAGGCTACAAAGTTTCAATTGTAGAAAATAGATTAATCCCAGATCCCAGGGCCTCCCCTTGGGTCACTGGGGGGTGTGGCCAGCCTGCAAACCACCACAGGCCTCTTGCTCAGGCCTCTCTACACCCCAAGGGAACCCCCACCCTGATCCAGGACACCCTTCAGTGCAAACCAGCTGGTCCCCACCCATGCACCAGGCCTCTAACCTATCTAATAAAAGAGTAATATGCAGATTGACCATCACTCCAACACACAAGAGGGCTGCCCCCATGTGGTCAAAGATCCTGCCCCCATGTGGACACAAGATGGCCACCACAAGATGGCCAGCAGGGGAGGACAGTGGGAGGTTCCAGGCCTGCAAGGGAGGGAAGTTGTGGGCCATAAGGCCTGCAGGGGAGGGCAGTTGGGAAGGACCAGGCCTGCAAGGGAGAGCAGTTGGGGGCGATCAAACCTACAGGGGATGGCAGTTAGAGGTGACCGGGCTGTCAGAGGAGGGAAGTTAGGGGCAAACAGGCTGGCAGGGGAGCAGTTAGACATCAACTAGGCTGGCAGGAGAGTGGTTAGGGGGTGATCAGGCTGGCAGGCAGAGCAGTTAGGGGCAATCAGGGAGGCAAGCAGGTGAGCAGTTTGGAACCAGCAGTCCTGGATTGTGAGAAGGATGTCTAACTGCTGGGATCGAGCTTAAACAGGCAGCCAGACATCCCTCAAGGGGTCCCAGTTTGGAGAGGGTACAGGAATGGGCTGAGGAACTCCTCCTCCTCACTTCCCCATCCCCCGTGCATGAATTTCATGCACCGGGCCTCTAGTATAATAATATTTCTCCTGCTAGAGAGAAAAAATTAACATGAGGACATAAATCAGACCAAAAAGAACTACATTCTGTGGGAGGGAATCACTCATGGGCATGGCAGGGTTTTTTTTCCCATTTTGTCTCCTCGTAACCCACTCTTGGGATAGGGTGCTGAGAATAGTCCCAAGCAATGGGTTGTGACAATATAGGTTGATTAGGGAACAACCGCATACCTGCTGCTCCTAAGATCACTCCCACCCCATTTCTGGGCCAATATAATTGTATTTATTTGGTTCCTTGGACAACTGCACCATGGGTTCCACTTTCTCCAGGATGCCAACTGCATCAGCTATGTGCAAATGACATACCTAATGCATTTTAACTTTTTTTGTAATATATTCTGGTTTTGTGTGTTTGTGTATTTAAGGCCCTCAATCCTGCATTATATTCTCAGCTGCATGAGCAATCTCAGGAATAGGTATACAGCAACTCTGAGTCTGCACAGCAAGAATACTTTATGTTTTAGCATCAGGAAGTACAATTATTTGGAATGTATAAGCCAATTAGAGTTGGCTTTTCTGCCATAGTGTCCTCTTAAAGCCCCTCCACCTTAAATGCTTTGTGAAAAGCTAGATTTTAACTGAGTGGCCCCATTACTTGATCTTCTCCTAGAAGACTGAAAATTAGTCTGAACAGGAATAGGTGGTTGGTGCAGAGGTTAGGAGAGGCTGTTCTAGGTAAAAGGCACAGAGATGAAGCCAAAATTAGGTGAGGATTGTCTATTTATGTAACCAAGGATTCCTGTTGCAGACCTGTAATACCAGGCAGGGTTTGGGACTCACATTGTGTACCAGATCCTTGCTCACGACTTAGGCAGCACCACTTCAATTGCATTTAATTGGGGCACAGTAATTCACTGATCCAGTGCCAATTCAAGGAAAGGGGAGTACAAAAGCACATGAATGCCAGGAGATACAATTTAGTGTAAATAATCCTATCTAATAAAGAGGGATATGCTAATTGACCCTCACACTATCACAAAGATGGTGGCACCCACAGCCAATAAGGAGGGAATATGTGAATTGACTGCCCTGCCCTCAAAGATGGTGGCACCCATAGCCAATAAGGAGTGAATATACAAATTGACTGCCCCACCCTCAAAGATGGTGGTGCCCGCAGCCACAAGATGGTGGCTCCACATGCCTGCTTCCGTAGTCCCCCAATCTCCTCAGCCCCCAGCTTCCCAGGGCCAGCCCGAGGCACAGGCAAGCCTTAGATGGCAGCTTCCCTGATGCCCAGGGCCGGCTGAGTTTGCGCTGCCAGCAGTGGCAGCAGCAGAGGTGTGATGGAGTGTTGACTTCCCCTGATTGCCAGGTCGCCTTCTGCCCCTGAGGGCTCCTGGACTGTGAGAGGGGGAAGGCCAGGAGGGACCCACATCTCCAGTGCATGAATTTTTATGCACCAGGCCTCTAGTTTGTAAATAATATCATACTACAGTAATGATAAGTTTAAAAATAGTTTTTAATAGCTATTCCTATTTTTGTTGGAATTCTAATGATTATTGCTTCTGACCAATGCTCTTAATGTCAGTCAAGTGATCTATGCATATATGATGTGAAAGAGAGAGGGACTTGGTGAACTGAACAGAGGTAAAGGGAATTATGGGCCAGTGAAATTTCTGGAAACTCTTTACATTGTTCTATTACCAAGTATTAACATATTATATTTCTGACTCTATTTCTGTTTCAGCAAGTATATCCTAGTTATTATAACATTTCATAAATATGTTTTGTATTTCTACAGTTAAAATTTGATGAAGAGTAAGTGTGAATTGAATAATATCCAAGTTTTTTTTATGACTGATTCTAACATTCTTCCCTAAGAATTTCATTCTCCATTATTACTATTGCCCAATGCATAAAGGTCATCAAATAATTCTTATTGATATCTCTTTGTCTATATTTCTCCTGCCCCTTCTGTAGTCTAATTTGTGACATATAGTATAAGGATTTTACCTTGGTGTCATTTTGATCTTTGTCTTTAAAATACTCCATTGTTCCTGTTGCCAAAAACCTTTCTCTTAACCTAAAGACCTCTAATTCTACCTGATTTTGGTCTGTTCAAATCTTGGCTGTATTTGTCAATCCTGCAGGGCAATCTCCACATAAATTGTGTTCTCTTAGGCTTCTATATCACTAAAAATGCCACTTAATCTGCCAGAATGTCATCCCCACTGTTGTAGTAAAATATAGAAATGTTTGAAAATGTTTAAAATGCCAAAAATGTTGAAAAGGTTTTCAAAGATTTGAATTAACTGTCCTGAAACTTAAAGTGAGATATTAAGGACACATTCCCCACTGCCCTGAAGTGTGTGTGTTCTATTGATAAGGATTTGAACTTACACTGCTGACTTAGAGAGACTAGCCCTGATAACCATATGTCTGATGAGATATACTCCTCCTCCTCCCCAAAGTGAGACTGAGTGCTTACAAGTTTGTTTACTGATATGCCCATTAGAAATAATGTTAAACTTGAGATCTTGTTTACAAGAATACCCCTATTCCCCCCTGGACTGGCATCCCAAACACCATTCGAGTTAACCATTGCTTGATCGCTGGACTCCTGGTCGTCGCTGATTGCTTTTTTTATTGTTTAAAATATTACAAATAGTAGTACCTATGTTTCCCTTTTTTCCCCTCTTGACCTCCCTCCAGCCCTCCCAACCCCCCAGCACATGATTGCTTTAATCCCTGTGCTGCACTGCTGGTCACGATTGCTGGAAGTTACCTTTGCTAATTGCTTTCAGTTTGGGCGCAGTCCTCCCCACTCTGCTCAGCTCCACTCCATACCAGAAGACCGATGAATGGTGGGGCCCCAGATCGATCTGCCCTGTGCTCAGAGATCTCTGAAGGCAATGCTGCCCTGAAACTGAAACTTCCTTCCTGACCTGATCAGCCAGCCAGAGACAGCACTATTGCTGCCACCAGAGGAAGCCACATTTTGAGAGCTCCCTTTCAGCCTGTACCCATGCTCTAGGAATTTTGTCAATAACAGTGTGCTGTGTGTTAATAAGCTTTGTACCCACTGCAATGATAAAAGGAGAATAAATTGCTGTGTGAATTGTAACTGTAACTATTTGTGTGGCATAATTCCTCCGGCAGTAATAATTATACTAATATAAGGTCAGATGAAATTGCCTGCCACAGTCCTGCCTGCATAAAGTAGTCTTTTTGCTGGCAACTACTTTGAATGTCCCAACACCTCTACAGTTTATCTCAAGGGACGCCTCAGATAAACACCCCTCTTCTCTTGGACAGCCATGTTTCAGTGTCAAAATCATATGCCTCGCTCATTAAAAACCTTATTAAAACCAGTAATTAGAATTATACAATGAATCCTCTTCTTTTAGCTTTTTTTACATTCTAAACACTTAAGCACTTAATGAGAACATCTCTAGTTGGCTCTATAAATGTTTTTGACATATGCATAATTTTCTTTGGTTCTTTATTCTTTCTCATTAAATCAACTAACTGACCAGGAAACTTGTCTTTTATTTCCATTAAAACTCTTCACTGTCTTCAGTAAAGGGGTCATCATGTAGATATGCAACAAAATTGTTGGCTAAAAAAAAATCAACACTAGATCTTGGTAAACTATTGCTCTCTGTGCTCCAGTATTTTGCAGATTACAGAAAGGAATATTATGAAGGTAATTAACCATTGGAAAAGTTGTTTTGAAATCGTTATGAAGCATAGTAATCCCTCCTTTGGAAAACTGTTTGAAACTGCTGTTTGAACTACTCTGTTATCCTTAGACAGTCTCTTATTCTATAGGTCAACTCTGTTATTTTTATATAGTCCCTTACTCTGTAAAATAACTGTTTTAGTTTGAATAATAGAAAAAGATAAAAACTTAACTATCTGATCTTGCAAGCTAGCCATCGGACATTACAGGCTAATGCTGATACTGATAATATTCCCATATTCTCATGCCAAGTGTTTGTTCATTATGTATCCAAGGTTACAAACTGTCTGCAAAATATAACTTACACAAAGCTCTTCGTGATGTCTGCAGAAGGTCTGAAAAAGCCATATTTGGGAGACAAAGAACTGGAAGCATATAAATAGAGAAAGCTTCCTCCATGTTTTTGGTTCAGCATTTGACAGAGATATTCTGCTCTGAACCCGCCTGCAATAAAAGACTCCTAATTAATTGGCTTGGTAAGACGTCTTGTATCTAGCTGGCTGATTTATGATACATTTATACATGAAATACTACCACAATTGTAATGACTTCTGGATGCCATTCCACTACAAATCTTCCACCTAGGAACAAAAGATAATGCCACTTGAAGAAAACTGGTGAACAATGTGATATGCAAGGCCAAAGTGCCACATACTCTACACCACATCAAACAGTCGACTTTAATCTTCTGACACTAGGAAAAATGATATTAAGGAAATTTCAGTAAGGAAAATCTTGTTGAAAAACAAAACAAAAATAAAAGGATTCTCTACCAAGAACAGCTCAGTTCCAGTCTGGAATGTCTATTTTATTATTTCCAGTTTACCTGATAGAATTAGAAGGTTCTACCATATGGACTCTTTACTGAATATCAGTTTAAATAAGTGGTTATCTAACACCATAAAAGTCTATAAATTTTTTGAACTACTAACTAGGGAAACATTCTTTTAATCTAATGACAAGGACATAATTAGAAGAGAAAATTTCAATATTAAATGCTCATAACTCAAAATTGAACAAATAATACAATCAATACATTATAACAAAAAGACTGAATCTTGAAAGATTCTAGAAATAATACTTTATAAAATTAGTGTGATAAATGGTGATGGAAGGAGATTTGACTTCAAGTGGTGAACTCACAATACAGAGTACGGATGATATGTTGTGGAATTAGACACCTGAAACCTGTGCTGTTAACAGTGTCACCCAATAAATTAAATAAAAAGGGAAAATAAAGTTAGTATGATTGTTTGATAATGATAATTAAAGTTGGACAATTCTTATAAAAACTATTGACTTCCATTATTAAAACCAATTCTAATGCCCTATAGTATAAAATGTTTCGATAATAACTCTGAATTTCTTATTATCAAATTGCTGTTTTTCCTTTCTAGAATGATCCATATCTTTCACTCTTACCCAAAGTAACCCTTTCTTATCTTTCAGGTCCTAGCCTACTTGTAACTTTCTCAAAATGCTATAATCAGAGCTCCCAAATATTAGTTTTTCTCCCTGATATCCTCTTTCACTACAGCTTTGTATTTTCTTTCAAAGTATTTATTACAATCTCTGATTATGGATTTATTTTTTGTTTATTTCTTTAATGACTGTCTCCTCACTAAATCAACTTTCATGAAGGTAAGGTATCTGTTGCTTTTCTTTGACATTTTATAACTTCCATCTAGTGCAGTGCTCATATTTTAGTACGTGAATAATAAATATGTGTTGTATGAACAAAAGAATAAAAAGTGATAATGGCTCACCATGTTATTGAATATTACCAGAACATTGATATGTTTTGATAAATAAAAATATATAAACTTAACTTAGAATTATTGATCCCCTAAAGTTGTACCAATTAGACAGGCAGCCTATTTTACTTTCTCTTTTCATTCTTTTTAAACCCATCATACAATGATTTTAACTATGGATTATTTATGGTTATTTTTTCCTCATCACAGATATGTTTTTATTGATTTTAGAAAGAGGAAGGGGGGAAAGGGATAGAGAGAGAGAGGTGAGAGAGAAACATTGATCTGTTGCCTCCCAGATATGCTCCAACTGGGGATTAATCGTCCAACCTGGGTATGTGCCCTGATTGGGAATCAAATCTGTACCCTTCAGAGTACGAGATGACACTCCAACTGAGCCACACCAGCCAGGGCTACTATAAGATTACTTTTATAAACTTTTAGGAGCTAGCGTTTATCATAAAAACATTCCATCTGAGACCAGGTAATGCAAATATGCTTACAATTTTCCATCCTCCTCCTAGGCACTCCTGGAAAAATAGGAAATATGAATATCAAGGTTGAATAAAGCTATTGCAGTATTATCTAGGCATTGCATCTAGTGGTTTGTACAGTTGTCAGTAGCCTATACAGCAGTTGGTATGTTAATTCCAGATTTAAGTAATCAAAGATACCTGGGAAAGCTTCAATATTACACAACCCAATTTATACTCAATCTGGTATCATCAGCCTAGTTCAACCTTTTAGTTCAGCCCATTTATATACTTTTTTCTTCCTTCCTCTAATATCTGCCTCATATTGCTGAGAGGAAAAATACAATCAGGATGTCATGGTTTGAGTTCTGATAAGGGCACATGGCCAGTTTGCAGGCTCCATTCCCAGTGGGGGAGTGCAGGAAGCAGCTAGTCAATGATTCCCTCTCATCACTGATGTTTCTATTTCTCCCTCTCCAAAATCAATAAAAAAATTAAAAATTGTACACAGGTCACATTGGTGGCTCTTTTGGATGGAAGGACCCACCCTGAAGAGTTCTCACCTGTAACACTCGAAGAGAAACACCTCTCTTAGAAGATCCGTTTTTATCCCCTACTCGATTCCCACAACCACGGCCAGAGCTCCCTTGTATCATCTTCGTCCTGGCTGAAGCTATGTCTACCTCGTCAGGAACACTGGGTTATCTCTGAGGCCCAGGCTGCATAATTATAAAGTGTCAGAAAACTTTGAGTCCCACTTGCCAAACTATAAGGCCGCCATTACAAAGTTCTGCAGCATCACAGAAGAGCACAGGGGTCTCTAAGCATTATCAAGTAGCTTGCTTTCTTCTGGGATGAAGTACATGTGCACATCCTAGAAAGTCCCAAACTCTGGGAGGGGCCCTTCTGCCCTTCAGCCTCTGCCGTCGCTATAGCACCACGGCCCCAGAAGGTGAGCTTCGCTGCCACAGGCCAACTCCAGGCGTGAGGTTCTGGGTGCCAGTCAAGGCCAGGGAGTCTCCCTGCAGGAACCTGGAGCCGGGAAAGGCACGGAGGTGGGTCTCAACCTCGAAACTCCCTCTGCTTGGTGTTAAAAACCCAGAGGAGGAGAAGCCTCTGACCAGCGATCGAACCAAAACCAAGAAAGACTTTCTAGTATGCAAGTCCGGAAGTCCCGCCCAGTGCCGTGTTGAAGCGTCCAGACCAGAAGGCGGGGTTTCTTAGATGGAAAGAGGGAAGGAGGCGGTGGTTGGCAAAGACGAGGTAACTTTAACGTTCATAATTCTCAGCTTCATTCAAATCTATCCAAACGCCTCCATTCCACGTTTCTTATTTCTGTTTTCAATCACAACTGCACTTAATGGTACGTCTTTGATATTATGAATTATGAATTCGTTTTCTTCTTTTCTATATCTCGCTGCTCTGCGGGGTAATTATTAACTTTTTCCGGTGTTGATCTTGTATCTAGGCATTGCTAAATGCTCTTTTTAATTCTAATTATTTTATTGGTTGGTTATCTTGGATTGGTTACATAAATGATCATGTTCTATGCAGGTCATATTTTATTTCATATTTTCCAACTTTTACATCCATTATCCACTTTTTTCTTTTCTCTCTCATCTGACTGCAGCGGCTAGAACCTTTAGGACAGTGTTGATTAGTAGTCATAGCTAGAGGTGACTTTTTTATTTCTGAATTTAATATAAATTATTCTAGACTTTGCATATTATACTGTACATGTATTTGCTAGAGGTAACTGGTGTTATATTCATGGAAGTTGTTTGCGAAGGTTATTCATTTTTATCATGAATGATTGCTGGATATCATCCAATGGTATATTGGACTATATTCAGTCAATTATATTTTTTTCATTTAGATATATTATTTTAGTGAATTAACTTTGTTGGTACATTTTATAAAATTGTACTATCCTTGCAATTTTGAGATAAAACCCTTGGTCATGATGTTATTATTGTAATAAAGTGTTGATTATGATTTGCTGACACCCTTTAGAATTTTTGCTTCTGTTTTGGTAAATATGATTAATATTCATTTTTACTTTCTTTTGCTATTCTGACTTGGGAGCCACAGTCATTGCTAAACTCAGAAAACTAGGAATTGTCTTTTTTTCTGTTCTATATATTGAAATAGTTTTGATACAGTTGAACTTTTAAAAAAGAAGTTTGTAGGTGTGAGGTCTTTGTGGTTGAAGAAATTTAATTTCTCTTTCTTTGATTTTATGGTGTTCTTGATGGCCACTTTGCTGTATTATATTGCTCTAGACTTTTTTCATGTTACCTAGATTTTTAATATTTATTTCTAGAACATTGAACACTGTATTATATTATTTTTACCTTTATTTCAGCTTTATTTAGATATAATTGATAAAAAAATTATATATGTTCAAAGTCTGTAATATGATGACTATATATGGGGAAATATAGGTTTACAGTTGTTTGTATGAAAAATAATATAGTAATCCTATATAATAAAAGAGAAACATGCAAACTTGACTGTACCTTCGCGCTCCTGATTGGCTATGGTAGCCAATCAGGAGCAGGGGTGGGGCCAAGTGGCATGAGTGCTGGGCCCAGGGGTGGAGATGAAATGGCAGTGGCAGTGAGCACCCAGCCCCTGGGTGCTGTGAGGGGAAGCAGCAGTGAGCGCTCAGCCCCCGGGGCCGGGTGGTTGCAGGCAGCTGGTGCTGAGCTGAGCAGGGTGATGGCTGGGTGCCCAAGGCCTAAAGCTTTAGGCCTTAGGCAGGCTGGGGGTGAGCCATCAGTTGGACATTCCCTGAGGGCTCCCAATATGTGAGAGGGGGCAGGTTGGGTTGAGGGACCATTCACCCCCAGTGCACAAATTTTATGCACAGGGCCCCTAGTTAATAAATAATAATATAAGAACAAACTCTGTGTTTTATGTACTCAAAACTGTAAAATACTTTTCCTCTATTCTATATCTACCTAATAAAAGAGTAACATGCTAATTGCCATACCTTCGTGATACCCACTAACCAATCAGGAGTGAGTATGCAAATTTAACCAAAATATGACAGGTTAATTTGCATACCTGGGTGCTGAGCAGCTGGGGGCAGGGCAGGATGCTTGTGTTGTCACTATGGTGATGATGCAGGCTTTCCACATCACCCCTGGCTGCTCTGGACCTCTGAACAGCATAGGAAGGTGGAAAGGCAGCTCTAGCCAGAGTGAAGGCAGTGCTGGCAACCAGAGAAAGGAATGCCCATTCTGGCACGAATCTTCATGCATCGGGTTTCTGATATATGTATAATGAATTAACTTCCAGTCAAGTAAATGAATACATACACCAACTTATATAGTTACCATTTTTGTGTGTGCATGGTGAAAATGCTTAAGATTTACTATCTAAAAAATTTCATGTGTACAATACACTAGTATTAAGTATAGTACTTTGCTGTGCATTTGATCTCAAGAACTTATTCATCTTATAACTGAGTTTTTGACCCTTTGACTAACATCTCCCCATTTCCTCTATTATCTAGCCCCTGGCAGCTACCATTTTGCTGTCTATTTCTATGTGTTTGATTTTTTTTTTTTTGTAGATTCCACATGAGTGAGTACATACAATATTTGTCTTTCCATGCCTGGCTTATATCTTTTATCCTAAGGTCCTCCAGATTTATTCATATTATTATATATGGCAGCATTTCCTTTTCTTTTTTAATCCTCACCTGAGGATATGTTTTTCCAATTGATTTTAGAGAGAGGAGGGGAGAGGGAGAAACATTGATGTGAGAGAGAAACATTGATCCATTGCCTTTCATATGCATCCCTACTGGGGATTGAACCCACAACCCGGGTATGTGTCCTGAGTGGGAATCTAACTCATGATCTTTTGGTGTATGGGATGATATTCCAACCAACTAAGCCACACTGGCTAGGGCAGCATTTCCTTTTTTATGGCCAGATAATACTCCATTGTATATATAAAAACATTCACTTTATCCAGTCATTTGTTGGAGGATATTTACATTATTTTAATATCTTGGTTATTGTGAATAGTGTTGCAATGAACATGGCAGTGCAGAAAGCTCTTCAAGATACTAATTTCATTTCTTTTGAAGTGTGATTGCTGGATCATATGCTATTTAATTTTAAGTAATAGATTACTTAATAATTAGTTAATATTTTTCATTACTGAAAATGTTTATTCATACCTTTCTTTTTAAAAATAAAATCATACTAGACAAAGTTTTCTTTGCATTATTCTTATAAAATTTATGTATCTCTTTACTAAATCTATGGTGCTTTTTTGTTTCATCATTTTATTTGTGTATTATTATTTTCTTCTATTTAGGGTATTATATTTTCTTGTTTTTTCCTTATCTTCTTGCAATGAAGTATGAATTCATTTATTTTCAGGCCTTCTTATGTTCTAGTAAATGCAGTTGAGGCTATACATCTCCCTTTTATCAATGCTTTGCTGAAACACTCTGGTCTGAAATGTAGTATAGTTTGTTCATTATGCTTTTTTGGTAATTTTTATTTGAGTTCCACTTTAACCTATAAATTATTGAGAATTGTGCATTTATTTTTTGAGATATTTGGGTTAGTGTGCATGTGCACTGTTTTTGTCACAGATTTTTCTAAGATTATTTTACTGTATTTTATTTATGAATCTTGTGTGGTAATTTCAGGAAAGCAGAAACTTTATTTTTGCTTTTATTCATGTTTGTGTAAATTTCTTCACATGCATGAAAATGAATTTTATTTCCCTCATCTGGGGGTATATATAATAGATGTATTAGCTTAAGGCTGACATTGGGTTTCTGAGATACCTATTACCTTTTCCCACTTTCAATTACTCCTTTAGTTCTAAATTCTGCCTGATTAAACTTAGAATGGAAAGTTTTACTTAAGGCTGATTTAACAACACAGAATTTGCTTTCAGTCTTCACCATTTACCAGCAGTAAGATAACCAAATTATTTTATAGGTTGGTGGTCTCTATTAGTCTGTTTTTGTCTATTGTTCATTCCAGGTTTGATTCTTTCTTCCTACTTTTTAATCCCTGACTGACCTTTCCCACTCTTCACCCTTCCTTTATAACTAGTCTCACCCAAAGGAAGGAATTTTTTTTTCACTTTGAAGAGGTGGAAAGGCAGAAGGGGAGCTATTCAATTATATTTACTGATAACTTCTAAACATAAAGAATCTGAATAAAAATGATCCTTATTTTTTGAATGTAGATGTTTGAAAATACAAAGACAAAATTTAGTTATTTTTATATTACTCTCTTCCCATTTCTGCTGTCATACACAATGGCCATCTGCTTGAATAAGTATAAGAAAAGGGTAGAAAGATCATCCAGAATGCAGGGACATTTGTTTAGTTCTTTAAATATTATCTTGTCACTTTCCTGGTGGTGATTGTACTTCTTTTTCCTGCCACAACCCCCAAAAATCAGTCACTTTAAAGAATAAAAAATCTTCCTGACTTTTATCAAATGAAGATTCACCATGCTGATCATTGCACAGAAGAAATTGTAAATTAGAGCTTTTAATATTTAAAGCCATTTGTCCTACAGGTTGTATGAGTGTTTCTCTATAATGTACAAGTTGGTGGAGAGATGGCCCTGGAGAATTTGCATTGACAGCCATGGGAGGAAGACATGTGAGGGTAACTTTTAATTGCATATTTTATTGACCTTGCAGGAAAATGTATCTCATATTTTGTACTGCATACAATTGCATAAAGATTTGAAAATGTTACCCAAAAAAGTTGCTCAGACTGTCTTATGGTATTATTAGAATCATGTAATGTCTATACTCTATATTCTTTTGACAGCAGTAAGACAACCACCACCCTGCTTTATAGAAGAGTAGAAACTAGATAGGAGATAAATTAAAGCATACCTTCGATCAACATTTAAGTAACTTATAGTAAACAACTTTATCATATACTCTCTGAAATGGTCTAGACATTATTTTGAAACTGTCAGATTTATTGTTAAGATGTATAACTTTAAGGTGCCTTATTGCTTTTCCAGTTAATTAGAGGTTAATGTCATTTACAACATATGAAATCTGTGATTTTTCACATTTTTTTTTCATTTTGGATAGGAGTAAAGAGATTGACTTTTTAAAGAATGAATATATCTATTTTTTCAAAGGCATTTGTTACAAGAGTATTTTAATGTCTTTTAGAGACTAAAAAGGTAAATTCAGAAAAAGGCATTGGCTCATATAAAAACAGAACCCAGCCAAAGTCTTGTGTATAAGGGGAAATAGAAAGATAATTTTAGAAGTTATTAGGTAAGAAGTAATCACTGTTTTATATGAGAGAAAGCATATGTATTTTCTCAGATGCAGGAAATAGATCAGATAGTAATTTTCCCTGACTGAACAATGATTTTTGGTGAAAGCAGAGTTCTGAGGGCACATGGGAACTACCACCTATTAGAACTGCAGCTCGATTCTTTATGAGTACACTCAACTCTTTATGAGTATGTGTTAGAATTAAGTGCGTTACATTGATGACTCTCAGAATATAAGCCACAAAACATCTGGCAGTGCTTAATGCCACAGCCAGCATTAAAAGAAATAATGTCTGGTTCACAGCAGGGAAGAGTACCATTGTACTGCTCAGAAAGGACTTTTCTGAATTCATCCTAGATGTAGTCCCAGGGAAGTAACCCAGAGCAAAGGTGAAAGGAAAGAAAACAGTATTCTTTTTTTCCCCTTTGAGAGTAAAGATTCTGGGGGAAATAAGTTACAATTTTTGAAAATTTTCAGAGCTCTTATGAAAAAAAAATCTGGTTTAGTTCGTTTTGCTTTATCAGAAAGGAATAAATATATTAGCTTACCATATGTATAGTTGAGTGCCACAATAAATCTTCATATCTATGCTGCAACTCTGAGGTAGCATGGTAGATAAAGATCAAATTTACCTATGGATTTTTGGGTGAAATTTATGGGCAATCATTAAAGCCCCCAGACACTGGAAATAGGAAATACACATTGCATTAAGCTGCCCTCTACATATTGGGAAGAACAGTGCTCCCATTGATGTAGGGAAGAGTAAAGACATCAGTTCCTTTTCCCAACATATAGTCAGAGCAGGGAGAGGACAGATAGCTGCGCAGGATAGAGTAGCACCTTACCTGCCTATCTCCAGAGCATCATTCATTTAGCATACACCAGGAGGAAGACACTGCACACCAGTCAGGAAGATACTGGGTAGAAACTATGAGTACAAAGTCAAAGAAGAAACAGTTAATAACCTTAA
This sequence comes from Antrozous pallidus, assembly GCA_027563665.1. NCBI lineage: Eukaryota > Metazoa > Chordata > Mammalia > Chiroptera > Vespertilionidae > Antrozous > Antrozous pallidus. Next base: position 115,881,742 of record CM050509.1, read on the forward strand.
ACTATCCTACTAACGAACGAGCTATAAAATGTGAGGCTGTGTTTGCATGCATGTGCCTGTCTGCGCATGACTTCTCAAGGTGGCCTTTATATTCTGAAAATAATATGCATTGGTTTAATTTTTTTAACACTGATGCTTAATTGAGGAAAACACTTGATTTTTCCATAGTGCCTCTTTAAAACTTACTATTTTACTGTTCATAATCTAGAAAATGTAAGAATCACTTTTAAAAGACTTTTGGAAAATACTTGGTCCCATTTAAAAACACTTTGAAATAATTGTAAGCTACATTTGCAAATCTCATATTAAGTTGCCATTTTACATACACCAGTTATCTGAAGTTTTTATTTTTATTTTTTTCACAATTTCTTTATTGATTAAGGTATTACATATGTGTCCTTATCCCTCTATTAACCCTCCCAACATTCCCCCCACTCATGCCCTCACCCCCCTGGTGTTCATGTCCATTGGTTAGGCTTATATTCATGCTTCCAAGTCCTTTGGTTGATCTCTTCTCCTTCCCACTTCCCTCCCTTACCTTCCCCCTGAGGACCAGCATTCTGGTCAATGCTTCTCTGCCTCTGGATCTGTCCCTGTTCATCAGTTTATGTTGTTCATTATATTCCACAAATGAGTGAAATCATCTGGTATTTGTCTTTCTCTGACTGGCTTATTTCACTTAGCATAATGCTTTCCAGTCCCATCCATGCTGTTGAAAATTGTTAGAACTCCTTCTTTTTTACTGCAGAATAGTATTCCATTGTGTAGATATGCCACAGTTTTTTAATCCAAACATCTGCTGATGGGCATTTAGGCTGTTTCTAAATCTTAGCTATGGTGAATTGTCCTCCAATGAACATAAGGGTGCATAAATCCTTTCTGATTTGTGCTTCTAGTTTCTTGGGATATATTCCTAACAGTGGGATCACTGGGTCAAATGGGAGTTCCAATTTTAGTTTTTTGAGGAAACTCCAAACTGTTCTCCACAGTGGCTGCACCAGTCTGCATTCCCACCAGCAGTGCAAAAGAGTTCCTTTTTCTCTGCATCCTCACCAACACTTGTTGTTTGTTGACTTGTTGATGATTGCCATTCTGAAAGGAGTGAGATGATACCTCATTGCTGTTTTGATTTGCACCTCTCGGATAATTAGTGACTTTGAGCATGTTTTCATGTCTCTTAGCCTTCCTTTTTTCCTCCTTCAAAACGTGTTTATATAGGTGTGTTGCCCATTTTTTTATTGGATTGTTTATCTTCCTTTTGTTAAGTTGTAGGAGTTCCCTGTAAATATTGGAGATTAAACCCTTGTCTGTGGTGACATTGGCAAATATATTCTTCCATGCAGTGGGATTTCTTGTTGTTTTGTTAATGGTTTCTTTTGCTGTGCAAAAGCTTTTTATTTTGATGTAGTCCCATTTGTTTATTTTCTCTTTGGTTTCCATTGCTTCAGGAGCCGTATCATTGAAGAAGTTCCTGTGGCATATGTCTGAGATTTTTCTGCCTATGGATTCCTCTAATATTTTTATTGTTTCCCTTCTTATGTTTAAGTCTTTGATCCATTTTGAGTTTGTTTTTGTGTATGGTGTAAGTTGGTGGTCTAATTTCATTTTTTTTGCACGTATCTGTCCAATTTTCCCAACAGCATTTGTTGAAGATATTATCTTGACTCCATTTTATGTTCATGCCTCCTTTGTCAAATATTAATTGGGCATAGTGGTTTGGGTCAAATTCTGGGTTTTCTATTCTATTCCATTGATCTATATGTCTGTTCTTGTGCCAGTATCAGGCTGTTTTAAGAATAGTGACTTTGTAATACAGGTTGAAATCTGGTATTGAGATCCCACCTACTTTGTTGTACTTTCTCAGGATTGCTGCAGCTATTCGCGGTCTTTTTTTTGTTGTTCCAGATAAATTTTTGGAAATTTTGTTGTAGGTCATTGAGATATGCCATTGGTATTTTAATGGGGATTGCATTGAATCTTTAGATTGCTTTGGGTAGTATGGACATTTTGATGATGTTGATTCTACCAATCCATGAACGCAATATGTTCTTCCATCTATTTATGTCTTCCTCTATCTCTTTTTTCAGTGTCCTGTAGTTTTTCACATACAGGTCTTTTACCTCCCTAGTTAAGTTTATTCCTTTCATTGTGTTGTCTTTGTCTTGTTTTGGTATTAGGGTGATGCTAGCTTCATAGAATGAGCTAGGGAGTGTTCCCTACTCTTGAATTTTTTGGAGTAGTTTGAGGAGTATAATTTTAACTTCTTCCTTGAATGTTTGGTAAAACTCCTCAGTGAAGCCATCTGGACCCGGGTTTTTGTTTGCTGGAAGCTTTTTGGTGACTGCTTCAATTTCTTCCACAGTTATCAGCCTATTGAGATTTTTAGAATCTTCCCTATCGAGTTTTGGAATTTTGTAGTTTTCTAGGAATATGTCCATTTCTTCTAGGTTGTCTATTTTGTTTGAGTAGAGTTGTTCATAGCATTTTTTAACAATCCTTTGTCTTTCTGTGGAGTCTGTTGTTATTTCGCCTCTCTCATTTCTGATTTTGTTTATTTGATTCCTCTCTCTTTGCTTCTTGGTGAGCCTGGCTGGAGGATCATCAGTCTTGTTTATCCTTTCAAAGAACCAGCTCTTAGTTTCATTGATCTTTTGGTCTCTATGTCATTTATTTCTGCTCTGATCTTTATGAGCTCCTTCCTGCTGCTCACTCTGGGCTTTTCTTGTTGCTCTCTCTCTAATTCTTTGAGTTGTAGAGTTAGTTTATTTACTACCGTTTTTTCCTGATTTTTGAGGTAGGCTTGTAGAGTTATAAATTTCCCTCTTAAGACTGCTTTCATTGTGTCCCATAGATTTTGGATTGTTGTGTTTTTGTTGTCATTAGTTTCCAGGATGCTTGTAATTTCTTCTTTGATCTCATTGATAACCCAACCATTGTTTATTAGCATGCTATTCAGTTTCCAAGTGTTTGAGATTTTTGAAAAGCCTCCCTTAGGCTTTCCTCCTGTTTTTATTATAATTTATTTCTAAACTTTTGGCAGTGTGGTCTGAGAAAACCCTTGGTATGATTTCAATCTTCTTGAATTTTGAGAGACTTTGCTTGTGACCCAATATGTGGTCTATTTTTGAATATGTCCCATGTGCACTTGAGAATAATGTATGTTCCGTGGCTTTTGGGTAAAATGTTTTGAAGATATCAGTTATGTCCATCTGTTCTAGTGAATCATTTAGGATTGCTGTGTCTTTGATAATTTTTTGTCTAGAGGACTTATCCAGTCATGTCAGTGGTGTATTAAAGTCCCCTATGATGATGGTATTGTTGTCGATCTCTCCCTCGATAACTTCTAAGAGTTTTGTTATGCATTTGGGTGCTCCTGCATTGGGTGTATATACGTTTATCAGGGTTATATCCTCTTGTTGTATCAATCCCTTTAATATTATAAAGTGGCCTTCCTTATCTCTTGTTATGGCATTTACTATAAGGTCTATTTTGTCAGATATTAGTATTGCTACCCCAGCTTTCTTTCCATTTCAATTTGCCTGAAAGATATTTTTACATCCCTTCACTTTCAATCTGTGTGAGTCTCTTGTTCTGAGGTGGGTCTCTTATAGACAACATATATATGAGTTGTGTGTTTTTATCCATTCAGCCACACAGTGTCTTTTGATTGGGGCATTTAGTCCGTTTACGTTTAAAGTTATTATTGAAAGGTACTTGTTTGTAGTCATATCTATTTTTGTGTCTGCGTTTCTTCTTACCTGTTTATTTCTTCTTTTTACAGTATTCCCTTTAGTATTTCTTGCATTGCTGGTTTGATGATGATAAACTCCCTTAGCCTCTTTTTGTCTGTGAAGCTCCTGATTTCCCCTTCAATTTTGATTGATAGTCTTGCTGGATAGAGTATTCTTGTATTCAGTCCTTTGCTTTGCAACATACCTCCTTCCAATCTATTCTAGCCTGGCGTGTTTCTGTTGAGAAATCACTTGATAATCTGATGGGGGTTCCTTTGTAGGTAAATCTCTGTCTCTCTCTTGCTGCCTTTAAGATTCTCTCTTTGTCGTTGATATTTGCCATTGAAACTATGACGTGTTTTGGTGTTGGTCTTTTGGGGTTGTTCCTACTTGGGACCCTCTGTACTTGTGTAACTTTTTTCTTCCCCATATCTGGGAAGTTTTCGCTCATTATTTCTTCAAATAGATTTTCTTTTTTTTTCTTTTTTTTTTAGTAGTACATGTTTTCCTTTCCCCCTCCCCCTTATCCTCCCCCCAGCCTCCCCCACCCCCCAGCACATATCCCCAGCTTCCCCCCTCCCCGCCCCAGTGTCTTTCATTCATTGGTTATGTTCATATGCATGCATAAAAGTCCTTCAGTTGATCTCCCCCTGCATCTGCCTCCCATCCACCCAAGCCTCCTCCTGTAGCTTGACAGCCTGATCAAGGCCATCCTGCCTCTATATCAATCCCTCTCCCCTGTTTCTTTTCTTCAAAAATATCTTGCCTCTGCATACTAGAAATAAATGTATAAGAACAAAAAATGTTTCAGTCTCAGTTTCAATGTCCAACTGTTCTGAGTCCCAGTTTCAGTGTCAAATAATTCTTTATGTGTAAAAGTCAGCAATGGTATCCAGATGGTGGACACATCGTGTCAATGCAAGATCCATCCTCTCTGGTTTGGTCCTGGGCTGCCTGCAGACATGCACAGCTGCCGACTGCTAGCATGGCAAGGTGTCGTCAGTGTCCCCCATCTCTGGACCATCCTCTTGACTCGAACAGATCCATCAGTTCCTCACCGTCGCAGCAACCCACATGGTCTTGGAGTTATTCTCTGAAAACACAAACACATTCTCGACCAAAAGTTAACAGAGGGATCCTCTATGCAAAATAGACTTGGGATTCTTTTTAATTTTTGCCTAAATGATTTTCCTTTGGCTTATTTTGACACCATGTGTGTTTTTTTATGGGTGTCCTGCAATTGTTTTTACAAATGGAATTTACTTTACTGGAGTAAGAATTTTCTAGATGTATTTTACTTACTCGATATTTTTTTCCCCTTACATGATATTACCCCGCTGTCCCCTCGCCTTTTTTGATTAATGGGGACTTTTGGAAATTTTATATTGCAGTCTTGGTAATTTTAAATTTTAATTTTTGCACACAAATATAAATGCTTTAGGTTCTTTGGATGTTAGGCAATTTTACAGTGAGATGAACTACTAATAGATTTTTTAGTTAATGTTTTAGGAAAAGCTTTTTGTCCAGTACACTATAATTTTCTTGAGTATTCACATATTTCACTTGGCCAATTTAAATTAATCTTAAAACTTGATTACTATTTTCCTGTCAATTTTAATACTCAAGCAGAAATCTTAGTTTACCCTGTAAATACTAGTGGAAAGGAATATTTGCAATTTTGAGTAGATCCTTAGCATTCCTGGTAATAGACTGAATTTAGATATAGAGCAGCTATTGCTCTGTCTGCCACCTGGGTCCCGTATGAGTTGTGTGTGGGAGGCGAAGCAGCCGTGGGGGTAGGAGACCTCCCTCAGGAGGGGTGAGAATTCAAACCCCTGCAAGGTTTGTGGATGAGGGTCTCTGCCCCACCTCTGTTGACCTTTTAGTTCTCTCCTGTTGGCCCCTCTGCGACTGTGCCTGTCTTAGGTTGTTCCTTCCCTGAGGAATCTTACCCATCTCTGGCTAACCAGCCATCCTCCGGGGCCAAACAGGGTGATGTGAGGTTCAGTTCTGTCTCCTTTGTTGTCTATGCCCCCCTGTGGCCTCCACGTCCAGTACCTGCCTTGGGGTCCCCTCGCCTGCTGGCGGGGTCCCGGTACTGATCACATATCTTGGGGGACCCAGGTTTCTTCTCCAGAGAGGGCCCAGCTCACACCATTGGTCAAGATATAGATCCATGGTGCCAGCTGCCCAGAGGCTTCAGCCACAGCTGGAACTGAAAACTCAGGCATCAGCTGTGTGTATTTGGATAGTAACAAGAAGGTCCCTCTTGGCAGAAAGGGCAAGAAGAGCCAATATAGAATGCTCAGATGCCTTCCCAGTGCCTTAATTCCTTCTGAAAGGGATTAATTTCTTTCCTATCCTTTTTTTAAGTTGCTGCCCAACATTCAAAGAATTAGTTTGTAAGTTTATTTGGGATAATTGTATAATATGCTGTTGTCAAATATCAAATATTATAATGACATTGTAGAATAATATCATGTAAGGGTATTGTGGTGTCATGGGAGGTTAAGCAGGGCCTAGCCTAAGGACTGGTCTCCATAGGATATGACAAGCTCTAGGCCATGTCAATTCAATGTCAGACTAGCTGCCATTTTTTTATAACTTTATATAAACTTTGTCAGGGATGTAAAAACACAAATCACTTACCTCAGTTCAAGAGTTCAAGTATATTGACTTTTCCACTTACTCCCACCACCTGCCAATTACCCTGAGGTTTGACATTCTGATGGGCTTTTCTTAGTCTCTGGATCCATTCTTGTTCATCAGTCTATGTCATTGATTGTATTCCTCAAATGAGTGAGATCATGTGATATTTGTCTTTCTCTGCCTGGCTAATTTCACTTAGCATAATGCTCTCCAAATCCTTTCATGTTGTTACAAATGGTAGGAGCTCCTTCTTTTTTTCCGCGGCGTAGTATTCCATTGTGTAAATGTACCATAGTTTTTTAATCCACTCATCTGCTGATGGGCACTTCGGCTGTTTCCAAATCTTAGCTATGGTAAATTGTGCTGCTATGAACATAGGGGTACATATATCCTGTCTAATTCACCTTTCTAATTTCTTGGGGTATATTCCTAGAAGTGGGATCACTGGGTCGAATGGGAGCTCCATTTTTAGTTTTTTGAGGAATCTCCATACTGTTCTCCACAGTGGCTGTACTAGTCTACAATCCCACCAGCAGTGCAGGAGAGTTCCTTTTTCTCCGCATCCTCGCCAGCACTTGTCGTTTGTTGATTTGTTGATGTAAGCCATCCTGATAGGTGTGAGATGGTACCGCATAGTCGTTTTGATTTGCATCTCTCGGATAATTAGTGACTTTGAGCAAGTTTTCATATGTCTCTGGGCCTTCCTTTTGTCTTCTTTCGTGAAGATTCTATTTAGGTCTATTTCCCATTTTTTTATGGGATCATTTGTCCTCCTTTCATTGATTTGGGTGAGTTGCCTGTAGATGCTTGAGATTAAACCTTTATCACTAATAACATTTGCAAATATGTTCTCCCATACAGTGGGTTTTCTTGTTGTTTTGTTGATGGTTTCTTTAGCTGTGCAAAAGCTTTTTATTTTGATGTAGTCCCATTTGTTTATTTTCTCTTTAGCTTCCATTGCCCTCGGAGCAGTATCATTAAAGAAATTCTTTTGGCATATGTCTGAGATTTTTCTTCCTGTAGATTCCTCTAATATTTTTATGGTTTCCTGTCTTACGTTTAAGTCCTGTATCCATTTTGAGTTTATTTTTTGTGTATGGTGTAAGTTGGTGCTCTAGTTTCATTTTTTTGCATTTATCTGTCCAATTTTCCCAACACCATTTATTGAAGAGACTGTCTTGACTCCATTTTATGTTCATGCCTCCTTTGTCAAATATTAATTGAGCATAGTGGATTGGGTTGATATCCGGATTCCCTATTCTATTCCATTGATCTCTATGTCTGTTCTTGTGCCAGTACCAGGCTGTTTTAAGAACAGTAGCCTTGTAATACAGCTTGAAATCTGGTATGGAAATCCCACCGACTTTGAGCTTCTTTCTCAGGATTGCTGTGGCTATTCGGGGCCTTTGTTTGTTCCAGATGAATTTTTGGAGAGTTCTTTCTAGGTCTCTGAAATATGCCATTGGTATTTTAATGGGGAGTGCATTAAATTTATAGATTGCTTTGGGTAGTATGGACATTTTAATTATGTTGATTCTCCCAATCCATGAACATGGAATGTTCTTCCACCTGTTTACATCTTCCTCTATCTCTTTTTTCAGTGTCCTGTAGTTTTCCATGAATGGATCTTTTACCTCCTTAGTTAAGTTTATTCCTGGGTATCTTATTTTTTTTGGTGTGATGGTAAATGGGATTGCTTTTTTAGTCTCTCTTTCTGTAAGTTCACTATTAGTGTATAGAAATGGCATAGATTTCTTGACATTAATTTTGTAGCCTGCTACATTGCTGAACTCATTTATTAAGTCTACTAACTTTTTAGGGAGTCTTTTGGGTTTTTTAGGTACAATATCATGTCATCTGCAAATAAGGATAGCTTAACTTCTTCTTTTCCAATTTGGATGCCTTTTATTTCTTCTTCTTGTCTAATTGCAACGGCTAATACTTCCAGTACTATGTTGAACAGGAGTGGTGAAAGTGGGCAACCCTGTCTTGTTCCTGTTCTTAGGGGAAATGGTTGTAGTTTTTGCCCATTGAGTATGATGTATGCTGTGGGTTTATCATATATGGCTTTTATTATGTTGAGGTATGATCCTTCTATTCCTACTTTATTGAGAGTTTTTATTAAGAAAGGATGTTGGATTTTGTCAAATGCTTTTTCTGCATCAATTGATATGACTATGTGATTTTTATCTCTCAATTTGTTTATGTGATGTATCACATTTATTGATTTGCGGATATTGTACCATCCTTGCATTCCTGGGATAAATCCTACTTGGTCATGGTGTATGATCTTTCTGATGTACTGCTGGATCCGATTTGCTAGAATTTTATTGAGGATTTTGGCATCTATATTCATGAGGGATATTGGCCTGTAATTCTCTTTCATTGTGTCGTCTTTATCTGGTTTTGGTATTAGGGTGATGCTAGCTTCATAGAAGGAGTTTGGAAGTGTTCCATCCTCTTGAATTTTCTGGAATAGTCTGAGGAGTATAAGTTTTAGTTCTTCCTTGAATGTTCACTAAAACTCCCCTGTGAAGCCGTCTGGCCCTGGGCTTTTGTTTGCTGGAAGCTTTATGATGACTGCTTCAATTTCTTCCACAGTTATTGGTCTATTGAGTTGTTTAGATTCTTCTTGATTGAGTTTTGGGAGATTATATTTTTCTAAAAACATATCCATTTCCTCCAGGTTGTCCAGTTTGTTGGAGTAGAGTTGTTCATAGTATTTTTTAACAATCCTTTGTATTTCAATGGGGTCTGTTGTTATTTCACCTCTTTCATTTCTGATTTTATTTATTAGGGTCCTCTCTCTTTGCTTCTTGGTGAGTCTGGCTAGAGGTTCATCAATCTTGTTTATCCTTTCAAAGAACCAGCTCTTGGTTTTGTTGATATTCTGTATTGTTTCTTTGGACTCTATGTCATTTATTTCTGCTCTGATCTTTACTATTTCCTTCCTTCTGCTTACACTGGGCTTTTCTTGTTGCTTTCTTTCTAACTCTTTGAGTTGTTGGGTTAGGTAATTTATTGCCGCTGTTCCTAGTTTTTTGCAGTAAGATTGTAGAGCTATGAACTTCCCTCTCAGAACTGCTTTCACTGTGTCCCATAGATTTTGGATTGTTGTGCTATCATTGTCATTTGTTTCCATGATGTTTTCTATCTCTTCCTTAATCTCTCTAGTAACCCAGTCGTAGTTTAACAGCATGCTGTTTAGTCTCCATGTGTTCGATTTCTTTGGATTGTTTCTATTGTAGTTGATTTCCAGCTTTATGCCACTGTGATGTGAGAATATACTTGATATGATTTCTATCTTCTTGAATTTGGAGAGACTTTGCCTATGACCCAACACATGGTCTATCTTTGAGAATGACCCGTGGGCACTTGAAAAGAATGTATATTCTGTGGCTTTGGGGTGAAATGATCTGAAGATGTCAATTAATTCCATCTGGTCCAGTGAGTCATTGAGGATTGATGTTTCTTTACTGATTTTTTGTTTAGAGGATCTGTCCAATGGTGATAATGGGGTATTAAAGTCTCCTACTATGATGGTATTGTTGTCTATCTCTCCCTTGATGTCCTCTAGGAGTTTTTGTATATATTTGTGTGCTCCTGTATTGGGTGCGTATATGTTTACCAGAGTTATTTCTTCTTGTTGAATTGCTCCCTTTAGTATTATGAAGTGGCCTTCTTTATCTCTTGTTATGTCCTTCACTTTGAGATCTAATTTGTCAGATATAAGTATGGCTACCCCAGCTTTTTTTTCATGTCCATTAGCCTGAATAACTTTTTTCCAACCTTTCATCCTCAGTCTGTGTGTGTCTTTTTTTCGGAGGTGGGTTTCTTGTAGACAGCAGATACATGGGTTGTGTTTTCTTATCCAGTCTATTACCCTATGTCTTTTGATTGGAGCATTTAAACCGTTTACATTTAAAGTTATTATTGACAGGTGCTTATATGTTGCCATTTTTGTTCTTTACCCCTGTGTTCCTTCTTTGCTTCCTATTTCTTTTTACAGCAGATCCTTTAGCATTTCTTGCATTGCTGGTTTGGTGGTGACGAATTCCCTTAGTCCTTTTTTATCTGTGAAGCTCCTGATTTGACCTTCAATTTTGATTGAGAGCCTTGCTGGGTATAGTATTCTAGGATTCAGACCCTTCCTTTGCATGACTTTGTAAATTTCATTCCACTGCCTTCTGGCCTGATAGATTTCTGTTGAGAGATCACTTGTTAGTCTGATGGGGGTTCCTTTGTAGGTGACTTTCTGTCTCTCTCTGGCAGCTTTTAAGATTCTTACTTTGTCATTGGTGTTTGCCAATTTAATTATAATGTGCCTTGGTGTAGGTCTGTTGGGGTTTATTTTGCTTGGGACTCTGTGAGCTTCTTGGATATGTGTGGGTTTTACCTTTCCTATACCAGGTAAGTTTTCTGTCATTATTTCTTCCAACAGGTTTTCTATTCCTTGCTCCGTTTCCTGTCCTTCTGGAAGCCCAATTATACGGATGTTGTTTTGTTTCATGTTGTCCCAAAGTTCTCTTAGGCTCTCCTCGTGCTTTTTAATTTTTTTTTCTAGAAGCTGCTCTACTTGGTTATTTTTTCCTACCTGGTCTTCTAGCTCACTGATGCGATCCTCTGCTTCTTCTAGTCTACTCTTAATACTTTCTATTGAGTTCTTTACTTCAGCAATGTCACTTTTCATTTCTTCTTGGCTCCTCTTCATTTCTTCTTGGCTCCTCTTCATTTCTTCATGGCTCTTCATCATTTCTTCCTTGGTCTTCCTCATTTCCTCTTGGTTCTTACTCATATTATCAAATTTGTCTTCCATTCTTTTCAGCCACCTTATGACTATTTCTCTGAATTCTTTCTCTGACAGGTTGTTAACTTCCATTTCGTTTACCTCCTTTTCTGGCGAGCCTTGCTTTTCTTTCATATGTGGGCTATTTTTTTGTCTTCCCATGGTCTCTCTTCTCTGTGTATCTGGTTATGTAGTTCTCACTCTCCTGTGTTGATTTAAAGGCACTAAATACAACACAACCAGGTGCAATGCACCAGGCACTGAACCGGAATGTAGTCAAAGTAATTGTAATTCCAAATAAAGGTGACCGCCAGAGAAAGGTAAATTCGGTGATAGGTGGGCAAAAAGAAAGAGAACCTCCCCCAGACCCACACAGACACTCATACACCCACACTCACACAAAAAGAAAGAGACCCCCACACACACATACTCACAAAAAAGAAATACAGGAATGCCAAAATGATAATGGGAAAAGGGGGAGAAGAAAAAAAAGAAATAAAAGGAGTAAATTATAAATGTGGGGTGAAAACACCGATAGGACAGCCCCTAATCTGAACCAAAACCTGCAACAAGTACTTGGAGATTGATACAAATTACATACAACTACTAATATCAAGAGAGGTGAGGGAACACAGAAGCAAAAATCTATCTCAAAAACAATGCAGATGAGGACAACAAAACAAGAAACAACACCAGAAATAAAAATAACCCCCCCTACAAGACAAACCAAAATAACAGAATAAGCAAATCAATCTCATAAACCTGCTTAAAAAATCAATATAATCAACAGTCAAGTAAACAACAACAACAGGACAGGGATAAAAACACTTTAAGATAGTGAAGTCAGAGAAGCTAGAGGTATATATGCACTTGGATTAGGTGGTTAGAGATTAGATATATCAGTGGGGTGAAATTTTAACAGGGTGTAAGGGGAAAGAAATAGGTAAATCTAAAGCGGGAAAAGTGTAAGGGAAACAAGGCACTAAATAGGAAAGGTTAGCCAGAGAGTGGTGGTATAAAGGTGAAGTTGAGGTAGAGTAAAAGATACTAAAGTGTAGATGAAAATAGACTGTATTCCCAAGGTCGAAGAGAAAATATGATCAATTCCCTGTCACATAAGAGTCAATTTGTGATTTGGCCCCTAGGTGGCAGTGTTTCTAGATTGACTTCTGGGTCTATTGGTCCTCTCTATCCTGAACCAAACAATACTGCCTCTCTAATGGTGACTGCTGTTTTAGCAGCCAGAACCCTCCCAAAATCTTCTGGGTTTCCCTCCTCTGTCCGGTCCAAACTGATTGTGCTCCAGGGATTAACTCTGCCACCAGCTCCAAGGGCCCTCTCCCACTTTTACCAGCTTCAACAGCCACAGATTTTATTTCAGGTGCAGATCTCCAGGTTTTGAGTTCCAAGGTGCAGATCTCCCAGACTGCCAGCCCCCTCAGTTTCGTGCCCAAAGTACCCCCAGGGAAATCTGACCTTTCCATGCTGGAGTTTAGAGCTCCCTGGGCTCTGCGCGCCTCCGCGCCAACTGGGCGCCGGTGCTTCGGGAGTCTCAGCGGTCCAGCTGGTACGGGTACAGTAGCTGTATATTTTCAGGCCCTTCCCCTTCAAGATGTTGTGGTCTGCCTCCGCGCGCCTCCTCGCGCAGTTGGCTCAGGGAGAGAACCCAGCAGTACTGGGGCCGCTCAGGCTGGGGAGGCCAGCCCAGCAGTCCTCTATCTTCTCCTGGAGCACAGCTGTCCCCCTAGTCGCCGACAAATGCTCCTTGCGCAACTTTCAGCTGCTCCCTCCCTCTGCCCTGTGAGCAGATTCAGATCGAATCCCTCCATTCCGCCGCCATTTTCTCCAGAGCACTTCCAAATAGATTTTCTAATCCTTGCTGTTCTCTTGTCCTACTGGAAGCCCTATTATACGTATGTTACTTTGTTTCATGTTGTCTGACAGCTCCCTTAGGCTTTCCTCCTGTTTTGTAATTTTGTTCTCCAATTGGTGTTCAGTTTGAGCTTGTTTCTATACCTGATCCTCTAACTCACTAATTCAGTCCTCTGCTTCTTCTAGTCTACTGCTGAAACTTTCCATGGTGTTTTTGATTGTAGCTATATCATTTTTCATTTCTTCCTGATTCTTACATAGGTTGTTGATTTTCTCATCCTTTCCGATGTATAAATTCCACGACCATTACTCTGAATTCTTTTTCAGTCGTGGTGCGAGCTTCAGTTTCACTAATTTCCTTTCTTTGCGACTCCTCATTTTCTTTCTTCTGGGTATCATGTCATCTCCCCATTCTGACTATCACCAGAAGGTTCAAACTTTGATTTGTGTTGACCTGGGCTGTGTGCCGTGGGAACTTCATATCACCTGAGTGTCAGTGATGTGCTCCGACACTAGGATGTGTGGGTGCTGTGGGTTGGTGGGAACCAGGCTTTCCCAGGGCCAGTGTTCCCAGCGTTCTGTATGGTCTTGTGTGCACACCTAGAATCAGGGACCTTGCCTGCACCACGCTCTTGGTATGTGTTGAAAATGGTACCAGAAGTCCAAGTTTCCCTTTGTCTGCACCAAGAATCGAGTATCAGAGACTGTTGCCTCGTCAGGTTTCTCGTTGGGGGTCAGGGTCCCCGTGTGTGCATGCACCAAGAATTGGAGTCATTGGCTCTTAGTGTGGATGTGCTGTGAGTCAGGGATTCCAGGCACATAAGATAAGAAACAGGGTCAAGTCAGTGGTGCTCAGTGCTGCCTCTTGCTGGGACAATTTGGGTCTTGATCACCATGGGGTACTGAGTTGCACAATAGCTCTGTGGTGTCCCTGCACTGTGGAAGACTGACTTCCATGAGTGTTTGCTCTGTAACCAGGTCAGGTGGCACTGACGCCCTGCAGGTTTGGTCACCTGGTTGTGATTGCGTTGCAGGAGGCCACCTCCAGTCTCTCAAATTCCCTTAGCAGTTCTGAGGCCCCTGATCAAGCTCTCAAGCTCCATGGCCCTATTCCCTGTCTGAGAGTTTTGGCCTTAGGCATGAGCAGGAGCGCAGAGCAGTTCTCAAGCCCAAGACCCCCTGGGATAGCTGGGAAAGCGAGCTTTCAAGTTCCGAGGTCCAATTACTGTCTGGGCGCTTTGGCCACAGGTGTGCGTGGAGCATTCTCCCAAGCCCAAGTTCCCTTGGGGAGCTGGGAAAACGACTTTTCAAGCTCCAAGCATGCGGTTCCCTGTAGGGGTAGGGGAGTTGTGGCGAAGCAAGGGGCGGGTCTATTGGTTTCTATGGAGCTATCCACAATCCTGCAGGGAGGGTGATAGGCTCCTTGACTCACAGAAATCTGCTGCCGGGAAGTCTGGACTCCTGTTGTCTGTTGGTCTGAAGCTGTGGATGCAATTCTCTGTCCCTAGTGCCTGCAGGTCCCTGGCTTGCGTCTGAGATGCGACTGAGTGAGGGCAGGGTCCCAGTCCAGGCAGTTCCGCTTCTCAAGATGGTGTGGTCTCTGCCTCCACACCGGCTAGCCTCCGGGGAGTGTCTGCCTTTTTTGCGGGGCTCCGCCGTCCAGGAATGCCGGGTTTGGCAGCCCCTTGGAGGACCTGCAGAGTCTAACTGTCCCTAGTTCATACTCACGCACACACACCACATGCTACACTCTCCTCTATGGGTTCCTCACTCTCTCACACTCACTCTCTCCCTACCTTCCTGCCAGTCGCCATTTTCCCTACACCAGTTATCTGAAGTTTTTAAAATCAAAGCCTTCTCAAGTAATAGTCTTATGAATTCAACATATATTCACACACACATATATATGTATGTACGTATACATATGTGTACATGTACACACACATATGTGAAGCTATGGACAGCGTACAGTGATAAAGTAGGAGGTGAAAAAATGAGCTGGGTGTAACTTTTCACCAAATTTTCATCTTTGAGATTATGAATTGTGGGACAAAACTGACTGCTGGGGGAGAAACCACTGAGGCCAGACCCAGGGGCCCTTGTGCTGGAATATGGGGCAGGCAGTGGGTGATGCATGTCTTTCTGGTGACATTTAGCTGATGTGGATACAGTGCAGGAGTTCTGTGTGCCTGTGCCCCAATACCTACCTTATATTTATGTGTGTTACAGGCAGTAGGGCTTCCACATTGCCTTTGCCTGGAAAGCCTGCTGTATCCACAGAGAGGAGGAGGTGCTTTAAGGAGATTCCTTAATGATTTTGAGGCTGAATTAGATAGAAAGTAAGGGTATTCCAACATATACCAGAGATTCTTTGATATTATGAAAACAATCATATTTAATAAAATCAGAAAAATTTCAAGATTTCTGTGAAGCAGGAATTTATATAGTATTTTTCACAGAAGCCCAAGATTTTATTTTCATGTGTAGTTTTACCAGAATAAAAGTGCATGAAACTAATACCTTATTTGCTTTGTGGGTATTCTGTTGTGAAGAATAACTATATTCTGTGTAATAAATACATATCTAAGCATTGATAATTCTTTCTATTGAGTAATAATTTTCCCTTTAGTCCTCACTAGTTATAGTAAGCACTATTTGTGCAATATATAATTTTATCTGCATTCTGAGAAATATCAAAAGGGAAATTTGTGGCTCTGATTCAGAAAAAAATAGTCCTGAATCATTAAACAGATTTAGCATATTCTTTCAAGTAAACATACCATCCTATATAATAAAAGACTAATATGCAAATTGACCAAACAGTGGAACAGCCGGTTGCTATGATGTGCACTGACCACCAGGGGGCAGATGCTCAACCCAGGAGCTTCCCTCTGGTGGTCAGTGCACTCCCACAGGGAGAGTGCTACTCAGCCAGAAGCCGGGCTCACAGCTGGTTTGTGCAGCGGTGGTGGCAGGAACCTCTCCTGCCTCTGTGGCAGCTCCCTGACAGGAGTGGGCCTAAGCCATTAATCAGACATCCCCTGAGGGCTCGCAGATTGTGAGAGGGCACAGGCAGGGCTGAGGGACACCCATACTCCAGTGTACGAATTTCGTGCACCAGGACTCTAGTCCTATCTAATAAAAGAGTAATATACAAATTGGCTATACCTCCACTACAACCACAAGCCATGCCCACAAGCCATGCCCACAAGACAATCAGGAGTGAATATGCAAATAAACCCAACCAAGATGATGGCTGCCGGCCACAGAGAGCAGGAGGGACGCTTGGGTTTCCCTGGCAATGGAGGAAGCCAAGATTTGTGCCTGCCCTTGCCAGCTCAGGCCTCCACTCAATGCTACAAAGTTTCAATTATAGAAGATAATTATTGCAGCCACAGAGCTGGAGAGAGCAGGAGGCTAGGGTTGACCCCAGCAATAGAGGAAGCCAAGCTTCTGTAGCCCTGGTCTGCCTTGGCCTCTACTTAAGGCTACAAAGTTTCAATTATAGAAGGTAAATGAATTCCAATAGAAATGGCTGCTGCCATGGAGTGAGCAGAAAGCTTGGCTCCACATCCGGGTTACAAAGATTCAATTGTAGAAGATAAATAAATCCCAGATACCAGGGCCTCCATTTGGGGTGCCAGGGGGTGTGGCCAGCCTGCAAACCACCATAGGCACCTCACCCATGCTGCCCCATACCCCAAGGGAACACCCACCCTGATCCAGGACACCCGTCAGGGCAAACCAGCTGGACCCCACCCATGCACCATGCCTCTATCCTATCTAATAAAAGAGTAATATGCAGATTGACCATCACTCCAACACACATGGAGTGTCCCCATGGGGACACAAGATGGTCACCACAAGATAGTCAGCAGGGGAGGGCAGTTGGGAGAGACCAGGCCTGCAAGGGAGGGAAGTTGGGGGTGACCAGGCTTGCAGGGAAGGGCAGTTGGGGGGAAACCAGGCCTGCAGAGGAGGGCAATTAGGGGCAAACAGGCTTGCAGGGGAGCAATTAGGCATCAATCAGGCTGGCAGGGGAGTGGTTGGGGGTGATCAGGCTGGAAGGCAAAATGATTAGGGGCAATCAGGAAGGCAGGCAGGTGAGCAGTTGGGAGCCAGCAGTCCTGGATTGTGAGAGGGATGTCCGGCTGCCTGTTTAGGCCTGACCCTACTGCGATAGAGCCTAATGGGGCAGTTGGACATCCCCTGAGAAGTCCCAGATTGGAGAGGGTGCAAGCTGGGCTTGGGGATACTCCACCATCCCCCACACACATACACACACGAATTTCGTGCACTGGGCCTCTAGTATATAATAAAAGCCTAATATGCAAAATATTCCCTTGGGTGGTCATTCGACAGTAAGACTGGAAGTTGGACTGCTTGCTATGATGTGTACTGACCACCAGGAGGTGGTGTGGAACATGGTGGGCATTAGCAACATAGTGCTGGCGTTGGGTGGCAGTGGAGGCACTGCCAGCCCTGATAGGCCTCGATAAGAGTGGGACTGTGGCGGGATGGTGGAGCAGGTGAGCAGGCAGCTCCAGGAGGGTGAGAGTGGGGTCCAGGTGCTGCCCAGGGCCCAGAGATCAACTCGGACCTGCTCTACCATACCAGACATTCATGCTTTGATCGCTGGCCAGGTCTCCGGACCACAGTGTGCATAGATTTTGTGCACTAGTCCTCTAGTGTTGAAATAAGGAGCATATATATTTATCTTGCTTTAGAGAAAGAAAGCTCAAAATTCATTTCTAGTTTTAGTTAGCAGTTACTTTTTTTTAATGGAACTCTTTCATAAGAAATACATTTTTAAATTTTTTCCCACAGCCAGGGGAAAAGATTTTTTTTCTGGTTTAGTTTTCATGTATCTCATTTTTAAAATATATTTTTATTGACTTCAGAGAGGAAGGGAGAGGGAGAGAGAAATAGAGACATCAGTGATGAGAGAATCATTGATTCACTGCCTTTGCATACTAGGAATCTATCCCACAAACTGGGTATGTGCCCTGGCTGGAAATTGAACTGTGGCCTCTTAGTTTATAGGACAACACTGAAGCACTGAGCCATACCAGCCGGGCAGTGTATCTTTTTATTTTTTTAACTTTATTAATATATTTTTATTGATATTTTTACAGAGAAGAAGGGAAAGGGATAGAGAGCTAGAAACATTGATGAGAGAGAAACATCAATCAGCCGCCTCCTGTATACTCCCTGCTGTGGATGTGCCTACAACCAAGGTACATGCCCTTGACCGGTATCGAACCCAAGACCCTTCAGTCCGCAGGCCGATGCTCTATCCACTGACCCAGACCAGTCAGGACAGTTTATCTCATTTTTTAAAAAAAGTAAGATAGAGTAAATCATGTTTGCTCTACCCATTTGAGGTTATTCATCATTTTGGGGAAAGACTTTTTATTTGGAGGGAGAAAGTTCACAGGTGACAGCTGAGGTAATTGTACTCATGTTTATGGATTGGAGGGAAGTATAGTGTCTAGGGGGGTTCAAGAGAGACAATCTTGTCTAGTAAGACTTTTAAAAACCAAAACCTAGCTAATGTCTATACATAGTTCATATATTTCAGACACATTTAATTTACAAAGCATTTAAATTGAAAAATTATTATTGGGGATAGACTAAAGACAACTAAAAGAAAAATAGATAAATACTAAGCACTCTGGGACTTCAAAGCCACTGAAAAATCAAATACATACATGTTTTTGTGACTGGATATATACATATTGCCAATCCTCATGTCCTCTGTGTTATTATTTTTCACTAACTTATTTAGGCAGATTTTACAAAAATTGCCCGTGTTATAAATAAAATATACTTAATTGAGAAGTAAAAACAAACAAAGTATGACCATGCAGTTCCTTAACTACAACTGAAGCATTTCTGGGTGATTACCTGGTTTTAGACAGAGATGGGGGTTCAGGTGAAGCTTGTTGTATATATTTGAGTAAGAAGAGAATGCATGGTTTGTTGTCATCTATACATTGGTCAGTGGCTTGTCATACAACGCATTTAGTGCCTCACAGTGCTCAATAATGAAATAATTAAGAAAACTTTTTTTTTCAGCTCTTGGATTGCTTCTGCCTTCTTCCTCTCCCAATATTTCACATTTACTCAAAACAGCCTACTGAATTTCAGCATCTTCCCTTTGTGGTATGTGACATTAGAACTCTGCTCAGTAATACTTTAGTAACACTTATTGGTTTTGCAGCACATTTCAAAGCTTTTACTTTCCTGAATTTTGAGCGAACAATTACTGAGAACCTATTACTCCTTCACTGTGGGACATAGAAAGATTAACTAAATGGGATCCCTCTTCATCAAGGGCATTATTAATGAAAATTCAGGTTGGTATATCAAAGGAAAAAGCAAGTGGAAATTGAACAATAGAGACATTGCCTCCAGCTGGTGAGATTAGTGGAAGTTTCTGGGCTTCGTAACAGGCCCTGAAAATGAGCAAAGCACTGACAAATGGACATGGAAAAGAGGTGCTGTTACTTCCTCTCTTTATATCCCTCTCTTGAATGCTTGACATCCGTCTTTAGTGTCTATTGTCTAAACCCACTTGGTATAGCTACCTTCATATTTTCAAATCCACTGGACAACTCTCATTCCTCACCTTAACTGAACTCCCAATGGCATTCAACAGAGTTCATCTGCACTTTCTTTTCTTGGCTTACGGGACACTGATTTTCCCAGTGCCTTGGTGGCTACTTATTTCTAGCTTGCTTTGTTGTAACGTGCTTATATAGATGTATAAATTTTGGAGTGCCCAGAGCTGAGATCTTTACCCACACCATTTCAATAGGTCACTGGTCCTTAAACCTGGTTGCACATCAGAGTGTCGACCTTAAAAATAAAACAATAGGTTACTGAGCAGCAAATGAGTTTATGTAGGGATTTCAGCTTGGGATGTGTGAACTATGGTGAACCATAGGCAGTGCTGAAGAGAATTCAGCTTTTAATGGGTTCCTGGGGAAAACTGGGGTGGCTTGTTTTGAACAGGAGTCCATTGATGGGGAAGAAGAGATCAGATCGAGGCTGTGACCATTTCTTATTGGCAGCAGGTGGAGGCTAGTTGCTGTTGCTGAGGCAAACAGGGAAGAAACCTTTCTTCTTTTTGCTGGTCATGTAAGCTGTGATGAGTGGTAGTGCCATGTAACTTTCCCTTCATGGCTTTCCAACACCATTTTGAATGTTTCCTGTATTTATTTTAACAAGAGATTTAAAAATTCACCAATACCCTGCTCCCCCTACGGAGATTTGGATTCATTTGGTCTGGCGAATGGGAGGAGGGCATCAGTATTTTTTTTTGAAAGCTCCCCCAGTGAATTGAATGTGTTTCAGGGTTTAGAATAACTGAATGGAATGCTATCATCCAGTTCAACAGCCCCAAATTACACACAAAAAATCTGGTGATTCAAATAGAAGTCTCCATCTTGGAACACCCCCTTGAACATCATACATAACTAAAAGATTACTAAACAGTTCCACTTAGCTGTCTAATGCCAATTTCAAACTCAGTATGGTCAAAATCCATCCAAATCTGCCCCAGTGTTTCTTTGTTCAGATGATGGCAAATGCCGTAATTCACTCCTTGCTCAGGGGCAACACCACAGGGACACTCAGTGAACGGAGCCTTACCGCCCTCCCGCCCCAGCCCCCTACACCAGACCTCCTCCCCTCCCGGCCCCGGCTCCCCTGCAGCTGCAAGCCTGTGCTCCCCCACCCGGCTCTGCAGGTTTGAAGGGGGGGGGGAAGCCCCGCCCACCCGGCCAAGCCCCGCTTCTGCCTGAGCCCCACCTCCACGCCCCTCAGGCTGCTCTGCATACACTCCCCGCCTACCATGGCTGACCTGCTGGCCTGCCCCCAGAACTGACCCGCAGGTTCGCACCCAAGTCCTCCACACCGCCTGCTGCGGAGCCTGAAGCATGTGGAGAGGTGCCTGTGGGCTCTGGGCCTGGGCTTGGTGCCCTCCTGCCCGGTGCAAACAGGTCCCACATGTGCTTCCTGCAGAAGGTGGCCTCATATCTTCATCCCCCTACCCCTCACCCCGCCCCCCCCCCCCCCCCATGAACATGCAGCTCCACGCGATTTTAAAGCCACCTCCTGCCCAGGCAGTGCCGGGAGGGGCTGCCCCTCTCATTAAAGGATTCCCACGTGACAAAAGAAATCCAGAATTCCTCTCATTCATTTATTTTCCATATCCAATTATAGGCAAATTTGTTGTTTCTGTTTTCCAAATTAATCTTTAATTTTCTCCTTTCCTAAGACTCCACCTCAGTTTCCCCAATCCTAGCAATGATCACCTTTTACTTGGACTGTTGCTGTATCTTTTTTACCTGTCTCCTATGTGCACTCTTTCCATCACTCTCAGTCTCTGTACATCCACAATGTGATCCTTCTTAAAAATAAATAAAATTATATCACTCCTTTCCTCTCAATTCTGACACTTTCCGTCAGAAACTCATATATTTATCCTAATTCATAGCTTTGGGGATTGACTTCTGCTTACTCTGACCTCATTCCCTACCATCTCAAAACTTCTGAGTCAAGGTACCGCAGCTACACTGTTTTCCTTGCTATTCCTCTAATTCCTCAAGGGCCTTTGTACCTATTATTTTTAAATATATATATCTTTTTTTGTTGAAAGTATTACAGTAATAGTACCTACTATTAGCATGCTCTCCAAACTATACACTTCCCTTGCTCGTCCCTGTGCATTCATTCTGCTGTGGAGGCTTGTGATGGGGGTTTGTGCGAAGCTATGTAGGTGCACATCTGAAAGGGCTAGCTATAGGTGAGCATGGTGGTGTAGACCAGTGATGGATGGCAGGGCATAATCTTGGAAGTAGCTGTGGGGACCCAAGCTATTGAAATGCTTTGTTATAGCTGCAATCTTTCCCGCTGGGAGCAGGATGCACACTGTAGTGGAGGCTGGTGATGGGAATTTAAACCAGGCGTTTGCAAGTGCACAGCTGGAGGGACTAGCCCTGTGTATGTGCAAGGGAGTAGGGGTCAACTGCTGTGGTATAGGCTGGTGTCTTGCACTCTCGCAGCTACAGAGGCCTGAGCTGGCTGCTAGTGTTGTTCCTATGTTCCCACAGGGGCTGGGAGCAGGGAAGCAGGGAGAGACTCAGGTTGCTGGCATCAATGAATGTGAATACCTATGGGGTGAGAGTTTAATGAAATCTGCAGGTAGTCCATTGTGGCTGTGTTAGTCATAGGCTTCATCAATTGTAAAATATCCTGGGTTTGTCTGCAGAGGAGTCAGTGTGAACTTCAATAGTTCCTGCTGGTGGCTGCTATTAGTAGCACTTGCTTTTCTTCCTTGTTCTTAGGCATCTCTATACATCTCAGCTTTCTGGTCAGGATGGGGTTAAACCAAAGTAGGACCATTGTGCAGTGCCTCAATAGGTGGGAGAAGCTGGTTGCTCACTCTGCTCTTCCTTTCCTGATGAGAGAAGCTCTTTCTAACTGGGGAGTTCCCTCTTGGAGCTGAACGACTCTGGCTTGGGGGTGGGATGATGCTGGCAAACCCAAGCTGTGTTCCTTCTTTTCTCTCCTGAGATTATTCTCAAGTATCTTGTTTCACTGTGTGACTGAAATTTCTTAATAGGATTCTAGAGCTCTCTCAGATCTGTTTTTGTTTGTGATAGCTGTCTAGTTGTTGATCTTTCTGGGGGATCGGGGAGAGAGGGGCAGGTGAGGTGACTGGAGTTATTCATGTTACCATTTTGGTGATATTACTCCTACAGGTGAAATTTGAATGCTACACAAATGTGAAGGGGAAAAATAACTATTTCTAAACAGAATTGAAAATGTATTCTCAAAAGTTTACTTATGTGAATTTGACATTTGACAGTGTGGTGATTTGCTTCATGCATAAAATGGGAATGATTGTCCTCTATTACATTCTAGTAAATGATGCTGGCATTTCAATATATAAATGCTAACTCTTACAGTAAAATGTGAATCTGATCAGTAGGCTTCAAAACAGAATAGCTGAAGTACACACTTTAGCATTGCCTACTGTAAAATTAAAAACATAATAAGAAAGAAATATTTATTTAAACACCATAATGTCTTACCATAATAAATAGTAATAAATGGACAGCCTTTTAATGTAATTTTGTTGTTTTCACTCACAATAAATTTTTTTAAATCCTCACCAAGGATATTTTTCCATTGATTCTTAGAGAGAGTGGAAGGGAAGGGGACAGACAGAGAGAGAAAAATATGGATGTGAGAGAGATATCAATTAGTTGCCTCCTGTTCTCACCATGCCCAGGGCTGGGGATCAAGTCTGCAACCTAGGTGCATGCCCTTGACCAGAATTGAAACTGAGATACTTCATTCCATGGGCCGACGCTCTATCGGATAGGGCACTCAAAATAATTTTTAAAGCCCATGTGCTTTTTCATCTTGGTCCATTACTGAAAATTATTCTGAACACAGTGCTGGGTTAAACATGAACATGATATGTGAAAAGACAGTATGTCATTGTGGAGCTTGGGATAGAGAAGTGAGTGTACTCTTTTCCAAAGTGTCTAGTAGATTCTGTTAGAGAAAAGAATAAAATATTTGTTGATATAAACACTTTTACTCTTTAGTGTTTGTTTTTTTTAGAAGAATCAAATTCAATATCTGGTTTTGATAATAGAATTGACACACTTTAAATAAGTAAATAAAACAATAAATAAAATATCCAATACAGCTACACTTTTTAAATATTAAATAAACAAAAATTCATTTATCTTCACAATCTGATTTATATTTGATTATCCCAAATAAGAATTTATGCCTTAGAAAAGTTCTAATTTTTTTATTGGGATAACATAGGTATATAACATTATGTAAGTTTCAGGTGTACAACATTATAATTTGACTAGAGGCCTGGTGCACAAAATTTGTGCACAAAATTCATGCACAGGCTAGAGGGAGTGTCCCTAAGTCCAGCCTGCACCCTCTCCAATCTGGGACCCCTCGAGGGATGTCCAACTGCTCATTTAGGCCAGATCCCAGGCAGTCGGACATGCCTCTCACAATCCAGGACTGCTGGCTCCCAATTGCTCGCCTGCCTGCCTTCCTGATTGCCCCTAACCACTTCTGCCTACCAGCCTGATCACCCCCTAACCACTACCCTACCAGGCTGATTGATGCCTAATTTCTTCCCTGCCAGCCTGTTTGCCCTTAATTGCCCTCCCCTGAAGGCCCAGTCACCCCTAACTTCCCTCCTCTACAGCCTGGTCACTCCTAACAGCCCTCCCTGTAGGCTTGATCACCCCCAACTGCCTTTCCTTGCAGGCCTGGTCCCTCCCAACTGCCTTTCCCTGCTTGCCATTTTGTGTCCACATGGGGCAGCCATCTTTGACCACATGGGGGCAACCATCTTGTGTGTTGGAGTGGTGGGCAATTTGAATATTACTCTTTTATTAGATAAGATAGAGGCCTGGTGCAAGGTTGGGGGCTGGCTGGTTTGCCCTGAAGGGTGTCCCAGATCAGGATGGGGGTTCCCTTGAGGTGTGGGGCAGACTGGGTGAGGGACTTGTAGTGGTTTGCAGGCCAGCCATGTCCCCCGGCAACCCATGTGGAGGCTCTGGTATCTGGTATTTATTTATCTTTTACAATTGAAACTTTGTAACCTAGAGCAGAGCCAAGCCTCCTGCTTGCTCTGTGGTGGCAGCCATATCTGTTGGGATTTATTTATCTTCTATAATTGAAACTTTGTAGCCTCGAGTGGAGGCCTAGGCCAGCCAGGGTGTGTGGAATGCTTGGCTTCCTCCTTTGTCAGGGAAACCCAAGCCTCCATCCTGCTCCGTGGCCACAGCCATCTTGGTTGGGGTTAATTTTCATATTCGCTTCTGATTGGATGTGGGCATGTCATGTGGGTATAGCGGAGTGATGGTTAATTTGCATATTACTCTGTTATGAGATAGTATGTCTGTTTGCTGTACAAGTGATCACCTCCAAAAGTCTAGTTACCATCTTTTATCATACAGTTGATCCCCTTCATCCATTTCACCTCCTACCACAATCCACTTTCCCTCTTATAACCATTAATATGTTCTCTATACCTATGGATTTGGTGTTATTTTGTTAGGTTTATTATTCCTTTTTTTGTTCCACATATGAATGAAATAATACAATATTTGTCTTTCTCCATCTGACTTATTTTACCTTCATGGTTCATCTATGTTGTTTCAGAAAGTAAGATTTCATTCTTTTTTATGGTTGAGGATATATATATATATATATATATATATATCTATATATCTATATATCTATATATCTATCTATATATCTATATATCTATATATCTATATATCTATATATCTATATATCTATATATCTATCTATCTATCTATCTATCTATCTATATATATATATATATATATTCTAGAGGCCTTGTGCATGAAATTTGTGAACTTGGGGGGGCGGCCCTCAGCCTGGCCTGCCACCTCTTACAGTTCTGGAGCCCCCAGGAGAACAGGCCAAAGCCATCAATTGGATATCCTTAGCACTGCCAGCCATGGTCTTCTGCCACTGCTGCTGTGATCACCAGCCCTGAGTCTGGCTTCTGCCTGAGCAACACTTGCCCTGTGGGAGTGCACTGATCATGAGAGGGCAGATCCTATGTTGAACATCTGCCTCTTTGTGATCAATGCACATCGTAGAGACTGGTTATTCTGCCATTTGGTTGATTTGTATATTAGCCTTTTTATTATGTAAGATATATATATATATATATATATATATATATATATATATATATATATACACACACACGCGCGCGCGCGCGCGAGCACACAAGCGCACACACACACACACACTAGAGACCCAATGCACAAAGATTCATGCAAGAATGGGCCTTGTCAAAACTGATTTGGCTCAGTGGATAGAGCATTGGCCTCGGACTGAAGGGACTCGGGTTCAATTCTGGTCAAGGGCATGTAACTTGGTTGTGGGCAGATCCCCAGTGGGGGTGTACAGGAGGTAGCTGATTGATGTTTCTCTCTCATCTATGTTTCTGACTTTTTATCTCTCTCCCTTCCTCTCTGTAGAAAAAAAATAAAGAATGGGCCTTCCATCCCCTGGTTGCCAGCAACACCTGTGCTCTGGCCAGAGCCGCCTTTCTGCCTTTCCACTCTGTTCAGAGGCCCGGAGAGGCTAGGGTGGTACAGAACATCTGCATCTTTGCCATGGCAACAATGCAAGCTTCCCACCCTACCCCCAGACGCTAGGCACCCGTTTATGCAAATTAACTCACAACTTTGTTGTGTTACTTTGCATACTCACTCCTGATTGGCTGGTGGGCATCGCAAAGGTAAGGTCAATTAGCATGTTACTATTAATTAGGTAGATATTCCATATAATAAAGAGCTAATATGCAAATTGACCATCACTCCAACACACAAGATGGCCTTCCCCATGTGGTTAAAGATGGCTGCCTCTTGTGGACATAAGATGGCCACCACAAGATGGCCATCATAGAAGGTACTTGGAAGGGACCCAGATCTGCAGGGGAGGGCAATTGGGGGTGATCAGGCCTGCAGGGGAGGGCAATTGGTGGCAACCAGGCCTACAGGGGAGGACAGTTAGGGGTGACCAGGCTAGCAGGGGAGGGCAGTTAGGGGCATTTGGGCTGGCAGGGTAGGACAGTTAGGGGCAACCAGGCTGGCAAGGGAGGGCAGTTAGGGGTGACTGGACCAGCAGGAGAGGGCAATTGGGGGCAACCAGGCCTGAAAGGGAGGACAGTTAGAGTTGACCAGGCCAGCAGGGGAGGCCATTTAGGGGCAATTGGGCCAACAGAGGAGCAATTAGGCATAGATCAGGGTGGCAGGGGAGTGGTTAGGTGGTAGAGAGGCTGGTAGACAGAAGCCGTTAGGGGCAATCAGGCAGGCAGGCAGGTGAGCAGTTAGGAGTCAGCAGTCCTGAACTATGAATTGTGAGAGGGCAGTTGGACATCCCTCGAGGGGTCCCAGATTGGAGAGGATGCAGGCTGGGCTGAGGGACACCCTCCTCCCCCTCCTTGCACAAATTTCATGCACTGGGCCATGTATATATATGTGTATATATACATACACACACACACACACACACACACACACACACACAAACACACATCATATTTTCTTTATCCGTCCATCTATTGATGAACACAGGTTGCTTCCATATCTTCACTATTGTAAATAATGCTGCAATGAACATAGAGCTGCATATATCTTCTCTAGTTTTTATATTCTTTAGTTAAATACCCAGAAGTGGAATTTCTGGATAAAATAGTAGCATTATCTTTAGCTTTTTGAGAAGCCTTTATATTGTCTTCTATAGTGGCTATAGCAATTTATATTCCTACCAGCAGGATGGGGGTAGCAGTGCCACCTGTGCACTTGAGGTGGACAAGACTGATCTTCTTTCCTAAGCCACACAATTTAGTCACTGACAAGTTCTCTGCCCAAAGTCCTTCCAGAGAATATAGGGCCCCTCAAAGTCAATGCTGGGTGTACAGAGAAAACTCCCTGCTGGACCCGAGCACAGCTGCATGGCCTCTCCAGTAATCACAGCCCAGAATGAACTTTCCAGGCTGTTGTTTGATCAACAGGAATGCTCCTTCCCTGGGATAATGTGGTCCAAGTATCCCAGGTGGACAGAATCCCCTGATTCTGACTGCTGGATGCTACATGGGCTACTCTTCCTGCCTCTGTTGCTCTGGATTGGGGATCTTAGTGTGGGGCAAAGACCCCACTCTCCCAGGGAGAGAGAGCTCTGAAGCTGTGATATCTCTCTGGCTTCTTACCTACTGCAAATTTTAAAGGGGCTCACACACTCTGTGTCTTCATCCCTCCTAACACTCTGCTCCCTTCTTCCTCAATGCTCTCTGTTTATAGTTAAATCAGCTACACTTAAACTGGTTTTACAAGTTGATTGCTCTGTACCTTAGCTGGGAGCAAGTGAATGGAGCTTCCAACTACTCTGAAGCCATCATCTTGTAATCATAGATGGCTCATTGACTATGAACTTTTTATTTATTTATTTATTTATTTATTTATTTATTATCTTTATTGTTCAGTTTATTAATTACATTGTTCCCCCTTTTTTATCCACCTATAGCTCCCATCCAACCTGTACCCATCCCACCCTTCACCCTCACCTCCCCGACCCCACTGTCCTCTCCCATTGTTGCATGATTTTTGTCCAGTCTCTTGCTGTACTTCCCACACCCCTTTTCTCCCCAAGAATTGTCAGTCCATTTCCTCTATATGTCCATGATTCTGTTATATTCACCAGTTTATCCTGTTCATCAGATTATTAATTCACTTAATTTTTATATTCATTTGTTGATAGATGTGTATTTGTTGTTCATAATTTATATTTTTACCTTTTTCTTCTTCCTCTTCTTAAAGAATATCTTTCAGCATTTCATATAATATTCGTTTGGTGGTGATGAACTCCTTTAGCTTTTTCTAAATCTGCGAAGCACTTTATCTGATCTTCAATTCTGAGTGATAGCTTTGCTGGATAGAGTAATCTTGGTTGTAGATTCTTGCTATTCATTACTTTGAATATTTCTTGCCACTCCCGTCTGGCCTGCATCGTTTCTGTTGAGAAATCCGCTGACAATCGTATGGGTGCTCCCTTATAGGTAACTAACTGTTTTTCTCTTGCTGCTTTTAATATTCTCTCTTTATCTTTTGCTCTTGGCATTTTAATTATGATGAGTTTTGGTGTGGTCCCCTTTAGATTCCTATATTTTGGGGTTCTGTGTATTTCTTGGGCTTTTAAGTCAGTTTCTTTCACCAGGTGGGGGAAGTTTTCAGTCACTATTTCTTCAAGTAGGTTTTCATTACCTTACTCTCTCTCTTTTTCTGGCTCCCCGATAATTCGGATGTTGGCATGCTTGAGGTTGTCCCAGAGTCCCCTTAAACTATCTTTAATTATCTGTATTCTTTTTGTTTCTTGCTTTTCCAGCCGAGGGGATTTTGCTTCTTTGTATTTCAAATCTTTGACTTGTGGCCCTCTGGACTGCTTTTAGGACTTTGTGTAATATTTTTTATTTTAGTCAGTGTATGCTTGATTTCTAGTTGGTCCTTTTTCATATCCATGAGGGTCTCGTTCATATCCTCAGAGGTCTTGTTCATTTCCTTGAGGGTTTCATTCATTTCCTTGTAAGTCTCATTCATTTTCTTGTAGGTCTCATTCATTTCCTCGTTGGTCTTGTTTATTTCCTCATAGTTCTCATTAAGTTCATAGGCCTTTTCTAGGAGCCTCTTGAAAAGCCTTACACCTTGGTTTTGAACTCTATGTCTAGTCCTCTTTTTTCCTCCATTTCTTTCACACCTGATTACTTTCCATGTCTCTGCATGGTGGCTGCTTTATGTGGTAGATGTCCTCTAAGGGACAATGGCTCAGCCTCTCCAGTTACCTGAGGTGGGTACTCTTACTGCAATCCTTTATGGGTTGTACAGTATTTTTGAATTTAAGTCCAGCTTGTTGTTGTTAGCCCTAGGAGGATTTGACCTCCAGGCCGATTGGCTGTGAAGGGAGACTGTGTTCAGGTTGGATGGGCGGAGTCTCTGAGCTGAGCAGGTAGCCTCAGTGTCAGCTACCTCTTATGTGGCACTCGCGCGGGTCTTTGTTGGATGGGAATGGTTGCAGACACCTCCAAGAGAAAGCCGCTAGTCTATACCCCTTGCCATACAACTCTGCTTCTCCCCAAATGAGTGTGCACACCCAAAGTTTCTCCCAGGGTTGTAAAACAAAGCAGTCCGGTGGTCTCCAGGAGCAGGGAGCAAGTCGCCAGGGAGCAATTTACGTGCCCAAACTGCTATTCCATGCAATCTGGATTCTCAGACTAGGAGACCTCTGCCGCACCCGGCTTCCAAGATGCATACCCCGGACTTCAGACCTCGCCTGGCAGTGGGGAATCCATGCAGTGGGACGTCTCCACCCTCCCCATTGGCGAAATCCAGCCGGGGTTGCTGCTGCCAGCACTGCAGCCCGCGCATGCAGGAATGGCTCCTAACCTCTGATTCCGCGCGTATCTTCAAGGCTGCGCTCCACCGCTCTTCTGAGTTTCAGTGTCCCACCTTTACTTTTATTTGTGGAGTTTCACTCAGCCAGCTGTAAGGTTATTCTGGATGATGTTTGTTTTGTTGTTATATTGTAGTTTTTGAATTGTTGCGCAGGGCAGAACAATAGGTGTTTACCTATGCCGCCATCTTGGTTCCTCTCTGTCTATGAACGTTTTAATTCCTTCTATATGTGGCAATAATTTTGTAGTATCATTTTCTATACATAATCTCCATGTGATGGTTAATTTTATGTCAACTTGACCAGACTAAGGGATTCCCAGATAAGCCAGTATTTTTGGATATGTCTGTGAGGATTTTTCTGGATATGATTAGAATTTGAATCAGTATCCTGAGCATTCAGCAATGCTAGTGGGCATAATCTATTCCACTGAGGGCCAGAATAGAACTAAAAGGCAGAGAAAAGGTGAATTGCTCTCTACTTGAGCTGGATGTTTATCTTTCCTGCCCTCGACAACAATGTTTCTGGTTCTCATGTCTACCTGGAACAGGGGCTTACACCATTGGCTTCTTTGGTCTCAGGCCTCATGTTCAGACTAGAAAGGTATACCAGCAGCTTTTCTGAGTATCCACCTTGGAAATGGCAGATCATGAGATTTCTCAGCCTCTGTAATTGCATCAGCCAAGCCCCATAATAAAATTCTTTCTATTTATCTCTATATGTCCTATTGGTTCTGTTTCTCTAGAGAACCCTGACTAATACACCAATCATTCTACTAGTATGACTAATTTGTAAAATATATTTTAGTATAGTAGCTTTCACAAGTATCAAATGCAATTATGCTCATTTGGTTGTATCCACTGCATTGTGGTGATGACTTCATAAATTTCCATGTAGGGCCTTCAGAATTGATAAAGGATATTCTAACCCTACCAATTCCAGTAGGCTATCTTTAATTGCTCAAATATTAGGAAAGTATTTTGAAGGCTGCTTTATATTTTAGAGTGTTTCTAAAAAATGCATGATGTTTGAATAAATATCTATCTATATAAAAGCCTAAGCAACTGGCTAACTGGCCAGTAGCTATGATGTGCACTGACCACCAGGGGGCAGATGCTCAAGGCAGAAGCTGCCCCCTGGTAGTCAGTGTGCTCCTAAAGTGGGAGCTGACAGATGAGTGCCAGACACCGGGCTCACGGCTGGGCACCACAGCTTGGAAACCACAGTGGAGCATCAGTGAGCCTACTGAACAGCAGTGGTGGCAGTCACAGTGAGATGGGGATGATCAGGAGTGGCAGGTGGCTTTGGACTATTGGTTTTGGCCTGATCCCTGCAGGCCATGTAGAGGAACCCCACCCCAATGGTGCATGAATCTGTATACTGGGCCTCTAGTCCTATATAATAAAAAGGGAATATGAAAATTGAAAGTCACCCACAAAGATGGTGGTGCCCACAGCAGAGGTGGGGTTTCTGTAACACAAGATGGCTATACCCGCAGCGGAGGCCAGGTTCCCATAATGAGCCTTTATGAGCAATCAGCATGGACCTGAGTCTGCGCCCCTGCCCAGTGGGACTTGACAAGCTTGGGACTGGCTGGGTCTGGATCTAGCCCAATTGGGGTAGGGCTGGCTGGGTCTGGGTCTCGTGTGATTTCGAGGCACATGTGGGTGAGGGGAGACTTGACTCTGAGTCCCATGATACGCCCCAGACTCTGACATGAGGAAGATTTTCATATACATTTTACTAATTTTCTTTCATCTCTCACACTTCTATTATAAAGGGCAAATTACAGTATTAAAGTATTTCCTCTAATTAATCCCCTTTTCATGTGCACAGATTTTGTGCACTAGTTCACTAATTTTATAATAAATCACTATATCTGACATTCTATGTAAATGCCTTACATGAGAAAAACTTATCAAGTGACATTTTCATTAGGCTATAAACAATCACAATATACACAAATTCTTTTCGTTTTATTTACTTATTTATTTACTTTTAATCCTCACCCGAGGACATTTTTTTCATTGATTCCAGAGAGAGAGGAAATGAGAGGGAGAGAAAGAGCAAAAAACATTGATGTGATCAGTTGCCTCATATGTACACTGTAACCAGGGATAGAACCCACAAGCTAGGTATGTGCTCTGACCAGAAATTGAGCCAGTGACCCTTCAGTGTGTGGAACAATGTTCTAACTATTTGGCAACACAGGTTGAGTCACACATTCTTTTTTATTGGCTAAGCCACACACACACACACACACACACACACACACAGAGTATTATCTTCTCAATATAAATTCAAAAATATATCCAGGCAGTTCAAAATTCAGATAAAAAGACTTTAAACAAAATGTCAAGGATGAATTCATTGGCCACTAGAGAGTTCTTTGTAAAGTAACCTGAATTTATATTTAATATAGCATTTACAGCCTGCCTTGCACTTCCAGGAAGAACTGCATCTCTAAAACATAATAAAAATTTACAAAGTAATGTTGTGTCAATTAAATATGGGCCTCATGTTAAAGCCTAGAATTTCAGAAGTGTCTTCATCCTGACAGAGTACATACAGTTGTCAAATTTATGCTTTTCTTTAGTTTGCAAATATTCCTATATAGAGTTCTTGTTTTTATTGCACTCCTATTATTGCACTACCAAACACATCTTTTAATATTTAGAAACATTTTTATTTTTATATGCATTTTTTTCTTCCATTCATTATTGCTGCTGTATGCTGTGTATTGATCTGGAGGCCAATGCTGGATCATCTTATGTAAAAACAGAAAATGTAGTATATGTCATCACTCATTGACTTATTTGCATGCATACATTCATCTGATAGAACCTAGGTTGTGGGTTCTATCCCTGGTAACTATTCATACGTGAAGCACATGCATACATCACTCATTGACTTATTTACATGCTGGGTTATAATTAGTACATATCTTGATTTGAGGGACAAGGGCCGGAAGAGAGAGAAAAGGTTCTGTACTCACAACTCCTGGAAGGTAACATCATGATGATGGCTAGAGCTGTCATGAAACATCAGAGCCATCTGAGAAAACAGAGATAGTAAAAGCAGTGTGCAAGATCCAAAAGCTATGACAGGATCTATTCTACTCTCTTTGAAGGGCCTCAAAGCCCTGCTTTTGCAAACCATTCCTGTCTTCTCAAAGAGCACCAACATTTGAAAGACCAGTGGCACCTGATTGGTTTTTATGTTTCTACATCTATGTGACAGACCACACCGGTGATGGAAACAAGGCAGCAAAATAAAAATTTGATTTCGGGCAAGCTTTTGACATTGTGCTTCCTGGCTTTCTCATTGAGACAAACTAGGAGAAGGTAGAACACAAATGAAGTTCAAAGCCTACTGTATACTGTTACCATGTTAGAGAATTTTTTTAAGAAAAGGTTGTAAAACCATCTTGCCATAGTTTCTGGCATTTGCTTGTCAAACTAAGAAGATAGTAGTGAGGAGAAAGAGAAAATAGAAAAAAGCAGAAGTTTACATTAGGTAGTACCTTATCATTTTCTGTGGTGCTATGGTTACTAGGTTTCTTCCAACATTAAAGAAGCAGTGTGCCCCAGAGATACATACTAAAGTCTCTGTAGACAAATTGCGTGGTTCAAAGTTCTGCCACTAGTAAGTTACATGAATGCAGCAACTCACTTACACTCTTTTGTGCCTCCATTTCCTCCTCTGTAAAACAATGAAAATAGTACTTACATCAAATATATGTATTCTTTCTATATAGCTATATATTTATATATACAGATATTTCTATATAAATATTTCTATATTTATATAACACTAGATGTCCATTGCATGATAGTTGTGCAAGAATAGGCTTTCCTTGCCCTATCTTCACTCCTAGCTTCCTGGGAGCTGGCATGTCCCTGGGGGTTCCTGGCCCACCTAGGAGCCTGAAAGTCCTCGCTTCTGTCCAGAGCACCACTCCTGTAGCTCCCTCCTCCCCCTTCCCCCTTATAGCAGGCATCCCATCCATCCCGGCTGCTCTGCACCTACATATGCAAATTAACCCACCATCTTTGTTACTCTGCTACACTCACTCTGAGTGAGTGTAGCAAAGGTATGGTCAATTTACATGTTTGTCTATTACTAGTAAGATGTTTAGAACTTCTATCATAAAAACCTTGTGGTCATGACACTGTCACTGTGGAACAACTAATGATTGGTCACCAGGAGGCAGTGTGCATGGCGAGGCACACATGGGTAGGCAGGGACTTGACTCTGGGCCCCAGGGCATGGTGGGACTTGACCCTGGATCCTGCAGCATGGCAGGACTTGACTCTGTGTCTCGTGGCGCAGTGGGAGTCAGTCTGGGTCCTGCATCCCACCCAGTGAAGTGGGAGTCAGTCTGTGTCCCGTGTCCAGCCTGGCATGGTGGGACTCAGTCCCTGCCTCCTGTTCGGTGTGGTGGGAATTAGTCTGGTTCCTGTCAGCGTGGCGGGTCTGGTTTCTCACGTGATACCATGTGCTGGGCCTCTAGTCCTCTATAATAAAATCCCAGTGACTGAAACAGCAGGATGACCAGAATGACCATGGCTTCCTGGCTCATTGCCCCTTTGCCCCTGCGGATCTGCCCCATTGCCCACCTCTATTCTATATAATAAAGAGGTAATATAAAAATTGACTATTAGTCCAACACACAAGATGGCTGTCCCATGTGGGAAAAGATGGCTTCCCCCATGTAGCCACACAAGATGGCCAGAAGGGAAGGGAAGTTGGGAGGGACCAGGCCTGCAAGGGGCAGTTGGGGGTGTCCAGGCCAGCAGGATAGGGCAGTTAGGGGCAATCAGCCAGCAGGGGAGCAGTTAAGTGTTGATCAGGCTGGCAGGGGAGTGGTTAGGGGGTGATCAGGCTGGCAGGTGAGCGGTTGGGAGATTGTGAGATGGATGTCTGACTGCCCATTTAGGCCTGATCCCACTGGCATTCAGACATCCCTCAAGGGGTCCCAGATTGGAGAAGATGCAGACTGGGCCTCTATGAACGGATTTTGTGTACTGAGCCTCTATCCTATCTAATAAAAAAGTAATATGCAAATTGACCATACCTCTGATAAAGCCATGCCCACAGTCACCCCCACCAGCCAATCAGGAGAAAATTATGTAAATAAATCCCAACAAAGATGGCTGCTGCCACTGAGAGCTGGAGGGAGGCTTGGGTTTCTCCTACAATGGAGGAAGCCAAGCTTTCCACCTGCCCTTGGTGGCCTAGGCCTCCACTCAATGCTACAAAGTTTCAATTATAGAAGATACATAAATTCCAACAGAAATGGCTGCTGTCACAGAGTGAGCAGGAGGCTTGGCTCTGCTCCAGGCTACAAAGTTTCAATTGTAGAGGATAAATAAATCCCAGATATCAGGGCCTCCACTTGGGTCACTGGGGGGCATGGCTGGCCTGAAAACCACCACAGGACCCTCGCCCAGGCCGCCCCACACCCCAAGGGAACCCTCACCCTGATCCAGGA
This sequence comes from Antrozous pallidus, assembly GCA_027563665.1. Taxonomy (NCBI): domain Eukaryota; kingdom Metazoa; phylum Chordata; class Mammalia; order Chiroptera; family Vespertilionidae; genus Antrozous; species Antrozous pallidus. Next base: position 115,917,320 of record CM050509.1, read on the forward strand.
CACCCTTCAGGACAAACCAGCTGGCCATCACCCATGCACCAGGCCTCTATCCTATCTAACAAAAGAGTAAAACAAAGATTGACCATCACTCCAACACACAAGAGGGCTGCCCCCATGTGGTCAAAGATACTGCCCCTATGTGGATACAAGATGGCCACCACAAGATGGCCAGCAGGGGAGGGCAGTTGGGAGGGACCAGGCCTGCAAGGGAAGGCAGTTGGGGTCTATCAAGCTTGCAGGGCAGGGCAGATAGGGGTGACCAGGCCAGCAGAGGAGGGAAGTTGGGAGCAAACAGGCTGGCAGGGAGCAGTTAGACATCAACTAGGTTGGCAGTTAGACATCAAGAGTGATTAGGCGGTGATCAAGCTGGCAGGCAGAAGCAGTTAGGGGCAATCAGGGAAGCAGGCAAGCAAGCAATTTGGAGTTAGCAGTCCTGGATTGTGAGAAGTCCCATTTAAACGGGCAGTCAGACATCCCTCAAGGGGTCCTAGATTGGAGACAGTGCAGGCTGGGCTGATGGACACCCCTTCCCACGCTCCCCCCCCCCATGCACGAATTTAGTGCACCGGGCATCTAGTATAAATATAAAACCCTACCCCACCACCAGTCCAACCCAACTTGCCAAAGGCTTCTGAAACTACAAAATTAGATCACTTATTAAGGCTAGCAGTTCAAAGTGTAAAGCCTTATTCACATGTGAGAAATTTACACCTTTCTCTTTCCCCTTGGACTCCAGTGTCTCAGAGGAGGCATGCAGGGTATGGACATGCAAATGAAAGCTCAGAAAAGTCACTCTTTTGGGGTCCTGTGGCATATCTAGGCAGAGACAAACTGATCATAAAAAGCCAAGCACCAGACTCTGTCCTTTCCTCATCTTGTGGCCTCAGCTCTAGACAGGCACTCCCCATGGCAGGATACAAGAAGAGTCCCATCTGGAATCTTCGCAGAGACAGGAATGCTCAGGAGGCCAATATAATAGAAACATAAGGACTCAAATGCTGGGACCCATGTCACCAGGGACCACTCAGCACAAGACCAAGGGGAGCTCGGACCAAATTCTGGTCCAATTCCTAACACGGTCCCCACCTGCCGTCCCAGGGCCACAGTGCACACTGGAGTGTGTAATAGCGGATGCCACTCTGGAGGCAAGCGCTCACCCTAACCCCTGGGCCCCAGAGGCTCTCCGCCTATGCACCCTTCCCCAGGAGCTCAGCCCCAGCTGTGCCAGCAAAGTCCTTTTGCTGGGGTGGGATTGCAGGGGCAAGCGGGGGAGGGGTGGCAGGCCCCAGACTCTGCTGTGGCTGTTTGCATACATGTGATTAGCTCTAATTATCCTGGGCTTTCAGTTCACTGACTTAGGGCCTGGGAGTTATGCCCAGGGTCAGTGCGCCCAAGGAGCCACTATGCTGCTGAATGAGCCCTTTCACCAGGCTGGGAAGCTCTATCCCCATCCACAGCACCTTGTGTCATGTGTCTGTGTTTGCCCAACTGTCTACACAGCCACCATGTGCTAGCTTGGGGATATTTTTGTGTGTCCTTGGTCATGTGTCTACACTAGCCACTGGGAAGGTTCATGAGTACCAGGCACCAATATGGAGAGGAGGGCTGGCGGGGAAGGGGGAGGGTGAGGATGAACTGGTTCTTAGCTGTGAAAGAAACGAAGTGCTGTCTTCCAGCTATCTGGTCTGTGCAAGTCCTATATAAACGTGAGCCCAGGGCAGTAGCCAAGGCCAAAAATCCTTGAGATTTCGGATGTAACTGCCAAAATGAGGTGTCCTAGATGGTGCTCTGACTCCTCGCCTCCTGAGCCATTTCGAAACTCAGTCACCAGCACTCCTGTCCTGCAGGTGGCATAGCCAGGACTCAGAGATGTTATGGAGCACACCCTAGGTTGTGCAGCACAGGAGCCAGGGCCACCACACTCCAGAGCTTTGACACGGGATTAGGGATTTGGGCTTTGCTCAAAAACAAAAGTTGTGCAGGGACCTGGGAAGGAATGCCTCCAGGTCCTCATCTCTCTGTCTGGTCTCAGATCCCTAGCCCTTGGCCACCCTGGTCCTGCGTACTCAGTCAATTGCCCTCCACATCCTTCCAGCCCTTTCTTTGAGGCCAGTTCAACCATGTCTACACTGAAGGGAACCAGAGAGCAGAGGAGAGCAAGCTCAGTCCCAGGGGCCTTAGTTGGAGGTGGAGGGATCAGCTTTCCGAATCAGGATTTCTCAGCATGCTCGCTCTGCCCTTAGGGCTGAGTCCCTCCCTTAGCTTTCCTGGGTTCTTTGTGTATGCCTATTTTTCCCTGTGCATCTCTCTCCCTGTTCCTTGCTCTCTGATCCTGTTTACTTATTCCCCATGTATTGCTGGGCCTTTTGTTTCTATCTTTCATCGGATTTCTGCCCGTGGAGAGCACCCCTGCCACCCTTGTAAAGAAACACACACTAGCAGAATCTACCTTTTCAATAAAAAAAAATGACAAGTGGGAAACAGAGTGAATTAAAAAGCATTAACTTAAAAACAATCCATGTGTCTGCAAATGCATTCCAAATGGAAGCACTTTGGCTGGGGTGGCAGGGGCAGGGCGTGTTGGCCACATGTTCTGGAACCTCAGACACAAAGTGTAAGGGGCTCAGCACCTCACTATGGACCCCTCCCACTAGCCACCTGGCAGGGTCTGGGGAAGAGACTTAGTCTATACTCACCTCCTGGACCCCCACCTGATTCTGTAGACCCTTTTCCCTGTTCTGGCATCTGCTGGTCCCCTTACTCCCCCAGTACCTTCAAACTTTCCTATGCTGACCCCAACTCTCCTTCTGTACCAGCCCTCCCCGCCCAGATTTCACCCTCTCCCTCCTCCAACCCTCAATCTTCTACCCTATATTTCTTCCTACCCTGCGCTACCCACCTCCATTCTGCCCTCCTGCACCCCTATCACCCAGCAGCCTGTTTCCAGGATAAATGGTTAGAACAAAGCTTCCTTGGCCTGAAGAGACTCTCTAGGGAGCTGTAGGCAGAAAGGCGCTCCCAGTCCTATACCTGAAACTGCTCTGTCCTGACAGATGCCAATCAGAATTTGTGTCTCTGGAGATAGAGGGTAGCAGAAGTAGGCTGCTGTCCTTTGAAGCCCTTCATCAGGAGGAAATTGCACCCCCCAATAAAAAAGTTAACTCTGCTGCCTCTTATCACTTTTCTTTGCCCCTTTCCTGGAAGTGGAAGGATTGCAGCATATCTATCTCTATATATATAAAAGAGTAATATGCAAATTGACCAAATGGTGGAACGATCAGAACGACTGCTTGACCAGTCACTATGAGGCACACTGACTACCTCTTGGTCCTTGCCCCTGGCTGGCATGCTCTGATCACTTGATGGTGAATGGAGATCTGGGGGTGGAAGGTGTCAAGGGGGGTGGGGGAGCAGGCTGCCTGAAGCCCTGATCACAGGCCAGGCCTAGGGACTGTACCTGTGCATGAATTTCATGCGCTGGGCCTCTAGTCCTATATAATAAAAGCCCAGCGACCAGACAGCAGAACATCCAGAATGACCGGTGGACTGGTCGCTATGATGCTCACTGACCACCAGGGAGAAGACATTCAATGCGGGAACTGCCCCCTGGTGGTCAGTGTGCTCCCACATTGGGAGCACTGTTCGGCTGACCAAGATGAGTGGCTGCTACTGCTGTGAACCCTGGGCCAACAAATCCCGGATCTAAGGACAGGAACCCATGCTATGATCGTCACCTCCTCACTCCAGGCTCCTCCTCCTCATGCCCTATTGCCTCCTCCGGAAGCATGCAGGCCATGCAGTGCTGCCATTGGGCTCGCAGAGCTGACCCTGGAGAGTGGAAGGTGGGTTCGTGGCTGCTGTGGGACTGAGGCCTACTCTGCTGCCTCTCAGTGTTATTGTCCCTGGGCCCAGCCCTGACCGGATCCCCTGGAGAGGTGAGTGCTCTGGCTTCATGGAAGATGCTGGACCAGGGAGCAGCCGCTCCGAGGGCAGGTCCACAGTCACTCAGCTGACCAGGATGAGTGGCACTCCCACAGCGGGCCGATCCCTGCAGGCCATGGCCCCCACCAGTGCAACAGGCCTTGAGTATATATATTTTTGCTATATTATATTCCATATTTACCTATATAAATTAGTTATTTATAACAAAGGAGCCATGTATTGTTCAATAATTACTTATTAGAGGGCATAGAAAAATGAAACATCATCATAAGCAAAATTTGCATCAGCTTCAAATACTATACAGAGTGTTTTCAGAGATACAGGAAAGTGGTAGATTTTATAATTGCACCATGTGTATTTTAAGCCAGCTTTCAAATAGATTTTCTCTAAGGCCTGCTTTATTTAAACATCTATATATATATATATATATATATATATATAAAAGGCTAATATGTGGTGTCTCCTCAGGAGTTCAATTGCTTGTTATGAAATGTGTTGATCACCAGGGAATGTGCAGAACAAAGGAAGGCCTTGGCTGCCAAGGCCCCAGCTGGCAGCTGGAAGGCCCCAATGGGCCCTGATTACCAGCCAGGCCTAGAGACCCTACCTGTGCACGAATTTCATGCACTAGGCCTCTAGTTTAATGACAAATTTCAACTAACAGAGTTTTATCATGCAAAGGCTGTCTCCTACATCATTTTTTCAATGTTGGAAAAGACTATATTTTACCAAATGTCAGGGTCAGAGATGAGGTGGAGATAGAACCTAGCATATTAAATAAAAATGATAAATAATAGTTGAGGACTATTAAATGAGTTCATTTAATGTATTTTTTATTTACAGTACATACTTAGCATGAAAGGTTAAATATTATCTGTATTTCACAAATAAAAAAACCTGACATTTAATGATTAAGTAAATAACCCAAGGTCACACAACCAGAGAATGACAAAATTGGGAGTTGAAGTCATGTTTATCCAATTGCATAAATTAATGAGGAGACCTAACATTTATTTCATGTCTTCTGCATGTCTTTGTTAGGGGTTTCATAGCACTATCAACCATTGATGGCATAATAGCAAGTGATGTAGGGAATATTTATATTATCATTCCACAGATGAGGAAATTGAGGATGAATGAGAGGAGTTGAATAACCTGGCCCAGGTCCCAGAAATAGGAAGTATGTGAAGCCATGGCCCGCGTGGCCTCAGGTTCAAAGACTTGGACAAGGATTGATGTGAAAATTAATACACAAGACAAGAAATACAGTTTTGGAAATTAAGGGGAAGCCAGTTGTGAGCTTGGTACAAGGGACCAAATTCCGCTGAGTCTCCATTCCCATTTGCTTTTTATTTACTAGAATACATAATTGCCTTTCAGGAATGCAAACAGATATATCAGAGGTGCTATTTAGTAAATGGTAAGATTATCAGGTTGGGGGCCTGAGTCATCCATCAGCAGGTCATAAAATGCAGATATTCAGCCCTGTGAATATCAAAAGCCCCATTCAGTCTTTTGACTGGCCTTCTTGCATTTATATTAATTACTGTTGATCTTGACTTTCAGCAGAAATAGTAGGTAGAGTCAGAGTCTGTTTTTCATGTGTGATGGGATTATAAAAAATACTCATATTTTGATGATGGCCCTTGATTTTTTAAAATGCTACACTTTTAGATAATAATACATATTTTATGACATATAAAACAAATGAAAACCAGATTTTACGTAAAGTCATTCTTAGTTATTACGATACTAAAAGCCCAGTGCACGAAATTTGTGCACAGGGGGTAGGGGGTGATCCTTCAGCCTGACCTGTATCCTCTTTAATCTGGGACCCCTCAGGGGGTGTCTGACAGCCAGTTTAGGCCTGATACCATAGTTGAACATCCCTTTCGCAATCTGGGACCACTGGCTCTTAACTGTTCCCCTGCCAGCCTTATCACCCCTAACTACCTCTGCCTGCTGGTCTGATTGCCCCCTAACTGCTCCCTTGCTAGCCTGATTGTCCCTAACTGCTCTCCCCTGCCTGCCTGATCACCCCTAACCACCTCTGCCTTGTCCCCTGCCACTGTGGCTTTGTCCAGAAGCATGTCAGGAAGACGTCTGGTCTAATTAGCATATTATCCTTTTATTAGTATAGACTAGTGGCCCAGTGCATGAAATTCATGCACGTGGGGGGGGGGGGGTGGGGGGGTTGTCTCTCAGTCCGGCCTTCATCCTCTCCAATCTGAGATCCCTGTGGGATCGGGCCTAAACTGGCACTTGGACAACCCCCTCGCAATCCGCTCCTAACCGCTCACCTGCCTGACTGCTTGATCACCCCTAACCACTCTGCTTGTTAACCACTTTGCAACTGGTCCCCTCTGCCAGCCTGCTCGGCACCAACTGCCCCCCACCATCAGTCTGATCACCCTCAACTGCCCACCCCTCCTGGCCTGATCAACCCCAACTGCCTTCCCCTCCTGGCCTGATCACCCCTAATGGCCTCTGCCTTGGCCCCTCCACCATGGCAATCTGGGACCCCTGTGCACACATGCCCTTCATGATCTGGGACCCCCGGCACCCACAGCAAAGTGTGGCGGTAGCCGGTCTTCCCCCTGGCCTCCTGTGGCCCTGCTCTTCACGCATGCACCAGTGATCTGGGACCCCCGCTCTTGCGCCCTTCACGATCTCAGACCCCAGGCACCCATGGCAAAGCACGGAGGTAGCTGGCCTTCCTGCAGTGCCTCTGCACAGCCTGGGGAACTGGCACCGCGGGCTTGTCGGGACCACCAACACAGCATCTGCTCCCCAGGCTGTGCAGAGGTGGCAGGAGAGGCAGGATTGCGCACCGTGTGGCCCCGCCCCCCGCTCCTGATTGGCTGGCAGCATAGCCAATCAGGAGCCAAGGTATTGTCACATGTGCATGTTACTTTTTTATTAGATAGGATTGTTTAAAGCCCTGAAATAGCTGTACATTGTTTAAATGACAAAAAAATAAATAAATAAATAAATCAAAGGATAGCTTTCCTAGGATATAAAAACTAGTTTTCCTTATATTCAAGACAAAAGAGAAATCTCAAAGTTCTCTCATTAAAAAAAAAGAATGTTTCAATTTATTGATATTTTAGAAAGTAATATTTAAAATATATTTTAGAAAAGTAAAATGGAATAAGCTTATTATAAACTAGAGGCCCAGTGCACAAAATTTGTGCTTGGGTATGGTCCCTAAGCCTGGCTAGTGGTCAAGGCCATCTTACCCAGCTGCCTGCAGCTGGCCCTGCCTCCTGCCGCCACCCATCCCCAGTTCTCCATTCACCATTGGGTGATCAGTTCCTAATGGCTGGGTGAAGGAACCAAGAGGTTGACTGTTCCTGCCCACTCACTGGTCCTGCCCCCACTGCAGGTGGCCATCAGGTGATTGGAGCTTGCTGGCCGGGGAAAGGGACCAAGAGTTGGTCAGTGCATCTCATAGTGACTGGTCCAGCAGTCATTCCTGTCATTCTGCAGTTAAGATCAATTGGAATATTACCCTTTTATTATATAGAATAGAGGCCTGGTGTACGGGTGGGGGCTGGCTGGCCTTCCCTGAAGGGGTCCCTAGATCGGGGGGGGGGGATCCCCACTGGGAGTGTGGTCAATCTGGTTGAGGGGCTGCAGGTGGTTTGCAGGCTGGCCATGCCCCCGATAAGGGTGGGAGTCCCTCCTGGGGGCGAGGCTGACCTGGGCGAAGGGCCGTGGGTGGTTTGCAGGCTGGCCATGCCCCCAGCTTTATCAGGAAGGATGTCCGGAATGATGTCCGATAGACGTCCAGTCTATCGGGTCTAATTAGCATATTACCCTTTCATTTGTATAGATGCTTTGGGTTTAAAAAAATCTCTCTTAGAACAACTATTATGGTTATGAGATATCTTAAGAAAAATGGTAGTAATAAAAGTCAAAAGAAATATATTGCCTTGGTTTTACCCTGCATGGTCTCCAAAGGGATATTTTAAGAAAGCATTCAATACCTAATTGTTTGACTTCTGAATATGTTCTTTTTACTATAACAGTTAAATAGAAAATTGCAAAGTATAAGACATGCAATTTTGCCTTGGTTACTGCAATACAAAGTGGTGAATAGCATAAATATCCAAAGTTAAATGAAACTAAGTGATAATACTTTTGTTTGGCATCACTTTTTAACAATGTACAGGGTAAGCAGTGCTTTTCATCACACATAATATTAGAAATCAAAATTTGAACTGAATTTGCCATTTTAAAGTTGGCAACTGGTAATAAATATCTTTCTGGAAAATGTTTCATTCCTGCAAGTGACAGAATGTTGACTATGAAAACTATTTCTATATTGCTTTAATGTAGGCCTAATGTAAGACCAATTTTATTGTGCTCACATTAAACATTTTATTTACACATTAAATAGAAGTTTTCTGATGTTGAGACTTCGTTAAAGCTGACTAAGAGCTTGTTTGCCATTGTTTGGATGAGACTTCTTGTGCCGGTGTCATAATAGATCTCACATTAGTGTGCTAATTTCTGAACTGAAAAAATTTTAAAATGTGTCTTAGCTATAATTCACACTTATGGGAACTAAATGAATATAATCACATTTTAGCAAAAAGGCACTTGCAGCTGCTATTGAACAGAAATATATGGTATTGGTTGATTATATTAAATTGATTTTTGTTATTTATTTTCTGGAGATATAAGCTTAACTGATTTATTTGCTACTATGAAAGGCCATGAATAATAGGACTGAATTTTAGACTTCTATATTAAGAGTATTCAAGGCAGAGATTTCACTTACTACTATGACTGGAAACCAACTTAACCATGAGTTCTCAGTATTTAGTCTTTTAATCAGGAGTAAACAGAGTTAAAATACCTTGGTTACTTCATTAAACTATGTCCATGTAGTGTTCTGTAACTTCTAAAGACTTGCCACTGTGTATAAATGCTATATGAAAATATTCTTGTTAAATGTTTGAAAATAATTTTAGCCCACCAGCGAAGATCAACATATTAAATTCTTACAGCCTGTTCTTCCCAAACTAGTCTACAAATCTAATACAATGCCAAGTAAAAACAAGAAAGTTATTTTGAGGATATCGACAAACTGATTCTAAAGTTTATATGGAAAGGCAAATGATCCAGAATAGCCAACATAATATCGAAGGAGAAAAACAAAGTTGAAAAACTGACACTACCCAAACTCAAGATTTAAACAGTAACTAAAACAATGTAGTACTGATGAAAAGTAAGACAAATATATCAATAGAACATGATACAGAGCCCAGAAATAGATCCACATAAATAGTGTCAACTGGTCTCTGACAAAGGAACAAAGTCAATCCAAAGATAAACTTCAAAAAACTGTGTGGGAATAGAACTGAATAGCTACATTAAAAAAAGGAAAAAAAAGAATCTATACCCTTCACAAAAATAAATTCAAAATGGATCATAGACCAAAATGTAAAACACAAAACTAGAGAGCTCTTAAAAATAGTATAGAAGAAAACCTACATGACCTTGGGTATGACAATGAGTTTTTAGATAAATACAAAAATTATAATTTATGAAAGAAATAATTGATAAAGTAGACTTCCTTAACATTAAAACCTCTTGATCAATGAAAGACAATGACAAGAGAATAAGAAGACAAGGCATAGACCAGGAGAAAATATTTGCAAAATGCCATCAAGGAAATGCATGTTAAAACAATAATGATATACCATTGCACACCTATTAGAATTGCCAAAATTCAGAACTCTGAAAACATGAAAATACTGGTGAGGATGTGGAGCAACAGGAATTCTCATTCATAGCTGTTGGGAATGCCCAAAATGTTACAGTCACTTTGGAACACACTTTGGAAAATTCTTTTTCCCTAGCTTTATTGAGAAATAATTGACAAATAATACTATAACTTTAAGGTATATAACGTGATAAATTGTTATATGTATATATTGCAAAATTACTACCATAATAAGCTCAGTTAACACATCTATCACCTCACATAGTTACAATTATTTATTTTTGGGGTGAGAACCTTTAAGAGTTACTTTGTAGTAACTTTAATGTATACAAAACACTATTGTTAACTGCAGTCATCATACTGTGCATTAGTTCCCAGATTTTACAGATCTCATAATCTGTACCTTATGTGAAACTCTACTATTACTTTGTCTTCTGTTGTGGGTCTTCATTCACAACTCTCTACTTCTTCTTCATGCTGCATTCCCCAAAGTTTTGTTTCTTTACCTCTCGGTTCTTCTTTCATTCTGCATATTCGCCCTCAGATGTCTTGTCATCATTGAAAATAACATCTTGTTCCATATAACTCTCAAACTGGATCTCGAGTTCAATTTCCCACCCAGAAATTCAGTTCAAGGTTAGCAAGTGTCTGTTGGACATTTTCTCAGCCATTATATAAATGGTGAACATTATTTATTTATTTAATCTTTACTATTGAAAGTATTACAGAAGGCTCCCCCTCTGTTGACTTCTTCCACCCCACTCTGTCCTCCCACCCTCTTCCACCTTCCCAGCACTATTGTTTGTCCATGGGCTATGCATATCTGTAAATATAAAAGCCCAGCGACCGAACAGCAGAATGACCAGAATGAGCAGTCGACCAGTCGCTATGACACACACTGACCATCAGGGGGCAGATGCTCAATGCAGAAGATGCCCCCTGGTGGTCAGTGTGCTCCCACAGTGGGAGCACTGCTTGGCTGACCAGGACGAGTGGCGCTTTCACAGTGGGAGCAACGCTCAGAGGGCGGGTCCACAGCCGCTTAGCTGACTGGGATGAGCAGCGCTCCCACAGTGGCGCCGATCCGTGCAGGCCACGCTTCCCCTACCAGTGAACAAATTTGTGCATTGGGCCTTTAGTATGCACATAAGTTCTTTGGTTAATCTCTTCCTTCCCCCTCTCCCTATAAAATATGTCAGGCTATTGCATGCTTCAATATCTCTGAATCTATTTTGTTCATCAGTTTATTTTGTTAGATTTCACATATGAGTGACATCATGTAATACTTATCTTTCTCTGACTGGTTTATTTTGCTTAGCATAATACTCTCCAGGGAACATTTCAAATGAAATACATAATTTGTTCTCCCCAGACATATTTTAACTTCTCATTTCTTTGCTTCTGTTTGTATTGCAACAAGCTTCTTATTTTCTTGGCTTGTAAATACTATCAGTGAGAGCTTTGACTTTCTAGCACTCAGATTTCACATTCAAGTCCTAATTATTCATCACACTACCTGTCAAGTCACTTTTCATTCTTAAGAAAGGGCAATGATAACTCAACTCATACTTCCTCCATATGCCTTACTCAACGCTTTCCTCTACTTCAAGCTCTCTTGTTCACCACTACACAGCTATCAGGCTCAACCACTGCCTGGATCACACTGGCATGCTATCAGAAAAGTATCAGAGGCTGAAAAATGTCTCTGATTAAAGTCTAAGCTTCTTGTTCTGAGGTTTTCATTCCTTCACTATCTGGCCTCACATCAAAAGAATCCCCTCAAGGGAAGGATCTCATTGACATGGAGTGACATGCCAACACCAAACTAATCAAAGGCAATAGAGAAGGGCCTGCCAAGGGTTTCTTACCAAGCACTTCTGCCCCGCTAGAGGTGCCAATGTATAGATTTCAGGGGGTAGGAGGGCTCAAAAATTGGATGAATAAAATGACATTTATGTTTTCACTAATGTCTCACTGAAACATATCATGTCCTTCAAGTATGATTATAGACAACCAAACTGATGGGTAAGTTGTATCTATGACTATGTCACCAGTAAACATACCAGGTATTTTAAAATCATAACAGTTGTGTCACAAATCCTGAGATTATGGAAATGATAAGATCTCTCACTATATCTTGTTCAATGCATTAAGGAGTACATATACTCCTATATCACAAGTTCATTTCATTTTTATTTTGACAACACTATTTCAAAATCATTGGTTTTCTTTGCTATCTTATAAATTTTTGTTTATTCTAAGTTTATATACATACTTATTTAAAATGTTTTTATTGATTTTAGAGATAGAGGGAAAAGAGAGAAACATCTATGAGAGAGAAATATTTATCAGCTGCCTCCTGCATGTCTCCTACTGGGAATCGAGCCCACAACACAGGCATGTGCCCTGGCCGGGAATCGAACAGGTGACCTTCTGGTTCATGGGTCAGTGCTTAACCAGTGAACAACATCAGCTGGACTCTAGGTATATATTTTATACTGCAAAAGGAGTCAGGGTCAGAAAATAAGTCCAAAACTTTTACACTGTACACAGCAGGTTCTGAAGGAGATAATTGATAACACAAAATTGTGGTCCTGGAAATAGCCCTGTAAGATTAGACATTTACTTGCTTATAGTAATTAAACATGTCTTTTTAATTATAGCCCTGAAATCCATATATTGGAGGGCATCAAACTCATTACTATGACATTCTCATAAGAAATTCGTGCCAGAGACACACATATCAGACATATGGATTCTACATAGATTATGAAAGAGCAATCAGAAAATATTATTTGAAAAGTGATGGACAGGTTATACCACATTATGCAACCTCTAATTGGTACAAGAACAAGTTGATTTTCATAATACTGCTTAAGGAATGAGTTGTTTCTAGCTTATGAATCTGCTTGCATTATAGCCATCTCTAAATTACACTTATGAATCATATTATGTTATTGCAATCAAAATAAATTTATGGGTTTCTGTTACTAAAATACAAGTAAACTACTTAGGCCCAATCATCTTCACTTAATGTCAGTCTTGTACCAAACAAACTTCTTGCTGAGTAAAAATAGAAATGTACTTGCACATTTAACTACTTCAAGTAAACACTAGGCTATAGTTTGTTACATATCAGTCCTATAATGGACAATAAAATAAACTTTTAAAATTATTATTTTCATGCATCCCAGAGATGTCGTTTTATCGTTATTCACAAAAAAAAATCTTAACTTTCATCTTGCCTTAAAGTGTGAATATCATTAACACTTTTTCTGCTATGGCCTTAAGAAAATTAGATTTCACACATAGTGTGTTTGCTTACTTGCTTGGCTTCTCTCTCTCATCTCATTGAGATCATTCTATTTACTTATAAAATTAGATTCCATATTCCATGTCTAAGTCAACTTATTTAATATTTTTTTCATTTTTGAAATGAGTTAACAAAAAAGATAATTTTGATCTTCAAGTTTTTTCATCCCTCTGATTTTCCCCCTCTTTAAGTTAATGATATCATCTTCTTTAGGGTTTACCAATACCATTAGCATATTTGTCTCTTTTTTCTCCTTTATCTCCCCATATCCAATAATCATCAAATGTACCTATGGTGGAACTGTCAGGCACCAAGCAGGAATCATTTCTCTAGCTGTTGGTGACCTGTCAAAAAATAGCTTTTGGTTTTCAACTTTCTTTCAGGGTCTCCTCAGCTGAAGAGATCTGCTTCACCCAGATAATGCCTCCTTCCAAAGCTAAACAACTTCCAATGACTGACCAACACAGGGCTATAAAGACATGACTCGTTTGCTTCAACTCAGGATAATTTTAAAGAGTCAGCTCAGTTGTTACTCATGATGTTGACTGAGGCCTCTGTTAGGAGCGCATCACAGTTCAATTCAATTTCACACTCTTCTCCCAACCCAAACCCAGTAGTTGATACCAATAGCAGTTCCTGATGAACATCTTGCAAGCTAGACTCTGTTGTCAAGGTTGCTTTCCATGGAACCTAGCCTGTGACAAAACCATTTTACTTTTTCATTTATCTTGAAGCTATCTTCCTGTTTCTTACTGACCTAGTTCACTATATCATTAATTTTCATTTTAAATGGCCATTCTTTACTTTTATTTCATGCAAAATAAGCCTTAAAATAAATGGTCCTCCTAAACACATGGGCTTTAATCAGAGTTCACTGAAAGTACACATTTCAACTTCACCTTGTTCTTAATTTTTTTTCTCTGCTCACCCATATGCCATGATAGGCATTGAAGTATATATTGTTCCCACCCCATATGCCCTCCATAATGGTTCCCATGCACTAATGTCCAAGCATCTCTTTGCCTGAATGCTTTATTCATCATGGGAGCATACTTATTGTGTTTATGTAAGAAATATCTGGAATATCTCAAAAGAATCCCTCAAATACTGAGATATGAGATATAGTAAATACATATTAAGATTCCTCACCCCCACAGTGTGACAATTCTGAGGTGTATTATACATAGTCTCTAACAAGGTTCCCAGGTTTCTAAAGTAATCCTATCTAATAAGGAGGGAATATGCTAATTGACTGCCACACCCTCAAAGATGATGGCATCTAGTCCCCTCAGCTTCCCATGGCTGGCCTGAGGCACAGGCAAGCATTGGATGGCAGCTGCCCAGCCTCCCAGGGCCACCCAAGGTTCAGGTAACCAGAGCCAGCTGAGGCTTGCGCTGCCAGTAGTGGCAGCAGTAGAGGTGTGGTGGCATCACCTTCCCCTGATCCCCTCCCACTCCTGGGGGCTCCTGGACTGTGAGAGGGGGCAGGCTGAACTAAGGGACCCCTCCTCCAGTGCATGAATTTTCACAGACCAGGCTTCTAGTCTATTTATAATTCTATCTTTTGTTGGCTTCCACTTTTCAGTGTCTTGCTTTCCCACTTCAGTGTGTTTCCTAAGATCATATTCCAAATACACTATTTCCATTCAAATCATTATTTCAGAATTTGCTTTGTGGGGAACCTAAAATTAAGTACTTAGGTTAATAACTGTTAATCTAGAATGGGGGCCAACAGGCAGGTGTGTTAAAATCTACCCTGACATCTGTTTTTGTAAAGAAAGTTTTATTAGAACAGAATGGCTCACATTCATTGAAGTGTTGTCTGTAATTGCTTTCACACTATTAGAGCAGAGTTCAGTAGTTGAACAGACTAGATGGCTTATAAGCATAAAATATTTACTATCTGTACCTTTACAGAAAAAAATTGTCACATGTTCCAAATGATTGCCGAAGGCTCCGAATGATCTCCCAGATCTAGTTGCCCTATGTCTCCTTGTCCATTTGTTTATATATTACACTTAATAAAAATGTATAATATATAAGCTTACATATAAAATTATATATATATATATTTAAATATATTTTATTGATTTTTCACAGAGAGGAAGAGAGAGGGATAGAAAGTCAGAAACATCGATGAGAGAGAAACATCGATCAGCCACCTCTTGCACACCCCCTGCTGGGGATGTGCCTGCAGCCACGGTACATGCCCTTGGCCGGAATCGAAACTGGGACCTTTCAGTCCGCAGGCCGACGCTCTATCCACTGAGCCAAACTGGCTTTGGCTAAAATTATATTTAATAAAGCTTTCTCTTTCTAGAACTATCAATTTATGCCTTGTGCCTCCTTCAAAATCTTCAGTGGCTCCCACTGCAATAAAAAAGTAAAACACAACTCTGCCCAACAAAGTCTGCCTATATGTCACTCTGCATTCATTCATATTCAATCTCTCTCTCTCTCTCTCTCTCTCTCTCTCTCCCCTCTTCTTCTGTTCCTCCTCTCTCACCAGATGCCCTCCTCTAGTCATTATTTACAGAATTTTTTTTCTCTGTGTTTATAATAAGGTTGTTTCCTCTACTGGAATGCACTCCTCCACCCATATTGCCTGATAAATCACAGCTCATCCTTCAAGATCCATATAAAGCCCAATATCTCCTAACAAGCCCTTTTAAGCCTACATGTTATGATTAAATTTCCCCATCATACTCCCTAGTACTCTATTTAAATTTTCTATACATCGAGTGTTATCTTATATTAAGAAGACTTAATGTATATCTATTTCCACCACCAGAAGTGAATTCCCAGTAATTATATCATATCCATCTTTGTATCCAGTGGTAATATTAAATATAGTTAACAAGCATAAAGTTCTTACCAATCTGAAGGATGTCTGAGCATGGTCCTGAGACCCTGGGATGAACACCTTAGTTGTTGCTGGATTTTTGAGAAATGGGAGGGGGGATGTTGGGGGAGAAGCTGTGGTAGTTAGAATATCAAGTGTTACACTATAATAAAAGCAAGTATTATAATATTTTAATAAGCAGAACATAACTGGTTGAATGACAGCCTTGTTCATAGCTATTATACTTACCAGGGTTTTTCTAATTATGGACCCTCAGTAAGTAATTGTTCTATAATCAAGAACAGAATGGAAAATGAGCACATTATATTTAGAGATCACACACACATAACACACACACAAACATGCATGCATAACTGCTGATGCACATCTCTGTCTAGAAGGAATAGGGAAAATTTCATATATCTGTGTAAAATTTATATTTTGGTTTTTCTTTTATTATTTCAGATTAGTTAACTGTTGTTAAAATAATTATAGTGCTTAAAAACATGTACAAGTGTTCCAATAGTAATTATCAGTAAAAATGTAATTACCCTTTTTTTTTTACTAGGTCAGTTTTTCTAGAGCATAATCACAACATTAATTTAACTCTAAGAGAAAACTGGGCAGAGTTACCATGAGAATGTTTTGCAAATATGCTTCAAAATAATGAGGCTTGCAAACCATATTAGGTAACCAGTAACATTTACCCTCACCCATCCTTACTTTGCACTTTCATAAATTCCTTCTGCTATCTTCCATACAAATATGTTAAAACAATATATATTTGCTTATTGTAAATATGTCTTAAACATGCAGCCTCAAAATTGCTGATAATACCAATACAAAAAAAGGTTATATAAAGGAAAGTATATCAAATATAGTTATTTAATTCTTCTGTTCATTTCAGTAACTTCAGGATCAGTAGCTTTTTTCAAGGTCATCAGAATTGGCATGGTTATTTTTAGAGAAAACATGATGAACCTCAGTATTCTGAGGGACTTGTTCATTACAAATACAAGATTTAAATTGTAGAGCTGCATCATTTGATGATTAAAATTAAAACTGAAATAAATTTTTTTAACCATCTCACGTCTCCCAGATTATATGCAAAAATAGTGAAAAATACTACTCCATTGACATTTGGAATAAGCTTACTAAAATCCATAGTGAATTTTTAATGGACTCTGTAAGCAAAATGTTTTAAAGTGATGGGAAGATTTCAGAAGATACTAATGAGTAATGTTGTGATGACATTTGATGTGAAGCACACTAGAAACTGAGCAGTGAGCCAGTGGACACTTTCATTTCAGCATGCTTTGTTACAGTGGCAATGAATGATGGAGTTAAGTGGAGCACTGGCTTTGTGTCTTTAAAATTTCCTTTCTGCTTGCTAATAGTATTTGGATTCAGGCTGTTATCTTTGCACTGTCTTCATTGCTTCATTTCTCTATATCTTCTATGCTAGGTATGGACCCTCCTATCAAATGAGTTTTGGTTCTCCCCATTTTTACTCAATTATCTGATGCTTTCCTGTTCATCCCATCCACCATGCCATGTTAACTGTGTTCAAACTTACCCATATCTTCCTACTTAAACTTGAACTGGTATTTCCTCAAACATTTCATCAGTCTACTTCTCCAGACACAAAAGAAGGCATGTCTTATGGATAGAACCTCATTGATAATTTCAGATCATTATTCTTCCACTGTCATGTATCACAGACTGCAAAAGTCCATAATCTGAGCTAACCTGTCTCTATATCATCTATTTATTTCTCTATCTCTCACAAAAAAAACACAATCCTAGATTAAGGTTTTTCCATAATTTGTCTCTTACCATCATCCTTGGAAATTAAAGATGCTGTAACATTAAAAATCCTATCTAATAAAAGAGTAACATTCAAATTGACCATCACTCCAACACACAAGATGGCCACCCCCATGTGGTCACAGATGGATGCCTTCATGTGGACACAAGATGGCCACCACAAGATGGCTGGCAGGGGAAGGTAGTTGTGGGGAATCAGGCTTCCAGGGGAGGGCAGTTGCGGGTGGGGACACAGGCATGCAGGGGGGTGCAATTGGGGGGAACCAGGCCTGTAGGGGAGGGCAGCTGGGGGGGACCAGGCCTGCTGGGGAAGGCAGTTAGGGGTCCCAGATTAGAGAGGGTGCAGGCTGGGCTGAGGGACTCCTCCTATGCACAAATTTCATGCACCAGGCCTCTAGTATCTGATAATCACCTTGGTAATTAGAATGGAGCCATGGTCAGCTATTCTAAAACTTTCTTTGAATCTCTACCTATTTGAGTGTCCTCATGATGCTATGGAATTTATCTATCTTAGGTTAACCTTAACCTTCCCATCTATTTTTCATAATACTTGGTAAGGCAATCACAAATATCAGTTAGCCCTAAAATTTTGTATGCTTTGTCTTTTTCACCCCTGCTTAGTTATAATTTTACCAATCTCATGTCGCCCTAACATGGCAGTTATAAAAGGGTTCTTCAGATTTTCACCTGAGCCATTTAATTTGTTAGTTTCATCTCATCATGCTGAGCATATCATATCACTTTCCATTCTCCATGGTAATCACAAATATCCAAGATTTTGTATGTGAATGCTTACTTAGCCCCAACTCTAGATGATTGCTTTAAAGGCAGAAATCCCCCCTTCCATCTCTTAGAAACGCGCGCGCGTGTGCGCGCACACACACACACATTTCCCCAGACTAGGTATTATCTCACTCAGCATAGGTCTATTGTATACTAGACTGAAATAATGTTAGATGATTTATAAAGTAAATATATGAATCGTAGCTCTAATTTTTATTTTTTATTTATTTTTATTTTTTTCCTCAAAAGAAACAATTTATTTAGAATAAAACAAAAGCAGCTCAACTGTGAGCGCACATTTGAGTGACAGCTACTTTTAAGCTGTATGAGCCATAAAAAGGGTTTTTCTTTACTTTTCCAGAAATCTTGTGTACATAGCACAAAACAAGAGGTCATTTTTTCCCATTTAAAACACTGGCATTGGCATCACAATAGCAGATACACAACTTTAAAGCTGCCATTTTAGTAAAATGCACAAATACTAAACAGATTAGCTTTCTTACATCAAGAGGCCCATGTAAACTCCACATAAGCCACAACTTCTTTTCGAAAAGGTCCATTAGAACTTTGATTTCTGTATCTTCATCCATTGTTCACCAGCTTTGCTTGCAGGAGGGAAAAAAAAGGTTATTCAGTAAAAATGTTTACAATATTAAAAATATATTTTTATTTATTTTTTATATATTTATCCTATGCCATCATAGATGAACACATCGTTAACAAGCCCTTCCTGGACAATCCACCTTGATCTCAAAAAGCACCAATAATACCCATTGGCACAAACCTTGAAACGAATTTACTGTGTGAACAGACAGATAACAAGTAGAATAGGGTGGATTTTTTTTAAAAAGACTGCAATTAAGTGAAGATTATAGGACTGAAAATATCTTTTATACTCATGTAATTGAGTAAAACATACTAAAAAAAATTTCTGAAGACAAGTTTATAATCAACCTATTTTACATATAACTTAAAAAATGAAACTGTAAAAACGGTAAAGTTTAGTTAAACTTTTACTCCTTCTATTTTCATTCTATAATTTATATGGAGCAATACAGAACTGCTCTGTTGTTATAGAAAGGGGTCAAGATACAAAACCATTTTAAAATCCACCTTCATCTGTGTTACCAAAGATAGCAGCTGTTACTTTAAGAAAAACACTCACATAAAACCATTGCTAAACAGCCAAGAACATTTTAGAACTTTTACTTTTCAGGGCTGTTTAAATCACATATAAAACTTTTTATTAAGATGGACAGCTCACTGTGGTTACCTGAATCATTTTCTCCCCTCCCTTAGCGACATCACTGTAACCAGAATGTTAACAGGATCACATCCACGTCTCCTCTGCTTGTTCTAATACTTAACTTTTATCTATCTCAAAACCATTCATTGTGGCAGTGTAGCTCTAATATTTTAGAAAGCTAATTAACTGAAAGCAAATATTAAGTTTCCTATGTAATCTTATTCGAAGAAATGTATATTCCAATTCCATTTCTTTTCATCATATTTTAGTCCTAATATGATTGCTAAAAAGACAACATTTATTTGGAGACATCAATGTTTTAAGGATATATGTATTGAAAAAATGGAACTCCATTATAAAGGCCTCTGCTGATGTTCAAACATCTGCATGCAATCAGAATATCTGAAGTTATTTAGAAAGGGAATTCATGAACATAAATTATAAAATATCAATATAGACCTAAAAAATAAATTTGTTATTTGAACAATTAACAGGTAAATTTAAATTTAAATAGTTCCAGTGAAACAATTTAATTTTAGGTAAAAAGAAATCCAGATTGCCAGATTAACACTGTTTATTGTGAGGAAAATTTGAGTAGAGAACTATAGAGAAATGGAACGGCCTTGGATTCAGACCCTGCTTTTGTATATTTCATGCAAATCCCTTCTGGCATGGTGTGTCTAATGAAAAACCAGCTGACAGGCTAATGGGAGTACCCTGTAGGTAACTTTCTGTCTCTTTCTTGCTGCTTGTAAGATTTTTTCTTTGGAGAGAACCAAGATGGCGGCATAGGTAAAACACCTATCTTGCCGTCATGCTCAGCAATTTTAATACTACAACTTAATGAAAGAACAAACACCTTCCAGAATTACCAGAAAGCTGGCCAAATGAAAACTCCACAAATAAAAGTGAAAACAAGACACTGTGACTCGGAGGAGCGGCGGCAGCAGACAGCATTGAAAGATTCCCGCGGAGAGAGGTTTGGAGTGCGCGCCAGCGGAGAGGGCGGGCGGCTGAAAACCGGCCAGTTTTCTCGAACGGGGAGACAAAGACGTCCCACTGGGCTGACTATCCAGCTTTGGGCGAAGTCCAGGGAACCCACTATCATACGGGGTGAAAACTGGACAGTGGGAGGGCACGCCGAAACTCGGGTGCTACAGGGGTCTCCCGGCTTGTGGAGAAGGCAGCTTGTGCGAACAGCTCAGCTGCATGTCCTCACAGAGAGTGCTCTTCGACTTGCCCTCTCATTCGGGAAACCATCAGACTGCTTTGTTTTACGACCCTGGGTGAGACATTGGGTGTGCAGACTCATTTGGGGAGAGTCTGAATTCCCCAGCAGCCGGTGGAGCTCGGCAGCGTTTCTCTCTCAGAATTGCTGGCAGCCATTGCCCCCAGCACAGAGTCCCTGGGGCCGCATAGGGTGGAGCAAACGCTGTCTGCTTGGCCCAGAGACTCCGCCCATCCAACCTGAGCACAGCTGACCCTCATAGATAATTGGCCTGGAGGTCAACCCCTCCAAGTGCTAACAACGATTAACCTGAGCTTAACTTCAGCAAGACTGTGCAACCCATATCCACCTCAGGTAACTGGGGAGGCTGAGCCACTGTCCCTAGTAGGACGTCTACCACACGAAGCTAATTGACCAACTCAGGGAAGCAGCCACCATGCAGAGACATGGAAAGAAATCAGATGTGAAAGAAATGGAGGGAAAAAACCGACTGGACATGGAATTCAAAACTATGGTTATAGGGCTTCTCAAGAGGCTCCAACAAAAGGTCAAGGCCTATAAGGAATTAAGCAAGACCACAAAGGAAATGATCAAGACCGACGTGGAAATGAATGAGTCCTACAAGGAAATGAAGGAGACCCTGAAGGATATAAAGGAGACTCTCAAAGATATGAAAAAGGACCAACCAGAAATTAAGCATACACTGAGTGAAATAAAAATATTATACAAAGACCTAAAAGTGCTCTGGAGCACCCCAAGAACCTAGTTAAAGACTTGAAATACAAAGAGGTAAAATCCACTCAGCTGAAAAAGCAAGAAACCAAAAGAATCCAAAAAATTGAAGATAGTGTAAGGGGCCTCTGGGACAACCTCAAGCATACCAACATCCAAATTATAGGGGTGCCAGAAAAAGAGAGAGAGCAAGACAATGAAAACCTATTTGAAGAAATAGTGACCGAAAACTTCCCACACCTGGTGAAAGAAATTGATTTAGGAGTCCAAGAAGCGCACCGAACCCCAATATATAGGAACCCTAAGAGGACCACACCAAGGCACATCATAATTAAAATGCCAAGAGCAAAAGACAAAGAGAGAATATTAAAAGTAGCAAGAGAGAAACAGTTGGTTACCTATAAGGGAGCACCCATACGATTGTCAGCGGATTTCTCAACAGAAACGATGTAGGCCAGACGGGAGTGGCAAGAAATATTCAAAGTGATGAATAGCAAGAATCTACAACCAAGATTACTCTATCCAGCAAAGCTATCATGCAGAATTGAAGGTCAGATGAAGTGCTTCGCAGATAAGAAAAAGCTAAAGGAGTTCATCACCACCAAACCAATATTATATGAAATGCTGAAAGATATTCTTTAAGAAGAGGAAGAAGAAAAAGATAAAAGTGTAAATTATGAACAACAAATACACATCTATCAACAAATGAATCTAAAAATCAAGTGGATTAATAAGCTGACGAACAGGATATACTGGTGAATGTAACAGAATCACGGACATAGAGAGGGAATGGACTGACAACTCTTGGGGAGAAAGAGGATGTGGGAAGTGCAGCAAGAGACTGGACAAAAATCATGCAAATATGGGAGAGGATAGTGGAGGGGGGGAGAGCGGAGGGGGGATGGGTACCAGGTGGAGGGGAACTATGGGGGGGGAAAGAGGGAACAATGTAATTAATAAACTGAACAATAAAGATTAAAAAAAAGATTTTTTCTTTGTCTTTAACATTTGCCATTTTAATTATGATGTGTCTAGCTGTGGGTCTTCTGGGGTTCATCTTGATTGGGATTCTCTGTGTTTCCTGAACTTG
The DNA here is from genome assembly GCA_027563665.1 of Antrozous pallidus. Classification (NCBI taxonomy): domain Eukaryota; kingdom Metazoa; phylum Chordata; class Mammalia; order Chiroptera; family Vespertilionidae; genus Antrozous; species Antrozous pallidus. The sequence goes on from CM050509.1 coordinate 115,940,057, forward strand.
TGTGACTTTTTCCTTCACCAGTTTAGGGAAGTTTTCTGTCATTATTTCTTCAAGCAAGCTCTCTATTACTTGCTCACATTGTCCTAAAGCTCCCTTAAACTATCTTGCTTTTTAATTTTTTTGCCCAATTGATGTTCTGATTGTATGTTTTTTTCTACCTTGTCTTCTAATTTGCTGATTTGGTCCTCAGGTTCTTCTAATCTATTGTTGATTCCTTCCAGTGTACTCTTTATTTCAGCTATGCCATTCTTCATTTCCAATTGATTCTTATTCATGGTTTCTATATTTTCATGCTGATACAGAGATTAACCAAAAAATTTATGCCGAAACTGGTTTGGCTCAGTGGATAGAGCATTAGCCTGCAGACCAAAAGGTCCCAGGTTCTATTCCAGTCAACAGCATGTACCTTGGTTGTGGGCACATCCCCAGTAAGGGTTGTACAAGAGGCAGCTGATCTATGTTTCTCTCTCATCGATGTTTCTGACTTTCTATCCCTCTCCCTTCCTCTCTGTAAAAAATAAATAAAATATATTTTTAAAAAGAATTTATATGCATAACACATGGACACAGACAATAGTGTAGAGAAGGCCTGGGGAGAGGTTGAGAGTAGGGAGAAGGGAGTCAATGGGGAAAAAAGGAGAGACATCAGTAATGCTTTTAACAATAAAGATCAATAAAAAATTTTTTAAGTCTCAAAAAAAGGAACAGAAATTATTCTTATAAAAAGATTAACATGCCCTTACTGGTTTGGCTCAGTGGATAGAGTATCAGCCTGTGGACTGAAGCATCCCAGGTTTGATTCCAATCAAGGGCATGTACCTTGGTTGTGGGCACATTCCCAGTAGGGGGTGTGCAAGAGGCAGCTGATTGATGTTTCTCTCTCATTGATGTTTCTAACTCTCTATCCTTCTCCCTTCCTCTGTGTAAAAATCAATAAAATATGTTTAAGAAAAGATTAACATGTTTATTTACTGTTTTTTATTATAGTAAATCATTGATGCATTCTTTCTCTATCAAGAAACCACAGGGTAGAATTTGTAGTAACCATGTCCACTATAAATTACTAGGGTATTCTAGAAAGAGAGAGAGAGGAGAAACACTCAAATTATTTTGGTAATTTCTACTCAAATCTCTAATTGATACCATATTCAGACATACATAGGGTAGACTCAGCACAAACAACCAAAGAATAATAGCACTGACCTTAGATTTCATAAAGTGGCTGAGACATAATGTTTGGAATATTAGTCTCCCTAAGTTGACCAAATTCTAAAATAAAACAAACCCAACATTTAACATTCTCCAGAGGAATATATCACAATACAACCTGTAAAATATAATATTCATAATATCCAAGGCCCAATTCAAAATTATGTTTACTCCTCAAAACACAATGAAAAAATTGTACCCATTCTGAAAAAAATACAATACATATATTGAAAATATTAGATAGAGGTTTTGAAACATCTATTATAAGTGTTCAAGAAAGTAGTGTAAAATATGATCACAAAAAATGAAATGCTAGAACTCAGAAGAGAAATTTGAAATAAATATATAACCAAATCTAAGAACTGAAAAAAAAATGAAACTAATCTTACTGAATAAGCTTAACAGAAGTGTGGAGATAAACAAAGTATAGGGTCATTTAAGTTAAAAATATAAAAATAGAAACTATGAAATCTGAAGAATAAAATTAAAAAAAAATTAAAATGACTAAATTCCCAACGTGATCCAGGTATTCAATGAAATTTCAATAGAAATCCCAGAAAGTTATTTTGTTGATATAAAAATACTAATTCTAAAATTTATGTGGAGAGGCAAAAGACCCAGAATAGCCAACACAATATTGAAGAAGAACAATATTGAAGGACTAACTCTACTTGACTTCAAGACTTATGATAAAACTACAGTAAATAAGACATTGTGGTATTAGCAAAAGAATAGACAAACAGATCAATGGAGCACAAAAAAAAACCCCACCAGAAATAAATCCACATAAATATTGGTAACTGATCTTTGGCAAAGGAACAGTGGCATTATTGTGGAATAAATTTTGTTGAAACAACTATATCCAATGCAAAGAAATGAACCTAGATGCAGACCTTACACTTTTCAAAAAATGAATTCAAAATGGATCACAGAACTAAAGGTAAAATGCAATACTACAAATCTCCTAGAAGATGCCATAGGAGAAAACTTAGATAACTTTGAGTTTGGCAATGACTTTTCAGCCACAACTCCAAAGGTATGATCTGTGAAAAAAATTTGATAAGCTGAACTTCATTAAAAGCAATAACTTCTGTTTTGTGAAAGACAATGTGATGAGAATGAAAAGACAAGCCACACACTGGGAGAAAATATTTTCAAAAGACAAAATTAATAAATGTTATTCAAAATATACAAAGAACTCATAAAATTTAACAATAAGAAAACAAACAAACCAATTAAAAACAAGCTATAAACCTTAAGAGACACCTTACCAAAGAAGATACACAGGTAACAAATAAGCATGTGAAAACAACCAGGGGAAATCTCAGTGAAGAAAGAAGTGGCTGCATTATGGTAAGAGAGTTTTGTGACATTTTAAATTGCCTACCTACCATTTGTCATTCGCTAAAGCAGTGGCAGCCACAAACTTGGCAGCCAATGCTCTGTGTGCAGCTGACTATTTACAGAGGGAGCACCATAATCTTGTTCTCAAATACATTTTGTTGTATGTGTTGGCCTGTCTGATGACTCCATCAAAAACCAGGTTTTATTTCAACTAACCCAAAACATTCCCAGAGATGGGAGGCTTTTACTAAGAAGATTTAAAGGCAAAAAAATGTATTTGATTACAGCTTCCTGGGTAAGGGGAATGAGATTAGACAAGCAATAAACATACCAAAAACTTAGGAAAAAAGAGGTTAAAAAAGGAGATTAGTGAAGCAATAAAGCTTTGAAAAGCTCCTTCAAATGCCTGGGTATCAAGAAGACCATGCACAAGCCATGTGCCAAGGGGACTGTGATCAGGCACAGAGAGAAAAGCAGGATCTGATCGCAGCCTCTGTGGCAGTCAGTGCTAGGTCATTGTGGTGGAGGTCAGTCCTGGCGACCCAGCACTGACTGCTCCACTGCAGGGCCTCAGCGATGCAGCACGGACTGCCCAGGGAGCTATGATCAGGCCTGGTCAGAGGCCAGGAGAGAAAAGCAGGGTCTGATCACAGCCCCTATGGCAGTCAGTGCTAGGTCAGCATAGCAGAAGTCAGTTCTGCAGTCAGTGAACATAGGGTCAATTAATATCTCTTTGAGAGGAGTTGAGAATATACAGTGTAGAGCAATTATATTATTTTACATAGAACTCTTTTCAACCAAGATATTTTTATTTATTTAAAATGAATATTTATTGTTGAAAGTATTACAGATGTCCCTTTCTTTTAGTTTTGTTTTTTTCCCCCATTGATCTCCTCTACCCTGCACCCACCCCTTCCAGGCTTTTGCCAGACTATTGTCTATGTCCATGGTCTATTCCTATCTAATACATAAAAATCTAGAAAAGTTAGAGAAAATAAAATAAAAAATATGCCAGGTAAATATTGAACAGAAGAGCTGAAGTTGCTGCATGAATATTGGATACAGTCTTGAAGCCAAAACACAACTCATGAGATAGTTAGTCATTGTAATATAACAAAAGGTTCCTTTCACTAAAGAGATAAGATAGTTCCCAATACTTATACACATAGTAGAACAGTGTGGGGGTTCAGAATGAGCCTCACCAAGATGTGTCTCAGTGGTATGCAGATTTTTGAGCTAAGGGCAATTTTAGCTTCAGGCTGAAATGAAAATTCTGCCCCTCCCTTTAACTACCTAAAAAAAAAATTAAATTAGAGGCTTTGCCCATAATAAGACATTATCCTATCTAATAAAAGAATAATATGCAAATTGACCATACCTCTGCTATACCAACAAGCCACGCCTACAACCCAATTAGGAGTGATATACAAATAAACCCAATCAAAATGGCTATGGCCACTGAGAACAGGAGGGAGGCTTAGATTTCCTGGCAATGGAGGAAGCCAAGCTGTCTGCCTGTCCTTGCTGGCCTTGGCCAGGGCAGAGCCTGGTGATCAGAGCAAGCTGGGGATTCCCCACCCAGGGCCCAAGCCTCAGAGCCTTGGAGCCTCAGAGCCTTGGCCAGAGGCTTGCAACCTTGGCTGGGGACGGAGCAGGGCAATCACAGCGAGCTGGGGGTCCCCTGCTCAGGGCCCAAGCCTCAGAGCCTCGTCCAGAGGCTTGAGGCTTTACCCGGGGGTGGAGCAGAGTGATTGCAGCGAGCTGGGGGACCTCTGCCCAGGGCCAGAGACTTTAGACCTTGGCAGGGGTGGAACTGGAGATCAGAGGAGATAGGTGTGAACTATAGAGGAAACACCTTTTCTGACTACTCATTAGCTAAGCTCCCTGTACGCCACTGGTAATATTCTTAGTAATTTGGGTATAAAAATCCAAAAAAGTAATCTAGGGTTTTTCCACCACACTCCTAGAGAAAAAAATGAAGGTCCACTGCTGGAGAGCTAAGAAATGTCATATCCTGCCCTAGGCAGTTTGGCTCAGTGGATAATGCCTAGGTTTGCCAACCACAAGGTCCAGGGCATGTTACCTATGTTGCAGGCTCCTCCCTGGCTAGGGCCAGTTCAGGGCTCATGCAGGAGGCAACCATTCAAAGTGTTCCTCTCTCATTGATGTTTCTCTCTGTCTTTCCCCTTCTCTTCCACACTCTCTAAAAATCAATGGAAACATATCCTCAGGTGAGGATAAAAAAAAATAAAGAAATGTCATATCCTATGAAAGACACATCTTAAAAATGCCTAAAGAAAGTTGTCATTTTTTCATGGTGAAAGGGCCGGAGTTCAGGTTGATGAAAACACCTTGTTGGCTGTGGTTACTGGCAGTGGCTGCAGCAGTGTGGGGCTGGTGCCTTTCCCTGATCAGCCCAGTCCCCTTCCACAAGGGAGGCCAGACTGCTGTCAGGAGGACATCCCCTGAGGGCTCCCAGTATGTGAGAGGAGGCAGGCTGGGTTGAGGGGCCCCCATCCAGTGCATGAATTTTGTGCACTGGGCTATTAGTCCTATATAATAAAAGGCTAATATGCAAATCAATTGAACAGCAGAATTACTGGATGCTATGACACACCTTGACTACCAGGGGACAGATGCTCAATGCAGGAGCTGTCCCCTGGTGGTCAGTGTGCTCCCACAGGGGAAGTACCACTCAGCCAGAAGCTGGGCTCATGGCTGCCCAATGCAGCAGCAGTGGTGGGATCCTCTTCCACCTCTGCTGCAACACTAAGGTTGTCCGACTGATGGTTTAGGCTCCCAATAGGGCAGGCCTAAGCCATTTAGGCTCCCACTGGGGAGCAGGCCTAAGCAGTCAGACATCTCCTGAGTATTCCTGGACTGTGAGAGGGTGCAGTCCAGGCTGAGGGATGCCCCCCCTCCCTCAAGTGCATGAATTTTGTGCACTGGGCCTCTAGTGTACATGTAATAAACCTCAGAAGACCATAAGCTTTCAGTTCTGGCTGAGCTTTAGGCTCCATTCAAGTAAGAAGTAAAAGCTAATACAGGCTTGTATATGGTCAGGCTAAAAGTTGAAGGAATACCTAATGCAAAGACATTCTGCAAAGACTGAGCCAATATTTTTTCTTTCTCCTTTCCTTGGTTTCAGGCATTGACAGAAACTCTGTCACAATACAAGCTGACCACTAAGCTAACATAAAAGAGATTTGAATGGCTACATATGATAAAGAATGACAAACCTTACAAAATAGTTTAGAAAAGCCATTAGAAACAAACAATAGCCAACTACAAAAAGCACAAATGACAATCCCCAGAGAAGGATGGAATCTACCTTCCAGAGTTGTCACATTATAATATTCAAAATGTCCAGTTTTTTTTTTTAATGAAGCATTTTAAAAAGTAAGGAAGTGTGGCTCATTCACAGGAAATAATTAATAGAAACTGTGCCCAAACAAGTACAGGCATTAGACTAACTTAGAAGAGAATTTAAAACAACTGCCTTAAATATGTTCAAAGAGCTAAAGGAAATCATGAACAAAAACTAATAGAAACCAGAATAATAGCACCCTAGATAGAAAATAATTATAAAGAGCAATAAAAATATAATAAAATAGAAATTTTGGAGGTAAAAACTATAGTAATTAAAATGAAGCAATCATTTCAATAGAAGTACAATGGGCAATTAGAAATAAAAGAAAACAGAATCAGCAAATTTTAGATATATCTATCTAAATAACCCTGTTTGAGGGGCAGAAAGGGAAAAAATGAAAAATAAATAGAGCCTAAAATACCGATGGATCACTATTAAGTATACAAACATAGTCATAATGGTGGTCACAGAGGGAGAGATGAGAGAGAAGGTCTACAACTTCCACCATTATGTTGAATAGAAGTGCTGAAAGGAGGTGTCCTGTCTTCCTGATCCTAGAAGGAAATATTCAGGCTCTCACCATTGAGTATGATATTAATTAACAATTTGTTTAAATTTTACAAATCAAATCTCTAGTTTTAGGACTTTTATCCTTCCTACCCCCACTAATACCTTAACTAGCTTTATGCTGACTACCTAAATTCATTGATAATGTCTCACATTCTAAGTTTCCTTGAATCCATTAACTTTTTCCAGCCCCTAAGGCTCTTTCTAAATTATGTTTATTACATTACTCTCAAATCAGCTAACCAACTTGCTTTCCTCTGAGCCATCAATGCTTTAATCCAAAGGAAATAAGGACAATTTAGTATATATTTAAGCCTGATAGAGAAAAAAAATTGTATAGATAGTTTGACAATACTAATATCACACCATTTAAGCAGATACCTAGTTTATGGCCAGATATAATGATATTTGCTGGCACTTGCACTTTCTATTTAGAAATTTAGAACTATGTATTTACTGGAATATCAGTATCCCTGAGAAGCAATTTTTATATTTAATATAAGATAAAAAAATTGCACCTACTATTGGAATATTTTGTCGACAGAACTATTGATACCTGGGGGAAAAGTAACCTGTGGAAACTGAGCCTGGGAAAGGGTAAATAGATTGTTTCAAATTATATAACTAGTATTTGACTCCAAGGTTAGTGCTTTAAAGTCTTTATGATAAATCAAATATAGGAAAGTATCTTTTCTTTCCTTTTTAAAATATATTTTATTGATTTTTTACAGAGCGGAAGGGAGAGAGATAGAAAGTCAGAAACATCCATGAGAGAGAGACATCAATCAGCTGCCTCTTGCATGCCCCCTAAGGGTGATGTGCCCGCAGCCACGGCACATGCCCTTGGCGGAATTGAACCCAGGACCCTTCAGTCAGCAGTCCAACGCTCTATCCACTGAGCCAAACCGGTCTCGGCGGAAAGTATCTTTTCTTATATGTTTAAGTCATTTCTTTTTACTCTGATGAATAACAGTAGGTAAAATAACATCATTTAACTAGCATTTCTCATTTCCCGACACTGGCTTAAGTGCATTAAATATATCATTGTTTTTCACTGAACAATCCCTGTTCCAAAATGAGAAAACTGAGGTATGGAGCAATTAAGTGACTTGTCTCAGGGATAGTGCTGGTGCTAGGATTTGAATCTTTGTCTATTAATACTTTCTTGTCTGCCAAGCAAAATGAAATGTCCTGCTGTTTGTTTTTATGAAGTTAATATTCTCCTTGTTTGTTCTCTCATTGCATTATGAACTTGACCCAAATTTAAAATGAGAACAATTACATTACTAACATTTCATCTTTATTAGGTTTCACATATTAGGCTCAACTATCTTTGAAATCAATTCCTGTATTCTGCCAGTCCGGTGTTGCTCAGTGGTTATCAACACATGAATCAGGAGGTCAAGGTTGGATTCCTTGTCAGGGCACATGCCCAAGTTGTTTCTTTTTTATTTTTCATTTTTATTTTTATTGATTTCAGAGAGAAAGGAAGAGGAAGAGAGAGAAGCATCAATTATGAGAGAGAATCATTGATCAGCTGCTTCCTGCATACCCCCTACTAGAGATTGAACCTGCAATCTGGCCATGTGTCCTTGACCAGAATTGCACCTGAGACACGTTTGTCCACAGGCTGATGCTCTATTCACTGAGCCAAACCAGCTAAGCCGATGTTTCTCTTTCTCCCTCCCCCTTCTCTCTGAAATCAATTTTAAAAAAACATTAAAAAATACTGTTCTTTCATAAGGTCAAGATTAATGACCTGTTAATTTGAAAATAATTATTCTCTCTGCTTTTTTGTTGAGTAAAATGTTATACCTTTTGGGGGATGTTATTTTAATTATGTCATTTTTGCACATATTTCATCTTAATTAAACAAATTGACTTTTAACCAAAATTCATGAGTACGATTTCAGTATATTTGCCTGTATTCAATTTCATCTAACTAGAGAAATATAGGAAACATTGAACATACTCAAATTCTGTAATGTCTTTCATTTTAAAGCATAAATATCTGGTGCTATGAAATTCACCACATTGTAATATTGCCCTGTGTTTAAAAATATGCATAAAGTTAAATGTAGTCAGATAAGATAGAGAAAACATGATTCTATACAAGAGAAAAATAGAAATATTAAGTACACTGAACGTGGTTTTTGAAAACTCCAAATGACATTTCCTTCCTCACCAAATATGACCTTTTCTTTGCATGGTCACACACCTTAGAGTTTCTTTGTATTCTTCTACCTAAATGCAGGATGCATATACCTCATTTTCAATCTTCAGTTCCTCCTTTCTCCAGTGAGAATAATTTCCTACCTTTATGGCCCTTGTACTCAGCTGCCATAATTACATAATTTAGTTTCTTGAAAATGCCCGAATTTCAATATGTCTGCTTTTTCTAATGTCTCATATACACAGAAAAATCTTGGTTATTATTTTTACTCAAATACAATTTGGGGCTCCCACTTGTCCCCATTTTTCATTTTGTCATGTCTAGTGCCAGACACAGACTTTAGTACATATAAGGGCTCAGTAACATTAGCTGAATGAATGAATAAATAACTGAATAACTGAATGAATGAATAATTGATTTTCAGCATTTTCATAAGACATTCAGAGATTTATGCCCCCTGGTCTGATCTTCATTATACAATTTTCTAATTGGACTATGGCCCCAAAGCACCCTTGGCACCTATAAGATAAACCCTTCCTACAATTTCCTAGTGACTGCTACATTGATTTCTTCTTTCCAGTGCCCCATTTTATTCTCATCATAATATTTTAGAAGATTTTCCTTTTCCTCCACTCCAGACTCTTGTTTTCCCTTCTCATATTTATGCAAATTATGTTTTTTAGGATAGCATATAAATAATTTAAGACACTGGTTTGATCCAACTGAGAGCAGGAGTCAAGAACAATTTAATTATTTTTTTACAATTAAAGTGCGCTATTATTTTCTTAAAGGAGAAACTGTGTTTTCAAATCTCACATCTAGACTCCTCACAGGATGTCTGATCTCTGCAGAGATGAGTATATATGTATTTGTTCCTGCAAATATATCTAACCTAATGCATAATTTATATTTAGTATATATCTATAGATACTCAGATGAAGTTGTTTCCTTCCCAGTAGTTTTTTTTTAATATTTTGAGTTATTTAATTCTACAATAAGCGAAGAAACTGTTAAAGAATTGATGGCAAGCAGGCAGTAAGCTTCCTCCTTTGAGTTAACTGTTATTATCCACCATCCTGAAGCACTGAGAAACCTGTAATTCTTAAGTTTAGCTAAGCTGCTGTGCTAAAATATGTTGAATCTTGGGTAACAGAGAATGACACATATAAATTTTTGTCATAAAACATGCTTTGTTGCCCTAGCTGCTTTGGCTCTGCTGATAGAGCATTGGCTTGCGGGCTGAGGGGTTCTCATTTTGATTCCAGCCAAGGGCACATGCCGGGGATGTGGGCTTGATCCCCCGTGAGATGCGTGTAGGAGGTAGCCAATCAATGAGTCTCTCTTATCATTGATGTTTCAAACTCTCCCTCTCCCTTCTTCTGAAATCAATAAAAAATATTTTAAAAAACATGCTTTGTTCACTTTCCAATTTTCTCCAAGTCTATAACCTCTATTGTGGTCTATCTGTATGTCTCAAATTATTGAATAACAATAACCCCTTTCCTTTAAACATGGAAGTTACCATAAAAAGCAGGGCATGTTGTTAAAAAAGGTAAGAGGTGCAACAGCTGAACAACATAGCCATAAAAGATTATCTTTGCTCTATTGAAGACTTTCATGTTTTGCTGCTGTTCACCAATGGAATGTTTTAGCTATTTCTTCAAGGCCTTGAGCTGGCTGGGCATGCTTTCCTTTGCTTTTATCTATGCTGGTATTTTCTTTGCAAGCAATGTCACATTTTCTCTGAAAGTTATGATTTCCATAATCTTTTTTTAAATATGTATTTTATTGATTTCAGAAGGGAAGGGAGAGGGAGAGAGATATATATTCATCAATAATGTGAGAGAGCCGAAACCGGTTTGGCTCAGTGGATAGAGCATCGGCCTGCAGACTGAAAGGTCCCAGGTTTGATTCCGGTCAAGGATATGTACCTTGGTTGCAGGCAAATCCCCAGTAGAGGGTGTGCAAGAAGCAGCTGATCGATGATCTGACTTTCTATCCCTCTCCCTTCCTCTCTATAAAAAAATCAATAAAATACATTTTTTAAAAAACAATGTGAGAGAATCGTTGATTGGCTCTCTCTTGCACGGCCCCTACTGAGGATCGAGCCCACAGCCCAGGCATGTGCCCTTGGCCATAATCGAACCTGGGATCTGTCACTCCTCAGGCTGACACTCTGTCACTCCTCAGGCTGACACTCAATCCATTGAGCCAAACCAGCTAGAGCTCCATTTCCACAATCTTAATGAAATCAGAACATAGTTATAAAAATCTCCATAATCCTAAGGTAGAATATACTATACTAGTAAAGACATCCTACAAATTTCACTATTGTACTTTTCTTTCCTTTTATTGCCAATATGTAAGTAATTAATAAAGAACAAATGATAAAAGAAAATATCCTAAGACCTAATTTCATGTAAGGAAATCCACCAAAAGCTAGAAGTCAACATATCAACCACATAAGTATCGTGACAATGAGACTAATCGGCTCTAATTTTAATTCACTACTATGAGAAACATTTAACACATCAAATGTTACAAATGACAATTTTGTTTCCAAATGCACTGCAATGTATGTCAAGAAAATCAATTATTCCTGCAAGAATATTAACTGCTCTAAATCCTTTGTAAAATAAATTGAGGTATTGTATCTGTTTATAATATTATGTATGTACTATATACATAACAAATAAATTACATTATACATATTAATTATACATTACATAGCACATATTATATGTTATATGCTGCTATATGCATCTATACTAACAAAAAGGTAATATGCTAATTAGACCAGACAGACTGGATGTCTTCCTGACGTCTTTCCAGACAAAGCCATAGTAGCGGGGTCTGAGGCGGAGGTGGTTAGGGGCAATCAGCCTGGCAGAGGAAAGCAGTTAGGAGCAATCAGGCTAGCAGGGGAGAGCAGTTGGGGTGATCAGGTCAGCACGCAGAGGGAATTAGGGATGATAAGGCAGATAGGCAGAGTGGTTAGGTGCAATCAGGCAGGCAGGCAGGCAGGTGAGCAATTAGGGGCCAGCGGTCCTGGGATCAGGCCTAAATTGGCAGTCAGACATCCCCTGAGGGGTCCCAGGTTGGAGAGGGTGCATGCTGGGCTGAGGGCCCACCCCGCATGCACGAATTTTGTGCACTGGGCCTCTAGTATACCATATTATAATTTTATATTATATATTAACATGCATTGGAAGTGCATCACAGTTGAAATCCATACTGTGTCTAATCAAAGCCTCAAGATTCTCAGTTGTCAAAAACTGTTAGAACATTGCTATTTCTATTCCACCCTACTTAACTACAAATATAATTTAAGAATATAATTTTCTTTTGGTAAAAAAGACTCCAAGCACATTTTACCATCTTTGTTCATTGATTACTTTAATTCAGAGAGAAGTATTTGGGTTGTAGCAATCTCATTAGAGCACATCAGAAGAAAAAGTTGTATGATTAAAATTTGTGTTTTTATTCTAGAAAAAAGCCTGATTTTTCTTGTTTATGAACAGATTAAAATGAAAACCTTTAGAATAGGAAATTTAAATAAAATGTTTATAATAAAAGGTTTAAGCAACTCAACAGTAATTAATAATGTTATCAAAGACAAAGAATTGCTAGCTATTTCATAGTATACAAAATGCAAATACACAAGTTCAGGTATAAAGCGTCTGTCAAAAGCTTTATGTTAGTCACTCTTCCCTTTTCCCTAATAATATTAATTTCCTGATGATACTGAGTCAAAAGTGAAAACCAAGCACATTCCGAAGTGCACATTCTCCAATTCATACTGTTGTGGAGCGGATGCGAGTGAAAGACCACTGGAGCCCAGACCAAATTAAAATTTAGCGAGCCTTTATTAGCCAGCCTGGAGACTGCTCTGCCATCTTCCATGCAGGGAGATCAGAAAGCAGCCCTAACCCTTCGTGCAAGACCACTTTTAAGCACATTAACCACATCCTGTTTTTGCACAACAGGCAACCCAAGACAAAACAGTTTTTCCCAAGCTACATCAGAGTCATGCCATTGATGACCATGCCACCTACAGGCTCATCCTGTTCTTCAGATAGCTGACAGTGTTTTATCTTGCAAGGCCTACAGTGCTGGGAAGGGGCCATGAGACCACGTCTCAAGGCCTGACCTGGTGTCAGCACTGACTACTCTATCTGGGGCATAGTCCATGGCCTCAGGAGTGCTTAAAAATTCCCACTCTACAACAATACAATGTTCATGAGCACAGACCCTGAGGAATGCACAGGGCCAGCCCTTTCCCCTTACAAGTTCAAAACAAATCCATTGTAAAGTGGAATTCTTAGAAAAGATGGTTCTATTTTTGGAGATATATTGATAAAACAATGTTTCTTTTCTTAAACATAAAATAATAACTTAATAGAGTCATGTAATAAACATAAACAGGAATGTCATCCTAATGTATAAAAAGCCAGGGGCTGTCACGACCTAAACAACTGGACAACTGAACATAGGCTGTGTGGAGTGACAAGGCCAGCAGGGGGGTAAATGAGGGACCATCAAACGACTGAACAGCAGGCTGCATGGGGCAACGGGGCCAGCAGGGGGATTAATGAGGGGTGATCAGGCCGGCAGGCAGAGGGAGTTAGGGGTAATCAGGCTGGGGGGGGGGGCGGCAGTTAGGGGTGATCAGGCAGGCAGGCAAGTGAGCAGTTAGGAGCCAGCAGTCCTGGATTGTGAGAGGGATGTCGACTGTCAGTTTAGTCCTGATCTTGGGGATCGGGCCTAAACTGGCCGAAGGATATCCCCTGAGTGGTCCCACATTGGAGAGGGTGTAGGCTGGGCTGAGGGGACCCCCACCCCATGCACGAATTTCTTGCACTGGGCCTCTAGTGTGTGGAGAGTGGCTATCGTGTTTGGTCAGGTTCAAGCCTGGGACTAATGAGAGGGCACAGTCCTCTCATGGCCATGTGCAAGTCCCAGCTTGGAGGGCAGAACTCTCCCAGTACAATTATAGCCAATAGCTATAGTTGTAAACTTGAACCTATGGTCGGAACACAAGGTCCCACGTGCCTGAGTTATGTGGGCTTGATAGATTTCAGGTGGATGTAATTAAGTAGGGTCAAAACCCAGGAGAATGTTGTAAACATCTTGGCCACACCCTTTCTTTGCCTCCTGGAACCTGGCTATAAATAAAGACACGGTTTGTAGACTAGCGCTCCATCTGAGACACTGTCCATCAGAGAGAACAATGTCCCACCGAGACCCGCTTTCATTCTCTTGTCTGTCTTTTCTCAATCCTTCACTGCCCCCACTCAGGTTCACCCATGGTCATGCTGGCACAATAGTATATTATAAATAGTAAGCAACTTCTTTGTTAAGAGATTCATCTTCCAGTAACTTCATCCCCTTAGATATAAAATAGCAGAGAAGGAAACCATTTTGATCCTTAAAAACTCATGAATTTACTGGCCACATTGTGCCACCATACTATCATTCTCTTTTAGGGACATGCTTTCTCACTTCTTTCAATTCTGCACTATCGCAAATGCCATCTATGCCTTGCCATGTGCCCTTCACATCTAAATCTTCCCTGTAGGTCAATTGCTTTGTGTAAAACTGTGACTTTCTCCTTGAGGGCTTTCTCTGATCACTTCAATTGCCAATTCAGCCTTTGTATGGATCAGGCCAGAAGTGGCTATTAAAGCCTTCAGGAGCAGTCCTCAACCAACAGAAGGAAATTGGTGGAAAAATAACCCAGCTTCTTTGTCCTTTAGTTGAAATAATTCTAAGGTGAAATCTTCCAGAGGTTCTCAGTGTGGTTTAGACCCTATTGCACACAGTGGCAACCTGCTTATTACCATCCCCTGAATTAGTCTAATCTCTTCACTGTCTTCCACTCCCCTACCTATGCTTCCTGTTATTGTTATAGATAAGTGTTACTGGACAAGACAGCCCTCTGAGTCAGTGGGAGAGGGCTCTCCCCAATCTCTATCTTTGTGTTTTCATATAAAGGAATTTATATGAGAGACCTTAACTGCGCTGTGAAAAACCAGTTTATTAAATCAATTAAAGTATGTACCTTTACCGAAAGACCAAAGCAAGCAAATCTATACATCTGGCTTATAAACCACAGATGAGCTTTCAGCTAATCAGAAGAACAAGTTGGATCGGGAACTGAGGTGTTATAACCCCTACTGTCTGTAGCGGCAGTTGACAAATTTATTAGTCAACAGAGCCAAATATCAACAGTACAACGATTGAAATTTCTTTTGAGAGCCGAAAATAGACTTCTGCACATGGGCCACGAAGTTTCAATTGCACTGCATGTGTGCACCCACACGTGGTATTTTGTGGAAGAGCCACCCTCAAAGGGCCAAAGAGCCACATGTGGCTCTCGAGCCGCAGTTTGCTGACCATTGGTATATAGGCTTCAAAATTTCTCTGTTGACTTTTTTTATACAGATTAGTTTTCAAGGTCCCCTCCCCATCCACCCCCCTTTTTTTAACCTTGTTTTGGCCTTCCAAAAATTCATGAAAAGCACTTGGCAACTTTATCTTGCCAAGCCTTGAGACTGCTGGCTTCTCTGCTTAGGGAGTAAAATGCCCCTTTCTTTCCTTTACCCTTTCCCCCTCCCTTTCTGCATTCTCTCATTAGAGGTTGTTTTTTTTTTTTTAACCATTTGCTCTGAGTCCTTGGCTGCAGATAATGGTTTGTTACATGATTTACAAGCTAGCTGCAAATTGCCCATGGTGTTTAGCCTTGTTTTAACTTGCCTGCCTCAATTTCCCTATTCCTCCTGCCCTGGAATCCTGTAACATTCTGCACCCACAAGATAAGCAACCTTGCAGTTTTGAGCTTGGCCATGCTTGGTCCTGCAGTTATGTCTGTACTTTCTTCTTCTCCCCGCCCCCCTTACCCTGTCTGCCTAGCCCTGTTTCTAACTCCTCTCAAAATTACATATTAAACTATTTGTTCTCAATGCTTAGTCGCAGTGTGTGCTTCTGGGCATGCACAACCTAGGACATCTCTTAGAACAAATCAAGTGAGGTCTGTATCCTAGTCCTCATTCTTGCCAGAGTCTTAGTCTACCCTTCTTGTGTCTTTGCCCTTCAAAAGGGTAAGAAGTCCAAGGAACCATTGGAACATGTTCACCCCAACCACACTCCAGGTACCTGTGATACAATAATTCCTTATTAAATAGCCTAAACTTGCTTACAGCATTTGCACAGGACTCTTTTCTGGGCCAGTCCTACAGATAGTAGACAACTGAGTCCAAGAGCTAACCAATGGGTGCTTGTTAAGGGGAAAGTGTGAACTAAGTTAGCACATACTATGCTTGCTAAGGCATTGGTATAAATTATCATGAGGACCCCCACAATTTTGGTTAGACTACAAAGTATCCATCATGTCTTTGATTTCTCTTCTGTAGTCTTCACCATGCTGAATTATAGATAGTTTGCTCAAAATTTTGTTACATTTATCTATTTCTGTCATCTGCATCTATTTGCAACTTAATACCTTGAGTACTTAAAAAAATCAGTGTCTATATTATTCATTTCACAGATTCTTTAATACTCTTTTCCAATTCTTCCTATTTTTAATAGTGTAGTTTTTCATTACTATTTTGATTCATTTTAAAATGTCTTCATTTAAAAAATATGTTGTACATTATTTCACATTTGTGTACTATTTTTCTCATGTTATTAGGGCTCTACTCTTTCTGACTATTGGGTCCATAATTCTTCCTTTTGATACATTGCTTCCTTACATGCTTTGTAACTTTTAAATTTCTATTCATTTTTTGACACTTTCATCACCCTAGTCTGTGCAGTCTGGATTGTAGGAGTACATCTCTTGAATTATTTTATGTTTGTTTTTACCAGTATGCCTAGGGGATATCACAGTCCCTAAACACATTTTATGTAAAGTTATTGGTTTGATGTTCCTGATTGAACTAGCTGTAATAATATAAACCAAGATTGCAATGAATGTGAACAGATAGCATGTTACCTCTTGGGAGATGCTCTTCCCCACAGCGGTCAGATAAAGGCACAGAAAACAGTGTTTATAAATTGATTTTGGAGTTCATTTAACCACCCTTTTCAACAAATGTACATCTATTTTAAAGTTCCAACTTCATGGAGAGTTTTCAGTTACAAATTTTATTTTCACATGAAACCCAAAACTCATGTTTTCTCAAGGTGATATAATCCCTCTTACTGCCAAAACAAGCAGCACCTATTCTTGAATCTCTGACCTGCCTGCCATATGCTTCTCTTGTTTCTATCATCTCTTTGGATCTTTATAAACTTTGTTTCAAATCCAATTAAATATATCATCCACAATCAGAAGTTTAAATATCTCATGTGAATAATCCTATCTAATAAAGAGGGAATATGCTAATTGACCCTCACACTGTCGTCATAAGATGGCGGCACCCACAACCATAAGATGGAGGCCCCCAGTCCCCTCAACCCCGCCTCATCCAGCAGGAGTCCCCTGGTCACCTCAGCCCCACCTCACCGAGTCGCAGCAGCATCCAGCTTCATCCAGCCTCAGTCCCCTAGTTCCCTCAGCCCCACAGAGGAAGGCAGTTGGGGGCGATTAAGCCATCAGGGCAGGGCAGTTGGAGGTGAACAGGCCAGCAGGGGAGGGCAGTTGGAGACAATCATGCCAGCAGGGGAGTAGTAAGGCATCAATCAGGCCAGCAGGGGACCAGTTAGGGGGCTATCAGGCTGGCATGCACAGTGGTTAGGGGCAATCAGGCAGGCAGGCAGGCAGATGAGTGGTTAGGAGCCAGCAGTCCCATATTGGAGAGGGTGCAGGCTGGGCTGAGGGACATCCTCCCCTGCAAGCACAAATTATGTGCACTGGGCCTCTAGTGCATTATAATATAACTAGAGGCCCAGTGCATGAAGTTCATGCATGGGGGCGCTCAGCCCAGTCTGCACCCTATATAATCTAGGACCCCTCCAAAGATGTCCGACTGCCTGTTTAGGCCCAATCCCAGGGATGGATTGGGCCTAAACAGGCAGTCGGACATCCCTCTCACAATCCAGGACTGCTGACTCCCATCTGCTTGCCTGCCTGCCTGCCTGATTGCCCCTAACTCTTTCAGCCTGCCAGCCTGAGCACCCCCTAATCACTCCCCTGCCAGCCTGATTGATGCCTAATTGCTCCCCTGCCAGCCTGTTTGCTCCTAACTGTCCTCCCCTGCAGGCCTGGTCACCCCTAACTGCCCTCCCCTGGAGGCCTGGTCCCTCCCAACTGCCCTCCCCTGCAGTCCTGATCAACCACAACTGCCCTCCCTTGCAGGCCTGGACCCTCCCAACTGCCCTCCCCTGATGGCCATCTTGTGGTGGCCATCTTGTGTCCACATGGGGGAAGGATTTTTGACCACATGGGGGCAGCCATCTTGTGTGTTGAAGTGATGGTCAATCTGCCTATTACTCTTTTATTAGATAGGAGGCCTGGTGCATGGGTGGGGGCCCGCTGGTTTGCCCTGAAGTATGTCCTGGATCAGGGTGGGTGTTCCCTTGGGAGGTGGGGTGACCTAGGTGAGGGCCTGTGGTGATTTGCAGACTGACCACAGCCCCTGGCGACCCACATGGAGGCCCTGGTATTGGGGATTATTTATCTTCTACAATTTAAACTTTGTAGCCTGGACCAGAGAGCCTCCTGCTCTCTCTGTGGTGGCAACCATTTCTGTTGGGCTTTATTTATGTTCTATAATTGAAACTTTGTAGCCTTGAGTGGAGGCCTGGGCCCGGCCAGGGTGTATGGAATGTTTGGCTTCCTCCAACACTGTGGAAACCCAAGCCTACCTCCTGCTCAATCTGTGGCCACAGCCATCTTGGTTGGAGTTAAGTTGCATACTCGCTACTGATTGGCAGGTGGGTGTGGCTGATGGGTGTAGCAGAGTGATGTTAATTTACATATTACTCTTTTATTAGATAGGATAATAGCAATAGCCTGCTAGCTATAGTTATTGAGTGCTGCAAACAGTGCTTCAAACATTCAGTGAATGTTAGCAATTATTATCACTATTTTGGAGCAACATTCATGCATTGCTGTCCTCATAATAACCTGTAATGTAGTTAACATAACTGTTTTCTCCATTTTATAGAGGAGGAATATAAGACCAAAATATATTTTGTTTTACTTTTCAGATCAATAAAACACATTAGGATTTATTGTTAAATATGATGTGAAGAAGGTTTCTATTAACCTTGTAATATTTTAAAACCTGGTGTGATGTCCATCTACTCCCTCATTATTCTTTTCTTTCTTTTTTTATGGTTAGTCTCTGATATTTACTCTTCCATATGAACTGTAAAATTTGTAAAAGAAAAAGAAAACAAAGATCAACAATTAGACTGCTAGCCATGAACAGAAACAGCTCTGGGAGAGCCTAAGAGTTCATTAAAAACATGTATCAAAATCCCTGGCCACAGTTGGTTGAGTGTTCTCTCTCTCACCAAAAGGACACTGGTTAAATTCTTAGTTAGGACATATAACAAAGCTGAGAGTTCAATCCCTGGTCGGGTGCATGTGGAAGGCAACCAATTAATGTCACTCACATAGATGTTTCCCTCTCTCTAAAAATAAATAAATAAATAAATAAATAAATAAATAAATAAATAAATACTACATAAATACATGCATAATAATGTTAACAAACCTGCAGCAACAGAGAACCAAAATAAGCTGAGAATAATGGCACAAAAAAGGAAAAAATGAACAGCTCCATTTTGCCTGCATCATCCCAGCCTGGCTGACAGTGCTCAATGTAGCATCTCATCCTCAGCCTGAAAAAAGACCTACCTCCTTTTCACCCTACCCAGAGACCAGCAAAGCTGGGACTATACAGACAGTCAGGAACAAGGAAGAAGAGCAAGAGCCGGGACTACCAGAATCAGCCACATAGCTGGAGCCATCATGATTCCCAGTGACCTGCTTTGCATATGACCCCTGCCTCTTTAGCTATTGAAGAAACCAGTGGCTCACACAGCCACCACCATGCTCTGGGAATTCAGCAGTTTGTATCCCACAGGTTTTTCTCTTCACTGTAGCCAGTCACTTGAGTCTTTCTCCGTGCCCATGCTGTAGACTCCCACAGGTGACACCTGCCAATGTGTGCGCGCTTAGGGTTAGCCCCTCTAGCTGTACACTTGCACTTGGCCAGTCTGACTCTTGTCATTGGACTTGTGAAGAGATTTCGATCTAAAATGCAACTGGAGGATGGGGAATGGGGAATCTCATGCCTGTACCCTCAGAGAAATGGAACTATAGAACTGACAGACTAATTTCTGTGGAGGACAATTTTGCAGAAGACCCAGATTTAGAAACACCCACCAAGAATCTGACCAATAAACATCTCCAAAAATCTCTCCCCATTCTCAAGCCAACAAACTTTCTGCTTGTTTGCTGGTTATACTTGCCTTTGTTCGTTTTGTTGTTGTTGTTGTTGTTGTTGTTGTTTATGGCCATAAATACAACTTACCCCAAATCCTCCACATAGACTCGCTTATAGCTTGTTCTCACTTGCATTTTCTGAATTGCAATTCTCAAATAAATTTAATTTCTGGTAATCTGAGCTTACTTCAATTTATCTCTTCATTTAGATTGACAGACTCCACTGCTGTGAATGTGCCCAAGGTGAGACCTTGCAGTCACAAGAGTATACACCGACAACCAGGGCCCACATAGCTGATAGTGTGTTAGCAGTTAGCCCTGGTCCCTGCCACAATGTTGTGTCTGCACAGGCTACTGCCACTACATAGACAGCTGGTCTCTGTAGCTAAGTTTGTGCACACTATCACCTTGGGCCTCAACAGGTTGGGCTTGTATGCCCTGGTCCTCAACTGAAGAATCCAAAAGTCCTTGCATCCACTCAGACTCCCTTGTAGCACTCATAGGTATGATTGTTTTATTTTTTCCAGTTTTATTGATGTATAATTGATATGCAGCCCTGTATAGGTTTAAGGTATACAGCATAATGACTTGACTTACATATATTGTGAAATGATTACCACAGTAATCATCTCACATAGATACAAAAAGAAAAAAGTGTTTTCTTTTGTCTTTTGTGTTAGAGAACTCTGAGGACTTACTAGAGTAAGTACAACTTTCAAATATACTATACAGCAGTGTTAATTATACTCTTGTACATCTTGTACATTATACATCCCCAGTAGTTATCATATAACTGGAAGCTTGTGCAGTTAGATTATCTTCATCCAATTTTCCTACCCCACACCCCCTACCCCTGATAACCACAAATCTGACAACATGGATGGACGATGAGTATATTATGCAAAGTGTAGTAAGTCAGACAGAGAAAGGGAAATACCATATGATCTCATTCATAGTGGAAAGAAAAAAGCTCATAAATACAGAGAACAGATTGATGGTTGACAGTGGCGGGGTTGGGGGGAGGTAAGTGAAATGGGTGAAGGGAGTCAAAAGGTACAGACTCCCAGGTATAAAATAAATAAGTCATGGGGATGTAATGATTTTTATTTTTTAATACAGCTGTATTTGGGGTAGTTTAACCAGAACATTCCTATATTGATTTTTCTATCCATCATTCTATCTATGTTTTCTAAATGTATAGTTATTTCATAAAACAAAGTAAATCTGTGTTCACCTTATAGTAATTTTAAACATGGTGATACGTGCCATCTAAATAGACTTCAACAGTTCATATAAGCCTAAAGAAACATAAAGGTCATTTACCTAAATACATTCATTATCCAGGTGAGGAAACCCATCAGTGAAAGGAAAGATGTGGGCAGCATCTGCCAAAGGTCATAAAAAGGCTGAGGACTAATATTTTGGCCCCCCATTCAGCTTGCAATCTCCAGGGCTTGCCATTCTGCCCATTGTAACCATCCTATGTTGAACATTTCACTTCCTATTATGCTATACATATCAAAATCAGACATGGAAACAAAGAAAAGCTTTTATTTGAGGTACTCATAGGTTTTTAAGGCATTTGGATATCATATTCATTAATATCATGTTCACTACCAATCCCAACAATTCTGTCTAAAATAAATTTTAAAATAATAGCAATGGCACAGACAAAAACCCAAAACAATTCCCTACTTAATTAAATTTTATAGATTCATAAAAATTATGACTACCTACAATATGATATGCAAAGACCACAGATAATATTTCACCTATCATTTCATCTTTTTTATTGTTTCAAAGAATTAAAAAATGAAAAAAAATCTCAAAAGGAAACTAACAATCATTTATATTTCCACCATTCATTCTTCTAGTAAAATAACACATTTTCACTTCCAAATAATAATGAAAAGTATAAATTTGATGATGACATCATCATCATTATAAAGTAATAATGAAATACTAATAAAAAACCTCAAAGGTAGATGGTCAAAATTTAGGACTAAATATATACTTTCATCAAAAATGGTTCTAGAACTTACTTTCTTACAAAGTTCTATCAGCGTGTTTTCCACATTTTTTCCCCCATAAAGTTGGAAGGAGACTTGTACTGCTATAAATGCTGGTTGCATATCTGAACAGTAATTATCAGATGACAGCCTGAGGCAGCTACCTCTACCTCCCTTGCAAGTTTTCTTGGTTTTCAGAACACATAAACTCTAGTCAAATTATTTTTTTCTCTGTATTTCTGACCACTTTGCTCAACAAGCTGTCAATTAATATTTGGCCTCTCAGACACTGTTTACCTAATCTACACATCTACATCTGTCTGAATTTGGTGCTATCCTATATAATAAAAGCCTAATATGCTAAGTGTCCAGTCATCCAATCCTCTGTTCAACTAACCAAAGCATAATATGCTAATGATATGCTAAGGCAGCTCAACCACTTGCTATGATGTGCACTGACCACCAGGGGGCAGACGCTCCAACAGGTAGGTTAGCTTGCTGCTGGGGTCTGGCCAACCAGGACTGAGTGAGAAGGGTCAGACATGCCCCAGAGCTTTCCCACGGTCCCTCCCCAGCTGACCAACCTCCCGTGTCCCTCCCCAGCCCTGATTGTGCACTGGTGGGGTCCCTCAGCCTGGCCTGCACCTTCTCACAATCCGGGACCCCTGGGGAGATGTTGGAGAAGAGAGCTGGTTTCAGCCCATTCCCACTTGGAGAAGAGAGCTGGTTTCAGCCCATTCCCACTTGATGCAGGAGCTGCCCCCTGGTGGTCAGTGCACTTCCATTGGGGGTAAAGGGGGTGTTCTGCTCAGCCAGAAGCCAGGCTCACAGCTGGTGAGTGCAGTGGTGGTGGTGGGAGCCTCTCCTGCCTCCACAGTAGTGCTAAGGATGTCCAACTGCCAGCATAAGCCCACTCCCCCAACATCCCCTGAACATCCCCCAAGGTCTCCTGGACTGTAAGAGGGCTCAGGCTGGGCTGAGGCCATCCCCCGCCCTCCCCCCCCCCCAGTACACAAATTTCATGTACCAGGCTTCTAATATAAATATATTGACTATTTCCAAGAAAATTTCTTTCCACTCTCTTTTTATATCACATTCTTAATGAGGTTATTTATATGCCCCCATCGTGTCTATTAATAAGTGCTCTACTTGTGGATATTTTGATTGGCAGGTTAAATAATACTTTTTTTTAAAAAATAAAAAAATGATACCTGGTATTTATATGTATTATGAGAGTTTCATATACACCTTAATTTAAGGCTGCCATAGACATAATAATAGTTGGATATTTTCACCTTTATAAGTGAGACTATACACAAAATGGACAAAATGAAAAAGAATACATATAGATCCCCACTGCCATATCTTTGATAATAGAGTTCTGGGGTAGAATGCCTGATGAAAATGCACAGATAATCTCCATGGTAGGCAGAATAATGACTATCCAAAGATGCCCATCTCCTAATATCCAGGACCTGAGAATATGTTAGGTACATAGCAAAGGAAAATTAAGGTTGCATATTAATTAAGGTTGCTGAAACAGATTATTCTGGATTATACAGTAGGCCTAATGTAAACACAAGGGTCTTTATAAGTAGAAGAGGGAGGCAACAGAAGGAGATTTTAAAACAGAAATGTGGTCAAAGGATGTGCAGATATTGCTGGCACATGAAGGTGGCCATGATCCAATGCTTACAGGTAATTCTAGAAACTGGAGAAGTAAAAAAAAAAAAAAGGAGACTCTCTCCCAGAGCCCCCAAAAGGAAATGTGGCCCTGTCAATATTCGCATAAGACTTGTTACCTACAGAAATGTAAGATAATAATTTGTACTGTTTTAAGTCACTACATTTGAGATAATTTAAATACTTATAGGAAAACTAGAGGCCCAGAGCACGAATTTCATGCATGGATATGATCTCTAGGCCTGGCTTGCTATTAGGGCCATCCTCAGCTTCCCACAGCTGGCCCTGAAACCCACTGCCACCACCACTGCCACCCACCTCTGGTTCCCCTTTTGCCATAAGGTGATCAGTGCCTGATGCGGGGAGGGGGAGGTTGAGAGGTTGCTGTTACTGCCCGCTCACCAGCTCTGCCCCCATCATGGGTTGCTTTCTGTGTGTGTGGCAACTGGTGGGGTGGGGCCTTGGCTTGGCATTGCCCACATCCCCACCACCCACCTGTGGTTCCTCATTAGTCATGAGGCGATCAGTGCCTGCTGGCCTGGGAAAGAACTGAGAGGTGGTTAGTTCACCTCATAGTGATTGGTTTAGCCATCATTCTGATTGTCCTGCCTTTAGGATCAATTTGTATATTACCCTTTTATTATATTCTATCTAATAAAAGAGTAATATGCAAATTGACTGTACCTTCACTGCACCCCACCAGCCACGCCCACCAGCCAATCATGAGCGGGGGGCAGGGCCGAGGTGGTCAGTGAGCGCGTGAGGTGGGGGGCAGGGCCACCGAGGCGCAAGCCAGGCGGGGGACGGGGCACGCGCAAGGCCGCCGAGGCACCTGCACAGGAGGCCATCAAGTGTGGGGTGCCCCCGGGGCTTGGCATTCACTGCCGGGGCTAAGGCCTGGGCTTGGGGGGCAAGGCCAAGGGGTCAGGCGTCCCCAGGGCCAGGTGGTCGCTGGGTGGTCACCAGTGGCCAAGGCTAAGGCCAGGGCTGGGGGGGGGGTTGAGACGGCGGGGGCTTTAGGCCTTAGGCAGGCTGGGGCGAGTGGTCAGCAGGACATCCCCTGAGGGCTCCCAGTATCTGTGAGGGGGCAGATTGGGCTGAGGGATCACCCACCCTGAGTGCACAAATTTCATGCACTGGGCCCCTAGTGGGATAATAAAATTCCCAAACCTCATTTTGTTCAACACTTGCGGTCTCCATCCCTTCAATTCTCTTTATTCATATTGAGTAGAAAAACACACTAATTTGAACTTTATATCTACTACTTTTCCTTATCTATTTTGTCAGAGAGCACTTAATGAAAGATGGTTGAAAGAAAGAAAGAATGAAAGAAAGAAAGAAAAGAAGGAAGGAAGGAAGGAAGGAAGGAAGGAAGGAAGGAAGGAAGGAAGGAAGGAAGGAAGGGGAGAAAGGAAAGAAAGAAGGAAAGAAAGAAAGAAAGAAAGAAAGAAAGAAAGAAAGAAAGAAAAAAATAGCTTTATTTCCCAAAGAGCCTCTCAAACCTAGGAAACTGAGTTAACTATGCTATTCATAGCAAAAAGAGGTTCAAAAATCTTTGATAACTTCAGAATGTATTTACTTGTTTATAAAGCTAATTATTATCATTAGCATTACTTCAGAGATGCCAAAATAGAACTTGATAAAATAATTTGTCTTCAGAAAATTTCATGTTTACCTGATTAATCTTTCTGAGTATAGAATATCAGTAATGTACCTATATGATTTAAAGTTAGAACAGAAAATACCTTCATAGTAGCAATATGAGAAGAACAAGTTTTAGAATCATCCTATCCTTTGTGTGTCCATGTGTCTCGAGGACAGGAAAAATTGGATGTTTGCTGCCATTTGTATTGGCTTGTCTCGGGAAAATTAAGAGAATATCTTATGCAAGGTGTCCTAATCCGAGGTCCAAGAACAGAGCAGACATGTATAATTCTGATTTCACTTTGCATTGATTTTTAATCCCCATGTAGAATTACCAAACCACAATAATATTAGCTGTACCAAAGAATTACAGATGTATTTATGACACACTCAGTTGTTGAAGATATCTTATTTTATTTTTTATTTTTAACATATTTTTATTGATTTTGGAGAGGAAGGGAGAGGAAGAGAGAGATAGAAACATCAGTGATGAGAGAGAATCATTGATTGGCTGCCTTCTGCACACCCTCTATTGGGGATCCAGCCTGCAACCGAGACATGTGCCCTTGACCAGAATTGAACCCGGGACCTTTCAGTCTGCAGGCTGACAATCTATCCACTGAGCCAAATTGGCTTGGGCCTGAAGATATCTTAAAATGTTCATATTCATCACTACTTTGAAAGTATGGTAGTTATTAAGCTCACCATTAAATCTTATTCTGCATGGTATTAAGAAGTACACATTTTAATATAGTATTTTTATTTTTTATAATATATTAGATTATTATTAATTTCATGTATAATCCTTGCATCTTATTTTATGTATTTATAATACTCTGTTCTGTGAAGCAGCATAGGTATCATCAAACTGCCAAAGAGACTGATGGCATAGAAAAGGTGAAGAAACCCTGATTTAGAGCAAAAGGATCAAGGCAGATTACTACTTGGCCTGTGATTTACTCTAGTTTCTTCAGAGACATTCCTAATTCTAATTGTTAATTCAGTATAGTAAAATGAAGTATTTTAAAATCATGGCTTCCCAGAATCTACTTTTGGTGAACTTTTAATGAAGATCAGGACCCATAAAAATATCTCTACCTAGGCCTTCTTTCACTTGGAAGGCTTTTCTGGGTCTAATTACTGGGATATACAAGGATGAATGTTGAAACCTCTAAGCTCATGTAGCATAGCTGATCCATTGATCAATTTTAAATTGTGGTTAAATCAGTCATTTATATTTATTTTTGTGAGCCCATTCTTTTGGGATTAATTAGAATAAGAATTTGTAAGCTGTTCTTGTTTATGCTAATTCTTGATATTTCATAAAGTAAAATGTGTGGTGAATATAAAGACTACCTCCCATACCACTTAATTTTTTCACATTTATTTATTGCTTACCTATGATAGTTTGTACATAGAGACTTGTTAAAGTATGTTTTTATTGATTTCAGAGGGAAGAAGGGGGAGGGAGAGAGAGAGATAGAAACACTGATGAGAAACATCAATGGGTTGCCTCCTGCATTCTCACTACTGGGGATCTAGCATGCAACCTGGGCATGTGCCCTGATCAGGAATTGAACCAGTGAACTTCTGGTGCATGGAACAATATTCAACCAACTGAACCACGCTGGCTAGGCCATAGATACTTTTAAATAACAGTTTCTATTATACTTTTAACAATATCTGAAAGATAAATTCAGTATAAGGCTCGAGAGAAGAAAATAGTTCCTGCCCTGACTAGTTTAGCTCAGTGGATAGAGCATCGGCCTGCAAACTGAGGGGTCCCAAGTTTGGTTTGGGTCAAGGGCATTTACCTTGGTTTCGGGCACATCCCCAGTGGAAGGTGTGCAGGAGGCAGCTGATCGATTTTTCTAACTCTATCCCTCTCCCTTCTTCTCTGTAAAAAATCAATAAAATATATTTTAAAAAATACTTCCTTTTGCCGAGACCGGTTTGGCTCAGTGGATAGAGCGTCGGACTGCGGACTGAAGGGTCCCGGGTTCGATTCCGGCAAGGGCATGTACCTTGGCTGCGGGCACATCCCCGTTAGGGGGCGTGCAAGAGGCAGCTGATCGATGTCTCTCTCTCATCGATGTTTCTGACTTTCTATCCCTCTCCCTTCCGCTCTGTAAAAAAATCAATAAAATATATATTTTAAAAAAATACCTCCTTTTGTGACACATCATATTGTAGTAACAACCTCCAAAATCAATGGGTTCACAGTATAGTTTATTTCTTGCTCATATTACATGTCCATCAGAGATGGAGAAGGTACACTCAGAGACCCATGTTGAGGGAGGGTCAGTTTCTAAATGTGCTTTATAAAGCATTGTGGCAGTGGAAGGGGATCTGAAAAATTGCCCAATGGCCCTTAAGTTTAGAGATAATGTATAGCCCTTCTCCTTGCATGCTTTCAACCAATAAATTATGTGTTCACACATAACATCAGCATTGGGAGGAAGGGCAATATTGTATGTGCCTAAAAAGACAACATGAATAAAAACCACTCAAAGTAATCATTGATTGGGATTTTAAAAACCTTTTTTGGATAAATCTAGAGACCAGATAGGGTTTCTTTTGTTATTGTTGTTGTTTTTGTTCGTTTGTTTGTTTTTTGATAATGGAATGTAACTACATTTTACATTGGGTAAGAAACTTAACCATAGAGGTATCATGTAAAGACTTCCATTGTGTCTATGATTTAAAATGTGCATTTATTCATATTGAATTTATTGGGGTGACATTGGTTAATAAAATTATACATGTTTCAGGTATACAGTTCTGCAATACGTCATCTGTATATTGTATTGTGAGTATAATAACCCAAGTCAAGTCTCCTTCCATCACCATTTACCCCCCTTTACTTTCTTCTACCTCCCTCCTCACCTAGCACCCAATCCCCTCCTCTGACAGTTGTCAGTCTGTTCTCTGTGTCCATGAAATCTTACTTTTTGCAAAGCATGGAAGGACCTGGAGAGCATTATGCTAAGTGAAATAAGCCAGTCAGAGAAAAACAAATACCATATGCTTTCACTCATATGTGGAATCTAATGAACAAAATAAACTAACAAAGTAGAGACAGACTCCTGGATAAAATGTGCATTCTTATATTGTATTTGTGCCTGGAATTCTCTTTAATGACAAATATGAAGGAGAGATTTTAAGAAAAATATGCTCTTGTAGCATTACTAAGTATTATTTTATGGGAATATTTAAAGATTAAAAGATCTTATGCCTAAAAAAACTAGATTGATGAAATAATAGATTCCTTTGTACTACCTGGAACAAAAATCCTTATTGTGTCCCCTTCTTGGAGGAAACTGCTGGTTGGTTACCCCAATTATTATTCACCCTTTCTTCCTTGCTGACAAATCCTTGGTTTATTTAATCATGTGAGGTAGAGAAAGGAAATTCTGTCTTTCTTCAGTTGGGTTTGGTCATTTAAGATTTAGCCAATAAGCTACTCTTTATAAGTGCTATATGGTATTTCTTGAATGACTTCCAAAAGAGAGAGGGCACACTCTTATCACTGCTTTTCCTCTTTCTAAGCTGCCTAGAAAGTGGATATGATGGTTGGAATTCTGGCAATATTCACTGGGCCTTGAGTAAGTACATAGGGATTTTCCTGCTACATGAACCAGAGCCTGAAGATTTCATAAAGCAAATAGTCAGGATATCAGAAAAAGGAAGCTTTAACATTTCAGAAAAAATATTAGCCTTTTTAGTACACTTGTGACTATTTTATTCCAATTCATCATATGGATTTGTCTCATAAAGCTGTCAGTTTATGCCAGTCTTGAAATGGCAAATCAAGGATTTGTATAAACTGGCCAGGCCCTTTTCCTTGATAAATTTTGTGGGTTTTGCCTTTGTAAGTCCCACCTCTGGGAAACAGTCATCATAGAGGTATATGAAGTAAATCCTCAATCCTTTAAAGGAATAGTTTTGAATTATTCCTTGGTGGTTGATCTGCAGGAGACTGACTGCTTGAAGTTTTAAAAATTTTGCTCCCATATTCAGAATTTAAAGACTTTCTAAAATATAAACACTGACTTCACAAATTAGATGGAAGAAGTTTAGATATTAATGTTGTCAGGTGTATTTTTATCAAATTACCATTCACATGAACCTAGTAACACATTTGAATCAAAGTATGAATAATGTAAATTAATCATTTAGAATAAATTATAATCAACATGTAAATTTATAGTAAATTTATTCAGTGCAATTTATACTGCATTTTCTTCTGATAGTTAAGTGTTTATAAAATACAAATATTTACCAGTGGTTCATGTGGTTAACTAATTTCCTTGGTTTAGGTAATTGTTATGGTAAAGACATAAATGTTGCAATTGCAACACAATGATACTGAAATAAATAAAACAAGAATTATTTAGGATTCTACTGCACTGAAATCTATATGACCACAAATAATTCTTCCCTTGTTTTTATACCATTCATGGAAAATAATTATAGTCACAATAAATTACAGTTCAAGAAGTATGTCCTCTCATTCTGCTACTTGAAGCATATATGTTAGCCTTGGCTGCAAAGCTCAGTTTTTAAAGCATTGTCCTGTACACCAAAAGGATGCAGGTTCAATTCCTGATCAGGGCACATACCTAGGTTGTGGGTTCAAACCCCGGTTGGGCACGTATGTGAGGCAAATGCTCAAGGGATTAATGTTTCTCTCTCATTTTTCCTTCCTCTCTCTCTAAAGTCAATAAAAAAGATATCCTCAGGTGAGGATTAAAAAATAATAAAAGCCAAAGCCAGTTTGGCTCAGTGCACAGAGCGTCGGCCAGTTGACTGAAAGGTCTTAGGTTTGATTTTGGTCAAGGGCATGTACCTTGGTTGTGGGCACATCCCCAGTAGGATGTTTCTCTCTCATAGATGTTTTGACTTTCTATCCCTCTCCCTTCCTCTCTATAAAAAAGCAATAAAATATATTTTTAAAAAATAAAACAAAACAAATATGTTAGAAGAGAAAGCATAGATTCCCTGACCCTCTTCTTGAGAGTATGAGTCAATTGGTATCAAATGGGGCCCAGAAATTTATTTTTAAAAATAAATATTCCAAAATAGTCTTATCAGTGAAAGTTGAGAAAAAGTGAGCTTGCTTAAGGAGAAAATTTTGGGAAAGCCCATAATCTACCTGACTCAGAATTCCAAAGACAAGCTTCCCTAATATTTTACACTATGCCAAAGGCCTCCTCTGTGTCTCTGCCAATCACACCTCACAGTTGCTTTGTCCACTCCTGCCAGAGAAAAGATCTAAGGGTTAGTGAACATGTGCGCTTCGTCCAGCTAAGTTTTTCATAATCTTGTCACTATTCCTCAAACCAATATGCAAAGAAAAATGAATAAAAAAGGAGGGAGAAGCAATAACATATGCACATGATGTTATGTTATATATTTTCTGTTTTATCATCTTTATGCCAAAGTATTTAAGTATCTTATTATTCATTATCAACAGTTTATATTAGGTATTATTCTTTACTATGGGTCAGGTGCACGGAATTTGTGCACTGGGGGTGGGGGAGTCCCTCAGCCCAACCTGTCCCCCCTCACATAATGGGAGCCCTCTGGCTGTGTCCTACTGACATCTTAGGCCCGTTCTCTGGCCTCCTTTTGCGGGAAGAGACTAGGTTGATCAGGGGAAGGTACCAGCCCCAGCCACTGCCAGTCACCATAGCCACCAAGGTGTTTTCATCAACATGAATTCCAGTCCCTTCACCATGAAAAAATGATAACTTTTTAAAGGCATTTTTAAGATGTGTCTTTCATAGGATATGACATTTCTTTATTTTTTTTTTATCCTCAGCTGAGGATATGTTTCCATTGACTTTTAGAAATGTGGAAGAGAAAGGGAAAGAGAGAGAGAAACATCAAAGTGAGAGGAACACTTTGATTGGTTGCCTCCTGCATGAGCCCTGACCTGGGCCCCAGCCAGGGAGGAGCCTGCAACCTAGGTACATGCCCTTGATCAGAATTGAACTCAGACGCTATGTTTGGCAGGCCGAGGCATCATCCACTGAGCCAAACTGGCTAGGGCAATATATGACATTTCTTAGCCCTCTACCAGCAGATCTTGTTTTTTTTTTTTCTTCAGAAGTGTGGTGAAAAAACCCTAGATCACCTTTTTGGATTCTTATTACCCAAGTTACTAAGAATATTATCAGTTGCATACAGAAAGCTTAGTTAATAAGCAGTCAGAAAAGCTGTTTCCTCTGCAGTTCACACCAATAGCCGGCTGGACCCTGCCCCAGCCTAAGGCCTCTGGCTAAAGCTTTAGGCCTGGGCAGGGGACCCCCCAGCTCCCTCCAATAACCGGCTCTGCCCCTGCCCAGGCCTTCCTATTCCTAGGCCAAAAGCCTCTGGCAAAGGCTTTTGGCCTAGGCAGCCCCCCCCCGCCCCACCAGCTCCCTCTGATCGTCAGCTCCATCCCTGCCAAGGCCTAAAGCCTTGGGGCCTGGGCAGGGGCCCCCAGCTCGCTCTGATCACAGGCTCCACCTCTGCCTAGGTCTAAAGACTCATCGCCTGGGCAGGGGACCCCCAGCTCACTGCAATCACCAGATCTGACCCTGCCCAGGCCTAAAGCCTCTGGCCTAAGCTTTAGGCCTGGGCAGGGGACTCTCAGCTCCCTCCAATCACTGGCTCTGCCCCTGCCCCCTTGGCTCTCATAACAGGCTTAGCCTTGCCCAGGAGCCCCCTGGCTCAGGCCCTTCCCAGGCTTCTCAGGGTCCACGTGAGGCTTACCTCAGAGTGACCTGGGTGCCAGGATGTTCTGAGGACCCAGGCACTAGGTGCCTATATATGCAAATTAACCACCATCTTTCTTGGGTTAATTTGCATACTCACTCTGATTGGCTAGGGGCATAGCAGAGGTAGTCAATTTACATGTTTGTCTATTATTAGGTAAGATTAGCTGTACTATCAAACATTTAAAAGAAGCTATATAAGGCAATTTCTGAATGTAGAAAAATTAAATCAATAATAAAACAGGCTAGTAGTAAGAGTAATCAAATAAATTTTTTCACTTGTTAGCACACATATGCCATGTACACCCAGACATACACAACTGTAATATTTTTCTTATATCCTGACACTTGAACACTAACATCCTTTTGTTTGAACTGGATGTTTCTAATGCTTTCCTATTTGAGTTGTAAGCTGTACCAATAGATGCTAATAAAAGGGTAATATGCTAATTAGACTGGGAGACCTTCTAAGAGACCTTCCAGATGTCCTTCTGGACAAAGCCATGGTGGTGGGGCTGAGGCAGATGTGGTTAGGGGCAATCAGGCCAGGATGGGAGGGCAGTTGGGGGTGATCAGGCTGGCAGGGGGGGGGCAATTGGGGGTGAGAAGGCTGGTAGAGGGCTAGCAGTCCAGCATAGGGGGGAAGTAGGGGTGGTCAGGTTGGTGGAGCACAGGTGGTGTTGGACTGCCAGTTTCAGCCAAAATCCCACAGGCCACACTGAGGGACCCCACCCATACATGAATTTGTGCACTGGGTCTCTTGCATACTATCTAATAAAAGAGTAATATGCAAATTGACCGTAAGTCTGCCACACCCATAAGCCATACCCACAAGCCACGCCCACCAGCCAATCAAGAGCAGATATGCAAATAAACCCAACCAAGATGGCTCCAGCCATGGAGAGAGCAGGAGGGAGGCTTGGGTTTTCCTGGTGAAGGAGGAAGCCAAAGCTTTCCACCTGTTCTTGCTGGCCCAGGCTTCCACTCAGTGCTACAAAGTTTCAATTGTGGAAGATAAATAAAACCCAACAGAAATGGCTACAGCCACTGAGTGAGCAGAAGGCTTGGCTCTGCTCAAGTCTACAATGTTTCAATTATAGAAGATAAATAAATCCCAGATACCAGGGCCTTCAGTTGGGTTACCAGGGAGTGCGGCCGGCCTACAAACCACCACAGGCCCCTCGCCCAGGCTGCCCCATGCCCTAAGGGAACCCATACCCTGGAATAGGACATTCTTCAAGGCAAACCAGCTGGCCCCCACCCATGCACCAGGCCTCTATCCTATCTAATGAAAGAGTAATATGCAGATTGACCATTATTCCAACCCACAAGATGGCTGCTCCTATGTGGTCAAAGATCCTGCCTCCATGTGGACAAAAGATAGCCACCACAAGATGGCCTCAGGGGAGGGCAGTTGGGAGAGACCAGGTCTGCAAGGAAGGGCAGTTAGGGGTCACCAGGCTGGTGGAAGAGGGAAGTTGGGGTGACCTGGCCTGCAGAGGAGGGCATTTGGGGGTGACCAGGCCTGTAGGTGAGGGCAGTTAGGGGCAAACAGGCTGGCAGGGGAATAGTTAGGCATCAATCAGACTGGCAGAGGAGTGGTTAGGGGATGATCAGGCTGACAGGCAGAAGTGTTTAGGAGCAATCAGGAAGACAAGTAGGTGAGCAGTTGGGAGCCAGCAGTCCTGGATTGTGAGAAGGATGATACTGGACTGTCTGGCAGTGGGCAAAACTCAAGGGCAGCTTTCTGTCAGAGATGCGTGCAACCATTGCTGTGGGACATGGAGCCCCAGGAGCCGCTTAAGGCAGGGCTGACAGGGGGATCATGCCTAAACGGGCAGTCAGACATCCTTCAAGGGGTCCCAGATTGGAGAGGGTGCAGGCTGGGCTGAGGGACACCGCCTCTGTGCATGATTTTCATGCACCAGGTCTCTAGTAATTATAATAATCTTCCAATTTCTGGAACTATGGGGCATCCTTTCAGTTTAACCCTGGAATGCAAGACTAAGCATTTTGACTCTGTGTTTTGTTTTTCTAAAAAAACTAAAGAGACATTTGTTTCATTTAAGGACTCGTGTTAATATTACATTAGTGCCACTTATTTGACTTTTTCCTGGTCCTTATATTCCAATATAATCCTTTAATAAACTAACAGTTCTTTCTTACATGGGTTTCCCATAAATTCACTGTTAATCATTTCAACACGAATTTTTGTTTTGTGAACAGTGATTGATTTTTATGAATAAGCAATGATCACAGTCTAGATCTTCAGTTATTTAAAGACTAGATAATATAAAAACTAAATATTAAACATATTTTTAATATCCAGATTTCAAAACAAGTACAACTTGAGGATTTGATTTCCCAACCTGAGGGAAACAATTCATAGTATAAACATTGTTTCAGGTATCAATATTTTTACTCATAGACCATCTTCTTCAAATTTATTAAGAACAGAGAAATTATTTTTCCTATTGTTTTCAAGAATAAGATTAAAGCATTTTAAAAATTTTTTTCACTTTAAATCTTTTTAATTATTGTTAATCTTAAGACAGGCTTTTGTACCTTGAGTGCACGGTATTAATTTACTGTGATGACATAAGTAAAAGGTCATTTTCTGTATAAATCTCTTTTTCAGTTTTGACATTTAACAGATGAAATAAAACTAGTAGTTTAAATGGCTATTAATTATAAATTTTAATATATAGAAAGAACATTTAATTTCAATAAATAGAAAGTCAAGATTTATATATTTGCTTGACGTAGTCTTAGTTTTGTGCATATCAACAACATTTCAAGGAAAATTGACTTACCATCATTATTTATTCATTTTATCTCAGGGTGTTCATATTATAAACACATATAATATGTTTTCAAAACAGCTCATATTGAAGAGATGAAGAAAATTATATATTTATCTTAAAAGTGAAGAATTCTAATCCAGTGAATTTATACCAAGATAATTACTTAAGTCCTCAGTAGTTTGTAAGTGATTTTGACATTCATAGTAATTTCTTTCCACGTGCAGTTTTGGATTTTATAATTTCCCAAAGAAACAACAAATAAGTCATAATATCTGATCATTGTGGAGGGTGCCCCCAGGCAAGATACCTTGAGCATTCTTTAAATATTTGTCAGGCTGAATATTAATCAGCTTGGCCTTAACTTTGCCTCAGGTGTCAGGGAGAGGGCCTTGAATTGTAAACACAGTCTTGCCTTGGGAATGGCCGAATGAATAGGGCCTGGGCCCACCGAAACTCCTTTGATCTTAATGTTGGAAAAACCACTTTGTATTGTGGAATATAAATAAACTGCAGCTGTTTGGGTTTGGAATTGCTATCTCTCCATCAGAGAGAACAGATGTCCCACCCAGCCCCAGCTATTTCTATATTTCTGTGTCTTCTCTACTATTCCTTTATTTCTTAATCCCCAGCTCCTCTGCTCAGAAACAGAACCCAGTCTCTCTCCACGCTGGACGTGAAGAGAGAAAAACACCTATATTTAGCACCCAGAACAGGGACTGAGAGCAGAGGAAAGAAGCAAGGGGGTCGCTCCTAGAAGTGTGTGCACATAAAAAGCAAGGTAAGGTAAGGAGTGGATTATTGTGAATTTAAATTAACTGGATGTAAAATATGGGTAATTCTAAAACTATGCTCAAAGTTCAAATATGCTTTGTTGAGCATAGTCAGATTTTTGATTTCTTAAGTTTTGTTGAAGAAACATCAACTTCAGAAAGCAGTTGCATGACCAATATTCAGCAGAAGGTCCAGAGAAGATTCCTATTCCTACTTTAATTTGGGATCTAGCACAGGAGAGCTTAAGAATGTCTAATTGGGATGTAGACAAGGCCTTACAGTCTCCAGTGGAGGGGTGTTAATCTCTAAGAAAAGCATCTGCACCTCCTCTGTTTCCACATGTCCCTCCTGCAAACTTGACCACAGTCAAAAGCCCACCAGATAAAGATTTATCTTGTAAATATAAGCAGGACCCAGAGTTTGAGGAAAAGAGAGGCAAGCATCACTGTGAGCAGGATAAGAAAAGTTTTCCTCGCAGCTTTCCAGCCTTTATGGCTGGACGCAGACGCTCGCTGAAAGTGACTTCCTTTGTTGGAGGTCAGACTACTTGTAACCAAGTAGAAAAGATGAAGAAATTTCTTAGCAACTACCAGTGATTCTTTATCTTAAATCTTTTTCTTTCCTTAAAAAAATAAAAGTTGCAAAAATAAATAAAATAAAAACAGTACATGCCAGATCATCTCTGAATTTCTCCCCAAAGCAAGAAGGAGGTGGGGGAAGGGAGCCATGTGCCAATCCAATATGGACCACCCTGAGAAAGCCATTTTAAAAGGACTCATCTTCAGCATGTTTTTCCAGCTCTAATAACTTAAAACGTTTACAAAATCTGTAAATCCATCGGGGATTTCTGTGTACATGTAAAGGGAAAGGCAAGTTTAAAAACAAGGCTCACAACTGTCCATGTTTAGGACATTTTAGATAGAGTTTTTAAGCTGAGCTTAACTTTTGCTATGTACAGAATAAAAACCTGAGACTTTTTTAACCTAAGAAAGATGGCGGATATGAACCTGAGGTAACAACACAGGCTAGGGCTTGACAGGGGACCTCAGGCTGTGCCCCCACCTGGCAAGGCTTGACAGGAGACCTCAAGCTGCACCCCCACCTCAGCACAAGGCTGGGGGACCTCAGACCATACCCTCTGCCCCAGCACCAGGGCAGGGGACCTGAGGCTGTGCCCCTCCTGTCTGGCTGAGCTTGACAGGGGACCTCAGGCTGTGCCACCCACCCAGTGGGGCTTCACAGGGGACCTGAGCCTGCACCCCCATACCAGTGGGGATTTACGGGGGACCTGAGGCACAGGGGGACCTGAGGCTGCACCTCCCTCCTGGTACTGGGCCGGGGGACCTGAGGCTGTGCTCCTCTACCTTGTGGGGCTTAATGGGGGACCTCAGGCTATGCCCCCTACTCAGCAGGGCTTGACAGGGGATCTCTGGTTGTGTCTCCCACCTGGTGGGACTTGATGAGGGACCTCAGGCCATGCCCCCCCCCATCCTGGTGCTGGGCCAGGGGACCCGAGGATGCCCCCCCTTCCCTGCAGGGCTTGACAAGGGTGGGACTGGCAGGGTCTTGATCTACCACAATGTGGGGTGGGGGGCGGCTGGGTCTGGGTCTCAGGTGATTTTGAGGCACATGTGAGTGAATGGGGACTTGACTCTGGGTCCCATGGTACACCCCAAACTCTGACAGAGGAAGTTTTTCATATACATATTACTCATTTTCTTTAGTCTCTGATACTTCTATTATAGAGAAAGAGCAAATAGCAAGATTAAATTATTTCCTCTAATTAATATCCTTTTAATGTGCACAAATTTCGTGCACCAGGCCACTAGTCTTTAAATAATATATATAAATATCTATGTTTGGTCTTTCCAAGTATATTTCAAGACATTGAGAGTAACTTTTGGACATTCCATGGGCCCAGAAATGTTTTCAAAAGTCGGTTCTCTCTTAAAAGAAATATTTTTAAATTATACTTGAAATTGCATGGAAAGTTTTATCAAATAAAATTAATCAATATATTTTACTTATATACATATATTAAATGTTATGAAAATTTTGCCTCTAAGAAGGGCAAAATAAACTAACAATAATTTCTTAAACATAGCCAAATTTTTCAACAGCAGAATTGTAAATCAGACCGATAAGTGTCAGACTTGTAAACTAACTATACTAAATAAGTTTCTTTGCTTTTTAAAAGATACCTACTTAAGTTACTTTATAAATTAGCTTTTTAAAATATAATCAAGGTCTCATATAAATTAAGTTACATTGAGAAGCCAATGTTTTTATAAGTAATTGAATTTAAGTAAAATTTTTTTAAAAAGATTAGACAGCTGCCATAATCCCCCCATGCTTGCTGATCACATGGAGGCCACCGCCATCTTGGAAATATCAAAGGCCAACCCCCTTCCTTTGAATAAGCCAATGTCTTTGTAAGCAATTTAAGTGATTATTCTAATAAATTTACTGAAGCCTTCCCATAATCCTTCTGTATATGCAAATAAGCCTAAGATGATACTTTAAAAATATAACTATAATTTTAATAAAAAGGAGAAATTTTAAAATTTTGAATTCTCTTTCACTAATATTTACAGGGTAAACTAAGATTGTTGTTAAAATGTTAACTCTGACAGTAAATTAGCAGTCACCCTTACTGCAAGAGTGCTTGTAATATGGCTTGCTACTTGGCTAGTTAGACTCTTGAACTCTAAGCTACAGCCCTGTGGGCTCTATTAGTATAAAGAAAGACAAAGATTCTTAAATAAAACTCTCTAGCCTGAAAGTTACTTTGGAAGGAAATAAATAAGGGCAGGTTTCCTTCAAATGTCTTAAGAACTAATTAAGAGTCTATATATTTGGCCTCTTAAACTAAGGTAATTTGTGTTTTTGCCTCCCTGACAAAGTTTATGTAAAGTTAAAGACTAATTGGAGCAGTTTGGTTAATAGCATTTATTGTCTGTAATCTAGGACAAATAAAATTAAACTTAAAAAATAATTTAAACTTATTTCAGACTAACTTAATTTGGCTAATTGAAATAAGTAAATATTCATAAAAAATTAATTGTACTCAACAAAACTGTTCCTGAAGTATTCAGCAAAATTTTATTGGTGGTTCATCTTGTAGTAAAATTGCTAAGCATGCTATGAATCCAAAGAAATATTCTGTAAGTAAATTACATCAAGCCTTAATTGCTTTAATTTTTTTTTACTTTAAAGATTAAATTTTCAGTTATAATGCTGATAATAAAACACCCATGAAAAAATCACATGGCATCAAAATAAGCCAAAGAAAAATCATTTGGGCAAAAATCAAAAGGATCCCTAGTCTAAATTATAGAAAAGATTTCTTTATTAACCTTTGGTCTGGAATATGTTTGTATGTTTCCAGAAAAGCCCATATATATTCCTGTAAAAACGGATCCCAGAGAGGACCTGATAGGACTGTTCCAGCCACAGAAATAGCAATGGCCCATGAGAACAGAGGAGAAATAGTTCAGAAGTAAAGTTGGTGATGACTCCTTGCCATATTAGCAGTCAGCAGCTATGCATTGCTGCAGGTTGCCCAGGACCAAGGGCAAGGAAGGTTGGTGTGCACTTCCAGACCATGTGTGTGCACCCTTCTACATAGGAGTCAAAATGTCTGATGTTTTGTGTTCTACCAGGCCCCCTGACTTGGGGGGCTTGCCTTATTTCTAACACATTAAAAGAAATGTTTTACCTCAGGCATTAACCATTTTTATAGAGGTGCCAATAATGGAGTCATCTGAAGAAATTAAAGACTGAAGTGCAGCAGATTGTAAGAAAGCATGAAGTTGAAGCTACTTCTTCAACCATGTTCCTGCTCATGCTAGCAACTGTTAGCTGCCAGTCTTCTGCAAAGTCTTGCGCAGCCAAGTCGATGGACTCTGAGTAAATATAGGACAGCAGCAAAAGAAACCTTTTCATTTAGTAGCTAAAAATGTTAACATGTCTAGTTTTGAATTTCTCTTATTGTTGTATTGCATAGCATTGTTTTGTTATTATTTAATAGCTAGAGTTTTGCTCTTGATGTTCAAGTTTTAAAATCATAACATGTATACAGTTTAGTTTTTGCATTGGCATTGTTTACAATTGTTTTAATTTAGAGCTTTATTCTTGATGTTTAAATTTTACTTTTATTATAGTAGCTTAAAAACAAAAGAAAGGGTGAGATGTGGAGGGTGCCTCCAGGCAAGACACCTTGAGCATTCTTTAAATCTTTGTCAAGCTGAATCCAAGGTGCCTGGCAAAACCAAGTCTTGGAAAAACACATTTGCCAACAAGGTTGAATATGTTTACCAGCTTGTCCTTAACTTTGCCTCAGGTGTCGGGCAGAGGGCCTTGAATTGTAAACACAGTCTTGCCTCAGGAATGGCAGAATGAGTAGGGCCTGGGCCCACCCAGACTCCTTTGATCCTAATGTTGGAGAATCTCCTTTGTATTGTGAAATATAAATAAACTGCTGCTATTTGGATTTGGAGTCGCTATCTCTCCATCAGAGAGAACAGATGTCCTACCCAGCCCTAGCTATTTCTATATTTCTGTGTATTCTCTTCTATTACTTTCTTTCTTTCTTTCTTTCTTTCTTTCTTTCTTTCTTTCTTTCTTTCTTTCTTTCTCTTTTTTTTTGGTCAAAGCAATTTAATATTTTAACTTCTTTTCTTTTTCTATCACAGTTGTGCATCCTTTATTCATTTTTTTACATTTATTGTTCAGTTTATTAATTACATTTTCCCCCAATAGCTCCCCTCCACCCAGTACCCATCCAACTCTATGCCCTTACCTCCCCCCCCCCGTCCTCTCCCATAGTTGCATGATTTTTGCACAGTCTCTTGCTGTACTTCCCGCACCCTTTTTCTCACTAAACATTATCAGTCCATTCCCTCTCTATGTCCATGATTTTGTTCTATTCCTCATTTTATCCTGATCATCAGGTTGTTAATTCACTTGATTTTTAGATTCATTTGTTGATAGATGTGTACTTGTTGTTCATAATGTACATTTTTACCTTTTTATTCTTCCCCTTCTTAAACAATACCTTTCAGCATTTCATATAATATTGGTTTGGCAGTGGTGAACTCCTTTAGGTTTTTTTTATCTGCGAAGCACTTTATCTGACCTTCAATTCTGAATGACAGCTTTGGTGGATAGAGCAATCTTGGTTGTAGATTCTTGTTATTAATTACTTTGAATATTTCTTGCCACTCCCATCTGGCCTGCATCATTTCTGTTGAGAAATCTGCTGACAATCGTATGGGTGCTCCCTTATAGGTAACTAACTGTTTTTCTCTTGCTGCCTTTAATATTCTCTCTTTATCTTTTGCTCTTGGCATTTTAATTATGATGTGCCTTGGTGTGTGGTCCTCTTTAGATTCCTATATTTTGGGGTTCTGTGCACTTCTTGGGTTTTCAAGTCAATTTCTTTCGCCAGGTGGGGGAAGTTTTCAGTCACTATTTCCTCAAGTAGGTTTTCATTATCTTGCTCTCTCCCTTTTTCTGGCACCCCTATAATTTGGATGTTGGTATGCTTGAGGTTGTCCCAGAGGCCCCTTATACTATCTTCAATTTTTTGGACTCTTTTGGCTTCTTGCTTTTCCAGCTGAGTGGATTTTGCTTTTTTGTATTTCAAATCTTTGACTTGGTTTTTGCAGTCGTCTGGACTGCTTTTAGGTCTTTGTATAATATTTTTTTTGTTTCAGTCAATGTATGCTTAATTTCTAGTTGGTCTTTTTTCATATCCTTGTAGGCGTTGTTCATTTCTTTGTAGGTGTTATTTATTTCGGCATAGTTCTCATTAAGATTGTCGGCCTTTTCTAGTAGGCTCTTCATAAACCTAATCACTGTGGTTTTGAACTCTATGTCTAGTCGTCTTTTTTTCTCCATTTCTTTCATAGCTGAGTTCTTTCCTTTTCTCTGCATTGTGGTTGCTTTCCTGAGTTGTTTCCTTAGCGGTGTGTGATAGGTATCCTCTAAGGAATAGTGGCTCAGCTTCCTTATGCAGAGCCTGCCATCAGACTTAGGTCCGCCCTTCGTGGCGCACTGCTTCAGGTCTATGGGGCTCGCAGCGTCAGCTTATCTGTGCGGCTCACGGGTCTCGGTGTTGGGTGGCAATGTAAATCCACCGCTGATCTCCCTGTTGCCAGACAACTCTGCCTCTCCCCAAATGAGTCTGCACAGCCAAAGTCTCACTCAGGGTTGTAAAACAAAGCAGTATGGTGGTCTCTGAGCAAGTGAGCGAACGAGCTGCGCATTCTCTGCCTGCGTTCTCTGCCCGGTTGCACACTCCAATTTACTCGTGCACTGTCCCCAAACACACAGACCTCAGCCGTGCCCGGGATCCTCCTTTCCCCGACCTGGGAGCTCGCCTGGTACTGGGGGGTCGGTGCTGTGGGAGGCCTCCACCCTCCCCGCTGGAGAAAACCAGCCGGGCTTGCTGTCTGCTGCCCGTCCCTCACGGGTCGCTCACGCTCTGAACCTCAAAGCTGTGTACCGCTGCTCCCGAGTCACTGCTGGGTCCCACTTCTACTTTTATGTGTGGAATTTTCACTCAGCCAGCTCTCCGGTGATTCTGGACTTTGTTTGTTCTGTTGTTAAGTTTTGGTTTCAGAATTGTTGCATGGACAGCTAGATAGGTGCTCATCTATGCCGCCATCTTAGTTCTCCTCCTATTCCTTTATTTCTTAATTCCCAGCTCCTCTACTCAGAAACGGAACCCAGTCTCTCTCCACGCTGGATGTGGAAAAGAGAGAAAAACACCTATAGATAATACCAAAAAGGAGTATGTTAAATTAAAAACTGTAAGTTTAATAAATATACAAAGATTTTCATTATAAATATTTCATTGATGTTAATTTATATAATTTTTCCTCACAAGTAGTGTACTGCTAAAATATAAATATGCAAAGTATTGCTTCTATAATCTTATTTATATTCTTTAGGCCCAAACATTATTTCTAGTAAAAAGGTAAATAAATCAATAAAATATGTTTCCAGTTAAATATGTTATAATTTGATTTTTACCTTCCAATTAAATCTCATGTTTAAATATTAGCTAGCATAGCTTCTTATGCCTCTGAAACTTTATTTTGA
The DNA here is from genome assembly GCA_027563665.1 of Antrozous pallidus. NCBI lineage: Eukaryota > Metazoa > Chordata > Mammalia > Chiroptera > Vespertilionidae > Antrozous > Antrozous pallidus. Next base: position 115,982,897 of record CM050509.1, read on the forward strand.
AGAAAAAAACCACTGTAATATAATTATAGCTCTAAGCTTGTTAGCAGCCACAGCCCTTTAATGTCATTGCAATTAGGGAATTCTCTTAGTAAATACTGATGAAGAAATTTTCTTGAAAGTTTATCTCTACTGACATAAACAGAAATGAATAAAATCAAATGCAAGAGAACACATCTTAATGTCTTTAGCAAAAAAGTGGGAAAGTAGATACTTTTCTTTCTCTAACCTGAGCCTTTACCCTTTAAGATAATACATTTTGTTTCAATTTATAACTGAATCCTTATCAAGCAAAAGTAACACCATGTAGCAGACCACAGTTATTTTCTCGAGGTGATGACAGTTACAACTTAAAGATCACCAGAACACACTTTGAAGATCAATATGAACAAGTTTTCAACATATAAATAAACTTTCTTGTCCTAATAAAAATATGAATAAGAACATGTAGAACAGCCTGAAGAAAAAAAAATAACATGAATCAGATCAAAATGGTAAAATATTTATTATACAAAGTAAAATATCAGGTAATAGTGTGCTGAGAAAAAAATCATAGTGGGACATTTAAATCTGGTTGAAGATGTTGGTATGGGGGAGGATATTTTTTCCTCTATCTTCTAGGTTCTTTCCACAGGTCAAATAATTAAGTCAACACGAGAGACTAACAGAAGAAAAATAACAAATTTAATTATGCATGTATGGGAATCCCACATCATGAGAAAGTCAGAGACCTCACATACACGAGAGATTCAGAAATAGAAAGGTAAAATCCAGGTATATGTGACATCCTGAGCTAAGGAATTACGTAAGAAGCTTGGAGCTTTGGAGGAGATGAGAGCAATTTGTAGGACAATAAGAGCAGATGTTCAGTAATTAGAAGTTTGCCCTGCCTGGTAGATAGATCATAAAATGTTATCTCCGGTAATAACTTTTATTATGAGCAAGGTCCCTAATTTAAATTCTATAAAAGAGGAGTAAAAGTTTTTCCTGAGCCTGCAGGGTCTCAATTGCCTTCAGCTCAAAATAATCCATATGCCAAAGTAGAACATCTTGGGGAAGTCTGTTCTGAACACCTTCAGTGGGGAGACGGAATTCTGTCTCCTATGCTTCTCGAGTTCTTGTGGCTGGATGCTAATAAAATTGGAACAAAGCAGGGTAACAGGAGAAAATATCAAGTTTTATTATGTGTATACAGAAGAACTAAAAGAATAATTCTCTGTGAAAGAAACAGAGCAGGCTACTTATAACCTTTCCATAAAAAAAAAAAACACAATAAATTTTGGGGGATTTGACAAGACAAGAGAGCATGGGTTGAGGATATGTAGTTAATAAGTACTTTAAGTAGAATAGAGGTAAAGGAAGTAAATTAGTAAAATTAACATGAGTTTGCTTATATAAGGTTCTTAGCTCTGTATTCTATATTTCTGATGATAAGGCTATTTATCTGATTTTTAGTTGTCCATTTTATTTATTTATTTATTACCCAATATGTGGTCTATCTTTGTGGTTCGCCCTTTTATAGCAGAGAAGTCACCTTTCACATGGGGATTTGTTTGTGCATTTAGAAAGAAAGAGGATATTAAGAGAGTCCATTCTGTTCTTGCTGCTTCTCAAGTGGTTTTCATCCTAAATAATCAATATACCATTGTTCTATATTTGGGGGCTACATGCCCGGGACCCCAACATAGACTCTATGAAAACTAGTAGAAAGGGGTGGTCTTACATAAATATAAGTAATTTCAAATTACATTTTGGAAAATATTTCCTAAGTGCTAATAAAGAACAAATAATTTGAAAAAAAGAGTTTAATGTACCCTGGCAAAATATAGAAACAAGATACAGATAAGAATAGAGACAAGATAATACTTACCTCACCAAAGATGACACTTGAAAACATTGAAATATTTATATAGAAAAATAGAGACCTGGTGCATGGAATTTATGCACAGGTGTAGTCCCTAGGACTGGCCGGCGATTGAAGGGCAAGCATCTGGTGTGTAAGGGCAGGTCCCAGCTGAGCTCTGGGCCCTGGGAAGCATCTGGGCCATCAGGCTCCTATATGCCCCCCTCCCCTGAGTCATGGCGCCTGAGTTCCAACATGGAGATGCAGGCTGGGGCACAGTTTGGGCCTGTGGGCCCCCAGCAGTGCCACATCGAAGCTAGGTGGGAAGCATGCTCTTTTTTTGCTGGCCTTGCAGACTGGCTCCTGTACGAACCCATGGGGAGCCCAACCAGCCCCTGCAGACTTGGTGGCTGTGGCCCAGCTCATCTGGAAGAGGACGAGCTGGTGCAGGGTGGGCTCTTTGTGGATGCCCAGCACCTGAACATGGGGACTTCCCTGGTGCATGAGCCATAGTGTCCTGGGGAGACTAGCAGGGGGAGTGAGAGTGAGCTTGGTGGACACCACACATTCTCACCCCACCTCCATCCCCTTCACCCCCTCCCCCAAGTAGCTAAGAGAGAGGTCACAGACCCCCCACCCTGGCACTCTGGGTCACCGCCACACACCCCCAATTCCCAGTTCGAGCCCGGGGCCTGGCCCGGGCTAGGCAATCAGTGCCTGCTGGCTGCTGGTCACCATCTGTGTCTATGGGACAATTGGTCAGGGCTGGGCCTCTTGCTTGGCTCCCTCAGTGCCTGGGAGCTGAGCAGCAGCCTTGCCACCTGCCATCACTGCTGGTTGCCATTTTTAGGGCAATTGTCAGGGCAATCAGACCCCAGTTCTCACCCACCTTGGCCTGATGCCTCCTGCTCACCTGCTGCACCATCCCACCATGGTCCAGCTCTTGTTGGGGCCCATTGAGATCAGCATCAGCTTCACTGACACCACAATGATCCACACCATCCCCTGATGGTCAGTGCATGTCATAGCAAGTGGTTGCACTCCAGTGGAACAATTTGCATAATAGGCTTTTTAAAAAAAAAACATTTTAATATGTATTTTTTATTCATTTGTGGAGTATCATGTTTTGTCAAATTTACTAACTGCATTATTTTCTTGAACAGTGAAAGTTTTAGTGTCATAAAAATCTGTTAGTATCTTACAGAAATTTAACTATTTACTATAACTATGTAGTCTTTCTTTTAACCCATCGAACATCTATTTTATTAAATAAATATATATCATTTATTATAAATATTGCATTATATAAAACTATACACAGTTTTTAAATATAATAGTGTTTGCTTCAGTAGTTACTTATTCTATAAAAACCATGGTGTTATTTTTAATAACTTATAGGTTAATTTAAAAGAACTGGATTTCATATGCAAAGTTTTGCCCACTCCACTGTTTTTTGAATGTCATATGATGTCTTGGAAGTCCTGGAAATGAAGGGGAAGTGAAAAAAAAAGGCCTGTCTCTGCTAGTTAGTTTTGTGATCTTGTACAAAATATTTTTCCTTTCTGGTTCCAATTTCCCATTTTATAAGATGAATAAATTTATTTAAATTATTTCAAAGCTCTTGCCATCTCTACAATTTAATGACCTTGCAGTTCTACTGGCATTTTTAAAGATTCCTAGTAAAGCAACAATTTGGGGGAAAACCTTAAAAATGCCTATATTAAAACATGCACAAGGCATTCAGAGCACATGAGAGTATAGCACAAGCAAAAGGTTTTATAAACTGTGGCATGCTTTACTTTGCAACCACGGAGTTTCAAGTGAGTATTTTATATTAGATTGACAAATATGATTATTTGACTGTGATTTTGTGCAGCAATCTATGGTTCTTCAAACTTTGTGAAGATTTTCTAGTTTATAGTATGAAACTCTGATTTACCAAATAACATTACCAAATTATTCTCTCTGTCTTTGCTCTGAAAATCTTTTTGGCTGCTCTTGATTAGAAATGGAGATAAAATTAATTGCCTGATCTTTTAAATTTAATAAATCTTTATTGTTCAGATTATTACAATTGTTCCTCTTATTTTACCCCATAGCTCCCCTCCACCCAGTACCCACCCCACCCTCTATCCTTACCTTCCCCACACTGTCTTCATCCATAGGTGTACCATCTTTGTCCAGGCTCTTCCTGCACCTCCCACACCCCTTTCCCCCCAAGTATTGTCAGCCCCCTCCCTTTCTATGCCCTTGATTGTATTATATTCACCAGTTTATTCTGTTCATCAGATATTTAATTCACTTGATTTTTAGATTCAATTGCTGATAGACATGTATTTGTTGTTCATAATTTTTACCTTTACCTTTTTCTTCTTCATCCTCTTCTTAAAGAATACTTTTAAGCATTTCATATAATACTGGTTTGGTGGTCATGAACTCCTTTAACTTTGTCTTATCTGTGAAGCTCTTTAACTGACCATCAATTCTGAATGATAGCTTTGCTGGGGAGAGAAATCTTGGTTGTAGGTTCTTGCTATTCATCATTTTGAATATTTTTTGCCATTCCCAACTGGCCTTCATAGTCTCTGTTGAGAAATCAGCTGACAATCATATGGGTGCTCCCTTGTAAGTAACTAACTGTTTTTCTCTTGGTGCTTTTAATATTGTCTCTTTGTCTTTTGCTCTTGGCATTTTAATTATGACATGACTTGGTGTGGTCCTCTTTGGATCCCTTTTGTTTTGGGTTCTGTGTGTTTCCTGGACTTGTAAGTCTATTTTCTTTCACCCGGTGGGGGTGGTTTTCAGTCATTATTTCTTCAAATACATTTTCAGCATCTTGCTCTCTCTCTTCTGGCTCCCCCATAATTCTGATGTTGGTATGCTTGATGTTGTCCCAGAGGCCTCTTATACCATCTTCAAATTTTGGAATTCTTTTTTATTTTTGCTTTTGCGGTTGAGTGTTTTTTGCTTCTTTGTATTTCAAATCTTTGACTTGATTATTGCAGTCCTATTGTCTGCTGTTAGGTTTCTGTATAATATTTCTTATTTCAGTCAGTGTGTGCTTAATTCCTAGTTGTTCCTTTTTCATATCTTCAAGAGTCTCTTAAATTTATCAGCCTTTTTTAGGAAATTCTTGAAAAACCTTATAACTATGGCTTTGAACTCTACATTCAGTCATTTGTTTTCCTCCATTTTTTTTCAATTGTGATCTGTTTCCTTGTCTCCACATTTTTGCTGCTTCCCTGAGTTAGTCGAGTAGCTTTGTGTGGTAGGTGTCCTCTAGGGGACAGTAGCTCAGCCCCCCAGTTACCTGAGGTAGATAATCTTTGTGCACCCCTTTATGGGCTGCACTGTCTTGTTGTATTTAAGCCTAGATTGTTGTTGGTATCACTGGGAAGGGTTGACCTCCCGGGCAATTGTCTGTGAGGATCAACTGTGTCTATGCTGAGAGAGCTTCTGTGCTCACCTTGGATGGGGCAGAGTCTCAGGGCTGAGCAGTCAGCCTTGGTTTCCTGTCAGCCCTGCCTTAAGCGGCTCCTGGGGCTCCATGTCCCATAGCAATGGTTGCACGCATCTCTGACAGAAAGCTGCCCTTGAATTTTGCCCACTGCCAGACAGTCCAGTATCTCCCCGAATGAGTCTTGATACCTGAAGTCTCACCCAGAACTGGAGTACAGTACAGTCGGGAGGTTTTGTTTTCCTCCTGAATGAGAGAGCAAGCCACGCGCTCAGCTGTGTGCCCTCTCCATGAGCTCACACACCTCTACAGCTCCCCTGATTCTCAGTGTCCTTCCTCCTGACAGTCCAATTTCTCCCTGTATGAGTCTGAGTTCTCTGAAACTGGCCCGGACTGGAGTTCAGTGCAGTGGTGAGCCTTTGTCTCCCTCCCCATTTGAGAAAACCAGCTGCATATTCAGCCACCTGCCCTTTCTGCATGCGTGCCTCTCTGCATTTCCGTACCTCTTTCTCCACATCTCCGCACCTCTGCCCTCCGCACCTCTTCTGAGTCTCAGTGTCCTTTTATCTTTCCTTCTAATTGTAGAATTTCCACTCAGCCAGCTTTCTGGGGGTTCTGGATGACATCTGTTTTGTCTTTTAGTTGTAGTTGTGAAATTGTTGTGCGATGCAGCAGTATAGGTGTTTACCTATGCCGCAATCTTGCTTCCTCCTCAATAATAGGCTTTTATTACATAGGATGTTTTCTACCTCAGTTTCAGAAATTCCATTTTCCAGTTCTGCAAATTGACAAATACACAGTTACAGTTTTAACAGTTTCAGTGTATACAAAAGACATTAGTGGGAATTAGGTGACTGGTCAGGAGAATTTTCATTTTTACTTCCTTTTTTTTTTAGTATATTTTTATTGATTTTTTTTTTTTTTTACAGAGCGGAAGGGAGAGGGATAGAAAGTCAGAAACATCGATGAGAGAGAGACATCGATCAGCTGCCTCTTGCACGCCCCTACTGGGGATGTGCCCATAGCCAAGGTGCATGCCCTTGCTGGAATCGAACCTGGGACCCTTCAGTGCGCAGGCTGACGCTCTATCCACTGAGCCAAACCGGTCTCGGCTTTACTTCCTTTTTTATATCATCATTTGAAAAATAAAATCCATATTATTGTGTAAATATCTAATGAAAAGCTGAAAACATTCAGGTCACTAGATTCTTCTGAGAGGGTCAATCTTGCATACATGAAAGGAATCTCAAGTAGCCTGGAAGATTTGGACCTTCCTCCAAAGCCTATTATTGAGGAGGAAGCAAGATTGCGGCATAGGTAAACACCTATACTGCTGCATCGCACAACAATTTCAAAACTACAACTAAAAGACAAAACAGATGTCATCCAGAACCCCCAGAAAGCTGGCTGAGTGGAAATTCTACAACTAGAAGGAAAGATAAAAGGACACTGAGACTCAGAGGAGGTCATTGTCTTCCTCCCCAAACTCCATTAATTTCCTGAGCAAGAAAGGACTGTGATTGATTTTAAGTGTTTTCTATTATTAAATGTAAAACGTTTCTTTCACTTTTATAAATCATGGGCCAACAAGGAGCATATTTACGAAGTCATTCCATTTCAATAAATTAATCATATTGATGATTGCTGTTCATTTGGGCTTATGAAAGAAATCTCTAAAGCTCAGATGAAGTGCTTAACGCACATGTATTTTGATCCCAAAGGTATCCTTGTCTATTTTAGCATAGTGTCTTTTAGTACAATGAAAGGACAGTATCTTCTTGGGGAAATACATTAGGAATGATTTGTACATGTAGAAAGAAAGCACAAACATTGTTATTAGGCTTGTGTCACAAATGTGACCCTTTTTTTAATGGAAAATATAAATTTTGAAGATAAACAGATTAATTAAAATATATTTAAAAAGTGAAACATAGTACAATAATAATTGTATTATATTTTAAAATTTACTGAAGGTCAGTAACTGACATAATGAAACAGGAAAATTTAAACTAAATCAGAAGAGCTTGCCCTCTGTGTTCAAAGATTAATTAGAATTACTAAAGGAGAAACAAGTTATATTCTTTGTACAATATTGACCTTACAGCCTCATAGACTCTTTAATAACGTCAGAACTTAGAATACTAGACTCTAGAAACAACTAATGTAACTGAGACACTCTTCCTATCTTACAGAATCATATACTATATATTAAAAGTGGAAGAACTACTAAGCAATAAAGAAAGGATGACAAGAGATTTTCAATAAAAACCCATGGGAGGAGGTTGCATTTGAAGTGGGCATTAAAGAGTGCTAGCATAGGGACTAGACTATGTTTAGGGTAAGGAAATGGTATATTCTATCAAAAAGAAAAAGCTATATAAGACACTCAAGATGTATAAAACTGTATAAGCTATATAAAACACTTGAAGGGAAGGAAATAGGTAAGCATAATTAATGCTTGTTCAATAATGAAAAGAAAGTACAACTTTGATCAGGCATAAAATAAGAAGGATAAGTGGTCAGTGATGAGAAAAAGGAGTGTCAGAGCTTCAATTAATGTTTTGTATATCAGAGTGAGGGACTTGGTGTTTGAACAAGGAATGACAGAACAAAGGCAACTAACTATTCAGGCAGATCAAACAGAAGTGGTTGGAGAAAGAACCATGAAAGACATATTACATATAATAAAACAAAGATAATTATATTGATAAGCAAACATAATTAGAGATGGGAGTAGGGAAGTATTTTAATAAAATTGAAAAGTATGGAGGTATAATAAATAGTAGAGCCAATAAATACCTCCAAAATTTAAGCTGGAGCCAAAAATAGGAACAGGATCTAAAAAGGGAAGGATCCCTAGGATCTCCTAGAGAATGGTGGAGGTAGTGGAGGAGAATTTTTCATAGAAAGGGAGTATTGAGATTGATGTGAAGTGAGGATTAAAAGACATACTGATACCAAGTAAGACATCATATTCCTGCATTTGTATAAAATGAAGACCAGCTATGTCTTGATGTCACATACTCAAGTTAGCAACTGAAAATTATCTGGGCCTGAGCTGGAAATGCATATGGTAAAATATTAGAGAAAACCTCAAGTGCCCTGCAATTTGGTAGCAGTTAGAGAAAACCTCAAGTGCCCTGCAATTTGGTAGCAGTTATTAGAGAATAACACTATCCTCTCTGATGATCCAAAAGTACCTATTTCTTCATAAACTCCTCTCCTTTGGAAGGCAGGACAGGTTTGTTCTTTCTCTCTTTTGGTCAACAAGCAGAAAGACTTACCAATAAAAGTGCTTTGGGAAGGGATTGTTAGTAAAAAAGTAAGGGATCTGGATTGCCTCAACTGGAGTAGAAATATGATAAACTAGATGCAAGTTCTATTGTACAGAACCATGAACTTGGATGAATAGCATTATATAAAATTCCCTAGGTCAGTTATGGGCAACTTTTTGAGCTTAGTGTGTCAAAGTTCGCCAAAAAAACGATCATATCTCGGATGGTGTGCCATTTTGAGAAGAAAAAGAAAAAAAACACAACACCATAATTTCGTGATGCTTATAGTTTAAATAAATAAATGTATAATTGTAATATATAAATGCATTTAATAAACCAAAGACTAATTATTTAACTTACCTGCTTAGTGACTTCTTTTTTCATCTATCAGTCGCTTTCTTTTGTTGGCCTTGATATTATTTAACTTGTGTGGGGTGCTATGATCTAAGATAAGTGAGGGGGTGGGGGAATTATGAGTGACTTTCTTGTTGCTGAATTACATTGGCTAAACCTTCAATTGAAGGTTGGTATTTTGTACACATCAAGCCCAAGCAAGCGCTACTAACTTCATCTGTCAATCTGTTTCTTTTGTGGGTGTTGATATTATTTAACGCTGAGAAGAAGGTCTCACAAAAGTACCTAGAGGGAAAAATTGTGAGTAAAGCCATTGCTATATGTTTCAGGGTGCTAAAAGTGTTTGGTAATCGGTTCCAGGCACTTCAAATTTCCTGTTCATAGTGGCACTCCTCTTGATTCTCCACTTGGAACAGGGTGTCATATGAAGGTAGGCACTGTGTAATAATGAATCTGATTTTTATTTTTAAAAAATATAATTTATTGATTTTTTACAGAAAGGATGGGAGAGGGATAGAGAGTTAGAAACATCAATCAGAGAGAAATATCGATCAGCTGCCTCCTGCACACCTCCTACTAGGGAGGTGCCTGCAACCAAGGTACATGCCCTTGACAGGAATCAAACCTGGACCTTTCATTCCATAGCAATACAATAGTTCTAAGAGCTATGTTTAGACATATTTGTTTCAATTTTATTATTAGAATCTACTCACTTTTTAGCAGCTTGATTAAATGTTTTCTGCTCTGGGAAGAGAAAGGAATGAGTCTTAAAGCTGTCAACAGTCTAACATCTAAAATGGAAATCAGATTGCCCTAACTGGTTTGGCTCAGTGGATAGAGTACCAGCTAGGGAATGAAAGGTCCAAGGTTTGATTCCTGTCAAGGGAATGGGCCTTGGTTGCAGGCACCTCCCCAGTAAGTGGTGTGTGGGAGGCAGCTGTTCGATGTTTCTCTCTCATTGATGTTTCTCTCTATCCCTCTCCCTTTCTTTCTGAAAAAAAAAAATCAATAAAATATATTTTAAAAAGAAAATGAAAATCAGATTCATTATTACACACTGCCAACCCTCACATGACACCCTGTTCCCCATTATCCCTACCACCACCACACCCCACTCCCAGTGCCAAACATAAGCAGAAACAACTTCTTTTCTTCCTGCCAGTATGATAAAGTGTTAAGGAAATAATTCATCTTTAGTCTTCACCTTGTTTTTATTCTCAGTATATGGCTAACTATAGAATGGCTGGTCTGGTGCCCAAACTTGGAGAATTCTACATCCCTCCCTTCTCACATACTTGTCCCCTCCTCCACTCCCTCCCCATCATCACTGAACACACAAAGAATGCAAACACATTTTCTTTATACACATGCAAGTATTTATTCAAGGAAACCATTTAGGTTTTGATATCTACATAATGACCATTTCTCAAGCATTATCTGTAAAGAGGAAAGATAGTCTGAGGGTCTTCATCGTCAGGTAGACCCTGTTTATCACTTGTGGTAGAACACTCTTCTTTGTCCTGGTTTTCTCCTAATCTTCACTGTCTTCTTCATCATCTTCTTCTTCTCCTACTTCTCCTTCTCCTTCTTCATCCTCATCATCTTTTTTGTCATCATCTTCACCTCCTTCATCCTCTTCTTCCTCCTCTTCTTCTCCTTCTCTTTCTAATTCCTCCTCCTCCTCCTCCTCCTCCTTCTCTTCCTCCTCCTCCTCCTCCTCCTACTCCTCCTCCTCTTCATCCCCTTCTTCTCCTTCCTCGTTATCTTCTTCATCATCCTCGTCCTTGTAGTAATCCTCATCCTCATCGACCTCAACTGGCTGGATTACTGTGGGTTTCTTGCCCTTCCTGTAGTAAAATTCAAGTATCTCCCTCTTTCTTTTTCTCTCATTTTCTCCATTTGATTGAAGGACTGAATTTACACTGCCCATTATCTCATTATCTAGTACCGAAACAAGATAAAGCCAGAAAGAAATTGGTTTGGGGGAAGAAATTCAGAAATGGGTGGGAAGTGGGATTATAATAGAATGACAGTGGATTGATTGAGGAGGTGTATGTGCCAGACAAGGGCCAGGTCAGAGTCTATAGTGAGTACTCAATTTGGAAGAAGAGGAGGCATATCAGTAGGGTAGTCTGACCTTATCCTTTTCTTTGTCATCGAGTTCAGAAATCAAGTTCCTATTCACTTCACTATTTGTAGATTCTTGGTCCATCTTTGTGCTTGCTTTGTAACTTTCTTAGTAACCTTGGTTTTGTTGTGGCAACTGTGACATACTCCAGGGCTCCTGGGCTCTATATATATTCTCTAGGACAATGAGGAGCCACACCTTTTAGCTGCGATTGGCCAAAAGTCAGTGGTTGCCATGGTTTGGCTTGACATCACAAAGCCTCAGCTTGACCATCCAGGAGGGGGAGGTGGGAGAGGATTTAGAAGTCTCAGATGCTCTGGTTAGAGAAAGGGAGCTTTCTCAGTACCTCCTATTATGTTTTCGAAAGTGACCTCTCTTTCTCCCATTTTCTCTAGTTCAATTATTGTCCAGCATATGGCAGGGAGGTGGTGTTTCCTCTAAGGTATTTCCCATATACCCCCATCTATTCAGTGGTCCATTCCACTATCCCCCAGATATTATCATTACCTAGTACTTTATGTGTTGTTTTAATGGATGATTTATTTTCGAATAGTTTTATATTTATAACAAAAATTGTGAAGAAAATACTCATATATCCCATACCCAATTTCCCTTACTACTAATACTTATATTGGTATGGTGCAACTGTAGCATGTAGTTCAGTTCACCATCAGTGAAACAGTTAGTCAAACCTCAGTTTTCTAATTTCTCCAAAATCAAACAATTTGGTTCTACAGCAAGTCATTCAAGGAAAAATTATTCCAGTTTGGAACAAAATTTCTGTTCTTGCTCACGTGGCTCAGTGGTTAAGCATTGACATATGAACTAGTAGAAGGTCACAGTTCAATTCCTGGTCAGGCCACATTCCTGGATTGTATGCTCAAACTCCATTGGGGGAAGGGGGCATGCAGGATGCAGCTGATCAATTACTCTCTCTCATCATTGATGTTTCTCTCTCTATCCCTCTCACTTCCTCTCTGAAATCAATAAAAATGAACTGTATGATAAAATAGTAATATAATTTGTAGTCAGAAATGTAATTCATAATCAGAAACACAAATTCACTGGAACATGACTATGGACAGTCAGGATGCTTAAACTCTGCCCAGAAATCTGTGAGCTAAGCTATTTATTAATTTAGGCATAAATGCAGGGATTGTTGGGCTCATATCTTTCTACTTTGTATTTCGCAGTATTAGGGAGGGAATGGGACAAAGAGAAAGTGATTCTCTCTGGGGGATAGGATGAAGGAAATTGTTGAAAAATGAATGTGAATTTAGACCTTTCACTGCACTTCTTTGAACTTTGAGACATTTCTTTGTAATCAACATCTACTACTTTCACATCTCAAAATAAATGTAAAGAAAACAGGACCCATAAACTTAGGTTTTTTCAACAAGGGTGAAAGGTGTTATTTGATAAGTAGGGAGGAAGGTCCACAGAGTAACATTTTTTAAAGCTCATTATCAGGCAAAAGATTTATTTTGCTATTCATTAGTTCAGATTGTCATTATGCACTAGAAAATATATTAGCACCTTAGGTGCTTTGGCTATGGGAATCATGTAATACAATAGTTCTAGGGGCTATGTTAGACATATTTGTTTCTATTTCATGATTAGAAATTTCTTTTTTATCAGTTTGTTTAAATATTTTCTGCACAGGGAAGAGAAAGGAATGAGTCTTAAAGCTGTCAACAGTCTAACATCTAAAATGGAAATCAGATTGCCCTAACTGGTTTGGCTCAGTGGATAGAGTGTCGGTTAGGGACTGAAAAGTCCCAGGTTTGATTCCTTTGCAGGGCATGTCTTTTTGGTTGCAGGCCCCTACCCAGTAGGAGGTGTGCAGGAGGCAGCTGATCAATGTTTCTCTCTGATTGATGTTTCTAACGCTCTAGCCCTCTCCCTTTGTTTCTGAAAAATAAATCAATAAAATATATTTTAAAAAGAACATGAAAATCAGATTCATTATTACACACTGCCAACCCTCAGAGGACACTCTGTTCCCCATCCCCCCTACCACCACCACACCCCAACCCCAATGCATAACACAAGGAGAAACAACTTATTTTCTCCTTTCCAGTATGATAAGGTGTTAAGGAAATAATTCATCTTCAGTCTTCACCTTGTCCTTATTCTCAGTGTATGGCTAACTATGGAATGGCTGGTCTGGTGCCCAACCTCCAGAATTTTACGTCGCTCCCTTCTCACATACTTGCCCCCTCCTCCACTCCCTCCCCATCATCACTGAACACACAGAGATACAAATACATTTTCTTTATACACATGCAAGTATTTATTCAAGGAGACCATTTAGATTTTTATATGTACATAATGACTATTTTCCAAGCATTATCTCTAAAGAACCAACATATTCTCAGGGTCTTCATCTTCAGGCAGACCCTGTGTATCACTTGTGGTAGAACTCTATTCTTCGTCTTGGTCTTCTAATATTCACTGTCTTCATCTTCTTCTTCTTCACCTACTTCTTCTCCTTCTTCATCCTCATCATCTTTTTTGTCATCATCTTCACCTCCTTCATCCTCTTCTTCTCCTTTTCTTTCTGTTTCCTCCTCCTCCTCTTCCTCCTCCTCCTCCTCCTCCTCCTCCTCCTCCTCCTCCTCCTCCTCCTCCTCCTCTCCTTCTTCTTTTCCTTGCTTATTATCTTCTTTGTCATCCTCGTCCTCCTAGTCCTCCTCATCCTCATCTCCCTCAACTGGCTGGAATACTACGGTTTCTTTCCCTTCCTGTAGTAAAATTCAAGTATCTCCCTCTTTCTGTTTCTCTCATTTTCTCCATTCAATTGAAGGATTGAATATACACTGCCCATTATCTTAATTATCTAGTGGGGAAACAATATAATCCCAGAAAGAAATTGGTTTGTGGGAAGAAATTGGGAAATTGGTGGGAAGGTGGATTTTAATAGAATGAAAGTGGATTGATGAGGAAGTGTTTTTGCCAGACAAGGTCCAGGCCAGAGTCTATAGTGGGTAATCAATGGGGAAGAAGAGGAGGCATGTCAGTAGGGTAGTCTGACCTTATCCTTTTCTTTGTCATCAAGTTCAGAAAGCGAGTTCCTATTCACTTCACTATTTGTAGATTCTTGGTCCATCTTTGTGCTTGGTTGGTTACTTTCTTAGTAACCTTGGTTTTCTTGTAGCAAATGTGCCATACTCCAGGGCTCCTGGACTGTATATATAGTCTCTAGGACAATGAGGAGCCACACCCTTCAGCTCTGATTTCCCAAAATCAGTGGTTGCCATGGGGTGGCTTGACATCACAAAGCCTCAGCTTGACCATCCAGGAGGGGGAGGTGGGAGAGGAGACAGAAGTCTCAGAGGCTCTGGTTATAGAAAGGGATCTTCCTCAGTACCTGGTAATATATTTTCCAAACTGAACTCTCTCTCCCCCATTTTCTCTATTTCAATTATTTTCCAGCATATAACAGGCAGGTAGTGTTTCCTCTAAGCCATTTTCCATACACACCCATCCATTCAGCGGTCTATTCCACTATCGCCCAGATATTATCATTACCTAGTACTTTATGTGTTGTTTTAATGGATGATTTATTTTAGAATAGTTTAGATTTATAGAAAAATTGTGAAGATAATACCCATATATCCTGTATCCAATTTCCCTTATTACTCATATTTATATTGGTATTTTGCAACTGTAGCATGTAGTTAACTATCAGTGAAACATTTATAGTCAAGCATTAATTCTCTAATATCTCCAATATCAAACAATTTGGATTGAGAGCAAGTTCTGCAAGGAAAAAATGTACCAGTTGTGGAACAAACTTTCTGTTCTTGCTCACCTGGCTCATTGGTTGAGCATTGACCTATGAACTAGGACAATGATGGGCAACCTTTAGAGCTTGGTATGTCAAAATTTGCCAAAAAACTGAACATAACTCGGGTGGTTTGTCACTTTGAGGAAAAAAAACCATAATTTCACAATATTTATAATTTAAAAAACAAAAATGTATAATTGTAATATATAACTGTATTTAATAAACCAAAAACTAATTATTTAACTTACCTGCTTAGTGACTTCTTCATTTGTCATTCGGTTTCTTTCTTTGGTGTTGATATTATTTAATGCTTAGAAGAAGTTCTCACTAAAGTGCCTTGAGGGAAAAATTGTGAGTAATGCCATTGGTATATTTTTCAAGGTGCTAAAAGTGTCTGGTAATTGGTTCTAGGCACTCCAAATTTCCTGTTCATAGTGGCACTCCTCTTGATTCTCTAAGCGCCACCTTTCCAGATCCTCAAGCTTTGACCTCAAGTCAACAAATAACTGAGCCCAGATGGTGTCTTGAAATTCTGCAAGTTGCATCTCCAAATCATCAATTTGCATCCATTGGAATCCATTTAATTTCAAACTACTGTAGACTACTACATCAAGATACTCAATTATTTTTATGGTCTGTTCTAGGCTTCTAAATTAATTAAATCTATCACTGAACTGATCAAGTAATGAGTATAAAACATGCTGGTACTTTATATGCAAGGGTTCCATTTCATTTTGTACATCTGCACAGGCCTTCTCAAAATACTTTGTTACTTGTGGAAAATACTTTTAAGTTTTAGTTTCTACATCTCACTTGAAAATTTTAAATTTACTTTCAAAAACTGTTATGTATCCAAACATAACATCAATACTTTTGCCAAAAACCTTGTAATTTTAAGTTCAGTTCATTAATATTAAAAGAGAGATCTGTAAAAAATATCAGGGTGTTGACCCACTTATCATTATTGAGCTGAGAAAAGTTTCCCAAATCCTTATCCTCAAGAAATACCCTTATTTCTTTAAAGCACTCCAAAAAGTGCTCAAGAATTTTGGCTTGGCTCAGCCATCTTACATTATTGTACATTAGCAGTCCACTGTAGGTTGAATCAACCTCCAATAAATGTGCAGAAAATTCTCGCTTGTGAAGGGGGTGAGCAGCTATTAAATTAACTATTTTTGTAACAACTGACACTAAGCCCTTTAAGTTGGTGAATCCTGCCTTGGCACATAAAACCTCCTGATGGATACTACAATGAAAAGACACAATCGGATGTCCAATAGCTTCCTTAAACAATTTGACAAAACCGACTTTTTTCCCCACCATGTTTGGTGCACCATCTGTCATCACTGACATAATTTTAGAGATATCAATGTTTAGGTCACAGAATATTTGTATAACAACCTTACATATTTTGCTTTCTGATGTACTTGTTGGCACTGATACTAACTTTATCAACTCTTCTCTCATTGTGAGACCATCAGAATATCAAATAATCAACTGAGAATGTGATGTGACATCAGCAGTTTCATCAAGAAAGATAGAAAAATATTTACAATTACTTATGTCTCTCTTTAATTGATGTTGTATGTTTGTGTTTAGTCTCATTATTCAGTCTTTTATGATATTTCCACTGGGTGGTAACTCAGATAGTCTCTTAATAATTTGCATCTTTATTCTGTATATCTTGAAATAGATCTGGTGTGCATCTTAGGAGAGTTTCTTTAATAAATTCTCCCTCACTGAGTGCTTTTCCATGCTGAGCTATGGAGTGAGCAATGCTCAAATTTGCAGATATTAAATTTGTAGAGCCTTTTATAAATTTAAGGATGGAATTAGATTGGCTCTTATAAAGGTGAAGCTGCCTAGAAATGCATTCCTTCCTTTCATCCTCATTTTTTTTCAAGAGCTGGGAATGATTAGTTTCAAAGTGTCTATTTATATTCCACATTCTGCTTACTACTGTTTCAGTACATAGAACATAAAATCATCTGCCATTTTTTTCTATAATGCCATACATCTCAGTCCATGTCTCTTGAAAGGGTTGGCTATTGGTATTACCACTTCCTTTACTTAACCTTGTTTTATTTTTTATTTTCTGGGTTCTCCATCAGGTGGGCAGTGACAGAAAATAGAATTATAGATAGCCTGTTAGCCCTGCAGGCAATTAGGTGTTAACTAGCCTAACTGACTACAAGATGGCACATGTAACTTTCTTTTAAGAAAGAGCAGGGTTAATAAGCAGAAATAGCGGTTAATAAAGATGCACAACAGTAATATTGGTGAAATGGAGTCTGCACTATGCTGCAAAATGACGTTCCTTGTATAAATTAAGATGGCTGGCACTATTTCTAATGGCAAGTAAGGGCACCCATAGCACAGGCCCTCACCTCTCCCAGCCTTCCCCTCACTTATTCCAGTAATGAAGGTCAATTAGAAATCCACAATACCTGAGAACAGTAGATTGGATGATGGTTCCTGTGTTTATGTGGTTGCTGGTAGTTATGATCACAGGGACCCAACAGATGCATCCCTCATGGCATTCCACTGCTCCCTGCTCCGCTGGTTGGAAGTGAGATTAAAGATTCCCTAAAGGCCTAACCGTAAGTGCCAGAACTAGATGCTGTGTGCCAGAGTTCTGTTGTTTTAGCCTACAGACCACTGGCATAGAGTGTCTTCACTACACTACAGCAAATGTTTCATCCCCGGCTACTGCACCTGGCTGTGCAGTAGCCGAGGATGAAACATCCTTTTTGGTATGCGGCCTCACACTTCTCTGTATGCTACCGCATGTGGCCACATGTCATCGAAAATAGATAAGCATGTCAGTGGTCATAGGTTCGCCATCAAGGCCCTAGGTCTTAGTTTCCTCATCAGTGATTGGAAGAGATAATCATGACCTTCATGGTTGAATTAATGTACAATGATTTTGTGATGGCACCAGCTTTTACACTAGATCCTATCTATATAACTAGCAGTATTTATTGATGTATTATAATTTTAAAGAGGACTCTCTTGATTGCTTCCTTAATAGGTGTTTATCTTTTCTTCCTTACTAATAATCTTACTTTTGGTGGGTGTACTATTCCCTTTGCAAAAGACTTTTATCTACAGGCATGGTATGTAATTCTGGGCAATGAGATGAAAGGGGCACCCTTCTATGTAGCTACTGGGAAAAGTTTGCCTCCTAGTAGAATGAAAGCACTGCTCCTCTATCTGTCTCCAGGCAGGTCTGCCGACATGCAGATACACCCATATATGAGTACCCGGCGTGATTACATCATTGCACCAACCCCATCACATACACCCCATACAAATACAAGTGTATGTGAGAGGGTTGGCACCATAATGTACTTATGCAGACCAGTCACACGTGTAGAGAGCAGCTACTGTGTATAGAGCATATATTCTCTTAAAAGCAGCTACTGTGTTGAAAGAAAGCAGCAGTTTTGGAGGTAAAACGACACTTCATGAATTATAATTACTGGGTAAATGTAAAATCATGTACTGTAAAATGATCAACTACTGCCAAAACATGTGTATCATGGGAACTTAATCTGGATGCTGATTGGTCTTTTATATTCAGCTGTGGTTGATGTGAATACTGCGCTCTTGTGATAGTAACAGGTGTGTAAAAACCACAACAGAGAATGGTAAATCATAGGAAACTTGAATGAACTGTATTGATTGAACTATGCCATGTATCATCTTTTGAATTATTAAAGCTATTGTTATATATTATTTTCATTAGCAAACCATCCCAGGACAATGGATCATGTAGAGAACTTTAAGAAAAGAACATATAGTGAGGATTTTTTATAGTATGGTTTTATCTCAATAATTACAGCAGGAATTGAGAAACTGCAATGTGTTATTTGTTGTGAAGTTCTATCAGCCAAATCTATGAAGCCGAACAAACTAAAATGCCATTTTGATAGCAAGCATCCGAGCTTTGCCGGCAAGGATACCAACTATTTTAGAAGCAAAGCTGGTGAACTAGAGAAAGCCAGACTTGACACTGGTAGCAAGTACCACAAACAAAGCGTAGCAGCCATTGAAGCTTCATATTTGGTGGCACTCAGAATCTCCAGAGCTATGAAACCTCACACGATTGCTTAGGATTTACTGTTGCCAAAGACGTTGTTCAAGTTATGATCAGAGACGAATTTGTTATGAAATTGAGTGAAATTTCTTTATCTAATGACACTGTCCGAGGAGAATAGATTATATGTCTGCTGATATTCTTGATCAGATTATCCAGGAAATTAAATCTGCTCCATTTGCAACATTTAGTATCCAGGTTGATGAATCTACAGATGTTGCAAACTGTTCAGTTACTGGTTTACGTGAGGTATTTTAATGATGGCGACTTTAAAGATGAATTTTGCTTTTGCAAACCTCTTGAAACAACTACTGCACATGATATATTTGACACAGTTGGTCTCTCTGAAAGAGCATAAGATCTCTTGGGAAAAGGTTTGTGGTGTTTGCACAGATGGTGCCCCAGCTATGCTAGGATGTCAATCTGGATTTCAACGTTTGGTTCGGAATAAGTCACCAAAAGTCATTGGAACTCACTGTATGATTCATCGGCAAATATTAGCAATGAAGATGCTGCCACAAGAGTTACAAGAAGTAATGAAAAGAGTCATAAGTTCTGTCAATTTTGTAAAGGTGAGCACTTTAAAAAATTGACTGTTTTTGCAACTGTGCAATGAGTTGAATGTGCCAAACAATGCTCTGCTATTTCACACTGAAGTGAGATGGTTGTCCAGAGGAAAAGTTTTAAAATGCGTTTTTGAGCTTCGTAAGTGAACTCAAAACGTTTTATAATCAGAAAGCAAGACTTCAGTTCAAAGCATTTTTCAGCACTAAAAGTGAACTACAGAAAATAGCTTACTTGGGTTACATTTTTGCCATCTTGAATGAATTAAATTTATCACTGCAAGGACCAAATGCAACATGCCTTGATTTGTCTGAAAAGATCTGATCATTGCAAATGAAACTTAAGCTTTGGCAAAATAAAAAAAGGATGAAAATAAAATTTACATGTTGCCTACCTTATCTGTTTTCTTTGAAGAACATGACATTGAACCAGACAAAAGGATTATGATGACAATTTCTGTGAAAGAACACTTTCACATGCTTGCAGATGACATTTCATTGTACTTTCAAAATGTACCTGACATACCATTTGCACTTTCCAGAAGCTCATTCACAGTCAAAGTTGAAGATGTTCCCGAGACAGCATAAGAGGAGTTCATTGACCTTATTAACAGCAATACAGGGAGAACTGATTTCTCTACAATGCCGATTACAAAATTCTGGATCAAGTGTTTGCAGTCATATCATGTTCTGTCTGAGATTGTGTTGCGCCTTCTTCTTCCATTTCCAACAACATATCTTTGTGAAACAGGTTTTTTCAGCTTGTTGGTTATCAAGTCTAAATACAAAAGTAGACTTGTTGTGGAAGATGATCTTCGTTGTTTTCATGGAAAGACTGCCCCCAAGAATTTCTGATCTGGTGAGAAAGAAGCAATCTCATTTGCACTGACATTGGCTTTTTATGTATACTGTTGCAAAATTTAGCAATGTAGGTTTCTGTTGTTATATTAATACTGTTATCTATGCTACACAATGCTTGAAGACAAATTTTCATTTATTTGTAATTAGAAATAAATATTTCACGATATATAATTACATATTGTTTTTGTGATTAATCACTATGCTTTATGTTCAATTTGTAACAATGAAAATACATCCTGAATATCAGATATTTACATTATGATTCATAACAGTAGGAAAATTACAGTTATGAAGTAGCAACAAAAATAGTTTTATCTTTGGGGGTCACCACAACATGAGGAACTGTATTAAAGGGTTGCAGCATTAGGAAGGTTGAGAACCACTGCCTTAGATGAATGGCCCCACTGCCTTAACATGGAACAAACAACCCTGCCACCATTTCCCACCTCCCCCAGATGAACATACCTGCCACTGTGACCCACTGAACCAGAATTTGCACCTCTGAACAAATGGCCCTGCTGCCTGACACCACCTAGTAGATGTGACTTGACCCGCCTACCCTTCCAGAAACAAAGACCAGCCACAGTACCCCAGTGACTAACCTGGCTCCACCAGATCAGACTGGGACCCTGCAGGAACTGACAGCTCTGGATGCATGGACCCACTCCTGTGTCCCTGCCTGCCTTACCCTGAATTATTGGACTGCTAGCATGGGGAGAAAAAGAAACAATCACCAAATGCAAGTAAAGATCAACCATCGGAAAAGGAACTAAAAGAAATGAAGGCAAGTGATTTATCAAAATAAATAAATAAATGAAAGTAATCTTTAAGAGTGCTCAAATAAATTAATAAGAACTACAAGCAACTTAAAGGAACTATAAGGACTAAATGAGAACTACAACAACATGAAAGAAAAGGTTGAAATGACGAATAAGAATCAATAAGATGCTGAGGACCTACTCAAAAATGCAAATATTCCTTTCCACAAGTATTTACTGGGTAAACTAAGATTTCTGCTTGAGTATTAAAGTTGACAGTAAAAATAAAAAAATAAAATAAAATAAAATTGACAGTAAAACAGTAATCAAGTTTTCAGATTAATTTAAATTGGACAAGTGAAATAAGTGAATACTCAAGAAAATCTAACTGTACTGGACAAAAAGCTTTTCCTAAAACATTAACTAAATTATCTATTAGTAGTTCATCTCACTGCAAAATTGCCTAACATCCAAAGAACCTAAAGCAGTAATATTTGTGTGCAAAAATTAAAATTTAAAATTACCAAGACTGCAAGATAAAATTTCCAAAAGCCCCTATTAACCAAAAAAAGGGGGGGGGACAGTGGGGTAATATCATGTAAGGAAAAATATCCTATAAGTAAAATACATGTAGAAAATTCTTACTCCAGAAAAGAAAATTCCATTTGTAAAACCAGCTGCAGGACACCCATAAACACACACACACACACACACACACACACACACACACACACACACACACGGTGTCAAAATAAGCCAAAGGAAAATAATTTAGGCAAAAATAAAAAGAATCCCAAGTCTACTTTGCAGAGAGGAATCCCTTTGTTAACCTTTGGTCGAGAATGTGTTTGTGTGTTTGCAGAGAACAACTCCAAGACCATGTGGGTTCCTGCGACAGTGAGGGACTGACGGGCCTGTTCCAGCCACGAGGACGGTCCAGAGATGGGGGACACTGACGACACCTTGCCATGCTAGCAGTCGGCAGCTGTGCGTGGCTGCAGGCGGCCCAGGACCATACCAGAGAGGATGGATCTTGCATTGCCACAATGTGTCCACCATCTGGATACCATTGCTGACATGTACACATGAAGAACTATTTGACATTGAAACTGGGACTCAGAAGAGTTGGACATTGAAACTGACACTCAAACTTTTTTTGCTCTTATACGTTTGTTTTCAGTATGCAGAGGCAAGATATTTTTGAAGAAAAGAAACAGGGGAGAGTAATTGATATAGAGGCAGGGTGGCCTCGAACAGGCTGTCAAGCTGCAGGGGGAAGGCTGGAGTGGAAGGGTGGCAGATGCTGGGGGAGATCAACCAAAGGACTTGTATGCATACATATGAGCATAACCAATGAATGAAAGACTCTGGGATGGGGAGGGGCGCAGGTGGGGACATGTGCTGGGGGGTAAGGGAGGCTGGGGGGATGATATTAGGGGGGGAGGAAAACATATGCACTACTATTAAATATAAGTTATATTGTAAATAAAAAAAAGAATCAATAAGAAATGAAGAATGACATAGCTGAAATAAAGAATGCCCAGGAAGGATTCAACATTTGACTATAAGAAGCTGAGCACCAAATAAACAAATGAGAAGGTAGAAAAACACACCCATTAAGAGCAGTAATTGGGGCGGAACCCTAAGAGGACCACCCCAAGGCACATCATAATTAAAATGCCAAGAGCAAAAGACAAAGAGAGAATATTAAAAGCAGCAAGAGAAAAACAGATGGTTACCTATAAGGGAGCACCCATATGATTGTCAGCGGATTTCTCAACAGAAACGATGTAGGCCAGACAGGAGTGGCAAGAAATATTCAAAGTGATGCACAGCAAGAATCTACAACCAAGATTACTCTATCCAGCAAAGCTATCATGCAGAATTGAAGGTCAGATAAAGTGCTTCACAGACAAGAAAAAACTAAAGGAGTTCATCACCACCAAACCAATATTGTATGAAATGCTGAAAGATATTATTTAAGAAGAGGAAGAATAAAAAGATAAAAGTGTAAATTAGGAACAACAAATACACATTGATCAACAAATGAATCTAAAAATCAAGTGAATTAATAAGCTGATGAACAGGATATACTGCTGAATGTAACAGAATCCCGGACATAGAGAGGGAATGGACTGACAACTCTTGGGGAGAAAGGGGGTGTGGGAAGTGCAGCAAGAGACTGGACAAAAATCATGCAACTATGGGAGAGGACAGAGGAGGGGGTGAGGGGAGAGGGTAGGATGGGTACCAGGTGGAGGGGAACTAAAAGGTGAAAAAAAAGGGAACAATGTAATTAATAAACTGAACAATAAAGATAAAAAGAATAATATTCTCAAGGTCCATCCTTGAGACCTTGAGAATATTAGAATAGGTGAAATACTGTCATTTGAGAAAAGGTGAAATACTGAGAAATACTGAGAATATTCTTCTCAAAGTCCAAATGTTGTCACAAATGGCAGTGTTTCACCTTTTCTTATGGTTGAGTAATATTTCATTGTGTTTATATACCATATCCTCTTTATCCAGTGCTCTATCAAAGGACACTTGGATTGTCTCCATGTCTTGGCCACCATGACTAATGCTTCATTGAACATAGGGGTGCATATATATCTGCAAATACATGTTTTTGAGTTTTTTGGGGGTAGATACCCAGAAGAGATATTGCTGAGTCATATGGTAAGTCTACTTTTAGTTTTTTGAGGAAGCACCATACTGATTCCAATAGTGGCTGTGCAAGTTTACATTCCTATCAGAAGTAAATCAGGGTTCCTTTTCTCTAAAACCTCTCCAGCACTTGTTATTACCTGTCTTGTTGATAATAGCCATTCCAATTTTATATTCTTCAAAGAAATGACTTATTACATCTCTTGCTTCAGTGAATGCAGTCATGTGCTGGGACATCCTTGACCTCTATAAATGCCCCATTACAAAACATAGTCTTTGCTAGTGACATTGGTTTCCTAGAAAATGGGCACTAATTTCTGTAATACGATCAGACAGACAAAATAACACTTTCTATATTATAATAAAAATGCATTTCTAAATTATGATAGAGAAATGGATAATTGATTAACAGAGGAGTTTGACCAAGGAGATAACTAGATATTTTCCAGTAAAATAGTGCAATGGCAAGGGATAGATATACTTGAAAGAATACGGTAAAAAGAGCAGCTAAGCATGAAATGTCATAGATATTTGAGTGGACAATTCTGAGGATCGTTTGTAAGAAATGACAATAGTGGGTAGAGGCAGAAGAGTATATAGGGGGATGAATAGTGATGGGAGGAAACTTGCCTTGGGGTGGTGAACACAATACAACATACAGATGTAGTTTAAAATTGTACACCTGAAGCAACAACAACAACAAAAGAAATGATAATGAATTGGTTGCATGGTTAGGACAAAATTATATTGAGAGTTCCCATGTAAATTCTGCCCAAACACATTCACAGCCTTCCCCACTATGAACACCCCATACCACACACTGGTAAACTTTAAGTTGAATAAATTAGGTTTTGCTTTATCAAAGGCAGGAACTAAGTGGAATGTATTAATCACAGGCAAAATCTGATTTTAACTTTGTTTTACAAAGAGTCTCTGGAGAGAACATTAAAAATTGGGTACCGGAATTATCAAGGGGAACACTTTGTAAAGTATATGATTGTCTAACCACCATGCTATACACATGAAACTAATACAAAATAATATGCAATGTAAACTATAATTGAAAAAAGTAAAAAATAAATTAAAAAGAGTGTTTAGGGAGTACATTACGAATTGGAGACAGACACCAGACAAGCTATATTGGCTAATGGGCTCCGATAATTTATCTCTACTGCTCTCTGATTTTCCTTCTGTGATTCTGACAAGGGATATCTAAGAGTCAATATTTGATTACTAGTCGTAGAAAGAGCAAGAGCGATGTGAGAAGCAATTGTGAAAACAAAGGTGAAAATATTGCACTTGAGGGAAGGAATAGGAAGAAGGAAAAGAGGGACATGGGAAAATTGTTAAAATGAATTTGATTGTAATGAACAATCTTAATGGTTTGAGTGATGGTCACACTTGAAAGAAAGCAAATTTTAATTTATTTGCAGAGCAAATTGGTGGTAAATTTTAAATAGAAACTCTTTTTCCAAGAAATGTGGAATGTTGGGGGAGGAAAAGTATTAATTTATTGGCACAGTGACTTCTAGAATGTAGAGGTAGCTTCTGTGTATTTGCTGAAGTAGTGTCATACAGCACATACTATATTTTTATTAAGCAATCCATTTGTATGTTAGTCCATTTACGGTAAATATTTATTACCTTCTCAAAATGTCTGTTGCACTTAAATTACTCTTTGTTCAAAAATGTGTATACAGCTGTAACTACTTTATCAGTATCAATATTTTTTCATAGAAAAATTTGGGTTTGCACTAAAGGCTTTTTTTTTCCCCAGAAAGAGAGCTCAGTTATTTTTTCCTATCTCACTAAATAATATATTTGAAAGAAAGTGTTCTACAATGTAATTTTAGGCATTACAATACATTCATTTTATAGTAGTTCTCAATTCCGGCTACACATTAAAATGCCCTGGAGAACTTAAAATAATAACACACACAGGCCCCGCTCCAGAACAATTAAATACGGGGAGGAGATGTTTGAAAAGTTGCCCAGGATTTTCTACTGTGCATTCATGGAGGGTTGTTTCTGGGATCAGATTACCAGGCCAAGAATCTGGACCCTAAAACTGTCCCGCTGGATGACTGTGGGGTGGTTACTTAAAAAATCCTTAAGCCTCTATTTTCACATTTGTAATACAGAGATATTGAGCATTAATTAAAACTAAGAGAGGTAATTACAGAATATATAAAGTGCTTAATATATAATCTAGTATTACTATTACAATAGACTCTCTCTCTCTCTCTCTCTCTCTCTCTCTCTCTCTCTCTCTCTATATATATATATATATATATATATATATATATATATATATATATATATATATTTGTAATCCTCACCCAAGGATATTTTTCTATTGATTTTTAGAGAGAGTGGAAGGGAAGGACAGAGACAGAGAGAGAAGCATTGATGTGAGAGAGACACATCTATTGGTTGTCTCTCGCATGTACCCCAACCAGGGCCAGGGATCAAGCTTGCAACCGAGGTAACTACCCTTGAACAGAATTGAACCCAGGACCCTTCAGTCCATAAGCCGATGCTCTATCCACTGAGCTAAACCATGTATGACTAGACTCTATTATTACTGCTTAAATTCCATTTAACAATAGAAATAAGGTACAGTCTAGTCACCACAGTCTTTATCCACAGGTTCACTCCCCACAGTTTCAGTTACCTGTGGTCTACTGTGGTCTGAAAATAAATGAAAAATTCCAGAAATGAACAATTCATAAGTTTTAAATTGCATGCCCTTCCTAGTAGCATGATGAAATATGTCCATTCACATCTGTCTCATTGAGAATATGAATCATCCCTTTGTCCAGCATTTCCATGCTCCTGCCCATTAGTTACTTAGTAGTCAGTAGTCTGTTACCAGATTGACTGCCACAGTACTGCAGAGCTTGCGTTCAAGTCACCCTTATTTTATGTAATACTGGCCCCAAAGCACAGCAGTAGTGATGCTGGCAATTTGGATATACCAAAAGGAAGCTGTAAAGTGCTTTCCTTAGGTGAAAATGTGAAAGTTTTTAACCTAATAAAGAAAGAAAGAAATATCCTAAGGTTGCTAAGGTAAGAGTGAATCTTATATCCTTGAAATTGCTGCATTTATAAATTAAACTTTATCATAGTTATGTATGTACAGGAAAAATGTAATATATGGTTTGGTACCATCTGAGGTTTCAGGCATCCATTGAGGGGCCTGGAATGTATGGCAGGGGTAGGGGGCTCCTTTATTACCTGAAACTAAGTCAGTCTCCAGCTGGATTTTGTAGCTATCACATGGGTGTTTGTAAACATTTCAATCTGACCTTTTCTAGTGATTTGCTAGACACAGTTCTTTCTTGTTACTGTGAGAAAAGTACAAAAAGAAGCATCAACTACAGGAAGTTAAATTCATTTCTCCCCTGCTGAAATACAAAAAAAGAAAAAAAAGAAAAAAGAAGAAGAAGAAGAAGAAGAATTCTACTTTGGGGGTTGAAGCTATTTTCCTTGCACTTTAAATGATACTCATCTCAGTCTTGCATAAACTAATGGGATCCTGGTGTGCTCTAACAACATTCAAACTGAAGAGCAGTGAGTAGTTTTATACTTTTTAAGCATTGAAAACTCTTTTAACCTCAGACCATGTACCAGACCCTCTATATGAGAGTACTTACATTTTACTGCTTTTTGAGAAAACATGACCAAAAGTTACTCTAAACTCAACAACTCTTTAAAGTAAAACTTCATTTTATTAACTATTAGGGCATGCATTGACATCTATAACATCATGTTTTAAAATGTCAGGCAAATTATCTGTCAGATTCTGTGATGTATATAACACAATACTGAACCTAAACTGTGACTCAGATTTCTGATGCCCTCAGATATCTGCAGCCCAGAGATCAGGATCTATTTTCAAAGATGATGGAAACCTGTTGGTAACTTTCCCATTGCAAGTCTATTATTAACATTGATCAGATAAGTTTTTGATGAATTTCACTGATCTCTTAGTGGAAAGGAACAACACATGTAATACAGAGTTGGCCTATTTTCCTATCATTAGCATTATAACCACTGGGAATATTCTGAAAAATCATATATCTTTGAAAAATTAAATGAGATAAGGCTAACTTCTACTAAAATTGGTACATCATAGTTCCTGGTTAATTTTATATTTTACTTCCTTTTGAGCTATTCCAGTATGCTCAGGAGTTCCCACATAATCCCATCGTCTGCCACCATATTTCTACTGAAAGTGATATATCAAAAATATATATGAAAATATTAAATAGAAAATATTATAAGTTATTAAATATATTCCTACTGAAAGTGATACCAGACCATCTTCTGGTTTCACTTAAAAGATGCTATAGATATTTCATTATATATAGCCTAGTTGATCTCCAATATCTTTTCTTAGGCATTAGTATTTAACCTTCAAGCTACAAATTTACAGTTAGCATATATTCTTCTTTAGCATTACTTCAGCCAATGAGAATACACATTACTTGGTGGGGTTTCAGGCTTTTTTCCATTGATTTTTAGAGAGAGGGAAAGACAGAGAAATATCCATGTGAGAGAAACACATCAATTGGTTGCCTCCTGCACAAGCCCTGACCGGGGCTGGGGAGGAGCCTGCAACCAAGGTATAAGCCCTTGATTGGAATCAAAACTGGGCCGTTCAGTCACAGCCCCATTCTCTATCCATTCAGCCAAACAGGCTATGGGGGAGATATATTTTAATAAGGATTTCATCAGAGGGAGTTCCATAATGACACAGGATTGATGACCTCCTTTAATAACTTTAAGGCCAGCTCTGACCTTAGCCTGTGTTACTATCCTATCTAATAAAAGAGTAATATGCAAATGTGACCTACCATGGCTCCTGATTAGATATGCTACCAGCCAATCAGGAGAGGGGGCCGTGACTGGGGGGCATGGCCACGGCTTGCCTGG
This sequence comes from Antrozous pallidus, assembly GCA_027563665.1. Lineage (NCBI taxonomy): Eukaryota > Metazoa > Chordata > Mammalia > Chiroptera > Vespertilionidae > Antrozous > Antrozous pallidus. The sequence continues at coordinate 116,011,627 of CM050509.1, forward strand.
ACACCAGTGAACACTTCCCTTCACTAATGCTTCGATTCATGCCTGTGCCTCAAGAGCTTCATGCCTGTGGGGAACACTTCACTTCACGGGCTCAGGTGAGGAAAAAAGTGCTTCATGCCAGCGCCAGCTGGGAATGCTTTGCTTCACGCTGGCGGGGGCGGGGAACGAAGCAGGGACCATGCCACTGCACAAGGTGTTTTCAAGGGCCTAGCAAGCTACTCAGAGAAGCTCGGTCCTTGAGGCGTCCATGGAGCAGGGAGGGCTGGGTCAGGACAACACTGTACTTTCAAAGAAAGTTGTTTCCCACTTAAATATCCTCTGATGAGTATTTTTAAAAAAGAAGTAAATATTCAGCCATTGTCACACCTTGAAAAGTTAAGGTAATTCCTTAATATTACCTAATATCCACTCTACATTCAAATGTCTTTGTCTCAAATATGCCTTTTACTGTTGGTTTGCCCCCTCTGGAGGCTACCCAAGGTCTTATTTCAGCCCTGATGTTGAACTGCTTCCCCCGACCGTAAGTTCCCAACACACTTCCAGCCAGAGTTAAAGGGGGCTTCTTCTGTTTTTAAGGCATCGCCATATCCAGTGCCTGCCAGGCCCCTGTGAAAGCACTACTCCTTAGGCCCAGGGTGCTGGGAGCTGAAGCAGAGAGGCTATGAGGCCCAGCTCACCCAGGATGCTGGCTCCCATAACCCCCTCCCAATTATCCTGGTCCAGCCTTCCCTATGCATACCTGCTCACAGAGAGTGTGAGGTGGTCATGGCAGCAGGATAGGAGGCTGGTGGGGGGCATGGACGAGGCATGCAGGACGGGAGGCCTACACTCTCCCCCAATCCAGAGGGGCTTGACAGGGGACTACAGGCCACACTCAGAACCCAGCAGGGCTTGACAGGGGACCTCAAGGTGTGCTTCCCATCCTGTGGCTTGGTTAGGGGACCTCAGACTGTTCTCTCCACCCACCAGGGCTTCACAGGGGACCTCAAGCCACACCCCCACCCCGGCACCAGGCTGGGGGACCTCAGACCATACCCTCTACCCTAGCACCAGGCCAGGGTACCTGAGGCTGTGCCCCTCCTGCCTGCCTGGGCTTGACAGGTGACCTCAGGCTGTGCCCCCCACCCAGCAGGGCTTCACAGGGGACCTGAGCCTGTGCCCCTGTGCCAGTGATGATTGACAGGGGACCTGAGGCTGTGCCTCCCTCCCGGTGCTGGGCTGGGGGACTTGAGGCTATGCTCCTCTGCCTGGTGGGGCTTGACGGGGGACCTCAGGCCATGCTTCCTACCCAGCAGGGCTTGACAGGGGATCTCAGGTCATGTCTCCCACCTGGTGGGACTTGATGGCGGACCTCAGGCCATGCCCTCCATCCTGGTGCTGGACTAGGGGACCTAAGGACACACCCTGCCCTGGGTAGCTTGACACGAGTGGGACTGGCAGGATCTGGATCTAACCCAATGTGGCAGGGGGGAGGTGTGGCTGGGTCTGGGTCTCAATTGGTTTTGAGGCATCTGTGAGTGACTGGGAACTTGACTCTGGGACCTGTGGTGCACCCCAGACTCTGACAGGAGGAAGGTTTGCCTATACATTTTACTAATTTTCTTTAGTCTCTGATACTCCTATTATAGAGAAAGAGCAAATAGAAATATTAAATTATTTCCTATAAATAATACCCTTTTAATGTGCACGAATTTCATGTACTGGGCCACTAGTCCTATCTAATAAAAGAGTAACATGCAAATGTGACCGTACCTTGGCTCCTGATTGCCTATGCTACCAGCCAATCATGAGCAGGGGGCGGGACTGAGGTGTGGGGCTGAATGGCCCAAGGGCTGGGCCCCGGGGTTGGAGACAAACAGTAGCGTTGGCAAGCGCCACAGTGCCCAAGCTTGGAGGTGGCCGGGGAGTGGGACTGGGCAAGCACAGGAACGCTGCCACCTGAGCTTGGAGGCGGCTGGGAGTGCAGGGCGCAGCAAGCATGGGAGCACTGTGGTGCCCGGGCTACCTGAGCTTGGAGGCAGCCTGGGTGCGGGGCAGGGCAGGGTGAGCACAGGAGCACTGCTGCCTAAGCTTAGAGGTGGCCAGGGGTTGGGGGGGCGGGGCATGGCAAGTGCGGGAGGAGGCCAGGGGGTGGGGCAAGTGGCCGGGGCACGGGAGTGGAGGTGAGTGCCCAGCCCCTGGGGCCGGATGGTCACAGGCACCTGGAGCTGAGCTGAGCAGGGAGATAGCTGAGTGCCCAAGGCCTAAAGCCTCTGGAGAGGCTTTAGGCCTTGGGAAGGCTGGGGGTGAACCATCAGTTGGACATCCCCTAAGGGCTCTCAGTATGTGAATGGGGGCAGGTTGGGCTGAGGGACCACTTCCCCCCGTGCATGAATTTCATGCACCAGGCCACTAGTCTCTTTATAAAAGTCATCTCAATAAAATAGTTTGATATCAGGTATTTGAAACACAACTATGACTTCTTTTTATGCTCATTTAAGAATTCTAAAATCTAAGATATAAAATGGAAATAACTTATAAATATTACCCAGTCTATAATGGCTGCCTTAAAATAAAATGCATTAAAATTTGAAGGAATAATTTAATGGAAGTGAGCTTACTGTGTTCATATGAGTTTATGCCATCTCAGTGGGAGTTTTAGTTTTTGGTTACCAGCAGGATGCAGCTATTGATTCACATAATGTGTTTAATGGCTTTTGACTCTGCACAAAAATTCTCTGAGCTTAACCATTAAATATGTGAGGGTTCAAGCAGAAGAAAAGCTATTGTATCATAGAGTTTACAAATAATTTTTAGATTAAGCTTTATTAGGTATTTTAAAGCTAATTGTGTTACTAGAGCAATCTACCATGTATCACATGTCTACTCTTTGGGCATTAAGACAGTGCTATTTAGTAGTCTTGTATATCTTTTTGAGTACTTAGAATTTAATTTTTGTCTTTTTATCTCTTTATAATGATAATTATTTACATATATCTTTGTAAAGTCAAAAGAAGTTTATAAATTTAGAATATACACTGAGTGGCCAGATTATTATGAGTTCATGTTCATAATAATCTGGCCACTCTGTGTATACACACATACATATATTTATGATTTTTCCCAAATATAATTATTTGTAGGGATTGGTAGTTTTTATTTTTTGTCACAATTCATTTCTAAAAACTACATTTTGAAAAATTTAGACAATATACTATAGTATTTTCCTCTAGAATCATTGTCTTGAAAAGAAAATCTATTTTGGTAGATATCAATCAAAGATAATGTTTTTAAATACTTAAAATAGGCTCTAAGAGAAATAGTCAGATTTCTCAAATGCATCATAAAATTTGTTTCTTCTTATTTTACCAGATTATTGGATATCCAGGAAATTAAATTATTCATGTGAAAATAGCATATAAATTTAAGTTATTGTTATGTGGGTATAAATTTCTATACTTGATGAATATTTACACATCTCTTATGTAATATGAAAAAGAATGCTCTGCCCTTACTCTACTGTCATGCAAATCGATGGAAGACATTCACATATGCAACATACTTTCACAGATTTAAGTAATTTTAGCTTAAATTGAAAATCTACTTTAAGGCATTAAATTAGTTAATATAAAGCTGCTATAATTATTAATTTCCATAAATAACAGTGACTGTACTAGTATAATCTAAGTTACTGCAACACCTAAAAGAGTAGCTATAACTCTACTCCTTTTTCCCCTCTAAAGAAAGATAAATAAATGAGAATCATATTATCCTCAAAAATACAGGATGGGGCAAAAGTGAGTTTACAGTTGTTTGTATGGACATTAATACAATAAATAAAAATACAAGAATAAAGTCTGTTTTGTATAATAACCATTGTATACCTACTTTTGACCCACCCTGTATTTAAGCCTGCTTTGATTCTTGGAAATAAATGAAAAAAATTAAAACTTTGGAAATTTATTTCTCATTAAAATAAATGACTTGTGAAATAGACATTCTTATGTTTTACAACACCATAAATGAACCCTGTCCTTATAAACATCTATTACCACAACAGAATTAAATTTCACTTATTCCACCAATTGTTCTAACATAGATACACTATCTATAATAAGCACTGCATATTTAAATGAACATTAATTAACCTTTGGTGTGTAAGTTTACATGTGGATATTTTGGATACCAGTTATTAAATTGAGAAATATTTTCAATATGTGTGGACAGTATAATTTGCTTTTAAATGCTTGCTAAACAAATTTTGTTTTCTGTAATAACATTCTCTGAAGCAAGCACAGTAATTCAAAATGATTCTACTGATTTTACCTTTTTTACTTCAATAGTAGATGGATAGTAATAATCATTTGTGTTGAATGGTGATGGTGGGTGGTAGCAGATATCATAATAAAAAGCATTTTCAAAGGGTTGACACAGCATATTTTCTTTTAATTCTCTTATTCTGAGTTTATTTAACCCCATAAAAAGAGTTGTGTTGTCATTGGTTGAAAGATTAAAATTTGAAAAATTAAAAAAAAAGATTTGTTGTGTATCAATCCAGCAGTGTTAGCAATGAACTCTACATTAACCTTTCATAGTCAGCTACCAGTTTTGTCAACAAAGTTTAGACACAACCATCATATCTAATAAAAGAGTAATATGCAAATTGACTATCACTCCAACTCATAAGATGGCTGCCCCCATGTTGACACAAGATGGCTGCCACAAGCTTGCCTGCAGGGGAGGGCAGTTGTGAGCAATCAGGCCAGCAGGGGATGGCAGTTAGAGGTGACTGGGCCAGCAGGGGAGGGCAGTTGAGGGGAATCAGGCCTGCAGGGGAGGACAATTGGGGGCAACCAGGCCAGCAGGGGATGCAGTTAAGTGTGACTAAGCCTGCAGGGCAGGGCAGTTGGGAGCGACCAGGCCTGTAGGGGAGAGTAGTTAGAAGCAACCAGGCTGGCAATGGAGGGAAGTTGGAGGTTACCAGGCCTGCAAGGGAGGACAATTAGGGGCAACCAGGCTGGCAGGGGAGAGCAGTTAGAGGCAGTCAGGCCGCCAGGGGAGCAGTTAGGCATCAATCAGGCTGGCAGGGGATTGGTTAGGAGATAATCAGGCTTGCAGGCACAAGCGGTTAAGGGTAATCAGGCAGGCAAGAGGTTGGGAGCCAGCAGTCCTGGATTGTGAGAGGGATGTCCAACTGCCCGTTTAGGCCCGATCCCACTGGGATTGGGCAGTGGGACATCCTTTGAGTGGTCCCAGATTGGAGAGGATGCAGGCTGGCCTGAGGGACACCCCCACACACATACTTCCCCCTGCATGGATTTCATGCCCTGGGCCTCTATTTTAAGACTATAAAGACCTACTCCTAGTTACCACATTATATTAAGTACTAGAGGCCCAGTGCATGAAAATCCATGCACTGGGGGTGGGTGGTCCCTCAACCCAACCTGCCCCCTCTCACATACTGGGAGCCCTCAGGGGATGTCCAACTGATGGCTCACCCCCAGCCTGCCCAAGGCCTAAAGCCTCGCCAGAGTCTTTAGGCCTTGGGCACCCAGCCATCGCCCTGCTCAGCTTAGCCCCAGCTGCCTGCGACAACCCCTCCCTGGGGGCTCAGCAATCGCTGCCACTTCGGCTCACAGCACCTCGAGGCCGGGTGCTCCCTGCCACCACCACCACCACCACCACCACCGCTGCTGCTGCCGCCGCCTCTTTCCCTCACAGAGCCCGGGTGCTGGGCGCTCGCTGCCACCACCGTTTCATCTCCACCCCTGGGGCCTGGAACTAGTGCCACTTGGCCCTGGCCCTGCTCCTGATTGGCTGCTAGCATAGCCAATCAGGAGCGAAGGTACAGTCAAATTTGCATGTTTCTCTTTTTTTATATAGGATAATGTGTATTGAAGGTTTTTTGTAGATATATTTTATCTAGTCTGATAACATCGTTTTAACATGCATGCATGAATGCTGATATTTTTATAAACCAGTTTCATAATTTAGGATGGAGCTTTGCCCCTTCCTCTTGCTCTGACCCTATTTCTATGAACTAAATGCATGTTCAGTTGAACTCCTTTTTGATCACAAATTCTATCTTTCATAAGGCATGTAAGAAGAGAACATTACTTAAGAACAAAAAGATACAAATAATGTCACACATTACAGTACTTCATACTGAAACAGGAATTTTAGGGGAATATAGGCAGGCTTAGGGATTTTTTAGAATTGGGTTCCAAGGAAAAACAAGGGCTAACAGACTGGGGGAAGGTACATCTCCATAACACAAGGAAGCCAGGTGCAGTTACATCTCCATAAGACAAGAAGGCAGCAATAGTATATTTCCATAAGAAAGGGGAACTGAAAGTAGCCAAGAAAGGTCTATATTTACAAAATAAAGAGAAGGAAGCCCTTCATTCAGGAGACGAAGAAAGCCAAAAGGGAATAGGAAAACATTAAGGAAGGAGGAGGGGAGAACCTTGTGAGGTTCAACCTTTGAACCTAGGAGTTATTATAGTAAGGAGTCTAAGGGAATGATGACCAATCAGAAGGAATACCAAGGCACCAGGATCTGCAGCCTATATAAACAGTAGAGGAAAGGGAACCCAGTAGGGCCCTTTTCCCTCTCCCTACATGGGAGTCAGTTCTGTGGGATTCTTTCCCTCTCCCATGGGAGTCTATACTCGTTCTTCAATAAATTTCCACCTTTGCTGTATCACTTTCTGTCCATGGATTCATTATTTGATTCCAGCAGGAAGAGAATTCAGGTTCCAGTCCCAAAATTTGGTATCAGATGGTGTGTCTGCCAGCATGCCCAATGGTGGTTAGCCATGGATTCTGTCACTTTTCTGTCTCTTGTATGATTTTGGAGGTTGACGAATGCCTGCCAGTCACTTAAACTTGGCTGCTGTCTAAAAAGCGGACATCTCTTTTTCTTTCAATGCTCCTTTCTGGATGTATTTTCCAGAGGCAAAACCAAAAGCGGGCATGGGTCAGTCAAGTGAAAGTCTATAGGGTGACTGCCACTAGAAGAAAAAGCCTCCCAGGGAAAGATAAATTGATGCCAGGTCGGGTTAGAGTGTTAGGCTTCTGCCAGTGGAAATTCAAAGCCTGGCCTCAACTAATGAGTGCTTGGGTCCCTGCCCTGTTTCGAAGATCAAAGAGGCAATTCCTCCCCCTGGTTTGCGAATCTCAAATGTTCTTATGTTGTAGTGTACCCCCATTTTACATAGGACGCCTCAAAAAGTCGAATTATGGAGTCGTTTACTAAAAGCTGGCGGCATACAAGTGGTTAATGCTCTTCAAACCTCGCAGCCCCGAACAGCTCAACACAACTGGCTTATATTGGCATAATATCACAAAGGTATTGATTACATCTTTAGGTCTGGAATGAGGAACCTCTTTGCAAAAAAGCATTTTTTTTACAGAAGCAAAAATTGAGCAAGTTAGTATCTAAGAATCACTAAATCAGCAGAAACACATTATCTGGGACCACTTGGGCAATTTAGAATAGTTGTGCTGTCCAGATTCTGGGATCACTGAGTCAACAGGAATGCACTATCTGTAGCTACTTGAGGCAATTTAGGGTATGTTCTGATTCCAGGACCACCAAGTCAACTGAAACTCAGTTATCTGTAGCTACTGAGACAATTTAGGATAATTGTCCTGTCCTGGTTTCCAGAGAAATGTGTTTCTATGACTAGTGAGATCACAATCAATGGGACATTCAAACCACCAGCAATGGAGTATTGCATAACATACATAAGTTCCAGAAAATCAAAATAACTTTCTATTGCTTTAACTAACAAATGAGTACAGAACTCACACAACAGTTTCTACCTGAGATGATTGCTACCATACTTCACTTACATGAGTATAGGACTTCGCAGGGGTGTCTAGGGTTGTTGAACCCTAAAAGACATGCAGGGGTCTAGCAGAAACAATAGATGTAATTAAATTCTGACCCATCCAGGGGAGGCATACAAGGGTTGACCACCCAGCGTCCCAGGTCCTTGCAGCTGTCTTAGGCAGGTGGGAGGGAAACTGAGACACGGTTCTAAAAACTGCACATTTATGACCCACTATATATGTCCACTCCCCTGGCCCAGATCCCAAACAGGTTTTAATTGGAGTATTATCTGCCTTTTTCTTCTGCTTTCTATCTCAGTCAGGTCAAATAGTATCCAGGCAAGACCACTGCCCCCGTGGCCCAAAATCCACTAAGCTTAAGATCCTGAGTCTCCATTGGAGCAGACCTTTATAGTAAGGGTCCTGGAAAAAAATTTCTAGGCAAGAATTAAGAAAGGAGAGCCAACTAATTGTTTTCCACCCCTGTAGAAGTTTTAGCCTTTCAGAGAACTCAGCATTAGAGCCAGACATACCCTGTTTCCCCCAAAATAAGACCGTGTCTTATATTAATTTTTGCTCTCAAAGATGCGCTAGGTCTTATTTTCAGGGGATGTCTTATTTTTCCATGAAGAAGAATATAGTACACATTTATTGTTGAACAACAACAAAAAAAGATAATTTATTTCCTGTATACGGTACGGTAGTAGTTGTCATCACAAACCAGCATAACCAGACAAACTGAATCCTACGGTATCAAGAATTTCTTGTTACTACCATTATTTCCATGTACAACAATCTATGGTACATTTACTGATACTGATATTTACCGGTATGAACACAGAGTAAGATTTATTCAATGACAGTCATGTCATCATCTTCTGGAACATCATCATAACAATCCAAACCCTGAATTTCCTGGTGAATTTCTTGTGACTCCATTTCTTTCAGAATCAGTGGACCAAATCTCTCGTGTTTAGCAATAGCACTGTCCTTAAATTAGTACTTCTTGTCAAGGTAGCCTGCTCGTAGTGCATTTGCAGTGTAACTGTCGATGATTTTCTCCCATGAATTCTTCACCCAAGTCACAACCTTTTGCAGTTTAGGTTTCACAAAGTTTCCACGCTGATTTCTCGCCATTCTATTTTCACCGTAGTCATTAATTTCCATGCGCAAATTGTCCTTGAATGGCTTGTTTATCGCAATATCAAGAGTCTGGAGATAGGCCATCATTCCTGTGGGAATCATTATTTGATCTATTTTTATTTCGTGAAGAAATTTCTTCATGTCTTTAGCGTGGTGAGTGCTGGCTGCATCCCAGACTAGCAGACCTCTTTGGCTTCCTCACATAACAAGCAGCAGCATTAAATGGATCCACTTCCTTATAACTGCTTGTGTGGCCCAGGCTTTTTCAGTTTCAAGAATAAAAATATTATTGGGGAGGTCTTATTTTTTGGGGGGATGCCTACTATTACAGCAAAAGGCAAAACTGGAAGTAGGTCTTATTTTCGGGGGATGTCTTACTTTTGGGGAAACAGGGTAGCTGTTATCTCATTAATTACCGGGTAATTCGTTTCTCGGCTTCATTGTGATTCTATAGAATGGTCGCACAGTCCCAAGAGCATTTTTAAATGTCTCATTTTTGCCAAATTTTATTTCCCAGTCCATGTGAAATTTGGAAAAGTGAGCCATTTCTCATAAATTACCAGATGCTTCTGGGACTTTTATATATCCTTGTAGAGGGAAAGGCTAGTTCAAGGGGAGGTGTCCCACCCAACTTTGGGGGATCCTTGGCCTGAGACCCACCTCTTCATGGATCCTGTAGAATAGCCTAAGACAGTTTTCTTTAAAAATGGTAAAAATGACACAAGGGAAATGTGAGGCAATCAGGCAAGCCATATGGCCAAAATAGTCCATTGGAAAATGCTGAGTTTCTGGTGAGGGCCAGTCCCAAAGCCAGGATGAGAGACATTGCTTTTTTTTTTTTCATTTATTTCATTTTTAAATATTTTTATTAATTCTGATATTACATTTGTCCTTATTCCCCCATTACCCCTCAACCCTCCTATTCATGTCCTTACCCCCCTGTTGTCTGTGTCCATTGGTTATGCTTACATGCATGCATACAAGTCCTTTGGTTGATCTCTCTCCCTTTCCCCCACCCTCCCCTACCTTCCCTGAGGTTTGACCTTCTGATGGACAGTATGGAGTTTCCTCAAAAAACTAAAAGTGGAACTCACATTTGAACCAGTGTTCCCACTTCTAGGAATATATCCCAAGAAACTAGAAATATGAATTAGAAAGTATATATATGCACCCCTCATAGCAGCACAATTCACCATAACTAAGATTTGGAAATAGCCTAAGAGCCCATCAGCAGATGAGTGGATTAAAAAACTGTGGTACATCTACACAATGGAATACTATGCTGTGGTAAAAAAAAGAAGTTCTTATCATTTACAACAGCATGGATGGAGCTGGAGAGTATTACCCTAAGTGAAATAGCCAGGCAGAGAAAGATAAATATCACATGATCTCACTCGTTTATGGAAAACAATGAACAACATAAACTGATGAATGAAAACAGATCCAGAGACAGAGAAACATTGCTTTTAATGGAGTGCTTTGCGGAGTGTCTATGGATTGTGCATACTTGTAAATATTTTGTATGAGAGTGTTTATGTTAATGTTTCATATTGATGTTTGAATTAGTCTATTTGAAGATAGGGAATGTCCCAATTTTCCAAGGCTTAACTACTTGTGGACAGGAGGAACACGTGGCTGGGATTCAATCTTCAGAGTCTTTTTGTCTGTAATAGTACTTTGGTTACTAATTGCTAGCTTGGTTTGCTCTTTGCCATTTTTATGAAAATGCACTCAGTCTCTGCTCTATGTAGGCTTTGTGTCACTCAGAACGAAAAATTGTTCGGCTCGGCTAGGTTAAAATTTTAAGATACTGAAGCTAATTTAAAAGTGTAAATTTGTGAAGGTTGCATATATGTTAATCCAAGGAAGTTTGCCTAAAGACCATTAGCTAAAGTTGTATGATTGTCTTCCCCACCTGGGGCAAAATGGGCAAAGAAAAAAAGAGCGCTTTTACTCAGACAAGTGGCTTTTAGTTTCAAAGACAGGGGCAGGGCAGGGTAATTGGCAAAGCCCCGTCCAGCATCATGCCCATTAAAACATCTAATAGGCAGCATTGGCAGTAAGGGTTACTGGGTGGTCCATGACTCCCTGTGATGTCACCAACCCACGCAGGCCATGCCAAAGTGGAAACTAAGGTTATGAGGTGACCACAGCATTGTGGCTTCTGTGCCCTTAAAGGTGTGGCAGCAAGGTAGCAAGGAAATGGGCAGGCGGGAGGCATGTCCTCCCAGCATTTTCTATGACATTCAAAGTATCCTATCTGATAAAATAGAAACATGCAAACTGACCATACCTTCGCTACACTACCAGCCAATAGGAATGATTATGCAAATTAACCCCACCAAGATGGCATGTTGCCCTTCCCCCCGCCACCCCAAGCCAGGCCATGGCGGCGCTGGGGCAGCAGGGGTCTGGATCACAGCCCCAAACCCAGCAGGGAGGCTGGCCCCCTACCACCCCAAGCCCTGCCACAGCAAACCTGAGTCTGGGGGTTAGGGGGGTGGATTGGAGACACAAACATGCAGGCCTGGTACCCAGCAGCCCCAAGGCCTGAGGCGGAGGTGCTTGGGTTGCTGAGGGGCATGGGTTGGGGCAGCAGAGACACAAACCCACAAGAAACCTTTGGAAAGGGAGATAAACTATCATAACTTTATCTCCCTTTCCACAAGATGAGAAAACTGCCCCTGGATTATTTAATGCTGTGGCCAACACCTTTCTAAAAACACAGGGTAATGTTATGATCACTCCCAGGAAGGTCTGGTCAGAGCACAGTCTCCAGGGAATAATGCTACTGTGTCAAATCATCTAAGAGAGGAAACAAGCTTTTGTTAGGTTTATTCTGAAGGTCAGAGAACATGCCACCCCAACATATGCTGTGTTGTTATATTAATGATCTTGAGCTGTAGGTGCTTGAAAAACAGCAAATGCATGCAGAGGATTTCACTGAAGTCTCCTGATGTCCCTAAAATCAGACCCCCCTAAAGGAGCTTAAATGCCATAGGTCCCCTTGATGGGAGAAGTGTCATCAAGCAGAAAAGACTGACACCTGTCACAGGAAAGGAGGGTAGAAGTTGACATCACACCCAAACTTTATTACAAACTATTTCCCCCAACCGCATTCATCTTTCCTAAAAATAATTACTGTCCTCTAAGAGGCCTATGTCTCCCGTCCCCTTTCCTTAGGAAGAAGGTATTTAAATCTGCATTCTAAACTACCTTGGGGAGTTACTCATTTTTCCCTGGGATCTCCCACATATACATAAGGTACACAAGTAAATGAACTTTTGTTTTTCTCTTGGTGATCTGTCTTTCATTACAAGGGCCTCAACTAAGAACTCAGAAAGGTAGAGGAAAACTATTTTTCCTCCTCCATAATTCTATCTCAGGAAATCAAGTCCCCAGCTGAACAATGAGGTTGGCTCAAGTACCAAGAAGTCCTGGCAGATGGGAGGGAATCAATGATAGGGAGAAATCAATGATATTGGCATCAAAGTGGAATGGAGGGCATATACATGGTTTCTGGTGGAAGTTTAAAGTGGTTCAACATTTTTGGAGGATGATTTGGTAAATTTGATAGAAATGTTCAAGGTACATTCAATAGTCTTCTTATAGGAATCACATTTACTGAGATAAAGCACAAGTGTATAAGCCCTGGTCAGAACCTAGGATGCTACTGCAGGCTCCCTTTCCACAATAGGGAAATCTGGGAACAACCTGCATTTTTAGGACCAGGTGACATCTATAATAATAAAATGGTAATATGCTAATTAGACTGAACATCTTCCAGATGACCTTCCGGATGTCCTTTCAGACATTCTTCCCACACAAGCCATGTTGACGGGGCCAAGGCAGAGGAGGTTAGAGGCAATCAGGCAGGCAGGGGAGAGCAGTTAGGGCTACCAGACCAGCAAAGGAGAGCAGTTAGGACAAATAGGCTGTCAGGGGAGAGAAGTTAGAGAGATCAGACTGGCACGCAGGTGAGTGGTTAGGAGCCAGAGGTCCCAGATTGGAGAGAGTGTAAGCCAAGCTGAGGCGACCCCCTTCCCATGCACAAATTTCATGCACTGGGCCTCTAGTCCTATATAATAAAAGAGTAATATGCAAATTGACCATACCTCTACTACAACCACCAGACATGCCCACCAGCCATGCCCACCAGCCAATCATGAGCGAATATGCAGATAAACTCAAGCAACATGGCTAAAGCCACAGAGAGCAGGAGGGAGGCGTGGGTTTCCATGACAATGGAAGAAGCCAAGCTTTCCACCTGCCCTTCCAAGCTCAGGCCTCCACACCAGGCTACAAAGTTTCAATTATGGAATTCCAACAGAAATGGAGGAAGCCAGGGAGCTGAAGAGAGCAGAAGCTTAAGGTTGCTCCAAGCAATGGAGGAAGCCAAGATGGCTGCAGCCACCGAGAGCAGGAAGGAGGCTTGGGTTTCCCTGGCAATGTAGGAAGCCAAGCTTTCCACACACCCTGGCAGGCCCAGTCCTCCACTCAAGGCTACAAAGTTTCAATTATCGAAGAAACATAAATCCCAACAGAAATGGCTGCCACCATGGAGAGAGCAGGAGGCTTGGCTCTGCTCCAGGCTACAAAATTTCAATTGTAGAAGATAAATAAATCCCAGATACCAGGGTCTCTGCTTGGGTAGCTGGGGGCATGGCTGGCCTGAAAACCAACACAGGCCCCTCATCAAGGCTGCCCCACTAACCAAGGGAACCCCCACCCTGAACCAGGTCACACTTCAGGGCAAACCAGCTGGACCCACCCATGCACCAGGTCTCTATCCTATCTAATGAAAGAGTCGTATGCAGATTGACCATCACTCCAACACACAATATGGCTGCCCCCATGTGGCCAAAGATCCTGTCACCATGTGGAAACAAGATGGCCACCACAAGATGGCCTGCAGGGGAGGGCAGTTGGGAGGGACCAGACCTGCAAGGGAGGACATTTTGGAGCAAAGGCTGGAAAGGAGCAGTTAGGCATCAATCAGGCTGGCAGGGGAGTGGTTGGGGGGTGACCAGGCTGGCAGGCAGAAGTGGTTAGGGGCAATCAGGAAGGCAGGCAGGTGAGCAGTGGGAGCTAGCAGTCTTGGATTGTGAGAGGGATGTCTGACTGCCTATTTAGACGCATTCCTACTGACATGGGGCCTAAATGGGCAGTTGGACATCCCTTGAGGGGTCTCAGATTGGAGAGGGTGCAGGCTGGGGGACACCACCCTGCAGTGCACAAATTTCATGCACTGAGCCTCTAGTCCTATCTAATAAAAGAATAATATGCAAATTGACTGTACATTAGCTATACCCAATAAGCCACACCCACAAGCCATGCCCACCAGTCAATTGCAGGGCGATGGTTGGGTGCCCAGGGGGGAAACCAGACAGTGATGGTGGGCCCCGATCGTAGCTCGGTGGCCAGCCTATAGCCAGGTCTGGAAAAGACCTCTCCCCAGAGAGGCCTTTTCTGGACCTGGCTGTAGGTGGAGCTGGCTGAGGGCTGAGGGCAGGGCCAGGCAGTGATGGCGGGCCCCTATCACAGATCAATGGTAGCGTGCCCAAGGCGGGTATATTTGCACATGTTGGCAGGGCAGGCAGCACCTGATGTAGCCTGCAGGGTCCAGGCCACCATGGACCTGGCACACCTGGCGGGCACTGCTTAATGCCCCCCTAGGAGTCAAGGTGGCAATAGGGAGAGGGAAGGCTTAGCAGGCAGTGCCTGAAGCTGCCTGCAGGATCCAGGCTGTGATCAGGACGGACAGGACTGGGAGGCAGCACCTAACCCTGTCCATGGTGATTGGGACCAGGCAGGCGGCATTTATAATGCCTGATGCTGCCTGCTATGTCCAGGCAGCAATAGGGACTGTTCAGTTCCAGTAGGCACCTCCTGATGTCGCCGGCCTGGTTCAGGAGGCTATCGGTATGGGGCAGACAGCATAGATAGTGCTTGACATTCCCCTTGGGCTCCAGGAAATACTGGGTCAAGGAAGGCAGGGGGACAGCACCTAATGTTGCACGCAGAGTCCAGGCATTGATTGGGACTGGGAAGGCGGTATGGACAGTGCCTGATGTTTCTCACGTGGTCCAGGCAAGTGGCATGGATGGTGTCTGGTGCTGCCCACAGTGTTCAGGTGTCGATTGGACTGGGTAGTTCCAGCAGGCAGATCCTAATGTCACCCTCAGGGTCCTGGCAGTTATCAGGGACCTGGGAAGATGGCATGGACAGCACCTGATGCCCCCTGCATAGTCCAGCCAGCAACTGGAACTGGGCAGTTCCAGCAGGCAGCTCCTGAAGCTGTCCGAGGGGTCCAGGTGGCGATCAGGATCGGGCAGACTGCATGGACAGAGCCTGAAGTCGCTGGGGGGTCCATAGGCAGCGGTGGCCCAGGTCTCTGGGATCACTGTCTGCCCCTGGGCCACCTGAGGACACTGGTGGAGCAGGCCTGCGTTGAACATTTTAATGAAAATGGGATGCCTGCATCCCACTCCACCATGCCCTGTCCCTGGAGAGGAGAGGGAAGTGGGCAGTTAGGAGGCACCTGGACTCCGAAGTAGCTGGGAACAACCTGCAGGCATGCTACCAGGAAGAGGTGCTGAATCATGAGGATGCAGAAGGATGGCTGATGGAAGTGAGCAAAGGTGCAGATGAGGCAGCTCTTGCAGGCTCTGAGGTGGAAAAGTGCATCTACAGCCTGATGGACAAAATCGCCTTTCTGAAGAAGGTGCATGATGAGGAAGGAGATCGCCAAGATGCAGGCGCAGATCCAGTATGCTCAGATCTCCCTGGAGATGGACGTGTTCTCCAAGTCCGACCTCTCCACTATGCTCAAGGACATCCACGCCCAGTACAATAAACTGGCTGCCAAGAACATGCAGATTGCCAAAGAATGGTACAACAACCGCTTCACCATGCTGACCAAGAGCTCTGCCAAGAACACCTATGCAGTGTGGGCCAGGGATTGCTCAAGGCCAAAACCCTGGAGATGGAAACATGCCAGGGCATGAACGAAGCACTGGGAAAGCAGCTGAGAGAGCTGGAGGATAAGCAGAACTCCAATGTTAGTGCTATGCAGGACATAGTCAACAAATTAGAAAATGAGTTGAAAACTACAAAAAGTGAAATGGCACGATATTTAAAAGAATACCAGGACCTACTCAATGTGAAGATGGCTTTGGACATTAACATTGCAGGTACAGGAAACTCTTGGAAGTTGAGGAGACCCTGCTCAGTTTCATCAGCATGGGAAGCATAGCCAGATGTTACTCCCAGAGTTCCCAGGTCTTTCTTTGATGATCTACCTATGGTGGTTTACAGACTAGCTCCTACTTGATGTCTCCTGGCTCCTTCCCTTCTTAATACCCCTGCCACGTCCAGGAGGAGCAGATTGAGGTGGAGGAGACCACTGAGGCTGCAAAAGCTGAGGGAACTAAGGATGAACCCCTTTCTGCAGAAGCTGAAGAGGGAGACAAGGAAGAGGCTGAGGAAGAGGAAGGAGAAGAAGAAGGTGCCAAGAAAGATTTGAGGATGCAAAGGAGTAAGGAGGTGAAGGTGAAGGAGAAGATGCCCAAGAAACTGAGGAGAAGGTGAAGGAGAAGCTGCCCAAGAAGCTGCCCAAAGAGATGAATGTGCTGGGCAGGAGCAAGCAACCAAGAAGAAAGATTGAGCCCCCCTTTCCTTAATTATTTCAGGAATAATCCTCCCAATAATCAACCCCATCACCAACCAAGCAGTTGAGTCCCTGATAGTATATGAATTAAAGTCGGACATTAAATGTTATGCTGTGACTTTTCTCCTTATGCAGAGTATCAGTTTGCTTGCAGAGTGGCTTCCTGGCTTGCTGTCAGTCTGTGCATCGTCCACGCTTATGAGTTCAGGATCTATGACAATGTGAATAATTCAGATGTTTCCAATAAAAACACATTGATACATGAATTCACTAATGTTAATGTTAAAATTCATGGAAAAAATAGTCCTTTGAATCTTTGGTGGTTAAAAATTAAAGACCTCAAATCATGTGCAAAAAACAGTAAAGTTATACTGAATGACAAAAAAAAAAAAATACATTAGGGGCCAGGAAATGTTTAAAGACCCGGGAACCATTTCCAGATCAGAAAGGGAAGTCACAGAGTGTATATTATTGCTACAAATACTGTATTTCCTACTACTTACAACATATACAATGTAATGTATTATATGCCTTCTTATCTCATGAAGTATGTATTCTCAGAGGTAATACTGGTAGATATGTTATAGTTATGGCAGTATGTCATATCCTATCTATATTCATAAAAGGATAATATGCTAATTAGACCATGAGACATTCCATATGTCCTTCTGGACAAAGTCATGGTGGCAGGGCTGAGGCAGAGGCGGTTATGAGTGATCAGACCAGGGGGAGAGGGTAGTTGGGGGTGATCAGCCTGGCAGAGGGTTGCAGTTGGAGGCAATCAGGTCAGCAGGCAGAGTGGTTAGGGGAGATCAAGCAGGCAGGCAGGTGAGTAGTTAGGATCCAGTAGTCCGGGATTGTGAGGGGGTTGTCCAACTGCCAGTTTAGGCCTGATCCCACAGGGGTCCCAGATTAGAGAGGATGTAGGCCAGGCTAAGGGACACACACACCCCCACTCCGTGCATGAATTTCTTGCACTGGGCCACTAGTGTCATATAAAAATTTAATGACCAAATTGAAAAGCATTAATCCAGTGGTCTAGACCAAATTTTTAATGTTAAAAACCAGTTTAAGTTTTAATAATCTTTAAATTGGGTATATTTGACAGCTTTTCCAAATGTAATATTTCAAGAAGTTAACAGAAGGACAGATTTTGTGACACCCTGATGGCGCTGGGATACTGCAAAAACATTTACTCTTTATCCCTAAAAAGACATATCTTTGAATTAAATTAGACCAATGTAATATACTTGAAGTTGCATGAGGATACTCTGCCAAATAAAAAATGTATAGCAATGTTAAATACATATACTTTGAATGACATAAATGTTTTAGTCTACTTCAGGAAAAATTTATACAGATTCAAAGCCAAGTTTAAATAGGAAACTTTCAGTCAGGGAAAAATGGCAAGTGTGATAATTCTCTGTGTCCACCAGTGACATTCTGGGGTTTTGCGTTTCTCTTGTTAGGATTTATAAATTGTTTCCAATGTTTAAAGTGCCATCTGCAATAAGCCATGTGCCACATTTTATATACAAACTAGTGGCCTGGTGCATGAAATTCGGGCACATTAAAAGGGTATTAATTAGAGGAATTAATTTAATATTGATATTTGCTCTTTCTCTATAATAAAAGTATCAGAGACTAAAGAGAATTAGTAAAATGTATATGAAAACCTTCCTCCTGTCAGAGTCTGGTGCAAGACGGGACCCAGAGTCAAGTCCTCACTCACTCACATGTGCCTCAAAATCACATGAGACCCAGACCCAGACGACGACGCCCTCCCATTGGGGTAGATCCAGACCCCGCCAGTTTCATCCTTGTCAAGCCCCACAGGGAAGGGGCTGTCCTCAGGTCCCCTGACCCAGCACCAGGATGGAGTGCATGGCCTGAGGTCCCCCATCAAGTCCCACCAGGTGGGAGACACAACCTGAGACCCCCTGTCAAGCCCTGCTGGGTAGGGGGCATGGCCTGAGGTCCCCCGGCAAGCCCCGCCAGGCAGAGGAATACAGCCTCAGGTCCCCTGGCCCAGCACCGGGAGGGAGGCACAGCCTCAGGTCCCCCGTCAATACCCACTGGCACGGAGGTCCCCTATGAGGCCCCGCTGGGTGGGAGGCACAGCCTGAGATCCCTGTCAAGCCCAACTAGGCAGGAGGAGTACAGCCTCAGGTCCCCTGGACTGGTGCTGGGGTGGAGGGTATGGTCTTAGATCCCCCAGCCTGGTGCTGGGGTGGAGGTGTGGCTTGAGGTCCCCTGTCAAGCCCTGCCAGGTGGAGAGAACAGTCTGACATTCCCTAACCCAACACCAGGATGGGAAGCACACCTTAAGGTCCCCTGTCAAGCCCTGCTGGGTTGGTAGTGTGGCCTGCAGTCCCTGTCAAGCTGCACCAGGTGGGAGGCACGGCCTGAGGTCCCCCAGCCTGGAGCTGGGGTAGGAGGAGCAGCCTGAGGTACACTAGCCCAGTGCCAGGGTGGGAAGCACACCTTGAGGTTCCCTGTCAAGTCCTGCCAGGTGGGGGAGCAGCCAGAGGTCCCCTAGCCCAGCACCAGGACAGGAAGTACACTTTGAGGTCCCGCATCAAGCCCCACTGGGTGGAGGACATGGCCTCAGGTCCCCTGGCCTGTTTCCTGGGCGGAGGTCGAGGCCTGAGGTCCCCTGTCAAGCCCCTCTGGATTGGGGGAGGGTGTAGGCCTCCCATCCTGCATGCCTCGTCCACGCCCACTGCTAGCCTCCCATCCTGCTGCCATGACCACCTCACGCTCTCTGTGAGCAGGTATGCATAGGAAAGGCTGGGCCAGGATAATTGGGAGGGGGTGATGGGAGCCAGCATCCTGGGTGAGCTGGGCCTCAGAGCCTCTCTGCTTCAGCTCCCAGCACCCAGGACCTAAGGAGTAGTGCTTTCACAGGGGCCTGGCAGGCACTGGATGTGGCGATGCCTTAAAAACAGAAGAAGCCCCCTTTAACTCTGGCTGGAAGTATGTTGGGAACTTAAGGTCGGGGGAAGCAGCCCAACATCAGGGCTGAAATAAGACCTTGGGCAGCCTCCAGAGGGGGCAAACCAACATTAAAGGCCTCTTTGAAACAAAGACATTTGAACGTACAGTGGATATTAGGTGATATTAAGGAATTACCTTAACTTTTCAAGGTGTGACAATGGCTGAATATTAACTTCTTTTTTAAAGATACTCATCAGAGTTTATTTAAGTGGGAAACAACTTGCTTTGAAAGTACGGTGTTGTCCTGGCCCAGCCCTCCCCGCACCGTGGACACCTCAAGGACCGAGCCTCTCCCACTGGCTAGGCCCTGGAAAGCGCTGGTCTGTGCTTCATTCCCTGCCCCCTGGGGCGTGAAGGGAAGCATTCAGGCTAGAGTCCAGGCAAGCCGTGGCCACGCCCCCCAGCCACGCCCCTGCCCCTGATTAGTTGATAGTTTAGGGAACGTAAGGAAATTTGCATGGTTCTTTTTTATTAGATAGGATTATTTGTTGTACTCAAGGTTGTTGTCTCAGAATATCATGAAACAAACGTTTTATCCATTGCATTTTAAACAAATCTATAACCATGCCACTTTTTGATTTTGTCTTTGAATAGCCATTGTCTTACTTTGGTACATTTAAGTATTTTAAAACCCAGAGACAGGACTCTGACTTACTCTAAATTTCAGGCTTCTAAGCAGGTTATGTTTGAACCAAAGGGTATTTGTAAAACTTCAGGAAATTATGGCACCCCTTTGCAAGCATACCTGAATAATTTAAACTTAAAAAGGGGGGGGGGGATATCTTCCACCAATATACACCATTAATAAAAGTTAGAAAGGGGTGCCTTTGTAATTTCCTGCAAAGTCAACTAGCATGTCCCTCTCCCAGCAGGTGAAGCAACCAAGTTGGTTGCCCAATTTAAAAGAAGTTAACATTCTTAAAGTTTGAAAATAAAACAGCAGAAGTTAAGGGTCCGTAGAAAGTAAAAGTTAAGCCAGTGAGCGGGAAGTTTAAAAAATAAAATCAGGCAGAGGATAAATCCTTTAATGAGGAGTATGGGGAGAGGGCATTTTACAGGGGTAGGTGCCCAGAGCTGTTGATACTTTATCTGGATCACTGAATACTGGCCAGACCAGGGTTCCAGGTACTGTGTAAATTCTCTTAAGTCCTTATCTTAGACTAGATCCCTTGAAAAATCAGTTCAGCAGGTACTTCAACCCATCTAGTTCAATAGGTACTTCAAAGCATTATAGCCAACTCAGGCCCTTTTTAATCACAGACAAAGAGCCTAAGGACAAGACATGGGGGATACACGCTTTCCCCATAAGACAAGGAGGAAATCATGACCTCTGCATGAGCTTGGGTTTTTGGGGTGTGGTGGTCAGTGCGGTTAGTCCACCCACAGTTTGATCTGCGACCAAACGCAGTAAGGGCCACTCACTCCAGATTTTACGAGTGAGGTCTTCACTCCATATTCACCCTTGGCCAGAAGAGGAGGTTCCTCACTGGCAAAGGTATCTTTGGTAGGGAAGGGGACATGCTCCTGCCCCTGCCAAAAGGGTGTACATAGTGGACGCAGGACATCCTTTGTGGGTACAAGGATGTGGTCATCCTTGTACATTTTCTTTTCTTTCCTGTTTTCTTCTTTTAGACAGGAAGCAAAAACATATTCTCTACACTATATAAAATAGTCCACTAAAATGTATCCTTGAGAATTGGGAAAAGTTTGACCCACAAACCCTAAAGTAATAATGCCTGACTTCTCTCTGCCCTCAAATGCCAATTAGAAAGTAATAAAACTAGCCACAGAAGGAAGTTTTAATCTTTTCTGTAGGAAAAAGTAGAAAATGGTCAGAAGTCCCATATATCCAAAATTTCTTTACTCTAAGGGACAGGCCAAATTTATATAAAACTAGGGGCCTTGGTGCACGAAATTCATGCACTGGGGGTGGGTGATCCTTCAGCCCAACCTGCCCCCTCACACATACTGGGAGCCCTCAGGGGATGTCCTACTGACCTCTTACCCCCAGCCTGCCCAAGGCTTAAAGCCTCTGGCCGAGGCTTTAGGCCTTGGGCACCCAGCCATTGCCCTGCAGTGGGGCCAATGGCTGGCTCCATCCCAGCCAAGCCCCCTCACCCCCAGCCCAGGCCTTCGCCCCAGCCAGCTCACGCCCAGCTAGCCTGAGCCTCGACCCCCCATCCCTGGCCAGGCCTTCTCCTTGGCCAGCATGCACTGGCCTCCTTGACCCTGCTCCCCAACTGCCCTGGCTACCTTGACCCTGACCCCTCATGGCCCTGGCTGCCTTGGCCCTGCCCCCCCATGGCCCAGGCCACCTCAGCCCTCCCCCTCACCCCCGGCCCTGGGCCATGCACTTGCTGGCTGGCTCCACCCCAACTCCTGATTGGCTGGTGGGCATGGCTTGTGAGTGTAGTGAAGGTATGGTTAATTTGCATATTACTTTTTTATTGGATAGGATATGTAAAGTAAATCCTTAGCTCCTGGTAACAATAACCCGAGTTTACCGAGAGAGAAGGTGGAGACTACGCCCCCTGCTCCCCCCCATCCAGGGCTGAACCAACCTTAGCTTGCTCCAGGACAGATGAAGGATCTGGCCATACATTAGCCCAGATCCTTTTCTTATCCCGGGACATGAGACAAATTAAAAGTGACCTAGGAAAGTTCTCAGAAGACCCTGACAAATATATTGATGGCTTTCAAAACCTCATTCAAGTATTTGATCCCTCACATAGAGACATCATGCTCATGTTAAACCTGACCCTCTCAGCTACTGAAAAGCAAAATATACTAGAAAATAAAGCACTGTCAGTTTTGTATTATAGAAGGTCTCAGACAGTAAAACAAAGCCTGTTAATTACTCTAAATTAACCACCATTAATCAAGGGGTTAACAAATCCCCTTGGCCTTTTTGGAAGGCTCAGGGAGGTATTGGTTAAGCATTCTAACGTTACCCCAGATTCAGAATTGGGAGAACTAATTTTAACGGACAAATTTATCGTTCAGGCTATTCCAGATATCAGGAGGTTGCAAGAATTGGCTATTGGTCCCAAGAGTACTTTAAAAAAATCTCCTGAAACTTATCACCTTTGTGTTATATAATGGAGACCAGAATGAGGAAAAAGGAGAAACAAGAGAAGCCAGGCCAAAGCCAAGGCTTTTAGTGCCACACTTCGGCAAGGCAAGGAACCCCAGTCAGAGTCCAGAGGAGAAGGTCAGTCCTGGTCACCTGCTATAACTGTAGACAGGTTGGATTTATGCGCCGAGGTTGCCCCAAGGGGCATGGTGAACTCCTGAAGCCCTGTTCTGCCTGTCAAGGAAACCACTGGAAGTTGGACTCCCCCTGGAGACTGAGGTCCTGTGGGGCAGGGATGGTGACCAGTTGGCCCGACAAGACTGATGGGGCTCTTGAGGTCTCTCAATCCAGCATATCAGAGGACTTTCACCTCCATCCAGGAGCCCCAGGTAAGCCTGACAGTGGGAGGGCAAGGAAATTAATTTCCTACCTGATGCTGGAGCCACCTTCGCTGTACTCCTCCCAAACCCTGATAAATCATCCTGAGTTGCTGTAGCCATTACAGGAAGGTCTGGGAAGCAAAGAAAGAGATCTTTTTCTCAGCCTTTAGGATGTAGCTGGGGTAAATTGTTCCTTTCCCATGCCTTCCTGACCCTGCAAAAAGCCTCACTTTCATGTCAGGAACACTGCCACCTCAACCCTGAGACTCTAGAAGCATTCAATATTTTAAGCCCAAAGTTTATTGAAACCTTGACATAGTCCTCATAATACCTTGTTTTAGGGTACAAGAGCCTAAGAAGGGGAGGACTAGTTCAGTATCAAAGCCATCAGCTAACATAGATAATACTGCTCCAGAGTTTTTGGGAATAACCATCACTTATTTAGGAAGGCCTTTAAACAGCCCAAAAGGCTCTTTTACAGGCCCCATCTTTAAGTCTCCCCACAAGTCAGCAGTGTTAACTCCTAAATTTGTCTGTCTCCAGTGAGTCTTGAATGCCAGCACAAGAGGAAGATGAAGCTGTATTGCCATCAGCTAAATCACCAGATTTCTATTCATGTTGAAGTATGGTAGCAATTGTCTTAGGTAGACACTATAGTTTTAATATTAACCTGCTCTTTGGCTTCTGTACCCATTTGCTTGCTTTCTAAAATAATAGAAGAGGTATTTTGATTTTCTGAACTGATGTATTATTGAATGTTCCCTGCTGGTGGTTTGAATATCCCAGTGATTATGATCTCACTGGTCATCGAAGCATATTCCTCTGGGAACCAGGACAGACAATTATTTCAATTGTCTGAGAAGCTACAGATAACTGAGTTTCAGTTGACTCAGTGGTCCTGGAGTCAGGAGAGCACAGTTATCCTAAAATGCCTCAAGCAGCTACTGAGAATGCATTCCTGTTGACCCAGTGATCCCAAAATCTGAACAGCACAATTATTCTAAATTGCCTGATCAGGTGGTCCAAGATAACGTGTTTCTGTTGATTTAGTGATTCTTAGATATTAACTTGCTCTATTTCTGCTTCTGGAAAAACACTTTTTTGCAAAAGAGGTTCCTCATTCCAGACACAAAGATGTAATTAATACCTTTGTGATAGTCCGCCAATATAAGCCAGATGTGTTGAGCTACTCGGGGCTGTGAGGTTTGAAGAGCATTAGTCACTCGTATGTCGATGGCTTTAATAAATGACTCCACAATTCGACTACTTGAGGCATCTTTTGTGAGATTCGGGGTACATCACAATTTTCTTTTTCAAAGGAATCCTGGGAAGACAATGAGTGCCATATAAGTAACATACTCTGGTATTTCTAAATATTTAGCATTTTAATCTTTTTAACAATTCTTATTCTATCTTTTCATAAATGTCATCTAAACCCTAGGCTGGTACCTGGAGGAGACCTTCTCTGTCCTTACTGGGATCCAGAAACACCACAAGATACTTCTACTTATAGCCTCTCTCTGTAACTCTGGTAAAGTACCTTTCCCAAGCCATACTGGCTCCCCAAATCCCTAACTACTAAGTATATTAAAAGCATCCCAATTCAGAGTAAAATGTGTTAAATCTTGGTCTACAGGACAACTTATGCTACCCCTACCACCAACCAAAACAACTCCCTCAGGCCTTTGTTCACACTGTTTTATTATTACTCATCTTTAATCACTGCTTATTATGTTTCATATTTTCCCATTTAGAAGCCCTAAAGCTGCAACTGGTCTTCCACATGGAACAGCAAATGGAGGCCACTATATCCATCTTCTGTGGAGCCTTAGACAACCCACTTCTGATTGGCCCCTGACTGCTGCCCCAAACTATAACCCCTTTACCAGCAGGAAGCAGCCAGAAAGACCCAGTGTCCCCTGTCCCCAATGGCAGTTGGGGTTTCCTAATGGGAGGGCAGACTGAAGCAGTAATTTTAGGGGGATAGAGTCAGGCTTAGGGATTTTCTTTTAGAATTGGGGTCCATAAAAAAAAACAGGGCTAACAGACTGGGGGAAGGTACATCTCCATAATACAAGGAAGCCAGATGCAGCTATCCTGTTTCCCTGAAAATAAGACAGTGTCTTATATTAATTTTTGCTCCCAAAGATGTGCTAGGTCTTATTTTCAGGGGATGTCTTATCTTTCCATGAGGAAGAATATGGTACACATTTATTGTTGAGCAAAAAAAAGAAAATTTATTACCTGTATATGGTACGGTAGTAGTTGTCATCACAAACCAGCATAACCAGACAAACTGAATCCTACGGTATCAAGAATTTCTTGTTACTACCATTATTTCCATGTACAACAATCTATGGTATATTTACTGATACTGATATTTACCGGTGTGAACACAAAGTAATATTTATTTAATGACAGTCATGTCATCATCTTCTGGAACATCATCATAACAATCCAAACCCTGAATTTCCTGGTGAATTTCTTGTGACTCCATTTCTTTCAGAATCAGTGGACCAAATCTCTCGTGTTTAGCAATAGCACTGTCCTTAAATGAGTACTTCTTGTCAAGGTAGCCTGCTCGTAGTGCATTTGCAGTGTAACTGTCGATGATTTTCTCCCATGAATTCTTCACCCAAGTCACAACCTTTTGCAGTTTAGGTTTCACAAAGTTTCCACGCTGATTTCTCTCCATTCTATTTTTTCTGTAGTTATTAATTTCCATGCGCAAATTGTCCTTGAATGGTTTGTTTATCGCAATATCAAGAGTCTGGAGATAGGCCATCATTCCTGTGGGAATCATTATTTGATCTATTTTTATTTTGTGAAGAAATTTCTTCATGTTTTTAGCCTGGTGAGTGCTGGCTGCATCCCAGACTAGCAGACCTCTTTGGCTCCCTCACATAACAAGCAGCAGCATTAAATGGACCCACTTCCTTATAACTGCTTGTGTGGCCCAGGCTTTTTCAGTTTCAAGAATAAAAATATTATTGGGGAGGTCTTATTTTTTGGGGGGATGCCTTCTATTACAGCGAAAGGCAAAACTGGAAGTAGGTCTTATATTGAGGGGATGTCTTACTTTCTGGAAAAAGGGGTACACATCCATAAGGCAGGGAGGCAGCAACAGTTTATTTCCATAAGAAAAAGGAACTAAAAGTAGCCAAGAAAGGTCTATATTTACAAAATAAAGAGAAGGAAGCCCTGCATTCAGGAGGAGAAGAAGAAAACCCAAAGGGAATAGGAAAACAATAAGGAAGGAGGAGGGGACAACTTCACAGGTCCCATGTGAGGTTCAACCTTTGAGACCCTGAGTTATTATAGTAACTAGTCTAAGGAAATAGTGAACAATTAGAAGGGATATCTAGACACCAGGATCTGCAGCCTATATCAACAGTAGAGGGAAGGGAACCCAGAGAGACCCTCTCTCCCCCTCCCTACATGGGAGTCAGTTCTGTGGGACTCTTTCCCTCTCCCATGTGGGAGTCTGTACTTGTTCATCAATAAATCACCACCTTTGCTGTTTGGATTCATTCTTTGATTCTGGTGGACAAAGAATCTGGGTTCCAGTCCAAAAATTCAGTATCAATACTCTATTGGAAAGCAATAAAATACTTTAATTGAAATGCCTATTAACACATTTACTATGAAGTTTCAGAATCTAAACCCTAACATAATTTCAAAGACAAGGATAAGTTTTACCTGTCTTAAGTAATGATGGAAAGGATATATGTGAGATTTGAGTGTAATTATTAACCATTTAATGACTGATGTCAATAAATGGTGAGACTTTATGTATCTTTTCTAATGTGCTATATATATTCAATATCTCACTCAGCTTTAAAATTATGGTTCTTAAAACCATCATTTACATTCTATTGGTTATTTTATTCTGTGAATTTAATTTTTTTTAGTGATTTATGTTGATGGTTTTTAAATTAAAATATCTTTTTGTTTGCTTGTTTTCCCCTTTTACAGCAGTGTGATTCCTTTCCTACAATCTGGCAATGAGGGGGAATGGAAAATAGAATTAAGACAGTAATGTGTGCCTGTGCCTGGGGAAAGGAATGTGAAATATCTGTGTGCGTTCAAGTCTGTGTGTGTGTGTTCATTATATTAGGGAGGCAGATGTATTAGATGAATCAAATTAAATTGCCATTTATGTAGTTGACAATTTCATGTGGTTCAAGCCAACATTTAAATATCATTTTGATGCAAACAGCCTTAATGTTGATCTAGTGTCACTTGTAGCATCCAGAAGAGGTTGCTACACATACAAAGTATATTTTTACGCATTCATCTTATACCCAGTAACCTTTATAAATACTTTTGTTGATTTTATAAATTACCATTAATAGTTTTTCTTCAGATGTATTCTAATAATCTATTAATGATAACTAGCTTTATTTTCCAATCCCAAACCCTATGGTATTACTGTTTCCATTATCTCCCTATGTAATATCTTTATCAAATTATTGAAGAAAAATGGTGATAGCATCCAGCCTCCTCTCCTCAATTTCATTTTAGTTTTTTAAAAAATATAGTTTTAATAATTTCAGAGAGGAATGGAAGGGGAGATAGAAATATCAATGATGAGAGAGAATAATTGATCAGCTGCCTCCCGAACATCCCACACTGGGGACTGAGCCAGCAACTTGAGCATGTCCCCTGACTGGGAATCGAACCATGACCTCTTGGTTCATAGGTTGATGTTCAACCACTGAGCCATGCCAGCCAGGCTTCTTCCCAATTTTAAATAAAACTCTCAATGATTCAATATTAAGTATAATGTTTAATGAAGGGTTTTTGCAGGTATATTTTATCTAGTCACATAACATCATTCTAACATGCATGAATGCTGATTTTTAAATCAGTTTCATAATTTAGGCATGATTTTTTTTTAAATAATCTGGTAAAATAGTATTCCCTTTTCTTATGTAGTATGAATAATTTTAGAGTAAAACATTTAAAGGTAAGTTTTTAACCACTTGGAATTTCTCTTAAGTGTGAGGTAGAGTTTTAGTCATATTTTGTTTTTAATATGGATATCAAAATGTCGATACTTCTCCAAAGAGGACATACAGATGCCAAAGGACATATGAAAAGATGTTCAATGCCACCAATCATCAGAGAAATGCAAATTTAAATCAAAATGAAATATCACCTCACACCTGTCAGAATGGCTATCATCAGTAAATCAACAAACAAGTGTTGATGAAGATGTGGAGAAAAGGGAACCTTAGTGCACTGCTAGTGGGAATGCAGATTGGTACAGCCACTGTGAAAATCAGTATAGAGATACCTCAAAAATTAAAAATGGAACTGCCTTATGACTCAGAGATTCTACTTCTGGGAATTTATCCAAAGAAACCCAAAAACTGATTCAAAAGAATGTATGCACCCCTATGTTCATTATTTACAATAACCAATATTTAAAAGACCAAGTGTCCTATCAATAGATGATTTAATAAAATAGCCATGGTACAATTATGTAATGGAATATTACTCAGCTCTAAAAAGGAAGAAAATTTTATCCTTTATGACATCATGATTTGGCCTGGAGAACATTATGCTAAATGAAATAAGCCAGTCAGAGAAAGACAAGTGCCATATGATTTCACTCATATGTGTAATTTAATGAACAAACTGGACTAACAAGCAAAATAGAGATAGACTCAGACAGAAAGCAAGCTAACAGCTCTGGTCATAATGGGTTGTGCTGGTTTGAGCCAAAAAGAAAAAAAAACTCATGGAGACCTACAATAGTGTGGTGATTGAGGGGGTAAGAGGAGTAGATAGATGTGGGAGAGGGTATAAGGGGGATAAATGGTTATGGGGGAAAATAACATAAAGAGAAAAATGTTCTACTGCAATTCCATATTAAAAACTATTCATTCTCCCATTTAAGGACTCAGGAAAGCCCTAAATGAGGAAATGGTAATCTTATCTTTCTAAACTATATTTTTTTACAACAGGTAACATTAATTATCTACAGTAGTTTGAAAACTAATCTCAAAGACAAACCCCACAGTACAAATTTCAATGACCACATGCAATGTCAGTACCAAGGAATGAATCCATGGTGGTCACTGTGAAACCCACACAAACCTGACACCTGCACATGTATGTCCATATTCTCCTGTTTAAATCCCTGGAACTTTATTTTGTAACAAAATTTCACACACACACACACACACACACACACACACACACACACCAAAACAAATAACAAAAACAAAACAGCAAAAGACCCCTGGACCTTCAACTGCATCTTAAAAAATATATTTTTCCTCTTCTTTACAGCTTACACAAGATAATTTTCTCCAATCAGGAGTGTTTATATATATTTTTAAAATTTAAACATATGAGTAATATGCTCTATAGAATAAATTATGTGGAGCAAATCAAAAGGTATTCATGGATATATTTATAGCCTTTTAAAAGATTCCTAGAGCAAAGGATATATTTGAAATATCCTAACATTTTTTAAAAATATAAGTGAAGAAATGCAAATTTAAGCTCAAATATGAGAAATGATGAAAATAAACATAAATTAATGAGATAGAAGACAGTAGAACCAACTCAAAATAGCCAATTCTTAAAAAAGATCTACACGACAGATAATTCTATAATTATTATCAATCAAAAAAGGAGGGAAAAATAAATGATGTTAGTTAAATATTGTTGTATAAAATATAGGTGCAGAGGAGATTTAAATATTATAAGATAACATGAAAAATATATAACAACAGAGGATAAACAGACAGACAGATAAGGAAAGATGTCTACCTATAGAAAAATTTCATGTTGTCCAGCAGGCATGGCTCAGTGTTTGAGCACTGACCTATGAACCAGGAGGTCAAGGTTCAATTCCCATTCAGGGCACATGCCCAGGTTGGGGGCTTGATCCCTAATGTGGGCTGTGCAGGAGGCAGTCAATCAGTGATTCTCTGTCACCATTGATGTTTCCAGCTCTATCTCCCTTTCCCTTCATCTCTGAAATCAATAAAAATTCATTTTAAGAAAAGAAAACTTTCATGTAATAAATTTAAAACAAATTAGAGCATTGCCACACACAGCCTATAACTAAGAACAGATAATGATCATAATAGTCACATCTTAACTGGTTCTACTTAAAACTATTGATAATCCTTCTGTTGACTGTCAGGTAAATAGGGTGCATTGTGCTATTTGTGTAAATGAATTATATATCTCAAAATTTCAAAGTATATGAATGAGAATATGTCTAAAAGTGTCTATAAAATGATTTATTATGAATACCATACTTTCATATTTAAAACCAATTTAAATGCTATTTTTAAGCAAAATATGAATTTCAAAAACTGACCATTAGAAATGGAAAATTGTTACAAACAATTACAAAGTGAAAGTTAAGTTGAAAATCTTCCAGATCAGATCAGGTTTAGAAATCAGTTACACCATTAAATCAGTGAAAAACTGTTTAGTATCTTAGGTAAGCTATTCCAAACCACACAGAAAGATTTGAAATTACTTAACAAATTTTAACAAGCGAAGCTTTCCTTGATGCAAACACTAGATATATGAGAAGACCCAAGAAAATAATATTTGAGCCTAGCCCACTATACTATACAAAACTGAAATGGAAAGTATAGCCAGAGCAATAAAAATTTATAAAAGTGAGAATTATGAAAAATGCAAATAGAGATGTAATATTTATCATGCCTATATAAATTATACACAAGGAATGTCTAATATTCTAAAAACACAAATACAACTTTTAAAACTATCTTAGTCCCTCCAAAGATAAAATAAATTATTATAAAAGAACTAGTGGCCTGGTGCACAGGGGTGTATGTCCCTCAGCCCAACCAGCAATCTCCCCAATCTGTGACCCCTCAGGGTATGTCCCACTGTCAGTTTAGGTCCCATCCCTCTCAGAATCCAGGACTGCTGGCTCCTAACCATTCACCTGTCTGCCTGCCTGATAGTCCCCAGCTGCCCCTCCCTGCCCCCAACGGCAGGTTCTCACTGAACTGCCCCCTGCCAAAATTCTTGCCCCCAATTGCTCCCCCAGCAGGCTGTTTGACCCAACTGGCCCCCCTGCCAGCCTGATCACCCACAACTGACCTCCCCTCCTTGCCTGATCGCACCTAACAGCCTGTGCCTTGGCCCTGCCGCCATGGCTTTCTCCAGAAGGATGTCCAGAAGGTCTCCTGGCTAGTTAGCATATTACACTTTTATTAGTATAAATAGAGGCCTGGTGCATGGGTAGGAGTCAGCTGGTCTGCCCTAAAGGAGATCCTGGATAAGGGTTGGGGTCCACATGGGGGCGTGGACAGACTGGGCGAGGGTCCTGGGCAGTTTGCAGGCCAGCCACATGCATATTAGGGTGGGGGTTGCTGCTAGGAGGCATGGCCACCCTGGCCAAGGGGCTAAGGCCTTTTGCAGGCTGGCCACACCCCCCATCAGGGTGAGGGTCCCTGCTGGGGGGTATAGCTGGCATGGGCGAGGGGTTGAGGGTTGAGGGTTGTTTGGGGATAGTTTGCAGGCTGGCCAAACCCCTGGCTTTGTCCAGAAGGATGTCCAGAAGGTCTTCGGAATGTCTCCTGCTCTAATTAGCATATTACTTTTTTATTAGTATCTATATGTATAAAGAGGTAATATGCAAATTTGTCCAGGATGCCTTAACAGTCATGACCACCATGGTTCAGAGCATGCTCCCTCCCCAGCGAAACACACACAGGGGTAAGAGTCTGCTCCCAACAGCCATGGTGCAGCTCTGGGAGTAGACCCCAAGCAGACACACACAGGGGTGCCTGTGTGCATGAGCTGCAGAGGAAACACCTTTTTGATCACTTATTGACTAAGCTCCCCATACATCCTTTGCAGTGTTCTTAGTAACTTGGGTAATGAGAATCCAAAAAGGTTATCTAGGGTTTTCCCACCTCACTCCTGGAGTGGAAAATGAAGTTTCGCTGCTGGAGGGGCTGATAAATGTCATATCCTGTCCCAGCCAGTTTGGCTCAGAGGATAGAGCCTGGGCTTGCCGACTACAGGGCCCAGCTTCGATTCCAATCAAGGGCATATACCTAGGTTGCAGGCTCCTTCCTGGGCAGGTCCCAGGTCAGGACTCATGCAGGAGGCAACCAATAGAAGTGTCCCTCTCACACAGACATTTCCCTCTGTCTTTCCCTCCCTCTTCCATGCTCTCTAAAAATCAATGGGAAAATATCCTCAGGTGAAGATTTAAAAAATAATAATAAAGAAATGTCATATCCTATGAAAGAGACATTTTGAAAATTCCTAAAGGAAGTTGCCATTTTTTCGTGGTGAAGGGACTGAAGTATGTTGATGAAAACACCTTGGCAGTTGCAGTGGTTGGCAATGGCAGCAGCAGTGGAATGATGGCGGTGGCGCCTTCCCCTTATCAGCCTGGTGACCTCGTGCGGCTTGCTCACCTCCTCCAGTATATGGCCAGACTGTGGCTTAAGCCCACTTCCTATGAGGAACGGGCCTAAGTAATCAGTAGGACATCCCCTGAGGGCTCCTGCACTGTGAGAGCAGACAGGCTGGGCTGAGGGGACACCTGCCCCCACACACACCAATGCACGAATTTTGTGCACCAGGCTTCTAGTAGATTTATATGAGACAAAGTCTGATTGTTGAATGCAAGGAATAGGTCAGCATGATTTTTCTCTGGCAGCCCTCCAGCTGCCCTGGACCCTGACTGCCATCTGCTCTGACTTCATCTTTGACAAGGAGGCTGGGACAAGACTTAGTCCAAGTTATGCAAGTTTCAGAAGTAAGTGCATCAAGGGTTCACTAGGTTGTAGCATTTCCCAGGAAGCCTGTGGTCATGAGAAAGGAGCCCAAAGGAAGCCCCATGAGAGAGGTCAGAGGGTCCATCAGCAGAGAATAAAAGCGGGTGGTGGTGGTGGGGATGAGGTGTGGTGGGGGAGGGGGTTAAACAGAGTAGGGCCAGTGCCTGCTTTCAAGCCTGAAAGGCTCTGCAGAGCTCTGGTCTGTGGAGTCCCCTCAGTTACTCTGCAGGCTCTCAGGGGCCTGAGGACATGGGCATGAGCTGGCTCAGCATCGGTAGGGATTCCGGGCACTGAGAGACCATGTGGCGAGGACTGTGAGCAGGTCCAGCCACCACCACGTTACAAAACTCTGCTGGAAATGAGGAGGGGGATGGGTGTGCAAAGCCCACCCCTGCGGTGACCCCAGCCACTCAGGGCGCTGCCCACTAGCCGGATGTACCTCCTCTGGACTTCCGCCTCAGACTATGAGCTGAGAGAGCTTCCATTTGAGGCGTGGCGCGTGGGCTCTCCACAGCTGAGTGGTCACCGTCAGGGCAGCGGGGCGACAGGTGAGACTTTTCATGAGGGGTCACAGCAGCTCCCACCAGAGAAAAGAGGGAGGCCCACCGGATAGCAGCCCCACCCTTCCTTTGGTGGGCTGCGTGGGGTGTGAGGTGGCCTGGCCCACGCTGCGTCCTGGGCATCGGGCTGAGGGGAGGGAGCCATTCTCTGCGGCCTGACGTGCGGGGGGTGGGGGGTGGGGAGATGGCTTTGGGGTTCGGTGCTGGGGTGAAGTGGGGGTGGGTGGTAACGGTTTCAAAGCTCCAGTCATCGTGAAAAGGCCCAGAGTGAGAACCTAGGACTAGGGGACGGCGACCATTCTGTGCGGCAGCCATTTTGTGTGGACGCTCGTATTATACAGGGGGACGTGCGGTGGGGACTGATGGTGTGGGGGTTGGGTGTTGGGGTGATGTGGAGGTGCATGGTAATGGTTTCAGAGCCAAAGTCATCATGAAAAGGTCCGTGAGTGAAGACCTAGGACTAGGGTACGACCCTCCCCTCAGAGTGGTGGCCTCGTTGAGGCAGGGCCCTACCCTCAGCCTTGTGGAGAGCAGTGAGCAGGAAGTATAGCTGATGGATTTTGGCCTCCGAATCTGAGGGATGTGAGGCATGGGCGGAGGTTGGCAGTGTCACGTCAGCAAAGGAAGGCGCCCCAGCCTGGGTGGAAAACCTGAGTGCACCACGGGGAATTCTTAGGGTTCCACCGACCCCAGGTCTGAGAGTGTGATGTTTTGCCAACCCTGGTAGCCCTATGCATAAAGTGTCTGCTCACTTCTAGTTTTGGGTCTCAGAGTGATGGGGCCTCCATTGCAAGGTGGCACCCGAGATAATAGAGTGCAGGGAGTATATGGCCATCCTGTACCCACCTGAGGACAGCATTTGGAGATGGAGGGTCTAACTAACACTTCCCCTGCTGTCAGACTTGCATGGCCTAGGTACATATGGCTGCCACCCCTCCCTTGTTACTCTGGGTCCCAGAAGGTGAATTTGTTCTTAATAGGTTATTCATCAGAAGGCGATTTATGCCTTGGCAGGTACGAGTTATGCAAGACGGGTAAACTCAGCACATGAAAAAGTTGTCCCAGGGGCATCAGGGAACCCTTTGGAGAATCCAATCCATGACAGTCAGATAAGACAAATAATCACTCTTCCATGGTGTTCACTGGGAAGTGAGGCCTTAGGGTAATGGGCAAAATCAGGACAGAAGGAGGAGCCCCCAGTCCATGCCAGGCTTCCAGGTGAAGAACCCATGACAAAACCTTCTCATGTTTTGTTCTCAGTGTCTCAATGAAAATGAGCCTTTTCTGGAAAGGTTCACATTAGGTATCAAAAGCTAGGGACTGAGGTTTGACCAGTAGCCAGACTAAAGACCTTGACCAAAGGCTGAGAAAACCACCCATCCGTAAGTCAGGAGCCAACATAACTCTTTTGAGCCTGGTGTTGTCCCTGGGCAGAGCTGTGAGGCTGAGATATCACCTTACATCCCGTTTCTTGAACCATGATTGAACATGATTGTTCTGTAGAAGTGTTGTCTAATCTCAGGACCTATAATTAGTCATGGGAAGGACCCTAAGTGAGGATGATGGGGACACCCAGTCTAGAACAGAATGTTTTCAACAGCCCTGTCCTGTTGTCATACTTGGGAAACTTTGGATGTTACAGCCCCTTAATAAATCTTCAGTGGTGACTGGGACAGAACTGTTTAGTGGGAGGGAGTGACATCAGGTTAGCAGAGGGGAGGAGTCTCAGATACTTCAAGTTTCAAGGTGTAGACCTAGTTTGAGCAAAGAGCTGACCATACACTTGTAAAGATGGGATCCCTTGGTATGTATCTACCCTGCCCCTGTAGTCAGCCCTGGGAGGTTTCAGGCAAGTACAGCTAGTAGTCTTTTTCTTTTCTTCTTCTTTTTTTTTTGTTGCAGTTTACAAATTTAATTAACTTATACATATTCTTAATATCAAAATATTTTGTGTTTCCTGATAATAAAAAATGATACAAGCTTGCATGAAAAAAATTGAAACAGCACAGCTATGAATAGCATTCTCCAAAATAACCCACCTCCATATGCAGCCAGAGTCAATATTTTGGTGTATATCCTTCCAGAATTTTCAATATGTATATACATTGTTTTTAAATATAATAAAAGAATGCCTATTACAACATATTTATTGTAGTATGATCCAGATATTATATGCTTTTAATTTCAGCGAAAATTTTGGAGCCACCACTGTACGTAGATAAGCATATAATATTGAATTGTAAGGTGTCTTTATAGAAGAACACCTTGCAGCTACTAAGAGGAAGAGATGTATCTATCTATACACATCGACAATAGCAGATGCCCACATTCCATTGTTAAGTGAGAAAAGCAAGTTTTAGACTAGTAAATGGCATTCCAATGTTTAATGATCTTGTCATTTAATCTCATTTTAGGTTACTCATATTTGGATGAATGCAAAACTGTCAGGTTAACATATAGGGGGCCGAGGGTACTCACTCTCTGAGAAGTTTTTCTTTCATACAGTGAACAACTTCCTCTGGACCAGCTCTGGTCCACCAGCACTCTCCAGTGAAATTATTTAGCCTGGCCCTGGGGACCAGTTCCCACAGGACATCATCTTCTAGTGCTCTCCCTGTAAACCAACATAGGCCTGAGCTCTCTGGCAGAGTTTTTCACCACCAATACCCTGTATAGAAACTGATAGACATGCAATTTCTGTCCTATCTGGTAGAAGCTGAAATAAATTTCCTTATTCCTTCACTGGGGAAAAACACACACAAACACTGGGGTCCCTTTGCCTATTCATTTCAATGGTCATTATTCTGTATATATTTGTGCTTCCTGACTTCTTTTTTTGTGTAAAGTTTTATATATGTCTTCCTTTTCCCTAATTGTCAATCTAACCCGCAGCCATTCCTATCCCTTGGAAGCCCACACTGCCCTAGTGTCTGTGTCCATTGGGTATGATACTATGCACCCATACAAGTCCTTAGGTTGCTCTTTAACACTTCCCACTCCCCTGTCATTTGCCTCTGGATCTATTCTTGTTCATCACATTATGATGATCATTAGATCCCACATATGAGTAAGATCATGCGATATTTATCTTTTTCAACCGCCTTATTACACTTAGCATAAAGCTCTCAAATTCCATCCATGCTGCGGAAAATAGTAAAAGTTCCTTCTTTTTTATAATGGCATAGTATTCCATTGTGTTTAATTCACTCATCTGGTGGTGGGCACTTAGCCTGTTTCCAAAACTCAGCTATTTGGAATTGTACTATGAACATAGGGGTGCATATATCCTTTCTGATTGTTGTTTCTGGTTTCTTGGGATAGAGTCTTAGAAGTGGGATTACTAGGACTTCTCCTTTTGTTCGAATTTTGCACATTATAATAAGGATTCACTTCCCAGTGAACACCATGGAATAGTGCTTAGCTGTCTCATCTGAGTGTTACAGCTTGCAATCTCCAAAGGGTTCCCTGAGACTCCTGGTACCCTTCTTTCCTGTGTCGAGTTTGCTCTTTAGGCACAACTCACACCTGTTAAGGTATAGGACTCCTTGTGGCAAATAATCTATTCAAAACACCTTCACCTTCTGGGACCCAGAGTAGCAAGGAAAGGGTGGCTGCCATCTGTCTCTAGGCCATTGGAAGCTGACATCAGGGAAAGCATGGGTTAATCCCTCAGTCTCCAAATGCTGTCCTTAGGTTGGTACAGGAGTTCCTTTTTTTAATTTTTACGAAACTCCATACTTTATTCCGCAGTGTATGTGAGAGTCTGCATTCCTACCAGCAGTGCACACGGGGTCCTTTTTCTACACTTCCTTGACAGCACATGCCATTTGATTTGTTGATGATTGCCATTCTGACAGGTGTCAGATGTTATCTCATTGTTGTTTTGATTTGAATTTCTCAGATGATTAGTGACTTTGAACATGTTTGTATATGTCTATGGGTCTTCTGTATGTCCTTTTTCAAAAAATGTCTATTTCGGTCCTTTGACCATTTTTTTTATTGGTTCCTTTAACTTTCTTTTGTTATGTTGTAGGAGTTCTCTGTGGATTTTCGAGATTAAACTCATATCTGAAATATCATTGGCAAATATGTTCTCCCATGCAGTATGCTTTCTTGCTATTTTTTTATGGTTTCTTTTGCTGTGCAGAAGCTTTTAATTTTTATGTAGTGCCATTTGTTTATTTTCTCCTTAGTCATAATTGCCCTAGGAGCTGTGTGTATAAAGATATTCTTACAACACATCTGATATTTTGCTGCCTATGAAATCTCATAGGATTTTTATGGTTTCCTCCCATCTTACATTTAAGTCCTTTAGCCATTTTGAGTTTATTTTTGTGTATGGAGCAAGTTGGTGATCAAGTTTCATTTATTTTTTGAAGTCAGAAACCATTTCAACATTTGACGGCAAAAATTTGTTTTCCATAAAATATATAAATAGGACATTTTTAGAACATGAAAATACATAAATATCTCTGACCTCTAAGCCATCCTGAACTTTTATTTGTTTATTTTCTTTTTTTATGTTGTTTTGTTGTTGTTGTTCTTTATTTTTTTATTTTTATTAACTAAATCTTTATTGTTTTGATTATTACAGATGTTCCTCTTTTTCCCCCCATAACTACCCTCCACCTGATTCCCTCTCCACCCTGTGTCGTTACCCCCTGCCATTGTCTTCATCCATACGTTTAAGATTTTTGTCCATTCTCTTCCAGCACCCCCATGCACTCTTCCCCCTGAGAATAGTCAATCCACTCCTTTTCTATGTTCCTTATTCTATTATATTCATCTGTCCATTCTGCTCAGATTTTTCATTCACTTGATTTTTAGATTCACTTGTTGGTAGGTATGTTTTTGTTGTCATTTTCTTATTCATAGTTTTTATCTTTACCTTTTTTTCTTCTTCTTCCTCTTCTTAAAGAATACTCTTCAGCATTTCATATAATCCTAGTTTAGTGGTCTTGAACTCCTTTAATATTTTCTTGTCTGTGTAGCTCTTTGTCTGACCTTCAATTCCAAATAATAGCCTTGCTGGGTAGCATAATCTTGATTGTAGGTTCTTGCTGTTCATCACTTTGAATATTTCTTGCCAAGCCCATCTTGCCTCCATCTTTTCTGTTGAGAAATTAGCTGATATTTGTGTGGGTACTACTTTGTAGGTAACCAACTGTTTCTCTCTGGCAGCTTTCAAGATTATCTTTTTGTCTTTTGCCCTTGGCATTTTTATTATGATGTGTCTTGGTGTGGTCCTCTTTGGATTCCTCTTGTTTGCAGTTCTCTGCGCTTCCTATACTTGTAAGACTATTTCTTTCACCAGGTAGGGCTAAGTTTCTCTTATTACTTCTTCTAATAGGTATTAAAATATTTTGCTCTCTTAGTCTGGCACCCTAATAATTATGATGTTGGAGCGCTTAAAGTTGTCTCAGAGGCTCTTTATTCTCTCTTCATATTTTTGGAATTTTTTTTCTTTGTGTTTTTCTGGTTGCGTGTTTTATTTCTCCTTACATTTCAGATCTTTGGTTTGGTTCTTGGAATCCTTTCATTTCCTGTTGAATTTCTGTATTTTCTTTATTTCAGACAGTCTATGCTTAATTTCTATCTGGTCCTTTTCCAGTTTCTTGGTAATCTCGTTAAGGCCCTTGAAGGTCTCATCAAGTTTCTCGGTGGTTTTCAGAAGATCCTTGAGTAAACTTGAAAATCTGGTCTTGAATCTCTATATCTGATAGTCTGTTTTCATACATTTCTTTCACTCCTGGCTGTCCCCCCATTTTGCAGCTTCACTGTGTTGATGGAGTGGAAGAGCTGCTGTGAGGAGACACGCCTATGTGGCGAAATTGCTTCAGTGGGGCTTTGGTGCTCACTGAGTCTGCCTCATGAATGTGTTACTTACGGATGTGATTGGTTGAATTCTGGTATTGTCTCACACTAACCTCTAGGTACACTAGCTTCTGGATCTCCACTGGGATGCAGTTCAGCTACTGCCTGTTGATCCAGCAGGAGCTACAGTGAGGTCTCCAGATTTCTCCTGTACTGCCCAGAGCTGCCTTTTAGGTTAAGCTGGGAAAGCACAGGCAATTTATATGCAAA
Organism: Antrozous pallidus; assembly: GCA_027563665.1. NCBI lineage: Eukaryota > Metazoa > Chordata > Mammalia > Chiroptera > Vespertilionidae > Antrozous > Antrozous pallidus. The sequence continues at coordinate 116,051,148 of CM050509.1, forward strand.
TGCTGCTACACACAGCACTGGTGGGTTTGCAGATTGGGCAGGGTTGGGTTTTCAAGGCATCACTAGGTTAGGGCATGGCAAACAGCTATGGCTGCTATTCAGCATCTCTGGGTCTCCAAGTCTTTACACCCCATGCCCCTGCACAGAGAACACAGATTGTTGTGGGCACCTCTGCAAATGCACCACCCTTGTTTTCCTACCTGATGTTAGACCATACACCTTCTACCCGTATGTGTCTGGGTTGCCAGCATTTCCCCAGAAACTCAGGTTCTGAGTAAACAGGAGCCTGCTTCCCTTCAGGTTGAAAAAAAAGCAGCCCCAAAGTCTCCCACTGCCTGGCTCCCGTGCCTCCACACCTCAGATTTTTAGTGCTTGTGCACTTCCCAATGCTCCCCTCTTTCCTTCTGGCTGATGAACCTCTGTTTGGCCGGCTTTCCCGTGGTTCTGGGTGATAGACGCCTTGTCTTTTAGCTGCAGTTTTGAAATTGTTGTGTGAGGCAGCAGTTCATGTGTTTACCTATGCCTGCCTCTTGACTTCTCCTATCTGTTTATTTTCTTATTCCAAGTTTCATTTTTTTTAAATGTATCTAACCAAATTTCCAACCACCATTTATTTAAGAAACTGTTTTGACTCCATTGTATGGTCTCGCCTTCTTTGTCAAATATTAATATACCATAATGGCTTGTGTCAATTTCTGGGTCCCATGTTCTGTTACATTGATCTATATGTATGTTCTTGTGCCAGTACTGGGTAGTTTTGAGAACCGTGGCTTGGTAATATAGCTTGATATCTAGTTTTGTGATCCCTCAAACTTTCTTCTTCTTTTTCAGGATTTCTGTGGCTATTCTGGGTCTTTTTTTTTATTACAGATGAATTTTTTGGAGAGTTTGTTCTAGATCTTTGAAATATGCCACTGGTGTTTTAATAATGATTGCATTGAATCTGTAGATTGCTTTGGGTAGTATGGACATTTAAATGATGTTGATTCTACCAATCCATGAACATTGTATGTTCCTCCATTTGTTTATATCTTCTGTCTCTTTTTGAAATGTCCTATAGTTTTCTGAGTACAGGTATTTTACATCCTTAGTTATGCTTATTCCTGGGTATCTTAAATTTTTTTTTTGGTACAATAATAAATTGGATTCCTTTTTCATTTCTCTTTCTGTGATTTCATTATTTCATATATATATCACTCAGCCACACACACACCTAACAGACCCGTTGACTGGTAGCTATGATCTTCACTGGCCACCAGGGGCAGATGTTCAGTGTAGAATGTGCTGAACTGCAGTGACTTAGCCGCTACAGTTCCTGGGTGATGCATCTGATACTAGAGAGGAGGGAGCCCTATTCCAGGGCGTGTCACCTAAGAACCACTCTTTCAAAACTTTGGGACCTCTTGGAAGAATGTCAGATAGCCGGTTTCACCCCAATTTCTGCAGATCAGTCAGAGGAACCCCACTGGTACACCAATTCATGCACCGGGCCTCCAATAAAAGGCCATAGATTTCTCTGTGTTAATTTTGTATCCTGCTACTGTAGAATTCATGTATTAGTTCTAGGAGTTTTTTTCTTGGAGACTTTAGAGTTTTCTGTGTACCGTATCATGTAATCTGTGAATGACAGTTTTACTACTTTTCTAATTTAGATGCCTTTTATTCTTGTCTCATTGCAATGGCTGGCACTTCCAGTACTATAATGAACAGGGGTGGTGAAAGTGGGCATCCCTGTCTTGTTCCTGTTCTTAGGGGAAATGAGTTTAGTTTGTGCCCATTGAGTATGATGTTTGCTATAGGTTTGTCATATAAGGCTTTTATTATGTTGAGGTTTGATCCCTCTATTCCTACTTTGCTGAGAGTTTTTTAAAGAAAGGATGTTGGATTTATTCAAATGTTATTTCTGAATCAATTGATATGATTATGTGACTTTTGACTCTCAGTTTGTTTATGAGATGTATCACGTTTATTAATTTGCAGATATTGTGCCATTCTTGTATCCCAAGAATAAGTCCCACTTGATCATGGTGTATGATCTTTCTAATGTAATGAATCCAATTTGGTAGAATTTTGTTGAGGATTTTAGCATCTATGTTCATCAAGTCTGTTGGCCTGTAGTTCTATTTTTGTAGTGTCATTATCTGGTTTTGAGATTAGGGTACGGGTGGCTTCAAAGAATGAACTTTGAAGTGTGCCTTTCTCTTGAATTTTTTGGAATAGTGTGAGGAGGATAGGTTTTAGGTTTTGAATGTTTGGAAGAACTCCCTTGTAAAGCTCTCCAGGCCACAGCTTTTGTTTCCCAGAAGATTTTAATCACTGCTTCAATTTCTTGGGCAGTTATTGGCCTATTCAGGTTATTTTAATTCTTCCTGACTGACTTTTGGGAGCTAGCATTTTTCTAACAATATGTCCATTTCGTCTAGGTTGTCTGGAGTTTTTCATGGTATTTCTTCATAAAAAATTGTATTTTTGTGGGATCAGTTGTTACTTCACATATATCATTTCTGATTTTATTTATTAGGGTCCTCTCTCTTTGCTTTTTGGTGAGCCTGTCTAGAAGTTCACTAATACTGTTTATCTTTCACAGAACTGATCTTGATTTTGTTGATATTTTGCATTATTTGTTTGTTTTTTATCTCAATGTTGTTTATTTCCACCATGTTCTTTATTATTTTCTTCCTTTGGCTGATGCTGGGCTTTTGTTGTTGCTCTCTTTCTCACTGTCTTAGTTTTAGGGTTAGATAATTTATTAATATTTGTTCTTCTTTTTTGAGGAAGGCCTTTAAAGCTATGAACTTCCATTTTGAGACTGCTTTCACTGTGTCCCATTGATTTTGGATTGTTTTGTTTTCATTATCATTTGCAGTCATGACGTTTTATTTATTCTTTGATCTCTTTGGTAACCCAAACATTGTTCAATAAAATGCTATTTAGCCTCCAGATGTTTGATTTTTTCATTGTTTTTATTGTAGTTGATTTCCAATTTTATGCCATTGTGATCTAAGAAGATGCTTAATATTACTGTTATCTTCCAGAACTGGAAGAGACTTTGCCTATGTCCCAATATGTGGTCTATCTTTGAAGATGACCCATGTGCACCTGAGAAGAATCTATATTCTGCAGCTTGGTGGTGAAATACTCTGAAGATGTCAATTATTTCCATATGATCTAGTTAGTCATTTAGGATTGAGGTTTCTTTGCTGATTTTTTGTTTGGAGGATTTGACCAGTGGTGTCAGTTGGGTATTAAAGTCCCCTACTATGGCTGGATTGCTGTTAGTCTCTCCCTGACAGTTTTGGTCTGGAAGTGCCAGGTTAAGATCAGCTTTAGAGAGAATGAAGAAGCAGTACAGATTCCTTAGGGCAATATAGAATAATGACTGAAATGAGATGTGACTTGGTCTTAGGGGGACAATGTATATATAGCATGAGAGATATATGACTGAAAGTCCCTAGGGAATGCCTTGGTAATGAACCTGAGTGAAGACTTTAAGGGATCATGATCTTTAGAACACAAATGACTCTACAAAGCTCAGCCACCCATTCCTTTTGTCATCCCTTAGAATTCACAGCCTGGCTTGCCTTGTTGTAACCTGAGGAGCATTGAGTATTTGTCTTCAATGTGTCTGGGGAACACAACACCCCAGAGGTCAGGTACTCTGTGAGGCCCTATACCAACTGTTGTCAGGAGAGGACCACTGCAGGTGGCTTTTATCAGAGGCACCCCAGTTGATATTAGCATTTGAGGCCACTCACATCTTCCTTCTTTCCCTTAGGGAGTGATTCCGCATTGTCTTCCAGTTCACACTCCTGGTTACTGCCACCCACAAGTGTGCTCATGGCTTTTCCTCAGAAGAATCCACAATACTCACCTGATCAAGCTGTTCAGACCCACAGTGAGATGCAGGAGCTGGAGGCTGAACAGGAGTCCAAGGCGATGGAGGAGGCCAGTCTCTCCTCCCATCATGCAGTGCCTGGGAATCTGAAGGAGGATCCTGATGCTGGGATCCCCAGTACCTCTGAGAGTGCTCAGAGTTTGTGGTCTTCCTCAATTGTCACCACAGAATCCTCATCAAGCAAATATGGTGAGGGCTCCAGTAGCAAAGAGGAAGAGGATAGTACCGTAGATGCATTTCCAGACCCCAAAAATGTGCCCAGAGATACTCTGGATGAAAATGTGGCTTCACTGGTGAATTTCTTCTTGCAAAAGTATCGAATGAAAGAGATAATGACCAAAGAAGATATGTTGAAGATTGTCAGCAAAGAGTTTGAAGACCAGTTCACTGAGATCTTCCTGAAAGCATCTGCACGCATGGAGATCATCTTTGGCCTTGATGTGAAGGAAATTGATCCCACCAAGCACTGTTATAACATCTTCATCAAAATGGGCCTCACCTATGATGGGATGCTGCATTGTGAAGTCGGTGTGCCTAAGACTGGCATCCTCATACTAATTCTGGGTGCAATCTTCATGAAGGGCAACCGTGCCACTGAGCAGGACATCTGGGATGTTCTGAGTGTGATGGGGTTATATTCTGGGAAGAAGCACTATATCTTTGGGGAGCCCAGGAAGCTCATCATCAAATATTTCGTGGAGGAGGGATATCTAACGTACCAGAAGGTGGCCAACAGTGATCCTGCACAGTTTGAATTTCTGTGGGGCCCAAGAGCCCATGCTGAAACCACCAAGATGCAAGTCCTAGAGTTTGTAGCGAAGGTTCATGGAACTATCGCAAGTTCTTTCCAATCTCAATATGAGGAAGCATTGGAAGATGAAGAGCAGGCCAAAGAAAAAATGTTGGCCATGGCTATCGACTTCCGTGGCCACTGCCTGTTCTAAGGCCAATCCTGGCACTCCTGTCACGCCTAGGGAAGTCGGGTTACTTTCTTCATGCATTGTTTGAAGAAGCAATTTGTGTTCATAGAATTTAGGTCTGTGGTGGGTCTGAACGGAACACACCATACATGCCTGTGTTCCTCTTTTATTTTGTGTAACTTGAAATTTTATTATTTGTTGACACGTATTATTCAAATATTGATTTTAGTAGCTTCAAAATCTCCAAGTTTATGAATGGGAATGGTCACACATTTAATGCTCTAAGGAGGTTTCTTAGTAAGAGCTTTTGTTAAAATATGAAATCATCCATCTGTTGTCACCTGCCATAAGATAACATCGCATTGCCATAGACATTTACTAGAAATGTGAAAGAAATCTGTTTTAAGATGCTTGGGTTCAATAACTAGAGAAAGAGTAATATATTGCCAATTTACTCCTTATACGTTTTTTCTTTATAAAAGAAAATTATGTATGGTTGAAATCAGTAAACATGTTTCTGTATGCATATGAAATAAATATTAATAAATTATATCATGTGCTCACTCTTGCTATTATTTCACCTACTATACTGAACTTTTGATGTTTAGAAATCACCACCTTAGCCCTGGAATTTCTAGGATAAACAAAGACCAGGACTTGTCCTTATAATTTTTACTTACAGAATCAGCAATTCTGTAATAATAGTGTTGAGATACCTTCTAATATCTAGAGGTCAAGTGAAAGAAGGAGATAAGAGGTGAGTGGAGTTGTTTTATTTGAGACTGTTAGGCATAAATGCCCTGAGTCAAGGAAATTTGGGTGTGGGGAATGCTTCACTTCATTCAGTTGAATGCTTTAATTTCATAATCTTAAGGTAGATTTTAGATGTAGGGGAGTTTGGTGATCACTGATCAGACCTATAGGTGGTAGGTTCCAGAGTTGAGACTTGAAAAGTTGGAGGGGAGAATTGTACTTCACACATCACTTTTGCATCATGGTTCAAAAATCGAAATATCCACTGAGGCAGGATTAGAAGTTGTCCTGTGGTCTGGCCACACTTGCATTACAATCTTTTATTGTTATGCACATCATCTTCAGAGAGTTTTTGAGAGATAACAGTGATACATTCCTCAGATGAAGTACCCAGAAACCACTTTGTTAGCATTTGTTGTCTCAGGCTGAACACTAGAGACAGGTCCATTTAAGGATATTTTAAATGTGACTTTTGGTATAATTTGGCATAGTCTTAGGTAATGCTTATAGTTTCAAAGAGTGCAAAATTAATGAAAATAGAGGTAGTTTGAATGGAACAGAAAAGAGGAAGGTCAGGAATTTGTCCTTGTCAGAAATACCAGGAATTTGGAATTGCGTCAGCTAGAGAAGAAATTTCCTTCCCTATTGTTAAAGAATACCACTTGAGATATATATACACACTGCTCTTCACTTGCTAAGCAGTATTTTGGTAGATTTGATATCCCATGTTCTGTAGTACTTCATGTTTTCAGAGTATAACTGGATTTTTTAAAATCATCTAGGTAAGAGTGGTAAGGTTAGTGCTCAAAATCATCACAGTAAGAACAACTACCTTTATCAAAAACCTAAGGTATGCCAGGAACTATATCAGGGGCTTCACATACAGAACATTATTTCTAACAGATAACTGAGAAAGGACTTATCAGACTTATTTCTCAGATGAAGAGTCCAAGAGTCACAAAACTTGGAAACTTGCTGGGGTTCACAGGTCTGGTTAGTGTTAGAGCCAAAGTTAGACTTCTGATTTGAATTCTTCCAGAGCTCACTCTATTCCAGTCCTCCATCCTGAGGCCCAGCTTTTGTCTCTCAATTCATTTCTCACGACTCCATAATGCTTCTTGGGATAAAAGAGACTTCTAATCCAAAGTGCTAAAATTGCTGGTAAGGAAGAAAGGTAAAAATGTTAACCGAGTACAATTTGAGCATTGTCTGTGGGCTTCATTTACCTGAAAGCTGACTATGCCTAGGGGCTGGCATTTTGTCCAGGTCCAGCTCTTTTGCATGTAGAGGTTCAGAATGTCACTCAGAATATTCCACTTTGGTATACTGAGTATTATAAATTAAAAGTACTTGAGGCCCTAGTTAGTTTGCCTCCGTGGATAGAGTGTCCACCCATGGACTGAAGGGTCTCAGTTTCAATTCAGGTCAAGGGCACATACCTCGATTGCAGGCTCTATCCTCAGCCCTGGTCAAGGAGTTTGCTGGAGGCAACCAATCCATGTGTCTCTCTCAGATTGATGTTTCTGCCTGTCTCTCCCCATTCCTCCCACTCTCTCTAAATGAAAATCAAAGAAAAAATATTCTTGTGTGAGGTTTAACCACAAAAATAAGTACTTGAGAAACAATTACAGCAGAAGCAACAATGCTGATTGTGCAAAAATTAGAAATATGTAGATCACAATCTCCACCTTTACAATATTCCTTCATAATTCAGCCACATTCTCAGAGATTGTCACAATTAATCTATTATTTTAAATTTAATTCCAGGCTTTCCCATACATAATTCTATCTAATAAAAGAGTAATACGCAAACTGACTATCTCTGATGAAGCCATGCCACAGCCACGCCTATCAGCCAATCAGGAGCAAATTATGTAAATAAACCCTCAACCAAGATAGCTGGCCACTGAGAGCAGGAGGGAGGCTTGGGTTTCCCCGGCAATGGAGGAAGCCAAGCTTTCTGCCTGACCTTTCTGGCCTAGGCCTCCACTCAATGTTACAAAGTTTCAATTATAGAAGATGCATAATTGCAACAGAAATGGTGGCAGCCACAGAGTTGGAGAAAGCAGAGGCTAGGCTTGCCAGAGCTATGGAAGAAGTCATGCTTATGCAGCCCTAGACTTTAGGGCTCTTTTTTTCCTTTTCTTTAAATAAATTTTATTGATTTTTTTTATAGAGGAAGGGAGAAGAACAGAAACATTGATGATAGAGAAACATCGAACAGCTGCGTCTTGCAGCATCCGGTAATGTTACTGGTCGAGTCTGGAGAAGCTATGTTTTGACCACACTAGTAGTTCTTTGCTAGTGTATCAGGGTGGGGTCTGCCTTGATTCTTGCTGACAATGCGTATTTTGTCCTCAGTATACACTGGAGACTCTCCACTGAGTTATGGGCTACATGAATGTTAAAGAGCGGTGATAGAGGGGTGAGACAGACCAGAAGAAGCAATGAGCAGTAGAAGATGGCATTTAACTGCAAGGAGGAAATTTAAAGTGGGATATGATACTACTGATTTCCTTAGTTAATGTTCATATAAAGGGCTAAATGTGGACATGTCTTCTGAAATAATGCAGATGGTACCCCCAATACAGATTGCTTCTCATGTTTTCCAAGTCTATGGTACACCAGAGAGTGGGTATCTTCTGAGTATGATCACTGTTTTACTGCTTATGGTAGAAGTTAAGCAACAGTGCAGAGATTTGCAGAACCTATGGAAATTGTTCTCTTCCTTTTTGAAGTGACTGGGGTTGATGGGGTTGTGAAGTGTCCAACGCAGGGGTATCATATACCATCCGATTTTGAGCACCCTCAACTTTAATATACTGTTTCAGTTTCTAACTATCACAGGCTGTTAATAAAATACTTGAAATGGGGGTAATTTTTCTTTTAATTGACCACTTTATTTCAAGTGCCTATTAAGATATCAGATCATTTTAATTCTCATATTTATCTGCAATATGATTTAAAATTCTAATTGCTAATGTTAGGAAGGACATTTTGAAAATCATATTAGATTCAATGTGAACCATTATTAGTTGATAGCTCTGGAACTCCCATAACCACCCTTGAAACTTTAAGGAATGAATTAAGTCTCATTACATCTATGGACACAAAACCATTGAATACATCTATTTCACCAAACTAGTATTTCATGGAGTAGTAGTGAGAGGTAGATGGGGAAAAGAGAAACAGTTCAAGAAAAGGAGAATAAAATGGAGCCTATACTTCTATTATGTAAAAGATATTTTTATTTTAATTGCTGGGCTTTTATGTAAATTTTGTTTTAAAACGTATTTTAAAATAGAGCATTTTTGACAAGATCGTAGTGAAAGTACTCAACATGGGAATAAAAGAACCACATGGAAGGGCACTTAAGACTGAATGGTCTGTGAGAACCAAGGTGGTGGGGTAGGTAAACATTACTACGTGCTGCCTCCCACAACCACATCAAAATAACAAGATACAGAACAACCATTATTCAGAACCACCTGAAATTTGGCAGTCCACTCCCTTTCTATGCCCCTGACTCTATTATATTGACCAGTTTATTCTGTTCATCAGATTTTTTTATTCACTTGGTTTTTAGACTCACTTGTTGATAGATAATGTATTTGTTGTTTATAGTTTTTATCTTTATCTTTTTCTTCTTCCTCTTTTTAAAGAATACCTTTCAGCATTTCATCTACTACCGGTTTGGTAGTGATGATTGCCTTCAGCTTGTTATTTTCTGTGAAGCACTTTATCTGACCTTCAATTCTGAATGATAGCTTTGCTGGGTAGAGTACTCTGGGTTGTAGGTTCTTGCTATTCATCACTTTGAATATTTCTTGCCACTCCGGTCTGGCCTGCATAGTTTCTGTTGAGAAATCAGCTGACAGTCATATGAGTACTCCCTTGCAGCTAACTAACTGTTTTTCTCTTGCTGCTTTTTATATTGTCTCTTTGTCCTTGCTCTTGGCATTTTAATTATGATGTGTTTTGCTGTGGTCCTCTTTGGATTCCTTTTGTTTGGGGTTCTGTGTGCTTCCTGGACTTGTAAGTCTATTTTTTTCTCCACGTGGGGGAACTTTTCAAATATGTTTTCAGCATCTTTGTCTCTCTCTTCTTCTGGCACTCCCATAATTTTGATGTTGGTATGCTTGAAGTTGTCCCAGAGGCTTCTTGTACCACCTTCAATTTTTTGGATTCTTCCTTCTTTTTGCTTTTCCGGTTGAGTGTTGTTTACTTCTTTTTATTTCAAATCTTTGAGTTGATTCTTATGATCCTCTAGTCTGCTTTTAGGTCTCTATATAATGTTTTTTATTTCAGTCTGTGTATGCTTAATTTCTAGTTTGTCCTTTTCATATCCTCCAGTGTCTTGCTAAATCTTTTGCCTTGTGTACCCAAAGTCTTACATGAAACTGGAGTATGGTGCAGTCAGGAGGTTTTGTTTCCCGCTAGAAGGATAAAACCAGCTACCTCTCAGCTGCCTGAGAATTCTAGGCAGGTGTGCCTCCTCACCTCTGTCTTCTGCAGTTTCCCTGGGTCTCAGTGCCCCACTGCAATAGCTGCATGCACCTCTGAGAGAAACCTGCTCTCAGATTTTGCCAGCTGCCAGACAGTCTAGTTTCTCCCCAAATGAGTGTGGGTATCCTAAGTCTCACCTGGAAGTGGAATACAGTGGAGTCAGGAGGTTTTGTTTCCTTCCAAAATGAGAAAACCAGCTACTGCTCAGCAGCTATCTCCAAGTGCTTCCACCTCCTCGCCTGTCTTCTGTAGTCCCCCTGGTCTCAGTGCCCTGCAGCATTGGCTGCATGCACCTCTGGGAGATAGGTTCTCGTGGGTTTTGCCCACTGTCAGATGGTCCAGTTTCTCCCCATATGAGTCTGGGTTCCCCAAATCTAGGCCAGAGCTGGATTTCAGAAGAGTGGGAAGCGTTTGTTTCCCTCCAGTGTGAGAAAGCCAGGCCAGCCTTTTCTCTTACGCTCACACGTCTCAGTGTCTCAGCACCTCTGCCCTCTGAAGCTCCTGAGTCTCAGTGTCTTTTTTCATTTCTTTCTACTTGTAGGATTTCCACTCAGCCAGCTTTCTGGTGGTTCTGGATGATGACCATTTTATCTTTTAGTTGTAGTTTTAAAATTGCTTTGCAAGGTAGCAGTCTATGTGTTTATCTATGCTGCCATCTTGGTTTCTCCTCCATGTGTGTTATTTTTAAAATGGGAGGGATATGTAGCTGGTTGAGAACTCCCATGAGCAACAAGGGCTCCAAGCCCCATATAAGACTACTCAGCACAGGCTTTCAGAACGAGGAAGAGATGTCCCTGTAAGTTGGGGCTGTAAAAACCACTGAGGATTGTGGCTGAGTGACATAGAAGCTGCTGGAGTCCCAGGAAGTTCCACCTGAAGGGACAGCACACAGACTTACTCAGACTTCCTTTCTCTGAGCTCCAGCACTGAGACAGTGACTTTTGGTGGGGAGGGGTTCGGGATCCAGGGACATATGGGGAGGAAGTGGATTGTCTGGCACCAGGGCAAGAACTTGGGGCTGGCTTTCTCCCAGACAATAGCAGAGAACATTGTTCCTATGCTGAGAACTACCCCTATCCCAGAGATCACTGGAAGGTGCCATATGAGTTTCCATCAGCCTGGCTCACACTGTTTGCTCCATCCTGATTCCCTGAGATCCCGCCCCAGCCAATTTGCAGCCCCACCCAAGCTGTTGGAAGTGGCTTTTCCATATGAATGGCTTGTCTAGGCTCAGATTTCAGACCTTCCTGAAACCTCTCAAACAAGGAGCTCCTAGAGTCAGCTTGCTCCAATAATCTCAGTAAGAGGCCTCCGGTCCAGCACTAGCAGCAGGCTGCCTTGTTTCACAGCTTGGGCTCTTCTGGGCACTTCTAAGTCCAAAACAAATAGCAGCCATCTACAGATAGCTCTGTAGCCCCTGATGCGTGGTCCCAGACAGGGCACAGGCAATGGCTGACTTTGTACCTGCCATGGGGCCACAAAAACAGCTTTAGACTACTCCAGACTACAACTCTAGACATCAAAGCTCAACACACTTAAGGGGCAGACTCAGAGAGCACCAAAGTGAGTCACATTGAAGCAGGTCCTGCTCCATAGGAGTATCTTCAGAAGTTCTTCCACTGTAGTTCCAGGTAGTGGTATGCTTCATTTATGTTGGCCAGGAGGTCAGTTCCTCATAGTGATGGCAACAACATTTAAGGCTCAAATAAAACAAGACAGCGAATACAGCCCACACGGAAGCACACCTAAAATGCCAAGGTCAAGTGACTGGGAAGGCTGACCCACTAGGTCCTATAGGACACCTACTACACTAGGCCACTCTACCAATTCCAGAAGACATAGCAGCTCTACCTAATACATAAAAACAAAAACAGGGAGGCATTCAAAATGTAAGACAAAGAAACATGTCACAAATGGAAAAACAAAAGAAATCTCCAGAAAAAGAACAAAAGGAAATGGCAGTAAGCAAAATTCTAGATAGAGTTCAAAACAATGGTTTTAAGGATGCTCATGGAATCTTAATGAGAGCTTCAAGAGACTTAGTGAGAATTTCAAGAAAATTAGTGAAAACATTAATGACATGGAAAAGGACCAGTCATAAATAAAGCATACCACTAACTGAAATGAAGAATAGTTTTCAGGGAATCAACAGTAGAGTAGAGGATGCTTGAATACCTTGTAATCTTTTATCAAAAAGTATGATAGTTTGTCAACTTGTCATAGTACATTTACTTAATTACATATTTTTTGTATTAGAAATATTGTTTTAGTCATTTTAGTCATTATTTATAGTGCATATATTCTCTGTGATGTCTTTTTTGGTATGTTTGAGAGCTGAGGTCAGTGTTATTTTTAGAACAGTCTTAATTCATGTTTCTAATTAGTTTTTAACACTTGTGATTCATCTCAATATACTGTTTTCTGTGTCACATTTCAGTGTTTTTGTCACTTAGTAACTTTTTTTGAAGTAATGCAATGATTCCTGTACTATCTTTCAATTTTTTTCATATATTTTAATTAATCTGCATAGACTCTTAGTTTATATTTTTCTTCTTTGTAACTAGGGAACTGACATCTGTAACCCAAACTCAATCCTGATGTTCATGTTTTTTGTCTCCATATATGAGAGATTTCCTACAGACTTCCCCAAGAATAGGTAGCCCTTTCATTGTACTTTCTTACCACTGTGCTGATATATGTATGGATACACTTGTGCATCAAATACACATGAAGTTAACTACTTAAGAAGGGTTTTAGCTATTTTTTCCTAACTTCAAATTCACAAGTGCCTTCTAGGTGAAAAGTTTAGAAGAGTGAAACATTTTTGAAATTTATTGAGGTATAATTGATGTACAAAGAACTGCACATAGTTAATGTCCATAATTTGATGAGTTTTTATGTATGCAACTTCTGTGTTACTGTCACCACAATCAAGGTAATAGGCATATCCAACATCAATAAAAAATATATATTTTTTTAAAAAAGAGGAGAGAACGACGTATGCTGAATTACATTTTTTGAACAGTTATTTTTAGCTTCTTGTGAACTCCTACCAACCTTTCAAGGGCTATCTTAAACACTGTCCCATGCAGTTTTTCCTGGTTCCTCTATCAGTGTCCGCTAGAGACTTTGAGTATTAGTGTCAAAAGTCTTTTGAAGTCCTGAGTATAGCTGAAACATATCTTTACACCTTGCAGATTTTATCCATTCACAGAAAAAGTTCAATAATTAGTTGCATTGAAGGGAATTGTAACATTATGATTCTTCCAATTAGGTTGATTTATAGTTGATACAGTTTGTCTTCACAAATATACCAACATGAAAGAATGTAAATAACAGTCCTATATGCAAAGTGACTTTTTAACATGCTTATATTACAAGGAGAAAAGTAAATATTTGCACATCATCTTTTCTCTGGCAAGTATATGTGACTACTTTCTATCAAGTCTTATTTTGTCACTGTCATTGTCAATCTCTCTAGATCAAAAACTGGCAAACGCAGTCTTTTTCCTGAGCCCTATTTTGTGGCTGGTCACTAAGTTTGGTACACCTCAGGATCTCTCCTGCGTAAGTTCTTACTTTAAGTCCTCAGCACAATGACTTCAGTAGAGCTTGTTAATAGTTTCCTACTTCAACATTTGGAATAACTTTTTAAAAGATATTTTATTGATTTTTTTATAGAGAGGAAGGGAAGGGATAGAGAGGCAGAAACATCGATGAGAGAAAAACATCAATCAGCTGCCTCCTGCACACCTCCCACTGGGGATATGCCTGCAACCCAGGTACATACCCTGCTGCCCACATTACCCGCCTGGGACTTTTCAGTCCACAGGCCGGTACTGAGCCAAATTGGTTAGGGCTAGAAGAACATTTTGATTGGCCTGTGCTTTTCATCTCCAGTTCCTCTCATTTTAATTCATTCAATTTGTTGAAAAAGTAAATGACTATTCTCATAATGCCCATATAACAAGCTCCTAATTTTTATGTGTTTACCCAATATCTCAACTATATGACAGTCTAATTTTTCTAATCTCAAACACCCTCAACAACCATCTAGTTACACAATTTCCTAAATGTATCTATCATTAGTTCATACTCTATGTTGTGTTCATGCCATTGCCTCGTAGCAAATATTTTTCTCTCCACTTGTTGTCCAAATTCAAAACATATTTTAAGAACCCAAATAATTTCAGCTTCATCAGAGTCTTTGATTGATAAATTTAAATATCATTGATCATTTTTCATTTTTATTTATTGAATTTATTGGGTTGACATTAATTAATAAAATTTTGTAGGTTTCAGGTGTACAATTCTATAATGCATCATGGGTATGTTGGATTGTGTGCTTACGACCCCAAGTCAAGTCTCCTTCCAGCACCATATATCCCACCTTTACTTCTGCTATATCATTCCTTTTCTCAATTATCTCGTCTTCTACATGTATCCCTGTTAGTCTGCATATTACTTCAAAGACAGGAACTACTTTTTTTATATCACCTAATTCCCCCACAAGAACAAAGAAGGGGATCAAAAAAACATAAGCAAAAAGTAAATAAAAAAATAAAGATTGCTGTTATGAACTGCATGAGAAATGCCAAATAGAATTATAAAAATAAGGCCAAACACAATGTAATATGCTATTGCGATTGAGATAATCACATACATGTATATATAGTTACTTTAAAAACAAGAAACTTTTAAGAATCACTTACTGCTACTAAAATAAAAATGATACATGTACATAAATGCCACTTTGCTATTGAAATATTATTTTTAGAGCATAAGTAATATTAATAAAGTACTCAAGCTCATTCTCCCAACTAATGAAACCTGGTCCTCTCACTAGGACTACTTTCTCATTTTGCATACTTGGGTGTATATACTGTTACATACTTTCAATATGATAGATTTATACAGAGTCATATTTCAATTTCAACTCTAGTAATATCCCATGAAAATTCTTTTTCAACTTAGACATTTAAAATGTATGCGCAGTTCTAACCAATTTGGTTCAGTGGATAGAGCGTTGGCCTGCAGACTGAAGGGTCCTGGGTTTGATTCTGGTCAAGGGCATGTATCTTGGTTGTGGGCACATCCTCAGTATGTGCGGGAGGCAGCTGATCAATGTTTCTCCCTCATTGATGTTTCTAACTCTGTATCCCTCTCCCTTCCTCTCTGTAAAAAATCAATAAAATATATTTTTAAAAAATGTATGAACAAAGCAATAATACAAAGGAGTAGAGTAACAAAGGCTCTCAAAAAATGTTTACGCAATGTATGTCATAAGGGCACTCACTTGTATGTGCATGTTAAATACAATGTCACAAAGAACTTCCTTAATAATCAACAAATATGCATCACTTTTCAGGACTGATCAGTCATACACAGACACACACACATACACACACACACACACACACACATAAAATGAGAATAAAACTCACTATTATTCTTTTAATAATCATCTTTCTTAATTTTATCCTGAATCCTCACATGGTGTATTCTAGATCAGACATAGATTTATTATTCATTTAAAATGCAAATTAACTTAATGCAAATATTGACCACCTTGTCAGATCTTGATTTTTACCCCTGAGTTGATATGATGAAGATCATGTCAAATGTCCTATGCTCAAAAACTTTGAAGGTAGCAATAATAGGGGAGCAATGGAGAAAAATTAATTTTTTCTGCTTATATACAGGAGCAAGTGGCAACTACCTTGTCTTCCCTTGCTATTTTCATTCTATGGAGATGAGATGGAAAAATGCCCGAGTTCTTACTTTAAGCTTTTGGAATATAAATACATCTTTTTAAGGGCCAGATAACCTCTGATGTCCCAGGACTACACCCTAGAGATGTCTCCAAGGTCTTATTTTTTTGTTGAAATCCAGCACATAACTTCTGGATTTAGCTAAATCTCTCTGGCATTCTTCCTAACTTCCCAATGCTTGTTCTGATGCTAGTGAGTCTGGTAGTTTTCATGATCAGGATGCAAGGGTGGTTTCTTTCCTGGATTCTTGTCCAGGTGGATTTGAAGAATGAAAACACAGACAAAAGATAGTAGATAAAAAGGTTAGAAATGTATTGGAAACAATACACATTTCCATAAGAGGAAGGGGTCCCAAAGTGGGTGACCCACTAAGCTGCTTATTTCTAAGGTTTACAAAGGCTACAGTCTTTGTTTCTTGATGCTGCCTTCCAATAGGTAGATTATCAGTTTCAAAGCTCAAAACCCAGATGGTGCACCTCATATTCCCCCCTTCAATGGTAAAATTTTCTATCTCCTGTGAAAACCTGTTTTCCTCTTTCTCCCATTTGTCAGCATTTATCTATCCTCTGGGGAAGTTTTTTTCCTCTTTCTCCCCATACCCTATAACTTTTCCCTATCTTCTGTGAATGGATGTCTTCCTCTCTCCTTATCCTGTGGCACCATTTTCTTCTTTGTAAATGTATGCCTTTTGGTAACTCTGACCCTCACCTATGGGCTCTAAACCTTCCTCCTCTGTGGAACCTCTAATTTGTAAAACTCCTAAACCTGCCTATTTTATCCCTAAGAACCTCTTTCACTAGGATCTCCAATCTAGGTGAAATTTTTCTCATAAATCTCCAACTATGCAGAAATACACACAGATTTTCTCTCTACCCTGGGTTTATAGCACATATATTTTTAAAATCATCAATATTGATGGAATACCCATTGTCAGATTTCCCATTTTCTGTTGTCCATGTATATTTCAGTATTGTAACATTTATGATAACAACTGGCCATGGCAACATCCATCATAGATACTTAATGCTGAAATTTAAAGTATAATTTGTAAACTCTATAAATAATGCCAAATTTATTTGCAAATAATGATTACTTTCTAACTCAATGAGATAGAAAATTAGACACATTTGAAAGAACTGAATGCATACTTACTTAAGGCTTCAACACCACATTAATTTTAAGAATACAAACAATTACTGAAAGGCCATCACAATGTTCCATACATTTATTGAACATTCTTCAGTGTTGCAAACTGTTACAAAATGAACATTTAAATTTCATGCAAAAAGTCCAGGGAGTGTTTAGCTGGTACAAAAAAAATTAAACATAAATGTTACCAAATACTTAAAAATAGCAGTATTTTTCATTCATAAGAACTACAGTTATTGTTTCGTCAAAATTATCAAAATCAACATAAGATTAATGGTAAGACTTTGTTTGGTAAAGAAGTAGTTCTTAAACAGCCAGTTCAAATTTACCCAATTGACAGATTTTGCTAAGAGTATAGTGCAATGAAAGTACTGAATCCTGTTAGAATTTGTACTTAATGTTTCGAGGTCTTCGTTGCTCTCAGAATCACCAGGTGACTACAGGATGACAACATTTCTGTAAGTAATCCACTATGGCAACTGAAGCTGCTGGGGACAAGGAAACCTACCTCTTACTACCCCTTTAGATCTTCTGGCTGATTAAATATAATCAGAAAATATACAGCAGATTAACAGGGAAAAAATAAAAGAGTTTAATATGCGTCTGCAGGTCACTCAGTTAAGAATGAAAATTTCCAAGGCACTGAGGCAACATTAAGTATAAATAACATTTTGGACAATGAGGAAAAAAGAGGAATGGGTATTAGATTCAGAAATGAGAATGGGTGATTTACAGGTAGTTGAGGAAGAGTGGAACACACAAAACAAGCAAATTCTTGCTCAGTAACTCAAAAACAAAGGACACCTGGCAATCTAGTGTCTTCTTGACAAATGCTAGGAGGCAAAGCCACCCTGGCCAAAGGGTAAAGGCTGTTTGCATGCTGGCCACGCCCCCATCAGGGTGAGGGTCCCTGCTGGGGAGTGTGGCTGGCCTGGGTTAGGGGGTGAGGGCCGTTTGGGGTAGTTTTCAGGCTTACCAAGCCCCCAACTTTGTCGGGAAGATCGTCAGGAAGCTTTTTGGAATGTTTTCTGGTATAGTTAGCATATTACTTTTTTATTAGTATCTATATGTATACAGAGGTAATATGCAAATTTGTCTAGGATGCCTTAACAGTCATGACCAGCATGGCTCAGAACATGCTCCATCCCCAGTGAAACACACACAGGGGTAGGGGCCTGCTCCCAGCAGGCAATCTGCAGCTCTGGAAGTAGACCCCAAGCAGACACACACAGGGGTGCCTGTGTGTATGAGCTCCAGAGGAAACACCTTTTTGCTCACTTATTGACTAATCTCCCCATATATCCTTTGCAGTGATCTTGGTAACTTGGGTAATGAGAATCCAAAAAGGTTTTCTAGGGTTTTCCCACCTCACTCCTGGAAGGGAAAACGAAGGTTTGCTGCTGGAGGGGCTAATGAATGTCATATCCTGTCCCAGCCATTTTGGCTTAGAGGATAGAGGCTGGGCCTGCCTACCACAGGGCCCTAGTTCAATTCTGATTAAGGGCATATAAATAGATTATAGACTCTTCCCTGTCCAGGTCCTAGGTAAGGTCTCATGCAGGATGTTACTAATCTAAGTGTCCCTCTCACAGAGATATTTCTCTCTGTCTTTCCCTCTCTCTTCCATGCTCTGCAAAACCAATGGAAGAATATCCTCAGGTGAGGATCAAAAAAATAAAAAATAAAGAAATGTCATATCCTATGAAAGAGACATTTTGAAAATCCTAAAGAAAGTTGCCATTTTTTCATGGTGAAGGGACTGACATCTGTTGATATAAACTCCTTGGTGGCTAAAGTGGTTTGTAATGGCAGCAGCAGTGGAGTGATGGCCATGGCGCCTTCTCCTTATCAGCCTGGTCGCAACCAGCAGAGGGAGGCCAGACTGTGGCTTAAGTCCACTCCCTACAAGGAACGGGCCAAAGTATTCAGTAGGACATCCCCTGAGGGCTCCTGCACTGTGAGAGGGGACAGGCTAGGCTGAGGGGACACACCTCCCACACACACCAATGCAGGAATTTTGTGCACCAGGCTTCTAGTATATTTATATGACACAAGGTCTGATTCTTCAATGCTAGAAATAGCTCAGCATGATTTTTCTCTGGCAGCCCTCCAGCTGCCCTGGACCCTGACTGCCATGTGCTCTGACTTCATCTTTGACAAGGAGGCTGGGACAGATCTTAGTTCGCAAGTTTCAGAAAGTAAGTGCATCAAGGGTTTGCTAGGTTGTGGCAATTCCCAGGAAGCCTGGGGTCATGAGAAAGAGCCCAAAGGAAGCCCCATGAGAGAGGTCAGAGGGTCCATCAACAGAGAATAAAAGCGGGTGGTGGTAGTGCGGTCGGGGTGTGGCTGGGGAGAGGGTTAAACAGAATACGGCCAGTGTCTGCTTTCAGGCCTGAAAGGCTCTGCAGAGCTCTGGTCTGTGGAATCCCCTTAGTTACCCTACAGGCTCTCAGGGGCCTGAGGGCATGGCCGTGAGGGGCATGAGCTGGCTCAGCATCGGTAGGGATTCCGGGGACTGAGAGCCCACGTGGTGAGGACTGTGTGCAGTTCCAGCTACCACCAAGTTACGAAACTCGGCTGGAAATGAGGAGGGGGATGGGTGTGCAAAGCCCACCCCTGCGGTGACCCCAGCCACTCAGGGGCGCTGCCCACTAGCCGGATGTACCTCCTCTGGACTTCCGCCTCAGACTATGAGCAGAGACAGCTTCCATTTGAGGCGTGGCGTGAGGGCTCTCCACAGTTGAGTGGTTACCGTCAAGGCTGCGGGGCGTCAGGTGAGACTTTTCATAAGGGGTCGCGGCAGCTCCCACCAGAGAAAAGTGGGAGGCCCACCGGATAGCAGCCCCACCCTTCCTTTGGTGGGCTGCGTGCGGTGTGAGGTGGCATGGCCCACACTGCCTGCTGGGCGTCGGGCTGAAGGGACGGTAGCCATTCTGTGCGGCCTGGTGAGCAGTGGGGGGAGATGGCTTTGGGGTTGGGTTTTGGGGTGAAGTGGGGGTGGGGGGTAATGGTTTCAGAGCCCCAGTCATCATGAAAAGGCCCAGAGTGAGGACCTAGGGCTAGGGGACGGCGACCATTCTGTGTGGCAGCCATTTTGTGTGGACGCTCGTATTGTACAGGGGGAAGTGCTGTGGGGACTGATGATGTGGGGGTTGGGTGTTGGGGTGATGTGGAGGTGCACGGTAATGGTTTCACAGTCAAAGTCATCATGAAAAGGTCCGTGAGTGAAGACCTAGGACGAGGGTACGACCCTCCCCTCAGAGTGGTGTTATCGCTGAGGCTGGGCCCTAACCCTCAGCCTTGAGGCGAGCTTTGCAGGAAGTATCACTGACAAATTTCAGCCTCTGAATCTGAGGGATGTGAGGCATGCGCGGGGGTTGGCAGGTCATGTCAGCAAAGGAAGGCGTTCCAGGCTCAGTTTAAAATCCTGAGTGCACCACGGGGAATTCTTAGGGTTCCACTGACCCCAGGTCTGAGAGTGTGACGTTTTATCAACCCTGGTAGTCCTATGCATAAGGTGTCTGCTCACTTCTAGTTTGGGGTCTCAGAGAGATGGGGCCTCAATTGGAAGGTGGCACCCGAGGGAATAGAGTGCAGGGAGTATATAGCCATGCTGTAACTAGCTGAGGACAGCATTCGGAAATGGGGGGACTTGCATGGCCCAGGGACATATGGCTGCCACCCCTCCCTTGCTACTCTGGGTCCCAGAAAGTGAATTTGTTCTTAATAGTTTATTCAGCAGAAGGACATCTATACCTTGGCAGGTAAGAGTTATGCCTGAAGGATCAAACTCAGCACATGAAAAAGTGGTCCTAGGGGTCTCATGGAACCCTTTGGAGAATCCAATCCCTGACAGTTAGATGAGACAACTAATCATTTTCCATGGTGTTCACTGGCAAGTGAGGCCTTAGGGTAATGGGCAAAATCAGGACAAAAGGAGGAGTCCCAGGCCATGCCGAGCTTCCAGGTGAAGAACCCATGACAAAACCTTCTAATGTTTTGTTCTCAGTGTCTCAATGAAAATGAGCCTTTTCTGGAAAGGTTGGCATCAGTTATCAGAAGCTAGTGACTGAGGTTTGAGCAGTAGCCAGACTAAATACCCTGACCAAAGGCGGAGAAACGACCCATCCCTAAGTCAGGAGCCAACATAACTCTTTTGAACCTGCTGTTGTCCCTGGGCAGAGCTGTGAGGCTGGGATATCACTTTGCATCCCTTTTCTTGAAACATGATTGAACATGATTGTTCTATAGAAGTGGTGTCTGATCTGAGCGCCTATAATTAGTCATGGGAAGGACCCTAAGTGAGGCTGCTGGAGACATCCAGTCTAGAACAGAATGTTCTCAACAGCCCTGTCCTGTTGTCACACTTGGGAAACTTTGGATGTTATAGCCCCTTAACTCGTCTTCAGTGGTCACTGGGACAGATCCCTTTAGTGGGAGAAAGTGACATCAGGTTAGCAGTGGGGAGGAGTCTCAGATACTTCAAGTGTCAAGGTGTAGACCTAGTTTGAGCAAAGAGCTGACCATACACTTGTGAAGATGGGATCCCTTGGTATGTATCTACCCTGCCCCTGTAGTCAGCCCTGGGAGGTTCCAGGCAAATACAGCTAGTAGTCTTTTTCTTTTCTTTTTTTTGCAGTTTACAAATTTAATTTATGCATATTCTTAATACCAAAATATTTTGTGTTTCCTGATAATAAAAAATGATACATGCTTGTATGAAAAAAATTGAAACAGTACAGCTATGAATAGCATTCTTCAAAATACCCCACTTACACATATAGCCAGAGTCAATATTTTGGTGTATATCCTTCCAGAATTTTCAATATGCATATACATTTTTTAAAAATATAATAAAAGAATGCTAATACAACATTTTTATTGTAGTATGATTGCCATATTACATGCATTTTTAATTTCAGCAAAAATTTTGGAACCACCGCTGTACATAAATAAGCATATAATATTGAATTATAAAGTGTCTTTATAGAAGAATACCTTGCAGCTACTAAGAGGAAGAGATATATCTATCTATACAAGTCGACAATAGCAGACGATCACATTCCATTGTTAAGTGAGAAAAGCAAGTTTTAGACTAGTAAATGGCATTCCAAAGTTTAATCATCTTGTCATTTAATCTCACTTTAGGTTACTCATATTTGAGTGAATGCAAAACTGTTATGTCAACATATAGGAGGTCAAGGGTACTCATTCTCTGAGAAGTTTTTCTTTCATACAGTGAACTACTTCCTCTGGACCAGCTCTGGTCCACCAGCACTTTCCAGTGAAATTACTTAGACTGGCCCTGGGGACCAGTTGCCGCAGGACCTCATCTTCTAGTGCTCTCCTTGTAAACCGTTTTAGGCCTGAGCTCTCTGGCAGAGTTTTTCACCACCAATACCCTGTATAGAAACTGATTGACATGCAATTTCTGTTCTATCTGGTAGAAGCTGAAATAAATTTCCTTATTCCTTTAGTGGGGAAAAAAACACACACAAACACTGGGTCCCTTTGCCTATTCATTTCAATGGTCATTATTCTGTATATATTTGTGCTTCCTGACTTCTTTTTTTGTGTAAAGTTTTACATATGTCTTCCTTTTCCCTAATTGTCAATCTCCCCCGCAGCCATTCCTATCCCTTGGAAGCTCACACTGCCCTAGTGTCTGTGTCCATTGGGTATAATACTATGCACCCATACAAGTCCTTTGGTTGCTCTTTAACACTTCCCACTCCCCTGTCATTGTGTCTGGATGTATTCTTGTTCATCACATTATGATGATCATTATATCCCACATATGAGTAAGATCATGTGATTTATCTTTTTTCAACTGCCTTATTACACTTAGCATAAAGCTCTCGAATTCCATCCATGCTTTGGAAAATAGTAAAATTTCCTTCTTTTTTATAATGGCATAGTATTCCATTGTGTTTAATTCACTCATCTGGTGGTGCACACTTAGTCTGTTTCCAAAACTCAGCTATTTGGAATTGTGCTATGAACATAGGGGTGCATATATCCTTTCTGATTGTTGTTTCTGGTTTCTTGGGGTATAGTCTTAGAAGTGGGATTACTAGGACTTCTCCTTTTGTCCTAATTTTGCACTTTATAATAAGGATTCACTTCCCAGTGAACACCATGGAGTAGTGATTTGCTGTCTCATCTGAGTGTTACAGCTTGCAATCTCCAAAGGGTTCCCTGAGACCCCTGGTACCATTCTTTCCTGTGTCGAGTTTGCGCTTTAGGCACAACTCACACCTGTTAAGGTAAAGGACTCCTTGTGGCAAATAATCTTTTCAAAACACCTTCACCTTCTGGGACCCAGAGTAGCTAGGAAAGGGTGGCTGCCATCTGTCTCTAGGCCATTGGAAGCTGACATCAGGGAAAGCATTGGGTAATCCCTCAGTCTCTGAATGCTGTCCTTAGGTTGGTACAGGAGTTCTTTTTTTAATTTTTAGGAAACTCCATACTTTCTTCCGCAGTGTATGTGAGAGTCTGCATTCCTACCAGCAGTGCACACGGGGTCCTTTTTCTACACTTCCTTGACAGCACATGCCATTTGATTTGTTGATGATTGCCATTCTGACAGGTGTCAGATGTTATCTCATTGTTGTTTTGATTTGCATCTATCAGATGATTAGTGACTTTGAACATGTTTGTATATGTCTATGGGTCTTCAGTATGTCCGTTTTCAAAAAGTGTCTATTTCGGTCCTTTGACCATTTTTTTTATTGGTTCGTTTATCTTTCTTTTGTTATGTTGTAGGAGTTCTCTGTAGATTTTTGAGATTAAAATCATATCTGAAATATCATTGGCAAATATGTTCTCCCATGCAGTGGGCTTTCTTGCTATTTTTTTTATGGTTTCTTTTGCTCTGCAGAAGCTTTTAATTTTTATGTAGTGCCATTTGTTTATTTTCTCCTTAGTCATAATTGCCCTAGGAGCTGTGTGTATAAAGATATTCTTACAACACATCTGCTATTTTGCTGCTTATGAAATCTCATAGGATTTTTATGGTTTCCTCCCATCTTACATTTAAGTCCTTTAGCCATTTTGAGTTTATTTTTGTGTATGGAGCAAGTTGGTGATCAGGTTTCATTTGTTTTTTGAAGTCAGAAACCATGTCAACAATTGACGGCAAACATTTATTTTCCATAAAATATATAAATAGGACATTTTTAGAATATGAAAATACATAAATATCTCTGACCTCTAAGCCATCCTGAACTTTTATTTGTTTATTTTCTTTTTTCTGTTATTTTGTGGTTGTTGTTCTTTATTTTTTATTTTTATTAACTAAATCTTTATTGTTTTGATTATTACAGATGTTCCTCTTTTTTCCCCCATAACTCCCCTCCACCTGATTCCCTCTCCACCCTGTGTCCTTACCCCCTGCCATTGTCTTCATCCATAGGTTTAAGATTTTTGTCCATTCTCTTCATGCACCCCCAATCACTCTTCCCCCTGAGAATAGTCAATCCACTCCTTTTCTATGTTCCTTATTCTATTATATTCATCTGTCCATTCTGCTCAGATTTTTCATTCACTTGATTTTTAGATTCACTTCTTGGTAGGTATGTATTTGTTGTCATTTTCTTATTCATAGTTTTTATCTTTAGCTTTTTTCTTCTTCTTCCTCTTCTTAAAGAATACTCTTCAGCATTTCATATAATCCTAGTTTAGTGGTCTTGAACTCCTTTAGTATTTTCTTGTCTGTGTAGTTCTTTGTCTGACCTTCAATTCCAAATAATAGCCTTGCTGGGTAGCATAATCTTGGTTGTAGGTTCTTGCTGTTCATCACTTTGAATATTTCTTGCCAAGCCCATCTTGCCTCCATCTTTTCTGTTGAGAAATTAGCTGATATTTGTGTGGGTATGCCTTTGTAGGTAACCAACTCTTTCTCTCTGGCAGCTTTCAAGATTATCTTTTTGTCTTTTGCCCTTGGCATTTTTATTATGATGTGTCTTGGTGTGGTCCTCTTTGGATTCCTCCTGTTTGCAGTTCTCTGCGCTTCCTATACTTGTAAGACTATTTCTTTCACCACGTAGGGCTATGTTTTCTCTTATTACTTCTTCTAATAGGTATTAAAATATTTTGCTCTCTCTCTTCGTCTGGCACCCTAA
Source organism: Antrozous pallidus (assembly GCA_027563665.1). Classification (NCBI taxonomy): domain Eukaryota; kingdom Metazoa; phylum Chordata; class Mammalia; order Chiroptera; family Vespertilionidae; genus Antrozous; species Antrozous pallidus. The sequence continues at coordinate 116,076,265 of CM050509.1, forward strand.
TAATTGTAATGTTGGAGCGCTTAAAGTTGTCTCAGAGGCTCTTTATTCTCTCTTCATATTTTTGGAATTTTTTTTCTTTGTGTTTTTCTGGTTGCGTGTTTTATTTCTCCTTACATTTCAGATCTTTGGTTTGATTCTTGGAATCCTTTGATTTCCTTTGAATTTCTTTATTTTCTTTATTTTAGACACTCTATGCTTAATTTCTATCTGGTCCTTTTCCAATTACTTGGCAATCTAGTTAAGGCCCTTGAAGGTCTCATCAAGTTTCTCAATGGTTTTCAGAAGATCCTTGAGTAAACTTAAAAATGTGGTCTTGAATCTCTATATCTGATAGTCTGTTTTCATACATTTCTTTCACTCCTGCCTGTCTCCCCATTTTGCTGCTTCACTGTGTTGATGGAGTGGAAGAGCTGCTGTGAGGGGACAAGCCTATGTGGTGAACTTGCTTCAGTGGGGCTTTGGTGCTCACTGAGTCTGCCTCATGAATGTGTTACTTACGGATGTGAGTAGTTGAATTCTGGTGTTGTCTCACACTAACCTCTAGGTACACTAGCTTCTGGATGTCCACTGGGATACAGTTCAGCTACTGCCTGTTGATCCAGCAGGAGCTACAGTGAGGTCTCCAGATTTCTCCTGTACTGCCCAGAGCTGCCTTTTAGGTTAAGCTGGGAAAGCACAGGCCATTTTTATGCAAATGCTGCTACACAGCACTGGTGGGTTTGCAGATTGGGCGGGGTGGGGTTTTCAAGGCATCACTAGGTTAGGGCATGGCAAACAGCTATGGCGGCTATTCAGCATCTCTGGGTCTCTAACTCTCTGCACCCCATGCTCCTGCACAGAGAACACAGATTGCTGTGGGCACCTCTGCAAATGCACCTCCCTTGTTTCCCTACCTGATGTTAGACCATCCACCGTATATCCGTATGAGTCTGTCTTGCCAGCATTTCCCCAGAAACTCAGGTTCTGAGTAAACAGGAGCCTGCTTCCCTTCAGGTTGAAAAAAAAGCAGCCCCAAAGTCTCCCACTGCCTGGCTCCCGTGCCTCCACACCTCAGATTTTTAGTGCTTGTGCACTTCCCAATGCTCCCCTCTTTCCTTCTGGCTGATGAACCTCTGTTTGGCCGGCTTTCCCGTGGTTCTGGGTGATAGACGCCTTGTCTTTTAGCTGCAGTTTTGAAATTGTTGTGTGAGGCAGCAGTTCATGTGTTTACCTATGCCTGCCTCTTGACTTCTCCTATCTGTTTATTTTCTTATTCCAAGTTTCATTTTTTTTAAATGTATCTAACCAAATTTCCAACCACCATTTATTGAAAAAACTGTTTTGAATCCATTGTATGGTCTCGCCTTCTTTGTCAAATATTAATAAACCATAATGGCTTGTGTCAATTTCTGGGTCCCATGTTCTGTTACATTGATCTATATGTATGTTCTTGTGCCAGTACCAGGTAGTTTTGTGAACCGTGGCTTGGTAATATAGCTTGATATCTAGTTTTGTGATCCCTCAAACTTTCTTCTTCTTTTTTAGGATTTCTGTGGATATTCGGGGTCTATTTTTTTATTACAGATGAATTTTTGGAGAGTTTGTTCTAGATCTTTGAAATATGCCACTGGTATTTTAATGATGAATGCATTGAATCTGTAGATTGCTTTGGGTAGTATGGACATTTAAATGATGTTGATTCTACCAATCCATGAACATTGTATGTTCTTCCATTTGTTTATATCTTATGTCTATTTCTTAAATGTGCTATAGTTTTCTGAGTACAGGTATTTTACATCCTTAGTTATGCTTATTCCTGGGTATCTTAATTTTTTTTTGGTAGAATAATAAATTGGATTCCTTTTTCATTTCTCTCTCTGTGATTTCATTATTTCATATATATATCACTCAGCCACACACACACCTAAGAGACCCATTGACTGGTAGCTAAGATGTTCACTGGCCACCAGGGGCAGATGTTCAGTGTAGAATGTGCTGAACTGCAGTGACTTAGCTGCTACAGTTCCTGGGTGATGCCTCTGATACTAGAGAGGAGGGAGCCCTATTCCAGGGCGTGTCACCTAAGAACCACTCTTTCAAAACTTTGGGACCTCTTGGAAGAATGTCAGATAGCCGGTTTCACCCCAATTTCTGCAGATCAGTCAGAGGAACCCCACTGGTACACCAATTCATGCACCGGGCCTCCAATAAAAGGCCATAGATTTCTCTGTGTTAATTTTGTATCCTGCTACTGTAGAATTCATGTATTAGTTCTAGGAGTTTTTTTCTTGGAGACTTTAGAGTTTTCTGTGTACCGTATCATGTAATCTGTGAATGACAGTTTTACTACTTTTCTAATTTAGATGCCTTTTATTCTTGTCTCATTGCAATGGCTGGCACTTCCAGTACTATAATGAACAGGGGTGGTGAAAGTGGGCATCCCTGTCTTGTTCCTGTTCTTAGGGGAAATGAGTTTAGTTTGTGCCCATTGAGTATGATGTTTGCTATAGGTTTGTCATATAAGGCTTTTATTATGTTGAGGTTTGATCCCTCTATTCCTACTTTGCTGAGAGTTTTTTAAAGAAAGGATGTTGGATTTATTCAAATGTTATTTCTGAATCAATTGATATGATTATGTGACTTTTGACTCTCAGTTTGTTTATGAGATGTATCACGTTTATTAATTTGCAGATATTGTGCCATTCTTGTATCCCAAGAATAAGTCCCACTTGATCATGGTGTATGATCTTTCTAATGTAATGAATCCAATTTGGTAGAATTTTGTTGAGGATTTTAGCATCTATGTTCATCAAGTCTGTTGGCCTGTAGTTCTATTTTTGTAGTGTCATTATCTGGTTTTGAGATTAGGGTACGGGTGGCTTCAAAGAATGAACTTTGAAGTGTGCCTTTCTCTTGAATTTTTTGGAATAGTGTGAGGAGGATAGGTTTTAGGTTTTGAATGTTTGGAAGAACTCCCTTGTAAAGCTCTCCAGGCCACAGCTTTTGTTTCCCAGAAGATTTTAATCACTGCTTCAATTTCTTGGGCAGTTATTGGCCTATTCAGGTTATTTTAATTCTTCCTGACTGACTTTTGGGAGCTAGCATTTTTCTAACAATATGTCCATTTCGTCTAGGTTGTCTAGAGTTTTTCATGGTATTTCTTCATAAAAAATTGTATTTTTGTGGGATCACTTGTTACTTCACATATTTCATTTCTGATTTTGTTTATTAGGGTCCTCTCTCTTTGCTTTTTGGTGAGCCTGTCTAGAAGTTCACTAATACTGTTTATCTTTCACAGAACTGATCTTGATTTTGTTGATATTTTGTATTATTTGTTTGTTTTTTATCTCAATGTTGTTTATTTCACCATGTTCTTTATTATTTTCTTCCTTTGGCTGATGCTGGGCTTTTGTTGTTGCTCTCTTTCTCACTGTCTTAGATTTAGGGTTAGATAATTTATTAATATTTGTTCTTCTTTTTTGAGGAAGGCCTTTAAAGCTATGAACTTCCATTTTGAGACTGCTTTCACTGTTTCCCATTGATTTTGGATTGTTTTGTTTTCATTGTCATTTGCAGTCATGACGTTTTATTTATTCTTTGATCTCTTTGGTAACCCAATCATTGTTCAATAAAATGCTATTTGGCCTCCAGATGTTTGATTTTTTCATTGTTTTTATTGTAGTTGATTTCCAATTTTATGCCATTGTGATCTAAGAATATGTTTAATATTACTGTTATCTTCCAGAATTGGAAGAGACTTTGCCTATGTCCCAATATGTGGTCTATCTTTGAAGATGACCCATGTGCACCTGAGAAGAATCTATATTCTGCAGCTTGGTGGTGAAATACTCTGAAGATGTCAATTATTTCCATATGATCTAGTTAGTCATTTAGGATTGAGGTTTCTTTGCTGATTTTTTGTTTGGAGGATTTGACCAGTGGTGTCAGTTGGGTATTGTAAAGTCCCCTACTATGACGGTATTGCTGTTAGTCTCTCCCTGACAGTTTTGGTCTGGAAGGGCCAGGTTAAGATCAGCTTTAGAGAGAATGAAGAAGCAGTACAGATTCCTTAGGGCAATATAGAATAATGACTGAAATGAGATGTGACTTGGTCTTAGGGGGACAATGTATATATAGCATGAGAGATATATATGACTGAAAGTCCCTAGGGAATGCCTTGGTAATGAACCTGAGTGAAGACTTGAAAAGACCATGATCTTTAGAACACAAATGACTCTACAAAGCTCAGCCACCCATTCCTTTTGTCATCCCTTAGAATTCTCAGCCTGGCTTGCCTTGTTGTAACCTGAGGAGCATTGAGTATTTGTCTTCAATGTGTCTGGGGAACACAATACCCCAGAGGTCAGGTACTCTGTGAGGCCCTATACCACTGTTGTCAGGAGAGGACCACTGCAGGTGGCTTTTATCAGAGGCACCCCTGATGATATTAGCATCTGAAGCCACTCACATCTTCCTTCTTTCCCTTAGGGAGTTATTCCCCATTGTCTTCCAGTTCACACTCCTGATTATTGCCACCCACAAGTGTGCTCATGGCTTTTCCTCAGAAGAATCCACAATACTCACCTGACCAAGCTGTTCAGACCCACAGTGAGATACAGGAGCTGGAGGCTGAACAGGAGTCCAAGGCGATGGAGGAGGCCAGTCTCTCCTCCCATCATGCAGTGCTTGGGAATCTGAAGGAGGATCCTGATGCTGGGATCCCCAGTACCTCTGAGAGTGCTCAGAGTTTCTGGTCTTCCTCAATTGTCACCACAGAATCCTCATCAAGCAAATATGGTGAGGGCTCCAGTAGCAAAGAGGAAGAGGATAGTACCGTAGAGGCATTTCCAGACCCCAAAAATGTGCCCATAGATGCTCTGGATGAAAACGTCGCTTCACTGGTGAATTTCTTCTTGCAAAAGTATCGAATGAAAGAGATAATGACCAAAGAAGATATGTTGGAGATTGTCAGCAAAGAGTTTGAAGACCAGTTCACTGAGATCTTCCTGAAAGCATCTGCACGCATGGAGATCATCTTTGGCCTTGATGTGAAGGAAATTGATCCCACCAAGCACTGTTATAACATCTTCATCAAAATGGGCCTCACCTATGATGGGATGCTGCATTGTGAAGTCGGTGTGCCTAAGACTGGCATCCTGATACTAATCCTGGGTGCAATCTTCATGAAGGGCAACCGTGCCACTGAGCAGGACATCTGGGATGTTCTGAGTGTGATGGGGTTATATTCTGGGAAGAAGCACTATATCTTTGGGGAGCCCAGGAAGCTCATCACCAAATATTTCGTGGAGGAGGGATATCTAACGTACCAGAAGGTGGCCAACAGTGATCCTGCACAGTTTGAATTTCTGTGGGGCCCAAGAGCCCATGCTGAAACCACCAAGATGCAAGTCCTAGAGTTTGTAGCGAAGGTTCATGGGACTATCGCAAGTTCTTTCCAATCTCAATATGAGGAAGCATTGGAAGATGAAGAGCAGGCCAAAGAAAAAATGTTGGCCATGGCTATCGACTTCCGTGGCCACTGCCTGTTCTAAGGCCAATCCAGGCACTCCTGTCACGCCTAGGGAAGTCGGGTTACTTTCTTCATGCATTGTTTGAAGAAGCAATTTGTGTTCATAGAATTTAGGTCTGTGGTGGGTCTGAATGGAACACACCATACATGCCTGTGTTCCTCTTTTATTTTGTGTAACTTGAAATTTTATTATTTGTTGACACGTATTATTCAAATATTGATTTTAGTAGCTTCAAAATCTCCAAGTTTATGAATGGGAATGGTCACACATTTAATGCTCTAAGGAGGTTTCTTAGTAAGAGCTTTTGTTAAAATATGAAATCATCCATCTGTTGTCACCTGCAATAAGATAACATCGCATTGCCATAGACATTTACTAGAGATGTGAAATAAATCTGTTTTAAGATGCTTGGGTTCAATAACTAGAGAAAGAGTAATATATTGCCAATTTACACCTTATACATTTTATCTTTATAAAAGAAAATTATATACGGTTGAAATCAGTTAACATGTTTCTGTATGCATATGAAATAAATATTAATAAATTATATCATGTGCTCACTCTTGCTATTATTCCCCCTACTATATTGAACTTTTGATGTTTAGAAATCACCACCTTAGCCCTGGAATTTCTAGGATAAACAAAGCCTAGGACTTGTCCTTATAATTTTTACTTACAGAATCGACAATTCTATAATAATAGTGTTGAGATACCTTCTAATATCTAGAGGTCAAGTGAAAGAAGGAGATAAAAGGTGAGTGGAGTTGTTCTGTTTGAGACTGTTAGGCATAAATGCCCTGAGTCAAGGAAATTTGGGTGTGGGGAATGCTTCACTTCCTTCAGTTGAATGCTTTAATTTCATAATCTGAAGGCAGATTTTAGATGTAGGGCAGGACATGTTTGAGGGTTTGGAGATCACTGATATGACCTACAGATGGTAGGTTACAGAGTTGAGACTTGAAAATTTGGAGCGGAAAAATGTACTTCACACATCACTTTTGCATCATGGTTCAAAAATAGAAATATCCACTGAGGCAGGAATAGAAGTTGTTCTGTGGTCTGGCCACACTTGCATTACAATCTTTTATTGTTATACACATCGTCCTCAGAGTTTTTGAGATAGAACAGTGATACATTCCTCAGATGAGGTACCCAGAAACCACTTTGTTAGCATTTGTTGTCTCGGGTTGAAAACCAGAGACAGGTCCATTTAAGGATATTTAAAATGTGACTTTTGGTATAATTTGGCATAGTCTTAAGAAATGTTTATAGTTTCAAAGAGTGCAAAATTAATGAAAATTGGGGTAGTTTGAATGGAACAGAAAAGAGGAAGGTCAGGAATTTGTCCTTGTCAGAAATACCAGGAATTTGGAGTTGCATCAGCTAGAGAAGAAATTTCCTTCCCCATTGTTAAAGAATACCACTTAAGATATATATACACACTGCTCTTCACTTGCTAAGCAGTATTTTGGTAGCTCTGATATCCTATGTTCTGTAGTACTTCATGTTCTCTGAGTATAATTGGATTTTTTAAAATCCCCTAGGTAACAGGGGTAAGGTCAGTGCTCAAAATCATCACAGTAAGAACAACTACCCTTTATCAAAAACCTAAGGTATGCCAGGAACTATATCAGGGGCTTTACATACAGTACATTATTTCTAACAGTTAACTGAGAAAGGACTTATCAGACTTATTTCTCAGATGAAGAACCCAAGAGTCACAAAACTTGGAAACTTGCTGGGGTTCACAGGTCTGGTTAGTGTTAGTGCCGAGGTTAGACTTCTGATTTGAATTCTTCCAGAGCTCACTCTATTCCAGTCCTCCACCCTGAGGCCCACCTTTTGTCTCTCAATTCATTTCTCAGGACGCCATAATGCTTCTTGGGATAAAAGAGACTTCTAATCCAAAGTGCTAAAATCGCAGGTAAGGAAGAAAGGTAAAACTGTTAACCGAGTACAATTTGAGCATTGTTTGTGAGCTTCATTTACCTGAAAGCTGACTATGCCTAGGGGCTGGCATTTTTCTCCAGGTCCAGCTCTTTTGCATGTAGAGGTTCAGAATGTCACTCAGAATATTCCACTTTGGTATACTGAGTATTATAAATTAAAAGTACTTGAGGCCCTAGTTAGTTTGCCTCCGTGGATAGAGTGTCCACCCATGGACTGAAGGGTCTCAGTTTCAATTCAGGTCAAGGGCACATACCTCGATTGCAGGCTCTATCCTCAGCCCTGGTCAAGGAGTTTGCTGGAGGCAACCAATCCATGTGTCTCTCTCAGATTGATGTTTCTGCCTGTCTCTCCCCATTCCTCCCACTCTCTCTAAATGAAAATCAAAGAAAAAATATTCTTGTGTGAGATTTAACCACAAAAATAAGTACTTGAGAAACAATTACAGCAGAAGCAACTTTGCAGTTGTGCAAAAAATTTAAAATATGTAGATCACAATCTCCACCTTTACAATATTCCTTCATAATTCAGCCAGATTCTCAGAGATTCTCACAATTAATCTATTATTTTAAATTTAATTCTAGGTTTTCCCATACATAATTCTATCTAGTAAAAGAGTAATACGCAAACTGACTGTATCTCTGATGAAGCCATGCCACAGCCACGCCTATCAGCCAATCAGGAGCAAATTATGTAAATAAACCCTCAACCAAGATAGCTGGCCACTGAGAGCAGGAGGGAGGCTTGGGTTTCCCTGGCAATGGAGGAAACCAAGCTTTCTGCCTGACCTTTCTGGCCTAGGCCTCCACTCAATGTTACAAAGTTTCAATTATAGAAGATGCATAATTGCAACAGAAATGGTGGCAGCCACAGAGTTGGAGAAATCAGAGGCTAGGCTTACCCGGGCTATGGAAGAAGTCATGCTTCTGCAGCTCTAGACTTTAGGGCTCTTTTTTTCCTTTTCTTTAAATAAATTTTATTGATTTTTTTTACAGAGGAAGGGAGAGGAACAGAAACATGTATGATAGAGAAACATCGAACAGCTGCGTCTTGCAGCATCCGGTAATGTTACTGGTCGAGTCTGGAGAAGCTATGTTTTGACCACACTAGCAGTTCTTTGCCAGTGTATCAGGGTGGGGTCGGCCTTGCTTCCTGCTGGCAATACGTATTTTGTCCTCAGTAAACACTGGAGACTCTCCACTGAGTTATGGGCTACATGAATGTTAAAGAGTGGTGATAGAGAGGTGAGACAGACCAGAAGTACCAATGAGCAGTGGAAGATGGCATGTAACTGCAAGGAGGAAATTTAAAGTGGGATACGCTACTACTGATTTCCTTAGTTAATGTTCATATAAAGGGCTAAATGTGGACATGTCTTCTGAAATAATGCAGATGATACCCCCAATACATATTGTTTCTCATGTTTTCCAAGTCTATGGTACACCAGAGAGTGAGTATCTTCTGAGTATGATCACTGTTTTACTGCTTATGGTAGAGGTTAAACAACAGTGCAGAGATTTGCAAAACCTATGGAAATTGTACTCTTCCTTTTTGAAGTGACTGGGTGTGATAGGGTTGTGAAGTGTCCAATGCAGGGGTATCATATACCATCCGATTTTGAGCATCCTCAACTTTAATATACTGTTTCAGTTTCCAACTATCACAGGCTGTTAATAAAAACTTGAAATGGGGGTAATTTTTCTTTTAATTGACCACTTTATTTCAAGTGCCTATTAAGATATCAGATCATTTTAATTCTCATATTTATCTGCAATATGATTTAAAATACTAATTGCTATTGTTAGGAAGGACATTTTGAAAATCATATTAGATTCAATGTGAACCATTATTAGTTGATAGCTCTGGAACTCCCATAACCACCCTTGAAACTTTAAGGAATGAATTAAGTCTCATTACATCTATGGACACAAAGCCATTGAATACATCTATTTCACCAAACTAGTATTTCATGGAGTAGTAGTGAGAGGTAGATGGGGAAAAGAGAAACTGTCCAAGAAAAGGAGAAAAAAATGGAGCCTATACTTATATTATGTAAAAGATATTTTTATTTTAATTGCTGGGCTTTTATGTAAATTTTGTTTTAAAACGTGTTTTAAAATAGAGCATTTTTGACAAGATCGTAGTGAAAGTACTCAACATGGGAATAAAAGAAGCACATGGAAGGGCACTTAAGACTGAATGGTCTGTGAGAACCAAGGTGGTGGGGTAGGTAAACATTACTACATGCTGCCTCCCACAACCACATCAAAATAACAAGATACAGAACAACCATTATTCAGAACCACCTGAAATTTGGCAGTCCACTCCCTTTCTATGCCCCTGACTCTATTATATTGACCAGTTTATTCTGTTCATCAGATTTTTTTATTCACTTGGTTTTTAGACTCACTTTTTGATATATAATGTATTTGTTGTTCATAGTTTTTATCTTTATCTTTTTCTTCTACCTCTTTATAAAGAATACCTTTCAGCATTTCATCTACTACTGGTTTGGTAGTGATGAATGCCTTCATCTTGTTATTTTCTGTGAAGCACTTTATCTGACCTTCAATTCTGAATGATAGCTTTGCTGGGTAGAGTACTCTGGGTTGTAGGTTCTTGCTATTCATCACTTTGAATATTTCTTGCCACTCCCGTCTGCCCTGCATAGTTTCTGTTGAGAAATCAGGTGACAGTCATATGAGTACTCCCTTGTAGGTCACTAACTGTTTTTCTCATGCTGCGTTTAATATTGTCTCTTTGTCCTTTGCTCTTGGCCTTTTAATTATGATGTGTTTTGCTGTGGTCCTCTTTGGATTCCTTTTGTTTGGGGTTCTGTGCGCTTCCTGGACTTGTAAGTCTATTTTTTTCTCTTGGTGGGGGAACTTTTCAGTCATTATTTCTTCAAATATGTTTTCAGCATCTTTGTCTCTCTCTTCTTCTGGCACTCCCATAATTCTGATGTTGGTATGCTTGAAGTTGTCCCAGAGGCTTCTTGTACCACCTTCAAATATTTGGATTCTTCTTTCTTTTTGCTTTTCCGGGTGAGTGTTTTTTGCTTCTTTTTATTTCAAATCTTTGACTTGATTCTTGTGATCCTCTACTCTGCTTTTAGGTCTCTATGTAATATTTTTTATTTCAGTATGTGTATGCTTAATTTCTAGTTGGTCCTTTTCATATCCTCCAGTGTCTTGCTAAATTTTTTGGCCTTTTCTGGAACCGCATGAAAAACCTTGTAACTGTGATTTTGAACTCTATATCGAGTTGTTTGCTTTCCTCCATTTCTTTAAAATGTGATCTTCCTCTTTGTCTCCGCATTTTAGTTGTCAATAGGATGTCTTTGTGTGCCAAGTAACCTTTGAGCCCAGTGGCTCAGACTCCCCAGTTACCTGACGTTTGTACTCTTGGTGCATCACTTTATGGGCTTTGTGCAGAGTCTTGTTGTAGTTAAGCCTAGGTTGTTTTTGGTATCACTGGGAGGGGTTGACCTCCAGGCCAATTGGCTATGAGGATCCATTTGTCCAGTTTTCCCTGAATGAGTGTGGGTACCCAAAGTCTTACCTTAAACTGGAGTATGCTGCAGTCAGGAGCTTTTGTGTCCCTCTAGAAGGAGAAAACCTGCTACCTCTCAGCTTCCTGAGACTTTTAGGCAGGCGTGCCTCCTCACCTAGGTCTTCCGCAGTTCCCGGGGATCTCAGTGCCCCACAGCAATAGTTGCATGTACCTCAGAGAAGAAGCTGCTCTCAGATTTTGCCAGCTGCCAGGGAGTCTAGTTTCTCCCCAAATGAATGTGGGTATCCTAAGTCTCACCTGGAAGTGAAATACAGTGGAGTCAGGAGGTTTTGTTTCCCTCCAGAATAAGAATACCAGCTACTGCTCCGCTGCTATTTGCAAGTGCATGCATCTCCTTGCCTGTCTTCTGCAGTCCCCCTGGTCTCAGTGCCCTGCAGCATTGGCTGCATGCACCTCTGGGAGATAGGTACTCGTGGGTTTTGCCCGCTGTCAGATGGTCCAGTTTCTCCCCATATGAGTCTGGGTTCCCCAAATCTAGGCCAGAGCTGGATTTCAGAAGAGTGGGAAGACTTTCTTTCCCTCCAGTGTGAGAAAGCCAGGCCAGCCTTTCCTCTTACGCTCACAAGTCTCAGTGTCTCAGCACCTCTGGCCTCTGAAGCTCCTGAGTCTCACTGTCTTTTTTCATTTCTTTCTAGTTGTAGGATTTCCACTCAGCCAGCTTTCTGGTGTTTCTGGATGATGTCCATTTTATATTTTAGTTGTAGTTTTAAAATTGCTTTGCAAGGCAGCACTCTATGTGTTTCTCTATGCTGCCATCTTGGTTTCTCCTCCACGTGTGGTATGTTTAAAATGGGAGGGATATGTAGCTGGTGGAGACCTCCCATGAGCAACAAGGGCTCCAAGCCCCATATAAGACTACTCAGCACAGGCTTTCAGAACGAGGAAGAGATGTCCCTGTAAGTTGGGTCTGTAAAAACCACTGAGGATTGTGGCTGAGTGACATAGAGGCTGCTGGAGTCCCAGGAAGTTCCACCTGAAGGGACAGCACACAGACTTACTCAGACTTCCTTTCTCTGAGCTCCAGCACTGAGACAGTGACTTTTGGTGGGGAGGGGTTCGGGATCCAGGGACATATGGGGAGGAAGTGGATTGTCTGGCACCAGGGCAAGAACATGAGGCTGGCTTTCTCCCAGACAAAATGTTGGCAGAGAACACTGTTCCTATGCTGAGAACTCCCCCTATCCCAGAGATCACTGGAAGGTCCCATATGAGTTTCCATCAGCCTGGCTCACACTGTTTACTCCATCCTGATTCCCTGAGATCCCGCCCCAGCCAATTTGCAGCCCCACCCAAGCTGTTGTAAGTGGCTTTTCCATATGAATGGCTTGTCCAGCAGACTTCAGACCTTCCTGAAACCTCTTAAACAAGGAGCTCCTAGAGTCAGCTTGCTCCAATCCTCTCAGTTAGAGGCCTCGGGTCCAGCACTAGCAGCAGCCTGCCCTGTTTCACAGCTTGGGCTCTTCTGGGCACATCTAAGTCCAAAACAAATGGCAGCCATCTACAGATAGCTCTGTAGCCCCTGATGCGTGGTCCCAGACAGGGCACAGGCAATGGCTGACTTTGTACCTGCCATGGGGCCACAAAAACAGCTTTAGACTACTCCAGACTACAACTCTAGACACCAAAGCTCAACACACTTAAGGGGCAGACTCAGTGAGCACCAAAGTGAGTCACATTGAAGCAGGTCCTGCTCCATACGAGTATCTTCAGAAGTTCTTGCACTGTAGTTCCAGATAGTGGTATGCTTCATTTATGTTGGCCAGGAGGTCAGTTCCTCCTAGTGATGCCAACGACACTTAAGGCTGAAATAAAACAAGACAGCGAATACAGCCCACGCGGAGGCACACCTACAATGCCTAGCTCAAGTGACTGGGGAGGCTGACCCACTAGAACCTTCAGGACACCTACTACACTAAGCCACTCTACCAATTCCAGAAGACATAGCAGCTCTATCTAATACATAAAAACAAAAACAGGGAGGCAATCAAAATGTAAGACAAAGAAACATGTCACAAATGGAAAAACAAAAGAAATCTCCAGAAAAAGAACAAAAGGAAATGGCAGTAAGCAAAATTCTAGATAGAGTTCAAAACAATGGTTTTAAGGATGCTCATGGAATCTTAATGAGAGCTTCAAGAGACTTAGTGAGAATGTCTAGAGAATTAGTGAAAACATCAATGACATGTAAAAGGACCAGTCATAAATGAAGCATACCACTAACTGAAATGAAGAATAGTTTTCAGGGAATCAACAGTAGAGTAGAGGATGCTTGAATACCTTGTAATCTTTTATCAAAAAGTATGATAGTTTGTCAACTTGTCATAGTACATTTACTTAATTACATATTTTTTGTATTAGAAATAGTGTTTTAGTCCTTTTAGTCATTATTTATAGTGCATATATTCTCTGTGATGTTTTTTTTTTTGGTATGTTTGAGATCTGAGGTCAGTGTTATTTTTAGAACAGTCTTAATTCATGTTTCTAATTAGTTTTTAACACTTGTGATTCATCTCAATATACTGTTTTCTGTGTCACATTTCAGTGTTTTTGTCACTTAGTAACTTTTTTTGAAGTAATGCAATGATTCCTGTGCTATGTTTCAATTCTTTTCATATATTTTAATTAATCTGCATAGACTCTTAGTTTATATTTTTCTTCTTTGTAACTAGGGAACTGACATCTGAAACCCAAACTCAATCCTGATGTTCATGTTTTTTGTCTCCATATATGAGAGATTTCCTACAGACTTCCCCAAGAATAGGTAGCCCTTTTATTGTACTTTCTTACCACTGTGCTAATATATGTATGGATACTCTTGTGCATCAAATACACATGAAGTTAACCACTTAAGAAGGGTTTTAGCTATTTTTTCCTAACTTCAAATTCACAAGTGCCTTCTAGGTGAAAAGTTTAGAAGAGTGAAACATGTTTGAAATTTCTTGAGGTTAAATTGATGTACAAAGAACTGCACATAGTTAATGTCCATAATTTGATGAGTTTTTACATATGCAACCTCTGTGTTACTGTCACCACAATCAAGGTAATAAGCATATCCCACATCAATAAAAAAATGTGTTTTTTTTTTTTTTGAAAAAAGGAGAGAACGACGTATGCTGAATTACATTTTTTGAACAGTTATTTTTAGCTTCTTGTGAACTCCTACCAACCTTTCAAGGGCTATCTTAAACACTGTCCCATGTAGTTTTTCCTGGTTCCTTTATCAGTGTCCTCTAGAGACTTTGAGTCCTATAGCACATTGTTTCTGTGTTGATTGTAGCATTAGTTGTCTGTGTTGCATCAGTCCTTTTTTATGTACTTGTCACTATTAGTCTCAAAAGGTTTTTGTCCTGAGTATAATTTAAACAAATCTCTACACCTTGCAGATTTTGTCCATTCACAGAGAAGGGTCAATAATTTGTTGCATTGAAGGGAATTGTAACATTATGATTCTTCCAATTAGCTTGATTTATAGTTGATATAGTTTGTCTTCACAAATATACCAATATGAAAGAAAGTAAATAACAGTCCTATATACAAAGCGACTTTTTAAGATCCTTATATTAGAAGGAGAAAAGTAAATATTTGCACATCATCTTTTCTCTGGCAAGTATATGTGACTACTTTCTATCAAGTCTTATTTTGTCACTGTCATTGTCAATCTCTCTAGATCAAAACCTGGCAAATCCAGTTTTTTTCCTGAGCCCTATTTTTGTGGCTGGTCACTAAGTTTGGTAAACCTCAGGATCTCTCCTGCATAAGCTCTTACTTTAAGTCCTCAGCACAATGACTTCAGTAGAGCTTGTTAATAGTTTCCTCCTTCAACATTTGGAATAACTTTTTAAAAGATATTTTATTGATTTTTTATAGAGAGGAATGGAAGGGATAGAGAGCCAGAAACATCGATGAGAGAAAAACATCAATCAGTTGCCTCCTGCACACCTCCCACTGGGGATGTGCCCACAACTCAGGTACATACCCTGCTGCCCACATGACCCGCCTGGGACTTTTCAGTCCACATTCAGATATTGAGCCAAATTCGTTAGGGCTGGAAGAACATTTTGATTGGCCTGTGCTTTTCGTCTCCAGTTCCTCTCATTTTAATTCATTCCATTTGTTGAAAGTAAATGTCTATTCTCATAATGCCCACGTAACAAGCTCTTAATTTTTGTGTGTTTACCCATTATCTAAGCTATATGACAGTCTAATTTTTCATATCTCAAACTTTCACAACAACAATCTAGTCACACAATGTCCTAAATGTATCTATCATTTGTTCATACTCTATGTTCTAATCATGCCATTGCCTCCTAGCAAATATTTTTCTCTCCAATTTGGTCCAAATTCAAAACATATTTTAAGAACCCAAATATTTTCTGCTTCATCAGAGTCTCTGATTGATAAATTTAAATATCATTGATCATTTTTCATTTTTATTTATTGAATTTATTGGGTTGACATTAATTAATAAATTATGCAGTTTTCACGTGTACAATTCTATAATGCATCATGGGTATGTTGTATTGTGTGCTTACCACCCCAAGTCAAGTCTCCTTCCAGCACCATTTATCCCCCCTTTACCTTCTGCTATATCATTCCTTTTCTGAATCCTCATGTCTTCTGCATGTATCCCTGTTACTCTGCAAATTACTTCAAAGACAGGAACTACTTTTTTTATATCACCAAATTCCCCCAAAAGAACAAAGACGGGGCTCAAAAAAGCATAAGCAAAAAGTAAATAAATAAATAAAGATTGCTCTTATGGACTTTGTGTGAAATGCCAATAATAATTATAAAAATAAGGCCAAACACAATGAAATATGCTATTACTATTGAGATAATCACATACGTGTATACATAGTTATTTTAAAAACAAGAAACGTTTTGAAATCACTTACTGCTACTAAAATAAAAATAATACATGTATATAAATGCCACTTTGCTTTTGAAATATTAATATTTAGATCATAAGTAATATTAATAAAGTACTCAACCTCATTCTCCCAACTAATGAAACCTGGTCCTCTCACTAGGACTACTTTCTCATTTTGCATACTTGGGTGTATATACTGTTACATACTTTTAATGTGATAGATTTATACAGAGTCATATTTCAATTTCAACTCTAGTAATATACCATGAAAATTCTTTTTCAACTCAGACATTTAAAATGTATGCGCAATTCTAACCGATTTGGTTCAGTGGATAGAGCGTTGGCCTGCAGACTGAAGGGTCCTGGGTTTGATTCTGGTCAAGGGCATGTATCTTGGTTGTGGGCGCATCCTCAGTATGTGGGGGAAGCAGCTGATCAATGTTTCTCCCTCATTGATGTTTCTAACTCTGTATCCCTCTCCCTTCCTCGCTGTAAAAAATCAATAAAATACATTTTTTAAAAATGTATGAACAAAGCAATAATACAAAGGAGTAAAGTAACAAAGGCTCTCAAAAACTGTTTACACAATGTATGTCATAAGGGCACACACTTGTATGTGCATGTTAAATACACTGTCACAAAGAACTTCCTTAATAATCGACCAACATGCATCATTTTTCAGGACTGCTCAGTCATACACACACACACACACACACACACACACACACACACACACAACATAAAATGAGAATAAAACTCACTATTATTCTTTTAATAATCATCTTTCTCAATTTCATCCTGAATCCTCACATGGTGTATTCTAGATCAGACATAGATTTATTATTCATTTAAAATGCAAATTAACTTAATGCAAATATTGACCACCTTGTCAGATCTTGATTTTTACCCCTGAGTTGATATGATGAAGATCATGTCAAATGTCCTATGCTCAAAAACTTTGAAGGTAGCAATAATAGGGGAGCAATGGAGAAAAATTAATTTTTTCTGCTTATATACAGGAGCAAGTGGCAACTACCTTGTCTTCCCTTGCTATTTTCATTCTATGGAGATGAGATGGAAAAATGCCCGAGTTCTTACTTTAAGCTTTTGGAATATAAATGCATCTTTTTAAGGGCCAGATAACCTCTGATGTCCCAGGACTACACCCTAGAGATGTCTCCAAGGTCTTATTTTTTTGTTGAAATCCAGCACATAACTTCTGGATTTAGCTAAATCTCTCTGGCATTCTTCCTAACTTCCCAATGCTTGTTCTGATGCTAGTGAGTCTGGTAGTTTTCATGATCAGGATGCAAGGGTGGTTTCTTTCCTGGATTCTTGTCCAGGTGGATTTGAAGAATGAAGACAGACAAAAGATAGTAGATAAAAAGGTTAGAAATGTATTGGAAACAATACACATTTCCATAAGAGGAAGGGGTCCCAAAGTGGGTGACCCACTAAGCTGCTTATTTCTAAGGTTTACAAAGGCTACAGTCTTTGTTTCTTGATGCTGCCTTCCAATAGGTAGATTATCAGTTTCAAAGCTCAAAACCCAGATGGTGCACCTCATATTCCCCCCTTCAGTGGTAAAATTTTCTATCTCCTGTGAAAACCTGTTTTCCTCTTTCTCCCATTTGTCAGCATTTATCTATCCTCTGGGGAAGTTTTTTTCCTCTTTCTCCCCATACCCTATAACTTTTCCCTATCTTCTGTGAATGGATGTCTTCCTCTCTCCTTATCCTGTGGCACCATTTTCTTCTCTGTAAATGTATGCCTTTTGGTAACTCTGACCCTCACCTATGGGCTCTAAACCTTCCTCCTCTGTGGAACCTCTAATTTGTAAAACTCCTAAACCTGCCTATTTTATCCCTAAGAACCTCTTTCACTAGGATCTCCAATCTAGGTGAAATTTTTCTCATAAATCTCCAACTATGCAGAAATACACACAGATTTTCTCTCTACCCTGGGTTTATAGCACATATATTTTTAAAATCATCAATATTGATGGAATACCCATTGTCAGATTTCCCATTTTCTGTTGTCCATGTATATTTCAATCTTGTAACATTTATGATAACAACTGGCCATGGCAACATCCATCATAGATACTTATTGCTGAAATTTAAAGTATAATTTGCAAACTCTATAAATGATGCCAAATTTATTTGCAAATAATGATTACTTTCTAATTCAATGAGATAGAAAATTAGACACATTTGAAAGAACTCAATGCATACTTACTTAAGGCTTCAACACCACATTAATTTTAAGAATACAAACAATTACTGAAAGGCCATCACAATGTTCCATACATTTATTGAATATTCTTCACTGTTGCAAACTGTTACTAAAAGAACATTTAAATTTCATGCAAAAAGTCCAGGGAATTTTTAGCTGGTACAAAAAAAAGTTAAACATAAATGTTACCAAATAGCAGTATTTTTCATTCATAGGAACTACAGTTATTGTTTCATCAAAATTGTCAAAATCAACATAAGATTAATGGTAAGACTTTATTTGGTAAAGAACTAGTTCTTAAACAGCCAGTTCAAATTTACCCAATTGACAGATTTTGCTAAGAGTATAGTGCAATGAAAGTACTGAATCCTGTTAGAATTTGTACTTAATCTTTCAAGGTCTTCCTTGCTCTCAGAATCACCACGTGACTACAGGATGACAACATTTCTGTAAGTAATCCACTATGGCAACTGAAGCTGCTGGGGACAAGGAAACCTACCTCTTACTATACCCCTTTAGATCTTCTGGCTGATTAAATATAATCAGAGAATATACAGCAGATTAACAGGGAAAAAATAAAAGAGTTTAATATGCGTCTGCAGGTCACTCAGTTAAGAATGAAAATTTCCAAGGCACTGAGGCAACATTAAGTATAAATAACATTTTGGACAAAGAGGAAAAAAGAGGAATGGGTATTAGATTCAGAAATGAGAATGGGTGATTTACAGGTAGTTGAGGAAGAGTGGAACACACAAAACAAGCAAATTCTTGCTCAGTAACTCAAAAACAAAGGACACCTGGCAATCTAGTGTCTTCTTGACAAATGCTAGGAGGCAAAGCCACCCTGGCCAAAGGGCTAAGGGCTGTTTGCAGGCTGGCCACGCCCCCCATCAGGGTGAGGGTCCCTGCTGGGCAGTGTGGCTGGCTTGTATTAGGGGCTGAGGGCTGTTTGGGGTAGTTTGCAGGCTTGCCAAGCCCCCAACTTTGTAGGGAAGATCATCAGGAAGCTTTTTGCAATGTTTTCTGATCTAATTAGCATATTACATTTTTTATTAGTATCTATATGTATAAAGAGATAATATGCAAATTTGTCCAGGATACCTCAACAGTCATGACCAGCATGGCTCAGAACACGCTCCCTCCACAGGGAAACACACTCAGGGGTAGGGGCCTGCTCCCAGCAGCCACGGTGCAGCTCTGGGAGTAGAACCGAAGCAGACACACACAGGGGTGCCTGTGTGCATGAGCTGCAGAGGAAACACCTTTTTGATCACTTATTGACTAAGCTCCCCATACATCCTTTGCAGTGATCTTTGTAACTTGGGTAATGAGAATCCAAAAAGGTTATCTAGGGTTTTCCCACCTCACTCCTGGAGGGGAAAACGAAGGTTTGTCGCTGGAGGGGCTAATGAATGTCATATCCTGTCCCAGCCATTTTGGCTTAGAGGATAGAGGCTGGGCCTGCCAACCACAGGGCCCTAGTTCAATTCTGATTAAGGGCATATAAATAGATTATAGACTCTTCCCTGTCCAGGTCCTAGGTAAGGTCTCATGCAGGATGCAACTAATCTAAGTGTCCCTCTCACAGAGATATTTCTCTCTGTCTTTCCCTCTCTCTTCCATGCTCTGCAAAACCAATGGAAAAATATCCTCAGGTGAGGATAAAAAAAAAAAAAAAGAAATGTCATATCCTATGAAAGAGACATTTTGAAAATCCTAAAGAAAGTTGCCATTTTTTCATGGTGAAGGGACTGACATCTGTTGATGAAAACTCCTTGGTGGCTAACGTGGTTTGTAATGGCAGCAGCAGTGGAGTGATGGCCAAGGCGCCTTCTCCTTATCAGCCTGGTCGCCTCCAGCAGAGCGAGGCCAGGCTGTGGCTTAAGTCCACTCCCTACAAGGAACGGGCCAAAGTATTCAGTAGGACATCCCCTGAGGGCTCCTGCACTGTGAGAGGGGACAGGCTAGGCTGAGGGGACACACCTCCCACACACACCAATGCAGGAATTTTGTGCACCAGGCTTCTAGTATATTTATATGAGACAAAGTCTGATTGTTGAATGCAAGGAATAGGTCAGCATGATTTTTCTCTGGCAGCCCTCCACCTGCCCTGGAGCCTGACTGCCATGTGCTCTGACTTCATCTTTGACAAGGAGGCTGGGACAGATCTTAGTTCAAGTTATGCAAGTTTCAGAAAGTAAGTGCATCAAGGGTTTGCTAGGTTGTGGCATTTCCCAGGAAGCCTGGGGTCATGATAAATAGCCCAAAGGAAGCCCCATGAGAGAGGTCAGAGGGTCCATCAACAGAGAATAAAAGCGGGTGGTGGTAGTGCGGTCGGGGTGTGGCTGGGGAGAGGGTTAAACAGAATACGGCCAGTGTCTGCTTTCAGGCCTGAAAGGCTCTGCAGAGCTCTGGTCTGTGGAATCCCCTTAGTTACCCTACAGGCTCTCAGGGGCCTGAGGGCATGGCCGTGATGGGCATGAGCTGGCTCAGCATCGGTAGGGATTCCGGGGACTGAGAGCCCACGTGGCGAGGACTGTGTGCAGTTTCAGCTACCACCAAGTTACGAAGCTCGGCTGGAAATGAGGAGGGGGATGGGTGTGCAAAGCCCACCCCTGCGGTGACCCCAGCCACTCAGGGCGCTGCCCACTAGCCGGATGTACCTCCTCTGGACTTCCGCCTCAGACTATGAGCTGAGAGAGCTTCCATTTGAGGCGTGGCGCGTGGGCTCTCCACAGCTGAGTGGTCACCTTCAGGGCAGCGGGGCGTCAGGTGAGGCTTTTCATGATGGGTCGCGGCAGCTCCCACCAGAGAAAAGAGGGAGGCCCACCGGATAGCAGCCCCACCCTTCCTTCATGGGCTGCGTGGGGTGTGAGGTGGCCTGGCCCACACTGCCTCCTGGGCATAGGGCTGAGGGGAAGGCAGCCATTCTGTGCGGCCTGGTGAGCAGTGGGGGGAGATGGCTTTGGGGTTGGTTTTGGGGTAAAGTGGGGGTGGGTGGTAACGGTTTCAGAGCCCCGGTCATCGTGAAAAGGCCCGGAGTGAGAAGCTAGGGCTAGGGGACGGCGACCATTCTGTGCGGCAGCCATTTTGTGTGGACGCTAGTATTGTACAGGGGGAAGTGCTGTGGGGACTGATGGTGTGGGGGTTGGGTGTTGGGGTGATGTGGAGGTGCATGGTAATGGTTTCAGAGCCAAAGTCTTCATGAAAAGGTCCGTGAGTGAAGACCTAGGACGAGGGTACGACACTCCCCTCAGAGTGGTTTCATCTCTGAGGCTGGGCCCTACCCTCAGCCTTGTGGCTAGCAGCGGGGCAGTAAGTATCAGGGACAGATTTCAGCTTCGGAATCTGAGGGATGTGAGGCATGGGCGGAGGTTGGCAGTGTCAAGTCAGCAAAGGAAGGCGTCCCAGGCTCAGTTTAAAATCCTGAGTGCACCACGGGTAATTCTTAGGGTTCCACTGACCCCAGGTCTGAGAGTGTGACATTTTATCAACCCTGGTAGCCCTATGCATAAGGTGTCTGCTCACTTCTTGTTTGGGGTCTCAGAGAGATGGGGCCTCAATTGGAAGGTGGCACCCGAGGGAATAGAGTGCAGGGAGTATATAGCCATGCTGTAACCAACTGAGGACAGCATTCGGAAAGGGGGAACTTGCAAGGCCCAGGGACATATGGCTGCCACCCCTCACTTGCTACTCTGGGTCCCAGAAGGTGAATTTGTTCTTAATAGGTTATTCAGCAGAAGGACATCTATACCTTAGCAGGTATGAGTTATGCCTGAAGGATCAAACTCAGCACATGAAAAAGTGGTCCTAGGGGTCTCATGGAACCCTTTGGAGAATCCAATCCCTGACAGTTAGATGAGACAACTAATCATTTTCCATGGTGTTCACTGGCAAGTGAGGCCTTAGGGTAATGGGCAAAATCAGGACAAAAGGAGGAGTCCCAGGCCATGCCGAGCTTCCAGGTGAAGAACCCATGACAAAACCTTCTAATGTTTTGTTCTCAGTGTCTCAATGAAAATGAGCGTTTTCTGGAAAGGTTGGCATCAGTTATCAGAAGCTAGCGACTGAGGTTTGAGCAGTAGCCAGACTAAATACCCTGACCAAAGGCTGAGAAACGACCCATCCCTAAGTCAGGAGCCAGCATAACTCTTTTGAGCCTGCTGTTGTCCCTGGGCAGAGCTGTGAGGCTGGGATATCACTTTGCATCTCGTTTCTTGAACCATGATTGAACATGATTGTTCTATAGAAGTGGTGTCTGATCTGAGCTCCTATAATTAGTCATGGGAAGGACCCTAAGTGAGGCTGCTGGAGACACCCAGTCTAGAACAGAATGTTCTCAACAGCCCTGTCCTGTTGTCACACTTGGAAAACTTTGGATGTTATAGCCCCTAAATTCGTCTTCAGTGGTCACTGGGACAGAACTGTCTAGTGGGAGAAAGTGACATCAGGTTAGCAGCGGGGAGGAGTCTCAGATACTTCAAGTTTCAAGGTGTAGACCTAGTTTGAGCAAAGAGCTGACCATACACTTGTGAAGATGGGATCCCTTGGTATGTATCTACCCTGCCCCTGTAGTCAGCCCTGGGAGGTTTCAGGCAAGTACAGCTAGTAGTCTTTTTCTTTTCTTTTCTTTTTTTTGCAGTTTACAAATTTAATTTATACATACTCTTAATACCAAAATATTTTGTGTTTCCTGATAATAAAAAATGATACATGCTTATATGAAAAAAATTGAAACAGTACAGCTATGAATAGCATTCTTCAAAATACCCCACTTCCACATATAGCCAGAGTCAATATTTTGGTTTATGTCCTTCCAGAATTTTCAATATGCATATACATTTTTTAAAATATAATAAAAGAATGCTATTACAACATTTTTATTTTAGTATGATTCACATATTACATGCATTTTTAATTTCAGCAAAAATTTTGGAACCACCACTGTACATAAATAAGCATATAATATTGAATTATAAAGTGTCTTTATAGAAGAATACCTTGCAGCTACTAAGAGGAAGAGATATATCTATCTATACAAGTCGACAATAGCAGACGATCACATTCCATTGTTAAGTGAGAAAAGCAAGTTTTAGACTAGTAAATGGCATTCCAAAGTTTAATCATCTTGTCATTTAATCTCACTTTAGGTTACTCATATTTGAGTGAATGCAAAACTGTTAGGTCAACATATAGGAGGTCAAGGGTACTCATTCTCTGAGAAGTTTTTCTTTCATACAGTGAACTACTTCCTCTGGATCAGCTCTGGTCCACCAGCACTCTCCAGTGAAATTACTTAGACTGGCCCTGGGGACCAGTTGCCGCAGGACCTCATCTTCTAGTGCTCTCCGTGTAAACCGTTTTAGGCCTGAGCTCTCTGGCAGAGTTTTTCACCACCAATACCCTGTATAGAAACTGATTGACATGCAATTTCTGTTCTATCTGGTAGAAGCTGAAATAAATTTCCTTATTCCTTTAGTGGGGAAAAAAACACACACAAACACTGGGGTCCCTTTGCCTATTCATTTCAATGGTCATTATTCTGTATATATTTGTGCTTCCTGACTTCTTTTTTTGTGTAAAGTTTTACATATGTCTTCCTTTTCCCTAATTGTCAATCTCCCCCGCAGCCATTCCTATCCCTTGGAAGCTCACACTGCCCTAGTGTCTGTGTCCATTGGGTATAATACTATGCACCCATACAAGTCCTTTGGTTGCTCTTTAACACTTCCCACTCCCCTGTCATTGTGTCTGGATGTATTCTTGTTCATCACATTATGATGATCATTATATCCCACATATGAGTAAGATCATGTGTTTTATCTTTTTTCAACTGCCTTATTACACTTAGCATAAAGCTCTCGAATTCCATCCATGCTTTGGAAAATAGTAAAATTTCCTTCTTTTTTATAATGGCATAGTATTCCATTGTGTTTAATTCACTCATCTGGTGGTGCACACTTAGTCTGTTTCCAAAACTCAGCTATTTGGAATTGTGCTATGAACATAGGGGTGCATATATCCTTTCTGATTGTTGTTTCTGGTTTCTTGGGGTATAGTCTTAGAAGTGGGATTACTAGGACTTCTCCTTTTGTCCTAATTTTGCACTTTATAATAAGGATTCACTTCCCAGTGAACACCATGGAGTAGTGATTTGCTGTCTCATCTGAGTGTTACAGCTTGCAATCTCCAAAGGGTTCCCTGAGACCCCTGGTACCATTCTTTCCTGTGTCGAGTTTGCGCTTTAGGCACAACTCACACCTGTTAAGGTAAAGGACTCCTTGTGGCAAATAATCTTTTCAAAACACCTTCACCTTCTGGGACCCAGAGTAGCTAGGAAAGGGTGGCTGCCATCTGTCTCTAGGCCATTGGAAGCTGACATCAGGGAAAGCATTGGGTAATCCCTCAGTCTCTGAATGCTGTCCTTAGGTTGGTACAGGAGTTCTTTTTTTAATTTTTAGGAAACTCCATACTTTCTTCCGCAGTGTATGTGAGAGTCTGCATTCCTACCAGCAGTGCACACGGGGTCCTTTTTCTACACTTCCTTGACAGCACATGCCATTTGTTGATTTGTTGATGATTGCCATTCTGACAGGTGTCAGATGTTATCTCATTGTTGTTTTGATTTGCATCTATCAGATGATTAGTGACTTTGAGCATGTTTGTATATGTCTATGGTTCTTCTATATGGCCTTTTTCAAAAAAGTGTCTATTTCGGTCCTTTGACCATTTTTTTTATTGGTTCGTTTATCTTTCTTTTGTTATGTTGTAGGAGTTCTCTGTAGATTTTTGAGATTAAACTCATATCTGAAATATCATTGGCAAATATGTTCTCCCATGCAGTGGGCTTTCTTGCTATTTTTTTATGGTTTCTTTAGCTGTGCAGAAGCTTTTAATTTTTATGTAGTGCCATTTGTTTATTTTCTCCTTAGTCATAATTGCCCTAGGAGCTGTGTCTATAAAGATATTCTTACAACACATCAGCTATTTTGCTGCCTATGAAATCTCATAGAATTTTTATGGTTTCCTCCCATCTTACATTTAAGTCCTTTAGCCATTTTGAGTTTATTTTTGTGTATGGAGCAAGTTGGTGATCAAGTTTCATTTATTTTTTGAAGTCAGAAACCATGTCAACAATTGACGGCAAAAATTTATTTTCCATAAAGTATATAAAAAGGACATTTTTAGAACATGAAAATACATAAATATCTCTGACCTCTAAGCCATCCTGAACTTTTATTTGTTTATTTTCTTTTTTTATGTTATTTTGTTGTTGTTGTTCTTTATTTTTTATTTTTATTAACTAAATCTTTATTGTTTTGATTATTACAGATGTTCCTCTTTTTTCCCCCATAACTCCCCTCCACCTGATTCCCTCTCCACCCTGTGTCCTTACCCCCTGCCATTGTCTTCATCCATAGGTTCAAGATTTTTGTCCATTCTCTTCACGCACCCCCACTCCCTCTTCCCCCTGAGAATAGTCAATCCACTCCTTTTCTATGTTCCTTATTCTATTATATTCATCTGTCCATTCTGCTCAGATTTTTCATTCACTTGATTTTTAGATTCACTTCTTGGTAGGTATGTATTTGCGGTCATTTTCTTATTCATAGTTTTTATCTTTACCTTTTTTTCCCCTCTTCCTCTTCTTAAAGAATACTCTTCAGCATTTCATATAATCCTAGTTTAGTGGTCTTGAACTCCTTTAGTATTTTCTTGTCTGTGTAGCTCTTTGTCTGACCTTCAATTCCAAATAATAGCCTTTCTGGGTAGCATAATCTTGGTTGTAGGTTCTTGCTGTTCATCACTTTGAATATTTCTTGCCAAGCCCATCTTGCCTCCATCTTTTCTGTTGAGAAATTAGCTGATATTTGTGTGGGTACTCCTTTGTAGGTAACCAACTGTTTCTCTCTGGCAGCTTTCAAGATTATCTTTTTGTCTTTTGCCCTTGGCATTTTTATTATGATGTGTCTTGGTGTGGTCCTCTTTGGATTCCTCCTGTTTGCAGTTCTCTGCGCTTCCTATACTTGTAAGACTATTTCTTTCACCGAGTAGGGCTATGTTTTCTCTTATTACTTCTTCTAATAGGTGTTAAAATATTTTGCTCTCTCTCTTCGTCTGGCACCCTAATAATTGTAATGTTGGAGCGCTTAAAGTTGTCTCAGAGGCTCTTTATTCTCTCTTCATATTTTTGGAATTTTTTTTCTTTGTGTTTTTCTGGTTGCGTGTTTTATTTCTCCTTACATTTCAGATCTTTGGTTTGATTCTTGGCAGCCTTTGATTTCCTGTTGAATTTCTGTATTTTCTTTATTTCAGACAGTCTATGCTTAATTTCTATCTGGTCTTTTTCCAATTTCTTGGCAATCTCGTTAAGGCCCTTGAAGGTCTCATCAAGTTTCTCAATGGTTTTCAGAAGTTCCTTGAGTAAACTTAAAAATGTGGTCTTGAATCTCTATATCTGATAGTCTGTTTTCATATATTTTTTCACTCCTGGCTGTCCCCCCATTTTGCAGCTTCACTGTGTTCATGGAGTGGAAGAGCTGCTGTGAGGAGACAAGCTTATGTGGTGAACTTGCTTCAGTGGGGCTTTGGTGCTCACTGAGTCTGCCTCATGAATGTGTTACTTAAGGATGTGAGTAGTTGAATTCTGGTGTTGTCTCACACTAACCTCTAGGTACACTAGCTTCTGGATCTCCACTGGGATGCAGTTCAGCTACTGCTTATTGATCCAGCTAGAGCTACAGTGAGGTCTCCAGATTTCTCCTGTACTGCCCAGAGCTGCCTTTTAGGTTAAGCTGGGAAAGCACAGGCAATTTATATGCAAATGCTGCTACACACAGTACTGGTGGGTTTGCAGATTGGGCTGGGTGGGGTTTTCAAGGCATCACTAAGTTAGGGCATGGCAAACAGCTATGGCGGCTATTCAGCATCTCTGGGTCTCTAACTCTCTGCACCCCATGCCCCTGCACAGAGAACACAGATTGCTGTGGGCACCTCTGCAAATGCACCTCCCTTGTTTTCCTACCTGAGGTTAGACCATCCACCTTCTACCCGTATGTGTCTGGGTTGCCAGCATTTCCCCAGAAACTCAGGTTCTGAGTAAACAGGAGCCTGTTTCCCTTCAGGTTGAAAACAAAGCAGCCCCAAAGTCTCCCACTGCCTGGCTCCCGTGCCTCCACACCTCAGATTTTTAGTGCTTGTGCACTTCCCAATGCTCCCCTATTTCCTTCTGGCTGATGAACCTCTGTTTGGCCGGCTTTCCCGTGGTTCTGGGTGATAGACGCCTTGTCTTTTAGCTGCAGTTTTGAAATTGTTGTGTGAGGCAGCAGTTCATGTGTTTACCTATGCCTGCCTCTTGATTTCTCCTATCTGTTTATTTTCTTATTCCAAGTTTCATTTTTTAAAATGTATCTAACCAAATTTCCAACCACCGTTCATTGAAGAAGCTGTATTGACTCCATTGTATACTCTTGCTTCTTTGTCAAATATTAATATACCATAATGGCTTCTGTCAATTTCTGGGTTCCATGTTCTGGTACATTGATCTATATGTATGTTCTTGTGCCAGTACGAGGTAGTTTTGTGAACCGTGGCTTGGTAATATAGCTTGATATCTAGTTTTGTGATCCCTCAAACTTTCTTCTTCTTTTTTAGGATTTCTGTGGATATTCGGGTTCTTTTTTTTTATTACAGATGAATTTTTGGAGAGTTTGTTCTAGATCTTTGAAATATGCCACTGGTATTTTAATGATGAATGCATTGAATCTGTAGATTGCTTTGGGTAATGTGGACATTTAAATGATGTTGATTCTACCAATCCATGAACATTGTATGTTCTTCCATTTGTTTATATCTTCTGTCTCTTTCTTAAATGTGCTATAGTTTTCTGAGTACAGGTATTTTACATCCTTAGTTATGCTTATTCCTGGGTATCTTAATTTCTTTTGGTACAATAATAAATTGAATTGCTTTTTCATTTCTCTCTCTGGGATTTCATTATTTCATATATATATCACTCAGCCACACACACACTTAACAGACCCGTTGACTGGTAGCTATGATGTTCACTGGCCATCAGGGGCAGATGTTCAGTGTAGAATGTGCTGAACTGCAGTGACTTAGCCGCTACAGTTCCTGGGTGATGCATCTGATACTAGAGAGGAGGGAGCCCTATTCCAGGGTGTGTCACCCAAGAACCACTCTCTCAAAACTTTGGGAACTCTTGGAAGAATTCAGATAGCCGGTTTTAGCCCAATCGCTGCAGATCAGTCAGAGGAACCCCACTGGTACACCAATTCATGCACCGGGCCTCCAATAAAAGGCCATAGATTTCTCAGTGTTAATTTTGTATCCTGCTACTGTTGATTTCATGTATTAGTTCTAGGAGTTTTTTTCATGGAGACTTTAGGGTTTTCTGTGTACCGTATCATGTAATCTGTGAATGACAGTTTTACTTCTTTTCTAATTTAGATTCCTTGTATTTCTTGACTCATTCCTATGGCTAGCACTTCCAGTACTATAATGAACAGGGGTGGTGAAAGTGGGCATCCCTGTCTTGTTCCTGTTCTTAGGGGAAATGAGTTTAGTTTGTGCCCATTGAGTATGATGTTTGCTATAGGTTTTTCATATAAGGCTTTTATTATGTTGAGGTTTGATCCCTCTTTTCCTACTTTGCTGAGAGATGTTATCTAGAAAGGATGTTGGATTTTTTCAAATGCTTTTTCTGAATCAATTGATATAATTATGTGACTTTTGACTCTCAGTTTGTTTATGAGATGTATCACGTTTATTAATTTGCAGATATTGTCCCATTCTTGTTTCCCAAGAATAAGTCCCACTTGATCATGGTGTATGATCTTTCTAATGTAATGAATCCAATTTGGTAGAATTTTGTTGAGGATTTTAGCATCTATGTTCATCAAGTCTGTTGGCCTGTAGTTCTATTTTTGTAGTGTCATTATCTGGTTTTGAGATTAGGGTACGGGTGGCTTCAAAGAATGAACTTCGAAGTGTGCCTTTCTCTTCAATTTTTTGGAATAGTGTGAGGAGGATTGGATTTAGGTTTTGAATGTTTGGAAGAACTCCCTTGTAAAGCTCTCTAGGCCACGGCTTTTGTTTCTTGGAAGATTTTAATCACTGCTTCAATTTCTTGGGCAGTTATTGGCCTATTCAGGTTATTTTAATTCTTCCTGACTGACTTTTGGGAGCTAGCATTGTTCTAACAATATGTCCATTTCGTCTAGGTTGTCTGGAGTTTTTCATGGTATTTCTTCATAAAAAATTGTATTTTTGTGGGATCAGTTGTTACTTCACATATATCATTTCTGATTTTATTTATTAGGGTCCTCTCTCTTTGCTTTTTGGTGAGCCTGTCTAGAAGTTCACTAATACTGTTTATCTTTCACAGAACTGATCTTGATTTTGTTGATATTTTGCATTATTTGTTTTTTATCTCAATGTTGTTTATTTCCACCATGTTCTTTATTATTTTCTTCCTTTGGCTGATGCTGGGCTTTTGTTGTTGCTCTCTTTCTCACTGTCTTAGTTTTAGGGTTAGATAATTTATTAATATTTGTTCTTCTTTTTTGAGGAAGGCCTTTAAAGCTATGAACTTCCATTTTGAGACTGCTTTCACTGTGTCCCATTGATTTTGGATTGTTTTGTTTTCATTATCATTTGCAGTCATGACGTTTTATTTATTCTTTGATCTCTTTGGTAACCCAAACATTGTTCAATAAAATGCTATTTAGCCTCCAGATGTTTGATTTTTTCATTGTTTTTATTGTAGTTGATTTCCAATTTTATGCCATTGTGATCTAAGAAGATGCTTAATATTACTGTTATCTTCCAGAATTGGAAGAGACTTTGCCTATGTCCCAATATGTGGTCTATCTTTGAAGATGACCCATGTGCACCTGAGAAGAATCTATATTCTGCAGCTTGGTGGTGAAATACTCTGAAGATGTCAATTATTTCCATATGATCTAGTTAGTCATTTAGGATTGAGGTTTCTTTGCTGATTTTTTGTTTGGAGGATTTGACCAGTGGTGTCAGTTGGGTATTAAAGTCCCCTACTATGACGGTATTGCTGTTAGTCTCTCCCTGACAGTTTTGGTCTGGAAGGGCCAGGTTAAGATCAGCTTTAGAGAGAATGAAGAAGCAGTACAGATTCCTTAGGGCAATATAGAATAATGACTGAAATGAGATGTGACTTGGTCTTAGGGGGACAATGTATATATAGCATGAGAGATATATGACTGAAAGTCCCTAGGGAATGCCTTGGTAATGAACCTGAGTGAAGACTTGAAAAGACCATGATCTTTAGAACACAAATGATTCTACAAAGCTCAGCCACCCATTCCTTTTGTCATCCCTTAGAATTCTCAGCCTGGCTTGCCTTGTTGTAACCTGAGGAGCATTGAGTATTTGTCTTCAATGTTTCTGGGGAACACAACACCCCAGAGGTCAGGTACTCTGTGAGGCCCTATACCACTGTTGTCAGGAGAGGACCACTGCAGGTGGCTTTTATCAGAGGCACCCCAGATGATATTAGCATCTGAAGCCACTCACATCTTCCTTCTTTCCCTTAGGGAGTTATTCCCCATTGTCTTCCAGTTCACACTCCTGATTACTGCCACCCACAAGTGTGCTCATGGCTTTTCCTCAGAAGAATCCAAAATGCTCACCTGATCAAGCTGTTCAGACCCACAGTGAGATGCAGGAGCTGGAGGCTGAACAGGAGTCCAAGGCGATGGAGGAGGCCAGTCTCTCCTCCCATCCTGCAGTGCCTGGGAATCTGAAGGAGGATCCTGATGTTGGGATCCCCAGTACCTCTGAGAGTGCTCAGAGTTTCTGGTCTTCCTCAATTGTCACCACAGAATCCTCATCAAGCAAATATGGTGAGGGCTCCAGTAGCAAAGAGGAAGAGGATAGTACCGTAGAGGCATTTCCAGACCCCAAAAATGTGCCCATAGATGCTCTGGATGAAAACGTCGCTTCACTGGTGAATTTCTTCTTGGAAAAGTATCGAATGAAAGAGATAATGACCAAAGAAGATATGTTGGAGATTGTCAGCAAAGAGTTTGAAGACCAGTTCACTGAGGTCTTCCTGAAAGCATCTGCACACATGGAGATCATCTTTGGCCTTGATGTGAAGGAAATTGATCCCACCAAGCACTGTTATAACATCTTCATCAAAATGGGCCTCACCTATGATGGGATGCTGCATTGTGAAGTCGGTGTGCCTAAGACTGGCATCCTGATACTAATCCTGTGTGCAATCTTCATGAAGGGCAACCGTGCCACTGAGCAGGACATCTGGGATGTTCTGAGTGTGATGGGGTTATATTCTGGGAAGAAGCACTATATCTTTGGGGAGCCCAGGAAGCTCATCACCAAATATTTCGTGGAGGAGGGATACCTAACGTACCAGAAGGTGGCCAACAGTGATCCTGCACAATTTGAATTTCTGTGGGGCCCAAGAGCCCATGCTGAAACCTCCAAGATGCAAGTTCTAGAGTTTGTAGCGAAGGGTCATGGCACTATCGCAAGTTCCTTCCGATCTCAATATGAGGAAGCATTGGAAGATGAAGAGCAGGCCAAAGAAAAAATGTTGGCCATGGCTATCGACTTCCGTGGCCACTGCCAGTTCTAAGGCCAATCCTGGAACTGCTGTCACGCCTAGGGAAGTCGGGGATAGTTTCTTCATGCATTGTTTGAAGAGGCAATTTGTGTTCATAGAATTTAGGTCTGTGGTGGGTCTGAAAGGAACACACCATACATGCCTGTGTTCCTCTTTTATTTTGTGTAACTTGAAATTTTATTATTTGTTGACATGTATTATTGAAATATTGGTTTTAGTAGCTTCAAAATCTCCAAGTTTATGAATGGGAATGGTCACACATTTAATGCTCTAACGAGGTTTCTTAGTAAGAGCTTTTGTTAAAATATGAAATCATCCATCTGTTGTCACCTGCAATAATATAAGATCGCATTGCCATAGACATTTGCTAGAAATGTGAAAGAAATTTGTTTTAAGATGCTTGGGTTCAATAACTAGAGAAAGAGTAATATATTGCCAATTTACACCTTATACATTTTATCTTCATAAAAGAAAATTATATATGGTTGAAATCAGTTAACATGTTTCTGTATGCATATGAAATAAATCTTAATAAATTATATCATGTGCTCACTCTTGCTATTATTCCCCCTACTATATTGAACTTTTGATGTTTAGAAATCACCACTTTAGCCCTGGAATTTCTAGGCTAAACAAAGCCTAGTACTTGTCCTTATAATTTTTACTTACAGAATCAGCAATTCTATAATAATAGTGTTGAGATACCTTCTAATATCTAGAGGTCAAGTGAAAGAAGGAGATAAGAGGTGAGTGGAGTTGTTCTATTTGAGACTGTTAGGCATAAATGCCCTGAGTCAAGGAAATTTGGGTGTGGGGAATGCTTCACTTCCTTCAGTTGAATGCTTTAATTTCATAATCTGAAGGCAGATTTTAGATGTAGGGCAGGACATGTTTGAGGTTTTGGTGATCACTGATCTGACCTACCGATGGTAGGTTGCAGAGTTGAGACTTGAAAAGTTGGAGGGGAAAATTGTACTTCACACATCACTTTTGGATCATGGTTCAAAAATAGAAATATCCACTGAGGCAGGAATAGAAGCTGTTCTGTGGTCTGGCCACACTTGCATTACAATCTTTTATTGTTATACACATCGTCCTCAGAGTTTTTGAGATAGAACAGTGATACATTCCTCAGATGAGGTACCCAGAAACCACTTTGTTAGCATTTGTTGTCTTGGGCTGAAAACCAGAGACAGGTCCATTTAAGGATATTTTAAATGTGACTTTTGGTATAATTTGGCATAGTCTTAAGAAATGCTTATAGTTTCAAAGAGTGCAAAATTAATGAAAATAGGGGTAGTTTGAATGGAACAGAAAAGAGGAAGGTCAGGAATTTGTCCTTGTCAGAAATACCAGGAATTTGGAGTTGCATCAACTAGAGAAGAAATTTCCTTCCCCATTGTTAAAGAATACCACTTAAGATTATATATATGCTGCTCTTCACTTGCTAAGCAGTATTTTGGTAGCTCTGACATCCCATGTTCTGTAGTACTTCATGTTCTCTGAGTATAATTGGATTTTTTAAAATCACCTAGGTAAGAGTGCTAAGGTCAGTGCTCAAAATCATTACATTAAGAACAACTACCCTTTATCAAAAACCTAAGGTATGCCAGGAACTATATCAGGGGCTTTACATACAGTACATTATTTCTAACAGATAACTGAGAAAGGACTTATCAGACTTATTTCTCAGATGATGAGTCCAAGAGTCACAAAACTTGGAAACGTGCTGGGGTTCACAGATCTGGTTAGTGTAGAGCCGAGGTTAGACTTCTGATTTGAATTCTTCCAGAGCTCACTCTATTCCAGTCCTCCATCCTGATGCCCACCTTTTGTCTCTCAATTCATTTCTCACGACTCCATAATGCTTCTTGGGATAAAAGAGACTTCTAATCCAAAGTGCTAAAATCGCAGGTAAGGAAGAAAGGTAAAAATGTTAGCCGAGTACAATTTGAGCATTGTTTGTGAGCTTCATTTACCTGAAAGCTGACTATGCCTAGGGGCTGGCATTTTTCTCCAGGTCCAGCTCTTTTGCATGTAGAGGTTCAGAATGTCACTCAGAATATTCCACTTTGGTATACTGAGTATTATAAATTAAAAGTACTTGAGGCCCTAGTTAGTTTGCCTCCGTGGATAGAGTGTCCACCCATGGACTGAAGGGTCTCAGTTTCAATTCAGGTCAAGGGCACATACCTCGATTGCAGGCTCTATCCTCAGCCCTGGTCAAGGAGTTTGCTGGAGGCAACCAATCCATGTGTCTCTCTCAGATTGATGTTTCTGTCTGTCTCTCCCCATCCCTTCCACTCTCTTTAAATGAAAATCAATGAAAAAATATTCTTGTGTGAGGTTTAACCACAAAAAAGTACTTGAGAAACAATTACAGCAGAAGCAACAATGCTGATGGTGCAGAATTTAGAAATATGTAGATCACAATCTCCACCTTTACAATATTCCTTCATAATTCAGCCACATTCTCAGAGATTGTCACAATCTATTATTTTAAATTTAATTCCAGGCTTTCCCATACATAATTCTATCTAATAAAAGAGTAATACACAAACTGACTGTATCTCTGATGAAGCCATGCCACAGCCACGCCTATCAGCCAATCAGGAGCAAATTATGTAAATAAACCCTCAACCAAGATAGCTGGCCACTGAGAGCAGGAGGGAGGCTTGGGTTTCCCCGGCAATGGAGGAAGCCAAGATTTCTGCCTGTCCTTTGGCCTATTCCTCCACTCAATGTAATAAAGTTTCAATTGTAGGAGATGCATAATTGCAACAGAAATGGTGGCAGCCACAGAGTTGGAGAAAGCAGAGGCTAGGCTTGCCCGGGCTATGGAAGAAGTCATGCTTCTGCAGACCTTGTCTTTGGGGCTCTTTTTTTCTTTAAATATATTTTATTGATTTTTATACAGAGGAAGGGAGAGGAACAGAAACATCGATGATAGAGAAACATTGAAAAGCTGCCTCTTGCACACCCACTACTGGGGATGTGCCAGCAACCAATGTATATGCCCTTGTCCGGAATCAAACCTGGGACTTTTCACTCCTCAGGCCGAGGCTCTATCCTCTGAGCCAAAACAGTTTTGGCGAGATCAGAGTCATGCTTCTGCCTAGGCCTCCACTCTAGTCTACAAAGTTTCAATTATAGAATTTAAATAAAATCAAACAGAAATGGTTTTCACCACAGAGCGATCAGAAGTCTTGTCTCTGCTACAGGCTACAAAGTTTCAATTATAGGATATAAATTAATCCCAGGGCATCCATTTGGATTGCTGGGGGGCATGGCCAACCTGCCATGCACCATAGGAGCCTTGCTTTGCCATCCCATGCCCCAAGGGAACCCTCACCCTGGTCCATGACATGATCCAGGGCAAACAAGCCATCCCCCCACCATGCACCAGGCCTCTATCCTATCTAATGAAAGAGTACTAAGCAGATTGGCCATCACTCCAAGACCGAAGAGGACTGCCCCCATGTGGTCAAACATCCTGTTCCCATGTGGACACAAGATGGCCACCACAACATGGCCAGCAGGAGAGGGCCATTGGGAGGTTCCAGGCCTTCAAGGGGTCAGTTGTGGGTGATCAGGCAACCAGGGGAGAGCATTTGGGAGGGATCAGGCCTGCAAGGGTGGGCAGTTGGGGGCAATCAGGGGAGGGCAGTTAGGGGTGACCAAGCCGGCAGAGGAGGGAAGTTGGGGGCAAACAGGCAGGCAAGGGAACAATTAGACATCAATTAGACTGGCAGGGTAATGGTTATGGGGTGATCAGGCTTGCAGGCAGAAGCAGTTAGGGCCAATCAGAGTGGCAGGCAGGTGAGTAGTTTGAAGCCAGCAGTCCTGGATTATGAGAAGGGTGTATAAATACCCTTGTAGGCCCTAGGGACTAAATGGGTAGTTGGACATCCCTTGAGGGGCTCCAGATTGGAGAGGGTGCAGGCTGGGCTGAGGGATATCCCATGACCCCGTGCATGAATTTCATGTACCGAGACTCTAGTAGTATGATAAAATATATATTGTGACTTGAAAACATAATGGATAGTGATATACATATTCTGTCATATGTGTTTTCCACTTAACATGAATACAGGCTCTTTCTATGACAACACATAGAAATACTTCACTTTTGTACCTGCTCCCATAGCATGTATGTGGCATGATTATTTTAACCATCTCCTGATGAGCACATAATTTGTTTCACATTTGTTGCCATGACTTATAAAACTGAAATATTTTTCCTGGCTAGCATGGCTCAGTGGGTGAGTATCTACCTATGAACCAGAAGGTCATGGGTTCAATTCCTGGTCAGGGCACATGCCTGGGTTGCAAGCTCAATCCACAACAAGGGCATTCAGGAGGTAACCAATTGATAATTCTCCGTCATCATTGATGTTTCTATATCTCCCTCACTCTGAAATCAATTAAAAAAACACATATTTTTAACATGATTTATTGACTTAAAGTCTACTGTTCATCATGATAGTGAGACATGACAATTGAACAGGAACACAAAGGTGATTTCTTTACTGAGTTCTTGTTTCAAAGAATGAAGCCATGGACAAGAGGTGATAGGTGAAAAGTACAGAAACTTTTGCATGCAGACATTATCTCTAAAACCTAATTCTAAATTCTAAGCTTGCAACTGTCCCCTCGACATGGACAGAGGAGTCCCTGAGAAGGGTGATTGTTGCTTCTTTGTCTTGAGCCATTAAATAGGCTGCAGTTCTTTGTCTGAACCTGAGCACTTCTTGTTGGTTATTTTGCTACATAGAATTACTTTTCAAAGCTCAAAGCCCATATGGTGTCCCCCACCTTCTCTTCCCCCTATTTTGTTGGTTGGAGTCACTTTTGATTTATCTTATAGCTCTTCCAGTTGTGTTGGCAGAGAAACCCTTATCTTATGGCCCTCATAGCTACTCATGGGTTCAAGTCCTGGTCAGGGAATATGCCTAAGTTGCAGTTTCAATGCAGGGCTAACTTATGGTCACTTTAGTTGCTCAGGGCGGAGATTCCTTTGGTTTATAGCTGTTTTTATTGCATGGGCCAGATATATTTCTATTCACCTACTCTCTGTACAAGTAAAATAAACACCCTGGTGTCTTCAAGCCTCCATTATGTATTCCTCTCCTACAGACCCCTTTTCATTACTAAAACTTTGTAAACATGCCTAATTAAACTACCTAGCTAACCCTTTCAATAACAACGTAGAAATTGGGCTAAAGTATAGAGTGTGTAAAGTCTGAATTTTTATAAATATTGCTAAAATTGCATCCCCAAAATATTCTTTCAATTCATATTTCCACAAATTAAAATGTCTAAATATTATAAACATTCACATAAGTCATTTAAAACGTCAAAAGTGCTTAATGTGAGAAGCAAATATTTCATCAAAATGACCACTTGATAGGGAATGGGACCAGATACAACATTTATACTTAGTGAGGGATGAGGATTTGCAGAAAGAGCAATGTTCAGGATCTGTGAGAGAGATCTCATGTAAATCCAAGTACGGACTGTTGTAGAGTGGAAATTTTTGAGCACTACTACGGCCATGGGCTATGCCTAAGATAGAGTAGTCAGTGCTGACACCAGGCCAGGCCTTGAGATATGGTCTCATGGCCCCTTCCCAGCTCGTTGGCCTTGCAAGATAGAACACTGTCAGCTTTCTGAAGAATAGGATGACCCTGTGGGTGGCATGGTCATCAATGGCATAACTCTAATGTAGCTTGGGAAAAACTGTTTTGTTTTGGGGTACTTGTTGTGCAAAAACAGGATGTGGTTAATGTGCTTAAAAGTGGTCTTGCACGAAGGGTTAGGGCTGCTTTCTGATCTCCCTGCATGGAAGATGGCAGAGCAGTCTCCAGGCTGGCTAATAAAGGCTCCCTAAATTTTAATTAGGTCTGGGCTCTAGTGATCTTTTACTAGCCTCTGCATCCCCAACATTTGGAGATGCCCCAGCGAGATACACCAGCCTTTGACTGGTCCTCTGACCAGAGCCCACAGGATCCCTGGACTCTCTGACCCAGGGGGAGATCTCTGAGAGACGTTCCTCAGCCCCGGGACTGGTAGAGGTCAGAGACCCTGCCTGCCAAATTTCCTGTTTGACTCTGATTGGAGCCACTTGGATCTGGTTCTTACCGGTAAGAAACTTATTTCTGGTTCTGTAGGTGCCCATCTGGGGTCTCTGGAATGCTGGACACAGTGCTACTTCTGATATCAGATCCCGGTGCACGACATTGCTCGGCGATCCTCTGTTGGTTCTTATTGTCTTTGTTATTGTGGTCTAATTGTCTCTATCCTTAGAATGGGTCCTTCTGCTTCATGTTGTCTGTACTCCCCTGCAATGTTTTTTTGAAAAAATTTCAGGAATTCAAGTGGTAAGCAGATGATTACGGAGCCTCCGTTAATGATTTTGATTTACAGAAATTTCGTGAGCAGGAATGGCCAACTTTCCCATATCCGTGTGAATGGAAGGGGGAGCTTGATCACCTCTTCAGAAGTCAAAAACTCAGACTGGTGTATAAATGTCAGTGTGAGCGTCTGTGTGAAGTGAAAGCTACTTTGTGCTATCCGGCTGTATACATGAGAGTATTTGTTATCTCTTTCTGTTGTTTAGTTTGTTTAAAGATAGTGCAAACCCTGGCAAACTCTGCTGTAGGAGGAAGACAATAGAGAACTTTTATTTGCTTTTCCTTGATTTATAATTTTGCTGTGTTAGTTTAAAATTCTGGAATTCTGGGGTTAATTTGTGAAGGTTGCCAATCAAGAGAAGTTTAAACAAAGGTTTGTTGGGTTAAGATTAGTCATAACTAACTGCTTTGTAGGTTGCCTTTTTCAGCCCTGCTTGCAAACAGAGAATCATATGGTCCAGAGAAGTGCGACCTACCTGCCCTTTCTGATAGATTTACAGTGAGTCTTCTCTTGGGGAGAAAGAGAGCTGAAAACTGCTCCAGAGCAGGTGTGAGAAAGGGTGGAAGCGGCAGAATTCACTCTCAGCCAGTTGAGATAGAGGAACCCTAGACGGGGGGACAAAGGGTTGGTTGGAGACATCAGAAGCGGTAAAGGAGAAGGAGGATTTGAGATCCTGTAGGACCTTAGAAGAAAAAAGGAAAATCTGGGAAGGAGAGAAGTTCTTCCATAAGTGGAAAAAGCCTGGTTTTACAGGATCTTAGACTGCTTGCCTTATTTCCCCTGCTAAGGACAGAGTAAATGGTTAATGCAGAAAAGGGGGGTGGGGGCACCAGCGGGGAGAGCAAGGAGAGAGAGGTTTTTGTTGATTTTGCTGAGTACAACCCACTGTGCTGGTGTCCTTGGTTTCTTGCTTATCTGAACTATTCTGGCAAAACACAGTGGATCTGCCTCTGCCCCATTTACAACTGGGTACTTCTTGGGCAGTATTGGAATATTCAGCAGATGAACTTTAAGATATAATATCTTTAAGGCTGACAACTAGTTTAAGTTTTAAAAATCTCTGTCTCTCTAAGAAATTCTGTCTGTTTACTGTTCAGGAATCATTAAAGGATTGAGGTTTTAAAGAAATACTGAGTAGAAGGTCTGAGGCATGGTTATGCATTTTTAAAGGACATAGAAAGAAGGTTTGAAGGCTAATTTAAAAATTTTTATAAAGGTGATTGTTTATGTGATAAGAAGGAGAAAAGATATGTCAAAAAGAAATCAAATAACACAGGCCAGTAAGCCAGAAAGAGTAAATAATTTCAGAAAATATTACTTCGGAAAGTCCATAAAAAGGACTGGCAAGGAAAATTCTATCTTAAAGTAGGTCAGTGTGTTTTTCTCCTTATATAATTCCTCCGAAATTTGGCAATAATAAAAAAATCATGGCGATACAGTTATTTGCATAAATTCAATAAGACCAGTTTCCAATAGTGGTTTCATTAACCAAAAACTTTAACTGGAGTATCATGTTTTAAAGATTTCTGCCTGAACTCTGAAGACTTGAAGCCAATAAGAGTGCCATGGAGAAAGTCTAGTATCTTGCTTGTTAGCCCTGAAAATAGCTGGTGCTGGAGCATCAGGCCCATACCCTACCATCACTGGCGGTCGGTCAGAGTAGAAGGGGGAGCAATAAGAATGCCTCTGCATTCCTGCGGGACCCCTATGCACTCTGAGCCATGAGGAGTAGGAGGGCTGAGATGGGCCTTGAAGCCTAGGGGATGGGCCCAGGTAGAGCCGTTACAAGTGAGTACTTCACTTAACTCAGCAGATACTGCAGGCAGGCCTGATGG
This sequence comes from Antrozous pallidus, assembly GCA_027563665.1. Taxonomy (NCBI): domain Eukaryota; kingdom Metazoa; phylum Chordata; class Mammalia; order Chiroptera; family Vespertilionidae; genus Antrozous; species Antrozous pallidus. The sequence continues at coordinate 116,116,291 of CM050509.1, forward strand.
CATCTAGATGGCTTGGCTTCCTGGCCCTATGGGGCACATTAAGATTCAATCATGAATTTCTGGCAAAGGTAGTCGGTTACCATTCTTATTATGCTTATGCAAACAATCAGGCCAAATTAAATATAATAGATAAATTAGTCTTAAGTTGGCTCTTTTGATAAACATAGGGGTAATTTAGAGGAGAAAAATTCTATTTCAATAGAAGTTATTAAAACTGAAAGGTTTTCTTTCCCTTCCACCAGACCATTTGTTACAGTTTGTCTCTGCCAAGTCACAAGCCCACCTCCTTCTGTGTCCAGGCCTCATTGTCCCTCTGACAGACAGCAAGGATCTGTTGGCTCTGAGAGAAACTTCTGACCCACCTCAGCAGGAAGTAGCTAGAAGAGCCCACTGACGTCCATTTTCTCTAAAAGAATTCAGAGCCAGGATCCTTGAGGTAATATATTCGGCAGTTAGACAGATATGAGCAGAGCAAGGACAATGGCCCAACTAGCACTGTCTATGTGAGTCAAGGGGACTCCCCCGAAGCAAGAGGGAATGAGGCTGCAGATAAAGCAGCTCGGGAGGCTGCCCTAAAACCAATGGGGCCTCTACAGATTCTAGTGACTCTTCCAAACCCTGACCTACCCACCTCACCAGCTTACATGGAAACCCAATCTAGAAAGCTGAAATCCATAACCAATCTTTATTCAAGTTCTTACAGGCTTTACAGTCCACTCAGAAAGCAGTACCAACTTCTGATCCGGTCGATCCTTCCACCTTGTTGACTCTGTTTGGGTAAAGAAATTTGCCACACAAGGACTGACTCCTACCTGGAAAAGACCACCTCCACAGAAATCAAGGTCGACGGGATCCCAACCTGGCTTCATCACACCTGGCTTAAGGTCTTATCTTAAACAGGCCGACTGACTTTATTCAGCCTCATGGTTCAATATAATTCTCACACCAACAATGATGCAAAAGAGTCAATGATTTGACTCATGTACATAAAACCAGTGGGGAATGTTGTAGAGTAGGAATTTTTGAGCACTACTGAGGCCATGGACTATGCCTCAGATACAGTATTCAGTGCTGACACCAGGCCAGGCCTTGAGATACGGTCTCAAGCACATGGAAAGGCACTTAAGACTGAATGGTTTGTGAGAACCAAGGTGGTGGGGTAGGTAAACCCTTCCCAGCTCGTAGGGTTTGCAAGATAGAACACTATCAGCTTTCTGAAGAACAGGATTACCCTGTGCGTGGCATGGTCATCAATGGCATGACCCTAATGTAGCTTGGGAAAAAAGTGTTTTGTCTTGGTGTGCTTGTTATGCAAAAACAATATGTGGTTACTGTGCTTAAAAGTGGTCTTGCACAAAGGGTCAGGGCTGCTCTCTGGTCTCCCTGCATCAGGATGGCAGAGCAGTCTCCAGGCTGTCTAATAAAGGCTCCCTAAATTTTAATTTGGTCTGGGCTCCAGTGGTCTTTCACTGACATCTGCTCCACAACACAGAGAACCTGGTAGTCAAATGGTCTGAATCCAGAGTTCAGTGTTGAATGGAGAAAGGAACAGAAGGAATGAAAATAGGGAACCTGAAAGGTGAGTCCAGGACAACTCAGTTGAACAGGCTTGGGAAATCTCTGAATAACTGCTAACAGCTAGAAATTGTATGCTTATCAGAGTGAGGAAATATACTTGAAATACCCATCATCTCCGGGAATTCCCCCTCCTACTGTTAGGCCAACTGTACTGTCTCTCCTGCATCATCCAGTAATGTTACTGGTCAAGTCTGGAGAAGCTATGGTTTGACCACGCTAGTAGTTCTTTGCCATTGTATCAGGGTGGGGTCTGCCTTGATTCCTGCTGGCATTGGGTATTTTGTCCTCAGTATACACTGGAGACTCTCCACTGAGTTATGGGCAACATGAATGTTAAAGAGTGGTGATAGAGAGGTGAGACAGACCAGAAGTAGCAATGAGCAGTAGAAGATGGCATGTAACTGCAAGGCGGAATTTTAAAGTGGGATACCCTACTACTGATTTCCTTAGTTAATGTTCAGATAAAGGGGTAAATGTGGACATGTCTTCTGAAATAATGCAGATGGTACCCCCAATACAGATTGTTTCTCATGTTTTCCAAGTCTATGGTACACCAGAGAGTGGGTATCTTCTGAGTATGATCACTGTTTTACTGCTTATGGTAGAGGTTAAGCAACAGTGCAGAGATTTGCAGAACCTTTGGAAATTGTACTCCTGCTTTTTGAACTGACTGGGGTGATGGGGTTGTGAAGTGTCCAATGCAGGGGTATCATATACCATCCAATTTTGAGCACCCTCAACTTTAATATACTGTTTCAGTTTCCAAACATCACAGGCTATTAATAAAAAAAACTGTAATGGGGGGAATTTTTCTTTTAATTAACCACTTTATTTCAAGTTCCCATTACGATATCAGATCATTTTAATTCTCCTAATTATCTAAAATATGATTTAAAATACTAATTGCTATTGTTAGGAAGGTCTTTTGTAAATCAGATTAAATTCAATGTGAACCATTATTAGTTGATAGCTCTGGAACTCCCATAACCACCCTTGAAACTTTAAGGAATGAATTAAGTCTCATTACATATATGGACACAAAGCCATTGAATACATCTATTTCACCAAACTAGTATTTCATGGACTAGTAGTGAGAGGTAGATGGGGAAAAGATAAACTGTTCAAGAGAAGGAGAGAAAAAATGGAGCCTGTACTTCTATTATGTAAAATATATTTTTATTTTAATTGCTGGGCTTATATGTAAATTTTGTTTAAAAATGTTTTTTAAAATAGAGCATTTTTGTCAAGATGGTAGTGAAAGTACTCAACATGGGAATAAAAGAAGCACATGGAAGGGCACTTAAGACTGAATGGTCTGTGAGAACCAAGGTGGTGGGGTAGGTAAACATTACTACGTGCTGCCTCCCACAACCACATCAAAATAACAAGATACAGAACAACCATTATTCAGAACCACCTGAAATTTGGCAGTCCACTCCCTTTCTATGCCCCTGACTCTATTATATTCACCAGTTTATTCTGTTCATCAGATTTTTTTACTCACTTGGTTTTTAGACTCACTTGTTGATAGATATCTATTTGTTGTTCATAGTTTTTATATTTATCTTTTTCTTCTTCCTCTTCTTAAAGAATACCTTTCAGCATTTCATCTACTACTGGTTTGGTGGTGACAAATGTCTTCAGCTTGTTATTTTCTGTGAAGCACTTTATCTAACCTTCAATTCTGAATGATAGCTTTGTTGGGTAGAGTACTCTTGGTTGTAGGTTCTTGCTATTCATCACTTTGAATATTTCTTGCCACTCCCGTCTGGCCTGCATAGTTTCTGTTGAGAAATCAGCTGAGAGTCATATGAGTACTCCCTTGTAGGTAACTAACTGTTTTTCTCTTGCTGCTTTTAATGTTGTCTCTTTCTCTTTTGCTCTTGGCCTTTTAATTATGATGTGTTTTGCTGTGGTCCTCTTTGGATTCCTTTATTTTGGGGTTCTGTGCGCTTCCTGGACTTGTAAGTCTATTTCTTTCTCCAGGTGGGGGCAGTTTTCGGTAATTATTTCTTCAAATATGTTTTCAGCATCTTGCTCTCTCTCTTCTTCTGGCACCCCCATAATTATGATGTTGGTACACTTGAAGTTGTCCCAGAGGCTTCTTGTACCACCTTCAAATTTTTGGATTCTTCTTTCTTTTTGCTTTTCCGGTTTTTTGGTTCTTTTGTATTTCAAAATTTTGACTTGGTTCTTGTGATCTTCTAGTCTGCCTTTAGTTCTCTACATAATATTTTTTATTTCAGTCTAAGTATGCTTAATTTCTAGTTGGTCGTTTTTCATATCCTCAAGTGTGTTGTTAAATATTTTGATCTTTTCTAGGAACCTCTTGAAAAACCTTGTAACTGTGAGTTTGAACTCTATATCCAGTTGTTTGCTTCCCTCCATTTCTTGAACTTCTGATCTGCCTCTTTGTCTCCATATTTTAGCTGTTTCCCTGAGTCAACAGAATGGCTTTTTGTACCAGGTAACCTTTGAGCCCAGTGGCTCAGCCTCCCCAGTTACCTGATGTTTGTACTCTTGGTGCATCTCTTTATGGGCTTTGTGCACAGTGTTGTTGTAGTTAAGCCTAGATTGTCTTTGGTATCACTGGGAGGGTTTGACCTCCAGGCCAATTGGCTATGAGTATACAGCTGTGCAGTTTCTCCCGAATGAGTGCAGGTACCTAAAGTCTTAACTGAAAATGGAGTATAGTGCAGTCAGGAGGTTTTTTTTCCCCTCCAGAATGAGAATACCAGCTACTGCTCAGCTGCTATCTCCAAGCACTTCCACCTCCTCGCCTGTCTTCTGCAGTCCCCCTGGTCTCAGTGCCCTGCAGTATTGGCTACATGCACCTCTGGGAGATAGCTACTCGTGGGTTTTGCCCGCTGCCAGATGGTCCAGTTTCTCCCCATATGAATCTGGGTTCCCCAAATCTAGGCCAGAGCTGGATTTCAGAAGAGTGGGAAGTCTTTGTTTCCCTCTAGTTCGAGAAAGCCAGCCCAGCCTTTCCTCTTACACTCACACGTCTCAGTGTCTCAGCACCTCTGGCCTCTGAAGCTCCTGAGTCTCAGTGTCTTTTTTTATTTCTTTCTAGTTGTGGGATTTCCACTCAGCCAGCTTTCTGGTGGTTCTAGATGATGACCATTTTATCTTCTAGTTGTAGTTTTGAAATTGTTGTGCAAGGCAGCAGTCTATGTGTTTATCTATGCTGCCATCTTGGTTTCTCCTCCACGTGTGGTATTTTTAAATTGGGAGGGATATGTAGCTGGTGGAGACCTCCCCATGAGGAACAAGGGCTCCAAGCCCCATATAAGACTACTCAGAACAGGGTTTCAGAACATGGAAGAGATGTCCCTGTAAGTTGGGGCTGTAAAAACCACTGAGGATTGTGGCTGAGTGACATAGAAGCTGCTGGAGTCCCAGGAAGTTCCACCTGAAGGGACAGCACACAGACTTACTCAGACTTCCTTTCTCTGAGCTCCAGCACTGAGACAGTGACTTTTGGTGGGGGAGGGGGTCGCAATCCAGGCACATATGGGGAGGTAGTGGATTGTCCGGCACCAGGGCAAGAACATGGGGCTGGCTTTCTCCCAGACAAAATGTTGGCAGAGAACACTGTTCCTATGCTGAGAACTCCCCCTATCCCAGAGATCACTGGAAGGTCCCATATGAGTTTCCATCAGCGTGGCTCACACTGTTTACTCCATCCTGATTCCCTGAGATCCCGCCCCAGCCAATTTGCAGCCCCACCCAAGCTGTTGTAAGTGGCTTTTCCATATGAGTGGCTTGTCCAGGCTCAGACTTCAGACCTTCCTGAAACCTCTCAAACAAGGAGCTCCTAGAGTCAGCTTGCTCCAATATTCTCAGTTAGAGGCCTCAGGTCCAACACTAGCAGCAGCCTGCCTTGTTTCACAGCTTGGGCTCTTCTGGGCACATCTAAGTCCAAAACAAATAGCAGCCATCTACAGATAGCTCTGTAGCCCCTGATGCGTGGTCCCAGACAGGGCACAGGCAATGGCTGACTTTGTACCTCCCATGGAGCCACAAAAACAGCTTTAGACTACTCCAGACTACTACACTAAAGGGGCAGACTCAGTGAGCACCAAAGTTAGTCACATTGAAGCAGGTCCTGCTTGATAGGAGTATCCTCAGAGTAGCAGTTCTTCTGAAGAACCAAGATGGCAGCATAGGTAAAACACCTATCTTGCCGTCATACAGAGCAATTTTAAAACTACAACTTAAAGAGAACAAACACCATCCAGAATCACTAGAAAGCTGGCCGAGTTAAAATTCTACAAATAAAAGTGAAGATAAGACACTATGACTCGGAGGAGAGGTTGAGGACAGCATTGAAGATATGCCTGGAACGAGGTTTGGAGTGTGCGCCAGAGAATAGGGCGGGCAGCTGAAAACCGGCCAGTTTTCTTGAACGGGGTAGACAGCTATGGGCGAAGTCCAGGGAACCCACTATCATACGGGGAAAAACTGGATAGTGGGGGGACATGCCAAATCTCGGGTAATGCATGGGTCTTCTGGCTTGTGGAAAAGGCAAGCTTGTCCGGAATACATGTGAACTTGGGAACAGCGCAGCTGCGTGACCGTGACCACTTAGAGAGTGCTCGTGAATTGCTCTCCCATTCGGAAAACAGTCAGACTGCTTGGTGTTATGACCCTGGGTGAGACTTTGGGTGTGCAGACTTATTTGGGGAGAGTCTGAATTCCCTGGCAGCCGGTGGATCTAGGCAGCAGCTCTCTCCCAGAGGTGCTGAGGGCCATTGCCCCTGGCACAGAGTCCCTGGGGCCACACAGGGCAGAGCTAACGCTGTCTGCTTGGCCCGGAGACTCCGCCCATCCAGCCTGAGCACAGGTGAACTTCAAAGACAATTAGCCTGGTGGTCAACCCCTCCAAGTGCTAACAATGATTAACCTGAGCTTAACTTCAGCAAGACTGTGCAACCCATATCCTCCTCAGATAACTGGCGAGGCCGAACCACTGGCCCATGTAGGACATCTATCACAAAAAGCTTATTGACCAACTCAGGGAAGCAGCCACCATGCACAGACATGGAAAGAAATCAAATGTGAAAGAAATGGAGGAAAAAAAAACACAATCGGACATGGAATTCAAAACCACGGTTATAGGGCTTCTCAAGAGGCTTCTAGAAAAGGTTGAGACGTATAAGGAAATAAGCAAGACCAACAAGGAAATAAATAAGACCCTCAAGGATATGAATGAGACCTGCAAGGAAATGATCAAGACCAACGTGGAAATGAATGAGTCCTACAAGGAAATGAATGAGACCCTCAAGGATATGAAGGAGACTCTCAAGTATATAATAAAGGACCAACCAGAAATTAAGCATACACTGACTGAAATAGAAAATATTATACAAAGACCTAAAAGTACTCTAGAGTACCCCAAAAACCAAGTTAAAGATTTGAAATACAAAGAGGTAAAATCCACTCAGTTGAAAAAGCAAGAAATCAAAAGAATCCAAAAAATTGAAGATAGTATAAAGGGCCTGTGGGACAATCTCAAGCATACCAACATCCGAATTATAGGGGTGCCAGAAAAAGAGAGAGAGCAGGACAATGAAAACATATTTGAAGAAATAGTGACTGAAAACTTCCCACATCTGGTGAAAGAAATTGACTTAGAAGTCCAAGAAGCGCATCGAACCCCAATATATAGGAACGCAAAGAGGACCACACCAAGGCACATCATAATTAAAATGCCAAGAGCAAAAGACAAAGAGAGAATATTAAAAGCAGCTAGAGAAAAACAGATAGTGACCTATAAGGGAGCACCCATACGATTGTCAGCGGATTTCTCAACAGAAACGATGCAGGCCAGATGGGAGTGGCACAAAATATTCAAAGTGATGAATAGCAAGGATCTACAACCAAGATTGCTATATCCAGCAAAGCTATCATTCAGAATTGAAGGTCAGATAAAGTGCTTCGCAGATAATAAAAAGCTAAAGGAGTTCATCACCACCAAGCCAATATTATATGAAATGCTGAAAGATATTCTTTAAGAAGAGGAAGAAGAAAAAGATAAAAGTGTAAATTAGGAACAACAAATACACATCTATCACCAAATGAATCTAAAAAGCAAGTGAATTAATAAGCTGATGAACAGGAGAAACTGGTGAATGTAACAGAATCACGGACATAGAGAGGGAATGGACTGACAAATCTTGGGGAGAAAAGGGTTGTGGGAAGTGTAGCAAGAGACTGGACAAAAATCACACAACTATGGGAGAGTACAGTGGAGGGGGGTGAGGGCGGAGGGTGGGATGAGTACCAGTTGGAGGGGAGCTATAGGGGGGAAAAAAGGAAACAATGTAATTAATAAACTGAACAATAAAGATAAAAAATAGAAAAAATTAAAATTAAAATTAAAAAAAAGAATAGCAGTTCTTCCACTGTAGTTCCAGATAGTCCTCATAGCCAGTTGGCCAGGAGGTCAATTCCTTGTAGTGATGCAAACAACACTTAAGGCTCAAATAAAACAAGACAGCGAATACAGCCCACACAGAGGCACACCTAGAATGCCTAGCTCAAAAGACTGGGGAGACTGACCCACTAGGTCCTATAGGACACCTACTATACTAGGCCACTCTACCAATTCCAGAAGACATAGCAGCTCTACCTAATACATAAAAACAAAAACAGTGAGGCAATCAAAATGTAAGACAAAGAGACATGTCACAAATGGAAAAACAAAAGAAATCTCCAGAAAAAGAACAAAAGGAAATGGCAGCAAACAAAATTCTAGATAGAGTTCAAAACAATGGTTTTAAGGATGCTCATGGAATCTTAATGAGAGCTTCAAGAGTCTTAGTGAGAATGTCAAGAAAATTAGTGAGAACATCAATGACATGTAAAAGGACCAGTCATAAATGAAGCATACCACTAACTGAAATGAAGAATAATTTTCAGGGAATCAACAGTAGAGTAGAGGATGCTTGAATACCTTGTAATCTTTTTTCAAAAAGTATGATAGTTTGTCAACTTGTCATTGTACATTTACTTAAGTACATATTTATTTAAAGTACAAATAACATTTTAGTCCTTTTAGTCATTATTTATAGTGCATATATTCTCTCTGATGTCTTTTATGGCATCTTTGAGATCTGAGGTCAGTGTTATTTTTAGAACAGTCTTAATTCATGTTTCTAATTAGTTTTTAACACTTGGGATTCATCTCAATATACTGTTTTCTGTGTCACATTTCAGTGTTTTTGTCACTTAGTAACTTTTTTTTAAGTAGTGCAATGATTCCTGTACTATGTTTCAATTCTTTTAATATATTTTAATTAATCTGCATAGCCTCTTAGTTTATATTTTTCTTCTTTGTAACTAAGGAACTGACATCTGTAGCCCAAATTCAATCCTGATGTTCATGTTTTTTGTCTCCATATATGAGAGTTTTCCTACACTCTTCCCCAAGAATAGGAAGCCCTTTCATTGTACTTTCTTACCACTGTGCTGATATAAGTATGGATACTCTTTTGCATTGAATACACATGAAGTAAGAACTTAAGAATGGTTTTAGCTATTTTTTCCTAACTTCAAATTCACAAGTGCCTTCTAGGTGAAAAGTTTAGAAGAGTGAAACATTTTTGAAATTTATTGAGGTATAATTGATGTAGAAAGAACTGCACATAGTTAATGTCCATAATTTGATGAGTTGTTAAATATGCAACCTCTGTGTTACTGTCACCACAATCAAGGTAATAGGCATATCCAAAATCAATAAAAAATATTTTTTTAAAAAAGGAGAGAATGACGTATGCTGAATTACGTTTTTTGAACAGTTATTTTTAGCTTCTTGTGAACTCCTACCAACCTTTCAAGGGCTAGCTTAAACACTGTCCCGTGCAGTTTTTCCTGGTTCCTTTATCAGTGTCCTCTAGAGACTTTGAGTCCTATAGCACATTGTTTCTGTGTTGATTGTAGCATTAGTTGTCTGTGATACATCAGTCCTGTTTTATGTACTTGTCACTATTAGTCTTTTGAAGTCCTAAGTATAGTTTAAACATATCTCTACACCTTGCAGATTTTATCCATTCACAGAGAAGGGTCAATGATTTGTTGCATTGAAGGGAATTGTAACATTATGATTCTTCCAATTAGCTTGATTTATAGTTGATATAGTTTGTCTTCACAAATATACCAATATGAAAGAAAGTAAATAACAGTCTGATATACAAAGTGACTTTTTAAAATGCTTATATTACAAGGAGAAAAGTAAATATTTGCCCATCATCTATTTTCTGGCAAGTATATGTGACTACTTTCTATGAAGTCTTATTTTGTCACTGTCATTGTCAATCTCTCTAGATCAAAACCTGGCAAATCCAGTCTTTTTCCTGAGCCCTATTTTTGTGGCTGTTCACTAAGTTTGGTAAATCTCAGGATCTCTCCTGCATAAGCTCTTACTTTAAGTCCTCAGCACAATGACCTCAGTAGAGCTTGTTAATAGTTTCCTCCTTCAACATTTGGAATAACTTTTTAAAAGATATTTTATTGATTTTTTATAGAGAGGAATGGAAGGGATAGAGAGCCAGAAACATCGATGAGAGAAAAACATCAATCAGCTGCCTCCTGCACACCGCCCACTGGGGATGTGCCAGCAACCCAGGTACATACCCTGCTGCCCACATGACCCGCCTGGGACTTTTCAGTCCACAGGCCGTTACTGAGCCAAATTGGTTAGGGCTGGAAGAACATTTTGATTGGCCTGTGCTTTTCGTCTCCAGTTCCTCTCATTTTAATTCATTCCATTTGTTGAAAGTAAATGTCTATTCTCATAATGCCCTCATAACAAGCTCCTAATTTTTATGTGTTTACCCAATATCTCAACTATATGACAGTCTAATTTTTCTAATCTCAAACACCCACAACAACAATCTTGTCACACAATTTCCTAAATGTATCTATTATTTGTTCATACTCTATGTTCTATTAATGCCATTGCCTCCTAGCAAATATTTTTCTCTCCTCTTGTGGTCCAAATTCAAAACATATTTTAAGAACCCAAATAATTTCTGCTTCATCAGAGTCTTTGATTGATAAATTTAAATATCATTGATCTTTTTCCATTTTTTAATTTATTGAATTTATTGCATTGACAATAATTAATAAAATTATATAGGTTTCAGGTGTACAATTCTATAATGCATCATGTGTATGTTGTATTGTGTGCTTACCACCCCAAGTCAAGTCTACTTCCCGCACCATTTATCCCCCCTTTACTATTGCTATATCATTCTTTTTCTCAATTATGTTGTCTTCTGCATGTATCTCTGTTAGTCTGCATATTACCTCAAAGACAGGAACTACTTTTTTTATATCACCAAATTTCCCCACAAGAACAAAGACAGGGCTCTAAAAAGCATAAGAAAAAGATAAATAAAAAATAAAGATTGCTTTTATAGACTGCATGTGAAATGCCAAATAGAATTATAAAAATAAGGCCAAACACAATGAAATATGCTATTACTATTGAGATAATCACATACGTGTATATTTACTTAATTTAAAAACAAGAAACTTTTTTGAAACACTGCTGCTAAAATGAAAATAATACATGTGTATAAATGCTACTTTGCTTTTGAAATATTATTTTTAGAGCATAAGAAATATTAATAAAGTACTCAACCTTCATTCTCCCTAATAATAAAACCTGGTTCTCTCACTAGGACTACTTTCTCATTTTGCATACTTGGATGCATATACTTCTACATACTTTTAATGTGATAGATTTATACAGAGTCATATTTCAATTTCAACTCTAGTAATATACCATGAAAATTCTTTTTCAACACAGACATTTAAAATATATGCGCAGTTCTAACCGATTTGGTTCAGTGGATAGAGCGTTGGCCTGCAGACTGAGGGGTCCTCGGTTTGATTCAGGTCAAGGGCATGTATCTTGGTTGTGGGCACATCCCCAGTATGTGCGGGAGGCAGGTGATCAATGTTTCCCCCTCATTGATGTTTCTAACTCTGTATCCCTCTCCTTTCCTCTATGTAAAAAATCAATAAAATACATTTTTTTAAATGTATGAACAAAGCAATAATACAAAGGAGTAAAGTAACAAAGGCTCTCAAAAAATGTTTATACAATGCATGTCATAAGGGCACTCACTTGTATGTGCATGTTAAATACAATGTCACAAAGTAAGTCCTTAATAATCGTCCAACATGCATCAGTTTTCAGGACTGCTCAGTCATACACCCCCACACACACACACAGACACACAGACACACACACACACACACACACACACACACACACACACACTCATAAAATGAGAATAAAACTCACTATTATTCTTTTAATAATCATCTTTCTTAATTTTATCCTGAATCCTCACATGATGTATTCTAGATCACACAAAGATTTATTATTCACTTAAAATGCAAATTAACTTAATACAAACATTGACCTCCATGTCAGATCTTGATTTTTACTCCTGAGTTGATATGATGAAGATCAGGTCAAATGTCCTATGCTCAAAAACTTTGACGGGAGCAATAATAGGGGAGCAATGGAGAAAAATTAATTTTTTCTGCTTATATACAGGAGCAAGTGGCAACTACCTTGTCTTCCCTTGCAAATTTCATTCTATGGAGATGAGATGGAAAAATGCCCGAGTTCTTACTTTAAGCTTTTGGAATATAAATACATCTTTTTAAGGGCCAGATAACCTCTGATGTCCCAGGACTACACCCTAGAGATGTCTCCAAGGTCTTATTTTTTGTTGAAATCTAAGCACATAACCTCTGGATTTAGCTAAATCTCTCTGGCATTCTCCCTAACTTTTCAAGGCTTGTTCTTATGCTAGTGAGTCTAGTAGTTTTTCATGATCAGGATTCAAGGGTGGTTTCTTTCCTGGATTCTTGTCCAGGTGGATTTGAAAACTAAAGACACAGACAAAAGATGGTAGATGAAAAGGGTAGAAATGTATTGGAAACACTACAGACTCCCATAAGAGGAAGGTGTCCCAAAGTGGGTGACCCACTAAGCTCCTTATTTCTAAGGTTTACAAAGGCTACCGTCTTTGTTTCTTGATGCTGCCTTCCAATAGGTAGAATATCAGTTTCAAAGCTCAAAACCCACATGGTGCACCTCATATTCCCCCCTTCAGTGGTAAAATTCTCTATCTCCTGTGAAAACCTGTTTTCCTCTTTCTCCCATTTGTCAGCATTTCTCTATCCTCTGTGAAAGTTTTTTTCCTCTTTCTCCCCATACCATATGGCTTTTCCCTATCTTCTGTGAATGGATGTCTTCCTCTCTCCTTATCCTGTGGCACCATTTTCTTCTCTGTAAATGTATGTCTTTTGGCAACTCTGACCTTCACCTATGGGCTCTAAACCTCCTCCTCCGTGGACCCTCTAATTTCTAAAACTCCTAAACCTGCCTATTTCATCCCTAAGAACTCTTTTCACTAGGATCTCCAATCTAGGTGAAATTTTTCTCATAAATCTCCAACTATGCAGAAATACACACAGATTTTCTCTCTACCCTGGGTTTATAGCACATATATTTTTAAAATCATCAATATTGATGGAATACCCATTGTCAGATTTCCCACCTTCTGTTGTCCTTGTATATTTCAATCTTGTATCATTTATGATAACAACTGGCCATGGCAACATCCATCATAGATACTTAATGCTGAAATTTAAAGTATAATTTGTAAACTCTATGAATGATGCCAAATTTATTTGCAAATAATGATTACTTTCTGGTTCAATGAGATAGAAAATTAGACACATATGAAAGAACTCAATGCATACTTATTTAAGGCTTCAACACCACATTAATTTTAAGAATACACACAACTACTAAAAGGCCATCACAATGTTCCATACATTTATTCAATATTCTTTATGGTAGCAAACTGTTACAAAATGAACATTTAAATTTCATTCCAAAATTCCAGAGAATCTTTAGTTGGTACAAACAAATTAAACATAAATGTTACCAAATACTTAAAAATAGCAGTATTTTTCATTCATAAGAACTACATTTAGTGTTTCATCAAAAATGTCAAAATCAACATAATATTAATGGTAATAGTTTATTTGGTAAAGCAGTAGTTCTTAAACAGCCAGTTCAAGTTGACCCACTTGACAGATTTTGCTAAGAGTATAGTGCAATGAAAGTACTGAATCCTGTTAGAAATTGTACTTAAAGTTGCAAGGTCTTTGTTGTTCTCAGAATCACCAGGTGACTACAGGATGATACAATTTCTCTAAGTAATCCACTATGGCAATTGAAGCTGCTGGGGACAAGGAAACCTACCTATTACTACTCCTTCAGATCTTCTGGCTTTTTAAATAATCAGAGAATATACAGCAGATTAACAGGGGAAAATAAAAAAAATTAATATGCGTCTGCAGGTCACTCAGTTAAGAATGAAAATTTCCAAGGCACTGAGGCAACATTAAGTATAAATAACATTTTAGACAAAGAGGAAAAAAGTGGAATGGGTATTAGATTCAGAAATGAGAATGGGTGATTTACAGGTAGTTGAGGAAGAGTGGAACACACAAAACAAGCAAATTCTTGCTCAGTAACTCAAAAACAAAGGACACCTGGCAATCTAGTGTCTTCCTGACAAATGCTAGGAGGCAAAGCCACCCTGGTGAAAGGGCTGAGGGCCCTTTGCAGCCTGGTCACAACCCACATCAGGGTGAGGGTCCCTGCTGGGGAGTGTGGCTGGCCTGGGCTAGGGGCTGAGGGCTGTTTGGGGTAGTTTGCAGGCTTGCCAAGCCCCCATCTTTGTCGGGAAGATCGTCAGGAAGCTTTTTGGAATGTTTTCTGGTCTAATTAGCATATTACTTTTTTATTAGTATCTATATGTATAAAGAGGTAATATGCAAATTTGTCTAGGATGCCTTAACAGTCATGACCAGCATGGCTCAGAGCATGCTCCCTCCCCAGTGAAACACACACAGGGGTAGGGGCCTGCTCCCAGCAGCCAATGTACAGCTCTGGGAGTAGACACACACAGGGGTGCCTGTGTGCATGAGCTGCAGAGGAAACACCTTTTGATCACTTATTGACTCAGCTCCCCATACATCACTTGCAGTGTTCTTGGTAACTTGGATAATGAGAATCCAAAAAGGTTATCTAGGGTTTTCCCACCTCACTCCTGGAATGGAAAACGAAGGTTTGCTGCTGGAGGGACTAATAAATGTATATCCTGCTCCAGCCAGTTTGGCTGAGAGAATAGAGGCTGTGCCTGGCGACCACATGGCCTGGATTCAATTCTGATCAAGGCCATATAAATAGATTAAAGGCTCATCCCTGGCCCGGTCCTAGTTCAGGACTCATACAGGATGCAACTAATCTAAGTGTCCCTCTCACAGAGCCATTTCTCTCTGTCTTTTGCTCTCTCTTTGATGCTCTCTAAAAACCAATTGAAAAATATCCTCAGGTTAGGATAAAAAAAAAAAAAAAAGAAATCTCATAGCCTATGAAAGAGACATTTTGAAAATTCCTAAAGAAAGTTGCCATTTTTTCATGATGAAGGGACTGAAGTCTGCTGATAAAAACACCTTGGCCGCTACAGTGGTTGGCAATGGTAGCAGCAGTGGAGTGATGGCGGTGGCACCTTCCCCTTATCAACCTAGTCACCTTCTGCAGATGGAGGCCAGACTGTGGCTTAAACCCACTTCCTATGAGGAATGGGCCTAATTAATCAGTAGGATGTCCCCTGAGGGCTCTTGGACTGTGAGAGGGGACAGGCTGTGCTGAGGGGTCACCCCTCCCACACACACCAATGAACGAATTTTGTGCACCAGGCTTCTAGTAGATTTATCAGACAACGTCTGATTGTTGAATGCAAGGAATAGGTCAGCATGATTTTTCTCTGGCAGCCCTCCAGCTGCCCTGGACCCTGACTGCCATGTGCTCTGACATCATTTTTGACAAGGAGGCTGGGACAGGACTTAGTCCAAGTTATGCAAGTTTCAGAAAGTAAGTGCATCAAGGGTTTGCGAGGTTGTGGCAATTCCCAGGAAGCCTGGGGTCATGAGAAATAGCCCAAAGGAAGCCCCATGAGAGAGGTCAGAGGGTCCATCAACAGAGAATAAAAGCGGGTGGTGGTGGTGGTGGGGGCGGGGTTTGGCGGGGGAGAGGGTTACACAGAATAGGGCCAGTGCCTGCTTTCAGCCCTGAAAAGCTCTGCAGAGCTCTGGTCTGTGGAGTCCCCTCAGTTACTCTGAAGGCTCTCAGGGGCCTGAGGAGATGGGCATGAGGGGCATGAGCTGGCTCAGCATCAGTAGTGATTCCGGGGACTGAGAGACCACGTGGCGAGGACTGTGTGCAGGTCCAGCCACCACCACGTTACGAAGCTCGGCTGGAAGTGAGGAGGGGGATGGGTATGCAAAGCCCACCCCTGCGGTGACCCCAGCCACTCAGGGCGCTGCCCACTAGCCGGATGTACCTCCTCTGGACTTCCGCCTCAGACTATGAGCTGAGAGAGCTTCCATTTGAGGCGTGGCGCGAGGGCTCTCCACAGCTGAGTGGTCACCGTCAGGGCTGCGGGGCGTCAGGTGAGACTTTTCATGAGGGGTCGCGGCAGCTCCCACCAGAGAAAAGAGGGAGGCCCACCGGATAGCAGCCCCACCCTTCCTTCGTGGGCTGCGTGGGGTGTGAGGTGGCCTGGCCCACGCTGCCTCTTGGGCATCATGCTAAGGGGACGGAGCCATTCTCTGCGGCCTGACGTGCAGTGGGAGAGATGGCTTTGGGGTTGGGTGTTGGGGTGAAGTGGGGGTGGGTGGTAATGGTTTCAGAGCCTCAGTCATCGTGAAAAGGCCCGGAGTGAGAAGCTATGGCTAGGGGACGGCGACCATTCTGTGCGGCAGCCATTTTGTGTGGACGCTCGTATTGTACAGGGGGAAGTGCTGTGGGGACTGATGATGTGGGGGTTGGGTGTTGGGGTGATGTGGAGGTGCACGGTAATGGATTCACAGCCAAAGTCATCATTAAAAGGTCCGTGAGTGAAGGCCTAGGACGAGGGTACGACCCTCCCCTCAGAGTGGTTTCATCTCTGAGGCTGGGCCCTACCCTCAGCCTTGTGGCGAGCAGCCGGGCAGGAAGTGTTGCTGACGGATTTTGGCCTCCGAATCTGAGGGATGTGAGGCATGGGTGGAGGTTGGCAGTGTCACATCAGCAAAGGAAGGCGTCCCAGGCTCCGTGGAAATCCTGAGTGCACCACGGGGAATTCTGAGGGTTCCACTGACCCCAGGTCTGAGAGTGTGACGTTTTGCCAACCCTGGTAGCCCTATGCATAACGTGTCTGCTCACTTCAAGTTTGGTGTCTCGGAGAGATGGGGCCTTGATTGGAAGGTGGCACCCCAGGGAATAGAGTGCAGGGAGTATATGGCCATCCAGTACCCACCTGAGGACAGCATTCTGAGGTGGAGTGACTTGCATGGCCCAGGGAAATATGGCTGCCACCCCTCCCTTGCTACTCTGGGTCCCAGAAGGTGAATTTGTTCTTAATAGGTTATTCAGCAGAAGGACATCTATACCTTGGCAGGTATTAGTTATGCCTGTAGGGCAAACTCAGCACATTAAAAAGTGGTTCCAGGTGTCTCAGGGAACCCTTTGGAGAATCCAATGTGTTACAGTCAGATCAGACAACTAATCAGTCTTCCATGGTGTTCACTGGGAAGTGATGCCTTAGGGCAATGGGCAAAATCAGGACAAAAGGAGGAGCCCCAGGCCATGCCAGGCTTCCAGGTGGAGAACCCATGACAAAACCTTCTCATGTTTTGTTCTCAGTGTCTCAATAAAAATGACCCTTTTCTGGAAAGGTTGGTATCAGGTATCAGAAGCTACGGACTGAGGTTTGACCAGTAGCCAGACTAAAGACCTTGACCGAAGGCTGAGAAAACCACCCATCCATAAGTCAGGAGCTAACAGAACTCTTTTGAGCCTGCTTTTGTCCCTGGGCAGAGCTGTGAGGCTGAGATATCACCTTACATCCCGTTTCTTGAACTGTGAATGAACATGATTGTTCTGTAGAAGTGTTGTCTAATCTCAGGACCTATAATTAGTCATGGGAAGGACCCTAAGTTAGGTTGACTGGAACACCCACTCTAGAACAGAATGTTCTCAACAGCCCTTTCCTGTTGTCACACTTGGGAAACTTTGGATGTTACAGCCCCTTATTTCATCTTCAGTGGTCCCAGGGATAGAACTTTTTAGTGGGAGAGAGTGACATCAGGTTAGCAGAGGGAGGAGTCTCAGATACTGTCAAGTTTCAAGGTGTAGACCTTGTTTGAGTAAAGAGTTGTCCATTCACTTGTAAAGATGGGATCCCTTACTATGTATCTACCCTGCCCCTGTAGTCATCCCTGGGATGTTTCAAGGAAATATTTCTAGTAGTCTTTTTATTTTTTGCAGTTTACAAATTTAATTAAGTTATATATTTTTTAATATAAAAATATTATGTTTCCTGATAATAAAAAATGTTACATGCTTGTATAAAAAAATTGAAACAATACATCTATGGATAACATTCTCCAAAATACCCCATCTCCACAGCAGCCAGAGTCAATATTTTGGTGTATATCCTTCTCGAATTTTCAATATGCATATACATTTTTTAAAATATAAGAAAATACCGCCAATTGCAACATTTTTCATCGAAGTGTAATTCAAATATGACATATTTTTTAATGTTACCAAAAATTTTTGAACCATCACTTACATCATTAAGCATATAATCCTATATAATAAAAGCATAGTATGCAAATTGTCCCCTCCACTGGAGTTCTTCTGGAAGTTTGATCGGGGGTGTGCATCCAGTGGAAAGGAGAGAGGATTTTGCCAGAGGCCTGCAGCCTGTAGGGACCCAACCAGTGCACAGATTTTGTGTCCAGGGCCTCTACTATTAAATTGTAAGGTATCTATATAGCAGAATACCTTGCAGCTACTAAGAGGAAGAGATAGATCTATACACATCAACAGCAGATGCCCGCAGTACATTGTTAAGTGAAAAAAGCAAGTTTATCCTCGTAAATGGCATTCTAAAGTTTAAGCATATTGTCATTGTATCTCATTTTTTTTGGTTATTTATATTTGGGTGAATGCAAAACTCTCATGTCAGCGTATAGCAGTCAGAGGGTCTTCATTATCTCTGAGAAGTTTTTCTTTCATACAGTGAACCACTTCCTGTGGACCAGCTCTGGTCTACCAGTACTCTTCAGTGAAATTACTGTTAGATGGGTTCTGGGGACCAGTTCCCACAGGACCTCATCCTCTAGGGAACTCTCCCTCTAAACCACCTCAGGCCTGAGCTCTCTGGCAGAGTTCTTCACCACAATACCCTGCATAGAAACTCACAGACATGCAAATTCTGTCCTATCTGGTAGAAGCTGAAATAAATTTCCTTATTCCTTCAGTGGGAACAAAACTAGTTTGGGCTCCCCTTTCCTGTCCACTTCAACATTCTTTATTCTGTATACATTTGTGCTTCATGGCTGTTTTTTTTAACCAGTTAAAACATCAGCTTGTTTTCCTCAGTTAAATAAAGTCTCTCTACCTTGAGTTTACTTTTATATGTGTGTTAAGATTTTCTAGTTTTTTAAAAGTTTTTATTTATTTTTATTTTTTTAACAGTGGTAAGAAAGTATGACTAGCTATTAGTTTCCTATTGCGGCTGCAATGAATCAACACAAACTTAGTGACTTACAAAAGCAGAAGTCCAAAATGAATTTCATGGATCAAATCAAGATGTCTGCAGGGCTATTTCCTTCTGGAGGCTACAGGAGAGATTCTGTTACTTCCAGCCTTCAAAGCCTGCAGGCATCCCCTTACTTGTGGCAGCATCATTATAATCTCAGCTTCTATCAGCACATTCTTCTCATTTCTCACTCTGAATCCTCTAGCATCCTCCTTTCTTTATTGTTTTTTATTTATTTAAATTACAGTTTACACTCAATATTATTTTGTACTATAGGCCTGGTGCATGGATTCGTGCACCAGTGGGGTCCCTTAGCCTGGCCTGCACACTCTTGCAATCTGCAACCCCTCAGGATGTAGTAGTGTGTGAAGTGCCAGGCAGCCAGGGAGGAGCCTGAGCCTGGTCTGGGCACTGTGCTTCTCCTGCTCACCCCAACCCCACTGTGCCTGCCACTTCGTAGCACTGCCACAGAGGTGAGAGAGGCTTGTGTTGCTGCAGCTGCACTTGCCAGCCATGAGCCTGTTGTCTGGCATCCATTGGTCAGCTGAGTGGTGTTCCCACTGTGGGAGGGCACTGACGACCACGGAGCAGCTCCTGTGTTTAGCATCTACTTCCTGGTGGTCAGTGTACCTCATAGTGACCAGTCGAATGGTTGACCAGTGGCCCCACCCCCCATGGCCCGGCCCACCTCGGCCCAGCCATAGTTCTTGATTGGATGGTGGGTGTGGCTGGTGGGCGTGGCTTGTGGTTGTAGCAAAGGTATGGTCAATTTGCATATTACTCTTTTATTAGATAGGATAGATTTGTTTCAGGTGTATAGTAGAGTGGTTAGATAATCATATACTTTAGAAAGTGTTCCCCCTGATAGTTCTAGTACCCGATTAGCATAGTACATAATTATTACATTATTAACTATATTCCTTATGCTGTACTTTACATCCCCATGATAATTTTATATATATATATATATATATATATATATATATATATATATATATATATATGGCTAGTGTCTGGCCGACCAGTAGCTATGACAGGCACTGACCACCAGGGGGCAGATGGTCAGTACAGGAGCTGCCATGATGCACACTGGCCATTTAAAAATAAATAGCACCACCGACCTGGCTCAGACAAACCAACACTCGTCTTCCTCCATGTGGGAAACCAACCTGGAGCAACATTCCATCAAATTGCAGCCAATGCTGCCAAGACCTAATGGTGCAAAATGTGGCCCATAGCCCAGCCCAGTCTGCAAATGGTTGTTGTCAGTGCTGGGTAATGATGTCACTTAGCAACACCTGGCTTCCTCTCCCTAGCAACTAGCCTCCTTGGAGTTTCTTCAACCCAGGAACATGACTTGCTTTATAGGCAGGTGTAAACATTTTCCAGTTCAACCAAATGTTTGTGAAGCATTTTCCTGTGCCTCAACTCACTTGATCTGATCCTCACAGACGTCTTGTAGTAGGTAGATAGGAGACTCAGTGGAATCCTATTTTCTTTTCATTAGCAAGGCAACGAAGATTTAGGAAGTTTAGAAACTTGACCTGACTAAAAAGAAGTAAGAAATGGTTGAACTTGAAAATGACTTCAGGTTTTCTCACTGCACAAAATATAGTCAAACACTGCTACAGTTAAATATTTTACCCTTTGTTTTCCTTGTCTGATCTACAATAATAATATACTTTGTGTTGATATTTACTTCTGTGTTGCTGAGAATTACCTGAAAGAGAAGTTGAGGTGCTTCACTGGGGTGGAAAAAGTTTAGCTAAATCAGAAAGCGGGTCTAATTAATCAAGTTTATTCTTTATATATAAAAGGCTAAGTTGACTCACACATGCATGATACATATAAAGCTCTTGCTGGCACCAATCACACATGTGTATTTCAATCTGGAATTGTCAACTGTGAATTTGGTTGACATTTCTATTATAGAGAAAGGGCATATTTCTTCTAATTAATTTCCTTTTAATGTGCATGAATCTGTGCACCAGGACACTAGTCAATCTATACTTCTGAATCCCTTCACCTTTTTCAGCTTGTCTCCCAATATCTCTCCTTGCTGGCAACCAATCAGTCAGTTTTCTCTGTTTGTGAGTCTGTTTCTATTGTTTGTTTGTGTGGATAGCTAGTAGTCTTAACAACTCAATTTACATACTCTATTCTTTCCCTGGGGCCAGGTTGAGATCAGCTTTAGGTAGTTAACAAGCAGCGCAGATTCCTTAGGGTGATACAGAGTAAGGACTGAAAGGAGATGTGACTTGCTTGGTGTTAGGGGGCAGTATATATAGCATGAAGGAGATGATTAATAGATCCTAGGGAATGCCTTGGTAATGAACTTGAGTGAGGACTTGAAGGGACCACACTCCTCAGAACACAAAGAGCTCTACAGAGCTCAGCCACACCTGCTACTGTCATCCCTGAGAATTCTCAGCCTGGCTTTCCTTGTACCCTGAGGAGCATTGAGTATTTGTCTTTCATGTCCCTGAGGGACACAGCATCCAGGAGGTCAGGTGATCTGTGAGACCCTGGAACACTGTTGTCAGGAGAGGATCATTGAAGGCGGCTTTTATCAGAGCAATCACAGTTGAGATTGGAAGCTGAGGCCACTCACATCTCCTTTAGGGAGTGATTCTCCATTGTCTTCCTGTTCACACTCCTAATTACCACAGATGTCTCATTGGCTTTTCCTCAAAAGAATCCACAATGTTTACCAGATCAACTCCTTCAGACTCACAGTGAGACCCAGGGCCTGGAGGTTGCACAGGAACCCAAGGCTCTGGAGGAGGCCTATCTCTCTTCCCATCCTGCAATCCCTGGCAATCTGAAGGAAGTTCCTGATGCTGATATCCCCCAGTACCTCTGCTCAGGGTTTCTGCTCCTCCTCAATTGTCTCTTCATCAAGCAAATATGGTGAGGGCTGCACTAGTGAAGAGGAGGAGGGTAACACCTTAGAGGCAGATACAGACCCCAAAAATGTGTCCATAGATGCTCTAGATGAAAATGTGACTTCATTGGTGAATTTCCTCCTGCTCATGTATTAAATGAATGAACTAATAACCAAGGCAGAGATGTTGAAGATTGTCACCAAAAGTTATGAAGATCACCTCATTGAGATCTTCCTGAGAACCTCTATGCACATTGAGATAATCTTTGGCCTTAATCTGAAGGAAGAGGATTTCACCAACCACTGCTATGCCATCTTCATCAAAACGGGCCTCACCTATCTATGATGGGATGCTGCATGATAAAAAGGGTACGGCTAAGACTAGCATCCTGATTCTTATATTGGCTGTGACTTTCATGAAGGGCAACTGTTCCACTGAAGAGGAAATTTGGCAAGTTCTGAAGGTGATGGAGATATATTCTGGGAGGAAGCACCATATCTTTGGAGAGCCTAGGAAGCTCATCACCAAATAATTTTGTGAAGGCGGTGCCTAACAGTGATCCTGCACAATTTGAATTTCTGTGGGGCCTAAGAGCCCATGCTGAAACCACCAAGATGAAAGTCCTAGAATTCATGGCCAAGATTCATAGAATTGACCCAAGTTGTTTCCCATCTCAGTATGAAGATGCATTGCAAGATGAAGAAAACAGAGTCCAAACCAGAATTTCAGCCAGGGCTATCTTGACTTCCATGGCCACTGCCCATTCTATGGCCAAGCCTCACAGCTCCTACCATATCTAGGAAGTCAGGGATAATTTCCTCATGCATTGTTTGAAGAGGTGGTTTGTGTTCATAGAATTTAGGTCTGTGATGAGGCTTAAAGAAACACACTATTTTTGCCTGTGTTCCTCTTTTACAAGTGTAACTTGAAAATGTATTATTTGTTGAAATCCATATTACTCAAATATTGTCATGTTTTTAGTATAGGTTTAATTAACTTTGAAATAGCCAAGTTTTTGTAATGCTCTAAGGAGCTTTTGTATTAAGGTTTTTTGTTTTGTTTTGTTTTGGAAAACAAAATGTGGAATCATCCATCTTATGTTGTCATCTGGAAAAAGACAAAATGGCATTGCTATAGCCATATCCCTGGAAATGTAAAGGAAATGAGCTTTAAGAAAATTGGGATCAATAGAGAAAGAGAAGGAAATCTAAATGATACTCAAATCTTGGCTTTATATTCTTTTAGCTCTTGTTGTGTAAAATTAAGTGATACACATATGTATTTGCCAAGCTTTTTCAAGAAGCTACAATAAATAAATGTTAATAAATTAGACCTATGGTCTCTGGCTCATTTTCCCTTGAAAATTTTATTGAACACCTGTTCTTTTGAAAGCACTGTACCAATACTGGGAATGATAGGATTTAAGGAATCAGGACCTGGTCATTATAGCATAGAGAAGCAATAAGGATTATTGTGATCTTCTAGTCTCCCAAGGATTGTAAAATGAAGGCATAAGTAGGTAGGTGGACAGTCCTTATGAGATTGTCTATGTGTTAATGCTGTTAAGCATAGCAATTTTGGGCCTTGGCAAACTTTAAGTCCTTAAGTGGGAATTAATTTCACATTTAACTGGCTGAGGACATTGTGAGCAGGGAGCAACCCAGACATTGTCTCAAAGTTGAAACCTAAAGTCTGTAGTGCAAAGCTAACTCTTTTAAAAAATATTTAGTTCTTTATTGTTTAAAGTATTACATATATCTCTTTTCCCCTATTGACCTTTCCCTGGCCACTTACTGTGCGTGCGTGTGTGTGTGTGTGTGTGTGTGTGTGTGTGTGTGTGTCGGTGTGTGTGTGTGTGTGTGTGTGTCGGTGTGTGTGTCGGTGTGTGTGTTTATTTTTGTTTTTTACAATAACATTGTGTATGTGTGGTTATATAAACATGATAAAATTTTTGGATCCTGAGTAAACCAGAGGCAAATTCTCACCTAGTACTGGAATGAAAGGCGTCCTGCATTCCTGTGCCAGATCAGTGGGACTCAGTGCACACATTAGTTACTTCATTTATATATATCATCCATGAGAAACAGAGATGATACTCCTTGGAGGTTGAACACCCAGAAATCACTAGGCTGGAACTCTGCCATGGCTGAGGAGAGTCAGTGCCCTCTTCATTCCAAGGAAAATTTAAGTAAGCTTTATTTAGTGTAATTTGGCAAACGATTAACAAAGGCTAAATTTTTGGTAGGGGTAAGAAGAATGAAAAGGTGTGTGTGGGTGGGAGTGGGAAGGGCGTTGGCTGGTGTGGCTCAGTTGGTTGGAGCATTGTCTCATACACCGAAAGATCTCTGGTTTGATTCCTAAGGTTCTGGGTTTGGGCCCTG
Source organism: Antrozous pallidus (assembly GCA_027563665.1). Classification (NCBI taxonomy): domain Eukaryota; kingdom Metazoa; phylum Chordata; class Mammalia; order Chiroptera; family Vespertilionidae; genus Antrozous; species Antrozous pallidus. Next base: position 116,140,837 of record CM050509.1, read on the forward strand.
GTTGGTGTATGTGTGAGTGGCAACCAATCAATGTTTCTCACATTGACATCTATCTCTCTCTCATTCCCCTCTAAAACCATTAAACATATCCTTGGGTAAGGATTATAAAATAAGTGGGGATTACAATGTATGATATAGGGGAGGAAAAATAATTTTCCTTCTATCCTAGTATTGTGGCTATGAATCCCCATTATATAAAAAGTTAATAGAGAAACAAATTGAATTAGGTATGAGAGTCTCAAAGAGAGACTCAAAGAAGTGACTAAAGTAGGAAGCATTTATACATTTTAGGCAAATAAATTTGTTTAGAATTGACAAGGTAAAAGGGTTTGAGCCTAGGATAGTAAATTGATGAAGAAACAGGTTTATTTATAAAACCTTCTAGGCCCTAAATCCCCTGCCCACTGATAGGGAGGACTTTTAGCTCCCTGGCATAGGGAGGTTACCTTTTACATGGGAGATTTATATCCTGTTTTCAGGGGGAAAATGGAGGGTCAGAGTATCCCTCCTGCTCCTGCTGTTTTTCTGGTACCTTTAATTCAAAATAAATAATATGCCAAAGTGACATATTTTGTGGTGACATATTCTCATGTGTTAAAAAAGGACATCCAGGAGGGAGGTGAGGAGTTGATTCTTGACACAGATTCTAGGAAATTTGAGTTCCATGAAGCTGGTGTGGACGAAAGGGGCTAAATACTAACCTGACAAGCTCAGGAAAAGCCTGCATACCTAATTACTCTCATACCTAATTCAATTTGTTTCTTGACACAAAGTTGATTCTTGACACAGATTCTAGGAAATTTGAGTTCCATGAAGCTGGTGTGGACGAAAGGGGCTAAATACTAACCTGACAAGCTCAGGAAAAGCCTGCATACCTAAATACTCTCATACCTAATTCAATTTGTTTCTCTATTAACTTTTTATATAATGGGGATTCATAGCCACAATACTAGGATAGAAGGAAAATTATTTTTCCTCCCCTATATCATACATTGTAATCCCCACTTATTTTATAATCCTTACCCAAGGATATGTTTAATGGTTTTAGAGGGGAATGAGAGAGAGATAGATGTCAATGTGAGAAACATTGATTGGTTGCCACTCACACATACACCAACCAGGGCCCAAACCCAAACGCAGTCTTGCAAACTCAGAGACCCAAGTAACCACAAAGGATGGTCTGAAATTAAACTTTAACTAAAATCAGTTATGGTGGGTAGTTACGTCCTAGGCTGGTGTCTTCCCTGACAAGGTCAATCTTTACCTTAATTGAACTGTCTATTTGCATCTGTAATAACACTCCCTTGAAATGTCTAGGTAAGTTGTAACTTCCCTTTTTCTAGACCCCTTGGGGCACAACCTAATGTGCTGGGCACCAGGACAGATACCACAAATTCCTTTATTATTACCATGTTCATTGTTCCTGCACCCACTTAACCAAATCCAGGGATTTCCCTTGCCCCCAGCTTTGCTTTCTTCTGCATTTCTAGTCTATCACAAATGGATTTCATGTAACCCACCTATGTCCCTTTTGATTATAATCCTATACAATAAAAAGATAATATGCAAATTGACCATCACACCCCCCAAAAGATGGCCACCCCCATGTGGTTACAAGATGGCCACCACAAGATGGCAGGCAGGGGAGAGCAGTTGTGGGCAATCAGGCCAGCAAGGGAGGGTAGTTGGGGAGGACCAGGACTGCAGGTAGGGAAGTTGGGGAGGACTAGGACTGCAGGTAGGGAAGTTGGGGGGGGACCAGGATGTGCTGACAGGGGAGGGCAGTTGGGGTGACAGAGCCAATTGGTGGAGGGCAGTTGGGGGCAATCGGGCTGGCAGGGGAGCAGTTAGGCATTGAACAGGTTGGCAAGGGAGTGATTAGGGGGCAATCAGGCTGGCAGGCAGAATCGGTTGGGGCAATCAGGCAGGCAGGCAGGTGAGCATTTAGGAGCCAGCAGTCCCAGATTGTGAAAGGGATGTCCAACTGCCAGTTTAGGCCGGATATGGCATCAGGCCTCAACCAGCAGTTAGACACCACCCAAGGGGTCCCAGATTATAGAGGGTGCAGGCTGGGGTGAGGGACAGCCCCACCACCCACTAAATGAATTTCATGCACTGGGCTTCCAGTCCTATAAAATATAGAGGTAATATGCAAATTGACCATCATACCAACACAGAAAGATGGCCATTCCCATGTGGACACAAGATGGCATGCAGGGGAGGGCAGTTGTGGACGATAAGGCCAGCAAGGGAGTTCAGTTGGGGGCATTTGGGCCAGCAGGGGAGGGCAGTAAGGGGTGATTAGGATGGCAAGGGAGGAAAGTTAAGGTAACTGGGCCAGCAAGGGAGGGTAGTTGGGGGGAACCAGGCCTGCAGGGGAGGGCAATTGGGGGGACCATCCCTGTAGGGGAGAGTAGTTGGAGGGGGATTAGGCTGGCAGGAGAGGGCAGTTATGGGAGACCAGGCCAGCAGGGGAGGGCAGTTGTGGGGGGGGGGCAGGCCAGCAGGGGAGGGCAGTAAGGGGTGATCAGGATGGCAAGGGAGGAAAGTTAAGGTAACTGGGCCAGCAAGGGAGGGTAGTTGGGGGGAACCAGGCCTGCAGGGGGGGACAATTGGGGGGACCATCCCTGTAGGGGAGAGTAGTTGGAGGGGGATTAGGCTGGCAGGAGAGGGCAGTTATGGGTGACCAGGCCAGCAGGGGAGGCCAGTTGGGGGGGGCAGGCCAGCAGGGGAAGGCAATTGAGGGGACCATCCCTGTAAGGGAGAGCAGTTGGGGGAGATTAGGCTGGCAGGGCAGGGCAGCTATGGGTGACCAGGCCAGCAGGAGAGGGCAGTTAGGGCCAACCAGGTCAGCATTGGAGGGCAGTTAGGGAGAGACCAGGCTGGCAGGGGATGGCAGTAGGGGACACCAGGCTTGCAAGGGAGGGAAGTTGGAGGGATCAGGCATACAGAGGAGGGCAGTTGGGGGGGTATCAGGCCAGAAGTGGAGGGTAAAAGTTGGGGGCACCAGGCCTATGTGGGGGCAGTTGGGCCCAGACCTGCAAGGGAGGGCAGTTGGGGGGACCATGCCTGCAGGGAGGGAAGTTGGGGGGAGACCAGGCCAGGCTGGCAGGGGAGGGCAACTGGGGTGACTGGGCCAGCAAGTGAGGGCAGTTGTGGGCAATTGGGCTGGCAGAGAAGCAGTTAGGCATCAATCAGGTTGGCAAGTGAGTGGTTAGGGGGCAGTCAGGCAGGCAGGCAGGTGAGCGTTTGGGAGCCAGAAGTCCTAGATTGTGAAAGGGATGTCCAACTACCAATTTAGGTCCGATATGGGATAGGGCTTAAACCAGCAGTCAGACATCACCCAAGGGGTCCAGATTGGAGAGGATGCAGGATGGGTTTTGGGACACCCTCCCCCCCACACACACTACACTAATTTTGTGCATCGGGCTTCTAGTTCTATATAGTAAAGAGGTAATATGCAAATTTACCATCACACCAACAAAGAAGAAAGCCCTCCCCATGTGGACTCAAGATGGCTGCCATAAGATGGCCTGCAAGGGAGGGTAGTTGTGGGCAATCAGGCCGGCAGTGGAGGTCAGTTGGGAGAGATCATTTCTGAAAGGGAGGGCAGTTGTGGGTGATCAGGCCTGCAGGGGAGGACAGTTAGGGGTGACTGGGCTGGCAGAGAAGGGCAGTTGGGGGCTACCAGGTCTGTAGTAAAGGGCAGTTGGAGGTGACCAGGCTGTCAGGTGAGTGCTGTAAGGGGCAATCAAGCTGGCAAGGGGGGGAAGTTAGGGTGACTGGTCCAGCAGGGGAGGGTAGTTGTGGGGAACCAGGCCTGCAGGGGATAACAGTTGGCGGAGACCAGGTGAGCACTGGAAGGTAGTTGTGGGGAGAGCAGGCTGGCAGGGGAGGGCAGTTGGGGAAGACCAGGCCAGCAGCGGGGTCAGTTGGGGGTGACCAGGCCATCAGGTGAGGGTAGTTAGGGGCAATTGGATTGGCAGGGGAGGGCAGATAAGGGTGGCAAGGCTGGCAAGGGAGGGAACTTAGGGTGACTAGGCCAGCAGGGGAGGGTATTTGGGGAGAACTGGGCCTGCAAGGGAGAACTGTTGGGTGAGACCAGGCCAGCATTGGAAGGCAGTTGTGGAGAGACCAGGCTGGCAGAAGAGGGCAGTTATGGGTGACTGAGCCAGCAGGGGAGGTTAGTTAGGGGCGACTGGGCCATCAGGGGAGGGCAGTTGTGGGGTACCAGGCCAGCTTTGGAGGGCTATTGTGGGGGACCAGGCTGGCAGAGGAGGGCAATTGGGAGAGACCAGGCCTGCATTGTAGAGCATTTTGCAGGGGGGGGGGGGGCGGAGAACAGGCCTGCAGAGGAGGGCATTTTGGGGGGAGTCAGGCCTGCATAGGAGGGCAGAAGGGGGGACCATGCCTGCAGGTAAGGAAGTTGCTGGGGACCAGGCCAAGCTGGCAGGGGAGGGCAGCTGGGGGCAATCAGGCCAGCAGGGGAGGGCTATTGGGGGCAATCAGGCTAACAGGGGAGCAGTTAGGTGTTGATCATGTTGGCAAGAGAGTGGTTAGGGGTTGATAAGGCTGGCAGGCATAATCAGTTAGGGGCAAGCAGGCAGGCAGGCAGGTGAGTGTTTGGGAGCCAGAAGTCCCAGATTGTGAAAGGGATGTCCAACTGCTGGTTTAGGTCAGATGTGGGATCGGGCCTAAACTGATAGTCAGATATCACCCAAGGGTTCCCAGATTGGAAAGGGTGCAGGCTGGGCTGAGGGACATGCCCCTCCTCCATGAATTTCATGTACTGGGCTTCTAGTCCTATATAATAATCCTATATAATAAAGAGGTAATATGCAAATTGACCATCACATCAACACAGATGAAAGCCCTCCCCATGTGGACACAAGATGGCTGCCACAAGATGGCCTGCAAGGGAGGGCAGTTGTGAGCTATTAGGCCAGCTGTGGAGGGCAATTGGGAGGGATCATGCCTGAAAGGGAGGGCAGTTGTGGGCTATCAGACCTGCAGGGGAGGACAGTTGGGGGCGACCAGGCCAGCAGGTTAGGTCAGTTGGGGGAGACCAGGCCTGTAGAGGAGGGCAGTTGGGTTGACCAGGCCTGCAGGGGAGGCCAGTTGGGGGTGACCATACCATTAGGAGAGGGCTGTTAGAAGTAATCAGGCTGGCAGGGGAGGACAGTTACAGGCTGGCAAGGGAGGGAATGTAGGGTGACCAGGCCAGCAAGAATGGGCATTTTCAGTTGACCAGGCCTGCAGGGGAAAACATTTGGGGGAGAACAGGCCTGCAGGGCAGGGCAGTTAGTGGTGACTAGTCCGGCAGGGGAGAGCAGTTAGGGCAATTGGGCTGGCATGGGAGCAGTTAGGTGTCACTCATGCTGGCAGGAGAGTGGTTAGTGGGTGATTAGGCTGGCAGGCAGGTGAGTGATTTGGGGCCAGTAGCCCTGGATTGTGAGAGGGATGTCAGAGATCCCTTGAGGGGTCCCAGATTGGAGAGGGTGCAGGTTGGGCTGAGGGACACATATACCCCCGTGCATGAATTTCATGAACTGAACTTTTAGTCTATATATATAAAAGCCCAGCGATAAGAACTATGGAATGACCAGAATGATCAGGGGCTATGACCCTCACTGTAGCAGCCAACCAGCCTGATCTCAGTACCAGTCCCCCCCCCCTAGGTGCCCCCCCCCCCCCCCGATCATCTCCGACCACCCCACTCCAGGGTGGGGTTGTCCTGTCAACCACCTGTGGCTCCTCCTCCTGGCTGGCTGTGGCTCCTGCCCCCCTCCAGCCTGGCCCAATGGGCCCCCATTGGAGTTGGCCAGTCATACCCTACCCATGCAAGAATTCATGCACTGGGCCTCCAGTGTATATAGATGTAATCTGTCATTTTCCAGAGCATTATCTCAATTTGTTGAGGTTCTGCTTCCCAGTATATGTCAACACTTTGGCTTAAATAAACTCACAGAAGTTCTTTGCAGGTTTGGATTTTTTTTTTACATTAACATTACTTGGCATAGTCACAGCAGGATTCCAAAGGAGTTCACCAGGACCATTTCTTGAACTTGGACACAGTGGTACGATCCAGAAAGGGCCCCTGGAGCCCACTGGTTCTCTGCCCATTGGTGGGTGAGTTGTCTCTTGTATCTAGGACCTCCCCTTGCATTTGGAACAGGGTCTGACTTTATTTGAGCTGTGTTTTAAAAGCCTTGAGGTGGAATCTGGGTTGACAGACCCAGGCTAAGGTGAGACTGGAGGAAAAAATGGGGGACTGGTTTTGATTTTGGCTTTTCAATTGGAATTGCTGAGAGTCTGAGCAGAAAAACCTTTTGCCATATAAATAAACTGAACTCATTCAGCTCCAAAGATAAAGGGGCACATCCTCCCTCTAGTCCCATTCTGGGGTGTTCTTAGGTGACTAAGAATCTTTGTGGAAGTGTCAGAAATGTAGAAATTCCATAGGGAAGTCCCAACTCAACTGTAATTAACTAAATGGTTCATCTAGGGGGCCATCACAGGTTTGGTCTGCCTGAGCCCCAAACCCTTCCTGTGGTTTTAGACAGCCAGGAGAGAAATTTAGGCTACACTTGACCCACTACATAGCATGTCTAGAAAGTTTGCTCATACTACAGAATTCAAAAAATAAATTAACATGGGACATTGTGCCTCCAAAGCCAGAATCTCCCAAACCCCAGCCCTAATTTAATACTCCTGATCAGAAGCCTTTATTTGCAAGTGCTATTCAGAAATTGGAAGATTTAACTAGAAAATGTCAACTTAGAAATGGCCAAAATGCAGTTGTTTTGGGGTATCTACATTAATATTTTACATGCAAAAATTTGAAAAATGCCAGCTTTGAAATTAAACTGAATGACTATATGGGAAGCGTATATTGATTTGGAAATGAGAAACAGGAAAAAAAATATTCCAGAAAAGATGGAAATTAATAAGAAATTTTAGAAACTGTCTCAGAACTATTCTGAAGTTAATAAAAACCTACAACCCATCCCCCCGCCCCCGTTGAAAGCATGCCTCTGATTTATCTTCATAGGAAAGAAACTGTAGGTTGCCAAGCCATTACTGGATTTCCCCAGAGCAAGCAGAATGCGGGGGTGGGGAAAGAGGGTAAGAAAGGTATACATGGCTGAGAGCACAGGTCCTCAGAAGATTCCTCCAGACAAAGGGAGGTAGGGTCAAGTAGGAAAGGTCTAGTTCATTTTTAAATAGTCCATTTGGAGAATGCTGAGGTCCTAAAGAGGGGAAGTTCCTGAACCAGGGACAAAAGACATTGCTTTGGTGGTTTTTAATGCCAGACATTCTGTGGTGTAAATTTTAGTGTGTTGTGCATTCCTGTATGAATGTTGATGTTTTGTGTCTCTTTGTTGTTTGTTTAATTTGTTTAAAGAGGGGTAAATCCCACTTTGGGTAAGCTCAGTTATGTGTGGTAAGGTTGAAAACATGAGAGAGATTGCAGGAACATCCCAGCAGCTGCCAAGAATTCTTAATCTTGGGGGCTCTTCTTGCTCTCCCTCTCAGGGCTTCAGCCACCAGAAACAGCAAGTGATATTTCTGTCTGTGTTTCTGCAATGTAATTTTGGCTTTCTATCTTTTAGGGATTTTAGTTTGTTCTAACCTTGTTTGTGAATATAGAGACAAAGATTACAAGGGGAAGTAGGGATTGCAGGCATGGGAAATTGAGCTATACAGGCTGTATTAGGGCAACAAGATTAATGTTTCCATGATAATGGGCAGCTCTTTAATGATAATGAACCACATTCTAAGGTTGATTCCCAGTTCCTGGGGACATGGCACTCCCAGCCAGGTTGGAATGTCTTTTCTTTGAACAGAAAGGGAAATCATGGTTAACAGTATAATCAATATTCCCCATAACCATAATTAGTCCCCAATGTTCTATTTTCCCCTATAAAACTGAGAGGAACAAATCTGTAGAAGTACCCTCTAGCAGTGAATAGTGAATGGGAGGTGCACTCCTGTTTTATAAAGAAAAATAAAATAATACTTTTACATTAAAGCCACTGAAGGCTGGTGAGTTATCCCTGTTACAAAATTGGTCAAGAAAATGCTTTAGGTAATAATTGGCTTTAAAATCTCAAAATTGTTAAGATATAACAAATGTAACTAAAATGAAGGATTTATGATAAAGCCTTTCAATGATAATCCAAGGAATATTAAAATTATATTTTGTTACTGTTATGCCCAGATTTCATGATCCCCCAAAACCACCAGGGAGCCCAAATCGGCTACAATAGCATAGAACCTTTATTCAAATCCAGGTTTGGCCCTCAACCTTCATCTGGCACAGCAGCGAGGCAAGAGAGCAAGCCCAGCAAGAACAATAGGTTATAAAGGGTTGGTCATTTGGGTGGTCTCAGGGAAGTGACGTGAGTTACAGAGATAGCCTTATTAGGTCAGGGTTTTTCAGCAGGGGTCTCACAGTACAAGGATCAGGGAGTGACCAGTACTTAGTTATGCCTTATTTGGACCTAAGCTATGTCCTTGGGCTGTATTGGTCTGCTCAGGCAGTGGTTGGGGGAGTCAGGACATTCCTGGCACCCCAGTGGCTACTCCCAGCAGGGGGAAAGGGGAGATAGGCTGACCAGCCCCTCATGATGGAGAATAGTCCTTTGTCCTTTCATTACCAGTAGTTGGCCGGACATCTCAAGAAAACTACAAAAGTTAAAAAACTGGAAGAATAGAAGTGTAAAAAGGTATTAAAGAGGCTCCTGGGCCTATTTCCTTCCCCCCTCTGCCTTTTCTGCAGCCTCATATGTCTAATTGGTAACTTAAAAACTTTGGAGCATTACTGGGTTAAGTAGTGTGTGTGTGTGTGTGTGTATATATATATATATATATATATATATATATATATATATATGCACACATACATATACACACCCACATATATACATATATACATATAATTTTTAATACCTAGGTACTTTAAAGTAACAAGATATTGAAATCTTAATTAACCTGAGTTTTCCTTGTATAAAGAATCTAGAAGCTATCTTGATTGAATAATTAATTAATAGAATTATCTATATCTTTGATTCTATTAATTAATATGTTTTTTATTTTATTTGAAATATGTCCATAAAAATGTGAATGAATTACTAATCTGAGAAATGCTAAGTATTTAATTTGCCTATTGTGGGTGTTTTTTCCTCTCTCTCTCTCCCACGTCCAGCGTGGAGAGAGACTGGGTTCAGTTTCTGAGTGGAGGAGCTGAGGATTAAGAAAAATGAAGAATAGCTGAGACTGGTTTGGCTCAGTAGATAGAGCGTCGGACTGTGGACTAAAGGGTCCCAGGTTTGATTCCCGTCAAGGGCATGTACCTTGGCTGCAGGAACATGCACAGTAGGGGGTGTGCAAGAGGCAGCTGATCGATGTTTCTGACTTTCTATCCCTCTCCCTTCCTCTCTGTAAAAAATCAATAAAATATATATATTAAAAAAAGAAAAAGAAAAAGAAAAATGAAGAATAAAAGAGAAAGACACAGAAATAGGAAAAGGCTGGGGCCGGGTAGGCATCTGTTCTTTCTTTCATGGAGACACAGCTACACTGAGCCCAAGAAGCTGTGTTTATTTATATTTCACAATACAAAGGAATTTCTCCAACTTGAGGATCAAAGGAGTTTCGGTGAGCCCAGGCCTTACTCATCCCCTCATTCCCAGGGCAAGCCCGCATTTACATATCAAGGCCCTCTCCTCCAACCTGAGGCAAAGTTAAGCCAAGCTGATAACATATCCAGCCTCATTGGTAAATACGTTTTTCCAAGACCTGGTTTTTCCAGGTGCCTTGAATTCAGCCAGCACAAAAATTTAAAGAATGCTCAAGGTATCTTGCCTGGGGTGCCCCCCACACTTGCCACCTAAAATTTGAGGCTTGAAAAGTTCAAACTAAATCAGAATATGTATGAATTATGGAAATTCATTTTTGAGGAAAATAATTTTTGTGTTTTCTCTGGAAAATTAGTAGTTCAAAGTACAATATAGCTATATGTGTCTGTGTGTCTGTGTACTATGTGAGGTAAAATTTCAAACTAGGATATAGTATTTTATTGGCCTGAAAAAAAGGATTAATTGTATGGTCTGGACCAAATTTTTTATATTAAAACCAATTTGAGTTTGATTGTTGTATTTTAGAATAATTACAAAGAATGTGTGATATAATCTTTGGATTGTGTATATTTGACAGTCTTCCCCAAATTAAATTTTAAGACTTTAACCAAGAAATTGAGAAGGCTAAAGAGGGTTAATTCCAATGTAACCCTGATATCTTGGGGTGGGTAGCAATCTGAATTTGTGTCAGTGTACATTCTTGATAACCTGTAATTAAGTTATTGCCTCTTTCCCAGAAACCAGTCTTGCAAGACCTGTTCCCTAAATGCTCACATTTTATGGAGGCCATAAACCATGACACAGCCTCTGGAGGGGGGTTATCAACGCTAGTGCCAGGCCAGGCCCTTAGGTATGGTCTCAAGACCCCCAACACCTGGGGCTTTTTGCAAAGCCTTTGAAAGGTCCGGAAATATAATCCATATTTGGGGGACAAAGACATCAAAAGAGGATAAAAGAGAGGTTTCCACCATATTGGTTTGCTCAGAATTTGAGAGGAAACCTGTTGTGGAGCGAATGCGAGTGAAAGACCACTGGAGCCCAGACCAAATTAAAATTTAGGGAGCCTTTAATAGCTGGCCAGCGACTGGCCCCTGATCCTCTCCATGCAGGGACTTCAGAGAGCAGCCCCAACCCTTCGTGCAAGACCACTTTTAAGCACATTAACCACATCCTGTTTTTGCAGAGCAAGCAACCTAAGACAAAACAGTTTTTCCTAAGCAACATCAGGGTCATGCTATTGACGACCATGTTACTCACAGGGTCATCCTGTTCTTCAGAAAGCTGACAGTGTTCTATATGGCAAGGCCTACATGCTGGGAAGGGGCCATGAGACCATATCTCAAGGCCTGGCCTCATGTCAGCACTGACAACTCTATCTGGGGAATAGTCTGCGGCCTCTTTGGAGTGCTCAAAAATTCCTACTCTCTAACAAACCTCCTCTGAGTCTGCTGGCATAATAAAATTGTGTAACTCCATTTCTCTAAGCATTGCTTGTTTTTTCTCTGGTCTTCTATAACAGTATGATTCCATTTACATAACATATCCAGAATAGGTAAATCCATAGTACAGAAAGTATATTGGTGCTTACCAGAGGCTGGAGGAGAGAGCTTTAGGGGGTGAGTGCCTAATGGCTACTAGGTTTTCTTTTGCAGAAATGACATTTTGGGAACTAGATAGAGATAGTGGTTGCACAACATTGTAAAAGTAATAAATACCAATCAAATGTACATTTTCATAATGGTTAATTTTATGTTATGTTGATTTTACCACAGTTGAAAAATTCCCGAGTTAAAAATTCTGGCTGTATTATTTTGAGCAGAAATTGGGGGCATTAAAGCAGACTCACAATTATTTCCTAAGAATTTTGGCTCCATTTACAGGAACTTCCTGAGTGGGATGGGTTGCCTTCCACTCAGGCATAAGTCCTTATTATGTTCCTCAGTTTTCACATGAGTTATGTGAACTCAACCTTTGATTCAACTGTTAATTATGGCATATTGTTTACTTGTAACTTAACTGCTATAATTTAGTGATATATAATAGTTACTATTTAACATGTGATTTATGATAGACACTTTACAAGGCACTTTGTTTTATCCCAGGACATTTTTGGTTTCCCATATGAAATTTATCTAGGTCATCTCCCATCTGCCAATAACTACAGATCTTTTCCTAGGAGCTTTTTCTAGGTGCTAGAGCTTGCATAGCCTCTGAAATAGGCTTTTTTTTCTTCATTTTTTAAAATGAGAAAACCGAGGCATAGAGAGGCTTAGCAACTTGCCCAAGATCACAGAACTATTAAGTGGTGTCGATGTCATAAAAATTCAATAGCCCATGGACACAGATAATAGGGTGATGAAGGCCTGGGGTTGTGGACAGGGATAGGCTAAAAGAGGCCAATGGGAGAAAATGGGGAGCTTAGACAATACTTTCAACAATAAAGATTTAAAAAAATAAAACACAAACAAACGAAAACACCCAAAACTCAAGACTTTAAAGTTGGGTCTCCGAATCCCTTTGCACATGGCCTCTCTAAGCAGGCAGAACACTGTTTCACTAATGCCTATTGAAAAAGTGATTCTAGTAAATGATTAGAGGAAATACTTGTAATGTATGTTTTCCTTTAAGTGCTCTAAAATCTACTCAGTGACTAAATCAAATGACCAAAAGCCTTGTGCCTGAAATTTACATCCTCCCCTAATCACACTAAGATTGCATTCAGTGAATTTCACTATGTCTTAATGTCATCTATTCACATCAGATGACACACAAATATTCTAAGATATTCATTACAATGTGTAGATAGGAATGTTATTAAAGGCTTTCTTGTTACGTTGAGGTCTTTTTATGAAAACTTTAGGAGAAATTGCTTTCAGTTAATAATATCAGGAAGAGCGGGTGACTCTTAAGCAATTAGTTTTATCCTATGGAACATGGTTGTGTCACTCTTGTCCTTTCCTCCATACACAGCCTGCTGCAAATGTACTTTGGTTTATCCAGAGAAATACTTTGACCATCACTGACTGCAGGTGGTGTTCCTAATCTGGTTTCTATATCCTAAAAAAATATTTGTAATTAATCTTTTCTTGTGTTTTATATCTTTGTGATACCTTTAAAAGTTTTTTTTATAATAGATGAGGGCATAAATAAATGCACTTATAAGACAGCACCATAGTTTATTTTAAAGTTTTTGATTGCTGCAGAACTATCCTACACATGATAGTGAATTGTGGCTCTCAACTTCCTTTGAATTTATCCTGTTTTTGTTTAGGAATAGCACTATCCAGGCAAGAACATGTACAGATTACAATAGGATAATAGCAAACCAAAGGAACTTTTATTTGAGCATTATACAAGATAATGTGTAGAAAAGATTATGTTTCAGGGATCCATACAAACCTGAAGGCCTGCCAACTCCAAAAAGTGAATGGGATAGAATGAGGTTGTTGGATGAAGATTCAAAGATGCATCAGCAAGTCAACTATTTACTTATGTCCTTGATTATTTGTTTGAGGAATTTTCACTTGTATGCTTGGATAACCAGGTGTAATTATTTTAAGTACAAGAATCATGTTTTATCTTAATTTATTCAGATATGTCCTTAGTGGGGGAGAGGTAGGTACATCAAGTAATAGATGTGTGCTTATTTAAAGGCCTGATTAGGTAGACCACATAAAACTTTGTTTATAATATATATATATTATATATTATATATAAATTTATATATATATTTATATATATTATATATATATATAAATTATATATATATAATATATATATATTATATATATATATATGATTTTTTACAATACATTTAGTTACAAGTGTTCAAAATGTGTTACTTATATTATCTATCGTAATCACTGATGAGGTTTATTGACCTCAGCAATTAGCAAAAGACCAGGAACTTACACATTGAATCATCTTGTGATAGCAGAGCATTCAGCCATGCTGTCAAACCAATTTTCTTAAATTCTGTCTGATTTTAACGGATGTAATGACTGTATAGGTTGTCAATAAGAGTACAGAATATTACTTTTAAAGTAGATAGTACTTCCAATTATAACTCTATCACTTTATGTTTTTCTGTAATTGCCTTACCTGTGGTTTTTATTATATTACTATTTAGGAGATCAGTGGTATTCAGGAATATAATTTCCTGTAAAGATGAATGACAGTTTTTTTGCCATAGTTTGTGCTTAATTATTGTATGCTGATCATGATGATTCATAGTGACATAGGCCCTTAGGGCCCATAACATAACCTGGCATTGGAAAAGTCATCATTTTAATATCAATTAAAAGTTTAACACAACATCATTAGTTCTGTGCAACATCAGAATTCCACCAGCAATGGTAACTAAAGTCATTGCATCTGCTGAATTATTTTTGACATTTGCATGAGGCATAAGAAAAATGTGATAAATGAACTTCACTTAAAAGCACCTCATATGATACTACCAAGGAACTGAAAAATAGCCACAAAATGAAAGAAAATTTTTGTAAATTCTGTGTTGGAGAAATTACTACTATCTAGAACATATATATGTGAATATTTATGCATATGTTCTTACAACTAAAAAACAAAAAGACAACCCAACTGAAAATTTACAAAGGTCTTGAGTAATTGAAAGTTAAATATGGTATTACTATATGACTCCTAAATTCCACTTTTTGGTATATACACAAATTAACTAAAAAACACTCAGATGCTGTATGCCATTTTTCACTCCAACATCAGTTATAATAGCCAAAGGTAGGAAAATCCCAACTGTCCACCCATAGATGAAAGGATAAATAAATGTGGTATATACATATAGTGGAACATTATTCAGTCCTAAAAGAAATGAAGCTCTGATAAATGCTGTAACATGGATAAATATTGAAAATATTATGCTAAATTATACAAAGGGATAAATATTATATAATTCCACTATGCTAAATATCTGGAAAGGAAAATATAATCAGAATATAGATTAGAGGTTACCAGGTCTGGGAAGAGGGGAAAATCAGAATAATTGATTAATGGTTATATAATTTATATTTGAGGTGCATAAAAAGTTTTAGAAATAATAATGATAGATATGCAACATCCTGAATGTACTTAATGCCACTGAATTGTACATAAAATGGGTAAAGTGGCAAATTTTGTGTCATATATAGTTCATGACAGTAAAAATACAATGTGTAAATAAATCTGCACACTTTAGTATAACAGTTCATAACTAACCCCTTTCCTACAAAGTCTACCTTCATCTTGATTTTTTTTCTTCCACTGGCCTGGTGTTTGTTCTGAAAGAGCTGACTTTCAAAAAATGTTTTTATTAAGTAATAATCATTTACCTATTCTTATTAAGATTTGAAATTGCTCAGCAGTATTTTCATAGAGGTAAGGGAGCAAAAATGTGGTTCCTTGTATTTTTTGTGTTTGTTTTTTTCAAGTTGTAGTGGAGGCTATTATATACTGTCCAAATAACCCTTCAAAACTGAAACCCAGCTTGTGGAAATACTGCCTGTTGAGAGCTTGCAGTTGTCAGCCCTTTTGGAGAATTGTCCTTCTTGAAGAAAAGAGAGTCAAAGTCTGGAGATTTTCCCATAGGCAAACTGCATCTAATGACTGGTTGAAGGAATATGAAATTTTTATTCAAACACCTCAATATAGGACTAATTCAAAGAGCCTTTCCAGATTCCAAGTTTCACATAGGGTCAGCTGAGACCTTTTAGTGATTGAATCACAGTCCAACCACTACTTAATCCTGTTTCATTCTCTTCCATCACAGATTTTGCTCCTGAATACACTCCTTGATAAACTTTCTGGAAAGTAATCTTTTTAATGTATGCTCTAATCCCTGACACTGAACTGTATTAGTTAAGATAATTCTGAATGATATATAATTATTTTTAAAAATATATTTATTGATTTCAGAGAGGAACAGAGAGGGAGAGAAAGAAACATCAATGATGAGAGATAATCATTGATTGGCTGCTTCCTGCATGTCCTCCTGCCCCCCAACTGGGGATGAATCCCGCAACCCAGGCTCATGCCCTGACCAGGAATCGAACATGACCTCCTGGTTCATAGGTTGATGCTCAACCACCAAGCCATGCAGCTGGGTGTTAATATTTTCAGTTTAATATTATTTATCAATGATTTATTATTTATCACTGATATGGTTAATTTATAGCAATATCATTTATTGGGATAAGAGCCAAGTTTGCTTGCATTCAACCTTCACTACTTAATATGTATTACTTTAAATAAATTGCTTAAACCCAGGAGCCTGAGTTTCATTATCTTTAAAATTAAAATGATAATACCTACTGTATAAACAATTCTATGAGGATAAAATCAATATTTTTATGGTGCTAAAAACACTGTCCTTTATAATAAAAGGCTAACATGCAAATCAACTAAATGGAGGAACAACTGGTTGCTATGATGTGCACTGACCAAGAGGAGGCAGATGCTCAACGCAGAAACTGCCTCCTGCTGGTCAGTGTGCTCCCATAGGGGAGCAGGTCTAAGCCAGCAATCAGACATCTCTTGACAGCTCCTGGACTGTGAGAGGGTGCAGGCCAGGCTGAGAGACCCCCTTCAAGTGCACAAATTTTGTGCATTGGGCCTCTAGTCTAACATATGAGGTCAGTATAAATGTTTATTAAATACAACCAAAAATACAGCCAGTGCTTTATGCATGAAATTATCTGGTAAAAAGGGTAACATTTTCTAATTCATATATTTATGTAATGGAAATAGATACTATAATATTAAGTAACACTGTAGCCAGGGTACAATTAAGGGTATTACTTGTATTAGAAATGTAATTCACAGAAACATAATGGGTCTTAGTTAACTGCAGAAGCTAACTTTAGCTTTTTAACTAGTCATTAGACTTATAGAGAAAAGCACTGTGAGTGGAATACTGTAGTTATCCCAATTATCCCAATTGTAAGATAAGTTCCAATGTCTCTATCAGCTATTGCTACAAATATGCTGAAAAACAAATCTACCTTAAAATTCTGTGATTTAGAACATGACTTTGTACTAAAGCAGTGGTCGGCAAACTCATTAGTCAACCGAGCCAAATATCAACAGTACAACGATTGGGATCCAAATTTTTTAAACTTAAACTTCTTCTAATGCCACTTCTTCAAAATAGACTCACTCAGGCCATGGTATTTTGTGGAAGAGCCACATACAAGGGGCCAAAGAGCTGCATGTGGCTTGTGAGCCGTGATTTGCCAACCACTGTACTAAAGCATATGTGTTGTTAGCTGGGGTTTAGTTCATTGAGGTTGGGCTTTTTGTGTTGTATCTAAGTCTCTACACAAATAAAAAACTTTACCATCACCAGCTCTGTGAACAAGTCAACAACTTTTAATCTTACAATATGGATTAGTTTCATATTTTCTAGTTATCTTTTATAAGGGAAATTATGAATCCATTTTATGTACAAAATTCATTCTCAGATTTTCCTCTTTTGGCTGGACATACAACTCATGATTTTGCTGTTTATTCTTCCTGAATTGTAGCTAAATTGGTTGCCTTTTCTAGAGAAACTGGGCAGGTATTGTGACTCATGACTTCTTGATAGAAGTAGACAGAGTCATTATTATGTTAAATTGATCTTTCTACCACATGTAAATGGTGCTCCAATATTTACTACAAATTATACAACAAGAAAAACTGATAAGAGAAAGAGGAGAAATGGTGAGACATTCATCTTATACCCAAGCAATTAATTCAATTAATTCCTGGGTACATTAGCAAACTCGCCACATATGATATTGGTTTATTTACAAGGACTCAGTTTTGAGACTGCTAACTTCATATGTAAATTACACACACACACACACTAGGGGCCAGTGCACAAAATTCATGTACTGCCCCCTCTCACATACTGGAAGCCCTCAGGGTATGTCCTACTGACAACTTAGGCCTGCTCCCCATAGGGAGCGAGCCTGAGCTGCAGTCTGGCCTCCCTTTGCGGGAGGCGACCGGGCTGATCAGGGAAAGGCACCAGCCCCATTACCCCACTGCTGTAACCACTGCCAGGCACCATAGCCACCAAGGTGTTTTCATCAACACGGATTCCAGTCCCTTCACCATGAAAAAATGACAAGTTTCTTTAGGCATTTTCAAGATGTGTCTTTCATAGGATATGACATTTCTTTCTTTTTCTTTTTATCCTCACCTGAGGATGTTTCCATTGATTTTTAGAGAATGTGGAAGAGAAAGGGAAAGACAGAGAGAAACATCAAAGTGACAGGAACAGTTTGATTGGTTGCCTCCTGCATGAACCCTGAACTGGGACCCAGGCAGGGAGGAACCTGAAACCTAATTACATGCCCTTGATCAGAATCTAACCCAGACCCTTTCACTTATTACCACCTTCTAATATTCCAGTGCTAAGAATTCTCCAATTTTTTTTCCCTCCAGATGTCCTCACTTCATGTAATGAAGTCCATGATCCATAATTACAATAACTATCATGAATGTACTCTTATCTTCCTTATTTGCCTCTCTGCTTCCCACTTTTCCCTTCCTGCTTTGATAAAAAATTTTCTTTTATATGAGGTTTGATGGTTTGTTAGATTATTTTGTGTCTCTGGATCTATTTTTGCTAATAAGTTTATGTTTTTAATTATATTCCACAAATGAGTGAGACCATGGGATACTTACCTTTGTCTGAATGGCTAGTTTTGCTTAGCATAATGCTCTCTAGGTCCATACATGCTGATGTAAAGGCTAATGATTCCTTCTTTTTATAGCAGCATAGTATTCCATTGTATAGATGTATCACAGTTTTTTAATCCTCTCATTGTCTGGCATTTAGGCTGTTTCTAAATCTTACCAATTGTAAATTATGCTACTATGAACATAGGGATACATTCTAGTATAATTTTTCTGATTGGTGTTTCTAACTCTTTGTGATATATTCCTAGGAGGGGGGATTACTGGGTCAAATGGGGGTTCCATTTTTTAATTTTTCAAGGAAACTCCTTACTGTTTCCTTAGTCTGCACCAGTCTTTATCCCCACCAGCAATGTACCACATCCTCTCCAGCACTTGTTATTTGTCAATTTGTGGATGGTAGCCATTCTGACAGGTGTGAGATGGTAACTCATTGTCATTTTTATTTGCATCTCTCAGATGGCTAGTGACTTTGACAATGTTTTCATATGTCTCTTGGACATCTGTATGTCCACTTTTAAAAAGTGTCTATTTAGGTCCTTTTCTCATTTTTTGATTGGATTGTTTATCTACCTTTTGTTAAGTTGTATGAGTTCCCTATACATTTTGGACATTAAAGCTTTATCAGATGTCACATTGGCAAATATGTTTTTCCAGGCAGTGGGCTTTCTTGTTGTTTTGTTGATGGTTTCTTTTGTGCAGAAACTTTTTATTTTGATGTAGCCCCATTTCTTTATTTTCTTCTTAGCCTCCAAGTGCTTGATTTTTTATTTATTTATTGCAGTTGATTTATAATTTTATGTCATTACTAGGGGCCCAGTGCATGAAATTCATGAACTGGGGGTGGGTGGTCCCTCAACCCAACCTGCCCCCTCTCACATACTGGGAGCCCTCAGGGGATGTCCAACTGATGGCTCACCCCCAGCCTGCGCAAGGCCTAAAGCTCACCAGAGGCTTTAGGCCTTGGGCACCCAGCCATCACCCTGCTCAGCTCAGTCCTGGCTGCCTGTAACCACCCGGCCCCGGGGGCTGGGCGCTCGCCACCACTGCTGTTTCATCTCTTCCAGGGCCTGGCACTCGTGCCACTTGGCCCCACCTCCACTCCTGATTGGATGGTTGCATAGTCAATCAGGAGCAAAGGTAGAGTAAAATTTGCATGTTTCTCTTTTATTATATAGGATGATCTGAGAAGATGCTTGCTATGGTTTCAGTCTTCCTGAATTTGAAGAGACTTTGACTCTGTCCAAATACATAGTATATCTTTGAAAATGTCCTGTGTGCACTTGAGAAACATGTGTATTCTATAGCTTTGGGGTGAAATATTCTGCAGATGTCAATTTTTCCATTGGATGTAGTGAATCGGTTAGGATTACTATTTCTTTGTTGATTTTTTTGTCTACAAGATTTATCCTGTGATGTCAATGGGGTATTAAAGTCTCCTACTATAATTGTATTGCTGTTGATATTACTCTTGATATCTTTTATAAATTTTTTATGTATTTGGGTGCTCCTGCATTGGGTGCATATATATTTACCAAAGTTATAGTCTCTTGTTATGTCAATCCCCTTAGTATTATGAAGTGGCCGTTTTTATTTCAAGTTACTTTGAGTTCTATTTTGTCAGATGTAACTATTGCTACCCCAGTTTTATTTTTTTTTCTGTTTGCCTGATAATTTTTTCCCCCATCCCTTGACTTTCAGTCTGTGTGAGTCCCTTGTTCTGAGGTGGTTCTCTTGTAGACAGACTATAGACGGAGTGGCCAGATTATTATGATCTCTGAACACATAACAATCTGTTCACTCAGTATATATATTAGAGGCCTGATGCATGAATTCCACATTTGATGGCCAGCCAGGTATGAGGGAGCACCCCATCTCAGTGCATGAGTGGGGTCCAGACAACCTGGACAGGGAGGGGACATGGGCGATCGACTGGCCTGCCTGCTGGTTGAACTCCTGGTCAAGGTGACAGTTTGCATATTAGCCTTTTATTATATAAAATATACACTGAGTGACCAGATTATTATGCGTTCAGAGATCATAATAATCTGGCCAGTCAGTGTATGTGGGTCATATTTTCTTAACCATTTAGCCACCCTATGTGTTTTGATTGAAGGATTTAACCCATTTACATTTAAAATTATTATTGATAAGTACTTTTTATAGCCATATTTACTCTTTATGCATGTGTTCCTTCTTCCCTTTCTATTTCTTTTCTTTACAACAGTCCCTTTAACATTTCCTGCATTTCTGGCATGGTGGTAATAAACTCCTGTAGCCTTTATCTCTGTGAAGCTCCTGATTTGCCCTTCAATATTTGTTTTTGTTTTTAAGAAACCAAAATAATTTTATTTTTTTAAAATTTGTTTTTATTCTTTAAAGTATTACAAATAGTAATACATATGTTTTCCTTTTTTCCCCATTGTCCTCCCCTCAGCCTCCCCTACCTCCCAGCACATGTCCTCATCTGCCCCCCCAGTGTCTTGTATCCATTGATTATGCTTATATGCATGCATACAAGTCCTTCAGTTGATCTCTTACAGCCCCCGCCCCCCACCTTCCCCAGCCATCCCCCTGTAGTTTGACAGTATGTTCAATGCTTCTTTGCCTCTGTATCAATCATTTTCCCCTGTTTCTTTTCTTTAAAAGATCTTGCATCTGCATACTGGAAATAAATGTATAAGAACAAAAAATGTTTGAGTCTCAGTTTCAATGTCCAAATGTTCTAAGACCCAGTTTCAATGTCAAATAGTTCCTTATGTGTACATGTCAGTGATGGTATCTGGATGGTGGACAAATGGTGGCAATGCAGGTTCCACCCTCTCTGGTATGGTCCTGGACCATCTGCTGCAGCACACAGCTGCTGACTGCTAGCATGGCAAGGAGTCGACAGCATCTTCCATCTCTGGACTGTCTTTGCGGTTGAAACAGACCTGTCAGTTCCTCTCTGTTGCAGGAATCCATATGGTCTTGGAGGTGTTTTCTCAAAATATACAAACATATTCCCGACCAAAAGTTAATAAAGGGATCTTTTCTGTAAATTAGACTTGGGATTCTTTTTATTTTTGCCCAGATGATTTTCCTTTGGCCTATTTTTACACTATGATTTTTCATGAGTGTCCTGTTGTTGGCATTACAAATTGAAGTTACTATTCTGGAGTAAAAATTTTCTAGATGTAATTTACTTACATGATATTTTTCCTTACATGATATTACCCCACTCTCTGCCCCCCTTTTTGATTAATGGGGGCTTTTGGAAATTTTAGATTGCAATCTTGGTAACTTTAAAACTTAATTTTTGCACAAAAATATGACTGCTATAGGTTCTTTTGATGTTAGGCAATTTTACAATGAGATGAACTACTAGCAGAAATTTTAGTTAATATTTTAGAAAGAGCTTTTTTGTCCAGCACACTTATTTCACTTGGCCAATTTAAATTAATCTGAAAACTTGATAACTATTTTACTGTCAAATTTAATACTCAAGCAATAATCTTAGTTTACCCAGTAAATATTAGTGGAAAGGATTATTTGCATTCTTGAGTAGGCCCTGAGCATTCCTGGTAATAGATTGCATTTAGATATAGAGCAGCTGTTGCTGGCCATGTCTCTGTCTGTAACCTGGGTCCCGATCTGAACTGTGCATGGGAGGTGAAGCAGCCATCAGGGCAGGAGACCTCTCTCAGAAGGAGTGAATGTTCAGGCCCCTGCAAGAATAGGGGGTGAGGGTCTGTGCCCCACCTCTGTTGACCTTTTAGTTCTCTCCTGTTGGCCCCTCTGAGACTGTGCCTGTCTTAAGTTGTTCTTTCCCTGAGGAATCTTACCCATCTCTGGCTAACCAGCCATCCTCCAGAGCCAAGCAGGGTGATGAGAGGTTCAGTTCTATATCCTTTGTATTCTATGCCCCTGTGGCCTTCACGCCCAGCACCTGCCTTGGGATCCCCTCACCTGCTGTTGGGATCCTGTTACTAATCACATACCTCAGGGGACTCAGGTTTCTTCTCCAGGGAAGGCTCAGCTCACCCCATTGGGTGAGAGACAGGTCCATGGTGCCAACCACCCAGAGGCTTCAACCACAGCTTGAACTGAAAGCTCAGGCAACAGCTGTGTGCACGTGGATTGTGAGAAGAGGGTCCCTCTTGCCAAAAAGGGTAAGAGGGGCCAATATATAATGCTTGAGTGCATTCCCAGTGCCTTAATTCCATCTGAAAGGGATTAATTCCTTTCCTCTCCTTTTTTAAATTGCTGCTAAACATTCAAAGCATAGTTTGTAAGTTTCTTTGGGATAATTGTACAATATGCTGTTGTCAAATATCAAAAATCATAATGACATTGTAGAATAATATCATGTAAGTGTATTATGGTGTCATAGGAGGTTAAGGAGGGCCTAGCCTAAGGACTGGTGTCCATAGGATATGACAAGCTCTACACCATGTCAACTCAATCTCAAACTAGCTGCCATTTTTTTATAGCTTTATATAACCTTTGTCAGGGATGTAAAAACACAAATTACTTACCTTAGTTCAAGAGTTCAAATATATTGACTTTCCCCCTTACTCCCGCCACCCCCCACTTACCCTGAGGTTTGACAATCTGATGGACTTTTCTCAGTCTCTCGATCCAATCTTGTTAATCAGTCGATGATGTTCATTATATTCCACAAATAAGTGAGATTACGTGATTTTTATCTTTCTCTGCCTGGCTAATTTCACTTAGCATAATGCTCTCCAGCTCCATCCATGTTGTTGCAAATGGTAGGAGCTCCTTCTTTTTTACTGCAGTGTAGTATTCCATTGCTTAGATGTACCACAGTTTTTTAATCCACTCATTTGCTGATGGGCACTTTCCAAATCTTAGCTATGGTAAATTGTGCTGCTATGAACATAGGGGTACATATATCCTTTCTAATTCACGTTTCTAGTTTCTTGGGATATATTCCTAGAAGTGGGATCACTGGGTCAAATGGGACCTCCATTTTTAGTTTTTTGAGGAAATTCCATACTGTTCTCCACAGTGGCTGCACCAGTCTACAATCCCACCAGCAGTGCATGAGAGTTCCTTTATCTCCATGTCCTCAACAGCACTTGTCATATGTTGATTTGTTGATGAAAGCCATTCTGACTGATGTGAGATGGTACTGCATTGTTGTTTTGATTTGCATCTCTCAGATAATTAGTGACCTTGAGCAGGTTTTCATGTTTCTGAGCCTTCCTTTTGTCTTCTTTCAAAAAGATTATATTTAGGTCTGTTTCCCACTTTTTTATTGGATCATTTGTCCTCATTTTATTAAGTTGTATGAGTTGCCTGTAGATGCTTGAGATTAAACCTTTATTACTGATAACATTTGCAAATATGTTCTCCCATACAGTGGGTTTTATTGTTGTTTTGGTGATGGTTTCTTTAGCTGTGCAAAAGCATTTTATTTTGATGTAGTCCCATTTGTTTATTTTTCTCTTTAGCTTCCATTGCCCTAGGAGCAGTATCATTGAAGAAGTTCTTTTGGCACATGTCTGAGATTTTTCTTCCTGTGGATTCCTCTAATATTTTTATGGTTTCCCATCTTATGTTTGAGTCCTATATCCATTTTGAATTTATTTTTGTGTATGGTGTAAGTTGGTAGTCTAGTTTCATTTTTTTGCATGTATCTGTCCAATTGTCCCAACACCATTTATTGAAGAGACTGTCTTGAATCCATTTTATGTTAATACCTCCCTTGTCAAATATTAATTAAGCATAGTTCTTTGGGTTGATATCTGGATTCTCTATTCTATTCCATTGGTCTATATGTCTGTTCTTGTGCCAGTACCAGGTTGTTTTGAGAACAGTAGATTTGTAATATAGTTTGAAATCTGGTATTGAAATCCGACCAACTTTGTGCTTCTTTCTCAGAATTGTTGTGGCTATTCAGGGTCTCTTTTTATTCCAGATGAATTTTTGGAGAGTTCTTTCTAAGTCTGTGAAATATGCTGTTGATATTTTAATGGGAAGTGCATTAAATTTATAGATTGATTTGGGTAGTGTGGATGTTTTAATGTTGATTCTCCCAATCCCAAGAGCATGGTATGTTTTTCCACCTTTTTACATCTTCTTTTTTTAGTGTCCTGTAGTTTTCTGTGAATAGGTCTTTTACCTCCTTAGTTAAGTTTATTCCTAGGTATCTTAATTTTTTCGGTGTGATGGCAAATAGAATTGCTTTTTTAGTCTCTCTTTATGTAAGTTCATTATTGGTATATAGAAATGCCATAGATTTCTTGGTGTTAATTTTGTATCCTGCTACGTTGCTGAACACATTTATTAAGTCTATTAGTTTTTTTATGGAGTCTTTCGGGTTTTTTATATACAATATCATGTCATCTGCAAATAAGGATAGCTTTACTTCCTCTTTTTCAATTTCTATGCCCTTTATTTCTTTTTAAAAATATATATTTTATTGATTTTTTACGGAGTGGAAGGGAGAGGAATAGAAAGTCAGAAACATTGATGAGAGAGAAACATCAATCAGCTGCCTCTTGCTCGCCCCCTACTGGGGATGGGCCCGCAGCTAGGTACATGCCCTTGACTGGAATCGACCCGGGACCCTTCAGTTCACAGTCTGACGCTCTATCCACAGAGCCAAACCGGTCTCGGCTCGATGCCCTTTATTTCTTATTCTTATCTAATTGTAATGACTAATACTTCCAGTACTGTGTCAAACAAGAGTGGCGAGAGTGGGGATGTCTGTCTTGTTCCTGTTCTTAAGGGAAATGTTGGAAGTTTTTGCTCATTGAGTATGATGTTTGCTGTGGGTTTATCATGTATGCCTTTTATTATGTTGAGGTATGATCCTTCTATTCCCACCTTGTTGAGAGTTTCTATCAAGAAAGGGTGTTGGAGTTTGTGTAATGCTTGTTCTGCTTCAATTGATATGACTATGTGGTTTTTATCTCTCAATTTGTTTATGTGATGTATCACATTTATTGATTTGTGGATATTGTGCCATCCTTGCATTCCTGGGATAAATCCTACTTGGTCATGGTGTCTGATCTTTCTGATGTACTTGGATCTGATTTGCTAGAATTTTATTGAGGATTTTAACATCTATATTCATGAGGGATATTGGCCTGTAATTCTCTTTCATTGTGTCATATTTATCTGGTTTTGGTATTAGGGTGATGCTGGCTTCATAGAAGGAGTTTGAAAGTTTTCCACCCTCCATCCTTTTGAATTTTCTGGAGTAGTCTGAGGAGAATAGATTTTAGTTCTTCCTTGAATGCTTGATAAAATTCCCCTATGAAGCCATTCCCCTGGGCTTTTTTTAGCTGGAAGCTTTTTGATGACTCCTTCAATTTCTTCCACAGTTATTGGTCTATTGAGCTGTTTAGATTCTTCCTAATTGAGTTTTAGGAGGTTATATTTTTCTAGGAATATATCCATTTTCTCCAGGTTGTCCAGTTTGTTGGAGTAGAGTTGTTCATAGTACTCTTTAACAATCCTTTGTATTTCGATGCGGTCTGTTGTTATTTCACCTCTTTCATTTCTGATTTTATTTATTAGGGTCCTTCCTCTTTGTTTCTTGGTAAGCCTGGCTAGAGGTTCATCAATCTTGTTTATCTTTTCAAAGAACCAGCTCTTGGTTTTGTTGATGTCTTGTATTGTTTTTTTGGTCTCTATGTCATTTATCTCTGCTCTGATCTTTAGTATTTCTTCCTTCTGCTTACACTAGGCTTTTCTTGTTGCTCTCTTTCTAACTCTTTGAGTTGTTGGATTAGATAATTTATTGCCATTGTTTCTTGTTTTCTGCACTAATATTGTAGAGCTATGAACTTCCCTCTCAAAACTGCTTTCATTGTGTCCCATAAATTTTGGATTGTTGTGCTATTGTTGTCATTTGTTGCAATGATGTTTTCTATTTATTTTTTTTATTTCTCTTATAACCCAGTCATAGTTTCATAGCATGCTGTTCAGTCTCCATGTGTTTGATTTCTTTGGATTGTTTTTATTTTAGTTGATTTCCAGCTTTATGCCACAGACAGAGTGTGGCATATGCTTGATATGATTTCTATCTTCTTGAATTTGGAGAGACTTTGCCTATGACCCAACATAAGGTCTATCTTTGAAAATGACCCATGGGCACTTGAAAAGAATGTATATTCTGTGGCTTTGGGGTGAAATGATCTGAAGATGTCAATTAATTCCATCTGGTGTAGTGAGTCATTGAGAATTGATGTTTCTTTACTGATTTTTTTATAGGATTTGTCCAATGGTGATAGTTGGGTAATAAAATCTCCTACTATGATTTTATTGCTGTCAATCTTTCCCTTGATATCCTCAAGGAGTTTTTTTTTTATGTATTTGGGTGCTCCTGTATTGGGTGCGTGTATGTTTAGCAGAGTTATTTCTTGTTGGATTTCTCCTTTTAGTATTATGAATTGGCCTTCTTTATCTCTTGTTATGTCCTTGACTTTGGGATCTAATTTGTCGGATATAAGTATTGCTACCCCAGCTTTTTTTCCATTTCCATTCGCCTGAAGAACCTTTTTCCATCCTTTCACCCTCAGTCTGTGTGCGTTTTTTTTCCATAGGTGGGTTTCTTGTAGACAGCAGATATATGTGTCATGTTTTCTTATCCAGTCCATTACCCTATGTCTTTTAGTTGGAGCATTTAAACAGTTTACATTTAAAGTTATTATTGATAGGTCCTTATTTGTTGCCATTTTTGTACTTTACCCCAGTGTTCCTTCTTCACTTCCTATTTCTTTTTGCAGCAGACCCTTTAGCGTTTCTTGCATTGCTGGTTTGGTGGTAATGAATGCCCTTAGTCTTTTTGTCTGTGAAGCTCCTGATTTGACCTTCAGTTTTGATTGATAACCTTACTGGGTACAGTATTCTAGGATTCAAACCCTTTCTTTGCATGACTTTGTATATTTCATGTCATTCCCTTATGGCCTGATAAGTTTCTGTTGAGAAATCACTTGCTAATCTGATGGGGGTTCCTTTGTAGGTGACTTTCTGTCTCTCTTTGGTGGCTTTTAAGATTCTCACTTTGTCATTGGTGTTTGCAAATTTAATTATAATGTGCATTACCGTAGGTCTTTTGGGGTTTATTTTGCTTGGGCCTTTGTGAGCTTCTTGGATTTGTGTGGGTTTTACTTTCCTTTATCAGTGAAGTTTTCTGTCATTATTTCTTCCAACAGGGTTTCTATTTCTTGCCGAGTTTACTGTCCTTCTGGAAGCCCTATTATGCAGATATTTTTTCACCTTTTCCCAAAGTTCCCTTAGGTTTTCCTCCTGCTTTTTAATTTTTTTTCTAGAAGCTGCTCTACTTGGGTATTTTTTTCCTACCTTGTCTTGTAGCTCAGTGATGTGGTCCTTTGCTTCTTCTAGTCTACTCTTGATATTTTCTATGGAGTTCTTTACCTCAGTGATGTCACTTTTTATTTCTTCTTGGCTCATTTTCATTTCTTCTTGGGTCTTCTTCATTTTCTCTTGGTTCTTCTTCATTTTCTCTTGGTTATTCTTCAATTCTTCTTGCTGCTTATTCATATTTTCAAATTTGTCTTCCATCCTCTTCAGACACCTTATGTCCATTTCTCTGAATTCTTTCTCTGATAGGTTGCTTGCTTCCATTTTGTTTACCTCATTTTCTGGTGAGGCTTGTTTTTCTTTTATTTGCATACTGTTTCTTTGTCTCCCCATGGTCTCTCTTCTCCATGTTTCTGGTTATGTAGTTCTCTCTCTCTGTGGCGGGGCACAGAGCTCCTCCAAATCTGCATCTTTGCCAACTAGGAATTGGTGTTTTGGGGGGTCTCAGCCATCTAGCGGGTACTGCAGCTGTATGTTTTCAGGTCCTTCCCCTTCAAGATGGTGCAGTCCACCTCCGAGATGGTTGCTCTGCGAGAGAACCCAGCCGCACTGGGGGCTGCTTGGTCAGGGTAGGCAAATCCAGCAATCCCCCTCCTTCCCCTGGAGCCCAGCTGTCCCCCAACTTGCCAACAAACACCCCTCATGCTGCTTCCTTCGTCTGCTCTGGGACAAGATGCAGAACGCTTCCATGTGTTCCACCACCATTTTTTTCTCCCTTGGTCTTCAATTTTGAATGATAGCCTTGCTGGATGGAGTATTTGTGGAATCTGTCCCTTTCTTTGCATCACTTTGTATATTTCATTCCATTCCCTTCTGGCCTTATGTGTTTATGTTGAGAAATTGTTTGATAGTATAATGAGAAATCCTTTGTAGGTAACTTTCTGTCTTTCTCTTGCAGCCTTAAGATTCTCTCTTTGTTGTTAACTTGCAATTGTAACTATGATGTGTCTTGATGTAGGTCTTTTTGGTTACATCTTGTTTGGTACTCTGTGCTTGTGTGAGTTTTTTCTTCTCCCAGTCAGGGAAGTAAGTTTTCTGTCATTATTTCTTCAAATAGGTTTTCTAATCCTTGCTCCTCCTCTTGTCCTTCTGGAACCCCCATTCTATGGATGTTGCTTTATTTCAGGTTGTCCAAAAGCTCCCTTAAACTCTCCTCCTGCTTTCTAATTTTTTTATCCAATTGCTCTTCAGATTGAGTGTTTTCTAACTATCTTTTAGCTTGCTTATTCAGTCCTCTGCTCCTTCTATTCTACTCTTGAAACCTTCCATTTTATTCTTTATTTCAGCTATATCATTCTTCTTTTCCCCTTTGTTCTTATATATGTTGGTGAGTTTTTCATCTGGATGGTTATCTTCTTTATGACCATTACTCTGAATTCCTTCTCTGACATATTGCTTGCTTCTATTTAATTTAGTTCATTTTCTGCCGATTTCTCCTTTTCTTTCCTTTGCAGATTGTTCCTTTGTCTCCACATTTTTGCTGCCTCTTTCTGCCCAGTGGCTTGCTCTTAATCTCCATTATTGAATGCTTCATTTTTAGAATTTCTGATTGGTTCTTTTTATTTTTTTAAGGTTTATATATATTTATTTCAGGTTGTCCCAAAGCTCCCTTAAACTCTCCTCCTGCTTTCCAATTTTTTTATGCAATTGCTCTTCAGATTGAGTGTTTTCTAACTATCTTTTAACTTGCTTATTCAGTCCTCTGCTCCTTCTATTCTACTCTTGAAACCTTCCATTTTATTCTTTATTTTTATTGATTTTGTCACAAGAGATGAAGGGAGAGGAATAGAAAGTTCCTCTGCACACCCCCTACTGGGGATGTGCCTGTGGCAAAGGTACATGCTCTTGACCGGAATCGAACCTGGGACCTCTCAGTGTACAGGCCGATGCTCTATGCACTGAGCCAAACCGGTTTCAGCTGATTGGTTCTTTTGAAAAGTTTCAATATCTTTGCTAAAGCATTCTTTTTTTATTGATTTGTTCTCTGAGTGCACTGAATTGCCTTTCTGTGTTTTCTTGTATATCTGAGCATTTTCAGAATTGCAATCTTGAAATTTCTGTCACTTATATCACACGAGTGGCCTGGTGTACAAAAATTCATGCACTGGAGGGGAGATCCTTCAGCCTGGCCTGCCTCCTGTTACAGTCCAGGAGCCCTCAGGACTGGGAGGTGACCCAGCAATCAGGGGGAGGTGATAACCCCATCACACCTCTGCTGCTGCTACTGCTAGCAGCACAACACCTGGCTGGCCCTGGTTATCTGAGCCTTAGGTGGCTCTGGGCATCTGGGCAGCTGCCATCTAACGTTTACCTGTGCCTCAGGTGTCGGCTAGGCAGTTGCCATATGAAGGTTGCCTGTGCCTTGTGAAACTGCCATCTGAAGTTTGGCTGTGCCTTTGGTGGTCCTTGGGCAGCTGGGGGCTAAGGATCTGGGGACTCCGGAGGGATGTGGAATGGTCAGACCTGTCTTGGAGTGGGCCTGGATGTGCTGTGCATCTGCTACCCTGGCAGGGCTAAGGGGACTTGGTGCTATCATCTTGTGGCTGTGGGTATGATGGCCAATTAGCATATTTCCTCTTTATTAGGTAGGATATTTTTATGTGTTCTAGCTGCTTTCTAGGGATTTTTCGTTTTCTTGTCAGTCATCCTTGTTATGGTGGTTATTCATGATTTTTCCTGGCCTTCATTTTTAGGCATGTATGTCTTTCTATATTAATAGCCTTCTATAGCAGCTTTCTTTGACGAGGTCTTTCTACTATCTTCAAGTGGATGTTGCTGAATCTCAAGATTTTTTTTTAACCTGTTATTAACTCCCGGATTTGACATTCACTGCTTCCATAAGACAGTACATCAGGACTGCTTGGTGGTAGGGATTGTTTTGCCCTCACTGTGGTGGTGACCCCTTATCTTCATGGGGTTCTCACCCCAAGTATACCACATGTGGATCAGTCGAAGAGGAAAACAGCAGTTCTACTGCAGTAGCTCTTGGTTTACAGATAGCATGCTCCTCCACCTGACTCCAAGGGCAACAGGAGGTAAGTTTTGTGAGTCAAAGTAGTGGCAGGACTCTTTGGTTCTTTTTCTTTGTATGATATGCCACCACTGAGCCTGACAGTGGAGAGTATCATTGCAGAATCCTGTACTCTGTCAGTGTCTGCTGGCTCAGTCACAGTTTGCTCCAACTGTCCTGTTGAACTGCCCCCTGCAGATCTCTGTTCCTTCCAGCCCCAAAGGAAACACTTGCTGTCAGGGGCTTCTTCCCCTCTCCAGGCCTAGCAATGAGCACATGGCTGCAGGGAGCTTCTGCAGGTCATCTGAACTTTCCTCCCTTCTCATCTCCCTATCTATTTCCAGTTGCCCATCCTTAGATGTTTCAATATCTGGGTCTCTGTAATAAGTAGGGCAAGGGCATACATTGTTGAGTTATAGTTGGTTAATTTGTTGAAACTTCAGGTGGGGAGGCCATGGGGATCTCTGTTACTGCTATTCCTCTAAAGTCCTCTTGTTACTATAACTTACAAGATTTGTTACATTGGCAAGTGTTTTAATCTTGCTATCTCAATTTTCCTAATTATAACATGGGAATAATCAAAGCACTTAACTCTAGGGTTTTATCTGATAATTAAATGAGAATACTCAGAACAAAGGTCAGTTAATTACTATTAATTACCATCTGTGATTTATTTAGTAATAGTGAGCTTAATATATTTACATTTAAGAAATATAAATTTAATTTGATGGAATTAAAAGAATCTTGAGTTGGGGCATATTGAAGAAGGAAATTTCTATTTCTTTTTTTAACTTTATTAGTGGTTTAATAAGAAGTTCCACTTTTTGTGAAACATCTGTATGTCTCATTACAAAGAATAAGGAAAATATACAGCCGACAATACTTTAGTATCATTAAAATATTCTTTTTTTATTTGCTGCTGTTATAGATTGTAAAGAACTTATAACTTTTGAAACCTCTAAATACCTGTCAATAATATGCTCTTCTGTACACTATGGCCCCATGATAATTTGATTTTAGATTCCTTAACTTACAGTTAAAGCTGGTCTTTAAAACAGCAGCTTCCTGGACGGCAGCCAGATTGAACAAATCAGAATCCAGAAGGTGGGTGTCATCAGGCTCTCTTTGCTCCATAGGCTATTTTTATACAGAGCAAAGTTTGAGAATTTCTAATCTAGTATGACATAGGAAACTGCTATCAATCATTTTGCCTTCTGATTTTTCAAAACAGTGAGAATTTTTCTTCTTCCTTCTTCCTAAGAGTAGACTTTTTAATAGGGCTGATTGATATCTTTTGAGATAAATGGTATTAATGCAGTTGCAATTTATTATACTGTAATTTTTTTGAAAGTAATTTCTTTAAAAATATTTATTAAGGTAACAATACCTCTTTTCATTATTTCAGTTACCTGTGCTCAATGATGGAATGAAAAATCTTAAGTAGAAAATTACAGAAATAAATAATTCATACGTTTTAAATTGTGTGCCATTCTGTGTAGTATGATGAAATAAATCTCTAGCTCCATCAAGCTAAGGATGTGGATCATACTTTTGTCCAGAGCATACACACTGTACAGATGTTGCCAACCCATTAGTTGTTTTGTAGCCATCTCAGTTATCAGATGGACTGTTATAGTATTGCATTGGTGGTATTCAAGTAACCCTTATTAGTTCAAGAAAAGCCATATAATTTGAATTTAGTTGGTCTCCTTTTTATTGTAAAGCTAAAAGCAACACCCCTTTCAAATATCTAAAACCTAGGGTGCATGGAAGGCAAAACAATTATTTCAATAGTTTTAATTTTAACAATTAGAGTGAAAATCCACATATCTTATAGTTCCTTTGACAATAATGTTACTTTTTTATTTTCACTATCCTTACTGTTGGATTAAAAAATGTGTAGCATTTATATATATTTTATAACTACTAAATTATTTTCAGGATGTTTCAGAAACATGTCGAGATGTTTGTTTCTCTTTTATTTCTAGTAGATAATTGATTGTATAATTTCCATAAAGTTTAAAATTTATTATAATACCCAGACATCTGATCAAAGTGCTGTAATGAAACCTAGATTATTGCTCTGTTGAAAATTTAACAGTAACATTGCTTACATCTGCTATAGAAACTCCCCGCCCCCAAATTAAAAGTATAAAGCAGAACATTTTAATCTAAAACAAGGAGTGTGAGATCATTGTTCAATATGTATTATATAAATTATGTATAGTTCGTCTCCATTTTTCCTTCATAGATCATTGGAGATTAACTGTGTGCTTTCCCTTTCAACTGAGCCATCTGTTGATATTTTACTTTTATTTATATGTAGTTTTTTGTATCTATCACCCAGATTATATTCAAATGCAGGGTTCTTTTTTGTGTTTGTGGTTCTGTGAGCCACCTGTTCACTCTGGATTCTTATGTGCTCATATCCATTGGGTCAGATAATTGGAAAAGAACTTCACTACCATCACAGTGGAAATACAATGGAAAATGAATCCATTGTGATGGAGATATGTTTGCATTGTCACAGCACTAATTTCTTAAAAAATTATATGATAAAGTCAGTGATAAAATAATTATAAATTCTATCACATTAATTTCCAGTTTTAGGCTTTAAGACAGTAAAGCTAATTAATGTCCAGAATAGGTTATACAGTTTCCTCAATCATTCTAACCCCCTCAATTTACATCTAGCTGTATTTTTATTGTTTATTTTACAAATGTATTATAGGTCCAGAGTGTGCGATACCTGACTATAAATTTTAGAGTGAAATATAAATTTATTTTAGATACTGTATTATATTTACAAATACACATAAATTTGCATGCTCATCAATTTTTTAGTTTTAGTGTGTATATATATATACACACACACATATATATATGATTATTTGCAACAATAATATAGCATAATAAATTTCAAAAGCTCTGTCAATACTGATTCCCCCTTTTCTATATATTCAATGTATATTTTCTGTGCACCTGACTTAATAAAAGTATAATATTTGATATATTTGTGAGGAACATAAATTAACCTATTTATTTGGATTCTCATTCACATAGCCCCAGCATATTCTAGAGCTAAGGCACAAAGAAGATATTCATACCAATCTCTGTACAAATAAATTATATTTTCATTTCTCCCAAGATCATTGACAATTTCTCTTCCATCAGTATTAAAAATACATATTCTTGTAATGTGTAACCCATATCCATACCTAACATTCATATTTATGTGATATATTTTATATATACTTAATCTTATTTTTGAGATTAATTAATTATAATTATATTTATTTTCACAATAAAAATACAATAGTATTTTATTTTATAAATGGAAGAGCAATTAAAATTTTTAAAAATACTTTACTACATTAGTTTAAATATACACTAATAAGGTGCATTGGAATAAATATTTGGAGTAAAGAATTGCTTGAATAAAAGAAATTTAAAGCATATAATATAACGCGCATTTGTTATAGTGTCACACCAAATTTGCCAAAATTAGAGATTGTTATTGCCATAATGAGAAAATTCATGTGTCTACACTGACCAGTTGCACTCATCATATAATTATATTCTTTAAAGAGATTCCCTATGTACTAATATAGCCTTCTTTAATACAGAAGATATATTTTTAGATACATTTTTATAGTATTCTAGAGGCCCGGTGCATGAAATTCATACACGGGGACGGGGGGGGGGGGGGCGGGGGAAGTCCCTTAGCCCAGCCTGCACCCGCTCCAATCTGGGACTCCTTGAGGGATCCTGATCAGGTCTAAACAGGCAATCAGACATCCTTCTCACAATCCAGGACTGCTGGCTCCAAACTGCTCACCTGCCTGCCTCCTTGATTGCCCCAACTGCTTCTGCCTGCCAGCCTGATCACCCACTAATTACTCCCCTGCCAGCCTAATTGATGTCTAACTGCTCCCCTGCCAGCCTGTTTGCCTCCAACTTCCCTCCACTGCTGGCCTGGTCACCCCTAACTGCCCTCCTCTGCAGGCTTGATTGCCCCCAACTGCCCTCTCTTGCAGGCCTGGTCCCTCCCAACTGCCCTCCCCTGCTGGCCTGATCACTCACAACCGCCCTCCCTTGCAGGGCCTGGAACCTCCCAACGGCCCTCCTCTGATGGCCGTCTTGTGGTGGTCATCTTGTGTCCACATGGGGGCAGGATCTTTGACCACATGGGGGCAACCCTCTTGTGTGTTAGAGTGAGGGTCAATCTGCAAATTACTCTTTTATTAAATAGGATAGAGGCCTGGTGCATGGGTGGGGGCCAACTGGTTTGCCCTGAAGAGTGTCCGAGATCAGGTTGGGGGTTCCCTTGGGGTAAGGGTTGGCCTGGGTGAGGGGCCTGTGGAGGTTTGCAGGCCTGCCACGCCCCCCCCCCCAATGACCCAAGGAGAGGCCCTGGTATCTGGGATTAATCTATGTCCACAACTGAAACTTTGTAGCCTGGAGTGGAGCTAAGGCTTCTGCTCGCTCTGTGCGGCAGTCATTACTGTTTGAAACTAGAGTGGAGGCCGGCAATGGTGGGCTGAAAGCTTGGCTTTCTTCATTGCCAGGGAAACCCAAGCCTCTGTTCTCTCCAGCTCAGTGGCTGCCGCCATTTCTGTATCTTTTATAATTGAAACTTTGTAACACTGAGTGGAGGTCTAGGCAGGCAGTAAGCCTGGCTTCCTCTGTTGCCAGGGAAACCCAAGCCTTTCTCTTGATCTCAGTGGTGGCAGCCATCTTGGTTGGGGTTTATCTGCTCCTGATTGGCTAGTGGGCATGGTGGTGGGCATGGCTTGTGGGTGTGGAGAAGGTATGGTCAAATTTGCATATTGTTCTTTTATTAAATAGGATTATTTTATGTTGGTTATGTGTCATCTTGTATATTCTTTGAGTTACCAGTCATTCTGTTTCGTGGGGCAGAATGTGCGTGTGTGTGTGTGTGTGTGTGTGTGTGTGTGTGTGTGTGTTTGTGCACCACATACACATTCATATATTTGTATGTTCATATTTTATATTAGTTGTTTATGTATGGACTAGAGTCCTCCTGTATGAAATTCATGCACTGATAGGGTCCCTAGCAGCTGCTGGCTGCTGGACGGGTACTCCCTTCCTTCCACCTGATGGCCCTGATTCCTGGCTGAACTCACAGATGAACTCCTGGTCAAGGGAACAATTTGCATACTATGATTTTATTATATAGAATACCAAAGGGAATGACAAGATAGGACATATTTTTTAAATTATTTTTATTGATTTTTTGCAGTATAATAGTAGTACATGTTTTCCTTTCCCCCTCCCCCTTATCCTCCCCCCAGCCTCCCTCACCCCCAGCACATATCCCCAGCTTCCCCCCTCCCCGCCCGAGTGTCTTTCATTAATTGGTTATGTTCATATGCATGCATACAAGTCCTTCCGTTGATCTCCCCCCGCATCTGCCTCCCATCCACCCAAGCCTCCCCCTGTAGCTTGACAGCCTGTTCAAGGCCATCCTGCCTCTATATCAATCACTCTCCCCTGTTTCTTTTCTTCAAAAATATCTTGCCTCTGCATACTAGAAATAAATGTATAAGAAGAAAAAGTGTTTCAGTCTCGGTTTCAATGTCCAACTTTTCTGAGTCCCAGTTTCAGTGTCAAATAATTCATTATGTGTATAAGTCAGCAATGGTATCCAGATGGTGGACATATCGTGTCAATACATGATCCATCCTCTCTGGTTTGGTCCTGGGCTGCCTGCAGACATGCACAGCTGCTGACTGCTAGCATGGCAAGGTGTCGTCAGTGTCCCCCATCTCTGGACTGTCCTCGTGACTGGAACAGATCCATCAGTTCCTCACCGTCGCAGGAACCCACATGGTCTTGGAGTTGTTCTCTGAAAACACACAAACACATTCTCGACCTAAAGTTAACAAAGGGATCCTCTACGCAAAATAGACTTGGGATTCTATTTAATTTTTGCCTAAATGATTTTCCTTTGGCTTATTTTGACACCATGTGTGTTTTTTCATGGGTGTCCAGCAATTGTTTTTACAAATGGAATTTACTTTACTGGAGTAAGAATTTTCTAGATGTATTTTACTTACTCGATATTTTTTTTGTCCCTTACATGATATTACTACGCTGTCCCCTCCCCTTTTTTGATTAATGGGGACTTTTGGAAATTTTCTATTGCAGTCTTGATAATTTTACATTTTAATTTTTGCACACAAAGTGACTGCTTTAGGTTCTTTGGATGTTAGGCAATTTTACAGTGAGATGAACTACTAATAGATTTTTCAGTTAATGTTTTAGGAAAAGCTTTTTGTCCAGTACACTATAATTTTCTTGAGTATTCTCGTATTTCACTTGGCCAATTTAAATTAATCTGAAAACTTGATTACTATTTTCCTGTCAATTTTAATACTCAAGCAGAAATCTTAGTTTACCCTGTGAATACTAGTGGAAAGGAATATTTTCAATTTTGAGTAGGTCCCGAGCATTCCTGGTAATAGACTGAATTTAGATATAGAGCAGCTATTGCTGGCCGAGTCTCTGTCTGCCGCCTGGGTCCCCGTATGAGTTGTGTGTGGGAGGCGAAGCAGCCGTGGGGGTAGGAGACCTCCCTTAGGAGGGTTGAGAATTCAAACCCCTGCAAGGTTTGTGGATGAGGGTCTGTGCCCCACCTCTGTTGACCTTTTAGTTCTCTCCTGTTGGCCCCTCTGCGACTGTGCCTGTCTTAGGTTGTTCCTTCCCTGAGGAATCTTACCCGTTTCTGGCTAACCAGCCATCCTCCGGGGCCAAACAGGGTGATGTGAGGTTCAGTTCTGTCTCCTTTGTAGTCTATGCCCCCCTGTGGCCTCCACGTCCAGTACCTGCCTTGGGGTCCCCTCGCCTGCTGGCGGGGTCCCGGTACTGATCACATATCTCGGGGGACCCAGGTTTCTTCTCCAGAGAGGGCCCAGCTCACGCCACTGGTCGAGATACAGATCCATGGTGCCAGCTGCCCAAAGGCTTCAGCCACAGCTCGAACTGAAAACTCTGGCATCAGCTGTGTGTATTTGGATAGTAACAAGAAGGTCCCTCTTGGCAGAAAGGGCAAGAAGGGCCAATATAGAATGCTCGGATGCCTTCCCAGTGCCTTAATTCCTTCTGAAAGGGATTAATTTCTTTCCTATCCTTTTTTAAGTTGCTGCCCAGCATTCAAAAAATTAGTTTGTAAGTTTATTTGGGATAATTGTATAATATGCTGTTGTCAGATATCAAATATTATAATGACATTGTAGAATAATATCATGTAAGGGTATTATGGTGTCATGGGAGGTTAAGCAGGGCCTAGCCTAAGGACTGGTCTCCATAGGATATGACAAGCTCTAGGCCATGTCAATTCAATGTCAGACTAGCTGCCATTTTTTTATAATTTTATATAAACTTTGTCAGGGATGTAAAAACACAAATCACTTACCTCAGTTCAAGAGTTCAAGTATATTGACTTTTCCACTTACTCTCACCACCTGCCACTTACCCTGAGGTTTGACATTCTGATGGACTTTTCTCAGTCTCTGGATCCATTCTTGTTCATCAGTCTATGTCATTGATTGTATTCCTCAAATGAGTGAGATCATGTGATATTTGTCTTTCTCTGCCTGGCTAATTTCACTTAGCATAATGCTCTCCAAATCCATCCATGCTGTTACAAATGGTAGGAGCTCCTTCTTTTTTTCCGCGGCGTAGTATTCCATTGTGTAAATGTACCATAGTTTTTTAATCCACTCATCTGCTGATGGGCACTTAGGCTGTTTCCAAATCTTAGCTATGGTAAATTGTGCTGCTATGAACATAGGGGTACATATATCCTTTCTAATTCGCCTTTCTAATTTCTTGGGGTATATTCCTAGAAGTGGGATCACTGGGTCGAATGGGAGCTCCATTTTTAGTTTTTTGAGGAATCTCCATACACTAGTACAGTGGCTGTACTAGTCTACAATCCCACCAGCAGTGCAGGAGAGTTCCTTTTTCTCTGCATCCTCGCCAGCACTTGTCGTTTGTTGATTTGTTGATGTAAGCCATTCTGATAGGTGTGAGATGGTACCGCATAGTCATTTTGATTTGCATCTCTCGGATAATTAGTGACTTTGAGCAAGTTTTCATGTGTCTCTGGGCCTTCCTTTTGTCTTCTTTCGTGAAGATTCTATTTAGGTCTGTTGCCCATTTTTTTATTGGATCATTTGTCTTCCTTTTATTGAGTTGGGTGAGTTGCCTGTAGATGCTTGAGATTAAACCTTTATCACTAATAACATTTGCAAATATGTTCTCCCATACAGTGGGTTTTCTTGTTGTTTTGTTGATGCTTTCTTTAGCTGTGCAAAAGCTTTTGATTTTGATGTAGTCCCATT
Source organism: Antrozous pallidus (assembly GCA_027563665.1). Lineage (NCBI taxonomy): Eukaryota > Metazoa > Chordata > Mammalia > Chiroptera > Vespertilionidae > Antrozous > Antrozous pallidus. Next base: position 116,179,893 of record CM050509.1, read on the forward strand.
TGTTTATTCTCTCTTTAGCTTCCATAGCCCTCGGAGCAGTATCATCAAAGAAGTTCTTTTGGCATATGTCTCAGATTTTTCTTCCTGTAGATTGCTCTAATATTTTTATGGTTTCCTGTCTTACGTTTAAGTCCTGTATCCATTTTGAGTTTATTTTTGTGTATGGTGTAAGTTGGTGGTCAAGTTTCATTTTTTTGCATGTATCTGTCCAATTTGCCCAACACCATTTATTGAAGAGACTGTCTTGACTCCATTTTATGTTCCTGCCTCCTTTGTCAAATATTAATTGAGCATAGTGGATTGGGTTGATATCCGGATTCTCTATTCTATTCCATTGATCTATATGTCTGTTCTTGTGCCAGTACCAGGCTGTTTTAAGAACAGTAGCCTTGTAATACAGCTTGAAATCTGGTATGGAAATCCCACCGACTTTGTGCTTCTTTCTCAGGATTGCTGTGGCTATTCGGGGCTTTTTTTTGTTCCAGATGAATTTTTGGAGAGTTCTTTCTAGGTCTGTGAAATATGCCATTGGTATTTTAATGGGGAGTGCATTAAATTTATAGATTGCTTTGGGTAGTATGGACATTTTAATTATGTTGATTCTCCCAATCCATGAACATGGAATGTTCTTCCACCTGTTTACATCTTCCTCTATCTCTTTTTTCAGTGTCCTGTAGTTTTCCACAAACAGATCTTTTACCTCCTTAGTTAAGTTTATTCCTAGGTATCTTAATTTTTTTGGTGTGATGGTAAATGGGATTGCTTTTTTAGTCTCTCTTTCTGTAAGTTCACTATTAGTGTATAGAAATGCCATAGATTTCTTGGCATTAATTTTTTAGCCTGCTACATTGCTGAACTCATTTATTAACTCTACTAACTTTTTTATGGAGTCTTTCTGGTTTTTTATGTACAATATCATGTCATCTGTAAATAAGGATAGCTTAACTTCTTCTTTTCCAATTTGAATGCCTTTTATTTCTTCTTCTTGTCTAATTGCAATGGCTAATACTTCCAGTACTATGTTGAACAGGAGTGGTGAAAGTGGGCAACCCTGTCTTATTCCTGTTCTTAGGGGAAATGGTTGTAGTTTTTGCCCATTGAGTATGATGTATGCTGTGGGTTTATCATATATGGCTTTTATTATGTTGAGGTATGATCCTTCTATTCCTACCTTATTGAGAGTTTTTATTAAGAAAGGATGTTGGATTTTGTCAAATGCTTTTTCTGCATCAATTGATATGACTATGTGATTTTTATCTCTCAATTTGTTTATGTGATGTATCACATTTATTGATTTGCGGATATTGTACCATCCTTGCATTCCTGTGATAAATCCTACTTGTTCGTGGTGTATGATCTTTCTGATGTACTGCTGGATCCGATTTGCTAGAATTTTATTGAGGATTTTAGCATCTATATTCATGAGGGATATTGGCCTGTAATTCTCTTTCATTGTGTCGTCTTTATCTGGTTTTGGTATTAGGGTGATGCTAGCTTCATAGAAGGAGTTTGGAAGTGTTCCATCCTCTTGAATTTTCTGGAATAGTCTGAGGAGTATAGGTTTTAGTTTTTCCTTGAATGTTCGGTAAAACTCCCCTGTGAAGCCATCTGGCCCTGGGCTTTTGTTTGCTGGAAGCTTTATGATGACTGCTTCAATTTCTTCCACAGTTATTGGTCTATTGAGTTGTTTAGATTCTTCTTGATTGAGTTTTGGGAGGTTATATTTTTCTAGAAACATATCCATTTCCTCCAGGTTGTCCAGTTTGTTGGAGTGGAGTTGTTCATAGTATTTTTTAACAATCCTTTGTATTTCAATGGGGTCTGTTGTTATTTCACCTCTTTCATTTCTGATTTTATTTATTAGGGTCCTCTCTCTTTGCTTCTTGGTGAGTCTGGCTAGAGGTTCATCAATCTTGTTTATCCTTTCAAAGAACCAGCTCTTGGTTTCATTGATCTTCTGTATTGTTTCTTTGGTCTCTATGTCATTTATTTCTGCTCTGATCTTTACTATTTCCTTCCTTCTGCTTACACTGGGCTTTTCTTGTTGCTTTCTTTCTAACTCTTTGAGTTGTTGGGTGAGATGATTTATTGCCGCTGTTCCTAGTTTTTTGCAGTAGGATTGTAGAGCTATGAACTTCCCTCTCAGAACTGCTTTCACTGTGTCCCATAGATTTTGGATTGTTGTGCTATCATTGTCATTTGTTTCCATGATGTTTTCTATCTCTTCCTTAATCTCTCTAGTAACCCAGTCATAGTTTAATAGCATGCTGTTTAGTCTCCATGTGTTCGATTTCTTTGGATTGTTTCTATTGTAGTTGATTTCCAGCTTTATGCCACTGTGATCTGAGAATATACTTGATATGATTTCTATCTGCTTGAATTTGGAGAGACTTTGCCTATGACCTAATACATGGTCTATCTTTGAGAATGACCCATGGGCACTTGAAAAGAATGTATATTCTGTGGCTTTGGGGTGTAATGATCTGAAGATGTCAATTAAATCCATCTGGTCCAGTGAGTCATTGAGAATTGATGTTTCTTTACTGATTTTTTGTTTAGAGGATCTGTCCAATGGTGATAATGGGGTATTAAAGTCTCCTACTATGATTGTATTGCTGTCTATCTCTCCCTTGATGTCCTCTAGGAGTTTTTGTATATATTTGGGTGCTCCTGTATTGGGTGCGTATATGTTTACAAGTTATTTCTTCTTGCTGAATTGCTCCCTTTAGTATTATGAAGTGGCCTTCTTTATCTCTTGTTATGTCCTTCACTTTGAGATCTAATTTGTCAGATATAAGTATGGCTACCCCAGCTTTTTTTTCATTTCCATTCACCTGAATAACTTTTTTCCAACCTTTCATCCTCAGTCTGTGTGCGTCTTTTTTTCGGAGGTGGGTTTCTTGTAGACAGCAGATACATGGGTTGCATTTTCTTATCCAGTCTATTACCCTATGTCTTTTGATTGGAGCATTTAACCCATTTACATTTAAAGTTATTATTGATAGGTGCTCATATGTTGCCATTTTTGTTCTTTGCCCCTGTGATCCTTCTTCGCTTCCTATTTCTTTTTACAGCAGATCCTTTAGCATTTCTTGCATTGCTGGTTTGGTGGTGACGAATACCCTTAGTCCTTTTTTATCTGTGAAGCTCCTGATTTGACCTTCAATTTTGATTGACAGCCTTGCTGGGTACAGTATTCTAGGATTCAGACTCTTCCTTTGCATGACTTTGTAGATTTCATTCCACTGCCTTCTGGCCTGATAGGTTTCTGTTGAGAGATCACTTGTTAGTCTGATGGGTGTTCCTTTGTAGGTGACTTTCTGTCTCTCTCTGGCAGCTTTTAAGATTCTTACTTTGTCATTGGTGTTTGCCAATTTAATTATAATGTGCCTTGGCGTAGGTCTTTTGGGGTTTATTTTGCTTGGGACTCTGTGAGCTTCTTGGATTTGTGTGGGTTTTTCCTTTCCTATACCAGGAAAGTTTTCTGTCATTATTTCTTCCAACAGGTTTTCTATTCCTTGCTCAGTTTCCTGTCCTTCTGGAAGCCCAATTATACGGATGTTGTTTTGTTTCATGTTGTCCCAAAGTTCTCTTAGGCTCTCCTCCTACTTTAAAATTTTTTTTTTCTAGTAGCTGCTCTACTTGGTTATTTTTTCCTACCTGGTCTTCTAGCTCACTGATGCGATCCTCTGCTTCTTCTAGTCTACTCTTAATACTTTCTATTGAGTTCTTTACCTCAGCAATGTCACTTTTCATTTCTTCTTGGCTCCTCTTCATTTCTTCATGGCTCTTCATCATTTCTTCCTGGGTCTTCCTCATTTCCTCTTGGTTCTTACTCATATTATCAAATTTGTCTTCCATTCTTCTCAGCCACCTTATGACCATTTCTCTGAATTCTTTCTCTGACAGGTTGTTAACTTCCATTTCGTTTACCTCCTTTTCTGGTGAGCCTTGCTTTTCTTTCATATGTGGGCTATTTCTTTGTCTTCCCATGGTCTCTCTTCTCTGTGTATGTGGTTATGTAGTCCTCACTCTCCTGCGTTGATTTAAAGGCACAAAATACAACACAACCAGGTGCAACGCACCAGGCACTGAACCGGAATGTAGTCAAAGTAATTGTAATTCCAAATAAAGGTGACCGCCAGAGAAAGGCTAATTCGGTGATCGGTGGGAAAAAAGAAAGAGAACCTCCCCCAGACCCACACAGACACTCACACACCCACACTCACACAAAAAAGAATGAGACCCCCCCACACACATACACTCACAAAAAAGAAAGACAGGAATGCCAAAATGATAATGGGAAAAGGGGGAGAAGAAAAAAAAGAAATAAAAGGAGTAAATTATAAATGTGGGGTGAAAACTCCTATAGGACAGCCCTTAATCCGAACCAAACCTGCAACAAGTACTTGGAGATTGATACAAATTACATACAACTACTAATATCAAGAGAGGTGATGGAACACAGAAGCAAAAATCTATCTCAAAAACAATGCAGATGAGGACAACAAAACAAGAAACAACACCAAAAATAAAAATAACCCCCCCCTACAAGACAAACCAAAATAACAGAATAAGCAAATCAATCTCATAAACCTGCTTAAAAAATCAATATAATCAACAGTCAAGTAAACAACAACAACAGGACAGGGCTAAAAACACTTTAAGATAGTGAAGTCAGAGAAGCTAGAGGTATATATGCACTTGGATTAGGTGGTTAGAGATTAGATATATCAGTGGGGTGAAATTTTAACAGGGGGTAAGGGGAAAGAATTCGGTAAATCTAAAGCAGGAAAAGTGTAAGGGAAACAAGGCACTAAATAGGGAAAGGTTAGCCAGAGAGTGGTGGTATAAAGGTGAAGTTGAGGTAGAGTACAAGATACTAAAGTGTAGATGAAAATAGACTGTATTCCCAAGGTCGAAGAGAAAATATAATCAATTCCCTGTCACATAAGAGTCAATTTGTGATTTGGCCCCTGGGTGGCAGTGTTTCTAGATTGACTTCTGGGTCTATTGGTCCTCTTTATCCTGAACTAAACAATACTGCCTCTCTAATGGTGACTGCTGTTTTAGCAGCCATAACCCTCCCAAAATCTTCCGGGCTTCCCCCCTCTGTCAGGTCCAAACTGATTGCGCTCCAGGAATCAACTCTGCCACCAGCTCCAAGGGCCCTCTCCCAGGTTCACCAGCTTCAACAGCCAAAGATTCTATTTCAGGTGCAGATCTCCAGGTTTTGAGTTCCAAGGTGCAGATCTCCCAGACTGCCAGCCCCCTCAGTTTCGCGCCCAAAGTACCCCCAGGGAAATCTGACCTTTCCGAGCTGGAGTTTAGCGCTCCCTGGGCTCTGCGCGCCTCCGCGCCACCTGGGCGCCGGTGCTCCGGGAGCCCCATGGGTGCAGCCGGTACCGCGTAAGGCAGCTGTATGTTTTCCGGCTCCCCTCCTTCAAGATGTCATGGTCCGCCTCCACGCGCCTCCTCGCGCAGTTGGCTCAGGGAGAGAACCCAGCAGTACTGGGGCTGCTCAGGCTAGGGAGGCCAGCCCAGCAGTCCTCTATCTTCTGGAGCACAGCTGTCCCCCTAGTCGCTGACAAATGCTCCCTGCGCGACTTTCAGCTGCTCCCTCCCTCTGCCCTGTGAGCAGATTCAGATCGAATCCCTCCGTTCTGCAGCCATTTTTTTTCAATTTAGGACATATTAATTAAGTTTTATATTTCATGACATAGTTTATTTTCTGATACCACAAATAAAATCATATAAACTAAAAATCAAAACAACTGGAAATATTTCTCACTAGGAAACAGGTAGAGAATAACGTGTAAGCCACACTGACTAGTGAATTATTTTTTAACAGTCTTACCTCAGAAGTGGAAGAAGGTATAGAGGGGATAAATGGTATGAAAAAGTAAAAAATTAAAAAGATGGAAAATAGACAACTGATATTTCTATTACTCTGGAAATGTCCAGTTTCATTCATATATAAAAAGATTGTTTTGTGTGATCCTGCTAGTTACCTGAAATTTAATGGTTGATTACATTTCATTGTAGAAAGTTACCTAGGATAAAGTGTTCAAACCTTGATTTCTGTTGGAAACATATCCTCAAGAAGGAAAGTGATTCTATGTATAAAGAAAGGTAGAATGAAATGCTGGTATATAGGAGCCATTGTAATATGTTCTCACTATTTTAGTGCCTTGTAAATTTGTCAGGTTGTAAACTAGAATTATTAATCAGATTATGGGAATTGATTAAAAATTACTAGCGAACTTTTAAGAGAGTAGATCCTGCCAAAACCAGTTTGGTTCAGAGGATAGAGCATCAGCTTGCGAACTGAAAAGTTCCAGGTTCGATTCTGGTCAAGGGCATATACCTTGATTGCGGGCACATCCCCAATAGGAGGTGTGTAGGAGGCAGCAGCTAATCGGTGTTTCTCTCTCATTGATGTTTCTAGCTCTCTATCCCTCTCCTTTCCTCTCTGTAAAAAATCAATAAAATATATTAAAAAGAGAGAAAGTAGGTCCTAAAAGTTCTCATCTATAGGGGACAAAACGCACATTTTTGTAACTAGATGAGATGATGGATGTTAATTTAACTTAACATGGCAATCACTTCACAATATATATAAGTTAAGTCATGCTGTATACTTAAAATTTATACAGTGCTATATGTCAATTGTATCTCAATAAAACTGAAAAAATAAAAATAGAAAGTTAGTACCTAAAAAAATGCACTTTCTCCTAGATGAGCAAGATCTATAAGGACTCTGCCAAAATCATGTTGGAAAATTTGAAGGACAAATTAGGAAAATAATCTTTCTCAAACAGATTTGATAGTATAATTTTAATATGGCTCTAATTTATTGCTTTATAACTTTTTAAATTAAAATAATAATTAATGTTATAGATAACTATATAGAAAGATTTCAGGTTTATTTTCACCCATCATTCTCTCTTAAATTCTTTTTTTCTCGGTTTAGTGCTATCAAACTATAAATAAACTCATTATTCTTTGGCTAAAGACACTTAATCTTATAAATGTTCATTTCTATTCTCTTGAAACATGCCTTACTCTACAGTAGTAGATTTGACCAGTCTCCTCTCAACTTTAATATTTTTCTCTGTATTTATGGGACCTGAATATTGATAAAATCAGCTGATCTCTTTCTTGTCTAATCTTCTTAGAGGTATCTGGTAATTATATGATTCCTTCCCCTACCCTTATTATGTGTGTAACTAACTTGTCTGCACTCTCTGTACATTTCCCTTCTTGTCTTTCTCCTCTCACCCATTTCTTTATGAAGGAATAAGTCTTGTCACAACTTTAAATATGATTTTATTCTTTAGTATATGCAAAGGCAAACCAACTATTTGGATTATTTAATTGCAGTTTATTCAGCACATTAAATAGTGTTCAAGAGTCATGTTGTCCATGCCATTTTGTCCTTTCCATAATCACTTAAATCCCTCATGGTGAAAATTAAGACACATCACTCTGTGATTTGAGCTCCCATGGTGTTTTAGGAAAAGTCATTAATCACCAATTAATCACACCCTGCCTTATCTCATCTAAGTGTAAAACCAACTGAGAAGTAAATGGAGAAATAATGTCGATGGAAATTAAAAAGTTAGCTAATCATTTATAGAGATAAATTGGAAAGTGGTTTTGAACTTTGGACACAATGGTCATATTAATAACTTCATCAAAATTGAGTGTAGTCACACCAAACTGGCCAGTTGTGGACTTCCTGTAGGTAAAAACAACCTACACATAAAGGAGGAAAAGAAAATTTTGAATTCTGTATTCAAATTATTGGGAAAGAGAGAGAAGTGTCTGCTTATCTACTCAAGTTCTATTCCTTCACCCAAATTCACTTATCAGATATGTCACTGTTCCTCCCATGGCAAATCATGAGGGAAGAGGAAAGTAGAAGCTAATTTTTTCTCCCATAACTTTCCATTTTTGTGGGTGAATAAAATCTTCTATATAAACATGGTAACTAGCAAATAAGAATCTCCACCACTCACTTTTCATTTGCTTTCCTTTATTTTTATTATTTCCCCCCTTGGTCCCATAAAACTGCCATGCCTCATTAAGTAAAACTGTCAGGACTCCTTTGCTCTCTCTTTGCCCCTACTCCACTGATCATTTTAATACCTTTGTCATTTAACAATAGAGGGAACATCTTTGCAGCCAAATACTAAGGTATGTCTCAGAATTGCAAAAATGACCGAAACACAGATTCTGTTGTCCGGAGATTCAGTGAACACTTATCCACCATGTTTTATTTATGCATTTATTCTATTTAAATTAGTTGGTATTTCCCTACCAGGATATTATTCTCCTTAGATATTTAGACTTTGTTTCACATATCACTTCTATAAGATTACAAATCATTCTCTGTGGGCATGACGTCTCCTATCCTTGTCTTTCTTCTTCCTAAGTAACTCTTGTTACAGATATTGGTTGTACTTTTCTGGTCAGTGATTCAGCGACTTTTCTCTGTAGAATGTTCTCTGTGAGAGTGGTTTTACTGTTTAATTATACGTTAGATTCATGTCTTTTTATTTCCTAGGAGGTCTATAGCTCAAGAACATTGTTCTTTGACTAACTTGTTATCTTTTTTGTGTGTCTGATTTGCAAATTTATGTGTCATGCTGGTCTCAATTTACCCAAAGCCAGTCATCTTGCTGTGTTTTGTTTGCATATTGTATGTATACTCTCGTCAGTTTTGGTCTGTAATAACAAACAGGTCCTGAGAAGACTGTCATTGGTTCTCCCATGACCTCACATTGTCTTGCAGACCATAATAATTTGCTTTGCTTTTCCTCACTGTTTTCTGTCATCAATTTGCTTCATTATGGCTTCTATCCTCCTCAGTTTAGTAAGACTGCTCTTGACAAGAAGGCCAGCTTTGTCTGTTATGTTTTGTCTGTTACCCAATTATCAGATTTGTATTCTGAGCTTACTCAAATCAGTAGCATTTACCCTTTGACTATTTGGAACTTATTTCTGTTCTTGGATTTCATGACAAGCTGTATCAATTTATTATTTCATGGTATCTATTGCTGCCCCCTCTTCCCCTGATCTCTGACCCTGATGGCACCTTTTCAGCAATTATGCCATGTGACAGGCCTAATATCCTAGGTTGTGAACTCTGAAATCAGATAGCTTGGTTTCTCATTAAGTGTTGCATAAATGTTAGATATTAACATTATTATTATTTGAACTTCCAGTTATGTATTCTGTAATGTGATGTAGTAGAGTGCCCAACTTCCACCTTAAGTGAATTTTCTCAGAATTATACAAAATAATATTCTATGGAAAGAAAGTACAAAAATATGATGCTTAAATCTTGGATAGAGTCTGAAATTGAATGATAATTACTGAAAGCTCAGATAAAGTATGTATGATTCAGGAAGTCCCTTTAACTTTCATTCTGGAACCTTTTTAAAAATAGAAAATGTGTAAGAAGAGCATCAAGTATGTAACCACATTTTTCCTTCAATTTTCATTATATTGCTACCTGTTCTTGTAGCTATAGAAGAGGGAAATGCAGTTATTTTAAATTAATCGAAATGTCTAATCTTTTAAGACCTTATGAAAATGAAATAAAAAGGTGTAAATGAAATATTCCTTCAAAAATATATTCAATTTTATTAAAAAATTAAGTATATAGATGGCATTTCTTAATTATCTGAGCAAAGAATATAGTTTCTGGTAGTTTATCTGTCACCCTCTATTTTCTTTGAATACCTTATGATTGTTATATAATTTCAAATTTGTCTTCAGTGATTCCATTCATTTATTATATTCTTATGTTCTTTTACATAAATGTATATGCTTATATTGAAGCATAGGGAACTACAGAAATTTAGGGAAATTACATGGAAAACTATTTCCTTTATACTTTGATCTTAATTTCTCCATCGTTGAGATATTTTTATTGAGTTTGCCATAAAATATACTTCTTATAGATTAAAATGTTTTTAATTTTATAAATAATTTCCGTAGTTCAATAGTTTAAATTATTTATCACATTTAATTAAATACTCTGATTTGTGTGGTTTTTTAAAATTACTGGTTCTACTATATTGATTAAAACTCATTCATTGTTCTCAGAAAATTCACCCAAGTAACAGGCACTCTTGGCCAACAGAGCTCCTGCTGTATGATCTTTTGGTGCTATGATACAGACATTAGATTGAATAGTAATTATGCAATGACAATATATGGATGGGACACTTATACTTTTGTTCAATATGATGACTGTATTGGCACATCTAAATTATTATTATTATTATTATTATTATTATTATTATTATTATTATTATTTTATGACTATACCTGCTTGATTAAATATTTTGTGTATCTATTTTTAAAATATCTATTTTTATTTATATCAGTGATAAAGGGAGAGGGAGAGAGATATGTAAACATCAATGATGAGAGAATATCATCGATTGGCTGCTTCCTGCATGCCCCCTACTAGGGATTAAACCTACACCTTGATAGGAATTGAACCTGGACCCTTCAGTCCACAGGCTGATGCTCTATCCATTGAGCCAAACCAGGTAGGACTATATATCTTATTAGGAGTATGAATATAATACTGAAGTGATGAACATGATTCTAATTAGCAATCATGACTACTAATGTAGCTCCTGATTTATACATAATTGGGCAGTTTTTATTTAATCTACATCTTCTTCTCACACTTGCACATATAACTACCTGGCCTAAACTATTGAAGAATCTTCATTAATTTCTCAGTTTGAGTCTCCTTTACTCAATTTACCATTTTAAATGCACATCACTTCCATATTTAAAACATTCAGCGACTACCCTGCTATTCATAGACGTCCCGTATCTTCACCATACTTTGCATTGTCTTGCCAACTTTGCTCAGTTCATATCTTGACAAGTTCTTCCCACTCCTTGCACTCCATCTACATAAGTTCTTCCTAAAAACAGGCCATGCTGGCTTCCATCATGGAAAATTTGCACATGCTGCTCTGGTAACTAGAAGGCAATTTCTTCCTCTTTATATTGAGCTACCTCTTATCCTTCAGGTTTGGTGTATTGGTGTTTGCAGTCAGGATCCTAGGATCTCTGCAATTACAGCCTTCTTCACTTATTCATGGTAACAGTTATCACAGTAATAATTTTAAAACTACTTGTGTTGGCAATTACTATTTTGCTGAATGAAAGGAATGAAAATATAAATAATAAAAATGTTTTCAAAGTATATTTAGATATTGGTATTAAAACAAAACTATCTACTTATGAATTTAGCCACAGCTAGAAAGTTAAATGGTGGTGAATCTATAGGTCATAGTGGTTCATGAAAATTTTCAGAGAATGGGAGACAACTGACAAAAAATAAGGGTGAGAGGTGCTTTGAGAAGATAAGTCTGTGCTATTATACATATACTAGAGGCCCAGTGCATGAAATTTGTGCACTCTTGTGGGGGGTGTCCCTCAGCCCAGCTTGTGCCCTCTTGCATCCAGGAGCCCTCTGGGGATATCCTTAGTGCTGGCACAGAGATAAGAGAAGCTCCCACCACCACTGCTGCACTCTCCAGCAGTGAGCTCTGCTTCTGTCTAAGTGGCAATCCTGTGTTGAGCATCTGCTCCCTGGTGGTCAGTGTGCGTCATAGTGACCAGTCAGCCTGCCATTTGGTCGATTTGCATATTAGGGTTTTATTCTATAGGATTGTAGAATAGGAGAAAAACAACTGAGGTTAGTAAATATTTACATACTATTTAAACACAACTGAAGTTAAACATATACTTATTCTGAATATGAATTTCATGAATTCAAGTGTCTTTCTATGTGCTAAAAAAAAGCAGAATTTTCTCCAACATTAAAAAGTTTGTTATAGCAGTTCTTAGGCCTATTAAGTTGAACTTTGACTTTTTAAAATACTTGTTACAGAAATTAGTATTCTCTTAAAAGTTGTCAGCTATGTTTATCATAATGAGATTGATTTTATTCAACAGCCAGGTGATAATTCACTTTTAAAACATAATGTAGAATGTCAGTTTATCATGATTTTTGTCAATGGTGATTCTGTCCCTCTAGCTCAGGGGCTTGTATTCAATATATTTAAGTTATAGACAAGACAGATATATATGGAATAAAAAATATATTCACTGATTCTTAATGTTTCACTATCTGTCCCCCAGCTGATAATCACATCTTTGTTTACCAATGGATATTCTTACAGTTATTAGAATTATTACAACCATAGAGACAGATTCTGAAACTAAAATTATTTTCTCATTTATGAGCTTCATTTGACACATGTTTTCATAAAGGCATCAATAATTAAACAGAAATACATACAGATGTCAACTACATAAGTTGTTTATATGTCTGGAAGTAGATTAATGTATACAATGAAAATGTTAGGCTGAAGGAAAATGGAAAGATCCAAAAAATTGGAGACAACTGACAAAAGGGAGGAGGAAGAAAATGAGGGAATGTTTAATTTCATTTTAGTAGATTTTTTTTCAGTTTCAAAATATTTTTATGCTAGAGGCCTGGTGCACAAAATTTGTGCAAGGGGTGGGGGGGGAGAGTGTCCCTCAGCCGAGCTTGCACCCTCTCCAATCTGGGACATCCCTCTCACAATCCAGGACTGCTGGCTCCCAACTGCTCACCTGCCTGCCTTCCTGATTGCTCCTAACAGCTTCTGCCTGCCAGTCTGATTACCCCCTAACCACTCCCCTGCCAGCCTGATGATGCCTAATTGCTCCCTTTTCAGCCTGCTTGTCCCTTACTGCCTTCCCCTGCAGGCCTGGTCACCCCTAACTGCCCTCCTCTGCAGGCCTGGTCCCCCCTGACTGTTCTCCCCTGCAAGCCTGGGTCCCCCCCCCCAGCTGCCTTCCCTTGCAGGCCTTGTCCCTCCTAACTGCCTTTCCCTGCTAGCCATCTTGTGGTGGCCATCTTGTGTCCACATGGGGGCAGGATCTTTGACTACATAGGGGCTGCCATCTTGTGTGTTGGAGTGATGTTCAATCTGCATATTACTCTTTTATTAGATAGAATAGAGGCTTGGTGCATGGGTAGGGGCCAGCTGGTTTGCCTTAAATGGTGTCCCAAATCAGGGTGGGGGTTCTCTCAGGGAATGGGGCAGTCTGAGTGAGGGGCCTGTGGTGGTTTGAAGGCCAGCCACACCTCCTGGCAACCCAAGCAGAGGCCCTGGTATCTGGGATTTATTTATCTTCTACAATTGAAACTTTGTAGCCTGGAGTGGAGCCAAGCCTTCTGCTCGCTCCATGGTGGCAGCCATTTCTGCTGGGTTTTATTTGCCTTCTGTAAATGAAAACTTTGTAGCCTTAAGTGGAGGCCTGGGCATGCCAGGGCAGTTGGAAAGCTTGGCTTCCTCCATCTCCAGGTGAAACTCAAGCCTCCTGTTCTCTCCAGCTCTGTGACTGCCATCATTTTTTTTTTTAAATCTTCTATCATTGAAACTTTGTAGCGTTGAGTGGAGGCCTGAGCCGGCAAGGGCAGGCAGAAAGCTTGGCTTCCTGTATTGCTGGGGAAACAAGCCTCCCTCCTGGTCTCTGTGGCCACATTCATCTTTGTTGGGTTTATTTGCATATTTGCTCCTGATTGGCTGGTGGGCATAGCAGAAGTATGGTCAATTTGCGTATTACTCTTTTATTAGATAGGATATTTAGAGGGAGAGGGACAGTTAAGTTCTAAAAATACGCTTTTGTGCAATCCATTTTTGGAGAAACAGGAAGATAAAAGTTCTTAATTGACTGTGATAATTTAATTGCGATAGACAGCACGAATGTAGGACTGCTTGTTAAGAAGGATAACTGGGTATTTTCCTTAGTCTTTTCTACATAGTGCCACAGGTCATGGTAATCTGCTCCTATTGCTAAGCTACTCTATTACTTTAAGTCTCATGACCAGATCAGTGGAAGTATATGGCCTTTTTTGAGTGCAAAATTATTATTTACATCTAAATGCTCTTCCCCTAGAACCCTCCTCGAATCGCAGAAACATTTCTGGTCATTTTATCCCCAATATCAAGGGGTATGTGACCCTTTCTGGCCTGCTAGGTGGAGAAGAACTTATTGTCACCAGTGCTGTTGTATGTTATCTTTCCTGAAAAGTGATAGGATTGGAGGCTGAGAACTTTCCTATTCCCTGAAACAATCAAAATAATTAATCGTGTTTTGAAATTATCACTATATTTTAACTATTAATATAATATTAAGTATCTATTAATGTGTTCACCAATGTATTTATAATGGCCTTGAATATTTATGAGTATTTACATCATACCAGAATAATATTTAGGAAGCAGTAATAAAATCAAGCTTCAAGAAGAGCATAATTTATAAACATCATAGTACCCCATTTTACCTTTTCTTTGGTATCCATAGTTTTCTGTGTTTAAGTTTTAGTATTTGTTCATACTCAGTTTTTTACTGTGTTAATTTAGTGATATGAAATATACCAGCAAAAACTAGCAGGGTATTAGGCAATATTGATAAATATGGACAGAGCTAGTGAAATACAGTAAATTCACATGTACTGTATTTTCTGTAGTCTAAGGCTCTATAGCTGTGACCCACAGGTTGAGAACCACTAGCAGGGTCACCTAAAACCATAGGAAAACAAAGATATTTATATTATGATTCATAACATTAGCAAAATTACAGTTATAAAGTAGCAACAAAAATAATTTTATGGTTGGAGGTCACCACACATGAGGAACTGTATTTAAAGGGTCGCGGAGTAGAAAGGTTGAGAACCACTGCATTATGGCCTCATGTCATAGGTACATGACCCAGGCCCACTCCGAACCTTTCATTTGGTGGTGAAACCTGGGAAGGTGTAGTGAGGGGTCCAGTAAGAGCCATTGCAGGCTTCCAACAACTGGGCACTTGGCACTCAGACCATGATCATCTGGCTTCTGAGTTCCCCTTGTGTCCACGGAAGCCCCCCAGCCAAGCTCCTGTACAGTTGAATTTCTGCTGAACTCACAACACTTACTTGGGCTCCCCTAGTCTTCTTCTGGACTGGTCTGGGTCGTGCCTGTGACTAGATAGTGGACTTCTCCTTGCCTTGCCCTCTCCTGCATCAACACATAAAGACTAAGTGGCTTAAGTTTGTTTTCATCTGTCTGGACTGTCCTATCGTTTTGGGTTTGGAGACAGGTTCTGGGCTGATCCTGTTCAGCCAGCCATGGAAATCCAGTGCTAATTGGGACAAGTCCTCTGGGGGAACCAGGTTCCCTTGTCCACTTTCCTGATGAGGACACCTGTCATAGAGGGAGGGCTCCATCCATTTGTGGTGAACGTTAGGGGAAGATGGGAACGCCTTTCTTGACCTTAACTTCACGGGAAAGCAGACCATAAGCCACTGCCCATCACCATAGGGAATTCACAGTTGACCATTCCCCGCACTACACCCCTGGGTTGTCTACTTATTTTTTTTTAATTTTTTTTATTGTTCAGTTTATTAATTATATTGTTTCCCCTTTTTTATCCCCCTATATCTTCCCTCCACCCTGTACCTATCCCACCCTCCACCCTCATCTCCCCCTCCCCAATGTCCTCTCCCATTGTTGCAAGATTTTTGTCCAATCTCTTGCTGTACTTCCAACAACACTTTTCTCCCCAAGAATTGTCTGTCCATTCCCTCTCTATGTCCATGTTTCTGTTATAGTCACCAGTTTATCTTGTTCATCAGCCTATCAGTTCACTTGATTTTTATGTTCATTTGTTGATAGATGTGTATTTGTTGTTCATAATTTATATTTTTACCTTTTTCTTCTTCCTCTTCTTAAAGAATATCTTTCAGCATTTCATATAATACTGGTTTGGTGGTGATGAACTCCTTTAGCTTTTTCTTATCTGCGAAGCACTTTATCTGATCCTCAATTCTGAATGATATCTTTGCTGGATAGAGTAATCTTGGTTGTAGATTCTTGCTCTTCATTATTTTGAATATTTCTTGCCACTCCCGTCTGGCCTGCATCGTTTCTGTTGAGAAATCCGCTGACAATCGTATGGGTGTTCCCCTGTAGGTAACCAACTGTTTTTCTCTTGCTGCTTTTAATATTCTCTCTTTATCTTTTGCTCTTGGCATTTTAATTATGATATGTCTTGGTGTGGTCTTCTTTAGATTCCTATATTTTGGGGTTCTGTGTACTTCTTGGGCTTTTAAGTCAGTTTCTTTCACCAGGTGGGGAAAGTTTTCAGTCACTATTTCTTCAAGTAGGTTTTCATTAACTTGCTCTCTCTCTTTTTCTGGCACCCCAATAATTCGGATGTTGGCTTGCTTGAGGTTGTCCCAGAGGCCCCTTACACTATCTTCAATTATCTGAATTCTTTTTGTTTCTTGCTTTTCCAGCTGAGTGGATTTTGCTTCTTTGTATTTCAAATCTTTGACTTGGTTCTTGTGGCCCTCTGGACTGCTTTTAGGACTTTGTGTAATATTTTTTATTTCAGCCTGTGTATGCTTGATTTCTAGTTGGTCCTTTTTTTTATCTGTGAGGGTCTGGTTTGTATCCTCAGAGGTCTTGCACATTTCCCTGAGGGTCTCATTCATTTCTTTGTAAGTATCATTCATCTCCTTGTAAATCTCATTCATTTGCTGGTTGGTCTTGTTTATTTCCTGGTTGGTCTTGTTTATTTCCTGGTAATTCTCATTAAGTTGATCGGCCTTTTGTAGGAGCCTCTTGAAAAGCCTTATAACCGTGGTTTTGAACTCTATGTCTTGTCGTCTTTTCTCCTCCATTTCTTTCACACCTGATTTCTTTCCATGTCTCTGCATGGTGGCTGCTTTATGTGGTGGATATCCTCAAAGGGACAGTGGCTCAGTCTCCCCAGTTACCTGAGGTGGGTACTCTTACTGCAATCCTTTATGGGTTGTATTCAGTGTTTTTGAATTTAAACCCAGCTTTTTGTTGTTAGCCCTAGGAGGGTTTGACTTCCAGGCCAATTGTCTGTGAAGCTCAGCTGTGCTCAGGTTGGATGGGCGGAGTCTCCGGGCCAAGCAGGCAGCGCTAGCTCCACCCTATGCGGCCCCAGGGGCTCTGTGCCGGGGGCAATGGCTGCCAGCACCTCTGAGAGAGAGCCGCTGTGGAGCTCCACCGGCTGCCGGGGAATTCAGACTGTCCCCAAATGACTTTGCATGCGCAATGTCTCACCCAGGGTCGTAAAACAAAGCAGTCTGACGGTTTTCCGAATGAGAGACAAGTTGCAGAGCGCTCTCTGCGCCGTAATGCAGCCGAGCTGTTCGCGCGAGAGCTGCCTTCTCCACAAGCCGGCAGACCCGGCAGCACCCGAGCTTCGGCGTGCCCTCCCACTGTCCAGTTTTTACCCCGTGTGATAGTGGGTTCTCTGGACTTCGCCCAGAGCTGGAGAATCTGTCCAGTGGGATGCCCCTGTCTCCCCGTTCGAGAAAACTGGCCGGTTTTCAGCCGCCCGCCCTCTCCGCGGCGCGCACTCCAAACCTCTCTCTGCGCGCGAATCTTTCAACGCCGTCCACCGCCGCTCTCCGAGTCACAGTGTCTTATCTTTACTTTTATTTGTGGAATTTTCACTCGGCGAGCGTTCTGGTGATTCTGGAAGGTGTTTGTTCCTTCGTTAAGTTGTAGTATTAAAATTGCTGATTATGACAGCAAGATAGGTGTTTTGCCTTTGCCGCCATCTTAGTTCTCCTGGGCTGTCTACTTAAAAGCCTTCAGACCCTAGAATTAACACAAGACTTCTGGCCTCAGTAAAATGGCACTTTCAATTTCCAAATTCTAACTGACCTTGATATTTCTGCCACATGCAAGGCAACTGGTCTGAGATCCCATATATCTAGGCTTTTTTATACTCAGGGACACATCCTTCTCTCTGTAACAGCTGCTCTCCCTCACAGATTTTTCCTTCTTTACGTTAAAGCCCCCAAAGAATATCAAATCCTCCTCTTCCTTTACCACTTTTGATTTTGTTGACCATTCCCTTGTCCTCCAGCCTATGGCTCCTCAGTCTCAGCAGCCTGAGAGTCCACCACCCTACCCAGTGGATCCCACTGCTACCATCTCATCTCACACCCGCTCTGGAGCAGTTTTTGGCTCTTCCTACCCCCAGTATGGCACTAGCCTTAAAGAACCCCTTTGGGGGATTGCTGGTGCCAAATCTGGCTTCATGCCCAGGACCAAGCGAATACCCTCCACTGGCAGGCCCCTGTTCTTCCAGTAGGAGCAGATGCTGTCTTTAACAGAGACCCACAATGGAACTATCAGGAAGGGAAGGCAGGTTCTAGGTCTCAAGACCACACTGTTCTCTGACTAGAAGAGCTAAGAAACACAGCCCACAAAGCAGTTAATTATTTAAAAAAATAGTAAAAATCACCCAGAAAAGACATAAAACTCCGTTAGTCTTCCTTTTTTGGCCATGAAAAAATATGCAGTATTAACCCTATAAACCCAGAGGGGACAAACCTCCCAATGAGACCTTTTAAAGATGCCCTTTAAGGTCTTGAATAATAGAGAAGGAGACCCAAATCCAAAAACAAAGATGAGATCAAGCCAAGGCTGAAGCCCAGATGAAGGCCTTTGAGCTCTTAGCCACCACTCTCATGAGCCCCAAATGAAGTGCTAGTCCTCCAACCAAGACTAAGTCAGGGGCTAAGCCTTCTCCAGGCCCATACGTCAAATATAATAAGAGAGGACACTGGAACAGGTCCTGCCCAAACTCGAGACCCCCGCCCAGGCCCTGCCAGAGGTGTGGAAGGGAAGGCAACTGGAAATCAGATTGTATTCTGGCCCCTCCATGACAGAACTCAGCAAGGCCACCCTCTGAATCTGGTTTAGAGCTCCCAGTCCTCCTCGGACTGGCCCCTGAAGACTGAAGCTGCCCAGTTCCCAACAAGTCCCCACAGACTTACATCACCAGGACAGAGCCTTGGGTAATGGCTGTGGTAGCAGGTAAGCCCATCTCCTTTATATTTGATACTAGGGCCACTTATTCTGCCCTCTCCGAATTCACTGGGACCCTTGTCCCCTCCTCAGTCTCTATTATGGGGGTTGACAGATTAGTCTCACAGTCATTAGCCACCTCACCTTTACACTGCATCTTACTAAATAACCCCTTATCCACTCTTTTTGTCCGACCGAAAGGGTATAGACATCCCTTCATAAAGCCCAGTTGTCTCAAATGACAGTCATCTACTTCAGTTTCACTCTCAACCCCACAAAATCACCATTCCCTAGACTGTAAACACCTTATCTCCTCCATCACTGTTCCCTCCTCTAAATAAGAAATACTCTCCTTTCTCGGGCTCATTAGGTAGTCTCGCTTCTGAGTTCCCAATTTCAGTTTTCCTACAAAGTTCCTCTATATTGTAACATGGCAAAGGGACTCCTCACTGAGCCTTTAGATCCCAAAGACAGCATTCTCAGTCCTTTAATGCTCTGAAAACTGCTCTGACCTCAGCGCCTTCTCTCTCACACACACCCCCTCAAAAACAATTTTCTTTACTACAAATGCTTACTTAACAGTCTGGCTACTAGCAGGACCTGAACTCATTCATTATCACACAAACTTGAGCATATTATCTCTAAGGAAAAAATGTGGCAGTTTTAAATCCAAGCAGCTAGAGGCCTGGGAACACTGCTAGGCCTGCTCCCTCCTCCCTCACCTTTTCTCCAGCCTCATATGCCTTAAATTATTTTCCAAAGTTTTTGACAAATTAAAACTTTAAAAAATTATTAAATGATAAACACCTAAATATTTCAACAAGCTTTAAGTTCACTCAATTTTAGCTTTTATTACAGAAAATCTATAAAGTAAGTTTTAAAACTGTTAATACAAAGTCTTATGCTTTGTTAAAGACATATTTCTTAAGAGTGAGGATGTTCATGAATGTCAATCTAAGAAATGCTGGCTGTTTACTTTTTAATCATCATTGGGAATTAAGGTTTAAATATTGTGAATGACACAGGCCAGTAAGCCAGAACAAGCAGAACAGAAAAACTGAAATGATAAAATAGCAGTCCGCAGCCATCTAGTAAATCCTATCTTCCCTAAACCAAGGACACGTAAAAACAATTTAAAAATAAACCTCATTTTGGTATATTAGATGACAACCCTCCAAACTAATGTCTTTTTCCTTCCACCAGACCATTTGTCATAACTCTTATTGTTCTAACTTTTACCCCAATAATACTAAAATGTATAAAATAGTTTGTCTCCAACAGATTACAAGCTCTACTTGTACTACCACCCATAGATACCATTGCTATCTCCTTTTGTGCCCAGGCCTCATCATCCCTGACTCCTAGAGCAAGGACAATAGGCAAGATACAGGTGTATAAACTCACCAGAGCAGAAAGCCCCAGATGCCTAGCAAGGGGCAAAACTGGAGGAAAAACAAACAACCAAAAACTCTTCTCCAGAATAACCTACCCTCCCACTAGCCTTCCTGGAAAAATAGCCCCTCTTGCATATCAGCCAAATAACTAATAAATTATATACCCAGACTTTTACATTCCTGCAGATTGTTAGTAGCAACATTTCCCTACTTGGCACAGACTATCCCATCCGAACAGTGCAAGATATTTTGGAACTCATTGCAGACCTCTGGCGCCAGGGCAATTTACAGTATTTCTCTTCAGATCACATTTTTTGTTTACCTTCATAGTGCTTCTAAATCTTGCAAACCTCTTATATCCCTAAAATGGTCCCCTCACTATCTTTTAGCCAAAGAGGGAGGGGTTTGTTTAATTGTTAACACCTCCTGTTGTTTTTATCTATAGATCAAATAGAGGAAAGAACACAACGTATTCTACAGAATACTCAGTGGCTCAAGGAGATCAGTCAGGACAGCGTAGAGCAGTCCATATGGTCCAGTCTACAAGCAGCTCTGCCCAAAATAACCTGGCTTTTACCTCCTTATAGATCTCCTAACGCTATTTTTCTTACTCCTCCTCTTCAGGCCCTGCATTTTCAGAATAGTTACCAAATTTATACAAACAGAACTACAAATCCTAGTTAAGACAGTAGGAGAATTTGCCCTTACCCAGGTGAAGGCCCCCAAAAGGCCTACATCCCAGGAAATAATATGAATTTGCTCTTTAGACATCCAGAACAGCCCCTCCCACGTGAAACAGACAAAGAAACGGCAACCTTATCCCCCTTCTTTTCCTTTATATATACCCCCTTAAGATGGGAATGAAAGAGTTAAAGAGAATAAAACTAGGCAGAGAAAAACTTATTGTGCTTAGAAGGTATCTTTCAGAAAGCTTGCAGCCTTAAGCACAGCATAGTTCATTCAGATAACCAGAAGACACCTGGCATGGGAGGAGCCGATAAGCCATACCCTTATGTCAGCAGTGCGGCTTGCAGCCAGCAAAAATTAATAAAAATATATCTCTTCCTGCTCTCTTTATTGATGCCTTTCTCGGTCTCAGCCCACTTGTGCCCAGGTGGTCGGAATAAAATCTCTTGATACATTATGGCCTCATGTCATAGGTGCTCGACCCCAGCCCACTCCAAACCTTTCAGATAATAATGGTCAATGACCTGAAGTTATGGTCTTTTTATATAAAATATATTATTTCCATGGCCTTTGGCCATTTTATATTGATTGTAAATAAAAAGCAAAGATTCATATAACAACTTAAATCACTGAGGACATTTTAATTGGGGACAGAGCTCATATAGCATTGATCAGTCTGATAATCATTCTGAAACAGGAATCAGCAAACTTTTCTGGTAAAGTGTTAGATTAATCTCTGTGGGTTATATGTTCTTCACCACTCTGCCATGATGGCATGAAAGCAGGTATAAACTATTTGTAAGCAATTGGGCATACCTGTGTTCCAATAATATTTTATTAACAAAGGCAGGTGGTAGGCTGTATTTTACCCATATATTCTAAAATACTAATTATCTTAACAGTCCCTATAGCTTTTTCTTTCAATCACAGTCTACATTCAGTACCATTCCACACCAGTTTCATCTGTACAGCAAAGTGGCCGGAAAACCATGCACTCTACAGAGTGGTCACCCACTGCCCCAAGCACACTCCTGGCCCATACCCAGTTATCTCGACATTATTGACTATATTCCCCATGCTGCAAACCACATCTCTGTGGCTGCTCTGCAACTACCAATCTTTTTTTTACCCAGCCTCTCAACTCCCCTCTCCTCTGACAGTTGTCAGCCTGTTCTCTGTATATATGAGTCTGTTTCTATTTTGTTTGCTTGTTTATTTTGCTCATTTGTTTCCACATATAAGTTAAATCATATGGCATTTGTCTTTCTCTGACTGGCTTATTTCACTTAGTATAATACTCTCCAGGTCCATCAGGAGGGGTTAATATGGCTGAATAGAAAAGGTGAAGGGATCAAGCAAAGAAAAAACAACCTCATAGACAGCAGTATGATTATCAGAGGGAAAGTGGGGAGGAGGCAAGTAGAAGAGGGTAAAGGGGGGATAAATAGTGATGGAAGGAAACAGAGTGGTGAACACACAATACAATATACAGATTATGTGTTATAGAACTGTACACCTGGAAACCTACATAATTGTGTTAACTAATGTCATCCCAATAAATTAAGTGAAAATAAAGAGTATGAAACCTGAAAAAAATTGAGAGGTGAACATCTTGACAATTATATTTCTGTAAATAATTTGCTTTACTAGGTACCAGGTGTCAAGAAAAGTTTCTTGGATTTATACAAACACATATTCCATTGAACTCTAAGCACAACTCTTGACACATTCTCAGTACACTCTTGTGAAGTAGGAAAAGGCTAAACCAACTCCAGCAGCTTTCAGAGATGGTAGAAGGAGGCAGAGAGAGGCTGAGTCACCAGGCAGAATGGAGCCAAGAGGAAGCCAGGGTGAGGATTGTCTGGTTCTAGATGTACATGTACCTCTGACTCTAACCTCTGTGTGGCACTCTCCTGTCTCTCCACAAAGCTCAGCAGCCCATTGGAAGCACACCTAAACATCTGGCCTACAGGGAGGGAGACATACACAGCTATTTATAAGGGTGGGCTCTGTTTCGGGCACTGTGTTATACAGCAGTTACCAACACAGGTTGACTTCATCTTTGGGAAAACCCAAACTGGGAGGAACTCTTATTATTCCCATTTCACACACCAGCGAACTTCTGTTCAGAGGGGACAGATGACTGACTGTCCAGGATCCCATGGCCAGAAAGTGGTGTCAGGGGATGGCCAAGTTATGACCTCTGATCGCATTGTTGAAGCCGGCTAGGCAGCCTCTGACCAGCCCTGTATGACAGGCGGGGAAGCAGCAGAGGGCAGTGAACACTGGTGGAAATTTCAAATGTTGACACTCACAGGACAGAGTTTAGTTTTCTACAATACTTAATGCAAAAACTTCTTAAAAAAACTTAACATAGCACATAAAAGTGTTTTTAAAACTTATATGTGCTTTGAGTCCATCAGTTGGGATAGAATTTATACAGAACTTACATGTACATTTTAAAACATGTATTCAGCCACTGATAACTCTGTACTCTATTAAATAACAATATAGGTGCTTCATTTGGGAATGAGATTTATAATTATTTATAATGTAATATTCAGTAATCATTAAGAATTGCTTGAATTTCATGTCTTAGATCAGAGGAAAGATTTTATGTATTATTGTTTAAAATACCAGTATCCACAAAAGAGGACAAAATAATATATTGTAAATGGCAGTTAAAGCACTAGCTAATAATCAGTTTCAAGTCCGTTTTTGCAATGAGGCATTATATAAATAAATGAAATCAGCCAACTCTAATTTCTTTTATGTATGTTTCTTTGTTTTCCCCACCACTCCTCATTCCTCCTGTAAAGCCCCAGTCCCATGAAGTTCATGCTAACTGCTGCAATGCTACTCTCTGCCACCCCGTTGCCAACACCTCCTACTTTTAGACATTCTCCAATCACAAATAAATCCTTTGGCGCCTCATCATAGTCTTCAGCCCCACCCCAGTTACCACCATCATTCTGGGAGCCACCCCCTCCCCCAGCCTTGACTTGTTCAGAACCTGTGTGGAAGTCTTCTCTTCCCCAACAACCTCCTTCAATTACTCCCATCAGCGCCCCTCCCCTCACCTTCACCATTAGAAACTGCTCCCTTAAATCCCTGATTCCACCATTTCCATACTGCCCACACATTCTACCTTCCAATTCTCCTTGAGATATCTTCTGGATGTCTGGCAGCTACTTCCCATACCAAATGACAGAAACAGCGGAGTCAAAGGTACTGCGATGATATTCAATCTTTTAATGACATTCGCTGACATCAGAACCTGGCTTCTTCAGCTAGGTGACGTTTAGCTTGTGCTGCTTGGATGACTCTTGCCAGCCTCTGGGACTCAGGCTTCAGCCTCTTCTGGTTCAGCCTCTTCTGGATCCACGCTTTTGATCGAACAGAGTGAAGGCTGCATCACTGCTGTGTGGCTCTCCATTGTTGTTGGCTGCCCTCTCCGTCGATTGCTGGGTGGTCGGCACACTTTCGCTGTTGGCCTCCATGCCCACCATCTCCACAATGTAGTCGGTCAGGGAGTCGAGCATGACCATAACCAAGTCATCTGTGCGGGAACTTTGATCTTGATTCGATTGATTGTTTTGAAGAAGGCGATCCACGTAGGTCAAAGGAGACTGCAACTCAGCTGTTAGAAGATGGTCTGGAGTCTTGGAGGAGTTCTCAGAGCTTTGATTTTGTGACATGGTTGCTGAATTTGACTCTGATCAGCCCTTCTTAACTCACTAGTTAGAGTAGGTTTCTGAAGATACCAGCGCTCTCAGCTCCACCTTTTATATCCCTGCACTCTAGCCCTTCATTGGTCAGGGAGCCCTTTGTGACACCCTAGACTTTGGGTTGCCATAGGTGTCCACTGTGACCTCATCAGACTTCAGCCTAGAATGTCCCTAACAGGAACCTGTCCCTCTCGTGATTGGTTCCTGAATTTTGAGGGAACTGTCATTTTCTGCTTGACTTTAACATTGTAGAAATAAATGTGTTTCAATGGCAAACTTTTCCCATCTTAAGGACACAACTCCGTGCTATCTGATTCTAACCTTACATTGTCTTCGATGTCCTTTACAACCTTTGATTAGCTGTAGGTTACTGATAAACATGTAAACTGTCTTATCTACAGAGATTAAATCGTCCCCCTGTGATGATGTCATGAAAACAGTTTTACATCCATTTAAACATTCATTGAAATATTCTTGGTTAATAAACATTTCCTTATCTAAATTTGTTCTCTCTTCAATCAATTATAACACTTTGCCATTCCCTCACTGAGAATATAGAATCTTTTAACACATGTTCATTTTATATCTGTATGAATGTCTCGGTTTTTTACACCATTTGAAAAATATATTTTCATCATTTTGGAAGTCACAATGAGATGCTCAGTAGATTTCATCGGTCAGAATCAGGTAGATGTTGTTGAGCCTGTGTTTTAAGAATCATTTTAAGCCTAGATGTGCTTTTTCTTGGCTGTCCTAGGTGAAGCCAAAGCACCAAGAAATGTTTATTTTTGTTTTTTTATAATTTTCATTTTCCTCTCTACTAATATTGTGTCTGCTTTGTTTTTGGTTCATTTATAGCTGATCACAGTTATAAATATGTCTGTTCCAAAAGATAAAATGTAGAAGGAATAAAGGAGTCTCTGACCCAAGCAATTTCAATATCTAAGCACTCAAACCTCCATAGCTTCAAGGCCTGGGAATAATCATTGGTGAGGTAAGGCTCTTCCTTCTGATCCCATGACTTCACCTGGCTTCACAGCTCTTCCCTCTGTATTCTGCACTCAGCATCATCTTTCCTTTTGAATTGAGCACATGTTTGCAGCTGAGTAGTTTATCAGCCCGTTTTCTGCTGTCAACACCTGGAAGTACCACAACCTTTTATCATTTCATCTTCTGTATATTCTTTCAGTTAAAAATGACACTGTTTCACCAAAACCGGCTTGGCTCAGTGGATAGAGCATTGGCCTGCGGACTGAAGGGTCCCAGGTTTGATTCTGGTCAAGGGCATGTTCCTTGGCTGCGGGCACATCCCCAATAGGGCATGTGCAAGAGGCAGCTGATCGATGTTTCTCTCTCATCGATGTTTCTGACTTTCTATCCCTCTCCCTTCCTCTCTGTAAGAAATCAATAAAATATATTTTAAAAATGACATTGTTTCTGTTAATTTAACATATGCAAAATTTCTGTCATCTGCCGTGTATGTCATGGGGATTCATGTCCTTAGACAAGAAGCTCCTTCCCAGATGCTTCCTGGAAAATCTCATCTCTATTTGTTGCTTCTGCTATGATAGCTGAGGATATCCATGATTCATATCCCATATTGCTTCAAAGAGCCCTCTGAATACTCTGACCTTTTGATTCCTCAGCTGTACTAACACATGGCTGACTAGCTATATCCTTGAGTTTATCTCCATGGGACACTTTCCTGACAGTAAATCCTCTCATTTTAATGTCTTTTGCAATCTGGATAGGCTGAGAATTTCTTGTATCTTCGTGTAATTGTTATTTTTTTGCTTAACAGTGCTTCCCTCAATTTATGTATTCCTTTTAAGACTTTGCTCTTAATAGCAAGAAAAAGCAATGTCATGCCTTCAACACTTTCTTTGGGAATCTGCTCAGCTACATGTTCATTGTTATAATTTACCTATGATTTCTGACCCTACATAACAAGAATCCCCATCCTCCAGTTTCCAATATTTTCCCTCTAAATCTTCACCAATAACACATGATATTCATCTGTCTATTAATAGTCTGTTTTTGATGATTATGTATTATTTTAGGCAATATAGGCCTTCTCAGCTATGCTTCTCACTTCCTTTTTTAAATATTTATTGTTCAGTTTATTAATTACATTGTTCCCCCTTTTTTATCCCCCTATAGCTCCCCTCCACCCGGTACCTATCTCACCCTCTACCCTCACCTCCCCCACCACTGTCCTCTCCCATTGTTGCATGATTTTTGTCCAGTCTCTTGCTGCACTTCCCACACCACTTTTCTCCCCAAGAATTGTCAGTCCGTTCCCTCTCTATGTCCATGATTCTGTTATATTCACCAGTTTATCCTGTTCATCAGATTATTAATTCACTTGATTTTTAGGTTCATTTGTTGATAGATATGTATTTGTTGTCCATAATTTATATTTTTACCTTTTTCTTCTTCCTCTTCTTAAAGAATATCTTTCAGCATTTCATATAATACTGGTTTGGTGGTGATGAACTCCTTTAGTTTTTTCTTATCTGCGAAGCACTTTATCTGACCGTCAATTCTGAATGATAGCTTTGCTGGATAGAGTAATCTTGGTTGTAGATTCTTGCTATTCATCACTTTGAATATTTCTTGCCATTACCATCTGTCCTGCATCATTTCTGTTGATAAATCCGCTGACAATCGTATGGGTGCTCCCTTATAGGTAACTAACTGTTTTTCTCTTGCTGCTTCTAATATTCTCTCTTTATCTTTTGCTCTAGGCATTTTAATTATTATGTGTCTTGGTGTAGTCCTCTTTAGATTCCTATATTTTGGGGTTCTGTGCTCTTCTTGGGCTTTTAAGTCAATTTCTTTCACCAGGTGGGGGAAGTTTTCAGTCACTGTTTCTTCAAGTAGGTTTTCATTACCTTGCTCTCTCTCTTTTTCTGTCACCCCCATAATTTGGATTTTGGCATGCTTGAGGTTGTCTCAGAGGCCCCTTACACTATCTTCAATTATCTGGATTCTTTTTGCTTCTTGCTTTTCCAGCCGAGTGGATTTTGCTTCTTTGTATTTCAAATCTTTGACTTGGGTCTTGCGGTCCTCTGGACTGCTTTTAGGACTTTGTGTGATATATTTTATTTCAGTCAGTGTATGCTTAATTTCTAGTTGGTCCTTTTTCATATCCTCTTAGGTCTTATTCATTTCCTCATAGGTCTTGTTCATTTCCTTTTAGTTCTCATTAAGTTCATCAGCCTTTTCTAGGAGCCTTTTGAAAAACTTTATTACTGTGGTTTTGAACTCTATGTCTAGTCATCTTTTTTCCTCCATTTCTTTCACACCTGATTTCTTTCCATTTCTCTGCATTGTGGCTGCTTTCCTGAGCTTTGTGTGGTAGATATCCTCTAAGGGACAGTGGCTCAGCCTCCCCAGTTACCTGAGGTGGATACTCTTACTGCAATCCTTTATGGGTTGTACAGTACTGTTAAGTTAAGCCCAGCTAATTGTTGTTAGCACCAGGAGGGTTTGACCTCCAGGCCAATTGGGTGTGAAGGTGAGCTGTGTTCAGTTTGGATGGGCGGAGTCTCCGGGCTGAGCATGCAGCATCAGCTCTGTCCTATGCAGCATGTGGGTCTCTGTGCAGGGTGGTATTGGCTGCACACCTCGGAGAGAAAGCCACTGCTGGTCCCCACCCATTGCCAGACAACTCTGCCTCTCCCCAAATGAATCTGCATACCCAAAGTCTTGCCCTGGCTTGTAAAACAAAGAAGTCCGGTGGTCTCCCAAATGAGGGAGCAAGTCACGAGTCCTCTCTGCATGGTCGCGAAGTTCTGTCCCCAAGTTTACATGCAAACTGCTGTTCCAAGTTCATGAGCACTCTCCTCAAACTTGCAGACCTCTGCTGTGCCCAGCTTTTAGTATGCCTACCCCAGACCTCGGACCTCACCTGGAACTGGAGAATCAGTGCAGTGGGGTGCCTCCGCCCTCCCCTTTGGAGAAATCCAGCTGGGATTGCTGCTGCTCACCCTACAGCCCGCAAGCGCTCACGGCTCCGAACATCTCTCTGGGCGTATCTTCAAGGCTTCGCTCCGCCGCTCCTCTGAGTCACAGTGTCCTGTCTTTACTTTTATTTGTGGAATTTTCACTCAGCCAGCTTTCTGGTGATTCTGGATGATGTTTGTTTTGTTGTTATGTTGTAGTTTTGGAATTGTGTGGGACAGCACAATAGGTGTTTACCTATGCCGCCATCTTGGTTCCTCCCTCACTTCCTTTTTTTAAATTAATCATTATTGTTCAAAGTATTGCAGATGTCCCCATTTTCCCATTGACCCTCTCCACCCTTCACCCACTCTGCCCAGGCCTTAACAACACTATTGTCTATGTCCATGGGCTATGTATAAATGCATATAAGTTCTCTGATTAATCTTTTCCAACCCACCCACCCACCCTACTCCACTTTTCTTCTGAGATTCCTCAGTCTGTTCCATGCTTCTATGTCTCTGGATCTATTTTCTTTTATCAGCTTATTTTATTCATTAGATTCCACATAATCTCTGGCAGGATTATTTTGCTTAGCATAATATGCTCCAGATCCCTCCATGCTATCTCAAATGGTAAAAGATCCTTCTTTCTGGTAAGAGATCCTCCTTTTATGAAGCTGCATAGTTTTCCATTGTATAAATGTGCTATAGCTTATTTTATTCACTCATAAGCTGATGGGCACTTAGGCTGTTTCCATTTTAGCTATTGTAAATTACACTGCTATGGACGTAGTGGTGCATTTATTCTTTCTGATTGGTATTTTGGGTTTCTTAGGATATATTCCAAGAAGTGAAATCACTGGGACCCATGACTAATTTATCTAGCAAGGCTATCATTCAAAATCTAAGGTGAAATAAAAATGGAACTTAATTACTTTTGAGCTCTCATCAGTAGCACTTTTTAAAAAAATATATTTTATTGATTTTTCACAGAGAGGAAGGGAGAGGGATAGAAAGTCAGAAACATTGATGAAAGAGAAACATCGATCAGCTGCCTCCTGCACACCCCCTGCTAGGGATGTGCCCACAGCCACAGTACATGCCCTTGACCAGAATCAAACCTGGGACCCCCTCAGTCCGCAGGCCGATGCTCTATCCACTGAGCCAAACCAGTTTCGGCTCATCAGTAGCACTTTAAACATGCATAGTTCTAACTATTCGAGGTAATCTAGGATTTATTTTTATCATACTCCCCCAAATTATTCTAGCCTATAGCCATTATCCAATTCCAAAGCCACTTCCATGTTTTTAGATATGTTATGGCAGCAACTTACTTCCTTGGACCAAAACCAGTATTAGATTTCTATGGCTTTGCTACAAATTTGGTGGCTTAAAACAATACATATTTAGTATCATACAGCTCTGGAGACAAGAAGCCCAAGTTCATTTCACTGGGCTGCAAACAAGTTCCCAGCCTGGCCCTACTCCCTCTGAAGACTCTAGAGGAGTCAGTTTCCTGGCCTTTTCCAGCTCCCAGAGCTGCATTCCTTGTCTGTGCCCACCTCCTTCAGTCTCACAGCCAGCAGTGTAAACTCTTGCTGCAGTGGTCAAATTTCCTTTTTTGTGTCACATTTATCTCTGCCCCTCCCTCCCTCCCTCCCTCCCTCCCTCCCTCCCTCCCTCCCTCCCTCCCTCCCTCCCTCCCTCCCTTCCTTCCTTCCTTCCTTCCTTCCTTCCTTCCTTCCTTCCTTCCTTCCTTCCTTCCTTCCTTCCTTCTTTCTTCCTCTCCAGAGGATATGTTTCCATTGGTGATTTTGTTGTTTTTAGGATTTATTTATTTATTTATTTAAATTTTATTGGTCAACATTAACATATAGGTTTCATGTATGGGTTTCTAAGTTACAAAATATATAGAGAGAACCATATGTCCACCACCCAAAGTCCAGTCGTCTCCTGTCATCTCATATCTGGACTCCCTTCTCCCTCACCTTATGGCAATCACCACACTGCTTTTGTGTTCATAAGTTTTATATCCCACATATGAGTGAAATTATATGGTTCTTAGTTTTTTGTCTGACTTATTTCACTTAGCATAATGTTTTCAAGGTCCATCCATGTTGTTGTAAATAGTGTCCACTGACATTTAGAGAGTGGAAGAGAGAGGGAAAGACAGAGAGAAACATCGATGTGAGAGAAATACATTGATTAATTGCCTCCTGCAGGAGCCTCAACCAGGGCCCAGGCCGAGGAAGAGCCTGTAACTGAGGTACGTGCCCTTAAGTGGAATCAAACCTGGGACCCTATGGGCCACAAGCCCACACACTATCCACTGAGCCAAACTGGCTAGAGCTATCTCTGCCTGTCCTATATAATAAAAGGCCAATATGCAAATAGACCAAAAGACAGAATAACCAAACAACCAGTTGCTATGGTGCGTGCTGACCACCAGGGGCTAGGCACAGAACATGGTTGGTGTGGGCAGCATGTGGCAGAGAGCAGAACATGGCGGTATTGGCTATGGTGGGATGGTGGAGCAGGTGAGCAGACCAAGGTGGGGTGCTGGTTGCTGTCATCAGGGCAAGCCTCTGGTGGTTCCTGGAAGTTCTTTGCTCTTGCGTGCTGTGGTCTTTCCTGGTGCTGAAGCTGCCACTCACACCTGGTGCCGGCACCCAGCACCAGCTGCAATCACTTGGTGCTGTCAGCAGGTGTGAGCAGCAGCTGCCGGCCCCAGTTGCCCCTCAGGGCTTCTCCACCTCCTCTTGCTCCTGAGGAGCAATTGGGGTTGGCAGCTGCCTTTTGCACTCACTGCCAGTGATGGCCCTGCTTGCACCTGTAGCCAGTACTGGAGCCGCCACTCATACCTGCAGTCAGCACTGGAGCTGCTGCCAGTGTCCAGCGCCATTGCTGATCACTTGGCACTATCAGCAGGTGCAAGAGGCAGCTGCTGGCCCCGATTGCCCCTGAGGGCTTCTCCACCTCCCCCCTGTTCCTGAGGGACGAGCAGGGCACCAGCCACCACTTGCATTTGCTGATTGCACTGGCCCCACTCGCACCAGCTGTTGGTGCTGGCCCCAATCATTCCATGCTGTCAGCGGGTGCAAGTGGGGTCAGCGATGTCAGCACACAGGAGTGGTGGCAGCAGGAGTGGGGCTGCTGGCAGACAGGGGTCCAGGAGCTGGGGTGGGAGGGGCTAGGCAGGTGAACAAAGGATGGGCCAAGACCCACCCCTGTGCCCACCACAGCATTGCAACACACAGTTCCTTTCAAGGTCCATTAATTTTATGCACTGGGCCCCTAGTTTCTTACAAGGGCATAGGGGCTTGGTCTTAAGCTATATCAGGAAATACAGAATAATCTCCCTCCTCAAGACTCTTAATTTAATATTATATGTAAATTCTCATTTGACATATAAGGTAACATTAACAGGTTAAAGGGACTTGGGTTTGGTTATCTTTGGAGGCCATTATTCCACTACCATAGGAGGTATCCCCAGTAGACTCTAATAGGTAAATGAGGAATTTAAGTGGAAGAGAAAGAAGCAAACAAAGTATTCATTATTAATCGGTTTAATATCACTGAAAAACTTTAGAAAACACACTTGCCAGGGAAAGATAATGCCCCGGGGATTCTGGAGTACCATGCCATTGGTCAGAATGGGTTCTGGCAACCTGATAAAAGCCCTCATAAAAAAGAAATTCAGGTACTGACATTTGAAACACAGACCAGTATGCACATAAATGGTATAAGCTGTGGAGTATGAGGGGGACAATAACAGCTTCTTCTACACTAAGAAATCTTATATAATAAAAGATTAATATGAAAATTGACCAAAGAATGGAATGACTGGTCGTTATGACATGCACTGACCACCAGGGGGCAGACGCTCAAGCAGTCTTCCAACTACCACCCCCCCCCGCCCCGCCCTTGCCGGCCTGCTAACCCCCATTGACCACCACTCCTGGTGGTCAATGCGCTCCCACAGGGGAAGTGCTGCTCAGCCAGAACCTGGGCTCACTGCTGGTGAGCGCAGCTGTGGCAGGTGCTTCTCCTGCCTCCACTGCAGTCAGACATCTCCCAGGGGCTCCTGGACTGTGAGAGGGTGCAGGACGGGCTGAGAATCCCCCCTCCCCCAAATGCATGAATTTTGTGCACCAGGCCTCTAGTGTTTATATACTTTTCTTGTAAAGTAGTTTTCTTCCTCCTTAGCTCCTGCCTGCTCTTTCTTCCTTCATTTAACAAATGTTTATTGTGCAGCTACCCTGATATGCAGCCTGGAGTTAGATGTTAAACAAAATAGACATTATCTCATCCTCATGGAACATCTAGTCTAGTGGGAAAGACAGATGTTAAACAAATGCTAAAATAAGTAGTTCCAAACTCATGCATGGTCTAAAGCAGAATTGTTCAATCTTAGCACTGTTGACATTTTGGACTGGATAATTCTTTGTTGTTGGGCAGGAGGGTTGTCTGGCATAGGATTTTTAGTAATATTCTTGTTCACTACCCGCTAGTTGAAGAGTACCCTCCAGTTGAGATGCCAAAAAGTATCTCAAGATATTTTCAAATGTCCCCTAGAAGGTAAAATTATATTCTACTGAGAAGCACATTACATTTAAATAATACATATTAAAAATCAATTATTTTAAGATACAATGAGGAGACCTAACTTAGATGAAATAATCAAGGAATATCCTCTGGGGGAAAAACACTGAAATTGAGGACAGGCACAAGCCCAGGAAATGAGGCACAGAAGTGTTGAGAGAAAGAACATTCCAGAAAGATGGCATGGACAAATCTCTGAAGTTGTAAAGTACTTGGTAAGATTGATCATGAGTGCAAGAAGCAGGTGGGGTGTTGAAATGACATTGTATTTATCCAGGAGCAATGAAGAATCTGGACTTTTTCAATAGACGTCTTGGGCCTGGATTAATCTTTCACATCTGGATGAATTTATATACACACACACACACACACACACACACACACACACACACAGACACACACAGACACACACAGACACACACAGACACACACAGACACACACATACTAGTGGCCCAGTGCCTGAAGCCTGAAATCTTGCACAGGGGGATGTTCCTCAGCCCAGCCTGCATCCTCTCCAATCTGGAACCCCTTGGGAGATATATGACTGCTGGTTTAGGCCCGATCCAGCAGTTGGACATCTCTTTCACAATCTGGTACCTTTGGCTCCTAACTACTCACCTGCCTGCCTGATCCCCCTAACCATTCTGCCTGCTGACCTGATGGCCACCAACTGCCCTCCTTGTTGACCAGCTTGTCCCAACTGCCTCCCTCCTGCCAGCCTGATAACCCCAATTGTCCCCGCTTGCTGGTTTGCAGACTCCCAACTCCCCCCTCCCTTGCTGGCCTGCTAACCCCCACTACCCCACCTTCTGCTGGCCTGCTCATTCCTAACCACCTCTGCCTCAGCCCTGAAACCATGGCTTTGTCCTGAAGGACTTTTGGAAGGTCTGCAGGTGTAATTAGAATATTATCCTTTTAATAGTGTATTAGAGGCCTGATGCACAAAATTCGTGCACTGGAGGGGGGTTCCTCATCCTTCCCTGCCCCTTCTCAGAGTCCAGGAGCCCTCAGGGGATGGCCTAAGCCGCAGTCTGGCCTCTCTCTGCTGGAGGCAATCGGCCAATCAGGGGAAGGCACTGCCCCCATCACTCCTTCACTGCTGCTATCTCTGGTCTCCCTCTGAGGGAGGTGACCCTGCTATCTGGGGAAGGTGACACCAACATCACACTTCTGCTGCTGCCACTGCTGGTAAGGAGGCTATCTGAGCATTGGCCATCACAGCCACAGTAGCTTACTTGAGCCTTGCCCGGCCCTCATTGCCTGAGCCTCAGCCCTTGCAGCAGCCAGCCCTGGGCAAGAGGCAGCGGCCACTGACTGCAAGCTTCCATGTGCTTAACTAATTGGGTGCACTCAACCAGTGATGTGCAGACCACATTTCCAGAGTTCTCCTGGCTGTGGAGAAGAGTACAGGTCTTCCTCCGACCCTGGGTCATTGGGTCTGGCTGCTAGAAGAAATTCCCTACATTGGTTCCCCAGACACCAGGAGGCCTCCACAGATTCCTGACCCTGAACCGAGGGGCACTGTGAGGCAATGGAGGCTTCCTGGGAGTTTGAGGAACCAAAGAAAGGAGTCATCTTTCTCAGAACCACTAACCTGCACTACTAGAGGCCACAGAGAGGTGTGGCCAGGCTAGGAGCTCTTAGCTGTAGAGCTCAGACTTTCCCTCACATTCCTTCCCTACTGGGCTGTATCTTGCCCTCACCTGCCTTCGCTGCTGGTCTTTCCCTCAATCACCTGTCTTCACTGCTGATCTTTCCCTCACCCTCATGTGGCTTTGTTGATGGTCTTTCCACTGCCCTCACCTGGCTTTGCTGCTGGTCTTTCCCTTGCACTCACCTACCTTCCCTGCTGTTCTTTCCCTTGCTCACCTGGCTTCCCTGCTGGTATTTCCTTCGCCCTCTCCTGCCTTCACTGCTGGTCTTTCCCTTGCCTTCTCCTACCTATTCTGCTGGTCTTTTCCTTGCACTCACCTACCTTCCCTGCTGGTCTATCCCTTGCCCTCACCTGGCTTTTCTCCTGGTCTTTCTTTTGCCCTCACCTGGCTTCACTTCTGGTCTTTATCTCACCCTCACCTGCTTTTGCTGCTGTTATTTCCCTTGCCCTCAATTGCCTTTGCTGCTGGTCTTTGCCTCGCCCTATTCGGCCTTTGCTGTTGGGCTGTCCCTCACTCCTCTGCCTTCCCTCTTGTTGCTGAAGTTTTATGGAGGAGCGAAAACTGCTTTCTCTGCTGTGTTCCTTCAGGGCCAGTAGCATCAGCAATTGAGAGCATTCACAATCACCACTGACATGTGGTGAGTCAAGGCCGCCCTCCATTTGCTGGACCTAGGCAAATGGCAGCAGCCATTGGGAGCACTTGCAGGTGCCATCGCTGGGGAGTACAGATGGCCCTACACCAGGCCCCTTTGTCCCACCCATGTCTCTAGTTCCCCTTGCCCAGGGGCATCTCTGATCAAGCAGCAGTTGCCATCATGTCCCCAATGCTGCAAATCCCCACCCCCATTCCTAATGCTGCAAGTTCCCACCCACCTGTGCTGGTTGTTACTGTGAAGGTGTCCTGGCCAATTTGCATATTACCCATTTATTAGTATATATACCCTATCTAATAAAGAGCGAATATACTAATTGACCCTAACACCTTCACAAAATGGCAACACCCACAGCCAATAAGGATGGAATATGCTAAATGAGTGCCTTGCCCTCAAAGATGGTGGTGCCCACAGCCAATAAGGAGGGAATATGCTAATTGTCCCTCCCTCAAAAATGGTGGCTCCCACAGCCATTGAGGATGGAATATGCTAATGGACTGCAATTGCAATGTTCTCAAAGATGGCAGCACCCACAGACACAAGATGGTGGCACCCAGTCCCCTCAGTTTTGCTGGGACAGCAGGCACACGTCAAGGCCATGCACCTGCCTCTGGAGTCTTCCAGTCCCCTCAGCCTCCCACCATCCAGAGCTGGCCTAAGGCACAGGCAAGCCTTGGATGGCAGTTGCCCAGCTTCACAAGGCCACCTGAGGTGAGGTAACCAAGGCCGTCCAAAGCTTGCATTGCAGGCAGTGGCAGCAGCAGATGTACAATGGGATGTTGCCTTTCCCTGATTGCTGGGTTGCCTCCTGCTCCTGAGGGCTCCTGGACTGTGAGAAGAGGCAGGCCTGGCTGAGGGAACCTCCTTCAGTGCATGAAATTCATGCATGGGGAAGGCAGGTGGTGTCTCTCTGCCCAGCCTGCACCCTCTCCAATCAGACATCCCTCTCACAATCCAGGACTATTGGCTCCCAACTGCTCACCTGTCTGCCTTCCTGATTGCCCCTAACTGCTTCTGCCTGTCAGCCTGATCACTCCCTAACCACTCCCATGCCAGCCTGATTGATGCCTAATTGCTCCCCTGCCAGCCTGTTTGCCCCTAACTGCCCTCCCCTGCAGGCCTGGGTCCCCCCCCCCCCGCCCAAATGCCTTTCACTGCAGGCCTGGTTTCCCCCTCCTCCCCCAATTTCCCTCCTCTGCCATCCTGGTCACTCCTAACTGCCCTGCCCTGAAGGCTTGATTGCCCCGAACTGCCTCCCTTGCAGGCCTCATTCCTCCCAATTGCCCTCCCCTGTTGACCATCTTATGGTGGCCAACTTTGACCACATGGGGGCAGGATCTTTGACTACATGGGGGCAGCCATCTTGTGTGTTGGAGTGACAGTCAATCTGCATATTACACTTTTTTTAGATAGGATACAGGCCTGGTGCATGGGTGGGGTCCAGTTGGTTTGCCCTGAAGCATGTCCCAGATCAGAGTGGGGGTTCCCTTGGGGAATGGGGCGACCTTGGTGAGGGGCCTGTGGTGGTTTGCAGGCCTGCCATTGCCCCCAGCAACCCAAGTGGAGGCCCTGATATCTGTAATTTATTTATGTTCTAAAATTGAAACGTAGTAGCCTGGAGCAGAGCCAAGCCTTCTGCTGGCTCCATGGAGACAGCCATTTCTCTTGGGATATTTACCTTCTATAATTGAAACTTTGTAGCCTTAAGCAGAGGCTAAGGTAGGCCAAGGCTGCAGAAATCTTGGCTTCCTCCATCGCCAGGGGCAACCCTAGCCTCTGCTCTCTTCAGCTCTGTGGCTGCTGCCATTTCTGTTGGGATATATGTATCTTCTATAATTGCAACTTTGTAGCATTGAGTGGAAGGCTAGGCCAGCAAGAGCAGGCAGAAGGCTTGGCTTCCTCCATCGCTAAGAAAACACAAGCCTCCCTCCTGCACTCTGTGGCCGGCAGCCATCTTTGTTGGGGGTTAATGTGCATATCACTCCTGATTGGTCAGTGTGGCTGGTAGACATGGCTTGTGAGTGTAGTAGAGGTATAGTCAATTTGCATATTACTCTTTTATTAGATAGGATAATTTTTTAAATATAGAGGAAGGGATAGGGATAGAAAGAAACATCGATGAGAGAAACATCAATCAGCTGCCTCCTGCACACCCCTTACTAGGGATGTGCCTGCAACCAATGTACATGCCCTTGACTGGAATCGAACCTGGGACCTTTCAGTCCGAAGACTGACGCTCTATCCACTGATCCAAACCGGTTTTGGCGAGATAATTTTTTAAAATTAACAAATGAAGATTGTTCTGAGAGAGCAAGGAAATGCAGGATGAACAGTCATATTACTGTGTGATAGATTGTTTGCAGACATGCCAATTATACCATTCTCTGAATTCACTCTATATATCCACATTTTTAAACTTTAAAATATTTAATAAGCATATATTCAGTCTACTATGTTGTATATTTTCCATGTTCTGTAGGAATATATATTTTAATTTTATTTTACAACCACAATTTACGCTTAGTACCATTTCACACTAGTTTTAGCTATACAGCAAAGTGGTCAGAAAACCATGTACTTTACAGAGTGGTCTTATCTGGCCCCATACCCAGTTATTTCAACATTACTGACTCATATGCTGCAACTTTTTATCTGCTCATCAATGATTAATAGTACTTTCCAAACTGAACTCACTAACAGAAAAGTAAGTGCAAAAATGGAGGGGAATGGATAAACAAAATATGACGTATTTATACAATTGAGTACAACTCTCCAATAAAAAGCAACAACTTAGTGATATGTGGGTCAACATGGATGAGTTTCAAACACTTCATGCTTGTGAAGAAAGTAGAGTACATACTGTATGATTATATTTATACAAAGTTGTAGAATAAGCAAAACTAACACCTGCTAATAGAAATCAGAAGAGAGGTAGGTTGCCTGTGGAATGGGTGATTGACTGAGAAGGGTCATAAAGAAACTTATTTCAGAGGATATAAAATCTAAAAAAAATGTTTAAAAGTTAAAAAAGTAAAAGATGGCTAAGAAAGGAATCCATTTACCATTGTCCTTCTAATCATAACAGAAACTGGGATTAAGGTCAAACTCATAACTTGATTCTCAGATACACAAATGGTAGCCATTTACATATTTCAGTAATTATTTCACATTTACTTATAATTTGACTTGTTTTGCATTTTGTCACTAGAACAGACACAAGACAGGAAAAGGAGGTCATATATCTAGAGGATTCATGATGTGACAAATATTATGTTGTGTGTAATACATGTTACTTAATTTCAGACTTAATGGATTTATGTAACTTGTCCAAGTTTGCATACTGTTTATCATGTAACTATACACTCCATATGCGTTTAACTTTAAATTCTCATTCTTCCTAACCTTAAAGTGACTGTTTATCTACAGAAGACTCAAATAATCTACCTTGATCACAAAATGTCAGTTCAAAGGGGCTCAGCCTTTAAGTATGGCTTAAAAGATTTGATGGGAAATCTTTTTTTTCAAATCTTTATTGTTCAGTTTATTAATTACATTGTTCCCCTTTTTTCTTTTTTTTAAATATTTTAATCTTCATTGTTCAGTTTATTAATTACATTGTTCCCCCATTTTCCCCACTATAGCTCTCTTCCACCTGGTACACATCCCACCCTCCACCCTCACTCCCCACCCCATCCTCTCCCATAGGTGCATGATATTTGTCCAGGCTCTTGTTGTACTTCCCACACCCCTTTCTCCCCAAGAATTGTCATTCCATTCCCTCTCTATGCCCATGCTTCTATTATATTCACCAGTGTATCCTGCTCATCAGATTTTTAATTCACATGATTTTTATATTCATTTGTTGATAGATGTGTATTTCTTGTTCATAATTTTTATTTTTACCTTTTCCTTCTTCCTTCTTCCTCTTCTTAAAGAATATCTTTCAGCAATTCATATAATATTGGTTTGGCGGTGATGAAGTCCTTTAGCTTTTTCTTAGCTGTGAAGCACTTTATCTGACCTTCGATTCTGAATGATAGCTTTTCTGGATAGAGTAATCTTGGTTGTAGATTCTTGCTATTCATCACTTTGAATATTTCTTGCCACTCCCATCTGGCCTGCATCGTTTCTGTTGAGAAATCCGCTGACAATCATATGGGTGCTCTGTTATAGGTAAGTAACTGTTTTTCTCTTGCTGCTTTTAATATTCTCTCTTTATCTTTTGCCCTTGGCATTTTAATTATGATATGTCTTAGTGTGTTCCTCTTTAGATTCCTATATTTTGGGGTTCTGTGCCCTTCTTGGGCTTTTAAGTCAATTTCTTTCACCAGGTGGGGGAAGTTTCTGGTCACTATTTCTTCAAATAGGTTTTCATTGTCCTGCTCTCTCTCTTTTTCTGGCACCCCTATAATTAGGATGTTGGTATGCTAGAGGTTGTCCCAGAGGCCCCTTAGACTATCTTCAATTTTTTTGATTCTTTTGGTTTCTTGCTTTTCTGGCTGAGTGGATTTTGCTTCTTTGTATTTCAAATCTTTGACTTGGTTCTTGCGGACCTCTGGATTGCTTTTAGGTCTTTGCATAATACTTTTTATTTCAGTCAGTGTATGCTTAATTTCTAGTTGGTCCTTTTTTATATCCTCATAGGTCTTGTTCATTTCCTCAAAGGTCTTGTTCATTTCCTTGTAAGTCTTGGCCTTTTCTAGGAGCCTCTTGAAAAAACCTTATAACTGTGGTTTTGAACTCTTTGTCTAGTCGTCTTTTTTTCCCTCCATTTCTTTCACATCTGATTTCTT
The DNA here is from genome assembly GCA_027563665.1 of Antrozous pallidus. Taxonomy (NCBI): domain Eukaryota; kingdom Metazoa; phylum Chordata; class Mammalia; order Chiroptera; family Vespertilionidae; genus Antrozous; species Antrozous pallidus. Next base: position 116,220,287 of record CM050509.1, read on the forward strand.
CCCATGTCTCTGCATAGTGGCTGCTTTCCTGAGTTGGTTGATTAGCTTTGTGTGGTAGATGTCCTCTAAGGGACAGTGGCTCACCTCCCCAGTTACCTGAGGTGCATACTCTTGCTACAGCCCTTTATGGGTTGTACAGTATTGTTGAAGTTAAGCCCAGATTATTGTTGTTAGCCCTAGGAGGGTTTGACCTCCAGGCCAATTGACTGTGAGGGTCAGCTCTATTCAGGTTGGATGGGTGGAGTCTCCAGGTTAAGCAGGCAGCATCGACTCTGCCCTATGTGGCACCTGGGTTTCTGTGCCGAGTGGTAAGGGCTGTACGCACCTCCAATAGCCATCGCAGATCTTCACCCTCCGCCAGACAACTCAGCCTCTTCCCAATGAGTCTGCTAGCCCAGGGTTGTAACACAATGCAGTCCAGTGATCTCCTGAATGAGGGAGCAAGTCACGAGTCCTGTCTGCGCTGCGCGGTCACGCACTTCTGTTCCCAAGTTTACGTGATAACTGTTGTTTCCAAGTTTATGCGCACTCTCCACAAGCTCACAGACCTCTATCACGCCCAAGCTTCAGTGTGCTTTCCCACTGTCCAGTTTCACCCCCTATGAGTGTGGGTTCCCCAGACCTCGCCTGGAACTGGGGAATCTGTGCAGTGGGATGCCTTTGCCCTCTCCGTTGAGAAAACCAGCCGGGTTTGCAGCCGCCCTCCCTCTCTGCTGCCATGTGCACACGGCTCCAAACCTCTGCCTCTGCGTGTATCTTTCGCTGCTCCTCTGAGTCACAGTGTCCTATCTTTACTTTTATTTGTGGAATTTTCACTCAGCCAACTTTCCAGTGATTCTGGATGGTGTTTGTTCTGTCCTTAAGTTGTACTTTTGGAATTGCTGTGTTTAGATGTTTACCTATGCTGCCATCTTGGTTCCTCCCTTGATGGGAAATCTTGGTAAACCTTAAATACCTGGCTATCCTGAGCCAGCACTTGAAACACTTACATTAAACAAAACCCAACCAGACACACAGGTGACAGTTCTTGGGGTATTTTGTTCATAATAGATTGGCTGGAAAATCCTCTCTATTGTTTGTATGTGGGCCCAAAGAGGTTATTCGTAGCTTCCCTTCATGCCCATGCAGCTTGGGTATTACAGATTACTTACTGCTCATGTTTTGAATCTTTGTCTTGGTAGTGTGTGGGTAAAAGTCTACAAAAAATGTTGTCTCTAAAAAATGTTGCAAAAAGCCATCAGCTTAATAGCTGCTAACAGTTAACAAAGCATATCCTCCTTTTTACTTTTTCATGGCCACTAAATTTACCATTTGACTTAAAAAATGTTCAATATTCTACATTGGACTATACTCTCAGCAATTTTAATGATTTGAAATAATATTAATAACTTGAGGCCCGGTGCACGAAATTCATGTATTTGAGGGTGGGGAGATCCCTCAGCCTGGATTGTGAGAGGGTGTAGGCCAGGCCAAGGGACCCCACTGGTGCACGATCAGTGCCATGAAGGGACACAGGGGGTTGACCAGTCAGGGAGGGACCACAGGAGGTCTCCAGGGCATGTCCAGCCCATCTCACTCAGTCCTGATCAGCTTGACCCAGCAGCAAGCTAACTTACCAGTGAGAGCACTTACCCTCTGGTGGTCAGTGCATATCATAGTGACTGGTCGACTGGTTGGTCAGCTGTTTGCCCCTTGGTGGTCAGTGCACAGAATAGTGACTGGTCAAGCAGTCGACTCTCTGCTCCCCCCCGCCCCTCCCCTCGTTGTTAGTGCATATCATAGCAAGCGTTTGAGCAGCCTTAGAATATCATTAGCATATTATGCTTTGATTGGTTGAATGGACGACCAGATGACTGGACACTTAGCATATTAGGCTTTTGTTATATAAGATAGGATGTTATGTTGTAATGTTTCTTTGGTCATTAGTAATTGTAACTTAACTTTAAAAATAGAAGGCTTTTTCAAGCAATGTAATGAGACTGCAAGTATTCACAGAAGACATGCATTTTCTATATAAAAATTATAATGTAAAAAGGGGACATATGTAATACTTTCAATAATAAAGAGTAAAAACAAACCAACAAACAAAATGACAATATTGAAATCAGCCATTTTGAACAAAAACCTTTTACGTATCATCCTCTTTATCCTAATACTTGGGCTTGTTTTTCAGATATTTCCTTGTATTCTTTATCAAATATTTTCTGCTGGTTAAATTTGCAAGTCACCAGTTCTTAGCAAACAATGCTAAGTGATTACCCTAAACTGAAATAACAATATAAACTGTACCATAAAAATTATTTCTGAAATCTAATTGGCAGCCACTTGCATGTAAAAGAAATTAAAATCCACAACGACTTTCTCAAAACCTGATATGATTTTACCTTGGCTATTGATTTAGCATGCTATGGTTCTCTTTCTTTGTTTTCTAAATCTGTGTTTTTTTGTTTTTATTTTTGTTTTTTACAACTCGTAGTTTATTCCCCTTTTCAAGTCACACTGGTAATAAAGTGCACAATAGGATCTGGAAGTTTCCTATAATCTTGGCTATCACTGAGCCTGAAATGGACAGTGTCATTGGCATTGAATGACTCAGCTTCCTGAGTAATTTATTACTGACTTCAGGCTGGGAAGTCAGAGAGGTAATATATCAAGCAAAAGTACATGTCTCAGTTTCGTGAAAGCAATTTATGTTCAACTATGAAGCAAAATGTAAGATGGAAAATCCTATTAGGTCTTCTTTTGCTCCTTGAGCTTTTATGCTCAAAATGTATACATTTATCATGTTCATTAAAATATAGAAAATGTAATGTCTGCTAAGTGAAGAAAAAAATGTTGGAGGCAAAAGAAATTAACCAGACATTAATTGTTTAGGGAAATGCTTGTCAATTGGTTAGGGAAATTGCTCGGTAATGGATATCCCAAATGCATATTATTTTTTAATATACATGGATTTTTTTCAGTAAGACTTAAAGCTTCTATATTATGAAATGCTTTAAGCAAATGGTTGGGCCACACATTAATTCCATTTTCTAATTTTCCTGCAGTAGCATAACTGTCCTTATTATACTTGCTACATGACAACATTTTAGCCTCTGTTCACATGCACGTGTTTTAAGTACACTTTGGTAAAATGTAAATTTTCCTGTTATTTTATATTTGAAATGCTGGTTAGGAACTGGCTGGTAGTACTTATTTTAATTTTATTCATCACATGCTAGATAAATGTTATATTTCTGTTTGAATAGGTCAGTCTCCCATAATGAATTTTAATCTTGTCTACTCAATACAGACTGCTCAACTTTGATGGGTTTAGAAATAAGAGGTTTATATTCCCAAGTCTTCCTGAATACTTCTCACAAAGATGGGAGAAATATGAATTCTTGAGGTTGGGACATAACTAATTGATTTTCTTCATTTTATAACTCAAGATGCTTTTGGCACGACTTGCCTATCTGAGCTTTGTGGCACTCAGTATGTTTCCTATATTTACCATAAAAGTGAACTTTACAAAGACACTGGGTATATATGAATGCATTCTGTGGACTTAAGTCAAAATTAACAAACAGTGAAATGTCTGTCACCTATTATAATTAGAATTCTACACTGAATATATTATAATATTATCACCAAACCATTTTATGCCAATTAACTGCAAATATTGTAAGTTATTAGATTCCTTTTAAAATATAAATATATTTAATGATTCTGAAAGAGTTTTTCAGGCTTAAGAAAATATTTTCAACTGATTTCATAAAAAATCAAGGTGATCTTCAGAACAAATGTTATAAACACTTGCTCACTTTGAGATATTAACAAAAGCAACTGATAATAGGTCACAAGAAATTATTTTTTCAATTATATCCAATGTTGAAACAATTTCCTAATTTAATTTTTAAGTATAGTCCAATCACACTACTATCATTTTAGGTTGGATGCTTTCTTCATTTTTGATCTAATACAACTACTTCCTCCTTGGTCTCACTCACTTCCAGCCCACCTTATAGTGTACTATAAAATCAGTCTCCCTTATTCATTGTTCTAAATATGTAACTTCCCATATCAAAAGTACTCAACGTTTTCCTGTTTACACAGGGTAGTGTCTCAATTGTACATACTTTACACAGTACTGGCCTACTCAGATTTTCTATTTTCCTATCTATTGCTTGAAACAGGTTTTCTCCTTCAGTCTTTACAGAGGGTCACTGTTTCGAGAGCTTGTCTTAGGCATCCCTTTTTGTCAGTTGTCTTCATTTTCTTTAGTCTCCTAAAATGCCCTTCTTACCTTCTCTCAATCTACTTAGATTCTATTTTTCAAGTTTTCTATGCTATTTTATGACACCAACATAGTATTATCTGACCAGTAAAACACAGAGATTCCTCTCCTGTCTTAAATTTCTATTGAACTTATATCCACCAAAAGCTTATTTTAATTTACTTGTATATAAATGGACTTGTTTGATGCATGTATGTATGTATCTTTGTACTTACTGAATGACTTCTTACTTACTATTTGGTGTATAGTTTTAGTTTTAACAAAGGTACAGATTCCTATAACCACAGTCATAATAAAGATACCATCACTGCTAAAAACTTGTTGCACATTTGTAGTCAAACATTCCTTTCAGCCTAGTCCCTAATAGTCACTGATCTGTTCTCAATCCTTAAATTTTGCTTTGTTGAGAATATCATATACATGGAATTATGCAGCATGTAATATTTTGAGACTGTCTTCTTTCATTTATCATAATGCCTTTAAGATGTACCAAGTTGTTGCAGGTATCAATGATTTGTTCCTTTTCATTTCTGAGTAGGTATTTCATTACATGGATTTACCATGATTAAATAACTATTCAGGCCTTAAAGAAGTTTTATATTTTTTCAAAATTTTGTCAATTACAAATAGATTTCCTGTAAACATTTGTATACAATTTTATGTATAAACATGTTATCATTTTGGGGGGATAGATACATGTATGTGAGTTGGACAGGGCAATGTTGAGACATACTTGGATCAGACAAAGGAAAATCAGTAACACTGATTCTTTCTCCAATTAAAATTTGTATATATTTTTCTTCATGGATTTCTTGTTTAATGACTTCAGAGAGAGGAAGAAAGAGGAAGAGGGATAGAAACAATTATGAAAGAGAATCATTGATTGACTGCCTCTTGCATGCCCCCTACTGGAGGTCGAGCTCACAACCAGGCATGTACCTTGACAAGGAATCCAACTGTGACCTCCAGATTCATAGGTCAATGCTCAACACTGAGCCTTACAGGCCAGGCCTATTTTACTCTTCTTATATTGCCATCTTAACAATATTACATACTAGGGGCTCTTTTTTTTCTTTAATTCATTTTATTTATAATTTTTATTGATTAAGGAATTACATATGTGTCCTTATCTTTCCCTCACTCCCCCATTTCCCTATTCATGCCCTCACCCCCTGGTGCCCATTGGTTAGACTTATGTGCATGCATATAAGTCCTTTGGTTGATCTCTCCTTCTTACCCTCACCCTCCCCTACCTTTCCTCTGAGGCAGACTGATCTATGCTTTTCTGTCTCTGGATCTGTCCCTGTTCATCAGTTTATGTTGTTCATTATATTCCAGAAATGAATGCGATCATGTGATATTTATCTTTCTCTGACTGGCTTATTTTGCTTAGCATATGCTCTCCAGTTCCATCCATGCTGCTGCAAATGGGAAGAATTCAGGCTTAAGAAAATATTTTCAACTGATTTCATAAAAAATCAAGGTGATCTTCAGAACAAATGTTATAAACACTTGCTCACTACACTGTAGCATAGTATTCCATTGTGTAGATGTACCACAGTTTTTTAATCCACTCATCTGCTGATGGGCACTTAGGCTGTTTCCAAATCTTAGCTATAGTGAATTGTGCTGCTATGAACATAGGGGTGCATATATCCTTTCTGATTGGTGTTTCTAGTTTCTTGGGATAAATTCCTAGAAGTGGAATCACTGGATCAAATGGGAACTCCATTTTTAGTTTTTTGAGGAAACTCTATACTGTTTTGCACCAGTCTGAATTCCCACCAGCAGTACATGAGGGTTCCTTTTTCTCTGCATTCTCACCAGCACTTGTCATTTATTGATTTGTTAATGACAGTCATTCTGAGAGGTGTGAGGTGGTACCACATTGTTGTTTTGATTTGCATCTCTCAGATGATTAGTGACTTTGAGAACGTTTTCATGTCTCTTGGCCTTCCTTATGTCCTCTTATGAAAAGTATCTATTTAAGTCTGTTGCCCATTTTTTTTTGCCTGTCCACGGTACCTTCTGTATTATTCTCCAGAGCCACCCAGACAAACACAAACACAGCATTGTCCAGTCAGTCTGTGCCTAGGAATTACATGGAAGCAAACGATGCCTCTGCGTTTCTACTGAGATCAATGGATGGAGAAATACGGTGAGGACTGGAAGGATTCCCAGTTCTGCCAAGGCACATAAATATTTCTCCACAAGATGTATCTGGTGCAACTTCCAGTGGAACTCAGCCGGGCGGAAGGTGTCAGCCTGATCGAAGTCCTTCCGCAGGAGGAAGACCAGGCAGCAGTTGTGCACATACAGGGCATAGTAGAGCCGGTTCATTTCAGTCTTATCTGAGTTGCAGAGAATGGTTTCCTTCTCAGCTTTTATGCCAGGGCTGGGGCTGTATTTCAACCACATGGTGTTGCTCATTTTTTTTATTGGGTTGTTTATCTTCTTTTTGTTAAGTTGTATGAGTTCCCTGTAAATGTTGGAGTTTAAACCCTTATCAGTGATAAAATTGGCAAATATGTTGTCTTTTTTGTTTTGTTGATTATTGAAGTACTGGTGTTAATTCTTCTTTAAATTTTATAAAAATAACCAGTGAAGCTATCTGGTTCTGGGATTTTTTTGTGTGATAATATTTTTCTAACAAATTAAATACTTTTATTGTTATAAATTTAACCATATTTTGCATTTCTTCCTGAGTCAGTTTCAATAGTTTGAGTCTGTGTAGAAGTTTATTTCAGTGAGGGTATCTAATTTGTTGGTATACACTTGTTAATAGTAAAATCCTTTTTATATATTTAAGTATTATCCTCTAATTCAAAATTTTAGCAAATAGAATTTTCTTTATGATGGCTCATGGACATACTAGAGGCCTGATGCATGAAATTCATACAAGAGGCCTTTCTTCCTCCAGGACCCGGGCTTCCTTCCAGCAACTGTCGGGCACCTGGGACCCGGGCTTCTCTCTGGCTGCTGGCAGGCATCCAGGACCTGAGATTTCTTCACAGCCCTGGCTTTGTCCAGAAGGTCATCAGGAAGGATGTCCGGAAGGAAGTCCGGTCTAATTAGTATATTATACTTTTATTATTATAGATAAAAAATGTTCCTCAGAGAGATGCACATTAAAAGCACAATGATTTGTTCTTAAATCTGGTAGTTATTTAAGATTGTGCAGTAAATTAGACATATTTATGAATATCACACATTTTCTTTTATTTCTAATTGTATTCCACTGTGGTCAAAGAACATACTTTGTATGATTTCTATTCTTTTATATTTATTACTAGGGGCCCGGTGCACGAAATTCATGCATGGGAGCAGCGGGGGAGGGGGGTGTCCCTCAGCCCAGCTTGCACTCTCTCCAATCTGGGACCTCTTGAGGGATGTCCAACTGCCTGTTTAGGACCAATTGGGATAGGGCCTAAACAGGCAGTGGGACATCCTTCTCACAATGCAGGACTGCTGGCTCCAAACTGCTCGCCTGCCTGCCTCCCTGATTGCCCCTAACCGCTTCTGCCTGTCAGCCTGCTAACCCCCTAACCATTATCCTGCCAGCCTGATTGATGTCTAACTGCTCCCCTGCCAGCCTGTTTGTCCCAAACTTCCCTCCTCTGCCAACCTGGTCACCCCTAACTTGCCCTCCCCTGCAGGATTGATAGCCCCCAACTGCCTGCCTTGCAGGCCTGGTCCCTCCCAACTGCCCTCCTTTGATGGCTTGATGGCCCACAACTGCCCTCCCTTGCAGGCCTGGAACCTCCCAATGGCCCTCCCCTGCTGGCCATTTTGTGGTGGCCATCTTGTGTCCACATGGGGGCAGGATCTTTGACCACATGGGGCAGCCCTCTTGTGTGTTGAGCTGATGGTCAATCTGTGTATTACTCTTTTATTAGATAGGACAGAGGCCTGGTGCATGGGTGGGGGCTGGCTGGTTTGCCCTGAAGGGTGTCCTGGATTAGGGTGGAGGTTCCCTTAGGGCGTGGGGCAGCCTGGGCGAGGGGCCTATGGTGATTTGCAGGCCGTCCACACTCCCAGTGACCCAAGTGGAGGCTTTGGGATCTGAAATTAATATATGTTCTACAATTGAAACTTTGTAGCCTAGAGTGCAGCCAAGCCTTCTGCTCAGTCCATGGCGAGAGCCATTTCTGTTGGAAACTTTGTAGCCTAGGGTAGAAGGCTAGGCACTAGGGATGCAGAAGTTTAGCCTCTTCCATTGCCCCAGCAGCCCTAGTCTCTTCTCTTTCCAGCTCCATGGCTACCTTCGGATTATGTATCTTTTATAATTGAAACTTTGTACCATTGAGGCCTAGGCCGGCAAAGACAGGCAGAAAGCTTGGCTTTCACCATTGCCAGGGAAACCCAAGCCTCCCTCCTGCTCTCAGTGGTAGCAGCCAACTTGTTTGGGGTTTATTTGCATAATTCACTCCTGATTGGCTGGTGGGCATGGCTGGTGGGTGTGGCTTGTGGGTGTGGTGAAGGTACGATCAAATTTGCATATTACTCTTTTATTAGATAGAATGGCTTGTTTTATAACTTAGCATGTCACCTAGAATGTTTCTTTTTTTTAAATATATTTTTATTGATTTCAAAAAGGAAGGTGAAGCAGAGTAACCTCCATCTTACATAAAAAAGATGTTTGAAATTTTAACTCTGCCATAATGGCTCCTGTAAATGATTGCTTGCTTAAATAATAAGGAAAATAAGACTACTCCCATTCCAGAGAGGCCATAAACTATGCCCCAGACAGAGTTGTCAATGCTGACACCAGGCCAGGCCTTGAGAGATGGTCTCATGGCCCCTTTCCAGCACATAGGTCTTCTTTCCCAGAAGGCCCAGAAGTCTCATTCCAAATTTAGGATACAAAAGAGCTAGAAAAAAGTATAAATAGAAAAAGTTTCCTCCATTTGGGGGGCCCATAATTTGATAGTTTTTCTCTAGGCCTGCGCATAATAAAATGTAACTCCCTTTTTCTAAGCATGGCTTGGTTTTTCTTCTGTAACATATATGGTTCCCAGACCAAGAAGAATGCAAAAAATGCTGGCCTTTTTTTTTTGGCCTCTGGTGAATGGACTGGGTTTAGGGCCCAGGGGAGCTAGACAGACCTCTATGAAGCACTGATCTGCTGATTTAGCATAATTGAACCTGAGGACTCTCGGTGCTTCCAGACCTCACTTGGCCTAGGACCTGGCCGCCATCTGGAGAGAGTAGATGGACACTTCTGGACCTGTTGACAGAAACTGTAAGGTAGGGGCCCTATCAGTCAGGCCCACTCCGAGTGAGTGGAAGGGGGAGCTTGATCACCTCCCCAGAAGTCATATGACTTCCTCAGGCAGATTAATCAGGAATCAGTTGGACTGTTTAAACTGAATAAATATCTGGTAGAAGGAAAAAACTCAGACTGTCTGGTATATAAATGTAAGTGTGAGAGACTGTGTGAAGTGAAAGCTACTTTAAACCATTTGGTTGTACACATAAGAGTATTTGTTATATTTTTCTGTTGTTCAGTTTGTTTAAAGATAGTGCAAACCCTGCTTTAGGGGGAAGACAGTAGATAACCTTTAATTGCTTTCCCTTGATTTATAATTTTGCTGTGTTAGTTTAAAATTTTGGGATTCTAGGGTTAATTTAAAGGTATAAAATTTGTGAAGTTTGCCAACCCTGAGACGTTTAAACAAAGGCTTGTTGGGTTAAGATTAGTACATGGCCTGTGTGGGACGAGGGAGAGGAACTGCCGGATTTTTATCATGTGGTCCCCAGACCTGCGACCTACCTGCCCTTCCTGATAGATTTACTCTGGGTCTCTGGAACAGCATCCGCTCTGACTGGAGGTGGAAGAGAGCCAAAAACTGCTCTGGAGCGGGTGTGAGAAAGGGTAGAGGTGGTGGAATTCACTCTCAGTCTGCTGAGATGGAGGAGCCCAAGGCTGGGGGATAGGGGATGGTCCGAGAAATCAGAAGAAGTAAAGAAGGAGGAGGATTTGAGCCTCTGGAGCTTAGAATAAAGAAGAAAAATCTGGGAGGGAAAGCAGCTGTTCCTTAAGTATAAAAAGCCTGGCTATACAAAACCTCAGACCACTTTCCTTATTTTCCCTGCTAAGGACAGAAAAGGGGGAGGGGACAACAACAGGGAGAGATAGGTTTTTGTTGATTTTTGCTTATGTGTCCTATGCTGGACTCAAGGTTTCTGCAAAACACAATAAATCTTTCTCTGCCCTGTTTTATTCTCTTTTTTTTTAAAAAATATATACTTTTACTAGAAGCCTAGTGCACAAAATTCGTGCATGAGGGCATTGTCCCTCAGCCCAGCCTGCACCCTCTCCAATCTGGGACCCCTAGAAAGATGTCCCACTGCCCGTTTAGGCCCAATCTCAGTGGGTAGGATCAGGCCTAAATGGGCAGTCGGACATCCTTCTCACAATCCGGGACTGCTGGCTCTCAACTGCTCACCTGCCTACCTTCCTGATTGCCCTTAACTGCTTCTACCTGCCAACCTGATCACCCCTTAACCACTCCCCTGCCAGCCTGATTGATGTTTAATTGCTCCCCTGCCAGCTTGTTTGCCCCCAACTTTCCTCTGCTGCTGGCCTGGTCACCCCTAACTGCCCTCCCCTGCAGGATTGATAGCCCCCAACTGCCCTCCCTTGCAGGCCTGGTCCCTCCCAACTGCCCTCTCCTGTAGGCATTGTCCCACCCAAAATCCCTCCCTGCAGGCCTGGTTCCCCCCAATTGCTCTCCCCTGCAGGCCTGGGTCCCACCCAACTACCCTTCCCTGCAGGCCGGATCACCCCCAACTTCCCTCTGCTGCCAGCCTGGTCACCCCTAATTGCCTTCCCCTGCAGGCTTGATCACTCCCAACTGCCCTCCCTTGCAGGCCTGGTCCCTCCCAACTCTCCTCCCCTGCTGGCCATCTTGTGGTGGCTATCTTGTATCCACATGGGGGCAGGATCTTTGACCATGGGGGCAGCTGTCTTGTGTGTTGGAGTGATGGTTAATCTGCATATTGCTCTTTTATTAGATAGGATTGATTTTTTAAATAGAGGAAGAGAGAGGGATAGAAAGTTAGAAACATCCTCCTGCACACCCCCTAATGGGGATGTGCCTGCAACCATGATACATGCCCTTGACAGGAATCGAACCTGGGACCTTTCAGTCCGCAGGCCAATGCTCTATTCACGGAGCCAAACCGGTTTTGGCTGTTTTATTATTTTTAACCCTTCTAATACACATAAAGGAAAATCTCATTATATGAGCCTGGCAGCGCAGGTTACTAGGTTACTTGGACTGCATCAGAATATTCAGCAAAGGGACTTTAAGATATAATATTTTTAATGTTACAGCTAGTATAAGTTTTAAAAATCTCTCGCAAAAAGAAATATTTTTAACTAAATTAGATCAATACAATATACTTGAAATTACATAAGGAAGAATGTAGCAGTTTTTGCTAGACAAGTTTTAATTTACTGGCTCTTTTATCACAGAAGGTCTAGGTATATTTTCTTTAAAAAGTACACTTAAAGTATATTCATAAATGTTAATCTAAGAAATGCTGGCTATTTACTTTTTAGGAATCAAAGGATTGAGGTTTCTAAGAATAAGGAATTACTTAGTAGAAGGTCTGAGGCATGGTTATGCATTTTTAAAGGCTATTGAAAGCAGGTTTGAAGGCTAATTTAGAAGTGTATGTAATAATAATAATAAGAGAAATGTTAAAAGGAAATTAATCAAATAATACAGTCCAGTAAGCCAGGAAGAGTAAATAATTTATATTCTGCCTCCCTAAATGGAGGGTAAATAGTTATGCCAAAGTACTTAGGGAGGACTGATAAAAAAAAAATCCAACAATCACTGTTTTGTTACTTTATAAAGTATTACTTTGGAAAGTCTATAAAAAGGACTGGCGAGGAAAATCAGAAGATCTTAAAGCAGATCAGTATATTTTTCTCCTTATACAGTTCCTCTGAAATTTGGCAATACATTTCTTTGCATAATCCAATAAGACCAGTTTTCAACAGTGGTTTTATTAACCAAAAACTTTGACCGGAGTATCATGTTTTAAAGATTCCTGCCTGAACTCTGAAGACTTGAAGCCAATAAGAGTACCATGGAGAAAATCTGGTATCCTGCTTGGTAGCCCTGAAAACAGCTGGTGATGGAGCATCAGGCCCATATTCTACCATCACTGGCAGTTGGTCAGAGTAGAAGGGGAGTAATAAGGGCGCCTCTGTGTCCCTACAGAACCCTCAGTCACTCTGGGTTATGACCAGTAGGAGGGTTGCTGAGATAGGCCTTGAAGCTTAGGGCATGGGCCCGAGTAGAGTCGCTGTAGGTGAGGAATTTACCTAACCGAGCAGATAGTGCAGGTAGGCCTGATGGCTTGGCTTCCTGGCTCTATGGGGCACATTGAAATTCAATCATAAAATTCCGGCAAAGATAGTCAGTTACCATTCTTGTTATGTTTATACAAACAATCAAGCCAAATTAAATACAATGATAAATTGGTCTTGATTTGGCTCTTTTAATAAACATGGGGATAATTTTGAGGAGAAAAATTGTATTTCAGTAGAAGTTATTAAAACTGAAATGCTTTCTTTCCCTTCCACCAGACCTTTTTTTTTTATAACTCTTGATGTTCTAATTGCTCAATAATACTAAATTTTATAAACACTTTGTCTCTGCCAGGTCACAAGCCCACCTCCTTCTGTGCCCAGGCCTCATTGTCCCTCTGTCAGACAGCAATGATCTCTTGACTCTGAAAACTCTGTCCCTCCTCACCACGAAACAGCTACAAAAGAGCCCACCGACATCCATTTTCCCTAAAAGAATTCAGAGCCAGGATCCTTGTGGTAATATATTAGGCAGTTAGACAGACATGAGCAGAGCAAGGAGGATGGGCTAACTAGTACTGCCAGATGTAACTAACTCTTTCATTTGTGAGACAAAGGGGCTCCCCAGGAGCAAGAGGGAACGAGGCTGCAGATGTAGCAGCCTTGGAGACTGCCCTAAAGCCAGTGGGGCTTCTACAGTTTCTAGTCTCTTCCAAACCCTCACCTACCCACCTCACCAGGTTACACAGAAACCCAATCTAGATAAGCTGAAGTCCATAACCAATATTTACCCAAGTTCTTACAGGCTTTACAATCCACCCAGAAAGCAGTTCCAGAAGCATGTCTGAGACGTTCTGCTTGTACCAACTTTTGATCTGGTCCATCCCTCCTGCCCTAGTGACTCTATTTGGGTAAAGAAATTTGAAACACAAGGACTGACTTATACTTGGAAATGACCACACACCATCATCTTGACCACCCCCACGGCAGTCAAGGTCGATGGGATCCTGAAGTGGCTTCATCACACTGGCTTCAGACAGCCCAGGCAAAATAGAGATTCCAGGACTCTTTGGACCCTCTAAAGATTAGTCCTGGCCCTCATTCTGGGCCCTTATCTTATAAACAGGCCCACTGACTTTATTCAGCAGAGAATTAATTCTATCAAGCTTATAGTCCTCAGGGGTCAATATAACTCCCTCCCCAACAATAACCCAAAAGAGTCAATGATTTGACTCATGTACATAAAACCAGTGGGGGAATGAAGCAGAGTAACCTCCATCTTATATAAAAACTGCTGTTTGAAATTTTAATCCTTCTATTTGGCTTCAGTAAATCCTTGCTTACTTAAAAAAAGGAGAGAGTGAGATAGAAACATCAATGATGAAAGAATTATAGATCCTCTGCCTCCTGTATGCCCCACACTGGGGATCAAGCCTTACAACCGGGCATGTGCCCTGACCATGAATCAGACCATGACCTGCTGGTTCATAGTGTAAGGTCTGGGGCTGGGAAAATAGGGATTTCCCCAATCCCATCCACTGAGTTAAACAATAGCGGCCCCCAAGGACATACCATCCTGCTGACATCCTGCTGGACAATAAATGACCACCCTGACTTATCAAGGGTGGCCAGGTTGGAGTTGTAGGAATTTCCCGCTCATAAATCACCTGCCACAAACTCCCTTGGAACATGCCAACAGCAGCATAAAAGAAACCCTGCTAGGCAAAGACGGATGTGACCCCCCACCCCCGTGTTGTCAGGACAATGGGACCACACCCGAGGGCATTTAATAAACACGAACTTTCGCTGGTACCCTGCGTGTCTTGGTCAATTTTTGGCTTCGGTCAGATTCAATCTTACTTCTCAGATTAAAACCTTACACATAGGTTGACTCTCAACCACTGAGCCATGTCAACCATATTAGAATGTTTCATATGCAGTTGAAATGAATATGTGTTTTGCTGCTGTTGAATGGAGCAATCTATAGATGTTGGTTGGGTCTAGTGGGATTACTGTGTTGTTCTATTTCCTCTTTGATTTTCTAATTGTTCTATCCATTATTTAAAGTGGGGTATTAAAGTCTGATTTTGACAATATTCTTCATTCATTTATTCAATAAAAAATTACTATGCCAAATCCTTATTCCAGTCCTCTGTGCCCATAAGACTTTGTTACAATTACAGCAAATATCTCCTCTTATCATATTTATTTCTCTCACTGAGAAGAATATGAGCTCTTACAGCACAAGACCCAACACCTAGCAGAGGAAATGATACATATTAGAATTTGGGAAATATGAATTAGTGAATCCATAAGTGAAATTATGAAATTAAAGTAAAGATTGTTGTCAAGGACCAACCTAATTAGGTATTTAAAAACCACAAAGGAAAACAAACATAGATCATATGGTTTATAACTTTTAAAATATATTTTATTTCTGCTTTAGATATTTATTGTCTACCTGCCTACTTCTTGATTTTTATCTTAAAATATTTTATAAATTGTAAATTAAAAATGACCATTTAGAAATGTGAGAAGTCTACAAGTGAATAAGATATCTCTGTACCTTGAAAATCTTCATAGCACAATGAACATGTGATCAGCTTTCAAAATGTGTGCTTTTAGAAGAACAACAAGACGAAAGCAATTTCACCAGTGGGGTGTAATTTGCAGGTAGTTACATGATAGCTGTGTGGAACACTAATATGCCCCCAAAAAGTATAATCAAGTTTGAATCATTGTGGTTACCTAAAGAAAAAAAGAGCCCATGATGGAAGATTGTCCTATCTCTAATGTTAAGAAAAATCATTTATCTATTTCATAAGTATTCAAAGTTATTAGTCTTTGCCTTTATTAAAGAACTGATATAAATATATTTTTAGATTACAATAGCAATTATATTTTTTCAAAAAATACTTTGTGTTATTTCATACCACATGTGGCAAAAACTATAAGATTTTTCTCAAAAATAATAGATAATATTTAGAACTTGCAAAATATATGAATAAATACAAAGCATATAAATGTGTGTGTGTGTGTGTGTGTGTGTGTGTGGTAACAGGACTCAATTTGTTTGAGTTAATAAGAAAAGCAATTACATTATAGGTCACTTAGCAGGCAAAAGCTCTTATGCTCATGATAAAAAATTGCAGGAAGCAAGACAGAGCAGTGATAACTATTATTTGTATAAGTCTCCTTGCTTAATGTCTCATTGATGGCTTTATGCTTAGAATGGTTACTGCCTTCTGCAGTTACTTCTAATCCATAAGAAAGAAAAATATGTAGAAATCACAACTATTTGAAAAAAAAATAACCATATCATTAAGAAAGAAAACCTGAGTATTTTGAAACCTTGCTACTCAGAGACATATTAATAATTGATTCATTCTAAATTCTGCATTGTAAGATGGTCACTATAAATTTCTAGGGCACCTACAAATGTGAAAATCAGAATAATGAGATATAAAATCACCTCACCTAGCTTGTGTAAAAGGAACAAAACAAAACAAAATAAGTATTGTCCTGTGTGAGCTGAATGTTGAAATCTAAGAAACAATGTTACCGTTCCATCCAATAATGAGTCAGGTTGATTTCAGTCAGGATTTTGTCATTCATTAGTTTATTCAATCAGTGTATTAATTAAATGTGAAATTTTAACTATGGTAACTTGTTTCAACCACTGTATCTCCAGCAATCAGCACAGTGCCAAGCACATAAGAGATGGTTAATAAGTATAACTGGAAAGAATGAAATTCCCAAGCCTTTTTGTTTCTACAGTAACAAGGAAGTTGGCAATGCTCTTAGTAATTGTTGACTGTAAACTTGCTTTGAAGTACACTTAGGTAAAACGAGAGTCTTGGTATATTTCTTGGGGTTCTGGGGAATACTGGACTATATACGTAATTAGTATTTTTAATCAGATATGTTGTAAAATTTGAAAAAATATTTTTAAAGGATCAGGCATATATTTGATTCATGTTACAGCAATCCTTATATTTATTTACTGGATAAAGCCATTACACATACACAGTCTTTTCAAAGCAAATCTTTTATTATAAACAAAAGGAATTTTCCTGTTGGGTTAATATATTCCAAAGAAACACAGTATGACCATGAACTCCTCTACTAATTAATGGAATGTTATCCACAACTTTCCTATGGTCATGTCGAGAGTATTCCCTTTGTAATCAGGAGCACAAAAATAAATTTCTACTTATTTGGTAGGCAATAGATTGTGCTACCCTACTTGTTTACTCTGAGAAATATGCCTCTTGGGTAGGAAATTGATTTTCCTTCATTCAGTTCTGTGTGTTCATCTGGACTACATAACACTTGGGGTTTGCCCAGAGCCTTTGCTATGAGGAGCCTATTTTAGATGTTCCACATCACAAGTTTCTAGTGTAGGTGAAAATTAACCGAACATATTTCAGATATATTCCACCTAAACATAATAAATTAAACTGATTTAATAACATTTATGGGCCTTTAACCTAGTAAAAGTTTCTTTATTCTTCTGTGGTTATAGAAAATAATCCATGGAGTTCATAGTAATTGAGCTATTATATTTGTGTCCTTGTTAACTAATCATCCTGTAATATCATTCTGCATGTAATTTAATGAAACAGAGAAACAAAATAATTTCTAATAAAATAACACAATTCCATCCTCTGTTGCTTCACTTGTGATTGCTTTTGACAGATACAATTAAGCAATTCAATCATCAGTTATAAGTGATTATAATCAACACACATTTTAAAATTCTAGATAATGCTCACAAAAGAAAATTCTCAATAAGGATCTAAAATGAAATGTATGAGTCTTCTACAAGAATGCCGTCATGATTATTTCTGGCTAAGTTGAAAAAAATTCATTAGTCTAATTTAGCTTTAAATCTAATTGGAAACTGCTAGCAATTAGTTAATGGGAGAGATAAAAACAGAACCATATTTAGGGTCAGAAAGAGGGTAAGGAAAAATAGGAGCATGTCACATCCTACTGAATATACCATTTAATTCAGATGCCAATAAGATTTTCTTTCCATTTTGAGGGTATCATTCTAATTTTGGTCAACTCTACAGCAGTAGTAGTAATTTATTAATGTTAATATTTTAAGATATGCTGAACAAAATATTCCCTATGATAAAAGTGACAATAATGAATCTAATTCTTTCTCAGCTTCTCAAGAGTAATAAATCAGGAGCTCAACCCTTGCTTTCTTTATCCCCCCACATATATTCATTTATCCACAATCCAATTCCAACTTGACTTACATAGTAACTTTCTACATTCCCTAGGCTTTTAGATAACACTAAGATAATTATAAATAACGTTTTTCAGATTGACATTTGGTTTAATTTTGTATTTTTACTGAGTGTCTTATTGGTTTTAATATCTTAGTGGTTATTTGGCAAATGGCTACTACCATAAAATATGTGCCATAATATTCAGTTTCTAATATAATAAGGTCTGCTTCTTAATTTTCTATTATTTAATG
Organism: Antrozous pallidus; assembly: GCA_027563665.1. NCBI lineage: Eukaryota > Metazoa > Chordata > Mammalia > Chiroptera > Vespertilionidae > Antrozous > Antrozous pallidus. Next base: position 116,238,383 of record CM050509.1, read on the forward strand.
AGAGAGAGAGAGAGAGAGAGAGAGAGAGAGAGAGAGAGAGAGAGAGAAGCATGGCAAAATATTTGTATGAAAGAAACAAAAAACAAGCAATAATTTTGTTTTATAGGTACTCAGTGGCTGAGTTCATTTTTTTTCATTGTTTAAAGTATTACAAATAGTAGTACATATGTTTCTTCCCCCCGCCCCATTGATCTCCCCCTGGTCTCTCCTATCCCCCAGCAAATGCCCTCACCTGCCCCCCCCACTAGTGTCTTGTATCCATTGGTTATGCTTACATGCATGCATACAAGTCCTTTAGTTGATCTCTTACAGCCCCTGCCCCCCACCCTCGCCTGCCTTCCCACTGTAGTTTGACAGTCTGTTCAATGCTTCTTTGCCTCTGTATCTATTTTCTCACCGTTTCTTTTCTTTAAAAAATATTGCATCTGCATCCTAGAAATAAACATATAAGAACAAAAAAAGTTTGAGTCTCAGTTTCAATGTCCAACAGTTCTGAGTCCCAGTTTCAATGTCAAATAGTTCCTTGTGTGTACATGTCAACAATTATATCTGGATAGTGGAGAAATGGTGGCAATGCAGGTTCCACCCTCTCTGGTTTGGTCCTGGGCAACCTGCAGCTATGTATAGCTGCTGACTGCTGGCATGGCAGGTGTCATCAGCGTCTTCCATCTCTGGACTGTTTTCATGGTTGGAACAGCTCTGTTAGTTCCTCTTTGTTGCAGGAATCCATATGGTCTTGGAGTTGTTTTCTGAAAATATACAAACATATTCTTGACCAAAAGTTAATAAAGGAATAGTTTCTGTAAATTAAACTTGGGATTCTTTTTACTTTTGTCCAAATGATTTTCCTTTGGCTTATTTCGACGCTATGTGTGTTTTTCATGGGTGTCCTGCTGTTAGTGTTACAAATGATCATTAATTTTTCTGAAGTAAGAATTTTCTAGATGTAATTTACTTACAGGATATTTTTCCTTACATGATATTACCCCACTATCCCCACCCTTTTTTTTTTTTGATTAATAGAGGCTTTTGGAAATTTTATATTGCAGTCTTGGCAACTTTAAATTTTAATTTTTGCATAAAAATATGACTGCTTTAGGTTCTTTGCATGTTAGGCAATTTTACAATGAGATGAAATACTAATAGAAATTTTAGTTAGTATTTTAGGAACAGCTTTTTGTCCATTACACTTAAATTTTCTTGAGTATTCCCTTATTTCAATTGACCAATTTAAATTAATCTGAAAACTTGATTACTGTTTTACTGTCAAATTTAATACTCAAACAATAATCTTAGTTTACCCTCTAAATATTAGCTCATATTTTATTCATTTCAAAGATGGAGAGGGAGAGAGGGATAGAAACATCAATGATGAGAGCGTATCATTGACTGGCTGCCTCCTGCACTATTGGAGATTGAGCCTGCAACCCAGGCATGTGCCCTTGACCAGAACCAAATCTGGAACCCTTCAGCCTGCAGGATGAAGCTCCATCATCTGAGCCAAACCGGCTAGGGCTGGTCAAGTTCAGTTTGAATTAATATACCTAATATGGTATTCTGTGTTTGTTTCAAATTAGAAGCAGATTTTATCTTTCATTTGGGTGGGTTTCTGAATGTGTTAATTTTAAAAACAGTTTGAGAATAAATATGAAATAAGCTTACTTCATTAATTTTTAATAAATATTTTCCTAGGGGAATAAATAGAGTTATCAGGAATCTACTATATCAAATCATATACACAGAGTGGCCAGATTTTTATGATCTCTGAACACAGTGTTTGTGCATTTGTGTGTGTGCTTTTACACACACACACACACACACACACACACACACACATACTAGGGCCCGGTGCATGAAATTCGTTCACTGGGGGTGGTTGATCCCTCAGCCTAACCTGCCCCCTCAATGAGGCCGATGGCTGGCTCTGCCCCAGCCGCCTCAACCCCGGCCCTCTGGCCCTGGCCTTAGCCCTGGCCACTGGCATCCACCTGGCCCCCAGGGCCCTGCGCTTGCCAGATGCCTTGGCCCCACTTCCCCAACTCAAGCCTTAACTACAGCGGCAACTGTCCTGCCCTGGGGGTACCCTGAACTTGCTGTGGCCTTGTGTGCACTGCTTGGCTGCCACTTGGCCCCGCCCCCCGTGACTCAGCCCTGCTCCCGTGCCTAGGCCAAGCCCCCCGCATCTTGGCTGCCCCGCATCTTGGCGGCCCCGCCCCTCACCTTGCATGTGCCTCAATGGCCCCGCTCCCCGAACTCAAGCCTTAGCCCCGGTGGCAACAGCCCAGCCCAAAGGGTACCCTGTACTCGCAGTGGCCTTGTGTGTGCTGTTTGGCTGCTGCTGGGCTGCTGCTGGGCCGCTGCTCGGCCCCGCCTCCTGTGCTTTGGCTGCCCCACCCCTCACCTTGCATGCTCCTCAAGCATGGCCGCCTTTGCCCTGGCCCAGGGTGAACACCAGGCCCCGGGCCCCCACCCCCTCCATGCTTGCTGGCTGCCTCATGCACGCCTCCGCCCTGACCCCTCCTTGTGCACTCATTAGCCACATCTGCCCTGCCCCCCGCGGCCTGAGCTGCCTTGGACACGCCTCCTGCTCCTGATTGGCTGGTGGGCGTGGCTTGTGGGTGTAGCAAAGGTACAGTCAAATTTGCATATTACTCTTTTATTAGTTAGGATATATATATATCCTAATATATTAAATATATATATATATATATATATATATATATATATATAAAATTAATGGCCCAATGCATGAATTCATGAATTCATTTACTCTTTTATTAGTTAGGATATATATATATCCTAATATATTAATTATATATATATATATATATATATATATATATATATATAATTAATGGCCCAATGCATGAATTCATGAATGGGTGGGGTCAGGCCAACCTGGTCAGCAGATGGGGACATGGGTGGTTGGCCAGCCTGCTTGCTGGTTGAACTCCTGGTCGAGGGGACAATTTCCACATTAGGCTTTTATTATATAGGATATACACTTAGTGGCCAGATTATTATGCATTCAGAGAGATCATAATAATCTGGCCACTTAGTATATGTCAAATGAATTTATAATATGAAATAAAATTTGATTCTTTTGTCCTGGACTCTGATAATCCTCTTATACTGAGTGAATTACATAGAATTCCCAAGTAATAACAAAAGTCAATGTAATCTTTAATAAATACTTTAATTTTGTATAACTTTGGCTCTGATAATGTAATAATGCAAACATATTGATACTGGTATATTTCTAAAAAAATATTTAATAGCAAATGGAATTTTTTTTCAGTAACTACATTTGATGTATAGGTTTGGGGTGCACTTTTGGTGCATTTTAATGAATGAGGTTCCTCCTACAATTAAAATTACATGTTGGCCATGTCCATAGTTACCTTAATGATTTACTAAGATGGGCAATCAATATAGCTAACTCTCATGATGGGCAATTTATGCTGGTTGTTGCTTGGCTGTCAACAGAAGTGTCTACATGCATTCTTTATGTTATGCACATCCCAGGTAGTTGGATTTTCTACATGATGACTGGTTTGCTCTAGTGTGTATATCCCAAGAGAACCAGGTGAAGAAGCAGCAAGTTTTCTGACCTAGACACAGAAGTTAGGAACATCACGTAAGCCATATTATATTGCGTACAATTAAGAAAGGGAACACAGGGACCACCTTTCAATGAGAAATGTGTTCAAGAATGTGTAGGCATGCTGTAATGGAGTGTGGTCACTTGAGTATTTTAAGCTTCTTCTACATCACTAAACTCCTCCCAAATTCTTTCTGGATATTGTTACCAGTTAGAAGTCTTTGAGTGACAAGGGTCAGATTATGGTATGTAATATAACCAAGCTGTAAAAGAGAAAATTTGCTTTCTCCTCACTTGTCAAATTTCTGGAGCAATTGGAAACTAACTGCTTCCCATTCCAAGTATATATTAATGTTTATTATAGACTAGAGGCTGGGAGCATAAAATTCATGCATAGGTAGGGTCCCTACGGGTTTTCCAGCTGCTAGTCGGGGCCTTTGTTCCTTGCCACTCCCTGGTGGTCAGCACACATCATAGCAAGTGATGGAACACCTGGTCTCTGGACCAACCCCTGAGGGGACACTTTGCATATTAGCCTTTTATATATATAGGTAATCTAATAATGTAAATAAGCTGCTGATTATATCCATATTACTTTATAGCAGTGGAGAAGCTATTCCTAAGTAGGTATTAGAAATACCTAAGTAGGTATTAGAAATCTACAGTCACTCTGTGGGGAGTGTATCAGGATGGCATGAAAAAATAGGCTTACCTAATCATATTTAGGATTTGATCAGCTTCTCCTTGAACCAAATGACTATCCCCTTTTTCATTAGTGATCAAGAATAAAATAAGCTGTGATGACGAAAGACCTCCATATTCTGATGGTTACACATTTTTCTTGTTTACTGGGCATTCAGGGAGGGGAAATGAGGAGAAAATATTGCATGAAAGCCATCTGGTGTTGGCTAGTCTGTCTCCTAAATTTCTGATCTCTAAAATGTCAATATCCTTAGGAGAGGAGGAGAGAGAAGGGGTAAAGGAGGACTTTTTTAAAAGAAACATTCTTTACTTTTATATATTTTCACTATGAAAAAGGTCCAAAGTTTGTCATTATGGTTCATGGCTGCCAAGTGTTCTGAAGAATGAGGATAAACATATAATAGAGTCCAAAGTATGAAAGCAGTCCATTTAATTTTATTAATAATTTTCTTACAAAGAAAAGGATCTGAAAATAATCTGTTTCTAGTAAGTTAGAGCTGTGTCAAATCGACAACATGAGATTACTTATATGATTAGTCATAATCACTGCAGATAATTGCCTTATCTTCCCTACATATGGGTCCATATAATTATAATAATGTTTTTGTTGCATGCCTACTAAATGTTTATCATATATAATCATTTAATTTAATTTTTATAATTAATGATACTATAAAGTAGGTGTTATTCTCTTAATTTACTTGAACACACACAAATAAGCACACATATTTACACAATCACAGTGAAGATTGAGGTAAGTTACTTGACTCAGCGCTTTGTTGTTACAGGGTGTCCATTTAGCTACAATGCCTCATCTTCTGCTTCTCTGTTAAAGCACCAATTAAAGCAGTAAAGATATATTTTATTGAGAAACTATTGTGTTAGAGGAAAAGATACTTTAGAATAAAACTGAGGTCAATTGCAAATACAAGGACAACTGGGAATTTATAGACAACAAGCAAGATGAAAGGGTCAGTGGATGGAAAATTAGTAAAAGGAGAATAGTAGTGGGATTTTTGCTAAATTAACTTAACAGGATTCTTACTGAATGCAGGCCAGAGTGATCAGATATGAAGGGTTGGATATTCTCACTAAACTAACTTGGCAAGATTCTTGCTAAGACCAGATTTGGCAAGGATGTATTTGGAAGTCCTAGCTTAGAAAAGGGTACAGAGCAACCTGCCTAAAATGAGGTCAAGGAGAGAGTCTTCATCACCTCCCTGTAGGTTCATTTCAATAGATATACCCTGTTTACATCTATGTTCTGTGAATTTCAGATTCAGGCTATCTGATTTGTGGTAGACCAAATAACAGATATTCCATATACATTTTCAATTCCAAAATCACGAAGAAAGCTATTAAACACTGCTGTTTTATTAGAGTTATCTTCAACATTAGCTTCGGCAGATGTTGGTAAGATGAGTATCCTACTGGGCAGTGCAATTTAAGGAATACCATGTACAGGAAGGAATAATTTCTCTAAATATCAGTCATCACACACTGGGGTATGGAATTCTATCAGAGTTTTACCCTTTTGTATTAAAGTCTATTTTTAAAAATGGTCATCCTATTCGCTTCCGTCATCCTTCTCTCCTCCCCCTACAATAGCATACACAGGCCCTTTGTATCTAAATAGAAAAGCTCTATTTCATTTGTTTTGTTCATTTTTGCTTCTATATAACTTGTTTGAGCAAAGGAGTCCATGGCTAAAAATGAAAACAATAAAATAGAAGTCTTGCACATTTCTAGATGAGGAAGAAGAAGCTCCTGAAAGCCATGCCAACCACAATTAAAATGAAGTATCAGAGTTACATAAAATTAACTTTGATGTAGAGGTATATAGAACTACACAAATTTGAAAAAGTTGTATAGTTGAGGCAGTGCTAACAAAAGGCAAGAAATGGAGCTTTGAAATTAGGTCTAGTGGTTTCCAACTAGGGCCTATAATATTCCTCTTAGGGAGTATTTAAAAATCCATGGGGAAGGGGTGTTTGTTGGGTATTACAGATATTTTAAAGCCTTGTAGAAGGGGTACTAAATCTCCTGCTAACCTGAGGAATCTACAAATCACTAGGCCTAGTGTTGGACAGGAACTTTTTCATTATTGCTACTCTATATCATACATTGCCCTCCTTGCACAATTCCAGCTTTGAGCTCATGTTATCAGAATATCCTGTCTATTCTCTTTTTTTGATACAGTCATTTAAAAGATACTGTAATAGCTTCCTCTTAACAATTAGTTCAATATTACTTTTTCCTGCACCATCCCTAACATGGTTCTCCATGACTTCAATATCCACTCAGATGAAGCATCCAATATTATTGGTTCTTGCACTGTTCTACTCTTTCCACATTTTCAATAAAAGATCAAGTCTTCTCATCTCACTTGACTTGTGTGCATCAACTGGCAGTTTACCCCTTCTTTTCTTTTGAACCACTGCCCTCACATTATCCTCAGAGCATGCCATTATTTTAGATTTCTTCCTTTGTTACTGGACACTCTTTCTCAGAGTCCTTTAGTTGTCCTTTCTCATTTTCATAATCTTTAAACATTGTAATGACCCAGGGATTAATCTCAGACTTTTCTTCTATCCATACTCTCTCTCTATGTGATTTCAGCAGTCTAATGACTTTAACACCTGTGTTCTGAAGAAACCAAAAATTGTATTCCCAGTGGAGGCCTCTTCAATAAATTTCAGACTTATATAACCAATTATTGACTCAACATCACTTCTTGTATACTAATATTCATCTTTATCATAACATCCCCCACAAATTTTTGAATTTCCCCCCAAAATGGTTCTTTTTCAAATCATCTCATCTCAGTAAATGACAGTTTTAATATTGCATTCTTTCAGGCCAAGAAACTGTGAGTGAATATCAAGTCCTCTGTTTCTATTGCACCCCTCATCTGACCCATTAGCAAATTTGTCAATGCAGTGTACAAAATATAAACAAAATCTAGTGCTTTTCATCATTACTACTACTGTCATCTTTATTTAAATCATGCCTGATTACTGCATACTTTCTTTACTAGCTAGTCTCTTCATCATTTCCATCTATAGTCTATTCTCAGAATAACCAGATTGATTCTTTATTTTGTAATTTAATAAAGTTTTATTTTTTAAAATGTGCATCTAGTGGGACCCATGGCGTCTCCACCTTTAGTGTTTCTGGTGTAAATTATCTGAGGTCTGTACTTTGAAACTAGTTTAATAAGTCCTTTTTTAAAGAGCTCCTGAAAGGCTACCCTAGCCAAGGAACTGTGAATCTACAGTCTCTTAGAGACAACAACTGGGTTATAAGCTTACAGTTGGGAACTTCCTTACAGTTTGTCAAGTTTTGCTTCATCAAATAAGATTAGGTTATTGAGCCTATCTCAAACTTTGCCTTTGGATCACTTCTTTTTGACTTTGCCTTCAGATTTGTTCACTGTGTCTTTGTCTTTCTTGGCTAACTTTCCAGCTTCTTTCTTTTTCTTGTCCTGGCAGCATAGTGAAATCAGAGAGCTGCAGCTACCACTGTGGCCTCATTAATATGTTGGACAAATAAAAGCCAGAGTGATTATTTTAAAGTATAAGTTTTCTGCCCGGGTCTTTCTCAGCATCTGCAAGGATTTAAGGAATCTGGAAAAGGGGCTGCACATAAATGGATACATTAGAAATGAAATATAAATTTGGAAGGCACTGTGGAAAGCCAGGGGAGGCTTCACTCTAGTGGCCAGCTCCCCAATCTCTGGGCCCAGGGCTTTTTATTCACACATTTTGCCCTATAGCAAAGCAGATATACATATCAAAGGTAAGGTTTGGTAAACAGTAAAGGACCATCAGGTTAGGGGAACTGCCTTCTGATATTCCAGCAAATGGTAATAACATTCAGATTTTCAGCCCTGCTGAAAGAGTCCATTCAACCTTTTGAGGATTTCTCAAATTTATTATGACCTGCTGGAACTAGCCTCCAGTAGTTTTTTCCATTTATTTGGCCAGTGAGCCACATAGACTCCTTTTTCCTGTGAGTTCCTAAAATCCTTGTTTTCTGCAGTATTCATTTAATTGTTGACTATAATTGATTTTGTTTTTATAAGTATTTGTCTGTATGGCTCATTTTCACAAGTAATTATCAGCTATTTCATACAGGAACCATTAGTTACACTTCTTTGGGTCCCCAATTAGGGATGTGTAATAAATATAGGAACTCAGTATATATGCCAAATGAAAGAAATAATTGCAGGTAAAATATTCCCTTAATATTCTAGATGGAGATAGCTTAAGTAGTTGGAGTTCCAATATTGTGAACATAACTCTAGCACAGTGGTTGGTAAACTGCGGTTCGTGAGCCACATGTGGCTCTTTGGCCCTTTGAGTGTGGCTCTTCCACAAAATACCTCAGCCTGGTCAAGTCTATTTTGAAGAAGTGGCATTCAAAGAAGTTTAAGTTTAAAAAATGTGGCTCTCAAAAGAAATTTCAATAGTGTACTGTTGATATTTGGCTCTGTTGACTAATGAGTTTGCCGATCACTGCTCTAGCATATCATTTTCCCCATAAAGGATGGTAATGTATAAGAATAATTAAAATCAATCTCTTAAAATTCTCAATGACTCTATAAGTATGAAGTGAATTTTCTGTAAACCCACAGAAATATTGTTACTATTGTGCTCAATCTTAAAGCATATTATGACTCCAGCAAGATTAAAGATGAACTATGCTGATTCTAACAAACTGAAAGTAATAATGATAAAGGAATACCTGTCTTTTGAATTGTATTTCACTCTCGAAAGTTACACATTTTCTGAACCTCAATTAAAATGACTAATTTTCTCTGATGGCTTTCTTTTTTTTAAATTAGATGATTGTATCTTGCACAAACAAGAGTATTTACTAAAGTAATTTCAGAAAACCCCTTTTCTCACCCTGCCGGCATGGTTTAGTGATTGAGCATCAACCTATAAACCAGGAAGTCACGGTTCTATTCCCAATCAGGGCACATACCTGGGTTGTGAGTTTGATCCCTAGTATGGGGCATGCAGGAGGCAGCCAGTCAATGATTCCCTCTCATCATGGATGTTTCTATCTCTCTCTCCCTCTCCCTTCCTCTCTGAAATCAATAAAATATATATTTAAAAAAAAGAAAACCCTTTTTCTTGTTTCTTCATAGGAGGCCCATTCACATTATAAATCACAAATTGAAACTCTCTTTAATACCCCATTCTCTAATGTAACCAGCAGTTTTTTCCTTCTAAAAGTCATAAATTTTTCCGATTACTCCAATTTCTATTATCTTATTATCAACAACAACTGACATTTTAATTTTTTATTTAGTTTTCAAAATACTAGATTTATAGTTGCATATTGAATGACTGGGACAGAACAATGTTTTCCAGGGATAGTAAAGGCCAAGGCAGGCTGAGGGGCTTGCTATTTCCCCCTTAATTTGTGTAATTCAAATTAATGCCTCTATGTAGTTACAGATTGCTCTCTTAATGTGATGTGCTTCTCACGAATGCTTGAGACTTCACAAGCCATATCTGTCAGTACAAGGGAATAAAGGTATGTAATTGGGAAGTCAGTTTATAAATTTAAAAAAATTATTTTTAGAGAGAGAAAAAGTGAAATGGAGAAAGAAAAACGTTGACATGAGAGTGAAACATTGATTGGCTACCTCTTACATGACTCCTACAGTAGATCTAGTCCACAACCTAAGCACGTGCCCTGATCAGGAATTGAATTGGCAACCTTTCAGTACATGGACAACACCCAGCTAACCGAACCATACTGGCCAGGGCAGGAATTCAGTTTAATATAAGGCATTTAAAAATATTTATATCACAAAGGAAATCTAGATCATTATTTTATTAAACAACCAGGTTTGAACATAATAATGACAGAACTATAATAATAAATAATTCACTGGTAACTGTGTGACAGGGATTTGGGCAAAGCCTGAATTTAAGATTATAGCTTGGATATACATTTACAACACATCAATTTTTCTGAGTCTAGGCTCCTCCTGTTTCTTCTCTCCAGCTCTGAAAGGAAAGGGGTTCACTTCTCATGCTGCCTTTGCCTGACTGACATGGCTCTACCAAGGCCTCATGAATTTCCAAAAGACCCTTTGTCCACTCATGTTTCCATCTTCCTCAAGGTCAATGCAGCCTCTACTTAGGCTTTTGCTTTATTTGGCAGGGGACAAGGATTCCAGTGAAGCCTGGAGAAGCTTGAATACATTCATAATCACAGAGGAGACAGGAGTGGGACACTACATTACTGCTGTTAGATAATGATATTTGTGTCAAGTTGTGATGACTATTTTTACAAGTAGTTGGTGCTGTTGTGTGTCAAGGGCTGACAACACCATATTTTGGGGAGTAAATCTCCTGATCCATCAGCCCCTCTCACTCAAATCAAGAGAGCAATACTTACAATTTCTTTCTCCATAGTGAATTTCTGTCCTTATTCACCCAAGAAATACAATTTTAGGCTCCAGGCTCCTATCTTCCATGCTTCCTCCTGGAAACCAGTCAAAATCCTCCCTACTTCTGGCTAAAGTTTTCTCGCAAGCTCATTTAAGAGATTTTATTGAAATTGAATGTGACAGAGGTTTAATAAATGATGGCTGTTACTTTTATTATCCATGCATAGAGCCATTCATCAATGATATTTTTTTTCAGTTCCAGGCATAGCCCTAATTATCTGTTTGGATTTTGTTTGCAAAAATCGCAGAATATATTAAGGAAGAACAAACTGTGTAGCTCACTGATGTCCATAAACATATTTTTCCTGAAGATCCCAGACTTGGTTTATGTGTCTCAACATTAAGAAATACAGCGGAGTGGGTCATAGTTTTCTAAAAACAGTTGTTTTTTTAGAATTATACAAAATTATACACTTACGCTGTAAATACCATAAAGATTTTTAATATCACATTAATTTTTAAACTTTCAATATAGAAGCCTTATTATTCATGAGCCTATTACAGAGATATTAGAGGCCCAGTGCACAAAATTTGTGCATGGAGGAAGGTGTCCCTCAGCCCAGCCTGCACCCTCTCCAATCTGGGACCTCTTGAGGAATGTCTAACTGCCCGTTTAGGCCCTATCTTACAATCTAGGACTGCTGGCTCACAGCTGCTCACCTGCCTGCCTGCCTGATCACCCCTAACTGCTTCTTAATGCCAGCCTGATCGATGCCTAACCACTCCTCTGTCAGCCTGATCAATGCCTACTTGCTCCCCTGCTGGCTGATTGTTCCTAACTGCCTTCCCCTCCTGGCCTGATTACCCATAACTGCCCTCCCCTGCAGGCTTGATCACCCACAACTGCCCTTCCCTGCCAGCCATCTTGTTGCAGCCATCTTTGACCGCATGGGGGTAGCCATTTTGTGTGTTGGAGTGATGGTCAATTTGCATACTACCTCTTTATTAGATGGGATGCTATATAGCCCATAGGTATCTGAATAAAGTTATTATATCTATAATTCTTATGTAACTAATGCATATGTTCTAAAGATTTGGGACTTTTTTGTTTCTAAAGTCTGGTAGTTAATTTTTTTTTTGTTCAAGTTTCATGGATATTTTGAATATTTTTATATTAGATTGTAAAAAGACTCAGAACCACAGATAATGAAGTAGGTTCAAAGACATGAAAGTCCCTGATAACAAGTACATAACACTCTGATTATGAGAACATCCCAACAAAATACTAGGAAGCATTGGGTTATCCTAAGCTACAAACTCAATTCTTAATGACTATATAATTACAAGCCAAAGAACCAAGATCACAACAGCACAATATCCTGATTGGTCCTCTATTACAACTTTAATGGTAACCATTTGTTGAAAAAATATTTTAAGGTGGTTTTTAATGGTATGCTGCCTTTAAATCAGTGATTTAAAAACACTGCACTAATGTGAGCTTCTTGAGAATGGACACTATCTTATTAATCTCTCAGTTATTTGATCACACATCATTGCCTAACACTGGTACTAATGTTAAAACAATAACAACAATGATAATGATCATCATAATAATATCTTTTAATCCTTGACACTTTCCACATGTCAAACACTGATCTGATGGTTTTACAGGGTTATTAAGTTCATTTAACAGATGAAGTGCAGAAAGGATGAATAAATGACCTGCTGTCATGCACCTTGATAGAACTAAATTTTCAATCTGGGCCATCCACATCCACATTCTGCTGTTGTTTTTTTTAATTTTATTTTTCAATAATATTATTTGTGCTGATTTCAGGTTTACAGCATATACTTTAGACATTCATATACTTCATAAAGTGTTCTTCCTGATATTTCCAGTACCCACCTGACACCATACATAGTTATTACAATATCATTGCACAGTTCATCTTCAAACCCTTTCAATACATACTTGTTTGGATCAGTGAGTACCCTGTCTCCTTTTCTGTTTCACTGTTGGACCTGTTCAAGGCAGCTGCACTTTACCTTCTATCTGCATCTCCCATCAGTTTGGATATTGTCTTATGTAGAACCTCCCATGTACCTGTGACTCTCTCCTGCTTTATTCTACCAAGGAGATCCTCAACTTCTTTCACAGCCTTCATCTCAAATGTAATCAACCTTGACAGGAAGATGATCCCTGGAGTCTTAATTGTCACTCAGTTTACTTCAGATATTGCAACCCATCTTCAGGCCCAAGAACATTTGCCTGTAAAGTGCTTTCATTGCAGTTAGCAAATGAAAAGCTGAAGGGGAATAAATATCACAATGGAATAGTTGTATAAACCAAAGATCTTATGATAGCTGTGTGGTAAGTCATTTTACATATGAATTTACAAATGACTGATTTCATTTGGAACATTGAGTTCTTTCAATTTTTATAAAGACTGCATTTTTTCTTAGTACAGTATACATATAAGATTGTATACATATAAGATGTGATTGAAAAACGCCTTTAGGATTCCATTTTGTCACTTTGGGAACTATGACACTCCAGCAATTTTAAAAATGCCTTTTGATTATTATTCTGTAAGCATTTCATAAAGTAGCAGGTATAAGACTCAGCTGAATGGCAGCATTAGTGTTTACCTGTCATGTCATTGCAGCAGATAGTCACTAATCATCGAAGTCTCACAAAGAGATTAGTATAATGATTAAATTTAATAGGTTTATATTTACAATTTCTCCCCAGAAATGCTGAACCATTTCCCACACACTTTCTACCTGGCAGTGAATGATCTGGAGTTTTTTGTTTTTTAATCCTTACTTGATGGTATGTTTTTATTAATTTTAAAGAGAGGGAAAGAAGAAAAAGAGAGAGAAACATCAATGTATAAGAACAATATTGATATATTGATTGCTGGCTGGCCAGCAGGTGTTCTCCCCTGCCCCCCGCTGACTAGGACTTGAACTCACAACCTAGGTAAGTACCCTGACAAGAATTGAACCAGAAACCTTTCAATGCAAGGGATTTAAACCCCAAATATAAGCAGGAAATATAAAGCAATACCAATAATACAGGTGCGGTATATAAAGGCAATAGTCAAGGATGTTTGATGTCACTAAAGGCATTAAATTAAATGGGGAGAAAAGATTCTCTCAATGATCATAGATAACTAGTAATAAGTTTACCTTGCAAAAGTCAACTTCAAATCCTGTCTTGTTTTACTTTTCAGCAAGAAGCTTGAATTATAGAATATAACTAAAACGTTGTCAACACCAGTGGAAAATAACAAATTAATTTCCTTCCACATTAAGAAAATGTGGAAGAAACAAATACATACAGTGATTTTGATATTAAAATAGTATTCTCCATTATATACTTTTTCAAAGACTTTATTAAGTACAGGTAATTTGAGCTAGAAATTTTGGAAATGTAATAGGCAATAGATATCCTATCTAATAAAAGAGTGATATGCAAATTAACCATCACTCTGTTACACCCACAAGGTATGCCCACCAGCCAATTAGGGGTGAATATACAAATAAACTCAACCAAGATGGCTGCAGACACAGAGTGAGCAGGAGATTTGGGTTTTCCCAGCAATTGAGGAAGCCAAGCTTTACACACACCCTGGCAGGCCCAATCTCCACTCAAAGCTACAAAGTTTCAATTATAGAAGACAAATAAATCCCAATAAAAATGGCTGCAGCCAAGGAGCAAGCAGGAGGCATGGGTTTCCCCGGCAATGAAGGAAGCCAAGATTTCCACCTACTCTGGCAGGCCCAGGCCTCCGCTCAAGGCTACAAAGTTTCAATTATAGAAGACCAGATGCCTGATGCATGAAAGTTGTGCAAGGGGCTTGGCCCTTGTAGCCCCAGCTGCTTCGTGGTCTTGGCTGCCCTGTTACTATGCGGCCATTCCACTGTCCAGTGGAATTAACATATGAGCTCTTTATTATATAAGATAAATAAATCCCAACAAAATGATGGCAGCCACAGAGCTGGAGAGACCAGGAGGTTTGAGTTGCCCCTAGTGATGGAGGAAGCCAAGCTTTCCTCACACCCTGGCAGGCCCAGGCCTCCACTCAAGGCTAAAAATTTCAATTGCAGAAGATAAATAAATCCCAGATACAAGGGCCTCTGTTGGGTTTCTGGGGTGTGTGGCCAGACTGAAAACCACCACAGGCCCCTCACCCAGGCCGCCCCATGCCCCAAGAGAACCCACACCCTGATCCAGGACACTGTTCAGGGCAAACCAGCTAGCCCCCACCCGTGCAACAGGCCTCTTTCCTATCCAATAAAATAATAATATGCAAATTGACCATCACTCCAAGACACAAGATGGTTGCCCCATGTGGTCAAAGATTTCTGCCCCCATGTGGGCACAAGATGGCCACCACAAGATGGCTAGCAAGGGAGTGTAATTCGCAGGGACCAGGCGTGCAAGGGAGGAA
The DNA here is from genome assembly GCA_027563665.1 of Antrozous pallidus. Lineage (NCBI taxonomy): Eukaryota > Metazoa > Chordata > Mammalia > Chiroptera > Vespertilionidae > Antrozous > Antrozous pallidus. The sequence goes on from CM050509.1 coordinate 116,253,555, forward strand.
AGTTAGGGGTGACCAGGCTAGCAGAGGAGGGAAGTTGGGCATGACTGGGCCTGCAGGGAAGGGCTGTTGGGTGGGACTCAGTCTTGCAGGGGAGAGCAGTTGGGGGGGACCGTACCTATAGGGGTGGGTAGTTAGGGGCAAACAGGCTGGCAGAGGTGCAGTTAGACATCAGTCAGGCTGTCAGGGAGTGGTTAGAGGGTGATCAGGCTGGCAAGCAGAAGCCGTTAGGGGCAATCAGGAAGGCAGGCAGGTAAGCATTTGGGAGCCAGCAGTCTTGGATTGTGAGAGGGATGTGTGACTGCCCATTTAGGCCTGATCTTGTAGGACATCCCTTGAGGCATCCCAGATTGGAGATGGTGCAGGCTGGGCTGAGGGACACTATCCCCATACACAAATTTCATGCACTGGGCCTCTAGTTATAAATAAAACAATTGAGTCTGAAATGTTGAAGAAAATAAATACAAGATTAAGAAAATGTGAGACATCTGTAATGCTATCAAGAATAAAAATGTACATTAAAAAGTGTTTTTGGAAATAAAGTATATAATGAACCATCCTCCATAATAAAATAGTAATATGCAAATTGACCATACCTTCGCCACACCCAATAAGCCACGCCCACAAGCCAATATCAGGGCAATGGCCCTGAGTTAGGCCGGGACAGGCTGTGGGTGGGGCCAGCCAGCGATGGCTGAGCCTATTGCAGGGCCCTGCGATGGCAAGGTGCCGGGCCAGGCTGTAGTCAGAAGAAAAGAGACACACTATACACAGAAATAAACATAAATATTACAAAATATTTCTCATCAGAAACAGTGTAAGGGAGAAGATAGTAGAGCAACATCATTAAAGTACTCACAAGGGGAAAAATCCTATCAATTTATAATTCTAGACTGAATGAAAATATTTTTTAAATATCTTTTATGTATAAAAGGTGGAATTTTTAAAATCACCACCAGATTTGTAGTATAAGAAATGTTAAAAGAAGTCCTGAAAGCAGAAATAAAATTTTGCCAGATACAAATAATGATCTATACTAAGAAATGGAAAACACCAAAGACAGTATATGCATAGGAAAAAAATATAATAAAGGTTTCTTATTATTTAAATATATTTAAAGATAATCATTTAAACAAATAATAATGGAATGTCAGTTTTATAACATCTGTGTAAGTAAAATATATGACAACAATAGCACAAAGATTGCCTGGGAAAAATGAAATTTTGTAACAGTGAAGTTTCTATACAAGATGTGAAGTGGTAAAATATCCACTTGTAGATAGACTGTAACAAGTTAAAATCCTATATAATGAAGAGCTGATATGCAAATAGTCATCACACCTTCATGCTATCATGCCATAACGGCTCAGACACTCAACACTGGGGAGAAAGGAATGGGGACCAGGCAGGCTACAGACTGGGAGAGGAACAAGCCACCCATTCCATGGTCTTGGGTGCCCATAGCTGGCCTGAGGGAGGGAAGCCTGGGTTCCAGGTGTGGGGCAAGGCAGAGGCAGTTAGGGTCAATCAGGCCATCAGGGGATCACTTAGGGGTGATCAGGCTGGTGGGGGAGCAGTTAGGGGTGATCAGGCAGGCAAGCAGAGGTGATTAGGGGTGATCAGGCAGGCACATGTGGTTAGGGGCGTTCAGGCAGGCAGGCAGGCAGAGGGGTTAGGGGTGATCAGGCAGGCAGGCCAGTGAGCAGTTAGGAGCCAGTGGTCCTAGATTGCGAGAGGGATGTCCGACTGCAAACAGTCAGACATCTCTGACTTCCATCAGTCAGACATCCCCGAAGAGGTCCCTGATCGGAGAGGGTGCAGGCTGGGCTGAGGGAACCCCCACTCCATGCACGAATTTTGTGCACCAGGCCACTAGTTAATATATAAAAGTCTGTTAAAACTATAATTTCATTTATAACAAATATAAATACAATTTTGCAAATTTCAAAGGTAGGTAAAATTTCTCTATAAAGTTTCACACTTATATTCATTCTATTAAGAAGTTTTAGATTAAAAGAAGTTTTCAAATTATTTCAGAAAAGAGGCCTATTGCCATGTCTATTGTCAGTAATACAAGCACAAAGGACATGTTTGAAGACACAACTCTTGCTGCCAAAAGTGACTATTACACTCTTAAATAAGATTCTGATTAGTCAACAGGAAAATGAGTTGTTACTATTTTAATAAAGAAAAGTGTTGAATATAGTTTGAGAAAATTATGTTTTTCATTTTTCTAAGAGTTCTTACAACCCAGATAATAAACATCTAAAAGGCCTGGAGCCTTATTTCACATATTTAAAGTGATCATGTTGTTGAATTTGTTTATTAAGAAATGAGGATATATTTTTGTTCTAAGGACCTTAAGTGACAGCTTTAAAAATAGATTTGCAAATTAAAATGGTGTTCATTTTATCTAGTGTACAGTGGACATTTATAAATTTAAATTCTGAGGATGTTTTCTCAACAAAATCTCTGCCTGTCTTCTCTGTATTAATTTGTCATTTAAATCACTGGCAGCAGAACTGAAGATTTTATGTAAGAGAATAGTTGGTATCTGGTATTGACTGAGAACATGACATTTGCAGTTAGTCTGAAGTGAAAAATTTGTAAAAATATTACAAGGAGAATGACTATTTTGTTGATTCTCTTTTTATTATGAGAAACCAAATATGTGTAGAAATGAAATAATTACTCCCATACATTCATCATCCAGTATGAACACATCCATTCATGACCAGTTCTGCTTCCCCACCGTGTGTGTGTGTGTGTGTGTGTGTGTGTGTGTGTGTGTGTGTGTGTGTTAAAACATCACCCCAGGGTACTATTTTTCCATTGATTTTTAGGGAGAGTGGAAGAGAGGGAAAGAGAGAGAAACATTGATGTGACAGAAACACATTGATTGGTTGCCTTCTGCATGAGCCCTGACCAGGCCCCGGTGGGAGAGGAGCCTACAACCTTGGTACATGCCCTTGACTGGAATCAAACCTGGAACCCTTTCGTTCGCAGGCCAATGCTCTATCCACTGAACCAAACCAGCTAGGACCCACCTTCCTTATTTTTTGAGGAAAATCCCAGACATTCTAATCTGCAAATAATTTCTAGCACTATCATATATAAAATAAAAAAATAATTCCTTAATACCAACACATATAAATATTAATTTGTGTGTTCAAATTTCCAATAGTTTTATGATTATCATATTTCTTAACTTTTATTTTAAAATAAGTATAGACTTATAGGAAGTTTCAAAAATAGTAGAGTCCTGTGAATTCTTACCCTAATGCTGTCCCCAATGGTGACATGTCATGTAACTGTAATAAAATACACAAACAAGGAAATTTACATAGGTAATATACTGTTTACTATACTATAAACTTTATTCCATTTTGACTGCTTTTTACATGTATGTGTGTGTTTATTTACCAATTTGAACCCATGTATGGATTTAATAACAACCACAATCAAGATACAGAAATATTCCATCACCACAAAGGAACTCTTTTGTACTAATCCTTTATAGTCCAATTCAATCCTATAACTCCTAGCCTATTCCTGGAAACCATTAAACTGTTCTCCATCTCTATATCCTTGTCATTTTTAGAAGGTCGTATAACTATAATCATGTACTATATAACCTTTTGAGTTAGACTTTTCACATTAAGCACAATGCTCTTGAGATTCATTCAACTTATTGCATGTATCAAAATCAAGAACCATAAAGTCAGGGTTCAAACCTTGTCTGTCTGTCCCAAAGCCTGCTTTTAAAAATACCATTTTGTCTCACATGACAAATAAGACATAAAAAAGTTAAATCACTGTCTAATATTATTCTACATAGTATAATCCTTATTTTAAATTGTTCATTTTAAGTGTTAATTAAAATTTACCAAAACAAGAAAGCACAGGTTAATTTTATTGTGTAGTACTTGGAAAATGGCAATTTTATTTATTTATTTATTTTTAAAATATATTTTATTGATTTCCAAGAGAAGGGAGCAAGAGATAGAAACATCAATGGTGAAAGAGAATCGTTGATTGGCTGCTTCCTCCTACTAGGGATCAAGCCTGCAACCCACGCATGTGCCCTTGATTGGAATCAAACCTGGGACCCTTCAGTCTGTAGGCCGACGCTCCATCCACTGAGCCAAGCTGACTAGGGCAGGGCTTTGATTTTTTAACCACATTGCTAACTCTCTCTACTTTTTTTCCCTATCAAGCCCTGAGGAGGGACGTTAGGGGGATCACTGCAAAGGATACGACTGCCTAATCATCTCACTGCCTAATCATCTCTCATCTTCTCTCCCTGCTTTGTAGAGTATGTTCTCAATAGAACCCTTAATTCTTTACAACTCCCCAAACTAGACAATAAAATGCTTTCAAACTAGACAATAAAATGGCAAACTGAACCAGTAGGGAAAGTGAATAAATGCAACATTCTCAGGAACAACCTGAACTTCATGGTGTTTATTCATTTTAAAGAATGTTCTGTACTCTCTACCCAAAAAGAAAGTTTAATTTCCTTGAATTGTTTTCCTGAGCAGCCAGGTTCTTTGGAAAATCCATCTCTGATGGAATAAGATCTGGTTAAATGCACATTCTAGAGTGCAGAGCCCAAGCCTCTGTTTGAATCCCTTTGGTTATTTTTCTCTTGCAGTGCTTCCCCCATGTTCTACAAAGGGGTACCAGCACTTTCATGAAAGAGACAATCAAGGGTTTCAAGGCTATAGGAGGTTTCAAAGTCATTCATGGCTTAAACTTTGCTATAAACTGTTGGTCCAATCTGCAGGGCACTTAAAAAAGTTTCCCCAGATTATAATAAGGGCAAACACAGTAGAAGGAGCCAAGCTCACCTAGCTCAGATGGGGTATCCTGAGTCTTGGCCTCCAGATCACCTCACGAAAATGGAAATTTTAAAAATAGAGTTTAATTAAATATTACCACACACTTTTATAATTACATTAGTAAGCTCCATAATTTTCCTTTCAATGAAGTCTTATTAAAAAAGTCTAACCTATGCTTCTTCCCATCTCCTCTACTATTAAGCAAAGTATGTGGCACTAGCTTTGAGGGACTAAAGTTAATTCACTCAGGAGGGTCATCAGCATTATAGTGACATAGATGCTCTGGGTTTTGCCCTCCCATTTGAACAACTATAGTTTGACAACCATCCATGAACAAAAATTCCTCTGTGGGATTTGTGTGATCCATTACCATCTGATAAGGGATTCGAGAAGGAGTCTTGCCTATCTGTGCATTGGAGAATAGGCAGGCAGACCACAATGAAGTGGCCCTAGTCCCTCTTGCCAAATTCAGGAAAAACATGTAAAGTTCTAAGTTGGGTAGACACCCATGGCTAAGAGAGCCTTTGAAGAAATCAAGGCTTCTCACCATATCTTTATCTGTGACCATTTTACAGCTTTTGTATTAAGACATAACTATTGTTTTACTCTAATGCTTTCCTGAGAGCTCTTGCAATCAGCTACAAGCCAGAATAATTTTCCTTCAACAAAAGACACTGTCTCAGAGACCCATGAAAAATACTATGACAGATATTCTAATGGCAGCAATAATTTTTAGATAATACTATTAGACTGAATAAGGATTTTTTATGACTCTAGTTGAGAAAGCTGATGGGTTTCTGAAACTATGAACGCAAAATCAAATAGAATGAGAATCAGAGGGGATTGAATGATCTAATGAAGAATGATTATAATTTCTATGACTTTTTTATTGGAACATTGTTGGTTCTTTAAAATCTTTTTTTTCTGGAATGAAGGAAGTTGTATTTTCTCTTACTTAAAACTCATAACAACTTAGTGAATTGTACTTCTGTAAACAGAAAGAACACATTTATCTTTCTCCTATCTTATGTCTTTTAAAATTCAAGTTATTGCTTACATAACCAAGGCATTGACTGGAATGCCATATTTGAGAATAATGTGCATAGAATTAGACATTACTGGGCAGTTTTAAGGAATTAAAGATTGGCTTTATGGAGTCATCACAGAGTTCCCAAATGTACAGATGAATAAGAAAGATGACTTCCTGGCAAGGTTTTAAGGTATTTTGAAATTTGGACAAGGGAGGAATCTCTAAGCTCTGTAGATACTTCAATTGAATTCTAATGGTGAATTTTTGGCTTTGCTTTTCTAGCCTCCAGAAACTTAAAAGATCACACATTTCAGTTCATTTTAAAAATATATTTTATTGATTTCAGAGAGGAAGGGAAAGGGAGAGAGAGATAGAAACATCAATGATGAATCATTGATTGGCTGCCTTCTGCATGCCCCACCCTGGGGGTCAAACCTGCAACCAGAGCATGTGCCTTGACCAGGAATCAAACCATGACCTCCTGGTTCATAGGTCGATGCTCAATCACTGAACCACACTACCCAGCCCCTAAGAGACTTTTAAAAGTCAAATCTAAGGTTCTTCAGAAAAATTTAACAAAGTAAATTTGAGAAAGGGCTATATGGTCATTTACCAGATTTGCTGCACTTTAAATGATCAGGCCAAATTTAATGGCACAACTTATTTTATACCTAAGAGATATCTTATTTTGATTATATTTGATCAAAATGGGGTGATTTTAGAGACATGTTTAAATGGAAAATGATAACTCGCTCTTGTGGGTTATCAGATTCTAATCCTGCTCATTGTGTTTGAGCTATTTTTTCACCTCTTTGTAAACTGCATCCTGCTATCTTGCACATTTTGTCAGTAATAAATGATTTACATTTTTTCTTCCACCCCTTGACTCGGCTTCACTTAAAATTAAAACCCGAGTTTGCAGATTCTCACTGAGATCCCAGATTGTCTCATAGTTTCCCTTTACCTGAATATTGTAAATGGAAGCTAAATGACTTCATCTAAACTTCAAATGACTTATCCCCACAACAGTGCAGGCCACTCATGACATTCACCAGATCATCCACATCTTTCATGCTCTGCTTTGGGAAATAAACATGACTGTCACACTAATGTCTCACTCCATCATATAAAGACATCTCAAACCCAACGTCTAGGAATCTTGACTGGCTTCCCTGTGGATTCAGAAACTTAGTTTAGATTCTATTCCACCATTAATCCCTGTTTTTCTTTTGTTTCCTTCTTCTGATTTCTGTTTTTACTTTACAGAACTCTTATCTCCCAACAGTTCTACTATGTGGGGGATGTTTGTTGGTATCCCTAACCTCTGTGTTGATCAAGGCTAAACTACAATTTGATTAAGGAATATTAAATATCAGTATAAAAACTTTAATCTGGGGGGTTATAAAAGTAGGGAGTAGCTGGCATCATTCCTATGTATGCGTGCATGTGTGTGTGTGTGTGTGTGTGTGTGTGTGTGAGAGAGAGAGAGAGAGAGAGAGAGAGAGAGAGAGAGAGAGAGAGAGAGATTCAAAGTGTGTTGTGTGTTGGCTGGGCCCCAAAGGACTTGAAGCTCTACTGAATCTTGGCTTGATTTGTTGCCCCGGACATGTCTGAAAATCCCAAGTGATATGCTTTTATCTTCTATTCCAAAACCCCTCCCCCCAAAACAGAGGACATAATAGAAAAACAGAGGTCTAGTAAGTATATAAATTTGTTTACTACACTTCTATATGATACAATCTATATTAATAAAAGGGTAATATGCAAATTGGTCAAGTAATGACTGAACAGCAGGCTTCATGAGGTGACCAGGGCGGCGGTTAGTGAGGGATGACTAAATGACTGAACAGCAGGCTGTGTGGGGCAACCAGGCTGGTGGGGGGGGGGCAGTGAGGGGCAAATCGGCCAGCGTGTAGGGCAGTTGGGGGCCACCAGGCCAGCATAGGGGGCACTTGGGGGTGCCCAGGCCAGGGTGGCAGTTAAGGTCTACCTGGCAAGTGGGAGGGGGGCCATTGAGGGTTGATCAGGTCAGCAAGCAGAGGTGGTTATGGGTGATCAGGTTGGCAGGGGGGCAGTTAGGAGTGATTAGGCAGGAAGGCAGGTGAGCAATTAAGAGCCAGCAGTCCCAGATTGTGAGAGGGATATCTGTCTGCTAGTTTAGGCTCCGTCTCAAGGATCGGGCCTAAACCAGGAGTTAGACATCCCCCAAGGGGTCCTGGATTGGAGAGGGTGTAGGCTGGGCTGAGGGGAACCTCTCCCCCCATGCATGTATTTCATGCATCAGGCCTCTAGTTTATTTATATGTTCTCTGTCCCTTTTCCTCTTCCTTAGTTATTTTGCATCAGGGCTAGGGTTAAGGCAAAATTACATAGTGATGCTATTGTAAGAACACTAAACAGAAATGCCCAGGGCTGAAATATCATTCTGCCCCCACCTCTCTGGCAACAGACTTCCTGGCCATCACTGTCAGTAGTTGTAGGGCGAACTGAAATTTCTGAAGGCTTGGAGAAGCATTTATGAATAATCTGTATATATAAAGAGCAAGGGTTGTCACAACCAGAACAGATGACCAAACAGGAGGCTGTGTGGGGTGATCATGCCAGCAGGCAGGGCAGTGAGGGATGACCAAATGGGAAGTCTGGGCCTGGCGGGGATGCTGCGGAACTGTAGGGGCATGGCTGGTCTTTAAACCTGGGATCCAGAGCTCCTTGTCTTGGCTGCCCCAAGCTGGGGTTCAGAATTTCCTCTTGCAGAGGCATGCCACAATTGGGTGAGATAGTGTCCTCTGTGTGCACCACTCATCCCATGGGCCCGGCCACTCCCCTGAGTTCTGGACAGCCCTCTGTGTTCCATGATAGCACATTCTACCTTCACATGCTGCTTGTGCTAAATGAGAAGGAAGAAAAACAGTTGGCCCATAGATAACTACACAGAAATACAGGGTTCATGGCTGGCGAGTACAGTGGTGGTAGTGGGAGTGTCTCCTGCCTCCAGGGAAGCGCTAAGAAGAAGCGAGCTGAGTGGTAAGGAGCAGTGAGCAGGCAGGTGGTAAGGAGTGAGGGCTCCCAGACTATGAGAGGGATTTCCATAGGGAATGGGCCTAAACTGGCAGGCAGACATCCCTTGAGGGGTCCCAGACTATGAGAGGGTGCAGGCCAGGCTGAGGGATACCCCCCTCAATCCAGTGCATGAATTTCATGCACTGGACCTCTAATAGGATTATATTTGAACTCCTATAGGTGAAGTGTTGGAGAAGGAAAATCTTTCATAAATATCTGAAAGGCATATAGGATGTTTGACCTATTTACTTTCAATTTCTTAAAATTTTTATAAGGCAAATCATGCATTTCTTATTAGAATACAGTATATTGGATTATAAACATGATCAACTTTTTACTAACTGATTTTATGATGACATTGTAAATCATTCCTCTAATAATATGGGAAAATGAAATATTTCTTTTCTATTTTGGTTTCCATTTTGCCTAGCAGCATCTAACACAATATTTCTAATACCCTTAAAGATAATTATTTTCATATAATATTCCCCAAAAGTATCTTATTCAAATTTATCAGGAAATATTATTTGTAGTAACATCATTTATGTTAAGATATTTAAGCTAATATATTAAAAATTTTTGATATATACAATTTCATATACATAATGTTCTCACTATAAAATTATACAAAACTGCCAAAACTGGTTTGGCTCAGTGGATAGAACATCAGCCTGCGGACTGAAAGGTCCCAGGTTCGATTCCAGTCAAGGGCATGTACCTTGGCTTGTGGGCACATCCCCAATAGGGCATGTGCAAAAGGCAGCTGATTGATGTTTCTTTCTCATTGATATTTCTGACATTCTATCCCTCTCCCTTCCTCTCTGTAAAAAAAAATCAATAAAATATATTTAAAAAATATACAAAACTGATTTAATAGAAATTTGTATTTGACAATTTATTTTATATATATTAGTACATAACATGTAATCATTTAAAATTAATTGGTATGTTTTAGTGATTGTTAATTACAAAATAAGTAGAGGCCCAATGCATGAAATTCGTGCAAGAGTAGACCTTCTCTCCCCCGCTGCTGGCACTAGCTTCCAACTGGCACCCAGGAGGGATTCTCTCTGGCCATCAACAGCACCTGGAACTCAGGCTTCCCTCTAGTCTTGGTTTCATCCAGATGGACATTTGGAATGACATTTGGTCTAATTAGCATATTACCCTTTTATTATTATAGACTAGAGGCCTGGTGCACAGAATTCATGCACGGGAGTAGGGTGTCCCTCAGCTCAGCCTGTATGCTCTCCAATCTGGGACCCCTTGAAACATGCCCTACAACCAGTTCCCAGGGATCAGGCCTAAACCGGCAGTTGGACATCCCTTTTGCAATCCAGGACTGCTGGCTCCTAATCACTCACCTGCCTGTCTGCCTGCCTGATTGCCCTTAACCACTCTGCCTGCTGGCCTGCTTGCCCCCAACTTCTCCCCACCATTGGCCTGCTCACTCCCAAATGCAACCCCCCACAAGACTGATCACCCCAACTTCCCCCTGTCCAGTATGCTTGCCCCAACTACCTCCCCTGCCAGCCCACTCACCCCCATCTTCCCTCCCCACTGGCCTGTTTGCCCCCAACTGCCCCCTGCTTGCCTCCTCATTCCAAACTTCCTCTCCTCCTACTGTCCTGATCACCCCCAACTGATAACCTGTCTGCCCCCAACTGGCCCCCCTGCTGGTTTACTCACCCCCAACTGCCCCCCACACTGGCCTGATCACCCCCAATGCACCCACCCCCCACCAGCCTGATCACCCACAACTGCCCTCCCTCTTGGCCTCTAATCACCTCTACCTCAGCCCCACCACCATGATTTGTCCAGAAGAACGTCTGGAAGGTCTCCTGGAAGGTCTCCCTAACTCTCTCTAATTAGTATATTACCCTTTTATTAGTGTACATAGAGGTCTGGTGCATGGGTGGGGCCTGGCTGGTTTTCCCTTAAGGGTGTCCCAGATTAGGGTGGAGGTTCCCTTGGGGGATGGGGTGGCCTAGGTGAGGGGCTAAGGGCTGTTTTCAGGCTGGCCACAGCCCCTTCAGGGTGGGGGTCCCAGTTGGAGTTCTTGGCCAGCCAGGGTGAGAGGCTGATAGTTGTTTTAAGGCTGGCCAAGACCCCCAGTGGGGACCCTCACCCGATTTGGTTGTGGCCAGCCTGGGTAAGGGGCTTTTTTCTTTTCTTTGTTCTTAGTGCCTCCTTGAGGAGAGGCCAGGACTGGCTGAAAGCAGGTATCTAGGATTTATTTATCTTCTATAAATGAAACTTTGTAGCTTTGAATGGAGGCCAGGGCTGGCCAGGACGGGCGGAAAGCTTGTCTTCCTCCATTGCCAGGGGCAACCCAAAAGCTTCCTGCTCGCTCCAGCTCTGTGGCTGCAACCATCTTGCTGGGTTAATTTGCATAGTCTCTCCTGGTTAGCTGGTGGGTATAGCAGAGTGATAGTTAATTTGCATGTTTCTATTTTATTAGTGTAGATTCCTAATGATATGATCTATTTGAAAAACTGAGATTCACTGAACTCATAGGAATTAATAATCTATTTTAACAGACAAACATTAAAGGGGGCAGTAGTTTCTAATGTATTTATATTCATCCTTAAATTGTGGTCATTACATCCATTACTATTGACAAAAATGACATGACCCAAGCAATAGTATTGTTTACACCAAAGACAATATTCACTCTGTACCACGGTAACATGGCTATTAAACTTTGAGAATAATGATTGCCTTGTATTGCTTCCTGTTACACTGTGTGTGTCAGATTTAGCAGCTTGCTCATTTGAACTACTAAGTTTGAAGCATGGATACAGGTTATTTCCCATATATCACTCATTTATAGCAATTAAATGCCAGGTGTGGATATTGGTCCCTTCATTTAGCTCTTGATAGAATCCTCACAACAGCTCTAGGATGGAGCTGGTATTACTTGTCACTTTTCAGATGAATAAATAAGGTTTAAGAAACAAATTACTTTTCATTTTCACATAAGTGGTTGTTCTGAAATTTAAAACTGGTTCTTATCTATGTGATTAAAAGCAGACGTTATTTTAGGTACAGTAAAGATAGATGGATTATAGATAGATTTTGATAGATGATAGATAGATAAACAGACAATATACAAGTCTAAATGAATTGTATTTTGATGCATCTAATAAGTCTAGAATAAAAAAGATCACTGTGGCAAATGTTAAAACTCAGTTATTTAATTTACTTTAAATGAATTTACTGTTATTTTTCTAAAGTAAAAGTATATTGATAATATGGCCTCTTGGAAATCATTTTTAAGTTCATAAATAATTCATAAAATATAGCCATTGTGCTTTAGATAGCGTATATTAACTCTTTAATTGATTTATTTTAAGATAACTTACTACTTTACACTAAAATGGAACTGACAATATTACACAAAAGCAATAGTGCCAAACATTTACATAATACATATTATATAAAAATTATTTAATTTCACAAATATCAGGGTTGCTTGATCTTTTTTTTTTAATTTTCACTCAATTGTGTATCACTTTCTGTTAAAGTCCTACAATTTCTACCAGAATTTTTAGTTAATGGCTTCATTTCAGTTCACATTTTCTCAATTATGAACAAATTATCAGCACTTACCAAAAGATACACTTTCTTCTCCACTTACACCTAAACATGCAGGGTAGCCCCCAAAATGTATACATGCTTTAATAGCTGATTACTCAATTTTAAAATTTAAGTGTATTTTATTATACACTGCCTTTACAATTACTCAAAGTGTGTATACATTTTGGGGGACACCCTATATTTCTTCTTCATATTCCTATTTCAAGTATACAATGTCACATGCACCTTCCACTGCACAGGAAAAGATTTTTATCCTAAAACCCAACTATCACTGCATTTTATTGACTCTATCTGTTGCATGTGTGCTAGATTACCATACCTCAACACTCTCCTATATGATTTTACTATACCATTTACATTTGGGTTCATACCATGTTTATGGACTAAATGCAAAAACCTATAAACTGATATGCCAGTATGTGGTTTCTCCCCATTACCTATCCCATCTCTATGCCATCACCAGATTTGACTTCATGAAAAAATAGGTATAATTACATTATCCCTCTGCTTAAAATCTTCCAGTGGCATGTCTGTTGTCAATAACATTTTTACAATTTACATAATCTCTAAGTAGATTTTAAACTCCTTGAATAAATAAGTATATTTCATTCATATTTTTACTTTCAAAAATATAAATTGAATTAGTGTGCTAAATAATTATAGATTGAATTAATAACAATGAGTGGACAAATAAACCAAGACTTTAAATTAACTTGAGCAATGTTTTAAAATCCATTAGTCAGAATCTATTAGTAAGTAGAAAAAATCAATTCAGATATTACCAGTTAGTACTTTTTAATTTATACTTATTTACTATTTTAATTTCAAAAATTTTCTACATTATTTATTTACATAATTTTTATTGAATTTATTGGGGGTAACTTTGGTTAATGAATTTAGATAGGGATAATGTGTCAACATTTCTCATCCAGGTCCCAGCTCTATGTTGCTGAAGCTATGATCTGGGCATAAGAGGTGAGGGCTCCCTTTTTCTGCCTACACCCCACTCACTGAACAGATGCACTACCTTTGTTATGGCACCGCTGAGAATATGCAGGACCTGATTGCCCTTGTCCTAGCTTTTAGAGTAGAATATCTATGCCAAGAGAAGCAAACCAAAGAAACCTTGTACTGTTGCTAATCAATCCACTGAGCACCTAGCTCTTAAAGATACATGCACCATTATTCCTTCTCCCAGCACTAGAACCTGGGTTCAGAGATTTTTCACTGGGGTAGGAAAGGAAGCCATAGAATAGAAAACTCCAAATTCATTCTCCAAGGGACTAACTTTAGTTGAAACAGAGTTTGAATAAGTTTATGCATATGAGCTTTCACAAAAAAATGTAGAATTCATGGTGAAAGACAGATGGAATTATAGTGATAGATTCGTTGGAGATATTGGCTAAATTATGGGCTGGCTGGTCTTCTGAGAGAAACCTGGAACCGAACAGTTGGGAAGAGTCCTCCTTCTAGCAGTAAATATCTCAAACACTCACCTCCATAAATATCTTTTCAAAGGGGTTAGAATTTTTTAAAAATATATATTTTATTGATTTTTTTTACAGAGAGGAAGGGAGAGGGATAGAGAGTTAGAAACCTCAATGAGAAAGAAACATCGATCAGCTGCCTCCTGCACACTCCCCACTAGGTATGTGCCCGCAACCAAGGTACATGCCCTTGACCAGAATCGAACCTGGAACCCTTGAGTCTGCAGGCCAAGGCTCTATCCACTGAGCCAAACCAGTTAGGCCAAGTAGTTAGAATTTGATTGGATTAGTTTGTGATGTAATTTAGCCTCCCAGGGAATTGGTGAAAATAATAAAGCAACAAGGCAGCAGTTAGTGGTATGTGGTGGATTGGTGTGGTCAGGGAAAGATACAGTCAGAATAGCCCTGCTAGAACCACTTTTATCCAACTGGTGACTGGCAATATCCAAGGCTGCACCACTCTGAGTAACAATATCAGAGGCTTCCTGTTGAGGGGATGGGTGTAGACTTGTAGAATTCAGGAAAATAATACAGCCAATTATTAAATAAGTAAATATAATTAAATGCCCAGAATTGCTATACCATATTATATGAATTGTCAAGTTTCCAAGAAAATGTTATGAATCATGCACAGAAACTGCAAAGTATCACTCATCCACTGGGGGTAAAGTATGTAACGGAAAGTATCTGTGAATGTATTTAACAAAGACTTTAAAGTAGCTGTTATGTGGTCGAAGAGCTAAAGAAAACCATGATTACTAAAATAAAAAAGGTGTGATGAGCATGTTTTATTAAATTGAGGAAAATAATACAGATAGATAAATATTGTAAGTAAGAACTAAACAGACATTCTGCAGTTGCAAATGCAATAATATAAAAAATTCACTATAGACATTCAATAGCACATTTGAAATTTCAGGTAAAAGAATTATCAAACAGATAAAGACCAATGGAACAGAGTTGAGAGCCTCAAAACATATCCATGCGGATTTGATCAACTAATGTGAAAAAGGAGCAAAGAATATTCAATGGAGAAAGAATAGTCTCTTTAATAAATGGTGTTGGGAAAACTGGATAACCATGTGCAAAAGAATGACATTGGACCCCTATCACACGCCATTAATAAAAATTGACTCTAAATGAATTAAACAGCCCTGACCAGTTTGGCTCGGTGGATAGAGTTTTGAGCTGTGGACTAAAAGGTCCTGGGTTCGACTCCTGGTCAGGGCACATGCTAGGATTGCAGGTTAAATCTCCAGTAGGAGGTGTGCAGGAGGCAGATGATCAATGTTTTAACTCTCTATCCCTCTTCCTTAATCTTTGTAAAAAATAAATAAAATATTTTAAATGAATTGAACACATATGTCTTGAAATCATAAAACTTAATAGAAAATATAAGTAAAAAAACCTCCTGGACATTGGTCTTGGTAATGATTTTTTGGACATGACACTCAAGTCACAAGCAAAAAAAAAAAAAGCAAAAATCAATTAAGTGGGAGTCTATCAAACGAAAAAGCTTTTGATAAAGAAATAATCAACAAAACAAAGAAGCAACCTACCAATGGGAGAAAATAATTGTAAATCATATAACTGATAAGAGGTTAATATCCATCATACATAAGAAACTCATATAATTCAATAGCAAAAAAATAACAGTCAAATTAAAAAATGATCAGAGTATATGGATAGACATTTTTCCAAGGAAGACATACAAATGGCCAACCTCAACATCCCTGATTCTCAGGGAAATGCAAATCAAAATGACAACAAGATGTCACCTCACACAGCTTAGATTAGCTATCATCAAAAAGAAAAGAGATAAATGTTGGCAAAGATGTGGAGAAAAGGGAAACCTTGTGCAGTGTGGTTGCCAATGCAAATTGCTATAGCTACTATGAGAAACTGTATGGAGATCCCTCCAAAAATTAAAAAAATGGAACTATAATATGTCCAAAAATCCCACTTTTGGGTATATTTCCAGAAGAACTGAAATCACTATTTTGAGGAATTATCTGCTCTCCCATTTTCATTGCAACATTATTTACAATAGACAAAATGTGGAAACAACTTAAGTGTCCATTCACATATGAGTGGATAAAGAAAATGTGTGTATCTATACTAATAAAAGGGTAATATGCTAATTAGACCAGACATCTTCTGGACATCCTTCTGAACATCCAAGGACTCTGTGTGGGTGTGGGTGTGTGAGTATGTGTCGCTCATGTCCATGCTCATGCACACACCCACGTGGAAAAAGCCAGAGTGGTGGGGGCCAAGGCAGAGGTGGTTAGGGGCAACCAGGCCAGCTGGGGAGGACAGTTAGTGGCAACCAGGTTCGTAGGGGAGGGCAGTTAGGTGCAACCAGGAAAGCAGATAGGTGAGCAGTTAGGAGCCAGCAGTCCCAGATTATGAGAGGGATGTCTGACTGCCAGTTTAGGGATCAGGCCATCCCCTGAGGGGTCCCAGAATGAAGAATGTGCAGGCTGGGCTGAGGGAACCCGCGAGCCCCCCCCATGCACAAATTTTGTGCACCAGGCCACTAGTGTATAATAATAATGCTTACTAAGAAAAGCCTAAGTGCTTGTCACTCTGTGATGCCCTCACACTGTCACAAGATGGCTGAGTGCACAGCACACATGTGCAAGTGGAAGGGGCTGGGCTTGAATCTGCTCAGCTCTCAGCCCTAAGCTAGGAGGAGGCAGGTCCCCCAGCTCTGCTAGGCGAGGCCTGCCTGGGGGTCTGATAAGGCCTGCATGGGAGTCCCAGCTCCACATGGTAAGGCCTGCCTCTGGGTCTTGCTCCTCCCAATACCATTCAGCGAGCCCTGCCTGGGATTCTGGGGGTCCTGCCTTCTGGCTCCACGCAGCATGGAGGTGGCACCCCTAACTCTGGCCTACTTCTTTGAGACAATCCATCGAGGAGCCCTGGATGGATGGGCAGGCCTACCTCTTTGGGGTGATCAATCCCAGGGCACTTGTACTGTGACAGGGCACATGCCAGGCTGAGCCCCCCGTCCCCAAGTACACTGCCACCCAGGCTGGAGGACCTCTGCTGCAGCCCCCACACACTGTGGCTTTTTCTGGAAGAAGGATGTCTGGTCTAATTAGCATATTACGCTTTTATTATTATAGGTGGAATTTTATTCAGCCATAAAAAGAAGGCAATTTTGCCGTTTATGAGAACATGGATTTACCCTGGGTACATTATACTAAGTAAAATACATTGGACAAAGAAAGATAAATAAGGTATGATGTCACTTATATGTGGAATCTCTAAAAGCCAAACTCAGAGAAACAGAGAGGTCTGGTGGTTGTCAGGGCCTGGAAGGTGGAGTAAATAGGGAGAAGGGTACACACTTCCAGTTATAAGATGAATACATTCTGGGGATCCAATATACAGCATGGTGATGATAGTTAACAATACTGTTTCATGTGCCTGAAAGTTGCTAAGAGATCTTAAATGTTCTCACTTTCTCAAAAAATAGTTATTATGTGAAGTTACAGAGATGTTTACTAATCTAATTGTGGTAATAATTTCAGAAAACATATATGTATCAAATCATCACTTTGTACATTTAAAACTTCCACAATGTTATCTTTCAATTATATCTCAATAAAGCTAGGGAAAAAACTGTAGGGAGCAGCTCTAGGGTTAAAGCCTCGGACGGACTTCCCTATGGCAGTGCCACAAACAAGTCCTAGGTAGCTAATGGGCTGTGGGAGGTGCAGCAAGTGCTGCCAAAACAAGGTAAAACTCACAAGAACATTGTAAACATGTTGAGCATTACCCTTGTTTTAATTAGACTATAAAATAAAGCCTTGGATTGCAGGCTGGGTCTTTCTGTGTCCTCAGCCAGGTATGGGAGATCCCCTAACCCCTGCTGTAGTCTCTCTGTCTGTCTTCTTTAATCCTTCACTGCCCCTCCTCAGGCTCAATGAACCCTTGGCTGTACTGGCAGGGCACAAAAAACAACAATGAGATATTACTATATAACTTTTAGAATGGCCAAAGTCCAGAACACTGAAAACAAATGCTGTCCATAATGTGGGCAAAAGGAACTCTCATTCATTGCTCATAGGAATGCAAAAATGGTATAGCCACTTTGGAATACAGTTGGCAGTTTCTTACAAGACTAAACATACTCTTATCATGTTATTCACTGAATGTGCCCCTTGTTATTTACCCAAAGGAATAAAAAATGTATGTCCATATAAAACCCTGCCCATTTATAGTAGCTTTATTCATAATTGCCCAAACTGGGAAGCAACCAAGATGTTCTTCAGTAGATAAATAAACATGGAGAGAGTGGATTATTATTAAGCACTAAAAGTAAATGATCTATCAAGCCAAGAGAATATATGAAGGAAACTTAAATGCCTATTATTAAGTACAAGAAACCAATCTAAAAAGAAAGCATATTGTATAATTCCATCTAGATGACAAAAATAATAGTACAGTAAAAAGATCAATGTTTGCTAGTTTAGGAGGGACAGAGAGATGACTAGGCAGAACAGATTTTTTATGGTAGTGAAAATGATTCTGTACTATACTAAAGGGTAGATACATGTCATTTTATATTTGTCCAAACTCATGGAATGTACAACACCAATAATGAATGCTAATGGAAACTATGGACTTTGAGTGATAATTATGTGTCAATGTTGATTCTGTCATTGTAGCAAATGTACCACCCTGGTACAGGATGCTGATGATGGGGAGGTTATGCATGGGTGTGGGTAGGAGTTATGTGGGAAATCTCTGTATCTTCTATTCAGTTTCCCTTCCCCAACCCTCCATCCTGCACCTGCCCCCTCTCCAGGCCTTCCCTGCACTATTGTCTATCATTTTTTGTAAGTAACCTTGTGATTCTTTTTTACTTTGCCCATAGTGTTTTCTCCATTCCATTACTTTTCTGCCAAGAAACTATTAACCATTTTCAATTCAGCTTGAATGTTTCCTTTTATGTGAAGCATTGGCTGACTGTATCATGATGAAATCTTCGCCTTTCATTATTCCAGGTTTTAGTTCCTATTTATATACATCTTTATTAAGGCAAAAAATATTCATTACATTATAATTGCTGTTTTAAATGCCTATTTTCCCACTTAACTGTTTATTTTGTCTTAACCAGCTTTGTTTACCAATGTTTAACTTTATTCATCACATAGTGAGAAGTTTTGAATGCATGTTTTAATATGAATACATTTAAAAATCCCTATTGAATATTTATTGATATGTATTGAACAACTAAATGTGTGCTTTATAGTGTCCTCATAAAACACTAATTTCAGATATTATTCTTATCCTCATTTTTATAAGCAAGGAAATTGTAACACAGTAAAAGTAGCTTTCAAAAAGCCATAGTTCATGACAGAACCAACACTTATATCTCTACAACACTATCAGGGTGATGATGATGATGATGATGATGATGATGATGATTGACATATATTTTTTATTTGTAACAAAAGTGAACATCTTGTTTATCTTCTCTGAGCTTTGTTTATGCTTTGCTTATGATAAAAATAAACATCATTCCATACCCTCAGCTTTCAATTGACTGATTCCCAAAACATATTTTTATTAAAAAAAATTTAATACGGTTTTATTGATTTCAGAGAGGAAGGGAGAGGAAAAGAAAGAAATATCAATGATGAGAGAATCATTGATCAGTTGCCTCTTGCATGCCCCCTACTTGGGGATGAGCCCACAACCTAGACATATGCCCTTGACTGGAATCGAACCTTGGCCCCTTCAGTTTGCAGGCCAATCTTCTAGCCATTGAGCATACCAGCTAAGGCAATCCATATTTTTACATCTATATCCAAGTGATTGTAGTTTTCAAAATTTTATTTCTGCTGTTTAAAATTTTTCTAACTTGTTTATATGGCTTGTTTTCTCATGTATTTGTGATTTTTGTTTATTACTTCCTATTCAGCAAGACTCTACCTGTGGGAATACTAGATGACCCTTGTTGAAAATGTATCATGTTAAAAGAGATTTGCTACTAACAATGTCAACCTGAGTCACATTTATGGTACCATCTTGGTTTGGGGATTTCTTAAATCATAGTGATATTGTACATTCAAACACCAGTACAACATGAGGATTTATATGTGGTTATAAATTTTCAATTTTCCTAATCATATTTTTTTCTGGCATATAGACTATATCTTCTCTTTCTTTTTTCCATTTTATTGTATGTCTGAGTTAATGAATTAATTTATTTTAAAAATATTTATTATTGGAAGTATTATGTATGTCTCCCCCCCCATTGATTTTATCTACCCTTTCACTGAAGGTATTGTCCTTCAAGACCCTTAGCTTTAAATTACAGCCTCAAATTTGACTTTTCCAATGTGGACTTGCTTCTCATTCCCACACATTAGAATCTGCTTATGAGATCAGAAAATATCCCTCAAGATAGCCTTAGCATCTGCCCTAGCTTACCTCTCTTTTTTCCTAATTCCATTTCTGTTTTTATTTCTGTCATCCCCTATGACATTCATTCATCTGTTAATTTAAAGTGTTCATCTCTGCATTTATTACATTCTTTTAACCAAGTATTTTTAGATGCTTAGATAAAATGTTTATTTTTTTTCTAGGATATCTAGTCTGCCATATTGCTGAAAAAACAGTAAGTATATTTTAAACCTATTTTGATGAAGCAGGTGTAAAGAAAAGAATGACCATTTAGCGAGCCCTTGAGTTCTCCAATGTATATTTCCTAATTTACTCACCCTGAAAAATAGATGTCATTTACCCTGAAGGAAAGAACTGGCTTAAAGAAGTAAAGTAGTTTTTCTATTATTACAGTGCTTGCGAGTAGCAGAGCAGGGATTTTAACTGAGGGCTATATGACTCTTAAATCAGAGTTTATTACAACATACATGGGTATGATCAAACTAAGAATAAACGTTAGAATGTATGGTAGATCCAACTTGGTGCTATTGCTTCACAAATACCACACACATATCATGGATGTGAATTTTTAAAGATTGCTTTTATGCTCTCCTTGTCTCCTTATTTTGCGATCTGTTTGTTCCAGTGAATTACTAAATGAGAGAATAAATGAAATTACAAATATTAAGTTTTATTTAAATAATAAAAATAAAAACATTTAAAAGAATTTTAAAAATCTAGAAACTTTATTGCTTATATCATGTTCAATATGTTTTAAAATCCATTTAATTAGGAGTATATATTAAATAAACACAAATTCTATTGCAGTTGTGTTTAAGTTGTCACTTCTCATTTCTCTTAGACAGTTTAAATTCTTTTGCATGCCTTCCAAAGGTCTAGTTCTAGGCCTATAGTAAGATCTATCCAATATCTTTGATAACGATAAAACCATTGAAACCTGTAAAGAATTTTAGTGAGTTTATTTTAAGCCCAAACTGTCGACATATGCCAGGAAGCAGAACTCCAATGAATTGAGATAATGCTCCAGAGAATGGAGGGTTACATCTATATTTATGCATTGCAATCAAAGGAAGGGGACATAGGTGAGTTACATGAAATTCATTGGTGGTAGATTAAGGAGGTGGGATAAAGCAGGGCGAGGAATCTTCTGGGATAGGGTAAAAAGTTAAATGATGGACATGTGCTGCTTTTTTTTTTTACAGAGATGGATACAGAATACCTTAATTAACAGTTGACAATTAACTTGGTAACAATAACAAGAGGGAATGTCCAGGTGCCATTTGTTGTGCCCTCAGGGGTCCTGGGTAAAAAGGAAGTTACAGGTTACCAGACTTCTCACAGATATGTTATTTAGAGGCAGAAAGGCAAAATGGCTCAGCAAAGATCTAAGCTGATCTTTGTCAGGGAAAATACTGGCGACATGATTACCCACCATAACCTGTTTGTAGTCAAATATTTAATTTTAAACCATCTTTTGTGGTTATTTTAGGTTTGCAAGGCTGCCGTGCAGGGCTCCCCTTAGCTTGTCAGGCCAGCATGTGGCTCCTTTCATTCACATCTTTTAGATTGTTTTCACGTTAGTAATTTATAAGCTTTGATCCAAAAGTGTCACTGAGTATAACTTTTCAAGTGTACTTCAACTCCACTTGACTATATATACTTTGCTTTTCTTAATGAGGTGGCTAAGCAACCATTCAGAGAATAGCTAACTGTGAAAACCTGAGCTGTACTAGGTTTTAAATGCAACTCTGGTCTCTATTCATTCAATGGTTAAAAAGTGGTCTGATTCCATCCTTAGTTTGCTAATATTAATTTCATTTACTGTTTATGAGTGAATATTATTTCAGTTGATTTTCTCTATTGTTCCTTTTTTTTTACTTGCTATCATGCCATTCAAAAAAAAAAAAGAAAAAAAAAAAGGAAGAAGGCTCAAAATCATGAGCTACTAATTCAAATGTGAGGTGTTGCCCGAGCATCCCAGGTAAAATAAAGATGCTTTTGGCATGAGTTTAGTACTGTTAAGATATACAGAAATTTTGACAATCATTGCTATTCTTAATATTTGCACAGTTTTACATTTTTAGTGATGCTCATTTATTTAAGGCTTTGGAACTATTTTCTTGTGTTTGTGCCCAAGGGAATTATCAGTAATATGTCCACACCACATCTAATTGTGAAAGTTATAATGGAGAAAATGGGAGTAATTTTCTTCATAATTGATTAATACTTTCTGACACTCCATGGTTCACTTCCTCATTGACTCTTTGAGATGGCAAGATATGAAAATAAGAGCCACCAATAAACTCTTTTCACATTCCAGATATTGATAAAATATTGATAAACAATACACTGTATATTAGGCAAACGCTGCCTGGCTGGCGTGGTGCCTCAGTGGTTGAGCCTTGACCTATGAACCAGGCGGGCACAATTCAATTCCTGGTCAGGGCACATGTCTGGGTTGTGAGCTCGACCCCCAGTGTATGGCATGCAGGAGGCAGCCAGTCAGTGATTCTCTGTCATCATTGATGTTTTTTATTTTCTCTCTCCCTCTTCCAGCCTCTCTGAAATCAATAAAAATATATTTTTAAAAAGGTAAATGCTATAAAAATCTGTATAGATTTTAATGGTTAGTATCATTAAGAAGAACATTTGGCTGAAAATTTGCTTTAAAAAAGTAATGCACAATTTGCTTTTAATGCGATTACATCTCAACAACAACAGTAACAACTTTCAAATTAGCTATACTATTGCAACAGAGTGAGTGGTAAGAAGTCATTTTGTAATTTCATTTAGCTTATTCCTCTGAGAAAAAAAGTTATATACAGTTCAGAAAAAAATATATGAATGCTTTAGTTAATTACCCGTTGGTCCGTTTGTCTTCATTTTTCAATGTATCTGTACTAAATAATGTTGTAATTTCTCATAACCTTATTCTTATCAGAAATTTGAATAAAAATCACAATATGACTTTCCTTTAAACTCCAGATTAAATGAGTGTTTATATGACTGCATAAAACAGATCTTACAAACTAGATTGGTAACCAAATTTATGTAACTTAACTTAATCATCTGTTGCCTTTTTTTGGCAAAAAAACTGAGTTCTGTAATAAATGGAAAAAAAATCACATTAAGATATAGTGTACAACCCTGGCCTATGGCCTCAGTGGTTAGAGTGTAGGTCTGCAGACCAAAAGGTCACAGGTTCAATTCCCGAACAGGGAACATACCTTGTTGTAGGTTTCCCAGCCCCAGATGTGCTCTAACAGGATGTTTCTCTCTTTCTCTCTCCACCTCCTTCCTCCCTTCCATGTTCTCTAGAAATCATTGGAAAAAATATCCTCCAATAAGGGTTAAAAACAATAAAATATATAGTTTCCCAAAGCTATGGCTAATATGAAGTATAACTGTTGTGTAATTATTTGAAAATATTCTTTTAAATTGCCTGTATCGAATACATTTGAATGGACAGATTATTATGACCACCCCATCAGTACTTCGTTGGGCCATCTTTTGCCTTCAATACTGCAGTGATTCTTCTTGGCATTGACTCCACAAGATGCTGAAAGGTGATGCGAGGAATCTGACACCATGCCTGATGAATAGCACTGTCCAGTTCTGTGAGATTTGATGGTTGTGGAACCAGCTGCCTGATGGCTCTTTTAATTTCTTTCCACATATGCTCAATTGGATTCAGATCTGGTGATTGTGGGGGCCACCTAAGCAAGGTAAAGTTGCCCTTATGTTCTTTAAACCATACCTGCACAATATGAGCACCATGACATGGCACATTGTCTTGTTGGAAGAAGCCATCTCCATTGGGATATATCATCAACATCATAGAATGAACTTGATCAGCAACGATATTTAGGTATGTTGTACTACTCAGACGTTGTTCCACACGAATTAAAGGGCCTAAATCATGTCAGGAAAACATGTTCCAAATCATAACACTGCCCCCACCAGCTTGAAGGGTTCATGTGGGGTGCATGTTTTCATGCTGTTTCTGCCAAATTCTCACTCTGCCATCTGCATGATGTAATTGGAAAACTGGTTCATCGGACCGCATGACTTTTTTCCAATGCCCTATTGTCCAATCTTTGTGTTCCTGTGTGAATTGGAGACGTTTTATCTTGGTGACTGCGGTCAGCAAAGGTGTTTGAACAGGCCTTTGGCTTCCGTATCCTATAAGATGCAGTATATGGCTAATTTTCCTACAAATGTCAGGTGGTCATAATAATCTGGCCACTCAGTGTATGTCATACGAATATTTTGCTAAAATAATTCTAGCAAATACCATTTATTTTTTTAAAATCTTAAACATTTTAAGAAATTTGAGCCGAGACCGGTTTGGCTCAGTGGATAGAGCGTCGGCCTGCGGACTGAAAGGTCCCGGGTTCGATTCCGGCAAGCGCATGTACCTTGGCTGCAGGCACATCCCCAGTAGGGGGCGTGCAAGAGGCAGCTGATCGATGTCTCTCTCTCATCGATGTTTTTAACTTTCTATCCCTCTCCCTTCTGCTCTGTAAAAAATCAATAAAAAAATAAATAAAATGCAGCACTAAAAAAAAATTGAATTTGGTCTGATATTAATTTTTTTCTGCATTACATTATTAATATTTTCAAGTATATAGAAAACTTGAAATAATTATACAGGGACTATACATAAATCTATCACTTATATTCTATAACTAGAGGCCCAGTGCATGCACTGGGAGCAGGGGGCAGGGTAGAGAATTGGGGGAGTTTGTCCCTCTCCCAGTGCAGGAGCCCTTAGAGTGGGCCTAAGCCATCAATCAGTTGGACATCCTTAGTGCTCCTGCAGAGGCACAAAAGGCTCCTGCCACAGCTACTGCACTCGCCAGCCGTGAGCCTGGCTTCTGGCTGAGCAGCACTTTCCCTGTGGGAACACATTGACCAACAGGGGGCAGCTCCTGCATTGAGTGTCTGCCCCCTGGTGGTCAGTGCATGCCATAGCGACTGCTTGTTCCCCAATTTGGTTTATTTGCATATTAGCCTTTTATTATATAGGATTAGCATTTGCCATAGTTGTTATCACATTCATGGCCCCTCCAATCTATCCTATTTTTTAATATATTATAAATTAAATTGTAGAGGACAGATTGACTCTTAACATATTAAATTTAATCCCCTGTACTCTTTTATAAAAATAAAGTCCCTTTTGTGTGCACAAGGGTATGCAATTGTTTGCAATGGGGAGGGGGTGTCAAGAAGTTTGCGCTCTAGACCGGGGTTCAACAGCCTATGTACTAAATCTGGTCCATTGCTTGTGTTAGAAAACAAATTTCTATTGGCATTTAGCCATGCTTTTTTATTTCCCTATTGTTTATGGGTGCTCTTACACTGCAGTGGCAGAAACCATATAGCCCGCAAAGCCTTAATATTTACTATCTGGTCCTTTTACAGAGAAAGTTTGCTGACCCCAATTTCTTGCCAAAATCTGTCCCCCAGTGCTTCTGTGATCTATAGCAAATATTTGTACCAAATTAGGATTTTGGGTTGAAGTTATCAATCTGAGACTCTATCTCTCTCCCTCTTGTTTTTTTTTAAACACATAATCTCTGTATTTATTTTTCCCTCTTATCTTCCCATTAATGAGTTTTGAACTTCCTTTGCCCTATTCCATATTTATGGAAAGAGTAGCTTCTTATCCTCTAATTAATAATTTATCATAGACCCTGGCATGCAAACTGAATTTCAAGTTTAATTAAAATATTCTCCCAAATTTCAGATCTCTGAAAGGACAAGGACTCTCTTCACAGCTGCATCTGTAGTTTCTCTCAATTTAATGTTAAAATTCTGACCTGTGCACAATAAAATACCCTGTAATTGTCCCCATATTAACTCATGTGCAATTATGGAGAAAAGTCAAAATTGTTAGATAAGAATGCCCATAAATCATCTCTCCCAGTTAGCATGCTCCCAGGAGAATCCTGTTCATGTTTAATATTAACTTTTGTAGAATAAACATGCTTCTCAATATAACATTTTTCTCCAATATTTATATTTGTATTCATGACTCTTAGTAAAAAAAAAGGATTGATAAAAGCACTTCATTGAACTTCAGTGAAGACAACTTGTTCCTTAGATATTCATGGTATTGAGTGGAATCACAATCTCATATTCATTGTGACCCATTCTCTGTCATCAGTGGTTTGTTATGAGAGCATTTCCACAGAAGCTATTACATCTAGATGTTATTTTTATTTAACTGAAATATGATTGTACAGAAGGAAACAAAGAGGAAGGCAAATGAATTACACTGAAAGAGAATAAGCTACTACTTCTATGTCAAGCATTCAGCATATTAACCATATTATTTGATGATGTAAAAATTCAAGATTTGACATAGCAATAGGATATCTATCTATGCATCTATTTGTGGTTTCAATAATATATATATATTTTCTATTGATTCCAGAGAGGAAGGGAGAGGGAGAGAAACATCAATGATGAGAGAGAATCATTGATTAACTACCTCTTGCACAGCCCCTACTGGGGATCAAGCCCACAACCCAGGCATGTACCCTTGTCCAGAATTGAACCCGAGACCCTTCAGTCCACAGGCCAAACCAGCTAGGGCTCAATACATTTTATGTAATTGGGAGTATGAGTTAGATGTTTTGGGAACCTTGATCAGAGTGCACCAGTTGTTCAAGGCCAATTTGAGTGTGGGGGGCCCAGTCTAGAGTATGCTGGATGTTCAAGGCCAAGGCCAATTTACCAGACACAGGGGCAAAAGAAAGGACACAGAAATCTTACTGTACTTTGCACGTGTGCCCTTCTATAACCCAAAAGATTCATGTCGCTATTTGGGCAAGAAACCTCTTTTGTCTAACCTGGTATAAAGTATGTTATTGACAAGCTGTTTTGCATCTGCCTGCTTTATGGAATTGCTTTGTGTGATAGCTACTTGGTAGCAATGGCTATTAGGTCTGCAGTAAAAACTCTCTTATACACTCAGGACTTCTCATGTTTTCTCAGTGGAATACCTGGCATCTGAGGAGGTACAATCCTTGGCAGAGGGAGTCATATACAACAGTTGGCTTAGTTTATCAGGATTAAGGAATAAGGACTCCAACAAGGTGAAATGCCGGAAACCAATCATTGCCTCACTAATAGAGAGATGTGATCAGGAAAATCCAGAAGGCTGGTTAACCTTAATGGCTGTTAAAGGTCAGAGCTAATCAGTCACTGTTTAGTTGAGATATTGGTAAATTGAAGCAGCCTCCACTTGTTAGTCTTATGTAAATTCTTGCTGATTGACTATTATTGGAATTTCCTGACCTAAAGTATATGGGTATATCACATAGTTTTAATAAAAGGCCAAAGCTAGTAGTAGTCCTCCCACTAGAGGTGGCTGCTGCCTGGCCCCAATATTCCCAAATTAATGCTTTTCTAGTCTCTCTCATTTGTGTGCGGCCTTCTCCAGAACCCGAACCCTGACCCTGGAACCTTGGACCACGCAGGATGTGAAAAGGGTTCCCACAGTGAAACATTTTATATTTTGCCCATTTAAAATAATTGGAAGCCAGCCGAGTTGGTCTTTCCATATCTCTCACTGATCACAATAAAATATCTGGACAGGGAAATCAACCATCTAAGGAATATGAAATGTAAGTAAACAAGAGCAGGCAGATTGAAGACAGAAATCAAAACATGAATACTAAACCATATGGAAATTAGTATTATGATTTTTTTTCCTTTATCTTCTGGGCTTCACCCAAATTCTGAAAATAATATATGGCATGCTGGCACAAAAATTAACTGTTTTTAGCCAGAGGACAAGGAAATAGCTTCTTTCAGCACCCTTCTGGGGACAGCCCTAGTCATAAAAGTACATGGCTATGGTGGCTGCAACACTAGTATTTACCTTCTTCCCCCTAAAAATATACCCCATGAAAAACATCTCTTTGGCATAATTTTCCTGATTTATAAGAAACAGGAAAAGGATCTCCTGTTGTCCAAAGAGTGTGGAGAAAACTCCCTATTTTTTAAAAATATTTTTTTCACTACTTTGTCCTGAAGACTTCAATCACATGGAATTACACAACTGTGAAAGTCTAGAACTCCAAGAGTACTTCATTTTCCAGCCGGAGGCATCAACAAAAGGGGCTTAGAGAGTTAGAATGTGTGGAAGAAATACCAGAGAGAAGAGATCTGAAGGAAGGCATCTCTTAAACCTGTATCTGAAGCAACATAAAATTCCAGGCTGACCCAAGCTGTTAATGAGCAGAACAGATCCAAAGAAGTATGTGAAAGACTTCAAAAAAGCTACCATATAAACAACTGCCTAAACATCTGACTAGCCTCCGAGTAGCAAATGTGTAGTCAGACCCAAACAACATAAAAAATTTAGAAATGTAATGGACATTGGAACCCCCACACTCAGTGAAACAGAAGTTGAATTCTGAAACTAATTGGGTTGATTTCCTCTAAAATACAAAAGCAACATTCTCCAAAGGATATTAACAGATCCCAGAGTCTCAAAGCACAGTATTTAAAATATCTAAGATACAGCCCAAACTTACTGAGCATACAAAGAGCTAGGAAATTCTAATTAAATTTAAGGAAAAGCACTATCAGTATATGCCAACAATGAGATGAGACAGATGGTGGGATTATCAGACAAATACTTCAGGCTGTCTATTATAACCATGTTCAATGAAGTCATGGTGAACATACTTAGAAGTGAAAATATAAACAGTATCAGCAGAAAAAGTAAAACTGAAAAAGAATTAAATGGACATTTTAGAACTGAACATTACAATATCTGAAATTTTAAAAGAAATAATAATTGAATGGGTTGAGTGGCAGAATGTAGACAAAGACAACAGAGGAAATAACCTGAATTTAAGAGCAATAAAAATCACACAACCTGAAGAATAGAAAAACACTGGGGGGAGAAACTGAACAAAAAGATCTGTGGAACAATTAAATAATTATGAATGCGTTTTCATTAGCATTTTCATGAAGAATATATGGTTCTGGGAAATTGATTACTGCCAATTAATGCAATTGAACTAGACTTTTAACCTTTCAAATAATCTCTTTATAAAACTTTTACAAGGCTGCTATGTAATATTCTTTAAAAATCTTCACCACAAATAACCATTACTTCTCTCATTTCATTAATTTATCAATTGGTTCAAGAATATTCATTGGGTCCATCCTATAGGATGCTAGAATTAATATAATCTTATATTAAAATTACCCCTCTTTATAGGAAGAACTTTCTGTCAATTTACAATGGAAAGGAAGCATGGGGACATAGCAAGATTGCCTACCACTGACAATGTTCAAACTTAAATTGAATTTGGCAGTGAGAGTATAAAAAATATTGAAGTCTCAGGCAAGTAGCTGGATTATATAGCCATTGAAATAGGTAATTTGTATAACTGGGATGACTTTCACACAAATTTATGAGGTCAAAGATGTCTTTAAATAATGTGTTTATGAGGGAACCAGTACAACACTGAGACTAAAAGAGAAATTGAGGAGCTATATAGAAGCAATGTAATAAAGGAACATATAGAATTGGTAGATTATATACAGAATTGGTTAATTTACAGTTATAAATTATAACTTCTGGATTATTTTTTTGTTTCAAAACACCCTGTTTTTCTGCTTTCCTGTTTTTCTGCTATCCATCCAATTTTTCTGCAAAACATTTTGCGGTTTCAGCTAGCCCTACAATTCTTCCTTCTTCTACCCCTTTCCCTGTCTATCTAATTCTGCTTTAACTCCTTTCAAAAGGATATTGCACTTTGCTCCCAAGTTTTGTTTCTTCTAATTTTGGATAATTCACACACACACACACACACACACACACACACACACACACGTAAAATATATGAGAAGTACCTTGCAAAGCTTTAAAGCATGAGCTGAAACAAGTGGAAATATGAAGTTATTTAATTTATATGGAAATATGATGTTTAGAAACACAAGAACAGTAGGCAGAATTCTAATATAGACTCTGAATGTCCCCCAGTCTGCCTCCATGTGCACTCCCTTTATATAATCCCTTCCCTTTGAGTGTGTGTGCAGGACTTGTAAATATGATGAGATTTCTCTTGATAGCTTCATTACTAGGAATGGCAAAAGTGAAAAAATTTTGCAGTTGTAATCAAGGTTCCTAATAAACAGTCTTGGACTTAAACAAATGTGAGATTAGGATGAACTTCACTTAATCAGGGGAGCCCTTCAAGAGAGGATCCAAGTATTTCCTGAAGAGGAATTCTGAGAAAGAGAGATTCAAAATAAGAGATATTCTTTTGCTGCCAGAATGTGCCTTTAGAATTGCCTGGAGTAAGGCTGATCTGGCCAGGAATTTACACACCTACTACACTGACATGATGTTTGACAGATCATTCTGGAAAGATGGCTTTCTTTAGTTGGAGCAATTCCTTAAGGGACTTATAGTAAAAGGTATTATTTCCAGAGCACTTTCAGCAGCTAGGACATTAAGTCCTTCATTTAAGAGGAATCCGGGTGCACACCGCAATGTTTCCCACAACTATACTCTTGAGACATAAGCTACTACTAGTTTTATGTCAGAAATTTTCTCTCCCCTCCAAGCATAGTTCATAAAAATCCCAACATCTTTAAAAGATATTAGGACAGGAACTGTATCCTACCATTTATCCTTATATTGTTGTGATATACCCCGAATCTCACAAAAGACACCTCAAGTAGTAGAATAATGGAGTCATTTATTAAAGCCAGCGGCATATGAGTGGCTAATGCTCTTCAAATCTCGCAACTCCGAGCAGCTCAACAGGTCTGGCTTATATTGGCACAATTTCACAAACGTATTGATTACATCTTTGGGTCTGGAACGAGGAACCTACTTCACAAAAAAGCATTTTTTACAAAAGCAGAAATTGAGCAAGTTAATATCTAAGAATCACTAAATCAACAGAAACACATTATCTGGGACCACCTAGTCAGGCAATTTAGAATAATTGTGCTGTTTAGATTTTGCGATCATCGAGTCAACAGGAATGCACTCTCAGTAGCTGCTTGGGGCAATTTAGGATAATTGTGCTCTCCTGACTCCAGGACCACTGAGTCAACTGAAACTCAGTTATCTGTAGCTTCTCAGACAATTGGGATCATTGTCTGTCCTGGTTCCCAGAGGAATGTGCTTAGATGACCAGTGAGATCACAATCACTGGGATATTCAAACCACCAGCAGGGAACATTCAATAATACATCAGTTCAGAAAATCAAAATAACTTCTATTATTTTAGCAAGCAAGCAAATGGGTACAGAGGCCAATTAGCAGGTTAAGTTAAGATTAAAACTGCAGTGTCTACCTAAGACAATTGTTGCCCTACTTCAATGTGTCTATATTGATTTCTGAAATGTAGATCAGAACAACAACATTTTATTAGAACTATAGAGATAGTGTTTATCTCAGGACAATGAAAATGCCATAAGATCAGTGATTTACCATTTTCAGATTCTGCTTTTTAAATTGCCAATGTCTGGTATCCAGGATAAAACTTGTAATCACAGTCCCTGGCTGGTGTGGCTTAGTTGGCTGGGTGTTGTCCCCCATCAGGGTACATGCCTGGGTTTTGGGTTTGATTCCTGGTAGGGAGTATGCAAGTAACCCAAAATACTTAAGGCTAACTTTTAACAGACAGCATTTCTAAGATCATTTGATGAGGTTGGTTGGTGGTTTTTAGTAGCTAAAATATACTTCTGTTTTGAAACTATGAATATGGAGAAAAGGTTTTTAATGCTTAAGCGCTTGCATGTGGCATACATTGTATGTTTTGACTGCTCAGATAATTTTGTTTTCATAGATTGATGAAAAGTTAAATTATTTCAGTAGTTGGAATTTTGAGAGGTCTTAAAAAGGAAGCTAGGACTCTGTGTTTTGAGGGAACTTTTGCTATTATATTTGTTTGATCCTTAGCACAATTAAAATTTGGACAGATTATTCCAGTAAAGCCATAAGTGTCAACATGTAAACTTCTTTTGATTAAAGAAGTTTCTTTTTGAGCGAGTGAACATTTCATTGAGTTAAGAGACAAACAGAAAAATGAGCATGTTTCTGTGAAACAGATTAAACAGGGAGATGGGGCTGGTGAGCCTGGGTGGGACAGAGCAGGTTTCTCTGAGGAGGTGGTTTTGTGCTGAGGCCTGAGTGACAGGAAGGACCCAGCCCCAGAAAGGGCATGATCAGTCGCCTTTTCCTGGAGGTCAATGTCACAGCGGCTTAAGTGGCTCCTAAAGTGTCTTGTGGCCACCTCACCAGGGTGGGACGGCCACCAAGCCCAAGGGCTGGGCTGTGAGATTCAGAGGACCAGACAAGAACCAAGACATCAGCACAAACGGCTGGTGAAAATGACCCCCTGCATCCACGGAGCTCCTGGCCCAGCCAGGGGTCCCGGACAAGCAGTGGCTCCCAAAGGCCTGGCTCTACCTGATATTGTGGTCTCACATTGATGTTTCTCCCTCTCTCTCTAAAAAACACCAAGAACATTCCCACCAGCAATGTATAGGGGTTCCTTTTTCTCTACATCCTTGCCAGCACTTTTGTTTGTTGATTTGTTGATGATAGCCATTCTGACAGGTATGAGATGGTACCTCATTGTTGTTTTGATTTGTATTTCTCAGATGATTAGTGACTTTGAAAATGTTTTCATATGTCTTTTGGCCTTCTGTATGTCCACTTTCGAAAGTGTCTAAGTCCTTTGACCATTTTTTAATCAGATTGGTTACCTTCATTTTGTTAAGATGTATGAATTCCCTATAAATTTTGGAGATTAGACACTTATTGGATACTGGTGGCCCGGTGCACAAAATTTTTGCACGTGGGGAGGGGGGGCTCGAGGGTCCCCTTAGCCCAGCCTGCACGTTCTTCATTCTGGGACCCCTCAGGGGATGGCCTGATCCCTAAACTGGCAGTCAGACATCCCTCTCATAATCTGGGACTGCTGGCTCCTAACTGCTCACCTATCTGCCTTCCTGGTTGCACCTAACTGCCCTCCCCTACGAGCCTGGTTGCCACTAACTGCCCTCCCCAGCTGGCCTGGTTGCCCCTAACTACCCCTGCCTTGGCCCCCACCACTCTGGCTTTTTCCATGTGGGTGTGTGCATGAGCATGGATCTGAGAGACACACACTCACACACCCACACCACACCCACACAGAGTCTTTGGATGTTCAGAAGGATGTCCAGAAGATGTCTGGTCTAATTAGCATATTACCCTTTTATTAGTATAGATAAGTATTTGTCATATTATTCTCTACTTTTCTGTATGTACCTAAAATACTCCAGAATATTTTAAGCGAATTAAAAATGGTGAAGGTACAGAAAAACAAAAGTCTTGAAATACAACCTAGTAGATTTGAAAGCAACAACATTTGCATAAAAGGGCATAAGTTGTAGTTGGCAACAAAACTTGTTAGGATTGCTTGATTAATATTCTTTTGTTGGAAAGGCATGGTTTGGGCAAAGAAGAAAAGGAAACCAGCCCAATAAAAGGGAATGTCTGATTGGGTCGTTGCCACACCAGAGAGGGGCAGGTGCGGCAGAGGTTCAGGCTGTCTCACAGGCAAGGATGTCTGTGTGTATGGGACACCAAAGGACACCTGTCACACCTGAAACACAATTTGCTAACACAATTGCAGAGCTCAGGAAGAATCACTGGTTTCAAAGCTATTATTTCCCTGACATACAAAATATACATACATATAAGTATACATGCCCTCTTCTGATGTTCCCCTGCCCTCCACTTAATATTTGGCTATGGGCTTCTTTTCATGTCAACAAATTTGATGTACAGACATAATTTTTAATGGCTACAGTATTATCCCTAACTGTTTAACATTACTATGGTTTACTTCACTAACACTTTATTGTGGGGCAGGTTGCTTCTGGTTTCCCCTGGCATCAACAACGACAGTAAATATAATTGCTTATTTGACTGTTTATTTAGGACACATTCACAGACATGGAACTCCTGGCCCAAAGCTAATTCACTTGAATTTTGATCCACATTTCCAAATTGACTTTCTAGTTTAGTCCATTGGTTTTAAGTCAGATTACACTCCCACAAATGGGTTAGGAGAAAACTGTTCAATGTGCCTTCGGCAAATTGCTGAATTTGAGCAACCCCAGGGCTTGGGACCTGGAGGATCTGGGCTAGAGGGTGAAGTCCAGGGAGGCATGGGTAGCATGGCTGAGGGTCCTGTGTGGTTGCGAGCATGTGAGTATGTGTCGCTCGGGTCCATGGTCATGCACACACCCACACGTCCACACTCCTGCTCTGCATCCTCGGCCACCAGGAACCTCCGTGGAGCCCTGGCTGCCTTGGCCAAGTTCCCCACAGCCCTGGCCGCCTCAGCCACGCCCTCCACAGCCCTGGATGCCTGGTTCCTGCCCACATTGTCCCTGGCCGCCTAGGTGACACCCCCCATGGCCTTGGTCACCTCGGCCACGCCCCCCATGGCACTCTCTGCCACTTCTGCTCGCTCACAGCGCCCGGGGGCTGGGCGCTCGCCGCTGCCACCAACACCACCATTTCATCTCCACCCCAGGGTGGGCACTCGTGCCAGTTGGCCCCACCCCTGCTCCTGATTGGCTAGTAGCATAGCCAATTAGGAGCCAAGGTACGGTCACATTTGCATGTTACTCTTTTATTAGATAGGATAACATTGGCAAATATGTTCTCCCATGCAGTGGGCTTTTTTGTTGTTTTGTTGATGGTTTCTTTTGCTGTGCAGAAGCTTTTTATTTTTGATGTAATCCCATTGTTTACCTTTTCCTTATTTTCCATTGTTCTAGGAGATATATTGGTAGAGATACTGCTACAAGGTATCTCTGATATTTTGCTGCCTATGGATTTTTCTAATATTTCTATGGTTTCTTGTCTTATATTTAAGTCCTTTATCCATTGTGAGTTTATTTTTTGTATCATGTAAGTTGTTAGTCTAGTTTCATCTTTTACATGTATCTATCCAATTTTTCCAACACCATTTATTGAAGAGACTGTCTTCACTCCATTGTATGCTCTTGCCTTCTTTGTCAAATATTAATTGAGCATAATGGCTTGCTTGGGTCAAATTCTGAGTTCTTTGTTGTGTTCTATTTGATCTATATGTCTATTCTTGTGCCAGTACTAGGCAGTTCTCACTGTGGGAAACAATATGGAATTTCCTCAAAAAATTAAAAATGGAACTCCCATTTGACCCAGTAATCCCACTTCTAGGACTATATCCCAAGAAATCAGAAATACCAATCATAAAGGATATATGCACCTCTATGTTCATAACAGCACAATCTACAATAGCTAAGAATTGGAAACAGCTTAAATACCCATCAGCAGATGAATAGGTTAAAAAAACTGTGGCACATCTACACAATGGAATACTACACTGATGTATAAAAGAAAGAACTCTTACCATTTGCAACAGGAAAGCTGGACCTGAAGAACATTATGCTAAGTGAAATAAGTGAGTCAGAGAAAGATATATATCACATGATCTTACTTATTTGTAGAATATAATGAGTAACATAAACTGATGAACAAAAATAGATCCAGAGACATAGAAACATCAAATAGACCATCAAACTTCAGAGGGAAGTCAGGGGAGGGGGAGGGGTAAGAGATCAATTAAAGGACTTCTATGAATGCATATAAGCATAACCAATGAACACAGACAGTAGGGGGGCAAGGGCATGTGCTGGGGATGGGGCAGAAGTGGGCAAGAAAAGGTCAATGGGGGGATAAGGAGACATATGTAAGACTTTTAACAATAATGGATTTAAATTAAAATAAATAAGTGAGCCCTTGCTGATTTGACTCAATGGATAGAGCATCAGCCTGTGGACTGAAGGGTCACAGGTTCGATTCTGGCCAAAGGTACATGCCTGGGTTG
The DNA here is from genome assembly GCA_027563665.1 of Antrozous pallidus. Taxonomy (NCBI): domain Eukaryota; kingdom Metazoa; phylum Chordata; class Mammalia; order Chiroptera; family Vespertilionidae; genus Antrozous; species Antrozous pallidus. Next base: position 116,289,909 of record CM050509.1, read on the forward strand.
TGGGCTCAGTCTCCACTAGGGGTCATGCAGGAGGCAGCCAACCAGTGGTTCTCTCTCATCATTGATGTTTCTATCTCTCTCTCCCTCTCTCCCTTCCTCTCTAAAATCAATAAAATATATAAAAAAATAAAATTAGTAAGTAAATAAATAAATAAAAAGAAGAACCAAATGCGTGCACACACACACACACACAAAAAAAAAAATCACCTATCTGCTGATATTCTTCTCCACTCCCATGCCAAACAGTTTACAAATTTAGAAAAAAATGCAATCATGTAACTTATTGCCTTAGCTTCTACTTTAGGATCCAGAAAAGGAGGTACATGAAATCATTGAGAGATTGTAGTTATTGATCCTTCTGACATTTTTGAATCAAATGCTGAAAAGTTTCTTTCTTTATCCTATGACATATCATCTTTGCTTCTACTCATTCTCAGCCAAAATAATAAGCTAAGAAAGGATATTCATAAAATGAATTAATTTTCAGTGAAATTAGTTGCACAGAATGCTGTGAATGCATAGTAACTTGGTGCATAGCAGCTGAAAATAGTTAAGCCATAGAATTTCATGCCAGTGTTTACCCTTTAAAGGATCTCAAAACTGCCTAGCTGCTTTTCCATATTGATTCTTCTTGTGCCTATTAAAATGTATCAGAAGTGGCCTTATTATTGCTGTAACTTTTGATAAACCCATCAGAAAGTTTTAAATACAGATATTTTATACAATTCCCATCTTTTAAAAAAGGAATTAGAAAATGAAATTATTGATCTGAATACAAGCACACAGTGCTATTATGTTCTTACTTTAAAAAAAACTGGCCTGTAATAGTAACTTCAGATCCCTTATTCCCTATAATCATTTTACTACTTGTTGAACTTTATTCTTTAGACATCTATTTAAAAAATTTAAAAGCTAACAAGTAAAAGAAAAACCAAAATTGCCAAGCAACAACCAAACCTGATCATATATTCTAGAGGAACTGGATTATCATCTTTTTATCTTGTTTAGTTTTATTTATTAACCCACTTTGAAACTCTCTGACAGGAACTATGAGTATAGGGCTGGCAGTTTAGTCCCTTGGCACATTCTGTTTATTGTCAGTGGCAGCAAAGTTATTGTTGTGCAAAAATTTACTCATTTATGATTCCCAGAGCACCCTGTCCCCCATTTGTCCTCTCTTCATATTCCATCTCCTTATTACCCACATTAGATTCAGTGTTTTGCAGGAAAATCCATTTGTCTTCTGCAAACTAAAAAAACACATTTTACTCCAGCAAAAGTCTAAATATATTTCAGGAATATTTTTCTTTATTTTTGATCAATGCTATATTAAATTTCTACTGAAATCTGACTTTATGGTTTTCCAGTAAAGCTTTCATCTCCCAGGTGCTGATATCTTTTTTTCCTAACAAGGTAGGTTTTATGCTTTTGATGTTAGTGTTCTAGAAAAGAAATGTAGTTACACATTCTAAGTGTGGTATGCAGAAAAATGTTATTTTGTTATCATCATTAAAGAATCCATTGCAAGAAACTGTTTCTCAGTTCCAAATGATATTCATCATAAAAATACTATTCAAGCAATTCATAATGTCCTTTGTGTTCACTTCCCTAACCCATTAACCTGTATTTTGTTTCATACATAGGAAATATACTTGGCCCCCACACTGCAGACTGTGTATTTCCAATAGAGTTATCTCTGACACAGAACACACTCCCTAAAATGCCAGTCATTGAGCCCGTAACCCATTTTGACCCAAAAATTCAGAAGTTAACAGGGTATAGATGCAAAAGGAACACTGAGTAGTAAGTCAGGTGTCCTACATTTTATCAGCTGTGTGATTTTCAGAAGATTCTTAACTGTACTGGTTTTAATTCCTTATCTATAATACAGAGTGCCTGCCACAAATTGAAGTTTAAATGAAAAAAAAATCCATGTGCTTTGTAAACTATAAGTCATTTTACAAGTATAACCAATTATTATCACATCATATCCAAATTTTTCTTCTGCTTTTTTAGAGCCGTCTAAAACCTGACCTCACACTATTGATCCAGCATTATTTACCACTCCTCCCCCTTCAGTATCAGCCTCTGTTGTCAGCAGACAGAGTTTTTCTTTTTCCTTTCCAAATCATCATTTATCTTCATTCTTGCACTTTTGCTCAGATCTCTCTTTTTCCACCTGAGTTTTTCTCTGATTTACCTTCTTCCTATCAAAGCCAACTCATTTAGAAATGAAACCACTTTTGAGTAATCTCATTTTGAAGCTTTGATGCAAGTCATTTTTATCTTCTTTTACATTCATTTGTTGGTACACTCAGTAATCATCTATGGCAACATTTACATTGTTCAGAACACTATATGTAACTTCACCTTTGGAACTGGATTTCAGAATCTGATTATGACATATTTACAGATAAACACACATACACACACACACACACACACACACACACACACACACACACACGAAAGTGATTGTTGTAGTCCTAACTTAGTTCTGAAGTTGCCAAGTGCCTACTTTACTTAAATCTGCCTGTAAAATATTATGAAAACATGACACACATAAATTAATTACTAAACGTTTGTGGCTCACCAAAAATATTATTTTTTGCCTATCTGACAAAAATATGTATAATTTAGATTCATTCACACAAGACGGCTATTGTTATGTTGGCTGTCATCATACTTTCATTTGACAATCTAAGGGAAAAGAGGTCAGTGCCTCTGTCTAAATAGGTATTGCATGTTTTAAAATTTCTTGTGGAATGCCACTTGAATATCACTGTCCTATATATATTTATATTTTGAGGGTAAAAGAAAAATAATTTTAGTTACAAAGCAGAATATGATAACCAACAATGAGAGAGGTACAAATTGCCATTGATAGCTGGTAAAGAAATGGAACAGGCCTCATGGAGGAGATAAATATGAATTAAACATTGAAGAATGAAAGATTGATAACAAGAGACACATTTGAGGCAGAAGAAAGTGTACACAGATCCAAGAAAATTAAGGTGTTATTATGTAAAAATGTGAATATTTCAAGTTTTGTATGTGTATGGGAGAGTAGTAAGAGACAGTTTAGTTCAATTGCAATGATTTTATGTGAAAGCTAAACTGGCAGACTATAATGTACATATTTGAATTTTTGGTGCTATTGGCCATGGGGAACTATCTTTGGATAGAGAGCATTTGAAGCAACTTGTGCATTAGGATAATTTCATATGACTATGGCATGAGGTTATCATCAATATAAGAGACATTGAATAAAGATAGAGATGTCATCTTATAGGCCATAGAGATGATAGATAATTAGGCATCAACCAGAGGAGTGGGCTTGTGAATGAGTGCCAGGTTTTCCCAGCTTGTGATTGTAGTCATACTGTGCTATAATCACAATATGAAATGAACCCATAGCTCTGCCTCAGTGGTCCAGGCAATTCTCTGAGAATGACCCCTTTCAAATTAGTGCCAGTCACTCCCACACTTACATGCACAAGGGATTCAAATAGCAACTTTTGTTTAGATTCCCTGATGTCCTACCCCTTCCCCTCCTTGGTCAAGCCTGTTCCATTCCTATCTGTCCTCTGATAGTCTCTTCTGACTGACAACTCAGTATTTCATTTGGCTCTTGATTGGATTTCTTCTTCTGATAGCATCCTCCAGTGGAATGAGTTGCACAGAATGCTGTGAATGCATAGTAACTTGCATTGTTCCTTCATATTACACTGTGGTCTACTCTAGGCACACCTACGTTCCTTCAGAGAGATGACACACGAGGGAGAGGGAAGCATCTTAACTTGTTATTAGATCCGAGGATGAGATGATTATTTGAGACATAGTTAAGAATTATTGATGTACCAAAAATGCTTATTAAGCCCAAGAGCATCAATCATGCCTGCACTTAGCCTCTGTAGCCTGAAGTATTCGGTTTGCTTAAGCAGATGTTTGATAGAAAGTGTCTAGAGAAAATGTTCAACAGTGGGTATTTAATTTTCAATATGAGCATGTAAGAAAAAGATGAAGCTTTAACATCCTTGACTGGAACAGAAACAAGGTGGAAATTGAGACAAAGATTGAAACAAAGTGAAATCCTCGCCTTAATCCAAGGGACTCAAAGGTGTGCCCTCAGGAGACACTTTTAGCATTTGACATAATTTTCATTTAAAATAACCTTTTTGTTGTGGATTTATATGAGTCCAGAGAGAGAAGAGTCTGAAAATAAACTGAAGACAAAGAATCAGTTATAAACCATGTAAAGGCCCATAGCATAGTAGAAAATCTACTGGAAAATAAAGTGTTTGTGTAGAAAAGCACAGCACTATGCTGAACCCAAAAATAATCACTCATAGAGGCAAAGAGTTCTGAGGATCACACAATTATGGTTGTTTTGTTGTTCTGTATAACCTCTGTGCATTCATTTAATCAGAAATTATTCTTGACAATCATTATGTGCCCAGCATGACCTAAGGTACATGGTGTTGGTGTGCAGAACCAATTGAATCAAAGTCCTGGCCCATGAACTTGCAATCTGCCCTGCAAGTAAAATATTATTATCTCTATTAATGTAAATGTATGAACTATGTGCCCACACTTTAGTGCCCACAGTGCAATGACTAATTCCAAAAGAAGCTTTACAGTTCTCTTCTTATTTATTCAAATCATGACCTTCAGAATCCTAATTTGGGAAAATCTTTTTCTTTCTGTGCTATATTGAGCCTTACTTTTAACTTGGTGAGACCTTGTGAACTTCTCTCTTGAGTGACTTTCCTGACTCTCAAGGCACAGGCTTGGAGAGCAATAAATTCTGCTTGTTTTTATAAGCATTGATGGTCTTCGCATTTTGATCTGACACCAATTAATCTTCTTATGCATACACCAGGGAGAAATTATTATACAGACATGAGGTGACCAATCAATTTTCAGTAATGTGGCATTGAGAAAAGTATGGAATTTTAGGGTACGTTAATTGGTTATGATGTATGTCTTTTAAAAGTGATTTTATTACATGTGTACTTTGAATTTTCAAGGTCTTTATAAAAATATGAGTAAACAGTCACATACTATTGCTACATATTCAATAAACTTAAAAATTATTTTTGCTATAACATGCAATGGTCATTATTGAATCTCAGAACAGTCCATTGAGATGACTGATGTGGGGAGATTTAGTCAACTTCAATGGAAATAACACCTGGCAGTAAGGGACAGAAGTAAATCAATATAATTTCAAAAAAGGTAGAAACTTACTTTGGATTTGGAGGATGATTCTGAATTCCTCTGTACTGGCACACATTTGAAATACAAACTATTCTAATTAATATTTATTCTCAAATGCCTTCCTCAAGTTCTATCTATCATCAGGACCATCTATATATTTAAAATCCTAAGCACTCATCCAACAGTTCGCCCATTCACCTGGTAGTTATGACACGCGACACGCAATGACCACCAGGGGGGCAGATGCTCCAACCTGCTGAGGGGGTCGAAAAGTGGTGTCCACATAACATATGATTGTAAAATTTAGAGTGATTCTGTCCACTGGGGAGAGACAGAGTTTGCTAAAATCCCAGGCGCCCTTTTAAAGGACCAGTGCACAGAATCTCCTGAACATTGATTCACCCTGGAATCCCGCAGGAGAGCAGCTTGGAAGGGACTAGAGCCGTGATAGCGAATCTATGACACGTGTGTCAGCACTGACATGCATAGCGATTTTCGATGAAGCGGCCGCATGCAGTCTCATACAGAGAAGTATGGGGCTGCATGCCAAAAAGGATGTTTCATCCTCGGCTACTGCACAGCAAGGTGCAGTAGCCGAGGATGAAACATTTGCTATAGTGTAGTGTAGAAACTCTGTGCCAGAGGTCTGTAGGCCAAAACAACAGAACTCAGGCACAGAGCATCTAGGTCTGGGACTTCCAGTTAGGCCGTTAGGGGATCTTTGACCTCACTTCCAGCCGGTGGAGCAGGGAACAGCAAAATGCCGCAGGGGATGCATCTCTGGGGGTCCTGTGATCACCATTACCAGCAACCACATAACCACAGCAACCATTATCCAATCTACTGTTCTCGGGTGTCCTGGATTTCTAATTGACGATCATTACTGTGATAAGTGAGGGGGAGGCTGGGAGAGGTGAGGGCCTGTGCTATGGGTGCCATTTCCTGCCATTAGAAATAGCACCAGCCATCTTAATTTATATAAGGAATGTCATTTTGCAGCATAGTGCAGACTCCATTTCACCACTATTACTGTTGTGTATCCTTTTTAACCCTTATTTCTGCTTATTAATCCTGCCCTTTCCTAAAAGACAGTTACATGTGCCATCTTGTGGTCAGTTAGGCTAGTTAACCCCTAATTGCCTGCAGGGCTAACAGGCTATCTATAATTCTATCTTCTGTCACTGCTCCCCTGATGGACAGCCCAAAAAATAAACAACCAAGGTTAAGTAAAGGAAGTGGTAGTAGCAGTAGCCGACCCTTTCAAGAGACATGGACCGAGATGTATGGCATTATAGAAAAAAATGGCAGGTCATTTTATGTTCTATGTACTTAAATGGTAGTAAGCAGAACATGGAATATAAATAGACATTTTGAAACTAATCATTCCCAGCTCTTGAAAAAAATGTGAGCATGAAAGGAAGGAATACATTTCCAGGCAGGTACACCTTTATTAGAGCCAATCTAATTCCATCCTTAAATTTGTAAAAGGCTCTACAAATTTAACATCCTCAAGTTTGAGGATTGCTCACTCCACATCTCAGCATAGAAAAGCACTCAGTGAGGGAGAATTTATTAAAGAAACTCTCTTAAGATGTGCACCAGTTCTATTTCACTATATGCATAATAAATATGCAATTATTAAGAGAATATCTGAGTTACCACTCAGTATAAATATCATAAAAGATTAAATAATGAGAGTGAACACAAACGTACAACATCAATTAAAGAATGACATAAGTAATTGTGAATATTTTTATTTATTTATTTATTTTAATCTTTATTGTTCAGTTTATTAATTACATTTTCCCCTAATAGCTCCCCTCCACCCAGTATCCATCCCACTCTCTGCCCTTACCTCCCCCCCATCCTCTCCCATAGTTGCATGATTTTTGTCCAGTCTCTTGCTGTACTTTCCGCACCCTTTTTCTCACCAAGAATTATCAGTCCATTCCCTCTCTATGTCCATGATTCTGTTCTATTCTTCATTTTATCCTGATCATCAGATTGTTAATTCACTTGATTTTTAGATTCATTTGTTGATAGATGTGTATTTGTTGTTCATAATGTATATTTTTACCTTTTTCTTCTTCCTCTTCTTAAACAATACCTTTCAGCATTTCATATAGTATTGGTTTGGTGGTGATGAACTCCTTTAGCTTTTTCTTATCTGTGAAGCACTTTATCTGATCTTCAATTCTGAATGACAGCTTTGCTGGATAGAGCAATCTTGGTTGTAGATTCTTGCTATTCATCACTTTGAATATTTCTTGCCACTCCCGTCTGGCCTGCATTGTTTCTGTTGAGAAATCCGCTGACAATTGTATGGGTGCTCCCTTATAGGTAACTAACTGTTTGTCTCTTGCTGCTTTTAATATTCTCTCTTTATCTTTTGCTCTTGGCATTTTAATTACGATGTGCCTTGGTGTGTGGTCCTCTTTAGATTCCTATATTTTGGGGTTTTGTGCACTTCTTGGGTTTTCAAGTCAATTTCTTTCACCAGGTGTAGGAAGTTTTCAGTCACTATTTCTTCTAGTAGGTTTTCCTTATCTTGCTCTCTCTCTTTTTCTGCACCCCAATAATTCTGATGTTGGTATGCTTGAGATTGTCCCAGAGGCCCCTTATACTATCTTCAATTTTTTGGACTCTTGGCTTCTTGCTTTTCCAGCTGAGTGGATTTTGCTTTTTTGTATTTCAAATCTTTGACTTGTTTTTTGCGGTCGTCTGGACTGCTTTTAGGTCTTTGTATAATATTTTTTGTTTCAGTCAGTGTATGCTTAATTTCTAGTTGGTCTTTTTCATATCCTTGTAGGCGTTGTTAATTTCTTTGTAGGTGTTATTTATTTCAGTGTAGTTCTCATTAAGTTTCTCGGCCTTTTCTAGTAGCCTCTTCATAAACCTAATTACTGTGGTTTTGAACTCTATGTCTAGTCGTCTTTTTTCCTCCATTTCTTTCACAGCTGAGTCGTTTCCTTTTCTCTGCATTGTGGTTTCTTTCCTGAGTTGGTCCCTTAACGGTGTGTGATAGGTATCCTCTAAGGAACAGTGGCTCAGCTTCTTTATGCAGCGCACAGTGTCAGCCTTAGCTCCTCCCTACAGCATCTAAGGGGCGCGGGCGTCAGCCTTAGATCTGCCCTATGTGGCACACAGCTTCAGCGTCAATGGGGCTCCCGGCATCAGCTTATCTGTGCAGCTCATGGGTCTCAGTGTTGGGTGGCAATGTAAATCCACCACTGCTCTTCCCATTGCCAGACAACTCTGCCTCTCCCCAAATGAGTCTGCACAGCCAAAGCCTCACTCAGGGTTGTAAAACAAAGCAGTATGGTGGTCTCCAAGCAAGTGAGCGAGTCACGCGTTCTCTGCCTGGTTGCAGACTCCAGGAACTACTGTTCCAATTTACTCGTGCACTCTCCTCAAACTCACAGACCTCAGCCGCACCTGGGATCCTCCTTTCCCCGACCTGGGAGCTCGCCTGGAACTGGGGAGTCGGTGCTGTGGGAGGCCTCCGCCCTCCCCACTGGGCTTGCTGTCTGCCGCCCATCCCTCACCGCTCGTTCTCGCTCCGAACCTCAAAGCTGCTCACCGCTGCTCCTGAGTGCGTCCCACCTTTACTTTTATGTGTGGAATTTTCACTCAGCCAGCTCTCCGGTGATTCTGGACGATGTTTGTTCCGTTGTTAAGTTGTAGTTTCAGAATTGTTGGGTGGACAGCAAGATATGTGCTCACCTATGCCGCCATCTTAGTTCTTTTCGTGAATATTTTTCAATCTCTCTTGATGAAAGTACTGATGTCACATCACATGCTCAGTTGGCCATTATTGGTCGATATTCTGATGGTCTGACAATGAGAAAAGAGTTGATAAAGTTAGTATCAGTGCCAACAAGTGCATCAGGAAGTGAAATACGTAAGGTTGTTATACAAACATTCCGTGACTTAAGCATTGATATCTCTAAAGTTGTGTTATTGAGGACACATGGGACACCAAATATGGTGGGGGAACAAGTAGGATTTGTCATATTGTTTATGGAAGCTATTGGGCATACTATTGTGCCTTTTCATTGTATTATCCATCAGAGGTTTATGTGCCAAGACAGGATTCACCGACTTAAATGACTTAATGTCACTTGTTTCAAAAATAGTGAATTTAGTAGTTGCTTGCCCTCTTCACAAGCAATAATTTTCTACGCTTTTATTGGAGGTTGATTCTACCTATAGTGGACTGCTGATGTACAATAATGTAAGATGGCTGAGCCCAGGCAAAGTTCTTGAGCACTTTGTGGAGTGCTTTGAAGAAATTAAGGTTATTTCTTAAGGATAAGGATCTGGAAAACTTTTCTCAGCTCAATGATAAGTGGGTCAACACCCTGATATTTTTTATAGATCTCTCTGTTCATATTAATGAACTGAACTTAAAGTTACAAGGTTTTGACAAAAGTATTGACCTTATGTTTGGATACATAAAAGTTTTTGAAAGTACACTTAAAATTTTCAAGCGATATGTAGAAACTAAAACTTATAACTATTTTCCTGGAGTAACAAAGTATTTTGAGAAGGCCAGTGCAGTTCTACAAAATGAAATGGAACTCTTGCATATAAAGTACCAGCATGTTTTAGACTCGTTACTTGACCGGTTCAGCGATAGATTTAATCAATTTATCAGCCTAGAACAGACCATAAAAATAATTATGTATCCTGATGTAGTAGTCTACAGCAGTTTGGAATTAAATGGTTTCCAATGGATGCAAATTGGTGATTTGGAGATGAAATTTGCAGAATTTTAAGACAGCATCTGGGTTCAGGTGTTTGTCGACTTGAGGTCAAACCTTGAGAATCAAGAGGAGTGCCACTAGGAACAGGAAATTTGGAGTTCCTGGAACCAATTACCAGACACTTTTAGCACCCTGAAAAATATAACAATGGCTTTACTCACAATTTTTCCCTCTACGTACTTTTATGAGACCTTATTCTCTGTGTTAAATAATATCAAAACCAACAAAATAATCAGATTGACGGATGAAAATTGTAGTGCTTGCTTGGGCTTAAAGTGTACAAAATACCAACCTTCAATTGAAGGTTTAGCCAATGAAATTTAGCAACAAAAAATCACCAACAGGCAAGTTAGTTAAAGAATTCCTCCTCCCCCTCACTTATCTTAGTTCATGGCACCCCACACAAGTTACATAATATCAAGACCAACATAAGAAACCGACTGACACATGAACAAAGGAGTCACTAAGCAGGTAAGTTAAATAGTTTTTGGTTTATTAAATACAGTTATATATTACAATTATACATTTTTGTTATTTAAACTATAAATATTGTGAAATTATAGTATTTTTCTCAAAGTGACACACCACCCAAGTTATGCTCAGATTTTTGGCGAACTTTGACACACCAGGCTCAAAAGGTTGCCCATCAATGGACTAGAGTCTTATGCAAACAAAATGAGTTCTGTGGCAACATGAAGAGAACTGAAGGGACAGCCACCAAGGTATCTGTATTGAACCCTTCTTCCACACCACCCACAGGTGTAAATATTTTCTGGGGTGATCATTTCCCCCAAATCTGCATTGGCCTATAACTTCACAAACTTCACCCATGCAACCCCACTGTCATGCCACGCAAGCTCACAACTTGGGGAGGAGTCTGCTTGAGCCTGTCCTATAGACTATTTTGAAGGAATCTTGAAGTGAAACTGAAGAAAAATCAGAGACAGAGCTGTGTGGCTCTGGGGCAGAGATCATTTCCCCTTCCTGCCCACTGTGGAATGTGGAGTGCCAACCTGGACATCCATGCTCCAAGGCCATAGTAACCCAACTGAATTGCAGTCTCACAGCCATTGTAGCCCTGCTGTGTGCTGCTGGAAGGTCCCACCCCCTGCAGGCATAATTGTCCCACTGAGCGCTGCCTGAAGTACTCTGTGGCCCCCACCATAATAGCATGCAGAACAGCAGCTTGAAGCACCTTGCCCCGCCCACTATAGTAGCTCCCCCAAGCATGGCACAAGGCATCATGCTCCTGCTTCCCCGCCCTAGCAAGTAGTCCTACCAAGAGGCAGCCAGAAATGCTCCAGCACCCTGCTACCAAGGTAGCCTCACAGAGTGATACCCAGAAGTGCCCAGATCCCCCCTGCCCCAAAATAGTAACTTCACTGAGCATTAGCATGAAGAGCCTAACCCCCACCCCTACTATTATATAGCTTTGCCAAGCACTACCAGAGTGTCCAGAGCTCCTGCCACCATAGTAGCCTCTTCCTTACTCCCTGCCCCAATCATCCTGCTCCTTTAAAGCCAGAGTAGACACACCAAGTGCTGTCCAAAGTGCCCCCAACCCTGCTGCCATAATACCCCTCTCAGTCCTAAGAGCTCCACCTAGTAGCAGCTTGAAGCGCCTAACCTCCTGCCATCTGAAGCAACTAGAAAACTTCCCCAATAGTCAAAACTAGCCTTCCCAAATTCCACAGGAAGTGCACCCTTCAGCCATAGCAGCCCCACTAAGAACATCACGAAACAGCCTGCCTGCCAGTAGCCATAATAACCCCACAAATCCCTAGACAGAAGCACAGCATGGCTCAACAATAGTAGCCCTGAGAATGCTGCCAGAAGTTCCCAGCCACCCTGCCGCCTTGGCAGCCCACTGAGCAGCAGCTCCCAACCCATGGCCATAATAGCCCTGCTGAGTGCCACCTGACGCGCCCCACAGCCAGAAGGCCCACCGAGGGGCCACCTGAAGCACCCAGCTCCCCCCAGCCACAGTAGCTTGGCCAAGTGCTGCTGAAAGTGCCCAGCTTCCCTCTACTACAGTAGCTTCACTGAGGGACACCACAAAGTGCCCTCCACTCCGCTGTCATAGTAGCCCTATTAAGTGCCACTGGAAGGCCACAGCAGCATTGCTGATGTTGTGCAAAGTGCACCCCCCCAACGTCCATAGTAACCCCAACAAGTGTGCTCTCCAAAGTGCCCTACCCTCTGCCATGGGCAGACTAAAGCACTATGCTTCCCCTCAGCCATGGTACCCCAACTATCAGGAGCTCCTCCTTAAGTACCTTACCCCCCTCCCAGGAGCTGTAGTAGCCCCACTGAACAGGAGCCTGAAGCACTACGCCTCTTGCTACAATAGTAGCCTGGCCAGCAGCAGTCTGAAGTGTTCCACCATCAGACTCAAGAAGTGCTGCATGCCTGGTTACCACTGTAGCCCCACCAAGAGGCAACTTGAAGTACCTTGCTTCCCCGCAGCCATAGTAGTGCACCTGATTGACAACCCAAAGTGGCAGGTCCCTGCCATCATAATAGCTCTATCAAGCACCTCCTGAAACATGCACCCCTCTCCCCCACATCCCGCACAGCCATAGTAGCCCCAGTAAGTGGCAACTACCCTAGGGGCCCCTACACCTGCAAAAACAATATGTAGTGGCACTGCTTGTTTTCCCTCTATGTATCCAATTCAGTGGCATGTCTCTTAGTGTCTTTTAATATCTCCTAATCAGATTGATTATATTTTGGTTGTTTATTTTTACTGTTGAGTTTGAGATTTTTAATATATTGTAAATAGTAGTCATCTGTGCAGATATATGGTTTGGTTATAATTATTTTCTTTCAGTCTGTAGTTTGTGTTTTCATACACTTAATGAAATGTTTCACAAAGCAAATGTTTCTAAATTTGATGAAGTCTAAGTTATCAGTATTTCTTAAAATGGATTTTTTAAAGGATTGTGCTGATCATTTTAAGTCTAGTCACTCTTTGCCTAGCTTTAGATCCCAAAGATTTTCTTCCTTGTTTTTTTTTTCTAAAAGTTTTATAGTTTTAACTTTCATATTTAAAAATGTGATCCATTTTGAGTTAATTTTTATACATGGTATGAAATTTAGGCTGAAGTTCATTTTATGTATTTGCCTGTGGATGTACAATTGTTCTAGCACCATTTGTTGAAAAGGTAATTTTTCCCTCCATTTAATTGCTTTTGCCTTTTTGTCAAAAACCAATTGAACAACCAGTATCTCCCATATTCATTGTACAATAGCTCCAAGCAATTATATTTAAACCATTGCTACAAACTTTGCAAAAATATGTTAGCTTTAGTGGTCTTAAAAAATAATTATTTCATCGTTCCTGATCATAAACTTACTCACCAAAGCAAAATAGCCGAATGCTTTGATTAAATGAAGCTTAGAATCAAGCGTAATATCTATAATTCTGTAAAAAAGTCTTAGTTTTGCCTCAATATTTATTTTCCTCTTCAATAGTAATTGCATTTCTTCTGCTGTGACTTCTCATATGGAAATAAGTGACTGAAGAGTATCTTATTGCTGAGACAGATAAGTTAGTTGCTAATGAAATGTTAACTCCTTTTTGTGCAACACTGAATAAATCTGCTGACCCATACAAGATTCATTTTAAAGGAGTGCTATGAATTTTCTACCTCTACTTCTTTTAAGGACATAAAACATCTTCTATATTCTGCTGTGTTTCAGCCACTGCAATGCTGAGAGCAGCACTTGGCTTATAATACTATGTTTTAATTTGGAGAAGTGACACATTCAATGATACCTCAAGGCTGCAATGTAAGGAACTGACGCTTCTCCGAAGAAAAATGATATTCAAGAAGGTCCTCTGGTATAAAAATGAACCCTAGGAAATAAGGATTTGCTCCATTTCAGATATCAGAAAGTCAGTGCTGAAAAAGCATTCTGATGTTTCCAATGAAAAACAAAACCTGTGACTTCAGCTTTAACACTGGAGAATCAGTTCCCTGTGTGATGTTGTATCTGGAAAAAATGCTCTCAGAGAACAGTACCAAACTTTAGCAAATCCAAAATGCTATCCCTGAACAGATATCTTGGTGGGTAGAATCTCCTCAAGGTCAAGAGCACCTTTCTATTTCATGTGGCTTTGTAGGATAGTTCATCTCAGGTAGAAAATAGTTTCTTCCAAGGCATGGTTTGGAAATAGGGACTGCAACTTTCCTGCATCTAATTCTTTGAAACAATGATAAGCTATATGTGGAAAATAAAATCTATCTGAAAAATATTTTGAATTAAGACATGTATTAGACATTTATTTTTCTAAATCTGAGGAAAATGAACATTTTATTGTGAAAAGTTTTTCCAAAAATGAGTAAATCCAGAAGTTACTTAAATGATTGCTTTCAAGGAGTTGTGTAAGTTATGATGGCAACAAAAGAAATATACAGACTGTTAATTATTTTTAAGTTGTTAACTTATGTGTTGAAGAATTGAAAATTAGGCTGACTGGTGTGGTGCAGTGGTTGAGCATCGCCTATAACACAGGAGTTCAAGGTTTGATTCCTGGTCAGGGCCCATGTCCCTGTTGTGGACTCATCCCCAGTGAAGGCCGTGCAGGAGGGAGCTGGTGAATTATTCTCTCTCATTGTTGATATTTCTCTCTCTCCCTCTCCCTTCCTCTCTGAAATCAGTAAAAAATATTAAAAAAATAATTGAAAGTAGGAGTTATTATACAAAACATGTGAGTCATGAAATGTTGCCACTTTCATGTGGCATTTTATAATAAAATGAGATGATCCAAAATTAACATCTAAGCATATTTTGTCCCTGAGCACAGCACTGAAAATGTATTGCCCATGTAGAACCTTCAGAAATTTGATTTGGTGACTGAGAAAAGCTTTCATTCTAGAAGCAAGTTTGAAATCAGCTTGTCCAGACGTGTAAATTCTTCAGGCTATTTTAACAATTTTAGATTTAGTCTTTTTATTTCTATTTTAAAAGATATATTTTTAGTAAATAAACAGATATTAAGTGTAAATCTTGATGAATTCTTACACCCATGAAACTGCACTTGATATTGAGATACAGAACATAGCAAGCACTCCAGGAAGCTTCTTTGTGCCATCTCCTGGTTAATACTATCCCAAATATTTGGCTAGTGTTTTTTTTTGTTTTGTTTTACTTCATGTAAAAGAAATTATACAGTTTTTCCTTTTTTGTGTTTGGCATTGTTTTGCTCAGTATTATGTATGTGAGTTTCACCTATGTATTTGCATATCTCAGTAATTTATTCTGTTTATTGCTAAATTACAACCAATTGTATGAATATATCCCATTGTCTGAATGTATCATATGCATTTACCCAATTACTTGTCAATGGACATTTGTGGCCCCAGTTTTGGCTGGGAAAATAATTTAAAAATATTTTTTGTTGATTTCAGAGAGGAAAGGAGAGGGAGAGAGAGATAGAAACATTAATGATGAGAGAGAATCATTGATCTGTTGCCTCCTGCATGCTCCACACTGGGGATCAAGCCTGCAACTCAGGCATATGCCCTGATTGGTAATCGGACCCTGACCTCCCAGTTCATAGGTTGATGCTCAAACATTGAGTCACACCGGCTGGGCAGAAGATCATTTTTGTGCATGATTTTGGTTCACATTTGTGCACATTCCTGTTGCGTGTATAGCCACGAGTGGAATCACTTTATCCTAGAATATTTGTTCTTTAGCTTTGCCACTTTCTATTAAATAGTTGTCCAAAGTGCTTTTACCAATTTTCCTTCAACCAGCCATGTGCAAGAGTTCCAGTTAGTCTACATCCTTGTTAGCACTTGGCATTGCCTGTCCTTTTAATTTTAACTATGCTGGTGGTAGTCTAGTCATTGAATTTTGCCCTTGCATTTTCTGATGACTAATAATGTTGAGCACCTTTTCATATGTTAACAATCTGTGTTGGATGCAAATCTTTTTTTAACATATTTTTATTGATTTTTTATAGAGCGGAAGGGAGAGGGATAGAAAGTCAGAAACATCGATGGGAGAGAAACATCAATCAGCTGCCTCTTGCACACCTCCAACTGGAGATGTGCCCGCAGCCAAGGTACATGCCCTTGACCAGAATTGAACCCGGGACCCTTCAGTCCGCAGTCTGATGCTCTATCCACTGAGCCAAACTGGTCTCGGCTGGATGCAAATCTTTTAATAAAAAGTATAAAGTAGACATTTTAGTTTTCTTCATAAACCTTGGACAAAAACAACTGTCAACTTGAAAAATTCCCTTAAACCAGTCATTATTACCTCAAATTAATAAACTTGAAGAAAATGAAACAGAATAACTTTTTTTAAAGTCACAGATCAGTGGTAAGAGGGTACTATAACTTCCAAACTGATATTTTGCTCTTTTGTTTTTTATTCTGTATTAATCACGGAAAGAGCAGAATATAATGCCTGTCACAAACAATTCATGAGACACATTATCACACTAAGTAAGTAAGTTACAGTTCAAAGGGTGATAATTGTTGCTTGGCCTGTGTGGATCTGTGGTTGAGCATTGACCTGTGAATGGAAGGTCACAGTTCAATTCCTGGTCAGGGCACATGCCCAGGTTGCAGGCTCCATCCCTAGTGGAAGGTGTGCAGGAGGCGGCTAATCAATGATTCTCTCTCATCATTGATCTTTCTATCTCTCACTCTCCCTTCCTCTTTAAAATCAATAAAAATATATTGGTTACAATGCTGCAAATTATAAAAATGCAGCCACCTCCACCCCATTATGAATTCTGAATCTCCCTGGACCACAAACCACATGGCATTTGTGATAAGACTGTGTCAGATTTACTGGTTACATGAATAGAAAAAATACAGTCAGTTATTGCTTGCTGTAGAGACTGAATGTTTGTGTGTCCCCCAAATTCATAGGTTAAAAACCTCAATCCCCAAGGTGATGGTATTTGGAAGTGGGGCCTGTGAGAGGAAATTAAATCTTGAATGAGTGGAGAACACTTATAAATGGGATTAGTGTCTTTACAAAAGAGATTCAAGAGAGACCCATTGTCCTTCTACCATTTGAGAACACAGTAATAAGATGGCTGTCTATGACTCAAGAAGTGGGCTCTCATCAGACATTGAATCTATTGGAATCTTCATCTTGGGCTTTCCAGACTCCAGACCTGTGAATAAATGTTGTTTAAGCCATCCAGTGTAAGGTATTCTGCTCTAGCAGCTCATATGGACTATGGGAATGTTTCTGCCTGTTAAGCTAAACATAAAAGGCCAAAGTGAGAGGTGATAAGGATTTATTTGAGAAACAAAAGGATAGCTATTCTGGAAGCACTGATTCAGGCAGAAACCCAGATAGTGCTCTGAATAGGTGGTGAAGGGAAGAGGTATTAATGAGAAAGAGATGGGAACAATTGTGTCTTTTGGGATGGCAGCTCCAACCCCATTTTAAAGTGGCTCTGTTTATATTATGATTTTATTTTCTAAATAATTTTTTAAATTTTTTACTTACAGTTGATATTCAATATTATATTATTTTCAGGTGTACAACCAAGTGTTTAGACATTGTAAAACTTAAGTGATCACCCCAATAAATCTAACTCCCATCTGACACCATACATAGTTATTATAATATTATTAACCATATTCTCTACGTTGTACTTTACATCCTCATAACTATTCTGTAACTACCAATTTGTACTTCTTAATCCCTTCACCATTTCCACTCCTCCCTTCCACCCTCCTCCCATCTGGCAACTGTCAAAATGTTCTCTGTATCTCTGTGTTTGTTTCTGTTCTTGTTCATTTACTTTGCTTTTTAGATTCCACATATAAGTGGAATCATATGGCATTTTCTTCCTCTGTATGACTTATTTCACTCAACACAATAACCCTCTAAGTACATCCATGTTGTTTTTCGATGGCAAGTTTTTATTATTTTGTGGCAGAGTCATACTCCATTGTATATTTGAACCACTTCTGCTTTATCCATTCACCTATTGATGGGCACTAAGGTTGCTTCCATATCTTGGGTATTGTAAATAATGCTGCAATGAACATTTGATATATGTCTTTCCAATTTAGTATTCTGACTTTCTTCAGATCAATACCCAGAGATGGAATTGCTGGATCCTTTTTGTCTCTTGTTATATAGCCTTTGTTTTAAAGTCTATTTTGTCTGGTATAAGTATTGCTAGCCTAGCTTTCTGTTTGTTTGTTTGTTTGTTTCCATTTTCATAAAATGTATTTTTCCATCCCTTTACTTTCAGTCTGCGTGTGTCTTTTGATCTGAAGTGAGTCTTTTGTGCATAGCATATGTAATAGTCATGTTTGGTTTTTTTTTATCATTCAGGCCATATACATTTTGATTGGACTATTTAATGTGTTTGCATTTAAAAATATATATATATATATAATGTATATTGCCATTTAATATTTTTTCTTCTTCTTAAAGAAGACCCTTTAACATTTTATATAATACTGGTTTGTTGGTGATGAACTCCTTAGCTTTTTCTTGTCTGAGAAGTTCTTTGTCCTTCTATTCTAAATGATAACTTTGCTGGGTAGAGTAATCTTAGTTGTATTTTCTTAATTTTCATCACTTTGAACATTTTTTGCCAATCCTTTCTGACCTGCAAAATTTCTGTTGAGATATCAGCTTATATGTAGTCTTATGGAGCTCCCTTGTAGGTGACTAACTGCTTTTTTCTTGCTGCTTTTATGATTTTCTCTTTGCCCTTAACCTTTGGCATTTTAATTATTATGTGTCTTGGTGTGGGCTTCTTTGGGTTCATCTTGTTTAGGACTCTCTACACTTCCTGGACATGCACATCTATTTACTTTACCAGGTTAAGGCAGTTTTCTCTCTTTTTTTCCCAAAAGGTTTTTAATTATTTGCTCTTTTTCTCTTCTCTTTCTGGCACCCTCGTAGTGTGAATATTGTTATGCTTGAACTTGTCACAGAGGCTCTTTATATATCCTTACTAGGAGTTTTTTTTTTCTTTCTGCTGTTCTGATTGGGTGTTTTCTGCTTCCTTATATTCCAAAAATGTTGATTTGATTCTTTGCTTCATCTACTCCACCATTGATACCCTATAATGTATTCTTCATTTCAGATAATGTATTCTTTATTTCTGACTGGTTCTTTTTATATTTTCTATATTCATTTTAAAAATATATATATTTTTATTGAATTCAGAGAAGAAGGGGGAGAGAGATAGAAACATCAATGATGAGAGAATCATCAACCAGCTGCCTCCTGCACACTCCACACTGGGGATTGAGCCTGCAACCCAAGCATGTGCCCTGACCAGGAATCAAACTGTGAACTTCTGTTTCATAGGTTGATGCTCAACCACTGAGCCATGTTGGCTGGGCTTCTATATTCATGTTTATTTTTCCTATCTTTTTGTTTAAGTTTTCACTAAGTTATTCTACTCTTTCCCCATGTTAATTGAGCATCATTATGATCAGTGTTTTGAATTCTGCATCTAATACATATCTCTATTTTATTTAGTTCTTTTTCTTGATTTTCCTTCTGTTCTTTCATTTGGGGCATGCTTCTCTGCCTCCTCATTTTGGCTACCTCCTGTGTTTGTTTCTATGTAATAGGTATTATATAGTAAGTGTCCTGTAGGGTTTAGTAGCACAATCTCCTTAATCACTAGAACTGGGCACTCCAAGAGCACCCCCTTGTGGGTATAAATACCCTGATGTGTAGATGAGCCTTATGTTGTTGACACTCGCAGGCCAAATGTCTGTGAGGACTGGTTGTGACCACCTTGGGGATACAGCTGTTCAGTGGCTGACCCCACAAAACAGGACTTACTGCAGCTGGGCTGTGGTGCCACTGAGTTTTCCCCTTGAGTGTATCACATATGGAGGTGGTCATGTAGTGTTTCGCTGTGGTATGAAATAGCTCTTTACTATTTCCACTCTTTCTCCTTACCTCCACCCACCTGTTAGCTGTCAAAATGTTCTTTTTATTTATGAGTCTGTCCACTAGGTATGAATATGTCTACTAGGTGTGCTGGCTCTAGGGCCTCCCAGGAAGTATAAGCAAAGGTCAGTTACTAGTGCCCTGGTTGGGATCAACAGGTATGAGCTATACAAAAACATGCAGATGGATACTACTTTTGCTAGGCTTGAAGTTGCCTGTTAGAGGCCAAGCTGCAAACCAAGTTTGGCTGCCACTAGTGCAGGGCCTTGGGCCACTTAGCAAAAGGTATGGGTCATGGCCAGGTTAGATGCTGCTTGTTTGAGAGACTTTAGGAAAATCCAAAGAATGAGCCAAAGCTGTTTATATGGAAAAGCCACTGGAAAGGTCTTAAGTAGTGTGGGTTCTCAGAGAATCACCAGGGTGGGGAGAACACTGTTAGGCAGGTTGATGGAAACACAGATATGGTACCTGCCTGCTGGCTTCATGGGGAGAAAGCTCAGAAAAGGAACAATGGCCTCTACTCGCATTTCTGGCATACCAAAGCTTGTCAGGAATTTGTGTGAGTCTGCCACATTCCTCTATTCCACAAAGAGATGTTTCAAAATTGCCAGTGTCATGAAACTTTGGCCATTCTGAGTTATCTTTTGGAAGGGCAGAGATAAAAATTATTTCTATGATATACCACTAATGGTATATCATAGAAATAATTGCCAGGACTTTTATGGACCTGAGCATTTGAAAATACTAGCTAAGTAATTGCCAGGACTTTTCTGGACCTGTGCATTTGAAAATACTAGCTAAGTAATGAGGAATATAATGCATGTTGGACTTAGAAGGCCACTTTCAGAAGCAGAAGAGGGAACCAGGAGTTACTTTTCTTCTCAGATGTGATTGAGATCCAAGAAAGCAGGCCAGAGCGTTATTTGTGTCTTCCTGTGCAAGTGCTCACACAATGATTACACACCTTGAATCAACAGGGTGGCTTTTGGAATTGAAGTTTCCACATTTTAATTATTATTAAAGAGAAATTTAATGGAAAATAGAAAGTGTCATGCTGCTGGGCTGTCAGGGTTCACAGAATGCAATATCTAGGCCTGAGAAAAAGCGTCAGTCCAGGGTCAGTCCTCAGTAACAGTCCATAGGAAGGCAATTCCATCATTTGGTGGTCTGTTGTTTGCAGGTTTTAATTGCAGGGGGCTTGAGGAACAACATGGCAGTGGGTTATCTGAGTTTTCTTATTGCTTCCACATAGCTGAGATAGGATGGTCCAAAAGTCTCCAACCCAGAGCTGCCAACATTATAGACAAAAACAAAAAAACCTATTTCCCTTATGTAAAGGCCCAGTAAATGGGTAACCTAACAATAAAAACATTTTTGTCAATACCAATTCCACTTTAGCCAAAAACAAGTAAAACAATGGAAAAGCTGTACCCCTCTTGGCCAGGTCCAGTGGGGCCAAGCACAAGCTAATCCTCCTCTCTGTCACTCCCCGTTGTGACCACAGAAGCAGATGGCAGTCCTCTGATTCCTCTGCCCAGTGGTACCGGCAGAGCTGAGGAGGGAACTAGTCATCTGCTCTCTGTCCAGCAATGCAGGCAGTGTACTCAGTCTCCTGTAGGAATAGTTTTGGCACAACTGAATGAAAATGATATTTCATTCCCCATCAGCCAGAAGCAGGTTATATTACCATTCTCTTTCCCACATAGATAGTGTTAGTGGCATCCCTCAGTGAATAGACTCCATATCTTCCTAAAAAAAGACTTAATGAGGTGGTAAGAGGTAGAGCTAGTTACCACTAAGATTCACAATCCACTCCCTGTATCAGTGGAGCACACTGGGGAACAGAATCTCAACACCAACTTACCAACAATGAGGTAGAATGAGATGATGAGTACTGGAGCTGGTTGACCCTCTATTTCCTTCTCCTCCTATATTGCCATCAGGTATTGAGGTTCAACCTCGACCCTCCCTATAGCTGCAAAATAGTCTATGTCATACTCCCACTTCCCTTCTTTTAACTTCTGAGAAGTCCAATGAGGAGCTGAGTTTACACAATCACTTAGAATAAATACAGTGAATGTCAGTGTCACACCTTTGTAGAAAATATGTAGGCAGAGGTAAGGGCTAACTGAACTTCTACCTCAACTGTCTGCAGTGAGGAGGTGTAAGACTGCTCCACTTTGGTAGGGGTGATGTCAGTAAGAAACTGAACATAACACCTACCAGTACCTTATGCTACAGCTCAAAAGGTGTAAATCTAAAAGTCACACCTTATACAAAAAGTAGTTCAAAGTGGTCATGGGTTTAAATGTAAAGATTGAAACTATAAAATCCTTATTAGAAAAAGAAAACATAGGAGAAAATCTTTGGAATTAGGTTTAGGTAAATGCTTGTTGGTTTCTGATACCCAAAGCACAATCCATAAAAGAAAAAAAATGATAAATTGCAAAGTGTTGGTATCTAGAATATATGACAAACTCTTATATACAAAATTCAACAGAAACAATAAAGAAAAATTCCAATAAGAAATTGGGATAAAACTGAAACAGATATTTAACCAAAGAGACTATCAAAGAAATGGTAAAGAAACACAGGAAAGATGTTTGACATTATTAGCCATTAGGGAAATGTAGACTAAAACTATATTGAGATAGTGCTATATATAGCTATGAGAGTCTCTAAAATAAAATAAAATAAAATAAAATAAAATAAAATAAAATAGTGGTAATACCAAATACTGGCAATGATAAGAGCAACTGGAATACTCAAATTTTGCTCATGGAAATGTAAAATTGAACAGCTACTCTGAGTAACAGTGTGGCAACCTATTATAAAACTATACATGAAACTGCTATTTGCCCTACAGTTGCAATCTTGTTTATTCATCCCAAAGAAATGAAAACTTATACTTACAAAAATATCTGAGTTTAGATCAGTTTTATTTGAAATAATTTAAGATGGAAACAACCCAGATGTCCTTCAATTACTGAGTGGCTAAACTGGTCCTTTCATACCACTGAACATTTATCTCCAATAAAAATGAATCATCTATTGATAGAAACAAAACCCCGGAGGACTCTCCAGAGATTTATGTGGGGTGAGAGTACCAATCTCAAAAGGTTACATGTGATTCTATTTATATAACATTCTTGAAATGACAAAATTATAGATGGGTAGCAACAGATTTGTGGTTTCCAGGGGGAGAGGGGTTGGGAGTAATGAAAGATTCTGTATCTTTACTGTGATGGTGCATACACAAACCTACAAATGTGATGTAATTGAATAGAAACACACACACAAATGAGGGCAAATACCACCGGGGAAGTCTTGGGGAGAAAGAGGGAATATAAGGTAGTATTTCGAGAGAATAAAATTTTATGATTATGGTCCTAACTATTTAAAGGATGAATCTGGTACCAACATAATTAGCATCAACTGGAAGCTTGTGAGATATGTAGACTCTTTGGCCTTACCCCAAACCTACTGAATCATGATCTGCTAAATCCATGGGTAAATCATACACACATTAAAGTTTGAGAAGCACTGGTTTCATACTTTGTAATAGGATTAAACAAAATCCTTATTGTTGAAAGTATTATATGGGTCCTCCTTTTCTCCCATTGATCTCTTCTAGCCCACTCTCAGCCCCTTTACCATCCTATTGTCTGTGTTCATGGGTTATGCATATATGCATACAGGTTTTTTGGTTAATCTCTTCCTACCCTCCTCTGCATTTCCTGAGATTTAACAATTTGTTCCATACTTTTATGTCTCTGGATCTATTTTGTTCATCAGTTTATTTTGTTCATTAGACTCCACATATGAAAGAGATCATGTGGTACTTATCTTTATCTGACTGGTTTATTTAGCTTGGCATAATGCTCTCCCGGTCCATCCAAATGGTAAGAGTTCTTTTTCAAATATTAGCTATTGTAAATTGTATCAGAAATAATATATGCATCCCTATGTTCATAGCAGCACAATTTATAATAGTTAAGATTTGTGACAAGACTTTAAAGTATAGGTCCAAATCCATGGGTGCTTTTTGAGTGTAGGCATAATGTCTGTCTTCCGCATTACTATGCCTCTGCCTAACATAGTACCTAGCACTTTGTAGATCCTCATTAAATAGGTTTTGAATGAATGAATGGATGAATCTATCCTTTCTCCAGTTCCCGTGTGCCTTCTTGCATTTTCCCAGGTTTGGAGAAAGATCTTTGTTCTTAATGATAGGAAAATCTGACTCTGAGAGTAAGTCTTGCATTCATATTTGTTAAGCCTTTTTAGTTCAACATTTCTAATAGTGACAACATAGATACTATGCAAGGTATGAGAGACACAGATTTAATATATATATTTTTAAGAAGATCACCATCCAATAAAGAAGGCATATAGAGCAATAAATATTAATATTTGCTGAAGTAGAGTTTATCATCATGTTTAGTAAGAATTTCCAGATATTGCTTCCTACCAGTACTCTACTGCCTACTTGCAAATGAAGGCACCTGGGAATGGAAGAAGGCATACTGAACCGACAAAAACAGGGTTGCTACTCACTCGTTATTAGGCATTTGGCAAATTATTTTCCTTTATGACCTCCATTATCATCATCTTAAAATAAGGATAAAATAATCTTCATGAGACTATTAAAACCATGTATTTGGAACTACTGCATCAATTGAAAAGCAAAAGACCTCTAAAATGTAAATGATTTTGTTATAAGAATATTCTGGAAGTAAATTCATAATACTCAGAGGTGGAAATGGCATTTCTATGGTTATGAATCTGATTAAATATGATAGAATTATTTTTCAGTCTCTCTTATCCTATTATTTCTTCATAGGTAGATTGGCCATGTGTATTATAATTTGTAAGTACTTCGGAAATATACATTTGCTGTAATAGAGATAGTGATCATTATCTTCTTTAGTAAGAATGTCCAGCTACTTCTTTCCTGAAGTACTCTATTCATGTTCCCAAAAGAAAACACCAGGATCTGCGATATACAAATAATATCTCAAATAGTTAACTTCGTTAAAGGGACCTTTAAAATATTTGGGATGCAGATGTGTCTGGGCATGAACAACCTTTAATAGTCCAATGTAGACCATGTCCAGTTTCAGTGACTTAATTCCCATGCTTGCCTGTTTCTGATTGAGTTGATAATGAGTTACATTGTTTAAGATATTTCAACTCAACTTCTAAGGTTTCTGGAGGTATTTTGGACAAAGATCAAGATTCTTGCATGTAGATCATTTCCAGCTAGGTGTGAGCTTTCAATTCACAGTGAACTTGACTACACACATCAATTACAGAAGAAGACATAAATATGAGCTATAAAATATTAATTCACAAAGTATTTGCAAATACTTAATTTAGTATAATCTGGGATCTACTTGTCTCTGACAGCCTCAAAATCAGGCAAAACCATTCAATGTTCAGTTGAGTCCTTCCTAAATTTGGTGATAATGACTAGATTTCTGGATCAAAGTTGTAATTATATCCATAAAAACAAACCTGTATTGATTATGAAGTTAAAAAAATATCACTTCTTACTTAAGTATGGCAGTGTAAGCCTGGAATAAAAATACACTGAGTGGCCAAATTATTATGAGTTCTGAACGCATAAGAATCTGATCACTCAGTGTGTGTGTGGTGTGTGTGTGTGTGTGTGTGTGTGTGTGTGTGTGTGTGTGTGTATTAGAGGCCCAGTTCATGGATTCATGCATGGGTAGGGTCCGGCCAGCCTGGTCAGGGGGAGGGGACATTAGCCTTTCATTATATAGGATATACAGTGAGTGGCCAGATTATTATGCATTCAGAGATCATAATAATCTGACCACTCATTGTATAGACACCGCTGGAATAAATAAAAATTTCCCCCATATAGACACACCTTGTTTTATCATGCTTTTCTTATTTATTATGCTTCAAAGATATTGCTTTTTTTAAAAAAAATTAAGGTTTGTGACAACCCTGCTTTGCGCAAGTGTATGGATACCATTTTTTCCCAATAACATTTGCTCACTCTGTGTCTCTGTATCGCATTTTGGTAATCCTCACAACATTTCACACTTTTTCTTTTTTTATTATATTTATTATGGAGATTTGTGATCAGATATGTTTAATATTTCCATTGTGATTGCTTTGGGGTGCCACAAATCTTGCCCATATAAGAGGATGAACTTAATCAATAGAAGCTGTACGTGTTCTGACTGCTCCACCAACTAGCTACTCCCTCTTCTCACTCCTTCTCCTTGGGCCTCTCTATTCCCTAGAACACAACAATACTGAAGTTAGGCTAATTATTATAATGGCCAAACTATTAGCCACGTTGTGAATGTAATGGAAAAGTTATTGAAGTAAATTAAAAGTGCCACTCTGGTGAACACACAAATGATAAGAAATTAAACAGTATAATTGCTGATATGGAGAAAGTGTTAGTGCTCTGGATAGATGATCAAACCAGCCACAACATTCTCTTAAGCCAAAGCCTAATCTGAAACAAGACACTAAATCTCTTCAATTCTTTGAAGGCTGAGAGAGGTGAGGAAGCTTCAGAAGGAAAGTTTGAAGCTAGCAGGGGCTGTTTTATAAGGTGTAGGGCAAAAAATCCATCTCTGTGACATAAAAGTGCAAGGTGAAGCAGCAAGTGCTGATGTAGAAGCTGCAACAATTTATCCAGAAGATCTAGCTAAGGTAATTAATGCTGGTAGCTTCACTAAACAATGGATTTTTTCCATTTTAATGAAACAGTTTTATACTAGAGGAAGATGCCATCTAGAACTTTCTTATGCCATCTAAGACTTTCATAGCTAGAGAGGAAAGTCAATAACTGGCTTCAATGTTTCAAAGGATAGACTGGCTCTGTTATTAGGTGCTAATGCAGCTGATGACTTATATTAAAGCCAGTGCTCATTTAGCATTACAAAAATCCTAGGGCACTTTCGAATTATGCTAAATCAACTTTGCCTGTGCTTGTAAATGGAACGAGAAAATCTAAATGACAGCATACATTTTTACAACATGGTTTACTGAAAATTTTAAGCCCATCATTCAGACCTACTGCTCAGAAAATAATTTCCTTTCAATATATTACACCTCAAAATATTACACCTTGGCCCAGTTGGCATGGATCAGTGGTTGAGCGTCAACCTATGAAACAGAAGGTCATGATTCGATTCCCAGTTAGGGCACATGCCCCGGTTGTGGGCTTGATCCCCAGTATGGGGCATGCAGGAGGCAGCCGGTCAATGATTCTATCTCATCAATGATGTTTCGATCTCTCTCTCCTTCTACCTTCCTCTCTGAAATCAATAAAACATATATTTAAAAATATATATTAGACCTTGTCATTCAAGAGCTTTGATGGATATGTACAATAAGACTAACATTATTTTCATGCCTGCAAACATAATATTCATTCTGTAGCCCATACATTTGGAATAATAATAGACTTTCAAGTCTTATTTGAGAAATAAAATTTTAAGGCAGTAGCTTCCATAGATAGTGATTCTTTGATGGATTAAACAGAGAAGATGGAACACTTTCTAGAAAGGATAGAGCATTTTACTAGTAGATGCCATTAAGAACACTCAGAAGAGGTCAAAATATCAACATCAACAGGAGTTTGAAAGAAGTTAATTTCAACATTCATGGATGACTCTGAGAGGTTCAATACTTCAGTCAAGGAAATAACTGCAGATGTGGTGGATACAGCAAGAGAATTAGAATTAGAAGTGGATCCTGAAGATGTGATTGAATTGCTATAATCTCTTGGTAAAACTTGAATGGGTGAGGAGTTGCTTCTTATGGATGAGCAAAGAAAGTAGTTTCTTGAAATGGAATCTACTCCTGGTGAAGATGTTGTGAAGATTATTGAAATAATAACACAGGATTTCAAATATTTTATAAACTTAGTTGATAAAGCAGGAACAAGTTTTTAAAGGATTGACTCCAATTTTAAAAGAAGTTCAAATGTGGGTAAAATGCTATCAAACAGCATTGCATTCTGCAGAGAAATTGTTTGTGACAGAAAGAGTCCAGCTTGCCCAACATGGCTTACTGGTTGCGGGTCAACCTATGAACCAGGAGGTCACAGTTCAGGGCACATATCTGGGTGTGGACATGATTCCCAATGGGAGTGTGTAAGAGGCAGTCAACCAATGATTCTCTCTCATCATTGATGTTTCTATCTCTCTCCCTATCCTTTCCTCTTTGAAATCAACAAAATTTACTTTTTTAAAAAAGAAACAAAGTCAGTCCATGGGGAAATTTTTATTTTAATATTTTAAGGAAATTTTTGCAGCCACCCCCAACTTTAGCAATCACCACCTTGATTAGTCAGTAGCCATCAACATTGAGTCAACTCTCTGAAGGCTCAGGTGACAACATTTTTTAGCAAAAAAGTATTTTAAAATTATGTACATGTATTGTTTTTATTTTAGACGCAATGTTATTTCACACTTAATAGACTATAAGATAGTGCAAACATACCTTCTTTTATGCACTGGGAAACCAAAAATTCATGTGACTTGCTTTATTGCAATACTTCCTTTATTGCAGTGGTCTGGAATAGAACCCACAATATTTCCAAGGAATGGGTGTACAATGCCCACAGCACTTGATTACTATTAGGAAATTGCATCTATGCTAATAAAAGGATAATATGTTAATTAGACTGGGCCAGAAGGAAGCTGCCTGGATCCTGGGTGCCTGCCTGTGGGGTCGGAGTGAAGCCACCCAGGTCCCTGGGCGAACTGTATTCACATCTATAACACCCTGGACCAGAGGGCCTACAAGATCAACCTGGCCAAATTTACCCACAGCAAGTGCTCCACCTCATCGTGACTGATGTGGTAGCCCAGGGCCTGGACATCCACTGCTGGACAACGTCATCAACTTCAGCTTCATGGCCAAGGGCAAGCTCTTCCTGCACCACGTGGGTCATGTGGCCAGGATGACCGAAGTGGCACAGCCTACTCCTTGGTGGCCCCAGATGAGGTCCCCAACCTGATAGACCTCCACCTGCTCCTGGGCCATGCCTTCACCCTCTCCCACTCCCACAAGGAGTCCTCAGGTGCAGTCAGTGTGGACAGCGTGCTGGGCCAGGTGCCACAGAACATGGTGGACAATGAGGACTGTGGCCTGTGAAACACCTTGGAGGTGTCACTGCAGCTGTGGGGCCTCGGCTGCGTGGCTGACAACTCGCAGGAGCTGTATGTGCACTGGTGGCCTACGCCCTCACCAGAGTCCATCAAGTGGGCCAAGAAGCTGGACCTCACAGGGCTGGGCATGAACCCCCTCTTCAGCTCCAGCTCCGAGGAGGAGGAACTGCAGGGGCTGAGGCTGGTGGAAAGCATCAAGCAGTACCATCTTCGAGAGCAATGACTCCAGCCGGGACCTGAGCAGCCAAGTGTTGTGGCCAAGTGGCAGAAGGACGCAAGGTCATGGCCAGCTTCCAGTAGGGCTGTAAGGAGCAGCAGGAGGGCCTGGCTGGCCTAGCCAGGAGCTGCCCAGACTGGCAGGTAGAGCAGCTTGGGAAAGAGGAGGAGTAAGAGGAGAACCACGAAGAGGAGGGAGAACATGGAGGACATCTTCACAGGGGCTGTGAGCTGGAAACGGCAGCTGCCAGGACCTGAGCAGGGAGTCAAGAAGTGGAAGGAGGACTCTCAGCCGCTGGACCAGGATTTATATGTTCCCTATTGACCCAAAGACTTCGACAGTAAATAGGGCCTGAGCATTGGTGGGGACAAGGGAGCCTTTGAGCAGCAGGTGGCTTGCATTGTCCTGGACCTGATGGGGGATGAGGCCCAGAACCTGACCAGGGGCTGGCAGCAGATCAAGTGGAACCAGAAAAAGAAGAGGTTTCTGGGACAGTAAGGGCAGTAGGACAAGAAGATGATCAAGACAGAAAGTGGTCACTACAGAAAAAGAACACCAAGATGGCGACATAGGTAAACACCTATTGTTCTGCCCCACGCAACGATTTAAGAACTACAACATAACAGCAGAACAGACAGCACCCAGAATCGCCAGAAAGCTGGCTGAGTGAAAACTCCACTAATAAGAGTAAAGGTGGGACGCGGAGACTCAGGAGCTGCAAGAGAGCAGCCTTTCAGACAGAAACCGGTTAGGAGCCATCCTGGTCACGCGTGTGTGGGCTGGGGCTGGAGCAGCACCCCCGGCAGGATTTCTCCTATGGGGAGGGCAGAGACATCCCACTACACGGATTCCCCAGCACCAGGCAAGGTCCGAGATCCGGGGTACGTGGAGACATCCCACTACACAGATTCCCCAGTGCCAGGCGAGATCCGAGGTCCGGGGGACGCACCCTGGAAGCAGGGCCCGTCAGAGGCTCCTAGTCTGCGAGAGACCCGGAGGCTGTGAAAAGAAGTTTCCACGCAAGGTTTGCGCAAACCCTCTACTTGCCCCCTGGAAACTTGTCTCCTGGTTCCGGAAACCATCTATTTTACATCCCTGCGCTAGACTTTTGGTGTGCAGGCACATTTGGGGAAAGGCAGACTTGTCTGGC
Source organism: Antrozous pallidus (assembly GCA_027563665.1). Classification (NCBI taxonomy): domain Eukaryota; kingdom Metazoa; phylum Chordata; class Mammalia; order Chiroptera; family Vespertilionidae; genus Antrozous; species Antrozous pallidus. The sequence continues at coordinate 116,320,341 of CM050509.1, forward strand.
AAGGGGAAGAGACTAGCAGCTTTCTCTTGGAGGTGCCTGCAGCCATCCCCATCCAACAAAGACCCGCACACCCGAGGGCCGCATAGGACGCAGCTGACGCTGATGCTGCCTGTGCAGCTCAGAGATTCCGCCCATCCAACCTGAACACAGTCTCCCTTCACAGCCAATTGGCCTGGAGGTCAAACCCTCCTAGGGCTAACAACAACAAGCTGGGTTTAAATTCAAAAATACTGAATACAACCCATAAAGGATTGCAGTAAGAGTACCCACCTCAGGTAACTGGGGAGGCTGAGCCACTGTCCCTTTGAGGATGTCTACCACATAAAGCAGCCATCATGCAGAGATATGGAAAGAAATCAGGTGTGAAAGAAATGGAGGAGAAAAGACGACAAGACATAGAGTTCAAAACCACGGTTATAAGGCTTTTCAAGAGGCTCCTACAAAAGGCCGATCAACTTAATGAGAATTACCAGGAAATAAACAAGACCAACCAGGAAATGAATGAGAATTACAAGGAAATGAATGAGAACCTCAAGGAAATGAATGAGACCCTCAAGGAAATGAACAAGACCTCTGAGGATACAAACCAGACCCTCACGGATAAAAAAAAACCAACTAGAAATCAAGCATACACAGACTGAAATAAAAAATATTACACAAAGTCCTAAAAGCAGTCCAGAGGGCCATAAGAACCAAGACAAAGATTTGAAATACAAAGAAGCAAAATCCACTCAGCTGGAAAAGCAAGAAACAAAAAGAATTCAGATAATTGAAGAAAGCGTAAGGGGCCTCTGGGACAACCTCAAGCATGCCAACATCCGAATTATTGGGGTGCCAGAAAAAGAGAGAGAGCAAGTTAATGAAAACCTACTTGAAACTGACTTTAAGTCAGTTTCTTTACCCCACCTGGTGAAAGAAACTGACTTAAAAGCCCAATAAGTACACAGAACTCCAAAATATAGGAATCTAAAGAGGACCACACCAAGACATATCATAATTAAAATGCTAAGAGCAAAAGATAAAGAGAGAATATTAAAAGCAGCAAGAGAAAAACAGATGGTTACCTACAGGGGAGCACCCATACGATTGTCAGAGGATTTCTCAACAGAAACGATGCAGGCCAGATGCGAGTGTCAAGAAATATTCAAAATAATGAATAGCAAGAATCTACAACCAAGATTACTCTATCCAGCAAAGCTATCATTCAGAATTGAGGATCAGATAAAGTGCTTCACAGATAAGAAAAAGCTAAAGGAGTTCATCACCACCAGACCAGTATTATATGAAATGCTGAAAGATATTCTTTAAGAAGAGGAAGAAGAAAAAGGTAAAAATATAAATTATGAACAACAAATACACATCTATCAACAAATGAACATAAAAATCAAGTGAATTGATAGGCTGATGAACAAGATAAACTGGTGAATATAACAGAAACATGGACATAGAGAGGGAATGGACTGACAATTCTTGGGGAGAAAAGGGTGGGAAGTACAGCAAGAGATTGGACAAAAATCTTGCAACAATGGGAGAGGACATTGGGGAGGGGGAGGTGAGGGTGTAGGGTAGGATAGGTACAGAGTGGAGGGGAGATATAGGGGGATAAAAAAGGGGAAACAATGTAATTAATAAACTTAACAATAAAGAAAAAAATCAGAGACAGAAAAAAAAAGTGGTCACTACATCAGCAGCTCCTATAATTAGGATCTCTACCAGAAGTGGAAGCAGAAACAGAAAGTCACCATATGCTCAACGCCTGAGCCTCAGTGGGCTGGCAGCATTTGGCCCTATTAGAGGCATCCTTTGGGCGGGATCTGGTTGGGGCATGTGCAGGAGGCAACCCATTGATGTACCTTTCTCACACCTATGTTTCTCTCTGTCTCTCGCCTTCCCTTTTACTTTAGGATACATGTACACATATACAAAAATACATGAATATTGGGGGACTGGACAGCAGGGCCCCACAGGTGTATGAATTTTGTGCCCCAGGCCCCTAGTTGCTAAATAAAATTAAAGGAAAATGCCAGAGTCTTTTTTTCCTGGGCAGTATTAGTGTGAGCCTGACAATTACTGACAGCTAGTCAGAACAGTTTGTGTTTTTGCTCTCTAGGCTTCTCCTAATTATGAATAATAATTCCATCAATCATGCACTAGAAACAAGTAAATTATCCAACAGCACATCATAATCAGTGGCATCAAAGAGCCTTTTAGGAAGACCTCATGTGGCTTTGAGTTAGCCTCCCCATTTGCAGCTCTCCAGGAGTTCTTTCAGAAAGTCAGGAGTCAATGGCTTGTCTCCTAGCACTGAAAAGTGGCTATTAGTAGATGCCTTTACAAATGATGCCACAGACTTTGAAAATAATGGTTCTTATTTTAGTTTGTTTGTTTATTTATTTATGTTTGATGTCAGCCTCCTGACTTACTGGACTTACACCCACAGGGTATGCTACAGACTGACAGTAATCATTTGCAAAGGACTGTTTTTTTCTTGACAACTACTGAGGCTTCCTGAAATCCATGTTGCATCCCAGCTATGAGCTGGACCTCATATACAGGCAGTTGCCGGGTTACATTTGAGATACATTCCTATAGCACAATGAAACATGATTTTCGCTAAGTTGGAACCCACCTACATAAGCACCAGTGTCACTCACATGGAACATATACACAGCAGTAATGAAGTGAAACAATAAAAAAAGTTAAAATATAACAATTCCTAACCTTTACTTGTGGTAAATTAATAATAAAAAACATAAAGCACATATATACATATGTCAAATGATAGCATTTTTTAAATAAATAAATGGGAGATGGCAACATAACCACGAAACAACATACATCAAGTCTGATGTAACCCGAGGACTGCCTGTATTTATATGTCCTTACCCCGAAAGCAAGCTTTCTCTAATCCAGTGGTTCTCAACCTTTCTAATGCCACAACCCTTTAATACAGTTCCTCATGTTGTGGTGACCCCCAACCATAAATGTTGCTACTTCATAACTGTAATTTCGTTGCTACTACATAACTGCAATTTTGCTACTGTTATGAATAGTAATATAAATATCTGTGTTTCCAATGGTTTTAGGCGACCCTGCTAGTGGTTCTCAACCTGTGGGTCACGACCCACAGGTTGAGAACCGCTGCTATAGAGCCTGAGACCATCGGAATTATAGTTATGAAGTAGCAAAGAAAATGATTTTATGGTTGGGGGTCACCACAACATGAGGAACTGTATTAGAGGCTAGCGGCATTAGAAAGGTTGAGGACCACTGCTCTAATCCTAAAATTGTCCACTGACAAAATGAAAGTTGTTATCAAATATACATGGAGAAACCTCTAAATCTTCAGATTTTTGTAAACAATTTCTATAACCTTCCTCCTTTTTTCCTTCCTTTCTTCCTTCTCCCCTTGGTTGTAGCATATGACTGATTGACTCCCTCTATACATAACACATTTTGTCGCAATCTTGCTCTCTGGTATGCCAGAAAGGTGATTGATTACCTTATTGGAGATGTCACTGGAGCGTTAGATGTCAGAAAATAGTTATGCATTTTTTAAATATAGAATTTCTTTTTTATGTAAACTCATCTATTTTATTATTTTCTTCTTTTTAAAATATATTTATTTTTTTCAGTATACCTTAGATTTAATAGTAGTACATATGTTTTCCTTTTATCCCCCCATTGTCCTCCCCTCAGTCTCCCTTAACCCCCAGCACATGTCCCCACTGGCCGCCCCCTTCCCCCACCCCAGTGTCTTGCGTCCACTGGTTATGCTCACATGCATGCATACAAGTTCTTCAGTTGATCTCCCACAGCACCCACCCTCACCTTCCCCAGCCTTCCCCCTTTAGCTTGACAGCCTATTCAATGCCTCCCTGCCTCTATAGCAATCGCTCTCCTCTGTTTCTTTTCTTAAAAAATATCTTGCCTCTGTATACTAGAAATAAATATATAAGAACAAAAAATGTTTGAGTCTCAGTTTCAATGTCCAACTGTTCTGAGTCCCAGTTTCAATGTCAAATAGTTCTTTATGTGTACATGTAAGCAATGGTATCCAGATGGTGGACACATGGTAGCAATGCAAGTTCCGTTCTCTCTGGTTTGGTCCTGGGCCACCTGCAGCAACGCACACCTGCTGACTGCTAGCATGGCAAGGTGTGGTCAGTGTCCCCCATCTCGGACTGTCCTCGTGACTGGAACAGACCCATCAGTTCCTCACTGTCACAGGAACCCACATGATCTTGGATTTGTTCTCTGAAAACACACAAACACATTCTCGACCAAAAGTTAACAAAGGGATCCTCTCTGCAAATTAGACTTGGGGTTCTTTTTATTTTTGCCCAAATGATTTTCCTTTGGTTTATTTTGACACCATGTGTATTTTTCATGGGTTTCCTGCTGTTGACATTACAAATGGAAGTTACTTTTCTGGAGTAAGAATTTTCTAGATGTATTTTACTTACAGGATATTTTTCCTTACATGATATTACCTCACTATCCCCACTCTCCCCTTGGGCTTTTGGAAATTTTAGATTGCAGTCTTGGTAATTTTAAATTTTAATTTTTGCACACAAATATGACTCCTTTAGGTTTTTTGTATGATAGGCAATTTTACAGTCAGATGAACTACTAATAGATATTTTAGTTAATGTTTTAGGAACAGCTTTTTATCCAGTACACTTAAATTTTCTTGAGTATTCACTTATTTCACTTGGCCAATTTAAATTAATCTGAAAACTCGATTACTATTTTACTGTCAATTTTAATACTCAAGCAAAAATCTTAGTTCACCCTGTAAATATTAGTGGAAAGGATTATTTGCATTCTTGAGTAGGCACTGAGCATTCCTGGTACTAGACTAAACTTAGATATAGAGCAGCTGTTGCTGGCCTAGTCTCTGTCTGCAACCTGGGTCCCAATCTGAGCCGTGCATGGGAGGCGAAGCAGCTGTTGGAGCAGGAGACCTCCCTCAGAAGGGATGAGAGTTCAGACCCCTGCAAGGTTTTGTCGGTGAGGGTCTGTGCCCCACCTCTTTTAGTTCTCTCCTGTTGGCCCCTCTGCAACTGTCCCTGTCTTAGGTTGTTCCTTCCCTGAGAAATCTCACCCGTCTCTGGCTAACCAGCCATCCTCTAGGGCCAAAAAGGGTGATTAGAGTTTCAGTTCTCTCTACTTCGTAGTCTATGCCCCCATGGACTCCACACCTGGCACCTGCATTGGGGTCCCCTCGCCTGCTGTTGGGGTCCTGGTATTGATCACATATCTCAGGGGACCCAGGTTTCTTCCCCAGAGAGGGCCTAGCTTGGGCAAGAGATAGATCCATGGTGCCAGGAACCCAGAGGCTTTAACCACAGCTTGAACTGGGAGCTCAGGCACCAGCTGTGCTCACTTGGATTATAAGAAGAGGGTCCCTCTTGGCAAAAAGGACAAGAGGGGCAAATTAGATTGCTCAAGTGCTTCCCAGTGTTTTAATTCCTTCTGAAAGGGATTAATTCCTTTCCTATCCTTTTTAAATTGCTGCTAAACATTCAAAAAATTAGTTTGTAAGTTTCTTTGGGATAATTGTACAATATGCTGTTGTCACATATCAAAAATTATAATGACATTGTAGAATAATATCATGTAAGGGTATTATGGTGCCACAGGAGGTTAAGGGGGGCCTAGCCTAAGGACTAGTGTCCATAGGAGATGACACGCTCTAGGCCATGTCAATTCAATCTCAAAGTAGCTGCAAATTTTTGCTATAACTTTATATAAACTTTGTCAGGGATGTAAAAACATAAATTACTTACCTTAGTTCAAGAGGTCAAATATATTGAGTTTCCCGCTTACTCCCACCACCTGCCACCTATCCTGAGGGTTGACATTCTGATGAACCTTTCTCAGTCTGGATCCAGTCTTGTTCATCAGTCTATGTCATTCATTATATCTCACAAATGAGTGAGACCATGTGATATTTATCTATCTCTGCATGGCTAATTTTACTTAGCATAATGTTCTCCAAATCCATCCATGTTTTTGCAAATGGTAGGAGCTTCTTCTTTTTCACCACAATGTAGTATTCCATTAAGTAGAAGAACCATAGTTTTTTAATCCACTCATTTGCTGATGGGCACTTAGGCTGTTTCCAAATCTTAGCTGTGGTAAATTTGCTGCTATGAACATAGGGGTGCATATATCCTTTCTAATTCACATTTCTAGTTTCTTGGGATATATTCCTAGAAGTGGGATCACTGGGTCGAATGGGAACTCCATTTTTAGTTTTTTGAGGAAACTCCATACTGTTCTCCACAATGGCTGCACCAGTCTACAATCCCACCAGCAGTGGACGATGGTTCCTTTTCTCCGCCTCCTCACCAGCACTTGTCGTTTGTTGATTTGTTGATGTAAGCCATTCTGACAGGTGTGAGATGGTACCACATAGTTGTTTTGATTTGCATCTCTCTGATGATTAGTGACTTTGAGCATGTTTTCATATGTCTCTGGGCTTTCCTTTTGTCTTCTTTCTAAAAGATTCTATTTAGGTCTGTTGCACATTTTTTTATTGGATCATTTGTCCTCCTTTTGTTGAGTTGTATGAGTTGCCTGTAGATGCTTGAGATTAAACCTTTATCACTGATAACATTTGCAAATATGTTCTCCAGTACAGTGGGTTTTCTTGTTGTTTTGTTGATGGTTTCTTTAGCTGTGCAAAAGCTTTTTACTTTGATGTAGTCCCATTTGTTCAGTTGCTCTTTAGCTTCCATTGCCCTAGGAGCGGTATCAGTGATGAAGTTCTTTCGGCATATGTCTGAGATTTTTCTTCCTGTGGATTCCTTTATAATTTTTATGGTCTCCCATCTTATGTTTAAGTCCTGTATCCATTTTGAGTTTATTTTTGCGTATAGTGTAAATTGGTGGTCTAGTTTCATTTTTTTGCTTATATCTGTCCAGTTTTCCCAACACCATTTATTGAAGAAACTGTCTTGACTCCATTTTCTGTTTATGCCTCCTTTGTCAAATATTAATTGAGCATAGAGATTTTGGTTGATATCTGGATTCTCTATTCTATTCCGTTGGTCTATATGTCTGTTCTTGTGCCAGTACCAGGCTATTTTGAGAACAGTAGCTTTGTAATACAGCTTGAAATCTGGTATTAAAATCCCACTGACTTTGTGCTTCTTTCTCAGGATTGATATGGATATTTGGGGTCTTTTTTATTCCAGGTGAATTTCTGGAGAGTTTTTTCTAGGTCTGTGAAATATGCTGTCGGTATTTTAATGGCGAGTGCATTTACTTTATAGATTGCTTTGGGTAGTATGGATATTTTAATGATGTTGATTCTCCTAATCCATGAACATGGTATGTTCTTCCACCTGTTTATATCTTCCTCTATCTCTTTTTTTAGTGTCCTGTAGTTTTCCAAGAAATAGTTCTTTTACCTCCTTAGTTAAGTTTATTCCTAGGTATCCTAATTTTTTTGGTGTGATGGTAAATGGGATTGCTTTTTTAGTCTCTCTTTCTGTAAGTTCACTATTAGTGTAAAGAAATGTCATAGATTTCTTGGCATTAATTTTGTTTCCTGTTATGTTGCTGAGCTCATTTATAAAGTCTATTAGTTTTATTATGGAATCTTTCGGGGATTTTTATATACAATATCATGTCATCTGCAAATAAGGATAGCTTTACTTATTCTTTTCCAATTTAGATGCCTTTTATTTCTTCTCTTGTCTAATTGGAATGGCTAATACTTCCAGTACTATGTCGAACAGGAGTGGTGAGAGTGGGCATCCCTCTCTTGTTCCTGTTCTTAGGGGAAATGGTTGTAGATTTTGCCCATTGAGTATGATGTTAGCTGTGGGTTTATCATATGTGGCTTTTATTATCTTGAGGTATGATCATTCTATTCCTACCTTGTTGAGAGTTTTTATCAAGAAAGGGTGTTGGATTTTGTCAAATGCTTTTTCTGCATCAATTGATATGATTATGTGATTTTTATCTCTCACTTTGTTTATGTGATGTATCACATTTATTGATTTGCGGATATTGTACTATCCTTGCATTCCTGGGATAAATCCTACTTGGTCATGGTGTATGAGCTTTCTGATGTACTGCTGGATCCGATTTGCTATCATTTTATTGAGGATTTTGGCATCTATATTCAAGAGGGATATTGGCCTGTAATTCTCTTTCATTATGTTGTCTATATCTGGTTTTGGTATTAAGGTGATGCTAGCTTCATAGAAGGAGTTTGGAAGTGGTCCATCCTCTTGAATTTTCTGGAATAGTCTAAAGAGAATAGGTTTTAGTTCTTCCTTTAATGTTTGGTAAAACTCCCCTGTGAAGCTGACTGGGCCTGGGCTTTTGTTTGCTGGATCCTTTTCATGACTGCTTCAATTTCTTCCACAGTTATTGGTCTATTGAGTTGTTTAGATTCTTCCTGATTGAGTTTGGGAGGTTATATTTTTCTAGAAATATATCCATTTCCTCCAGGTTGTCCAGTTTGTTGGAGTAGAGTTGTTCATAGTATTTTTAACAGTCCTTTGTATTTCAATGGAGTCTGTTGTTATTTCACCTCTTTCATTTCTGATTTTATTTATTAGGGTCTTCTCTCTTTGTTTCTTGGTGAGTCTGGCTAGAGGTTCATCAATCTTGTTTATCCTTTCAAAGAACCAGCTCTTGGTTTTGTTGATCTTCTGTATTGTTTCTTTGGTCTCTATGTCGTTTATTTCTGCTCTGATATTTACTAGTTCCTACCTGTGCTTACACTGGGCTTTTCTTTTTGCTTTCTTTCTAACTCTTTGAGTTGTTGGGTTAGATAATTTATTGCCGCTGTTTCTAGTTTTTTTTGCAGTAGGATTATAGAGCTATGAGCTTCCCTCTTATAACTGCTTTCACTGTGTCCCATAGATTTTGGATTGTTGTGCTATCGTTGTCATTTGTTTCCATGATGTTTTCTATCTCTTCCTTGATTTCTCTAGTAACCCAGTCATTGTTTAATAGCATGCTATTTAGTCTCCATGTGTTTGATTTGTTTGGATTGTTTTTATTGTCGTTGATTTTCAGCTTTATGCCACTGTGATCTGAGAATATGCTTGATATGATTTCTATCTTCCTGAATTTGGAGAGACTTTTCCTATGACCCAACACATGGTCTATATTTGAGAATGACCCATGGGCACTTGAAAAGAATGTATATTCTATGGCTTTGGGGTGAAATGATCTGAAGAGGTCAATTAAAAATTAATTCCATCTGGTCTAGTGAGTCATTGAGGATTGATGTTTCTTTACTGATTTTTTTTGTTTAGAGGATCTGTACAATAGTGATAGTGGGATATTAAAGTCCCCTACTATGATTGTATTGCTATCTATTTTCCCCTTGATATCCTCCAGCAGTTTTTTTTTATGCATTTGGATGCTCATGTATTGGGTGCGTATATGTTTACCAGAGTTATTTCTTCTTGTTTGATTGCTCTCTTTAGTATTATGCAGTGGCATTCTTTATCTCTTGTTGTGTACTTCACTTTGAGATCTAATTTGTTGGATATAAATATTGCTACTACATCTTTTTTTTTCATTTCCGTTCGCCTGGAGAACCTTTTTCAATCCTTTCACCCTCAGTCTTTGTGCATCTTTTTTCTGGAGGTGGGTTTCTTGTAGACAGCAGATACATGGGTCATGTTTTCTTATCCAGTCTATTACCCTATGTCTTTTGATTGGATCATTTAATCCATTTACATTTAAAGTTATTATTGATAGGTCCTTATTTGTTGCCATTTTTGTTCTTTACCCTGTGTTCCTTCTTCGCTTCCTATTTCTGTTTGCAGTAGACCCTTTAGCATTTCTTGAATTGCTGGTTTGGTAGTAATGAATTCCCTTAGTCCTTTTTTGTCTGTGAAGCTCCTGATTTGACCTTCAATTTTGATTGATAGCCTTGCTGGGTACAGTATTCTAGGATTCAGACCCCTTCCTTTGCATGACTTTGTATATTTCATTCCATTGCCTTCTGGCCTGATACGTTTCTGTTGAGAAATCACTTGTTAGTCTGATGGGGGTTCCTTTGTAGGTGACTTTCTGTCTCTCTCTGGCAGCTTTTAAGATTCTTACTTTGTCATTGGCGTTTGCCAATTTAATTATAATGTGCCTTGGCATAGGTCTTTTGGGGTTCATTTTGCTTGGGACTCTGTGAGCTTCTTGGATTTGTATGTGTTTTTTCTTTCCTATATCAGTGAAGTTTTCTGTCATTATTTCTTCCAACAGGTTTTCTATTCCTTGCTCAGTTTCCCGTCCTTCTGGAAGCCCAAGCATACGGATGTTGTTTTGTTTCATGTTGTCTCAAAGTTCCCTTAGGCTCTCCTCCTGCTTTTTAATTTCTTTTCTAGAAGCTGCTCTACTTGATTATTTTTTCCTACCTTGTCTTCTAGCTCACTGATGCGGTCTTCTGCTTCTTCTAGTCTACTCTTAATACTTTCTGTTGAGTTCTTTACTTCAGCAATGTCACTTTTCATTTATTATTGGGTCTTCTTTATTTTTTCCTGGGTCTTCCTCATTTCCTCTTGGTTCTTCTTCAATTCCTCTTGGTTCTTACTCATATTGTCAAATTTGTCTTGCATTCTTTTCAGCCACCTCATTTCCATTTCTCTGAATTCCTTCTCTAACAGCCTGCTAACTTCCATTTCGTTTACCTCCTTTTCTTCTGAGGCTTATTTTTCTTTCATATGTGTGCTATTTCTTTGTCTCCCCATGGTCTCTCTTTTCTGTGTGTCTGGTTATGTAGTTCTCACTCTCCTGTGTTGATTTAAAGGCACAAAATACAATATAACCAGGTGCAATGCACCAGGCACTGAACAGGAATGTAGTCACAGTATTGGTAACTCCAAATAAAGGTGATCGCCAGAGAAAGACAAATTAGGGATAGGTGAGAAAGAAGAAAGAGAACCCCCCCACACACACATACACAGGCGCGCGCACGCACACACACACACACACACACACACACACGCACACACACACACACACACAAAATGCCAAAATGATATTGGGAAAAGTAGAAGTAAAAAAAAAGAAAGAAAGAAAGAAAGGAAGAAAAGGGGAATGAACTATAAATGTGGGGTGAAAACTCCTATAGGATAGCCACTAATCTGAACAAAAACCGGCTATAATTACCTGGAGACTGATACAAACTACATGCAACTACTAATATCAAGCCAAGTGAGGGAACACAAAAGCAAAAATCTATAAAAAATCAATGCAAATGACCACAACAAAACAAAAAACAACACCAAAAAAACCTCCTCAAAACAAACCAAAAGAAAAGAATCTCACAAACCTGCATAAAAAATTGATATAATCAACAGTCAAGTAAACAACAACAACAGGACAGAGAGAAAAACAATTTAGGATAGTGAAGTCAGAGAAGCGAGAGGTATGTATGAATGTGGAGTAGGTGGTTGGAGATTAGATATATAAGTGGGGTGAAATTTTAACGGGGTGAAATGAAAGAATTAAGGTAAATCTAAAGCAGGCAAAGTGTAAGGGAAACAATGCACTAAATAAGGAAAGATTATCAAGAGATTGGTAGAATAAAGGTGAAGTTGAGGTAGAGTAAAAGATACTAGATGGTAGATGAAAATAGACTGTAGAACACTAATCCCAAAGTAGAATAAAGAGAAAATAAAAACCAATTCTTTGTGTTACACAGGAGTCAATTTGTGATTCAACCCCTGAGTGGCAGTGTTTCTAGATTGACCTCTGGGTCTATTTGTCTTCTCTAGCCTGAACTAAAATCTCACTACCCCTGTGGTATTCAGTACTGATTTGTGGGGATGGACTGCTCCAAAGCTGCCTCTCTAATGGTGACTGCTGACTTTTGTTTCCAGGCTCCAGAACAATAGCTCTCCCCTGCCATGCCCCAGATTATCCCCCACCCGGGGATCCCAAGATCCTGGTTTAGCACTGAGAAGCTTGGATTAGGAGAGGAAAAAAAACGGAAGTGCATTAATTCAGGTTCAGCCCAGAACTCAGGTTCTGCATGTATGTCTATGCAAATCCTCTTTCCACCTTGGGTTTAACAGCCAGGATCCTCCCAAAATTTTTTGGGTTTCCCTCCTCTGTCAGGTCCAAATAGGTTGCTTTCTAGAAATTCCCTCTGCCACCAGCTCCGAGGGCCCTCTTCCACGTTTACCAGCTCCAACAGCCACAGATTTTATTTCAGGCGCAGATCTCCCGGCTCTGCTAGCTCCCTGGGTCTCGTGCCCAAAGTAACCCCAGGGGAAATATGACATTTCCATGCCTGATCACAGAGCTCCTTAGATTCTGCTAGTTCATGACAACTGGGCACCGATGTTCTGGGGGTCGCAGCCGTCCAGTGGGTACTGCAGCTGTACTTTTTCAGGCCCTTCCCCTTCAAGATGGCGTGGTTCACCTCCGAGCTGGCAGCTCTGCAAGAGAACCCAGCAGCACTGGGACTGCTCGGTCAGTGGAGGCCAGTCCAGTAGTCCCCTACCTTCTCCTGGAGCACAGCTGTCCCCCTACTCGCCAACAAACACTCCCTGCGTGACCCTCAGCTGCTCCCTCCTTCTGCCCTGGGACCAGATTCAGATCACATCCCTCTGTTCTGCTGCCATTTTTTCCCTAATATAGAATTTCTTCTCAGCATTATTGCATTTGTATTGTATGTTACCATTGGGTGGGATTTTACTCATTTTTTTTATAAAGCAGAAAAATAGACACATATACTGATTTCAAAACTAGACTCAGAACCACCAATAGCAATTGATGCAAAGGAAGTTTATATATAAATACGAAGGGAATAAGGTAAAACATTCTGTTATCAGTCATTCTATTAAACACAACATTTACTGTGACCTTCCTTGACAGCAGGTGTTCTGCCAGACTCTATTTGTGTGTGTGTGGGTGGGGGGTAGGATGAGAAGACATAAATATGAATAAAAAGTAGTCCTCTTTGTCAGAGAATTTGCACTTTATTTTATCACAAATAAGCTGAAATGTGGCACAGAACTGAGGCAAGTCACATTCCAATTCCATGTTTACTAAATGGACTCTTCTTAACAGCTTCACATGGTGGGTATCCACACGTTCTTTGGTTCTATAGAAGTGGTTGATGAGTAACTAATGAGGCATCACAAAATACTTATTACACTTTTAAAACTAATAGACAAACCGGGGATGCAGAAATTTAATGTGCAATCAGATGTGTAGCCAGATATATGCTGACTTAGGTCTCCTGTCATCAAAGAATTTGCTGTTCAGTAAGAGGTGCAGTTGATATCTTCCAGTTGCATTGCCTTCAGGGTCCCTCTCAACTTTCCAAAAGATGCCATACTTTTCCTAAAAAGCTCCTGGTCAATGGTTGTGTGATTTCTAAAGCCTGGTCATTCCTGCTCAATGTAGAGGTCTAACAATCTATTAAGCAATTCTTATTTCCCAGCTCCTTAATGAGTTGACTGAAACTGTCCACATGGTGGATAGAGGTTGTTACAGCCCAATCCTGCTCCCCTTTCCATTTTTTTCTTCAGATACCACCTCACAATAAGCTTGCAGTGCTCATAACTCTGTCTCCATGTCAATTTCCCTAAGGTCCCTAATGACCCACTGCGTCTGCCTATACTTGCAACTAATTTAAAGAAAAATATAAATGATTTTAAATCAAGGCAAGGGATTATAAAATGTCTGCAAAGTTCTTTACCCCTAATAAATTTTCTTTCCCTAAGAAAATAAGTTTTGTTTTTTTGGCAGGTCACTAAGTGATTGTAAGTGTTGTTTGGGGGATGTCAGTTAGTAGTCTTATAACAAGGGAAATTTGGTAGTGACTGACCCATATACAAGCAATAAGGAGTACACTGTCTCTGGAGGGTCAATAATAATAATAAAATCAACTAAAATTTGTACACTTGTTATCAGCATGGTACCAGTGATTTTATTTTTATTTTTATTTTTTTTTATTTTTATTGTTCAGTTTGTTAATTACATTGTTCCCTTTTTTTTCACCCTATAGTTCCCCTCCACCTGGTACCCATCCCACCCTCTGCCCTCACCCCCCCTCCACTGTCCTCTCCCATAGTTGCATGATTTTTGTCTAGTCTCTTGCTGCTCTTCCCACACCCCCTTACTCCCCAAGAGTTGTCAGTCCATTCCCTATCTATGTCCGGGATTCTGTTACATTCACCAGTTTATCCTGTTCATCAGCTTATTAATTCACTTGATTTTTAGATTCATTTGTTGATAGATGTGTATTTGTTGTTCTTAATTTACACTTTTATCTTTTTCTTCTTCCTCTTCTTAAAGAATATCTTTCAGCATTTCATATAATATTGGTTTGGTGGTGATGAACTCCTTTAGCTTTTTCTTGTCTGCGAAGCACTTTATCTGACCTTCAATTCTGAATGATAGCTTTGCTGGATAGAGTAATCTTGGTTGTAGATTCTTGCTATTCATCACTTTGAATATTTCTTGCCACTCCCGTCTGGCCCGCATCGTTTCTGTTGAGAAATCCGCTGACAATCGTATGGGTGCTCCCTTATAGGTAACCATCTGTTTTTCTCTTGCTGCTTTTAATATTCTCTCTTTGTCTTTTGCTCTTGGTATTTTAATTATGATGTGCCTTGGTGTGGTCCTCTTAAGGTTCCTATATATCGGGGTTCGGTACGCTTCTTGGACTCCTAAGTCAATTTCTTTCACCAGGTGTGGGAAGTTTTCAGTCACTATTCCTTTGAATATGTTTTCATTGTCTTGCTCTCTCTCTTTTTCTGGCATCCCTATAATTCGGATGTTGGTATGCTTGAGGTTGTCCAGAAGCCCCTTACACTATCTTCAATTTTTTGGATTCTTTTGGTTTCTTGCTTTTTCAGCTGAGCGGATTTTACTTCTTTGTATTTCAAATCTTGAACTTGGTTCTTGGGGTGCTCCAGAGCACTTTTAGGTCTTTGTATAATATTTCTTATATCAGTCAGTGTATGCTTAATTTCTGGTTGGTCCTTTTTCATATCCTTGAGGGTCTCCTTCATTTACTTGTAGGACTCATTCATTTCCTTTGTGGTCTTGCTTATTTCCTTATTGGCCTCGACCTTTTGTTGGAGCCTCTTGAAAAACCCTATACCGTGGTTTTGAATTCCATGTCCAGTCATTTTTTTTCCTCCATTTCTTTCACATCTGATTTCTTTCCATGTCTCTGCATGGTGGCTGCTTCCCTGAGTTGGTCAATTAGCTTTGTGTGGTAGACTTCCTACTAGGGACAGTGGCTCAGCCTCCCCAGTTACCTGAGGTGGATATAGGTTGCACAGTCTTGCTTAAGTTAAGCTCAGGTTAATTGTTGTTAGCACTTGGAGGGGTTGACCTCCAGGCCAATTGTCTGTGAAACTCAGCTGTGCTCAGCTTGGATGGGCGGAGTCTCCAGGCCAAGCAGAGACAGTGTTAGCTTCACCCTGTGGGGCCCCAGGGACTCTGTGCCGGGGGCAATGGCCACCAGCACCTCTGAGAGAGAGAGCCGCTGTGGAGCTCCACTGGCTGCCAGGGAATTCAGACTCTCCCCAAATGAGTCTGCACACCCAATGTCTCACCCAGGGTCATAAAACAAAGCAGTCTGATGGTTTTCCAAATGAAAGAGCGAGTCGCAGAGCGCTCTCTGCATGGTCATGCAGGTGAGCTGTTCGCACAGGCTCCCTTCTCCACAAGCTGGCACACCCGGCAGCACCCAAGTTTCAGCGTGCCCTCCCACTGTCCAGTTTTCACCCCGTATGATAGTGGGTTCCCTGGACTTCTCCCAGAGCTGGAGAATCAGTCCAGTGGGACATCTTTGTCTCCCCGTTTGAGAAAACTGGCCGGTTTTCAGCCGCCCGCCCTCTCCGCTGGCACGTGCTCCAAACCTCCCTCTGCACAAATCTTTCAACGTTGTCCGCCGCCACTCCTCCGAGTCACAGTGTCTTATTTTCACTTTTATTTGTGGAATTTTCACTCGGCCAGCTTTCTGGTGATTCTGGAAGGTGTTTGTACTTTCGTTAAGTTTTAGTATTAAAATTGCTGTGTACGACAGCAAGATAGGTGTTTTACCTCTGCCGCCATCTTGGTTCTCTCCGGGACCAGTGATTTTAAACAATGTCAGTAATAAAATAGTTTACCCTGTCAAAGTAGTATGCCTCCCAACCTTGGCCTTGATATGCCATTGTGAGCTATTTAAATTATAAATGTGAAAGGTTTTCATTTTAACCGCTTTCAACCATGAAATCTTAAATTCTCCCTTTCATAAAATATTGGGAAAATCCTTTATTTTGGAATAATAAAATTTTGCATAGTCCTGTTTAAAACTTTGATGTAACATGTATTATTCTAAAGTTCTTATAGTTAACTAGAGTCCCAGTGCACAAAATTCGTGCACAGGAGGTAGGGGATGTCCCTAAAGCAAGCCTGCACCCTCTCCAATTTGGGATCCCTCGAGGGATGTCAGACTGCCTGTTTAGGCCCGATCCTATCGGGATCAGGCCTAAACAGGCAGTCGGACATCCTTCTCACAATCCAGGACTGCTGGCTCCACACTGCTCACCTGCCTGCCTCCCTGGTTGTCTCTAACTGCTTCTGCCTGCTAGCCTGATCACCCCCTAATTGATGTTTAACTGCTCCCCTGCCAGCCTGTTTGCCCCCAACTTCCCTCCTCTGATGGACTGATTACCTCTATCTGCCCTCCCATGCAGGCTTGATCACCCACAACTGCCCTCCCTTGCAGGCCTGGAACCTCCCAATGGCCCTCCCCTGCTGGCAATCTTATGGTGTCCATCTTGTATCCACATGGGGGCAGGATCTTTGACCACATGGATCAAAATTCCACTGCAGCCCTCTTGTGAGTTGGAATGACAGTCAATATGCAAATTACTCATTTATTAGATAGGATAGAGGCCTGGTGCATGGGTGAGGGCCAGTTGTTTTGCCTTGAATAGTGTCCCGGATCAGGGTGGAGGTTCCCTTGGGGCTTGGTGTGGCCTGAGCAAAGGGCTTATGGTGGTTTTCAGGCTGGTCAACCCCCCACCCCAGAGACCCAAGCTTAGGCCAAGGGATCTGGGATTAATTTATGTTCTACAATTGGAACTTTGTAGCCTGGAGTGGAGCCAAGCCTTCTGCTCACTCCATGAAGACAGCCATATCAGTTTGGGTTTATTTAAATTCTATAATTGAAACTTTGTAGCCTAGAGTGGAGGCCTAGATGCTAGGGCTGCAGAAACTTGGCTTCCTCCATCGCCCGGGCAACCCTAGCCTCTGCTCTCTCCAGCTCTGTGGCTGCCGCCATTTTTGTTGGATATATCTTCTATTATTGGAACTTTGTAGCATTGAGTGGAGGCCTAGGCCAGCAAGGGAAGGTAGAAAGCTTGGCTTCCTCTATTGCCAGGGAAACCCAAGCCTCCCTCCTGCTCTCAGTGGCTGCAGCCACCTTGGTTGGGGTTTATTTGCTCCTGATTAGCTGGTGGGCATGGCTTTATCAGAGGTAAGGTCAATTTGCATATTACTCTTTTATTAAATAGGATGTCGGGTTTGTGTCTAAAGGAGAATGAGGTGACAGGTAATCTTTTTCCCTTCTCAGACCTCTTGTCCTCACTGTAGCTTTGTTTGTGTGTGATGGTAGGGTCTGGGTCTGGGATATGCTCACTATCTTGTGCTTACATATGTAGCTCCTCTGAAATAGGGAGCAGAGATGGAAATATACAGATACTTGGATATAATTGCTGCCTTTTGGAGCCCCTTTGATTTGGTCTCATTCTATCTCCTGTTACTGGTATATTGGTGATACTCAGGTGAGCATCAGCTTTACCCAGGATCACACCACCATACAGAGAAGGAATATAGTATCTTCCTCCTGGTCTCCATACCATCAGTTTCTCCTCTGGATTGATTGTTCCAATGCTTGGCTTGTCAGTTCCTAGGGCTCCATGAATTCTCAAGCCATTTACTGGGGAAACAGAATGAAACTAAATAAGACAGTTGAGTCTTAATACACAAGCTAAGGAAGATTTCCCAGAAAAGAGATTAGCAAGAGACCAAAAAGTAAATATACTTCCAACCTCATGCTCTTAAGACTACCGTGATAACATGTGAAATAATGGGTCTTCCACTGGGGATGAAATAATACCCTCACATCACAAATAAATACCACATACTTATCAGTAGATGGGTAAGCCTAATAGGATAGTGAAATGTTGAAATTAGGCACATAATCTCCAGAGCCAATACACACCTTATTAGATTTGTTTCACTGGGAATATTAATAATCCTCTCTGTGACTCAGCTTTCTCATATGTAAATGGGAATAATAGTATAAATTTTTACATACAATTTCGAGATGTATTATTCCAGAGATTATACTATAGATGATTCTGAATGGTCAGCAAATCCTTCTAAAATTTTCAGTAATCAAACTTTCTTGGCAAAAATTATAAAGACAAATTGGTTAAATAAGTCATGCTTTTGATTGCTTGGCATGATAATAAAGCTGCAAACTTTCTCCTTTCCTGGCTAAAATGGAATATAGATACAATGCAAGTATTTCCAGTTTTAGATCTGGAGCAATGATACAAAATAATGCAATGTAACTTTTCCTCACAGCCAACACTTGGGGGATACATGTGTTCTGGGGGGAGGCAGGGGACTTGGTTGGAAAATCTGTAAGGAGGGTTCTCGGAAAGTTTGGGGCCTTTTAGGGGGGACCTTGCTAAAGGTGGCAGCCTCTGCCTTGACTTTTCCAAACAAGTACAAGCACCCTGGTCTTTTGCTAGAATCTCTAAATTTAGTCTTTTAGACTAGATCTTGTAGAAGCATATGCTTTCTCAAGGATACCTACCCTGATGATTGTATCTAAAGGTTAATTTAATTTAACTTATTTATTTATTTATATTTTATTTATTTTTTTGCAGTATAACTTATATTTAATAGTAATACATATGTTTTCTTTTTCCCCCTATTATCCTCCCCCCAGTCTCCCTTACCCCCCAGCACATGTCCTCACCTGCCCCCTCCCTGCCCCAGTGTCTTTCATTCATTGGTTATGCTCATATGCATGCATTCAAGTCCTTCGGTTGATCTCTCCCAGCATCCGCCTCCCATCCACCACAGCCTTCCCCCTGTAGCTTGACAGCCTGTTCAATGCCTCCCTGCCTCTATATCAATCACTCTCCCCTGTTTCTTTTCTTCAAAAATATCTTGCCTCTGCATACTAGAAATAAATGTATAAGAACAAAAAATATTTGATTTTAGTTCAAGCTGTTCTTACAATACAAGCCTAAGAAGGCAGGCAATCAGGGCTGTTTAGGTGTTTCCTGCCAAGTAGCCCCTTAGCCTCTCTTTCACACAAGTGTGTGTCAGAGTATTTCGTTCATCCATCACTAAGGGTCTGCTGGTCAGTCCTGGCAGTATTCAAGCATTCTGCTAATCAAATGATGGACACCCCAAGAAAAAAATGATGCTTCAGCATCACCAGGGCCCTTTAGTTACATATTGGGAGTTTCTATAAATTATAGAGTGTTCTAGATGGGAAAAAATTGAAATCAGAAAACCTGTCTAAATAATCATTGCTGACAAACTTTTTAAAATTTCTCAGAGAACAGTATCTGAATTTCCAAGACAACAGACATTTGTTGTCACTTTTTTTCTCATTTTACGTAAGTATTCAATATATACTATGTTTTGTATTTTTCCCTAAAGAAGCACCCAAAAATTGTATAAACTTCAGATTCCACAAAATCCAAAGTTGCCATTGCTATTGACCTCTTAGCTTCTGCTCTAAATTCTACTGTTTTCAAATCCTTTCTCCATCCCAACTATTCTATTTCATTTCTGTTGGTCTCTCAACTTTATTTAGGGGAAAGACGATTAATATTCCTAAATTATTTTCTTTTACATGAATTGATGGGAGTTGATGTAAACTGAAACTGTAGATTTGATCTTAAGTGAAAATAAATATTAGTCTGTTAAAACTGCATGATCCCCTGTTTTTTTTTTGCCACTTCTATTCAAAATAATATTTGAAGTTCTCTCCAGAGCAATTAGGAAAGAGAAAGAATTTAAACAAAATCAAATTGAATACAAAGTAAAATTACATTTCTTCATAAATGACATAATCTTTATATGCACAAGATCATAATGGTTACACACTCTTTCTCTCTCTCTTACACATACACACACACACACACACACACACACACTCACACACACACTCACACACACAAAATAAATGAAAATTGGTTTTTGTTTGTTTGTTTGTTTGAACCCTCACCCAAGGATATTTTTCCATTGATCTGTTAGGGAGAATGGAAGAGATAGGGAAATATCAATGTGAATGAGAGAAACATATAGATTGCATATGCCCTGACCAGGGCCTGGCTGGGAAGGAGCCTGCAACCAATGTACACGGCCCCAACCAGAATTGAACCTGGGACCCTTTGGTCTGCAGGCTGAAGCTCTATCCACTGAGCCAAACTAGCTCAGGCAAAAATTAGTTGTTTTTTTCCCTCTATAAAAATAGTGAACAATCCTAAAAGTAAATTAAGAAAAGAATCCCAGTTACAATAGCGTCAAAAAGAATAAAACGCTCAGGAATAAACTTAACTGAGGAAGCCAAAGAATTAGACACTGAATACTAAAAGTAATTGACGAAAGAAATTAAATGAAACATAAGGAAATATAACATATTGAAATGAAACATATGGAAATATATCTTGTATTAATTAATTGCAAGACTTAATATTGTTAAGATGTTAACCCTACCCAAGCAATCTAGAGATTCAATGTAATCTATATAAAAATTGCAATGATGTTTTTTAAAGTAGAAAAATCCATTTTAAATTCATATGGAAACTCAAGGGACAGAGAATATCCAAAACAATCTTTAAAAAGAACAAAGTTGGAGGACTCAAACTTACTATTTTCAAAACTTACTACAGTAATTAAAACAATGTAGTACTACCATAAAGACAGACATAAAGACTGATGAAATAGAATAGAAAGCCTAGAAATAAACCCTTACATGTATGTTCAAATGACTTCCATAAGGGTTCTTGATCATTCAACAGGAAAAGGAAAGCTTTCAGCAAATACTATTGGGAAAACTGAACATTCACATAAAAAAGAATGAGGACAGACACTGACCTTACACCATATACAAAAATTAACTCAAAATGGAAAAAAGACTTAAATATAAAAGCTAAATCTATAATATTTTTAGAAGAAATAATGGGGAACATTTTTCAAGATAATAGGTTAGGCAATTATTTCTTTGCTATGATACCAAAAGAACAGACTACAGAAGAAAAAAAATAAGTCAACTTCATTAAAAAATTATGCATCAAAGGATATTATTGTGAAAATGCAAACCTCAGAGTAGGAGAACATATTTACAAACCATCTACACTAATAAAAGAGAAATATGCAAATTGACCATACCTCTGCGATGCTCACCAGCTAATTAGGGATGAGTGTGCAAGTTAACCCAACAGATATGACTGGCTAATTTGCATAAACAGGCCCAGAGTGGCTGGGGACAGGACAGGGCAGCTGTTTACACACAATAGCACCAAGCAGCCTGTGTTCTGTGGAGAGGCATTCTTGGGACCCAGCCTGCTCTGAGCCTGTAGGCCCACACATAGTTCTGGAGCAGCTGGAGTCCTGGATGACCCCCAGCCACTCTGGGCCTATGCGCGCAGGCACGAAGCTACTGGGTTGGGGTGAGAAAGTCTGCTGCATCGCCAAGGCAATGCGGCAGATGTTCCCGCCCCATATCTGCTTATGCACATACCAGTACCAAGTGGCCTGCATCCCAGGGACAGGCATCCTCAGAAGCCAGGCTGCTCTGAGACTGTAGGCCTACGTCTAGGCTCAGAGTGGTTGGGGTCCCAGAACAACACCTCGGCCACTCCAGGCCTACATACACAGGTGCACAGCAGCCAGGCATGAGGCAGGAACATCCCTGGGACCCAGGCGCTCCAAGCCAGCAGCTGGGGCTGGGGCAGGAATGCCCCCTGCAGCACGCAAGCAGGCAGCAAGGCCCTGATTACTCCGGGCATGGCAGTGAGGGGAAAGCAGTCCCCTGCAGGGCCCCCATAGAAAGAAGACACCAGGGCCCTGCCTGCCCCTGTGGTGGTGAACCAGAGAGTAGACAGCATGTCCATTCTTGCCCCTAGTCCTGGTGGCTAAGGGCAAGCAGAACCCCCACAGAGATCAGACATTAGGGCCTGCAGTAGCGTCAAGCAGGCAGGTCTGCAGAGAGCAGAGAACCATGGGGACCAGGCCTAAGACATCAGTAGGACATCCCCTGAGGGCTCACAGATTGGAGATGGTGCAGGTCAGGCTGAGGAAAACCCTCCCTCCCCCCAGTGCACTAATTTCATGCACTGGGCCCCTAGTGTATATGATAAATGGATTAACATCCAGGATATATACATCCCAAACTTAGCAACAACAACAAAAAACCCAAACTACGAAACAGCTGTGAGGATGTGGAGAAAAGGGGACTCTAGTACACTGCTGGTGGGAATGCAGACTGGTGCAGCCACTGTGGAAAACACTATGGTGTTACCTCAAAAAATTAAAAATTGAATTGCCATTTGACCCAGTGATCCCACTTCTAGGAATATACCCTAAGAAACCTGAAACACCAATCAGAAAGAATACATGTACCCCCATGTTCATAGCAGCACAATTTACAATAACTAAGATGTGGAAACAGCCTAAATGCCCATCAGTAGATGAGTGGATTAGAAAGCTGTGGTACATTTACACAATAGAACGCTATGCAGCAGTAAAAAAGAATGATCTCTTATCCTTGGAGACAGCATGGGACAGACTGAAAAATTTCAGAGAGTGTGGGGTATAGGGTGGGGGGGAGAAATTAACCAGAAAACTTAAATGTATACATACATAGTCCATGGACACAGACACTAGTATGGTGAAGGCCTGGGAGGGGTGGGTGTGGGTGTGGGTGGATGGGGGTCAATGGGGAAAAAAGCGGATATATGTAACTTTTAACAATAAAGATAAATTAATAATAATAATAATAATAATAACCTCCCAAACAACTGAATTAATCATGATGGACAAAGGACTTTAGTAGACATTTCTTCAAAGAGGATTTACAGATATTCATAATCAATGAGCACAGAAAAGGTGCCCAACAATACTAATTATTAAGGAAATATAAATCAACTCTATTATGAGGTGCCACTTCCCACCCATTAGGATTGGTTGCATTATAAAAAAGAGAAATAAAGAAAAAAGAAAGAAAGAAAGAAAGAAAGAAGGAAAGAAAGGAAGAAAAGAAAAGGAAAGAAAAAAGAAAGGAATAAGAAACAGTATTGGTGAGTATGTAGAGAAATTGGAATCCTTATACATTGCTTATGGAAATATAAAATTGTGTAGTCACTATGGGAAACAGTATGGCAGTCCTTCAAAGCACTAAACATGTAATTATCTAGTTGTTCCACTTCTTTATGTATACCCAAAAAATTGAAAGCAGGACTGAAACATATATTTGTATAACTATGTTCATATCAGCGTTATTAACAATAGCAAAAAGGTGAAAATAGCCCAAATGTGCATTAGTGGTTGAATAGATAAATAAAATTCAGTCCATACATACAGCGGAATATTATTCAGCCTCAAAAAAGGAATGAGATTCTGATACATGATAGGACTTAGTTTGGGTGAATGAACTTTGAAAACACTATGCTAAGTGAATAAACTAGTAACAAAGGGCAAATATGTATTTTTCAATTTATATGGGATACCTAGAATAATGAAATTTATAGAGACAAAGTAAAATTGTGCTTGCCAAAGTCTGTGGGGAGGAGTGAATGGGGAGTCAATGTTTAATGGATACAGAGTTTCAGTTTAGAAAGATGAAAAAAGTTCTTGAGATAGTGGTAATGTTGGCACAAAAATGTGAATGCACTTAATTCTTTTGAACGCTATACTTAAAAATGGTTAAAATCATAAATTTTATTATATATTTTTAATAAAAAACCGCTTGGCCAGTGTGGTTTAATGGTTGAGCATCATCCTATGAACTAAAAGGTCATGGCTTGATTCCCAGTCAGGGCATATGCCTGCATTGTGGGCTTGATCCCCAGTGTGGGCATTTAGGAGGCAGCTGATCAATAATTCTCTCTCATCATTGATGTTCCCCTCTCTCTACATCTCTGAAATAAATAAAAATATATTTATAAAATTATAACAACTGCATTATATCCAAATTGATGCTGAATTTAAAAAATAACCACAAGTGATCTAGATCTCCATGACCATACCATGTATGCATCAATTACAGCTTTCCCTGCTTGTTTTATTATTATGATATAAACTAATTGTAATGAGATAATTCTCATTAAGTTATGCTCTTGAAGAATTAAGTTTCACTTGGCAACTTACAATTGTGGTGATATAAACCCACTGACAGTTGCAAAGCTAACTTTTGTGTACACTCAGAAGACAGGCCATGCATGGCAAGGCAAACATGTACTTGCCAAGGGCAAAGGTTAAATATATGGCATTATGTGTTATGTGTTTACAGACCTGTAGAACAATGCAGTTAGTCTCTCATTTCCTAGGTTTTCCTAATCAGTCTTAGAACCATAGATGTTCCTGTATCAAGTCAAGAAAACTAGCTTTCAATTAGAAGAAGATAAACTTTTCAATTTTGGAATCAGAGAACTGGTATGAGAAGAAATGAGAACCAGCCATGAAGGGCCTCCGGTGTAAGTGTTCAGTGCAATTAGGGTTTGGCTGACTTGCACTTTCAGGAAAAAGGCACTACCCAGCAATGCTGTGTAAGCAAAAATTGGGTCATCAGATTTCCTCCTTTTCCTGAAAATGTTCCAGAAAAATATTTATTTCCAGACTGTAATGCTGATTCTTCAGTTTCTAACAAGACTCAGCTGAAAGTATTTAAGGGAGGAACCAGTAAACACTGTCAGCCATATTTCATTAGCCTAGCTCAGAGACAACAAAGGTCCACATATGTATTCCCATACAAACAGGAACACATACATTCTATTTATTTTAGTCAAGCATTGGAAATATACTTATTTTTTCATTCTTAGAACACTGACCCAAGAATACCACAAGGACCTTTATTTACATTGTTTTTGGAACATACACTCTAAAATTACAACTGACTAGAATATGCTCACCAAACGGATAGATTTTCACTGCTAAACTCAGAGTTGTGTTGGCATGATCAAAGTCATTTCTGTCCTTTCCTTGACAGGAAATAACACACATAAATAGCGTGTTCCTTTCTACTCCTTTTGATTAAATAGCTGTTGACACTGACTGGCTTAGTGTCAAGTTAGCCTAAAATGCCTCTAATTCTGTGCACTGATAAAAGAATGGGAATAATTTAGCTATTGAAACATGTAAGAATGCTTGCTTTTATTATTATCAGTATCATCATATATTACACAGATAAAATGACACAAACATATTTAATGAAAAATTAAGTGAATAATACAGTTGCTAGTCAAATGCTTTTTTTGTGATTAGAAAAAGTTCTGCTTCAGGCTGTGACAAATTCAGGCTTTCCCTTGTCTCTGGTTTTTTTTGGACGCAGGTTGTAGGGGCAATGGCTACCTAGTACATATTCTTCTCATGGCAGAAATATAAATTTTCTTAAAGGTCAGGTGGACACACACAATACCTCTGAAGAGGTAGTTTTGGAAATAACACCTTGTCATTTCCACCCATTTTCTATTGCACAAAGTAAGCCACATGACTAAATCTAAGTCTCAAGGAGGAACCAGTCAAAATTCTCAGCCATATACCATAGCCTATTTCAGGTACACCTAATGTTCTCATGTACATTCACATGGGAGATAAATATTTGCTAAATAATAATAATAATTTGTCATAGGCATACTCATGATACTCTATTTCTTTTATATCAAACGTGTGTCTGGTGATTCCAATATGTACAATGTTTGTGGATCTGATATTTTTTATTTTAATGCTTTTTATCAACATTCATTTATGGTAGTTTCTCTCTGTGTGTCTACATATGTGGTTTTGTGTTCTTATATATCATGCAAATTTAACTGGAGTAATTTTGGACGTCAAAATACAATTTCCCACAGAGAAATTTCTTTACTTCTGCTAAGTAAAGATAAATTCATCCACAGAAATTATAAGAATTACAGCTTGCATAGTTTTTAAAGGAAGAGGCTCTTTGTCAGGAAAGACAGCAGACAAATTAACATAAAAGCCGAATAGTCTTCAGATAAAAGCTCCATATGTGATATAACTGTTTTCCTACTTGGAATACCACATTCATAGAAACCTTTTATAAATGAACTGGTTAGAAAGCAGCCCAATGTGCACCGTCTCCAATCTGGGAGCCCTCAGGGAATGTCCTACTGATGTCTTAGGCCTGGTCCCAGTGGTTCTCTGCTCTCGGTGGACCTGCCTGCTTGATGCCACTTCAGGCCCTGGTGTCTGCTCTCTGTGGGGGGTCTGCTTGCCCTTAGCCACTGGGGCCAGGGGCAAGAATGGCCTTGCTGTCTGCTCTCTGGCTCACGGCCGCAGGGGTAATGATGATGATGATAATGATGATGATGATAGTGAAAATTACTGTGAGAGGAGGCTGATGCAATATCATGAAAGGATCTAGAAATTCAGAGTAGGCCCTTCATGATATTGGAGATGGAAATATGTAAAGTCAGTCTGATTCTAGTCCAGGAGAAGATAGCTTCATAAGCACCATGGGGTATCAGAAAGATGAAACATGGCCTGGCCAATGAGTTTATGGGTATTGTCAGTTCACTGGGGCAATTGCATATAATAGATAACTAGAGGCCCAACACATGAAAT
The DNA here is from genome assembly GCA_027563665.1 of Antrozous pallidus. Lineage (NCBI taxonomy): Eukaryota > Metazoa > Chordata > Mammalia > Chiroptera > Vespertilionidae > Antrozous > Antrozous pallidus. Next base: position 116,347,170 of record CM050509.1, read on the forward strand.
TCGTGCATTGGTATGATCTCTAGGCCTGGCCTGAGATCAGGGCCATATTCCTCGGCAGCCCACAGCCGGCCTTGCCCCCTGCTGCCACCCACCTCAGTTCCCTGTTTGTCATCGGGCAATTGGAGCTTGATGTCTGGGGGAAGAGACCAAGAGGTTGGCCATTCTCATCTGCTCATTGGCCCCGCCCCTGCCACGGGTTGCCCTCTGTGTGTGAGGTGACTGATGGGAAGGGCATCTTGGCCTGGTGCCACCAGCATCCCCTAGTTCCCTGTTTGCCATCTGGTCATTGGAGCCTGTCATCTGGGGAAAGGGACTATGAGGTGGTCCTCATAGTGTGCCTCATAGTGACTGGTTGAGCAGTCGTTCTGGTTGTTCCACAATTAAGGTCAATTTGCATATCACCCTTTTATTATATAGGACTAGAGGCCCAGTGCACAAAATTCATGTGTGCAGGGGGGAGGGGTTGTCCCTCAGCCCAGCCTGTGCCCTCTCTAATCTGGACCCTTTAAGGGAATTTTCGAAGGCCTGTTTAGGCCTGATCCTGGTGGGATTGGGCCTAAGTGAGCCATTGGACATTCCTCTCAAAATCTAGGACTGCTGGCTCCCAACTGCTCACCTGCCTGCCTTCCTAATTGCCTCTAACCACTTCTGACTGCCAGCCTGATCACCCCCTAATCATTCCCCTGCCAGCCCGATTGATGTCTAACTGCTCCCCTACCAGCCTGTTTGCCCCCAATTTCTCTCCTTTGCCAGCCTGGTCACCCCGTAACTGCCCTCCCCTGCAGGCTTGATTTCCCCCAACTGCCCTCTCTTGCAGACATGATCCCTCACAACAGCCCTCCTCTGATGGCCATCTTGTGGTGGCCATCTTGTGTCCACATAGGGGCAGCAGTCTTCTGTGTCGGAGTGATGGTCAATCTGCATATTACTATTTTATTAGATAGGATAGAGGCCTGGTGCATGGGTGGGGGCCAGTTGGTTTGCTCTGAAGGGTGTCCTGGATCAGGGTTGGGATTCCCTTGGGATGTGAGGTGGCCTGGGCAAGGGGCCTGTGGTGATTTGCAGGCCAGCCACACCTCCCAGCAACTCAAGTGGAGGCACTAGTATCTGGGATTTATTTATATTCTACAAGTGAAATTTTCTGATCTGGAGTGGATCTAAGCCTTCTGCTTGCTCCATGGTGGCAGCCATTTCTGTTGGGACATTTAATTTTTATAATTGAAACATTGTAGCCTAGAGTGGAAGCCTAGGCTGGCCAGAGGTGCAGAAGCTTGGCTTCCTCCATCTCCGGGGCAACCCTAGCCACTGCTCTCTCCAGCTTTGTGGTTGCCACCATTTCTGTTCGGTTTTATGTATCTTCTATAATTGAAACTTTGTACCATTGAGTGGAGGCCTAGGCCGGCAAGCGCAAGTGGAAAGCTTAGCTTCCTCCATTGCCAGGGAAACCCAAGCCTCCCTCCTGCTCTCAGTGGCTGCAGCCATCTTGGTTGAGGTTTATTTGCATATTTGCTCCTGATTGGCTTGTGGGCATGGCTTGTGGGTGTGGCTTGTGGGTGTAGTGGAGGTGAGGTCATTTTGCATATTACTCTTTTGTTAGATAGGATAGAAGCCTCGTTCCCAGGTGGGGCTGGATGGCCTGTCTTGGTGAGCGCCCCAGATCGGGGTAGAGGTCCCTGTTGGGGGACAGAGCCAGCAGGGGTGAGGGGCTGTAGGAGTCTGCAGGCAGGCCATGTCCCAATTGGGGTGGGGGTCTCCACTGGGGGGCAGGGCTGGCTGGGGCGAATGGCTGTGGTCATTCTGGTCTCTGGTCATTCTGGTCGTTTTGCCATCTTGGTCACTGGGCTTTTATTATATAGGAAACTCAAGCAACAGTGAGGCCTCATCCTCTCATAAATAGCTGATTGTCATTGGATCTCATTCCTTTTAATTTCCACTGACAGATGCTTAAAATGTATAATTCATAATAACACAAAACACTATGAATTTAATGATTCAGAATAGGTGTATAACTGTAGCTGTCTCATATTATTCAAATAATTAATTTAACAAAATTATTTTCTTTGCAGCCACTTTCATCTGAAGGAGCAACACTTTGTCAGTAATCCAGTCCTTTAACAATAATGGTCCTACCTTGACAATTACCAGTTAATCCAATACAACTTTCATAGTCACTGGAAAATAAGGGTCTTTTTTGTATGTGGGAGCTGCAACCATTTTATTTTAGCTTTTGTTTAAGAGTATTCTGTTTACTAGACTTAACCTATACACCTCTAAACTGTCCTATCCACTGGCCTAGGCATGTGAGTATCCATTTGGCTCCCATCTGTATGCCCAGATATCCTTCTTAATGTCTTTCTCACTAACCTCATCACTCCCTTTCTAGTTACCTGATTGCAGATTCCATAAAAGCACAATCTTGGCCCCTATTCAATTCTCTGTCATTTTCATCTCCTATTCAAAGCTTCCCATCCAGTCTTCCATGCAGAGATTCCAAGCATTTCATTTGGGATATCACCCTGATTGCTGCCCCCCCCTTCAGTACTTCTAGTACAAAGCTTATCTTCTTCATATAAGCATAAGACAAGAATGTAGGGTTAGCATGCATATCTCAGAATATAAAATACCATAGTGTATTCCACAGTGAAGTGGAGAGAGGCTGGCACACAAGGAAGTGGAGATTGCTACAGCTTATGTGGAATCCACCCATTAATCAGCATACATAGTTACTGTTCCTCCCAGCTAAGACTGTAGGTTACTAAGAGTAACAAGGATGAGGTTGTGAAGTATACTTTATTTAAAAATTACAAAACTACATGCAGTATATATGTAACTCATAATAGAATGGTGTTTAGAGACTTGGGTTATATGTAAGTTATAATAGAACTAGAGGACTAGTGCACAAAATTCGGGATGGGGATGTCCCTTAGCCCAGCCTGTACCCTCTCCAATCTGGGACCCTCGAGGGATGTCTGACTGCTCATCCAGGCCTGATCCTAGTAGGATCGGGCCTAAATGGGCAATCGGACATCCTTCTCACAATCCAGGACTGCTGGCTCCAAACTGCTCACCTGCCTGTGTCCCTGATTGCCCCTGACTGTTTCTGCCTGCTAGCCTGATATCCTGCTAACCACTACCCTGCCAGCCTAATTGATGTCTAACTGCTCCCCTGCCAGCCTATTTGCCCCCAACTTCCCTCCTCTGCTGGTCTGATCACCCCTAAATGCCCTCCCCTGCAGGCTTGATCACTGCCAACTGCCCTCCCTTGCTGGCCTCGTCCCTTCCAACTGCCCTCCCTTGCTGGCCTGATTGCCCACAACTGCCCTCCCTTGCAGGGCTTGGAACCTCCCAATGGCCCTCCCCTGCTGGCCATATTGTGGTGGCCATCTTGTGTTCACATGGGGGCAGGATCTTTGAACACATGGAGGCAGCCCTCTTGTGTGTTGGAGTGATGGTCAATCTGCAAATTACTCTTTTATTAGATAGGATAGAGGCCTGGTGCATGGATGGGTTCCAGCTGGTTTGCCCTGAAGAGTGTCCCAGATCAAGGTGGGGTGAGGGGAGCCTGGGCGAGAGACCTGTGGAGGTTTGCAGGCCGGCCATGCCCCGCAACGACCCAAGCGGAGGCCCTGGGATCTGGGATTAATCTATTTCTGCAACTGAAACTTTGTATCCTGGAGTGGAGCCAAGCCTTCTGCTCACTCTGGGGCGGCAGTCATTTCTGTTTGAAACAGTGTAGCTTGGAGTGGAAGCCTATGCCAGCAACAGCAGACTGAAAGCTTGGCTTCCTCCATTGCCAGGAAAACACAAGCCTCTGTTCTCTCCAGCTCAGTGGCTGCCACCATTTCTGTATCTTTTATAATTGAAAACTTTGTAACATTGAGTGGAGGCCTAGGCAGGCAGAAAGCTTTGCTTACTTACTCTGTTGCCGGGGAAACCCAAGCCTCCCTCCTGCTCTCGGTGGTGGCAGCCAACTTGGTTGGGGTTTATTTGCATAATTTGCTCCTGATTGGCTTGTGGGCGTGACTGTTGGTGTTGCTTGTGGATATGGCAAAGGTATGGTCAAATTTGCATATTACTCTTTTATTAGATAGGATGGTGTTTAGAGATTTGGGAGTCCAATATCAATAGCACAAATTCCAGTGTTTTGGAATTTGATATATAGCATTCAGAATTAATTTCTATCAGGTTTTTTTTTTTTTTTTTGCATGTGGATTTTTACTTCTAAAGAAGGGCTTCTAATGAAATCATTAAGAGTACCAACATTGCTCTGGCCTGGTGGCTCAGTTGGAGTGCCACCCCACACACCAAAAGGTTGCAGGTTTGATTTCTGATCAGGCACATATCTAGGTTTTGGGTTTGATTTCTGGTTGGGGCATGCATGGGAGGCAGCCAGTCAATGGCTCTCCCTTCCTCTGTCTCTAAAAAAGTCAGTTAAAAAGCATATTCTCAGGTGAGGATTTAAAAAAAAAAAGGTATCAAAATAATCCCTGCTGCTCTCTCCCCATTTCTCTCAGTCTGTCTGCAGTGGGATTAATAAGTAAAGAAAGTCTCTTTACTATTTACCTTTTGTCAAACACGGAGACCACCCTGAAATATGATACTGGCACCTTCCTTAAGAGAAAAGAAATCCAAAGTAGTAGGCAAAAACACTTTTGAAGGGGGGGATGCACCAATAAGTTATGTTTTTTTAATTATGCTAATTTCTGCAAAGCCCCAATTGATGCATTTGCCTGTAGCTGAGGAAAGAATGAGGCAAGATTACCTACAAAGATTCATGATAGAAACTGCCATTGTGCTCTTTGCTCTTGACATTTATTATAAGACTTAGATAAAAAGGTTTCACCATGGGAATAAATGAAATCACACTTCTTTAGATCTGCTTGGCCCCAGGACCAACATGACCACATTCTCGTGGTGTTTAATGATTTCTGCATCCTCACTATCAAATATTTTCCTCAACTAGAAGTTGTCATGGTGACCGTCTAAATTCACTCTGGGCACATTTCAAGATATGGCATGTAATATGCACAGTCTCTTCCTCCACGTGTGTAACCCCTTGGAGGAGTCCAGCTTTTCAGCCAAGCTATGTGCCAAAAAATAAAAATGACCTCCCTTCCCACATTTGTCATGCTTGGGTCACTAAGTCTGCAACAGCTGTCGCAATGTAGTTTTTCTCACTTATTAAAAGGAACAAATCTTGAGACCTGACTTCAGTTTGCACCTCTGGCTTTTTTGTTGTGATTTAATTTCCTTTTCTGATAGAGTGTAAAGTATAACATCATTTTCCCCTTTTTTGGAAAGAACCTGGGTGATTTCTTATACTGAGACTGATCAGGGAGAGCATTGTTTTGATGACTCTGCTTTGTCCACCATCAGTATTCTCTATTGTTTAGGTTCTTTTTTTCAATTACAGTTTACACTCAATATTATTTGGTATTAGCTTCAGGTGTGCAGCATAGTAGTTAGTTAATCATACACTTTACAAAAGTGTTCTCCTTGATATTTCCAGTACCCATCTGGCACCATAGATAGTTATGCAATACTAGTGGCCTGGTGCATGAAATTTATGCAGGGGGGAGTGGGTTCCTCAGCCCAGCCTGCATCCTCTCCAATCTAGGACCCCTTGGGGATCAGGCCTAAATCGGCCATTGGACATCCCTCTTTCCACCTGGGACCACTGGCACATAACTGCTCACCTGCCTGCCTGAATGATTACCCCTAACTGGCCTCCCCTGATGGCCTAATCTAGCTTCCAACTACCCTCCCTGCCAGCCTGATCTCGACCCCAACTGCCCTCCCCAGCCGGACTGGTTACCCCCAACTGCCCTCCCCTACCAGCCTGATCTTGCCCCCAAAACCCTCCCCCTGCTGGCCTGATCACCCCTAACTGCCTCTGCCTCAGCCCCCAGCATTGTGGCTTTCTCCAGAAGGAAGTCAGACATCCAGAAGATGGCTGGTTAATGTGGTGTAATTAGCATATTACTATTTTATTAGAATAGATAGATTATATAGGATAGGATTGCTTAAATGAGGGGGGAGGCTTTTTCAGCAGGAGGAGATGCTCTTGGCAGACAAAATTATATATTCCCTATACCTGGACTGATAGCCAGCCATATGCACTATACTGCCAAACCAATCATTTAAAAAATTGAACCGCTTTCTTACACCTTATACCAAACAGCTGTTGCCCTTAAAACCCTTCCTCAGCCCCCAACTTAGGTTCTGCCTTCACAGTTCACCCAGATTAAGTTCTGAATGGTTGGTTTCTAAGCCAGTCAGCATTAAAAACTCTGCCTCCTAAGGCAGCCATTGGCTCCTTGCAGTTCACCCAGATCTGGTTCTGATATTCGGTTTCTATGCCAGTCAGAGTCAAAAACTCTGCCTCCTAGGCAGCCATTGTCTATTACAATGAAAACTGAATAAAGTATGTGAGAGACTGAGTCATACCTCACTGCCTTTATAAAGTGATTTGGTCAAAAGGGGGAATTGTGCTCTGGCCCAGAACTAACAAGAGAAGAGGTTGAGAACTAGGAGGTTTAGGAGGGAAGCTGTCTCTGTTTTTGTATGATCTTCCCTGGTTAATTTTATTTTATGTTATTTTATTCATTCTTTTGATTTCTACTTATCTCCTGAATGTCATCATAATGACCATCAGATACCCCTTGTTTTTGGTAGACTTTCTAATGGACATCCAAATCAATGGGTTTGGTCTTTGACTCACTACTAGCATATGGCTCCATTGCCTCACTGATTGTCCACCAAGCTTCAGATCTCTTCCTTCAACCTCTCTTTAGTTCAGATGTGTAGCTGGACCATGGAAGTTCCAGTTTTCCCTTCAAACTTCCCTGCACCAAGTCACATCCTTACTTCTCAGCATATACCATTCTCAGTAAACTTCAGGACAAAATTAACTTTTCTGAGTATTCTCCCCCCTCTTCCTCCCCCTTGAACCTTTTATTCTCTCATTATGGTTCTCTCAATCTCCAGCCACATATTTATAGATGTTTAAGAGAAAGAGTCAAATAAATCAGAAAATAAAAACCTACATCTCTGCAATACTACAGATGCCTGTACATGGGGAGAGGCTTCCCTTCCCTAAAGTTAGAACCAGAGGATTAAGAGCTGATAAAAATCATATAAATTAAATTAATTTTAGATGGAATTTACCAATAATATTATGCTAAATCCACAGATTGAGAACTTCCTCAATGAATAAGCAAACCCTCTTTCATCATGGATATTATTATGTGAATTCTAGAATGTTGGTAAGAAATTGAGCTAAATTCGGATTATAATTCATAAGCTATTGTAGTAAAATGGTACAGATATTTTGTGTAATTTTGTTTCAGTCACTCCCTTGGTTTTCCTTTGGAGACTTTTGGCTTACAAGGAAAATGGAATTACTGTTGGACACAAAATAATTTCTTTGAGAACAATTTGTAGAATGTACAAGCGACATGATAGATTTTAAGCATATATAACACTTATGTTCTAAAGTTATGGGTATAAAAGAGAAATAGAGCTGTGTTTCATACACCTGACCTACTGAATATCTTGGAGTAGCCTAGCTAACTTTAACTGTGTTTAGGACACAATATCAAAAAACACTGGCAACAGTACACTGTAGAGTAGTGGTTGTTTACTCTCATGATCCTGTGCCTGAGTGAGACCTGAGGCTTGCTGCTACTGCCCAGCATCATGAGAGAGTATTATACCACATGTTGCTAGCCTGGCAAAAATAAAAATTTTAAATATGATTTCTAATAAATATGTATTGCTTTTGTACCATAGTGAGATATTGTAAATCCAAGCATGGTAAGTCAGGGACCATCTGTATATTCAAGGATGGTTGAGATAAATTGCAAATCACAGAACCATAATAAAGAAATTGAGGATGCTAACATATCATTTATTTGTGAAAATAATATTACAGACAGGAATATTATGGTTCTAAATATGTCCCTTGCTATAGAAAAAACACTGGAGCCAGATGGACTACAGACAAATTTAATATAGCATTTTAATATCTCTTTTGGTTATCTGTTGATGTGTATCCAACTATTCCAAAACTGAACGGCTTTAAAAAAACAATTATTGCCCTGACCGATTTGGCTCAGTGGATGGAATGTCGACCTGCAGACTGAAGGGTCCCAGGTTTGATCCCGGTCAAGGGCATGTACCTTGGTTGTGGGCACATCCCCAGTAGGAGGTGTGCAGGAGGCAGCTGATTGATGATATTTCTCTCTCATTGATGTTTCTAACTCTCTATCCCTCTCCCTTTCTCTCTGTAAAAAATCAATGAGATATATCTAAAGAAAAACAATTATTTTAATATTTCTCACAGTTCAGTGAATTATTGGAACTTGTCAGGACAGTTCTTTTTCTGGCCTCACTTGAAACTTCTTGTGCTGTTTCTTCACAAGTTTTCTCTACATGTTCTCTCCATATGACTCCTTTCCAGGATGTCCACAAGCACAAAAGCAGAAGCTTCTAGTAGCTTTTGAGTCTTAGGCTCAAAGCTGGAATAGCATTACTTCTGTTGTATTCTATTGTTTGAAATAAGAAACAATCCCAGCTCTGATTAAAAGGAAGAAGAGTGCCAAGGTTGTGAATTAACTGGAGAAAGCCAATATCTCTGGCTACCTCAAAGTCTTCTTTTTATTTGACTCTTTATTGTTTATTTGAATCTTTATTATTGGAATCTTTATTTGAATCTTTATAGTCCCTGTCACTTTCCACCATTGGCCTCTTCTAACCTGCCCCCTCTATACAGCCTCCCCCAGCTCCAGGCCCTGGCCATCCTATTGTCTGTGACCATGAATATATACATACAAGTTCTTTGGTTGATCTCTTCCCTTCAACCCACACTCCCCCGCCTTCTTCTGAGATTCCACAGTCTGTTCCATGTTTCTATGTCTCAACATCCTTGTTTAATCTTGGGACTGGCAATGCTGATTCATTTATATTTTCTTCCTTGGAGAACTCATAAACTTACACAACTTATATATCACCTTATGAGGATGAACATCAGTTCTTTAACCAGACTTCCTCCCCAGTTTCATATTGCCAGTTCCCTGTAATGAATAGCTAACTATAAATAGAATAACAAGCATGTGCCAAGTACTTCACATAAATTATTTCTAATTTACTGACAGCACTGTATTTTAAAAATAAGAAAACTGAGGCTCAGAGAAGCTCAATCTATTCAAGGCATATGGCTAGTAAAGAGCAGAACTATGAGGGAAACCCAAGTATATCAAGACTGTGCATATTTTTTCTCAAGGTTATGCATTGTTTGATCTCTCTTTTTTCTTTCCGTTTCTGTTTCTCTTTTCCACCCCATAACACTCCCCTCCTGGGACAAAATATGAATCCTCCTCTTTTAAAAATATTTTTATTGATTTCAAAGAGGAAGGCAGAGGGGTAGAGAGATAGAAAGGAGGGTCTGAAAATTAAATTTTAACTAATTATGAGAATAATTGATCAGCTGCCTCTTGCATGCCCATACTGAGGATTGAGTCTGCAACCCAGGCATGTGCCCTGACCTGGAATTGAACCATGACCTCCTGGTTTATAGTGTAACTTAAAAATCCATTCAAACCTGTGAAAAATTTTTGTAAGTTTATTTGAGCTAAACTGTGGACAAGTGCCAGGGAGCAGAATCTCAATGTATTGGGATAATGCTTCAGAGAATGGCAAAGGAGCAAAGGAGATGTAAGTGGGTTACATGAAATCTATTACCAGGAGGAAGCAAAGCAGGGGTGGGGAAGGAAGTACTTCTGGGATTGGATAGAAAGCTTTTGACTAGGTGGGTACAGGATAGATAACAATCAATAATTAACATGATAATAATAACAATCAAGGAATTTGTGTTCTCTGTCCTGGCACCCAGGCACATTGGGTTGTATAAGAAACATGACTCTGATTTATATTCATAGAAAAGAAACAGCATGTGGCCCGTGGCTACTGAATTTGCCTAGAACAGACAGGATGGGAGGGTGGGGAGAAAGGATGAGAACTGTGCATGCAGCTGATAGCCCATGTCCTAGAAAGATTTCCCTAGAGAAGGCCTCAGCTCATTTTTTAAATAACCCAATGGGAGACAAAAAGACCTAGGTGACCTATTAGGAAATAGGTAACAAATATTATGCAGCCAATGAGAAACTGGAGGAAGGTATAAATAAATAGGCTATGTCTCCTGCTCCATGTGTGTACCTGTACAAAGGACGCCCACTCTCAAGAGTGTCCAATTTTCACAATGCTTCTGTTTCCTAGTCCATTTGAAATTTGGATAGGTGAGCAATTTCTCACAGGTTATGCCGTGAATGGTCCAGTGTGGATGAAAGGGGCCACATGCTAACCTGACAAGATCAGGGTGTTATAGAAGACCAGAGAAAACCCAAGAAATGCTTAGAGAAATGGAGTTACACAGCTTTATTATGCTAGCAGACTCAGAGGAGGTTGCCTCTCAAATTCTGAGCAAACCAATATGGTGGCAACTCCTCTTTTATCTCCTTTTGATGTTTTTGTCCCCCAAATATGGATTATACATACAGACCTTTCATAGGCTTTACAAAAAGCCCCAGGTGTTGGGGGTCTTGAGACCATACCTAAGGGCCTGGCCTGGCACCAATACTGATAATTCCCTCTGGGGGTTGTATATTGTTCATGGTTTATGGCCTCTGTAAAATGTGAGCATTTAGGTAACAGGTCTTGTAAGACTAGTTTGTGGAGAAAGGGCCAATGACTTAATACATTAGGTTACTGGCATAGACTCAAATTGCTAGCCCTCCCCACTCCCCAAATATCAGGGTTACATTGGAAGTAACCTTTTACCTCAAGGGAGGCCTGCATGGAAGTCTTGCAAACTCAAAGACCTAAAGTAACCACAAATGATGGTCTGAAATTAAACTCTTAATTAAAAACAGTCAAGGTGGGTAGTTACATCCTAGGTATCTTCACTGACAAGGTCAACCTTTACCTTAACTGAGCCTATCTGTCTTTTTGCATCTATAATAACATATTAGTACCCTTTGAAATGTCTGGGTAACTTGTAACTTCCCTTTTTCTGGACCTGTTGGCGTACAACCTAATGTGTTGGGTGCCAGGACAGATACTACAAATTCCTTCATTAACATGTTAATTGTTCCTGCACCTACCTAAGTATGTGTCTATCATTTTACTTTTAAACCAATCCCAGGGATTTTCCTGCTTTGCTTTCTCCTGCCTCTCTTGTCTATCACCAATGGATTTCATGTAACCCATCTACATCCCTTTCCTTTGATTGCATTGTATAAATACAGATGTAACCCACCATTCTCCAGAGCATTATCTCAATTCAATGAGGTTCTACTTCCCGGCATATGTTGACATTTTGGCTCAAATAAACTCACAAAAATTCTTTACAGGTTTCAATGTTTCTTTACGTTAACACTGGAAAAGGGGAACTAACAAGTTACCCTGACATTTCACAGGTATGCTACTTAGATGCAAAAGGACAGTAGGCTCAGTAAAGATCAAAGTTAATCTTTGCCAAGGAAGATACTCACCTAGGACATGATTATCTCACTATAAACTTCTTCTTAATTAAAGGTTTTTAATTTCAGACTATCCTTTGTGGTTGCTTTAGGTCTCTGAGTTTGCAAGGCTGTCATGCAAGTTTTTCCTAAATTAGTCAGATTAGCATGTGGCCCCTTTTTTTCATCCATAACATAAATACTTGGAGTAAAAGATGCCCTGGGAGATAGTTCACTGATAATGCATTTCTCAGGCAGTAGGGAGCAAATCACAAAGGAGAGATAAGCCTTAGACTGCAAAGCCCATTTGTTGAGAGACAATTTTGCCTGAAATTTTCAAGTGCCTAGACATCTTATGAACTAATGCAGTATATTTTTTCTGAACTATTTCTTCAAGGATGTTTGTATACTTATCAGCCTTGGAAAATAGATTTTGTGTCTCCAGTGGATCAAAGGGCAGGCTCTCTTACTTTCCACTATAGTAAAGATAACATCTTCATCAGGATAAAAGGGAAGTCATTCTTACTATCATAAAAATATTCAGATTGATTAACTTCAAGGTTGCTCTTCTGAAATTCAACCCATTTTATGTGCAGACATCTATCTGGGCTAATCCATGTTGCCTTGTAGAAATTGGGTTGAGGAGGAGGAGAAAACCAAGATGGCGGCATAGATAAACACCTAGCCTTTTGCCCCGCACAACAATTACGAGAATAGAACTGAAGGACAGAATGGACACTGTCCAGAACCATGGGAAGGCTGGCTGACTAGAAGATCTGAAATTGGAGGGTCATAGAAGTACACAGGGATAATCAGAGCCTCTGCAAAGTCCAAGTAAGGTGAAGACTCGCACACGCGAGAGGACAGGGTGTCTGAACCTGGCAGGGGTGCTCTGGCAGAAAGGAGACAAAAACTCCAGGCTGCACTGAACCCAGTTTGGTTTGCACTCAAAACCCAGGAGAACCAGGCCCTTACGGGGAGAACATGGATTGTGGGCGGAATCCCAGGGCAAGAGCCAGAGGTAAACCTCTGGAGATGTGCGGGAGAGTTTGCGCAGAGGGGACAAACGGGTCCCTGGCTGTGTCTGTTAGGAGAAAGGAGCTCCGGCCAGAGGCAGAACTCTGGGGGTGCACATCAGTGCTCACGGTGAGGGCGTTCTGTTGACTGTGTGGCTGGCATCTGGCAGAAGGGAAAAGGAGTTCAAATTGCACTGAACCCAGGTGCCAGGTGAAAATCTGAGATTCCAGATCCATTGGGGACTGGACATTCTGGTGGCAAGCAAAACGCGAGGACACCTTTTTCACAAAGGTGCCTGCGGCGATTGCCTGCAGACGCTAGGACCCGGTGACCTCATGGGCTGGGGCTGACTGGAAGCCAAGGGTGTCTGCTCCACCCTGAAACTCTGCCCCATCCAAACTGAGCACAGAGACTTTGTCAAGTTTGCAAGTCCAGGCGCATAAGGCTGTCTCCTAGAGTGGACACAGCTGATCCTCACAGTCAGTTGGTCTGGAGGTCAATTCCTCCCAGTGATACCAACAACAAACAAGACTTATCTGCAACAAGACGGTATACACAGTCCACAAAGGGGTGCACCAAGAGTTTACACCTCAGGTAACAGGGGAGCCCGAGACACCTAGCACACAAAGCTACCCAACCAACTCAGGGAAGCAGTGAAAATGGGGAGAGAAAGAAAAAAATCACAAACAAAAGAAATGGAGAACAAACAACTGGATATAGAGTTCAAATCCACAGTGATAAGGTATTTCAAGAGGCTCCTAGACAAAGCCAATAAGCTCAGTGAGACCCTCGTGGATATGAAAAGGGACCAACTAGAAACTAAACATACACTGACTGAAATAAAAAATATTTTACAGAAACCCAACAGAAGACTAGAGGAATGCAAGAATCAAGTCAAAGATTTGAAATACCAAGAGGTCAAAAACACTCAACCGAAAAAGAAAAAAGAATCCAAAAATTTGAGGATAGTATAAAAAGCCTCTGGGACAACTTCAAATGTACCAACATCAGAATTATGGGAGTGTCAGAAGAAGAGAGAGAGCAAGATACGGAAAACATATTTGAAGAAATAATGACTGAAAACTTTCCCCACCTGGTGAAAGAAATAGGCTTAAAAGTCCAGGAAGTGCACAGAACCCCAAACAAAAGTAATCCAAAGAAGACCACACCAAGACACATCATAATTTAAATGCCAAGCGCAAAGGACAAAGAGAGGATATTAAAAACAGCAAGAGAAAAACACTTAATTACCTACAAGGGAGCACCCATATGCTTGTCAGCTGACTTCTCAACAGAAACTATGCAGGCCAGATGGGAGTGGCAAGAAATTTTCAAAGTGATGAATAGCAAGAACCTACAACTAAGATTACTTTACCCAGCAAAGCTATCATTCAGAATTGCAGGTCAGATAAAGAGCTTCACAGATAAGAAGAAGCTAAAGGAGTTCATGAACACTAAACCAGTATTATGTGAAATGCTGAAAGGTATTCTTTAAGAAGAAGAAAAAGGCGGAAAAGGTGTCTGCTTCAAACTAGAGCATGGATGGAACTGGAGAACATTATGCTAAGTGAAATAAGCCAGTCAAAGAAAGATAAGTATCACATGGACTCACTCATTTATGGAATACAATGAACAATGTAAACTGATGAACAAAAACAGATCCAGAGACAGAAAAGCATTGACTGTAAAACCTCAGAGGGATGGTAGGGGAAGGCAGGAGTAAGGGGAAGAGATCAACCAAAGGACTTTTATGCATGCATATAAGCCTAATCAATGGACATGGACACCAGGGGGATGAGGGCCTAAGTGGTGATGGGGGAGGAGGGGATTGGAATGGGAAATGGGTGATGAGGACACATATGTAATACCTTAATCAATAAAGAAATTAAAAAAAAGAAATTGGGGTGAGGAGAACTGACACAACTGTGCTGATGATTATGCTACTTATTATGTTGTGAATATATACATGTATATATAATATGTAAAAGTATAATTATATATATGTATGTATCCTATCTAATAAAAGGGAAACATGCAAATTGACTATACCTCTGATCAAACCATGTCCACAGCCACGTCCATCAGCCAATCAGGAGCAAATTATACAAATAAACTACAACCAAGATGGCTGTGGCCACTGAAAGCAGGGGAGGCTTGGGTTTCCCAGCAACTGAGGAAGCCAAGCTTTCTGCCTGCCATTGCCAGCCTTGGCCTCAAGTTAATGCTATAATGTTGCAATTATACAAAATATATCCCAACAGAAATAGCTGCAACCATGGAGCTGAAGAGAGCAGAGGCTAGGGTTGCCCGGGCAATGGAGGAAGCCAAGCTTCTGCAGCTCTGGCCAACCTAGGCCTCCACTCAATACTACAATGTTTCAATTATAGAATTAAAATAAACCCAAACAGAAATGGCTGTCCCCACAGGAGCGAGCAGAAGGCTTGGCTCTGCTCCAGGCTACAAAGTTTCAATTGTAGAACATAAATTAATCTCAGATACCAAGGCCTTCGCCTCAGTTGCTGGGGGTGTGACTGGCATGCAAACCACCATAGGCCCCTCACCCAGGCTGCCCCATGCCCCAAGGGAACCCCCACCCTGATCTGGGACACCCTTTTGGGCAAATCAGCTGCCCCCCATCCATGCACCAGGCCTCTATTCTATCTAATAAAAGAGTAATTTGCAGATTGACCATCACTCCAACACACAAGAGGGCTGGCCCCATGTGGTCAAAGATCCTGCCCCCATGTGGACGCAAGATGGCCACCACAAGATGGCAAGCAGGGGAAGGCCATTGGGAAGAACTAAGCCTGCAAGGGAGGGAAGTTCAGAGTGATTAAGCCTGCAGGGGAGGGCAGTTAGGGGTGACCAGGCCAGCAGAGGAGGGAAGTTGGGGGCAAATAGGCTGGCAGGGGAGCAGTTAGACATAAATTAGGCTGGCAAGGTAGTGGTTATGAGGTGATCAGGCTGGCAGGCAGAAGCAGTTAGGGGCAATCAGGGAGGCAGGCAGGTGAGCAGTTTGGAACCAGGAGTCCTGAATTGTGAGAAGGATGTGTGACTTCCCATTTAGGCCCAATCCTACCAGGATCGGGCCTAAATGGGCAGTCAGACATCCCTCGAGTGGTCCCAGATTGGAGAGGTGCAGGCTGGGTGAGGGACACCCCCCCACCCCATGTGACAAATTTCATGCACCGGGCCTCTAGTAATATATAAAAGCATAATTATACATCCTCCTATATAATAAAGAGGGAATATGCAAATTGACCATCATACCACCACAAAGATGGTGGTGCCCACAGTGGAGGTGGGGGTTTCTGTAACATAGGATGGCTTTACACACAGTGGAGGCTGAGTTCCCATTACAAGCCATAATGAATAATCAGCAGGGACCTGAGGCTGCATCCTCCTTGCCCCTGGTGGGGTTTGAGAGGGGACCTCAGGCCATGCCCTCTACCCAGCATGGCTTGACAGGGGACTCAGGATGCATTCCCCACCTTGGTGACAGGTCAGGGGACCTCAGGCTGTGCCCCCCACCTGGTGGGCCTTGATGGTGGACCTTCAGGTGTGCCCCCTTGCCCTAGTGCTGGGCCAGGGGACCTCCAGTTGCTCCCTTCGCCCCAGGCCAGGGGATCTCAGGCCATGCCTCCTGCCCTGGTGCCAGGCCAGGTGACCTGAGGCTGTGCCCCCAACCCAGTGGGGCTTGACAAGGGTGGGACTGGCCAGATCTGGATCTAGCCCAAAGGAGGCAGGTGGCTGTGTCTGGGTCTCATACGGTTTTGAGTCACACATGGGTGGGCAGGGAATTGACTCTGGGCCTGTGGTGCACACCAGACTCTGACAGGAGGAAAATTTTAATATACATTTTACTAATTTTCTTTAATCTCTGACACTTCTATTCTAGAGAAAGGGCAAATAGCAATATTGAAATATTTCTTCTAATTAATTCCCTTTTAATGTGCATGGAGTTTGTGCACTGGGCCACCAGTATATATATATTAAAGCAAGCATGAAAAACTTGCTTAGATCATGAAGTCTTAATTTCTGTAATTGGTCACAATGTAATAGTTGGCACTTACAAATTTGTTATTCCTTTCTTAGTTAATATTTCCTTTGCTTTCAGATTGATTATGATTGTTTAACTGGAGATGTGACCAAGTTAGGGACTCCTTAGGGTTGAAATCCTTAGAGTCCTGCCTGTATTGGGTTAGTATACCTTCCATCAACTTTTAGACTCAGAATTGCAAAGGAGTCCTCCAGAGAATCACTTGAATTTTATACTTAATACATATCCATCTTGATCCAGCTGTGCAGCAGCCCACTCTGTTTCTTTTTAATAATCTGAATCAATTAGAGTAATTTTTTGTATTCCTTTTAACAGGAACACTGAATTTTAAATAAGAAATCTGGAAATTTCAGCTTTCACTTTATAGGAGAATTCTTGTGACCCTAGTGGATGTAATCCTTTTTGGAGTTGGGAACTAATACCCTACACTAGGAAAGTACAAAGTTACTACTATAGCTGTAATCTGCATTGTCATTCATGTATCATTACTGATAATAATTAGAGGCACATCTACCTCTTGATACATTACCTTGTATACTCTGGTTATGAAACAAACACATATTGGTCATTGGTTCAGAGTATACACTGGGCCTTTAAATGCAGATATACAGTCTCACAGTGTCTTGCAATCAGTGTGAAGGCACCACACTGAGCCTTCAATAGGCTTTCCCACAGTTTGGCCTATTTCGGTGTGCTATGGAACATGGTAAAAGTCAGTGAATGTGTAGAATGAAATTACTTTCTTTGCTATGGAAAAGATATTACAGTGTGTGTGTGATACCATGTTGATCAATGATGAATTTTGTAAGGTCACTGATGGTGGTAATGGTAGAAATACAAATCACTACTCCCTAATGCTCTAAGGAATTACTTATAATCAACTTGCCACCTGGTCAGTCATTGCCCTTTTCCTCACATTGTACTGTGTTAGATTCTTGATATTTCTATCTGCTGTTGGCAGGTTGGACATTCAGAATTGGTAGTAAATAATCAGTCAAAAAACTGACTTACCTAAGGTAAATCAAGAGTCAGTCAGACAGGGAAATCTTTTTTTCCCATACCTGGGTCTCTTCAAATCTACATTATTGTTCAATATATATATATATATATATATATATATATATATATATATATATATATCTCTGCCTCCATCAGATACAAAAATATGTGATGAAATATTTGCATTTTCTAGTCCATTCACACCTCACTGGTTTTTCAAGAGGGAAATTAGCAGAGAAAATCCCCTTATGATTGCACAGGCAGATAATTCTACCTCAGTTCAAACAGTTGGATCACATACTGTCTTCTGGCTTTTTTATATTGAGAACCGGAAAATTTCACAACAGAAATTTTGAAACATGTCTCAAAATATACAAATTTCAGTGGATACAATGTTGGTATTGTCCAAAATTTTTTTGTTCTCCTCCTCACCCAAGGATATTTTTTCATGCCTCCCAATTTAGGCTGTGGGTGGAACCTGCAACCCAAGTATACACCCTTGACCAGGAATTGAACACACCACCCTTTGGTGCATGAGACAATACTCTATCCAGTGGGCAATCAATTTCTGGCTAGGTCATAAGAATAATAATGCCAAGTAATCCCATGGCACTTAAACTGCTGTAAATTTTTACATGCAGTAACTAATTTAATCCTCATAATACACTGAAGAGGTAGATACAAAGTCACCTTTATATTACCAACAGGGAAACCAAGGCACAGTGGTTAAGTCACTTGATAAAGCTCTCACAACTAAAATCTTTTGGAGTCCAAACTAGGTGTTTCGATGTTAAAGTGTATGCTTCTATCCTCTGAGCAATATATGTCTTACACTCAACTGACTGTAGCACTTTTTTGGTAACCTAATTTTAATCTTTCATAATTAATTTATCTGCCTCCCAGTTTGTTGTTGAATCTCTTGAAAAGAAAAATCAGTACTTAGTTTGAACACTGGTATTTTCAGAAGAGGTTGAATTAAATCATATTTTATACTTTATCCTAATTTATATCTTAAAACAATTATCTTTTTTTACTTTAGACATTGCTATCTTATTTTGATTATCACCATGACTGTCAAGAAAAACTCTGATTTTATTTAGTTAGTATTCAAGTTTCTTAGTAATCAGTTCATGATAGCTTCAAATAGAATTAATGATATGCTCAAAGCCCCTGATTTATCCAGAACTTTGTTACTCCAATTAAAAAATTAAACATTGTGCAATTTTAATGGCATATTGAAAATTCTATTATACATTCTTCACTAGTCTGAGCCTGGGTATCTACACAGGTTTATGATAATTAAACTGACAAAAATGAAATAAAGACATTTCAACATCATTGATTTTATAGGTGATCCCTGGTTTATTTGAATTTTGATGTTGAGAGTTCATTGAACTTGGAATATTAAATTAGTAGAATAGTTGGTAGACTGGAAATCAAATGGATGTTTACCAAATATATAGGATAGCTTTTGTTTTCCTATTGCTATTTTAGAGTCATTTAGTCTTCCAACTGGATTCTTGGAAAGTTGAGAAAAGCAAGAAAGTCACAAAAATATATTGCCACATTTTATCCCTGCCTAAGGCCATTGTGAACAATGTAAAGACCATGCCAGAAATATTAATTGAGAATGTTAGCCTCAAATTGCCTATAGCGTCCTGCATCAGTATATGGCTGGAAGGAAAATAGTTGCCAATGTAGCTGGATCTATATTTGAAGAGCAAAATCTAAATGATACTTCTATAATACGTGGAATGGAATTAGCCTCAGATGCTTTAGCAAAACTATTACCACAGATCAAGATTCCCTTTTTTCCTAAAGCAAGCAATAAGCTGTGAACCCTTTTTTGGATTAAAAACCGCACTAGCTATTTGAATACTAATAAAACAGTCATGCTTATCAAGCCATCTGCAAACATATTATTTTCAAAAAAAAGAATTTTGGCATTGAATATTGGAGACAAACACATTTTAAAATGACATAAAAATTCTTATCAGTGCAATAAAAAAAGAGTGAATTAGATCTTATGTGTAAAATGTATAAAACATCCCATCTCCATAGTCAAAGGGAGTCCTTACCTAGCCAATGTTGCTCAGTGGTTGAGTGTTAACCCATGAACCAAGAGGTCACTGGTTCAATTCCCAGTGAGGATACATGCCCAGGTTTCAGGCTCGACCCCCAGCAGCGGGTGTGCAGGAAGCAGCTGATGAGGTTTTTCTCTAATGGATGTTTCTATCTCTATATCCCTCTCCCTTCCTCTCTCTCTAAGAATCAATAAAATATATATTTTAAAAAGAAAAAAGAAAAAAAAAGAGTTCTTAAAGAACAGATGGCCTATGAATTAAAGCCTGATGAAGATCCCAATGTTAAATATTCACTGAGTTATTTTTTGACCTAAGTTTAATCTTTGATCTGTATAAATGAAATACAACTTCCTATTTCCTCATTTTATCCATTTCCTTTCTCATATCTTCTTTTTGATTCTTAGTCTTTTATCCCATTTTTGCGCCTGTAAAATTATTCTCTCTACTCATTTGACCCTAAATATTTTTGTATATGAACACAAAAACCACAATAGACAGTGATTTAATCCATTTAAATGTTGTCATCATCTAATAATTCATCACCTTCTAGAATTTCTGCTGATAAATTTCTAATTCTAGCTCACTCCCATAATATATTTTACTATATCTTCCAAGTCACAGTTTTATTATTTTTTACTATTACACTTTACATTCAATAATATTTTGTATTAGTTTTAGGTGTATAATATGGTGGTTAGACTATCATATACTTTACAAAGTGCCCCCCCCCTGATATTTGCAGTACCCACCTACCAAGCCACCATTTATTGGTACATCAAGTCACAAAAGGGAATTAGTTCCAAATAAAAGCTATACTCTCTAAACTCAACCAGGCCATCATTGCAACTCAATTAAAAAAAAATACACACTGGCTATTGTTATATCATGTTCCCTCTATTGGTTATGCAACACTTCTAATTTCACTAGTATCTTTAAATTAAGAATAACATATGCATACACATATATTATTCTTATGTATTTACATATATATGATATGTATATATATGTAAATCATATTTAATAAAAGAGTGATATGCAAATTGAGCATACCTTCGCTACACCCACAAGCCTCGCCCACCAGGCATGCCCACCAGCCTATCAGGAGCTGGGGCAGAGCCAGCCAGTGAACAAGCAGCTGGGGCCATGGGGGTGGGGCCAAGGTGCCTGGGCCATGGGGGGATGTGCTGAGGTGGCCCAGGTCACAGGGGGCAGAGCCAAGGTGGCCCGTGCCATGGGGTGGGGGGCAAGGCTGAGGCGGCCCGGGCCGCAAGGGAGGTGGGGTACAGGTGGCCAGGGCTGCAGGGGGTGGGGCCGAGGCAGCCAGGGCTATGGGGGGCTGGGGTCCAGGTGGCCAGTGTGCTGGGCAGGGAGAAGGCCTGGGATGGGGGTTGGGGCCGATACCCGAGCTAGCTGGGCTTGAGCTATCTGTGGTAAAGGCCCTGGCTGGGGGTGGGGTGGCATGCTTGGGATGGAGCTAGGCATTGGCCCCATTTCAGGGTGATTGCTGGGTGCCCAAGGCCTAAAGCCTCTCTTTAGGCCTTGGGCAGGCCCGGGGTCAGTGGTTAGCTGGACATCCCCTGAGGGCTCCCAGTATGTTTGAGGGGGAAGGTTGGGCTGAGGGATCACCCACCGCCAGTGCATGAATTTCATGCAATATATATATATATATATATATATATATATATATATATATACACACACACACACACACACATACATACCATTTCCTACATCCCATCAGATACTACGTCTAGACTCTTCTACCATGTAAATATTCTTAAACTTGAAACACAATGTGTTTCTTTCATTTTTCTTTGCCATTTTCTTTATTATTATCTTAGTACTGGTTCTCATAATTTCTACCAGAAGTTCCACACATGCCGACACTCATTCATCATCAGTTCAGCATACATTCCCTTCACTGTTCACCAGTGTGCTTTCTAAAATGAAAATCTGGTCACTTTATATTCAAAAATCCTTCCATGGCAAGCCATGACCTCTGGAATAGATTTATTGCTTGAGAATGACTTACATGACCTTTTGTGAGCTGGTCCCTGCTAGCCTTAGACTCATTTTTTAATGTCCCCTTATCCCCTCGGATCCAGCCCTACCCAGAACCTCTTAGTTCCCTGAACGCTCCATATTCTCTAACCATCCATTGTTTGCACTTTCTGCTGCCCCTGCACAGCTGCCCAAAGCCACAGAGAAACTTTAAAAATGACTCATTTATTACCTGAGTAAAATGAACTGTCCTTATCTTAGATCCCTATGGGATTGATTGGAAATACAGAAATACATAAGGAATTAATAGTCTGGGTGGGAAGACAGATAAATGTTTTTTTGCTTTCTTACCTAGGAACTTTGAAGAAGTGTTTTGCTCTCAGCTTAGATATAACGTCTTCTTAGAAATCAACACTTGAGACCCTCCATTGAGGGCTTTGCCTCACTCTGACATTATTCTGACAAGTGGGTGCTATAGTGATCTGCTCATTTACCTGTCTACCCAACTAGACTATTTATTACTTATATGTTTGTGATTCCAGTCTCCCTGGAGGTACACACTAAGTATTACGCATTTTGCTCAAGTACTAAATGAGTCCATCTTTTAAGTTTCTCTGTAGTTTTAGTACAACTTTTGTGTTTTGGAGAATAAAATTTCTTTTTGCAAAGAAGCGGTACCAGACATCAACTGGTTCGTTTTTCTCATAGTTCTTTGCAATGGAAACATACACAGAGGAGTTTAATGACTTACTAATGCCACTGAACACTCAGCTTAATGTCATCAATAATTATTGTTCATACTGATGATGATGATAAATGTAAATGTGCTTTGTTTATCTTTTAAAATACATTTTGTTTGATTTTTAGAGAGAGAAAGGAAGGAAGAGGGATAGAAAGATAGAAACATCCATGAGAGGGGAACACCATCCATCAGCTGCCTCCTGCATGCCCCATATTGGGTATTGAGCTCGTAACCACAGAATATGCCCTAACTGGGAATTGAACTCTTGGTTTCTGGGTTGATGCTCAACTGCTGAGCCACACCAGATGGGTGATGTGAATGTTTTTAATATGTATTTGAGATGTTGTAATTTGTCCTTACTTCTCTTTCCTCACCTCCCCCACATACCCTCACATATCTTTTGCTCTACATTCACCACTCTACTTATTCTTTCAGATCTCCATGCATTCACATAGTGCCATGACTTTGTAAAAGCTACTCCCTCTGTCAGAAAAATATTTTAGCTCACCTTCCTAATTACCTGGAACTACTACACTTAGTTAAAACCTTACTTCCTCTGTGAAAAGTTACTTAAAATGTCCTTCCCTCAAGGAGTTGGCCTCCCTCATCTGAGCTTCTAATTACCTGATACATTCCCATCTTTCCCAGTACATTCTTTTTTATTTTTTATTTAATTTGTTGGGATGACATTGGCTAATAAAATTAAATAGGTTTCAGGTGTACAATTCTACAATACATGATTTGTATATTACATTATATGTTCACCATCCCAAGTCAAGTCTCTTTCCATCACCACTTACCCCTCTTTTACTCTCCTCTACTTCCCCCACAACCTTTTCTTTCTGGTAGTCACCATATTCCCTTCTGTGACCATTAGTTTTTTTATTTTGCTCTATTGCTTCTTCTTTTTTTAGCCAATCCTCAACTTCCTCCCCTCTGACAACTGTCAGTCTGTTCTCTGTATCTATAAATCTGTTTCTATTTTGTTTGTTAGTTTATTTTGTTTATTAGATTCCATATATAAGTGAAATCATTTGATAGCTGTCTTTCTTTGACTGTGTTATTTCACTTACCATAATACTCTCCAGGTCCAGTCATGCTGTCACAAAAGGTAAGATTTCTTTATTTTTTACAGCAGTGTATAAAGGTACCACAGCTTTTTTTTAAATCCACTAATCTACTTTGGGCACTTGGACTGTTTCAAAATCTTGGCTATAATATCTCAGACATTTCTTGTTGCGATATGTTTTCTAATATATCTACTTGGGAAAGGGAAACAAAAGAAAAAATAAACAAGCGGGACTACCTCAAACTAAAAAGTTTTTGCCCAGCAAAAGAAACCATCAACAAGATGAAAAGACAACACACTGACTGACTAGGAGAACATATTTGCCAAACATACTTCTGATAAGGAGTTAATATTCAAAATTTATAAAGAACTTATAAATCTCAGTACAAAACCCCCCAAACAATACAATTAAAAAGTGGGCAAAGGGCCTCAATAGACACGTCTCCAAAGAGGACATACACATGAAAAAATGTTCAACATAACTAATCATCTGAGAGATGCAAATTAAAACCACAATGAGATATCACCTCACATCTGTCAGAATGGCTGTTATCAATAAATAAACAAACAACAAGTGTTGGTGAGATGCAGAGAAAAAGTAACTCTCATGCACTGTTGATGGGAATGCAGATTGGTGCATACACTGTGGAAAGCAGTATGGATTTCGCCCAAAAATTAAAAATGAAACTGCTTCATGAGCCAGCTATTCCACTTCTAAGAATATATCTGAAGAAACCTGAAACACCAATTTGAAAGGACATATGCACCCCTATGTTTATTGCAGCATTATTTCTTAGCACATTCTAAGATCATTGGGCTGAGACATAATATCTCACCTATCCATCCTTGCCTCCTATACCTATAATAATTTTAAATTATCAAAAGATATATTTTAAACAGTTGCTATTTATTAGATTAACCGCTGTCATTGAATGCTAAATACATCTGTTTGGAGGACTGAAAAAATCATGAAAAAATACTTGTGATATAGAAATTATGTAATGTATAAGGAATACATGGAATTCACTAGTAATTCAAAGCTCAAGAAAAGTAAAATAATTTGAGTCATTCTGTATTCAATGCAGTTCAATGAGGCGGTGATGAATATATTGATCAGAATTAAAATGATATCAGTTTCTAGCTACAATTTAATCCTCAAAAGAAGATTATGAGGGAGGTACTATTTTTATACCCATATTACAGGTAAAAAAAAAAAAACTGAACCCCAAAGTCAAACTTAGTAAATGATATAACTAAAATTTAAACAGATATTTTTGATTCTATAATAATATGTTGAAAATCTTACGCTAGATCTTAAAGGAACTGTCTCCAACAATGTGTAATGAAAAACAGAAATTTCAGTTTAAAAACTTTTTGACAAGTTTGAAGAAGAGTTATTCTAATGGATCATTTAACTTAGGTAAGCATCCAATTCTACTTAAGGATGCAAGTTTAAAAGTAATATTATGATTCTTACATAATTTGCTCACTTTTATTATTCAGATTTTTGCTGGAACTAATATAAGCAATGTTCTATCTACAATGTTCTGTCCACATTGTTTAGTTATAAGTGGTTTTTTTCTCCTATCATGAGTTTCTGTGTGAGGAGCTGGACTAGTCTGATAACCACTGGGTGTTAGCCATTTCTCTGTAGGCATGCTCTTCTCATGCCTACAACTACTGTGCCACATGAAATGAGATCACATGCCATGGGGTGCCTTGTTCTTGTCAGCAGTGATGAATATAATATCTATTGCCTGAACTTGCACATCTGAAAATAGAAACTGGCTTGAACATCTTACTGAAATCCCAATTCATAGTTCAATATGTTGCCAGGAAATTGCTAAAGTAATTTTCTGTTTGTTTTCTCTAGCTTCCCTACCTAATGCATTCACTGATATAGCTAAATCCAAGAAATGTAATAACCAACACATGAGACCAGCACTATTCCCATCTGTTTGAAGTCATGCTCTCCAAAGAGCCAGCTTTGACAGGCTGTTCTCCACAGGGTTCTTGTGAACCTCAGCAGTTAGCACACTGATGAAGGATGTTGAGTAAATCCTACTTACTGAATGGAAAATCCCAACAGTGTCCTAATGCCTATTAACCATATGGCTTTGATATCACTTTTTGATCTTCTGTGTGCCTAGCCCAAAAGCCCAACCTATCCAGGGAACATCATTTCTTTCCATTCTAGAAATGCATGGCATAAAAGTATACAACTTTCCAGCTTTGGATAGGTACTAGTAGAGGCAATAAAATTAAAGAATGATGACGGCATGGCCCCAGGCTTTCTAGTCTTGCTTTTGCCATTGGTCAATAATAATGCATCACTTTTTTTTGGACATGTTATGCAGGTAGTTTCCCATGAAATCTGTTCTCTAAACCAACTTTAAGGAGAAAGAATGGTGGACCAGAAAATCATTAGAGGAATAATATAACCAATTAAGTGAATAGATTATGCTACAATTTCTGAAAGGCATACAGGATGCAATGTGGAGCCCATCATAATGTTGAGTTAAAGAGACATAACTGGAAGATGAAAGATTCCAAAACATCTGGAGTTCATAGAATTGATTATTGTAGAGGAAAGTGCTAAATAGAGAGAGAATTCTGGAGATCTGCAGGATTCCTCCTTCAGTAATCGTGTAAATACTGATCAACAAACACATGTGAAGAAACTCCTTAAGAACAGAGAAAGAATTGCCTAAAGTTATTAAAAGGAGAAATCCCTGAGGCTCACACAGGATTAGTAAGAATTTTTATTCCTATCATCCATCATGAAAAAATTTATAATTAATGGGGCATAAACTATTCAAAGTTGTCTTGTCCTAGTTGTGGCTTAAAATTAGTCATAGACTAAGGGGTTACTATGTTTTCAATTGTATGAAAGCTAGTTATATTAGGTAGAATTATAATCTCATTATTGCCTTTATATGAGACTAGGGGCCCGGTGCAGGAAATTCGTACACTAGGGGCGTGGGTGATCCCTCAGCCCAACCTGCCCCCTCACACATACTGGGAGCCCTCTGGCAGAGGCTTTAGGCCTTGGGCACCCAGCCATCACTGTGCAATGGGGCAGATGGCTGCCTCCATCCCAGCCCTGCCCACCCCCACACCTCCAGCCAGGGCTTTAGCCCCAGCCAGCTTGCCCCCAGCTAGAACAGGCCTCGGCCCTGTCTGCCTGCCCAGGCCTGGGCTGCCTCGGACACCCCCAGGCCCCCTGAGGCCCAGGCCGCCTTGGCCATGCCCCCCCCCCCCCCGTGACCCAGGCCACCTCAGCTACGCCTCATCAGGCCCCCCCCCAGGTTCTGGCTGCCTCGGCCATGCCTCCTCAAGGCCTGGTCCACCTTGGCCACTCCCCTCGTGGTCTGGGCTGCCTCAGCCATTCACCCTGTGGCCCGGGCCACATAGGCCATGCCCCCCGCAGCTCGGGTTGCCTTGGCTACACCTCCTCAGGCCCCACCATGCCCTGGCTGCCTCAGCCACGCCCCTGCACTCCTGATTGGCTGGTGGGCATGACTGGTGGGCATGGCTGGTAGGTGTAGCAGAGGTATGCTCAAATTTGCATATTACTCTTTTATTATATAGGATTATGCTTCAAGGAAATGTGTGTGGTGCCAAATTGACAAGGGTTGAACTTGTAATGATTAATCATATGTGTCACCTTGACTGTACCACACATTGCCCAGATTAAACATTATTTTTGGTTCTGTTCTTTAGAGAGTTTCTGGAAAAGATTAATATTTCAAACTGAAGACTCAGTAAAGTAGATTGCCCTCCCCAGTGTGAGTGGCCATCATTCAGTCCATTGAGCACCTGAATTGAACAAAA
Source organism: Antrozous pallidus (assembly GCA_027563665.1). Classification (NCBI taxonomy): domain Eukaryota; kingdom Metazoa; phylum Chordata; class Mammalia; order Chiroptera; family Vespertilionidae; genus Antrozous; species Antrozous pallidus. Next base: position 116,374,492 of record CM050509.1, read on the forward strand.
GACAAGAGAGAAGAATTCACCCTTTTTACTTTCTATGTGCTAGCTTTAGCTAGAACATCATCTTCTCCTGTTCTTGGACTGGGTTTTACCCATAGCTACCCTGGTTCTCACACCTTCAGACTTGGATTGCAATTATACCACCAATGGTGGCAAATTTTAAGGATACAATAACACATTTTTTCACCTCTACGCCTAATGGTTCAGTTATACACAATACTAAGCAAGTAGCTATATTCTTTGAACAATAATTGAAAAAAATTCTTCTAACATATGAGTATGTAAATTTTACTCAGAAATGCTTGTAGGAAACTCTAAGGATGGCAAAGAGGCAAGTATGGCTCAATGTTTTCTAAATGGAAGATACCATATTCCTATAGCCATCATTTGCCTACTTAATTGTGTCCCAAGAATGGGACACAATGAAGACTATAAAATGAGATATAAAACTTTCCATTCCAAAATTAGAAAGATTTCCATCTTGGAGAGCTAATATAGCTCATTTTTAAGTAAAGTCAGGGTATTTCTTGAGTGTGGGTCTAAATAAGGGTAAACTAGGAAAAAATACTGCAGTTGAATGAGAGGATCATGAATTGTCAAGTATGTGGAAAGTATGGTAATGGATTATAGACAAAATTTGTTCTTTTTTAAAAATTTGCCTGCACCTGCCTGCCTACCACAGGGTACTGGTGATATCTCTGAGGAAGTTAAAATGCACAAGTATAGAATAACCACCTAAAGAATGTGGCCTCTCAAAACACCAACCCAGACCTAAAAGACATGAGCATGAGTGGCAATGGTGATGAGTGAAGAGGAAGCTGTAAGTTAGCAGAGCCTGATGAATATAAACATTGGGAATGTTGCCTTCTCCAATTCTCTAATATAAATATATATTTCTTTCTTTGTTCTTGAATATGTTCTATTTTATAAATATTTGCTCCCAACATCTCAAAATAATTCATTCATGTGTTTCTTCCAAGGCTTAAGAAATGTTGGTTGCAAATGAGCTTGCCTTTTTTCCAGGTATATATTGATGAATAAGGTAAAGTAGTTACTCAAGGAGTAAAGAGGAAAGTGCCAGGAAAATAGTTCCTGTAAGTGGTGCTTTGAAATTCCTGGGTTTATCTACATAATCCTAATATATAAAAACCCAGGGTCTGAAGTGAGCAGAAGTCAGTCCTGCAGTCAGTGTTGGGTTGCCATGGTGACCCAGCACTGACTGCCACTGCTGTAGGTGTGGCTACCCAGCAGTGACTGCCCAGGGGGCTGGAGATCAGGCCCAAAGAGAGAGGTAGGTTCTGATCCGCAGCCTCTGTAGCAGCTGTTGATCAGCCATTGCCTCTCTCTTTCTATCTGGACTTTGCCAGCAGCCATGCCTCTGTTCTTCTCCAGGCCTCTTTTTTTTTGGGGGGGGGGCGCTGCTGATCAGCCTAGCCTCTTTGATCATGCCCATAGATAAACCCAGAGATGCTGACTGGCATAGAAATTGACCAATCAGAACCAGATCTGGGTGAACTGTAAGGAACCAATGGCTGCCTAGGAGGTGGAGCTTTTGACATTGACTAGCATAGAAACCAACCAATCAGAACCTAATCTGGGTGAATTGTGAAGGCAAAACCTAAGTTGGTGGCTGAAGAGGGGTTTTAAGGGCAACAGCTACTTGGTGAAAGGGGTAAGAAAGTGGCTCATTTTTTTAATAACTGATTTTGCAATATAGTGTATATGGCTGGCTATCAGTCTAGATATAGGAATTATGTATTTTTGTCTGCAAAGAGCATCTTCTCCTGCTAAAAATGTCTCCCTCCCTCATTTAAGCAATCCTATCCTATATAATCTATCTATATTACTAAAAGGGTAATATGCTAATTAAACCAGGTTGACCAGACATCTTCCAAATATCTGACTTCCTTCTGGACAAAGCCATGTTGGTGGGGGCTGAGGCAGAGGTATTTAGGGGTAGTCAGTCCAACAGAGGAGGGCAGTTGGGGGATAGATCAGGCTGGCAGGAAATGAGGGGCAATGATGCCAGCAGGGGAGGGCAGTTGGGGGTGAGATCAGGCTGGCAGGGAGGGCAGTTGGGGGAGAGATCAGTCCAGCAGGGGAAGGCATTTGAGGGAGAGATCAGGCCATAAGGGGAGGGCAGTTTGGGGCATCCAGGCCAGCAGAGGAGGCCAGTTAGGGGCAACCAGGCTGGCAGGGGAGGGCTGTTAGGTGCGATCAGGCAGGCAGGTAGGTGAGCAGGTAGAAGCCAGGGGTCCCAGATTGCAAGAGGAATGTCTGATTGCCACAGGGATCAGGCCTAAACCAGCAGTTGGACACTCCCCAAGGCTTCCCCAATTGGAGATGGTGCATGCTGGGCTGAGGGAAACCGCTCTACATTCATGAATTTTGTGCACTGGGCCTCTAGTATATAATAATGAATGTGTATTATGCTAATTAGACCAGATGTCCTTCTGAATGACCTTCCTGATGAAGCCATGGCAGCAGGAGCCAAGCTGCGTGCACAAATTTCTTGTATCAGGCTCTAATTTAATCCATAAAAAGGGTGTATATGATTTACTCTGGGCCTGATAACATGGAGACATGTTGCTTTTCCTTTATGGGGTTTTAAAATTTCTCAGTACAAGCCTGTTTTTGGTTTGGTGTTACCAAGGAGCAGAACTTGAGACAAATATTTTATTTGGAAATTGATCTAGAGGAACATTTTAGGGGACAGGGAGGTGAGACAAGAAAGGGAGGAAGTCATTAACAGTCCATTAATAAGGTACTAACTGTTTCCAAAAATTGAAGCTTAATTGGACTAAGGACATCTCCTCTGCCCATTGTTGATTGAGAGCTGCTTCTTGTGGTATAACTCTCGTGGGTAGTTTGGTCTGCCCACTGCAGAGACTGTGCTAGCTCCAGTCAAACTCCTCTTGAAGAGATTAGCAAATGTTTTCAGTAAACAGCCTTTGGCATATTGAGGTGAGTGCCAAGTGGTAGGGCAATAACAGCATTAATTAAGGGGCAAAATCCAAGATGAGTTGAGAGCAAAAAACTCCCATTTCCTACCCAGAACAATCTAGATGCCATGACAAATCTTTGAAAGCCTGCTTTCTGCAAGAGCAATGTGCCAATAAGGTTTCTCTCTGGAAAATATCACACAGAGTTGAAACAAAGGCTGGTTACAATCTTGCACAAAATATATTGGCATTTCAATGCTGTACAACAGACACATACCCATTTAGGAAATTTACTGCTTGTTGAGTTTTCCCCTAACATCTCAGAGACTCATTGGGAATTTCCTAAGCTACGTGCTTAGTGCACAGTAGAAGGTTGTTATTCTGTATCATGGCCCACTGCTTAACTCAATCTGCCAATAGCTAGAAGGATGATTTTCTCTGCCACTGGTTCTCTCAGATGAAAAACTTTCCAAACATTATTGTTATTGTCTTTGTAAGTTGATTTTCCATCAGGGTTAGAACTTTGGGGAAAGTAGATTTTAGCTCCCCCCCCGCCCAAGAAATGAATCTCAGTAGTGACATTACAAAGTTCAGCTCCAATAAAACACTGTGTTTTTTACTAATGGAAATCAGGCATGTAACAAATGTGTAAATATTTCTCCACAGTTTGAATATTTGTGTGTCGTTTTAACTCACATTCATTTTTAAAAGAGGTTCACTAATATTTTGTCTACTAAAAACATGAATTTCATTGTACTATCCTAATAAAAGAGTAACATGCAAATGTAACCGTACCTTGGCTCCTGATTAGCTATGCTACCAGCCAATCAGGAGTTGGGGGCGGGGCCACAGAGTACTTGATCCTGCCTCTCCTGCTGCCTCCACATGGGGAACGAGAACCATGGGCCTGGGGAGTCGATGCTGCGCTGGTGGTACTGGCAAGCCCATGGTGCCAGTTCCCCAGGCTGCACGGAGGCATGGCAGGGAAGGCTGGCCACCACCGTGCTTTGCTGTGGGTGCCTGGGGTCCGAGATCGAGAAGGGCGCGAGCGCGGGGGTCCCAGATCACTGGTGTGCACGTGAAGGGCGGGGCCATGGGAGGCCGCAGGGAAGACCGGCTACTGCCACACTCTCGCTGTGGGTGCCAGGGGTCCCAAATCATGAAGGGCATGTGCGCACGAGGGTCCCAGATTGCCATGGTGGAGGGGCCAAGGCAGAGGCCATTAGGGGTGATCAGGCCAGGAGGGGTGGGCAGTTGATGGTGATCAGGCTGATTGTGGGGGGCAGTTGAGGCTGAGCAGGCCGGCAGAGGAGATCAGTTTCCAAGTGGTTAACAAGCAGAGTGGTTAGGGGTGATCAAGCAGTCAGGCAAGTGAGCAGTTAGGAGCGGATTGCAAGGGGGTTGTCCAAGTGCCAGTTTAGGCCCAATCCCACAGGGATCTCAGATTGGAGAGGATGCAGGTTGGACTGAGAGACAATCCCCCCCACCCCCTGCGTGCACGAATTTCGTGCACCAGGCCCCTAGTTGTTTTATAAGCAGAGAGCAGTTAAGTGTGTTATGACAAAAGCACTAGCTCTTATGATTTGTAAATCTTATGTAAATTGGTCCTTGGAAACACATTTAAGGGACTGGGAAATTAACACTAGAGATAATTTTGCTCATCTATATTAATTTTGAAATTTTTGAATTGCATCCCTCAGCATGGCCTGTGAAAATGAATCAGATTTAATAATCTCCTAACATTCTTTTTCCTATAAAAGTTTTATTTTTTTCTAGAGTCATAGTTCCGAGGTACATATTCTTAATGTGTTTATGAGTTGATCTGCTTGTCGCCTGTGTTAAATGAAATCAATCAGTATGTTAGCTATAATTTAGTTTGTAGATACTGTTTATCCAGTTGAGAAAGTTTGCCTTTATTTCTAGTTTTCTAAAACTTTTTCACCTAAATGGGTGTTAAATTTTATAGCATTCTGTCTGCATCACAAAAAATAAAACTTTTATGTTAATGAATTTTACCTTCAATTATACCACACGTCTGTATTGAACACATTATAGGTTGCCACACACTGTTCCTGGAAACGGGTATCTTTGAGGAGAAGGTCAGCCAAGATACCTCCATTTTTGAAGCTTAAATCTAGTAGGTATTCATAGTCCTCAGTGCTCACATACTTCTTATTCTGTCTCCTGACTCAGTTTATTGACAGTCATCTGTGTTAATTCCATCTTCCTTGGAATTTTCTTTATGATCTTAATCTGAGGATTTAACCCAAACCAACATATTTAAGAGCAATGCCATTTAATGAACATTTCATCCAGCAAATATTTTTGTGTGCCTGCTTAATGGTAAGCTCTATATTATCTCCTCTATGTACCATATATTAATTCTCAAAAAGCCTTGTAGAAAATAATACTTTAACCTAAGGGATCCTAGTTGAAAAATTAAGGCAGGTTGTTAAAATAAATATTTAGGTTGGGTGGTGAGGCAGGAGGTAAACTTTAAAAAATAATTTTAAGCCTTATTGATAAACCTTACTGTATTCCACACTGGGTGTTTTGAATGGACAAATGTTATTACTGTGATTAAATTCATTCAGAGGGAAAAAAAGGAAATGATCATTTCTAAAGTCAAATAGGGGTATGCCATTCCAAAACAAATAAGAGATCCAAAACATTCAAATGGCATTTATTTAAACTAAAATGTGTTTCAAGATGCAACAAAAGGGAGTTATTGCTTGTGGGTTTATTAATTCTCTTTGAGGTATTGTTACTATTTAGGTATCCATGTTGGAAATGTCTCCCCTGCATAGTAATGGTGGCATATAACATTGCAGGCTAAATTAATCCTATTGTTATTTGGGGTTCTAAAATCTACCATACATTAAAGATTCTATCTGAGCTTCCATACTCATAGAAGAGCAAATGAGCCAGAAGCTTTTCTAATAACAGCGAGTACCACATAAATGCAGTGTTCACTTCATAAGTTCCACTGTTAATAGGATAAAATCACTCTGGGCAAATAAAACTAACAGCACTTTCTTCTTATTGATGTTCAAGCACCACCTACTTATTCTGTGAGATAAGACTACAATAAATTAGTGTTGTGTTAAGTTTGTGTGTGATTCTTTGCTGAAACTAAGAGATTGGTTCAGACTTTGAGAATTTATTCTTGCCCATTAATCTCTATTAAGTTTCTATCTACTCAGTTTCTCAAGAGCATTAGCCAAAGGATGTGCAGGGATTTTTCAGTATGCAAATGCCAGATTTTATTTCCCTTAAAGCTAAGGAAGGGCTTCCAACTTGCCATGCAAAGGTACCCACTTTTACCAAGATGAACCACAGTATAGTATAGACATTTAAAAAATATCATCTTGGCACTTCCTTCTCAAAGTGACAGTAGTTAAGACTTACCCATGGACAAGTTAGCCAGTAAAATGATGAAATTATTTACATGGGATCAATATTTTAAGCTCAAAGTTTCCTCAGAGTTGATTGAAGCCAAAAGCATTCTTGTCAAAGTTAATCAATTGCCTCTAAGACATCCCTCTCATGTGTAAATGGGAGATAATAATCGGAGATCTTTGTAGAGATAAAGTGAAGATCTGAAGCAAAACATGCAAAATATGCAGCCAGAGGCTGGTCCACAGTAAGATCTCTCAATGACCATTTACATTGGAGTAATTCCAGATTTAAAACAATTTCCAAACTTTTCTCAACTCAGGTTGTCTTGATGCCACCGACACTTTCTCAAGAAAGGTGAAAGGGTAGAGTTAACATCACAGAATTCTGCAGAATACTCCCTTGGTTCCAGTTACAGATCTTTGATGATTAACCATGGAGATGCTGATAAAAATCACAATGCATTTTATTTTTTTTTAATTTTCAATAATTAATTTTTTATTGTTTAAAGTATTACAAATAGTAGTACATATGTCTCCTTTTTTCCCCTATTGACCTCCTCCCAGCCTCTCCTACCTCCCAGTACGTACCCTCGCCTGCACTCACCCAGTGTCTTGTATACATTGGTTATGCTTATATGCATGTGTATAAGTCCTTCCTTCGGTTGATCTCTTTCAATCCCCCCACACACAACCTCTTCTGCCTTCCTGCTGTAGTTTGACAATCTGTTCAATGCTTCTTTGCCTCTGTATCTATTTTCCCCCCATTTCTTTTATTTAAAAAATATTGCCTTTGCAGACTAGAAATCCTATCTAATAAAGGAGTAATATGCAAATTGACCATCACTCCATACACAAGAGGGCTGCACCCATGTGGTCAAAGATGACTGCCCCCATGTGGACACAAGATGGCCACCACAAGATGGCCAGCAGGGGAGGGCCATTGGGAGGTTCCAGGCCCTGCACGGGAGGGCAGTTGTGGGTGATCAGGCCAGCAGGGGAGGGCAGTTGGGAAGAACCAGGCCTGCAGGGGATGGCAGTTAGGGGTGATTAGGCCGGCAGAGGAGGGAAGCTGGGGGCAAACAGGCTGGCAGGGGAGCAGTTAGACATCAATTAGTCTGGCAGGGTACTGGTTAGGGGCTGATCAGACTGGCAGGCAGAAGTGGTTAGGGGAAATCAGGGAGGCAGGCAGGTGAGCAGTTTGGAGCCAGCAGTCCTGGATTGTGAGAAGGATGTCTGACTGCCCGTTTAGGCCCAATCCTGGACAGTCGGACATCCCTTGAGGGGTCCCAGATTGGAGAGGGTGCAGGCTGGGCTAAGGGACATCCCCTGCCCCCCTGTGCACGAATTTTGGTGCACTGGGCCTCTAGTAAGGTTATAAATGTCTTTAAGAGCATTAGTAAGGAAGTTTTGGGTTTATTGGCAGGAGTAAAGTAGTTGGAAGTCTGAGAACCTGGTGTTGAGATCCTGAAGGTCTACAGGACATTGGCGGATGTTGTCATCCATTGTTTTTGCTGCGACTGAGAGTAGTTTTCGTTGTTGTTGTGTTTGGATTGCTAATTCATAGGCTGAATTGAAATTTCTAGATATAAGGTGTAAGAGTTCATTATACATAGAGTTTTGAAGTTCGTTGTATTTTTGTAGGTCTAAAAATATTTCCGCAATTTTGACAGTGTAAGCTAAAGAGACTGTGAGAGAAAAGGCTGCAACAGCAAGTCCAAGTTGAAGCAAGTGTCTGTGGTTTGTTTGTCCAATAGATGGCAGTGATGGAAGGTTAACTTGGAGTTTATTTCTTAGGGGTGCACATAGGGGAATGATAGTAGTTACTAGATAATTTTGTTTTGTAAAGATAATAGTTGCAGAATGGATTATAGGTCTATAAATAATTCTGATTGAGTTGTTTGGGCTATAATTGGTGGTGGTGAAGATGTAGAAGGTTGAGGATTGGTGATACCATAAGAGAATATTGATTGGTAGTGCTATGTTCTAAGGCATACCGTGCTGTTATAACATCCTCTAAAGTAACACAAGGTTGAAGCAATCAGCAAAAGAAAGTTGTGTGTACTAAAAATATGTGATGGGTAATACAGTGTAGTTTGTAATGCGTAAGTAAGAGTGTAGGTATAATTTGTTCCATGCACCATCCATATAGTGGAGCATGTATTCTTGGTATCCCTGTGATAGGGTTTCCTGAAAATCTGTGTGTGTTTGTTGGATTAATATTTGCTCCCAAATTGTAGAATCATGCAATAAGTTTCAGATCATATGAGATGTTATATGTAAAGTATACAAGGTGGTCCTGAATATTTAAACATGAATGGTGTCTTGGTTCAGGATTAGAGATGATATTAGGTCTGATTACTATTTTATGGTATTGGTAAATGTATGTGGTGGAGTTACTGGGTGAATTGGTGCTGTATAGGTTATCATCAGTGGTGAAATTAAAAGGAATAGAAAGGTTAGTCCAGGAGGTGATGGGGAATGGGCCATAAGAATATGGACTGGTGTGAAGAGAATTGAATGAAGAAGCATATGTTTGATATGTCTGATAGAGATGGGTAGTTTGAATCCCATGAATTGGGGGTTAGAGAAATAGCCATCTGTAAAGTTATACATGAGCATAGTTCTGTTAAGGAGGAAGACTGGCAATTTGTAGTTTTCTTTTGATCTGTCAGTAAACTAGGCATTTTTAAGTTTAGGGCTATATTGTGGCCCTTTCACAATATAGATCGGGTGGTTGAACAAACTTGTTGGCACAGGTAAGTAGTTCTACCTCAAGTTTGTTGACCTCCTTGGTGAGGAGGTCTGGTTTACCAAGGCAGAGGTTTCTTGTGTGTTAATGTACCACCTCCAAGCGAGAACCTTTTTATCAATTTGGGAACCTGCCAATTCTTCAGCTGACATTTTGAGTCAGGCCTTAAAGGGCAATGTGCTGAACATGTTTATTGGGTTAAGTCTGGTCAGTAGTTCTACCTGCAACAGTGTCACATACAGTGTCCACATTAGTTTCTCAAAATGAGAGAATTTGTGGTCAGAATAAGAAAATTTCTGAGTTGAGCATCCTATAGGCATTAGTTTTTTGTCTTCTGTTCCTCTTTTGTATAATCCCAACTGCCATGTTCTGCCATGAAACTAATGTCTAGTACTATTTTGTCTCCTGGTCTGATACTTTGTAAGGATTGAAAGTGGTGTTTTTAGCCGAAACCGGTTTGGCTCAGTGGATAGAGCGTTGGACTGCGGACTGAAAGGTCCCGGGTTCGATTCCGGTCAAGGGCATGTACCTTGGTTGCGGGCACATCCCCAGTAGGGGGCGTGCAAGAGGCAGCTGATCGATGTTTCTCTCTCATCGATGTTTCTGACTTTCTATCCCTCTCCCTTCCGCTCTGTAAAAAATCAATAAAATATATTAAAAAAAAAAAAGAAAGTGGTGTTTTTAGTCCTTTAATTGTTTAAATGTTTGTTCCTCTTCTTGGGTCCATATGAAATCTACTGCCTTCCTGATAACTTTGTATATAGGTTTTGCAATGTCAGCTAGGTATGGTATGTGTTGTCTCCAGTACATGAAAAGTCCCATTCATTGTTGTGCTTCTTTTTTGTTGGTTGAGCTTTTCAGGTTTAGTAATTTGTCTATTACTTTGTTCGGTATGTTTCCTCAGAGCTCCAGTGGATGCCTAAAAATATTGTTTTGGAGTCTGGGCTGGATTTTGTCAGGATTAATTGTCCAGCCTAGTGATCTTAGGTGTGTTACTAGTGACTAGATCGGATTGTAGAATGTCATCTATGTATTATATGATTGTGGATTTGTATTTTGTGGGGTCAATGTTGTTAGCAAGTAGGTTGTGTGTGATTATGGGTGAGTTTTTGTATCCTTGTGGGAGTCTTTTGAATTGGTCTTGTTTGCCTTGCCATGTAAATGTGGTAATGGGTCTGGATTTCTCAGCTATGGGTATTGCAAAGAACATATTCGAGAGATCAATTGCTGCCATAAATTTAGGGTTGTCTCTCTGGATAATATTGATTCCTTCTTGTGTGTCAGGCAGGCAGCCATCTGTCTTTGGTGAGGCCTTATTCAGGTTGCAATAGTCAATTGTGATCCTGTAGGTGCCATTAGGCTTTTTACAGACAAGATTGGGCTATTATAAATGTGTGATCTGCCTGGTTCTATTATATCTTCTTCCAGAAGTTTTTTAAGTGCTTTGGTTACATCCTCATTTCCTCCTTTTAGAGGGTGTTGATGTGTGAATGAATTTGTATTTGGTTCTGGTAATGTTAATGGAGGTATTTGTAGTGCAGTGAGGAATCTTTTGATTTTATGTAGCCTGGGTGTGTGGTAAATGTGACAAAATAATGTTGGTAGGATGTCCATACCTAATATGTTTTGAACCTGAGGTGAGATTAAGGATGTGATTGGAATTTGTTTTCCTTTGTATAGTATTTTTCCTTGTGTTGGGTAGGCTGGGGTCACATTTCCTGTGACTCCTTCAATATGTACTGTAAGTCATTTCTTTGGTCCTGTATTTAAGTGTTTTTGTAAGTGGTGGGTTTCTTTTAGCAGGGAGACCTGCAAGCCACTATCTGTTAAAAAGATTTTGTACTGTAATCGCCCACTTTCCAGGGAAATTTGGAGGGATATGTATGGTCTGGTATCATTTTTTGTGTGTTGAATGATGTGTCTATAACTAATGGGGGGTTATTGGATATAGGTATTTTAGTTGGGATTTCTTCAGGGTCTGTAGTGAGGAAGTAATGCTCTGGTATTGGTGTCTGGTGTGGCCCCCCTATAGCCTGGCAGGTTGATTTTGTCAGCCGGGGCCTCTCCAGATTCTCTGATTTTGACTGACGGGGTTTTGACTATTTCAGAATGGGTTGTTGTCTCAAATCTCTGTCCTGAAGGGGTTCTGTTAAATTGGTTGTTATTATATCTAAATGGGTTATTTCTAAATGGGATATTGTTGTTATTATAATTATAATAATTATTATTATTTCTGAATGGATTATTGTTCTTAAAGAATGGATTATTCCTTTTCTACTAATAAGCTTGTCCTTGTCTGTATTGGTCATTCTGCCTGTTTTGATTGGTTTGGGGTGTTTTTATGGGCTTTAGAGGTCCTCTATACTGTTGCATGGGGAATAAATATTTATTTCTTTGATTCCTTTGCCGTGAAGGCAAATTTCATTTCTGCTAAAAGGTCTTGGTGCAGTTGGATTTTCTTTTTAATATCCTCTGCAGTGGTGGACCCTGCGATAAGGTTTTGAAGCTGCATTTTGTAGCCATCTGGGGTGTTTCTTATTAGTACACTGACTACCCCTTCTACATCTCGATTTGCCCATGGTGAGTTCAAATCTAGTTTACAGAGGTTAGTTAGGACAATTTCCTTAATTGAATCTGTAATTGTGTAAGAGACTCCCAGTGTTCTGAAAACTGTCCTGAAGACAGGTCCACTGCTGGAAATGCTCTTCTCCATGCCTTTGCTATCCAGCTCCATAAGGATCTTACTGTATTTGAGTGTTGTTCTGCAATTTCCTTTAGTGATGTTTTTAATTTGGCTAATTCTATGGCATCTATTACTGCTGTGAGTTCATCTGCACTTAGCATAGACATGTGGCCTCCAAGTTCATATATTTTTACAAGCCACTCTATGTCCGTTAATTCTCCTTTAATAAATAGTTTTCTGAGTTCTGCTGGTTCCTGCCTTGAAAATGAGGTGAATTCTATTAATTCCCCAGTCCCTTCATTTTCTGATTTTATTACCTTCTTTTTTACTACTACTTGCTTTCTGGAGTATTTTGCAACTACTTTCTGGGATAGTGAGCCTCCCTTGTCAGTGTCCTCCTGCAGGTGATGGATTGTCTACAGGAATATTCCTACTACCTCAAGTGGTGGTGCTATTTCTATTATTCGAATCAGATTGTTAGGAGCTACTCTGTTTTTGTTGAGGCCTGGGGCTGTCTGGATTGTATATTTGGCCCTTAGGGCATCTTCTACCAGTCTCCATTTTCTTTCTGATGGTATATTAGGCTCCGCAGAGTTGTTTCTTTTGAAAAGCTTGTTAAAGAAGTCTTTAACCTTCTATATGGTGTTGAGTGAGGTGGAGTCTTGGTCCATACCTACCAAATGGACAGAATCTTTGTGTATATGGTGTGTTCCTATTGCAGTATGTGGTTTCTAGATGGAGAGTTGTTAGTTTTTTTTTTTTTTTTAGAAAATTAGGAAGAGTTTTAGCTAGCTTCTTCAAAATTTTGTTCATAAATTCAGCTCTGCTGTAAATTTATTCTTTAAAAAGTTTCGTTTTCCTTTTACTTTCAGTTTCCTTTAATTTAATTCTTTTAATTTGAAGGGGAGTTTCAATTTTGGACTGAACCTGGGAGACCCTGTTATGCTCCGGTGTCAAGTCTCTAGATTGGGAATAGGTTGATTAGTATAACCCTGCCAACTTGTCTCTGCTTGGCCAGAAAGGCTGCTGCGACCCTCAGGCATTTGCTGTCAGAAGTCAGACTCTCCTGGGTATGCCCTCACAGTGGACGACTAGTTCGCTTTCTGTTGGTTCCAGATTAATCCCCTTTAAACTTGGTGGTAGTTTCCTTAATACTCAGACCTAAACCTGAGTATTTTTTTCCCAATTTTAAATAATTATCCACCTGCGTTGTGGAGAAATTTGTTTTGGAATCCTGTCGACTATGCCAATTTTCTCAATTATGCCCTAATGAATTATCTGTCTAGACTTAGTGGGACAAATGAGGTGACCAGGAGTCAGCAATAACAGCCCATCCCCTGGTACTTCAATGTCTAGACAGCTGAGCCAAACCAGAACACATGAACACACAAGACAGAATTAGTATGCAATCACACAAGTATATTTACATATTCCTAGTGGGTCCTAGGCTCCAGCAAAGGCCACCCGGCTATACTCACTGAAAGACAGATGATAGAGACGGAGACAGACAGACTCGCACAGCAGAGCAGTCAGTCAGGGGATCCTCTCATGGAGCAACTGGAACCCCCTCTATCATGCAGGAGATGTCGACTAAAGGAAATCTGATGCTTATATAGTCAGTAGTAAACAACTTGTGTCCTTCTCAGTGTGGGCCACACTGTGCTCCTTATGCGAGGATCAGGGCGTTTACATTTTAAGGGCTCAGGGCTTTCACATCAAGATAGGGGGGTGTTCACCAATTTGGAAGTTATAGAGTATTGAGGTCTCCACACAGCAAACATTTCACACAATAATTATTTCATACATTAGAGGGGTTTCCTTATGACCATAACATTATTATAACAATTCTACAATGCATCATCTGTATATTGTATTGTGTATTTACTACCCCAGGTCAAGCTTCCTTCCATTACCATTTACCCTCTTTATACCCTCTTCTATCTCACCCGATCCTTCTTCCTTCTGACAATCACCCTACTATTGTCTGTATCCATGAGTCTTTTTTTCTTTGCTTAATCCCTTCACCCTTCTTACCTAGCCTCCCAACTCCCTATCCTCTGACAGCTCTCAGTCTGTATCCATGAGTATGTATCCACTTTGATGGTAATTAGATTCCTAACATATAAGTGAAATCATATAGTACTTGAATTTTTCTGAACACCTTATTTTGCTTAGCATAATACTCTCCTGGTCCATCCAGGCAGGTAAGTATCCAAAAGGTACAGGTATAAAAAATGACATATAATTATGAACAAAAGGGGCCTCATGCTAACCTGACAAGCTCAGGGAAGGCCTGCGTAATGGTCTTGCTAACTCAAAGACCTAAAGTAACCACAAAGAATGGTCTGAAATTAAACTTTAACTAAAAGCAGTCATGGTGAGTAGTTACATCCTAGACTGGTATCTTCACTGACAAGGTCAACCTTTATTTTAACTAAGACCATGTATCTTTTTGCATCTATAATAACATACCCTTGAAATGTCTGGGTAACTTCATAACTTCCCTTTTTCTGGATCCCTTGAAGCACAACTTAATGGTCCTGGGCTGCAGGACAGATACCACAAATTCCTTCACTGTTATGTTAATTGTTTCTGCACCCACCTAAGTATGTATCTATCATTTTACTTTTTATCCAATCACAAGAGTTTCCCTGGTTTGCTTTCTCCTGCCTCCCTAGTCTATCACCAATGAGTTTCATGTAACTCGCCTACATCCCTTTTTACTTATTGCAATCTATGTATATAAAAGCCAGTGATTGGAATGCTGTAACGACCAGAACGACCGGTCACTGTGATGCCCACTGTGACCAGGGAACCCTCCCGGCCAACCTCCTGCAATCTCCTCCTCCCGACAGGCCTGGCCCCGATTCGTCCATTGGGACCATGCTGGCCGGACCCCACCCATGCATGAATTTGTGCACTAGGCCTCCAATGTATAAATATAGATGTAACCCGCCATTCTCCAGAGCATTATCTCAATTTGCTGAGGTTCTGCTTCCCAGCCTTTGTTGACAGTTTGGCTCAAATAAACTCAGAAGAATTCCTTACAGGTTTGAATGTGTTTTGTTATCAAAAGCATTTAAGAGCTTTAAGGAAAATAATTTTATTTGACATAATATTTTAACACTATTTTAAAGTGCACACTCAGTACTTTTGGAAATTGGTGATAATAAAAATACTATCAAATCAGAAACTTCTTTTAGAAATGACATAAGATGTCAGAAGTAAGAAGTGTGTTTCATACCATGGTTTACCTTGTGGTTATTACTCTTATTTCCGGTCTTTTCCCCCATCACTTAGAACCAAAAGAAGGACCATAAGGAATGTGTTTGCAATAACATGGCCTGGAGAATTACTAGGCCAAGACCAACTGTGATATGCCGTGGACACATTCTCTTTTCTCTCTTTCAGTTTTTGCTCCTCTGTTTCTGACCTCTGGTTGGCTTCTAGTTCTTCTTATCTCAATACTAGGATCAATTTCCCAGTGCTTTTTTCATTGGGCTGCCTCTGGTACATCTATGCATATTCTTGTTCTATAATATAGAAATAGTATAACTCACAGAAGGATTAGCAAGATTAAATCAGAAGGTGCCTAGTCCAACACTTAGTATATAAGCTCAACAAGTTACATATATTGCAACAGATCATCTACTTATATTGCTGTTGTCCAAAAAACCCGTAATTAAAATGAAAGCATCTTCTCTCTTTTTTTAAAATCTTTATTGTTCAGTTTATTAATTACATTGTTTCCCCTTTTTATTCCCCTATAGCTCCCCTCCACCCTGTACCTATCCCACCCTCCACCCTCCCCTCCCCTCCCCACTGTCCTCTCCCATTGTTGGAAGATTTTTGTCCAGTCTCTTGCTGCACTTCCCACAGCCCTTTTCTCCCCAAGAATTGTCAGTCCATTCCCTCTCTATGTCCATGTCTCTGTTATATTCACCAGTCTATCCTGTTCAACAGCCTATCAATTCACTTGATTTTTATGTTCATTTGTTGATAGATGTATATTTGTTGTTCATAATTTTCATCTTTACCTTTTTCTTCTTCCTCTTCTTAAAGAATATCTTTCAGCATTTCATATAATGTTGGTTTGGTGGTGATGAACTCCTTTAGCTTTTTCTTATCTGCGAAGCACTTCATCTGACCTTCAATTCTGAATGATAGCTTTGCTGGATAGAGTAATCTTGGTTGTAGATTCTTGCTGTTCATCACTTTGAATATTTCTTGCCACTCCCGTCTGGCCTGCATCATTTCTGTTGAGAAATCCGCTGACAATCGTATGGGTGCTCCCTTATAGGTAACCAACTGTTTCTCTCTTGCTGCTTTTATTATTCTCTCTTGGTCTTTTGCTCTTGGCATTTTAATTATGATGTGCCTTGGTGTGGTCCTCTTAGGGTTCCTATATATTGGGGTTTGGTGCACTTCGTAGATTCCTAAGTCAATTTCTTTCACCAGGTGTGGGAAGTTTTCAGTCACTATTTCTTCAAATAGGTTTTCATTGTCTTGGCCTCTTGCTTTTTCTGGCACCCCTATAATTCGGATGTTGGTATGCTTGAGGTTGTCCCAGAGGCCCCTTACACTATCTTCAATTTTTTGGATTCTTTTGGTTTCTTGCTTTTTCAGCTGAGTGGATTTTCCCTCTTTGTATTTCAAATCTTGAACTTGGTTCTTGGGGTGCTCCAGAGCACTTTTAGGTCTTTGTATAATATTTTTTGTTTCAGTCAGTGTATGCTTAATTTCTGGTTGGTCCTTTTTCATATCCTGAGAGTCTCCTTTATATCCTTGAGAGTCTCCTTTATTTCCTTGTAGGACTCATTCATTTCCACGTTGGTCTTGATTATTTCCTTGCAGGTCTCATTTATATCCTTGAGGGTCTTGTTCATTTCCTTGTAGGACTCATTCATTTCCTTTGTGGTCTTGCTTATTTCCTTATAGGCCTCGACCTTTTGTTGGAGCCTCTTGAAAAACCCTATAACCGTGGTTTTGAATTGCATGTCCAGTCATCTTTTTTCCTCCATTTCTTTCACATCTGATTTCTTTCCATGTCACTGCATGGTGGCTGCTTCCCTGAGTTGGTCAATTAGCTTTGTGTGGTAGACTTCCTACTAGGGACAGTGGCTCAGCCTCCCCGGTTACCTGAGGTGGATATGGGCTGCACAGTCTTGCTGAAGTTAAGCTCAGTTAATCATTGTTAGCACTTGGAGGGTTGACCTCCAGGCCAATTGTCCGTGAAGCTCAGCTGTGCTCAGGTTGGATGGGCGGAGTCTCCAGGCCAAGCAGACAGCGTTAGCTCCTCCCTATGCGGCCCCGGAGACTCTGTGCCGGGGGCAATGCTGCCAGCACCTCTGAGAGAGAGCCGCTGCCGAGCTCCACCAGCTGCCGGGGAATTCAGACTCTCCCCAAATGACTTTGCATGTGCAATGTCTCACCCAGGGTCGTAAAACAAAGCAGACTGACAGTTTTCCGAATGAGAGACAAGTCGCAGAGCGCTCTCTGTGCCGTCAGGCATCTGAGCTGTTTGCGTGCAAGCTGCCTTCTCCACAAGCCAGCAGACCTGGCAGCACCCAAGCTTCGGCGTGCCCTCCCACTGTCCAGTTTTCACCCCGTGTGATAGTGGGTTGGTTTCCTGGACTTCGCCCAGAGCTGGAGAATCAGTCCAGTGCGACGTCTTTGTCTCCCTGTTCGAGAAAACTGGCCGGTTTTCAGCCGCCCGCCCACTCCATGGTGCGCGCTCCAAACCTCTGTCCGCGCGAATCTTTCAAGGCTGTTCGCCGCCGCTCCTCTGAGTCACAGTGTCTTATCTTCACTTTTATTTGTGGAATTTTCACTTGGTGAGCTTTCTGGTGATTCTGGAAGGTGTTTGTTCTTTCGTTAAGTTGTAGTATTAAAATTGCTGATTATGACGGCAAGATAGGTGTTTTACCTTTGCCGCCATCTTAGTTCTCTCGAAAGCATCTTCTCTTTACAGCACATCTAGATTGCACTCAGACTTATAATTCAGTGAGTAAAGACACATGTTTGTCACCACTAATGTCTTTCACTTTCCCACACATGACAGCTATAAAGGATGCTAATGGCCTTGAACTTTATATTGAGTTGGATTTTGTATCTTGTTTTTTTGTTTGTTTGTTTGTTTTTTACTTTCCTTCTATTAAGTCTCATTGACTTTGTGTTCACTGCATTATATATTTAAGGTCTGTCACTGTCTCATTTAGGTTATCTTGAAATATGATTCCCAATTTCCCACTTGTTTGATCATGTGGTCATTTATTCAGCCAGGTTTTGAACACCCATAGACAATTTTCTGTGGTGATGTGATAAGAAAATTTTTTGTGTGTAAAATAAGTTTGCCATTAAACAAACCCATGCAGCTAGTTAATTTATAAGTTGTTAAGATACATCATCATAAATTGCTAAGTCTGACATCTCAGTTAGTAAAAATAAAAATAATCTCTCTCTTTTATCACTTTGAATTTTTTTCAAGTATATTTTATTTTGAAAGAAAGATAAACAATTCAATTAAAAAATGGGCAAAGGACCCAAATAGACACTTTTCAAAAGAGGACATACAGAAGGCCCAGAGACATATGAAAACATGCTCAAAGTCACTAATCACCTGAGAGATGCAAATCAAAATGATAATGAAGTACCATCTTATACCTATCAGAATGGCTATCATCAACAAATCAACAAACAACAAGTTCTGGCCACATTGTGGAGATAAAGGAGCGCTCCTTCACTGCTGGTGGGAATGCAGACTGGTACAGCCACTGCGGAGAACAGTATGGAGTTTCCTCAAAAAACTAAAAATGGAACTCCCATTTGACCCAGTGACCCCACTTCTAGGAATGTAGCCCAAGAAACTAAAAACACCACTCAGAAAGGATATATGCATCCCTATGTTCATAGCAGCACAATTCACAATAGCTAGATTTAGAAACAGTCTAAGTTCCCATCAGCAGATGAGTGGATTAAAACACAGTGTTCCATTTACACAATGGAATACTACATTGCTATCTCATTTGCATCAGCATGGATGAACCTGGAGAGCATTATGCTAAGTGAAATAATCTGGTTGGAGAAAGATAAATATCACATGATCTTACTCATTTGTGGAATATAATGAATAACATAAACTGATGAGAAAAAATAGGTCCAGAGACAGAGAAACACCAAACAGACCATCAAACCTCAGAGGAAAGACAGGGGATGTTGGAGGGATGCTAAGAGATCAACCAAAGGACTTGTATGCATGCATATAACCATAACCAATGGACACAGACACTAGGGTGGTACGGGCTTGTCCTGAGGGACAGGAGTGGGTGGGAGAGGTCAATGGGGGGAAAAGAGACATATGTAATACTTTAAACAATAAGCATAAGTAAATAAATAAATATTATTGATATTTGAAGATATATATATATATATATATATTCTATCTAATAAAAGAATAACAGCAAATATGACCATACCTTGGCTCCTGATTGGCTATGATACCAGCCAATCAGGAGTGGGGGGCAGGGCAAAGTGGCACGAATGCCTGGCCCTGGGGGCAGAGACAAAGCTGTGGTGGTGAGTGCCTGGCCCCCAGGCTCAGAGACAGATGAGGCCGCAGCACTGTGACATTCCAGCCAGAGCAGAGAAGACTGAAGGCTCCAGCCGGAGTGAAGCCTCCAGCCAGCCAAAGCAAAAACGGAATGCAACAGCCAGAGAGAAGGCCTGGGTCCCAAGTTCCAGAGGAAACTGGTCCTGGCCTCCAGGGGAAGGAAAGCCTATTGCATAAATCTTCATGCAACGGGCCTCTAGTACATATATATATGAAATTTGGACCATTTTTATTGAACTATGGAATACACAGAAAAATGTTCGCAAATTATAAATGCATCGTGAGAATAATTTCACAATCTGAATGCACCCCTGTGGCCATACTGCCTGTTTAACTCTTGAATGGAAGAGCAGAAGCCCTTAAGTCCAGCAGTTCTCCTCCCCCTTTCACATTCAGAATCTGTGAACATTTCCCATAAAAACTTACAATATTTGCAGGGTGGTGCAGTAATTGGACAAAGATAAGTCTTGAGATAAAGGGCTATTATGTGTTTCCACCAAGCTTGGGTGTAAAATCTCACTTTCTTTAATTAATTAATTAATTAATTATTTGTTTTAAAATTTATTTTTAATTAAAATTGACACACAGTGTTATGTTATTTTTACATGTACAACATAGTGGTTCAACATTTATATACATTACATAGTGAGCACTACAATAAGTCTAGTGACCACCTGTCATTGTATTTGGTTATTATGATGTATAATCTCATTTTCTAAACAAGACTAATAACTATATATTATAGGCTTTATTATTCATATAAGAGTAAATTGCATGTGATGATTAGCACAGTGGCCATATGGGAAGAATTAGAAGTACATTAATACTAGGTTTTTATGCCATATGTGAAATGGTGGCAATTCATATAGAAAAATGATTTTAAGCAATAAAATAGCTTAAAAAATAAAGCCTTCTTTAGGGTGTTTCTGTTTTAAATCTTGAAGTTGTGTTTATCTAAAATTACTATTATGAGCAGTCTGGTGATCTTACAAATTTGGATGGGAAGACTGTAGTTAAGAATCTCAGAAATGTCTACTCAAAGAACTAAAGAAAATATTTAGTTCTGACGTATTTTCCTCTTTTGCATCCCATCACTGTCTCTCTTGAGTATTTCACTAGTTAGACCAACTCTTTTACTGCACATCATAAAAAAGTGAAAATAGTGAGAAGTTTTGCTGTGGGAACAGAAGAATAACTGCGTAGCTATTGTCAGGGCAGATTGAGCATGCCTGTGCCATTAGAAATGCTATATGTTAGCAACCTATAGGAAAAAATACCTTAAACTAGTTGAGCTGTCTTTGATCTTATAATATTAAATGCCTGACACTTAAAAAATAGAGAAATGCCTAGCATTTCAACTTAAACTAAAAGTGCAGGAAGATTAATAATGAGGCCAATATGGACCTGTAGAGCATGATGCTAAGCAAAAAAAAAAAAAAAAAAAAAAAAAAAAAAGCCAGTTAAATAAAGCTGAGTATCAAATGATCTCATATGTGGAATCTAATGAACAAAAATAGATCCAGAGACATAGAAGCATGAATCTCAGAGAGAAGGCTGGGGGGCGGGTGGATAAGTGCTTGGGTGGGAAGAGATCAACTAGATAACTTGTATGCATATATGCATAACCCATGGACACAGCCAATAGAGTGGTGAATGCTTAAGGGGGAGGGAAGTAGAGGAGGTGGGCTAAAAGAGGTCAGTGGGGGGGGGGGGAAATGTAATATTTTCAACAATAAATCCAAAAAATAAAACAATTAAAAATAATAAAAATAATGAGGCCAAGTTTGTGAGTAGGCTTATTTTCATAGAAGGCATGATTTCATGTAAGTCAGTACTAAGGTAGGATGCAGTTAAAAAGGCACATGAACCAGAACCCACCAGAAGAGTTTGCAGAGCTCAATAGCACAGAAAAATAAACCCTAAGAATAAAGAAAATATATGTCTAATAGTGTGCTTGTAGAGGTTTAGCAATACAAAGTGTTATTTTCAAATAATTTTCATGTAATTTCTATGTTAGGTGATACGTTCATACCATTCTAAATCCAATTAACCTAAAATAAAAGAAATTATATGGGTACCTTTAAAAAGTGGTAATTCTACATATGGTGAAAATTGTTCTTTCTTTTGCTTTAACTGTTATTTTATTTTTTATATATTTTTAGAAGTTTTCTTTTTTATTTACAATATAACTTATATTTAATAGTAGTACATATGTTTTCCTTCCCCACCCCCAATATCCTCCCCCCAGCCCCCCAGCACCTGTCCCCACCTGCCCCCCTCCCCGCCCCAGTGTCTTTCATTCATTGGTTATGCTCAATTGCATGCATACAAGTCCTTCGGTAGATCTCCCCCAGCATCCGCCTCCCATCCACTTCAGCCTTCCCCTGTAGCTTGACAGCCTGTTCAAGGCCACCCTGCCTCTATATCAATCACTCCCCCCTGTTTCATTTCTTCAAAAATATCTTGCCTCTGCATACTAGAAACAAACGTATAAAAACAAAAAAAATGTTTGAGTGTCAGTTTTTAACTGTTATTTTAATCTACTCAAAGCCTGGACTGCATTTCAGGCACTTTAAATGATAAAATAAATGACTGTCTGGTTGTTCAAATATTTTCTTATAGACTTGATGAACAGTGAGAAAATGGATCCACTTGCATAAATTAAGAGTAAATGATTACAGTTAAGTCATTCCAGAAATAGTCTTTATAAAAAGCCAGATTCTGAATCCCTTAGATAGTTTATAATGTTTTGAAATTCCTTATTTGATGCTGTAAGTTAACATTAACTGATGAAAAAAATTAGATCCAGAGGGGGGAAAACATTTTAGAATATAATAGAAGTAACCCTGTTATTTGCAGATTTTTAAATATTTCCTATAACTTTTGTAATATTGCAGTACAGTTTTGGTAATATTATATTTAAAAACCTTTTTTACCTTGAAATATTAATGTTCATGGCATGTAAATGGCTTATTATTTTGTATGTACAAAATGGTAATAGATTTATGTTGTATATTGTAAAAATAAAAAATAAAAATAAATTTAAAAATCACATTTAAAATTTAATGCAAATAGGAAGACTACTATTCATTTTGTAAAATATCAAGCTCTAGTTTGTATTGTTATAAACTGTTTTCCTTTTCCCAAGTTAGTGAAATATCTTGTATGTTACACTCATACTATCCATGCTCAACCACCCACCATCTTTATCAAAAACTTCCTCAGAACTTTTGGATAGCTAGTGAGTAATGCTGTAAATGTACTTCTTGGCATAAGTTTCTGTATTTGAAAAAGATTCACCTTTAGAGAGAGGAATGAATGAGGCCAACTCAGAAAGAAAATTAAATCATTGACAAAAACTGAAGAGGATTTTGAGCTGTTCAATAACTTGCATTCCAGTAGTTTCTGAGGCCTTATATGGCTTAGGGGCCAGAGACGCAAAGAAAAAAAAAAAAGAAACAAGACAAGACAAGAAAAGAAAAGACTATTCATTTGGATATATCTTGGGAGGGATATAATATTACATAAAGTTTTAAAAATGTTTGTTGGTCTTAATGAAAAAAATGTTAGCAGAACTGAAATTAAACTAAGTTATTTCTCTTGAAAATAAAATCCAATATAAAAAAATGTATGCATTTTATGTTCTATGTGTACCAGATGGATTATTACTTATTACCTACACTTGCAAAAATGTTTCTCTAGTAAATACATTTCTAATCAGTGGTAAACATGAAAATATATTACATGCATGCAGATGTCTGTGTGTATGTGTGTGTATTTTATATAACTAGAGGCCAGTGCATGAAATTCTTGCACAGGGGTGGGGTGTCCTTCAGCCAAGCCTGCACTCTCTCCAATATGGGACCCTCTCAAGGGATGTCCAACTGCCTGTTTAGACTTGATCCCACTAAACTGCTGGCTCTCAACCGCTTGCCTGCCTGATTGCCCCTAACTGCTTCTGCCTTCCAGCCTGATCACTCCCTAACCACTCTCCTGCCAGCCTGATCAATGTGTAACTGCCCCCAACTTCCCTCCCCTGCTGTCCTGGTCACTGCTAACTGGCCTCCCCTGCAGGCCTGGTTGCCCCTAACTTCCCTCCCCTGCTGGACTGGTCACTCCTAACTGCCCTTCTTGTCAGCCCAGTCACCCTTAACTGCCCTCCCCTACAGATCTTGTCCTTCCCAAGTGCCCTCCACTGCAGGCCTGGTTGCCTCCAGCTTCCCTCCCTTGCAGGTCTGGTCACTCCTAACTGCCCTCCCCTGTATGCCTGATTGCCCCCAACTGCCCTCTCTTGCAGGTCTGGTCCCTCCCAACTACCCTCCTTGTTGGCCATCTTGTGGTGGCCATCTTTTACCACACGGGGGCAGCCATCTTGTGTGTTGGAGTGATGGTCAATTTATTATATAGGATGTGTATATACATTTATGTGTATGTATATAATAATTATGCAGAAAGTATTATTTTAACTGATGAAAATCTCTTTCAAAGAGCTAAAGTTTCTGTAGGAAGAAGGAAAATTGTTTTTTAAGTGGAAATTGTTTAGAAGCAGGTACCTGTAATACCTGCAAGCCATGATTTACAGCAGGAAAAATAGAACTCTATACTGAGTTATAAATAACCACCACCATCAACAACAACAAAAGAGAACTTTCTGCACATATGAGAGATGCACTTTACAACTTAGGAAGTTTTTCCAGGCATATACTCATCTGATTCCCTTAACATTATGTGAGCACTGTTACAGATATGCACAGCAAATGTTACAAGTTTAGTGTTGTAAAGAACCATTTTATCATATCTATAGATTCTGGGGGTCAGAAATTTGGAAAAGACACAGTAGGCAATTCTTTTTTCTTTTGTATAATGTCCAGGGATTCAGTCGGGAAACATGAAGGCTGAGGTTGAATTGATGGCCGGGGCTGTTATTATGTGGGGCTCATTCATCTGGGCTGCCAGAACTTGAAGACAAAAGCTGACAACAGAAAAAAAACATCTATACATGGCCTCCCTTGTGACTTGGCCTCCTTACAGCATGACAGCCTCAGAGTAATTGGACTTCTCACATGGTGACCCAAGGATGCAAGAACAAGTGTCCGAGTGCAAAAGGCAGAAAGAGCACTGCCTTTTATGATTGGGCCTTAAAAATCAAGCAGCATAATTTCCATACCATTCTATTCATTACAAGTGACTCACAAACCCATTCATATTAAATGGGCTAAGAATTAATGTCCATGTATTGGAAAGGAAGTGATTGTCTACCAGGAGGACTTGTAGAATATGGGATATTGTTGCAGCCATCTTTGAAAATACAATATGCCACAGAAGATAAAGGGTCAAAGAGATTGAATGGCTTGCTAACCCAGAATAGTAAGGTAAAACCAACAGCAGGCAATTGACCAGAAAACAACATTTGTGATCTATAAATCATTGTTCAAAGTCTATACAGCAAAATAAGTGAGACGAAATTGTATAACAGCCACAAAAAGTATGGACTTCAATATAATAACAATACTTTGAACTTTCAAAATTTAAAACTTAATCTTTTTTACCTATTTTTATTTTGAGGACCCTTCTTTGTCCCCTCTCTACATTAAATTCTGACATCCTGGTTGTTCTGAGCTATATTCAACATTCAGGAAATATCTTAATCTAATGCAATGTTAGAGCAGATTTCCCATTGTCAAAATCATAAAAGGAGATTTGTGTTGTGCAATGTAATTATATCTAGTGGGACTGTTTCACAGCAGACATACATTTCTCCTGAGGGTTTTCATCAGTCAAGTCAATTTTTGTCTGGTGTGCTGCTTATTTCTCAGCATGCTGGATCTTGGAGAATTTTCCCTGCAGCAGCTGAGTGTCATCAATGGGAGATACATCTTAAACAAGAACACTCTCCCATGATGGTATTCAAGATTGTGAGGGGAGAATGGGCCTTCACTGGAGATGCAATTAGAGAAGGACAGTAAAGATTTCCCAGCTCAGTAGCTAAGGCAAAAAGCTTCCTGCTCCCTGAGTAGCAGCTGGCATCACCAGGGGAATTATGCCTGTATGTCTTCCAGGTGCATGAATGCTATGGTGAGCAGGGCCTTGACATCTGAGGAAGGGAAGGATTCAATGGCAAAAGGCAAATGTGTTTCGTACTTTGTTTATAATTGTGACTCAACTAAATTACATGTCATTAAACCCATATTAGGCTACTTCAGCCTTCCTAAATAGAGGACCACCATCAGTGAATGCCTAACTAACAAAGCATTAAAGTGAAAAAAGATTGTCCAGATGGCTCTCCTTAAGTTCTTTTGGATGACCTCTTATTATGGTTCTTTTGCCCCATACTTAGCATTACCAACCACATCTATTTTGCCCAGGTCACAGCTGTTTTTTTCAGGCAGTCAATATTTTTGTCAGTCTTAATAAATCCATCAAGGATATTGATATAAATAGCTTCCAAAAAGATAAAAGCTAATGGGCATACAAAGGGCTTAACCTTTTACAAAATTCAGATGCATTGGAACACAGTAGATAAATCATATTTGAGAATCAGTCCATACTTTGTGACTGTCTGACTTTGCCGAAATCCTCAGTCCTTCTGAATTTTAGTTTCACCTCTTCAAAATCAGTTGTAAATGTAACACATAGAATTGCTATAAATTTTAAATTAAAAATATTTAAACAAACATGACATCATCTCAAAAATTATGTATGTAATATTAACAAAGTTTGTTAAAATTGACAGTTCCTTGTTCCTAGTCCCAGACAAACTGGCACAGTGCACAGGAATCTACATTAAAAGCTCCCTAGACAACTCCACTCTTGGAATAACACCATAAGTAGAACACATCACTCAATAGAGATAGAAATGAAGAACAACAATAATACTTTTTAAAAGTATAGAAAAATCACCCTACCTGGTTTGGCTCAGTGGATGGAGCATCGGCCTACAGATTCAAGGGTCCCACGTTCCATTCTGGTCAAGGGCATGTACCTCAGTTGCGGGCACATCCCCAGTGGGGGTGTGCAGGAGGGAGCTGATTGATGTTTCTCATCGATGTTCCTAACTCTCTATCCCTCTCCCTTCCTCTCTCTCTCTCTCTCTCTCTCTCTCTCTCTCTCTCTCTCTCTCTATATATATATATATATATATATATATATATATATATATATATTAAGTAGAGAAAAACCTAACATGAGCAGGTATCCTTTCAGAAGCTTTATAAAGTAATGCAAGAATAGTCACACAGTTCTGAATGAGCATGATTGGTACTGGATATGCTCATGTGCTTTCTCTTTATAAACATAAAAGATGTTTTCCCGAGAAGCAAAATTTATAAACTGCTTTTCTAGAAGTAGACCCTGGAGTCAAATTAGGTAAGCAGCTTGCTCCTGAGCATTAAGGGTCCTGCTAAACTTGGTGTTACATCAGATTGTGGTTTCCTTGCTGACAGAATTTTGCAAATCTCTATCTCATGATGTCAGCTGTTGATGAAAGGTCAGACGCCATTCAGGTAGTGACATTGATGCCATTGATTCACTCTTCCCTCCCACACACATGCAAAAGACATTTGCTCAGCTGTCAGCCAACACTAGGGCTTGTGTTTGTAGTTACCATCCACATGCTGGAGAGTTCAGAACGTCCAGCTCTCTGCTTTCCCCAACTAGCTTAGCTAATGTATGTTCAACTCAGGTCACAGTCTTCTATTTCTGGGTTATAATGGTCAAAGCAGTTCGACTCACTGAGGAAAAAGAAAGACTGTTTGACTTTGCCGTAAGTTAATTTAATGGTACATATAGTCAGAATTTCATCAATCATTAATATCCATTAAATGCAAGTATGTGTAATCATCTAATAGACTCAAGTTCTACTACATCAGTGGTCCTCAATCTTTCTAATGCTGCAATCCTTTAATACAGTTCCCCATGTTGTGGTGACCAACTACCATAAAATTATTTTGTTGCTACTTCATAACTGTAATTTTGCTACTGTTAATGAATAATAATGTAAATATCTGTGTTTTCCAATTGTCTTAGGCTCTACAGCAGTGGTTCTCAACCTGTGGGTTATGACCCACAGGTTGAGAACTGCTAGCAGGGTCACCTCAGACCATCATAAAACACAGATATATTTATATTATGATTCATAACAATAGCAACATTACAGTTATGAAGTAGCAACAAAAATAATTTTATGGTTGGGGGTCACCACAACATGAGAAACTCTATTAAAAGGTCACGGCATTAAAAAGGTTGAGAACCACTGTGCTACATAGTATGCTCTTTATTTGTATTTTGTAAATTTTGACTACAACAATGAAACTGGGGCTTAGATTGCTAAGTACCAGAGGGGCTTAAAATATCATTTTTGAGGTTATTTGATTTGTTCATTATCTGGACTATGATAATGGTTTTACAGATACACACATATGCCAAATTATCAAACTGTTTTTAAAACATGTATTTTATTTTATGCCAATTATGCCTCATTAAAGCTGTAAAAAACAATGAACAGAATGCTACATAATCTGCTTAAGATAGCACAGACAGAAAATAGTGCATCTATGTTCTTTCTTTGATGTACTACTCACCACACCTGGCAGCAGAGCTGTTGGGGAGGGATGCATGGCTGGCTGGAATGAAAGGGGATGGAATCAAAAGAGATGGAGTGAAAAGCTGTTTTGGTTTTCCCCAGAATATTAGCACCTCCTCCTGATGTGCAAATTAACTTGAGAAAATGAAGCCCAAACTGTGGTACTTGGATCCCAAGTTTCCCAGGTTGATCTGCTCTGTCGTTTGTTTGTGGGGGATAGTGCTGGCGGCATTGGCAAGCTCACTCTCAATGAAGTGTCTTCTAAAAGAGAAAATTCTGTTCTATAGCCTCAGACCACACCTCAAGTATGGAGGCAGCTGTTAGTCAAAGGAGACTGGGATTCCTATCAGCCTTGGGTAGAGAAATGTGCGAACTCAAAACAGCTGAACTTCACCTCTGTTCTGGCTCAGGCTGTGAGGGTCTTATCACTGGCCTAACCCAGTAGCACATGTAGTAGGTGCTCAATAATTATTTTTGGAACAAATGATAGAATGACTCGCCAATTCTAAAAAAAAAATTAAATCCAGTGGCTCTTTTACCATTACATTTATATTCTAAAGTTTCAATGCAATAGATGCAGTGCAATATTTACTTTGGAGACAGGTAGAGATGAATATTCAAACTAAAGTGTGGAGATGATGTAAAGATTCCAATTCTCTATGCTTCCCCTATGAGCTGAAGTCATAGCATTTATATCATAATTGATAGGTACCCCTCCCCAACTGGTGGGCGGAGTTATGAAGTAATTGACAGAGACATCGAGCCACCAATCAAGCACATACCAGAGTGCCCTGTGTCCCACCCCTTCCCATTCTGCCCTGGGCCCAACCCCTGTTCCTGCCCTTAAAAGGGTGTCTCCGTGCGCCATGTGGCACCTTTTCTCCCGGACTGTTCTCCCAGGCAGTCCGGGAGGCGGTCCGGCTGGGTCCCCTCTTCTCCCTTCCCCTGGTCTCTCTGCCTTCACCCTGCATGTGAGCTCTTTCTCCCTTGGGAAGGGTCTCCTCAATAAAGTTTGTGTCCTGGTACCCTGCTCTCTCTCTCTTTGGTCCTTCTGTTTCATCTTTCAATAATCAGCTTTTCTCTGCAAAGGCACTTTGCAGTAACCCCCCAGCTTTATTAGGAGCAGATTCATCTGTATTAGATGACAAAATAACATCATTGTAGCTTTCAGCTTGCTCTGCTTGTTTTCCCACAAAACTCAGCTCATCATAAATTCTCTAAAGAAATAATACTCTTATTTTGTAAATATTTATAATTAGTTATAGTTCACTATTTTATCAAAGAATATGGGAAGCTTCCAACAGTAGCTACATTATACATTATAGGACATGAATCAAGTAAACCATGAAGTGTGCCAATGTAATTTCAAAATTTGTAAGAAAACATTTTTTATCATCCCACTTTAAAACTATTAACTCAAATGAAAATAGGAATCATTTTATTTCTTATTAATGGAGACTTACTAGTAGAAAAATTGAAATGTTAGCTATTTCTTTTCAGCAATTGGTCCGTTTTCCCTAGTCAGTTCGGTAGGTCACACCATGTTTGTTTGATAGGTAATATAGATTCACTGGGTTTGGAGATTTAAGCTGTGAACTTTCCAAACTTCTCTCTTAGCAGATGAGTTCAATCAGTATAAAGAACACAATGAGGCATGTAATTATGTTGCATTATGCAACAAAGTAATTTATTCCTTGAAACCCCTAAAAACTAACAAATACAGTTCTGAGGCACAAGAACATGCATTCCATACTGTAGGCTAAGATTAATTTAGCATGACGAATAAAGTTTCAAAATCATATTGGGAAAGTGTGCCTGTTTTAGGTGGCTTGGATATAAATATTTGATGTTATGAGGGAATAGAGACTACTAAGCAGAAAGTAGCAAAATGGGGCAGAAATCAAGGATTTCATCATGAAGAACTCATTGCTATGAAATCATTGGTCCTCTTTCTTTCTTTTCCATATTGGGGAGATTTTGCCATTTCATATTTTTTTAATTAAAA
The DNA here is from genome assembly GCA_027563665.1 of Antrozous pallidus. Classification (NCBI taxonomy): domain Eukaryota; kingdom Metazoa; phylum Chordata; class Mammalia; order Chiroptera; family Vespertilionidae; genus Antrozous; species Antrozous pallidus. Next base: position 116,404,456 of record CM050509.1, read on the forward strand.
ATGTTCTTTTGGTACAGTTTTTCTTTTGATTGCAATACAAACTAACAAACTAAAAGCTAGTTGGATTGTAAAAACGTATCAAATTTCCTCTAGAATTCCTTTTAAGAAAAGCTTTAACTCCTCTTTTTTTTATTGGTTGTCTCTGTTGAATAGTAACAATATTAGGCTTCTTGCTATTTTTCCTTTGCCATTTTTGTGCAGTGAGATTCTTTCCAATTTAATCCTGTCACTCTGTAATTAACAGTGGATAACAATATCTTGACTCTCTTTCTCTTTTTGCATAAGCAAAATTATGTGATTAGCAATTTGCATTTAATAATCCATTTAGGAAAATGAGACACGTGAAGGAATTTGGTTCATTGTCCTGCAATGTTTCCCTATGCTAATCCTCTTACCCCTTACCAAAGGGGGGAAAATATGGCAAAGATAATAATACGTTTTATACAGAAGGAGCCAGAATATGTACTGTGGAATGCAGTTTTAGGTCATAAGTAAACCATATTTGCACAGATGAAGCCATTAGAATGAGGCGGGAGGAGGAAAGGGAAAGGCGACGAGAACCCACTTCGAAAGGATTGAAAATGAACTCTGGTGCTCTGAGTGTGCTTAATACAGCATCCTCCCTATAGTTGTCCCCAGGGGGTGGATGATGGTGTGCCATAGGAAGCAGATTACACTGCATGTGATGCTGGCTAGAGAGTAAGCTAAGAGAGAGGTCATTACAGCTGAGGATGATGAGAAGACAACTGGAAATATGCAAATGCACAGCATGCCAAGGCAGCTTCCCCAAGGCCACTGTAGCTTCCCCACAGGCCAAGATGGATTCCCCACAGGCCACTGCAGCTTCCTCACGGACCATAGTGGATTCCCCACAGGCCATGACACAGAGCTTCAAGAAACTCATCCCAAATGGAGCCTTTTGGGACATGTCCTGAAGCCTAGTCTTAGATCCAAACAAGTTGCCACAGTTCTATCTTTCCCCCTGGAATTACCTCCACTGCATTAAGACAGGACCTCACTAGACAAAGGCTGCTATTAAGTGGGCATTCTAGCCTCTTGCTGGACAGCTGATTTTATTTCTCACCACATATTTCACATGGCAGGTCCAGCAAACAACCGTGTTAGAGAGGCCTGCCTGTGGGATTTATGAGGATGCCTTCTGGGTTTTGCCCCTTCACCTTTCAACATCGAGTAAATCACACCTGCCTAGAGGAAAGAGCGCCACATCAAACTGCTAAGAAGCTGTGTCTGCCATACTGTGAAGGTATCATGAGGAATTCTCCAGTTATGGTGAAATGAGACTCACTAGCAGCATCAGACTTTTTAAAGGGAGGGTTCGTTTCCTACCCCAGAGAGAATTCTCAAAATGATGTCAGTTCGCCTTCTGCTCTGGTGTCCTTATTTCACCTGACTGTCCCAGGAGTGTGCCTCTGGCTCCCCCTTTTACCAACTAGAGTCCATGGTTTTGTTCCCACCCGGTATTGTTCACAACACTTGAATATTAAATTAGCACCTGTTACAACGTGTTTGGTTAGCAAACAGCTTAGGAATTCATAGCATCGTTCATATTTAAAAATGTAATGTGGGTCTGTTTAAGATTATAAATCTTTTTATTTGACTTTCACTTCCTAGCAAAAAATAATTAAGTCTGTTAAAATGAGAATCAGAGGGGCAGATGAAATAGGTGAAGGGGAGTAAGAGGTAAAAACTTTCAGTTAAAATATAGTCACAGGGATGTAAAGTACAATATAGGGAATATAGTCAATAATGTTGTAATACTTTGTTTGGTGACAGTAACTGGAATTATTATGGGGACGATTTCATAATGTATGTAAATATCAAATCACTATGATGCACACCTGAACATAGTAGGGTATTGTATCTCAATTATGTATCAATTAAAAATGAGAATCACATGAAGTATGAAAATTATAAATATAGTATATGTATGAGATGCATGTATATATCTTATATATGTAATATATTTAGTATATATACATGTATCCAGGTATAATATGTATATACTAGAGGCCCGTTGCATGAAGAGTCATGGAATAGGCTTTCCTTCCCCTGGCTGCCAGGACCAGTTTTCCTCTGGAACCTGGGACCCAGACCTTCCCTCTGGCTGCTGCCTTCCGTTTTTGCTTTGGCCGGCTGGAGGCTTCACTCCAGCCGGAGTCTTCAGTCTTCTCTGCTCTGGCTGGAGTGCCACACCGCTGCTGCCTCTTCTTTGCCCCTGAGGGCAGGCGCTTGCTGCCACTGCCACCAAAGAAATAGCTAACATTTCAATTGTCTCCACCCCCAGGGCCAGGCACTCAAGCTGTTTGGCCCTGCCCCCCGCTCCTGATTGACTGGTAGCATAGCCAATCAGGAGCCAAGGTATGGTCACATTTGCATGCTACTCTTTTATTAGATAGAATGGAAGCCCCAGTATGTGAAAAATCATTTGTTAGGCATCCTAGATTAAATTAAATTAAAACTCAAGATGAAGGCTTTCTCTTTCTTAGGGGAGTTAAAAATTTATCTGAAAATGTGCATAAACACTAACATTGAAAATTATATAACAGGACAGTGTGCAGAAACTAATCATTATTAAAGTAGTACACATTTTTCATTATAATTTGTCATTTCTTATTCATATATCCATTGTAATATTACCAACAGACTACACTTTCTTAAGGAGTGCAATGACCATGAATATTTTGCAAGTTATTTCTCATTTTATTTAACAAGAAAATAAGCAAATCAAAATAAAGACATCTTTTGTGCCTTGCAAATTGGTGTAAAACCTCTCCAGTAAGCCCATAATTCAAGTAAGCACAGGCTATCTGCTCCTTTATGGTGTTCCTAACTACCAAGACAAGTTCCAATGCTTATTATTAAAGGTCCAAACATACAAAGGATCATAAAAAGGATCATAATGTAAATCCTTAAAGGGAAATTTAGTGTGTGGATTCCCATAGATTCTTACATGTAGGTAGCTAGAATGAGGAGAGAGAGAAACATTCCTAGGTGTGGTCCTTACATTCTAAGGAAAGCAAGGAGCCACATGACTGGGGACTAGGGCTGAGAAGGAAGGGGCCACCAGTGAGGCGCCAAGTAGTCCAGAGTGTTCTGATTCTATGGGTTACTCTGACATGGTGTGGAGCATGGCAGTCAAACGAGGAGACTGTCTTATTTGGGATTCTGATTTGTGGTGCAGTGACAAATAGGAGGAAGCACAAATGGAGCTGCGAGAGGTATTCTTGTAACCCCTGTGTGCCTCATCCTCAGGAATAGAAGGTGAGGCTTCTCAAAGGAGATGATGCTATATTCGATAAATTATGAAAAAGGGAAAGTGAAAGAGGATGATACTTTTAAGTGTGTGTGAGATGCACAACATATTTAGGAAGCCATTTTTTCCTAAATGGGGTTATTTTAAGAACCATTAAACATAAAAACAGGATTTTCAAGATTTTTTCCATAAGAAAGCCTGCTTTTTACTTCAGTAGAGGGGAAAGTATTACCATTGAGTGAGTGAGTGGGGAAGGGAGAATCATGGCTGTGCACAACCTGGAAGGGCACCGAGGGAAAGGAAGGAAGAATCGGCACTGCTCTGAGTGTGGTCACCATGGGAAAGGCCCCAAACCAGAAGGTGGAATACAGGGTGGCTGTGGTCATGACTCTTGGAGTAAATTGAGCTGCCTTAAGGAAGGAACAGTGATCATAAATAGCCATTGGAAGGAGTTTATGTCACAGAAAAAAAAAGAACAAGTTCTATTCCTGTATTCTTTCAGGTGATCCATTTTTATGTGATATTTACTGAAAATTAGCAAGGAATACTAATTATTATTGCTCAATAATATGAATAATGTTTTAAATCATTATTGTAGAAAGTATTACATATGTTCCTTTTTCTTCCCCCATTGACTTCTTCTAGATCACCCCTGCCCTTTGCCCCAGCTCTTCACCATTCTATTGTCTGTGTCCATGGGTTAAGCATATATGTATACAAGTTCTTTGGTTGATCATTTCCTGCCCACCCAGCCTCTCCCACCTTCCCTCTGAGATTCAACAGTCTGTTCCATGTTTCTGTCTCTGGATCTATTTGGTTCATTAGATTCCACATATGAGTGATATCATGTGATACTCATCTTTCTCTGACTGGCTTATTTCCCTTAGCATAATACTCTCCATGATTAATTTGAAACAACCTATATAATAAAAGCCTAATATGCTAAGTGTCTGATTGTCCAGTTGGCCATTCAACCAATCAAAACATAATATGCTAATGATATGCTAAGACCACTCAACTGCTCGCTATGTCTTGCACCGACCACCACAGGGCAGACAGTTCACTGGTTGATCAATTGCTATGACATGCACTGACCACAGGGGACAGATGACGCAACCGGTAGGTTAGCTTGCTGCTGGGGTCTGGCCAATTGGTACTGAGCAAGACGACCCTGGAGAACTCCCACAGCCCTTCCCCAGCCAGCCAACATCCCACGTCTCTCCCTGGCCCTGATCTTGCACTAGTGGGGTCCCTTGGCATGAACAGTGTCCTCTTGCAATCTGGGACCCCTTGGGGGATATCAGGAAGCCTGTTTCAGACAAATGGCAGAACGACCAGTCGCTATGATGTGCACTGACCACCAGAGGGCAGATGCTCAATGCAGAACCTTCCCCCTGGTGGTCAGTGCATCACTCAGTCAGAAGCCAGGCTCATGGCTGGCGAGCACAGCAGTCTCTTCCACCTCCACAGCAGCACTAAGGATGTCAGACTGTGGACATCAGTTGGACATCCCCTGAGGGCTCCGGGACTGCAAGAGGGCACAGGGTAGGCTGAGGGACCCTCCCCAGTGAGTGTGTGAATTTCATGCACCAGGACTCTAGTAATATATATTTTACCAAGTTGTAAAAGATATGAAATTTTTATTTTATTGTAGTAAAATATATCTTAAAAGTTATCATTTTAAGTATTTTTAGTGGACAGTTCAGTAGCATTGTTGGAGGAGGTCACTGAGAGTACATGACCATCAGTTAACCCATGACCTAGACCAGGGCTAGTACTCAGGGGCTCCTCACATCCTCCCTTGTACTTAGAATGTACATTCTGCCCACCATTCCCACATTAAGAGCTGTTTCAAGAATGCAAGCTTGATAGAGTAAGGTGTTGTTGAGACCATCTGGATGGTGTAAGTGACTAAACACAATTATGGCCTCTATAGAAACATCAGGTTCTGGCAAGTGAGTACAAGGATCTAGTCTTGCAGTCACCTAAGACAAACCTCATCAATAAGTACGCTTGCTTATTAAACCTGCCACTCACCAATCTAGAATGGCCTGCTTCTTCCTTCCATCTTCCTTTACCCTTCATGTACCAGGGTGGTGGTGGAGGAAGAGGGGTGGCAGGTTGAGAAGCAACAAACATCAACTACATTCACATTATTGTGTAACCATAATCTCCATGAATCTCCAGAGTGTTTCCATCTTCCCAAATTGAAACTATACCTATTAAACACTAACTCTCCATTTCTCTCTCCTGCCAGGCCCTGGCAACTAATAAACTAATTTCTATTTCAATGGATTTTACTACTTTAGAAATATCATATAAATGATGTTATATAATATTTGTCCTTTTGTATCTGATTTATTTCACTTACCACATGTAATTTGGGCTGAGCCATATTATGGCATGTGTAAGAATTTACTTTCTTTTTAAAGATGAATACTATTTTATTGTATAAACTGCATTTTATATCCATTCATCCATCAACAGACATTTGAATTGTTTTCAGTTTTTGATTATCGTGAATAATGCTGCTATGAATACTCAATTTTAAACACAAATAAAAATTCCAATTAGGCACATAAAATGACAGGATTGATGTAAATTCCATTCTTTTTTTTTGTTTGATTAGTCATTGCTTAATTTGAATTTACCATTTAAATGTTCACATCTCTGAGTACATTAGAAATTTTCTTTGAGAACACATGTAGTTGACTACTGTGTGTTAGGACTTCTTGTATAATGGGTTTTCAAAATTAACTTGAAGTGTTTCTATAAGGATACATAATAAAAAAGAAAAATGCATGTTTCAAGATTCCATATATAGTATTAAAGCTCATCAATAACTACAGAAAGAGTTTTAGAGTCATATCAACCAACAGAAAAAATTAAGATAAGAGTCTATCATCCCAGATAATATTTATAATTATCCATCACTTGTAATATAAAGCCAACTGACTTTTCATTAATTTTGCTATTATTTGTAGATTTGCCACAGGTTATACTTCCTCTTAGTACGGACACTCAAGATAGACAGACTTTGGGGAGGTGGGGGATGGTGATGAGCAAGGTGGGGGGAAATGGGGAATAGCTGCAATAATGTCAACATTAAATATTTTTATTAAAAAATTTATAATCAATATTTTTCTTCATCTGGTAATAAATCATATGATCTATTTGACTTAAGGATTTTCTGGACTAAAAATCTCTAAGTGGAAAAAGCTGAAGAAAAAATCAATTCTTTTTTTTTTCAAAGTTGAGGAGAGTAAAGGGGGCCTAATATATGCTGATGGGAAAATATTTGACTTTGGGTGGTGGACATACAGTGCAATATACAAATCTCGTAACATAGAAACCCACATCTAAAACCTATCTGGAATAATAAAACTGTAATATGCTAATTAGACCAGATGTCCTCTGGATAACCTTCCAGAGGAAGCCAGGGCTGTGAGGGAAGCCTGGATCCCAGATGCTAGAAGGAAGCCAGCGCCAACAGCCAGGGGAAGGAAGGCCTACTCTTGCATGAATTTCATGCACCAGGCCTCTGGAATGATCATATTAACCAGTGTCACCTCAATAGTTTAATAAAAATAAAGGTAATATGTACTCCCCCCAGAAAAAAAATCCAAATGTATTTTATTGTTAGTAACAGTGCAGCCCTGGATCTCACTGTCAAATGGGAAAGTTAAGAAACAATGAACATTTTAAAAGAACAAGCTCTCACTTATTAAATTTTCTATATTTTTCACTGGGAGAAGTAATATCAAACCCCATGGGAAGACAGTTTGAGGTGAAAGGTGTGAGAGCAGGTCAAAGAAATCTACTTATTCTTTTGGCAAAACCAAGACAGAGCTAAAGAGCTGAAGAAAGGAGGGATGATTACCAAGGAACATTAAAGAGAATTGGTCAGGTCAATCAAACTCTTGATGAAGTAGGAAAGGATGATAGTAAAAAATGGCAACATACTTCTTCCTCTATCCAAGAGCTACTAATGGGCTGTATTTACCCTCCTACATGAATGAACTGGAAAACACTGACCAAAATATATGAAACAAATATGTTAAGGCATTGGACATCAAGCAATAAGGAACAATGATCCCTGAGACCTGGGAAACAAACTGGTTACTCTGATTATTGTTAAAATAGGCAGGGCATAGGATGATATTTTTTAAAAAGTGTCATAAGATTTCAGAGGCTGGGATATGGAACAGATTATATGCTAACAAAAATGATGGAGGCACTTTGACAAGTAAGACTGGGAAGATAGATAAAGGATAATGCCTAACCTTTTCCCTGTATTTTGTTTTTGTGATCTCTTGGGCACATCCTTCAATTTTAGGTCAGGTGGAGAGACCCTAAAACAATGCATTTTGTGTCAAAGATCAGTAAATATGGGTCCAAAAAGATAAATTTAAAAAATGATACATATACTGATGACAGCTATATTTTTAAAGAGGTATGAGTTTGGCAAGGGAGTTCAAATCAGAGCAACAAAAAAGGCCCAGTTTCACTACAGTTGTCAAGATATATTTTATTCTATCTTATGATAGGTCTTATAACTCAAAGTGTAGTGAAAGAGTGGCAACTATCTATTGAGTTGAGGTATTATATAACTCAGTCTGAATTCCAGTATGCCTTTAGAGTATCCTATATAATAAAAGAGAAACATGTACATTTGACCATACCTTCGCTCCTGATTGGCTATGCTACCAGCCAATCAGGAGCAGGGGTGGGGCCAACTGGCACAAGCACCTGGCCCTGGGGGTGGAGATGAAACGGTGGTGGTGGTGGCTAGTGCTCAGGCCCCAGGCACTGTGAGCAGAAGTGGCAGCGAGCGCCTAGCCCCCAGGGCCAGCTGCTCACAGGCAGCAGAGGTTGAGCTGAGCAGGGCAATGGCTGGGTGTCCAAGGCCTAAAGCCTCACCAGAGGCAGGCTGGGGATGAGCCATCAGTTGGACATCCCCTGAGGGCTCCCAGTATGTGAGAGGGGGCAGGTTGGGTTGAGGGACCACCCACCCCCAGTGCACGAATTTTGCGCACTGGGCCCCTACTTCCTAAATAATAGAATTGAAAAGCAGATGTGTAAGAAAGAGTCCTCATGTGTTTGAGGTATTTTCTTTTTACCATTATCAGTGACTTAATTAAGAATAAATTTAAAAAGCTATTAAAATCATTTATGTATTCATAAAAACAAGAAAACTTTAGTTTTAGCACAAACATATAGGTGTCCCTTCCCACTACATGTTCTCTTGTCTTTCAAATTTCAATGGCTCATTTATATATAGCTGGTATTTCTGCCAAGCATCTAGTAAAATAAGACATGTTTATAACTAATACTGAATTTTATAGTTTCAGGAAACTTCAACTAGATAGTTAAGAAACTTGATATCTGAAACTAGATATCTGAGAAATATGCCTCAATGTTACTTGACAAGTGAAGATTTACTTCCTAATATTTCAAGGTGTCCAGTGTGAGTATGGGTGGAGAGATTGAACTTAGGCTTGGCAGCTGTGAACATTACATGTCACAAAGACCAGCATCAAGCCCTGCTGTTAATGACACTGTTTGATTGGTCTTTACTGTCACTATGCCATCCTATGGCTTTCCTGGTGCAGAATTTAGAATTTAAAAGCCATTTCAGAGAACAAACATCTGGAGAGAGTAGCAGAGAGTGTGCCAAGAATTCTAAGAACATTTTTACTCCTAACTTTTCTACAGCCTTCATGAGACAGCAATATGAAAAAAGAGCATGAAAGGAACACAGCTAAGTTGGCCACAGGCTTTGGCATTCATGCCGAGGCACGGAAACAAATGCTGTTCTCTGAAGAAAATTTTGATAACTCATCCACTTAAGGATATAACTGACCCTCTTATTTTTTTTTATCCAACAAAGAACAAATGGTGGCACTTTAAAAAGGAAGGAAGAAGATTTTGGAACCAAGATGGCGGCATAGGTAAAACACCTATCTTGCCGTCATACTCAGCAATTTTAATACTACAACTTAACGAAAGTACAAACACCTTCCAGAATCACCAGAAAGCTGGCCAAGTGAAAATTCCACAAATAAAAGTGAAGATAAGACACTGTGACTCAGAGGAGCGGCGGCGGACAGCGTTGAAAGATTCCCTCGGAGAGAGGTTTGGAGCGCGCCCCAGCGGATAGGGCAGGTGGCTGAAAACAGGCCAGTTTTCTCGAACGGGGAGTCAAAGACGTCCCACTGGACTGATTCTCCAGCTCTGGGCGAAGTCCAGGGAACCAACCCACTATCGTACGGGGTGAAAACTGGACAGTGGGAGGGCACGCCGAAGCTCGGGTGCTACCGCATCTCCAGGCTTGCAGAGAAGGCAGCTTGCACTCAAACAGCTCAGCTGCGAGACCACGTAGAGAGCGCTCTGTGACTTGCTCTCTCATTCAGAAAACCGTCAGTCTGCTTTGTTTTACGACCCTGGGTGAGACATTGGGTGTGCAGAGTCATTTGGGGAGAGTCTGAATTCCCCAGCAGCCGGTAGAGCTCTGCAGCGGCTCTCTCTCAGAGGTGCTGGCATCCATTGCCCTCAGCACAGAGTCCCTGGGGCCGCATAGGGCGGAGCTAACGCTGTCTGCTTGGCCCAGAGACTCCGCCCATCCAACTTGAGCACAGCTGAGCTTCATAGACAATTGGCCTGGAGGTCAACCCCTCCAAGTGCTAACAACGATTATCCTGAGCTTAACTTCAGCAAGACTGTGCAACCCGTATCCACCTCAGGTAACTGGGGAGGCTGAGCCACTGTCCCTAGTAGGAAGTCTACCACACAAGGCTAATTGACCAACTCATGGAAGCAGCCACCATGCAGAGATATGGAAAGAAATCAGATGTGAAAGAAATGGAGGAAAAAAAACGACTGGACATGGAATTCAAAACCACAGTTATAGGGTTTTTCAAGAGGCTCCAACAAAAGGTCGAGGCCTATAAGGAATTAAGCAAGACTGCAAAGGAAATGAATGAGTCCTACAAGGAAATAAAGGAGACCCTCAAGGATATAAAGGAGACTCTCAAGGATATGAAAAAGGACCAACCAGAAATTAAGCACACACTGACTGAAATAAAAAATAGTATACAAAGACCTAAAAGTGCTCTGGAGCACCCCAAGAACCAAGTTCAAGATTTGAAATACAAAGAAGTAAAATCCACTCAGCTGAAAAAGCAAGAAACCAAAAGAATCCAAAAAATTGAAGATAGTGTAAGGGGCCTCTGGGACAACCTCAAGCATACCAACATCCAAATTATAGGGGTGCCAGAAAAAGAGAGAGAGCAAGACAATGAAAACCTATTTGAAGAAATAGTGACCAAAAACTTCCCACACCTGGTGAAAGAAATTGACTTAGGAGTCCAGGAAGCACACCGAACCCCAATATATAGGAATCTAAAGAAGACCACACCAAGGCACATCATAATTAAAATGCCAAGAGCAAAAGACAAAGAGAGAATATTAAAAGCAGCAAGAGAAAAACAGATGGTTACCTATAAGGGAGCACCCATACGATTGTCAGCAGATTTCTCAACAGAAACAATGTAGGTCAGATGGGAGTGGCAAGAAATATTCAAAGTGATGAACAGCAAGAATCTACAACCAAGATTACTCTATCCAGCAAAGCTATCATGCAGAATTGAAGGTCAGATAAAGTGCTTCACAGACAAGAAAAAGTTAAAGGAGTTCATCACCATCAAACCAATATTATATGAAATGCTAAAAGATATTCTTTAAGAAGAGGAAGAAGATAAAGGTAAAAATATAAATTAGGAACAACAAATACACATCTATCTACAAATGAAGCTAAAAATCAAGTGAATTAATAAGCCGATGAACAGGATAAACTGGTGAATGTAACAGAATCATGGACATAGAGAGGGAATGGACTGACAACTCTTGGGGAGAAAGGTGGTGTGGGAAGTACAGCAAGAGACTGGACAAAAATCTTGCAACAATGGGAGAGGATCGTGGAGAGGGGGAGGTAAGGGTGGAGGGTGGGATAGGTACAGGGTGGAGGGGAGCTATAGGGGGATAAAAAAGGGGAAACAATGTAATTAATAAACTGAACAATAAAGATGAAAAAAATAAAATAAATAAATAAATAAACAATAGGTTTTAAAATCAAAGGTGGGTACATAAAGTTAGCTTGAAGCAATTCTGTTTGTGCAGCCTTGCAGTTACCTTAGGCAGGGTGTGCTAAAGGGGTCATTGTGAAGAAGAAGGGTAGGAGTTATGCTTGGCTAAAGCGTATCAAACCACACTTCTGGCTGTGAGCCACCTGCGTAGTCCAGCTTTTCATGGCCAGGGTCTGTCCTGGCAGTGTTCTTGTGCCAGAACAATACAACTTAAAACAGGAAGACAAACATTCCAACTGAAAAATGGGCAAAGAACCTAATTAGACCCTTATCCAAAGTAGACATTCAGAAGGCCAAGAGACATGTGAAAAAATGCTGAAAGTCACTGATCATCTGAGATATACAAATCAAAATGACAATGAGTTTTCACTTCACACCTGTCAGAATGGCTATCATCAACAAATCAACCAATGACAAGTTCTGGCAAGGATATGGAGAAAAGGGAACTCGAGCATATTGTTGGTATGAATACTGACTGGTGCAGCCACTGTGGAAAACAGTATGGAGTTTCCTAAAAAAGTTAAATATGTAACTGACATTTGCCTCAGTGGTCCTACTTCTAAGAATATGTCCTAAGAAACCCAAAACACAAATCAGAAAGAATATATGTACCCCTATGTTCATAGCAGCAAAATTTACGGTAGCTAAGATCTGGAAACAGCCCAAGTGACCTTCTTTATTGAATGGGTTAAAAAGCCATGGTACATTTATTCCATGGAATATTATGCTGCAGTAAAAAAGAAGGATCTCTTACTCTTTGAGACAGTATGGCAGGAACTGAAGAGTATTATGCTAAGCAAAATAAACCAGTCAGAGTAAGATAAATATCAAATGATCTCATTCATATGTGGAATATTATGAGCAAAATAAACTATTCAACAAAAATAGATCCAGAAACATAGAAGCATGGAATAGACTATAGAACCTCAGAGGGAAGGCATGGAAGGGTGGGTGGGTGTGAAGAGATCAACAGAGATCAACCAAACATGCATATATACATAACCCATTGGACTCAGACAATAGGGTGCAGAAGGCCTGGGGTAGGGAGCAGGTGGGCTAGAAGGAGTCAATAGGGATGAAAGGGGGACAAATGTAATATTTTCAACAATAAAGATGTTAAAAAAAGACTGCTTAACCCAACCATGGTCATAAAGATTTTTCTTATATTTTCTTTTAGTATTATTATGTTACATATAAGTCTATGACCCATTTTGAGTTAACTTTTGTTTGTAATATAAAAAAGGAGGTGCAGGCTCATTGTTTTACATTTAGATATCCAGCTGTGATAGCATCATTCATTAAGTCTTTTCTTTTCCTATTGAATTGTCTTGGCATAATTGTAAAAGTTTCACCATAACTGTAAAATTTTATTTCTAGATTATCATTTTTACTTCATTGATCTCTATGTCTAATCTTATGCCAGGACCTGCCTGTCTAGATTATTGTAGCCTTATATGTAGTAAATTTTGCAGTGGGGAAGTGTAAATTCTCCAATTTTGTTATTTTTTCTTTTTGAAGATAATTTTGACCATTATTCATCCCTTGAAATCCCATATGAATTTTGTTACCAGCCTGTCAGTTTCTTAAAAAACAACAACTGGGATTTTGATAGCGATTGGATTGAATCTATAGATCATATCATGGAAAATTGCTTTCTTAACAATATTAAGTCTTCTGCTCCATGAACATGAGACATCTTTCTATTCACTAGGTCTTTAATTTTTTTTTTAAAGTCAATGTTTTTCAGTTTTCAGAGTATCAGTTTTATGCTTATTTTAAGTTTATTCTAAGTATTATAACTTTAACATGCTATTATAAAAGGAATGGTTTTCTTAATTAAGTGTTCACATTTTTTCATTGGTAATATATAAGAACAAAATAGATTTTATATATTGATCTTGTATCCTGCAACCTGACTGAAATAAATAAAAAACCTATTAATTCTAGTAGGAATTTGTTTATTTATTTATTTTAGTGGATTCCTTATGAGTTTCTATAGATAAGACCATGTTATGTGCAAAGAAATATAGTTTTACTACTTCCTTTCTACTCTGGATGTCTTTTATTTAATTTTCTTGACTAATTGTCCTAAGTAGAGGCAATGCAAGGTTAAATCATAGTGATGAAATGAAAACCATTGTATTGCTTCTGATCTTAGGAGAAAGACATTCAGTCATTTACCATTAATTACAATATTTGGTGTTTTTTTCTGTATGGGTCACATCTTCTTATTTTTTGAATACTAATATTTTAGATAATATATTATAGCAATCCTGGATACTGATCCACTGCCTTCACCCCAGCTTATTGTTGTTTACTAGGTTATTTCTTTGGCGGCTGGGCTAGATTTTAGTGAAGTCTATTCCTCCAGCGGGATGTACTCTTCAGAGGGCATAGCATTGGACATGCACACTTTCATCCTGGATGCCAGAGGCCTCTGGGTTTCTTTGTTTATTTTCCTGAACTCTCTAAGCTCTCTGCTTTAGTTGGATTCACATGCAGCTGTTTGGTTTCATTAATCACTGGCTGCTTTCGCTATCGGTTTCAATACTGCCCTGAGGCATAAATTGTTCTACAGTCTGATCCCATTACATTCTGTCTCTTTGCAGATGTAACCTTTAAGGCCAGTCTTCCACATTTGTTACAACCTTATGAGGGCTCTTCCTAGCCATCTTCTTATGTTTCTCTATGACACATATCTAGCTGGTTTTAAGTATAGCTTACTGTTCTCACTGAGCAACCAGCTTCTTTGTAATTGATTACCACCAAGATCTCCTTTACTTGAGGCAGCACTCTTAGCCTTGAGCTACTCATATTCTGTTCCAAATGAAGTAATTTCACCTGGAAAGAGATTTAGAGCTCTCTGGTCTTACAGCTTGCCTCTTCTCTTGAGAAAAATCACCACTGACCCATAGCTGGGGGCATGGGAGTGACCAAGTTCTCTGAGTGATAGCTCTGTTTCATGAGCAGGGTACTTAGTTGTGGTACTATCCTCTGGTCTTCATGGTTTCATTCTTCTAGCATAGAACCTTCAACGAATGAGTGATCTGGGGTGATGGTGATCAGAGCCTCAGTGTTGTGGCCTGCCAAGGCTGGACTCAGGTTCTGCCCTAGAAGTGGGGGCTGAGTGGAGGAAGAGATCTTCAGGTTTCTCAGTCTACTTTTCCCCAGAATAGAGCCTCTACAAAAAAACACTGAGCTGAGATTGAGAGGTGCTTTAGGCCTATATCTCAGGGAGAGATATTATTTTCTGAAGAGGGAACTGGGAGGAGAGAGAGGCCTATATTTTCCATCATACTGAGCTGGGAGGAGGCTGTAGGAAGGAATAGTGTTTCAAATACCACAGACTCACTAACTATAGAGACTTGGTAGTTTTTCTTGAATACAGCTTTTTTTAAATGCATGCCCTTAGAACAATTTTCAGAGATTTTAAATGGTTGCTTTCAGTAATATATCTATACTATTAAGAGAGAAATATGGTAATTGACTCTCACTCCACAACACCCACAGCCAATCAGGAGGGACACAGCAAATTAGTGGGACATAGATGGTGGTGGCCATGGAGCCAGCTAGAGTGGGTGAGGGGCTAGGGTTGCACTTGGTGATGGAGGAAGCCAAGCATCTTGCTCCCCCTGTCTGGCCGCTGAAGGAGGGGCCTGTGGGAGGTGGCCACGGAACAGGTCAGAGAGCACAGGAGGCTTGGGTCGCCCTGGCTGGCCACCAAGGGAGGGGCCTGCATACAGCCCTCAGGCCCTTACCCAGGCTGGCCATGCCACCATCGAGGTGAGGGTCACTGCTGGGGAGCACAGCCAGCCTGCAAAGAGCCATCAGCCCCTCACCCAGGCTGGTCAGGCACCCCAGTGAGGACCCCCACGCTGAAGGGGGTGAGGCCAGCCTGTAAATGGCCCTCAGACCCTTTCTAGGCTGGCCATATATCCATGGGGTGAGGGTCCTCCCTGGGGGTGTGGCCAGCTTGCAAACAGCCATCAGCCCCTCACCCAGGCTGACCAGGCATCACAGTAGGGACCCTCACCCCATGAAGCACGGCCGGCCTGCAAACCACCATAAGCCCTCCAAAGGAACCTCGACCCTCATCTAGGATACCCTTCAGAGAAAAACAGTTGGCCCCCACCTGTGTACCAGGTCTCTATCTATACTAATAAAAGGGTAATATGCTAATTAAACTGGGAGTCCTTCCAGGAGACCTTCTGGATGTTCTTCTGGACAAAGTCATGGTGGCAGGACTGAGGCTGAGGTGGTTAGGGGCCAGGATGGGATGGCAGTTGTGGGTGATCAGGCCACTGTGAGGGAACTATTGGGGGTGAGCAGGCCAGTGGGGGGTGAGAAATTGGGGTGAGCAGGCAGTGGTTAGGAGCCAGAAGACCCGGATTGGGAGAGGGATATCCGTACTCCAGTGAAACAACCATAACTGGTAAAAATATATATGTACTAGTGCATGGGGGAGGGTGTCCCTCAGCCTGGCCTGCACCCTCTCCAATCTGGGACCTTTGGGGGATGTCTGATTGCCGGCTTCTAATTGTTCACCTGCCTGTCTGCCTGCCTGATTGCCCCTAACCACTTTGCTTGCCAACCTTCTCGCCCCCAACTGCCCCACTGCCAGCCTGTTTGCCCCCAACTGCCCCCTGCCAGCCTGCTCACCCCAACTGCCCTCCCCTCTTGGCCTGATCATTCCTAACCGCCTCTGTCTCAGCCCCACCACCATGGCTTTGTCCAGAAGGACGTCCAGAAGGTTTCCCAGAAGGTCTCCCGTTCTAATTAGTATATTACCCTACCCTTAGTATAGATATCACTAAGCATTCTTTTTCCCCTGCTTTTTTTTTTTACCCAAGGGTCACACATTTTCACTTTACATTGGGTCATGCAAATTATGTCTCTGTGTCTATCTTTAGACTTGGCATAGACTATTCCCTCTGCTAAGAGCACCTCTTCCTCCCTTCCCCATTCACCATGTGGTCACTCTTATTCATTCTTCAGATCTTGGCTTAGAAATTACATCTGAAAATCTCTCTCACCAGTTTGGATTAAGTACTTCCAAGTACTCCAATGCAGTATTTACTTCCGCAATCTAATAACCTGTGTTCAAGAGTCTGTTTGCTCAGTTATATCCTATCAAAACTCTTGAGGACAGAGACTATTTTCTTGTGTATCATTGTATTCCCAGTTTCTCAAACAGTGTCAGGCATCATGTGTATAATACATTGCCATTTAACAATGATTAAATAGACAAAGAAGTCTTCCATGTGATTTCTGAGCTGATTTCTGAAAGATGACAAGGATATGATAGGAGTTTGGTATGAGGAATGTGTAAAGGCATACAAAATGTGTGGTATTGACAATGTATTCAGGGGAAACCAACTGTTCTGTTGGACTGGAAAGCAGAGCACACACTTATGTGCATAGAGATGCCTTGTGGGTGGTATTAGTAAGTTTTGAAGGTATTGAGAAGCCACTAGAAGATTTTAAATTGTGAAATTAGTACATCTTAGTGAGGTCACTTTGAGCCTAATGTGAGAAAGCCTGGATAATGCAGTCACTCAGGGGAGAAAAATGAGGACAAGGGTTAGGGCACTGCAGATGCTGAGGATGCTTGCTGCCTTTTGTAATTCTACTTCTTATGAGCAAGTAGTACTCACCCTAACCAGGTAGAAACAGCCTGGGGAGTTAGCAGCTGGAAATACAGTCACACCTACAGGACTAAAAGTGGAAATGAACGTTCTCTGTTTCTCCATAACAACCTGTGAACATTTCCCAATGTTGGGGGCTATGTAGAGTTTTATGTGCTCACTAGTGCCCCAGTGCACAGATTCATGCACATTGAAAGAAAATTAATTAGAAGGTGGCTAGTGGAGCAGGACTGGACGAGATGGTCCAGACATGCCCTGGAGCCAATTTCCCATGGTCAATACTCTGTCTAACCAGCTGCACCTGGGGTGATAGTATGGCTCAAAGGGTGTCTGTGGTAGGGTCCCTTGGCCCAGCCTGCTGGGTGAAACCAGCTCTCTGACATCCCCCAAGGGGTCCCAGATTATGAGAGGCTGTTTCTCAGGTGATGCACTCTGGAATCATTCTCTGTCCTCTCTGGCTCTGGGATGTCACTGGAGAACCGCTGCTGCAAAGTTACCACAGCGTGGCAGCTCCTGCGCTGAGAATCTGCGCCCTGCTGGTTATTGCACATCATAGGTATTGGTCAGACAATTGAATGGTCACTTAGCCTTTTATATATATGCTAGAGGCCCAGCATGCAAAATCACACAAGACCCAGGACCACCGTGGTGGCGGGACCCCAGACTTGCTGTGCGCAAATAGCTCGCCACTGTGAGCCACCATGCCTCATGAACCACAAGCCCCACCCTGCCACCACAAGCAGCTTGTGGGCCAGGGAGAGGGAATGAGAGGTGCTCCATGCACCTCCTAGTGACTGGATGTTTGAGCGTTATAGTGTTATGGCCACCGACCTTTTACAATTAGACTAGTGGCCTGGTGGACGAAATTGGTGCATGGGGTGGGGGATTGGAAGGGGTGTGTCCCTTAGCCTGGCCTGCATCCTCTCTAATCTGGAACTCCTGTGGGATTGGGCCTAAACTGGCAGTCAGACAACCCTGTCGCAATCCAAGACTACTGGCTCCAAACTGCTCACCTGCCTGCCTGCTTGATTTTGCCTAATTACTCTGTCTGCTGGCCTTCTTGCCCCCAACTGCACCCCCCTGTCAGCCTGATCACCCCCAACTGCCCTCCCCTCCGGGCCTGATCACCCATCACCACCTCTGCCTCGGCCCCTCCACCATGGCTTTCTCCAGAAGGACATCTGGAATGTCTCATGGTCTAATTAGCATATTAACCTTTTATGAGTATAGATAGGATATGACATACTGCCATAACTATAACATATCTACCAGTATTACCTATGAGAATATGTACTTCATGAGATAGGAAGGCATCTAATACATTATATTGTATATGTTGTAAGTAGTAGGAAATACAGTATTTGTAGCAATAAGATACACCCTGTGACTTCCCTTCCTGATCTGGGAATGGTTCCCAGGTCTTTGAACATTTCCTGGCCCCTAATGTATTTTTTTTTGTCAATCAGTGTGACTTTATTTACTGTTTATTGCACATGATTTAAGGCCTTTAATTTCTAACCACCAAAGATTCAAAGGACTATTTTTCTATGAATTTTAAATTAACATTAGTGAATTTGTCTATTCATGTGTTTTTATTGTAAACATCTGAATTATTCACATTGTCATGGATCCTGAACTCATAAGCATGGACCATGCACAGGCTGGCAGCAAGCCAGGAAGCCACTCTGCAAGCAAACTGATACTCTGTATAAGGAGAAAAGTCATAGCATAACATTTAATGTGCGACTTTAATTCATATACTATCGGGAACTCAACTGCTTGCTTGGTGATGGGGTTGATTATTGGGAGGATTATTCCTGAAATAATTAAGGAAAGGGGGGCTCAATCTTTCTTCTTGCTTGCTTGCTCCTCCCCAGTACCTTCATCTCTTTGGGCAGCTTCTTGTGCAGCTTCTCCTTCAGCTTCTTGGGCATCTTCTTCACCTTTACCTTCACCTCCTTCCTCCTTTGCATCCTCAAATTCTTTCTTGGCACCTTCTTCCTCTTCTCCTTCCTCTTCCTCAGCCTCTTCCTTCTCCTCCTCTTCGGTTTCTCCTTCAGAAGGGGATTCACCCTTAGTTTCCTCGGCTTTTACAGCCTCAGTGGTTTCATCCACATCAATCTGCTCCTCCTGGACGTGGCAGGGGTATTAAGAAGGGAAGGATAGAGCAGACATCAAGTAGGAGCTAGTCTGTAAACCACCATAGGCAGATCACCAAAGACCTGGAAACTCCGGGAGTAGCCTCTGGCTATGCTTCCCAAGCTGGTGAAACTGAGCAGGGTCTCCTCATCTCCCAAGAGTTTCCTGTAGCTGCAATGTCAATGTCCAAAGCCATGTTCACATTGAGGAGGTCCTGGTATTCTTTTAAATATCATGCCATTTCACTCTTTGTAGTTCTCAACTCATTTTCTAATTTGTTGATCATGCCTTGCATCGCACTAACATTGGAGTTCTGCTTATCCTCCAGCTTTTGCAGCTGCTTTCCCAGTGCTTTGTTCATGCCCCGGGATGTTTCCATCTCCAGGGTCTTGGCCTTGAGCAGTCATTGGCCTGCACTACATAGGTGTTCTTGGCAGAGCTCTAGGTCAGCATAGTGAAGCAGTTCTTGTACTATTCTTCGACATTCTGCAGCTTTTTGTACTGGGCGCAGATGTCCTTAAACATAGTGGAGAGGTGGGACTTGGAGAACATGTCCAACTCCACGGAGATCTGAGCATACTGGATCTGCTCCTGTAGCTTGGCCATCTCCTCTTCAGAAAGGTGATTTTGTCAATCAGGCTGTAGATACACTTTTCCACCTCAGAGCCTGCAAAAGCTGCCTCATCTGCACCTTTGCTCACTTCCATCAGCCAGCCCTCTGCGTCCTCATGATTCAGCACCTCTTCCTGGCAGCATGCCTGCAGGTTGTTCTAAGCCACTTCGGAGCCCAGTTCCCTCCTAACTGTCCACTTACCTCTCCTCTCCAGGACAGGGCATGGTGGGGCGAGACACAGGCATCCCATTTTCATTAAAATGTTCAACCCAGGCCTGTTCCACCAGTGTCCTCAGGTGGCCCAGGGGCAGACAGTGATCCCGGAGACCCGGGCCACCCCTGCCTATGGACCCCTCCCCCCCAGCGACTTCAGGCACAGTCCATACTGCCTGCCAGATCCCTGCAGGCAAAGTCAGGAGCTGCCCAGTCCCAATTGCTGCCTGGACCCTGCGGGCAGTCTTAGGCACTGCTTGCTGGAACTGCCCCGTTCCAATTGCCACCTGGACTCCATGGGGGGCATTAGGCTCTGTGATGCCATCTGCCTGGGTCCCAGATAGCTGCCAGGACCCTGAAGGTGACATCAGGAGCTGCCTACTGGAACTGCCTGGTCCAATCACTGCCTGAACACTGAGGTCAGCGTCAGACACTGTCCATGCCATTTGCCCAGTCCCGATCGATGCCTGGACTCTGCGGGCAACATGAGGCACTGTCCCCGGGCCTTCCTGGTCCCAATGCCTCCTGGAGTCCACAGGAAACGTCAGGCACTATCTATGCTGCCTGCCCCATACCAATAGCTGCCTGGACCTGGCGGGCGACATCAGGAGGTGCCTGCTGGAACTGCACAGTCACTATGGCCACCTGGACATAGCAGGCAGCATCATTCATTATCCATGCCGCCTGCCTGGTCCCAATTGCTGTGGAAGGGGTCAGGTACTGCCTCCCAGGCCTGCCCGGTCCTGATCACAGCCTGGACCTCACAAGCAGCTTCAGGCACTGTCCACCAGGTCTGCCAGGTCCACCATGGTGGCCTGGACCCTGCAGGCTACATCAGGTGCTGCCTGTCCCACCAGCATGTGCAAATTTACCTGTCCTGGGCACCCTGCCAACACCCTGTGATCTGGGGCCCTCAACCTGCCCTGGCCTACAGCGCTGCCACAGGATCAATCTGGATCCTAACATTGCTGCCTGGCCCCGCACTCCACCCGCCCTAGCCTACAGCCAGGTCCGCAGAGAGGCCTCTCCCGGGACCTGGCTGTAGGCTGGCCACCACATGGCTGCGATTGATCAGGGGGGGCCCACCATCGCTACCCGGCCCGGCCCCACCCCCAGCCTTGTGCCACTTGGCTCCGCCTCCCCGCTCCTGACTGGCT
Organism: Antrozous pallidus; assembly: GCA_027563665.1. Classification (NCBI taxonomy): domain Eukaryota; kingdom Metazoa; phylum Chordata; class Mammalia; order Chiroptera; family Vespertilionidae; genus Antrozous; species Antrozous pallidus. Next base: position 116,425,641 of record CM050509.1, read on the forward strand.
GGTAGTGTAGTGAAGGTACGGTCAAATTTGCATATTACTCTTTTATTAGATAGGATTATACTCACAAATGATTCATCTTTTCAAAACCACCTGTGGCAAATCAATGGTGACATAACATAATCTCATTGTTTAAGCCATAGCCACATGTGATTGCTAGAGAGATAAGGGGTGCAGGAAAATTTACTTAGGTGAGAAATGAAAATCACAGGACATGTTCAGATTTAGCCTGTGTGGTATTATTTTCTCTACCAGGTGTTTCTACCCTCAGAAACAAGTTTCATATCCAAATTGGCCCTTTATGTCCTGGATCAAAAACCTGTCATGAAGATGACCGCATCTTAGTGCACAGTATTGTCATTCAGTTACCTGAGCACACTGTGCTATTCACCATTGCAGATTGTGCCACTTTAAGCAAAAAAAAAAAAAATGCTATTTCTGATTTTTTTCTTTCCCACCATAAAGATTTCCCCTTCATTCTGATGCATTCTCCAGTGATTTTTTAAAATCACTTTTGAGTTCACATATAATATTTCTTTTGAAAAGAGACCTCTAAATCTTCACATTTCACATTAGCACCAAATTGATATTATATAAGAAGAGAAAAATCTGAATTCAATCAAATAAAGGGAATTTAGAATTGATGTTGCATACAACATTCTTTAAAATGGATTTGTCCTTCCTGTGGGGAACAAGTTCACCAAATAGACCTGAATAGATGCCTAAATGGAAAACATCACAAGCAATATTTAGCCTTGTATTGGAGGAGGAGAAAACTGCAGGATCCAAGTAGTAATTTTAAACCAAAGACTTACAGCTGAATGATCTTTTAAAGAAAAATGATTACACCTAGATAGAAAACTAAGTATTTAACTCCAAACAATGCTATTTTAAATGTTCTCCTTGAAGTAAGCAGAATAATATCTGGGTGAAAAATGATTTTGAGAAATACTCCCATGGGATAATATTAGAATCTATCTGAACATTTTTGTCTCAACTAACTATAGACGGAGTGGATTTGAAGGAGTTGTCTTCAAATCTATTTTTATTTTACAAAATACTTGTTTTAACATTTAAATCATAATCCACAGTTCAAGTGTTTTGTATTTAAAATAAGGAAAATAACCATTCATTTCAGCCTGTACAGCATTATTTCAGTACAAGCAGTGAAGGCACATTGCCTTTAGCAATATAGTGACTACAGATATACTTTGTGTGTTGTTTTGTAATTCTTTATTGTTGAAAGTATTACATATGTCTCCTTTATGTATCTTTTTTATTGCACCCTGCTTTATTATACTTTGCAGATATTGCTTTTTTTTTTTTTTTACAAATTGATGGTTTCTGCCAATCTTGTCTCAAGCAAATATATCAGTGCCATTTTCCAACAGCATTTGCTCACTTTGTGTGTCTGTGTCATATTTTGGCAATTCTTATAATATTTATTACTTATTATTATATGTACTATGATACTATGATGGTATATGATCAATGATCTTTAATGTTACTGTTAGAAATGGTTCAGGGCACAAAAATCTGCACTCGTGTAAGATGGTGAACTTAATAAATGTGTGTGCTCTGCCTGCTCCACTGACCAGCCATTCCTCCATCTCTATCCCTCTCCTAGGATCTTCATATTCCCTGAGACACAACAATTTTGCAATTAGGACAATTAATAACCCAACAATGGCCTTTAAGTGTTGAAGTGAGAGGAAAAGTTGCACATCTCTCACTTTAAATAAAAAACTAGAAATTATTAAAATTAGTGAGGAAGGCATGTTGAAAAATGAGATAGGCAGAAAGCTAGGTATCTTATACCACATAGGTAGCTAAGTTATGAATGCAAAAGAAAAGTCCTTGAAGGCAATTAAAATTGCTACTCCAGTGAACACAAATGATAAAGCAAAACAACCTTATTTCTGATATGGAGAAAGTGTTAGTGGTTTGGATACTAGATAAAACCAGCCACAATATTCACTTAAGCCAATGTCTAATCTAGAACAAGACACTAAATTTCTTTGTTTCTATGAGAGCTGAGAAAGGTGAGGAAGCTTCAGAAGAAAAGTTCGAAGCTAGCAGAAGTTTATTTATGAGTTTTAAGGGAAAAAACCATTTACATAACATAAAAGTGCAAGGTGAAGCAGCAAGTGCTGATGTAGAAGCTTCAGCAATTTATCCAGAAGGTCTAGATCAGTGGTTCTCAACCTTTCTAATGCAGTGACCCTTTAATACAGTTCCTCATGTTGTGGTGACCCCAACCATAAAATTATTTTCATTTCTACTTCATAACTGTAATTTTGCTACTGTTATGAATCATAATGTAAATATATGTGTTTTCCAATGGTCTTAGGCTCTACAGCAGCAGTTCTCAACCTATGGGTCACGACTCACAGGTTGATAACTGCGACGCACAAGTTGAGAACTGCTAGCAGGGTCTGGGTGAGTGGGCCACTGATGACATGTATGTGCTATCCATTTGTCAGGACCTATACAGCAGTGCCTATCCACCCAGTGAATGCACCTGCCATGGGCCATAACATGTTTTCCATGCTTTCGTGTTGGGTGGGTCCAGCTGAAATGTGAATACCAGGAGACCGGAGTGAAGTGTGTCCCATGGATGCTAAGGCGACCCTGCTAGCAGTTCTCAACCTATGGGTCAAGACCATTAGAAAACACAGATATTTACATTATGATTCATAACAGTAGCAAAATTATAATTATGAAGTATCAAAGAAAATAATTTTATGGTTGGGGTCACCACAACATCAGGAACTGTATTAAAGGGTTGCGGCATTAGAAATGTAGAGAACCACTGGTAGCTAAAGTAATTAATAAAGGTGGCACCTGTGCAACCCTGAGCACTGATGACCCTACTTTTATTTCGCTTCTCCTTCTATAATACCTTCTGGTAGAACTTAAACATCTTCCAGTAGGTTCTCTTCTCCATCATGAGCTGTTGTTCCAGCTCCTAGGGAGGAAAGAGCTGCTGGGCCCAGGGCAGGGCCACTGTGGCCTCAGCACCCACAGGACACACTTCCCTCTGTTGTCCCTGAATTCACATTTCAGCTGGACCCACATAACATGAAAGCATGGAAAACATGCTATGGCCCATGGCAGGTGCATTCATTGGGTGGACAGTCACTGCTGTGTGGGTCCTAACAAATGGACAGCACACGTGTGTCCTCATTGGTCCACTCACCCAGTGCCCAGGCCTGTTACACTCTTGCTCTGTTTTGGGACAGTGAATGTGATATGGGTCCACTAGTGGTTTTATACTTTTGTGTTTTTCTGAGGCTCTTGTTTTTAAGCAGACAAGGTGGTTTCTTAAGGAGAAATGTGAAAGGGGGGCTCCGGGCAGGTCTCCCAAACCTGTTACCTATGATGCAGAGGGCCCAGGAGACTCTGACAAGATTGTACACACAGAACAGAAGTAAACAATGTAACCAGGAAGGAAGAGATTGAAACAATAACCAAGGAATTCCAACAGCCTTCAAAAGCTAGAAGAAATAAGAAACGGTTTATTCTTTAGTCCTTGGAAAGATCATGGCTGTATGGACACCTCAATTTTGGCTAAAGGAAACTGATTTTAGACTTCTGGTCTTCAAAATTATGAAAAAATATTTTCTATTAGTTTAGGCTACAAAATTTGTGGAAATTTCTTATAATAGCCATAGGAAACTAATACAACAAGCAAGGAATAAAAATGTGTAAATATTAGTATTATTATGTACTGTTAGTTTGACAGAGCTGCCATAATTAAATACCATAGACTGGATGGCCTAAACAACAAAACTTATTTTCTCATGGTTATGGAGGCTTGAAGTTCTAGATCAAGGTATGATCAAATTTTATTTCTTGAGGTGTTTTTTTTGGCTTGCAGATGCCCACTTTCTTTCTTTAAAAATATATTTTATTGATTTTTTTACAGAGAAGAAGGGAGAAGGATAGAAAGTCAGAACATCGACGAGAGAGAAACATCGATCAACTGCCTCTTGTACACCCCCTACTGAGGATGTGTCCATAGCTAAGGTACATGCCCTTGACAGGAATCAAACCTGGGACCTTTCAGTATGCAGGCTGACACTCTATCCACTGAGCCAAACCAGTCTCTGCTTGATGGCCACTTTCTTGCTGTGTCCTCACATGATCATACCACTGTATGCACACATCCCTGGTTCCTCTCTTTGTGTCCACATTTCTTCTTCTTATAAAGACACCCATCAGATTTGATTGGGTCCCGCTTTGAGGATCTCATCAACTTAATCAGCTCCTTCAAAGTCCTATTACCAAGTACAGTCACATTCTGAGGTACTGAAGGTTAGAGTTTCTACATATGGATTTTGGCAGGTCACAGTTCAGTTCATAGCGATATACAAAAGTCATATATAATTTTATCTCTCATTCAATACTTACACCAAAATAGAAATAAGACGTGTTCAACCTCTTCATTCATTGAAGAAACATTTATTAAGCACTTACTATATGCCAAGTGGCATGCTATGTGTTGGAAATCCTATCTAATAAAAGAGTAATATGCAAATTGCCCATACCTCTGCTGCACCCACAATCTGTGTCCATCAGCCATGGCTAAGGCCACAGAGAGCAGGAGGGAGGCTTGGGTTTCCCTGCCAATGGAGGTAGCCAAGCTTTTTCCACCTGCCCTGGCTGGGCCTGGCCTCTGCTTAAGGAAAAAAGTTTCAATTATAGAAGATAAATAAATCCCAACAGAAATGGCTGCTACCACAGAGTGAGCAGAAGGCTTGGCTCTGCTCCAGGCTACAAAGTTTCAATTGTAGAAGATAAATAAATCCCAGATACCAGGACCTCTGCTTGGGTCGTTGGGGGGGGGGTGGCCAGCCTGCAAACCACCACAGGCCCCTCACCCAGGCTGCTCCATGCCCCAAGGGAACCCCCATCCTGATCTGGGACAACGTTCAAGGCTAACCAGCTGACCCCCAGCCATGAACCAGGCCTCTATCCTATATAATAAAAGAGTAATACAAAAATTGACTGTCACTCCAACATACAAGATGGCTGCTCCCATGTGGTCAAAGATCCTGGCCCCTTGTGGACACAAGTTGGCCACCACAAGATGGCCAGCAGGGGAGGGGACTTGGAAGGGACCAGGCCTACAAGGGAGGGCAGTTGTGAGCAATCAGGCCAGCAGGGGAGGGCAGTTGGGAGAGACCAGGCTGCAGAAGAGGGAAGTTGGGGGTGACCCAGGCCTGCAGGAAAGGGCAGTTGGGGGGGACCCAGGCCTGCAGGCGAGGACAGTTTAGGGGGACCCAAACCTGCAGGGGAGAACAGTTGGGGGGACCAGGCCTGTAGGGGAGGGCAGTTAGAGGTAAACATGCTGGCAGTGGAGCAATTAGGCATCAATCAGGCTGGCAGGGGAGTGGTTAGGGGGAGATCAGGCTGGCAGGCAGAAGCAGTTAAGGGCAATCAAGAAGGCAGGCAGGCTAGCAGTTGGGAACAAGCAGTCCTGAATTGTGAGAGAGATGTCCAATTGCGCATTTAGGCCCGATCCCAGCAGTGATCCTATGTTGGATAGGGTGCAGGCTGGGCTGAGGGACACTCCCTCACCTATACACAAATTTTGTGTGCCAGGCCTCTAGTAATATGATAAAGGTGACCTCATACTTCAACTCAAAGTTTTCAGAGGGTAGTTAGATTAACAGGTAAAATAATCATTATAATAAAGTGATCTGTTCTAAATACAATTATCACTGGGAAGAGAAATCAGCTCTGTCTGAGGTTTGAAGGCAGTAGGGAATAAATACTACAGAAAAGAGAATTATTAAGCTGGATCAGTAACAGGACTAAGATTTCACCCATGGAAGAGCTAAGGAATAGTGATCCTCTGAGAAAGAACATATGCAAAATAGGAAAGAGTGGAACATGTATAATCATAGGTAGTTTAATAAAAGTGAAATCCTTGGATTAAAAAAGAGGTATATAATAAGAGATGACTTAGAAGTCTACCATCCTAAATATTTGAGTTTTATTGTAGATAATGATGGATAAGTAAATACTTAGCAAAGAAGTGATATGATTAGATTTTTTCTTAACTAGATATGGAGTATGTAGTAGTATAGAGAAGAACTGAATTGAAGTAAGGTGAATGCAGTAAGAAAGTAAGGAGGTCAAGGGGAAATAATCAGGGCTTCTATTAGGTCAGGTTCAGAACGATTTAGTTAACAGAATGGATGTGAGAGATGGAAAAATAGGTGACTGACTGAATTTGGAATCTGATATAAAATAGGAAGAAGGAGATGAACAGAATGAATCCAAGCTTCCTAGCATGATAATATCCTCAAACAGAATAAGAAATATTGCATAAGAGTGGAATTTCGATGGAACTAACAACTCAGGTTGGACATGTTGTTTAAGGCCCTTACAGAATGCTAGAGGCCTGGTTCACAAAATTCTTGCACTCCGGGGTTCCACAGCCTGGCCTGCATCCTCTCGCAGTCCAGGAACCCCAGGGGATGTCCGACTGATGGCTTAGGCCCACTCTCCACGCCGCTGAGGGGATGGGAGAGGCTTCTGCCACTGCTGCTGTGCTTGCCATCCATGAGCCAGGCTCAAGGCTTCTGGCTGAGTGGCGCTCCACCTGTGGGACTGTACTGACCACCGCAGGGGAGCTCCTGCATTTAGTATGTTTGTCCTGATTGTCAGTGCACATCATAGTGATTGGTCATTCTGCCATTTGGTCAATTTGCATATTAGCCTTTTATTATATAGGATACTAGAAGCCTGGTGCATAAAATTCTGCATGGGGGTTGGGGGAATGTCCTTTAGCCCAGCCTGTACCCTCTCCAATCTGGGACCCCTGGATGGATGTCTGACTGCCCGTTTAGGGCCAGTCCTACGAGGATCGGCCCTAAAAGGCAGTTGGACATCATTCTCACAATCCAGGACTGCTGGATCCAAACTGCTCACTTGCCTGCCTCCCTGATTGCACCTAACCGCTTCTGCCTGGCAGCCTGATCACCCCCTAACCACTACCCTGCCAACCTAATTGATGTCTAACTGCTCCCCTGCCAGCCTGTTTGCCCCCGGCTTCCTTCATCTGCTAGCCTGGTCACCCCTAACTGCCCTCTCCTGCAGGCCTGATTGCTCCCAACTGCTATCCCTTGCAGTCCTGGTCCTTCCCAACTGCCCTCCCTTGCTGGTCTGATCACCCACAATTGTCCTCCCTTGCAGGCCTGGAACCTGCCAATGGCCATCCCCTGCTGGCCATCTTGTGTCCACATGGGGGCAGAATTTTTGACCACATGGGGGCAGCCCTCTTGTGTGTTGGAGTGATCGTCAATCTGCATATTACTCTTTTATTAGATAGAGTAGATTAGATATTTTAAGTGCATGGGTGGGAGCCAGCTGGTTTACCTTGAAAGTTGTCTCAGATCAGGGTGGGGGTTCCCTTGGGGTGAGAGGCAACCTGGGTGAGGGTCCTGTGGAGGTTTGCAGGCCGGCCAAGCCCCCCAGAAACCCACGTGGAGGCCCTGGGATCTAGGATCAATTTATATCTACAATTGAAACTTTTTAGTCTGGAACAGAGCCAAGCCTTCTGCTCGCTCCGTGGCAGCAGCCATTTCTGTTTGAAACTTTGTAGCCTAGATTGGAGGCCTAGGCCAGCAATAGCAGGTGGAAAGCTTGGCTTCCTTTATTGCCAGGGAAAACCAAGCCTCTATTCTCTCCAGCTCAGTGGCTGCCACCATTTCTGTATCTTCTATAATTGAAACTTTGTAGCATTGAGTGGAGGCCTAAGCTGGCAACAGCAGGCAGAAAGCTTGGCTTCCTCTGTTGCCTGGTAAACAGAAGCATTCCTCCTACTCACAGTGGTGGCAGCCATCTTAGTTTGAGTTTATTTGCAAAATCTGCTCTTGATTGGTTGGTGGGTGTGTTTGTGGACGTGGTTTGTGGTTGTAGCGAAAGTGCTGTCAAATATGCATATTACTCTTTCATTAGATAGGATAGGGGGATATGTGAGTCAGGAGCCATAGCTATAATAGAGATTTAGATTTAAAACTCATGGATGTATAAGTGGCTGTTAATAGACTGTTGTAGAAAAAGTCAGAAAATTAGAAGTTTCTGTATAAGAATAAACAGGGAATAATTTAAGAAATTCCAGAGAAATAAAATCTTCAGATATAAACAGTGAAAACTCAAATGTGATTAGAGGACCTGGAAAAGAACTGGAATTAAAATGGTACTGCATTTTGTTGAGGGTTTCTTTTGCTGTGCAGAAGCTTTTTATTTTGATATGGTCCTGTTTGTTTATCTTCTCCCTTTTTTCCCTTGCCATAGGAGATGTATCAGTGAATACATTACTATGAAAGATGTTTGAGATTTTGCTGCCTATGGTTTCTTATGAGATTTTTATGTTTTCCTGGCTTGCATTTAAATATTTTATTCATTTTGAATTTATTCTTGTGTATGGTATTAGTTGGTGGACTAGTTTCATTTTTTAGCATGTACCTACCCAGTTTTCCCAACACCATGGAATGAACAGACTGTCTTTACTCCATTGTATGCTTTTGAATCTTTTGTCAAATATTAATTGAGCATAATGGCTTGGGTTGTTTTCTGACCTCTCTGTTCTGTTCTATTGATCTATATGCCTGTTATTCTGCTGGGACGAGGCTTTGATTACAGTGGCTTTGTAGTATAACTTTATATCTGGTATTTTGATCCTTCCAAATTTGTTGTTCTTTCTCAAGATTGCTGCAGTTATTCAGGGCCTGTTTAGTTCCATATAAATTTTTGGAGTATTTGTTCTAGTTCTGTGATGTATGCCATTGGTATCTTAATAGAGCTTGTGTTGAATATATAGATTGCTTTGGGTAGTATGGACATTTTAAACATGTTAATTCTACCAATCCATGAACATGGAATATTTCTTCACTTGTTTATATCTTCCTCTACCCTTTTCAACAATGTCCTATAGTTCTCTGAATACAGGTCTTTCACCTCCTTGGTTAAGTTTATTCTTTAATATCTTAATTTTTCTGTTGCAGTGTTAAAGAGGTTGTTTCTTTTCAATTTCTCTTTCTGAGAATTAATTATTGGTGTATAAAAATGCCAACAAATTCTGGGTGCTAATTCTGCATCCTGCTACATAGCAAAATTCATTTATTAAAGCTAATCGTTTTTTGGTGGAGTCCTTGTAGTTTTCTATGTACAATATCATGGCATCTGTGAATAATACAGTTTTACTTCTTCCCTTCCAATTTGGATGACTTTTATGTTTTCTTCTTGTATGGTTGTTTTGGCTAAAACTTCCATTACTATGTTGAATAAGAGTAGTGCAAGGGGACATCTCTATCATGCTCCTGTTCTTAGGGGAAACGGTTTCAGATTTTGCCTATTGAGTATGATGTTGGCTGTAGATTTGTCACATGCAAAGGGACCCCAGTGTATGGGAGAATATATTTGACAATGATAGATCCTGTAAGGAGTTAATATCCAAAATACATAAGGAACTCATACAACTTAACAAAAGGAAGGTAAACAATCCAATTAAAAAATGGGCAAAGGACCTAGATATTTCTACAAAGTGGACATACAGTTGGCCAAAAGATATATGAAAAATGCTAAAAGTCACTGACCATCAGAGAGATGCAAATTAAAATGGCAATGAGGTGTCACACCTTTCAATAAATCAACAAATGACAAGTGCTGGATAGGACGTGGAGAAAAGGGAATCCTAGGATACTGCGAATGCACACTGGTGCAGGCACTGTGGAAAACAGTATGGAGTTTCCTAAAAAAGTTAAATATGGAACTGACATTTGGCCCAGTGGTCCACTTCTGGGGATATATCCTAAGAAACCAGAAATAAGCTCTGGGAACAGCCCAAGTGTCCATTAATAGATGAATGGATAAAAAATATGTAGTACATTTACTCTATGAAATACACTTACCCTTTGAGACAGCATGGAGAAACCTGGAGAGTATTATGCTAAGGAAAATAAGCCAGTTGGAGAAATATAAGTATCACATGATCTCACTCATATGTGCAATCTAATGAGCAAAATAGATCCATAGACATGGAAATGTGGAACAGAATGATTGATCTCAGAGGGAAGGTAAGGGTGGGTGGGTGGGAAGATATTAATTGGGCAATTTATATGCATAAACAATAGCTCGTGGACACAGACAATAGTGTGGTGAAGACCTGGAGGGATCAGTTGTGGAGTGGAGGGGTAAATGAGGAAAAAGGGGACATATGTAATATTTTCAACAAAAAGATAAATTGTTGAAAATAGTACTACAACCCAGCTGGCATGGCTCAGTAGTTGAGCATTGACTTGAGAACCAGGAGGCCATGGTTTGATTCCCAGTCAGGGCACATACCCAGTTTGTGGTTCAATCTCCAGTGGAGGACATGCAGGTGATAGCCAATCAATGATTCTATCAGTTATGTTTTTATATCTCTCTCCCTCTCCCTTCCTCTCTGAAATTAATTAAAAAATATTTTTTAAAAATGGTACTACAAAAAATCAAATTTAGTAGTATTCAAGAAGCAGATGAATTCTAGAGTCAAATGCACAGTAAAGTCAGGAAATATTACAGCTGTGCTCACTGCATTGAGAATTCTCCTGTCTAATAAAAGAGTAATATGCAGATTGACTGTACCTTTGCTACACCAAATAAGCCACGCCCACCAGTTATGCCCACCAACCAATCACAGGGCAAGAGGTCCTTACCCCGGCAGGGCTGTGGGTGGGGTGGCCAGCCTTGGTGGGCCCCATCAGATGGATCCCAGAGCCCTGCGATAGCGCAGGCAGGGCTGTGGGAGGCGAGGACACATAAGGGGTGAGCCAGGTGCCCTGTGAACATGAACACCCTCTGAGCTGCGGAGCTGCAGGTGACATATGTGCCTGAGGTCACTTGGCTGCTGAGTGGAGGGGTCAGGAGTTGAATCCAGGTGCGTCTCTGCCCACAGGTCATCACCTCTCTACTATGCCTGGCCGGGCTTGCCAAATGATGCCACCTGAGGATGGTGATGCTTCCCAAATCTAAGCTGGGTCCTGAGGCTGGGGAGGGTGACAGAGGGCAGTGTCCCAGCTCCTGCCTCTCAGAGCTCCCAGACTCCAGTGCAAGGCCTTGCCGTGGGGGCAGGAGAGAAGCGAAGACACAGCCTCTGAGACAGAAGAGACCTAACCAAGGCGAGAGCTAATACAGAAGTGGCAGGGATGTCTCCATGGGCCAGAAAGGCTCTGAATCCAGACCATCTGCAGACCCAGACCAGGACTTCGCCAGGTGTGTGGGGCCCCACTCCTGGGGTAATGGGACCAGAGTTCCCCTCAGAACAGGACCCTGGAGCTGGGCTCACTGCCTGCCCTTACAGGACAGTGATGGTCTGGGTCTGTGGGCACTCTATGACCCAGGATCCAGAGCCGCACTCAGCAGGGGCACCAGACCCAAGCACCAGGTGAAGGACCCCTGTTCACTCTCCCCAGCACTGGTTCTGACCCTGGGCCTCCTGCCCTGTAACATCCAGAAATCCAGGAGACAGAGGGGTGAGCTCAGAGACAAAAGCAAGCCCCAGGCCTCGGGCTGTCTGACTCAGGAAGAACTCGCAAGCCTATACCTGGGAAACCTGTGGGCCCAGGGCACTAAGGAACCAGGTAAATAAAAGCTCCCACCTATGTGTAGGATGAATTCACCACAAGTAAGGGGACCACGTGGCGTGGTCCAACAGAGACTTTAACACAAATCCATGGAGGAGGCACCAAGAGCAAAACCAAGAAGCAACTTCCACTCCTTCATCATTGATGCTTCTCTCCCTCTCTCCCTGTCCTTTCCTCTCTGAAATAAACTTTTAAAAAATCGATTGATCACAGGGCCCTGCGATGGCCGGGGGCAGGGCCGGGCTCTAGTCAGAAGAAAAGAGACACACTATACACAGGAATAAACAAATATTACAAAATATTTCTCATCAGAAACAGTGTAAGGGAGAACATAATAAAGCAACATCATTAAAGTACTCACAAGGGGGGAAATCCTCTCAATTTATAATTCTAGACTGAGTGAAAATGTTTTTAAAATAGTTTAAAATAGTCAAAATATATTTTAGTTATATTTGGTTATATGTAGTTAAAAATAATTTTTATGTGTAAAAGATTTAATTTTTTTAATCACCAGCAGATTTGTAGTGTAAGAAATGTTAAAAGAAGTCCTGCAAATAGAAATAAAATTTTGCCAGATACAAATAATGATCTATACCAAAAAATGGAAAACACCAAAGACATTATATGCATAGGAAAAAATATAATAAAAGTTTCTTATTATTGAAATCTATTTAAAGGTAATTGCCGTAACTATTTAAACAAATAATAATGCAATGTCAGTTTTATAACATCTGTGTAAGTAAAATACATGACAACAATAGCACAAAGATTGCCTGGGAAAAATGAAATTTTGTTACAGTGAAGTTTCTATACAAGATGTGAAGTGGTAAAATATCCACTTGAAGACAGACTGTGACAAGATAAAATCCTATATAATGAAGATCTCATATACAAATAGTCATCACACCTTCATGCCATCATGCCATAATGGCTCAGACACTCAACACTGAGGAGAGAGGAATGGAGACCAGACAGGCTATAGACTGGGAGAGGAACAAGCCACCCACTTCAAGGTCCCAGATGCCAACAGCTGTGCCTGCCTCTCTGGTCTGGAGAAGGACAAGCCACCTGCCTCACAGTCCTAGGCTCCAGCAGCTGCACCTGCGCCTGTGGCCCAGGAGAGGGACAAGCCGCATGCTCTGTGGTCCTGGGTGCCTGCGGCTGCCTGTGGCTGCCTGTGGCTATGGCCAGCCTGAATGAAGCTGGCCTGGGTCCTGGTTGCCTATAGCTGGCCAGAGGGAGGGAGGCCTGGGTCCCAGGGCAAGACAGAGGCACTTAGGGGCAATCAGGCCAACAGGGGAGCACTTAGGAGTGATCAGGCTAGTAGGGGAGCGATTAGGGGGCGATCAGGCAGGCAGAGGTGGTTAGGGGAGATCAGGCAGGCAAGCCAGTGAGCAGTTAGGAGCCAGTGGTCCTAGATTGTGAGAGGGATTTCCGACTGCCAACAGTCAGAGTGCCAACAGTCAGACATCCCTGAAGGGGTTCCTGATTGGAGAGGGTGCAGGCTGGGCTGAGGGAACCCCCCTTCATGCACGAATTTCATGCACCGGGCCACTAGTTATGAGATATTTGACAATATTTGCAAGGACAGTTTCAATGGTATAAGGTAAAAATAATTACAATAGAAATGTATACAATGGGAAAAGGAAAGATACATTTTTGCATCTAGCGTTTAAAGGGTTTTTATACATAGATACACTAGTTTATAAAATATCTAAGTATTGTCCACAGATTCAAAAACTTAAATGAAAGAAAGCAGTCTCCTGAAAGTCACTAATATCAAAAGTCACACAAGGAGAAATAAATAGGTAACCTAAATACTCCCAAATCTATTGAAGAATGGAATGTGTAGTTAAAACTCCTACAAAACTTTGGTAGCTTAATAACCAAAGTTTTTAAAAATATATATTTTATTGTCAATAGTATTAAATATGTTTCCCATTTTCTCCCCTTTCCCCCCCTCCTCCCAGCCCCTACTCACCCTCTCAGGTCTTCACCACCCTATTGCCGTGTCCATGGGCTATGCATATCTATACTAATAAAAGAGTAATATGCTAATTAGACCAGGAGACCTTCTGGAAACCTTCCGGAAAAAGCTGGGGGTTTGGCCAACCTGCAAACCATCCCCAAATGTCTCCCAGTTCCTTTCCCAGGTCAGCACTACCCCCCCCAAAGGACCCCCACCCCATTGGGGGCATGACCACCCTGAAAACCTCCCCAGTCCCCTTGCTCAGGACGGCCTTGCTCCCCAAGGGGACCCCCACCCTGATCCGGGACCCCCTTCAGGGCAGACCAGTTGGCCCCCACTCATAAACCAGGCCACTATCTATACTAATGAAAGGGCAATACGCTAATTAGATTGGGAGACCTTTTGGGAGATCTTCTGGACATTCTTCCAGACAAAGCTATGATAGTGGTCCTGAGGAAGAGGTGGTTAGGGGGGATCAGGCCAGGAGGAAAGGGCAGTTGGGGGTAATCAAGCCAGTGGGTAGGCATTTGGGGACAAGCAGGCCAGCAGAGGAGCCAGTTGGGGCTGATCAGGATGGCAGGGGGAAGCTGTTGGGCGCAGGTAGGTCAGCAGTGGGGAAAAGTTGGGAATGATCAGGCCAGCAGGGGCGGTAATTAAGGTCAATCAGGGCAGCAAAGGAAGGTTAGTTTGGGGTGAGAAGGCTGGTGGGAGGGCAGTTGAGGGTAAGCAGAATAGCAGGCAAAGAGGTTAGGGGTGATTAGGCAGGCAGGCCGGTGTGTGGTTAGGAGCCAGTTGTCACATATTGTGAGAGGGATGTTTACTATTGGCAGTTGGGCATCCCCCAATGAGTCCTAGATTATAAAGGGTGAAGGCCAGGCTGAGGGACACCCCCTTGCATGAATTTAAGACACAGCCACTAGTCTATAATAATAAAAGTATAATATACTAATTAGACCAGACAGCTGAAAGACCTTCTGGATGATTTTGAGGACAAAGCTGGGGCTATGAGGCAGAGGTGGTTGCAAGGGGCTGTGAGGGCCAGCCTAGGCTGTGAGGGTGGGTCTAGGCTATGATGGCTGGCCAAGGCTGCCCGGGTTGCAAGGGCCAGCCCAGGTAGCCAGGGCTGTGAGGGCTGAGCCTATTTCATGAATTTTGTGCATCAGGCCTCTAGTCCTATCTAATAAAAGAGTATTATGCAAATTGACCATATTTCCACTACACACAAGCCATGCTCAAAAGGCACACCCACCAGCCAAGCAGGAGCAAATATGCAAATAAACCCCAACCAAGATGGCTGCGACCATTGAGAGAAGGAGGGAGGCTTGGGTTTCTCTGGCAATTGAGGAAGCCAAGCTTTCTGCCTGCCTTTGCTGGTCTAGGCTTCCACTCAATGCTACAAAGTTTCAATCATGGAAGATATGTAAATTCCAACAGAAATGGTGACAGTCATGGAGCTGGAGAGAGCAGAGGCTAGGGTTGCCCCAGTGATGGAGGAAGCCAATATTCTGCAGCCCTAGCACCTAAACCTCCACTCCAGGGTACAAAGTTTCAATTATAGAATTTAAATAAACCCAAACAGAAATGGCTGCCACCACTGAGCAAGCAGAAGGCTTGGCTCCACTCCAGGCTACAAAGTTTCAATTGTAGAAGATAAATAAATTCCAGATACCAGGGCCTCCGCTTGGGTCACCAAGGGGTGTGGCTGGCCTGCAAACCACCACAGGCCTCTGGCCCAGGCTGACCCATGCCCCAAGGGAACTGGCACCCTGATTTGAGACACTCTTCAGGGCAAACCAGCTGGCCCCCACCCATGCACCAGGCTTTTATCCTATCTAATAAAAGAGTAATATGCAGATTAACCATCACTCAAACACACAAGATGGCTGTCCCCATGTGATCAAAGATCCTGTCCTCATGTGGACACAAGATGGCCTCGACAAGATTACCAGCAGGGGAAGCAGTTGGGAGGGACCAGGCCTGTAGAGGAGGGCAGTTGGGGGCACACAGGCTGGCAGGGGAACAGTTAGACATCAATCAGGCTTGCAGGGGAGTGTTTAAGGGGTGATCAGGCTGGTAGACAGAAGCAGTTAGGGGCAATTAGGAAGGCAGACAGGCAAGCAGTTGGGAGCCAACAGTCCTGGATTGTGAGAAGGATGTTCCTAAACAGGCATTTGGACATCCCTCACGGGGTCCCAGATTTGAGAGGGTGCAGGCTGGACTAAGTAACACCCCCCATTCCCATGCATGAATTTCATATACTGAGCCTCTAGTAAGTATATAAGTTCTTCTTTGGTTTATCTCTTTTCCACTCAACTTCACATTGAGGTATTTCCATCTGTTCCATGCCTCCCTGCTTCAGGTCTTATTTTTTTGGTCAGTTCATTAGATTCCACAAACTCATGAGATAATGCGATACTTGTCTTTCTCAGTTTGGCTTATTTCACTTAACGTAGTATTTTCCAGGTCCATTCATGCTATCCCAAAGGGTAAGAGATCCGTCTATTTTATAGCGTGTAGTATTCCATAGTATAAATGTCCCACAGCTTTTTTATCCTTTGTTATTAAAATAAAATGCAACTATATACCAGTATCTCTTATCACTAAAAATGCAAAAATCCACAAGAAAATATCATCAAATTGAATTCATCTAGGTATAAAGATAGAAACATATTACAACCAAGTGGGATTCCTCACAGGAATTCAAAGCCTATTCAACATACAAAAACAACTAATGTAATTCAGCATATTAGCACACTTAATTAAAAATATGATCATATTAATAGATGCAGGAAATTATTTGACATAATTCCACATTCATTCATAATAAAAGTGCTTAAAAAATAGTAACAGAAAAGTTTTCTCAGCCTAATTTAAGTATGTACAAAAAAACCCCACAGAAAACCTACAACTAACATTATACAAATATTATAATGCCTTCACTTTAAGGCTTGGAATAAGTCAAGGTTGCCTTCTCTGACCACTGCTATTTAATATTTATTAGAACTACTATCTAGTTTAGTAAGGCAAGAAAAAAAAAACAAGATATACAGTTTGGGAAGAAATATATTTTTTAAAATTCTTTTTGGAATAACACAATTGTCTATGCAAAAAAATCTACTACAAAACGTCTACAACCAGTCAGTGACTTCAGCAAGGTCACATAATATATGGTCAATAGATAAGAATAAATTGTATTTTTATACAGCAGCAAAGAATAATTAGTAATTAAAAATTAAATTAAAAACCGGTAATGCAATTTATAATTGCATGCCAAAAATGAAGTACTTGGGTACAAATCTAATAAAATACTCTATGTGCAGGATATATACTACTATGTGAAAAAATACAAAACATTGATGAAAGAAATAAAAAATTTAACTCAAAAACAATCACACATACATTATGTATATAAAATATACTTGAGTCTATACTGATATAATAAATAAATGATTGAATAGATAAATACATGAATAAATATATTATGAGATTGTTATACAGAAACTTGGCAATACATCTAAAATTATTTCAAAATAAATTTTACTTAAAAATTTATTATTTCCAAACTTAAAAATATTCCCTAATATTTCTGAACACACACACACACACGCAACACAAGACCACTAGATATGAATAACAATGCAGCCTTCAGTATAAACCCAAGCATGGTAAATAAGCACCAGGATTCATAATATAGACACACATATACATAGATTGGTGGGTCTTTCTCCTAATAGTCTCACCTGCCTTATCTGGCAGTACAGGCCATGGAGCTCACCATACAAAATTTTGGCCTCCTATCTATGTATTCAAGGAGCAAAAAAAATAATAAAGGTTTGGGCTATTACTGATGTTCACATTACTGTTGGACTTGGTGTTGTACATCTGCTTAGTGTTTAATCTGTAAAATAATTAAATTCTATACAAACCTCTGGAACGCCAGAGCTTTTGAGGACCAAACTTGCTGGCCATCTGTGTTGTCTGAGAATTATTGAGAGACAGACTATGCTTGGAAAACATTCTCTATTCTCCAAACAGACATTTATCCATCAGCAAATTCAGTGATTTCAAACTCTCTACTGAGCAAACAGATCATTTTCCAGACATGGAAGGCAGTTCATGTTTCTAGGGGGCAGGCTCAGAAATAATTTTGGAAAATTTTTTTCATGCCACTGCCAAATCCTCCAACAGACAAATATGCTCTCTTGTTACTCACTTCCAGGATATGTTCCAAAGCCAGGACCAGGAGACTAACTGTTTGCAGCCTCCAAAAGAAGGAAGGTTAAACTACTGGAGACACTCTCTTGGGTAAATAAAGCTTGAAGTCATAAATCAACTTTGTCATGGACATCTATAAAGTTCTTTTATTTTTCCTTTTTGTTTTTCCATGTAATTTTATTTATTTGATTTTATAATTATAGTTGACATACAATGTTATATTAGTTTCTGGTATATACCATAACCACTACACATTTATATACACTATGAAGTGACACTATGCTAAGTTGAGTACCCATCTGGCACCATACATAATTATGACAATACTAGTGGCCCAGTGCAAGAAATTCAGGCACATTTAAAATAGGATTAATTAAAGGAAATAATTTAATATTGCTATTCACATCCCTTGGTCTGACGCTGACATGAGGCACCCTCATGTCCCTGGTCAAGCACCAGGCTGGGAGGCAGCCTCATGTCTCAGGCTGGCACAAGTCCCCACCCACTGACACTGCAAGCCTGAGTTCCCCCCAAATGCCCTCCCCTACAGGCCAGGTCTCCCCACCTACCCTCCTCTGCAAACCTGGGTCCCCCCAACTGCCGTCTCCTGCAGGCTTGGTCCCTCCCATCTGCCCTCCTCTGCCGGCCTGGTCACCCATAGCTGCCTTCTCCTGCTGGACTGATTGGCCACAATTGCCCTCTCCTGCTAGCCAACTTGTGGAGGCTATCTTGTGTCCACATGAGGGCAGCCCTCTTTGGCCACATGGGGGCAGGCATCATGTGTCTTAGAGTGATGGGCAATTTGCATATTACTCTTTTATTAGATAGGATGATATCTGGCCCAACTTTTTGATGATTATGTTTGATAAATTTTTTTAAATGTAATCATCTAGCCTAGGATCCTGAATATTTGCTATATCCTGTCAAACTGTCTCCAGAAATGCTGTACCCTCTACTCCAGAGCAGAGTAAACAGGTGTCTGTTTTATCACACCCACCCTCTCCAGTACTGAATATTGTGATTTTTAAAATGTTCCAGCTATCTTTCCTTTGGAATAACTTGATTACCTTTGAAGTTAACTTTTCTCATGTATATTAGTTACTTTATTTCTAATTTAGTTCAAGGTCTTTTCTAAGACCTATTCTTTGATTAATTTGTTGTTGTTGTTTGAGTTCAAGGAAATCAGTCGCAGCTTCCATAGAGGAAGCTGGGGGGCTAGAGTGGGGAGAGTGCTGCTGAACCAGATGTAGTTAGCAATGGCTCCTGTTAAAAGTTAGATTGGAGGTGAGGGGGTTGTTAGGTACTGAGATTGAAATGTGTGGGTGAGGGCGTGCAGTTAAAAGTCACCATTTGGGAAGTTGGGCCTCTGGGGTCTGGTGGGAAGAATGAGGGTCAGACCCAGGTTTGGTGAGAAATGTAGGAAGGGAGTGGTCTAGCTGGGAAGGCCCATGGGTCTGGGTGGCTCCTCAGATTCAGGCGCCCAGCACTCGCTTCCAGTGCCAGGGCCACTGCACTGTCCAGGCCCTGCAACAGCCAGAGGGACCTGCAGCTTCAGCTCCTGCTGCACTGTGAGGGCTGCGGGAGGTCACGTGTCCTCCAAGCCTGTACCTCCTAGCCTCTGAGCTGGGCGCACACCCCTTTTCAGGAAAACCACCTGAGAAGCCCCTTTAGGTGATGTCACCTAGTGATGCCATCAGTGGACACATGCCACACAGCCTGATGCTGTGTGGGCTGCGGAAGACTATGGGAGGAGATCCTCTGTCACCTAACCCCACTACTGCAGGCCAGGAGCCCTCATCCCTGTGCACGTGATCATCTGTAACCAGCACCCAGAGGCCGGAGTGGGGGCAGGGGGTTCCCATGGTGTGAGAAACCGTTTGTCCCAAGGGTGCAATGGTCTCAGTGTTGCCACATGACTGCATGGCCTTAGTGTTATGCCACTACTTTCTGATGCCAGTTTTGTACCTTAAACTCTTAAATTAACTGCAAAGACAGCTTTGCTTTTCACTCTCCCAGGACTCACAGTTCTGTTGCATAGGCTTCTTTCAAAGGGAAGCTTCTAGTTCTTGGTGACATGGGTGTTGCTGACTTTTTATTCTAGGTTTGCAAGTGGGACATCATGAATTCTGTGAGGATGGTGACTCAGTTTGTTCTACAGCAAGCCTGTGAGAAAATAAATATGATCCCCGTTTTACATCTACTCTCACACTGTAGTAACATTTCCCCAAGTTGGACTAGATCTTATTAATCAATTCCCTCGCTCCACTACACTGAATAAGAATGAGGATCTGAACTCACCTTTCACATGAAAAGCCAATGAGGCAGCCTCACGTCCCCATCCAGGTGCCAAGCTGGGAGCCAGCCTCATGTCCATGGTGGCACCAGTCCCTGCCCACCTGCATCTGGAGCACATGCAGCCTGCTGATCAGTCATTATGTGATGGCAGCCCAATCAATTTGCATATTACCCTATTATAAGTATAGATTATTGACTATATTCCCTTTGCTGTAATTTAGCTCTTTTTGGCATATACACAACAAGATCAGCCAAAGATGTGATATGACTAAGGGTTGGGACCCCACTTTCAGATGATAATAAAGGCAGGCTTTGGATCAAATTCTAGCACATATCCATTTATTAATTGACCATTATCAATTGTCCATAAAGCAGTTCATGCAACTTGGAAGTGGCACCTAGTAATTGCATTTAACAAGTATCCTAAAGCCCACAAAAGTGTGAAAAATAGTGCCTCAAGTTGTGCATCTTTCAGAGCTGACGGCTTCGCTAAGCTGCCTCCAGATGGTTTTCAGGAGCTGAAAGAAACCAGGAAAGAGCTGCTGGAAGGAAGCCCAGGGAAGGTAATATTGAGGCAGATTGGCTGTGCATTACACATGCTCACAGTTTTGTTTATATTATAAAACATACAAATTATCTGTTCAGATTATTTTTAAATACATGGGTATGGAACTTACCTCAGATATCCTGAATCTGCATGCTTGCTGATTAAAAAAAATTGTACTGTGGTTGATTCTAATGGATAGTTATGTTTTTGAATCATTGATATTCAGCTGGCCAAAAGCCCCTTTCTATTTTTCCTGCTCCAGTCCTAGAGCTTCCAGCAACAGAAAAATATTGTGCATCTTTGTACCTAGAGTTTCTATTAATTAGCACTATGTTCTCATATCGGAACTTTAGTTTTCTCATAAGAAACTACTTTAAACATATGCTGATATGTATATAAATATCTTAATAAAATGTTGTCCTGAGTCTACTCATTCAATTAACCATTTTCCTTTTGCTATTTTCCTAATTCTTTATCATTAATGCTTTGCAGCTCTGGATTTACATATTCCTTCTCCCATATTTTTTGTCTGTACTTTCTTTCTGTTTGTTTTACTTTCTCCTTGTACTTTTCCTTTCTTTCTTTCTTCTTTTTATCATTCTTGTTCTCTATTTATTTCCTAATTTTTTTCTCTGGTGGTTGCTTTTGTTGGTGCTGTTTTTGTTTTGTTTCTTTTGTTTCATGTTTATTGTGTTGTATTTGCTTCTGTTTAATCAGCACCTCCGCAACATCTCCCATGATATGATCAGCGGTTAGTTACATAATCAGCCAACTTGAGAGGAGACTTCATCCATGAATGGAACAATAACATTCAAGACCAAACTACAACAGGAGAACCCAAATAACTCAAGTAAGAGAGTTTCCTAGAACGTGCATCTGAGGATATCTAAAAGACTGTACCACTAGGTCCCTACTACCTAAGACAAGAAGACAAAGTCTGGGAAGCATAGCAGTTTGATCTCATATATAGAAACAATTGCAAAGAGACAGAAAAAGTAGGGAGACAAAGAAACAACTTCCAAATGAAAGAGAAGTAAGAATTACCAGAAAAGGAACTAAATGAAATGGATGCCAGCAATATGTCAAATGAAGAATTGAAAGTAATGTTAAAAAGAGTGCTCAAATAATTCAGTGAGAACTTCAAGCAACATGATGAGTATTAAAGGACCTTAGTGAAATCTCACCAACAAGTAAAGATTGGTTGAAGCATTAAATAAGAATCAATTAGAAATAAAGAATGACATTGCTGATATAAAGATGCTGGAAGGATTTAACAGTACACTGGAAAAAGCTGAGGAGCAAATAAGTGAATTAGAAAATAAGGTAGAAAAAAACACCCATTCATAGAAGCAAATGAAAAAAATTAAAAGCAAAGGGAGAGTCTAAGGGAGTTTGGGGACAACATGAAATATAACAACATTCTTATTGTAGGGGAACCAGAAGGAGTAGAATCTAAATGAGGAATAGAGAACCTGTTTGAAGAAATAATGACAGGAAATTTCCCTAATCTGGTGAAGAAAAAAGTCACTCAAGTTCAGAGAACCTAGAGTCTCAATCAATATGAAGGCCAAAAAAACAACACTTAGGAACATAATAATTAGAGTGGCAAATATTAAAGACAAAGAATCTTAAGGGCTGAAAGAAAAAGAGAGAAAGTTACCTATAAGGGGGCTCCCTTTAGACTGTAAGCTGACTTATCAATAGAAAAACATTAGGTCAGAAAGGAATGGCATGAAATACACAAAGTAATGAAAACCAAGGGACTGAGCCAAAGACTATTCTATCCAACAAGGCTATCATAAAAATGGAGGGTGAAATAAAATCTTTGCAGGCAAAATAAAAGGCTAAAATATTTTCTTACCACCAAGCCAGTACTGCAAAACATGCTAAAGGGACTCTTGTAAGAAGAAACAAATAGAGACTAATACAGGCATAAAGATTAAAGAATGGCAACAAATAAATACCTATCAATAACTCTAAATGTAAATGGCTTAAAAGCCTTATTCAAAAGATGTAGGGAAGATGAAAGGATAAGAAAACATGACCCATATATATTCTGTCTACAAGAGACCCACCTCAGAACAAAGGACTCACACAGAATAAATGTGAAGAGATGGAAAACAATTTCCAGGCAAATGGAAATGAAAAAAACGCTGGGCTAATAATACTTATATCTGACAAAATAGACTTCAAAGTGATGGCCATAACAAAAGGTAATAAAAGCCACTTCATAATACTAAAGGAATTGATGCCACTAGAGGATATAACTGTGGTAAACATATATGTACACTATAATGGAGCATACAAATATAAAAAAGAAAACTTCTGGAGGATTTTAAGGGAGAGAGGGAGAATAATATAATCATAGTATGGGACTTTATTATGACACTGACACCACTGGATAGATTTTCTAGACAAAAAGAAATCAACAAAAAATAGCAATCCTAAATGACACATTAGATCAGATGGAATTAATTGATATTTATAGAACATGTAACGCAAACCTACAGAATATATGTTCTCAAGTGCACACAGGATACTTTTAAACAATAGGGCACATGTTAGGAAACAAACTAAGTCTCTATAAGTTTAAGAAGATGGAAATCACATCAAACAAATCTCAGATCACAATGGCATGAACTTAGAAATCAACTACAATAAAAACACTCATAAACATTAAAAAACCACAGAGGCTAAAGAGCATGTTATTAAGCATTTAATGAGTTGCCAAAGAGATAATGAAATAAATAAAAGTAAAAACATCCTGGAAACAAATGAAATTGAGCACACAACAACTCATGGGACAGAGTGAAAACAGTCCTGACAGGAAATTTCATAGCATTACAGACCCACGTCAAAAATAAATAAAAACTTCTAATAAACTATCTAACCCTACAACTTAAAAGATTAGAAAGAGAACAACAAGAAAAGCACAGAGTAATTACAAGAAAGGAAATAATAAAGAACAGGGTGGAAATAAATGGAATAAACTAAAAATAATGCAAGATATTAATCTAAGAGCTGCATAATTTAAAAGCTAAGCAAGGTTGATGAACCTCTATCCAGACTCATTAGGAAACAAAAAGAGAGGACCCAAATAAACAAAATAAGAAACAAAAGAGATGAAGTAACAACAGACACCACAGAAATACAAAGCATTATAGAAAAATACTACAAAATGACTATAGTTCAATAAATTAGACAACCTGAATGAAATGGACATATTACTAGAAAAATACAATCTTCCAAAACTCAATCAGAAAGAGTCAGAAAACCTGAATAGTCTGATAATTACTGATGAAATTGAAGCAGTAATAAAAACACAAAAGCTCTTGTCTGGAAAGCTTCACTGGTGAGTTTTATCAAACATTCAAAGAACTAACACCCATCTTTTTCCCATATTTTATCAAACATTCAAAGAACTAACACCCATCCTCTTCAAGTTATTCCAAAATATCCAGAAGAAAGGAATACTTCCAAGCTCTTTTTTATAAGACCAGCAGTACCCTAATTCTAAAACCAGTTAAAGAACCTACAAAGAAACAGAATTACAGACCAATATCTCTGATGAACACAGATGCTAAAATCCTCAAAAAATATTAGAAAATTGGATCAAGCAATATATTTTAAAGATCTTAAACCATGACCAAGTGGTATTTATTTGGGGATGCAAGCCTTGTACAATATTTGCAAATCAATAAATGTGATACATTACATAAACATATTGGAAGGCCAAAGTCATAAGATCATATCAATTGATGAAGAAAAAGCATTTGACAACATCCAACATTCTTTTTGATAAAAACTCTCAGCCAAGTGCGAATAGAGGACACATACCTCAACATAATAAAAGCCATATATGAAAAACCTATAGCCAAGTTCAGACCCAAGGGACAAAAACTAAAACCATTTCCCCTTAGAACAGGAACAATACAGGGATATTCACATTCACCACTCTTATTCAACATAGTATTGGAAGTCCTAGCCATAGCAATCAGAGAAGAAGAAGAGAAAAGACATCCAAATTGTAAAGGAGGAGGTAAAACTGTCACTATTTGAATTTTAGATAATATTGCACATAGCTAACTCTAAAGACTCCACCAAAAAACTACTAGATTTAATAAATGAGTTCAGGAATGTAGTAGAATATAAAATTAACACCAAGAAATTGATTGGATTTTTATTCAGCAATAATGAACTCTCAGAAAGAGATATTTTAGAGGGAAGGTGAAGGAAGGTGGTGTGGGTAGGGAATGATTACAGGAGAAGTTATATACATATATTCATAGCCCGTGGACATAGTCAAGAGTGGTGAAGACCTTGGAGATGTGGGTGTGAGGTGGAGTTGGTCAATGGGGAAAAAAACCAAAGGGGACATCTGTAATACTTTCAACAATAAAGATAAAGTTTTAAAAAATCAATTATAAATGGTCATAAACAGTTATACTCTAGATTTGCTAAGGCAAAAGTATTACAACTGGTAGGGTTAGCTCATAAATATAAATGATTCATTTCTTCAGGAAGATAAAATAATAACATAGCCTCAACGCACACACATGTGTATGTCTCTGTGCATGCATGGGTGCACACACTCACATATAACCTGGCACACACACAGAAGCCAAAATATACAAAATTACAATGAGATGTGAATGAACCCCACAGATATTATGTTAAATTTTAACATACTCTTTTTTCACCCAAAAAATTAATCAGGATATACTAGTAATTTTGAATACCATTAACCAATATTCCCTAATGATTATGTATGTGTATGTGTAAGCCACTTCACCCAACAACAGCACAATGCTCATTAACACAGAATATTTGTAAGTATTGACCATAAAGTTGAAGTACTTAACTGTTGTAGTAATAAAAGGAAAATTTACCACCCACAAAATATGCCTCTTTGGGATATATGGAAAGCATGTCCTATCAAAATCTTATGTGAAGGATGATTCTTTGTAATAAGCCATTCCCTGAACACAAACTAGGGAGGGGATTAATCTCTCTAACCACTGCTGTTTTCCAGGAGCATGGGATTCAGATAAAAGTCAGTATTGTCAAAAACAAAATAAAAAACAAACTGAAAGACTGCAGGATTCTTTTCTTCATCCCCCTGCCCCCACTGATCTATTTAAATGATGACTATCAGGGAAGCAGATTGATTTAGAAGACCAAGAGGAGATGTGAGCCTCCACAGTTCACAGTAGCATCACTCCCAAATTACTGAGGCTGCAGCCTCCCTATAATAGGGAGGAAGACTCCCATAGTGCAAATTTAGGTTTCTTGATATGTGTCCAGTAGAAATCATGGAACATAATGTGTAATGAACTGGGAGATACCTACAGTAGAGGAGAGAAGAGAGGAAATTTAGAGCTTAAGGGACAGAGAATGCATAGGTATGATACACAGAGACCAGGTATGTGTGACAGCTCTGTGGTCAGTAACAGTGATGCCATGAACTGATGATTATTGTGTGCTTAACACCTGCAGGTCACTTTACACATGTTTTTGTGTTATAGTCCCTTAAGAATCCTATTTTAAAAACTATGCTAGTAATTTTACCAATGGGTTAACTAAGGGCCAACGAGGTTATGCAACTTGTGGGAATTTAGGTAGCTAGAGTCCAAACCACTATGATATAGCCCATGTTTGCAGCAGTGAAGCAAGGAGTAAATTTATAGATTAGCTTTCAGTTTATCCTTCAAAATGTAAAGTGATTATTTGATGTGTGTTGATTTTCAGAATTTGAATATCACAATAATGAATATTGTGGTTTTCCAAAAACATCTTAGAACTCTTAAGCAATATTTATGGAAAATAAATCATCCTCTAAAACAAGTGGTCAACGTTTACTATTTTCAGTGATTTAGCCTTTATTTGCTGAAGTATTAGTATGACACTGAAGTCACGTTGTGGGTTTGTCTCTACTATATTTTTAAACTGTGTTTGCTCTTTAATTATAGTTTATATGTTGACTGTTGTTGAGAAGGGAAAATTTCTCTCTACCTTCTAAATTCTTGTGGCTGGTCTAATAATTAAATGGACATAAAACATACTAATAGAAAATAACCAACCAACTTTAATTCACACCTATAATTGTCTCATAAATATGGGACTTAAGAAGTGCCCAAAGCAGGCCTTTTTTATACTTTTTAGACAAAAAAAACTATAAAATTATGAGGAATTCTGAGGACAAAGAAACTTAATTAGTGAAGATTCTAAATAGAGTTTTTTTTACATAGTATTCCTGGCCCTGAATTCCCTGTTTCTGCCAACAAACATTTTTGTTTACCTCCTGGTTCAGGGAAGATATCCTATCTAATAAAGATGGAATATTTAAATTGACCATCACACCATAACAAGATAGCTGCACCCACAGCAGAGGCAGAGATATTGTAACACAAGATGGCTGAACCCACAGCAGAGGCTGAGTTCATATAAGGAGCCTTACAAGCAATCAGCAGGGACCTGAGGCTATGCTTCTCTCCCGGTAGGGCTTGACGGGAGACCTCAGTTAGCACCCCCTACCCAAGCACTGGTCGGAGGGACCTCAGGCCATACCCTACACCCCGGCACTGGGCCATGGGACCTGAGGCTGTGACCCCCGCTGGTGGGGCTTGACAGTGGCCTCAGGCCATGCCCCCTGCCCAGTGGGGCTTGACTGGGGACTTCAGGCTGCAGCCCCTACCTGCGGGAACTTGACTCTGGGTCCCGCAGTGTGCCCCAGAATCTTACAGGAAGAAGTTTCTCATATATATTTTACTAATTTTTTTCATCTCTGACACTTATATTATAGAAGAGAGCAAATTTAGAGCTCTCTTAAATTCCTTTTAATGTGCACACATTTCATGCACCAGGCCACTAGTCTTTTATATGGAAGACTCAGTTCTTGTTTTCAGGGGAAAGATAAGAGGGCTATAGTGTCCTTTATACACCAGCTGCTTTCCAAGTAATTTTAATTCAAAATAATCAATTTGCCAAGTTGGCATCTTTTGGAGTGATCTGCTCTTATCATCATCACAATTAAACCATAGCTGTTTTCACTTGTGAAGATAAGAGGAAATAACAAGTTCACCATTTGAGTTTATCTTTACCTTTCTGTTCCCAAGACTAACCAATTAGTAACCTGATACTTTCTGTCTTTTTTTTAAATTTCATTTTTCAAATACAGTTGACATTCAATTTTATGTTATATTAATTCCATGTGCACAGTATAAATAGACAATTATATAATATACAAAGTGATCTCCATGATAATTCAAACTTGATGCCTCTGTCATGATGCCATAAGCTAGGAGGTCCTTACACTCAACAGTAAAAACAATAACAGGTGAATGATTCAACTTGCAGAATTTTACACTTGCTTTTATTCATGGTGGGGTTTAATCAAGGCACAATATCACAAAGCTAGTATTTAGCTGTCATTTCTTTGACAGGCAAGTGCTCAGGAAATCTTGTGAAGATCTTATTCAAAGATGCAAACAGGTCCACAGCCACTGGGACTTGGGAAGCACACTTAGCATGTGTTGGACACCAGCCAGCAGTGAAACAAGGAGTAAATTTATAGATTCGTTTTCAGTTTATCCTTCAATATGTAATGTGATTACTTGATGTGTATTGATTTTCAGACTTTGCACAATAATGAGCCATACTTTGGGTTTTGTCAGGACACCAATATTTAGTAGGGGAAATGATAGAGGAGACCTGTCCCCAGATTCTGAAAGGGCTCTCAGTATTTTGTATGCATTTATTATAAGAAGGTAGGGACAAGGATAAAGATAAATGCTGGGATATTAGCTGGATAGTTAATTCTAAGCCCTGGTATATAAAACTTTGGTTTGCTCTAAAAGAAGGAAAGATTAATCTACTTTCATTATTATATAAATTTCAGGGCAGTTATCAAATAGTCCAAGAGAAGATAAGTAATGAAAGTACTAATCTTATTAGCCAGAGTCAACAGTGAATTTGTGTTTACCATTTACTGTAGAAAAAATAATATCTTTTATTTAGATAATGTGTTAAGAGTCATAAATTTATTCTTGCAAAGAGTTTTGAAAGGAAATTTAAAACTAAAAAGTTTTCTGGTGGATAAGGAAATCAATTTCACATTATAGTCAATGTGTTACCACTTTTAGCAAGGACAAACATAGATATTGAGTTAAATATCAGAAAGCTAGTGTGTGTTTATAATTTGGTGAGTAAATTCAATTTCCCATAATAAATACTCTAACAGATCACATTTTCTAAAATAAGCATGTACAACAAGGAAAAACCAACATGGTGGCATAGGTAATCACCTATCCTTGCTGCCTCTCACAATCACATCAAAACCACAACTAAAGGGCAGAACAACCACCACTCAGAACCACGGGAAAGCTGCTTGAGTGGAAGTTCCACAACTAGAGAGGTGAAGAAAGCTCATTGAGACCAATAAGAGGTGCAGAGGCGTGGAAGGTGCTGGCACATGGATGTACTGCTCTTTAAGCCAGGAGGGAGATACAAGTTCCCTCTTGCTCAGAACTCTAATTCCGGGCAAGACTCTGGGGGACCCAGACACACACAAGGAGAAACTGGACTGTCTGGCATTGGGACAGGAGCATGAGGGCTGCATACGTACTCTTAGAGGTGCTCACAGTGATCATTGTTCTTGCATGGGGGCATGGAACATGGAGAGCTAGGGACTTCTCCAATTCATGGCAGCCATTGCTGTTTTCTCCTCCCTGGTGATTCCCAGAGACACTGCCCCACCCAATTTACAATTGTACCCAACCTGTGCCCATTGGTTTTTGCATATGAATGGCCTGTCCCTTTGCCTAAAACAAACTGCAGCTGGGTCAGAGAGCCACAGAGACTCCAAAAGAAGACCCTCTATCTGGCAACAGCAGTGACCTTGCTTCACAGATGGGCCTCGTCTGGGCACTACCAAACCCCATACAAAGAGGAGGAATCTGCAAATGTCTCTGTAGCTCCTGCTGGATGGCCCCAGACAGTGGCTGACCTTGAACCTCCTTGGAAATACAAGAGCCAGTGTACCCAGTAGTCAGAGTGAGACCATACCAGATTATAATTCTTCACATCTATAAGAAACACACTCAAGGAGCATACTCAGTGAGCAACAAAGCCCAACTGAAGGAAGTCCTGGCCCATAAGGGTGTCTCCTATGCAACAGATCTTCCAGTGTAGACACAGCTGGTCCTCACAGCCAACTGGCCTGGAGGTCAATTCTTCCCAATGATGCCAACAGCAATAAAGGGTTAACTATAACATGACTGTGCAAACAACCCACAAAGGGGTGCACCAAGAGCCGTCCATCTCAGGTGACTGGGAAGGCTGAGCCACTGGGCCCTATAGGACACAAACCACACAACTCTATAAACTCAAGTGGACTTAGCAGCTACCCAGTACATAGAAACAAACACAAGGAATCAGCCTTAAGTGGAGACAAAGAAACAAGTCACAAATGAAAGAAATAGATGAAAGCAAAATACTGGATATAGAGTTCAAAACCATGGTTATAAGGTTACTCAAGAATATTCTAGAAACCTCTGAGAAATTTAGTGAGACCCTCAAGGATATGAAAAAGGACCAATCAGAAATTAAGCATACACTGACTAAGATAAAGAATAACATACAAAGATCAAACAGCAGACTAGAACAGTGGTTGGCAAACTCCAGCACCCAAGCCAAATGTGGCTTGTGAGCCATGGTTTGCCACTCTGTTGACTAATGAGTTTGCCAACCATTGGACTAGAAGATCCCAAGAATCAAGTCAAAGATTTGAGATATGAAGAAGCAAAAATCACCCAACTGGAAAAGAAAAAAGAAAAAGGAATCCAAAAATATGAAGATAGTGTAAGGAGCCTCTGGGACAACTCAAGCATACCAACATCCAAATTATGGGGGCACCAGAAGAAGAGGCAGAGCAAGATATTAAAAACCTATTTGAATAAATAATGACAGAAAACTTCTCCTGCCTGGTGAAAGAAATATACTTACAAGTCCAGGAACCACAGAGAACACCAAAGGAGAGGAATCTAAAGAGGACCACATCAAGATACATAATTAAAATGCCAAGGGCAAAAGACAAAGAGAGAATCTTAAAAGCAGCAAGAGAAAAACAGTTAGTTACCTACAAGGGAGTTCCAATATGACTGTCAGCTGATTTCTCAACAGAAATTGTGCAGGTCAGAAGGGAGTGGCAAGAAATATACAAAGTGATGTATAGCAAGAACCTAAAACCAAGATTACTCTACCCAGCAAAGATATCATTCAGAATTGAAGGTCAAATAATGAGCTTCACAGACAAGAAAAAAAACTAAAGGAGTTCATCACTACAAAACCAGGATTATATGAAATGCTGAAGGGTATTCCTAAGAAGAGGGAAAAAAAGGTAAAGTTAAAAATTATGGACAATAAAGTGACAACAAATACATATCTATCAACAAGTGAATCTAAAAATTAAGTGAATAACAATCTGAAGAACAGAATAAACTGGTGAATAAAATAGAATCAGGGGCATAGAAAGGGAGTGGACTGACAGTTCTTGGGGGAAAGGGATTGTGGGGGTGTGTGGGAAGAGATTGGACAAAAATATTATACCTATGGACGAGGACAATGGGGGGGTTAGGGCATGGAGTAGGGTGGGAACCTAGTGGAGGAGAGCTATGAGGGAAAAAAGAGGAACAACTGTAATAATATGAACAATTAATATTTATTTTTTAAAAAGCATGTACAACAAGTTCCTAGTAATTATTGTCTTGAAGTTAAGGATTACATTTCACTAAACATAAAAATAAAACTGAAAATGCAAACAGAATGTTACAGAAGAATTTATTTCATTTGCAACAAACTTGCCCTCAAATAAATTTTACAATGATAGGATAAAGAATGTGTGTAGATTTATTTAAGTCAGTACACATTTAATGCTCTTTATTCACTGTTCCTTTATAGTAATTGATCCATAAATATTTTCCAAACTTTTCTATTATCTTTTCAATAAGGATTAATGATGTGCTCTTATTCTAGTATAAAAAAACAATTATTCCCCCTTAAGTTTTCTCATTAAATTTTATTAAAGCACTTGGTTTATGGTTTTATTTTGACCAAAGTGAATCACAATGTTTGGTGCTTAAGCATTTCCAATTCCACATTATATTCTAGGTACTATCCTATATAACACAACCCTAATATGACTGTTAGCTGTGATGTGCACTGACCACCAGGGGGCAGACACTTAATGTAGGAGCTGCACCCTGATGGTCAGTGCATGCCTGCAGGAAGAGCACCGCTCTACCAGAAGCTGGGGTCACTGCTGCTGAGCACAGCGGCATGGCAGGAGCCTCTCCTTCCTCTACAGCAGTACTAAGGACCCTTCAGGGGATGTCCCACTGTGGGCTTAAGCCAGCAATAAGACATAACCACAGGGGTCCCAGACTGTGAGAGGGCACAGGCCAGGCTGAGGGACACTCCCCCCCCCCCACACCAGTTCAAGAATGTCATGCACCAGGCCTCTAGTACTTAAGAAGGTTACAAGTATCTACACTAATAAAAGAGAAACATGCAAATTAACCATCATTCCACTATGCCCACCAGCCAATCAGAGCAAGTATGCAAACTAACCCATAAAAGATGGCAGATAAATTTGCATATGCAGGTAGAGCAGGCAGTGCTATGGCCCGCCCCTGGGGGTCCGGGTCTATTGGGGACTGGAGGAGGCCAGGCGGGCAGTGCCAGACACCACCCATGGGGGTCTGGGTCCATCGCAGGCCCTGGCAGGGGCAGCGGGCCCATGAACATCACCCCTTCCTGAGGAGGGGAGGCCAGACCCCCTAGCCACATCCACATACCTGGGAACTTCGCAAGCGTGGCGTTGCTGAGACCCAGGCAGGGCTCTGGCCACAGATTCACACCTCTGTGGAGACACTCTACTAGGCCACTCCGAGGCCATGTGTCTGGGCCACAGGGTGCCCATTTAAGATGTGACACATAGAGGAGGTGCGAGAGGAAATCCAGAGAATGGGATGTGGGGGTTTCAAGACTCACTTCTTTTGGGCTTTGTCCTTCTTGGTCTTGGTTCTTTTCTTTCGGACCTGGAGCCCAAGCACTGCAGGAAAGAGGGATAGATGAAGGCTGAATGTGGAAGAAGAGGCACGAGGCCCGACTGGGGGCTGCCTGAAGGATGTCTCCAGGGTGTGTGCCACATCTTTGGCAAAGCGGCTGGGCAGGAGGTGGGTGTTCCAAGGGGCGCTGAGCAGTGCCTCACCATCCCTCTATAAGGACACCCCACACAGGTGCACCCTTCACCAGCAGGCTCTCGGAAACATATACAAATGCTACTGCAAACTTTAGCATTCTGGGCAAAGAACTGACCCTGTGCCCCTCTGGGTACCAGGTTTGCTAGGAGTGTACTGTCACCAATGCCATAGATCAAAGGCAAAAACCTGACGAGGCAGGGTGCACCAGAGGGGGCTCAGGCAGGGGCAGGGGCAGGGGACTGGCGTGCAGGGATCTGCCTAACCTGCAGAGAGAGTGGTTCTGCAGTGGCCCCAAGATGCGTGTGGGCCCAGCTAGGGATCAAGGGGTATGGAAGAACACCGTGGCAGAGGGACAAGGACCTGCAGCCCTGAGGCGGGGGTTGAGGGGCAGTACCACTTCAGTGGAGAGGTGCCCCACTGCAGGGCACTGGACTGACTCAGGTGACTCAGAGAAGCTCCCAGTGCTAACTAGCCTCACCCAAGCTGCCTTCACACTTCAGAGGCTGTGACTCATGTTCATGCCTTGACCTAAAAGCAAGCCCATGCTGCCCTGCCCTATGGCAGAGTATGCCTAGGCAGTGAGTGCAAAGCCTTTCACCTGCTCCAGAGAAGCAGGTACAATAAAGAATGGGGGCAGGGCACCAGGGAGAGGAAACAATGTGGAGCGCCCACAATGAAGAGGTGCTTGAGAAAGAGGCTTGGAAGCCTGATGGGAAAGTTTGTTCTGTTTGCCCTGCAGCTGCCCCTTAGGAAGGGCAGAGAGCATGGCTCTGAGGGCTCCATGTGCGCTGAGTCAAGTTCCACAGCCAACTGGAATTGGCCTCACTGTCCTGGTTTGTAAAATGGATTAAGCGTGTCCCAGTGCCTTCACTGAGCTTTGATGGCCAATTGAGATACTATATAAGGAAAATTAGAAAAGAAATGAAAAAACAAACAAACAAACAAACAAAAAACAGAACTGTGAACAATACAAAAGAAAGACTAGAGGGAACTTGTTAACCCATTGTCACTTAAATAGGGAATATAGTCAATAGTGTTGTAATGCTGATATGATGCCAGGTGGGTACTGGAATTATCAGGGAACACTTTGTAAAGTATGTGATTGTGTAACCACTATTCTGTAACTAATATAAAACATGAAACCAATGCAAAATAATATTGAATGTAAAGAAATGAAAATTGAATTTGGAATTTTTATAAATTTCAAAGTTTTGATAAAAGCTGAAAAGGAAGAAAGGGGGAGAATAAAAATAGTGTTTTTTATTTTACCACTTTATGTTTTGTCAGTAAATGAAAAAGACATTTGTCTTTATATTGGTGCTTTTATACTTTTCTAAGTCATTGTCTCATTTTAATTTTAGGGCAACTTAAAGACAAGATAATTATTACCTCCACTACTCAAAGGAAGGAAATCTTGGTGTCTGGTGCCAATGACTCAATCGTCAAGTTTTTATTGTAAAGAAGGGTTAGTAAAATTTTCTGTGAAGGGTCATATCTATACTATACTAATAAAAACCTTGGTGGTGATCAGGCCAGCAGTGGAGGGTAGTTGGGGGCAATCAGGTCAGCAGAAGAGCAGTTAGGTGTCAAGCAGGCCAGCAAGGGAGCAGTTAGAGGGAAATCAGGCAGGCAGGCAAGTGGTTAAGAGCCAGCAGTCCCAGATTAGGGTCCCAGATTGCAGAGGATGCAACATGATCTGAGAGACAGCCTCCCCAATGCACTAATTTCATGCCTCTAGTTGTTATGTTATGTTATGTTATGTTATGTTATGTTATGTTATGTTACCTTCCCTAAACCTTGTGAGATAGATATTCTTCCTTGTGAGATAGATATTCTTATCTTTCTTTTACAGATAAGGCCCCTGAAGATTAGCATGGATTTGCTGAATTAGTTTGTGCATAAGCAGGGATTAGAACCTGGGCACCTTGCCTCCAAAGCCTTCCCTCTGAGATGTAGGGGAAGGTGGCCTGATATAGTATGAAGCCTGATAGAAACTAAAGCCCATTTTGACAAACAGTATTCATTGCACAGTTCTCCTTACATAGTATGGTCTCAGTAGATACTTATTGGATAATGTAGCAATGTCAGCTGTGTGCATTGGACCAAAATTCAACTCTAGAAGACATGCAGGTTATCTGGTAAAAATGTCTGGTTACATGGGTGAACCTGATTCTGGTGATTTTGTGAGTTGACATACCAACTGTATGGAATTGACGGCTTGAGTAGTCGGCTTGTTATTTTGCAAGGAATATCTAGACTGATTTTTTTATAGCAAAATTTCTGGGGGGAGAAAAAACTCATACAACATAATCACTTATTTGGATCAAATGAATCATTGGCAATTGAAACAATATTTAAGTACCCTTTAATTATACTGCTCTTTTTAGGGTGGTAAATGAGGGTCCTTTACTTAAAATTATTATGTTGATGACATACTTCCCTGTATCATTGCTATGCATTATACCCCATTTTCATTGAACTGAATCTAACATCAGAGTAATATTTGTGTCAAGATATGTAAATATTCTATTTGAAAACAAAACTCTCTCATTTATTTAAGGGAAAAGATGTCAATTTGGGGATAACATTTGAATTATACTCTTACTTTGGGCCTAGTGAATGTATTAGTGAACCTTAAAAGAAACTGTGAGCCATGAGGCTGTGGTGGGCAGAGGGGTAGGTCTCAGCCCATCCTCTGCACCCCCATGGCTTCCTGCCCGGGTCCCTGGTCTCCTGTCTGCTGGCAGCCCCACTCACACTGCTGCTGCTCCCACACACTGACAATGCTGGCCATGCACACACCCACTGAAGGAGTGGAGTGATTAGGGCCAGCGCCAACAGTGGGTGCGAGCAGAGCCAGCACCGTGAGTGGGTGCGAATGGCAGCTGCTGCTAGAGAAGGGGGAGGTGGAGAAGCCCTCATGGATGATCAGGTTTGGCAGCCACAGCTTGGATCCACTGATGGCTCTGAGCGGGTAGGTCTGGCTCTGGGTGCCAGCGGTGGCTCTGGCACTGGTGGTGGGTATGATTGGGGCCAGCTCTGGCAGCAGGTACAAGTGTCTAATGGGACTGTGGTACGCGGGAGCAAAGAATTTTCAGTAACTACCAGAGGCTTGCTCCAATGACAGTGACCAGCACTCCGCCATGTTCTGGTGATCCTGTTCACCTGCTCTACCATCTCGCCATGGCAGATACCCACCATGTTCCACACTTTGCTGTCTGCTGCTGACACCTGCCATGTTTCACACACACCCTCTGGTGGTCAGCACACATCACAGTGACTGGTGGTTCAGTTGATCAGTTGTTTTGCCTTTTGGTCTATTTGCATATAGGGATTTTATATAGAGAGATATATAATATATTCATGTCTTTAGAAGTTAATAGCTTGAAGTCTATTCAGAACACACGAATTCTACCGATTGAAATAATAGGAGCACTAAGTGATTTTTGAGGGCCCTTTCAAACATATATTTTATGATTATATTATAAAAAAGTGAATTATCTAGAGGTACGAACAAAGATCTGGGTAAGAACTATGACACTGGGACTTGGGAAACTGGTATTTTAATCCCAGGATTTTTACAATAACTGTGGAATCGGGAGTAAGTTATAGTACTATTTAACTCACTTTTCTATAGTCAATATTAAAATACTGATATAAAGCATTTTAAGATAACATTCAGCTGTAAAATTCTACAACATTAAAACATTTGCATCTCATGGCATTCAGATGATTTTGAATCATTTTACTCCTGAGTTTATGATATTCAATTTTTATGTCAATAACAAAAAGGAAATATGGCAATATAACACTTTTTCATAATTTTATGTACCTACACACCTGTCCTGTGAATACAGTTCCAGAATATATATATATATATGAAAACATAAAAAATAGGCAACCAATCATATATAAAAATACACTTATACAAAAACTCATAATGCATGCAACGGGAGGTATATAAAATGTTTGGATATAGATATCACTAATATAGGAAATCTCTCTCTCTCTCTCTCTCTCTCTCTCTCTCTCTCTCTCTCTCTCTCCATATATATATATATATATATATATATATATATATATATATATATATATATAAACTAGAGCCCGGTGCACGAAATTCATCACGAAATTCATGCACAGGAGATGGGGGATGGCCCTCAGTCCAGCCTGCACCCTCTCCAATCTGGGACCCCTCGAGGTATGTCCAAGTGCCTGTCTAGCCTCTGTTCTCTCCAGCTCAGTGGCTGCCACCATTTCTGTATCTCTTATAATTGAAACCTTGTAACATTGAGTGGAGGCCTAGGGAGGCAGAAAGCTTGGCTTCCTTTGTTGCAAGGGAAACCCAAGCCTTCCTTCTACTCTCAGTGGTGGCAACCATCTTCGTTGGGATTTATTCCCATAATTTGCTCCTGATTGGCTGGCAGGCATGGCTGTGGGCATGGCTTGTAGGTGTGGCAATTACTCTTTTATGAGATAGGATGGAATCATACTATATGAGACCTTTAGAGACTAGCTTTATTCATTCAAAATAATACCCTTGAGATCCATCTCAAATGTTGTATCAAAAGTCCCCTTATTCTCATTGTTGAATAGTATTCAAGATGTAGATATACCAGTTTGCATAACCATTAACCTATTGAGGGATAGTATTGCTGTTTTGAGTTTACAATTATTACCAACAAATCTGCTATAAACAATATATACAGGGTTTTTTTGTTTGTTTTTATTTTTGTACATATGCTTTAATTTATATGGGATAAATTCCCAAGATGATAATTGCTGCATTGCATAAGTTGTATGTTTAGACTTCAGAGGCAGGACCAGTGACTAATTTAGCTTTCCACTCTCTATAGTAGAGAAAGGCAAGGGAGAACGGGTTGTAAATATCTTTTGAGTAGTCAATCCACAATAACTGCAGCTATGTATTTACCTGTTATACTGCAAATTCAAAGCACTCTGAATAAAAAGAAATTGTGTATTTTTTTAAACTAATGTAGGGTGCAGACCAAGTTCCATAATGTCACTCTTTTCTTTTTTCTTTTTTCAATAGGAAGACTTCTTTATTTTACTTTATTAATTTTATCAATTAAGGTATTACATGTGTATATATCTTCCCATTGACCCCAACCTCACTCCCATACATGCCCTAACCCTCCACCCCCCTGTGTCTTGTGTCCATTGGTTATGGTTATATGCATGCATACAAGTCCTTCAGTTGATCTCTTATCTCCCTCCTCCCCAACCTTCTCACTGTAATTTGACAGTCTGTTTGATACTTTACTGCCTCTGTATCTATCTTTTTGTTCATCAGGTTATAATATTCTTTATTATCCATAATTGAGTCAGATAATGTGGTATTTTTCTTTCATTGCCTGGCTTATTTCACTTAACATAATGCTCTCCAGGTCCATCTATGATGCTGCAAATGGTAAGAATTCCTTCTTTTTTATAGCAGCATAGTATTCCATTGTGTATATGTACCATAGTTTTCTGATCCAGTCATCTGCTGATGGGCACTTAGGCTGTTTCCAAATCTTAGCTATTGTAAATTGAGCTGTTATGAACATAGGGGTGCATATATCCTTTGTGATTAGTGTTTCTAGTTTCTTGGGATATATTGCTAAAAGTGGGATCACTCAGTCAAATGGGAGTTCCATTTTTCATTTTTTGAGGAAACTCCATACTATTCTCCACAGTGGCTGCAGCAGTCTGCATTCCCACCAGCAGTGTCCGAGGGTTCCTTTTTCTCTGCATCCTCGCCAGCACTTGTCCTTTGTTGATTTGCTGATGATAGCCATCCTGACAGGTGTGAACTGGTACCGTATTGTCATTTCAATAAAGCAAAGATAATTCATTTGAATTTTGGATATCACTTAAGACTTTCTGTCTTAGAGTAAGAGTTTGTAATATTAATTCACACTTTCAGAATATGAGTACTTTTGGAAAAAAGGCCCACATTAAATATTATTCACTATATATATATATATATAATATGAATAATGAATTAAAATTGTTTTGGGAGGTTCTACAGTTTATTTTATTTCACTTTTCCCCAAAAGAAATTTTCCCTTTTTTGTCTTTCAATTTTCCTTCTGACTGTATTGGGATACATTATGCTGCAATTATCTCTCTTATCATGTTATATGATGTTACACAATAGAAAGTCTGTGTTGTTGGCTTATTCTTCCCCTTGGATATGTCAAACCTGTGGCATTTGTTTATTTTTTTTCAGTCATAACTTCAAGAGCAAATAAGCATGTATGTGTTGGACATATATGCATGTGTATCTTATACCTCCCTCCACATATACAAACACATATGTGAAAATCAGAATCAGTTAACAGAAAACATTTGACATAGTATTTCCCTAAATTGATCTTTCTAATATGTTTGATGAATTCTGATGTTTCACCAGTGACTGCCGCCATTTCTGTGTCATTTATAATTGAAACTTTGTAACATTGAGTGGAGGCCTAGGAAGGCAGAAAGCTGGGCTTCCTATATTGCCAGGGAAACCCAAGCCTTCCTCCTGCTCTCAGTGGCAGCAGCCATAGTGGTTGAGGTTTATTTGCATAATTTACATAATTTGCTCCTGATCGGCTGATGGGGGTGTCTGTGTGCGTGGCTTGTGGATGTGGCAAATGTACGGTCAAATTTGCATATTATTATTTTATTAGAAGCCCATTTCAGGAAGATTCCTGCAACAATAGGGCTTCTTTGTGCCTATTCCTTGAAGAATAGGGCTTCCTGTGGCCAGAGCCAAGCAGAGAAGGGAGCAAACCCTTCTCTGCTGCCTTGTTCCCTCCTGTGTCTGCTGCCTCACTCCCTCCCTTCTTTGCTGCCTCACTCCCTCCCTTCTTTGCTGCCTCACTCCCTTTTCTGCCGCTTTGCTCCCTTATGTAGCACTTGGCTTCCTTCTATACTGTCTTTAGTCTTTGCTATGCACCTGCATATGCAAATTAAGCACCATCTTTGTTCTGTTAATTTGCATACTCTTCTGATTAGTTGGTGGGCATGGTGGAGGATGGTCAATTTGCATGTTCCTCTTTTATATTAGTGTAGATTAGATAGGATATATATATATATATATATATATATATATATATATATATATATGCAGCCAGTGACCATAACAGCCATAACAACCAACCTTAACAACTGATCGCTATGATGGCCACTGTGGCCAGTGAACTGTCCTGATCAGTACATACGGCTTCCCATCAATCTCACAGCCCCTACTACCTGCTGGCCTGCCCCTGATTGGATTCTCCCTTCGTAATCAAGAGCGGGGGAGGCTGGACAAATATCCACTCCCTTCCCCCTGGCCAGCCCCACTCCCAACCAGCCTGCCCCACCATGATAGGCCCACAGACCCTTCCCCTGGCTAGCCTGCCCCTGATGGCTACCCCTGGGCAGCCAACCTCCTGTAGCCCCTTCCCCTTGCCATCCCACCCCTATAGAAGGAGGGGGTGGCCAGCTAACCTCATGCAGCTCCTCCCCTTAGCTGGCCATGATATCCTTGATTGGCTCCCACCATCCTGATTGGCCTGCGGCCACTCCTTCTGTCCAACCCCACCCTTGATTGCCTCCCCCCACCTAAATAGGGGGTGAGGTCATCTGGCAAACCTCCCAGAGCACCTACCCCCAGCCAGCCCCACCCCTTATGGGCCCCCAGCACCCTGATTGACCCAAGCCCCTTCCTCCAGATTGGCCCCCCAACCCGATCAGAAGCAGGGCTGGCCAGCCAACCACCCATGGCCCCTCCCCCAGGCCACTGGCCACTGATCGGCACCCCCACCTCAATAGGGGTGGCCAGCCCACAGCGCCTCCCCATGGCTGGCCCCACTCCCAATCAGCCTCCCAACCCCAATTGGGGCAGGGCCCAGTAGTCAATCACCGGTGGCCCCTTTCCCACCCTGCCTGGCCCTGATCATCCAGATCAGGGTGGGCCAACTGGCCAACCTCCCGCCATCTCCTCATTCTGACAGGCCCAGTTCTGATCAGCCTAACCCTGATCAGCCCCAAATGGGGTCGGGCTGGCTAGACCTCATCTGTGCATGAATTTGTGCACTGGGCCTCTAGTCTGATATTAACATAAAGGATACCTCTTCCTTGCTCCTAAAAGAAAATTCTACATATGATTGAGGGTTTTCATCAAAATTATTGGAGATGTAATAGAATATATGAATGTTTCAAATAATACCTAATACAAGCCATTTGAAATTACAACAGATATAAAGCATTTTAAAATTTCTGCGGACTCTCACAAATCAGAATACACACATCTCTGAATGTCAATTTTCAGAATGCTTCCCCATCTTTCCATCATTATCCATTGGCATTTCCAGGATCTCCTCTGTTATGTTGAGGGTAATTCATGTCACCCTGACATTGAATGCACCATGTGAACAATATTATCAGATTGTCAACAGCACTTTCTTGTCCTCTCAGACTAAGTATAGCATCCTTTGAATGTGCTTTTGTATGTCTCAACTCCATCAGATACCAAGTAAGATTTGACTCTGGCTATAGAAATACATTATAAAAAACAATATTTCAAAAAAAAGTTCAATCAAGTAATTTGTTTTTATTGGATGAACTACACTTCTCCCTTTTATTGGATGAACTACACTTCTCCCTTTTCTATTCTGCCTCTCCAGCTTGTCTGTTCAGAAAATTTCTCTTTACATTACCTGTTAGAAGAAGTCTCCCAAATTCTCTCAGGATCAATTGCCTTCTTTTATCCCACAGCATTTTTTTTTTGCACATAGTTCCTTTAAAGCACTCACATGCTGTATTATAGTTAGTCTTTTCTTCATGTGCTTTTCATTACTCAGAATTTGATCAAGGAATGGGCCATTCAAGCTCATTCCTAAAGAATGTCAAGATATAAGGGTGTAATAAAACACTGCTGTAATAAATCTTAATTGAATTTCTAGCTAATTTAGGCTTGCCAAAAACTACTTAAATAAATGATGGGCTATAAACTGATATAGACTGAAGCCCAGAGTGATTACAAATGAAGTGATAAAAGGAAAAAATGAAAGAAGGGAAGTGGGAGGAAGGGAGGGAAGGAGGAAAATGGAAGAAGCAAAGGAAGGAAGGAGGGAAAGAAGGAAGGAAAGAAGGAGAGAAAAAAAGAGCAACTTTTCGTTAGTTTGCAATTCTTATATTTTGTGTCATTCACATGGGATTTCATGTGTAGCTACATCTTACCATCCCTAGTAGATGAGTCCAGTCAACAGCTATAACCATTGCAACTCTGAAATAATGCAATGCAAAAATAAAGTCTTTTATTTTTCTGGGTATGAGTGATTTATTTCTTAAAGTATTTAAATATTTAATGTATTTTAAGGTGCCAATATAAAGAATAAATAGAAATAAAAATGAATAAATAGGAATTAGAAAGCTTATGTAAAACTCAGGACTATTTTGTGAAATTGAAAATCAGGGGGAAAATGTTTTAAGCATACTTTGATCTAGATTTTCTAATTATATCCATGTAAGATACTTTTAACCTTAGAGAAAATATCTAATGTTATCCAGTTGTATCAAGAATAAAATATAATTCCAATTAAATAAAAATATATCCAATATTTGATCTCTCATCCTATCTAATAAAGAAGGAATATGCTAATTGACCCTCATGCTGTCACAAAGATGGCAGTGCCCACAGCCAATAAGGATGAGATATGCTAATTGACTGTCACACCCTCAAAATGGCAGTGCCCACAGCCACAGGATGGTGGTGCCCAGTCCTCTTACACCCACTGGGGTGCCTGCTTCCAAATTCCCCCAGTCCCCTCAGCCCCCCAGCTGCCCAGGGCCAGCCTGAGGGAGGCACAGGTAACCAGGGCTGGCTGAGGCTTATGTTGCTGGCAGTGGCAGCAGCAGAGGTGTGATGGGGGCATCACCTTCCCCTAATCGCTGGGTCACCTCCCGCCCCTGGACTGTGAGAGGGTTCAGGCTAGGCTGAGGAATGCCCCTCCCTCCAATGCATGAATTTTCATGCAGCAGAACTCTAGTTTTTTTTTGAAATATTTTTTTAATTTTATTTTTTAATTACAATCACATTCAGTATTATTTTGTATTAGTTTCAGGTGTACAGCACGGTGGTTTGACAACCATATACTTTACAAAGTGCCCCTCCCCTGATACTTCTGGTATCCATACATAGTTATTACAACATTATTGACTATAGTTCCTATGCATCCCCATGACTATTTTGTAACTACCAATTTGTACTTCTTAATCTCTTCACATTTTTTCACCTAATACCCCAACGCCCCTCCCTTCTGGCAATAATAAGTTTGTTCTCTGTATCTGTGAGTCTGTTTCAATTTTGGTTGTTCTTTAGATCCCACATATAAGTGAAATCATATGGTATATTCTTTCTCTGACTGACTTATTTTACTTTGCACAATACCCTTAGCAAAATGCCCTTTACTTAGCATACTACCCTCCATCCATGCTGTCACAAATTAAGATTTCATTCTCTTTTTATGGCTGAGTAATATTTCATTGTACATATGTAGCACTGCTCAGTCACTGGGGAGCTTCCATATCTTGGCTATTATAGGTAAAGCTTCAATGAACATAGGGGTGCAAATATTTGAGTGCTTTGGCTTTCTTCAAATATATACCCAGAAGTGGAATTGCTGGGTCATAAGGTAGTTCCATTTTTAATTTCTTGAGGAACTTCAATATTGTTATAGTGGCTGTATCAATTTGCATTCCCAGCAACAGTGCACAAGGGTTCCCTTTTCTCCACATCCTCACCAACATTTCTTGTTTGTTGATTTACTGATAGCAGCCATTCTGACAGGTATAAGCTGATATCTCATTGTGGTTTTAATTTGCATTTCTCTGATGATTAGTGACCTTGAGCATCTTTTCACATGTCTATTGGCCATCTGTATGTCCTCTTTGGAGAAGTATCTATTCAGGTCCTTCACCCAATTTTTAATTGGATTGTTTTATTTGGTGTTGAATTGTATGAGTTCTTTAATTAAAATCCATTTTTTATTGATTTTAGAGAGTAAAGGAGAGGAAGAGTGAGATAGAAACATCAATGATGAGAGAGAATCATTGATCTGCTGCCTCCTGCACACACCCTGCTGGGGATCGAGTCTACAACCTGGGCATGTGCCCTGACCAGGAATCAAATCATGACCTACTGGTTCATAGGTTGACACTGAGCCATATCAACCTATAAGTTCTTTTATAAATTTTGGATA
The DNA here is from genome assembly GCA_027563665.1 of Antrozous pallidus. NCBI lineage: Eukaryota > Metazoa > Chordata > Mammalia > Chiroptera > Vespertilionidae > Antrozous > Antrozous pallidus. The sequence continues at coordinate 116,469,803 of CM050509.1, forward strand.
TTAAACCCTTATCAGATGTATCATTGGCGAATATGTTCTCTTATGCAGTGAGCTGTCTTTTTGTTTTGTTAATGATTTCCTTTATTGTACAAAAACTTATTAGTTTGATGTAGTCCCATTTGTTTATTTTTTCTTTTGTTTCCCTTGCCTGAGGAATTATGTCAGGGAAAATATTGCTAAGAGAAAGATCAGAGATTTTATTGCCTATGTTTTTTGTCTAGGAGGTTTATGGTTTCAAATTGTACATTTAAGTCTTCAGGCCATTTTGTGTTTCTTCTTGTATATGGTGGTCTAGTTTCCTTTTTAAAATAAATACTAGGGGCCCAGTGCACAAAATTCATGCACTGGGGGGGAGGGGTCCCCTCAGCCAAGCCTGCCCCCTCTCACATATTGGGAGCCCCCAGAGGATGTCCTATGATGGCTTAGGCCCATTCCTCATGGGGAGCTGGCCTAAGCCACAGCCTGACCTCCCTTTGTGGGAGGCGACTGAGTTGATCAGGGAAAGGCACCAGCCCCATCCCCCTATTGTTGCAGCCACTGCCAGTCACCACAGCCACCAAGGTGTTTTCATCAACTCTGACTCCAGTCCCTTCACCATGAAAAAATGACAACTTTCCTTAGGCATTTTCAAGATGTGTCTTTCATAGGATATAACATTTCTTTATTTTTCTTTTTTTATCCTCACCTGAAGATATTTTTCCATTGATTTTTAGAGAGTGTGAAAGAGAAAGGGAAAGACAGAGAGAAACATCAAAGTGAGAGGAACACTTTGATTGGTTACCTCTGGCATGAGCCCTGACCTAGGCCCTAGCCAGGGAGGAGCCTGCAACCTAGGTACATGCCCTTGATCAGAATATAATCCGGACTCTGCAGTTGTCAAACCTAGGCATTTTTTTCACTGAGCCAAATTGTTTAGGGAAAGGATATGATATTTCTTTGCCTTCCAGCAGCAGACCTTTGTTTTTTTCTCCAGGAGTGTGGTGGAAGAACCCTAGATTACTTTTTCAGATTCTTATACCCAAGTTACTAAGAATATTACCAGTGGCGTACAGGGAGCTTAGCCAATGAGTGGTCAGAAAAGGTGTTTCCTCTACAGTTCACATCTATCTCTTCTGATGGCAGGCTCCACCCCTGTCAAAGCTTAAAGCCTCTGGCCCTGGGCTGGGGACCCCCAGTTACCTGCAATTGCCCTGCTCCACCCAGGTCAAGGCCCCAAGCCTCTGGCCAAGGATCCCACGCTCAGGTCTAGGGCAGGGGACCCCCAGCATGCTTGATTGCTCTGCTCTGAGGATGAGGCCCTGGGCAGTTGACCCCCAGCATGGGCGATCACCCTGTTCCACCCTTGGTCAAAGCACAAGCCTCTGGCTGATGCTCTGAGACTGGGGCCCTGGGCGGTTGACCCCCAGCAGGCTGGATCACCCTGCTGCCTCTGTTTGAGGCTTGGGCCCTGGGCAGTTGACCTCCAGCACGCCCACCCGCCGCCTGCCCCCTGCTCCTGATTGGCTGGTAGCATTGGAAGGTATGGTAATTTGCATGTTTCTCTTTTATTAGATTAGAGAGTTTATTGATTTCAGAGAGGTAGGGAGAGTGAAAGAGAAATAGAAACATCAAGGATGAAAGAGAATCATTGATCAGTTGCCTCCTCCACATTGCCTAGTGGGGACTAAACCTACCACCTGGGCTTGAGCCCTGAGCTTGAACTGAATCATGACCTTCTGGTTCATATGTTGACACTCAACCAAACTGGGCTGGGCTGTTTTCATTTTTTGTATGTATTTTTCAAATTTTCTCAAGTGTTTCGTGCTTTTCATAGGCAGGTTTCTCAGTTCTTTCTCCTCCAAGATAACTTCATCCCATAAGATTCTGTACAGACATCATGTTGGGCGAAACTTCCCTGATCTTCTGGTTTTAAATATAAAGATATGAAAATAAAAGTTTGTATCCAAAAAATTGGCTTCTCTCATTTCTAATGAAATTATGCTAATATTCAAAGACTACAGGGTTCCAATTTTTCTCTGTCCTGCTCTGCTTGCTAGAGTGAAACATACCTTATTTCCTTTTACCCTCATGACCCAAAGAAGATAAATATCAATAAATGGTTTTTTTGAATGAATGAATTGTATTAAATTTTCTCATTTCAAAGACTAAGTGAAAACTCAGTACTTCATTGCCATTGCTATTGTCATTATCCTTGACTTCAAATTAATTGGATTCAATCTTCTGTAGATAAATGATTGTGGGTGCTGACAGTAAAATTTTAAGAGCACTGTGAAAGGTCTTTCCACCAAAAATAATTCCTTGCTTCTAATAGCCAATTTAAAAGGTGATATTTCCTTTAAACATGCTTTGTATAGGTCTAGAAATACTTTCAGTCCTAGAAGGCAGGGGACCTGTTCTTTTTGATGAAAACTCCTTTGCAGAAAACTTCAATATCCCATAGATTCAATGGAACATGGAATTGGTGTGAGACAAATGTTATTATGATACCATCAGAAAAACTAAAAGAAGAGCATAATTTTGCAATTTATATATTCAGGATAAGTAAAACACTTTATAACGTTGCAATTATTGATTTGTATAAATAAGATATAGATATTTCAAAGTAATCCTGTCCGATCTTTCCCTGTAAAGTCAGTTCTTTCTGTTCCAATAGATAAGTTTGCCATTCTACTTTCTGAGTGAGCCTTTTCCCTGGAATTACTTTTGGGTTAACTTTTATGTTTTCTGGCTTCATAATATATCCTACACATAATGAGACAAAGGTCATGCAGAATTTTTATCAGTTTGTCCTCTATAATATGTATATTTTTCTGGTAAAACTGATAATAATAGTTTGGGGAGGCAATCTGATTACTCCTCTGGTTAATGATGCCCCCCTTCAACTAGGTTTCATTTATTTCTTTTTGTATTACATTGGTCTTTAAAGCGAATTTTGACATGCACACAAATTACTCTGCCTTTCTTTCTTGAGTTCAATTGTACCTTTCTGCAAAAAAATTCCAGATGTTGGCTTTGTTGCCAACCATTGCTGACCTTAATGCTGACATTCACATCAACTATAATTATTGATGTTTCTGCAATATTTACCAACAATGGGTGGCAATGTCAATTTAGTGGAAGGAAAGTGGAACCTATTAGAGGAAAAAGTGGATTGTTCTCACCCAGAGCCATTAATGTTAACACATTTCAGTAGAATAAACAGTGTTGTGAATTCAGTTTATATAGAAGTACTAATCTGATTTATCGCATCAAATTTGATATTAGAATTTGGCTTACGATTATATGTTGTTGGTTTCATAATAGCATTTCAGAACACACATGTGGCAATAAGGATTCCCTCAAAGTTAAAATGTCAACATAAATTATTCTGGTTTGTCAGGTGACTGGGTGTGATATCAGGAATCTTAACAGCAGAGTATTCCAAACAAAATATTTGCTATATTGTATCTAAATTGAGAGTTGAAGTGGAAATTGAAGCTAGCACAGATTGAGAATCCAGGGGACCACCCCCGCTCCCAATGCAGCTATGACAGATGTTCTCTGGTTACTGAAGTGGCAATGGCAATGGCATGGATATGGGGCCTGGGTAGCAATATATATATATATATATATATATATATATATATATATATATATATAAATTATTTAAAGTATTACAAATAGTCGTACCTATGTTTCCATCCCCCCCCCCTCTATTGACCTGCGCCCGGCCTCCCCTACCTCCCAGCACATTCCCTCACCTTGCCCTCATCCATGTCTTGTATCCATTGGTTATGCTTATATGCATACATACAAATCTTTGGTTGATCTCTTACAGCCCTTGACCCCCCCTCCACCATCCCCTTCCTTCCCACTGTAGTTTAACAGTCGGTTCAATGCTTCTTTGCCTCTATATCTATTTTTGCCACCATTTCTTTTCTTTAAAAAATCTTGCATCTGCATACTAGAGATAAACACATAAGAACAAAAAAGTTTGAGTCTCGGTTTCAATGTCCAACTGTTCTGAGTCCCAGTTTCAATGTCAAACAGTTCCTTATGCGTACATGTCATCAATGATACCTGAATGGTGTACAAATGGTGGAAAAGCAGGTCCCACACTCTCTGGTTTGGTACTGGATGACCTGCAACAACACACAACTGACTGCTAGCATGGCAAGGTGTCATTAGTATCTTCTGTCTCTGGACTGTCTTTGTGATTGGAACAGACCTGTCAGTTCCTCTCTGTTGCAGGAATCCATATGGTCTTGGAGTTGTTTTCTGAAAATGTACAAACATATTCTCCACCAAAAGTTAATAAGGAATCTTTCCTGTAAATTAGACTTGGGATTCTTTTTATTTTTGCCCAAATGATTTTCCTATGGCTTATTTTGACACCATGTGTGTTTTTAATGGGTGTCCTGCTGATAGTACTACAAATGAAAATTACTTTTCTGAAGTAAGAATTTTCTAGATATAATTTACTTACAGGATATTTTCCTTACATGGTATTACCTTGCTATCCCCCCTTTTTGATTAATGGATGTTTTTGGAAATTTTTATATTGCAGTCTTGGGAACTTTACATTTTAATTTTGCACAAAATATTACTGCTTTATGTTCTTTGCATGTTAGGCAACTTTACGATGAGATGAACTACTAATAGAAATTTTAGTTAATATTTTAGGAACAGCTTTTTGTCCAGTACACTTAAATTTTCTTGAGTATTCACTTATTTCAATTGGACAATTTAAAATAATCTGAAAACTTGATTACTATTTTATTATCAAATTTAATACTCAAACAATAATCTTAGTTTACAGTGTAAATATTAGTGAAAAGGATTATTTGCATTCTTGAGGAGGGCTTGGGCATTCCTGGTGGTAGATTGGATTTAGATATAGGGCAGCTGTTGCTGACCAAGTCTCTGTCTGTAACCTGGGTCCCGATCTGAGCTGGGCATGGGAGGTGAAGCAGTCATGGGGGTATGATACCTCCCTCAGAAGGGGTGAGAGTTCAGGCCCCTGCAAGTTTGGGGGCAGTGAGGGTCTATGCCCCACCTCTGTTGACCTTCAAGTTCTCTCCTGATGGCCCCTCTGTGACTGTGTCTGTCTTAGGTTGTTCCTTCCCTGAGGAATATTACCCCTCTCTGGCTAACCAATCATCCTCAGGGGCCAAGCAGGGTGATGTGAGGTTCAGTTCTGTCTCCTTGGTAGCCTATGCCCCCATGGCTTCCACACCCAGCACCTACCTTGGGATCTCCTCTCCTGCTGGCAGGGTCTTGGTACTGATCACATATCTCAGAGGATTCAGGTTTCTTCTCCAGTGAGGGCCCAGCTCACAACATTGAGCGAGAGACACATCCATGGTGTCAGCCACTCAGAGGCTTCAACTTAAGCTTGAACTGAAAGTACAGGCAACATCTGTGTGCACATGGATTGTGGGAAGAGGATCCCTCTTTGCAAAAAGGGCAAGAGGGGCCAATATAGAATGCTCATGTGCCTTCCCAGTGCCTTAATTCCTTCTGAAAAGGATCAATTACTTTCCTGTCCTTTTTTAAATTGCTGCCAAACATTCAAATAGTTAGTTTGTAAGTTTCTTTGGAATAATTGTACAATATGCTGTTATAAAATATCAAAAATTATAATGAGATTGTAGAATAATATCATGTAAGGATATTCTTTGCTCTAGGCCATGTCAATTCAATTTCAAACTAGCTGCCAATTTTTTTATAACTTTATATAAACCTTGTCAGGGATGTAAAAACACAAGTTACTTACCTTAGTATAAGAGGTCAAATATATTGACTTTCCCCCTTACTCCTGCAACCCTCCACATACCCTGAGGTTTGACATTGTGCTGGACATTTCTCAGTCTCTGGATCCATTCTTGTTTATCCATCTATGCTGTTCATTATATTCCACAAATGAATGACATCATGTGATATTTATCTTTCTCTGCCTGGCTAATTTCACTTAGCATAATGCTCTCCAGCTCCATCCACGTTGTTGCAAATGGTAGGAGCTCCTCCTTTTTACTGCAGCATAGTATTCCATTGTATAGATATAGCACAGTTTTTTAATCCACTCATCTCTTGATGGGCACTTAGGCTGTTTCCAAATCTTAACTATGGTAAATTGTGCTGCTATGAACATAGGGGCTCAGATATCCTTTCTAATTCTTATTTCTAGTTTCTTGGGATATATTCCTAGAAGTGGGAATGGGAGTTCCCATTTTTAGTTTTTGGGTCAAATGAGAGTTCAATTTTTAGTTTTTGAAGAAAGCTCCATACCGTTCTCCACAGTGGCTGCACCAGTCTGCATTCCCACAAGCAGTGCAAAAGAGTTCTTTTTTCTCCACATTCTTGCCAACACTGTCCTTCGTTGATTTGTTGACATTAGCCAATCTGACAGGTGTGAGATGGTACCGCATTGTTGTTTTGATTTGTATCACTCTGATGATTAGTGACTTTGAGCATGTATTCATTTCTCTTGGCCTTCCTTCTGTCTTCTTTTGAAAAGTGTCTGTTTAGATCCGTTGCCCATTTTTTTGATTGGGTTGTTTATCTTCTTTTTGTTAAGTTATATGAGTTCCCTGTAAATGTTGGAGATTGAACCCTTATCATCGATGTCATTGGCAAATATGTTCTCCCAAGCAGTGGTTTTTTTTGTTGTTTTATTAATGGTTTCCCTTGCTGTGCAAAAGCTTTTAATTTTGATATAGTCCCATTTGTTTGTTTTCTCTTTAATTTTCATTACCCTAGGAGCAATATCAGTGAAGAAGTTCCTTTGGCATATGTATGAGATTTTTCTGTCTGTGGATTCCTCTAGTATTTTTATGGTTTCCCTTCTTATATCTAAGTTTTTGAACATTTTGAGTTTTTTTTGTGTATGGTGTGAGTTGGTGGTCTAGTTTCATTTCTTTGCATGTGTCTGTCCAATTTTCCCAACACCATTTGTTGAAGAGACTATCTTGACTCCATTTTATGTTCATGCCTCCTTTGTCTAATTTAATTGGGCATAGTGGTTAGGGTCAATTTCTGGGTTCTCTGTTCTATTCCATTGATCTATATGTCTGTTCTTGTGCCATTCCCAGGCTGTTTTAAGAACAGTGGCTTTGTAATACAGCTTGAAATTTGGTATGGAGATCCCACCTACTTTGTTCTTCTTTGTCAGGATTGCTGCAGCTATTCACAGTCTTTTTTTTATTCCAGATAAATTTTTGGAATGTTCGTTCTAAATCTGTGAAATTAATGGAAGTGCATTGAATTTATAGATTGCTTTAGGTAGGTTGGATATTTTGATGATTTTGATTCTACCAACCCATGAATATGGTATGTTCTTTCATCTGTTTATGTTTTCCTCTATCTCTTTTTTCAGTGTCTTATAGTTTTCCACATGTAGGTCTATTACCTTCTTAGTTAACTTTATTCCTAGGTATCTTAATTTTTTGTGCAATGGTAAATGGGATTGCTTTTTGAATCACTCTTTTTGTAAGTTCATTATTGGTGAATAGAAATGCCATAGATTTCCTGGCATTGATTTTGTATCCTGCTACATTGCCGAATTCATTTGTTAAGTCTAATAATTCTTTGATGGATTATTTGGAGTTTTCTACATACAGTATCATGTCATCTGCAAACAAAGACTGTTTTACCTCTTTTCCAATTTGGATGGCTTTTTTTTTCCTTGTCTGATCGCAATGGCTAGTACTTCCAGCACTATTTTGAACAGGAATGGTGAGAGTGGAAATCCCTGTCTTGTGCCTGTTCTTAGGGGAAATGGTTTCAGTTTTTGTCCATTGAGTATGATATTGGCTGTAGGTGTGTCATATATGGCTTTTATTATGTTGAGGTAAGATACTTCTATTCCCATCTTGCTGAGAGGTTTTATCAAGAAAGGGTTTTGGATTTTTTCAAATGCTTTTACTGCATCAATTGATATGACTATGTGGTTGTTATCTCTCAATTTGTTTATGTGAGGTATCATGTTTTTTGATTTCTGAATATTGTACCATCCTTCCATTTTTCTGGAATAAGTCCTACTTGGTCATGCTGTATGATTTTTCTGATGTACTGCTAGATTCGATTTGCTAGAATTTTGTTGAGGATTTTGGCATCTATGTTCATGAGGGATATTGGCCTGTAATTCTCTTTCATTGTGTCATATTTATCTGGTTTTGGTATTAGGGTGATGATGGCTTCATCATTCATAGCAGGAGTTTGGAATTGTTCTTTCCTTTTTGAATTTTTTGGAATAGTCTGAGGATGATAGGTTTTAGTTCTTCCTTGAATGTTTGGTAAAACTCCCCTTTGAAGCCATCTGGCCCTGGGCTTTTATTTGCTGGAAGCTTTTTGATGACTGCTTCAATTTCTTTCAGGGTTATTGGCCTATTTAGATGTTTATATTCTTCCCAATTGAGTTTTGGACGGTTATACTTTTCTAGGAATATGTCCATTTCATTCAGGTTGTCCAGTTTGTTGGAATAGAGTTGTTCATAGTATTTTTTGAACAATCTTTTGTATTTCTGTGGGGTCTGTTGTTATATCACCTCTTTCATTTCTGCTTTTGTTTATTTGTGTCCTCTCTCTTTGCCTCTTAGTGAGCCTGGCTAGAGGTTTATCAATCTTATTTATCCTTTTGAAGAACCAGCTCTTGGTTTTGTTGATCTTTTGTATTGTTGTTGTTGTGTTTTTTTGTCTCTATGTCATTTATTTCTGCTCTGTTCTTTATTGTTTCCTTCCTCTGCTCACTGTGGGCTTTTCTTGTTGGTCTTTTTCTAATTTTTTGAGTTGTTGGGTTAGATGATTTATTGCCATTTTTCTTGTTTTTTAAGGTAGGCCTATGGTGCTATAAAATTCCCTCTCAGGACTGCTTTCATTGTGCCCCATAGGATTTTGCAAGGTTTTGTTTTAATTATCACTGGTCTCCAGTATATTTTTAATTTCTTCTTTGATCTCATTGATAACCCAATCATTGTTTAGTAGCATGCTATTCAGCTTCCAAGTGTTTGAATTTTTTGGAATGTTTTTATTGTAGTTTATTTCTAGTATTATACCTTTGTGGTCTGAGAAAATGCTTGACATGATTTCAATTTTTTTGAATTTGGGGAGACTTTCTTTGTGACCCAATATGTGGTCTATTTTTGAAAATGTCCCATGTATACTTGAGAGGAATATATATTCCATGGCTTTGGGGTGAAGTGCTCTGAAGATGTCAATTAGGTCCATCTGATCTAGTATGACATTTAGGATTGATGTTTCTTTGCTGATTTTTTTGTCTAGAGGATTTATCCAGTGATGTCAGTGGTGTATTAAAGTCCCCTACCATGATTGTATTGTTGTCGATCTCTCTCTTGATATCTTCCAGGAGATTTTTTAATGTATTTTTGTGCACTTGCATTGTGTACATATATGTTTACCAGAGTTATACCTTCTTGTTGAATTGTTCCCTTTATAATTATTTGTGGCTTTCCTTATCTCTAATTATGACCTTTACTTCGAGGTATGTTTTATTATATATAAGTATTGCAACCCCAGCTTTTTTCTCATTTCCATTTGCCTGAAAAATATTTTTCCATCCCTTCACTCTCAGTCTGTGTGAATCCTTTGCTCTGAGGTGGATCTCTTGTAGACAGCAAATATATGGGTCATGTTTTTTTTTTTTTTTTATCCATTCAGCTACCCTATGTCTTTTGATTGGTGCATTTAATCCATTTACATTTAATGTTATTATTGACAAGTACATGTTTGTTGTCATATTTTTCCCTTAGTGTTTGTGTTTTTTCTTGCCTTTCTCTTTCTTTTTTTACAGCAGTCCCTTTAGCAATTCTTGCATTGCAGGCTTCCTAGTGATAAACTGCCTTAGTCCTTTTTTGTCTGTGAAGCTCCTGATTCCACCTTCAATTTTGAATGATAGCCTTGCTGGGTATAATATTCATGGATTCATTCTCTTGCTTTGCATAACTTTGTATATTTCATTCCATTCCCTTCTGGCCTGGTGTGTTTCTGTTGAGAAGTCAGTTGATATTCTAATAGGGGATACCTTGTAAGTAATTTTCTGTCTCTCTCTGGATGCCTTTAAGATTCTTATTTTGTCATTGGTGTTCACTAATTTAATTATGGTATGTCTTGGTGTCAACAAGTTTAGAACTCTTTGTACTTCTTGGAATTGCATAGTTTTTTTTCTTACCAATATCAGGTAAGTTTTCTGTCATTATTTCTTTGAACACGATTTCTATTCCATGCATCTCTTCCACTCCTTCTGGTATCCCAATTAAGCAAATGTGGTTTTATTTTGTGTTGTCCCAAAGCTCGCTTAGGCTCTTCTCTTGTTTTTTTAAGCCTTTTTTCTAATTGCTGCTGTGTTTGTGTGCTTTTTCATACCTTGTCTTCTAATTCGCTAATGCGGTCCTCAGCCTCTTCTAGTCTACTGTTTAGGCCTTCCATTGTGTTCTTTATTGCAGCTATGTCATTCTTCATCTTCTCTTGGTTTCTTTTCATGTTGCAGACATTCTCATTCAGCTCCATATAGTTCTCATTGAGTTGTGTGTATTTGTCATTGAATTGTGTGTATTTGTCATCCATTCATTTAAACATCCTTATAACCATTACTCTGAATTCTATCTCTGACAGGCTGCCAGCCTCAAGCTCATCTAATTTCCTTTCTGGTGGGTCCCCTTTTTCTTTCCTTTGGGGGTTATTTTTTTGTCTTCCCACGTTTCCCTGTAGTGTTTTAATTGTAGATCCAATTGCTTTGCTACCCAGGTTCTTTTGGGGATGGTGCTACTTGTGCAATCTCTCGGTTCTCCTGGGCTTGTAAATCTAGTGTAGTTCACTACTTGAGCTATTTGGGCTCTCTTGATGTGGGCCTGCAAGCTTGAGAGGCACAACTGCTATGTCTAGAATTCCGCCACCGTGGGGGGTGGGGGAGTGACCCAATTTTTGCTGTCTTGCACCCTTAATTGAAGTTACACGTGCCCCGCAGGGACTCCCAGTGGCACCACGAAACCATCTGTTGGGATTATGGGGATCAAGGGACCTGTTCTCTGGAATGGTGTGACTGTAGCGCCCAAAGTTCTGCAGTGGTGGGGTGGGCAGACCCAGATTTTGCTGTTACACCTGTGGTGGATAAGCGCTTACTTCCAGTGGCGGTTCACAGGAACACCTAAGGTAAGTTTGTCACAACACTGAAGGACTCTGAAGGGCCCTGGCAGTGTAGTTGCTTAGTTGAGGTACCTGTGGGCCAGTATCCCAGTTAAGATAATTCAAAGCTTCTACTGCTGGGTGCGAGTGTGGCCCCACTTCTTCAAGATAACACCCGGTGAGACTTCTCAGTGGCTTCCTCCACCGCCCTGTGGGTAGATGAACTCAGGGTGCCTACCTGTTGGCTCCTCATATCTGTGGAGGTGTGCTTGTCCAGCGGAGTTCTGATGTACTCTGAGGGGTCCTGTCACTGTGATTGTGGTGTGGATGGGAATGTGGATAGCTATCCAAGTAGAGGAAGTTCAGAGTTTTTACTGCTAGGCAATGCACCCTGGTCTGTGCAGAATTCCACCCTCAGGAGCTCTTGGTGGCTCCTAAATGCTGCCAATGGGATGGGATGCCCAAGCTGCCTGTGGGGCTGGGTACACGCGATTCTGGAGTGTGGTGCCCTTGCTGCCAGCGGGGCAGATACGCGTAAATCTTGAGTTGCATGCACTGGGGTGGCTGTGTGGGAATCTCAGATGGGATGTTTGGAACCCGGCAAAAGCCAAGCGCAGCACGAGACCGGGTTGGAGCGCACAGGGCTGATTTTGCAAGTACTCGGGAGCTCTGCTGCTTGGGATGGGGAGGTTGCACTCACAGCTGCTGGGAGACTCCACCCCTGTAGGTGGAGGTCCCAGGGTCCGTGGATCTGTGGCTGGGGTAGTGGGACTTTGGTTGGAATGTTCACTGGGTCGCGCGGCAGTTCCAGGGCCAGTCTGGTTGGTGGTGTTGATGAGTTCTCAAAAAAAAAAAAAAAAAAAAAAAAAAGGTCCTTTCTTCCCTTCAAGATGGGTGGGCTCCTCCTTGTGCTTCCCCCAACTGGGAGTGTCAGCTGCGGTGGTAGACTCTCCTTGTCAAGGAGACCCTGTCTGCCACTCCCTGCTGTTCCTGCGAGGATCAACTTTCCCTCACTCACTCACACACACACCAGGCGCATCCACTCAGTCTCCTTTCATACCCCCACTTGCTCACTTAGTCTTCCTCACCTCCGTCCTGCCAGCCGCCATCTTCCTCCTCTCTCTGGGTAACAGTTTAATGGCATCACTAAGTCATTCATATCTCTTAGGACCTCAAGCTCATGATCTATGATATATGACCTAAAACCTGCCTTTTTACATGAGTATTGTAAAGAGTAAATAATTATGAAATAATTATGGAAGCAGTAAAGTATTATAAAAACATAGTGTATATCTGGTATTGTGCTGCCTATGGATTTCTCTAAGATTTTTATGGTTTCCCATCTTACATTTAAGTCCTTTATCCATTTATCAGACATATTGTAGCAATATCTTTACAGATACTGCTACTAGGACAATGGAAACTGCAGAAAAAAAACAAATGGGATCATCTCAAAATAAAAAGTTTCGGCACAGCAAATAAACCATCAACAAAAGAACAAGAAAGCCCCCTGCATGGGAGAACATATTTGTCAATGTTATATCTGATAAAGGTTTAATCTCCAAATTTATAGGGAACTCATACAGCTTAACAAATGGAAGATAAACAATCCAAGCAAAAAAATGGGCAAAGGACCTACATATACACCTTTTGAAAGTGGACATACAAAAGGTTAAGAGACGTATGAAAACATGCTCAAAGTCACTAATCATGTGAGAAATGCAAATCAAAATGACAATGAGGTACCATATCACACTAGTCAGAATGGCTATCATCAACAAATGACAAATGCTAGAGAGGATGTGGAGAAAAAGAAGCCTTCGTGCACTGCTGGTGGGAATGCAGACTGGTGCAGCCCCTGTGAAGAACAGTATGATATTTCCTAAAAAAACTAAAAATAAAACTCCCATTTGGCCCAGCGATCCCACTTCTAGGAATATATCCCAATAAACTAGAAACAGCAATCAGAAAGGATATATGCACCCCTATGTTCATAGCAGCACAATTCACAATAGCTAATATTTAGAAACAGTCTAAGTCCCCATCAGCAGATGAATGGATTAAAAACAGTGGTACATCTACACAATGGAATACTAAACTCCTGTCAAAAAGAAAGAACCCTTACCATTTTCAATAACATAGATGAACCTGAAAAGCATTATGCTAAATGAAATAAGCCAGTCAGAGAAAGATAAATATCATGTGATCTCACTCATTTGTGAAGTGTAATGAACAACATAAATGGATGAACAAAAATATATCTATAAAAAGAGAAGCATCGATCAGACCGTCAAACCTTCGAGGGAAGGCAGGGGATGGTGGAGGTAAGAGGTAGAGACAACCAAATGACTTGTATGCATGCATATAAGCCTAACCAATGGACATAGACAGTAGGGCTATGAGGGCATGTGCTAGAGGATAAAAGTGTCTGGGGAGAGGTCAAAAAACCCTGTTCATAAGCATCCACCTACTCATTCTCAAGCTCCCTCTTCCTTTTTTATTTTCCCAAAGTGCACTTCTCCCCATCTTGAGTATCATCTTCTTTTCTTTTTTAATCCTCACCTGAGAGTATTTTTCCATTGATTTTTAGTGGGATGGGAAGAGAGAGAGAAAGATAGAAAGAAATTTTGATGTGAGAGAAACACATTGATTGTTTTCCTCCTGCCTAGGCTGGGGAGGATCTTGCAATCGAGGTATGTGCCCTTGACTGGAATTGAACCCAGGACACTTTGGTCTGCAGGTGATGCCCTATCCACTGAGCCAAAGCAGGTAGGGCCTAGGTACCACTTTCATTGTACAATTTTAGTGACTTCTTTTACCCTTCAAGGCTGCCATTTTAGTTCTTTATAGAGACACCTAAATGCCCTTGAACTTCTTTGCAAGTGTCTCCTCTCTCTTCTAGACCTGACTTGAGTGACTCCCTAGTGAAATTTTAGGAGACACTGGGATTAGAGGTGGCACATGCTCTGTCCTCTGAGCCAGGAGCTGGGAACTTAGGATTTGGAAGCCAGAATGCCAAGGTTGCAGTGTGAGCTCACAGTTTATCTGCCCTTTGAACAAGTCCTTTCTTTAAATTTCAATTACTGAATCTGTAACATGAGGTTAGATATCATATCTACCTCATAGTCTGTTGGCTGGATTAACTGAGTTAATGTAGAAAGCAGTTAACATAGTAAGCAGCACATTTGAAGTGCCCAATAAAAGTTAGCCCATTTTGTGACTCCACAATTAATATTCCTAATAGGCTGTGAACTTAGAGGGAAGATATGGGGTTCTGTATTTCCTTCATAGTTATATCTTCACTAGAGGCGCGATGCATGAAATTAGTGCAAGCTTAGGCCTTCCTTCCCCCAGCTTCCAGCACCAGCTTCCCTCTGGCAGAGGGAGGCCCCACCCACCCATTGCAGTCTGCCAGCAGCGGATGTCCTGGGCTTCCCTCTTTGGGGTGATTGTGGAGCCCCCTGATTGATGGCCTCGCCAGCCACCCAGTGGCCTGGGCCTCCCTCTGTGGGGTGATCATGAGGGTGATCAAGACCTTGACCAATTGCATTGTACCCAAGGTGGCTGGCCTGGTGCCAGTGAGTGTCATAGCATGGTCCCAGATGGTCATCCAGATGGTTGTCTGGATGGTCATTCCATTGTTTGGCTGTTTTGTCAATTTGCATATTATGCTTTTATTATGTAGGATTACTTAACATGATGGATTATAATAGACATGCATTAAATGATGTTAAGATGTGTACATGATTGAATGATTAATGAAAAAATAATGTAGCAGTAACAGAGAAACCTTTTATATTTATGCTGCCTCCAGGGGTGATAAACAGGCAAATTACACCACGAAAGGCCAGTTCAAGGAAAGCAACTCTGAAGAGTGAATTCTGAGGTTATATTCTTGATTTCTTTGGAGGTCACTTGCAGTTTGAATTTCTGTGATTAACAGATATGACTAGCCAAGAATTTTATGTCTTACAGTTATTCAATTTCCTTTGATTTCATACCTTTAACCTTTTCTTAAACAATACAATTTTTCAAATACTAAATAGTGACTCATTTCCTAGAAGGGAACTATAAAAGAACTGGGAAGCATACATATGCCTCAGAGAAAGCAGAATTTTGAAATATACTAGCAATATGCCCTTTTTAAAGGATACATAAGAGGATTCTTTTATTTGGATAACATAATAAATATTGGTGTGAACAACTGGTTGCTTAGAGACCTCCCTGAATCTCATGTCTCTTTGTTTTGTTCTGTTCCTCTGGTGCTTTGTGGTCTTTCTTTACATGAAGAGAGAATATTGATACTTTAGTTTGGAGAGGAATAGAGTTTATAAGTACTGTGGGGAACACAGCTTAAATAGTTTAGGAGCCCCTCACCTGTGAAAAGAAAAAAAGAATAACACTTTTATCTCTTATTTATGAAAATTTTAGACACTTTTCCTTTTAGTTATTTCTTCTGTATCTGTTATAAATTATATACTGCAAGGATTCATATAAAAATTCCATTAAAGTTATAGATAAATTATTGTCTATGCCTAAATTCATTTGTAGTGATTAATTATTGGTGAGTTCAGTCAATCAGAACAATTTCTCTGTGATGCATAATTGATAAATACCTTAACTGCTTCTTATGGTAGAATGTCCACTTTGGGAAAGTATCTGAATATGTAAAGAAAGGATATTTAGTATAAGTTTCTTGTAATATCATAAGTACACTTTGTCACTCCCATGAAGCAATTTGAAATTTAGGCTCATTTTTTTCTGTTGGGTTAATATATCTTTAGGACTTGGTATAATTGGTTATATATAAAAACTTGACAATTTACTATTTATTATTAGTTTATGCAAACTTTCAGTTTGATACAGGCATATTTATCTTTCTCAGTAACTCAAACACACATACACACACACACACACGCGCGCGCGCACATTTATTTATTTATTTATTTTGGCAAACCTGGTATTAAAAATCTAAAATTCTAGCTGATACACTTATTTTTCTTCTTCCTGTTTTTTCCCCAATTCCTTACACTTAAGCAAATGCCTTTTTGGTTCTCATTTAACTCTCTTTTACCCAGAGATTTTTCCATTTATACAACATTATTTTATAAATGAATGTGGTAATTTCAATATTCAGGGCCTCTTTTTTAAATACTAAATAGTGACTCATTTCCTAGAAGGGAAATATAAAAAGGACTTGGAAGCATATATATGCCTCAGAGAAAGCACATTTTTGAAATATACTAGCAATATGCCCTGTGTAAAGGATACAGTATCACGTATTAGATTCCAACATTATTCCAAATATAAGCATTACTTCTTGTTTCTGCTGAAATCTATGTTGTCAGTAAATGAATATCTTATGTGCTGCAAGTTTAAAATCAAAGGAGGGTCTGTAGTTCACTTTTCATATGAGCTTAATTGGCAATGAGTAGCTCATATGTCTAATTACCCAATAAGGGTAATTGGGCTAATTACCATTTTTATTTCCTGGGCACACAAAATTAGAGTCACTGTTTAGATTCAGTTTTTGTTGAGTTACTTGCATTTTCAGAAGTCTCTGCATTGCCAACTTTCTTGACCAAGCTTCTCCAAATTGTGGTATTGGTTTAATGTTTTTTATTTTATTTTATTTTATTGTTTAAATTACTACATATAGTAGTTCACATATCTCCTTTTCCCCTCCCATTGACCATCCCTCTGCCCCTTGTACCACTGTCACAGGCCATTATCCCATTCCACCCCGCCCCCCCCCCCCCCAGTGTCTGGAGTCCATTGGTTGTGCTTATATGCATGCATACAAGTTTCTTCGGTTGCTCTCTTTCCCCCTCTCCACATCACTCCCCAGCCTTCCTGCTATAATTTGACAGTCTGTTCAGTGCTTCACTGCCTCTGCATCTATCTTTTTGTTCATCAGGTTATAATGTTCTTTTTTTTCCATAAAGAAGTGAGATAATGTAGAATTTTTTCTTTTATTGCCTGGCTTATTTCACTTAGCATAATGCTCTCCAGTTACATCCATGCTGCTACAAATGGTAGGAATTCCTTCTTTTTTATAGCAGCATAGTATTACATATTGTAGGTGTACCATAGTTTCCTTATCCACTCATTTGCTTATGGGCATTTAGGCCGTTTTCAAATCTTAGCTATGGTGAATTGTGCTGCTGCGAACATAGGGGTGCATATATCCTTTCTGATTTGTGTTTCTGGTTTCTTGGGATATATTCCCAGAAGTGGAATCACTGAGTCAAATGGGAGTTCCATTTTTAGTTTTTTGAGGAAACTCCATACTGTTCTCCACAGTGGCTGCACCAGACTGCATTCCCAACAGCAGTGCAAAAGAGTACCCTTTTCTCCAAATCCTCGCCAACACTTGTCCTTTGTTGATTTGTTTATGATAGCCATTCTGACAGGTGTGAGATGGTACCGCATTATCATTTTGATTTGCATCTCTCTGATGATTAGTGACTTTGAGCATGTTTTCAGATGACTCTTGGCCTTCCTTCTGTCTTCTTTCAAAAAGTTTCTATTTAGATTCATTACCCACTTTTATTTGATCATTTATCTTCTTTTTATTAAGTTGTTTGAGTTCCCTGTAAATGTTGGAGATTAAAACGTTATTGTTGATAACATTGGCAAGTATGTTCTCCCCATGCAGTGGGCTTTCTTGTTGTTTTGTTGATGGTTTCTTTTGCTGTGCAAAAGCTTTTTATTTTTATGTAGTTCCATTAGTTTATTTTCTCTTTAGTTTCCTTTACCATAGGAGTGGTATTGGTGAAGAAATTGCTTTGACATATGTCTGAGATTTCTCTGCCTGTGGATTCCTCTAGTACTTTTATGGTTTTTCCTCTTATGTTTAAGTTCTTTATTGCTTTAAATTTCTCCCTTGATATATTCCAGGAGTTTTTTTATGTTTTGGATGCAACTGTATTGGGTGAAAATATTTTTTTAAAAAATATATTCTTATTGATTTTTTTTTTTTTTTACAGAGCAGAAGGGAGAGGGATAGAAAGTCAGAAACATCAATGAGAGAGAGACATCCATCAGCTGCCTCTTGCACGCCCCCTACTGGGGATGTGCCCACAGCCAAGGTACATGCCCTTGACAGGAATCCAACCTGGGAACCTTCAGTCCGCAGTCCGACGCTCTATCCACTGAGCCAAACCAGTCTCGGCTGGGTGAAAATATTTTTACCAGAGTTATTTCTTCTTGTTGGATTGCTCCCTTTAGTATTATGAAATGGCCTTCCTTATCTCTTTTATGTCCTTCACTTTGAGATCTAATTTGTCAGATGTAAGTATGCTAGCCCAGTTTTTTTTGGTTTGTTTTTCATTTCCGTTTGTCTGAAAAACATGTTTTCATTCTTTCACCCTCAGTCTGTGTGCTTCTTTTTTTTCTGAGGTGGGTTCCTTGTAGTCAGCATGTTTTCTTATCCATTCCATTACTCTATGTCTTTTGATTGAGGAGTTTACCTACAAGGGATCTCCTATTTATATTTAAAGTTATTATTTATAGGTACTTGTTTGTCACCATTTTTTAAAGTTTATTTTTTTATTTTTTTAATGCATTTTATTGATTTTTCACAGAGACCAAGGGAGAGGGATAGAAAGTCAGAAACATCAATGGGAGAGAAACATTGATCAGCTGCCTCTTGCACACCCCCAACTGGGGATGTGCCGCAGCCAAGGTACATGCCCTTGACCGGAATCAAACCCGGGACCTTTCAGTCTGCAGGCTAACACTCTGTTACCATTTTTATTCTTTACCCCTGTATTCCTTCTTCACTTCCTTTTTTATTTATTTATTTTTTTTAAGATCAGATCCTTTAGTATTTCTTGCTTTTCTGGTTTGGTGGTAATAAACTTCTATAGTCCTTTTTTGTCTGTGAAACTCCTGATTCCACCTTCAATTTTGAATGATAGCCTTACTAGGTACAGTATTCTTGGATTCAATCCCTTGCTTTGCATAATTTTATATATTTCATTCCATTCCTTCTGGTCTGGTGTGATTCTGTTGAGAAATCAATTGATATTCTAATAGTACAGTGGTCATAAAATTGCAGCTCATGAGCCACATGCAGCTTGCCAGCCACTGTTTGCCACTCTGTTGACTAATGAATTTGCTAACCACTGGGATAGGGGCTTAATCACAAGGAACAACAACAGCCTGTAATTATTGGAATTGAAATTCTAGGTCAGTGGTCTGCAAACTCATTAGTCAACCATGGCTTGTGAGCCACAGTTTGCCTACTACTGTAATAGGAGATACCTTGTAGGTAACTTTCTCTCTCTCTCTGGCAGCCTTTAAGATTCTTACTTTGTCATTGGTGTTTGCCGATTTAATTATGATATGTCTTGGTGTCAGTCTTTTGGGGTTCATCTTGTTTGGGACTCTATTTACTTCTTGGACTTGCATAGTTTTTCTTTTTCCTTGCCAATATCAGGGTAGTTTTCTGTCATTATTTCTCCAAACAGGTTTTCTGTTCCTTGTTCCTCAATCTCCTTCTGGTACCCCTATTATGCAAATATTGTTTCATTTTGTGTTGTCCCAAAGCTACCTTAGGCTCATTTTTGCTTTTTAAGTCTTCTTTCCAGTTGCTGTTGTGTTTGTGTGTTTTCTTTTCCCTACCTTGTTTTCTAATTTGCTTATGTGGTCCTCAGCCTCTTCTAGTCTACTGTTTAAGCCTTTCATTGTGTTCTTTATTGCATCTATGTCATTCTTCATCTCTTCTTGGTTCCTTTTCATGTTGGTGGCATTCTTATTCAGCTCCTTATAGTTCTCATTGAATTGTGTGTATTTGTCATCCAGCCATTTAAACATCCTTATAACCATTACTCTGAATTCTTTCTCTGATATGCTGCTAGCCTCAATTTCATTTAACTCCCTTTCTGGTGATTCCTCTTTCTTTTTCCTTTGAGGATTACTTTTTTGTCTTTCCATGTTTTGCTGTAATGTTTAAATTGTAGGTCCAATTGGTTTGTTACTCAGGTTCTTTTGGGAATGTTGCTACTGGTGTGATCTCTCAGGTCTCTTGGGTTTGGTAATCTTGTGTAGCTCCCTACTTGAGCTATTTGGGTTCTCTTGATGTAGGCCTGTGAGCTTGAAAGGTACAATTGCTGTGTCTAGAAATCAGCAGCTATGGAAGCGGGGGGTGTCCCAATTTTTGCTGTCTTGCACCCTTGTTTGAAATTGTGTGTGCCCAGCAGGGACTCGAAGTGGCACTCAGAAACTGTCTTTTGGGATGATTGGCCTCAGAAGGCCGGGTTTTTGAAAAGGTGTGACTGTGATGTCCAGAGTTCTATAGTTGTGGGGTGGGCAGACTCAGCTTTTGCTACTGCACCTGTGGTGGATATGCGCATGCTCCCAGTGGAGGATCAAGGGCACCCAAGGTGCATTTGCCAAGGAGGGTCGCTGAAGTACTCTGAAGGGCCCTGACAGTGTAACTGAGTAATTGAGGCACTTGTGGGCAGGAATCCAAGATGAATGAATTCAGAATTTCTACTGCCAGGTGGAGTGCATCCCTGTTTGTCTAAGATTACACCAAGCAAGGACTCACAGCAACTCCCACAAGTGCCCTGTGGATAGATGGGCTCAGGGTGCCTGCCTGTTGGATATGTGTGTGTGGCCTGGTATTGTGTTTGCTGGTTCAGAGCTCTGATGCACTTTGAGGGGCCCTGGCGCTGAAGTTAAGCAGCTAAGGTGTATGTGGGAAATTATTAAGGAGGAGGGAATTCAGAATTTCTACTGTGAGGCAACATGTCCTCGTCTGCACAGAATCACACCTAGCAAGGCTTAAAGCAGCTCCCCAGAGGTCACTATGGATATATGAGCTCAGGGTGCCTGCCCTTTGGAAGTGTGCATGTCTGTGGTGGTGAGTTTGCTGGCACAGAGCTCTGACACACTTTGAGGGGACCTAGCACTGAAGTTACACTGCTGGGGTATCTGTGTGCATGAATCCAGGATGAGTGAATTCAGAATTTCTACTGTGGGAGGCATCCCTTGTCTGTCCAAGATCACACCCAGCAAGGACTCACAGCAGGTCTCACAAGCTGCATGTGGAAAAATGGGCTCAGGGTTCCTGCCCATTTGGTTTAATATTTTAATGTTATTTTTAAAGTAGTGTCATCTATACTAATAAAAGCCTAGGTGGCCCTTGCATGACATCGTCACAAGATGCCACCACAATATGACTATGCACACAGTGGAGATGAATCCCAGCAGCCACTCCTTGCTGTGAGGCCTAGGGGTTTTGAAGCTCCACGCGGCACAGAGGAGACTGGTCCCAGGATCTCCGTCACCTTGCATTGAAGAGGAGGGTCATGGCAGGGGAGAGCAGTTGTGGGCGATCATGCCAGCAGGGGAGGGCTATTGTCGGTAATGGGGCCATCAGGGAGGGCAGTTGGGGGCGATTGGGACAGAGGGGAGGGCCGTTTTAGCCAATGGGATGGTAGGGGAGGGCAGTTGAGTTCAATCAGGCCAGCAGGGAAGGGATTTTAGGGGCAATCAGGCTGGCAGGGGAGTATTTAGGGGGTGATCAGGCTGGCAGGCAGAAGCACTTAGGGGCTTATCAGGCAGGCAGGCAGTGGTTAGGAGCCAGCAATCCTAGATTCTGAGAAGGATGTTGGACATCCCCTGTAGGTCCCAGATTGGAGAGGGTGCAGCATGGGCTGAGGGACACCCCCTCTGTGCATGAATTTAGTACACAGAGCCTTAAATCTATTATTAAAGTATAATTGACATAGCATAGGCTTGATATATTTAAACTGTATAATATTATTTAATAAGTTTTGACATATAACTTCAAAGACATTACCATGGTCAAGATAAAGAATGATCCATTAACCCTAAACATTTTCTCATATTTTATTATTTTTAAAAATATATTTTATTGATTTTTTACAGAGTGGAAGGGAGAGGGATAGAAAGTTAGAAACATTGATGAGAAAACATCAACTAGCTGCCTCCTGCACACCCCCTACTGGGGATGTGCCCGCAACCTATGTACATGCCCTTGACCAGAATCAAACCTGGGACCTTTCAGTCCGCAGGCCGAAGCTCTATACATTGAGCCAAAGAGGTTTTGGCAAAGTTTTCAAATATTTTAAAATCCTTCCCTAATTCCTGCTTTCTTTTGTAACTTCCCAACCCACTCCTCTAGCTAGGCAACCACTGACCTTTCAGTGTTTAGTAGTTTGCAATTTCTACCAGATTATATAAATGGAATTATACAGTATGAAGTCTTTTGTCTGGCTTTCTTCACTCATCGTTATTACTTTGAGATTCACCCATGTTGTGACATGTATCAATAATCCATTAATTTTATTATTAAGTAGTATTCCATTGAATAGATAGATGAGAATTTATTTATTCCTTCAGATATTCATGGAGGTGATGAGTATGTTCTTTATCTCTTTTGTGATGACAGTTCTACAGGTGGATGAATATTGCCAAACTCACCAATGTTTTCCCAGTACATTCAACAATAAATAAATAAATAATAAAATATGAATTACCCCTCAATAAAGCTAATTTTAAAAATAGTAGAAGAGGTATAAGATATATGGGAACTATCCTTGCAATTTTTTTAAGTAAACCTAAAACTTCTTCAAAAAAACATTTATTTTATTGTTGAATAGTATTTCATTGTATATACAATTTGCTCATTTATTTCTTCACCTGTTGATGAACCCTGTAACTGTTTCAATTTGAGAGCTATTATAAATAACACTGCTATAAATGTTCATATATCAGTATTTATACATATCTATAATTTTATTCCCTTTAGGTAAATATCCAGGAGTGAAATAGATATGCTAGTTATCTGTTTAATTTTTAATTGCTAAACTATTTTCCAAAGTGTTTATTTTTATTATATACCTCTGCCAGTAGTACATTAGAGTTATAGTTCTTGCATATACTCACATTTGATATTATCATGTTTAAATACATATTTTAGCTATTCTGAAAGTTATGTGATATTATACTGTTCTGACTTTGTCTTGCACTTATGGAATGACTATTGCAGATTTACATATATTCTTTTGCTTGTTTAACCTCTGTATACCTTCTTAAGCCAGCCTTCTTTGTCCATTTTAAAAAATACATTTTATTGATTTTTTACAGAAAGGAAGGGAGAGGGATAGAAAGTTAGTTTAGAGATAGGAAGGGAGAGAGATAGAGAGTTAGAAACCCCAATGAGAGAAACATCGATTAGCTGCCTCCTGTACACTCCCCACTGGGGATGTGCCCACAATCAAGGCACATGCTCCTGACTGTATTGGGATACATTATGCTGCAATTATCTCTCTTATCATGTTATATGATGCTACACAATAGAAAGTCTGTGTTGTTGGCTTATTCTTCCCCTTGGATATGTCAGACCTGTGGCATTTGTTTCTTTTTTTCAGTCATAACTTCAAGAGCAAATAAGCATGTATGTGTTGGACATATATGCATGTGTATCTTATACCTCCCTCCACATATACAAACACATATGTGAAAATCAGAATGAGTTAACAGAAAACATTTGACATAGTATTTCCCTAAATTGATCTTTCTAATATGTTTGATGAATTCTGATGTTTCACCTTGTTTGAAACTAAACCATAAAATAAAACCTGAAGAGGAAACAACCCTTTCTAATATAGAATTCTAACTAACAATTGGCTAAGGAATGATGGAAATAGAACATATCTGTTAGGTAAATCCTAGAAATTATTATTGGATATCAAAATTAATAGGAGAAAATATGACAAGAAATGGGATATTTGTCTAGTCTCTAAGTATCTCCCCATAAGACACATCTTAATAAAAAGTGGAAAATAATAACTTCACAGTAAAGGAACCTGACAGATACCACCTTAAATAAAAAATCAACGTTAGTATTGCCAGTAATGAGACATACTGTCTTCTTGCACCTCCTCATGATAAGATGCACTAAAATGGGCCAGCATCCCCTCTGACATCTGATAGTTCTCTGCAGCCTTCCCTCTGAACTCTGGGCTCTTTCATTTCTGCTGAGATGACCTCCAAGCTTCTACAACTTACAATTCTATCTAGTCTGAAGGCTATTTCTCTAAGAAATTTCTGGGTGCATTCTTTGTTGTTTGCTTCCTTTTTCCAGCAATACGTAATTAGTGCTTAAGAATAATAAAAGTTCCAAATAATAATTGACAACCAGATGTTATGCATTAATTATTCTAGGCATGCCAAATATTTTATTGTTTCATTTAATTCTCACAAGAAAACTTTTTGGAGGACATTATTCTTCCCTTTATATAGAAGAGAAAAATGAGTTTCAAAGAGTTTATGGAATTAGTATAGTAGTATAGAAGTCATGAGGATATATGATTTAGTATAGGAAAAAAAGAGGAAATACAGATAAGAGGTTGGTAGTTGTCAGGGGTTCTCTGTATTTCCCCTTCTTTATTTAGAAGGCTGAATTAGTATAACTGGAAAAATGAAAATAATTAGTTATATTGTAGAGCCTCCAGAGGGATGCATAAATATGATCATGTAAATCTACAACAAATATAGCTAAGTTTTATGATGCAGGTAGAAGCAGTATTGTCAGTACTGGTGAACTGGGCCTGGACAAAATAAACTCTAGTTAGTATATTTAGAATCTTGCATCTCTCACATTCTCAGAGAGGATGTAAATCCTCAGATAAGAACCATTAAAGCACAAGACACATGTAAAAGGAGGAAAAGCAGAAAGTCCTGCCTATCTATGTTCTTGCTCATTTTTCACTCTGATACTATATCAAATATTTCCCCCCCATTTTCTCCCCCGAATTGTATTTCTGTGATCTATCTCCCCTTCTTAAACACCATCATTTCTATCTACTTGCTTTCAATATGTTCATAAAAAGTTCATGTAAGATGTTTATAATAGGGGGAGGCTATGCGCATGTGCAGGCAGAGGTTATGTGGGAAATCTCTATACCTTCCACTTAATTTTGCTACAAACCTAAAATTTCTCTAGAAATACAGTATAATAAAATTAGCAGAATTTATTAGATATAGTAATATGCACCACCTTACAATTTTCTTATTATTTAGGCACAAATATTATGATTTTTGTCTTTAGGATTGTTAATTAGAAAAAGTGTGTGTGTGTGTGTGTGTGTGTGTGTGTGTGTGTGTGTGTGTGTGTAGTCTATTTTTCCATGGATCTGTTAAAAATAAAAAGAGGCCACAAATTGTTTCACTTGTGCTAAGCCTCATATGAGCAAACCAAAGATTAATACCTAACCTATTTGTGGTTTCAACTTTCCCCAAGAATTTAATCTTAACCTGTCAGGCTGGAATTTCCTGGTCAGCACCAATGAGGTAATCTTCCAAATAAACTATATCATTCCCCAAAGGAAAGTGACCTTGCCTGAAATAATTATTTTGTTGCTGTTGTTCATGACTTCCTTGTTACACTTTCGTTTTGCCTTTAACATTTTATCACTTTCTATAGCCCTTTGGAGCTGCCCAATTCATGAATCATTCAATAAAGCAAATTAAATCTTTAAAATTTATTCAGTTGAATTTATGTTATTTAACATATTTATAAAAATTAGATTACAATCTGTGTTTGAGACCGATTTAAATATTTTTTTGACTGAAGGTCAAACTAACAGTAGAGAAAATCCTTGAAGTACATTCTAACCTTGTACCTTCTTCCCTTTCAAGGCATTTTGGCAAAGCACCACCTTGCCCTTATACAATGGGAGTGATTAGTAGACTGTTTCTTGAGATCCTGCATATGAATTATATTTTACTGATAGTATTAGAAAACAAAAGATGAAAGAAAGTCATTCAGATGTCTAGACAATGAGTTACAGAGGTTAGGATCCCTGGAAGAATGTGAATTAAAGATTAGCAAAGAGAATGAGTATAATATTCTAAGAAAGTCCTTGAAGGGAGGAGATAATAAAAAATACAAAACAACTGTTTAAATTTATTTTTCCTGGGAGTATTAAGTCTATATCTTAGTCAAATCTTTGTCCTGCTTTACCACACATTTTAAAATATGTTCTAATGACTATTTGTGCAGTGATTTATTTGTACAAATGGCTTTCTTTCATATTATCTCATGTGTTTCTTACAATAATTCTGTGGGGCAGGTATGGGAAATACGCTCACTTTATAGACAAAAAAATAGAGTGTCCAGGTTGACGGGGGTCTATTGCATAGTGAGCCAAGTTCTCATAGCACACCTCTTCCTCTAAGGACCATGTTCTTCCCACAACACCACCCAACTCCTCAGAAACTAGATTAACAATCTGTCAGTCATTGTTTGGCAGGTTTTGATCTATCATCTCTTTAAAATTCCTTGACTCCCAAGAAACCCAAAAGTGAATGATAGATGATTTCACATGTAACCCGAGAAAATAGTCTTTAAGGTGGTCTCTTGGAATAATGTTTAGAATCAGTCAAGGGATGTCTTGTCAAGCCAAAGAAAGGCCTTTTATCTGTCACTAGAGGCCCAGTGCACAAAATTCCTGCATGGGGGAGTGTATCCCTCAACCCAGTCTGTACCCTCTCCAATCTGGGACCCCGCAAGGCATGTCTGACTCCACGTTTATTTTTCACTCTGATATTATATCAAATATTTCTTCCTGAACATCCCTCTCATAATCCAGGACTGTTGGCTCCCAACTGGTCACCCTCCTGCCTTCCTGATTGCCCCTAAGCACTTCCACCTGCCAGCCTGATCACCCACTAACTGCTCCCCTTCCAGCCTGATTGATGCCTAACTGCTCCCCTGCCAGCCTGTTTGCTCTAACTGCCCTCCCCTGACGGCCTGGTCACCTCTAACTGCCCTCCCCTGCAGGCCTGGTGTCCCTCAATTACTCTCCCCTGCAGGCCTGGGTTGCCTGCAACTGCCCTTTCCCGCAGGCCCAGTCACCTCCAACTTCCTTCCTCTGTTGGCCTGGTCACTCATAACTACCCTCCCCTGCAGGTTTGATCGCCCCCAGCTGCTCTTCCTCGCAGGCCTGGTTCCTCCCAACTGCCCTCCCCTACTGGCCATCTTGTGGTGGCAATCTTGTGTCCACATGGGGGCAGCCAACTTGTGTGTTGGAGTGACTATCTATTTACGTATTACTCTTTTATTAGATAGGATAGAGGCCTGGTCATGGGTGGGGGCCAGCTGGTTTTCCCTGAAGGGTATCCTGGATCAGGGTGGGGGTTACCTTGGGGCATAGGGCCACCTGGGTGAGGAGCCTGTGGTGGTTTGCAGGCTCGCTATGCCCCTGGCAAGCCAAGCAAAGGCCCTGGTATCTGGGATTTATTTATCTTCTACAATTGAACTTTGTAGCCTTGAGCGGAGGCCAGGTGTGCAGCAAGCTTGGCTTCCTCCATTGCCAAGGAAATCCAAGCCTCTTGCTCGCTCCATGGCCACAGCCATCTTGGTTGGATCAATTTACATTCTTGCTCCTGATTGGCTGGTGGATATGGCTTGTGGGTGCAGCTGAGGTACAGTCAATTTACATATTACTCTTTTATTAGATAGGATGAGAGTTTCAGGGAGAAGAGCCACATCTTTCATCCTCCACCAACTCCCTTCATCTTCCAGTTCAGCACCCATTCTGAGTACCATTGCCATTCCAGTGAATCAGGGAGGCTTGCAGATGTGTGATTCTTTCCCCCAGCTGCTCATTATTTATCAAACTTAATTTATATAATGAGTATGTATTACAGAATGGTTCTTAGATCTATTCCTTTCTTAATATTCTCCAGGAATGGCAGGATATGACTCAGGCAGTTTAATAGATTGTTTTCATGCAATGGTCACATCTTCAACAGAGGATTAAAATAAAATGTGCTGCATCCTGAGAGATAAGAGGGAACAATACAAAACAGTGGAAAAAAAGGGCCACACCTATGTCATTTCCCACCTGCAGATACAATTCAATTCATAGCATTAAAATGGGTCATTATTGTATATGGCATATTGTTGGGGAAAACATTTCTCAAAATGTATGGCTTTTTTTTTTAGTTTTTAGTGTAGTATTTCTATGCATTCTTCCTTTGAGGAAAGTATCAATGTCAGATTATTTCTTCAAAGCCAGCACACTGATGTCACATGGAGGCTCATTAACAAGTGGGCTTTCCCAGAACTGGAACCACTTAAAATCTGCCTTCTTCCTTTTCCTGACACCCTGAGACTTCTTTAGTTTCCCTGAATTAATCACAACTCATTGAACTTTCAACAAAATAGTTACAAACTGTACCCACGAGGATTCACCAGACCAAGCAGAATGATTAAGTGTGAAAAGTATCTGAAAGCTGTGTGACCACAATAGTAAATATAATGAGAATGAGGAGAAGATGTAGAGATGCCTTTCTGTCACCACATGTTTTAATGCCTGAGGGATATACCCTCTCTGGCTTGTGTTTATTATATGCTCAGGGCCACCAATTAATTTAATTTTATAATATTTCATTTCATCCATGTATATGTATTTAATTTTTTGATTAGAGACTCTCATTACTCCCTTTGAAGTCCCATCCTGAATCTCTCTATCATTCCCAGGGGCCACATGTCAGCTAAGTAAGAATAAGTTATTTGAAATGCTATTTCCAAAGCTACCACAAATTCTGGTGGAATTTCCCTTTGCTATGTCTTGGGGAAATTCTGAATGCATTTGTTGAATTTCCTTGTAATGTGGAGACAGTTCATTACATTTGAGTGGAAAATTTCTTATAGTAACTAGAGACACAGTTTATAAACGTGCAAGGATTTTTTGTTTTTATTTTTAACATATTTTATTCATTTTACAAAGAGGAAGAGAAAGGGAGTGATGAGATAGCAACATCCATGGGAGATAAATATTAACTTCTCTCTGCATGCCTCCTGCTGGGGATTGAGCCAAAAACCCTGGCATATGCCCTGACTGTGAATTGAACTGGTGATCTCTTAGTGTATCGTTTGACATTCAATACTGAGCCACACCAGCTGGGCTGTTTTATTTCTGACTGATTGATTTGAATGAAGCCAATAGCCCAAGAGAGATGGTTTACATAAATTGATTAGCACTGCTTTTCCTAGAGTAGGGTCTTTTTTCTTATCTGGGACTTTGAGATCTCTACTTTGGTTAATTTACTATAAACTAATGAGTATTCCATTAGCTATAGTCTCCAAGGAAGCCGCACAGCTATATTATTGATTTATTTTGCTTTCTCCCACATTAAATATAGTGTGGTAAGAAATAAGCATATGGTAATTGTTTAAATTGTTTATTGATTTTAAGTTTTTATTTTATGAGGAAGCACCTTCACCTTCAAAATTGTATTTTTTAGTATTTTTTGTTACTTTAATTAGTTTCAGTTTTCATTTTTATAATACAGAAAATAGCATCTTACCAAAAAAATACACAAATAGAATATAAACATATGAAAAGATGCTCAACATTGTGCTTCATTAAAGAATTGCAAATTAAAACAATGTGATACTACTATACACCTATTAGAATGGCTAAAATCCAAAACACTGACAATACCAAATGTTGGCAAGGATGTAAAGCAACAGGAATTCTCATTCACTGCTGGTTGGAATGCAAATTGGTACAACCAATTTGAAAGGCATCTTGACAGTATCTTACAAATTTAAACATATTCTTACCGTATGATCCAGCAGTCACACTCCTTAGTATTAACCCAAATGATTTAATCCCATATGTCAACACAAAAATCTGTGCATAAATGTTTATCACAACTTTACTTATAATTGCCAAAACTTGGAAGCAAAAATGTCAGTACATAAATGGTTAAATTAACTGTGGTACATAAAGATAATAGAATATTTTTCATTGTTATAAATAAATAAGCTATTAAGCCATGAAAATACATGTAGGAACCTTAAATGAATATTACTAAGTGAAAGAAGCAAATTTAAAAGGCTACAGACTGTATGATTTCAATCATATAGCATTCTGGTAAAGGCAAAACTATGGAAATGGTAAAAAGATCAGTGACTGCCAGGGGCTTGAAGAGAGAGAAGGGTAAATTAGTGGAGGATAAGGTATTTTTAGAGTAGTGAAACTAATCTGTATAATGCTGTAATGGTGGATACATGTCATTATACATTTTTCCAAACCCACAGAATTTACAATACTGCAAGTGAATCTTAGTGTAGACTTTGGGTGATGATGATGAATCAATGTTCATTCATCAATTCCTACTCTTGTATAGGCAATGGGAAGGGAATACATCCCCTGGAAATTCTCTGGACTTTTCATTCAATTTTGTTGTGAAACTAAACCTGCTTTAAAAAATAAAATTTACATATAACTTGTATAAGATATTTATGTTTGGAATGATTTTATAAAGCATGTACCTATATTATCTTCTTATGTCATAAATTTATACATCCTTTGAGGCTAAACATCTGCTAAAATTTTAAATGCTACTTATTGATATTTAAATTCTACTTATTGATATTTTACACCAAAGATGACTATGTTTGTTGACTTTTAGTTCAGATGCATAGGTCAGAAATCATGAATGTGATAATACATACACACACACACACAAACACACACACACACACACACACACAAGATTTATGACAAAAAAGTTTTCTAGGTGAAATGGCAGTA
Source organism: Antrozous pallidus (assembly GCA_027563665.1). Lineage (NCBI taxonomy): Eukaryota > Metazoa > Chordata > Mammalia > Chiroptera > Vespertilionidae > Antrozous > Antrozous pallidus. The sequence goes on from CM050509.1 coordinate 116,500,513, forward strand.
AACAGGTTTATTTTTTGGAATTTTTAAGTCATTTAAATATGCTAATTCTATATAATAAAAGCCTAATATGCTAAACGCCCAGTAAAACAGCCAACTGTTCAACCAAACTGTAATCCTATCTAATAAAAGAGTAATATGCAAATTGACCATACCTCCATTATACACACAAGTCATGCCCACAAGCCAAGCCCACCATCCAATCAGGAGCAAATATGCAAACAAACCCAACCACTGTTCCTGCGGCCACTGAGAACAAGAGGAAAGCTTGGATTTCCCCAGCGATGGAGGCAACCAAGCTTTCCACCTGCCCTTGCAGGCTCAAGCCTCCACTCAATGCTACAAAGTTTCAATGATAGAAGATAAGTAAATACTACAGTAATGGCAGCAGCCACAGAGCTAGAGAGAGGCAGGAGGATTGGATTTCCCCCGGCGATGGAGGAAGCCAAGCTTCTGCAGCCCTGGCCAGCCCAGGCCTCTGCTTAAGGCTACAGTTTCAATTGTAGAAGACAAATAAATCCCCGATAACAGGACCTCTGTTTGGGTCGCTGAGGAGCATGGCTGGCCTGCAAACCACCACAGGTCCCTCGCCGAGGCTTCCCCATACCCCAAGGGAACCCCGACCCTGATCCAGGAACACCCTTCAGGGCAAACCAGCTGGCCCTCCACCCATGTACCAGGCATCTATCTTATCTAATAAAATAGTAATATGTAGATTGACCATCACTCCAACACACAAGATGGCTGCCCCCATGTGGACACAAGATGGCCGCCACAAGATGGCCAGCAGGGGAGGGCCGTTGGGAGGTTCCAGGCTTGCAAGGGAGGACAGTTGGGGGCTATCAAGCATGCAGGGGAGGGCAGTTAGGGGTGACCAGGATGGCAGAGGAGAAGAGTTAGGGGTGACTGGGCCTGCAGGGATGAGCTGTTGTGGGGGACCCAGGTGGCAGGCAGAAGCAGTTAGGGCAATCAGGAAGGCAGGCAGGTTAGCAGTTGGGAGCCAGCAGTCCTGGATTGTGAGAGGGATGTCCGATTGCCAGTTTAGGCCCGATCCAGGTAACCAGGTAGGATGGGGCCTAAATGGGCAGTTGGACATCCATCAAAGGGTCCCAGATTGGAGAGGGTGCAAAATGGGCTGAGGGACACCCCCCGCCCCACCACCCCCCCCCCCGCATGAATTTTGTACACCGGGTCTCTATTATGCTAATGATATGCTAAGGCTACTTACTCACTATGATGCTCACTGCCCACTAGGGGGCAGACAGTCGACCAGTTGATCAGTCACTATGACATGCACTGACCACCAGGGGCAGATGCTCAGATTGGTAGGTTAGCTTGCTGCTGGGGTCTGGCTGATCGGGACTGAGTGAGATGGAGCTAGACACACCCTGGAGCCCTCCCGTGGTCCTTCACTGGCTGGCCAACCTCCTGTGTCCCTCCCCAGCCCTGATCATGCATTGGTGGGGTCCCTCTCCTAATCCGGGACCGCTCAGTTTTGGCCCAATCCAGCAGGCCAGGCTGAGGGACCCCACTAGTGCATGGATTGATGCCTCACGTTTGCTTCATAACCGTCTAAGGAGAGATGTGGTATTTAGTGACTCTAAACATATAGGAGTGATAAACCTAATTATTAAGAACCTTCTTATATACCAAATGGTTGAAAAATAAACAAGAACACCAAATAAGGATAGGGATGCCAAAAGTCCCAGAATTGGTTAGTTGCACACAATTCTCTTGTTTCTAACACTCACAGAAACTGCATTTTTAAGGTTTAGATTATAACCATATCATCAAATCCAATGGTCATTTCTCAGTTTCCATCTCTCCTCTTGTAGCATTTGACACTATTGATCACCTCTTTGAAATTAATTTGGCAATAAGGTCATAGACCAGTCATATTTTATCCTACTACTTCATTTGTGCTACTCCTGTCCCCTTTTTTTGAATTTCTTCACCTCTAAATGTTGAAAAGTCTTATAAATCAGGTACCAGATTTGTTCTTTTCTTTAACTATGCTTATCCCTTGCAAATCTCATTCAATATAACTTTATTTATTTACTAGTGGACACGTGCACGAAATTTGTGCATGGAAGATTCAGGGTGGACAGGGATGTGTCCCTTAGCCTGGCCTGCATCCTCTCTAATCAGGGACCCCTGTGGATTTGGGCCTAAACTGGGAGTCGGATAACCCCTCACAATCCGGGACTACTGGCTCCTAACTGCTCACCTGCCTGCCTGCTTGATCTCCCCTAACGACTCTGCATGCTGGCCTAATTTCCCCCAACTGCACCACCCTGCCAGCCTGATCACCCCCAACTGCCCTCTCCTCCTGGCCTGATCACTCATAACCACCTCTGCCTCAGCCCCACCACCATGGCTTTGTCCAGAAGGACATTTGGAATGTCTCATGGTCTAATTAGCATATTACCCTTTTATGACTATAGACAGGATATGACATACTGCCATAAGTATAACATATCTACAAGTATTACCGATGAGAATATGTACTTCATGAGATAGGAAAGCACCTAATACATTACATTGTATATGTTGTAAGTAGTAGGAAATACAGTATTTGTAGCAATAATTTACACCCTGTGACTTCCCTTCCTAATCTGGGAATGGTTCCCTGGTTTTGAACATTTCCTGGCCCCTAATGTATTTCTTTTTGTCAATCAGTGTGACTTTATTTACTGTTTATTGCACATGATTTGAGGCCTTTAATTTCTAAGCACCACAGATTCAAAGACTTTTTTCCATGAATTTTAACATTAACATTAGTGAATTTGTCTATTCATGTGTTTTTATTGTAAACATCTGAATTATTCACATTGTCATAGATCCTGAACTCATAAGCATGGACCATGCACAGGCTGGCAGCAAGCCAGGAAGCCACTCTGCAAGCAAACTGATACTCTGCATAACGAGAGAAATCATAGCACAATGTTTAATGTCCAACATTAATTCATATAGTATCAGGGACTCAACTGCTTGGTTGGTGATTGGGTTGATTATTGGGAGGATTATTCCTGAAATAATTAAGGAAAGTGGGGCTCAATCTTTCTTCTTGGTTGCTTGCTCCTGCCCAGCACATTCATCTCTTTGGGCAGCTTCTTGGGCAGCTTCTCCTTCACCTTTTCCTCAGCTTCTTGGGCATCTTCTCCTTCACCTTCACCTCCTTCCTCCTTTGCATCCTCAAATTCTTTCTTGGCACCTTCTTCCACTTCTTCCCCCTCCTCTTCCTTAGCCTCTTCCTTCTCCTCCTCTTCAGCTTCTCCTTCAGAAGGGGATTCACCCTTAGTTTCCTCGGCTTTTACAGCCTCAGTGGTTTCATCCACATCAATCTGCTCCTCCTGGACGTGGCAGGGGTATTAAGAAGGGAAGGATCGGGCAGACATCAAGTAGGAGCTAGTCTGTAAACCACCATAGGCAGATCACCAAAGACCTGGGAACTCCGGGAGTAGCCTCTGGCTATGCTTCCCACGCTGGTGAAACTGAGCAGGGTTTCCTCACTTTCCAAGAGTTTCCTGTAGCTATAATGTCAATGTCCAAAGCCGCCTTCACATTGAGGAGGTCCTGGTATTCTTTTAAATATCATGCCATTTCACTCTTTGTAGTACTCAACTCATTTTCTAATTTGTTGATCATGTCCTGCATAGCACTAACATCAGAGTTCTGCTTATCCTCCAGCTCTTGCAGCTGCTTTCCCAGTGCTTTGTTCATGCCCTGGCACGTTTCCATCTCCAGGGTCTTGGCCTTAAGCAGTCACTGGCCCACAGTGCATAGGTTTTCTTGGCAGAGCTCTCGGTCAGCATGGTGAAGCAGCTCTTGTACTATTCTTCAGCATTCTGCTTGTTCTTGCTAGCCAGCTTCTTGTACTGGGCGCAGATGTCCTTGAGCATAGCAGAGAGATCGGGTCTATCTCCACGGATATCTGAGCAAACTGGATCTGCGCCTGCAGCTTGGCGATCTTCTCGTCATGCACCTTCTTCAGAAAGGTGATTTTGTCCATCAGGCTGTAGATGCACCCTTCCACTTCAGAGCCTGCAAGAGCCACCTCATCTGCACCTTTGCTCACCTCCATCAGCCAGCCCTCTGCATCCTCATGATTCATCCCCTATTCCTGGCAGCATGCCTGAAGGTTGTTCCCAGCCTCTTTGGAGCCCAAGTGCCTCCTAACTGCCCAGTTCCCTCGCCTCTCCAGGGACAGGGCATAATGGGGTGGGCCACAGGCATCCCATTTTCATTAAAATGTTCAACCCAGGCCTGCTCCACCAGTGTCCTCAGGTGGCCCAGGGGCAGACAGTGTTCCTGGATACCCTGGCCACCCCTGCCTATGGACCCCCCAGCAACCTCAGGCGCTGTCCATGTTGCCTGCCCGATCTTGATTGCCACCTGGACCTCGCGGGCAACATCAGGAGCTTCCTGTTGGAAATGCCCATTCCTGATCACCACCTGGACCCCTTGGACAGCTTCAGGAGCTGCCTACTGGAACTGCCTGATTCAGATTGTCACTGTGACCCCACGGGTAACATCAGGAGCTGCCTGCTGGAACTGCCCGGTCCAATCACTCCCTGAATACCGTGGGCAGCATCAGGCACTGTCCATACCACCTGCCCAGTTCCAATCAATGTCTGGTCCCGGAGGTGACATCAGGCACTGTCCATGATGCCTGCCTCATCCCGATAGCAACCTGGACCCCAAGGGTGACGTCAGGCACTGTCCAGGGCATCTGCCCCATCCCAATCGCAGCCTGGAGCCCACGGGAAACATCAGGTGCTATCTATGCTGCCTGCCCCACACCGATCACTGCCTGGACCACTCAGGCAACATCAGGAGGTGCGTGCTGGAACTGCACAGTCCCTATCACCGCCCGGACATAGCAGGCAGCATCAGGCATTGTCCATGCCATCTGCCCAGTCCCAATTGCCATCGACAGCATCAGATGCTGCTTCCCTGGCCTGCCCGGTCCTGATCTCAGCCTGAACTCCGCAGACAGCATCAGGCTCTGCCTGCCAAGCCTGCCCAGTCCTTATTGCTACCTTGATTCCTCAAGGGGCATCAGGCGCTGGCCGCCTGGTCTGCCAGGTCCATGGTGGCCTGGACCCTGCAGGCTACATCAGGTGCTGCCTGCCCTGCCTTCATGTGCAAATATACCAGTCCTGGGCACCCAGCTATCCCCCTGTTATCAGGCCCACCATTGCTGGCTGGCTCCGCCCCAGCCCAGCCTGGTTTGCTATGGGCAGCAGCCATTTTGATTGGGTGTTAATTTGCTATCACCCCTGATTGGCTGGTGGGTGTGACTTGTGGGCATGGCTTATTTGGTGTAGTGAAGGTACCGTCAATTTGCATATTACTTTTTTATTAGATAGGATTTTTGAAAAGCATACCATTTTTTCCTTAATGTTTACATATACACAGGAACCTTCCAGATAGATTGAAGATCCAAAGTGACCAGAGCAGGAAGCTTTCATACATTTTAGACAAAGAACAGATACATTTGTGAAGAATGGAGACAGAAGGGTTGGTTTGGTCTGAGGAGAGGAAGAACCATCATCCATGGTGAAGAAGTAATTAGGGCTTCACCATGGACTTCCTAGTTACTTCTCATTTAATCTAACTTTAAAAGCCCATTTATAGCTGAAGATTCTCAAATGTGCATATGATTCATTGTCATCATGCAACAAGTCAACAATAGATTATGAATTAAGAATTAATAACTGTTAATCTATGCATTACAAAATTCTGTGTTGCATATTCCTTTAAAATAAGTGTTACAAATTTTATTTCCTGTTGCACACTATCTGTGATGGTTATTTTATGTGTCAACTTGAAGGGTGGTTTTAGATGAAATTAACATTTAGGTAAGTGAACTTGCTATAAGCATATTGCCCTCCAAAATGTGATGAGTTTCATCCACTCAGTTGAAGGTCTAAAAAGTAGAAGATGAGAGAATTCTCCAGCAGATTGAATTCAGACTTCATCTGCAGCATTGGCTCTCCTAAGTCTCAATCGTGCCATCCCACAGTGCAGATTTGGACTTGCAAATCTTCATATTCACATGAGCCATTTTCTTATAATACTAGATGGCCCATGGGGTGTGGGTATCCCTAAGCACAGCCTGCACCCTTTCCAATCTGGGACCCCTCAAGGGATGGTAGACTGCCATTTTGGGCCTGATCCATCTGTCTCACAATCCACGACTGCTAGCTACCAACTGCTTGCCTGCCTGCCTGCCTGCCTGATTGCTTCTAACAGCTACTGCCTGCCAGACTGATCACCCCCTAACCACTCCCTGCTAGACTGATCAACACCTAACTGCTTTCCTGCTCCCCTGTTGGCCCGATTGGCCCTAACTGCTCTCCCCTGCCAGCCTGGTCACCACTAACTTCCCTCCCCTGCTGGCCTGGTCGCCCCCAACTGCCCTTCCCTGCAGGCCTGTCTCCCCCAACTGCACTCCCTTTTAGGCCTGGTTAACCCCCAACTGCCCTCCCCTGCAGGCCTGGGTTCCTCCCAACTGCCCTCACCTTCTGTCCTGATCACCCACAACTGTTTTCTCCTGCTGGCCATCTGTGGCAGCCATCTTGTGTCCACAGGGGGGCAGCCATCTTGTGTGTTGGGGTGACAGTCAATTTGCATTTAACTCTTTTATTGGATAGTCCTATGCATATACAGATCCTATTGGTTCTGTTTCTCTGGAACCCTGACTAATACACCATCTGAAGCAACCCAACAAAAGATGGAAGATTAAATGTATTTAATATTTTTTGTTTAATTTTCAAAGCTCTGATGATATGCTTGAAGTAAGCTGTCTTCTATGCACCTGTGATACCCCAGACACATCAAGGAACAAAACATGAATTCTTCTATTTCACTAAAAACAGGCCTCACTCACTTGGGGATAAAAATATGTGCATTACCATGAGAGGAAATCAAGATGCAAAATCTCAACAGTGAATATGCTTATTAAAGAACAAAGCCCTTTGAGTGCTATGATAAATAAGTGAGTAATTTTAACCCATTTTGAGAATTTTGAACTTAATAAGGAAGTGTATTACTGCTTGGGAGTCTTCTTTTTTTCTCTTGCCTAGATTCAGTGCAAGTATAGGAATAAAAATATTCAGGTATATCTATTTTGGAAAAATACATAAAACTTAATTACTGCTTTTTAAGAGAATTTTCAGGTTTTACTATTGAAAGGAAACAGAGTTTTGCCACCCCAAAATATGCCTCTTTTTGGATATTGATTATTTAAAGCTGGTTATTTTCAAGAAACAAAAGACTCAAGAAGAGCCTTTTACTTTCCCTTTACCTGCCTAAACTGAATTCAGATAGATAAATCTGCTTAAATGGAAGGAAGACCACTTTAGCATAATATAAACTAAGTGTTACATGGAAGACCTAAAAATACGCTTTTTGGGCTCCCCTCTCCCCTTTGTACCCCATTATTCTGGGTGGCTCAGCAAGGATTTGTTTACCACGTGTTGACTCTGTCTCATCTTCCTCTGAATTGTCTACCTTCCCTTCTAAGTCCAAACTGTTATAAGATTCCAGGGCATGAGGAAGAGAAAAACAGATAAGAAAGTCAAAAGCAGACAAAACAGTGTGGCCAATTTCTAGCCAGCTTGTAACTAACAAGCCTTTATCTTCCCGAGCTTAGGACACAGAGAAAATAGTTAAAAAACAAAACAAAACAAAAACAACAAAACAAAACAAAAAATTATCCCTAATGAGATAATGCAGAAAGGGAGAAGGAAAGGAGAAAAGAAAAACAGGGCCTGTTTACATTCTAAGCAGAGTAACCAGCAGTCTCAAGGCTTGGCAAGATAAAGTTGCCAGGTGCTTTTCATGATTTTTGGAAAGGCCACAACAAAGTAACAGGGACCTTGAAACTAATCTGTACCAAAATAATCAGCATAGGAATTTTGAAACATAAGGTCAGGGGGGTATATAATGCCTCAGACCCTGACTCAACTTCCTCTTCAGATTAGCTGAGAGCCCATCTACGTTTCATAAGCCAGAAATATAGGTATGCTTGCTTTACTTTTTCCATAAAGGTGCATGTTTTAATAAATTGGCTTTTTGTAATACAGTCAAGGTATCTTGTGTATAAATTCATTTATATGAGAAGACTAGAGGTCCAGTACACAAAATTTATGCACAGGGGTGTGTGTCCTACATCCCAGTCTACACCCACTCCAATCTGGGACCCTTCAAGGGCAGTCGAACATTCCACTCATAATCCAGGACTGCTGGCTCCCAACTGCTCGTCTGACTGCCTTCCTGATTGCCCTTAAACGCTTCTGCCTGCCTGCCTGATCTCTCCCTAACCACACCTCTGCTAGCCTGATTGATGCCTAACTGCTCCACTGCCACCTCTTTGCCCCTAACTGCCTTCCCCTGCAGGCCTGGTCACCTCTGACTTCCCTCCCCTGCAGGCCTGGTCACCCCTAACTGCCCTCCCCTGTAGAGCTGTTCACTCCTAACTGGTCTCCCCTGCAGGCCTGGGTCCACTCCAACTGCCCTTCCCTGCAGGCCTAGTCACCCCCAGCTTCCCTCCTCTGCAGGCTTGATCACCCCCAACTGCTCTCCATTGCATGCCTGGTTCCTGCCAACTACCCTCCCTTGCTGGCCTGATCACCCACAACTACCCTCCCTTGAAGACCTGGTCCCTCCAAACTGTTCTCCCCTGCTAGCAATCTTGTGGTGGCCATCTTTAAAAAAAAGTACATTTTGTTGATTTTTTTACAGAGAGGAAGGGAGAGGGATAGAGAGTTAGAAACATTGATGAGAGAAAAACACTGATCAGCTACCTCCTGCACACCCACTACTGGGGATGTGCCTGCAACTAAGGTACATGCCCTTGACCAGAATCAAACCTGGGACCCTTCAGTCTGCCGATCAATGCTCTCTCCACTGAGCCAAAGCAGTTAGGGCTTGTGGTGGCCATCTTGTGTCCACATGGGGACAGCCATCTTTGACCACATGGAGGCAGCCATCTTGTGTGTTGGAGTGATGGTCAATTTGCATATTACCCTTTTATTAGATAGGATAAGGATCTAAGTAGGTAATAGCCCTCTCCCACTGACTCAGGTGTCTGGCAACATCTCTCTGGTGTCAGTGCGAGGTGCCTGTAACAAAACCACTACTCTCCCCGCTTTTTCATACACACACACACACACACACACACACAGTAGCCCAGTGGATGAAATTCATGCACATTAAAAGGGAAATAATTAGAGAAAATATTTTAATATTCCTATCTACCCTTTCTCTATAATAGAAGTCTCAGAGATGAAGGAAAATTAGTAAAATATATATGAAAATCTCTCTCCTGTCAGTCTGGGGCATACCACGGGACCTAGAGTCAAGTCCCCACTCAACATCTGCATGCACTTCAAAAATGC